>OY770262.1:271674322-274174322 GCA_963669355.1 Chorisops tibialis
TTGCCGTCCGCATTCTCGAAGAAGAACGGTCCAATCAATCTCTCAGCTCAAAATGTACTCCAAACAGTGACTCGCGGTGGATGCACGGGACGTTCAAGGATCACTTTTGGATTCTCAGCTCCCCAAATGCGACAATTCTGTGCCTCATCAGAGAAGATGATTGTCTTTGAAAAATCACCGATCATTTCGGTAGTGGTTTTTCATAATTTCTATACGTTGTGTGCCCGTGGAATTCTCAAACCTCAATGTTCACACAATACCGACAAAAAAATGGGGCTAAATTCAAAATATGCGGTCTTAATGAGGCATATCTATTGTCGGTGTTTTGATGAAACCTTCTATGGGAGTTAAATACAATTATTCATAAGAATAAACCCTCCAGACGGCAAGGGGGCTTTTTTACCGAAACGGCTTTTTAAGTTGGAAGCTAACGCTTTGGCAACCAGAGTGCATTTTAAGATACCAAAAAGGGTCATTTCAGCCCATAAGCATTATGTCACATAAGAAAGAGTGTAAAGGATAAGGCTGTACCTGTCGATTCCTCAACGGAGATTTTCGGGTCTATTCCTAAGGTCAAGAAAATTTCCGCCTAAGATCATTAGGGTGACGGAGAACAGCTCTGACGCGTCTTCCATAGACGAAGAGGGTGACCGGGATTCCTCCGATTAAATTACGAACTATTATCGATGCATTGGCAATGGGTGTTCGATTGGATTGTAGATTTTCACGCTCCGGCCGGAGTGGATCGTGATGGATGTCAGTATTCGATTTTCGTGTTTCGTATCACGGCAAGCAGTTCACGGACTACGTTCGACGAAGGCGATGGTATCGGAAATGTCGCTTGACTACTACCGGTCCGTGGCAAGAGCTTGGTACCTCGAATATTCTGGACGCTCCGTTGCATCTGGACGATAGCATCGATGGTCTGATCACTGTGTGGCCGGTTGCAATTGACAGCGATGTACTGTTGCGTCGTGGTGCTTCTCAATCGAATCCGACCGGATATTTTTGGGAATATGTACCGAGCGAAAAAAAAATGTATACTCTAGATGAAATCTGAGAGTATTATAAGTTTGTCACAAAGTTTGTAACGCTAAGAAATAGGGCTCGGAGAAAAAATGAATGATTCAGAAGTTCATATATTCACTCGAAAATCTCACAACCGGATGTCCATCCGTCGGTCCCTTTCATCTAGAGTATCGCACGATTGGGTCTTACGGCTAATCGTAGGCTCTGTTATGTGTTTATTTTTGCTACGGAATCATCATGATGTTTTCGCACGTGTGTATAATGAAAAATTGAGATTTCGCTTTTCTTAAAAAACATGTGCCCGTGCGAAGCACTCTAGTATATATATAAAATGTATTTTATTAATAAATTGTTAATTATATGTATTTCTATTACAGCTCAACATGTTAATGCGACTCCAGGAAGCTGCAAACTACTCAGGAAATCAAGAACAGGAATCTGATTGTGCCAGTTTAGACTCAAATATAACGCCAGATAGTTCAGCGGGTGCTGAATAAAATGACTCATTTTACATACTAAAATTAAACACGAACAAGCGTATTGAAAAAAAATTCACTCATTAAGTTGCACTTTTTTCACCATTCAGAGCATTTTTTGTTCGTTAAATATTTTGTGTTCACCATATTGGAGATTTAATTACATATTTATGTGAATTTTCTTTACCTGGGCAATTTTTTTCTATTATTAAGTTCAAATGTAGGAAAACACAATATTTTTGATTATGATATTTTATGCCTGAAGCTTGGGTGCAGCCTAATAGGTAGCGTTTTGGTCGTGAGCTCAAATCACGCTCGACTTATAATTGCAGCACACTGCCTACGTTGGTATATCTGGGCTACCTCAATTTTTGAAAATGAAAATTCGTAGATAGACTGTTGTGCGAAGGGCTAAAAAACCATCCAAACTAACAAATAAATGTTAAAGACCCTCAAGATCGGGAGGCCAAAGCCCGATTTGGGCAAGAGAAGATGCTTGTAGCTTTTACATATACCACTCGATACTACACTATTTATTTAGAAAGTTTCGCTCAATTTCAATTGAGCCATTTGATGTTCTTAATTAATTTGCACTTATCACGTCTACAATCGAAGTTTAAAAGGAAAATCTGTCTTAATCCTCATTTTTCTTCGTTAAAACCACAATTCATTTATTTTATTTTTAAAATGTTTAATTACCTTAGAGAATTTAAAAAATTCTTGTGCATTGCGAATTTTGTCATTTCAAAATATGAATTGCATTATGTAACGCATTACTCTTACATTTTTCTGAAGCGAACAAGCCTGAAAAATGCTCTGACTTCTTTTATTAAAAGAAAAGGAGTACTGGATTGCAAAATAGGAATTGTAGTACTACTACACAAATTCTAACTGCAATAGAAAAAATGTAATCTACAAATTTTTCAACAGCCTACAAATGAATGCTCTGAATATAAATAAAAGTAAACTGATCGTAAAATATATCAAATAAGCATCTCGTCATATATCTAGCTTTAAATACCCCTACAGAAAACCTTTCCCATGGAACGGATTACAGAATTTCTTGTAAATAATTTTAACCTCCATAACACCAGCTCCTATGGTACATCTCGCTATTTAAAGTCTGCGCAGATGATCCCATTTTTTATACACGTTTACATCTACACATTGTAATTATAATTTACAAGAAATAAATCAAAATTTAAATAATTATATCTAGAGGACACATACGATCTAGAAAGAGAGAGCATCGTGATTTTTGCATAAAAAATTTAGTTAGGTCAAAACTGCTGGATTGAAATAAAAATTGAAACTGCAAATAAATAAAAAATAAGCTAAACCTACTTGAATTGATCAAAGAAATTATAAATTATATTATTATTAATATTAGTGTATTTTTGCCAATTTTATTATTGAATTTAATTGTAATATTGAAATACAAATACGCCTGTACTCGATTAGAGTATTGTGTACGGCGACTATAATTAAAATTAAACGAAATTTATTATTTAAATGATATTTGGCTTTTATTTTCTTGAATTAGGTGATAATTATTGAGTTCACTATGATCTGGATCCCGGATGCACCTCCGACAGTTTTCTCGGTCCAAGGACTGCGTCCTCTGGTTTTAAAAATAGAGAAACGATCTGAAATCTGCGTCAACTCAGTCATCTCATCGCTTTTGTGGCTTCCCCTACGGTCGGTTGCCTTGAACTCTGCCCTTGAGCACTCGTTTTGGAATTCGTTCCTCGTGCATTCGCTCCACTTGGCGAGCCTATTGAAACTTGCGGAGCTTAATCACGAAAGATGCTGGTTGGTCATCAAATAGTTGATACAGCTCATGGTTGTATCGAATTCGCCAGTATCTCCTTCCTTAACTGCTCCGTACACCTTCCGAAGAATTTTTCGCTCAAACGTGTCGATCAATTTCTCCGACACCCGCGTCAAGGTCTACGTTTCGCATCCGTAAAGCAGCACAGGAAGAATTAAAATCTTGTAGATGCGTAGTTTATTGTTTAGATGAACCTTCCTTGATTTTACTATAGATAGTACCGCTTAAAGTGCTTCGTTAGCTATCGTGATTCTTCTTTGAATTTCATTGCCGTCCTTTGTGAGAAGGGCTCTCAGCCATACAAATTCATCCACCTGCTCGAAGTTGTATTGTATATGTCCCACAGTAATATTCTGCCTCTCCTTCGTGTCTGGGTCATGTATATTTAGTTTTCGCTTCATTGACCCTGAGCCATACTTCACCCGCTGCCGACTCCAACTCCTGGAATACTTCCTTAACACAAAGTATTGATCGGGCCAGAATATCCACGTCGTCTGCCTACGCCACCAACTGAGTCTCGTACCTCTGGTGTCCACTGAGGTTACAGAAGTTGCCTTCCTGACAACATACTCGAACAGAAAGTTGAAGAGCATGGATGCGATACCTCCTTGCTTGGGATCTGACTGCATTGGGAAGCTTTGAGTCAACTCGTTTTGGATTTTTACTTGGCACTCATTGTTTTTCATCGTCGCTTTTATTAATCGAACTAGTTTTGGTGGGACACCTAGTTCATGCATTACGGTCGACATTATCGTATGCTTGACAAAAATCGACGAACAGTTGGTGTACATGAATATCATATTCCCAGCATTTTGCTGGCACCTATTTTACTGAGAATAACTGGTCCTTTATAATCGTCCGGAACTAAAGCCACCTTGATATTCTCCTATGATGTTTTTAGCGAATTCACTGAGTCTTCCTTCGATAATTTTTGTTAAAATTTTGGACACAAGAATGGAATTCCTCTGTAATTTTCGCCCTTTTTGTATACAGGACATATAATGCTTTTCCGCCAGTCGTCGGGTAGTTTTTCAGTTGTCCAGATTTTAAGAATTAATTTATATATTCGACTGGTGAGCTCTGTTCTACCTTCTTCCAAGAGCTCTGCAGGGATTCCGTCAATTCCGGGTGCCTTGTTTGATCTTAAATTATGTAGGGCTGTCTTTACTTCACCATGGATTGGAACAATGGGCAGTTGATCTCCATCTGGATCTTCCGGAATTACAAAAGGTTCAGTCTGTGATGTTATTCTATTAAATAATGTTCGAAAATACTGAACCCATCGTCCATTGATTTCGGTAGCGTCGCTTATGATGTTACCTTCTTCGTCCTTACAGAGGGTAGTTTGTGGTTTGTAACCTTGTCTCATTTCTTTCACGGTATTAAATGCTGCGAGCACGTCATTTTTCTTCTAGTTTTCGTCCAGTGATAAAATTTTATCATTGTTCATTTTGAGTTTTTTTTGTCTGAAGATACTCTTGGCGTCTCGCCTGAGCCGTTGATAGTTGTCCTCTCTAGCTCGTGTTCATCTTTCGAGAAACAGTCGGTATGATTCGTTTTTCTTGTTGATCGCTTCTTGGCATTCCTCATCGAACTAGTGGTTTTGTTTTCTCCGCTCTAAATGTCCTAAAGTGTCTTCAGCTGCACGCTGAATACTATCCTTAATGTTCCGCCACATTTAGGCAATACTTTCCTCAGGCTCAGTCTGAGGCAATGCCTCAATATGTGCTTTGATTGTGGTTACATATTCCACTTTTGTTGTGTCGTCCTTCAGTGTTTGCATATTGAGCTTAGGAGCCCAGCTTTTTTATCGTGGCCCTTGTTAGCTATGCGACAGCGATATTTAGCTCGAACAGTTCGCGCCTTGTAGAGTCTTGACATCTAGAATGCAAGAGGCAGCCCTTTTTCGATGAGAACGTACGTGGTCAATTTGAATGAAGATGCGTCTATCTGGTGATGCCCACGTCATTTTGTGAATTTTTCTATGCGGGAAGCAGGTAGAGCTTATGACTAGGTTCTTACTGCTGGCAAGTCAATTAGCCTTTGGCCATTGTCGTTCGTTTCATTATGAAAGCTTTGCCCTCCTGTTATGCCTCTATGAAACAGTTCGTTGCCAATTTTACCGTTCAAGTCTCCTATTAGAATTTTCATGACATCATGCTGTAAAGTCGGGCATAGAACTCGTCTTTAATGACATTATCTTTCTCCTCTGTAAGAGCATGGCAGTTGATAAACCAAACGCTGAAAAACTTCAAATGGCGAATAAGATTCAACTATGAGTTGTATCAACTCTACGACGAGCCAGAAGCTTCAACGTTCATCAAGCTACGTAAACTGCAGTGGGCTGGCCATGTAGAGCGAATGGAAGACAGAAGAATCCCCAAACGTGCTCCGAAAGGCAAAGCGAGTGGTAACCGGCCAGTAGGCAAGCCACGCAAGCGATGGGAAGACACGGTTGATGAAGATAGCAAAGCCATCTTAAAAAACATAACAGAATTATGATTGGGCTTCAAGCCCAATCATATGATACTCTAGATGAGATGGAAATGACTTTAATATACCAGAAAATATGCCATCTCAAATTATTTCGGATAGTGAATAGAGAATTTTGCATGGGAGGTGGTAGAAGTAGAGGGGGAGGTTTGTATTTTTCGTATATGACACCGAACATAGCATGCAAAATGTTTTTTGCTGAATTTAAAGCTTTTAGTTTTCATTATTTTTAAAGAAATTGATCATAGTTTTCCTGAAATTGGGACATTTGTATGGGAGGTGGCAGAGGAAGTGGAGCACTTAAGATGATTTTGAAACTACTCATCATCATCCTTATCACCATGCTTTGATTCAATTTCAAAGTCGATAGCTCTCATATACTTGAAGGAGAAATCCTTTTCTTGAATTTATAATACAGATATTTGTATGGGAGGTGGTAGAAGGAGTGAAGCAGAGCTAATAATTTTTTCTAAAACTTATTTCAATTACTAAGAAACAAATTCTGGCAAAATTTTAAGTTTCTAGTTTTTCTAGTTTGAATGGAAATCGATAAAATGCATTTAACAAAAATTGTGCATTTGTATGGGAGGGGGTAGAAGGAGTGTACGGATCAAAACAAATTTTTTTCGTATTAATAATATTTCTAATTGTATACTTTACACAAAATATCAAGTAGATAGCTGTATCAGTTTCGAAGAAAAATAATTTAATTTAAATTTAAAAATTTCGTGAAATTTGTATGGGAGGGGGTAGAAGGAGTGAGGTGAAGTTGATAATTTTTTCAATACTGATTGGAATTATAAAAAAAATTATTCTGGCAAAAATTTGATTTTATAACTTTACTAGTTTCAATAAACTTCGAAAAAATACATTTATCAAAATTGTCCATTTGTATGGGAGGGGGTAGAAGGAGTGACGGGATCTGATCAATATTCATTCATATTAATGACATCTATATTATAATATTTCGACCCAAATTTCAAGTCAATAGCTGAAGTGGTTTCGGAGAAAACTTAATTTCTTTAAATTTTGAAATTTCATGAAATTTGTATGGGAGGGGGTAGAAGGAGTGGGGGGATGTGGCCCGTTCACGAACTTAAAGTTACTTTTTTGGTAAAAATGTCATAAAAAAAATTTCAGCACGATAGGTCAAAGCTATCGAGAGTTATGTTGTAGACAGACGGACAGACAGACGGACAGACGGACAGACGGACAGACAGCAACTCGGAATCGAGATTTTTGAGTGACAACAAATATTTCTGTACCCTTGGCGGCTCTGTGCGCGCATTATTTCTTAGTGTTACAAACGGTAAGGCAAACACAATATACTCTCAGATTTCATCTAGAGTATAATTAGTAGCTGGAGGACGCAGTCTTTGGATCGAGACGATTGGAGGCGACGACTTCAGGAGGCCAAGGCCCGATTTGGGCTGTCGCGCCATTGATGATGATGATGATGATGAAAAACTTCAACTTGAAGCAGATTCGGTTGTTGATCGGTGTAAATTTCGTTACGAGTTGTTTGAACGTATTATCTACCACAAAGGCGGCACCGAATTCTCTGCTTCCTTGTTTTTGCCACTGGTAAAAATCGTGTGAGATCTGCAAGATCTGCAATCGACAACTTCACTTCCGAGCCATTTCGTTTCTTGAAGAGCGAGAATGTTGATGTTGTTGCGAGACTTCTGAAGAAGCTCCCGCAGTGCACTCATTCGATGGAGTGAACGCATATTCCAAGATCCAAAAGAATAGTTCATTTTCCGTTGCCGTAGTCGTTGCCGTAGTCGTTGCCGTTTGATCCGTCTAATCCGAGGCTGTAATCCGGGTTCCTGGACACTCGAGTATTTTTCCGGTGAGACGTAGTCAGCGTTTCCCCAATCTGGAGGGCCAGTTTGGATGGTAGTTCCGATTAGAGGCGCGGAACATTCACTTTTACCCTTTTCCGTCTGCTATTTTGAACAAAATACCCGGTGGTCACCGCGGGGGAGTGGAGATAGGATTCAGTAGCAGAGCTGTTCATGTTATTTACAGTGGGCATTTCACAGAATTTATTCTACGTCATGTACCAGATCACGATTACGCTCTGTAACCCTTACTACCATTCGACCTGGGTTAACTGTACTATGCAAAAAAAATATATATAGTATATATAAATAAAGTTAAAAATCTAAAAACGAGTTAAACGCTTGTCATAGCATAGCACAGGGCTTATAAGCGTTTTTATATATTTTAAGTTTAGTTTTCTTGTATTATTGGAAGCACCGAATAATAGTTCGTGTTAGCTATCATTATTCGTCTTTTAATTTCGATTTGCTCGCTTCCATCCTTCGATAAGTTTACCTCTGATAATAGAGCAAGAGTCCTAGAACAAAAACTAACAACAGAAAGCGCCAAGGATATGAATGATAGAACGCCGACGAAGGACGAAAATTGTTTATCCAAAACCGGTGTTAAACGAGTCCTGCGTAGTGGGACGAAAAAATATTTTGAAGGTACAGACACAAACTTAATGTCATTGGAAAGGTCTCACTAAGCACTTTGCAAAAAAATAAAAACAAGAAAAGCAACCAATTCTTTAACGCAAAAACGCTAAATTAGTGTCTTAAATTTAATAAAATCTTTGGTAATTTTTGTACAAAACAGTGACTTTGAGAAAAAATTAGATATTCGTGGAGAGCTACTCAAGGACTTCCCAATAATACCAAATTTGTGTCGATATCCCCGTATAATTTTTTCGTTCCATTACTCAGGACCCGTTTTACACCGGATTTGGACATTTTTTATCGTCCTTCATCTTAGTTACACTGCGTTTTATCACTATATACACTTTGTATCCTTGTCGCTTTCCGTTGTTATTTGTTGTTCTAGGGCTCTTGGGCTATAGGCAAATTTGTCCAATAGTTAATAGCTCATTTGATTAATGAAATTTGTAAGTATTAGTGATGCACTAGTCTCCGTTAATTACTTGAATCAAGCCAACCTGACCATTTTTTAGGAACTTGGCAAAAACGCGAATTCGGGGTACCATCCAATTGAAAAAAAAGCTAGATCAAGGGAAATAAAAAATTACTATTACGTTTATTCCAATTTAAAAAGGAACAAATAAGAATATTCAAATTTCAACAACCATAACAAAGCTCACAAATAGTGCATTTCTGCATCATATCGCTCAGACTTATTATGTGAACATATTATTTGATAGAAAGTTCATTACATATTGATAAATAACAGTTGTACTTGACGTATTAATTAACACATTCCATTAGCATTTGCTGTTTACGGGTATGTGATTCTGTTATCTGCGTGTAATTTTCATTTCAATCGTAACCTTTTCCGCATAGAAGATATCTAGTGAACGACCGGACACTCGTTTAATTACCAAATATCTGTTACCCGATCATAATATTTTTTTAAGTCTCCGTATATCTACAGTAATTAAATTTAAGGAAACGACGTATAAATAAATATAATAAAAACAAAATTCGATTATAAGGTTTCTGTAGATTCTCTTGAGCTTCGCAGATATGTCGGAGTACTAAGCATTTACTACAGCTACTTTCATGGTAAATGCAGTGAAGAACTTTCTGAACTTATTCCACATCCTTACACATTTCCTAGAAATATTCGTCTAGCTCCAAGCAACTTCTCGTACAGTGAAATATGTATAAGCAATCATTCATATCCCGAATTTCAAAGCTTTGAAATTCATTGCCAGAGACCATATTCCCATTGTCATACGACCTTCGACGATTCAAACTCAACGTTCACCGGAATATTAGGCTTTTCCCTCCTTTTAATCCCGTTAAACCTTCAACCCCTTTTTTTCTCCCTTTATAGACATGACTGTGTAAACTGCACTAAAGGATGACGCTTTATCTTGTGTTCGGCGTTATAAACAAAAATATAATATGAAGATGTACATATCTAACCAGTCGCGGCTCCTGATATTTTCAACTGGGTCGGCAGTTACTATTTGTCGTAACAACTTGATCCATATTAAAGTGTACAAGGGGTCGGTGAATTTCGAGTAAAAATAAAACCACCAGTTTAATAAGTTCACTTTAGTTTAACCGCAAAATTTCCTATAATTTAACTAAATCACTTTATACTTGAGACTTTTTCGCTCAAAGATTATCGCTTGCCAATCTTAACTCTTTCGCGTTCTAAACATCGATTGACTCGACGACGGCTCCAAACCAGACTATTCCTCCTTCTCATACGAATTTTCCTGCTCGACCGAGCGGTGTGAATTGCTTCTAATTATAAAGTATTTACTTCTCGTCCTATCATTCTAATTATAAAGCATTTACTTCTCGTCCTATCATTCTCTCGCTGTCGGGTGCTTCTAGAAATATCGTCCGAGCATTCTCTTGTCGCTCGGTCACTGTCGGACGCTTCTATAAATCTCAACCGAGCATTCTTTTGTCGCCCGAGTCTTTTCCTTCGTGGTCGTTTGCTAGTCACCATAGTGTTGCTGTTCGAGACCTTGAGACCAAATTATGAAAGAACATATTAAAGTGAACTTCTACTTCTAAATATCAATTTCCGCTTTTTAATGAAATAAAAAAATAATTTCTTCTTATTGTTATAATATCTAAAAAAAAATCTACTCGTATACTTATGACAACAAATATTTTTATTTAAATTGATGTAAGAAATATGGTGAAAAATTTTATAAGAGCAATTTTCTCAGTTTGGAATGACCCACTCTTTGCACTGCACAACATGCAACTGCTAGCACCACATATTATATAATGTAATGCATGGTCATAAAAAAATTAGCCAATAGATTTTTTCAAAACAAATAAGTTCCGTTCTTAAACTTCTTTAGTAGGTACATATGTATAACAAAATTCAGTTAAAATTTGGTTCCCATGCCCGAAGATCTATCACAACGAGTGAATACTGGATATGCCTACACTTTCATCCCGCACTGCAACTATCTATACTCAAATACATACATTATACTCCGCGAAAGGTTAGGCTATCGCATGGCCTTTTACATTCTCCACTTTTAATCTGCCAAATCTGTGCAATGTTCCGCCGAAGTTCAATTAACAATGTATCGGTTGCTCCAGTTCTGAAACTACAGAGTTGTGTCTAGTGCGATACAAATCGCTACATCCAACTTTCGTTACCCAAGTTCAAGTGTAAGTAATTCTAGAGCAAGAACCTTAAAAATTACGAGCATTTATTTCAATTTTTAATGATTCTTTTACAGCAACTCGAAACGAACTACATAACACATGTTGCTTCTCACGACCGAATTTATATCACACACTCTAACTCAGAAAAATGCAAGCAAAAACTATTGATGATAGTTGCAGCTATAGAGCTACAAAATTGCAACAAGTCGGGCGGATTTTTAATATTCTTGGGACATGTTGGAGATACTTTGGAAGTTAATATAGTATGGAAATTAAGTTGGACGGAGATAACGATAATTAGGGAACATTTAAACATAAATAAAATGTTAGATATGTTTGAAGATATTAACTAATTCGGAACATAATGACTATCATCTTCAAATGAAATATTTTTGATAATAAGGGACAGGATATTAGTCAAGTTACAACACTTGACTACAATTACCAATAATAGTTCCAGTATCACAAAGGCTAAATTTTTTATTCTTCTGTTTCTGGATTTCTATGATCGGAAACCATATAAAAAGGTTGGGTTTGAATCGCGATTAAAATGCTGTGTACCGGACATCTTAGTTCATAGTTGTTTCATAGATTACAAAAAATGCGGTGGACTTTAAATTCAAATATAGAAGATGGAAGGAGTGAAAGGATTTTCAAAATTAGTCAATCAATCAATCTAATTCCTGTTAAGACCCCCTATAGGGGCATAGGACAGAAACAACTCTCTTCCACAAGGCGCGATCCTGAGCATCGGCCTTAAGCTGTTGCCAGGACTTGTTTATTCCTCTGGCCTCCTGCTCAACTGCTCGCTTCCATGTGTTACATGGTCGACCAACCTGACGTCTTCCTTGAGGATTATAATCCAGAGCCTGTTTTGCGATATTTTGCTCTGGTTTCCTCAAAGTATGACCGATCCACTGCCACTTCCGCTGTTGAATCTCAATACCTATTTTAGTCTGGCCAGTTGTACTCCAAAGTTCGTCGTTGGAGATCACTTCTGGCCAGAATATTCCTAAAATGCGCCGGAGGCATTGGTTTACAAAATTCTGTAGTTTCTTGGTAAGTCGAACGGTCAATTTCCACGTAGTACAACCATACAACAACACAGATTTGACGCATGCGTCAAAAACTCGCAGCTTCGTGCGAAGGGAGATCTCTCTTAACCTCCAGAAAGGGGAAAGGATACCGAAGGCCTGACGAGCTTTATTTAGCCGAGCCTCAACATCCTTTTCGGCTCCGCCGTCCACGCTGACAATGCTTCCAAGATAGCAAAAATTTTGCACTTCTACCACATCCTGTCCGTTAAGAACAATCGGTGTGCTTGCGTTCGAACCCATGTGCATGTACTTGGTTTTACGCACATTTATTTTCAGTCCCGCCTCTTTGCATTTAAAATGCAACGAGCGAACATTTGACTCTAAGTCCGAACGGTTAGTGCAAGCAAACACACGTCATCAGCATAATCAAAGTGGCTTAAGATGTTAAATAGTCTCCATTGAAGACCTTTACCTTCCCCACCTTCCAGTGCAGCTTTCAAGATGTCATTTATTACCACCAGAAACAAGGCTGGTGATAATATGCAGCCTTGTCTGACACCCGTTCGCACAGGGAAGCTCTCGGACAGCTCTCCTCTATGCAAGATGCGACACCTTGCATCTTCGTAAGATTCTTTAATCATAGCTATGACCTTATCTGGAATACCTCTCCTACGCAAAGCATTCCATATGTAATCTCGCTTAACGCTGTCGAAAGCCTTCTCGAAGTCTACAAACATGAGATGTAGTGGCGAACCCATTTCGGCTGACTGCTCTAATATTATCCGCAAGGTGTTTGTGTGTTCGGTACAAGACGACCCTTTACGGAATCCAGCCAGATAAACTTCGAGAGTGCTCTCGACGACATCACTAATCCTATTGACAATTACCTTAGCCATAATTTTTGATATGGCAGTAAGTAGACATATACCACGCCAATTGCCACAATCCCGAAGGTCGCCCTTCTTCGGAATTTTCACAATGACGCCCTCCTTCCATTCAGTCTGATATCTTCCTTCACTCCACACCTTAGTGAAGAGTGGGAGGAGTATATCGGCTGTGATTTCCGGGTCCGCTTTGAGGAGTTCGGTTGGTAGTCCGTCTATACCTAGAGCTTTCCTTCCCGCCATTGACCGAATGGCGGAAACTATCTCTTCCTTATCTGGGGGATCGTCCCTAATAGAGGATTGTTGCGGTTGGATGTTTGGCAATTGTTCTGTTTCCGGAATATCTTCCTCTGACAAGATGTTTAAAATATCAGAGAAGTATTCCTTCCATCGCCGCAACTGGTGTTCACTCATATTAAGGAGAGTTCCGTTGACATCTCTCACCAGGTGGTTGGCGGTGAAATTCCTGTTCGTCAACTGTTTCATGATTTTGAAAAGTGAACCCATATCCCCAAGGTAAGCCGCAGATTCTGCCTTGTTTGCCAGATCTTCAATGGCCTTTCTCTTGTCGCGTCTAACACCCCTCTTAAGCTGTATATGAGCACCGCGGTAGTTCTGCCTCAAGTCGGGCGTTCGTTGGTTGACATCGGGTTGAGAGATGATTGCTAATTTGGCTTTTTTCCGATTGCCAACCTTGACCCATGTGTCTTGCGATATCCAGGGTTTCTCACCGCTTTGCACATATCCCACAGATTCTTCAGCACTAGTTAGAAAAGTGTTTCTGGTTGCCTCCCAATTCGCGTCCAGTGTGCGCATATTCACCCAATGTGGATGACTTTTCGCGTAGAATAGTGGTGTATTCGCGTTTTTTGTTGGGATCTCTAAGTTTATCCACATTAAGCTTGCACTTCATTTGAAGAATTTGTGGTCGTCGGATAGCTGCTGTTCACAATCTCAAGCAAGCAGCCATCAAGTGGTGATCGCTCCCCACGTCAGCTCCACGTTTCGCTCGCACATCGAGGAGACATCTTCTCCATCGGCGACTTATAGCCAAATGGTCGATCTGGTTCTGAGTAACACCATCAGGGGAAACCCAAGATGTTTTATGATGACTCTTGTGTGGAAAAAGGGTCCCTCCGATGACCATTTGCCGAGTACTACAAAACTCCACAAATAATTCGCCGTTTTTGGGTCTTTTAATCCAAGGTCGTGAAGGGTCGACCCAAGGGTCACCATGCCTCCCCATGACATGTTATAGTCCAGTGTTGTCTGATCCAACCTGGGCGTTCATATCTCCTGAGATGATAATAATATCACCTCTTGGAACACGTTTCGAAGGTGGCACTCAGTTGGCTATAAAACTCCTCTTTGTCACCAGATGTTGCGGTATTAGTTGGTGCGTAGCACTGCAGAATTGTGACGTTTCTGACACTGGTCCTGAGCCTGATGACGATAATCCTATCCGAGATTGGTTCCCAGCTAATGAGACTGTTTCTCGCTCTCGGCGTAAGGACGAACGCCACGCCATTTCTGGCTTCACTTTCATGGCCAATGTACAGAATAGTGTTTCCGCTAGGGGTTCGTTCTTCTCCTGATCCTGTCCACCTGACCTCGCTCAAGCCCAAGATTTGGATGTTATAGTGCTCCATTTCACGGTCGATCACCGATTGGCGGTGCAAGGACCGAGTAACCCCAGCTCTTCCTCCGTCATTCAATGTTCGAACGTTCCAGAAGCCAATCATAGTCCGTTTTCGAATGCCAAAAGTCGTTACCGTAGAATCAGTCCGTATCCGAGGCGATGTATCCGTTTCTCGTATCATTTAGGTCTTAAGATCGCGGGTGATAAGCCCATGATCCAGTGAGTGTCCATTTGCCATTTTTAGGGCATGCAGGACTGGAATTCTACAGCCCCATCCCAGAGGGGGATAGCTAGCTCAGGTCCGTGGAGTCGCTAGTCTCCAAAGATAGTTACAGGAATTGGTAAAACCTCATCCAACAACTACCCCCTTGCGGAAGGAGTAAAAGGATTTTCAAAATTAGTAAAATAACTTAATTTCTTATATTTTTGAAAGTGTTAGTACAACATTTCAGATTTGTATCTTTAAATGTTTTCGTGATAACGGTTTTATTGAAAATAGTCTAAATTACACTTTTGTATGCCATGTCATTCAAAAAAACTTTTTAATTTAAATTTATTAAATTATTAATGTTTCTTAGTTGCATCGTATTTTGTACCGTTCAAACAATAAACTATGCATGGAATACCGCCATAACAGTAGAATATTTATCCTGGTTAGCAGCTCTTAAAAATGGTCGACCAATTAAACTTGTAATCATTATTCTTAAATAAATTTCACAAAAGTTCTAGATTTTAGCTTAAAATTTCAATCAAAAATGTTGAGTTTTCGATTTTTTTTTCAATACGCATGAGACACCTTGTGCAGGTCATGTCCACCCTTCCATACAAAACAGTTCTGCTTGAAATCATTATTTCTTCTTTTTGTATATTAAACAGATATATGCATCCGCCAAATTTAAACTTTGTATCTTTTACGAAATCCAAAAAAAAAAAATAGTAAACCTCCAACTTAAAAATTTTACCAAAATTATAAGTTTTACAATCTGACCGAATTTCGACTTAATACTTGGATTTTGAGATATAATGATTTGAAATTTTGAAAGGTGGACTATTTTTGTAATGCTCTCCATTTCCCCCCACTACCATATTACAAAATATTATATTTTCTCATATTCCAGTAATATAGCTTTAGGACACAATTTCGTTTCAATTACACAGAGAAAATAAAGAACATGAACTAACTATTATCAGTGGTAAAAGGACAATTAATGCGGAATTTAGGGAAATACTGATGTGGAACAACTTAATATTTAATTCAAACAATAAGAAAATTGTTACATCAAATAAGCTGAAATAGTCCAATGATCACGTGTATTTCAAATAAGCAATAGTAGATATCGATGATTCATGTAAATAAGTTTATTGTTGCATTGCTATTAAATTGTTGCTCAACTAAGGAAAATAATAACCTAACTATGGAATTGTTCCCCAACTAAGGGAAATAGTGAACTTTCTATGAAATTGTCAGCTGAAACAATGCAAGTAGTAACTTAACGACTGTAAGTTTATTTGGATGTAGAATTAATTATTTAAATCAAACAAGATAAATTATCAATTCGACCGTTCGGCTAAAGATCCGCGTTGCTGATTGTTCTTTTTGAGTCTTGTTTTTTTGAATAATCGCGATTTCGTTGCATATTTTATTTCAGTAGAGTTCTGTATCCAGGAGGATGACTTTGTTCCAAGTACATACTATAACGCAAATAAAATATTGGCGAAAATTCGCCTTGACCAGTTCGTTAATCAAAAAGACGAAAATCGGATTGCGACTGTGGTAGTAAGTCACCCGAGCTTTCTACTGGTAAGAACAATATCCATGAAATATAAAAGTATCAAACATTTATTTTATTTTGTACTATTGATCGCTCGCGACTTTGTCTGCGTAAGAATCGCAATAATAAGCAATTTTTAAGAATGTAGTTAGTAATATATTATGTGGGATATAGAATCTGCTTAGTTTAATGGCTCTGTGAACTCAATGTTTTGTATTTTGTTGGAATTAGAACCATAAATTATTAAGAATGAAACCATGATACTCGTACATATTTGCATGAGACAGGCCCGTGCTCACAAGAGTAATCTGAGGTCATATACATATTGAAGAGCACTAAGGAAATGTAAATAGTTGTAGCTTGTGTTAATTCTAAAAAAAAGTATAAATAAAATAACATTAAGCTCAAAAACATAAAAGAATTACGATTTTGCGTAAAGCCCGATCATACGATACTATAGCTGAAATAGATATTTTTGAGATCTCAAGAAATTTCGTATGGAGAGTTTTAAAAGTGGTGACAGTATTGAACTAATTTGTTTCAAATTATGCTAGAGTAGCTATAAAAATGTTTGGTACCAAATTTAAGCTTCAAAAATTGAATAGGTACAGAAAAACTTAGTGCAATGGATTTAGTGAAACTGTACAGTTTGTATGGGAGGTGGTAGAAGGAGTGGAATGAGGTTTCTGGTAATTTTTCCAGAAACGACTATAATCAAATTTATATATTTGAAATTTCAGATCAGTAACATTCATACGTTTCAAGAAAAACGAATTTTTGAAAAGTTGTGAAATTGTGGGGGTAGAAGGAGTGGGGGATGTAACCCGTTCACGAGCTTAAAATTTCATTTTTCCTTTTCCTCAAAATGAGATAAACGAAATTTCAACATCATAGTTTAAGGAGTTCGTAGACAGTCGGACAGACAGACGGTCACTCGGAAACGAGGTTTTTGAACGACAACTAATAAAATTTCTGAGCCATTGGCGACCATTAATTCTTAGCGTTATAAACGGTAAGGCAAACACAATAACTCTCAGATTTTATCTAGAGTATAAAAATCCTTTTCAGCTCTGCAAATTGTGCGGACCAAGTTTCTCGCCAAAAGTAAACGCATAGGTAAAACATTAATCTCTTCACTGCAAGAACTAATTTTAGTGTGATCTATTTCGTCAAGTTCTATAAACCTTCCGTGAATTTGTTCCCTTAACAAAGTTTTCTTGTACCCCAGCATGCAACTTCCAATCGGCCCTCCAATTCTTGAGCGTCAGATCAAAGTGAAATTGCTAAAGTGTTCATCGAACTGATTTATCCTGATGTCTTCAATATAAGTTTGTGAGATGCAGAAAATATCTATCTTTATTATTTAACTTATGACATTCTTTAAAAAAAATTTTCATGTTGCTGGTCTAATGTGGCGAAACTCGGAATTCAACACACGATATGCGGCTACATATTTGTTTGAACTTTAATCCTCTGCAAACCTTTGAATACAACTGGACAGACTAAAATAAACATTGAGATTCAAAGGCGAAAGTGACAGTGGTCACACTTTGAGGAAACCAGAGGAGTGCATCGCCAAACAAGCTCTGGATTATAATCCCCAAGGAAGAAATCGGGTTGGCCGACAATGTAGCATGGAAGCGAGCAGTTGAGTAGAAAGCCAGAGGAATAAACAAGTCCCGGTGACACCTGAAGACCAATTCTCAGGATCGCGCCTTATCGAAAAGAACTGTTTCTGTCCTATGTCCATGCAAAAAAATTGAAGACAAAGTAAATAGTATTACTTTGATAAATTTCCTTCCTGTTCGCTTCTTTTTTGAGTAGTGTCCCATCCCGAAAATAGAGTTTGCACCTAAGTTCTTGTTTGTTATTTTATCGCCAGAGAAATCGCGTATCTCTCGATATTGACAATTTTATTGGATAGTTTTCCAGATCCCAGCTTAATGGGTTAATCAAATATGAACTACACGTCTCTGGGTGGCAAATTCATTTTCCGAGCCGATCGCAGCATTTCATGATTAGAATAATAAAGTACAAGAAGCCAACTAGGCGTCAACGATCCATAAAGACTTTTGTCTTTTTGCAATTTCTGCTCTAATGCTCTCTTAAAGATTTGATGAGGTTTGCATAATTAAAAGTGTATGCTAATTTATTACGGAGAGATTCCAAGATAATTTGGTGATGTTAAAACCAAATTAAATTTTCTACAGCGATGGATCATTTAAGCCAAGCACGATTTATGTTCTCACAGTAACTAGTCTCTGCCGGAACTTTCTCACGGGCCAGCTATTATAGAATTAATATCAACACTTGATTGTCGGTCCGGCTTGTTCATAAATGATTCTCAGTCACTCAATCATGGCGTTGTGGTAGCCGAGCGTCTAATTGAATTACTTTTATTGTTGTAAGAGGCACATTGATGCCTCGATATTCGTCACTTAAGTGACGAATGTGTCGCTTTAAGCGACAAATTAGCAAAATTTTGCTAATCTTCATAAATAAGCAAAATTTTGTAGTATGTAGCTCTACAGCGCAAACCATATGTTTATACTCTAGATGAAATCTGAGAGTATATTGTGTTTGCCTTACCGTTTGTAACGCTGAGAAACAATGCTCACACAGAGCCACCAAGGGTACAGAAATATTTGTTGTCGCTCAAAAACATCGATTCCGAGTGACCGACTGTCCGTATATCTGTCTGTCCGTCTGTCTTCAACATAACTCTTGAACGCTTTCAGCTATCGCGCTGAAATTTTTTATGTCATTTTTATCGAAAAAGCAAGTTTAAGTTCGTGAACGGGCTGCATCCCCCCACTTCTTTTACCTCCTCCCATTCAAATTTCATGAAATTTGGAGAAATTTATTTTTCTTCGAAACTATTTAAGGTGTCAACTTGAAATTCGGGTTAAAGTATAACAATATATGTATATCATTAGTATCACAAAATATTGATCCGATCCCATCACTCCTTCTACCCCCTCCCATACAAATGCACAATTTCCAAAGACGAATTTATTCGATTTTCAATGAAGGTAGCGAAGATAAATGAATAAATTTTTTCAGTATTAATTTCCTTATAATTGCAATCAGTTTTAAAAAAAAATCACCAATTCACCTTTTACCCCCTCCAATACAAATTTCACGAAATTTTGAAAATTTCATTAAATTATTTTTCTGCGAAACTGCCAAAGCTATCGACTTGAAGTTTTGTAGAAAATATAATAATAGAAATATCATTGATAACGAAAAATGTTGTGTTTATCCGTATGCTCCTTCTACCACCTACCATACAAATCATAATTTTGGTAAATGCATTTAATCGATTTCCATTAAAACTAGAAATAGTAGAAACTTTAAATTTTACCAGAATTTGTTCCGTAATAATTGCAATAAATACTAAAAACTTTATTAGCTTCGCTGCACTCCTTCCCCCTCCTCTCATACAAATATCTATATTATAAATTCAAGAAAATCATTTCGCCTTCGAACGTATGAGAGCTATCGACTTTGAGATTGAAACAAAGCATGGTGATAAGGATATTGATGAACAGTTTCAAAATTATATAAAATCCTCCAATTTCTCTGCCACCTCCCATACAGTTGGTGCATTTGGAAAACTATGCCCAATTTCTTTGAAAATAATAAAAACTACAAATTTTAAATTCAGCGCGAAGCATTTACGCCCAATAGTGTTTTCTCCTAGGTTAGCCCATCTCCGAAGAAATTTGACAATCCCAGTCACTTCGCAGAAAATAAAGAAGAAATCATGAATCTGACATACAAATGTTCCAGCAAACATGGTGACAAGAATGCGATAGCGAATCAATATCATACAGGCAATATCGCAATGCAATACTTGATGGATTCTGTAAATTATTATGTTTTTTTTTTAATTCGCTTTCAATTCAAAAAATCTGCGGCCGAGGCACGTTGAATGATTGTTGAAACTTATGGAGAGGGTGTTATTAGTGAAAGAATATGTCGCGAATGGTTTCAACGCTATAAAGTGTGTGATTTAGGCGTGGAAGACAAGGAGTGTCCAGGAGCGGTTAAAAAGTTTGAAGTCGCAGGATTGGAGGCATTACTGGACGAATATTCATGCCAAACGCAACAACAACTTGCAGATTCATTGGGGATGACTCAACAAGCCATTTCACATCGCTGGAAAAGCTACGAGTTGAAGCCAAGAAACACTTGCTCCAATGGCAAAAAAGAAAGGGTTTTTTTGCATCGCATCGTCACTGGCAATGAGAAGTGAAGAAGAACGATAATCCAAAGCGATAAAAATCGTGGGGATACTGTTGCCATGCATCAATATCAATGACCACACCCAACTTCCATGGCTCGAAAATCATGCTGTGTATTTGGTGGGACCAGCTCGGCTGGTGTATTATGAGCTCCTGCAACCTAGTGAAACCATCACGGGAGATGGCTACAAAAAACCACTAATGGGTTTGAGCCGAGCATTGGAGGAGAAACGTCCGCAATACGAGGAGAGTCACGATAAAGTGATTTTACTGCACGATTGGGAAAATTAGTGTAATGAATTTTGTGAAATTATGCTGTTTGCATGGGAGGTGGTGGAAGGAGTGTGGTGTTCTTAATGACTTTTTCAGAAATAACTATAAAAAGTGTGTATTTGCCATATTTTAAATTGAAGAGAAAAGTGTAAAAAGCGTTTGTAAATTGTATACCCCTAATTGGATATTTCAATCAGACTATGCTTCTTTCAACTTTTAAAAACACTTTGTAATTTATGTACTGCGTGGAACTTAGACGCTCCTTTCATTTATTAGAACCACTTCGAAATTTAAATTTTATACTCATTTAATTTTGATAAATGATCTATTCTTATTGGTTTTAGGTGTAACTTACATTTTGACCATAAAGTATGTGGACTTTGTAATTAAAATGAGTCTGGGAAATGATTTTTCAAAAAAACTTTTCTTAGGATTGTCCTTAATTATTATTCCAAAAATTAGCGTGGTTTGTTAATCAGTTTGCTTACAGCAGCTGGTTGACCTCAGTAGTACAAGGTGATTTTTACAATGGATAAAAATATGGAACAAAGAATTTGTCTCAAATTTTGTGTTTCGAACCAAATTTAGTGTGTGGAATCGTTGCGAATGATGGAAAAGGCTTACGGTGATTCAGCACAATGAAAAACACGAGCTTTCGAGTAGTTCAATGCCTTTAAGAACGGTCGAGAGATCCTTGAAGACATGCCTCGTTCTGGACGACCTCCGACCTATTCAACCGACGAAAATATTCAAAAAGTGAAGGAAATGATGCTCGAAAATCATCATAAAACCATTAACGAGATAGCAAGAGAGCTCGGCATCTCTTGCGAGTTCGTTGGTTAGATTTTGGTGGATACTTTGGTCATAAAACGCGTCCTTGCCCGACTCGTTCCAATAAAGCTGAATTTTCTTAAAAGAAAGTACCGTGAACAGGTCACTTTGGACATGCTTGATCGTACGAATTCTGATCCCACATTCATGGAGCGCATCATAACTGGTGATGAGACATGGGTCTATGAGTTTGACATGAAAACCAGTCAACAATCATCGGAATGGAGAAGAAAATGAGCCGAAACCGAAAAAACACGCCAAAGTCGCTCAAAAATTAAGACGATACTAAATGTTATTTTCGATATTCAAGGTTTGATCCATCATGAATTCATTCCAGAGGGACGAATGGTCAATGAGGAGTACTATTTAACCATATTGGAGCGTTTGCATGAGCAAGTGAATTAAATTAACTTAAAATTGAAGAAATTACATAATTTCGTTTTGATTCCAGGGAAAAATTCCAAAAAAAAACAGGATTTCCTTAACATAGTTTTAATAAATAGGACAGTCAATACAAGAATAAACGAAAAGGACAACACAAAACAAAAAAGAAAGTAAGAATATTAAGTACTTGTATTGGGATTCAAGATCGCATTCCATTTACATAAATGAAAAGAGTTATTGCAACTGCATTATTATTACCTGAATTACTTAAGTCTAACGACAGCTGAGTGTCACATGTAATAATTTATTAAATGTTATAGGGTTAATTAAAACATTAGTAAATTTCTATTAATTACACAGAAGGCATTTGAATGTGAAATCAACTACCTTAATCCTAAGAAAATTAGAAAGTGAAAATCTCAAAACCTGCATTTCTATAAGATCTAAAAGAAAGGTACAAATAATTATTTGTACTGAATTCAATGGAAGATTTACAAGAGATGAGTAGATTAATTTACTTTTTATTTTTACAAATTTGATTATGATAAGCAACCGAGTTATTAAGCCACTTCTGATATCAAGTCATAAACAAAATCATTAAGATTGTTGGAGTTAAACCTTCTATTTTAGAAGGTTAATTTATCATTTTTTGGGAATCACTTCTTTTTTTTAAATAGGTAATAAAAGAAAGAAGAACTCTTGAACATACCTATGTTTTTCATCAATTGAACCATAAGTTTGGTTTAAGAATTCAGAGTCACAAATTCTGATCAATTCAGACAGATCGCTGAATTCAAGTCTACTAAGAAATTTCAGAAGCAACCCAACAAGAACCAGTCTAGTCTAACATACTTCTCAAACTTAGAATAAAGATCAACCTCGGAAATCCTAAAAAAAGTATCCTCATTAGGGTTAAGACGAGAAAAGACCTTAGAGGCAGGGCGACATCAGTAAAGTATCCATCTCTCAAACAGTCTCAATATATTCATTTATTGTATTGTATGTTATAATGGGTTTAACAATTTGCCTCTCTTTCTGAAGATATTAAGAAGTGAGCGAAACACAAATCTGGCTTTAAGAAGAATACTATCCAAATGTTTAATGAAAAATACTTTTTTGAAAAAATAATTCCAAAATACTTGAAGTCATCTCGCACAATGATGCGTTCACCATTCACCTTCTTCAAAATATTATCATCGTTTTTGAATATCTTTTGACTACGCTCGATCATTTTATCACTATTCGTAAAGAGCACAGAAGTACAATTATCAGGATTGAGCTTAAGCTTCAACCTAGCAAGATATAAAGAGATTACCTCAAGATACTTATTAATGTCTCCAATGAGATAGGATTGGGCCTGCAAAAGTATTTGGCAGAAAATGGGGATTACAGCCCAAGATGATCTACTGGTGCTACAGAACAATCATCCTCCCAATAGTCACATACGGATCAACAATATGGTGGACTAAATTATTACAACAAAAAGCACAGCTTACGCTACAAATAGACCAAAATCTAGCTTGTCTTGGTGTCACAGGAGCAATGAAAACCTGTCCTACTGCGGTAATGGAAATGTTCCTAAGCATCCCTCCGATACATCTCCAAATAAAAACAAGGCTATCAAAGGGGTGTTACGTATACAGAGGGAACATAAATACAGATCAGGGGAACTTAGAGTTCACTTCAAACTTCAAAATTTCACAAAAACCAATGCACTAATTTTCTCGGTATCTGTTCAATTTTTTAAGCTTAAAATTGTTGCAAAACATTTTTATAGTTACGCTAGCATGATGTGAAACAAATTAGTTCAATGCTGTCACCCCTTCTACCACTCCCCATTCAAATTTCTTAAGATCACAAAAAATTCGATTTCATCTATAGTATCGTATAATTGGACTTTACGCACAATCGTTGTCCTGTTATGTTTTTAAGCATAATGTAATTTTGAGTTTTTTTTTTAATTAACACAAGCTACAAATATTTATATGTCCTTAACGCTTTTCAATACGTATGTATGTCCCAACAAGCGAATTTCTAAGTTTAGTCAAAAATAGACGACGCCTGAAGTTCTTTTGAGTTATTTCATGTTCAGGATTTAGTTTTACATACATAGATAATAAATGCATTCAAAGCAGATATGTATATCAAGTATATTACAAAAAACATAAAAGAATTATGATTGGGCATAAAGCCCAATCATATGATATTCTAGATGAAATGAGAAAGAGTTCAATGTACCGGAAAATATGTCGCCTACAATTCTTTTAAATAATTAATAGTGACTTTTGTATGGGAGGTGATAGAATGAGAGGAGGAAGGTTTGTAATTTTTGGATATGACATCTAATGTGGTATGGAAAATATTTCGTGCTGAATTTAAGGTTTGTAGCTTTCATTATTTTCAATTGGACATAGTTTTCCTGAAATTGAGGCATTTGTATGGGAGGTGGCAGAGGAAGGGGAGCGTTTAAGATGAATTTGAAACTGCTTATCATCATCCTTATCACCACGCTTTGATTCAATATTAAATTCTATTGTTCTAATATATTCGAAGAAGAAATGCTTTTCATGAATTTATAATACATATATTTGTATGGGAGGGGGTAGAAGAAGTGAAGAGGAGCTGATAATTTTTTTGTCATTTATTGCAATTATAAAAAAATAAATTCTGGCAAAATTTTAAATTTATACTTTTTCTAGTTTTAATGGAAATCGATATAATGCAATTAACAAAAATTATACATTTGTATGGGAGGGGGTAGAAGGAGTGTACGGATCAAAACACATTTTTTTCTAGTTATTGATATTTCTATTTTTATACATTTTGCAAAATATCAAGTTGATACCTTGAACAGTTTCGAAGAAAAATAATTTCATTTAAATTTCAAAATTTCGTGAAATTTGTATGGGAGGGGGTAGAAGGAGTACGGTGAAGTTGATAATTTTTTTAATTCTGATTGGAATTATAAAAAAATTAATTCTGGGAAAAATTCGTTTTTATAACCTTGCTAGTTTCAAAGAAAATCGAAAAACTGCATTTTTCAAAATTATCCATTTGTATGGGAGGGGGTAGAAGGAGTGACGGGATCGGATCAATATTCCGTCATATTAATGAAATCTATATCATAATATTTTGACCCAAATTTCAAATTGATAGCTTAAATAGTTTCAAAGAAAAATCAATATCTGAAAATATCGGAATTTCGTGAAATTTGTATGGGAGGGGGTAGAAGGGGTAGGGGGATATGACCCGTTCACGAACTTAAAGTTTCTTTTTTGCTAAAAATGACACACAACAAATTTCAGCACGATAGCTCAAAGCGTTCGAGAGTTATGCTGTAGACAGACGGACAGACGGACAGACGGACAGACAACAACTCGGAATCGAAGTTTTTGAGCGACAACAAATATTTCTGTACCCTTGGCGGCTCTGTGCGAGCATTATTTCTTAGCGTTACAAACGGTAAGGCAAACACAATATACTCTCAGATTTCATCTAGAGTATAAACAGCAAGGGGTCATCTATTCGATTTCCTTTTTGAATGATAACCCACCATTTCATCCATAATGTCAACACCGAATTTCGTACTGTTGTAAACATTTATGATTTCTGACTTTTTTTACCATTTGTATCATCAGTTTTATTATCAGTATGTTTTATACTGATTTCTTTTCGTTACATATGAAACCAGTATTATTCGTTTGTTATGAATTAAGAATGGTAAAATAATTTCCTTTTCATATCAATCAAAATTTATGGAATTTCTATTCAATTCTCACGAATTATACCAACAAGCGTCCTCTGCCGTTCTTGAAATGCACCCAAATGATGGAAAGTGAAAAAATTATCACATGTAATATTTTAGCCATTCAATCCTTCAGTTAGTTTCAATACAACATTTTCACCTTGATTGGTTTCGGGATGACAGTTTCGATCTTTACCGAGATACACTCGGCAGAAAAAGTCTGCGTACACACTCAACACATCCAACATATCTATAAAAAACATCGTTTTAAGTAATTTATTTCATAATAATTGTTTTCCTTTTTTTTCATGGCTTTATTACAAACATAAAACAAAAATGATGATTATTGTACTCCATAAAAATATTAAAATTAAAAAACGAAAACAAATCCTGAATTGCAACAATAAAAAGTCTGCGTACAAATATTTCTTTTCAAAATAAAACAATTGTTTTTCCTCATTAATAGCTTGTGGGATATCCTCGTCTCTTTATTACTTCCCACAACCGTTTTTGCATGGAATCCACCAGCTTCTTAGTGAACTCTGGGGTTATTGAATTCCACTTCTGAATCAGGACTTCCTTGAGCATTACCTTCGACGTTATTGTGTGCGCTCGAATCCTTTCTTCCAAGTGATGCCACAAATGCTCTATTGGATTAAGGTCAGGAGATTGGGGCGGTGTACGAAGCTGATTTTGGGCATTATACAGCAACCAGAGTCTTACTACCTCCGCAGTGTGCTTAGGGTCGTTGTATTGTTGGAAGTAAAAGTTGTCGCTTAAGCCCAAATGCTCTGCACTTTTCTTCAAATTGCGCTTGAGAATATTAAGGTAGTCTATTTTATTTATAATACTTTCAATAAACTCCATTTTTCCAACTCCTCCATTAGCCATACACCCCCATATCATAAACCCGCCACCACCGTGCTTTACTGATGGACAGAGATTTTTTACGTCGAAGGCCGCGCCAGTTTTTCGCCATACAATCTTCCGACCTTTGATTCCAAAAATACAAAATTTACTTTCATCCGAGAAAATAACTTGTTTCCAAAATTCTTTTGGCTTATTTATTTACTGTTGTTATAAATGGCTTCTACGGGCAACGCGTCCGTGATACCCATATTTCCTAAGAATTTTACGAACACCATCATCAGAAATAGACTTGTGGTACTTTGCTTTGATGTCCTTTGTCATACCAGCTGCAGTTAATCTAGGATTAGCTTTCATCGTTCGGAGCAAACTCCGAGTTTGCTGAGGGCTCAACTTTGGAGGACGGCCAGATCTGGGTTTTGAAACCAAAACTCCTGTGTTTTTGAAGTTATTTACGACTCGTTGGACAGATGAATGACTTCTGCTGACTATTGCACCTATTTCACGATATGACGTACCTTTTTTCCATAAATCCACGATAATTTTCCTTTCCCCATATTCAATTTCCTTTCCTTTATTAGACATCTCTTAACGTTTTTTACCAATTATTTTTAACGCAGACCTTAGATGAAAACACGTTTATCAACTTTCTTACTCATGATTAATGATTTAACTGCAACTCAGAGACTTTGATCTAGGGTGTCTACGATGCGAAGGTCGTGAGTTCAAATCCCGGTCGACGCTAATTCCAGCACACTGCCTGCTTGGCTATACCTTGGTCACCTTAATCTACGAAAATGAAAAATTCGAAGATAGAGGGTTGTGCGAAGGTCTTACAACTCTTCCACAATAAATAATGAAAAATGGTAAGGAACCTGAAGGTCAGGAGGCCGAGGTCCGATTGGGCTGTAGTGCCATTGTATCGGGTTTTCCAATAGGAACTTGACAACTTTGAATTCAATTTGTGAACGCACCCTTCCACTAATCATCAAACTGTCACTGTCAATTTATTCAGTAAACTTAACATTTTTATCATGGTAAAGTACACGAAGGAACAACGTCTGCAAATTATAAAAATTTACTACAGAAATTCGGAGTCGGTGACCGCTACTTTAAGAGCGTTAACTCCGATTTTCGGTCGTAATTCTCGCCCTAGTAGACAGGCAGTAACAAGTTTAGTGCAAAAATTTGAGTCTACATATTCGTTGTGTGATGTTGCCGTGCCAGTGAGACAACGGGTTGGTCGAAGTGTCGAAAATATCGCTGCCGTTGAAACGTCCGTAGCAAATGATCCAAATCAGTCAATTCCACGGCGTTCTCAAGAGTTGGGTATCGCCCAGACCACGTTATGGCGAATTTTGCGTAAGGATCTTGGTTTACACCCATACAAGATCAAGCTGACTCAAGAATTGAAGCCGATGGACCATTTGAAGCGACGTACGTTCTCCGATTGGGCTCTGGAAAAGATGCGCCAAGATGATCAATTTCATCGCAAAATCATCTTCAGTGACGAAGCTCATTTTTGGCTCAGTGGGTTCGTCAATAAGCAAAATATGCGTTATTGGTCTGGTGAAAATCCACATGTGCTTCATGAAAGACCACTTCATCCACAAAAAATAACTGTTTGGTGCAGTTTGCAAGCCGGCGGCGTCATAGGGCCATATTTTTTCGTCGACGATAATGATCGTCACGTTACTGTGAATGGTAATCGTTATGGCGCCATGATTACCGATTATTTTTGGCCCGAATTGGAAGATATGGACTTGGACAACATGTGGTTTCAACAGGACGGTGCCACAAGCCACACAGCACACGTTACAATCGATTTATTGAAGAGTAAGTTTGATGAGCGTGTTATCTCAAGAAATGGACCAGTCGATTGGCCGCCTCGTTCGTGCGATTTAACGCCTCTGGACTTTTTTCTTTAGGGCCACGTCAAGTCGTTGGTCTATGCCAACAAGCCGACGACGTTGGAAGAGCTCAGAGCCAACATTGAACACGAAATAGCAGCCGTTTCGGCCGAAATGTGTGGCCGAGTCATCGAAAATTGGGTCCAACGAATCGACCGCTGCAAACGTGCCCGCGGTGGCCATATGAACGAAGTCGAGTTCCATTCATAAATGTTTTGATTGTACTTCAACCCGATAATAAAGTTTTTGAAATATCTCAAATTGTTTGCATTTTATTTTGAAAAAAAGTTGTCAAGTCCTTATTGGAAAACCCTTTAGTAGTAGTAGTAGAGACTTTGACTTCCCTTTATACGCTTTGAACGCAGACTTTTTATTCCTGGAATTTCAGACTATTTTTCGTTTACGAATTTTAACGTTGTTTTAGAGTACAGTAATTCTCATTTTTGTTTTATGTTCATAATGAAGTAATGAAAAATAGGAAAAAAAAAATATTTCGGAATAAAATGTTAGAAACGATGTTTTTTATAGATATGTCGGATGTGTTGGGTATGTACGCAAGCTTTTTCTGCCTAGTGTATGTATTTGGAAGTGGCGGTAGATCTTAAGCTTGGAGAAAGGTTCATTGAGGAAAGGAGTCAAATAAAGCATATGGAATTAGAAAATTTGGTCGCATCAATGCCAATACGCTTGCACGCAGTTATAGCAGTTATTAATATTAAGTTTTGAAAGA
The DNA here is from genome assembly GCA_963669355.1 of Chorisops tibialis. NCBI lineage: Eukaryota > Metazoa > Arthropoda > Insecta > Diptera > Stratiomyidae > Chorisops > Chorisops tibialis. The sequence goes on from OY770262.1 coordinate 271,703,618, forward strand.
AATGTAAATTCCTTAATGAAGTTTTTGGTGGATCTCATGATCGTACGCAGACTTTTGTCAATGCTATTTTTTAGTTTTTTTCTTATGAATAGATTTGTAAGTTTATATTGGAAAAAAGATTTTTATGTTACATGTAAATAAAAATAGATTGTAAACAAGACTACATCATTACTTTTTCAAATAGTGCTGTTGGGCTCGCCAAGCAGCGCAAATAGGAGCCGTATGTAGACTTTTGTCTACCACTGTATGTGATGGAACAAAAAGTTCTTGTTGCGTTTTACAATGCTATTACAAAGCGGGTATTGTTTATAAATGGGTAATTTTAATACGGGAAGTACTAAACATAATTTTTTCCCTTAGCTGTAAAACTGCTAACACGAAATGCACTTCTTTTCGGTGACAGTGCCATCGTTTCGAGATTGAGATGGGTAGTAAATTTGAATCGCAAACGATTTGTTTCAATGTTGAATTGTGGTGGTGCTCCAACACATTTATAAATTCACTTGTTGATAAAAATCACTTTGATTTTTATTAACGAGAATTTTGGAATTAGTAACTTTTGTTTTCGAAAATTAAAAAATTTTATAGATATGAAATCAGTCGAAAATAAAAAATTGATGAAAAATAAATTGATTGTTAGTTAGACATTAAAAATAAAACGTTGCTATTAATTTTAAATATTCATAAATAAAATATACAAAAAGAAAAATAAGTAATTATTAATAATAAATGTGTAACAACAATATATATTGCAGTGTTCAATTAAAATATCAAATATTGTGTTGTTTAATTAATTATATGTGATAAATAAAAATAATAAATTATCATAATAAAATATTTGCTGAATTAAAAGTTTATAATAAAAATATTAACACATCCAGCAAATAATTGGTGACCCCGACAGGCGACACGCCTGATAAATATAAAGAGCATAAGTCTATTCGATTGCACATAAACATTGGATCGATAGTCGAAATAGATTCGCATCAACATCGTCGTATTTCACCATAATAACAAGAAAATAGAGAAGCCCAGGCATAATTATCTAAAACATCGGCCGAGATCCAAATTTTTTGAAGGATCTTTTTGATGCTCTTTGTAATTAAGAAGAATCATAAACAGCAACAACGGCAACAGCAACAGTGGCAATAGTAACACTAACAGCAACAACAACAACGGCAACTGCAACAGCGGCAACAGCAGTAGCAATAGCGACAACAGCAATAGCAGCATCAGCAACAGCGGCATCAGCAACAGCAATAGCGGCAACAGCAAAGCATGAAATACAAGGAACCGATACAAGAGTCAACTCAAAAATAATAGAAGACAAGATTATTGCAGATACGTAGTATTTATTATAAATTATTAAGTTATTTTAGATATTTTTCTTATTAATACTCAAGTTGTTCTGTCTCATCAATTCGATTTTTCGAAAGTTTTCATTCTTCGTCAAAATTTTCAAATATTTTTTCATTTCAATATGGAAAATAATAATGGAATTGCGCCACATACTCCACCTTTTCCTAATTTGGACGCACCTAATCCATTTCAGGGATTAGGTGATTTTAATATGTCATCTGTTGCTGAACAAAAAATATCTTTTTGGAAAAGAAATCCAGTGGCATGGTTCAATGCCTTGGAAATTCAGTTCAGGTCAGCAGGCATATCGTCCGAAACTACGAAATTTACTCACACGATAAGCATGTTGACCCAGGATGAATGTGATAAGGTTTTAGATATCATCGCAAATACTTCTTCAGAAACACCTTATTCCGATTTAAAGGCAACGATCATCGCTAGATTTGGTGAATCTGAAGATCGTAAACTTCATAAATTATTAAATGGCCTTGATATTGGTGATGATAAACCATCTACTTTATTAGCTAAAATGAAATCACTAGCTGGAAATTCAGTTGGTGATTCTCTTTTAAAGAAACTTTGGTTGACTAAACTTCCTCAAAGTGTACAATCAATTTTAGCCGTTGCAAATGTGCCATTGAATGAATTAAGTATTCTGGCAGATCGTGTTTTTGAAAGTTCCCTTGGTTTCTCTTTCAATGTTTCAGGCGTATCACATTCTAATGACAACAATAGAGGAACTGATCGTTTATCATTCGAGAACACAATCCTTCATCAAATGTCATTATTGACTAAACAAATTGAAACTTTGTTTGAAAGGCAAAACCATTTTGCCAGACAAAGTCGTTCATATTTTAGGAATCGTTCGCGATCACGAAGTAAATCTCGTGATAATACCGATTTATGTTATTATCATCAAAAGTTTGGTGTTAAAGCGACTAAATGTCGACAACCATGTTCCTTTAAGTCAACAAAAAACTAAGTAAATTGTCGGTAATGACGACAACCGACAATTTAACTACTTCAAGTCGTCTATTTATTTTTGACAAATTATCGAATTTTAGTTTTCTCATCGATACCGGTGCTGACATTTCAGCCCTTCCAGTCACAGCGTTTGCTGATTTAACTTGTGACAACTCATTAGTATGAACAGCGGCTAATTCAACCAACATTAAAACTTATGGGTTCAAAGAAATTGAAATTTCCCTTCAGTTACGAAGAGTTTTTAGATGGAAATTCATTGTAGCTGACGTAGAAAAATCTATCCTTGGTGCGGACTTTCTTAAATTCCATGGTTTAATTGTAGATATTCGTCAAAAATGTCGCATTGACCCACTTTCGCGAATTATCTCTACAACCGGCACTTTAGTCAAGGGACCATCTTCTTCCCTAGCTGTTTTATCGACCTCAATTTTAAATACTAAAGTTGAGCAAATTTTATCAAAATATGAAAACGTTCGTCGATCTTTAAACTACAGTAACTTAAAATTGAGCACAGTACAACATTTTATCGTTACTGAAGATCGCCCCGTTTTTGCTAGACCACGTCGTCTAGATCCAATTAAGTTAAAAATTGCTCGAGCCGAGTTTGATTGAATGATTGAACGCGGTATTTGCAGACCTTCTGATAGCCCATGGGCATCACCTCTGCATATGGTTAAGAAAAGTGATGGTACTTGCAGACCTTGTGGAGATTATCGAGCTCTTAATGCGATGACCACACCTGATACCTATCCAATCCCTCACATTCAAGACTTTAGCCAACAATTAGAAGGATGTAAAGTTTTTTCAACTATTGATCTTGAAAAAGCGTATCACCAGATACCCATCCGAGACGAAGACATCCCAAAAACAGCGATTACAACACCTTTTGGGTTATACGAATTTATGAGAATGACTTTTGGATTGCGTAATGCAGCGCAAACTTTCCAACGCTTTATCTTTTCCACTTTGAAGGATTTTGATTTCTGTTTCGTCTATATTGACGACATCCTAATCGCTTCAAAGTCAGAGAGTGAACATCTAAAACATTTAGATATGTTATTCGAGCGACTAAACTCACACAACTTGATAATTAATCAAAATAAATGCTCATTCCTTAAATCATCGGTTGATTTCCTTGGTCATACGATTGACGAATTTGGATTCAAACCAATCGCTTCTCGAGTTGAAGCTATTTTAAATTATCCTCGACCAACTACAGTTAAAGATATTAGGCGTTTCCTTGGGATGCTCAACTTTTATCGACGTTTCATTCCACACGCTCCTGAAGCACAATCCACATTGGACAGCTTCACTAATGGCAGTAAAAAGAAAAATGACAAGACAGAACTTCAGTGGTCGAAAACTTCTATCGAAGCCTTCAACAGTTGCAAAGAACAACTGGCTCAGGCCACTACACTAGTTTTTCCATCGTCATTTTCAACATTATCTTTAGCAGTAGATGCATCGGACACTGCTATAGGAGCTGTACTTCAACAGCGACATTCTGAAGACTGGAAACCTTTAGCCTTTTTCTCTAAAAAACTATCCTCCGCTCAAAGGAAATATAGTGCTTACGACAGAGAGTTATTAGCGGCCTATGTATCAATAAAACATTTTAAATACATACTTGAAGGCAGACACTTTATCTTGTTTACTGACCATAAGCCGTTAATTTTCGCGTTAAAACAAAATCCGGAAAAAGCTTCACCTCGACAACTAAGACATCTTGATTTTATCAGCCAATTTACATCGGATATTCGACATGTTTCTGGAAAAGACAACATAGTTGCTGATACGTTATCAAGAATCGAGATACTTAATCTTCCTACAACCATAGATTATGCATAAATTGCTAATGCTCAAGCAACAGATTTTGAATTAACCAAAGCCAAAACTATACCCAGCCTTAACTTCATTCCTGTTTCAATTGAAAACACAACTAATCCCCTTTGGTGCGACTCATCTAGACAACAATTAAGGCCGTATATTCCTACAAATTTACGCTTCAATGTCTTTCGTAAAGTTCACGATTTGTCTCATCCAGGAATTAAGGCTACTGTAAAACTAATGAGGAGTAAATTTATTTGGCCCTCAATCAATAAAGACAGCCGTAACTGGACTAGAGAATGCATTGCTTGTCAAAAAGCTAAAGTTTCACGACATGTCAAAAGTCCGCTTGGCCACTTTGAACCAATTTCAGAAAAATTCAATACTATTCATATCGATCTGGTTGGTCCTCTTCCAATTTCAAACGGCTATAGATACTGTCTAACAGTCATTGATCGCTTCACTAGATGGCCAGAAGCATATCCAATTCATGATATTCATGCAAGAACAGTCGCTAATACTATTTTCAAAGAGTACATACCACGTTATGGAGCTCCAGTTTCAATCATTACAGATCAAGGCGCTCAATTCGAGTCACGATTGTTTACTGAATTAGGAAAGATGATTGGTTTCAAACGTTGTAGAACGACAGCTTACAACCCAAAAGCTAATGGAATGCTTGAGAGATGGCATAGGGTTTTTAAGGAAGCAATATTATGCAAACCAAATGACAGTTGGTCGGACAGACTTCCTTTAATCCTTCTTGGTTTGCGTACGATAGTTCGCGATGATGCTAACGCGACTCCAGCCGAATTACTTTATGGTCAAAATATCAGACTTCCTTATGATTTTGTTAATCAAACCGTTCAAAATCAAAATGCATCCGCAAGCGAATTTGTCGAAATTCTTCGAGATCGCATTAATAACATCAAGCCTCAGCCTCCTTCAAGACATAATCATGAAACCCCTTTCATTTTTAAAGACCTCCAAACTTGCAGCCATGTTTTTATTAGAACCGATACAGTTCGAACTTGTTTACAAACTCCTTATGAAGGACCCTTTGAAGTTCTTCAAAGACACAAAAAATATTTTGTAGTCAAGGTAAAAGAGAAACCAACAACAGTGTCAATTGATAGGCTTAAACCATGTTACAAAAGCTCTTCTGAACAAATCAATCTAGCGATGATTCACAAGAAAGTAACTTTCGGTAAATCGGAAATTCAAACATTTCGCTCCACGGACAAAACTTGTTTAATTAATAGGTGTACCAAGAAGGTTCATAACCTTCTCTAGGAGGGGGGTATGTGGTGCTCCAACACATTTATAAATTCACTTGTTGATAAAAATCACTTTGATTTTTATTAACGAGAAATTTTCGAATTAGTAACTTTTGTTTTCGAAAATTAAAAAATTTTATAGATATGAAGTCAGTCGAAAATAGAAAATGAGATGAAAAATAAATTGATTGCTAGTTAGACATTAAAAATAAAACGTTACTATTAATTTTAAATATTCATAAATAAAATATATAAAAAGAAAAATAAGTAATTATTAATAATAAATGTGTAACAAAAATATATATTGCAGTGTTCAATTAAAATATCAAATATTGTGTTGTTTAATTAATTATATGTGATAAATAAAAATAATAAATTATCATAATAAAATATTTGCTGAATTAAAAGTTTATAATAAAAATATTAACACATCCAGCAAAGAATGATTCAAAATAAGGCAAAATTAAATGCGCATAATTAATTTTTTTAAACAATTACATCCAAAATGCTGGAACACAAAATAGTGAGGCGCAGTCAGCTTGTGAAAATGAAATTACTTACGCCATATGCAAATCTATTGGCATTAGACAAACAATTCAACATTGATTTCCACCCGTTCGATTTTGAGAATTCAAAAAGCCATTTTAAATGTCAAAATTTGGAATAAAAAGAAAATGTGAAGACGTTAAAAAATGGAGAAAATTAAAAAAAAACATAAAAGAATTATGATTGGGCGTAAAGCCCAATCATATGATACTCTAGATGAAATGAGAAAGAGTTCAATGTACCGGAAAATATGTCACCTCCAATACTTTTAAATAATTAATAGTGACTTTTGTATGGGAGGTGGTAGAAGCAGAGGAGGAAGGTTTGTAATTTTTGGATATGACACCTAATGTGGTGTGCAAAATATTTCGTGCTGAATTTAATGTTTGTAGCTTTCATTATTTTCAATTGGACATAGTTTTCCAGAAATTGAGGCATTTGTATGGGAGGTGGCAGAGGAAGTGGAGCGTTTAAGATGATTTTGAAACTGCTTATCATCATCCTTATCACCACGCTTTGATTCAATTTCAAATTCGATAGTTCTAATATATATTCGAAGGAGAAATGCTTTTCTTGAATTTGTAATACAGATATTTGTATGGGAGGGGGTAGAAGGAGTGAAGAGGAGCTCAATATTTTTTGTAGAATTTATTGCAATTATTAAATAACAAATTCTGGCAAAATTTTAAGTTAATACTTTTTCTAGTTTTAATGGAAATCGATATAATGCACTTAACAAAAATTATACATTTGTATGGGAGGGGGTAGAAGGAGTGTATGGATCAAAACACATTTTTTTCCCGTTATTGACATTTCCATTTTTATACTTTATGCAAAATATCAAGTTGATAGCTTTAACGGTTTCGAAGAAAAATAATTTATTTTAAATTTCAAAATTTCGTAAAATTTGTATGGGAGGGGGTAGAAGGAGTGAGGTGAAGTTGATAATTTTTTGAGTTCTGATTGGAATTATGACAAAATTAATTCTGGCAAAAATTCGTTTTTATAACTTTGCTAGTTTCAATGAAAATCGAAAAACTGCTTTTTTCAAAATTATACATTTGTATGGGAGGGGGTAGAACGAGTGACGAGATTGGATCAATATTCCGTCATATTAATGACATCTATATCATAATACTTTGGCCCAAATTTCAAATTGATAGCTTAAATAGTTTCAAAGAAAAATCAATTTCTGAATATTTCAAAATTTCGTGAAATTTGTATGGGAGGGGGTAGAAGGAGTGGGGGGATGTGGCCCATTCACGAACTTAAAGTTTCTTTTTTGCTAAAAATGGCACAAAACAAATTTCAGCACGATAGCTCAAAGCGTTCGAGAGTTATGCTGTAGACAGACGGACAGACGGACAGACGGACAGACGGACAGACGGACAGACGGACAGACGGACAGACAGCAACTCGGAATCGAAGTTTTTGAGCGACAACAAATATTTCTGTACCCTTGGCGGCTCTGTGCGAGCATTATTTCTTAGCGTTACAAACGGTAAGGCAAACACAATATACTCTCAGATTTCATCTAGAGTATAAAAATTACGGATATAGTCCAATCGGAATAAAACGATAGCACTGTTCATCGGTGAGCTCTCTTAGGTATGTTTTTTCCTCTCTTAACTCGATCTTTGTCTCTTGTCATATGATGTGCCTACACTGAGCATTAAAAGTTAAAGAAAAATGCACGAAATATTTGCCGAAAATTCTTCACCCAAAGACGGAAATCTTCGGGAACTACCAAATAACTCGCCAGTGGATGTGGTTTCTATTAAATCTGAAATAAAATCGGACTTAAATCGCTCAATTCCCACGACTCGGCGAGCGTGGGAAAGAATCTTCGGCAAACAGGTGCATTTTCCCACAGCTCAGAAGCTGTCAAGAAGTGGCTCTCTTTCGTTCTCCAGTTCATTCGGATGAACTTTTCTTCATTCTGTCTCGTTTGCACAACTGACGCTTGTTGTTGAAAAGACGTTTGCTACCGCAGATTTTCTTCAGTCGTGTTTACGTTTTCCGTTTTCTCGCGTCGTGTTTACAATTTTTGCTCGTTCCGTGCGGTAATTACTTCTGAAAAAATCACCTCAGATCCGAAATTGCTCGAATTTGATTCGAAGTGGATTAATAGAATTGGGCTACTTTCGTATCGGGCTAACAAATGACGCAGAAAGTTTGGTTATGTGACAGCTGCTGTCAGTGAACGGCGTCGAAGTTTTTGTTTTGATTTCGGCGTTTCAGATTTTTCTGTTTTTTCGCCGAAAATTGTTTATGTGAATGTGCACTGTGGCTTTTTGATGAGATTATGAAAATGTTTTTTATGTTCGATTTGTGAAAAAATGCTGATTCGGTTTCGGTTTTAATGAAAAATTTGGACGTTCATAAGAACGCGCAGAGAATGCCCCATTTTGGAGTCGGTCCATACGCTCAGACACCGCCAAGTCCCCCGATGCACCACGGAGCACTATTGCCCCGGATTAGCGGCGGCTCCTTGCTGGCCAGCAGTACCGGCGGATCTATCGCTGCACCTCCGAATAATGTCTATCGGCCGCAAATCGAGGACAAAAGGTTGTCGCGCGAGGCAATGGAGCGGTATATGCGCGAACGGAACGACATGGTGATCGTCATCTTGCATGCGAAGGTAATTAAAGACAAATCTCCACTCGCTAGAATCGGGTTCGATCTTAAATTATCACCGACACATGGAGGAAATTAATAATGATAATAATTGACCGCTACAAGGTGGCCGGCTCACGAGGCTCATTGTTTCGCTGTCGAGCAATTATTTTCGCACCGTCGTCGACCGTTTCCATTTACTTGGAACATTGTTGTCTACGAATTGATCATTCTGGCGATTTTCATTCTTATAAAAAAGTTCTGATTATCCTCAAGGAGTCTCATAGAAGCGTCGCGTTTCGCCCTAGCCGTGAAGACAATTACAATTTCTGTTAATGTGCAAACCAAGAATAAATCAGTTGCAGGATTCAACTCAGTACCACGTAATTCAGCTTAACCATTATTACGACGGCAACGATCAGTGGTTGCGTTGATACATAATTTCTATAAAAATCGCCGATTCGGCTTGATCGTTCAACATTTAAACAAAATAATGGCTAATTCTAAAATTTGTGATTTTACTTTTTTTTTTTAATATTGCAGCGACAACGTAACACATATCGATGATGTCCTGGCCAATTGGCGTAATCCATAAAATCATGCCTTTCTTCCACATATATTTTCCATATTTGCACCGTATCTGTTTTTGGACCCCAATTTACAAAATCCTGCTAGGTGAAAAGGCGCTCTTGATAAGCTTTATGTATGTAGTGGCAGCGCCATTTTTACAAGAAGACCTCCTGTGTTATTGCACAGCACTGGGGTTGTATCCTTTCTCTTAAACTTTTGTATAAGACGTAATTTTCGTTTCAGGAACAAGTAAAATCTTATGTAACTTGAATGCCAGCAGTTCAGAAGACGTCTTTGAAAGGCTCATTTTCCTGATAAGGACTTTCAATTCATGTTGGTTGAAGAGTTGAGAATTGTTCGATGAAATGACTTCAAAGTTCTCGTCACTTTCTTATGTATTTTTATTGCTTATTTTGTTACAATGATGCTATACGCGAAATTGACTCTTGGGCTCCTATATCTACTGAACCGAGAATGACGAACGCGTACATCACGCTTGGTTCAGTAGACGCGTCCTTCAGTTTGAAAATTTTCGTAGTAATTGCTATCTGCGTCAAAACAATCCCCTAATACATTGGACGAAGATACAATCACAGAATTTGAGAATATTTCCGATTCAATTGATCGAATTCTCTTCAAACACCCTGAGTTCGAAATCGCATTTGCGGGCGATTTTAATATGCATAATATAAAATGCCAGCTGGCAGATTTCTTGAGCTATTCGCATCTTCGAATAACCTATGCCAAACTGTAAACAGGTCTAGTCGTATCCGTGATGTTGCAGTACTAAGGTCTTATTTCCTTGATCTTGTCTTAACTACAGACCCAGCTAAATACTCGACTTCTGTTAACTCTTCACTCTGAAGCTAAGACCTTTGCATTCCGCCCGCTTCCCGGTTAACATTATGGAAGGACCGATTGGTTAGGTCTTTCTTGAACACTTCGATCATTCATTCGATTTGTTAAAATGCTTCAGCAGAGGTGTGAAGTATGTTTCTTCCGCAGTAAACGAGACTATTTTGTTTGGTATGAGACTTTTCATCACCCAAAGATGCACGCACATTAGGCCAAATTCTATGGCTCGGATTTCCTGGCCATTCTAACCGCTTTAATCCGAGGTTCGCAAAGACTTCATCCAACTGTAAAAAAAGAAAAAACAGGAAGTTAATAAATTTAATTTGTTCTTAAAGAGAAACGGTAAAACTTCAAATTTTAATCCGTTTTTAACTCTAAACTTACTGATTTAGCCCTGTGGCAAGGCGCGGAGTCATCCTGGAAGATCACGTCATCAGTGTAGCCTAGATGCTCCTCAACTGCTGGCAACAAAAATATGTTTAACACCTCCGCATACTTTTCAGCATTCATTGTGCCTTCAATGAAGTGTAGTAGTCCTTTTGTGAAAAAGGAGAAATATCCCCAGACCATCCGGCTTGGCCACCGCTGTATCGTGCTCCACTTTTTCTTCGAACATACGGCCGATTATCTGCACACAACAAGTTAAACTTGCTTTCGTCAGACCAAACGATGTTTCGCCGGCCATCAGTCGTCCAGGTTTCATGCCGTTTTGCCCATTCCAAGCGAGCCAGCTTCATTTTTTGGGTGAGAAGTGACTTTTTCGCAGGTCGACGTCCGTACAAGCCGGCTTCTCCGGACGGTTTCCACGCTCAATTGTACGCCGTGATGGGTAATAAGGTCGTTTCTAATCATTGGAGCACTTTTAAAGCGGTCATGCTTATACGTCGAATCGTCGCATCTACCCTGCTGGTAGTCTTCCTCTTGGGACCACACCCTTTGGACCGTTCCAGAGGGTCCAAATTTTCTTTTTTCTGCAAAAGACGTACAATTGTAGAATGGCTACATCCTATTTTATGAGCCATAGCGCGAGAAGATAGTCCTTCCTCCGCCAAAGCAAAAATTTTTACTTTTTCGTCGCGCGACAACTGCTTATAATGAGCACTCATACTGCACTTTTCACTGATTAAGCCCTGTGGATTTAAAACACTGAATTAAATATTCCAATTGGCACCCTTTTATACTTAAAATCTTAGGAACTTTTCAGATACAGGTAGTATATTTTATTGCCACCCTTCGATCCCGAACATATTTAGGTAGATTTCTCGACTAGGTAGGTGGTGCGGTTTTCGTGACCGCCAGTGTAGTTACTCCATGGGACACTAGAGGTGCCTTACCATAGTTTGGCAAAGGTGAAGCTCGATATTTGGAGCGAAATTTAAAAAAAGTGTCGACCTTTTTACGTTCTTAACGTCAAGAATTGTGCGAAGTTTTTAATACTTAACTAAAAAGTCACAAACAAAAATTTTGAAGGAACTATTTATCTTAGGGTAGATGAAATTGGCAAAAGTAAACCACAAAACTCACCACTCCACGAATGGTGAATTCGCAGGTCGAGTGTCAAATTTTTGCCAGACTCTGATACAGTGCGCATGGAGAGACTCTAACCGTGCTTATAGGCAGCTACCATCTGAAGTAAATTAGATTAGTTTAAAAAAAGAAAGCAATTTCTGTAAATCCAGCTTACAGCGAGAAAAATATTTGACCTTCAGGTTTCTTAACATTTTTTTTCTTTATTTATTGTGGATGGGTTGTTAGTCCTTTGAGCAACCCTCTATCTACGAATTTTTCATTTTCGTAGATTGAGGTAACCAAGGTATATCCAAGCAAGTAGTGTGCAGGAATTATATTACGTCGACCGGGATTTAAACTCAAGACCTTCGCATTGCAAGAATATTAAATTATGAAGCAGTTGATAACCACCTGGTGAGAGATTTCAACGGAACTAAACTTAATATGACTGAACACCAGTTACGGCTATGGAAGGAATACTTCTCTGATATTTTAAACATATTGGCAGAGGATATTCCAGAAACAGAACAAATGCCAAACATCTTACCGCAACAATCCTCTATTAGGAACGATCCACCAGATAAGGAAGAACTAGTTTCCGCCAGTCGATCAGTAGCGGAAAAGATAGCCTTAGGTATTGACGGACTACCAACCGAACTCCTCGAAGCGGACGCGGAAATAACAGCTGATATACTTCTCTCTTTACTGAAGTGTGGAAAGAAGATATCCGACTGAGTGGAAAGAGGGTGTGAAAATTACGAAGAAGGGCGACTTTCGGGCTCGCGGCAGTTGGCGTAATACGTTGTATGTATGTTTAAGTCACCTTGATTATGCTGATGACGTGTGTTTGCTAGCACATAAGCGTTTAAATGTTTCTAAATGCAAGGAAGCTGAACTCAAATGAAATGTGCGTAAAACCAAGTGCATTCAATTGGGTTCGAGCATAAGCACAACGATTGTTCTTAACGGAAAAAAGTGGTAGAGATGCAAGATTCATGTTACCTCGAAGCATTGGCAGTATAGTCGCCGGAACCGAATAGGAGGTTCGTATAAATAAAGCTCGTCAGGACTTAAGTATTCTTTTACCTTTCTGGAGGTTATAAGAAAACTTGCGAACGAAGCTACAAATGTTTGACGCATGCATCAAATCTGTGTTGTTATGTGGTTGTATTACATGAAAAGTGCTTACCAAGAAACTGAAAACATTTGTGAACCAATGTCTTCGACGCATTTTAGAGATATTCTGGCTAGATGTGATCTCCAAGGACGAACTTTGAAGTACAACTGGACAGACTAAAAAAATCGTTGAAATTCAAATGCGGAAGTGGCAGTGGATCGGTCACTCTTTGGAGGGACCTGAGCAAATTATCTGCAGACAAGCTCTAGACAATAATCCTGAAGGATTGGCCGACCATGTAGCATATAGAAGCGAATAGTTGAGCACGAGGCCAGAAGAACAAACCAATCCAGGCGGTAACTAAGGCTCGATGCTCAGGATCGCGCCTCGTGGAAGGAACTGTTTCTGTCCTATGTCCCTATAGGGAAATACAGATATTAATTTTAATTTCGCCATCTTAAAGACCTACATGGCTTACAGTTGATAAACAAATTTTAAGTTGGGGGTGTACGGGAAGGACGATGGTGGGCCAAAAGTTAAAATTTTTTAGAAAACCTAGATGAGGGGCATAGGCCTCCACATGCCAGGGGAAGCAAAATTTACAAAATAACGGGATTTTAGAGCTCTCATTTATAAATACATTTAATAAACAAGTGAAACAATAGCTTTTACTTTGCTTGTACCTTTGGGCGCAGAAAAAAATAAACACGAGAAGCGAGTTTAGGGTGTGTCTATTGATGGAAGAGTATGATAGATTTTTTAAGACACTACGCTGGGCTCAGGGGTCAGCTTTTAATACAGTAGCGTATAGTCCAGTCGGTTTAGAGAAGGAAAAAACTAAACGAAAATTAAGAACATAAAATATAAGATGGGGGAAAATATATATATTCGGAGAAAGCCTATGCACTTGGGGGCATCTAAATTTACATTGCGGATAGTGTTGATTTCAGTATTTACTGAATCAAATATAATAACTTACTGCTTTTAAAGGGCACAGGAGACGGTGCGACAGCAATTAAGTCCAAGCTGTAATTGTTTTCAAGTATACTGTCATGAATTGGTGAATTGGATTGAGAGTCGACGACAAAAGGTCTTTAATAAAAACCAAAAATAAAGTAGGTGATAAAACTGGGCTTTTACGAGGTTCTCCGAGAATTGCATGACCTTGCGGTTTATACTTTTGATAAGACAGAAATTATGGCTATACATTGTGACCAAAAAGTACCAGGAATTTGTAAAAAAAACTCAAAATATTTAATTAATTATCAATATCTACAATGGCGCTACAGCCCAAATCGGATCTTGGCCTCCTGATATTCAGGTTCCTTAACATTTTTCATTACTTATTGTGGAAGGGTTGTCAGCCCTTCGCGCAACCCTCTTTCTTCGAATTTTTCATTTTCTTAGATTGAGGTGACCAAGGTATATCCAAGCAGGCAATGTGCCGGAATTATATATTGCGCCGACCGGGATTTGAACTCACGACCTTCGCATTACAAGACCAACACACTACCTATTAGGCATACCCTAGCTAATTATCAATATAATATAATAATAATAATAATATAATCAAATCAAATCAAATTCCTGTTAAGACCCCCTATAGGGGCATAGGATAGAAACAACTCTCTTCCACAAGGCGCGATCCTGAGCATCGGCTTTAAGCTGTTGCCAGGACTTGTTTATTCCTCTGGCCTCCTGCTCAACTGCTCGCTTCCATGTGTTACATGGTCGTCCAACCCGACGCCTTCCTTGAGGGTTATAATCCAGAGCCTGTTTTGCGCTGTTACGCTCTGGTTTCCTCAAAGTATGACCGATCCACTGCCACTTTCGCCGTTGAATCTCAATACCTATTTTAGTCTGGCCAGTTCTACTCCAAAGTTCGTCGTTGGAGATTACTTCTGGCCAGAATATTCCTAAAATGCGCCGGAGGCATTGGTTTACGAAAGTATGTAGTTTCTTGGTAAGTCGAACGGTCACTTTCCACGTAATACAACCATATAACAACACGGATTTGACGCATGCGTCAAAAACTCGCAGCTTCGTGCGAAGGGAGATCTCTCTTAACCTCCAGAAAGGGGAAAGGATACCGAAGGCCTGACGAGCTTTATTTAGCCGAGCCTCAACATCCTTTTCGGCTCCGCCGTCCATGCTGACAATGCTTCCGAGACAGCAAAAATCTTGCACCTCTTCCACATCCTGTCCATTAAGAACAATCGGTGTGTTTGCGTTCGAACCCATGTGCATGTTTGGTCTGCAATACGAAGGTCATGACATTAAAACCCGGTCGACTTATAATTCGACCACACTGCTTACGTGGGTATATCTGGGTCACCTCAGTCTGGTAACATTATAAATTGAATATAGAGTTGTGCGAAGAGCTAGCAACCCTTCCAAATAACAAAAAAAAATTAAGCAACCTGAAGGTCAGAAGGCCAAGGCCCGATTTGGCCTCTAGCGCCATCGAAGAAGGAGAAGAAGACAATTGGGAGAGACTTATTACTAGGTATAGTAGACTTGAGTTTCTCGCAAAACTATTTTCTACGAAATTTACTTTTCTTCTGGTTCAACGATTGATCGGCTGCCATCAGGAAGAAGAGATGTGGACGATGAGATAAAATTATTACTCACAGCTTTGGCAAATGACCAAAAAGATTTAGATTCTTTAGGACAAGTACCTTTGGACATAATTTTCGTTCATACTGTGTTCTGATTTAGTATATTATAAAATTGCAGGAATTTCTTCTAAAAAAAGCTTAAAAAAACGCGTTTAGTCCACCCAGTGCCAAACGATGCTCTTTAGGACTTTTAATTTATCGGATGTTTTAATGCCTATATTGGAAATCATGCACGAATCAGAAACTGATTCGTATCACCGATTGGCAATATGTTACACAGATATGTTATATTTTTCCAGCTTTTATGAGAAAAATATCAAGGAGACTTGCGTAATGGTCTGCAACATCAGGTAGCCTAGTAGTTTTTCCTGTTGGTCCGACCAGTTAAGGTAGGATTCAGCTAGAGCAGCTAGTCACTGCGACTGATCGCATTGTACTGTTCTGATGCGTTTCTTTGTTCATTTTTTCTTTGAAGCGTTCTGGCACTCCGTTTTTGCATTGATAACAATGCGACTGCGTTACGACTGCTTTAGAAGCAGTTCGTTCGCTAAATCCTTCCGGAGTATTTAATGTAGAAAATGTCGAACACAAAGTTTAGATTTGTGGAAAATGAACATTTGATGTTCGATATTATTTGCGTTCCAGAGGAAGGAATGAAAGACAATATTTGATAAAGGAATGTAATGAAAGTAACATGTCATCATCTTTCCCATCCTCTACAAAGCTTCTACTAAATTGCTTGCGCCAACGTTCATATATAGTCAAAATCTTGAAAAACAACTAAAGATTTCTACGATTTTGCATATACTAAACGCAGTTCCACCTACATGAACCAAATCATGCCATCACAACGATCATCCGCAACGACTCCCGCTCCGTTTAGTCGCAGCAACACGGTTTGTCGCCACCACCTTTAGGATATTAAAGTCAAGCAGTTTCACGAACGTTTAAATTGCCCGCAATAACGATTTCAATACTGAAGAATTTTGAAAAAAAGGTCCTGTTACTATTTTTAATGTATTTCGGATTGCGATGAATTATGCGGACAGAATCTTATGCGTGTCTCACATCGCACTTTCGTGGGTATCACAGCAGAATCAAAAAGGTCTATATTTTTTTGTTGTGTGTAAAAGTGAATGGCGGCCCTGACTAGCTAATGTGCGATTAATAGTCTACGCAGCCTAAATCATGGGAGGAGGTCCAGAATGCGGCTGACCATTTCACTGAAGGTTCTAAAATCTGAAATCGATGGTTGTCCCATGTGCCCACGATTTTGAAATCTTGTGGGATTAAGTTCTCGTCTCTGCACCGTTTTTCGAAGGCTATTTATTTAAAAATGGTGTCGATTTTGTTTTTGGTCGTTTCCAATCGCCGTGTTAATTGGATAGTTTGTTCTTCATAGAGCTCTCGAATGATTTGGTAAATGTTTTCGCAGTGCCCCTTTCGAATTGCTCATATAAATTTGTACACAGTTTAACTAAGTAGGCAAAACATTCTTGATACGAATTCAAGCAAAACTAAGGTGACTTTGATAAGTTACATACAAATGAATTGAATTTTTTAAAGTCGAAGCTATAGTTACTCCATGGGACACTACAGGCGCTTTACCATAGTTTGGCAAAGGTGAAGCCCGATATTTGGAGCGAAATTTAAAAAACTGTCGCCATTTTTTTTTCTGTACGTTCTGAACATCAAGAACTGTGTGCAGTTTTTAATACTTAACTAAAAAGTCACAAACGAAAATTTTGAAGGAACAATTTATCTTAGGGTGAAAGAAATTGACAAAGAAAACTATTAAACTCACCACTCCGCAAATGGTGAATTGGGAAGATGAAATCGTCGGTGTCGATTGTGACATTTCTGCCAGACTCTGATATAGTGTTTCCCCTTCTTGCATGGAGTGACCCCAGTCGAATCCGAAGCTGCTGTATAGATCATGCTATCTGAAAAACGCTGCATAACTACCAATAGATGTCTCTACAAGTACTGACACGACATCATTTTTAAGACTCATTTTCTGTAAATGTAAAAAAATTGTGTAGTGCAGTAGAATATTTGGAGTTTTTGATTTTGGGATTTTCGAACAATTTATTTCAAAACTGCTCTTACTTTTCAAAGTTGTTTTGTTAATTGGGAAATGAAACTAGTTGTTGTACACAATTATTGGAATTATTTAAAAATATTTTGTACAAGATAATCCAGAATTCATTACAGTGATATGTTTCAATCTCCAGTTTCTACTTACTGGACTCTGTAAGTTATTATATTTGAGGGCAGATAACCCTAGATAGATTCCTAGAAAACTTTTCGCCTGCTTCAAATAAGAGCTTTTAAACTTTACACCATAATTTCGTATGTTTTTGACCGAAAACTGAATTTTTATAATAAGAGAAGCAGTTTACCGAATGGCTTCCAGAGTGCCAGAAAGCGGATTCAGGCTATAACGAAAACTTTGAAGGCGCTTTCTCGAAATTGCATTTTCAAATCTGGCGTAGAGGGGATATAGAATATAAAATACTGAATCACTCACACTGGCAGGATATTTAGAACATTAATTCAAAACTCTTCACTGAATTAACATTTGATCCAAACTCTTGGTAAACATTTAATTTCAAAACGAACGCAGCTGAACCGCCACGAGCTCCAAAGTTACGAGCTCCGCTTTAAATATATCGTGTGTTGCATTAATTTATGATACAGAAATTCTAAAAATTACATTAATTGTAGGTCTTTCGGGTGTTAGAGAATAATTCTTGCTTAAAATTAATCTGTAAGCAACTTTTCTTCACGATTTGAAGAATTTGAAAAGTTGTCAAACACATTTCTCATATTTCATAACTGTTTGCAACATTAAACGATATTATATTGGTATTTCAATTCAATATTATTTTATACAAACGTTAGCATTTTTAAAATTTATAAAATAATTTCATTATTTCTTATGATACATTAAACCCTACAGTTTCAACATTTTAACAACTGCACTTCATACTACATTTCATATTTGTTTGAAATCAAAAAATTAAAAAGCGTGCCAAATAGTTGTATAAAAACTATTTTCACGGATCATAGAATCTCAGTGAATTTTTATTTCTTCTTCTTCTACAATGGCACGACAGCCAAATCGGGCGTTGGCGTCCTGATCTTCAGGTTCCTTAACATTTTTTCATTATTTACTATGGAAAGGTTGTTAGACAACCCTCTGTCTATAAATTTTCATTTTCGTAGATTGAGGTGGCTGAGGTATACCCAAGGAGGCAGTGTACTGAAATTATGCGTCGACCGGGATTTGAACTCACGGACCTTCGCATTAACGCAAACAAGAAGGGCAGCGCCTATCAGACAAAACATAACAATTGCGGAATATAATTTGGAGAGTGTGGACAATTTCATATATCTTGGGGCTAATCTAGCAAAGGACGGTAACGAAACAGACGAAATCAAACGACGTATTATTCGGTACTTCCAATAATGAAATCCAAGAAATCCATAGTGACCGTCAAAAAAAGTGTACACTTCATTCCTATATGCATTCTACTTAAATTTTGATCACCATGCTGAACTTCATCAAGTATTTGATGATTATTTAAGTTCTCATTGAGGCCTCTTTTATATTGCTAATCGATACTTGTAGTAAGTTTACAAAAAAAAAATGTAGGAAAAACAAAACCTAGTCCCTTTTTCTAGCGTTAAAATAAAGTGTACACATATGACAAGAGGCCAAGCGCTAGTAGATTTCAAGGAAAAAAATTCCCGTTATCTTTCATATTTTATAGCCGTCGTGATCTATCGTCTTATTAGTTATTCCCTGCGCGTCATTTGTGCTGATTGAAGTGTAAGAAATATAAAAAGTTATTTTACATTTAATTTGATGACAATGGGCAGGCAAACTTCTTTGGAAACGCGAGAACTTGTAATAAAATTTAGAATCGAAAGGAAATCGTTGCGAGAAATAGCTTCAATTATTGATAGAAGCCATAACACCGTCAAAAATTTTTTTTGACAAGTTCGAGATCTTCGGTAAGTTCGAAAATCGGACAGGTGCTGGTAGACCAAAGCGGCGCAGTGAAATGGAAACACGCCAGTTTGTAAGAACCGTTAGACAGGATCTGAAAACTAGCGCCGTGAAAGTAGTGGAAGACCTCTCAAGGTCATCAGGACGCAATGTTAGCGCCAGTACAATCATACGGGCATTGCATAATAATGGTCTATTTGGAAGGGTTCCGAGAAAGAAGCCATTCATATCCAAACCTAACAAACAGCGGCGCCTTGATTTTGTCAAAAAGTACGGAAATCATTATAATTAATTTTAGAAAAACGTTTTATTTAGTGATGAAAGTAAGTTCGAAGTGCTTGGGAAGAAAGCGCCGACTAGGACATTGAGAGGAAAAAATCAAGAGTTCGAAGATAAAAACACTGCATCGACAGTGAAACACGGGGGTTATTGACAGATTGGTATTGTTTGATAATACCATGAATAAAATAGGATACCTAAACATATTGAAAAATAATTTGGGTCCTAGTGTGGAAAAATTGGGGTTGGATCGTTCGTGGATATTTCAACAAGACAACGATCCCAAACATACGGCCAAAATAGTTAAGGAATATTTGCTTTGTCATGCACCTAAACAATTGTATCGCTCCCCACAATCACCGGATCTTAATCCCATTGAACATTTATGGAAACATCTGGACCGAAAATATTTCACCGGAAGTGACATCAAAATTAGTGTAATCCATGCCAACACAACTAAAAGCTGTTCTGAAACTAAATACTGAAGGCTGTATTTTAAGTATTATTTTTAATTTTTATTTCAACTGTACACTTTATTTTGATGCTAGAAAAAGGGACTAGTTTTTGTTTTTCCTACATATTTTTTGTTGTTGTAAACTTACTGCAAGTGTCGGTTAGCTATATAAAAGAGACCTCAATGAGAACTTAAATAATCATCAAATACTTGAGTTCAGCATGGTGGTCAAAATTTAAGTAGAATGCATATAGGAATGAAGTGTACACTTTATTTTGACGCTCACTGTATGTTACCCTACGAACTTCACAGTTAACAGGATCTATTGAATTATTCCCAGATCAAAATTTAACTAATCCGCTATGTTTTTCGAACTTTTTTCCGCTCAATGTAAGGAGAAAGTGATTTATAAACACAAAAACATCTTTTATGCATATGTTCCTTCATTGTATGTCGATTCGGAATATGTCGCATTATTTTGGAACCAATTAACAACGCATGTCCTGTATTAAAAGCGTTCACAAGTAATATTGATCTGGGTAAATGTAAAGCGAAGTTCTTGCAAGAACTTCACTTTACATTAACTTTAAACCTCAAGAATTCTAATTTAATCTTTTTCGTACCATTTGGAAACGCTATTAAGCCTGAATTCGAAGAAAAAGAAATACGGTACTTTTTGGCGTGGACAGTTGTTAATAGTTGCATTCAAGAACTGATGCATTACCTGCTTCAGTTTTTACTTGGCTATAGCCGCTAACGTCAAAACCCTAAACTTAGCCATTTACCGCTGGTGAAACTATCTTTAGTATATATTACCTTTATTTGCAAAATAATTACCTTACAAACCATAATTGCTTGGTTGACTGGCGGTCTAGTTGGTTGCGTGTTGGTCAACAATGTCAAGGTCGTAAGTTTAAATCCCGATCGAAGTATAATTCTAGTACACTGCTTGCTTGGGTATGTCTGAGCCACTTCAATCTGCGGAAATGCAAATTCGTAGATAGAGGGTTGTGCGAAGGGTAAACAGCCTTTCTGCAATATCTAATGAGAATGTTAAGGAACCTGAAAGTCAGAAGGCCTAATCTCGATTTGGCTTGTAGTGTCATTGAAAGAGAAGAGTGGCGGTCTAATTCGAAATGTTTTATCCTAAAGTAAAATTATTTCATAATTTTTTTGTTTTCAGGTCGCTCAAAAGTCATACGGTAATGAAAAGCGCTTCTTTTGCCCGCCGCCTTGCATATATTTATTTGGAAATGGATGGCGTCATCGACAAGAGGAAATGTTACGGAAAGGCGAAAGCGAACAAGGAGCTCAACTTTGCGCATTCATCGGGATCGGTAATTCGGATCAGGACATGCAACAACTAGACTTAAATAATGGAAAACAATACTGTGCGGCAAAAACTCTCTACATATCAGATTCGGATAAAAGAAAGCATTTCATGCTATCGGTGAAAATGTTTTATGGAAATGGTCATGATATTGGAGTTTTTAACTCGAAACGAATAAAAGTGATTTCGAAACCATCGAAAAAAAAGCAATCTCTAAAAAATGCGGATCTTTGTATTGCTAGCGGAACTAATGTTGCTCTATTCAACCGACTGAGGTCACAGACGGTGTCCACTAGGTATCTTCATGTTGAAAGTGGACATTTTCATGCGAGCTCTACACAATGGGGAGCATTTACAATTCACCTTCTTGATGACAATGAGAGTGAATCGGAGGAATTCCAGGTAATTATTAAGATTTTTTTTTTTTTTTTCAAGTATAATTATGAATTTTAAAATGCTTGCTA
Organism: Chorisops tibialis; assembly: GCA_963669355.1. Lineage (NCBI taxonomy): Eukaryota > Metazoa > Arthropoda > Insecta > Diptera > Stratiomyidae > Chorisops > Chorisops tibialis. The sequence goes on from OY770262.1 coordinate 271,725,438, forward strand.
CATGGTCGACCAACCCGATGTTTCCCTTGACGATTATAATCTAGAGCTTGTTCGGCGATGTTTTGCTCTGGTTTCCTCAAAGTGTGACCGATCCACTGCCAATGCCGCTTGAATCGCAATACCTATTTTAATCTGTCCAGTTGTACTCCAAAGTTCGCCGTTGGAGATCACATCTGGCCAGAATATCCCTAAAATGCTTCGGAGGCTGACGAAAGTTTACAGTTTCTTGGTAAACCTAACGGCCACTTTCCATGTATTACAATCATATAACAATATAAATTTCACACATGCGACAAACACTCACAGCTTTGTGCGAAGGAAGATCTCTTCTAACCTCCAGAAAGCGGAAAGGATAGTGAAGATCTGACGAGGTTTATTTATACGAGCCTCAAAATCCTTTTCGGCTCCGTCGACCGTGCTATGATTCCGAGGTAATAAAAATCGTGCACATCATCCAAATGTAACCCTCTTCTAATTGTCCGCTAAGAACATCGGTGCGCTTGCGTTCGGACCCATATGCAAGTAATTGGTTTTATACAAACACGTTATCAGCATAATCAAGGTGACTTGAGATGTTAAACAGTCCCTTCGGACAGATCGCATTTGTGTAAGGCGCGATATCTTGTATCATATTCAGTATCCAATTAATGCACAAGGCCGGAATTATGTTATGTATGGAGATCTGCCAGGAAAAGTAAGGGAGATAGAGAATTGCTTATGGCAAACTATTAAAGGTGATAAATATCCATTCATCGTACCAGTTCCACTTCTGCTCCAGCAAGCTTTTCACATGTAAATTATCGTTTTGACGAAAAACAATAAATTGTATTCAAAAGAAAATTTGTCATATCCGATTGAAGCAACATCAAACAGCGGGCAACTTTTCGTAGGCAGTTTGTTTGTCTTAATGTAGGATCTCATTTTAGAATGAAATGGAACCAGTTACCACTGAAAAATTTATGAAAATGCACATTATTAGGTTTCACAAGTTTCTTTTTTTGAAATTACTAAAGTAACTGTACCAGTGTTGTGCAACGTAAGGACATAATTACCATTATATCAGCTGTGCATTAATTTAGGGCAACGAAACTTTGACTAGCCATAGATAAAACACTCCTTAAAAAATCCTAGGGCCGAAAAAAATGAAGATATGAGAACAATTTCATGCTCCAGTAATGGATGACTTAAATTTTTGTTTGTTTCAGTAGTGGGCCAACCGGTAATGAGCCACTCTCTTGCTCAAACCAAAACCTTATGTGATGATTGGAAATGATTCATACCTAACATAAACTAATCAAAAATAAACAAAAAAAACATAAACTAATCAAAAATAAACAAAAAAAACATAAACTAATCAAAACTATTTTAAAATAGAGCAATATAAAAATATGTATTGTATTTTTGTTAAATAAAATAAAACTAACTAAACGTGTAAGTCCTCAACAGGACCTTGACAGGTGCACATTGAAGAAAGCTACTTGATATTTTCCATTATAAGTAATTTATCAACTTCCATTATATCGACTTACCAGCTTCTTCATCGCTCCAATCGGCATCAATAGCAATAAATGTTGCTACTTTTGGCATTCCAATTTTATGCGCTAACATTTTTAGAAATCTCTTTTCTTTATCTCTCTGCGCTGCTGTCAATCTCTGAGGAGGAATTCTTTTCTCGAACTATAACAACAGATGGATTCCCAAGCACAATACTGCTCGCTTTGAAACCATTCTGTATGGTAGCGGTTGGCAGGCAGTCTAATACCTCCTTTAATACTAGGGGAAAATCTTGTATTGCCGTTTTTGTCTCTTCTTTCGGCATTCGGTATTCTGCTACTTTCTGCCTCCAGTTGGCTTTTACTGTGTGAAATACGGCCACATCCAGTGGCTGAATTAAATAATTAAATGGGTAGGATAGGGATACAATGCTGCCAATTCAATATATGTATTCTTCTCTACAAAATTGTTTTAGGTGGAAGGAGAGATGGGATATATGGCCATCCATAAACAGCTCTACTGGTCTTGTTATTTTTTGTTCGGTAAAGCACGGTTCGAATTGATTGATTAGTTGTTTATTCGAGGAAGGATCCTTGGGTTCATTCGTTCTTGTTTTTTCCAATTCCCCAATCTGTTGGCATTATCTCAACGATTGACGCAAGAATTCTAGCGTATCTATTGATTATTATAGGGTGGGCAAAAATGCCATTATTAACACTGTTAGTTTAAATTTCTCGTCTCTTCCCACTGATTATACTCTAGATGAAATCCTGAGAGTTTTATAAGTTTGCTCTAAAGTTTGTAATGCCAAGAAATAACGCTTGCACAGAGTCGCCAAGGGTACATAAATATTTGTTTTCACTCAAAAATTTCGAAATCGGATGTCCATCTTTCCGTCCGTCCGTCTGTGCGTTCTCTAGCTTGAGAACGTGTTGAGCTAGAAAGCTCAAATTTTGTTACGTTATTTTTGGTGAAAAAGTATGGTCAAGTTCGTGAACTGGCCAAATCGCTCCACCCCTTCTTCCCCCTCCCATATAAAATGACAATTTCGGAATTTGAGAACAAACGTATTTTCTCAAAAAGCAAGAAAGCTATTGATCTGATATTTTGATCATATTATTTTTATGATGATTTCAATCTGCTATATAAAAATTATTTGAATCCACCGATTACTTTCACCACCTCTCATAAAAATTGCCTTTTTTTCATTAAATACTGTAAACCAATTTTTGCACAAAATATTAATTTAGAATTATTCTTCTTCTTCTTCAATGGCACTACAGCTCAAATCGGGACTTGGTCTCCTGACCTTCAGGTTCCTTAACATATTCATTATTTATTGTGGAAGGGTTGTTAGCTCTTCGCATAACCCTCTGTCTACGAATTTTTCATTTTTCGTGGATTGAGGTAACCAAGCAAGTAGTGTGCTGGAATTATGCGTCGACCGGGATTTGAACTCACGGCCTTCGCATTGCAGACCAATACGCTACCCACTAGGCTACACCCTAGCCTTAGGCTGCCGACACACGATGGAGATAAAATCGTATTAACTCACTTTTCGATATTACTAGTGTCATTATCCTATACATAATTCGGCTTACTTATATCAAAATAGGAAGTTAATATATATTAACTCGCATCGTGTGTCGGTAGCCTTAGAGCCTTTAGAATTATTAGTAAGACCGAAAAAAATAGACGATTAGCTGCACTCCTACCCCCTCCCATATAAAGTGACATAATTTCACAACTTATCCCCAGTCCCTACACACTATGTATTATTAGCGTGACCCAATTTTGGAACACTAGCCACTTAGCTCTTAGCAATTTAAATAAAAATATCGTAGAAACAAGTCACAAAATGCAACTATTTATTTCAAATGTTCACCAACCAAAATTTAGATTTTGGTAGAACTGAAAGATAAACTATAACAAATCCTTTCAAGATAACCAATACTGCTCTCTACACTCATTGTAGGGGTTGAGGTGGCAAGAAAATTCTTGTTTTTCATAGTTTTCTACGCAGTGGTCCTTCACTGGTACGTGACCCATCACTGGTACACGTACTTTAGAGTCAATTCGGACCATTTATTTATTTTTTATTTATTCGTTTGTCTTTAATGCTTGGCTCTGAATTTCTCTGAAAACTACAATTCCCTACATTCTCGTGAGATGATTAACCTGTCAACTTTAGAATTTGAAATTCCGATAGTGGTAATTCGCTACTGACTCAATTTCTGATTTGAATACTGAATAAGAATTAAAATCGGTGATTCCCCACAACTTATTTTCATATTGCTGAATTCTGAAAGCAGGAACTCCATCTGAATGTTCTCAAAACTCTTAATTCGCTTGGAGTTATAAATTGTAAGTACTGATTATCTTTTTTTCACAGAATGACTTGTGTTATAAAGCAATTTCTGCTTTTATGTGGAATGCTAAAACATAGTCATAGAGGGAGGGATTAATCGGAATGGGAAGGTAGGGGAAGATGTGTGAGGACATAACGTGTGATAAAGCTGGTATATTTTTGAGTTAAACTGGTACTGACATATTTTTACAACTGATAGAAAGTAAACATAAACCATCTACTGTGAATATAGACCTTCTAGAAATGGAACTGTTTCACTTTTACATCGTTTACCCATTTTATTTAGAATAATTTTTCTTTACCGGTAGCAACATTGAAAATTTCTAGCTTTCATTATTTTCAATGAAATTGGACATAGGTTTCCTAAAATTGGGCCATTTGTATCAGAGCAGGCAAAGGAAGTGGAGGGTTTTAGAAGATTTTGAATCTGCTTATCAACATCATTATCGCCAGGCTTTGTTTCAATTTCAAAGTCGATAGCTCTGATATGTTCGAAGAATAAATGCTTTCCTTCAATATATAATATTGTATGGGAGGGAGTCGAAAGAGTGAAGCGAAGCTGATAATTTTTTTTATCATTCATTGGTATTATTGAGAAACAAACTCTGGCAAAATTTTAAGTTTGTATTTTTTCTAGTTTTCATGGAAATCGATTAAATGCATTTACCAAAATTATGCATTTGTATGGGGGGGAGTAGAAGGAGATTACGGATCAAAACACAATTCTCGTCGTCAATGATATTTCTATTATTATGTTTTCTAGAAAACTTCAAGTCGATAGCTTTGGCTGTTTTAAAATAAACTAATTTAATTGAAATTTCAAAATTTCGAGTAATTCGTATGGGAGGGGATAGAAGGAGTAAGGTGGAGTTGATTTTTTTTAAACTGATTGCAATTATAATAAAATTAATTCTCCCAAAAATGCGACCTAATAACTTTGCTAGTTTCTATTAAAATGGAATAAAAAATTTTTTTCAAAATTGTGCATTTGTATGGGAGGGGTAGAAGGAGTGGGGAAATCGGCTCAATATGGCAATGGTGTATACATCACTATTCTTCACCCCAATTTAAAGTCAACAGCTTTAATAGTTTCGAAGAAAAATCTATTTTTTTTAAATTCCGGAATCTCGTGAAATTTGTATGGGATGGGGTAGAAGGAGTGGTGGGATGTAGTCCATTCACAAGCTTAAAGTTGCTTTTTTGCTAAAAATAACTCACAACAAATTTCAGCTCGATAGCTCAAAGCGTTCGAGAGTTATGTTGTAGACAGACCGACAGACAGCAACTCGGAATCGAGGTTTTTGAGCGAAAACAAATATTTCTGTACCTTTCGCGGCTCTGTGCGGTCATTATTTGTTAGCGTTACAAACGGAAAGGTAAACACAATATACTCTCAGATTTCATCTAGAGTATAAACACTAACGAGCCTTGTTCGAAACATTCTCATACAAATACACAAGTCCTGATATTCTTAGAATCTAGCTTCAAACCATCAATGGACTGTGTGTAGACTTGAAAATTATCGGAAAATTTAGTTTTTTCGATGGCTCGATGCTATTTTTAATCACACACCTGCGATTATCTTCAAAATATGACGTCGTAGGGAGGTGGTCGAAGATTTTACTGTGTGTTTATCCAGTTTTTAAGCATAATATTGTCATTGAGGCTTCCGTGGCGTAGTGGGCAGCGTGCTTGCTTTTCAGTCAATAGGTCGTGGGTTCGATTCCCACTCCAGACGGAATTTTTCTAAGCACGAATTTTTCAGTTGGTTCTGGCGATAAAATATTATTCGAAATAAAATTGGCAAACAGTGTAAAAGTGAAACAGTTCCACTTCAAGAAGGCCCAGATACTCAGTAGTGGTTTCTGTTCGCTCTCTATCATTCAGTCCACCATAATATCTGCAAATATTTGTCAGTAGCAGCCAGTACAACTGAAAAATATATATATCAGCTTCTCCACTCGTTACAGTCGTTCTCACTCCTCTTCCCCTACCTTCCTAATCCCATTCCTTCCCTCCATGACTGTGTTTGTGCATTGCACATAAAGGCCGAAATTGCCTATAACACAAGTCATTCTGTAAAAAAAAAAAAAATGTGACCTTTCTTCCCTTTATGCTTTTCAAATCCCAGAAAGCCCCTATCCTTTCCGGCCGATGGGACCGCTTTTCTTGGTGCACGTTCTCCGGGTACAGTTTACTGACAGTAACTTCATGTCTTGCGTATAATAATGGATCAATGTTTCATCAACAGGCACTGCCCATTTTCCAAACAGCAAGTTTCGCCAGGAACTATTGACTTCCATCGTTAAAGCAGAGTCCCCTACAACTTTTATCCTCTGATTTCACGCTGCCACCTCTTCGTTTTCGAACTAAAGATATTTTTGGGATCCTGCATAAGTTCAATGTTTACAAGTTTACAAATCAGTATAACATCCCTTCATTGTTCTTAATAAATACGCTTCCTCTTTAGCTAAACTATAAATACTTTTCAGGATACTTTTCACGAATGTTCAGCCAATTTCCAAGAAAGTATCACAAATTATCGCAGTAGTGCTTTTAAAGTTGATGTCTGCGATTAACCGCAGAATAGTGAACTACCTTCGCGAGAACCAATGTGGTTTCCGTGCATGGTGTTCTGCGGGAGATCTCCTGGTGTATCTAACTGAACGTTGGAAGTCTTGCATAAACAAACTCGATGAAGGCATAATACTTGCACTTGATGTTGTGAAAGCGTTTGACAGAGTTTGGCATACATTTCTCCTAGCTAAACTTAAGGGGGTTGTTGATTCTACAGAGCAGTGCTATCCGCAGTGCTCTACGTAAAATAAAACGCCCAAAAGAATATATATATTGAAGTGTGCTGGGGGTCGCTGGACTGCAAGTAAAAATAAGACTAGTTCGTTTTTAATTAAATTACATAACTACAAACTTTATTTATCTCTTTTTTTATAACTACTTTTTGTTCACTATATCGCCTTAATCTACACACATGACGTAATCGCTATACCAACCTCGACTGCCTCCTCGTACTAATCACGCTGTCGATCACACGACTCGATCGGCTTCTCAATATCGACTGGCTCACTCATCGCAATCGCTCGCATTTTTATATTGTTCTTTTCGATCGCCTTCGGCCACTATCGCTCTTTTCTGCTGTTTCGGCCACTATCGCTCTTTTCCGCTGTTTCGGCCGTTGTCGGCCATCTCCGCTGTTTCGGCCATCTCCGCTGTTTCGGCCCTCTCCGCTATTTCGGCCCTCTCCGCTGTTTCGGCCCCCTCTGCTGTTTCGGCCCTCTCCGCTGTTTCGGCCCTCTCCGCTGTTTCGGTCACTGTCGGCCTTCTCCGAATCGATGAGTCATTAAATATATATATGTGTGTGTGTTTGCAGAATAGTAGACAGCAGAAGACGCAAACATTTAGCGTGGGACTAGGGCCGACATCTAACAGTATTTTAGTTTGAACTAGAAAAGAAAGAAGTCAAATGTTCAACATTCTGTAAAACACGTAATAATTTTTTTTTAATTCCTCCAGTGGATGTTCTTATTCTATAGCCAAGTTAAAGCCTGCAAAGTTTAAGCAAGATCAGCTAAGTTGAGCTTGAAAAAAATATTTCCATTTTCAAAGTAAATTGGCAAAATCAACCACCCCCTCAAAGTATTTGGTTTTAGCCCGTCCTTCCTTAATTGGAGTGGGTGCTTCCTCTCCAACTTAAAAAACTTCTATCCAAAAATCCTGAATTTTGTAATTTTTAAAATTTTAAAATTAATAATTTTTAAAAATTGTAAAAAAAACTTTACTAACATAATTAGTGATCTTCGTAGATCAGGGTTTCATTGGAATTATTCGTTGACTGGCTTTTGAGCTCACAGACTCTTTCCCCAAAACCAATATTATATCGACTATCTACATATCACAACTTTAAACACTTCCCCAAAATAATTATGAGAAAACTAATGTAGCCGACATTGGACTTCACCTATTTTTTTAATAAGGGTATTGATTATTTCTCAAGTTTACTTTAAACTTACCACTTTTTGTTTGGATAGGCCAAGCATAGTATTAAATAATTGATGAACTTACAAATAATTAATTGGTTTCGTAATACGAGTACAAATGTATTGTAAATCGACAAGTGTTCTCGATGTACTTTTTTCAAATATTTAAAAAAAAATTATTCCTAATTTATCTTTCGATATGTTTGTTTCGAATATGAATTTATACAAATTGTTTGTTATTTATTAAATTACTTAGGTTCGAGATGGATACGTTCACTACGGATCAACCGTTAAATTAGTTTGCTCAGTGACAGGAATGGCTCTTCCACGTTTAATTATACGTAAGGTCGATAAACAAATGGCTCTCTTGGAGGCTGATGATCCAGTTTCGCAATTGCACAAATGTGCATTTTACATGAAAGACACAGAACGTATGTATTTGTGTCTATCGCAAGAAAAAATTATTCAATTCCAAGCCACACCTTGCCCTAAGGAAACTAACAAGGAAATGATCAATGATGGTGCTTGTTGGACAATTATATCAACGGATAAAGCTGAATATCAATTTTACGAAGGAATGGGACCTGTTTCGTAAGAAATTTTGGAGGTAAACCATACGAGCACAAAGTTTTAATTACATTTTTGCAGATCGCCAGTCACTCCTGTACCAATAGTGAATTCCTTAAATTTAAACGGTGGAGGCGATGTTGCCATGCTAGAACTAAGCGGTGACAATTTCACACCACATTTACAAGTCTGGTTTGGCGATGTGGAAGCTGAAACCATGTATAGATGTACCGAAACTTTACTATGCGTAGTACCCGAAATATCACAATTCCGAGGAGAATGGCTTTGGGTAATTGTCAATTAATGCTTTCTTTTACGGTCGAATCTGATCTACTTAGGGTTTATTTATTTCAGGTGCGCCAGCCAACACAAGTGCCTATTTCTTTAGTCCGAAATGACGGTATAATATACGCAACTGGGCTGACTTTTACGTACACTCCGGAACCTGGGCCACGACCACATTGTCAGCCGGCTGAAAATGTGATGCGAACACGTCAGAATAACAACAATAGTAACAGTGCCAGCAATAATAATTCAACTCCCAGTCAACAAAACACTCTACCGTCAATCTCTGATGTTGCATGGAATACACACGGAGGACTCTCTTGAAACTCTTCCAAAACGCCATTTCACCTTTTCTCGAATAACAAACAAACGCAATCTGAGTTTGTCAGCCTGCGGAACGCCTCTTTTTAAGGAGTTTCGAAGACAAGTCGAAGGTTTTCTCATGATTTTTAAACTTTTTCAGTGTTTTCTTTTCACTCTAATTTTATTTGATTGTCGTCATTTACGGCCCTTATCGGGATAGAATTTTTGTATTTCTTTTTTTGGCAGTGATTTTATAAATAATTTTAAGTTTTCATTATTCTTCTGCCCTATGATAACGATACTATCCTTTTAATTTAAGAAAAGTTTTATCTAAGAAGCTAAGTCTTTGGCAATTTATTTTAGATAGATTTAAGACTCTTGTAAATAGTTTTATATACAAAACAAAGACCTATAATGTATTGCTGAACGAATAAATTATTTTTTAAAAAAAATTTAAGATGATTATTTTAATCCGTGAAGGTAAAATGCAAAACTTGTAAATTAACTCTGATGAAAAAGTGTTTCTGTAAAAATGAATCATTCTGTATGTTTCTGTAATACACCGGAAGACCCAATGTCTCATTGATTTGGTATGATGTAATCCCAGTCATTGCTTTATACGACACATAGCGGTCCTAATAATAATTTAGCTCGTCTCCTTTGTTAGTAGATTGGTGACACATAGCACTTTGCCAATTAGAAGAGTCACTCACTCATCTATCATATTTTTAAAAAGTTCAATTGCGTAGCCCATAGGCAATAAAATTGTGCAAGGAGGGCCACAAAAGAAGAAAAACGGTCATTAGTCCTGTTTCGGAATCGTTTGCAAGCCATCTTTCATAGCTGGGCGTTTAAATCAAGCCTCAAAAATTTCATGTAAATCAGAGCTGTCAGAAAATTACATTTGTTCTCTCTTGCACGAAAAAACTTTAATGAAAGCTCCAGCTCTACCACACTTTTAATCGTTAAAGCCTAAATTATGAGAAAAATGAGAGAATTTAGCTAAATGAAATGATTTAGCTGAGATCATTTCGCTGATAATGATCACAATTTTGGTAATTTTAATTTAGCTAAATTACCAAAATTGTGATCATTATGACACACAGCCGTTTAATGATTAATTATAATTTAGCTGCGCTATGTGTCAATGGTATTACAATCTTAATTATAACTGCATTAACTCTTCAATTGAAGTCCGAAATAACTGCATTTGTTGAAGGTAAGCCAATTCAAAACTGCAGTTTCGTTCGAAGGATGGGAAGTTTCTCTTACTGAAGGCCTGACGAGCTTTATTTATACGAGCCTCAATATCCTTTTCGGCTTCTCCATCTATGCTGACAAGACTTCCAAGGTAACAAAAATCTTGCACCTCTTTCACATCTTGCCCGTTAACCCATTTGCATCATGGCTCTACTTAAGCTGCCGCGTTGAAACATCAGCGACGTTCAACTAACGACTGACTCGTATCACAGCGCGCGGTCGATCGTATGTGCAGTAAATGACATGCTCGCGGATTATTCCGCCCTCGGTGATAGCTAACAGTCGCGGCTCGCGGATTATTCCGCGCTTGGATGCAAATGGGTTAAGAACCATCAGTGTACTTGAGCTCGAACCAATGTGTGTGTACTTGGTTTTACGCACATTTATTTTCTGTCCTTCCTCCTTGTATTTGGAATGCAATAAGCGGACAATTGACTCTAAGTGGCGGTCACACAGCGCTGGTTACAAGCCGCTAGCCGCTTGTGGCTTAGCAGCGCTGGCAAAGTAGAACGGTCTCTACTTCACCAGCCGCTACTAAAATCGTTAGTTTGACTGCTGGTAGGTCATTCGTCTGTTTTCGACAATCATTTTCCTTGCAGCAGTAATGTTTTCCTCTCTGGTAAACCAGCGTCGTGTGACCCGTGCATTAAGTATTATGCCTCGAAATGCCATCGTACTCGAAGTAGAAAAATTACTAATTTGTAGTTTCAATAGTATTATGTAAATAAATAGTCACACGTAATCGTGCGTTTGTTGTTCATATTCAATTCAGAGAGCAAATCCATAGAAGACAAACTCGCAAGAAAGTTGCATCTTAATAGAAACCACACAGCTTTCGACAGCATCTAGCAGGTTTTGCGCTTTCAACTCCAACCAGATTTATGATACCGAAACAAACTCGAAACGAGTTTAAAAATAATCGGAACTGAAAACTCGATACATATTGCCACTTTAAATCTTCAGTGAATTGATTTGTATCTAGTAAATCATGATTTCAACATTTTGGTGAATAATCTTATAATCATACCTATCAAGACTGGAGCTATTCGATGTAACCTTCCTCAGCGGCAATGACCGGCTCTATCCTTGGCCTGAAGCGCTTGCAAACTCTCTTTAAAGTAGGGTTGTCCATTGTGGCAAAGATGCCCTATTAGGGTGTCTGGATTTGTTGGTCACTCTTTCGATTACGCTTCAAACATAGTCGAGGGTGCTCGAATACGGACTCATGCGGCGAAAACTCTTTAAACTAGAGCATGACCACGTTCGCCGATAACCAGTTATGTGCCGGTATACCATCATATTGAAACACATATCGCATATCGTAGTACCTCTTCTATAAACCGGTGTATTGTTCGCTCAGTGATATCCAACACTGAAGTAAATTTCCTTAAAGATTACCACGGGTCCTCCGAAATCAATGCCTGTGTCTTTTCCACGACTGCTGAAGTCCGTGCCACATTCTCTCGAATGATGCTGCCTCGACGAATTAGAGGAAGCTTCCCTAGAGTTCTCAACAGCATTATATTTAACAATAAAGTCGTACGCAGTTGATCCTCAGGTACCCGAAGATCCGAATTATTTCAGTAGCCGAACATCCAGTGCGAAAACTTTCGATAATCGCCGCTCTTCGATTGTAAATACAATAATCTACACATATAAATATAATTGCAGTGTCTGTTAGTTAGCTAGGGTGTAGCCTTGTGTGTAGCGTGTTGGGTTACAATGCGAAGGTCGTGAGTTCAAATCCCGGTCGACGCATGACTCCAGCACACTTCCTGCTTGGATATACCTTGGTCACCTTAATCTACGAAAATGAAAAATTCGTAAATAGAGGGTTGTGCGAAGGTCTAACAACCCTTACACAAAAATAATGAAAAAATGTTAAGGAACCTGAAGGTCAGGAGAAGAAGTGTCCTTTTGTTATTTGTTTATAAATGGCTATGAGTTAGTTTTTTGCTTTATTTAAATATAATTAAGCAGAAACACACGTTTTTGAAATTCTTCTCTGTCTGTTTGTCCGGCTTTCACGCAAAAACCGCTAAACCGATGGCAACGAAACTTTAACAGTTTATTAGGTATGCTTTAAGATGTAATCTGCGTTTAATCTTATATCAATACCTCCACGCCTTCTACCCCTCCCATACAAAATGACTCATTTTCAAAAATAAATAATAATCTAATTTTCTTTAAAACCAAAAGTAGAGAATAATTTGAAATTTAGAATAAATTATTTTTATCATAACTGTGACCTATGGTATACAAATTAATTGAATCCCCCCACTCTTTCCACCACCTCCCACACAAACTGCACTTTTTCATGAAATACTATAAACCAATTTGCTCAGTACGTATAATATTTATCGAGTTCAAATTTTGTACTAAATCCTTAATTAGTATTATAATTAATAAAAAGAAAACCGTTTAGCTTCTCCTCTTTTACCCCCTCTCATACAATGTAACACAATATCACATCTTTTCCAAAATTCGATTTTCTTGAAAAGCATGAAAGTTACTGATCTGAAATTTAAAGTATATCAGCAGCATGATGATTATATTATAGTTGTTTCTCAAAAAATCACTAAGAATACCCCACTGCTTCTACCACCTCCCATACAAACTATACAATTTCACTAAAAACTATGCACTAATTTTCTTTGTATCTTTTCAATTGTTGAAAGTTAAGTTTGGTGTCTTTGAAACTATCCCACAGAATCATCGTGATACAGCCCCATTGAATATATTTAGGCAGATTTGGATAAAATCATCCGCAAAAATCATAAAATCTCCAATAAGCGCTAATTAAGAGACGTTATTGAAGAAGAGTGGATCAAAATACAATGTTTGCAAGCGTGTTGTCATCATAAAAACTATAGATAGTATTGAGAGTAAACGGAAAATTGTTTATAAAGATTAAAAAGAAGGTAAGTGATAAGACTGATCCGGAATATATAGAAAGGGGGCAGAAGTAACTCCGTCTAGTACAACTCGTATAGAGAGCTCTGAGAAAAAGCTCTCAATCCATTTAAGGAAGAGCGAGTTAATACCAAAGGCTTTAAGCTTAGCTATGAGACATTTATGCCAAACTCTGTCAAATATGTTACACCAATGATTAATTAAGGTATTACATTCTAGAATTTCATTTTATTTTAATTTGAAATCAAATTTTATATTCAAAATATCTTGATATCTTATTAACATTAAAATTTTCACAATTATTTATTTATCTTATCTTATGCTTAATTATGTTAATATTAAAATTATAATTCACATATATTTTATTATTTATTTTTAGTTTGATTTAATTAATATGATTTGATTTGACGGAACTCATTGTTCGACTGACTATTTTTATACTCCAGATGAAATCTGAGAGTATTATAAGTTTGCCACAAAGTTTGTAACGCTAAGAAAAAGGCTCGGAGAAAAAAATGAATAATACAGAAGTTGATATAATCACTCAAAAATCTCAAAACCGGATGTCCTTCCGTCTGTCCGTCCGTGTCCTCTCTAGCTTGAGAACGCGTTGACCTAGAAAGTTCAAATTTTGTACACGTCGTTTTTGACAAAAAAGTAAGGAAAAGTTCGTGAACGGGCCAAATCGCTCCACCCCTTTTACCCCCTCCCAAACAAAATAACACAACTGCGCAATTTGACAATAAACGGATTTGCTCGAAAAGTATAAAAGCTATTGGCCTCAAATTTGGAACATATTACCTTTATGATGATATCAATCTACCATACAAAAACTACGCGTGTCCTCTCCCTCCTTCCATCACCTCCCATACAAACTGTACTTTTTCTTGAAATACTCTAAACCAATTTACTCAGTGCGTACAAAATTTAGCGAGCTGAAATTGTGCAGTAAATATTTATTTGGGATTATTAACATAGTAAGGCCAAAAAAAATTAGACATTTAGTTTCACCCCTTCTACATCCTCCCATGCAAAATGACACAATTTTGCAATTCGACAATAAACGGCTTTTTTCGAAAAGCATGAAAGCTATTGATCTGAAATTTTGAATATATCACTTTTGTAATAATTTCAATCTGCTGTATAAAAATTAGTTGAGTTCTCCCCTTTCTTCCACCACCTCCCATATATACTGCACTTTTTTATGAAATACTCTAATTAAATTTAGACAGTACGTATGAAATTTATCGAGCTGAAATTATGCACTAAATAATTATTTAGAATTATTAGTAAGTCCAAAAAAAAATTAGGTAATTAGCTTCACTCCTTCTATCCCCTTCCATACAATTTGACACAATTCAACAACTTTACAAAAAGTCGATTTCCCTGAAAAGTATGAATGCTACTGATCTGCAATTTAAAATATGTTAATTAAATGATGTTACAGTTATTTCTAAAAACGTCATTAATAAATTCACATTCCTTCTACCACCTCCCATACAAACTGCACAATTTCATTAAATCCAAAACACAAATTTTCTCAGTACCTATTAAATTTTGGAATCCTAAATTTTGTATAAAACATTTTGATAGTAGCCTTAGCGTGATGTGAAAAAATTAGTTCAATGTCGTCATCCCCTCTACCACTTCCCCTACAAAATTTCTTAAAATAAAAAAAATTCTCTTTCATCTAGAGTATCGCACGATTTGGCTTTACGCCCAGTCGTAGTCCTGTTATGTTTGGCTTCACACTTAGGACCAACGTACAGAATGGTGTTTCCGGTTTCCTAATCCTGTCCACCTGATCTCACTGAAGCCATAGATTTGTATGTTATAGTGCTCCATTTCACGGTCGATCGCTGATTGGCAGTGTAAAGACCGAGTGACTCCAGCCCTTCCCCCGTCATTCGATGTTCGAACGTTCCAGAAGCCAATCATAGTCCGTTTTCGTATGGCAAAAGTCGACACCGTAGAATTCGTCCGAATCTGAGGCGCTGTATTGGTTTCTCGCATCAGTTAAGTTTTAAGATCATGAATGATAAGGCCATGATCCAGTGAGTGTCCATTTTTAGGGCAAGCAGGACTGGCTGTGGGTGCATTCTACTGCCCTCATGCCGTATCCAAACAGGGCCATTGCTGAATGCAAAAAATTCAAATCTAAGCAAACGCAAATTTTGTTTTAATTTATTTGTTATGTGCACGCGTTATTTAGAGGGTTTAAAAAAAAAATTAAAGTAGTTGATGGTACTTAGGCTTACAATTCTAAACGTTAAAAGTCTTTATGCCATTATGACGGGTATCTAAAATATTGATTATCCTCGGAATAGTGGCCCATTCTTCCATCTATTCGATCAGTATATCGCAAGTTCACTCGATATAAAATAAATAAAGTGGATAAATTCACTGAAACAGATCCCTGAATAGATAATATATTCTTTAGGTATTTTAACTGTTAGAGCAAAAATTTCAATTCTACTAGCAACTAATTATCTATATCACTTTAACGAAGATTTCGCATATTTTGGAACTCTAACTTAAGTCTCTTCCATACTTGTCGCCTTGTTCTTCGTTGGTGTTTACACTCTAGATGAAATCAGAGAGTATTATAAGTTTGCTCTAAGGTTTGTAACGCTAAGAATTAAGGCTTGGAGAAAAAAAATGAATGATACAGAAGTTAATGTTATCACTCAAAAATCTCAAAACCGGATGTCCGCCTGTCTGTCCGTCCGTCCGTCCGTCTGTCCGTCTGTCCGTCCATCCGTCTGTTCGCTCTCTAGCTTGAGAACGCGTTGAGCTAGATTGTTCAAATTTTTTACACGTCGTTTTTGACAAAAAAGTAAGGTCAAGTTCGTGAACGGGCCAAATCGCTCCACCCCTTCTACCCCCTCCCACCCCCTCCCATACAAAATGAGACAATTGCGCAATTTGACAATTAAAGGATTTGCTCAAAAAGTATAAAAGCTATTGGCCTGAAATTTGGAATATATTACTTTTATGATAATATCAATCTACCGTATAAAAATTATTCGTGTCCTCCCCCTCCTTCTATCACCTCCCATACAAACTGTACTTGTCATGAATTAGCCAATTTACTCAGTGCGTGTAAAATTTAGCGAGCTGAAATTGTGCATCAAATATTTATTTAAAATTGTTAGTAAGGCGAAAAAAAATTAGACAATTAGCTTCACTCCTTCTACCCCCTCCCATACAAAATGACGCAAATTCGCAATTTACCAATAAATTAATTTACTCGAAAAGTATAAAAGCTATGAGTCTGAGTTTTGGGATATATTACTTTCATAATGATTTAAATCTACAGTAGAAAAATTATATGCGTCCTCCCTCTCCTTCCACCCCCTCCCATACAAACTACACTTTTTCATTAAATGCTCTAAGACGTTTTTCTCAGAACATATAACATTTATAGAGCTCACATTTTGTAATAAATACTTAATTAGTATTATCACTAAGATTAGAAAAAAATATTTGATTAGCTTCACTACTTCTACCCCCTCCCATACAATATGACACAGTTTCACAACTTCACAAAAAATCGATGTCAATTTTATAATATTCCTAGTTATTTCTGAAAAAATCACTAAAATTCCCCCACTCTTTCTACCACCTCCCATACAAAATGCACATTTTCACTAAATCTACAAGACTAATTTTCTCAGCTCCTATTCAATTTTCGGAGTAAGCATTTTGTATAAAACATTTTTATAGCTACTTTAGCATGATGGGGAAAAAATTAGTTCAATGCTATCACCCCTTCTAACACTCCCCATCCAAAATTTCTTGTGATGACATCTAGAGTATCGTAAGATTGCGCTTTATGCGCAATCGTAGCCCTGTTATGTTTTTTGCTTAATTTTACAGAAAAAGTTTAAATGTGAACTTTGGGCTAGTTTTAAGTATTCTTACATTAGTTACCAAAGTTTTGTAATCTAATATACGACGAAAATTGAATTTAACTGTGCCGTAATTTTAAATTTAGAGAGCGAATGGATTTAATTCCTCATTTTCAAATTAAAACTTGGACACTTTTGCTTTTGCAATGATTCAAAAAAAAAATTCGGCCGACAATTGGTTCTTAGCCCCCCCTTTTTGCACCCCAATGGATAAAAAAAATTAAATTATTTTTAAAAGTTGTCCCACAAACTCCTCTATATGTACGTTGATTTTTAGCTTCAGCTGTAACCATGGTTGAGATATTTGAATTCCCCTGAACCCGTACACCCCCCAAAATGGGTATCCGCCTGAGATCCGCATCTATCTACAATCCCCCCAAAAATGAACTTTCTATCTTGAAGGGTTTGGGAATTAATATACGCTGAGTGTACACGTCGGCGGACGGCGTACAGACAGACGTTTTTTTTTTTTGCATTTATAAACGCCAAAAAACCAAATTTCAGGGTGGTAAATTTTTTTTTCCAAGTCAATTATTAAAATAATAAAGTAAAATCAATAACGTCGAAAATTTCGTTTTGATCCGTATACGCCTTCTACCCCCTCTCATATAAATTCATATTTTTGGTAAACGAGCTATATCGATTTTCATTGAAACTAGAAAAAGTAGAAAATTGGAATTTTGCCAGAATTTGTCTCTAATGATTGCAATAAATGCTAAAAAAAATTATAAACTTAGTTTCGCTCCTTCTGCCCCTCCCATATAAATTTCTATATTAGACATTCAAAAAATGTGTTTTTCCTTCGAACATATGAGAGCTATCGACTACATTGTGACAAAAAGTAACAGCAATTTGTAAATAAAATTACTCTGAGGAATAATGTTTCCAAATTTTTTTCTGGTAAGCAGGTACGACTGTCATTAATTATTATCCTAAAAACTAGCGGTGTCTCTTAATCAGTTTGTTTACAGCAGCTGGTTGAATGGGTACACCTCAGTAGTCCACGGCAATTTTGGTTTTATGTCCTCGATCGAATGAAAACGGGTTCCACGGAGCGGTAATTTCTGTTTCGAGGATAGGAAAAAGTCACACGGGGCCAAATCTGGTGAATACGGTGGTTGATTGAAGCAATTTGTTGTTTTTGGTCTCAAATTTGATCGCAATTGAGGCTCAGTGCGATGGCGCATTTTCATCGTGGAAAATCCTTCCACAATTCCGGCCGTTTTTTAAGGATGTTCTCACGCAAACGCTTCAATATGGTTAAATAGTACTCCTTATTGACCATTTGTCCCTCCGGAATGAATTCATTATGGATCAAACCTCGAAATTTTTTTTTTAAATATCATTCCCCAGATTGATCTTATTCACAAATTGCTGTTACTTTCTTGTCACTATGTATAAAATTGTAACAAAGCATGGTAATTAGAATGGTGATAAGTAGTTTTGAAATCATCCAAAACCTTCCGCTTCCTCTACCACCTTCCATACGAATACCCCAATTTCAGAAAAACAATGTCCAATTTTCTTGAAAATTATGAAAGCTACAAACTCTAAATTCAGCACGAAACATTTTGCATGCCACGTTCAAAAATTGCAAATCTCCCCTCTCTGCTCCTACCACCTCCCATACAAATGTCACTATTCGAAAGAATTTAAGAAGACTTATTTACATAATTAATTCACTTCGCACGCTTCTAAAAAATTCTTCTAAATTTTGCTGTATTTCTTTCCTTCGGTCCTGATTACGAAAAAATCGTATATCGCGATTTTGAATGTTCAAAGCTCAAAATTTATTCTTCGTATTTTGCAGTTCTGCTCGGACATTCTTATGGGAGATCTGCAGTCATTCAACTTAATAGTAGAGGAAATTATCAAAGACACTTACATACATGTCGTCTGGCTCAGCTATCCCAAAATGCTATAACGAGCGGAAGTTAGAGAATAAGATTTTTGCTAAACCGCTACAGAAGTTATAAAAATGATATTTCATTATTTTGTGTAAATTGGAATGAAACAAGCAGATAAAACGAGATTCCCACGACCTGTAATTACTTCTCCGATTTGAATAAAAATCTGTGCGTGTTGTCTTTCAAGATTTTCCCAGCCGTCATCAGATGGAAGTTCATAACTCATTGTTTGTAGATATCATGAGAAAACTTAAGACAGTAGTCTTTGGGCTTTTGACCATTCTCGGGGCAAATTGAGATTCCCGCAGGTCCAAAAATCAAGCGAAAACTATGTAAGTGTGCACATTCTTGAGGGCGATCGGAATAACTGTGCTGAGTGTGCACGGAGAAAAGACAGAAAGTCCGCCTTTTCATCTCAGCACTTCTCTTGCAGGCAGTTCGCAGCAGCGATATTTTAATCATTTCACCCACCTATGCTGTACCCTCACGTGAAAACACCTCTACCGGTAACAATGGCGGGTAATTAAGATTCATTCCTGTAATCTTTGTGAGAAAATCTTGAAAAATGGTAATTTGCCGTCGCAAATAAGTGCACAGCCTCGGAAAAGAAGCTAAGGCCCATCATAATAATTCAAAGCAACTGTGGGAAAGAAGGATTCCTGATTTTTCTTACTTTTATACGGGATTTTCTTTTATTAAGATTTGACGAAATTCTCTTAATATACCAGCAGATACATATCTATCATGATACCATGGGAATTAGCCCTTTCTTTATTGATGCTACATTGAAGCATCATCAATGTTCGATACCATTACAGCAAGTGCAGATAATTCTGTTTTCTTCACTATTGCTGTTATAAAAACCCTGTTGAATGATATTTTGCAAGAGTCAGTCCTTATGTTATGTAAGTAGTTACTGTATACGACTGAATATTAAGTTTCGCCAACGAGCTCCGCCGGGAAATTTTCAAAATTGAAAATTAATATAGTTATAGCTTCACCTTATTTTCTGCGAACTTTACGTTTCAACCCAGCAAACATTGCGATAAGACTGGAACAGTGAATTAATATCTTACCAGCAACTGTCGCCAAAGTTATATGCTTGGTCTTATTGCCTTGAATTTTTATTTTCTCTACGAACCCTTTTTTTGCATCCGTATTGTATTGCATGTTTGCAATGTTTTCGTACTTTTATCGGAATTGTTATTTAAATTCATATTTTTTAAACTGGTAGCGCGGGTCCAAGTTAATTTGCCGCCTGGATCATTTTATTGATATTGCGCCCTTTCAAATAACTAATCCTGGATACATTAGTCTGTTTCTTACGGGCGAAGTCCTATTCAGTGATATTTTGCTCTGCATTTGTTGTGTGGTGTGACCCAATCATTGCCACTTACGCATATAAATGTGTACATATCTCCGTTTGGTACAACCGCTCAATAACCAGTAAACATTCGTCGCATATTTTTGGCAAAGGTTGCTTTAAGCTAAAAGAATGGAAATGAATACAGAAGACTTGGTATCCTTATTAATTTGAGCCAAAACAACAAAATTCTTACACAGATTGATGTGAGCAATCGATATAGTTCAATTCGGTGTAGATTGACATAGTTTTACTTAATTATTTTAATAATAAAGTATTGTGACCGACTTGGAAAAAAAATTTGCTACCCTGAAATTTTTTATCGCGTTTCATGACTAAAATAGCCTAAGACTGCAAAAAAAAAAACATCTGCCTGAACGCCGTACGTGTACGCTCAGCGCAGATTAACTCCCAAATCCTTCAAGATAGAAAGTTCATTTTTGGGTGGATTGTAGGTGGTTGCGGATCTCAGGCGAGTGTAAGGGTTGAGGGGGTGACAGGGGAAGCGCTAGAACCGAAAACTAAGAGTTCGAATATCTCAACCATGGTTCTAGCAAAGAAGCTAAAAATCAACATAAATAGAAGGATTTGTGGGACAAACTTTAAAAATAATTTACTTTTTTTATCCATTGGTGTCCGAAAAAGGGGGAGACTAAAAACAAATTGTTGGCCGAATTTTTTTTAAATAATTATATCTTCGAAATTCATATTTTAGGACCATTAAGGTTGCATACAGATCCACCAGAATCAGCCTGCAGAGGGACTAATTATTATAAATAAAAACACTTAAAAATCAATGTCTCGGCTATCTCTTAAGCTATGTAATTGAGACTTGGACTATGTATTAAGCTATACTAGGGAATTATGAGAAAAATATAAAATTTTGACATATTAGAAGGGAAAATGGGGAGCATTTCAAAAATGGTGCACTTTACAAAATTTCAAATCTTTAAATTTCAAAACTGAGTACATATATCAAATTGAAATTTTGTCAGATTGTAGAGCTACAAAGTCTTTAATTTTGGTAAAAATTTTACGTTTGGGGTGTAAGGGCATGGAGGTGGTAAGCGAAAACATCGAAAATTTTGAGTGATTTTTAGGGCTCCGGTGAAAGATATCAAATTTAAATTTTCCATATGGATACATCTATTTGATATACATAGTGAAAATATAATAATTTGTTCCAGAATTCTTATGCACCGACGCCCCTGGTCTAACGTGCACAAGGTATATATTTCATGTGTAATAAAAAAAAAAACACAAAAACTGAAAATTTTTTGATGAAATTTTAAGGAGAAACTTGAAAATTTGCCAAATGTATTAAAAAACCATAACAGGGCTACGATTGCGCATAAAGCGCAATCTTACGATACTCTAGATGTCATCACAAGAAATTTTGGATGGGGAGTAATAGAAAGGATGATAGCATTGAAATAATTTTTTCCCCATCATGCTAAAGTAGCTATAAAAATGTTTTATACAAAATGGGGAGTAATAGAAGGGATGATAGCATTGAAATAATTTTTTCCCCATCATGCTAAAGTAGCTATAAAAATGTTTTATACAAAATGCTTACTCCAAAAATTGAATAGGAGCTGAGAAAATTAGTCTGTTAGATTTAGTGAAAATGTGTATTTTGTATGGGAGGTGGTAGAAAGAGTGGGGGGATTTTAGTGATATTATAAAATTGACAACCCTTAAATTTCAGATTAGTACCATTCATACTTTTCAAGAAAATCGATTTTTTGTGAAGTTGTGAAACTGTGTCATATTTTATGGGAGGGGGTAGAAGCAGTGAAGCTAATCAAATATTTTTTTCTGATCTTAGTGATAATACTAATTAAGTATTTATTACAAAATGTGAGCTCTATAAACGTTATATGTTCTGAGAAAATCGTCTTAGAGCATTTCATGAAAAAGTGTAGTTTGTATGGGAGGGGGTGGAAGGAGAGGGAGGACGCATATAATTTTTCTACTGTAGATTTAAATCATTATGAAAGTAATATATCCCAAAACTCAGACTAATAGCTTTTATACTTTTCGAGTAAATTAATTTATTGGTAAATTGCGAATTTGCGTCATTTTGTATGGGAGGGAGTAGAAGGAGTGAAGCTAATCGTCTAATTTTTTTTCGCCTTACTAACAATTTTAAATAAATATTTGGTGCACAATTTCAGCTCGCTAAATTTTATACGCACTGAGTAAATTGGCTTAGAGTAATTCATGATAAGTACAGTTTGTATGGGAGGTGGTAGAAAGAGGGGGAGGACACGAATAATTTAGATTAGATTGATATTATCATAAAAGTAATATATTCCAAATTTCAGGCCAATAGCTTTTATACTTTTTATACTTTTGAGGGGGTTCTAGGGCAGGGCAATTATTTAACACTTAACTCCGATTACGATCAATAGCTTCAGTACATAGAATCAATAATTCATTCGTTTATATATGCATGTTTGGGCTTGTATTGAGAGGAGGGGATGGGGTACGATAGAAGAGATGATTACATGTCAATATTGTTGCGAGCTAGGAGTTCGCCGGATCTCAAGAAAAACACAATTCGTTTTAAAATATAAGGATAATTTATTTATTGCACTTTTACACAATTTCCCGATCACTTCACTTAATTCGCTCTAAAAAAAACTTAATTCGCAGAACACGGCAACACCGCCGATCTATCTATCGCTTTCGCTTACTTACACCGATAGGTTTTTTTCATAAAACTGTCGCTGAGTAACTGACTCACTTGTCGCAAAACTCTGGCTATTTATACTTGATTTATCCAATTCTCGAACCTTCTCTGGTGTATGTTTTTCTGCTGGGTCTGGACTATTCTAGAAGTTACTAGATGGCGTCGGGTGTCATTGGTTGTGTTTTCTAGAAGCTTTTACTATGGCCCTCTACATGTTGGAAGAATATTCTATATAGTTCTGGCAGATTTGAGAGAGATCATTGCCAGATCTATAACAATATTAGAAGATTATTCGAGAACTTTCTTTTAAGTAGAGAAAGTTCATATTGCGTGGTTTGTTCTGGCATATTGGAGAAGATCAATATTGCGTGGTGGCCAGATTTATAACAATATTTTTTTAATAGATTGCTCGAATCGCGGTCAAAATTCGCTGTAAAGAATGTTAGTTTCATGGACGAAGTACATTTAATGAAACTCTCGGTGTATTTTATATTCTTAAGACTATACATTTATATGGGAGATGGGGAAATACTAAAATTTGTGATGCAATTTTATTAAATTTCTTTTGAAAGGTGTTCGTACCAAATTTCAAATTCGTAGCTTTCAATTTGATGTTTATTAGTTGATTTATTTAAATTGGTCGAAATCATACTTTTGCATGGGAGGGGGTGGAAAAAACTTTTGATGAATTTTTATTTGAAATATTATTAGAAGTGTTTGTAAAAAATTTCAAGTTGATAGAATTTCATGGTTTGGTGATAATTGATTTCTTAAAAATGGTTGAAAAGATACTTTTATAGAAGTTTTATAGGTGCTCGACTAGTTAATAATTTAAACTTTTAAGCATATTTTTAAATGAACTTTGCAAATTTTCAATTTTGTACCTTGAAATTTCACTCAAAAATTTTGAATTTTGTGTTTTTTTCATTTCACGTGAACACATCCTGCAGGTTAGGACCCCCCTTTGGTGTATAACAGTTTTGAGCCCTAATAAAATTAGTGAAATTTTTCGACATTTTGACCCACCACCTCGTCCCCCTTACACCCTCGTCTTAAAATTTTTACGAAAATTATAGAGCATATAGTTCTACAATTGGACAAAGTTTCAACTTAATACCTATTTTTCCTGCGCAATTTTTGTGATTATCGAAAAATTAAACACTTTGGCTTTAGTTAATTTGATAAAGACTTTATTGAGTGGTTTCACTAAAACGTTACTTGTTCTGAAGGTTAGAAACAGACTGACTGCAACTGTACTTTGGTATGAGTGTATTGCATTTTCAGCTTGTTGTCGGAACAAAAAGTGCATCATGCTTCCTATTTCACGCCACTATTATTATGACCAAATTTTCATTTTTTTTGTATTTTGCTTGTATTGCTTAATATATGTGTTAAGTTTCAATTACTTAGCTTAAGAGACAGTTGAGATATTAGTTCTTTGCATCCCCCTGACCCTCCCACTTACAATTATTGTCCCCCATTGTAGTATTAGTAGTACAGTGAAACTGTATGTTATCTATTTAGTCTTAAATAAGATTTTTTTGAATCAAGTAGTTCCGAAGATACAATCATTTGAGAAGCACCCCCTTTTCGGACGCCAATGGATAAGAAATTAAATTATTTTAAAAGTTTCAGCGTTCTATCTTCATTCGTAGCGGAGATATTAGCAAGTGTAGTTTTAGACTCTTCCCATCCCCCCGCCCACTTACCCAATTAACAAGCCACCTAAAAACGAACATTGTACCTGTAACAGTCTCGGAGATATGAGTCCATGAGTGTATGGGGGACGGCGCACGGCGTTTTTATTTTTGCATTTTTAGGCTAATTGAGTCATGAAAAGCGAACAAAAAACAGGATAGGATTATGATTGGGCGTAAAGCCCAATCAAATGATACTCTAGATGAAATAGGAAAGGGTTTATTGTACTGGAAAATATGTCATCTCAAATCCTTTCGAATAGTGAATAGCGACTTTTGTATGGTAGGTGATAAAAGCAGAGGGAGGAGGTTTGTAATTTTTGTATATATCACTGAACGTAGTGTGTGTTTCATGCTGAATTTAAAGTTTGTAGTTTTCATAATTTTCGAGGAAATTGAACAAATTTGTCTGAATTTATGGCATTTGTATGAGAGGTAGAAGAGAAGTGGGAGGTTTTGGATGATTTTGAATCTGCTTATCAACATCCTAATCACATTGCCTTGTTACTCATCATTTCGAAGGAGAAATATATTTCTTGGATTCTCAATGCAAAAAATTGTATGGGAGGTGGTAGAAGGAGTGAAGCGAAGTTCATATTTTTTTTAGCATTTATTGCAATCATTAAGGGACAAATTCTGGCAAAGCTTGAGTTTGTGATTTTCCTAGTTTCATGAAAATCGATTAAATGTATTTGTCAAAAATTGTGGATTTGTATGGGAGAGGGTTGAAGGAATATTTGAATCAAAATCAAATTTTTCGACATCACTGATATTTATAATAGTATTCTTTTCTCAAAATTTAAATTTGATAGCTTTGACGGTTTTGGAGAAAAATAATTTAGTTAAAATTCCGAAATTTCGTGAAATTTGTATGGGGGGGGGGGTTAGAAAGGATGAGATGAAGTTGATAGCTTGCAATTGTAATAAAATTAATTATGACAAAAATTGGCTCTTTTAGCTTTAATGCAATGAAGACCGTATAAATGCATTTTTGAAAATTGTGCATTTGGAAGGGAGGTGGTAGAAGGAGTAAGAGGATCAGATCAATAATTTTTGACGTCACTGATATTGGTATGACCTAATTTTCAAGTTAATAGCTCAAATGGTTTCGGCGAAAAATCAATTTCTTTAAATTTCAAAATTTCATGAAATTTGTATGGGAGGGGATAGAAGGAGTTGGGGGGGTTTGGCCCGTTCACGAACTTAAGGTTACTTTTTTGCTAAAAATGATATATAAAAATTTTCAGTGGGATAGGTCAAAGCTTTCGAGAGTTATGTATGTTGTAGAGAGACGGACCGACAGACAGACAGACGGTCACTCGGAATCGAGGTTTTTGAGTGACAACAAATAATTCTGTACCCTTGGCGACTCTGTGCGATCATTATTTCTTAGTTTTACAAATGGTAAGGCAAATACAATATACTCTCAGATTTTATTTAGAGTATAAAAATTTTCAGGGTAGCAAAAATTTTTCGGTGTCGATCATTATTATTATTAAAATAATAAAGTAAAACTGAAGAAGAAAGTAAAACTATCAATTTGAAAATTTGCTCAAAAACTGAAAAAATAATATAAAAAGAAATTGCGTCAACATTTTTGAGATCACGCCTGCCCTTCTACCCTCTTCCATACAAAAGTATGATTTCGACCAATTTCAATAAATCGACTAAAAATCAACAAATTAAAAGCTACGAACTTTAAATATTGTACGAGCACTTTACAAGATAAACAAAATAAAAGTGCATCACAAATTTTTGACTCTCTTAACTCCGCAACCCCCTCCCATACAAATGTTTGGTTTCGTGAATGTAAAATACACCGAATTTTATAAAAATTCTATGTAACTTCGTCTATGAAACTGAAATTCTATACAGAGGATATTTGACGAGATTCAAGCAATCAATTAAAAAATTATTAGCATCCATCCACTCTTAATATCACTCCTCGCTCCTCCCTTCATAAAAACTCTAATGCTCTCGACACACGATAGAGATAAAATCGTATTAACTCACTTTTCGTTATTCTTCTTCTACAATGGCGCTACAGCCCAAATCGGACCTTGGCCTCCTAATATTCAGGTTCCTTAACATTTGTTTTTTATTACTTATTGTGGGCGGGTTGTTAGCCCTTCGCACAACGCTCTTTCTACGAATTTTTCATTTTCTTAGATTGAGGTGACCAAGGTATATCCAAGCAGGCAATGTGCCGGAATTTTATTTTGCGTCGGCCGGGATTTGAACTCACGACCTTCGCATTACAAGACCAACACACTATCTACTAGGCTATACCCTAGCTTCGTTATTAACTCGGGTTAATATACATATATTAACTTCGATATTAAGTCCCGAGTTAGGCTCTCGACACACGATAGAAATAAAATCGTATTAACTCACTTTTCAATATTAAATCGCGTTAATATATATTAACTTCGATATTCTATATCTATATTAACTCGGCTGGCAAATACTCGATCCAAAAGAAACTTTCAAGCGGAGAATTTACAATACGAAATGTAAGGAAATTTCGAGGAAGTTACGTTACAATGACATTTTATTTCGTTGAAACTACGAAAAAAGACAAAAAACTTCACAGAAAGACAATTTAAAGAATTCAACGGTGTGTCCATGATTTATTTGCGATACAGAATTTTTCATGATATCACAAGGCGTAATATAAATCAATTCCAAAATTTAAGTATGACGTTTAAATTTAAAGCTTCACTCTGACGTAATGCCTAGTGCTTTCTTAGATTGATTTAATACGGTATTTAAAAAACCGTCGTATGTCACATACAAAAGCTGTAGTGGAAGCTTTCATTTTAATACGATTTTCTTCTATAGCGTGCCTCAAACAATAAATTACAAGATATATTATCATTTAAAACTTAAACTGTAACAATCAATTGTCTACAAAACTACATATGTATTTGTCCCTTCGCTGAATTTCTAGAATGTAGATCTTAGACTTCAAACGCGATAACTATTTATTTTGTATCGTATTTGATGGGAACTGCAAAACGATGTCATCTCGAATGGAAATAATAAATGTAATTATTTTTATGTCATGTAACAGATCGTACCATAATTTTATTATATTTTGCCTCTGGCGTTTAACAGTACTAAAAAACCGTAAAACAAATAATTGAACAGTTTATGTTTGGTAATCTGTTTTGTTTTTAATAGTTTTAATTAGCTAAAGTTTTACAATTTTCATTTTTAAATTAGTTTTTTTAAGGATTATGAGAAATGTACTAAAAATAGATTTTACAAAACAAAACGTTTTCATTTAGTTACGAAAGCTTGAACTATAATCTAAATAGATTGGCTTTTGGCTTTCTTTCCTTATTTTATTTCTTGTCTTCGTTACGGCCAGAGCAATTGGATTTATCGGTTCTTTATATTTCGATCCAATAAATCCTGCGCATTTTTCTGCACCGCAATGGCAGATTTTTTTATTGTCACCCAAGCATTCCAAATGATAGTTAAACGTTAACTCAGTTTTCGCTGCTATGTCTTTAATTTAAAAAAAAACCGATTCGTGTAATACCGTTCACAGTTCATTTCTGCGTTTCGCAATTCGGTTCACAGGAATGATTCATGAATCTGGCGAGATAACCTTTGGGTCCTGCATCAATCATATAATATTTTTCCAATGTTAAAAAGTAATAGTTTTCGTCCTTCTCTTCTTGTTTCTGTGCAATCCGTCGTTGAAATTCGGCATCATCGATCACTTCGCCGACATACCCTAAAAACCGAGTTACCCTAAAAATGCAAAAAACACCGTCTGTCTGTACGCCGTACGTGTAAGCTCAGTGCACATTAACTCCCAAACCCTTGAAGATACGATTAGAAAGCTTAGTTTTGGGTGGATTGTACCAGTGTGCTGATCTCTTATTTTTCTACAATGGCACTACAGCCTAAATCGGGCCTTGGCCTCCTGACCTTCAGGTTCCTTAACATTTTTTCATTATTTATTGTGGATAGGTTGTTAGACCTTCGCACAACCCTCTGTCTTCGAATTTTTTTTTTTCGTAGATTTGAGGTGACCAAGGTATATCCTAACAGGCAGTGTGCTGGAATCGTGCTTCGACCGTGATTTGAACTCGCGACCTTCGCCTTGTAAACCAACACGCTACCATCTAGGCTACACACTAGGTGATCTCAGAACACTTAAAAGTTAATATCTCGACTACCTTTTTAGATATGTAATTGAAACTTTGAAAAATTTAATGGATAAAATTGTTGAAAATGGGACTCATCGCAAGTGGTCCTGTAAGCGAAGCAGAAATGGCCAGAAAAGCAAAAAAGAGGCAAAGTTCCAAAATCTGTTGGAGCTATTGCCATTTATCCCACCAATACATCAGCGTTTTTTAAAACATTACAATATGAAACACCTCAAGAAAACAATTCGCCGCTGAGCACAATGACGAAGCTCATAATGAGGAGGACTACGCTGGTGATATTAAGTTCGGCTATGAATACAACTTTATTATGTTATGTTTTAATAATAATATGAATTTTATTTTGTTTTATTTTAATAAAATGTTTGTTTCAGACTTAACAACTTCCAAGTTTCTGCCTTAGATCCTCTTGTTAATAAGCGATCTATAGTGCATAATATTGTACAAAAAGATTTCTGTTTGGAACCAGAGGGGTACATATGCAATATTTGACACAACAAATGCAACATTTTTAAAAGCCTAATACCGTTCAAAATATGAATTTTTTTCTTATGATTGTTTCGCGTATATTTATTCAACTTAATGACTAATGTAAAATTAACTCCTTAATTCTAAAGCACTTTTGTAAATTTTTTTAAACTTGAACTTTTATACATTTTTTTCAAATGAATTCATCAAAATTTAAAAGTCTTACCTTAATATTTCAATCAAACATTTTGTGATTTGCTGTTTTATCCAATACCCATGAAACGCTTTGTGCACGTTAGGACCCATTAAATGGATGCATGCACGTTTAAAATTTGAGCTTTGTATCTTGTACCAAAGCTTTAAAAAGTTAATCAAAGTTTTCGACATTTTGGCTCACCACCCCCTTCCCCTTCCCTTGCAACCTTCAACTTAAAAAATTTATCAAAGTTAAAAGTAATATAGTTCTACAATCTAACAAAGTTTCTATTCAATACCTGCATTGAATTTTGAGATATAACGGTTTGAATTTTTGAAAAGTGGACAAATTATGAAATGCTCCCCACTTTCCTTACTACTATTATGACCAAATTTTATATTTTTTCCCATAGCTTAATATATTTTAAATTTCAATAACATAGCTTAAAAGAGTGTCGAGATATTACTTATAGTGCAAGAGTCCTAGAACGAAAAATAGCAACGGAAGGCGACAAGGGTATGACGTACATATGGTGCTAGTACGCTGTGCAACTAAGGCGAAGGACGAACAATTAATTTCCATATCCGGTGCCAAACGGGTGCTGTGCAGTGGGACGAAAAAATAATTCAAAGATATCAACACAATCTTGGTGTCATTAGAAAGCCATTGAGGAGCTCTATACGAATATCTCTTCTCGCAGTTAAAACTGTTTTGTAACAATTTTCACAATATTTCATTAGATTTATAATATCAATTTACCGTTTTTGTGTCGAAGGGAACATTATCAGAAAATAAATTGTATTTTCGTGAAGTGCTCAGCGAGACCAGTCGAATGCTTATGTTTCTGCCTTTAAATTATTTTTTCGTCCCACTACGTAGGACCCGTTGGTCACCGGTTTTGGAAATTAATTTTTCGTCCTTCTTTTAAGCTACACTGCCTTCTACCATTATACGCATTTCATATCCTTGTCGCTCTTCGTTGTTATTTTTTGTCTTAGGGGCAATTTGCTCCAAAATATGTAATGCTAAGAAATAAGACTCGGAGAAAAAAATTACATAGAAGTTTATATTATCACTCAAAAATCTCAAAACCAAATGTCCGTCCGTCTATGCGCTCTCTAGCTCGCGAACGCGTTTAGCTGGAAAGTCCAAAATTTGCACATCGGAGATATTAGCACCCTCCCCTTTAAGAGTATTAGCCTCCGGTCAAGTTGATTATTATTCAATGATCCACCTATTTGATCGTAAAATATGATCTCATTCTGTTAAGTAATTTCAAAGATATAAGTGACTTAAAAAAAAGGAAAAGAAATTTGTCGACAATTGGTTTTTTTTGTTTTTGTATTCCTTCCCACTTCCCACTAGATAAAAAAATAAGTTTATTTTCACTTTTTTCCCCATAAATCAATATTCGCGAATGTCCAGTTTCAGCTTCCTATAACCTGTAATAATAAAATACAAAGTTGGAAAATCAAATTCCTGTTAAGACCCCCTATAGGGGCATAGGACAGAAACAACTCTCTTCCACAAGGCGCGATCCTGCGCAGCGGCTTTAAGCTGTTGCCAGGACTTGTTTATTCCTCTGGCCTCCTGCTCAACTGCTCGCTTCCATGTGTTACATGGTCGACCAACCCGACGTCTTCCTTGAGGGTTATAATCCAGAGCCTGTTTTGCGATGTTTTGCTCTGGTTTCCTCAAAGTATGACCGATCCACTGCCACTTTCGCCGTTGAATCTCAATACCTATTTTAGTCTGGCGAGTTGTACTCCAAAGTTCGTCGTTGGAGATCACTTCTGGCCAGAATATTCCTAAAATGCGTCGGAGGCATTGGTTTACGAAAGTCTGTAGTTTCTTGGTAAGTCGAACGGTCACTTTCCACGTAGTACAACCATATAACAACACGGATTTGACGCATGCGTCAAAAACTCGCAGCTTCGTGCGAAGGGAGATCTCTCTTAACCTCCAGAAAGGAGAAAGGATACCGAAGGCCTGACGAGCTTTATTTAGCCGAGCCTCAACATCCTTTTCGGCTCCGCCGTCCATGCTGACAATGCTTCCGAGATAGCAAAAATCTTGCACCTCTTCCACATCCTGTCCATTAAGAACAATCGGTGTGCTTGCGTTCGAACCCATGTGCATGTACTTGGTTTTACGCACATTTATTTTCAGTCCCGTCTCTTTGCATTTAGAATGCAACGAGCGAACATTTGACTCTAAGTCCGAACGGTTATGTGCAAGCAAACACACGTCATCAGCATAATCAAGGTGACTTAAGATGTTAAATAGTCTCCATTGAAGACCTTTACCTTCCCCACCTTCCAGTGCAGCTTTCAAGATGTCATTTATTACCACCAGAAACAGGGCTGGTGATAATATGCAGCCTTGTCTGACACCCGTTCGCACAGGAAAGCTCTCGGACAGCTCTCCTCTATGCAAGACGCGACACCTTGCATCTTCGTAGGATTCTTTAATCATAGCTATGACCTTATTTCGAATACCTCTCCTACGCAAAGCATTCCATATGTAATCTCGCTTAACGCTGTCGAAAGCCTTCTCGAAGTCCACAAACATGAGATGTAGTGGCGAACCCATTTCGGCTGACTGCTCTAATATTATCCGTAGGGTATTTGTGTGGTCGGTACAAGACGACCCTTTACGGAATCCAGCCTGATAAACTTCGAGAGTGCTCTCGACGACATCACTAATCCTATTGAGAATTACCTTAGCCATAATTTTTGATACGGAAGTAAGTAGACATATACCACGCCAATTGCCACAATCCCGAAGGTCGCCCTTCTTCGGAATTTTCACAATGACGCCCTCCTTCCATT
Organism: Chorisops tibialis; assembly: GCA_963669355.1. NCBI lineage: Eukaryota > Metazoa > Arthropoda > Insecta > Diptera > Stratiomyidae > Chorisops > Chorisops tibialis. The sequence goes on from OY770262.1 coordinate 271,757,872, forward strand.
CAGTCGGATATCTTCCATCATTCCACACCTTAGTGAAGAGTGGGAGGAGTATATCGGCTGTTATTTCCGGGTCCGCTTTGAGGAGTTCGGTTGGTAGTCCGTCTATACCTGGAGCTTTCCTTCCCGCCATTGACCGAATGGCGGAAACTATCTCTTCCTTATCTGGGGGATCGTCCCTAATAGAGGATTGTTGCGGTTGGATGTTTGGAAGTTGTTCTGTTTCCGGAATATCTTCATCTGACAAGATGTTTAAAATATCAGAGAAGTATTCCTTCCATCGTCGCAACTGGTGTTCACTCATATTAAGGAGAGTTCCGTTGACATCTCTCACCAGGTGGTTGGCGGTGAAATTCCTGTTCGTCAACTGTTTCATGATTTTAAATAGTGAACCCATATCCCCAAGGTAAGCCGCAGATTCTGCCTTGTTTGCCAGATCTTCAATGGCCTTTCTCTTGTCGCGTCTAACAGTCTTTTTAAGCTGTATATGAGCATCGCGGTAGTTCTGCCTCAAGTCGGGCGTTCGTTGGTTGACATCGGGTTGAGAGATGATTGCCAATTTGGCTTTTTTCCGATTGTCAACCTTGTCCCATGTGTCTTGTGACATCCAGGGTTTCTCACCGCTTTGCGCATATCCCACAGATTCTTCAGCACTAGTTAGGAAAGTGTTTCTGGTTGCCTCCCAATTGGCGTCCAGTGTGCGCATTTCATGTTCACCCAATGTGGATGACTTTTCGCGTAGAATGGTGGTGTATTCGAGTTTTTTGTTGGGATCTCTAAGTTTATCCACATTAAGCTTGCGCTTCATTTGAAGAATTTGTGGTCGTCGGATAGCTGCTGTACACAATCTCAAGCAGGCAACCATCAAGTGGTGATCGCTCCCCACGTCAGCTCCACGTTTCGCTCGCACATCGAGGAGACATCTTCTCCATCGGCGACTTATAGCCAAATGGTCGATCTGGTTCTGAGTAACACCGTCAGGGGAAACCCAAGATGTTTTATGATGACTCTTGTGTGGAAAAAGGGTCCCTCCGATGACCATTTGCCGAGTACTACAAAACTCCACAAATAATTCGCCGTTTTCGGGTCTCTTAATCCAAGGTCGTGAAGGGTCGACCCAAGGGTCACCATGCCTCCCCATGACGTGTTCTAGTCCAGTGTTGTCTGATCCAACCTGGGCGTTCATATCTCCTGAGATGATAATAATATCACCTCTTGGAACACGTTCGAAGGTGGCACTCAGTTGGCTATAAAACTCCTCTTTGTCACCAGATGTTGCGGTATTAGTTGGTGCGTAGCACTGCAGAATTGTGACGTTTCTGACACTGGTCCTGAGCCTGACGACGATAATCCTATCCGAGATTGGTTCCCAGCTAATGAGACTGTTTCTCGCTCTCGGCGTAAGGACGAACGCCACGCCATCTCTGGCTTCATTTTCAGGGCCAATGTACAGAATAGTGTTTCCGCTAGGGGTTCGTTCTTCTCCTGATCCTGTCCACCTGACCTCGCTCAAGCCCAAGATTTGGATGTTATAGTGCTCCATTTCACGGTCGATCACTGATTGGCGGTGCAAGGACCGAGTAACCCCAGCTCTTCCCCCGTCATTCAATGTTCGAACGTTCCAGAAGCCAATCATAGTCCGTTTTCGAATGCCAAAAGTCGTTACCGTAGAATCAGTCCGTATCCGAGGCGATGTATCCGTTTCTCATATCATTTAGGTCTTAAGATCACGGGTGATAAAGTTGGAAAGTCGATCTGTATCTATATGGACGTTCTCCAGACAAATCTAGAGCACGCTGAGGTCTAAAAAATTTAACCTAAAAGCCCGCAAGTTCGAACTGATGCATGTCAGTGTCCGATTTTTAAAATTTTAATTATTTTTCATAATTGATTTTCAAAGGTTTTTGTTTCTAAAACACGAACCAGGCAAACCATAAAATAGCCATAACCGAAATCAAGTAAATTTTTAGCTAATACAATAACCTTGTTATATCAACTCCACGAAGTGGACTCCAAGTTAGGTCTGCTGTGTTTAAATGGGCCAAAGCGTTCAAAGATGGCCGCGAAACCGTCGAGAATGAGCCGCATGATCGTCGACCGCGAACCAGCATCACACCAGACAATATTCGTCGAGTAGAACAACTCATTTTTGAGGACCGTAGGGTAAATGTTCGAAACATTTCGGCTGAAGTCGGCATTAGTATTGGTAGTGTAGAGTCGAACACCTTCAATATCGCGATGGCGCGATGAACTTTGAGCAAAAATTCATGCGGTTGGAAGTTTGTTGCCGCTTGCAGACGCGGTACGAGGCGGAGCGGGATGGTTTTTTTGACGCGAATCTTCACTACAGACGAGACATGGGTACACTATTACATTCCCGAAAGCAAGGTGTCGTATAAAGAGTGGAGGAAGAAGGAGGAAGGGGCGCCAGTCAAAGCGAAGACAACCAGGTCCGCGGGTAAGGTTATGTGTACTGTATTCCGGGACCGGCGGGGAGTGCTGTACGTTGACTTCCTACGCACACAACGTTCCATCAATGCTGCATACTACTCTAACTTTCTAAAAACACACGTGAAACCCGCTTATCGCTCGAAACGGAGGAACATTCCAGCGCGAAGTGCCATTCTCCTCCAGGATAACGCGCGCCCTCATACCGCGCGTCTCACGCTCGATACAATATCAGAATTGGGGTGGGAGGTACTAGAACCAGAGTACAACAAAGAGTAAGAACACTTTGTATAGTGCCTGGGTTAACATGTTTGTGACGTAATACCTCTGAAAAATGAGGTTTTTACCTCTGAAAATAAAGAGAGAAACGTGTCCCGCCGAGTCCGCGACACTTCTTATCTCTCATTCTAGTACATGGCGTTCTTACAGCTTTTGCTCGCGTCGTATTCAACTTGGACGGCGGGTGCGCGGGTCATGGTCGGCGGGTGATCGACGATTGTCCTTCCGCTCAATGTTTTCGATATTTTTCGCTTGCTCTTGTCTAATAAAAAAAAATCTTTGCGAGAATGAAATGGAAAGATCAGATTAAATGTTCACTATAAGCGTGAGAGAGAGGAAGCACACGTATCGGCGATGAAACACGAGTGTGTTTTCGGCAAATTTTCGGAGCCGGGTCGCATTTTTAGCTGAATGTTCCTACTCTTTGTTGTACTCTGACTAGAACACCCCCCCTACAGTCCGCATTTATCACCCTGCGACTACCACATGTTTGGACCACTGAAAGAAGCCCTCGGAGGTCAAAGATTCAACACCGACGACGAGGTAGAGGAGTTTGTGTACACATGGCTGTCCAAGTTGCCCAAGGAATTCTTCGATACCGGCATCAAAAAAACTTCCGGAGAGGTGGCAAAAATGTGTAACTAGTGATTGGAATTACCTAGAAAAACTGTAAATTTTTGTAAATATTTTCGATAATAAATAAATGTGCCAGAGCGTTTGTCTCGATCATATTTGAACCGCCCTCGTATTAGGAAAAGATTTAAGCAATAAAAAAAATCGTTTTTTTGAGCTTCCTAAAGCAGGATACCCCCTTAATTCGGTTTGTAAGCTAGGCTGTTGTATTGGCAGTCACAGTATTATACAGAAAAACTTCTTCGTATTTAATTTGTATTTCTATTGTTTTTATTTTCAGGGATTTGCGGACAATTTAATATCATAAGTACCAGTTTCATTTTCAGATATCATAGTTTGCGTGTGTGTATCTAATATAATACAAATAAATTGTCTTGCCGCAACGGGTCACGGGCGTCGTCGTGCGGGACTGCTTTTAAAGTAATATCACATTTGCACATAGTAATAGTGGAAGGAAATGAGGAGCATTTAAAATATGTTATACTTTTCAAAATTTCAAACCGTTATATATCAAAAGTGAATGCAGATATCAAATTGAAATTTAGTGAGACTGTAAACTCATATTGTTACGACTAGTATTAATTTCAATTTTGTTTATTGTTTATTTATTTACGGGTCAAGCCCTCAACGATGTATGAACACGTATATGTATATGTATCAATAAAAACAAAACGGCCTTAAGCAATGTGACAGCCTCGCACCAATGCTGTTTAATTTGACACTCAAATATGTTGTTCGGAAACTTCCCGTTGATACCAAAGGAGCACTATGCTTCAAATCCACACAACTCGTAGCATATGCTGACAATATAGATATCCTTGCAAGATCTCTGGAGAGTTCTAAGGAGGTATTTGTAAATCTTAACTCGTTAGCAAGAGAAGATGGACTACGTATTAATGAAAACAAAACAAAAATGATGACAAAAACTAGGAAAAAGACGCAAATCAGACAAAATATTACAGTAGGAGACTATAACCTACAAAACGCAGACAACCTTATATACCTAGGAGCGAACCTATCGAAGGACGGAAGCGAACCCATCGAAGTAAAAAGGATAATGATGGTAAACAAGACGCATTATTCGATACTCCCTATAATTAAAAACAAGAACGTTCATAGGAAAACAAAACTTAAGCTATATAAAACGATCATAAGACCTGCTATACTACGGCTGCGAAACGTGAACATTAACTCAGGCGTCCGAAAAACTACTTAACACCTTTGAAAGGAATGTCCTCAGAAGAATCCGCGGATCTGTGAGGGAAGATTCGTTCTGGAGAATACGATACAATAGAGAATTGTATGCCATCTTCGACACTCCAGAAGAGTCATAATGGGCTGGTCATGTGGAGCAGATGGATGTGGGAAGAATTCCCAAACGCACACTAAGAGGAAAATTCGATGGACAAAGACCGGTCGGAAAACCACGAAAGCGATAGAAGGATTCGATTGACGCAGACAGCAAATCACTGCTAAGGTTTTCTAACTGGAGGACGTGGTCACTGAACCGAGATGGATGGAGGCAAAGCATCCAGGAGGCCAAGGTCCGATTCGGGCTGTAGCGCCATCGTAAGTAAGTAAGTAATATCTCCGACGCATTTAACACATATTCTGGGCAAATGTCATCTCCAACGACGATCTTTCGAGTATCACTGGACAGACTAAAATAGGCATTAAGATTCAATGGCAGAAGTGGCATTGAATCGGTCACACTTTGAGGAAACCACAAAAAAATACTCTGGATTAGAACCGTCCGATCGATCGTCATAAGGACTAAACAGTCCCTAGCGGCAACTAAAAGCCGCTTCTGAAAGAGAGCTCTTTCTATACTATGCCTACTGATAGATTGATTTTGCCTAGGTTATTTGCAGTAGTAGAGTGAGACTTTTCATAGAGATAACTAGTTTTAATCAATTCATTGCACATCTATACTTAAAACAAAATTTAATACTAAATGAGTACCGCAACAAAGAGTATTTTTTTTAATTCCTTGTAATGTTTTTAAACATTTTGATATAAATTACTACAAACTTTTGTATACATTAAACCTAAATTAATATTAATTTAAAAAATAAACAGAACATGAAAAACAAATATAAAATTGACAAGATAAAACCGAAGTACAATAACATAGCTAAGGCAGCGAAAATTTGATCTTTTGTGAAGTCGCTATTATTCTTGGCTACTCGTGTATGAGCTCCTACACGAGTGATGGACGGAAATGACGTATAACTGCGAAGGGCTATATTTCCTAGTTAACTCTTATTGTTCTCTGCTTGTTCATATTTGTGAGCATAAGCGATATGTAAGAAGTTAACAGATCGTCCATTTTGTAACCTAAAGACGTTTCACATAAAAGTTTCGAGCCCCGAACTAAGTTTCCGATTGTCATATGGAAGTAAGTGTTCCCCGATGACCAATTTGAAATACGAGTGAAGGGATGTGTGACCAATATATCCTGCAAGATAAAATGAAATAATACAATACTACGTTGGAAAATAAGGTTCAGTTACCTTTGTATGAGGATGAATAAGACTAACACCGTGTTTATTGATAGCTATCAGTAACATTTCGGGATAATTGGGCTCTGTCGTTTGTTTTACTTCGAAGAAAGCTGATCCAAAAGTCGGCCACCTTGAACATAAGAATTGTTTTACTTTAGTTTATGTGTTTCAAATTAAAGTCCTCACCTGTAAACAACTTTAAGGAAAGTAATCTTAGCATCTTCGGAATTCATACCGGCATCTTGATTGTACGCTGCCACAATAGACCTTTTCCAATCATTTGAGCTCTGCATTTTAATAAGGTCAGACGGAACAAGTTCACGCAACATTTGGCTAAAAAAAAAATTCAATCGTTTCTTTTTATAATCTTGGAATTTTATTTTATTTCATTCTTACGGTATTGCCTGTAACTCCTGTTTGTTCTCTCCAAATCCAACTCTATATACAAGTGCGGCCAATTTCGCAGCTTCTTCTCTTGTGCATTTGTGATATCCTCTTAATAACTTTGGTAGTTCCTGATGATAGTGGAATATCAGATCAGCATTTTTATCCTTGCCAGGAACTGTATTCGTCCATAACTTTTTCATGAAGAATACTTGATAGGTGAACTGCGAATTCGAGCCGTCTCTGATCGGTCGCGCTTTTTTAATCCAATCTGTAAGATGTCGCACGAAATCGAAAAAAAAATCACCTTCTGGCACTGATATCACTTTGTCTGCAATCTTCACAAATAAACTGAATCCTTCACTTGACCGCAAACTTAAACGTTGTGAGATGTTGTGACAGAAATCTTTTGCTCGCGTCGACGAATCGACTTCGAAAGCTTCATCAGTATCATCAGGAAAGTATACTTTATGGAAAATTTGCGTAGTTTTGTGTTGTATTGCTTCAACTTCTACCTGATGCGGAGGATATTTTCGTTGGCCGTTTCTTATCGTTTTTTGAAGACGATGTAAGGAATCTTGAGAAATAGGATGGCGACGTGTACGCAGGAATAATGTAAGTTCCTTGAGTAATCCTTGACTGCATGCGAATAATCCTGTAGCCAACCACATAAGCTCCCAACCTCGTTCTTCTGATAATCGATTTCTGAAAGGAATCCAGAAAGAGTAATTATGTTCGGGTGGAAATTTCGAAAATTTATGTAAAAAATATCTATTGTAGCATGTCAGTCCTAGTCGCTCGTCGTATGTTTGCGTCTTCAGTTATCGCTGTGATCGACAGACAGACGTAAGTTCTGTGATTTGCAGGCGGAGTTCAGCAGTAAACGGGTAAGTCCTGTGATAAACAGGCAAAGTTCAACAAGCGACAGTAAGCGGGTAAGTCCTGGGAACAACAGGCGGGAGTAAGTCCTGTGATCGAGGCGGAATCGAGCAAGCGAATATGTCTTGTGGTCGAAGGTGGAGATTAGCAGTCGAGATCAGATGGAGTCAGTCGGAATCGAGAAGCGAAAGAGTGAAGATCAGGCCCTCGTGTGGTCAGTCGGAATCGGGAAGCAAAAGACTTAAGATCAGATCGTCGTGTAGTCAGTCGGAATCGGAAGCGAAAGAGTCAGTGGTTTAGGGAACGAAAAGTGTTCGTAATAGTGAATAAAAAAATAATTAAATAAAATTAAATTAAACATGTTTTATTTTTACATGAAATTCAGCGACCCCTTGCGCACTTCCCTATTAATATTTGATTTACTGAGTGTACGTATGCAAAGTTTCTAGGTAAAATTTAACGAAACAATTATATCGAGGCTAAAAAGAGTTATAAGTTATGTACTATGAACGGATTTGGTATGCGAAAAGCGGACATTTAACTCTTAGTCCAAGCGGTTATATGCAAGCAAATATATTGTTACATCCCAACACTATGCCGCTTATCAAATGTTCGAGATCTTCAGCTACTATTCACGACAACAACAATACTGCACTAATAAAAGAACACCTGTGAGTTCTTTTCCACAAACGAAAGCAACAACAATTACACGCGCGTACAAATTCCGATCAAGTTTCATACCGACGCATATTGGACTACTCATAGACGGTCGGCATGCGTGACAGCAGTCGACAAGGAAATGATTCGGCATGAAGGGCCGACAGTGGTCGACAAGCAAATGATTCGGCATGAAGGGCCGACAGCGGTCGACAAAAAGGATATAAAAAGAGCGAGCATTTGTGATGCAGAGGCAGTCGAGATCAAGTCATCGCGTGGTTAAGTCGCGATAGAGGCAGAGTGGTATCTGGAATCGAATTTCAGAAGCGAAAGAGTGCCCGCGTGATAGTCCGTTTTCGCATTGCATAGATCGTTATCGTAGAACCCTTCCGTATCCGAGGCATTTTATACGTTTCTTATTCAGTGTGTTTCTATTTGCAATTTTTATGGCAAACAGTACTGGCTATGGTTGAACTCTATAGCCACATCCCACAGAGGAATGATCCATTAGTCGCCGATAAGGAGTATTGCTGTGAAATATTTTTAACCCTATTTCCATATAATTCCGAAAAGTGAGGTTTCAGGGGATTTGTTTTATTGACATACTGGAGTATAGGTAGTGCCCTACTACTAGGATTTGTTCCCGTATGTGCCCGAATGGCTTTTTTCGTATTTTATGTGACCAGTGCTGGACAGTTGGTTTATTTCCGAGTTTTGGTAGCTATATATCGTAAGCCTTGCACCATGTCGAGAGTAGTTCAGAAATGGACAGAGAAGTATTTACAAACCCTACAGCAGGAGATTAGGTCTGATATTGTCTTTAGCCGTCTGCACTAGGCAAATGAACTTAAAAGTGCTAAAAAAAGATATTATCCACTGAGTAGCAGCACAGACAAGTAGCACGCCGGCTGTCCAAACTTTCTAAGATGCCCTTATTGTTCTTTTTCATGTAATTTAATCTTTAATGGCACAACAGCCCAAATTAGGCCTTGGCCTCCTGACCTTAAGGTTCCCTAACATTTTTCATTATTTATTGGGGAAGGGCTAACCCTTTGCACAACCCTTTATCTACGAATTTTTAATTTTCGTAGATTGCGGTGACCACGGTATACCCAAAAGCGTGTTACAATTATACGTCGATCGGGACTTGAACTCACGACCTTCGCATTGTGGACCAACACGCCGCCAACTAGTTCTTTTTCATAACCCTAATGTGGAGTGATAAGAACCTATTTCATTATAAGTACTAGTACTTAATTTATGGTAGTAAAACTCAGAAGAGAACGTGAACGTCGTGCAATCAATCGCGAACCAATTAAATAGACCACGTTCTAATCGAGAAAAGACCAGCTTCCATCATCCATGACGTGCGTATGTTTCGACGAGGAAACTGTGACACAGATCACTATCCGATGCGGAAAAGCAAATTGAGGACACGCAAAAACACAACCGTTTCCTAATTTGTAAAAACTTAAGGATGAGAAAGTATTATAGTTGCGAAGTACGTATCAGCCTTTGAGAGGTACTTCCCAACAATGCTGAACAAAAAAAACCCAACATGATAATAGAAGAAATGTGTCAAAATATCAGAGATAGCATTACGTCCGTCGGAGAGGAGGGGAAAGCACAACAATTCTGGCGCAAAAGAAATGATTGGTTCGGCAACAAATGCCAAGATCATGTGACCGAAAAAACGAAAGGCTACTGTAGTATGTATACCAGTATTGTCAGACCAATTATTTGCTATGGCGCGCTAGTGTGGTGGCCATCGGTGGTACTAAAAACCAACCTAGCACCTTTACAGCTAATCTAACGGATTGCATGTTTGTGTATAACAGGTACTCTAACAACTACACCAACTGCAGCTCTGGAGGTAATTCTCTCACTTCCTCCGTTTGATCTTTTTATAAAACAAGCAGCCAGCCTAGCTGCCATTAGATTAAATACCACTAATTCATGGTTAGCGTCACAAATTGATCTTGGCAACATTTTAAATGTCATAAGAGACGTAAACTCCGAACCAAGACGAACCAACTGCAGATTGAGAAACGGAAGTTTCACATTTCCTGAACGAAACGAATGGGTAACAAACACGATACCCAGCACCTGCACAGGTCCTCATCTCTATACGGACGGATTTAAAATTAGCCAGGGGACAGGTGCCGGGATTTATTCCCACGACCTCGACATCCACATTTCATTTCATCCTTCAGAACACGCGACAATGTTCCCAGCGGAAGTATTAGCTATTAATGAGTGTACAAAAATTATTCTAGATATGCAGAACAGTCTCGGAAATTGTTACATTTTCTCGGACAGCAGGGCTGCGCTTCTGGCACTCCAATCCTACAGGACTACGTCCAAACTAGTGTCCATTTGTAGACACCATTTGAATCGCCTAGCGACCATAACAGAAGCTTTTCTAATTTGGATACCGGGTCATAGCGACCTGCTAGGATCTGCAAACATAAATTCCACTAGGAAGTCAGTCGATGTAGCACCAACAGTGCTGAAGACTAGCTTCAAACAAACTAATTTGGATTCTTTCTTGGTGGGGTGACAGCAGCTGGACAACTGTAGAATGGCCAAATCCTTTTGGGAAGAACCGAATAAAAATATTACAGCTCAGCTGTTACAACGTAGTCGCTATAGCATCCTTACTATTGTTGACCTGACTACGGGTCATTGCAGCTTTAGCTGAACGCATTTAGGATGCGGATCGCGAGCGACAGCCGTTGCAGAGGTTGCGAGGAAGACGAAGAATCTATCAAACATTATCTTTGCCACTGTCCGCAAATCTCCAACAGTGGTCTCCTTTGTTTAGGCTCTAGATTCTTCTCAGAACTAGACGACCTCAGAGGTGTCCAACATTCGAGCCTGCTACAGTTCGCAAACCGAACCAAGTGGTTAGAACAAGAGGAGTGACTTCCATCTTATAATCAATAGGGGGAATACAATGGGCCCATCAAGATGGCCTCCTACAACCTAAACCTAAATTTGCGCACTTTCTTGACAAAAAATAATCTTTCTTCTCACCTTCCTAACAGGTATATATTTCCTAAACTTTGTTTGGTATTACCAGACATATGTATATGACTTCAAACACATCTGTCGGCATAAGACGATAAGAGTTTTAACTTCACCCGATGTAATGATTTTAGACGATTTGCAAACAAAATCTGCAGACAGAAAAAACGAAAGTATAATAATAACGAAAACAATAGCAGCATACATAATAACATCTGATGAATGATCCTCTTTGAGTCTTCCAACACTCGAAGAATCAAAAATGGCCCAAAAGAACAAAGCGCCGGGAACCGTTCAAATTCCAGCTGAAAGTCGAGGTCATCTGCATAATAAATTTCCCACACAGAATCATGGACATATGGACGTAGGAAATACTTCCCGAAGATACTACCTGTTGCGAAAACTACCATACTGTTGTGTAGACGGAAATTCGGAAAAAGAAAATTAAGCCCCATGCTGACAAAGTAAGTCTGGGTGTAGCCTAGTGAATACTGTGTTGGTTTACAATGCGAAGGTCGGGAATTCAAATCACGGTCGATGCATAATTCCCGCACAATGCCTAGATAGCTCTAACAACTCTTTCAATAAAAGAAATACATACAAAGGAACCTGATAGCCAGAAGGCCAAGGCCCGATTTGGCCTGTAGTGCCATTGAAGAAGAAGACAAAGTAATTAATGAATATCAGGGCGGATCTAGAGTTAGACAATCGACCACGAAGCAGATATACCCAGTTAAACAGGTGCTAGAAAAGTGCTGGGAATAAAGCATCGATGTGCACCAGATATTTGTTAATTTCAAACAGACATGCGACAGTATTGACAGGCGCATATTGTATAAAGTTATGTTGTAGTTTGGAGTACCAAAGCTGTTCGGCTTACAAGAATGACATAACTGATTTTTGTCACAAAACAGAGTAGAAATTGTGTTCCAGCTTTAAGACTGGCAACGGACTTAAACAGGTGGATGGCCAGTCACCAGTGAACTCGAATAAATTGTTTGAAACACGTTGACTGCAAACAAAACACTATGCTCCAAATCGACAGAAAGAAATATAAACCTTGACTCGGACGCAAGGGTTGTTGGACTATGTATTAAAAACGAAAATTATGGCGCAAACGAAGAAAAAGACGCTAATAACACAAAATTTTATTGCAGTAGGAGACTATACCGTAGAAAACGTAGACAACTTTGCATACCTAGGAGCAAACTTATCGAAAAATGGGAGTGAACGCTTCGAGATCAAAAGAAGAATAGTAATAGTGAGCGAAAAAATCAAGAAGCTAGAATGGGCCGGTCATGTTGAGCGGATGGATGACGCACGAATTCCTAAATGCTTACTAAAGGGGAAAGCTAATGGACAAAGACCAGTTTGAAAATTACGGAAGCGCTGGGAAGATTATATTGACGCAGACAGCAAATCACTGCTGAGATTTTCAAACTAGAGGGCGAACTTTCTTACGAAACACTTTCAAAGTTTCAGTTCAGCAAGCGAATATACAAAAGGTAGATAGACTCATGGTAACAGATTTTTGGATGCACAAATTTTTTGGTCGAGTCGAGCCATTAGACATATCCATGTAAATATGCCAAAGACATAATAATAAAAAAAATTGAGACGATATCCGTCTATATAGTTTAGTTGTGCCCACTGACCACAGAATTCGTTAATACTATCAAAAATGCATACCTATTGTCGGTCAATTGTTTCATAATTTGACAGTAGATTTCATCTCGTAGAATTTCGTGCTTCAATGGTCCATCGAAAATGTGGTCCGTTATTTCATTGCCCATGCGCGGGCGTTTAGAAGGCAAATCACCCATATATTTAAGAATTGCTGCAAATGCAAAACATGCTTCTTCAGCCAACTCTTCCTTGGTTTGAAGCTTTTTCAAAAGCGGCAGTTTCAAAGGATCACGAGAATATCTGTACGAGAAAACGAAATAGTAATTAAAATATTTAATAGGTAATACAAAAGTTTCACCTCCAATTTTCATCACGTTTCGAGCTTAACGTTAATGTTTTTGACATTGTTCTTTTTGGCGGCAACCTGAAATGATCTAATGCGTACTCTGCTAAATTATGAGGCCTATCCCGTGGTTCTGTTCCTCCGTTCGATACAGTACTCAGTCTTCTACCATGATGAGCATCTTCGACACTGAATAGCGCTAAGATGTCTTGCGGTGGTTTCGTTAACGTTGGCAAAACATAGACTGTTTCTGCTGGAAAATCGCCGCGTTCTTGTGTTCTTTCACATCGACCAATACACCATCCGTTATTCAAAACCGTTTCACCAGTTGAATCTTCTTCGAGAATAATCAAATCACCCTTAAGAAACGATAGAAAACTTGTTCCTTCTCCCGGAGCACGATAGTCTTGAAGAGCTATCACGAATTTCGATCTAGATATCATAAAAATCTATAAGAACATTTACTGAAACGCTGAACTATCCTGAATATACCTTTTTTTGAGTCCTTCTAAAAAGTATACAACCAAATCTCTTATATCTTCTGCATTGGGGCTCTGAAACGTGAACTCTTCGCCCCGTACCGTTGACAAGCTAAAAGTCTGTGTGAAAACTTTATTCGTTTTCTGACTTGAGACAGATGTTATTTCGGGAAAAGATAGCTCAAGAAGAACTTGCTCCTGATCGTCAACCACATAGACTCCCGTCCAATTGACCGCTATTATGACATCATTTTTGGGAAGATTTGGTCCGGAATTCCTAGATACAAGGCAACATTAGAACAATACCTGTTTTCACAGCACATACTTAATCATACCTGTACGCTTCATAGAATCGAGAGAATAGCAAAGGCCATTTGTATTTCGCATAGCTGACTATATCCTCTTTGATTTTAAGGGACGCTATTTTTTCCTTTATATAATAGCTTTTCTTGTAGGCCTGTAAGACCAAGGCTGCCCATCGATCCATCGCTTTTTCAATTCCCGTCAGGCAATAATCCGGAATGAAATTCGGAAGCAAAGTAAATAACCTTTCCATGGACATGTCTGTTCCGTACTCAATAAAATATTGTTGTGCTGCGATCATCGCCAAATCGTCTTCCTTGTCGCATCGATATTCTCCGAATTTCACACCTCGTACGACTTGTTGATAAATAAGGTTTGTCGCGACTTGATCTTCGGTGGGATCGTGCCACGGAGCAAAGATCTCCTTACGGAAGAAAAGTCGCCAAGGGGCGTTTCGTTCCTGGGCGCCTTGTTCTTTGGCATATTGTTCACACTGTGAAATAGCATCCATTACATGATCACCTCCACTGCCTAACGACGAAACTTTGTCGAATAGCGCGATATACAATGAAAATCCGAACTGATCCTTCAAAGTGATTTTATCCGATAGCTGGTTGCATAGCTCGCGCGCTGTTGTCGCCGAATCGGCCAGCAGTGTTTTTGTGTTGCCATCCATAAAGGTTATAGGCAACATTATCGGTTTCTTTGATTTAGTAGCTTGAAGTTCTAGCCATGATGGTGGTTGATTTCTAGTTCCGTTATTAAAGGTTCTCTTCAGACGTTCTTCACAATAAGGTGCATATCCGGGCGGTCCCTCTCTAATGAATGCTCGGAGGTAGTTAACAAATTTCTCGGAAGGCGCGAAACATCCAACACAAAGCGATAAGAGAATCCATCCTCTTGCATGAGATGACTTGGATGGGTTGTTTGTTAGCTGCTTGCATATCTGACAATAAATTTCATCTCGTAGCTCAGCACGCAAAATACCATGGCCAATAATGAAGTGAAGCTTTTCTAAATTTGAGGTGGGTCGTGACTCGAGCCAAGATTGATAGCTGTCGGCTGTGTATTCTTCGTCTTGGAGCCGTCTACGAACATCTTCTCCGAGTTTATTTTTTCGTTTTAATGTTAGTGACACAAGTTTGTGACGTATGGAACGCGGCTTTTGTTTCAGGAAGGCTTCAGTATCCAATCCCATCTGTTGTGCTTCTTGAAATTCCTAGCCAAAAAAAAAAATGATCGAAAATCACACAAGTCAGAAAAGAAATAAAATATAATATGGAAATACTTTGCTGCGAATAAAATTTCTTCCTAATGTTGCTGTGACCTTCGACATTACAGACGTATTATCTCTATCCATTGTGTGATATCTAGGCTCCGGCAGATCACCAGTGAATCTCAAGATGGTAATCCAAAGTGCATGCGCAGCTAATTGATCGCCTTGAGTGTGCAATGGTAGTAAGGAATGCTTGAGGGGTTTTCTTGAATATTGGTGAGTTATATTTCCCTGGAAATAAGTTGCTGCGAACTTTTGAAATTTAAACTCCGATAGATCTTCTTCGTCTTCCGAAACATGCAATGGTCCAATAATATCCTGGAAATTAATAATATTAGAAGTTAATCGGAATCACAGCTGAACTACACTTACCTCTTGGTTGTTTGAATTTCCATGTGGTAGATCATTGAAAACAGAAGTTTCTCTACCTCCATGTGGAGTGGGTGCTTCACTGCTAGAATCGGGCAGGAAATCGAACATTGCCTCAACGAGCTTGCTGTCATCGACAGGCTCGTCTTGCTTGCGGGCTGCGTCGTTGATAATATTTTTCTTTACTTCAACGCGTCGCCGTTCCTCCATTTCTATTTCTATCTCTTTGCGCTCCATTTCATGAAGACGATCTCTATAATGCTGCTCTGCTATTTCCTTTGCGTGTTTATTACCCTGATGCTTCAGTTCCTGTTCTTCGATCTTTCGCAGTCGTAAGACCTCATTGTATTGTTGATAATCCGTACGTAGTTTTTGGTACCTCCGCATTGCTATCATTCGACGAACATGCGACTGTATTTTTATAATCGCCCACATTTTCTGACCATATTCTCGCCGTACCAAATAGCCTCTTGCATGCGCTTGAAGACCAACTATATGTCCACGTAGATGTCGGAATCTATGACTTAAAACTCTGGATCGGATTAGAGCTTGGAGGCGCATGTATCCTACTCTCATGCGTTTATAGCGCTGGCGTTGCGCGTATCCTTTCCAATATTTTTGAACCGTGATAGCTGCTGCGCGCATTCTCAAGAATCTTCGCCTGTAAACCCATCCTCTTATGGAACGTTGGAGTATCAAAATTTTCCTAGTTAAAACCCGATCTCGTTCTTGTTCCAAGAAAAGATCATGAGCATCTTTCAAAAATACTTTAGTGTGACCGAGCTGATAGTCGGACTTTCCCAAAACCATGGCACATATCCGGGACGTAGCCATTCGACAATCAGTTTTATGCGCTGGTGGAACCCCGTTTATAAGAAAACGGTATCGTTCGACAAACTCTTTGAATCCATGACGAATCGGGTATCCTGCGCGCCTTATTCGAATGGTCTCCATCATTCCAGAGTACCGAAGTTGTCGGCAACATAGTCCCCGGTCGAACATCATCGGTTTTTTGAATTCATTCGGTTTTATACACCGAATAAAAAACGGTTGACAAGTGCTTAGAGTTTTCATTAAAGCATCTAAGCTCTTCTTAAACTGAGTGGATAGCGTTGGAGTTCTTTTTCGAGTTTCAGCTCCCATTTCAATATCATTGGCGAATACTTGCTGCAAAAATCTATTTGACGACGAGCTGACTAATTGTAACAAATCCGCACTAAACGAATCTCTGTTCTTCTCCAAGAATCCTCTTGTATCGTAGAATACCACACCCGCGAAATGATTTAGACCGAAGCTTGTATTTATATCAGACTTCGGTTTTAGATAGTTCCTGTGTGTGCCGTGCGTTTTGTGTAGCTTAGCGAGCATAGTTTGGTCAGTGCCTTTGGGAAACTTGGCTTCTTCGTCAATAAGAGCCATAATATTCAATTGCTTTATGGCAATGAGATCAAGAGCGTCCTGGTTGTCCACGAATTCGATATGCTGCCAATTAATGCTCTCGTGGTTGTACTCTTCCTGTTCTAGTTTGAAAATGTGTTGCACGAAGAACTGCTGAAGATTCTCATTAGCGAAGTTTATGCAAAACTGTTCGAAACTATTTTGATCGAAATTCTCAAATCCAAAAATATCGAGAACTCCGATGGCATTTCGAGAGGTAGCACGAGGTCTGTATATTGCACTGTTGATTTTTTTTACTATGAGAATGAATAATCTTCCATATATGCCTTTAACAAAAGCATCGCGGACATCTACCGACTGATCTCGCGAAAGTGTTGAAATTACCGTTTCACCATGCGCAAAGAAGGTCTTGCTTGTCAATGCGTCGATAAGGGGTTGAACTGGAAGTCCCAGTAGCAATGCAACGCGTTCTACATTCGTATGTTCTGGTATTTCCGTTGCATCCAAATTATCTACGACCGTCGCTTGGTACCTAATATTGCCGCAATGCAAGAGAGCCGCCAGAAGTTTCAGAATTTCCCAAATCTCCTGATCTGAGAAAAGAAGCACTTTCATCGCAGACCGAATATCGGAGAATTCCGCAGCATCGTCACGTCCTTCACACGTTATACAATTACCTCCTGTTAAGTATCTGGCGATGGAAGAAATTATAGTTTAAGTGGCAGTATTTTTTTTTTTTTTATATTTAACATACTTATAATCGGATGATATTCCCAAATCTAACTTTCTTTTCTCTTCTTGTGATAGTCCTGCTAAGAGGCAGTAAAATATATGATAGTTCCTTTCGTTAGGATTCTGTGAGACTATTCGAGACTTTTCAAGCAAATATTGTTCTATCTTAGCACCTTCTATAACACCGTTTCCACTAAAGTGTATGTCTATGTATTTACCAAACCTAAAACGAAAATAGTACTAATTTAGAAAATATGATTTTATAAAGGAGCTAGCAAGTTACCTTGAAGAGTTATCATTTCGAACTGTTTTAGCATTACCGAATGCTTCAAGAATTGGATTTGCTTCCAAAATTTGCTGCTCTATCCATGAGTGTTTTCCACTAATCGCTGCTAAATATTGTAAAATAAGTTTAGTGCTTTCAGTCTTACCGGCACCCGATTCTCCAGATATAACAATGCATTGATCTTGTCGATATCGCTTCATGTGAGCATAAGCATTATCACCTATTGCAAATATGTGCGGAGGAAGTTCACCTATTTTACGTTCTTTGTACATTTTAATTTGTTCAGCAGTATAAATAGGAAGAATTTGATATGGGTTAACAGCAACAAGAATAGAACCAGTATACGTCTGAAACAATATTGAAATTAGAAATTGATTTCGCAATAGAATATAAAATAGATACTGACATATATTAAGTTATCATTGTAACGGATCAAAAGGTTTCTCAATATTCCGGCTTCATGGAGGTCTCCCAACGATATCATGTCCTCCACACCTTGCACGGAGGAAGCATGCATTGCTTTTATTCGTCTCTCGGGTGATAGCCATTGTTCCAGTTCGTCGTCGTCCCTCACTTGGATTCTTCGTCCCTCCGCTGATATAACACGAGCACCAATGGCTACATCGAACTCTCTACCCGAAACGGGTTCGATCCAGATGTAGTCACCCTGTAATAAGAGATAAATTATAGGCTTAGTTTTTTGTTGCTGCAAAAATAACGATAGGTTTCCGGAAAGTTTAAGATTCTTATTTAAATATGGGTTAACTAACGGTCATAATACGGGGGAGAGAGTTCAGTTCAATTACCGCGACCATGAATCTATTGTGCCAATCTACTTTGGTGCAAAACTACACATTTGATCGAAAAATGTTATAATTATAATATCGAAAGATTGGCTTCACTTTAATATTGAAGAGATAATAAAATAGTTAGCTTTCCAAGGAGTGGCCTTTCGTGTTCCAGGGAGGAGGTGTGCGGCAGCGGGGTGGTGGGGAGGGGGAGGGTGGCAGGGGAGGAGCGATCCCACCACTTTACGACTGGGGTAACGAGGCGAGAGAGAGCTAAAAAGCAAGAAAATACTGTTGCGAGCTAGGGGTTCGCCAGATTCCAAAGAAAACTCAATTCGTTTTAAAATATAAGGATAATTTATTTATTGCACTTTATACACAATTTCCCGATCACTTCACTAAATTCGCTCTAAAAACTTAATTCGTACAACCCAGGAACACTGCCGATCTATCACTTTCGCTTACTTACACCGATAGGTGTTTTCCATGAAACTGTCACTGAGTGAATCATTCCTTGTCGTGAGCTCTGGCTATTTATAATGGGTTTATCCGAGTCTCGAACCTTCTCTGGTGTATGTTTTTCTGCTGGGTCTGGACTATTCTGGAAGTTACTAGATGGCGTCGGGTGTCATTGTTTGTGTCTTTGAGAATTTACTAGAAGTTTTTACTATGGCCCTCTACATGTTGGAAGAATATTCTAAATAGTTCTGGCAGATTTGAGAGAGATCATTGCCAGATCTATAACAATACATAAACATTCCATACGAATTACTCTAAAATCTGAGTAGCAAAGACTCTTTTAGATGTTACCTGAATTCAACACTGATGATCAAACGAAAAATGCGAAGAAAGAGCTCCACCCCTTCTACCCCCTCCCTCCCATACAAAATGACACAATTGCGCAATTTGGCAATGAACGGATTTCCTCGAAAAGTATAAAAACTTTTAGCCTGAAATTTGGATTATGTTACTTTTATGATAATATCAATCTACCGTATAAAATTTATGCGTGTATTCCTCCTCCTTCTACCAACTCCTATACAAACTTTACTTGTCATGAATTACTCTAAGCCAATTTACTCAGTGCATATAAAATTTAGCGGGCTACAATTCTGCACCAAATATTTATTTAAAATTGTTAGTAAGGCCAAAAAAAAATTAGACGATTCACCCGTTCCACCCCCTCCTATTAGTCTGAATTTTGGGATATATTACTTTCATAATGATTTCAATCTACAGTAGAAAAATTATTTGCGTCCTCCCTCTCCTTCCACCCCCTGTCATAGAAACTACACTTTTTCATGAAATGCTCTAAGCCGATTTTCTCAGAACATATAACATTTATCGAGCTCATATTTTGCAATATATACTTAATTAGTATTATCACTAAGATCAGAAAAAAATATTTGATTAGCTTCACTGCTTCTACCCCCTCCCATACAATATGACACAGTTTCACAACTTCACAAAAAATCGATTTTCTTGAAAAGTATGAATGGTACTAATCTGAAATTTAAGGGTTGTCAATTTTATAATATCACTAAAATCCCCCCACTCTTTCTACCACCTCTCATACAAAATACACATTTTCACTAAATCTAACAGACTAATTTTCTCAGCTCCTGTTCAATTTTTGGAGTAAGCATTTTTATAAAACATTTTTATAGCTACTTTAGCATGATGGGGAAAAAATAGTTCAATCCTATCACCCCTTCTAACCCCATAAAAGGGGGTAGTTGTAGGATGAGGTTTAACCAATTCCTGCAACTATCTTTGGAAACTAGCGACTCCACGGACCTGAGCTAACTATCCCCCTATGGGATGGGGGCTGTAGAATTCACCCACAGCCAGTCCTGCTTGCCCTAAAAATGGCAAATGGACACTCACTGAATCATAGGCTAATCACCCATGATCTTAAGACCTAAATGATATGAGAAACGGATACAGCGCCTCGGATACGGACTGATTCTACGGTAACGACTTTTGGCATTCGAAAACGGACTATGATTGGCTTCTGGAACATTCGAACATTGAATGACGGGGAAAGAGCTGGGGTTACTCGGTCCTTGCACCGCCAATCGGTGATCGACCGTGAAATGGAGCACTATAACATCCAAATATAGGGCTTGAGCGAGGTCAGGTGGACAGGATCAGGAGTAGAACGAACCCCTAGCGGAAACACTATTCTGTACATTGGCCCTGAAAGTGAAGCCAGAAATGGCGTGATGTTCGTCCTTACACCGAGAGCGAGAAACAGTCTCATTAGCTGGGAACCAATCTCGGATAGGATTATCGTCGTCAGGCTCAGGACCAGTGTCAGAAGCGTTACAATTCTGCAGTGCTACGCACCAACTAATACTCTATCAGGGACGATCCCCCAGATAAGGACGAGATAGTTTCCGCCATTCGGTCAGTGCCGGGAACGAAAGCTCCAGGTATAGACATACTACCAACTGAACTCCTTAAAGCGGACCCGGAAATAACAGCCGATATACTCCTCCCACTCTTCACTAAGGTATGGAATGAAGGAAGATATCCTACTGAATGGAAGGAGGGCGTCATTGTGAAAATTCCGAAGAAGGGCGACCTTCGGGATTGTGGCAATTGGTGTGGTATATATCTACTTACTGCCGTACCAAAAATTATGGCTAAGGTAATTCTCAATAGGATTAGTGATGTCGTCGAGAGCACTCTACGAAGATGCAAGGTGTCGCATTTTGCATAAAGGAGGGCTGTCCGAGAGCTTTCCTGTACGAACGGGTATCAGACAAGGCTGCATATTATCACCAGCCCTGTTTCTGGTGGTAATAAATGACATCTTGAAAGCTGCACTGGAAGGTGGGGAAGGTAAAGGTCTTCAATGGAGACTATTTAACATCTTAAGTCACCTTGATTATGCTGATGACGTGTGTTTGCTTACACATAACCGTTCGGACTTAGAGTCAAATGGTCACTCGTTGCATTCTAAATGCAAAGAGGTGGGACTGAAAATGAATGTGCGTAAAACCAAGTACATGCACATGGGTTCGAATACAAGCACACCGATTGTTCTTAACGGACAGGATGTGGAAGAGGTGCAAGGTTTTTGCTATCTTGGAAGCATTGTCAGCATGGACGGCGGAGCCGAAAAGGGTGTTGAGGTTCGGCTAAATAAAGCTCGTCAGGCCTTCGGTATCCTTTCCCCTTTCTAGAGGTTAAGAGAGATCTCCCTTCGCACGAAGCTGTGAGTTTTTGACGCATGCGTTAAATCCGTGTTGGTATATGGTTGTACCTCGTGGAAAGTGACCGTTCGACTTACCAAGAAACTACAGACTTTCGTAAACCAATGCCTCCGACGCATTTTAGGAATATTCTGGCCAGAAGTGATCTCCAACGACGAACTTTGAAGTTCAACTGGCCAGACTAAAATAGGTATTGAGATTCAACGGCGGAAGTGGCAGTGGATCGGTCATACTTTGAGGAAACCAGAGCGAAACATCGCAAAACAGGCTCTGGATTATAATCCTCAAGGAAGACGTCAGGTTCGTCGACCATGTAACACATGGAAGCGAGCAGTTGAGCAGGAGGCCAGAGGAATAAACAAGTCCTGGCAACAGCTTCAGGCCGATGCTCAAGATCGCGCCTTGTGGAAGAGAGTTGTTTCTGTCCTATGCCGCTATAAGGGATCTTAACAGGAATTTGATTGATTTGATTGACCTCTTCTAACACTTCCCATACAAAATTTCTTGGGATCACAAAAAATTCTATTTCATCTCGAGTATCGTAAGATTGTGCTTGAAGCGTAATCGTAGCCCTGTTATGTTTTTAAAAAACTAGGAACAAAAACCTTACTGAGAAGAAAATGCAATGCAAAACCCCTGAAGTTTATGTTTTCTATTTGGCACCATATGGTGCCAGTGGACATGAAGAGGTTAATTTGCATATTATGTAAAAAGAAGATATTCTGCATAAATAACTCACGGTATGTACATATACATACTCACATAAAATTTATTTGCTGATTAGGCGAACCCAAGTATCATTTGGCAGTGTTCTCTATGCATTGATATTTCCGGTCATATATACGTGATTTCCGGTTCAGATGCATAAAAAGTATTCCACTGCTGGAGATAACTCTTATTGAATTTTAATTGGTAGGAAGATGGGTTGTTGTCTCCGAAGCAAGCAGAATCCTTTGATTTGTAAAGCATTCTAGTTCTAAATTAAAAGTAGCCAAGTTCCTTTAAGTAAGAACTTCTGCGTATTTGAGTGTAACTTTCTCTTATGCGATAGCATGAGTACGTATATCATTACCCCGGCAATACGATTTCCCACGTGCTTTTAATCGATTTATGTGACACGAGCACATTCACAATTTCGACATTCATTCGTGTTCGTAGACAAATAAGTCCGCTTGGCTAAATTATTTTGCGATAGATAGACCCTGAAACTTGAAACGAATTGTGACTGGAGCAATCATTTTGATTATGTCGTCGACTTGTAATTGGTGCAAATTGATGATTAGGTCAGTTGGTTTTGGGCAAACTTTTCGTAAATAAAACAATTATTAAAATTTTGGTGAGAGCTACCATCGGTCTTCAAACTGGAGTACCATAGTAATTCTATTTGAAATTAATTTTTCCATTACAAGAGCTTGTTTCACTATATTAACTGCTGACGCATCGCGCTTCTAAGCACTATTATAGCTCGCTCCCATAATGAAATTAGTGAGCGGAAACTTGATCTGAATGGAATAAAAATATAAACATCGAGTATCACTTTCGCGGCGTAACTAATAAAACAACTGTTGGCATAAATTTCACTCGTAAGCTCAAAAATGAAAAATTGATTTAAATTTTTCCGGATTAAATTTGAATGACGCTTAAACTTGTATTTTCATTAAATTATGTAAATATGCAGCAGTTTTTGTGAAGGGAAACTTTTATTTCCCAGCGTTCCACAGCGTTGTTGTTTGCCTTTGCGTAGAGCATGCAAAACTTGGAAGTTTGCCGCCAAAAAGACGATTTCGTTGAAGATGGTATAATTTCGAATCGAAAAACTATGTGAATAGCTCAAAATAGTTTTAGTAGGGATAAATTGGCTGAAAAAACCATACGACAAGCTGGACAGCCAATAGCTGACTTGAAAAAATAAAAATGATTTTAAAATTTCGATGTACCTATGTAAAGGTCATAAAATTGATTACGTGAATTTATATCCTGATTTTTTCCAACACTGAAGGCACATGAAACTTTACTATGCCAAAAAAGAACAACATTTCAAAAATTTATTATAGAAAATTAGCACGACAAAATATGAAAAAATTCAAAATTAAACTTCTTTCTTCATTTAATCTATTACGTTGAACACAAACACTTTTCGTGACCTTTTTCTAATGTTACGTAGGGTACTACTTAAGTTTTGAGATATGGCAGCACTGGTGTGAATATGTCAAATCTGTCAAAATCGTCGTAAAGTTTGCCTTTTTTATGATAAACGTATTTGGAACGTTTTGTCATACTAGTTCTATTGGTGTTTTTTACAGTGATTTGAAACATTCATCTCGGCCGAAAAATGGAATTAAGCAAGGTCGTCCAAAATCAGATGTTGTGCCAGAAAACATCGATGCTGTGCGTGAAATGGTTCAGACCGGTCGGCATGTGACATACCGTGAAATAAAATCATGCTTAGGCATTAGTTTCACTCGCATAGATTCAATATTGCATGAACATTTAGCCGTTAAAAAGATTTGTTCGCGTTGGATACTGCATAATTTGTCAATCGCTCAAAAAAAGGCTCGTGTCTTCTAAAAACAATATTGACGAAATTCGATCACGGTGCTTCAATAGACGTACATATATAACGTGACGAATCATGGATACTAGCAAACACCCACGACTTCATCCGCATAAAAATCGCAATAATAAGCAATTTCTGAGAATGTACATATGTAGTTAGTAATACATTATGTGGGATATACAGGGTGTTTGGTACTCCGTACATAACCTTGTAAGGGGTTATTCCTGGATATATTTCGAGCAAAAAATTGTTCTACGGAGATGGCCAATTTTCAATATCCACGGAGATACAGGGTGATCAAGAAAAGTCCTTCGGACCTGTACCCTCACTCACTCAAAACGCTATATCTTGAAAACTAATAATCCCATTTCAAAGTGTTATAGCTTGTTTTTTAGGGAATCAAATTACCTTTCATTTGGTGTAATAGTCCGTATAGTACCTGTACCCAATCCTGAGGTATTTGCTTCAGACCACAAATTTTTGATACTTTGACCCTCAAAATTCTGTGATCAATGTAGTTTTTCTCAAAAAAACGCATTATAAAAATGTCATTTTAATGTTGTTGTTTATTGTGCCATATTATTGCCTACAAAAGATGCGCACATACTTATGACTTAGGTTTTCCCGTTTTCCAGGTAATAAGCGAAAATACATATGGCTTAAAAATAAAATATGCCATAAACCAACCCTCGTTCTAAAAAAACTACCTGAAATGTTGTTAAACTGAAATATTCTTTGTGTCCTTTAATTACTATTTAAATTATCAATGAATGTCCTTTAGGTAGTATTAAAATTATCGAGAAAATGAATTAAATTAAAATGAGTTTCAACACAACTAGGTGCAGCACTTTGCCCTTTTTAATGGGTTACCTAACAAAATGAAAAGCCTATAAAAGCAAACCATACTTCATATTTTTATCAGTTTTAGTTAAATTTGTAAAAGAACAAGGTGTCACTAAAATTTAGAAAAGAATTTCGAAATGCCTGAGTTCACGAACGAAGAATATGCAGACATAATTTTCCTCTATGGAGAGTGTCAGGGAAATGAGCAAGCGGCGCGAACTTTGTATCATCACAGATTTCCCAATCGTCGAATACCTTACCCGAGAGTATTCCAAGACGTTTACAGAAGGATTAGAGAAACAGGCAGTGTTAGGACAAGCAGAGTGAATGCAAATCCTGCGCCGGTAATCGCTGTTTCAATTGATCAACGAATCCTAGCTGCAGTTCAAAATGATCCATCAACTAGTATACGACGCTTGGCATTGCGGTTTAACGTCTCTACGTGGAAAGTTTGGAGTGTCCTGAAAGCAGAACGTTTGCATCCCTACCACCACACACCAGTGCAGGAGCTGTTACCCATTGATTTACCCAAAAGGATGGAGCTTTGCAATTGGCTCCTTGAACGACAAATAAGTGACGAGAATTTTATCAGCAACATTCTTTGGACGGATGAGTCCCAATTCACCAGGGACGGTATCACAAACTTCCACAACTTACACACATGGGCTGAGAGCAAACCTTATACAAGAAGAGAGGCATAATTTCAGCACAGATTCAGTGTCAATTTATGGGCAGGTGTGATTGGCAACGATTTTATTGGTCCTATTAGGCTTCCGCCTACCTTAAATAGTTCCAATTACTTGCATTTTTTGACAAATGATCTACAGGAGTTATTGGATGATATGCCACTGCAACGATTGGCTTCCATGTTTTACCAACACGATGGTGCTCCAGCTCATTACGGCCGACAAATCAGAGATTGGTTAAATTCCAATTATAGCAATCGCTGGATCGGTAGAAATGGACCGATACACTGGCCTGCAAGATCCCCTGATTTAACTATTATGGATTTCTTTGTATGGGGACGGATGAAGGACCTTGTCTACTCAACGGAAGTAGTAACGTTGCAGGATCTAAACACCAGAATCGATGCGGCAGCAACAGAAGTAAGGCAGCAGTTGAGGAGTATGAACACAAAGAGAACACTGGCAAAACGAGCTTTAGCGTGCATTCAAAATGAAGGTAGCCATTTTGAACATTTATTGTAATTAAGGAAATTTTAAATAAACCGTAAAAACCATTCTTAAGTTCTTTTAGTTCAAGCGGAGAGTGTTGATCAACCTATTCTTGCTTTTTTGACAAAAGTGCTAAATTATTGGAATGATAATTTCTTCTAAACTATAAAAATTGTGCAATGCAAGTGTATGCGTCTTTTGTAGGCAATAATATGGCACAAAAGAAAACAACAATAAAATGACATTTTTATAATGCGTTTTTTTGAGAAAAACTACATTGATCTTAGAATTTTGACGGTCAAACTGTCAAAAATTTGTGTTCTGAAGAAAATATCTCAGAATTGGATACAGTTACAATGCGGACTATTACACCAAATGAAAGGTAATTTGATTCCCTAAAAAACAAGCTATAACACTTTGAATTGTGATTATTAGTTTTCAAGATATAGCGTTTTGAGTGAGTGAGGGTACAGGTCCGAAGGACTTTTCTTGATCACCCTGTATCTCCGTGGATATTGAAAATTGACCATCTCCGTAGAACAATTTTTTGCTTAAAATATATCCAGGAATAACCCCTTACAAGGTTATGTACGGAGTACCAAACACCCTGTATAATCCGCTTACTTTAATGGCTCTTTGAACACAATGTTTTGTATTTTGTTGGAATCAGAACCATAAATTATTAAGAATGATACCATGATACTCGCATTTAAATGGGAGAAGCTCTTGATCAAATCAATCCCGTGATTTGAGATCATATACGTATTGAAGAGCATTAAGGGCATGTGAATAATTATAGCTTGTGTTAATTAAAAAAAAAGCCCAAATAAAATAACATTCAGCTTGAAAACGTAACAGGACTACGATTGTGCGTAGAGCCCAATCATACGATACCATAGATGAAATCGAAATTTTTGTGATATTATGAAATTTTGTATGGGAAGTGGCCGGTGGCAACTAATTTGTTTTACATCAAATTTAAGCTTCAAAAATTGAGTATGCACTGAAAAACTTAGTGCATTGAATTTAAGGAAATTGTGCAATTTGTATGGGAGGTGGTAGAAGGGGGGTTTTGGTGATTTTTCGAGAAACAACTATAACCATGCAATTGATATATTTTAAATTTTAGATCTGCATCATTCACGCTTTTCAAGAAAATCGAATTTTTGTAAAGTCGTGGAATTGTGTCACATTGTATGGGAGGGGGTAGAAGGAGTAAAGCTACTCGGTTAATTTTTTCCCGATATTAATAATGATGCTAATTTAGGATAGAGAACAAAATTTCAGCTTGATGAAAGTTATATGTACTGAAAAAATTAGTTTAGAATATTTCATGAAAAAGTGCAGTTTGTTTGGGAGGTGGTGGAAGGAGTTGAGGGTCTTAAATGATTTTTGAGAAGCAACTATAATTAATTTGCAATTGACAGTTTTTAAATTTTAGATCAGTAACATTTACAGTTTTCAAGAAAATCGAATTTAAGTAAAGTCGTGAAATTGTGTCACATTGTATGGCAGGGGGTAGAAGGCGTGAAGCTAATCGGTTAATTTTTTCCCGATATTAATTACAATGCAAATTAAGGATTAAGTACAACCTTTAAGCTCGATGAAAGTTACACGTACTGAGAAAATTGGTGAATAGCCTTTCATGGAAAAGTGCAGTTTGTATGGAAGGTGGTGGAAGGAGTAGGGGGATTCAAATAATTTGTATACCATAGATCACATTTCTGATAAAAATAGTATGTTCTAAATTTCAAATGATTTGCTCCAATGGTTTTGAAGAAAATTTGATTATTACATATTTTTGAAAATGAGTCATTTTATATGGGAGGGGGTGGAAGGTGTGGGGATATTGAAATAAGACTAGACGCAGATTACATCTCAGTGCACATCTAATAAACTGTGAAAGTTTCATTACAATCGGTTTAGCCGTTTTTGCGTGAAAACCGGAAAGACAGACAGACAGAGAAAATTTGTAAAAACGTGTTTCTGCTTAGTTATTGCTAAAATAAAGCAAAAAACTTTTTTATAGCCATTTATAAACAAATAACAGACAGACACTACAATTATATTTACATGTATAGATGGACCCGCAACTAAACAGCAGTCGACTGTATGGGTCTTTCAAGACGAGCCAAACCGAACAAAAGTTGCGCGCGCACGAAGCACTTCGAAGCAAATGGTCGCCTGTTTTTTTCCGGAACAAACGGACATGTCGCCACCCGCCACCGTGCCATTAGAACAA
The DNA here is from genome assembly GCA_963669355.1 of Chorisops tibialis. Taxonomy (NCBI): domain Eukaryota; kingdom Metazoa; phylum Arthropoda; class Insecta; order Diptera; family Stratiomyidae; genus Chorisops; species Chorisops tibialis. The sequence continues at coordinate 271,786,318 of OY770262.1, forward strand.
CGTAGGACGATCAATTCCGAATGGTACACTACCATTTCATTGGTGAAATAAGGAAAAACAACCGCCGAAGACGAATCTTTCTTCACCATGACAATGCAAGCTCCCACACATCGGCTGAAACAAGTGACTTTTTGAGCAATCAAAACATCGAATCGATGCGTCATCCGCCATACAGTCCCGATTTGGCACCCAATGATTTTTTTTTTTTTTTTATTATATTTGTTTTTACTTGTCTATCTCAAAACGTAAGTAGTACCCTACGTATAGCAACAGAAAGTAAGTCATTATCTTTTAAAGTATAATAAAGGCACTGAACAGCTATTCAGAAAATGGATGCACATCAGAAAAATTCATCTTGAAAGACTTGTAAAATCCAGTCCTGCTCTAGAACAAACTAAAATTGATAGAACTCAGAGTGCTTTACGAGTGACTTTTGCAAGACCAACTTGAAAATTTGAAACAGAAAACGGTCAAGATACAACCAAAGGCTATTAATAACATAAGATATCCAAAGCCTATGGATGAAATTTTACTCATTGAGATGCGTTGAGATTGATCGAAAAGTTTTCATACACCCTAACCAACAGTCACCAATTGAATCGCTTGGCTATTGGATATGGGCGCCCTGGTAGCGGCTAATTAGCGGGGATCTTTAGCTTTAGGTGCTACCTTTTCGATCGATCTCAACGTATCTCAATGGGTAAAATTTCGCCCATGTTCTTGGTATGTCTCATATTATTCATTATCTTTGGTACAACGTAACAACTGTCAAATCCAAGTCACAGCTGGCTATAGCTGTGTTGATAGCTATTAATGAGATAGATTTTTCCAGGACATTATTGCGGTCTTTAAACGTTATGTAAAAATTTTGTAATGCAAGACATTTTGTTGATGTAAGGCCCTCCGATGAAAAAATTAGCATTTGCTGTTAGGAAAATAAGGTAAAGCTTGACCATATTAAAACTGCAGAATTAATTCAGCAGCTTCTAATATACATATAGGGTGGTCCAACCATAATGCACGATGTTAATTGTGAGACACACCTTAACGTCAAGTTTTTCGCCCAACATTTCTTTGTTTCAATGTTTGACAAATTCAACCATGGAGAGGTGCACAATTGAGCAGCGCGTTAAGGTTGTTGAAGCCTTTTTCTTTGCACTTCGTGATTATTTTGGTCAGCATAATCGACCAAATGTGGCACACTTCCACCTCAGTGGGTTCGTTAACAAGCAGAATTGCCACATTTGGGCAAATGAGAATCCACGAGTGATTGTTGAAAAGCCTATGCATCCACAAAGAGTGGCGGCGTCATCGGGCCATACTTCTTCGAAAATGAGGACGGCCAAGCAGTTACCGTGAATGGTGTTCGCTACCGCGAGATGATAACGGACTTCTTGTGGCCAGAAATTGTGGATATGGACCTGGACGATATGTGGTTCCAACAGGATGGTGCCACTTGCCACACAGCCAACGAAACTATGGCTCTTTTGCGCGAGAAATTAACATCGTGCGTTTTGATTGGACCACCCTATACATAAAACCATGAGAATTCCGCAAATTTAATCGAAAACATTCGATCGTTCAAAAGTGCGTTTGCATTCGCCCACCTCCCGTACAAACTGCATAATTTCACTGAATCTAATACACTGATTTTCTACGTACCCTACCAATTGTTGAAGCTTGAATTTTGTATAAAACATAACAGGATCGTACGATACTCTAGATGAAATAGAGATTTTTGTGATCTCAAGAAATTTTGAACGGGGAGTGGTAGAAGGGATGACAGCATTCCACTAATTTTTTTCATATCATGCTAGAGTAGCTATAAAAATGTTTTATACACGTCATTTTTGATAAAAAAGTAAAGTGAAGTTCGTGAACGGGCAAAACCGCTTCACCTCTTCTACCCCCTCCCATACAAAATGAAACTATTTCGCAATTCAACAAAAAACGAATTTGCTCGAAAAGTATAAAATCTATTGATCTTAAATTTTGAATACATTACTTTTAGGATAACTTCAATCTACCGTATACAAGTTATTTTTGTCCTTCCCCTCCTTCCACCACCTCCTATACAAACTGCATTTTTTCATGAAATGCTCTAAAGCAATTTACTCGGTGCGTATAAGATTTATCGAGCTGAAATTGTGCACTAAATGTTTATCTGGAATTATTGATTAGACTAAAAAAAAAAATAGACGGTCAGCTTCACCCCTTCTACCCACTCCCATACAAGATGACACAGTTTCGCAATTCGACAATAAACGGATTTGTTCGAACAGCGTAAAAACCATTGATCTGAAATTTAAAATATATTACTTTTATGATGATTTCAATCTACTGTATAAAAATTATTCGAGCTTGAGTCCTCTTCTTCTTTCCACCACCTCCCATACAAACTGCACTTTTTCATGAAATACTCTAAACAAATTTACTCGGTACGTACAAAATTTATCGAGCTGAAATTGTGCACTAAATACTTATTGATAATTATTAGTGTGAAATTGTGCACTAAATATTTATTTACAATTATTAGTAAGACAAGAAAAAAATAAGACGATTAGCTTCACTCTTTCTAACACCTCCAATACAATCCGACACAATTTCACAACTTTACAAAAAGTTAAAAGTATGTTACGGATCTGCAATTTAAAACATGTCAAAAGCATGATGTTTATAGTTATTTATGAGAAATTCATTAAGAAGTCGCCCTTCCTTCTACCACCACCCATACGAATTGTACAATTTCACTAAATCCATTACACTAATCGTCTCAATATCTATTAAATTTTTGAATCCAAAATTTTGTATAAAACATTTTGATAGCAACTCTAGCGTGATGTGAAAAAATTAGTTCAATGTCGTCACCCCCTCTACCACCCTACCCCTACAAAATTTCTTATAATCAAAAAAATTTCTCTTTCATCTAGAGTATCGCGCGTCCTGTTATGTTTTTCACCGCATTTTTGGCCTAATTTAGTCATAGAACGTGAAAACTTTAGGCAAGCAAAATTTTTTTCCCATGTCGATCATAATTCTTTATTATTAAAATAAACAAATTAAATAATATACTTGTAGTTGTATTGAGTTTTTAAGGGAAGAAGTATTTTCAATTGATTATTCTAAAAGTATTATGATGCAGTGGAAAGCAAGCGGAAGTTTCGGTTCCAGTTAGGTGAGTTGTAAAGAGACTCAGGTTAATGTACCGGCAACAAGAATGGCTGTCAGCCACTCATCTGAGTCGAAACTATAGGTACACCTGGAGCTATTGTAGCCACAGTCAGAGTAATCTATCATAATATCTAATATGAATCATTTGTATGTACATATTTAGATACTTGTGTGCAGTGTTTATACTGAAGAATTACACAATATATCGTAGTATACCTAAATAATACCTACATACATCCATATAATTTCTTCGTTTTATTTTATAAAATAAAGATTCTAAAAATCGTTGGCCGGATATCACACTGATCTGCGATCAAAAGAAAACATTTATGTAGTTCTGCTATCTTTAGTTTAGTTGTGACTTGGCGCCTTTGAAAGAGAATCCAAATTAATTCGATAATTTCAATGGAGTTAAGAAAAATTTCTGCCAGTGTTATAATTAAGAAAACCTTAAAACATATACGACATTAATATCTTTATTTCCATGCAGTGTCGCACATATTAAAAATAAAATATTTTTTCCTCAATGTCACATGAGAAGAAGAGTAAAAGAATGCATGCATCATCGGTTTCAATAAGACTCTCTCTCTCCCTCTTTCTGTATTCGGCGCATGGTCATCAAAGCATAAAGGCAACAAAACTGCAGACCAGCTGGAAAATTAAGACAGACTAAGCAATCCAACAAGCCTTTCCGCCATAGAGTAAAACAGGTACACTATCATCATGCCTATGAGCAGCATAGGAAATCTGTTAACTGGGTACACTTTTTAAGTAAATGGTTATTTAGCTTTTCTGACAGTGAACTCATTAGTTCTAACTTCCGCGTCTTTCGCAGAGATGTTTATACTCTAGGTGAAATCTGAGAGTATATTGTTTTTGCTTTACCTAGCTAGGGTATAGCCTAATAGGTAGTGTGTTGGTCTTGTAATACGAAGGTCGTGAGTTCAAATCCCGGACGGCGCAATATATAATTCCGGCACATACGGTAACTCTATTTTAGTGTATTTTAAACTAACTTCGATTACTCCGACTGTATATTCTTTGAAAATTTGGATATTCGTATTGAGTTTAAAAACAATTCAATGCAAAGAACAGATAACGAGGGAAATAAACTATCAGATGTACAAATTGAAACCAGCCGTTTCCCAATAGATGGCACCAGCAATAAATACTGATCAACAATGACAGATCAAAAACGTCACATGATAAACTTAGACATCTGTCAACAACTCCTTATCATTACATTTATGAAGTTTTATCGGCGTAATATACTTTTTTGTGCGCGAATGTGTCGAAATTTGAGCCGAATAAGCGTCATTTGCGGGAAGTTTTGCTTTTTACCTTCAATTCAAAAAAATCTGCGCCTGAGGCGCGCCGAATGATTGTTGAAACTTATGGTGAGGGTACTATTAATGAAAGAACGTGTCGCGAATGGTTTCAACGCTTGAAAAGCGATGATTTGAAGTCGAGGACAGTGGCAGTGGAAGGGGAAAAATTTTTGTGGTATATCATGAGCTGTTGAAACCGAGTGAAACCATCACGGAAGATCATTATCGATTAAAATTGATGCGTTTGAGCCGAGAATTGCAGGAGAAATGGCAAAGTGATTTTGCTGCATGACAACGCTCTGCTACATGTTGCTTAGGTTGTGGAAACCTGTCTGAAAACACTGAAATGGGATGTCCTATCCTACCTGCCGTATTCTCCAGACATCATCCCTTCCGACTACCAACTATTCCGATCAATGACGCATGACCTGGCAGAGCAGCACTTGTATTTTTACGAAGAAGACAAAAACTGGGTCAATTCGTTGATCAGCTCAAAAGAAGAGCAGTTTTTTTCGACGAATTTGTGGCTAGCGATGGGCAATTATTTGAATCATTAATACAATATTTAACCATTTTTGCACAAAAAAAGGCACGAATTTTGAAAAAAAAAAACAGCGGTTTTCAATTTTTACTACCAAAATTTGTTGCAAATCTTACCGGTTTGCGCAATAGGATTTTTAAAATAATTTTTGCGCAATCTCTAATGGTTTTATTATTGAAGGTAAGACTGAACCCCAGGGATGGATGATAGCAAAGTAAAAAGATCGTATAGTAGTTCCGGTTAAAAAATTTCTTGCTTCGAAACATAATCGTATTAGTGTTTTTAATCTAGCTGTCACATTTTGTATCTAAATATCCCATTTGAGATGTTGATCAAAAATTACTCCCAAATACTTTGTAAAAATTACTTTTTCTATCTGCAGACAGTGGCAGTTTGAAAACAATTACTTGAATGAATGCACAAGCCTAAATTCGTGGATTGTCCAAATTGGATTGTTGAAAAGGTGATGTAGTCTTTTGTGCGTTCAGTGTCAGTATATTCAAATTCATCCAATCTTTTAATATTAAAAGTCTCTAATTAGGTTTGACAGTTGCATCTTCCCAGGTATTATCCTCACTGAACAAAACTATATCATCAGCATATGAAATAAGTTGGCCTTCTATTTTTTGTGAATGCAGATCGTCAATCGTAGCAAAAACAATATAGGCCCCAAGACAGTCCTCTGCGGTACACCAAAATCAATAGTCAGCTCGTGACTTAGGGCATTATATTAACTACTTTTAGTCTTTTTGTAAGATAGCATGATATCAAATCTATTAATGATTTGTTCAAATCAAAAGCTTTGGCAAGATCCAAAAAACAGCAGAATACTTCAATTCTCTGTCTAAAGCAAAGGCGATATGCTTAATTAACAGTGCAATGGCATCGTGAGTGCTGCGTTCCGCTCTAAAGCCAAATTAGCTCTTAGCCAACAATTTTTTTTTCTATTTCAGCTATAAGTCTTATTTTTACAATTTTTCAATTATTTTTACGATATTAGAAATAATAGATAAAGGAGAATAGTTAGTAATGTGCTCTTTGTTTCTTGCCTTGGAGATAGGAGTTATTATTGCCTTTTTAATATATCTGGAAACAGTCCTGTCTTAAAACTAAGGTTTATTATGTGATAAAGAGGCTTTGTGATGTAAGCGCTAATATGTTTTATACATTCAACTATTAGTCCGTCGATCCCAGGAGATGTTACTCCACCCATTTTTGCAATGACTAATGTAATTTCTTCTTCCGTCCCTACGTCGATTTTTGAACTGTTTGTAGTCATATTTGTTTCAGTTTGCATAGTACCTGCTTCATTTATTATATTTTTTGCCAAATTACTTCCAACAGGAGGTAGTCGGAGTTTAGAAGGCGATTAAGTCGTGTGATCGACAGCGCGTAGACTAAAGATAATATTCATTTATTTATTTAAGACTTCATCAACATATGATTACTTATAAATTATATTATATTACAAAGATTACAGTGAAACATCATATTGCTTTTTTAACAAAGCTGATTTTATTTGAGCAATATTAAGATTAAAATCAATACTGCTATAATTAATGTTAAAAGCCCGTGAAATGGAAGTTATCGGTTCGTGCTGGCCGTAATTAGTTCGATGGAATGGAATGTCGAGAAGTACTTAGTCTCTCAAGGATCGATAAAGTATTTTGAAGGAGAGAGCTCCTAACAAGGGCGGGGAGTCGATTTCGCCTGAAATTAATTTTACTGCGACTGCAGCACTAAGAATAAATCGCCTATGTTTGAGTGACTCCAACGAAAGTAGTTGAAGTCGTTCTTGATAAAGAGGAAGACATATTGGATCTGACCAGGGAAGACCTTTAAGAGCAAATCTTAAAAATCTTCGCTGTACAAAGTCTATCATATTGTTATGAATATCATAATACGAAGTCCAAACAGGGCAGGCATATTCAAGGATTAAACGAACAAAATCACAGTAAAGTGTAATGTGAGGGTCATTAAAGTCCTTACACCATCGTTTTACAAAGCTCCAAATGGAGTTAGCCTTGATAGCAATACAATCAACATGGTCGGTGAAGGTAAATTTATCATTGAATAGTACACCTAAATCGCGTACTTTGCTTTATTTCAGTGTAGTAGTGAACAAAAAGTGTGAAAGTGATTATAAAAAAACTATAAATAAAGTTTGAAGTTATTTTGAATTAAAAGCAAACTAGTTTTATTTTTACTTGAAATCTTGCACCCATAATTTTTGTCCCATCGACAATGTGTCATCTTTTGATTTTATTAAGGCAGAAACAAATCGATAATAATGGAAGTCCTATGCAACCACGAGGAGTAACAGGAATATTACGAGTATACCATTAGTCATGCGAAAGATAAAACGTTTGAAGTCACATTTCAGGATCATGTTTACGGAATACTTTGTTGATTGATTTTCAAAAGGAAAGTTATGCATTATCTGTTCATCAACATATGCTAATTGACTTATCGGTATTATTGTTTGATTTGTCTGTTATCTTTCACTGCATTATTCAAATATTAAGCATGCATACCACGTATGGGCAAGAAATATGTGAGGAAAGTGGTACGACCGGTGTCGCTTATGAATGGCGATAAACATTAGGAATGTGACGAACTGTTTTTTGCTTCTCTCTCAAATTGTTTGCGAATTTCATAAAAAATTCTAGATTCACATTTTGTATGCATCTATATACATAAATGAATACTAATGTCATTTTGGGTTTTTTTTCCTATTTATTTAATGTGAGACGGTGGGTAACTTCATTCAACTTTAAACAAAATGGAAATTCCAGGAAAACTTTACAACCGTTTGAATTGCCTTATGAAAGTACGGGAAGTCATTGCTTCTGAAATAAGTTATTTTTATTGAAAAGGCAGACGATTATTTGCGACTAGCTATCGCTAGAGATACTCGATACACACTAACACTTCTGTCCTAATAGAGTTTGGACAATGCATGTACAGCAATTGCGCGGGAAATTTCGTCCGAAATTTGAATTTTCTCAATTCTTTTTCTTTTATGAAGTAAACACAATCAAAATGAATGGTTATTTATGAAAGTCATTTTTATTTTCGATTCTAATGAGTAATCTATTCAAAACCTTGTAGTTTAACGCAAGTTTGTGCTCGTGTTCGTACATTTGAAATCGGTCAAACTCAAGTTTGGCTGCTTTTCGCATTTATTATGTTGCCTTCATGTGCTTTTAATCGCACTCCTAACTGTTGGTATTATAGCATTGTCCAAACTCTATTAGGACAGAAGTGTTAGTATGTATCGAGTATCTCTAGCTATCGCCCGCGACTTCGTCTGCGTAAGATTCGTAATAATATGCAATTTTACTTTATTATTCTAATAATAAAATATTGTGATCGACACATGAAAAAAAATTTGCAACCCTGAAAATTTTTTTTCGTGATTCATGACTAATAGTGATTTCTATTCGCCAAAAAAATGTGACCCGTTTTTGCCCTTTAAAATGCAAAATTATTGCAGTTTTGCACTCATTTTTCTCAGTTCCGTCAGTCAGGTCAATTTACAATAGAACAAGTTAAGTGCAAGTTTTTTGCATTTTTTTTATCATGTTGTCTGTATTACGAACAGCTGATTGCCTTTCGAAACTGTCAAAACAAAGCGTTTTAATTTGTCTTCAAATTCCTGTTAAGACCCCCTATAGGGGCATAGGACAGAAACAACTCTCTTCCACAAGGCGCGATCCTGAGCATCGGCTTTAAGCTGTTGCCAGGACTTGTTTATTCCTCTGGCCTCCTGCTCAACTGATCGCTTCCATGTGTTACATGGTCGACCAACCCGACGTCTTCCTTGAGGGTTATAGTCCAGAGCCTGTTTTGCGATGTTTCGCTCTGGTTTCCTCAAAGTATGACCGATCCACTGCCACTTTCGCCGTTGAATCTCAATACCTATTTTAGTCTGGCGAGTTGTACTCCAAAGTTCGTCGTTGGAGATTACTTCTGGCCAGAATATTCCTAAAATGCGCCGGAGGCATTGGTTTACGAAAGTCTGTAGTTTCTTGGTAAGTCGAACGGTCACTTTCCACGTAGTACAACCATATAACAACACGGATTTGACGCATGCGTCAAGAACTCGCAGCTTCGTGCGAAGGGAGATCTCTCTTAACTTCCAGAAAGGGGAAAGGATACCGAAGGCCTGACGAGCTTTATTTAGCCGAGCCTCAACATACTTTTCGGCTCAGCCGTCCATGCTGACAATGCTTCCGAGATAGCAAAAATCTTGCACCTCTTCCACATCCTGTCCATTAAGAACAATCGGTGTGCTTGCGTTCGAACCCATGTGCATGTACTTGGTTTTACGCACATTTATTTTCAGTCCCGCCTCTTTGCATTTAGAATGCAACGAGCGAACATTTGACTCTAAGTCCGAACGGGTATGTGCAAGCAAACACACGTCATCAGCATAATCAAGGTGACTTAAGATGTTAAATAGTCTCCATTGAAGACCTTTACCTTCCCCACCTTCCAGTGCAGCTTTCAAGATGTCATTTATTACCACCAGAATCAGGGCTGGTGATAATATGCAGCCTTGTCTGACACCCGTTCGCACAGGAAAGCTCTCGGACAGCTCTCCTCTATGCAAGACGCGACACCTTGCATCTTCGTAGGATTCTTTAATCATAGCTATGACCTTATCTGGAATACCTCTCCTACGCAAAGCATTCCATATGTAATCTCGCTTAACGCTGTCGAAAGCCTTCTCAAAGTCCACAACCATGAGATGTAGTGGCGAACCCATTTCGGCTGACTGCTCTAATATTATCCGTAGGGAATTTGTGTGGTCGGTACAAGACGACCCTTTACGGAATCCAGCCTGATAAACTGCGAGTGTGCTCTCGACGACATCACTAATCCTATTGAGAATTACCTTAGCCATAATTTTTGATACGGCAGTAAGTAGACATATACCACGCCAATTGCCACAATCCCGAAGGTCGCCCTTCTTCGGAATTTTCACAATGACGCCCTCCTTCCATTCAGTCGGATATCTTCCATCATTTTCACACCTTAGTAGGAGGAGTATATCGGCTGTTATTTCCGGGTCCGCTTTGAGGAGTTCGGTTGGTAGTGCGTCTATACCTGGAGCTTTCCTTCCCGCCATTGACCGAATGGCGGAAACTATCTCTTCCTTATCTGGGGGATCGTCCCTAGTAGAGGATTGTTGCGGTTGGATGTTTGGAAGTTGTTCTGTTTCCGGAATATCTTCATCTGACAAGATGTTTAAAATATCAGCGAAGTATTCCTTCCATCGTCGCAACTGGTGTTCACTCATATTAAGGAGAGTTCCGTTGACATCTCTCACCAGGTGGTTGGCGGTGAAATTCCTGTTCGTCAACTGTTTCATGATTTTAAATAGTGAACCCATATCCCCAAGGTAAGCCGCAGATTCTGCCTTGTTTGCCAGATCTTCAATGGCCTTTCTCTTGTCGCGTCTAACAGCCTTTTTAAGCTGTATATGAGCATCGCGGTAGTTCTGCCTCAAGTCGGGCGTTCGTTGGTTGACATCGGGTTGAGAGATGATTGCCAATTTGGCTTTTTTCCGATTGCCAACCTTGTCCCATGTGTCTTGCGACATCCAGGGTTTCTCACCGCTTTGCGCATATCCCACAGATTCTTCAGCACTAGTTAGAAAAGTGTTTCTGGTTGCCTCCCAATTGGCGTCCAGTGTGCGCATTTCATGTTCACCCAATGTGGATGACTTTTCGCGTAGAATGGTGGTGTATTCGAGTTTTTTGTTGGGATCTCTGAGTTTATCCACATTAAGTTTGCGCTTCATTTGAAGAATTTGTGGTCGTCGGATAGCTGCTGTACACAATCTCAAGCAGGCAACCATCAAGTGGTGATCGCTCCCCACGTCAGCTCCACGTTTCGCTCGCACATCGAGGAGACATCTTCTCCATCGGCGACTTATAGCCAAATGGTCGATCTGGTTCTGAGTAACACCATCAGGGGAAACCCAAGATGTTTTATGATGACTCTTGTGTGGAAAAAGGGTCCCTCCGATGACCATTTGCCGAGTACAACAGAACTCCACAAATAATTCGCCGTTTTCGGGTCTCTTAATCCAAGGTCGTGAAGGGTCGACCCAAGTGTCACCATGCCTCCCCATGACGTGTTCTAGTCCAGTGTTGTCTGATCCAACCTGGGCGTTAATACCTCCCGAGATGATAATAATATCACCTCTTGGAACACCTTCGAATTTGTCTTGTTATCTCTAAATGGTCCTGTGAAGATTTTAGGAAAATTAAGAAAAGTTACGTATGCACTCATATTGCATACTTCATGTAAAGTTTTAAGTCCTTTTAAGTAAGATCTATCCGTTAGAATCTGTTACCGATGTTGTCAGATGATTTATTTTTTTCATGTTGTTGTACATTACAGGTCAATTGAGTTGCACTGCCGAAAAATTCGGAGCAAGAAATGTGCATTTTCAGGTCAAGTTTTACCTAGTGCGCAAACCATTTTTCTAGCAGGGCAGAATTTTTTTTTCCAATAGAACATAGGAACTGCTAAAAAAAATGTTAAGGGCAAAAACGGGTCACATTTTTTTGGCGAATAGAAATCACTATAAATTAGCCTAAAAATGCAAAAAAAAAACCGTCCCGCCGTATGGCTTACATATGTACTCATATTTTAGAGACCGTTTAAGGTAGAATGTTCGTTTTTGGGTGGATTGTTAATTGGGTGAGCTCCATCATCTAAATCTTAGGGAGTGTCAGGTGGAAGAGGAGACGGGGAAAAAGTCAATAACTACTCTTGATATTATCTCCACTACGAATGGAAGATGAAAATCAGCATAATTATAAAAGAGTATGGTGGAAAAACTCTAAAAATAATTTTTTTTTATCAATTAGCATCCGAAAAGGGAGGGGCTAAAACAAATTGTCGACCGAATTTTTTTTTTTTCAAATTAGTAAATCTTCGGAATTACTTGATCCAAAAAATTCTTATTTTAAGACCAATTAGGTGAGATACAGTTCCACTATAATCTACTAAAAGGGATGCCAGTAATTGTAAGGGTAGTGGAGAGAATTTCCAAAATGGAGCACTTTTCAAAATTTAAAACGAGTATTACGTTGAAATTTTGTCAAATTGTAGTGCTATATGATGTATAATTTTTGTAAAAATTTTATGATGGGGGTGTAAGGGGAACGAGATGGTGGGCCAAAATGTCGAAAATTTTCACTAATTTTTTTAGGATTCTGGTAAAAGATACAAAGTTAAAATTTTGCACATGCATACATCCATGGGATATATGTAAATAAATAAAAAATATTAATTTGAGCCAAATCAGTAATATTCATACTTTTCAAGAAAATCGAGTTTTTGAAAAGTTGTGAAATTGTATTAATAATAACGCTAACTAAGGATTTAGTACAAAATTTTAGCTCGTTGAAAGTTATACATACTGAGAAAATTGGTTTATAGTATTTCATGAAAAAGTGCAGTTTGTATGGGAGGTGGTGAAAGGAGCAGGAGTTTTTTAGTGATTTTTTGATAAACAACTAAAATCATCATGCAATTGATGCATTTCAAATTTCAGATCAGCAACGTTCACGCTTTTCAAGAAAGTCGAATTTTTAGAAAGTTGTGGAATTGTGTCACATTGTATGGGAGGGGTTAGAACTAGTGAAGCTATTTGGTTAATTTTTTCCTGATACTAATAATAATGCGAATTAAGGATTTAGTATAAAATTTTAGCTCGATGAAAGTTATACATACTGAGAAAATTGGAGTATAGTATTTCATGAAAAAGTGTAGTTTGTATGGGAGGTGGTGGACGGAGTAGGGGGGATTCACATAATTTGTATACTATAGACTGCATTTATAACAGAAATAATATATTTTAAATTTAAAATTAATAGCTCTTATAGTTTCCAAAAAAATTTGAATAATACATATTTTTGAAAATGAGTCACTGTGTATGGGAGGGGATAGAAGGCGTGGGGTATTGAAATAAGACCAAACGCAGATTACATCCCGAATCATACCTAATAAACTGTGAAAGTTTCATTACAATCGGTTCAGCCATTTTTGCATGAAAGCCGGACAGACAGACAGACAGAGAAAAATTTTAAAAACGTGTGTTTCTGCTTAGTCTATGCTAAAATTAAGCAAAAAACTAACTTATTAAAATTTCTAAACAAATAACAGACAGACACTACAATTATATTTATATGTCTAGATTATTGACATGTAACCATCCCTTCTATCGGACACACCCCAATCTTATTAACTCTGTATTGGATCAATTAATAAGGACTTGAGTTAACATGAATTTTACGTAAAATAGTTAAAATAAAAAAAAATTAACTTACCCGTGTTACTATAACCATTTTGTCGCTTCATTGACTGAAGTGATAGAAAGCCAGTAACCCCCTGCAAGAAAATAGATAATTATAGTTATTTTTAAATTAATTTAATGTGTATCTATGTATATAAAATAATTTCGTCAAAATCCGTTATTATCTACAACATAAAATAAACAATTATACGTAAAGCCCAATTATTCAATATTCTGAATAAAACGAAAAAAAATATGCATCACACTAGATGATGTTATCTTAATTTCACCAGAATATTTAATATCAATCAAATTCCTGTTAGGACCCCTTGTAGGGGCATAGGACAGAAACAACTCTCTTCCACAAGGCGCGATCCTGATCATCAGCCTTAATCTGCCAGGACTTGTTTTTTCCTCTGGCCTCCTGCTCAAGGAACCTGAAAGTCAGGAGGCCAAGGCCCGACATGGGCTGTAGTGCCATTGTAGAAGTTAAAGCACATTGTAAAATTGTATATTTTGTTAAAAAGCAATAAAAAAATGTTCTTCACTACTAAAGTATGATGTATTTTTAATCTAAAAAAAATTTCCACAATAAAGTCAAACGCGATTACTCAGATCTTAGGAAGATGAAATGGCACATTTGATTTTCGACGCAAATTTTATTCTGCTAGCCAACTATTCTGACTTTATTTGTGCGACCATTAATAATACCGTAGATGGGATATGAGAGTATTATAAGCTTACTCTTAAGTTCGTAACGCTAATAAATAATGCTCGCGCAGAGTCGCCAAAGGAAAACAGAAATATTTCTTGCGGCTCGAAAACCTCGAAACCGGGTGTTTGTCTGTTCGAGTGGTTTCTAGCTTGAGAACGTCTTGAGCTATTGTAGAAAGCTCAAATCTTGTATTCGTTATTTAGTATGTAAGGTCAAATTTGTGAAGAAATTGCTCCGCCCCTTTTACGCCCTCCCATACAAAATTACACTATTTTTCAAGTTTAAAAGCTAATGCTCTGAAATTTTGAAATCAATACTTTTACTTTATTATTCTAATAATAAAAGTATTGTGATCGGCACAGAAAAAAAAATGTGCAACCCTGAAAATTTTTTTTCGTGTGTCACAACTAAATTAGCATAAAAATGCAAAAAAAAAATCCGTCCCGCCGTACGCCGTACATACAGTGGCTCACAGCTTATTTCGTGCAGTGCTGTTTTTAAACTATAGAACACTGTATCTTAAAAACTAATTAGAAAATCATGAAATTTTGAATGTAGATATAGAAAAACATGCTTATTGATTACAATAAATAAAAAAAATTTAACAAATATATATTCTGACACTCTTAAGGCTGAAAAGTCCGATGGTGCAGCAGAAACGCAGGCCACAGCTTATTTCATGCAGATACTTGTCTCCACTTCTGTCCTATCTTGTCGCGCTGTATAACGGGACTTTCTTTTTCTTTACTTTTTTTGAAGAATTGGCAACTAGCTGTAGTCAATATTTAGTGTGACATTTTACGTGTAAAGGACAAGAAGTGCTTTTTGAAAAAAATGGGTCGTCGCACGACAATTGAGCAGCGAGAATTAGTGATAAGTCATTTCAAGAACGGGATATCCCAGCGGAAAATTGCTCACTTTATTAATTTAAGTCCCACCAGAGTGGAGATTACCATTGAACGATTCGTTCATGAAAATCGTATTCAAGATAAGGGTAGAAGCGCGCCAAACAAAATTCTCAACTCATCGGACGAACGATTTATTGTACGTAGAATCAATGCGAACCCAAAGGTAATGGCTCCAAAACTAGTCGCGGGGATACAGCAAGGACTAAGGAAGTCATGCAGTGCAGAAACTGTCCGCCGCGTGCTCCGAGACCACAACTTCAATGGTCGAGTAGTTAGAAAAAACCCATTCATAAGCAGAAAAAACCAGCTGAGTCGTCTCGCCTTTGCTAAAGACCACGCCAATAAAAATTTGGACTTCTGGAACAGCGTCATATTCTCAGACGAGTCTAAATTTAATATCTTTGGCTCTGATGGCATGGCATACGTATGGCGGAAACCTAATACTGAGCTACAAAAAGAAAATTTAAAAGCAACAGTGAAACATGGCGGCGGAAGAGTAATGGTTTGGGCCTGTATGTCGGCAGCCGGGATTGGAAATTTGGAGTTCATTGAAGGTAACATGGACAAAACCATGTACCTCAACATTTAAAAAACAAATCGCCCCAGAGTGCTGCGAATCCTGAAATTCCACACATATTCCGTTTCTACCAAGACAACGACCCTAAGCATAAGTCTGGTATTGTGCAATCTTGGCTGATTTCGAACTGCCCGCATGTTATGTCCCCGCCAGCACAGAGTCCAGATATGAATGTAATAGAAAATTTATGGGCCATTTTGGAAAATAATATTCGGATTTCCAACAAGGAACAATTGAACGAAAACTATTTTGGAGGAGTGGACGAAAATTTCGCCAGAAACTATCCAAAAACTTGTGGATTCTATGCCAAAGAGACTTAGAGATGTAATAAATGCAAAGGGCTACCATGCCAAATACTGAATTTTGTATAAAATTTAACTTTTTTCTGTAAATTAAGGTCTAAGTTTAAGTGCATGAAATAAGCTGTGACATAAAATTAAGCAGTATTTTCATAATTTTTGATAATTAAGTATTACAAACAACAATTGTGATATTTTTGAAGTTCCTAACTGTTTAATGTAATAAATATTTGTTTAAAACATGGCATTTAAATCTTGTCAATATTTTACATAGTTTTCCAATAACAGCGTAACAAATTTCAAATTTGTAGCTACACGAAATAAGCTGTGAGCCACTGTATGGACTCATATCTTCGAGACCGTTAAAGGTAGAATGTTCGTTTTTGAGTGGATTGTTAATTGGGTAAGTCAGCTCCATTATCTAAATTTTGGAGAGTGCCAGGTGGAAGGGGGAGGCGGGGAGGGAAAAAGTCAGAAATTACTTTTGCTAATATCTTCACAACGAATGCTGAAAATCAGCATATGTATAGAGAGGATTATGGAACAAACTCTAAAAATAATTAAATTTTTGTATTCATTGGCGCCCGAAAAGGGTGGGGAGGGGGAGGGAGGCAACAAATTGTCGGCCATTTTTTTTTCAAATGATTATATCTTCGGAACTACTTAATTGAAAAAAATTTTATTTTAAGACCAACTAGGCGGTATACAGTTCCACTATAATCTACTAAAAGACAAATAATTGTATGGGGAGAGGAAGTGGAGGGGGGGAAAAAAAACACTTAAAAATGAATATCTCAACTATCTCTTAAATTATGTAATTGAAACTTAAAACATATATTAAGCTATACTAGCGGAATACAAGAAAAATATAAAATTTGGTCATAATACTAGTGAGCGGAAATGATGAGCATTTCAAAAATGTTTTCAAAATTTCAAACCGTGATATCTCAAAATTTAAAACAGGTATTAAGTTGAAATTTTGTCAAACTACAAAGCTATATGATCTACAATTTTCATAAAAATTTTAAGATAGGGGTGTAAGAGGTGCGAGGTGGTAGACCAAAATGTTGAAAATATTCACAATTTTTTTGGGACTCTGGTAAAAGATACAAAGTTAAAATTTTGCACATGCATACATCCATTTGATATATATAACGAAAAAATATTAATTTGAACCAAAACTGTTATCCATTAAATAGTCAAATACCTCCAAAACTTCTATTCTCGGTGTTTTTTCGGACATTTTTAAGAAATTAATTATCACCAAACCATTAAAGCTATCAACTTGAAATTTTTTACAAACACTTCTAAAAATGTTAGGTCATTGCGACTTCGATGAAGTGAAGTTAGTTGCGATTTTCATGTCTCAAACTGCCGTCAGGTGGCTCTGGTAGTAATGAATATTGAAGTATAAATACTCCGATAGTTAGTCATGGAATCATTTCAGTTTTGGACTTCATTGAGGTCGGAGGAAAAAAAATATAAAAAAACATGCAATCGAGTCAAAAACTGTTACTTTTTCTTTACGAGTTCAAACTTGGTCACAACGTAAGGGAGGCAACCAAAAACGTCAGCAGGGCATTTGGAGCTGACACAGTAAGAAAACGAACCATACAGCGATGGTTCGAAAAATTTCGATCAGGCGATATGACCTTTCAAAGTGTGATCACCCGGGACCATCGATAGACAACGACGAGCTGCGTTTACTAGTTGAGTCTGACTCACGCCAAACTGTAAGGGACATTGCAGACAAACTGGGCGTATATTATTCGACAGTTTCCCGACACTTGCAACAGCTTGGAAAAGTCAAAAAGCTTGATAAGTGGGTACCGCATGAGCTTACTGAGCAAAACATGACCTCATGTATCAAGAATAACGGTCAAAAAATTAAGCGAGTTATGTATGAGACTCTTCCTCAACCACCATATTCACCAGACCTCTAGCCAACCGATTACCACTTTTTTAAACATTTGGATTATTTTTTGGCGCAGAAACAATTTAACAATGAAGCAGCCATCAAAAATGCCTTCGAGGAATTTCTTCAGTCTAGAAAGTCGGACTTCTACGAAACTGGCATAAATGTACTTGTATGTCTTTGGGAGAAGTGTATTGCATCTGCTGGTACCTACTTTGATTAATAAAATTAAGTTTTATTGGAGCTAAAGTTGTTTGAAATTTCACTCGCAAAGTCGCCATTTCATCTGCAACAACCTAATATTTCAAATAAAAATGCACCAAAAGTTTTGGAATCCCCTTCGCCCTTTTACCCCCTCCGATACGAACTTGAAATTTTGAACACTCTTCAAAAGAAAGTTAACAAAACTGCATCACAAATTTTACTAGTTTCTCACCTCCTCTATCCTCTCCCATAGAAATGTATGGTTTCAAGAATATAAAACACACCGAGAATTTCATAGAATTTACTTCGTCTATGAAACTAACATTCTACCTATATACAGCGAATTTTGAGCGCTCAATCAATTAAAAAATCATTGACATGTAACAACCCCTTCTATCTAATCTCAGTTAAGTGTTAAATAATTGACAACAGCCCTATTCACATAGCCTCTCCTATCCATCCTAACTTGCATATTGTCTTTCCATATATCCTCAAATTGTCCCAAAAATAATAAAGTTGCACCCGACGAGTACGTAGATTTTTTTGTGATATTATCAATTTTTTTTTTAATTTGAAATCCTTCCACTTCTTCAACTCCTTCCCATACAAACTGCACCGTTTCACGAAACATAATACAACAATTTTCTCAGTACCCATCGAAGATATGAAGCTCGAATTAAATACAAAACATTTTTTTCGTGGTAGTGAGATTTGTAAGCGAAAGTAGCGAAAACGGGGCATTCAAAAAATGATTCAGTTTTCAAAATTTTGAAGATATACACTCGGCAGAAAAAGTCTGCGTACACACTCAACACATCCCACATATCTATAAAAAACATCGTTTTAAGTAATTTATTTCATAATAATTTTTTTTTATTTTTTTTCATGGCTTTATAACAAACATAAAACAAAACAAAAATGATGATTATTATACTCCATAAAAATATTAAAATTAAAAAACGAAAACAAATCCTGAATTGCAACAATAAAAAGTCTGCGTACAAATATTTCTTTTCAAAATAAAACAATTGTTTTTCCTCGTTAATAGCTTGTTAGATATCTTCGTCTCTTTATTACTACCCACAACCGTTTTTGCATGGAATCTACCAGCTTCTTAGTGAACTCTAGGGTTATCGAATTCCACTCCTGGCTCAGGACTTCCTTGAGCATTACCTTCGACATTATTGTGTGCGCTCGAATCCTTTGTTCCAAGTGATGCCACAAATGCTCTATTGGATTAAGGTCAGGAGATTGGGGCGGTGTACGAAGCTGATTTTGGGCATTATACAGCAACCAGAGTCTTACTACCTCCGCAGTGTGCTTAGGGTCGTTGTATTGTTGGAAGTAAAAGTTGTCGCTTAAGCCCAAATGCTTTGCACTTTTCTTCAATTCGCACTTGAGAATATTAAGTAGTCTATTTTATTCATAATACTTTCAATAAACTCCATTTTTCCAACTCCTCCACTAGCCATACACCCCCATATTATAACACCGCCACCACCGTGCTTTACTGTTGGACAGAGATTTTTTACGTCGAAGGCCGCGCCAGTTTTTCGCCATACAATCTTCCGACCTTTGATTCCAAAAATACAAAATTTACTTTCATCCGAGAAAATAACTTGTTTCCAAAATTCTTTTGGCTTATTTATGTGTTCCTTAGCAAACGCCAGCCGCTTGAGTCTGTTTACTGTTGTTATAAATTGCTTTCTACGGGCAACAAGTCCGTGATACCCATATTTCCTAAGAATTTTACGAACACCATCATCAGAAATAGACTTGCGGTACTTTGCTTTGATGTCCTTTGCCATATCAGCTGCAGTTAATCTAGGATCAGCATTCATCATTCGGAGCAAACTCCGAGTTTGCTGAGGGCCCAACTTTGGAGGACGGCCAGATTTGGGTTTTGAAACCAAAACTCCTGTATTTTTGAAGTTGTTTACGGCTCGTTGGAAAGATGAATGACTTCTGCTGACTATTGCACCTATTTCACGATATGACGTACCTTTTTTCCACAAATCCACGATAATTTTCCTTTCCCCAAATTCAATTTCCTTTCCTTTATTAGACATCTCTTACTTAACGTTTTTTAGCAATTATTTTTAACGCAAACCTTAGATAAAAACACGTTTATCAACTTTCCTATACAAACTTTATTGTTATTAATGATTTAACTTCAACTCAGAGACTTTGGCTTCCCTTTATACGCTTTGAACGCAGATTTTTTATTCCTGGAATTTCTGACTATTTTTCATTTCCGAATTTTACCGTTGTTTTAGAGTACAGTAATTCGCATTTTTGTTTTGTTTTATATTCATAATGAAATAATAAAAAATAGGGAAAAAAATATTTCGGAATAAAATGTTAGAAACGATGTTTTTATAGATATGTCCGATGTGTTGGGTATGTACGCAAACTTTTTCTGACGAGTGTATATCCAAAAATTAAATGCAAATATTAATTTGAGCCTTTGTCAGATTATGGAGCTAGATGACCAAACCAGTTCTACACGGAAGTGTGTTTAAAAAACAACAGAAAAACACAAAACAAATTTGATTGACCTTGGAGAGGCACTGCAAAAGCCTTTAGAATCGAGAATTTGTGGTGCTGCAAGCGTTCTGCGAATGTCACATCTTGAAGTTTTTTTATTAATTGTGAAGCTTCAGTCAAATTGTGGAAAATGCAAAGCTTCCTGATATTCAAATGACCATTCGAAATTATACTTTTTTCACCCCGATGTAAGATGATAACTTCATCTCACAAATTCCACACCCATCTTTATCATTTCACGCATAGTATCTACATTTGTCACTAGAGCATATTCTATATTATTATAAAAAACTACAGGTGCCCGCCAGTCCAGATACAATACATTAGTTTCCCATAGGAAGTCTTTGACGATGAAAATACTCCTAACCAGAGAACTTCCAAAGAAAGTACTCCCTTCAATTGCGAAAATTGAAAATCTAAGAAAACATGAAGAAAATATGCAAATATGACGAATGTAGACATGACCAAAAAGTCTTTAATTTTGGAAGCTCTAAAACTGATGAAAAATACGGCGAATCGAGATCCAATGTAACAAAAAAAAATCATTTATTTCAATAGTCATTCATCAAAATGAAAAATCATGTTAAGTAAAAAAAATTGTATTAATCTGTTCTATAACTTTGTCATAAAAAGATTTTCGACTTTCGTTTTATGGTGGCAATAATTTTCAAAAACAATACAGGTAAATCCAGAGACGTGGTCGATTTTTTGCGTTCGTCAAAAACCGTGTGTTGAAATTTTCGCGATCTCAATAATTTCATAATATGGAAAACTATCTATTCTAAGATTTCATAGAATTTACTGCTACTGTTTAAACATAAGTAATTGATTATTAAATTATTAACAACATCCCATCTCTTTTCCCACCCCCATACAAATTAAACTTGAGTTATTAAACGAAAGAGATATTGAATCTAGGTACTGAAACTATGGATAAGCATTACAGTTGAGTGTTATATAATTTACAATATGCCACCCCAAGTAGCTTCCTCTTTCTCTCACTATTTGGTACATGGATATTTGTTTTGCAACTGGTCCCAAGAATAATAAAATTGCGGCCGACATATTGGTAGATATTTTTTGTTCAATTAATAATAATAACAATTGAGTAAAGAATTAACGCCTGATTTGAATGGGTAAGAAAATTCAAATTCGATTGCTTCTAAGATTTTTGAAGATAAGTTCTTCATCGACTACTTGTCATATGGATTTACATAGCGTGATCAATTTAGTCATAATTTATCCTAAATCGAAGATACCAGCACGAAATGCTTATTATATTCGTATGAGGCCCCATAATAACAGTTTTCTTATGGCATAAGTTATCTGCAAGAACGGATTCGAGATATATTCACATTGCACACAATTTTAAAACCAGTTTTCACAATACTTATTTCTTCCGACAGTTAGTCAGTTTATTTATATGGAAGCTTCGTCTAGCAGCGCTAACCAAAAAGGTGAAATATCACTAACCACCTCAAAATGTTACCGCTAATTAAAATCTGGAGTAACGACTTTTCTGATTGCGATTTTTTTTTCTTTAATTTTTTTGTTTTTTGACGCCTCGAGAAACTGTTCGGTTATAATTCTTTTAACGAAGAAAACTAAATAGTATTTTGGCACAATTTAGTGGTATCCGAACATAGCGGAAATTAGTGTACAGTATTAAAAAGCTCATAAAAGAATCGCTTATGGCGCCACTAATGGTTTCTCTTTACTTCAATACAAACAATAACGATTTCTGTATGCGTGTGTTTTCGAAAATATTTAAGACAATAAATACTTTTTGGTTTAATACATACCGCATAGCCATGATCATGATAAAGATAAATATTGAAAGATAGCTAAATATAATAACATATATACATTATGATAAAGTACAGGTAGTAAGAGTGAGATTACAATACAATTTATAGATATGATAGCATAACATAGTTGGCAGGTCTCATGATGTTTTTCATTCTTGAATTGTATACCCTAGATGAGATCTGAAAGTATCATAAGTTTACTATAAAATTTGTAACGCCATAAAATACTGCTTGCACAGAGTCGCCAAATATCTCGAAACCGATGTACGTCTGTCCATCAGTTCGCTCTCTAGCTTGAGAACGCGTTGAGCTACGAAGCTAGAATCTCGTACAAGTTATTTTTGTGAAAGAGTAAAGTCAAATTCATAAACGGACCCATTCGCATCCACTTGTCTACCCCCTCTCTGCTATACAAAATGACACAATTTCGGAATTTGAAAATAAACGAATTTTCTCGAAAACGATATAAGCTATTGATCTGAAATTTGGAGCATATTATGCTTATGATATGTTTAATCTACTGTATAATATTATTTGAATCCCCCTACTCCTTTCCTCACCTCTCATACAAACTGCACTTTTCCATAAAATACTACAAACCAATTTACTTAGTATGTATAAAATGAATGGAGCTGAAATTACGCACGAAACATTTATGTAGAATTATTAATATGACCAAAAAAAATTAGACGGTTAGCTTTACTCTTTCTACCCCCTCCCATACAGTATGACACAATTTCACAACTTTGCAAAAAATCGATTTTCTCGAAAAGTATGAATGTTACTGATCTGTAATTTGAAAAATATCAATTGAATGATGTTTATTGTTATTTCTGAAAATAACATTAACTCTTCACTCCTTCTACCATCTTCCGTTCAAACTGCTCATTTTCATTAAATCCAATACACTAATTTCATCACTAACCTTTTAATTTTTGAAGCTTAAATTTTGAATAAAACATTTTGATAGCAACTCTAGCATGATAAAAAAAAATTGATAAAGGTCACACATAATAAATCAAACAGTGTAAGATCCGGAAATCTTTTATTTTAAGGGAGTTACTGACTTGACCGTTTTCCATACAAAATGCGGTACCGTTTTCTCGGGAACGGCTTGACCGATTTTAATAATTTTTTGTACACTTATTACTTTAGTGAAACTAATGCTATGTAGCAGAGATATTTCAAAATTATTCAAAACTAAGTCATTGATAAGCTCTGAAAATTTAAAATTTGTTCATTTTGTTTAAAAAAAAAAAAAATTATTTCTAAGAAACTGTTTGAAATTTCCTCTGTGCTGTTGTTAGGTAGTACTGCTACCAATCAAGCAAAAAAAAAATCATATCCATATCTATTATCATTTTCAAGAAAAATGTACCGATGTGGATAAAAATGTGAAAATAAAAACTTTTCAGGAGATAAGAAAAACTAACAGACTGGTAGTACGATTTACACCGACCTTAGTTTGAACTAATTTTTTGACCACTTTTACTCATCGGAAAAATCTGCGGTTTGTTTTATTTTGTGTTAAATTGAATGAAGAATGATAATCAACTCAAAAAAAAGAATCGATTTTTTTTCATATTCTATTCAGTAACCCCCTTAATGAAAAAAAAAATAGTTCAATGACGTCACCCCTTCTATCACTCCCCATACAAAATTTCCTGAAATCAATAAAACTGCTCGCTTTCCATGGCGTAGTGGATAGCGTGCTTATTCCACAGACAATAGGTTGTGCGTTTGATTCCCATTCCAAGAAGTAGATTTTTTTAAACACAGTAGTATTGACAGTTTGTACAACTGGCAATAAAAAAACATAACAGGACTACGATTGGGCGTAAAACCTAATCATGCGATAGGCTTAGGTTTAGGTTGTAGGAGGGTGGTTTCGTAGAACCACAATGCACTGGGGCCATCTAGTTGGGGCCATTGTACTCTCCCTATTGATTATGAAATGGATGTCACTCCTCTTGTTTGGTTTGATTTGCGAACCATAACAGGCTCGAATATTTGACGCCTCTGAGGTCGTGTAGTCAATCATGCGATACTCTGGATGAAGAGAAATTTTTTAATTATAAGAAATTTTGTAAGGGAAGTGATGAAGCATGGAACCAATTTTTTCACATCATACAAGAGTTCTTATCAGAGTGTTAAATTGGAAAAAAAATTAATAGGTACTGAGAAAATTGGTGTATTGGATTTAATGAAATTGTGCAGTTTGTATGGGAGGTGGTAGAAGGAGTAGGAGTTTTTCAGAAATAATTATAAACATCATGCATTTAACATGTTTCCAATCACAGATCAGTAGCATTCATAGTTTTCATGAAAATCGACTTTTTGAAACGTTGTGAAATTGTGTCTTATTGTATGGGAGGGGGTAGAGGGAGTAAGGCCAATCATCTAATTTTGTCGATCTTACTAATAATTCTAAATAAATATTTAGTGCACAATTTCAGCTCGATAAATTTTTTACGTACTGAGTAAGTTGGTTTAAAATATTTCAACAAAAAGTGTAGTTTGTATGGGAGGTGGTAGAAGGAGTGTGGCTATTCAAATAATTTTCATGCTGT
Source organism: Chorisops tibialis (assembly GCA_963669355.1). NCBI lineage: Eukaryota > Metazoa > Arthropoda > Insecta > Diptera > Stratiomyidae > Chorisops > Chorisops tibialis. The sequence continues at coordinate 271,811,218 of OY770262.1, forward strand.
GGATTGATGCTATCATAAAAATAATATTCTAAATTTTAAGACTATAGTTTTTACACTTTTTGAGAAAATCCGTTTATGGGAGGGAGTAGAAGGGTTAGATCGATTTGGCCCGTTCACGAACTTAGCCTACTTTTTCGTCAAAAATGACGAGTACAAAATTTGAGCTTTCTAGGTCAACGCGTTCTCGAGAGTACAAGGACGGACATCCCATTTTGAAATTTTTGAGTGCTAATATGAACTTTTGTATCATTCATTTTTTCTTCGAGACTTATTTATTAGCGTTTCAAACTTTGTGGCAAACTTATAATACTCTCAAATTTTATTTAGAGTATACTAATAATTTGAACTAAAACTGTTATCCACCAAAAGGAGGGGAGGGGGGGGGGGGTTAACATGTACGAGGTATTTCATGTGCAATAAAAAAAACACAAAAACTGAAATTTTTTTATTGAGATTTTAAGCTAGAAACTTAAAAGAATGCGAAATGCATGCAAAAGGAATGCATAAAAGATTAAAATATTGACTAGTCGAATACCTTTAAAACTTCTACCCCCTCCCATATAAAAGTTGTTTGTTTTTGACTACACAAAACACTGAAAGCTATCAACTTGAAATTTTGCACAAAAACTTTTTGAAATATTAAAAATAAAGCTGCATCAAAAGTTTTAAAATCGCACTTGCTCTTCTACCACCTCCCATACAAAAGTACGATTTCGACCTATTTCAATACATTAACAAATTACTAAATAATGAAAAGCTACGAACACTCAAAGCCCCCCTCACACACAGTTTCACTCTTTCTACCCCGCCCATACAATCTGACACAATTCCAAAACCTTACAAAAAGTGTATTTTCCTGAAAAGTATGAATGCTACTGATCTGCAATCTAAAATGTGTCAATTGAATGATGTTTATAGTTATTTCTGAAAATTCTTCAAGAACTCGCCCCTTCATCTACTACCTTCCATACAAACTACACAATTGCACTATCTAATACATTAATTTTCTCAGTACTTATTAAATTTTTGAATCCTAAATTTTGTATAAAACATTTTGATGGCAACTCTAGGGTGATGTGAAAAAATTAATGCAATGTTGTCACCCCTCCACCATTTTCCCTACAAAATTTCTATAATCAAAAAAATTCCTCTTTCATCTAGAGTAGCCCTGGTATGTTTTTTATTGTTTTAATGATAAATCATCTTCAGAGATACTACTAATTTGATAAGAGGAACGTTGTGATCCGGAGGCTTAAGTGGAAGTAGATTAGATTTTTTTAATTAATCGTTGTTTTCGAAAAGGAATTTTCGTACAACAATTCACATCATGATGACTTGAGTCAAAGCCCTCTATAGTAGAAAGCCGAGTAACTGAATCCAACAACAACACGTTGGAGTCATAACAAACATGACAGTTCCATACAAATTCGAGCGCTTTTGTATGGAGCAGACACAGCGGGCTTCGTAAGAATCGCGTTTATTCTTAAATGCAGTGTTAAAGATAGTTCAGCTTTCCAAGGTACTTTAATAATAGTGCTCGGCATGTAATTATTACACGTTGATATGAGTGCAATGGATTTTTAATTGAAAAAAGTGCGATCAAAGTTAAATCTCGGCTTCTCACACCGGAGAAAATCTGTCACTCATATTGTGCAGAGTTCTCCGGTTAATTTTCACACAGAAAATTGTAAAATTTTAGTTATTGCGAAAAAGTGTGCACTCGCGTAATATTTCCGTGCTTAATTTGATTTAATTATGCTTTTGTGTTGTTTTCGGTAAAACGTGTTTTTACGACCAGTTCGTCAAAAATAATACAGGTGGTCCTTTGGAATGGAAAAATCCATGACGTCACACCCGCTGGACCCATTCAAGATGGCCGCTACGTCAGTTCTGCCCAGCTTGAGATGTAGAAAGCTTTGCTTGAGTGCAAAAGTACATATTTACAAGTATATTTCATTTACATCTTATTGCTACGTGCTTATAATTCATTATTATTGCGATTCTTCATTTATTAATTAATGTACATATTATGATTATATTTATATTTGCAAAAGAGCTAAAAGCTCAGAACAGGTCCTTCACGACAATAGCTTTTGAGTTAATACATATTAACTTTCAATTTTAATATAGCTAAGTAGGCTGCATAAATTACACTGTACACTGAGAAAAATTTCGCATTGTAAAATTTAATGAGAACACTTTTAAATCAAAATGTTCAACTTTATATAGATCAATTTTGATTTAAAATGAGAAATTATTGATTTAATACGCAGCCATTTTGAAACAAAATAGCACATTTTATTTTAAAAGTGAACCATTTAAAATTTTATGCCGTTACATGTTTATATGGATTGCTATAGGAAAAAATCTTAGTATGGGTGAAAAAAAAGCGTCATTGCGATGGGATCGCTCTCATCGGCGTTAGTCGGTTTTGCGAAGCCCCGCTTGCGGTCGTGGTGTAATTTTTGGAAAGCGCGCGCCACCGAAAAGTGATTTTGAGATCCTAAAAGAAGGCAATCGAGAAGAAATAGTGTTTGAGTTCCGTGCGGAAAACGATCCCGATTTTTTTATTATTATGAATGTTTTTTTTTGGTTTTGTCTTTTCGTCTTCGAGAGAAAGAAATATATGAAGTGTATTTTTGTGGCGTGCCTTCGAAGGTAATTTTTTTTATCTCGCCTGGTGTGGAAGAGACGCGGTCAATTTATCGCATAAAGTTCGATTTTATTTAGTGGCGATTTCCCAAAATTTCCAAAACCCAAAAAAATTAGTGAATTTGAATTAACCACATTTATTTCGGACAATCAGGAAAATGAGCGAAACTGTGAACTAGACGCAGACAGCTCACAGCTGGACAGCTGGTACACAGCCCATCAGAAATATGTGCTAACATAAATCCACGTAATAATTTAAAGGTATGTCATATACATACAACGTTTACTTCATTAGAATTCTATACCTATTTAATTTTGTTTCGTGTTGAAATAGAATCTCTCGAAGATATTGAACGGAAGCACAAGTGGAAAAAATATAATTCAATTTTATGAAAGAAATAACTGCTTAACGAATTATTATCGTAATGACTTAATAAAAATAAGTATAGAGGAATTAATGTGTATGACTACAAATATCAAAACATCAGATTTTAATACACTACTCCATGAAATAGTATCTATATTTCCCAATGAAAAGGATGCTACAGTAAGAGATTATTTGATGAGAATGAGATGACTATAAAAACTAACTATTTTTTGAAATTACAACAGGACTATTACTTCATACCGCGCATTGGCAAAAAAAATCCAAAAGGAAAATTGTTCGATAAATATAATAATGCCAAATTTAAGAAAAGGAAATATAATTTAGAAGAATGTAAGCCGTCTTCGTCATCATCAATTCTTTCTTCAAACGATGATAGCACAAATGAAAAAAATGAAGAATTTGATGTGTCTATCTCCATAGCGCTTAAAACAGTTTTGAGTCGAGAATGTGGTAATTCGTCCGAAGTCTGTGATAAGTGGGAAAAAACATTTAATTTGCAACAAAAAGACTTAAAGGAAATGCCAAACCATCTTTTCTTAAGTAATGGGCCAAAAATACGAGATTCTAGGGCACCCGGCCTGGTAAGTTTTGAAAGTGCATTCTCAATATATAGGAATATTTCGAATATACAATATTATCAATACTTAGATTGATATAGATTTTAAAATCTTATATCCTGGAAAAAATCACCGACTATTTAGTAAATGGGACACATTTAAACAAAAAATTAATTTGTATTATGAAAGTAATATAAATAATTTCTATTGTAAAAGTCTTTATGCCGCAACTAAAACGTCTTCAAATATAGGTAAACTTTAAATTAATTTAATTTAATTTATAAAAATAAGCATAGCATTATTTTACTTATTTGATTACAGATGCTACAGACTATCTGCTTTCAACATTATTAAATTCAGTTCTACTTCCTTCAGCACGTTTTAAAGATAAAACAGGAAGGAATAAACGAAAGATAGCAATCGTAGACGCGCAAGAAAGTTTCGTCCTTCGCTTAGTTACGATCAATGATGAAAACTTATATATAGCTGGTTATCCAATAGAAATAAAACATTTCGATGAACATTTTCAAGCTTACATTGCTGGGAGAAGAATCGATAAAATACATATAAAAAATATTGAATTTTTTACAAGCGCTCATTTATATACACTTAACAACGGTAAAACATATGTCAGAAACAAGTACATTTAATTTAATATTTGTGTCTTACTATGTATTACACATTAAGTTATTTACATCATTATCTTAAGACCAGTATATTAGAATTATGTATGATAAACAAAAAAATTAAAACTATTTTACTTGTAAATCAATTCATAAAATTATTTTAAACTTACATTATTATAAATCTTCTTGGAGAGTTATTAATTTTGTAAACATTATATTATTCAGAATAATTTCAAATACACAAATATGTGATTAACAATTAAACTAAATGTTTCATATTATAATTTCAGGTGTTCTAAAAAAATTCCTTATAACAAGTAATTGCTAAAACCTTATTTTGATCGCCCTTCACTTTCATTAAAACCTCGCTTTATATATAAGCAAACAAAAACAAAGAAGAAACATTTTAAATAAAAATGCTTAAATTCTTTGATTTATAAATGTATTGTTTTGATCTCAAGCGTAGCAATATTAGCGTCTATTGTTTCCAGACTTAAAATAAAAAAAAGAAAAAAAATTATTTTTAATCGATCAAACTTTTGAAACAAAATGTTTTATGAGTAAATTTAAAAGCGAAACATTTTGGAATTAAAAATGGATTTAAAAAAAAAAACTTTTAATTTAAATCGATAACACTTTTGAAACAAAATGTTTTGTGAGTAGATTTAAAAGTGAAAAAATTTTGATATTAAAAGTATACGTTTTGAATTGACATTGACACAAATTTTTAAAATGGTCGATTTTAAATTAAAATTTATCGCTTTTAACCTCTTTTCATAGCGAAAACATTTTGATTCAAAATGTTTTTTTTGATTTTACTATGTTTTTTCGCTCAGTGTACGGCAAAAAAAAACACCATTCCTGCTGATTCTTATGTAAAATTGTAAAATGATCTTCTGAAACCCTCGTTTTTTTCCCCCATCACCCACCGTTTTCAGGGGAGGCCCCCACCTATTTTTATGAAATTTCCATAATTTAGAGGGATTAAATGAATTATTTTACCCTTTAAACTCCTATTGAGCGGCTAGAGAGGTGAAAATATCTAAAACATGAACATTTCCAGCAAGGAGGTAGATTTGGAGGTGATTTGCCCTCTTAAATTGTAAAAAAAACGTTAAAAAAGATAGATTTTTCCGGTTTTATCGCAATTTTTTCATTTATTTTGTACATATTCCACCTTCCAGCCCCCTTCATCCTCCCCCAAATACCTGTTAATAATAAAAATATATAGCGATAATAACAAAAATATATATCAATAGTTTGAATAATCTATACATATAAATATAATTGTAGTGTCTGTCTGTTATTTGCTTATAAATGGCTATAAGTTAGTTTTTTGAGTTATTTTAGCACTAACTAAGCATAAAAACACATTTTTGAAATTTTTGTCTGTCTGTCTGTCTGTCTGTCTGTACGACCGCTTTTCACGCACAAACGGCTGAACCGATTGCAATGAAACTTGCACAGTTTGTTAGGTGTCCATCGGAATGAAATCTGCTTTTGGTTTTATTTCACTCTCCTCACGCCTTCTACCCCCTCCCATACAAAGTGACTCATTTTCAAAAATATATATTAATCAAATTTTCTTGGAAACTATAAAAGCTATTAATTTGAAATTTAGACTATATTATTTCTATTATAAATGCAGTCTTTCGGTATACAAATTATTTAAGGTCTGTCACTCCTTCTACCACCTCCCATACAAACTACACTTTTTCATGAACCACTTTACACCAATTTTCTCAGTACGTGTAACTTTCATCGAGCTAAAATGTTCCATTAAATCCTTAATTAACATTATTATTAATATCGAGATAAAATTAACCGATTAGCTTCACTCCTTCTACCCCCTCCCATACAATGTGACACAGTTCCACGCATTCACAAGAATTCGATTTTCTTGAAAAGTCTGAATGTTACTGATCTGAAATTTAAAATATATCATTTGTATGATGATTATAGTTGTTTCTCAAAAAATCACCAAAAACCCCCTTCTCCTTCCACCACCTCCCATATAAACCGGACTTTTTCATAAAATACTCTAAACGAATTTTCTCAGTACATTTAAATTTCATAGAGGTAAAAATTTAAACTTAATCCTTAATTAGCATTATTATTAACAGCGGGAAGAAAATTAACCGAGTAGCTTCACTCCTTCTACCCCCTCCCATACAATGAGGCACATTACACGACTATGTAACAATTCGATTTTCTTGAAAAGTGTGAATGATGCAGATCTGAAATTTAAAGTGTATCAATTGCATGATAGTTATAGTTGTTTTTCGAAAAATCACCAAAAACCCCCCACTCCTTCTACCACCTCCCATGCAAATTGCACAATTTCATTAAATTCAGTGCACTAAGTTTCTCAGTACCTACTCAATTTTTGAAGCTTAAATTTGGTACAAAACATTTTTATAGCTACTCTAGCATGATGTGAAACAAATTAGTTCAGTGCTGTCACCCCTTCTAGCACTCCCCATACAAAATTTCTTAACTCCGCAAAAATTTCGATTTCATCTATTAATAATATCATATGATTTGGCTTTACGCACAATCGTAGTCCTGTTATGTTTTTATGCTTAATGTTATTTTATTTGCTTTTTTTTTAATTAACACCAGCTACAATTATTCACATGTTCTTAACGCTCTTCAACACGTATATGATCTCGAATCACGGGTTTGATTTGATCACGAGCCTGTCCCATAAAAATGGGAGTATCATGCTTTCATTCTTAATAATTTATGGTTCTGATTCCAACAATATACAAACCATTCTCTTCAAAGAGCCATTAAAGTAAGCAGATTTTATATCCCACATAATGCATTACTAACTACACTCTCAAAAATTGCTTATTATTGCTATTTGTACGCGGACGAAGTCGCGGGGGTTTGCTAGTAAATAAATAAGGTAAGGACCTTCATTTGGTGCTTGGTTTCCTTTTGCACCTTGAGGTAGAAGTTTCTGTACCAAAAACCAGCAGTAATATGCTAACAATGCGTGAGCACGCCACTTCCCTGAAAATCTTCTTTCAAACTTGCTGATGTCTTGATGGAACCGTTCTCCGTGTTCTTTCGAAACTGCTCCTAAATTTTCTGGGAAGATGTCCAGATGTGAGTGAAGGAAATGCACTTTACGAGACATGTTACACCCCATGGCCTTGTACGCTGACATTAATTCCTCGACATGAGCTTTTGTTGTTATCCAAAAAGTTCACGTTTTGGAATGCAAGCCCAGGTCGTTTTTCTTTTCGGTTCATCCGTTTAATAAACGTCGAATCTCGGAAAGCTGCCTAATATGGGGACCCACGAAAACTCCTTCCTTGATTTTAGCTTCACTAGTACGAGGAAATTTAGTTTTGAAAAATTGCAATTCGTCACCTGTCTTATCCAATGCTTTCACAAACTGTTTGATCAATCCAAGTTTGAAGTGTAAAGGCGGCAAGTAAATATTTTCCTTCGAGACCAGAGGATTGTGAGCGACATTTTTCTAACCAGGAGTAAAACATTCTCGCTAAGGCCAGTTCCGTACGATGTAATGTTTATCTCGCGCTCGGCTGTCCCATTCACATAGGGATCAGCAGTATTTTGTGAAGCTGGATTGCAGGTCCGTGAGTAGGGCAAAAACTTTTAAGTCTTCGCAAAATGTTCACTTACAATCGTGATAACTGATTTTATGAAGGATACGGCTGATGTTTTCGTACGTCCCTTTCATATCCACAGACTATGCAACCGCGACTGATGGTAGATCATTCCCACAGGACAACTTTCAAGCTTGTCTTCTTCTTCAATGGCACGACAGCCCAAATCGGGCCTTGACCTGCTGATTTTTGGGTTCCTTAACATTTTTCATTACTTATTGTGGAAGGGTTGTTAGCTCTTCGCACAATCCTCTATCTGCGAATTTTTCATTTTCGTAAATTGAAGTAGTGCTGGAATTATGCGTTGACCGCGATTTGGACTCACGACCTTCGCATTGTAAACCAACACGCTACCCTTAGGCTACACCCTAGCTTGTCTTAGATGAGTCGATAAACAGTCTCCATTTTTCTGGCTCGCATCTTCAGTTGTAAAATCAATGCATATGAATTAGGGCAGAACACTAAGCCTTCATTTTCCGCAAAAAGTAATTTCAGGGTTGTCCTGTAAAAAGAGATTTTTACGTCGTTTTCTAAGAGATTCCACTGCTGAAGTCGAGATGCAAGAAGTTCAGATTCTCTCTTAGGTAGCTACAAATCCCTGACAATCATTCAACTGCGACTGAGTAACGAGGTGAGATTGTTTTTTTTTTTACAGAATGACCTGTGGTATAGGCAATTTCGGCCTTTATGTGCAGTGCACAAACACAGTCATGGAGAGAAGGAATGGGATTGGGAAGGGAGGGGAAGGGGAGTGAGAACGACCGTAACGAGTGGATAAAATGAATCTGCTGAACACTTTTCATCATTGATGGACGGATCATTAAATGGTGCAGGCTGTGGCTCAAAGTTTGTCAAATCCATTTCTGGTTCTAGAGTATAGGTTTTTGGGAGCATTAGGATTGGCAAACATTCGCTGTGAGGAACTGGTCTTGGAGTTTAAGGGATATTTGGATACTGAACAGAATACTTACTTTTGCTAGAGAACCCGAATGTGGAAGCCATACAAAAGTAACAATCTGTGAGATGACAGCGAGGTTCGCGCCAAACTATGGATAGATCAAATGGCATTGATTATTAATTTGCGGGTACCTTTGAGCCATTTGGTCAGCCAAATGTTGGAGCCCTATCCTTGTCGTGATTGCCAACGTCGCAATCAAAGCATAATTTGCAGGCCTTTTTTAGAAAGGAGAAAGGTATTTTCGTTGTGCTTTAAAAGTTAATTCCTCGCAAACATAGCAGAAGCTATCGGGATGATTTTCACACTCGCATGGCATAATTGTATAGTGAATCAATTGGAGAGAAAGATTTCCCGATTTCACACTGTTACGCTTTATTAAAAGTGACGTTTCGGTCTCTGCTGAGACCTTTTTCAAACTGATCGAAAACTACCGAAGGTTATGATTTTATACATATACCTATGTAGAAGTTCGAAGAAATTTTTTTTTTATTAAATATAATCTTTAAAAATGTTGAATAATTATTAGGGGTTGGAATTAATTCGTAGCGTTTTACAAAAGGTGGCGTTACTCAATTATCCGTAGTCACATATACAAAAGCAAATACATATCCTCCATAAAGCTACTGTCATGGCACATCTAGTCCACTGAACTACATTTCTTTATCGAGCTTATAACATTTGGTTGTGCGTCATCAAACATGTCAACGTTCGTGCCCGAAAATCTGTTTTTGCGGGGAGTGTTGCTTCATTACTTCCACATGAAGAAAAGTGCCGCGGAAAGTCATCGCATTTTAGTAGACGTTTATGGTGAATATGCTCTAGTTGAGCAAACATGCAGAAAGTGGTTCGCTCGGTTCAAAAATGGAAATTTTGGCTTGGAAGACAAGGAGCGTCCCGGACAGCCGAAAAAGTTTGAAGATGAAGAATTGGTGACAACGCTCGATGAAGACCCGTGTCAAACGCTTGCACAGTTGCCAGAATCGCTTAGAGTTGACAATAATACCACTGTAATAATATTTTCAGAATAAATCATCAAACTTTGCAAAAAAGGCTACGAATTAATTCCAACCCCCAATAATTAATACAAGCCTTAGTTTAAACTTATAGTTTTTATTTTCTCAAAAAAACAAAAAAAAAGCATAAATTAAAACGTCCAAAAAAAGATGTAGCCCAAATTGCAAAAGTTTAAATCGATTCGTTTCCTCTCAAAGCACGACAAATATAGGCAATATTGTCAGATCTACCCCTTCATATTTTTCTTCCCGATAATTTTTCGGCTAGTACCGAAATTTAAATACTGGCAGTACTTTGATCGAAGGACGGCCTACGATTGAGAGCATTAAGCCTGGGGTACATTGAACGCAATTCGAGACTCGTCCAAGACTCGTACGAGGGTCGCATCACATTCATCGCAAGCCAATTTGAATTAAGAATAGAGAGCTACGCATGCATTCATAGCGCATATTCCAGTATTTAAATCAGTGAGAATACAATCCTTTTGCAATAGATGTTCAAGCGTCATAAAAAATCTGCATTCAAACTTATCCATTTTGAAATTTTATTACCTTTCTTTAAAATTTCCTTTTTTCTGGGTAGTCCCTTTTTTAAACACGTCTGCTTGACACTTTCAACACGCAAAACACGGTTTGTAAGTGAAAGGTATGCGAGATATGAGGATTTTTCTATTTTTCGAAATCGACAGTAACCGCATTTTTATATCACACAGCAATGTATGTTACCAGATTGGAGGTAACTGTTATGAAAAAGATTTGACAAGTCGTCCGAGTTTCGGACGAGTCTCGAATCGCACTCTCGCACTCAATGCACTCCAGGCTTTAGGTAGAAGCAATTACTGCAACGCATCTCCCCTTTCTATAGAAGTCGAACTTGCGCTCGTCGCGAACGAAAATTTTGTTCGTTTTGGTCGGCTGTCTTGTATATGCGTTTTTTAAATCGCATTTCTCCGATGGGCCAGCGAAAGAAAAAGCGTGAGAAAAAAGCTGTGCACTGCATGTAAATGCTCTATACAGTGTTGGACGAAAATATTGCGCGCTTCTTTTAAGGAAATTTTTTTAATAAATTTTCAAATTCGTGCTAATTGCTGTTTAGTTTTTCAAAACTGAACAAAGGGCAAAACGTTGCATTGCTTCCCTTGCACGCCACGCCACTGAAAATAATCGTTTTCATCTTTCTAAATTATGGAAAATTTATAAAAATAGCTGGGAGGGGGTCTCCCCCGAAAATACTTGGTGATGGAGAAAAACGGAGGTCATATTCGGATTCAGAAGATCATTTTTTATGTAAGCAGGAATAGTGTCAGAGCTTATTTTCAGGCAGTGCAGTGTTATCCATAGGATAATGACATTATTAATATGGAAAAGCGAGATAATATAATATTGACTCGGATCGTCTGTCAAAGGTATAATTGTATAATTGAAACAATTTCGAATTTATCCCGAGTACAGAAACAAACGAACAATTTGTTTAATAGTATACATTGCAAAATGAATACATTATAAAGCTTAGAAACTAGTGCAATAGTATTACCCGAATCCACTTCTTATCTTATTAAAGCACATGATACAAATTCCTATCATTTCTATGAAAAATTACGTCAGCGATATAAATCTAAAGGTCATTTGATAATGAATGTATAGTATCTAAACATTATAACATATTATGTTTGAAATTGATAAAATTCTCATTTTTATATTTATCATTTCTTGCGTACAAGTAAATAATCGATTGAAATGGTGTTTCCTAACATTTCAAAAAGACTGGCCTTTATCTACATGAAAATAAAAAATAAAGTAAAAATAAATACTTTTTACGAATGATCGTTTATCATCTTGGCATTATTGTTACTCATATCTATATAAAGCAGAGGAATTTCCTTATCTTCTTATCTAAAGATAAATGTGCATGTAATAAAAATTCAACGTCTGGTTACACATGTAGACTTATGTAAGTTTACTGCGTACAAGAGTTCAAGACAAGATTAAACATTTTGTGCTAATAAAACTTAATTTGGTTCAAGGATGTGATTAGCAAAGCCAACGACAGATGGGCGAATGGTATTATTATATGTAATACCGCCAGACAGATTTGGCCTGAGTTGGATCTGAAACGCTCGGACAGACTGATTTCGCTAAGTAGGCAGATGATCAGCTCCGTTGCAGGATTAGTTATAGGGCACTGTCTGATAGGGAGACATGGTCAGAGGCTTGGCCTTTCTTTTAATGATCGTTGCAGCTTGCTAAGATGAGGAAGAGGATGAAACCATTCTTCATCTATTATGCACTTGTCCTGTTCTCTCTAGGAAAAGGAGACGTTAACTAGGCGCACATTTCTTCGATAGCATCGGTAATCTGGCAAATATGAAAGCCAGGAGCCTTCAACGCTTCATAAAGAGCTCCGAATGACTCACCGAGTAGGAATCTAAGATCCTTTGGTATCACAACGGACCAGCTTATGATATTAGATGATATTGATATCACCAATATGTGGTTACAGCAGGATGACGCGTATGCAACCGTCAACATTCTGCACGTCGTTGGCGAAAAATTTTGTTTTCCATTCAAATCATTAATAGATATTAGGACTACAGCTCTGCCTTTAGGCTGCATATTATCACCAGCCCTGTTTCTGGTGGTAATAAATGACATCTTGAAAGCTGCACTGGAAGGTGGGGAAGGTAAAGGTCTTCAATGGAGACTATTTAACATCTTAAGTCACCTTGATTATGCTGATGACGTGTGTTTGCTTGCACATACCCGTTCGGACTTAGAGTCAAATGTTCGCTCGTTGCATTCTAAATGCAAAGAGGCGGGACTGAAAATAAATGTGCGTAAAACCAAGTACATGCACATGGGTTCGAACGCAAGCACACCGATTGTTCTTAATGGACAGGATGTGGAAGAGGTGCAAGATTTTTGCTATCTCGGAAGCATTGTCAGCATGGACGGCGGAGCCGAAAAGGATGTTGAGGCTCGGCTAAATAAAGCTCATCAGGCCTTCGGTATCCTTTCCCCTTTCTGGAGGTTAAGAGAGATCTCCCTTCGCACGAAGCTGCGAGTTTTTGACGCATGCGTCAAATCCGTGTTGTTATATGGTTGTATTACGTGGAAAGTGACCGTTCGACTTACCAAGAAACTACAGACTTTCGTAAGCCAATGCCTCCGACGCATTTTAGGAATATTCTGGCCAGAAGTGATCTCCAACGACGAACTTTGGAGTACAACTCGCCAGACTAAAATAGGTATTGAGATTCAACGGCGGAAGTGGCAGTGGATCGGTCATACTTTGAGGAAACCAGAGCAAAACATCGCAAAACAGGCTCTGGATTATAACCCTCAAGGAAGACGTCGGGTTGGTCGACCATGTAACACATGGAAGCGAGCAGTTGAGCAGGAGGCCAGAGGAATAAACAAGTCCTGGCAACAGCTTGAAGCCGATGCGCAGGATCGCGCCTTGTGGAAGAGAGTTGTTTCTGTCCTATGCCCCTATAGGGGGTCTTAACAGGAATTTGACTGTCTGCCTTTAGGAGCTTAGAACAGATACAGTTCTTTTCTACAAGATGCGGTCCAGAGCATCGGTCTATAGTTATTTAGGGGTTCTCATCTCTATACGGACGGATCTAAAACTAGCCAGGGGACAGGTGCAGGGATTTATTCCCACGACCTCGACATCCAAACTTCATTTCATCTTCCATAACACGCGACAGTGTTCCAAGCAGAAGTATTAGCCATTAACGAGTGTGCAAAAATTATTCTTGATAAGCAGAACAGTCTCGGAAATTGTTACATTTTCTCGGACAGCAGGGCTGCGCTTCAGGCACTCCATCCTACAGGACTACATCCAAACTAGTGTCCATTTGTAGACACAATTTAAATCGCCTAGCGGCCATAACGGAAGTTTTTCTAATTTGGATACCGGGTCATAGTGACCTGTTAGGTAACGAGGCGGCAGATACGCTTGCACGGCAAGGATCTGCTAACATCAATTCCACTAGGAAGTCAGTCGATGTAGCACCAACAGTGCTGAAGACTAGCTTCGAACAGACTATTTTGGATTCTTTCTTGGCGGGGTGGCGGCAGCTAGAAAGCTATAAAACGGCCGAATCCTTTTGGGAAGAACCGAACAAAAATATTACAGCTCAGCTGTTACAACGTAGTCGCTATAGTATCCGAACTATTGTCGGCCTGACCACAGGCCATTGCTTGCTAAGGCTGCACACATTTAGGATGCGGATCGCGAGCAACAGCTTGTGCAGAGGTTGCGAGGAAGACGAAGAATCTATCGAACATTATCTTTGTCACTGTCCGCAAATCTCCAACAGTCGTCTCCTTTGTTTAGGCTCTAGATTCTTCTCAGAACTAGACAACCTCAGAGGCATCCAACATTCGAGCCTATTAAGGTTCGCAAACCGAACCAAGTGGTTAGAGCAAGAGGAGTGACTCCAACTTATAACAATAGGGGGAGTACAATGGGCCCAACTAGATGGCCTCAGTGCTTGTGGTTCCGTGCAACCACCCTCCTACAACCTAAACCTAAACCTAGGGGTTTTATTGAATAACTTCAACCATTTGATTTAATAATTTAAAAATGATTTAATCTTTTAACAATTATTTAATTTTTTTCGGCAACAATTATTTGTACACAACTATTTATTTTGTTTTTATAAAATGATACATTAGTATTGTTACATGCAGAACTCGCAGCCCCGCCGCTCGATCTCTCTCGAATAGACAAGAATTATGTAGAACAGTATACTCCACTATGTAGAAAGCCACAATTAAAGATCTAGAGCTTTCCAGTATAGTTCACACATACACACCGAAGGAAGCTCCGAGAACACTCATGAGTATGGAAAAAGATGTATAAAAGCACGAAAGCTTTCAGCGAGAGACTCAGTTAGTTAGCGATTTTCATTACGAAAGACGTGAACCAGTGAAAGCGATAGAAAAACACGCGGCGGTATTGCCATATAGTACGAATTGAATTAAAGTGCGAATAAATAAATTATCACTTATTTTTTTTTAAACGAATTGTGTTTTACTTGAAATCCCGGCGAACCCCTAGCTCGCAACAATATGTTTACTATTTCAACAAGTTTTTTCAACTGATTTTTTTTTATATTAATTTTATTTTATGAGAGCCAGGATTTTAAATTGCATGCTACTGTCTGATGATTTCCGCGAAACTAGGAGCTACGAGGGGAGTAATAACAGGGAAGGGGGGTAAAACTAAACATGTTATTATTTTTCCTTTTCAATATATTCTCTCTTAAACCTAATACATTTATCACATCTCTCGCAAAGTTTATTAATTTCTTCTAAAGAAACATAACAAAATTATGATTGGGCGTAAAGAAAAAATTTAAGTTTGTGCCTTTTCCAGTTTTAATGGAAATCGATATAAGGCATTTAGCAAAATTATGGGAGGTGGTAGCAGGAGTATACGGATCAAATCAATTTTTTTTTGTCGTCAATGATATTTCTATTATTATACGTTCAACAAAACTTCAAGTCGATAGTTTTGACAGTATCGAAGAAAACAAATTTAATTAAAATTTCAAAATTTCGTAAAATTTGAATGGGGGAATGCGGTGAAGTTGATAAATTTTTAAAACTGGTAGCAATTATAATGAAATTAACACTGGATTTGGTGAATGTTTTTACAGTGCATTTCGAATTGAAAGAAAAGATTTCCGGATTCTGCACTGTTACGCTTTATTACTCGTGACGTTTCGGTCTCTGCTGAGACCTTTATCAAACTTTTTTCTTTCAAATTAACACTGGCGAAAATTTGTTAACTTAGCTTTGTTAACTTCAACGAAAATCGAATAAACACATTTTTGAAAATTGTGCATTTGTATGGAAGGGGTAGAAGGAGCAAAGGGATCAGATCAAGATTTTGTGATATTAATGATATTTACATCAGTATACTTTGACCTAAATTTCAAGTTCATACCTTAAATAGTTTCAAAGAAAAATCAATTTCTTAAAAATTCGAAATTTCATTGAATTTGTATGGGAGGGGATAGAAGAAGTGGGGGGATATAGCCCTTTTTTTCGCTTAAAAGGACACACAACAAATTTCAGCACGGTAGCTCAAAGCGTACGAGGGTTATGTTGTAGACAAACGGACAGACGGTCACTCGGAATCGAGATTTTTGAGCAACAACAAATATTTCTGTACCTTTGGCGGTTCTTTGGAGAGTAAGTTGGTAAGACAAACACAATATACTCTCAGATTTCATCTAGAGTATAAAAATGTTTTATCAAGGCCTTCAAAATAAGCTGAAATTGCCGACTCACCTCTTCATCGGTGGCAAATTTGATTCCCCGAAGTTCCTTCGTCAGTTTTGGGAACAAATAGTAATCAGAAGGAGCCAGATCTGGACTATAAGGGGGGTATTTCAATATTCCAGGACAGCCATACAACGTGGCTCTTGTGAACAGGCGCGTTGTCGTGCGAAAGCAGCAAACCTCAAATCCACTTTCCTCTTCCTTTTGCTTTGATGGCAACCTTAAATTTTTGTAGCAGCTTAGCACAGTATCCCCCTATTATATTTTGTTCTTTTTCTTTATTGTCGAATATCTAAACCCCCCTTGAATTCCAAGAAATTATGACCATAATTTTTCCGACGGATTGTGAGACGTTGAACTTCTTGGGGAGTCTAGCGCCCTTATGAAGCCACTGTATTGACTGAGCCCAAGTTTCGTCTCCAGTAACAATTCGGGTCAAAATTCCATTCCTTTTCTTGCTACAGAGATCCAAAAACTCGCGTTAACACACGACGCGCTGCCTTTCTCAACCGCTGAGAGCATTCTCGGTACCCATCTTTTGCTGACTTTAGACATGCTGAGATAATCGTGAAGGATATTCAAAATGGTTGTATCTGATACTCCAATCATTTTTGCGATTTGTTTCTTCTTTAAGAGAGCATCTTCGAGAACAAGTTTCTCCACTTTTCGACGATTTTTGAGGAAAAGGTCCTAATCGGCCGGCCCGAGGGTTTATCATCTTCAATTGACTCTCTGCCTTGCTTGAATAAACTATGCCACTTATAAATCAATCATCGTTTTACAGGGCAAAGGTCCCTGTAAACCGATGACATTTATTCTAAAATGATTTGTAACATTTTTCCTTGCTTGTTAAGGAGCTTTATGACGCACGAAACTCAATTTTGTTCATAGTTAGCGTTTTCTTTCCGATTGACTTGTTGAATTGGCGATAACTAAAATGTTGGTGATTCGATTTGACAGAAACTTTGTATTTACGAGTATACCTGTATTAAGTGTTAGAGTACCTCCACGCAAAAATATTGCCGCCCTCCATTGTCCATCCCCATCATTTCGCGGAATTTTTGAGCTCCCCTCGTCTTAAGCTTTTAAAATATTTATTTGTTTTTCCCGAATGTTACTTTTTTCTTCTGCAATGGCTTAACCAAAGATTGTACCCGTTCTAGAGAATAGGCAAATATAATGAATCTTCAGCCTTTCAATTGCTGCATTTACGAATTTATATCCGATTTTAACTTTGAAATATTTGGCATCGCAACTAATAACTTCGAACGGTCCTTCATAAGGCGCTTGCAATGTTTATCGTATTGAGTCTTGGCGTACAAAAACATGAGTAAAAGTTTTAAGATCCTTGAATACAAATGGATTCTCACGACAATGTTTGGTCGGAGAGCGTGGTTTGATATTACTAACATTATCCCAAAGGAGTTCAACAAATTCACTTGTAGTCATATTTTGTGAAATATTTCCAGAATGAATAGTCATGAGGTAATTTTGACCATATAGCATCTCTGCTGGAGTTGCATTGGCATCTTCTCTCAAAGTAGAGCGAAGGCCAAAAAGAACGAAAGGTAGTTCGACTGACCAATTTCCATTTTGTGTGCACCTTAAAGATTCCTTTAAAACTCGGTGCCATCTTTCGAATTAGCTTTAGGATTGTAAGCGATTGTTCTAATTCTAGGAACAATAGTGATTCAAATTGAGCATCTTGGTTAGTAATAATAGCGACCAGTGTTCCATAACGTGGAATATACTCCTTAGTTAATTTGTCAGCGACTCTTTCGGAGTGAATATCATTAAGAGGGTACGCTTTTGGCCATCTGGTGAAACGATCAATTACTGTTAAACAGCAACGGAAAACTTTGTAATGGACCTACCAAAACAATATCGACAATGCTAAATTTTTCCGACATTGACTCGAATTCGCCAAGAGGACTTTTAACATGCTGAGAAACTTTTGCTTTCTGGCATGCAGTACACTCTTTTGTCCAGTTGCGGCAATCCTTGATGATTGATGGCCAGATAAATTTATGCCGCATAATATTTGTCGTAGCTTTTATCCCTTAATACGCCTACGTAAGGGTTCAGGAATGTACGGTCTTAATCCGGTAGTCTTGTTTACTCGTCTGCCGCTGCAGGCGTGGTACTTCAACAATTTTGTTCCGGGAATTTTCCCTTTTTTGGTAAAGCAAGTTTGCTGTAAACGGTTTGAAAAGTTCACTATTGAAGTGGGGCAACGCACTTTTCTGGAAAGTTCACTCTATGATTACTATAATTACCAGCAGTTCGTCATAAGCAGGGTCGCTACGATCAAATGTTGAAGTATAAAATTCAGTACAAAAAAAAACAAAGCCCCGACCATTATTTCGTTCTACTTCCGTCAGAGATGCGTCGAGGATATTCGTAAAACAAGTTCCGACTGAAGATTCAACTAGTCGCTCGTCTCCAATCTTGGAATCTGAACACCAAATCGCTGACATTTCCTTGTTCATCCCATATTGACTCAGTGGCGATAATCGTGGTAGCAAGCGATCGCCATAATCAAGAACACGTATTACGATGTAATTCACCTCCAATAAATGCGACCAATAAGTCCAATGCTGGCAAGAACACCTTTAGCATACATCGAAGCACACCGGTTTCCGGTGCACAAGTATTCGTGCTGCTCAGTGGAACTTGCGGAGCCAGATTGCTGGTAAGGTAACCGCGATATGTGGATATGTGATGCTGTTCATCTCGTTTTATTGTTATCGTTTTTTCACCTTTACCTGTTCCCTGTCCAGCTATGGAGCGGCGATATACCGTCTCGTTCTGGATGACGAGAAGAGAAAGATGGCAACGAGCAGAATACTCGAAAACTACAGTTACGTTCTGGTTAAACCTTTAAAACAAGTGAAGCAAATGAAAATACCTCCGAGTTGCCGTAATATCCTGCGCTGAAACCGATTTCGGCTTGTCGGGCGGGCTAGTATGGGCCGCTTATTGTTCGAGTTGAGCGAAATATTGATCTGGACAAGCGTCTGGTAATCCTCAATAATCCATTTCTTGTCGTGATGCAATAAATACCTGCCAGAGGTGAACGCACTCGTTGTACACTTTCCGACGAATCGACGCACGAATTATTTATTATTTTTCTCTTTTCTTTTCCCGAAAATATTTTCC
This sequence comes from Chorisops tibialis, assembly GCA_963669355.1. Classification (NCBI taxonomy): domain Eukaryota; kingdom Metazoa; phylum Arthropoda; class Insecta; order Diptera; family Stratiomyidae; genus Chorisops; species Chorisops tibialis. The sequence goes on from OY770262.1 coordinate 271,830,509, forward strand.
ACCAATTTACGTAATTTCTGCGGCGACGTCTTCGAAATCACTCGGAAGCGCTTCTATTAAATTCCACGTATTACTTCGTGCCCACTTAATTATACAGTGATCTTCGGTTCACCTGCGAGCTAACTACCGTTGCACCAACATCACACCTGGGCAAATCGAAAGAACGAAACCAAGAAACGACTCAAACCGACCACAGCTAAAAGAAAACTAAAACTGCCTGGTTTACCTGTAGTGCTGCTGTGCTGCCTTTACGGTTGGAAGAATTTTCGTACGCTACGCTGTATTTAAGCGGCCTGCGTGTCACTCTTCCACACAAGCACACGGCCGCGCAATTTACAGGTAAAAACAATGAAGACAGGTAAAATTGCGCTATCAGCCATCGAGAGAGTCCAAGTTTCAAATTAAATGTGTACACATGCGATGCATTAGTATGCAATAAAATTGTTTACCGTGCATAGAACTGTGTTAGTTTAATACCTGTCAAGAATTTCAGTTTGCAGGTGCTTCTGTAAACTTTGTGCGCTCGGTACCTCTTTTCGATAACGTTCGGAAAACTTTTAAAGGCACGTTGAGCGCAATTATGTGGACTGCATTATCATAGATTTTTTAACAAATGCAGTGCCATCTGTTGGTAGTACGCGCTAAAATTTCAGCTCAGTTTGGACAACCTGTTAAATTTAGAGTTCCTATACTGATTGTGCAGGATGATTTATATAAATTAACACGAGCCAGACGAAATTCATAGAAATCCACCTGTAAATATGCTAGTTCCCACCAATGCAACGAGAATTCGGGCCAGCTTACGACTTACTTACGTTGGCGCTACAGCCCAAATCGGACCTTAGCCTCCTGAATACTTTGCCTCCATAAATCTTGGTTCAGTGACCACATCCTCCAGTTGGAAACCTTAGCAGTGATTTGCTGTCTGCGTCAATCGAATCCTCCTATCGCATCCGTGGTTTTCCGACCGGTCTTTGTCCATCGACTTTTCCTTTTAGTGTGCGTTTGGGAATGCTTCCGTCATCCGTACGCTCCACATGACCAACCCATTGTAACTTCTTAAATTTTATGAGGGTTGGCACTTCTGGACTGTCGAAGATAGCATACAATTCTCTATTGTATCGTATTCTCCAGATCGAGTCTTCCCTCACAGGTCTGAGGATTCTTCTGAGGACCTTCCTTTCAAAGGCGTTAAGTAGTTTTTCGGGCGCCTGAGTTAATGTCCACGTTTTGCTGCCATAGCATAGCACAGATCTTATGATCGTTTTATATAGCTTAAGTTTTGTTTTCCTGTGTACGTTCCTGTTTTTAATTATTAGACGTATCGAATAATACGTCTTATTTGCCATCATTATCCTTCTTTTGATTTCGATGGGTTCACTTCCATCCTTCTATGGGCTCGCTTTTATCCTTCGATAGGTTCGCCCTTAGGTATATAAAGTTGTCTTCGTTTTCTAGGTTATAGTTTCCCGCTGTAATATTTTGTCTGATTGGCGTCTTTTTTCCTAGTTTGTGTCATAATTTTTGTTTTGTTTTCATACATTTTCAACTTCCCTTGCTACCGAGTCAAGGTTTACAAATACCCTCTTAGCACTCTCCACAGATCTTGCAAGGATATCTATATCGTCGGCATATGCTACGAGTTGTGTGGATTTGAAGCGTAGTGTTTCCTTGGTATCAACGGGAAGTTTCCGAACAACATATTCGAGTGTCAAATTGAACAACATTGGTGCGAGGCCGTCACCTTGTTTAAGGCCGTTGTCTGTTTTAAAACTGAAAGTTAGATCGTTTCCTACTCTTTCTCGTGACAAAGACTCGATCATTGTCATTCTTGTAAGCCAAACCAGTTTCGGTGGGACTTCAAACTCTAACATGATTTTAAACAGTACGCGCCTGTCGATACTGTCATATGCTTGTTTGAAGTCAACAAATATCTGTTGCATATCAATTTTATATTCCAGCACCTATTTAACTGAGAATATTTGGTCCGTGGTCGATCGTCCAGCTCTAAATCCGCCTTGGTATTCACCAATTACTTTGTAAGCATAGGGCTTAATTCTCTTTTCCAAAATTTTCGTCAAAATCTTATCAAACGTACACAACAGAGATATTCCTCGGTACTTGTCTCCTTATTTTTTTAAATTGGACATATGATGCTCTTGCGCCAATCTTCAGGAAGTATTTCCTGCGTCCATATGTCCGCGACTAATCTATGTAGGAGATGCGCTATGCAGGGGTCGCCGGCTTTCAGAAGTTCAGCTGGGATTTGATCAGTGCCCGGCGCTTTGTTGTTCTGGTGGTTCCTCAGGGCAGTTTTTACTTCTTCGAGTGTGGGAGGACTAAAAGCGGATCCTTCATCAGCTGTTACATCAGTTATACCTGCTATTGTATCTGCTGCTGCTGTTCGTGCGGGTGACCGGGTCGGATTAAGAAAGGGCTCAAAGTATTGCGCCCATCTTAATTTTATATCTTCCGCATTACGTAGAATGTTCCCTTCAGCATCCTTGCAGAGGGTCCTTTTCGGTCGGTATCCCCCTTTCATTCTTTTAACAAGAGAATACGCGGCTCTTGTGTTGTGTAATTTAAAAATTCGGGTCAGCAGTTTTAGCTAATTAAGTATTTCTTCAAAATTGTAAATTTTGTCTTCAGCCAACCATCACTAGCGATGCCCCGGGACTTCGTCCGCGTAAAAATCGCAAGTTCACTTACTTCGGCAAATATGAGTACACGATAAATATGAGCCATTATCTGCGGTTATTCTACACCTTTTAATCGCTTTTAGTGCCTCTACCAGTCGGTATAGTAGTCGATCTTTCAATTTGCCACAGCAGATGGCGAAAGAGTCAACTCGCAATAATGGGCTGGGTATTGAGGACCCTTAAGTGCCATCCATTTTTGATGAGCGACGTTCTCCGAGCTGTACTTTTAGCGTTATAAAATCTTTGGATCATACTATATTAATAAACTCTCAGAATTCAAGTAGGATATAAAAATAGTACTTTTATTTCCATTTGATTAAATATTCAATTTTTTGTTTTTTATTTTTTCAAATTTTGTATTGGAAATAACTGATAATAAGCTTGTACAGTATTTTATTTCATTTTTGTTTACCTTTTGAATAAATGTAAATTGCTTAAATGATTATAAATACAGATTTCGATTTCTACAAAAGAATTTGATTAACGTCCTGTGCACGTGAAGCAGCAATTTCTTTGATAATATTCCAAACTGCATAATTTTGCTTTTACTACGATCTGGCAATTTGGAAAAATATCGTCACACAATGAAGGTGAATCATTTGGAACGAGGTTAATACGTGGATCCATTAACATATCTGGAAAAGCAAAAAATATAGATTATTGCTGTGGCGTAAGCAGGATTTTATAAGGGAGGATGGAGGAAATAATTATAAACACATGCAAAAACATAACAGGCCTACGATTCGGCGTAAAACTTAATCGTGCGATACCCTAGAAATTTTTCGAATTTAAGAAATTTGGTAGGGGCAGTGGTGGAGGGGGTGATGACATTGAACTAATTTTTTGACATCGCGCTCGGGTTGCCATCAAAATGTTTTATACAAAATTTAGGATTCAAAAATTTAATAGGTACAGAGAAAATTGGTGTATTGGATTTAGTGAAATTGTGCAGTTTGTATGGGTAGTATATAGTAGAAGGAAGAGCGAGTTCTTAATGACTTTTTGAGAAATACCCATTGTAAAAAAATCATATTTTTGACATGTTTTTAAATTGCAGATCAGTAGCATTCATACTTTTCAGGAAAATCGATTTTTTTTAAAGTTGTAAAATTGTGTCAGATTGTATGGGAGGGGGTAGAAGGATTGAAACTAATCGTCTAATTTTTTTTTGGTCTTACTAATAATTCTAAATAAATATTTAGTGCACAATATCAGCTTGATAAATTTTATACGCCCTGAGTAAATTGGTTTAGAGCATTTCATGAAAAAGTGCTGTTTGTATGGGAGGAGGCAGAAGGAAGATGGCACAAATAATTTTTATGCAGTAGATTGAAATCATCATAAAAGTATAACATTCCAAATTTCAGATCAATAACGTTTATACTTTTCGAGCAAATCCGTTTATTGTCAAATTGCGAAATTGAGTAATTTTGTATGGGAGGGGGGTAAAAGGAGTGGAGTGGTTTAGCCCGTTCACGAACTTGACCTTACTTTTTTGTCAAAAACGACGGGACACACAGACCAAACAAGAATCAACGATGCACACTTAAAACTAGATGCATTCATCAGCGATCGCGGAATATGCAACAACAGATTTCGACAATGTGCAATTTCTGGACAGGTCAAATCATTATCTTTGACGCATATTACGAGATGCCATAAAAATTTCGTAAGAAAAAATCAGTACCCAGAAATCCTTAACTAATTTAACTACCGGATACTACTTAATTATCCGTAATTACCCTTCCCGCACCCAATTAACGCCATTCTGAACAAAACTATCGCGTCTTGCATAGAGGAGAGCTGTCCGAGAGCTTCCCTGTGCAAACGGGTGTCAGACAAGGCTGCATATTATCACCAGCCCTGTTTCTGGTGATAATAAATGACATCTTGAAAGCTGCACTAGAAGGTGGGGAAGATAAAGGTCTTCAATGGAGACTATTTAACATCTTAAGTCACCTTGATTATGCTGCACATAACCGTTCGAACTTAGAGTCAAATGTTCACTCGTTGCATTCTAAATCCAAACAGGCGAGACTGAAAATAAAAGTGCGTAAAACCAAGTACATGCACGTGGGTTCGAACGCAAGCACACCGATTGTTCTTAACGGAGAGGATGTGGAAGATGTGCAAGATTTTTGCTATCTCGGAAGCATTGTCAGCATGGAAGGCGGAGCCGAAAAGAATTTTGAGGCTCGGTTAAATAAAGCTCGTCAGGCCTTCGGTATCCTTTCCCTTTTCTGGAGGTTAAGAGCGATCTCCCTTCGAACGTACCTGCGAGTTTTTGACGATTGCGTCAAATCCATGTTGTTATATGGTTGTACTACGTGGAAAGTGACCGTTCGACTTACCAAGAAACTACAAACTTTCGTGATGCCTCCGACGCATTTTAGGAATATTCTGGCCAGAAGTGATCTCCAACGACGCACTTTGGAGTACAACTGGACAGACTAAAATAGGCATTGAGATTCAAAGGCGGAAGTGGCAGTCGATCGGTCATACTTTGAGGAAACCAGAGCGAAACATTGCCAAACAGGCTCTGGATTATAATCTTCAAGGAAGACGTCGGGTTGGTCGACCATGTAACGCATGAAAGCGAGCAGTTGAGCAGGAGGCCAGAGGAATAAACAAGTCCTGGCAACAGCTTAAGGCTCAGGATCGGCCTTGTGGAAGAGAGTTGTTTCTGTCCTATACCCCTATAGGCGGTCTTAACAGGAATTGATTGATTGATTGTACAAAACTATTAGCCTTTTGTATTTGTCGATCATTTTGTTAAAGGTCTCAGCAGAAACCGAAACATCACATTTAATAAGGCACAGCAGTATGAAAACCAGAAATCTTTTCGCTTAATATTTATGATTCTTGAAAAGAATTGGAAATATTATATTATCGTACTATCTAGAAAATTGTTTTTTTTTTATTTATTATTATTGTAATCTTACCTGGGCATTTTTGTGTATTACAAGTACTATAGACCGGCTGTCGATCTACGTAAAGACAATTTTTAGAATCGCGTTGAATATTTTCTTTGAGATCGAGCTCTAAACATCTAACTGATCGTCTCTGGGTACCTCCGCCACATGTTTTGGAGCACTGAAAGTACATTTCAAATTATGATTTTTCAATGATTTCACAAATTTTATGTTAACTAAATTTTTAGTCGCTATGGAGAGATTAAATTTAAGGGAAACAATGCTTCCCTTGCCTGGTCAAACTGGTATGAAGCTACAAACATACAGTGGCCGACAAAAGTCTACATACTGCCCCTATTTTCGCTGCTTGACGAACCCAACAGCACTTTTTGAAAAAGTAATGATGTAGTCTTGTTTACAATCTAATTTTATTTACATGTAACATGAAAATCTTTTTTCCAATATAAACTTAACAATCTTCATAAAAAAACTAAAAAATAGCATTGACAAAAGTCTACGTACGATCATGAGATCCACCAAAAACTTCAGTAAGGAATTTACATTTCATTTCAAAACTTAATATTAATATTTTATTGGCCCACCATGGGCATCTATATCTGCCAGCAAGCGTCTTGGCATTGATGCAACCAAATTTTCTCGTTAGGCGTTATTTGACCCTATTCCTCAATGAGCTTCTCTTTTAGAATTGTAGCACTTCTAATGTCGTGTTTTCTTATTTTTCGATCCAGAAGATCTCAAACGTGCTCAATGACATTCAAGTCCGGACTTTGTGGGGTGCATTGAGCTGTCTTGGAGCATAATATAGTAGCCAGTCCTTGGAGTCTTGTTGGAATATCCAGCTTTCACCAAGGTCCAACTTAACGACCGATTAATTTGTTTTGCAAGATGGTTTTGTAGAGATGGCGATCCATGAAACCATCAATAAACACCAAATTTCCTACACCCGATGCTGCGACAGCACCCCAAACCATCACATCGCCACCGCCATTTTTGACTGTAGGAATTATGTGTTTCGGGTCCATTCCCGTGTTTACTTTCTCCAAACTTTAGCTCTACCGCTACTTCCAAATGTGTTATACTTCGATTCATTGGTGAATAAAAAAAAATTTCCAAAAATCAAGTCCTTTGTCTAAATGCTTTTTGGCAAATTCTAAGCGAAGTTTGAGATTTTTTTCACTTATGGTATAAGCGGTTTTTTGCGTGGTGTTCTGCTGTGATAACCATTATTATTTAATGTTCTTTGAACTGCTCTTGGATGCACCGTGGTTCCTGTTCGTTTTGCTATGTCCTCCGCCAATTTCGTGGCATGCGCCTTTGGGTTTTGGTTAACTTCTTTCAAAATAAAGGAGACATCTCTGCAAACCAGCTCCTTTGATTGACCACTGCGCGGCTTGTTTTCAACAGAGAACCTGCTTTTGTAGTTGTTGAATATGGTTTGAACTGTCGATTTACTTAAATTCAACAATTTGGCTATTTCCCCAAAAGATTTTCATTCGTTTCGACGTTTTACCACCAAGTTCCGTACTTCTGAAGAGATTTCCTTCCGAGAAGCCATCGTCACAGCTGCGGCCTTATCGAAACTGCCCAAACTGTAGCCCAACGCAAAGCGCAAATGCCAAAACTTGATAAACGGTACTTCCCGTTATAAAACAGAACCGCACAGTAACATAAAGAATGATTTACCTAGCCGTATGTAGACTTTTGTCAATGCATTTTTATACTCTAAATGAAATCTGAGAGTATATTGTGTTTGCTTTACCGTTTGTAACGCTAAGAAATAACGCTCGCACAGAGTCGCCAAGGGTACAGAAATATTTGTTGTCGCTCAAAAACCTCGATTACGAGTGACCGTATGTCCGTCTGTCTGTCTGTCTGTCTGTCTGTCTGTCTGTCTGTCTGTGCGTCTGTCTACAGCATAACTCTCGAAAGCTTTGAGCTATAGTGCTAAAAATTTGTGTGTGTTATTTTTAGCAAAAAAGTAACTTTAAGTTTGTGAATGGGCTGCATCCCCCTACTCCTTCTACCCCCTCCCATACAAATTTCATGAAATTTCGACATATTAAGAAATTTATTTTTCTTTGAAATTATTTAAGCTATCGACTTGAAATTTAGGTATAATGATATAGATGTCATTAATATCACGGAATATTGACCCGATCCCCTTACTCCTTCTACCCTCTCAAATGGACAATTTTGAAAAATACATATTTTCGATTTTCGTTGAAACTAGTAAAGCTGAAAGAACGAAATTTTGTCAGAATTAATTCTATTATAATTGAAATTTATTTTCATAATAATTATCAACTTCACCTCACTCCTTCTGAAATTTAAATTAAATTATTTTTCTTCGAAACTGTTAAAGCTATCAATTTGATATTTTGTACAAAGTATACAAATAGAAATATTAATATCTATCCCCTCCCATACAAATGTATAATTTTTGTTAAATGCATTTTATCGATTTCCATTCAAACTAGAAAAAGTACAAACTTCAAATTTTGCCAGAAATTGTTTATTAATAATTGAAATAAGTGCTAGAAAAAATTATCAGCTCCGCTTCACTCCTTCTACCACCTCCCATACAAATATCTCTATTATACATTCAAGAAAAGAATTTCTCCTTCAAGTATATGAGAGCTATCGACTTTGAAATTGAATCAAAGCATGGTGATAAGGATGATGATAAGCAGTTTCAAAATCATCTTAAACGCTCCACTTCCTCTGCCACCTCCCATACAAATGCCCCAATTTCAGGAAAAATATGACCAATTTCTTTAAAAATAATGAAAACTAAAAACTTTAAATTCAGCAAAAAACATTTTGCATGCCATGTTCGGTGTCATATACGAAAAATACAAACCTCCCCCTCTACTTCTACCACCTCCCATGCAAAAGTCTCTATTCACTATTCGAAAGAATTTGAGATGACACATTTTCCGGTATAAAGTCATTTCCATCTCATCTAGAGTGTCATATGATTGGGCTTTAAGCCCAATCATAATTGTGTTATGTTTTTGATTGTGTATGAATAACTTGTAAAGTTTATATTGGAGAAAAGATTTTTTTGTTAACTATCAATTGAATAGAGTTAGAACATAACTGCATCATTATTTTTTTAATTAGTGCCATGGGGCTCGTCAAATAGCAAAAATAGGGGTCGTATGTAGACTTTTGTCGGTCAATGTAATAAGACTACGATTGGATGTTCAACGGCGTTTCACCCGCAGGCAAACGGAATCATAGAACGTTGGCACCGAACTTTGAAAGCTGCTATTCTATGCACGGACACTTCAAGGTGGGTCCACGAACTACCACTAATTTTGCTCGGACTTCGTGTTGTTTTCAAATCAGACATCGACGCAGCGTCCACCGAACTTGTACATGGTTCATCTTTTCAGATACCTGGTGAATTAATCGAGGAACAGCGTAATTTGAAAGTTGAAAGCGAAGCTCTCAACCAGCTTCGATCGACTATCAAACGCATTACATCAACAGACACAGTTCATCCCATTTTCATTCATTTCCAAATAGTTAAATTCGTTATACCATGTTTTTGTTCGTAACGGGTTTGTGTGGCCCAGGTTGACGCATCCGTATAATGGACCATATAAAGCTATCGACCGATCGTCAAAATTTTTCAAGATAGATCGGCGAGGCCGAAAAACCAACATCGCGATTGACTGCCTCAAGTCAGCCTTCTTAGCCAACGATGATTTCGAGTTATTGCCAGCAATCACCCAAGTCTTTCAACCACCAAAAATCACCAGAAGCGGACGTAAAGTTACGTTTCCATCAAGATATCGATGATTTTTGCTAGAAGGAGAGTACTTTGTGGCGACTATTCTACGTCGCGACAAGCTCACACATGAGTCACGCTTCTCGCAATGTGTGTTTACCACCGTGAGGTATAAATTCCGGTCCAGCAGATTATCCTGACGTAGTCTGCTTTCAGGATTCGACCGAGTGCCTCGGAGTATCAAATTCAATAAACGTTCTTAAAATTTAAATTTTCTTTTTTATTGGTTATTCATGTATCTGCAGTTGCCAGCCGATGTTCACTCATCAAAACATAAGCTGAAATTTTGCATATTTTATGTCAGAACAACTTGCAGAGCTTGAACCAGTTGATAAGCTTGGAGCATTCCTTTTCAATACACTTATTTATGCATTAATAAATGAGCATGCATACCGCTTGTTGATCCTCCACCACAAAGACTAATTTTGACACCTTTACAAAGAGCATTTAGCTACATTTTTTTTTTATTGCACCTCGAAGAAAATAATACCGCGCGGATGACTTGCCGGTGTTTTTGGCACATTTTTGAAAGGGACTGAGGGAACAATCAATCATTCAAATTCCTGTTAAGACCCCCTCTAGGGGCATAGAACAGAAACAACTCTATTCCACAAGACGCGATCCTGAGCATCGGCCTTAAGCTGTTGCCAGGATTTGTTAATTCCTCTGGCCTCGCTTCCATGTGTTACATGGTCGACCAACCCGACGTCTTCCTTGAGGATTATAATCCAAAGCCTGTTTGGAGATGTTTCAGTCTAGTTTCCTCAAAGTGTGACCGATTCACTGCCACTTCCGCCTTTGAATCTCAATGCCTATTTTAGTCTGTCCAGTTGTACTCCAAAGTTCGTCGTTGGAGATCACTTCTGGCCAGAATATTCCTAAGATGCGTCGGAGGCATTGGTTCACGAAAGTTTTTAGTCTCTTAATAAGTCGAACGGTCACTTTCCACGTAGTACAACCATATTACAACACGGATTTGACGCATACGTCAAAAACTCGCAGCTTCGTGCGAAGGAAGATCTATCGTAAGCTCCAGACAGGGAAAAGGAAACCGAATGCCTGACGAGCTTTATAGCCTCAATATCCTTTTCGGCTCCGCCCTCCATGCTGACAATGCTTCCGAGACAACAAAAGTCTTGCACTTCTTCCACATCTTGTCCGTTAAGAACAATCGGTGTGCTTGCGTTCGAGCCCATGTGCATGTACTTGGTTTTACGCACATTTATTTTCAGTCCCGCCTCTGTGCATTTAGAATGCAACGAGCGAACTTTTGATTCTAAGCTCGAACAGTTATGTGCAAGCAAACACAGGTCGTCAGCATAATGAAGGTGACTTAAGATGTTAAATGCTCTCCATTGAAGACCTTTATCTTCCCCACCTTTCAGTGCAGCTTTCAAGATGTCATTTATTACCACCAGAAATAGGTCTGGTGATAATATGCAGCCTTGTCTGACACCTGTTTGCAGAGGGAAGCTCTCGGACAGCTCTCCCCTGTGTAAGACGTGACACCTTGTATCTTCGTAGCATCTTTTAATCATTGCTATGACCTTATCTTATCTCCTACGCAAAGCATTCTATATGTAACGTAGCTTAACGCTGTCGAAAGCCTTCTTAAAATCCACAAACATGAGATTTAGTGGCGAACCCATTTCGGCGGACTGCCCCAAAATATTATACGTAGGGTATTTATGTAACCGGTACAAGTCGAAGTCGACCCTTTACGGAATCCAGCCTGATAAACTTCGAGAGTGCTCTCCACGACATCACTAATCCTATTGACAACTACCTTAGCTATGATTTTCGATACGGCAGCAAGTATACATATACTATGCCCTCCTTCCATTCAGTCGGATATTTTTCTTCATTCCACACCACATTAAAGAGTGGAAAGAGTTTTTCGGCTGTGCGTATTGTATAAATTCTTGAAAATTTTCAATTTCTGTAGTACTTGAACCGAATGGTGTATCGCGAAGGTACTGCATAAACTCGTTTTCTCGCTTACGCTTACGCAACTTACGTATTAAGTCGGCTTTAGATTTTGGAGTTATCAAACCGTTACAAACGAACTCAAAAAATGTTGGTTAAATACTTGATATAGTGTAGACATATATATATATATACACACAAGTGTAAGAAATATAGGCTCACATTTAAGACCACCCCCTTCTTTTCTCTATATTCTGCAAAGCGCGCGATCCTGAGCAGCACTGCACTTTATTTTTTGGTGTTCTGTTCGCCGTTGACGACGGAGAATCCAACAGCAACAACACAAAACTTAAAACCTGAGCATTCGACAAGTGAAAATCCCACAAAACGAGCCTTGACCAACAGGTGGTCACAGTCTCAACCGAGCAGTAGAGAGCAGTAATAAATGCGGCCGGCAATTCAGGCATACAAAATCTGATTTGAAATACCAGGTGGTCACAGTTTAGTTGTAAGAATAAAAGTCGGCGACAATTCAGCTGCTCGGCGAGATAAACACCGCTGTAGTTTCACAATTTTCATACTGAATCTGAACAACCCGCTGACCGTAGTACCGCGTGCCTGGTATTAGATTTGTTTCGGTATGGAAAAAAATGCGGATTTTTAGGCTGGCTGTGAGCGCTTGCACAGTGAGTGGACTGAATATTTCATTTGCTTACTACTCAGTTGAAATAATGCGTGCCTAATAGGCAGAGACAGACTCACGGTAACATATTTTTTGATGCACAAAATTTGTGGTTGAGTCGATGTCAAAAATGTTTTAGTTTGTACGGCGAAATGATGGTCAATTTAAACAGTTTCCCAATTAGCCGGTTTCACTGTGATATTTTTCCAACTTAAATTCTAAGATAATATTTAGCACAATAAAAATATGATTGATTCTTACCGAAGACCATGCGGAATAGTGCCACTGTGGCCTGCAGTATTTAACGTCATCTAATGAGCAGTTTGTTACACTCACTGGTCTCTGGTTCACATTACACTCGTGATCCTCAGCAACGAGATTGTTTTTCAGACAAAATACTTTTCGCTTCTTCTGAAGATTAAAGCAGTTGCCTTCGCATCGTCCCCAACTCGCAGTCAACCATTCGCCTATAACGCATTGATGTTCGCTTTCACAAAGCCGAACCGTATCAGGGGTAGTCCTTGGATCGCAACGTTCCGAATGTGGAGGTGTACGGTCACAAAAAATTGAACGATATTCATAGCCTGACCCACATTCTGTGGAGCAATGGTTGTTCCATTCGGAAGTTAACCATGTCCCTAACTTTTCATTTAGCAACGTCCTTCGATTAGTTAGGTTTGTGCTATGACTCACGCGCATGTACGAGTTAGGCCGAACGAGTGTTTCTAAGCGACTGTTTCGTTTCTTTCCTAGCCACAGACACTCGCACTTCCGGCGTTGATCAGGCCTAGGCTCCGAACAAATCGAATTGCTGACGTGGACTATCGCGCCACTTGCAAACTCTTGAATGCACCGAACACTCCGCTCTTGCACACCTTCACCGGTTGCGCATGTGCATTCGCTCCATTTTTCTGCGTGCCATTGCCCTGGGCAGGACTGCATGCTACAGTGATAAATATTCTCGTTGAAAATGGGCTTATCTAAATGCACGCAGCGTTGAACTGGATAGAACCGAGTCGGCGAGTCGCGAATGCATCGGAAAATCGGATTTTGAATTCCACCGCCACAGGATTTGCTACAGGCTCCGAAACCTATTATCTTCCACATGTATCTTAGACGAGGGCGCATCCTATATTTAGAGTAGCTAACTTCCTGAATTTCTCCTTCTTCTTCTTCTTCTTTTCGGTGCTGCTTAATAAAATCTTGCGGTGTATCCAGCTCGTTCCAATCTGATTCGTCATAGTTATAGTCAATTACTTCCGGCGAATTATTTGCATCTACTGGGACAAGATATTCGTATGTAACACCGGCATTTTTTTCTTTCACCAACAACTGTAATTAGATATTAAAATGCGGTATCAATAAAATCTATGTATTTAATCGAATTTTATTCTCATACCAATAAATCTAATGGTTTCAAAATCGGACCAGGCGAAAATATCCTTTCGCTGATATCATCTCCCTCAGAGTTATTATCATCCAATCTCACATATTCAAACGAACTGCCTTCATGTTTATATAGTCCGCTCGATGACAAACCATTTATGCCATTTATTATATAGTGATCGTCAACAGTTTTTAAGACTAAGTAATAAAAAATAAATAAAATTAAAACAAAAAACATACAGGACTACGATTGGGCGTAAAGCTCAATCGTGCGATACTCTAGATGAAAGAGAAATTTTGTAGGGAAAGTGGTGAAGAGGATGCCGGCATTGAACTAATTTTTTCACTTCACGCTAGAGTCACCATCAAAATGTTTTATACAAAATTTAGGATTCAGAAATTTAATAGGTACTGAGAAAATTAGTGTATATTTGGTGACATTGTGCAGTTTATATGGGAGGTGGTAGAAGGAGGGGCGAGTTCTTAGAGACTTTTTCAGAAATTACTAGAAACATCATTCTTTTGATATTTTTTAAATTGTAGATCAGTAGCATTCATACTTTTCAAGAAAATCTACTTTTTGTAAAGTTGTGAAATTATGTCAGATTGTATGGGAGGGGGTAGAAGGAGTGAAACTAATTGTCTAATTTTTTTTATGGTATTACTAATAATTCCAAATAAATATTTAGTGCACAATTTCTGCTCGATCAATTTTATACGTACTGAGTAAATTTGTTTGTAGTATTTCATGATAAAGTGTAATTTGTATGGGAGGTGGTGGAAGGATGGAAAGGATATAAATAATTCTTATGCAGTAGATTAAAGTGATTGTAGAAGTATTACATTCTAAATTTCAGATCAATAGCTTTTCGAGTAAATCCGTTTATTGTCAAATTGCGAAATTGTGAAATTTTGTATGGGAGGGGTAGAAGGGGTGGAGCGATTTGGCCCGTTCACGAGCGTGACCTTACTTTTTTGTCAAAAACGATATGTACAAAATTTGAGCTCTCTAGCTCAACGCGTTCTCAAGATAGAGAGGACACGGACGGACGGACAGACGGACGGACGGACAATTAGTTTTAAGATTTTTGAGTGATTATATGAACTTCTGTATCATTAATTTTTTTCTCCGAGCCTCATTCCTTGGCGTTACAAACTTTGTGGCAAACTTATGATATTCTCAGATTTCATCTACAGTATAATAATGAATTCTGTAATGAATTTACACTTTTCTTACCTAGAGAATTGGCGCTGTTATTAAGGACCTTAATAGATATATTTGAAGAACCGGACGGTATTCTTGTTATTTGTACGTAACCATGAGGGAGGTGCTCTTTTATATATGTGTTCGATATTTGTTGACACATTAACGATCCACATGGAATAGTATTGCCGTTGTGTGCTCCATGAATTACACCAATTGAAACAATTGTCTATAATATAAGAACAAACAAAAGTTTAGAAGTAGCTGAATAAGAATTAAAATTGTGCATACCAAAAAGTGTAAGATGAAGCTCTGAAGTGTTGTCATAGTGGCCACTTATTAGAAGAGGCTGCTGAAACTGATGTCGGTTTGCATAATCTTAAGTCATGTTGTAAATAGCCATAGCTCCATCTGTATTTTTATTTCTAAATGATAATTAGGAAAGTTATTTCTAATAATCTGTTATTTTCATTTTATTTTCTTAATCTATCTATACTAATAATAAGATCGCCAGTGCATTGGGGATATTTATGGAAAAATGTTGTATAACTACTTTTATGGTCAATGAGCCCAAATTTAGAATTTTTGTCTGTTTGCCTGTTTATCTATTTCGTATTGATCGCACAAAATTAAAAATTTTTCATGCAGGAACATTCAAATTGCTCGCACAAACAGGTGTGTTCTATCCAGTTAGGCGGTGGTGGGGAGAAAGAACACAGAGGGGGGGAGGTCGAAAAAGGACGCTTGAGACAAGAGGTTGTGTTGAAAAGCTGGCGAGATGGAAAAAATAGAAACCGTTTCTTTTCTATATAGTGGACGTTCCTCCATCAGCATAGCAAAAGGAAAAATTCGGATTACCCAGTTGGTATACAAGCTGCTATGTATTTAGTTTAACGTGAATGCTCAGACTGAGACCTTCCTCCATTACAAATTTACTTCACGGATCGGTAGCAGTTTATATCAATTTGCAGCTCTGCACTTATATTACTGGATGCGAGATCTATCTAACATCTCTATCTATGTGAGGATCAAGGCGCGCGGTTGTAACGCAACTCCACGGCGAAAAACGAAGAACAAGCTTCCCTGTCCGCGATGTGGACTAATTGTCGCCACTACCTGTACGCCGAAGAGACCTCAACCATGGATGTGCCGATTCACCCGAGCCATGCCGCATCAGTTTCTGACTCCACTCCGCAATGTACGATACCAGATGTTCCATCATACCACCATTTTTGCTTCGAATTTCGATCCCTTCAGCTCACTACTTGTCATCTGGATCCCGCGCTACAATTCATTTCGGTGACTACTCTCTTCCGCATGTCTACCATGTTCCACTAATATTACCATGTACTATCAGTTTTGCATTCAGTCTTCACTCTTACATCACTCCTATGTATGACCACTAGCTGTTCGGTCCATACTACCAATTTATGAATCGGGTCTTATTACCTCGTATTTCGATCACTTTACATATTCCGCTACTATTTTTGTGACAACTCCTCAACAATAAAACTCCCCTTAATTCGTATTAGGTACCACTCCCTTCGGTTCGCTACTTTCATCATCGATTTACTGTTTCGCCAGTTAACCATTTTCGCTCATTTTTCCATAAACGGATGTTACTCTATATATGACTATGGTATATGCCTATAGTCCCACAGAGCCCTTACTTCCTTGTATACGACTGATGCGACATGCTTTAGGTTCCTCGACTCCTCCCCCGTAGTATCAGGCTTTCAGCCTTTGGTCCGGCTTTCGTAGGTCACCCCCACTTTAATCTAAGCTTGTGCTTAGCTTTGATACTGACGAATGAGATGGGGCCCGTAAAGTTGCCTGGCTCCAAAGGCAAAATAACTGGAATCGCCGAAGCTTTCTCGACTAGAAACGTCGTGAGATGATAAGGTACTCCGCAAGGAGGCACAAATCGTTCTCAATCCAGCTGCTGTGCTCATCTTTGAGTTGTTCTACGTCGATTTTCACTAGCTATATCATTCAACGTGGATCGAAATCGATTCGAATTCCAGTAGAATAAAATTTGTTATGTTGACGACATTGAAATTTGTGTTACCTAAGTGGCGCTTGATAGAAACTTTTATTCTATTATACCATTTAATTAGTTGCATCAAAGCATATATGCACATAACCTGACCTGCGAAGTAGACCCATCTCCTGCGAGGTGTCGCTGAGGTCCCAAGGAAGCAAAATCCGAGCATCCCAGATATGATGTAAAGCGAATGGGCTGTGAATGGACGAATAAATGAAGAATAAATGGGTATGAATGTGAAATGAGCAAAACATGGAGCTAAATATATGTGTTAAAAGTGTGCATGAAAATGTAAGGAAAGTAGCAACTGGAAGGTCCGAGGTGGTGCCCTGTTAGGGCCGGGCTGCGACATTGGCTGACGTTCTGCAATACTGGTTGTCAAAAACCGAGGCAGAAACTGGTGCAACTTGAGGAAAACTAGTGTGCGAAATGCGGAATGCAAAGTAACCACGATGTCGAAATCTGTTGATAAAGTTGAGATCTTATGATGGGGGACAGGGTTGATACTAGCGTGAGCCTGCACGCATTGTATCTTCTTTGAAACCATCATAGATAACCGTGTGCACAAATGAGCAGAGATGGAGATATTAAATCGATGAATCGAAGAACAAGTGTGCGAAGAGCAGATGGCTAGTAGCCACGACGTTGCTGACGTTCAAATGTCGAAATAATATAATAGCACAAATGGTTGTAAACGGAGGCAATCGAGGATGCAAAGTAGCAAGGTTTACGGATGATTGGCAAAGTTGATATTAGTGGAAGTCCAAATAACAGATGAAAATAACTGATGTTGATAAAGCCGGCACACTGATGCTATTAAAGTGCAATGGATAGGGGGAGCAAGTCGACAGCTTGCTGTCGGCTCCGAAACCTTCCAACTGGGGGGGGGGGAGCAAGTCAGCGTTTGGTGTATTGAGCCTTCTTTTAAAAAGAGGGCTTATTACACTATATTCACTGGCTCCGAAACCCGACAAACTGTAGGACGGATAAAGCTGATGTCTTGTATATTGAACCTAGTTCAATCATACTATTGGCATCGGCTCCGATCCTGCAATGATAGGAGGATAAAGTTGATGGACCGTCAGCTCCGTAACCCATTTAGGTGGGGGGGTTAAAGTTGAATGGTCAACTCCGCCTATCATACCCAAGTAGGGGGGACTAAGTCGATGTTGTATATTAAATTGATTTATCAATTTAATCATACTAAGATCACCGGCTCCGAAACCTACAATGATAGGGGGATACCTATCTCGCAGGGAAGAAAGTTCTGGTCCAGAAAGCTTCGGCGATTCCAGTAACTACTTTTGGGGTCTACCGTCCCCACGTACCCGAGGGATGCGACTGATCATAGCGCAAGGTAACTATGCTTCAGTTGTGGAGCCTCACCAGAGGTTCTCTGGTGCCTCGGGAGCTGGGGAGCCGATGGAAGGTTACTTCCACCCCCAGCGTTGGTTGAGGATGTCTTCGACATACACGAGGCAGCTGTGGTGCCCACATCGCGGGCAGAGCAATAGCTCGGCGTAAGGTTGCGTGATTTAGATTACAACCTGTTGCCATGAACGAGAGATTGGCAGAGATTTAGATAGGTCTCGCATCCAGCAGTATGAATGCTGACCTTGCAGAAAGTATAAACTGCTACCTTCGGGGGTGTTAATGATTGTCGTCAGAAACAATCCGGTTGCTAAAGACAACTGTGTGGCAATTCCACCATGTGAGTAAGGCACCACATAAAACAAGATTAAGGCTCATGCACATAACCTATTTGATGTCACAAAATATACTCATCCATCCACATAACCATCTTCCTAGTGCAACGCATTCAGAAGGCAGAAATAAATTATAAGCTGCCTCAACTGATCGTTGACACTCAGCAAAAACCAAAGAAATTTCAATGCCAAGCTACTAACCCGGTGTACATACAAATATCTTCCGAGTTGTGATTTGGCACCGGTAAACAATAACCAACGAGATGAATTTGCACCGGCATCAGCTCAATCATTGACAACTAGCATAAATAAAAGAAATTTCAATGTCACGAGTCCGGTGCACATGCATAACAAATATCTGACGAGCGGTCATTTGACACTGATAAATAATAACAGGGTAGTGGGTAGCATGTTGGTCTACAATACGAAGGTCGTGAGTTCAAATCCCGGTCGACGCATAATTCCAGCACACTGCCTGCTTGGCTACACCTCTGTCTACGAAAACAAAAAATTCGTAGATAGAGGGTTGTGCAAAGGTCTAACAACCCTTCCACAATAAAAAATGAAAAAAAATGTTAAGGAACCTAAAGGTCAGGAGGCCAAGTCCCGAATCGGGATGTAGTGCCATTGTAGAAGAAGAAATAATAACAGACGATATAAATGTGCACCGGTATAGACTCGAACTTACATTTATGAAAATGAAATAAAAAGTCTCCAGGTGTGATTAAATGCCTTGATTGGATTTTTCGTCATTAGAAGTGCAGTCAGGAGGAATTGCAGTATGATATCAAAGATAATTTCGTGCCATCACACTCGGTCAGCATTTTGGCCATAGAAAATTAAAGTGATAATGATGAATATGATGATACATCAGTCTAACGCGAAAGGAATACATTTAGTACAAACAACCGTGGGGATGAATCAAAAATGATGACATGGCAATTTAAAGTAAAGAAAAACTAATGTATTTCAGTGCTTAAAAAAGTTGTGAACTCGACAAAAAGTAGCCTATAAGATAAGTGAAAAGCTTAGTACTGGGCGAAAAAACGACAGTATACGTACAACCGTCCACGAAATACACGTAGTTAAAAGAATCCGAAAACGCGAAGAGAATCGAAAATAAAATAGAGGTAACACTTTATACTAATACTTGTGTTTCTTTTTTAATAACTGATAAACGACAAGACTGACGGGGAACATCTTCAGCTCCACGGAGCTAGTTGAGTTTTGGCATCTTTGGTGCTGCCTTCACCTAAACCCCTGCCCAAACTCTGCCGGGACCCACTCCGTCCCCATAGAGCTGAGTAGTCGGCTCCTTAGAGCTGGAATACCCGCCTCTTCCAGGCTGCGATCAAATTCGGCTCCAAAAAGCTGATTGTTCAATTCCTTAGAACTGAAATCCCCCGCCTCCCTCAGATTTGGATAAAAATCCGGCTCCATAGAGCTAAATTTTCGGCTCCTTAGAGCTAGAATCTCCCGCTTCTTCCGAATCGGCATCAAATCCGGCTCCATAGAGCTGAAAGTTTGGCTCCTTAGGTCTGGAATCTCCGCCTCTTACTGACTGTGATCGAATCCGGCTCCGTAGAGCTGATTGTTCGGCTCCTTAAAGCTGAAATCCCCGCCTTCCTCTGGTTAGAATCAAATCCGGCTCCACAAAGCTAATAATTCGGCTCCTTGGAGCTAGAGTCTTCCAGTTCTTGCAGGCTATCGAATGCCCTCTACTTTCTGAGTCCAATCCTGGTATAAAAGCCAGGAAAAAATTGGATGTTACAGAGCTATCCACGTGTGCTTGTGAGGGTATGTCCGTGAAATGTTCAAAGTCATAAACAACAAAAACAGAATAAGAAGCAATTGCGATCGCCTGTTGTTTAGCTTTAAAAGCCAAGCTCTTTAATAAATCGTCACTGTTTCATAAATAATATAATTTATGAATCGTTAACGATATCAATTAATAAATTTAAATAAAAATTATTAACGATCACTAAAAATCATTAGACCGCTTGATGAATCATTAATGACTCGTTGACGATCAAATCACTCGTTAATATAATTCATTAACGATTCTTTAATGAATTATCTTGTTTGCTGGGCTTCCATATAAATTTAGCCATGTATTATATTTTTGTTAGTACGAAAGCTACTAATAAAGGCTACGATTGCGCATAAAGCCCGTGCTTACCGTGCTTACAAGCAGCTGCCATCCGAAGTTAATTGGATTAATTTCAAAAAAGAAAGGAACCTGTGTAAATCCAGCTTACAACGAGAAAAATATTTGCGTGACCAGAAAATGAAGCAAAAAATTTTGAGAAGTCCTAAGGGCAGCAAAAGTTTCTGGTCTCTCGCTCGTTCCATCAGAGGTAGCTCTGCATCATCGATTCCATCTTTAATCTACAACAATGAGGTTATTACGGATCCTAACATGAAGGCAAACATCTTAGCGGATTAATTCGCTGCCAACTCTTCTTTACCACCAACGAACTCAAACCTTCCAACATATACTACACTAAATTCCTCCTTAGGACAGATTAGTATTCGTCCGCGAAACGTATACCGAGTTCTTAAGAATCTAGATGCTAACAAATCGTCCGGTCCAGATGGAATCCCTGCCCTTGTCCTTAAAAATTGCTGCGCTTCTCTAGCTAAACCTCTATGCAAACTTTACCGTCTCTGTTTATCGTCCTCCACTGTCCCATCTTCATGGAAGCTTGCAAATGTTCAGCCAGTTTCAAAAAAAGGAGAACGCTCCAATCCCGCTAATTATCGCCCAATAGCAATAACCTCAATTCTGTCCAAGGTCATGGAAACAATCATCAACAATAGAGTAATAGAATATCTCAACATCAATGATATTATTGACGACAAACAGTATGGATTCCGTAAAAAACGTTCCACAGGAGACCTTTTAACCACCCTCACTGAACGTTGGAACAAGAGCATTCACCAGTTTGGTGAATCTTGTATTATCGCTCTTGATATTTCCAAGGCATTTTACAGAGTATGGCACACTGTCCTTTTAATCAAACTTAAAGCTATTAGTTTGGGCGACTTTTTTATTTCCTGGATTGAAAGTTTTTTAGCTAATCGTTCAATGCGTGTGGTATTGGATGGTGTGGTTTTCTCTTCTTATAAAATTAACGCTGGTGTCTCTCAGGGCTTTCTCCCACCCTTTTTCTGATATTTATTAATGACTTGCTATCTTCAACTTTCAATCATATACATAGCTTCGCCGATGACAGCACTTTAGACTTCTCCTATCACTTCAACAGTGCGTCCTTAGCCCGATGTACTAGCTTAGTAGAACAACGTAGGTACATGGTTCAGTCATTGAATGACGACTTGGCTAAAATTCTTAGTTGGGGCAATAAGAATTAAGTTGAGTTTAATGCTTTGAAAACCCAGTGCTGTCTTGTGTCCCACAAACGTGACTCTAACCTTGACCCAATCACCTTCGAAGGCCAGCCATTAACCTCTTCTTCAAGTGTTAAGATGTTAGGTATCCAAATCACAGATAACTTATTTTGGAACGATCATATATTTAACATCGCCAAGGAAGTATCTAAATATTTGGGCTACCTAAAACGGTGTAAAAACTCCTTCACTCATTCTGGGTTACTAACAATTTATAAGGCCGATATTAGACCACGTCTTGAATTTAATTCCCACCTATGGGCGGGAGCTGCAAAAACTTCTCTCTCCTATCTGGATAGTATCCAGTCTCGGACTATTAAAATTATAGGAGATTCTGACATCACTTCTTCGCTCGATTCACTCGAGCATAGACGAACTGTAAGCTCCCTAACCCTTTTGTATCGCTACTACAATGGAGATTGTTCGGACGAAATTTCTAATCTCTTGCCCTCACGTATGCCCTTACCCAGTAATACTAGAGCTGCTTCGCGCGCTCATAAGTATTCTCTCAACCCCACCTTCGGTCGCACTGTCAAATTTCGTGATTCGTTTTTAAGCCGGACTGTTCGAATATGGAACTTGCTGCCCATCTCGGTGTTCCCGCATGACTACAACATTCAGCAATTTAAAGGAAATATTCATAGCCACTTCCGTCTCTATCCCCTTAATTCCCAAAAACCAATATCCTTCCCCCTCACCGGAGCTGTGCTTCAGTACAAAAGAGCAACCCCTCTAGTTCCGGTGACACATAAAAAAAAAAAATCTTACGATATTTTACATGAAATAGAAATTTTTGTGATCCCGAGAAATGTTTTATGGGAGTGGTAGAAGGGGTGATATCATTGAACTAATTTTTTCCCCATCATGCTAGATTAGCTATAAAAATTTTTATTCAAAATGCAACCTCCGAAAATTGAATAGGACCTGAGAAAATTAGTGTGATGGATTTAGTGAAATTGTGCAGCTTGTAAGTTAAAAGGAGTGGAAGGTTTTTATTCATTTTTTTTTCAGAAATAGCTGTGAATATTATAAAATTGACATGCCTTAAATTTCAGACTAGTAATATTCATGCTTTCAAGAAAATAAATTTTTTGTGAAGTCAGGAAATTGTATAATACATTGTGACCAGAAAGAAGCGGGATTTTGCAAATAAATTTACTTTGGGGAATGATATTTTAAATTTTTTTTGGTAAGCAGGTAGGACTGTCCTTAATTATTATCCCAAAAATTAGGGTGATCTGTTAATAGTTTGTTTACAGCAGCTGGTTGAATGGGTACACCTCAGTAGTCCACGGCGATTTTTGTTTAATGTCCTTTTTGCATCCATTCCGATGATTGTTGACTGGTTTGCATGTCAAACTCAAAGATCCATATCTCATCAACAGTTGTAATGAATGTAGGATCAGGATTCGCACGATCAAGTATGTCCAAAAAGACCTTTTCACAGAAATTTTTTTGAAGAAAATTCAGCTTTATCGGAACAAGTCGAGCAAGGACGTGTTTCATGGTCAAAGTATCCACCAAAATGGAACGAACGGACTCGCGAGAGATATCGAGCTCTCCTGCTATCTCTCTAACACTGGCATGACTAGTTTTGAGCACCATTTCCATTACGTTTTGAATGTAGTCGAAAGTCGTCCAGAACGAGTCATGTTTTCAAAGCTCTCTCGGCTGTCCTTAGAGGCTCATAAGCTCGTGGTTTTGATATTACTGAATCACCGTAAGCCTTTTCCAACATTCGCAACGATTCCGCACACAA
This sequence comes from Chorisops tibialis, assembly GCA_963669355.1. Classification (NCBI taxonomy): domain Eukaryota; kingdom Metazoa; phylum Arthropoda; class Insecta; order Diptera; family Stratiomyidae; genus Chorisops; species Chorisops tibialis. The sequence continues at coordinate 271,854,052 of OY770262.1, forward strand.
AATTTGGTTGGAAATACTAAATTTAAGACTAAACTCTCTGTCCCATATTTTTATCCATTTAAAAATCGCCAGGTGTACTCAACTAGCTGCTGTAAACAAACTGATTAACAGACCGCCCTATTTTTTGGGATAATAATTAAGGACAATCCTACCTGCTTACCAAAACGAAAATTTTGAAATATCATTTCCTTGAAGAGTTTTATTTACAAAATCCCGGTACTTTATGGTCACAATGTATGGGAGGGAGTAGAAATAGTAAAGCTAATCAGTTAATTTTTTCTCATATTAATAATAATGCTAACTAAGTATCTAGTACAAAATATGAGCTCGATAAGTGTTATACGTATTGAGAAAATAGATTTAGAGTGTTGCATGAAAAAGTGCAGTTTGAATGGGCGGTGATAGAAGGAGTGGGGGATTCGAATAGTTTTTATATTATACATCACATTTGAAATAAAATAATATATTCCAAATTTCAAATTATTAGCTTTTATAGTTTCCAAGAAAATTTGATTATTGTATTCAAAGTATTCAAGCTTGAGACAAGACGTTCTAGTGGTGCCTTTGCAACATATTGAAGTGTGCTAGAAATTGCTGGATTTCAATTAAAAATTAATCTAGTTCACTTTAATTTGAAATAATCATAAAGTTTATTTGTCGTTTTTGAATTAAATCGATTTTACACTATTCACTCTCAATATGTCGCTTTTACTGTTCGCACCATTAGCGCTTTTCCGATGACACAACTCGATCGGATTCTCAATCCCGACTGACTCCCTATCATAAAAGCTCGCCCTTTTTATTTCGATCTGTTCGACCGTTTTTCGACCTTTTTCGCTATTTCTATGAATCATTTCCTTTTCGGCGAAGCGTTTAGTTAAAATTTGTCAACGATTGTATGCCAAAGGTGCACCTACAATTTTTTAAAAATTATTCTTTTATTTCCATCTTACATGTCTCATTCTCCTCGGTTGTTCCTTTTTTGTAATTTTTTAATGCTTAAATAGGTTTTTGTTTAAATTTTCTGAATAAACAAATTAATTAAACTGACACAATTGTGCATTTTGAATTTAAAATAAATGCAAATTTTATTGAACAGTACCTAATATTTATTATGATTCCAATATCTGACAAAATCGAAATTTTGACGAAAATGTTAAAAATTTAGATAAATCCCTTCAAATGATAAATACATATTAGTTTTTCACCTCTCCTGGAAATTTCCGTCACCCTTCAATTAATATCACATCTCGTTTTATTGTCATGAGAGCCGACATAACATAAGCTGTGTAATATAAACACATAAGCGATATTTTATGATAATATTTTGCAATGTTATGCTTTTAGGCAATGCGATTTCGGACTGAACGTTTTTTCGTTAAACCAATCTGAGAACTTTGATTTTATGTAGCGTGTGTTTCTGAACATAATTCTTCCAATCACACAAAAACAAAACTACACTGCGCGTCACTTGATTGCGTACACAATTTTTTTATGAGAAAAAAAACGAATAAATCGGGAGCGTCGAAGCCAACGCCTAGAATTCGCAAGAGACCAAGTCATGTGACTTGGAAAAATGAGTGGCACAGGGTCATCTGTTCGGGTGAAAAAAAATTTTATTTTGAAGGTCCTCATCGATACCAAATATTATTTTCATGATTTCAGAAATTCAGAAATTATTGGTTCACTTCGTCACACCGATTGTTCTTAATGGACAGGATGTGGAAGAGGTGCAAGATTTTTGCTATATTGGAAGCATTGTCAGCATGGGCGGCGGAGCCGAAAAGGATGTTGAGGCTCGGATAAATAAAGCTCGTCAGGCCTTCGGTATCCTTTCCCCTTTCTGGAGGTTAAGAGAGATCTCCCTTCGCACGAAGCTGCGAGTTTTTGACGCATGCGTCAAATCCGTGTTGTTATATGGTTGTACTACGTGGAAAGTGACCGTTCGACTTACCAAAGAACTACAGACTTTCGTAAACCAGTGCCTCCGACGCTTTAGGAATATTCTGGCCAGAAATGATCTCCAACGACGAAGTTTGGAGTACAACTGGCCAGACTAAAATAGGTATTGAGATTCAACGGTGGAAGTGGCAGTGGATCGGTCATACTTTGAGGAAACCGGAGCGAAATATCGCAAAACAGGTTTTGGACTATAATCCTCAAGGAAGACGTCAGGTTGGTCGACCATGTAACACATGGAAGCGAGCAGTTGAGCAGGAGGCCTGAGGAATAAACAAGTCCTGACAACAGCTTAAGGCCGATGCTCAGGATCGCGCCTTGTGGAAGAGAGTTGTTTCTGTCCTATGCCCCTATAGGCGGTCTTAACAGGAATTTGATTGATTGATCGTCACAGCTGAGAAGGTGGTGTATTAGTGTGTCGAGCCATTTCATATTCTGGAACGAACATTTTGGATTTTCAAAACACTAGAATGGCTGCCATATCGCATCAAACTACTTTGACAAAAGCGATTTCGAAATTTCACTCACTGTTTGGTGGGCAACATTGGACTTTTCAGCAAGATAACGCTCCAATAATTACCGCAGGGAGCACTATATCCAAGATTGGAAAGGAAAATGTAGGTTTCCTGCCGAAGCCTTTATATTCGCCTGACTTGAAGTTAATGGGGAATGATTGGGGCTTGCTTTTTCGTAGGGTTTATGAAGGTGGCAGACAGTTTGAGAGGAAAGAGGGCTAAGCGAAAGCAATTGAAGGCGCCTGGGCACAAATAACATTAAGTTCGTTCGAATTAATGTAGATCTCCTTGTCTAAAAGACTTTTCGAGATTATTTTAAATAAAAAAGTAATACCCATTATTAAAAATTAAATCAAACTAATAAATCATTATCATCATCAGTGGCGCGACAGCCCAAATCGGGCCCTGGCCTCCCGAAGTCGTCGCCTCCAATCGTCTCGATCCAAAACCGGGTCCTCCAGCTGCTGATTTTACTTTATTGTTTTAATAATAAAGTATTGTGATCGACTTTAAAAAAAAAAAAAAGTGCTACCCTAAAATTTTGTTTTTTCGCGTTTCATGACTAAAATAGCCAAAAAATGCAAAAAAAAATCCGTTCGTCTGTACGCCGTCCGCCGGTGTGTGCGCTCAGCGCACATTAACTCCCAAACCCTTCAAGTTAAGAAGTTAATTTTTGGAGGGATTGTAGATAGTTGCGGATCTCAGACGGACACCCATTTTGGGCGGTGTAAGGCTTCAGAAGGAGGCGGGGGAGCACTTAAGCCGAAAACTAAGAATTCAAATATCTCAAACATGGTTACAGCTAGGAAGCTAAAAATCAATATACATATAAAAGGGTTTATGGGACAACTTTAAAAATTAATTTAATTTTTTTATGCATTGGGGTACAAAAAGGGGGGGTTAAAAACCAATTGTCGGCCGAATTTTTTTTTCAAATGATAATATCTTCGAAATTACTTAGCATAAAAAATTTATATATTTAGACCATCAATGTGGCATACAGATTCACTGGAATCAGCTTACATAGAGGCTAATTATTGTAAGGGGAGGGTCAGGGGGGGGGGTGCAAAGAAAAACACTTAAAAACCAATATCTCGGCTATTTGTTGAGTTATGTAATTGAAACTTGGTACTTATATTAAGCTATACTAAAGAATTAAGCAAAAAGAATATAACATTTGGACAAATTAGTAGTGGGGGAAATGAGGAGCATTGAACTTTCCAAAATTTTAAACCATTATATCTCAAAACTGAGTACAGATATCAAATCAAAAATAAAATTTGTCAGATTGTAGAGCTATATAATTTTTAATTTTGGTAAAAGATTCAAGTTGGAGGGTGGAAGGGGAGGGATGTGGAAAGCAAAAATGTTGAAAATTTTGAGTCATTTTTTTAGGGCTCTGGTAAAAGATACAAAGTCTTAATTTTGCAGTTCAATACATCTATTTATTATACATACAGAAAAAATAATAAAATTTCTGCAATTGTTATGCACCGACCCCCCTGGTCTAACGTACACAAGGTGTTTCATGTGTAATGAAAAAACACATAAGCTGAAAATTTTTGAATGAAATTTTAAGGTAGAAACTTGAAAATTTGTGAAATATATTTAAAAAAAATCCCTAAAAGAATGAATTATTAACTGGTCGAATACCTTTAAAACTTCTACCCCCTCCCATACAAAATTATTTTTTCGACCATTTTTAAAAAATCAATTATCACCTAAAAATGGAAAGCTATCAATTTGAAATTTTGCACAAAAACTTTCAAAAATAATTGAAACTGCGTCAAAAGTTTTGAGATCGCATTTGCCCTTCTACCCCCTCCCATACAAAAGTATGATTTCGATCAATTTCAATAAATCTACTGCTAACCAACAAATTAAAAGCTACGAACTTGAAATTTCGTACGAGCACTTTACAAAAGAAATGAAATAAAACTGCATCACAAATTTTACATTTCCCTTATCTCATCTACCCCCTCCCATACAAATGATTGGTTTCGTGAATGTAAAATGCACCAAATTATATGAAAATTCTATGCAACTTCGTCTATGAAACTGACATTCTATGCAGAAAATATTTGACGTAATTGAGGCAATCAATTGAAAAATTATTGACATTCACCCTTCTTAATATGACCCCTCCCCCCCTCCCCCCTCCCTCATTAAAACCCAAACTTGCATAAACGAATGAAATATTGATTACATGTACTGGAGCTATTGATCGTATTCGCAACTAAGTGTTGAATTGGCATCACCTCTGCCCTAAAGTGGGTTCCACTTGTGAAAGGGGGTTTCACTTGTGAAAGGGGGTTTCACTTGTGAAAGGGGGTTTCACTTGTGAAAGGGGGTTTCACTTGTGAAAGGGGGTTTCACTTGTGAAAGGGGGTTTCACTTGTGAAAGGGGGTTCCACTTAGTCTTCCCTAATCGCTTTAACTTGCATATTGACTTTCCATGCATCATTAACTTGTCCCAAAAATAATAAAGTTGCGCCCGACTTGTTGGCAGTTTATTTAATATGGCTTTGCTGTCTTCATCAACCGAGTCTTCCCATCGCTTGTGTGGTTTGCCTACTACTACTACTTTGCCTACTAATAAATAATAATAAGAAATTGTTTTTGTCTCACTAACATTATTACTTTATTCAATTTCCATGGGGTAACACGCAAATTTTAGTACTGTCCGCAGTACCGGTTCTTTGCTTGAAATTAATAAACTCGCAAAGGGATTTTCGTGATAAAACATCCTTTCAGTCTGTATACATACATTTTCATTATTAGAGACTAGAGCAGCGGGAACAATGAAAATCTCTCAGAAAAATTGTGTCCGCAATCAAGTAACGCGCAGTGTATACATATTTTTTAATCAACCCAAAACGCATTAAAAATTTAATGGAAGTCAATAAAAATAAAATTGACGCGACGGAAAAAATAGATACATTTACCAACCATACGAAATGGGGCAGCGTTCGAGCTTCTGGATACTGGATCAATATGTTCAGATTGACCATCTGCGAAATCAGAGTGCGTATGCTAAAAAAGCCATTCAATATTACGCGCATCAAATTCAGAAACCGCAATTAAAATGTTATCACATGGAACTTAACAAAATTGTACATACGAACGCAAGGAGGGAACAAATTATTATTTCAGATCAAAAGCTGAACAATTATGTACAAGCGTGACTTTAACTAAAACTTAACTTAAATTCTGGTGTGCTCGGTTCTTTTGAACAGGCATGTGCGATATCAAATATCGTAAAAATTCATATAAACAGATACACAAAGTATGATAAAGTAAGAAATCAAAACTGCAAGAATTCTGTTTTTTTAATTTTCATTTTAAAAATTTTTTCATGATAATGATAAGAAATAATTTGCACTTCATTTCAATAAATGCATATTGACTCGAAAATGGTTGGCACAGTGATAACAATATTGATTAGTTGTTCCGAAATCGACAAAATCCTTTAACCTCCCATACAAATGCCATATTTCAGAAAAGTAAATTTATGAATTCTTTGGAAAACATTTTAAAGTTACTAACATGAAATTTTGAAAAAATTTTCTTGGATCAATACATAAAATATAGTATTATAACATTTTTCTCCCACCATTAGCCATCATTGCGTCTAAAAGTCTGTACACACCTAAAGATTTCGCATTACTTCCGAAGCAGATGTTCCTGAAAGCAAATCGAAAGTACACTGATGCAACGAAAGTGAGCACTTTGCGTATATTTTGTCCTGATCAGGCTTTTTATAATTAATTTTCACTTTCGAGATAGCATTCGATAAATTCAAATACTTTCGAAAGGCAGTATTGAGTTTCATAACAATAGTATTCAACAACAAGCCAAAACAATATACAGCAATCAGCTGTTTTATCACCTTCCACATAAATGGAATAAGTTTAGAAAATTAAATTTATGAATTTCATGAAAAGCTATGACTATAAAACAAAAAAAAAACTTTTGATTATCGCTTGATTGGGATCAATCAGAATTATATTGTATTTTGTTTTAATTTATTATTATAGAAATGAGTTTTGATTTATTTTTTCTTGATTATTTTATGTTAGGTTAAATTCCAATTTCGCAATTTTATGCAAAGCTTATATTGAGTAAAAACTGCTGAAATCTTTTCATAAATATTTGCTAACAAGATATCACTTTTGGCATTAAGCCATTAATAAGCAAGCGAGAACGTGCGTAGCTCCCACTTATGCATATTAATTTTTTAGAATAATTTATTAATGTTGTCGTATAGCTAACAAAAAATAACGCAACTAATCGCGAATTTTCTCATCAGTGGAATGATCTTAATCGTTCTAATGATGGATACGAAATATTACTTATGTGTCCGATCAGAAAAAAATAATGAATTTGGCATATCACTTCAAATTGGCATACAGATGAATGATGAGAAAAATTTGTTTTTAGCAATTAAAGAAATTGTTTTAAATTAATTTAATGATGAAAATATGTGCTACAACTACTCCCCTGCTGTCATTTGTTTACAGACTTATAATATAGTGCCTAAAATGTTAATTTAAATAGGCATGAGGCAGATGGTCGTTGAGTGTGTCTCTATACTGCAAATTGTAAGTAGTGTAGTATATGGTTTATTAGAATTAAAGAAGGCGTTTCCTCGGAAACTTTAATGAATTATAAAAGTATTTTATACATTACAGGCAGAGCTGTGCATTGTAGGGTGACCCCCTAAATTCTTCCCTGATACTTTCGAAATGTAATAGAAAATCATAAGAGGACTACGATTGGGCGTATAGCCCAATTATGCGATACTCTAGATGAGAAAGAGATTTGTTGGTTTCACATCATGATAGAGTTGCTATCAAAATGTTTTATAGAAAATTTAAGCATCAAATATTTGATAGGTTTTGAGAAAATTAGTGAATTACATTTAGCGAAATTGTATAGTTTGTATGGGAGGTGGTAGAAGGAGCAGGGGGCTTTGAGTATTTTTTAAGTAATAATTATGAAGATTAAGCAAATTACTTTTTTTAAATTTCAGACCAATAACATTCAAACTTTTCAAGAAAATCGATTTTAAGTTAAGTTCTGAAAATGTGTCACTTTGTATGGGAGGAGGAAGAAGGAGTGAAGCTAATCAATTAATTTTTTTCAATGTTTCTGATAATTTTAAATATACATTAGGATTACAAATAAGTTTCCACCGTTTTCTATCAAAAATTAGGAATGTATTGTGAAAGAACGTTACATTGCCTTTTACTCAAAGTATTGTCCATCACACACGACTACTTTTTCCCATCTTTCTGGCAGTGTTCGGATACCACGTCGGAAGAACTCCTCATCTTTTTGGACTACCCACGAATCGACTCAATTTTTAGTATCTTCATATGATGTAAAGCGCTGCTTAGACAGGTCATGTGCCATCGACCGGAATAAGTGATAATCGAAAGGGGCAATATCTGATGAATACGGTGGGTGGGGAAGGACTTCCCAATTAAGTGTTTCCAAATAGGTTTTGACCGGCGATGCGGACGAGCATTATCACGTAGGAGAATAATTTTGTCGTGTCTGGAGTAGTAATGGGCACGTTTTTTCTTGAGTGCTCGACTCAATCTCATTAAATGTGTTCAGTAGAGAGATCCAGCAATGGCTTCGCCCGGTTTGCGCAACTTATAACATACGACATCAAGCTGATCCCACGAAATACTCAGCATGAGTTTTTTTTCCATGAATATTCGGCTTGGCAGTCGATGTTGAAGCATAGTCAGGTGGTCCCCATGATTTCCTCTTCCTTGGGTTATGGATCCATTTTTCATCACCAGTGATTATCAATCAAATTCCTGTTAGTGGCATAGGATAGAAATAACTTTCTTCCGCAAAGCGCGATCCTGAGCATAAGCTATGGCCAGGACTTGTTTATTCCTCTGGCCTCCTGCTCAACTGCTCGCTTCCATGTGCTACATGGTCGACCAACCCGACGTCTTCCTTGAAAATTATAATCCGGAGCCTGTTTGGTGATGTTTCGCTCTGGTTTCCTCAAAGTGTGAACGATCCACTGCCACTTCCGCCTTTGAATTTCAATACGTATTTTAGTCTGTCCAGTTGTACTCCAAAGTTCGTCGTTGAAGATCACTTCTGGCCAGAATATTCCTAAAATGCGTCGGAGCCATTGGTTCACGAAAGTTTGTAGTTTCTTGGTAAGTCGAACGGTCACTTTCCACGTAGTACAATCATAACAACACGGATTAGACGCATGCGTCAAAAACTCGCAGCTTCTCTCTTAACCTCCAGAAAGTGAAAAGGATACCGAAGGCCTGACAAGCTTTATTTAGACGAGCCTTAATATACTTTTCCGCTCCGCCGTCCATGCTGACAATGCTTCCGAGATAACAAAAACCTTGCACCTTCTCCAGATCTTGTCCGCTAAGAATAATCGGTGTCTTGTGTTCGAACTCATGTGCATGTGCTTGGGTTCACGCACAATTTCAGTCCCGCCTCTTTGCATTTAGAATACAACGAGCGAACATTTGACTCTAAGTCCGAACGGTTATGTGCAAGCAAACACACGTCATCAGCATAATCAAGGTGACTTAAGATGTTAAATAGTCTCCATTGAAGACCCTTAACTTCCCCACCTTCCAGTGCAGCTTTCAAGATGTCATTTATTACCACCAGAAACAGGGCTGGTGATAATATGCAGCCTTGTCTGACACCAGTTCGCACAGGAAAACTCTCGGACAGCTCTCCTCTATGCAAGACGCGACACTTTGCATCTTCGTAGGATTCTTTAATCATTGCTATGACCTTATCTGGAATACCTCTCCTACGCAAAGCATTCTATATGTATTCTCGCTTAAAGCCTTCTCGAAGTCCACAAACATGAGATCTAGTGGCGAACCCATTTCGGCGGACTGCTCCAATATTATCCGTAGGGTATTTGTGTGGTCGGTGCAAGCCGACCCTTTACGAAATACAGACTGATAAGCTTCGAGAGTGCTCTCAATGACATCACTTATCCTATTGCGAATTACTTTAGCCATAATTTTTGATACGGCAGTAAGTAGACATATACCACGCCAATTGCCACAATCCCGAAGGTCGCCCTTCTTCGGAATTTTCACAATGACGCCCTCCTTCCATTCAGTCGGATATCTTCGTTCATTCCACACCTCAGTAAAGAGTGGGAGGAGTATATCGGCTGTTATTTCCAGATCCGATTTGAGGAGTTCATTGTCATTGTTCATTGCGTCATTGTGAAAATTCCGAAGAAGGGCGACCTTCGGGAATGTGGCAATTGGCGTGGTATATGTCTACTTACTGCCGTATCAAAAATTATGGCTAAGGTAATTCTCAATAGGATTAGTGATGTCGTCGAGAGCACTCTCAAAGTTTATCAGGCTGGATTCCGTAAAGGGTCGCCTTGTACCGACCACTCAAATACCCTACGGATAATATTAGAGCAGTCAACCGAAATGGGTTCGCCACTACATCTCATGTTTGTAGACTTCGAGAAGGCTTTCAACAGCGTTAAGCGAGATTACATATGGAATGCTTTGCGTAGGAGAGGTATTCCAGATAAGGTCATAGCTATGATTAAAGAATCCTACGAAGATGCAAGATGTCGCGTCTTGCATAGAGGAGAGCTGTCCGAGAGCTTCCCTGTGCGAACGGGTGTCAGACAAGGCTGCATATTATCACCAGCCCTGTTTCTGGTGGTAATAAATGACATCTTGAAAGCTGCACTGGAAGGTGGGGAAGTTAAGGGTCTTCAATGGAGACTATTTAACATCTTAAGTCACCTAGAGTATGCTGATGACGTGTGTTTTCTTGCACATAACCGTTCGGAATTAGAGTCAAATGCTCGCTCGTTGCATTCTAAATACAAAGAGGCGGGACTGAAAATAAATGTGCGAAAAACCAAATACATGCACATGGGTTCGAACGCAAGCACACCGATTGTTCTTAACGGACAGGATGTAGAAGAGGTGCAAGATTTTGCTATCTTGGAAGCATTGTCAGCATGGACGGCGGAGCCGAAAAGGATGTTGAGGCTCGGCTAAATAAAGCTCGTCAGGCCTTCGGTATCCTTTCCCCTTTCTGGAGGTTAAGAGAGATCTCCCTTCGCACGAAGCTGCGAGTTTTTGACGCATGCGTCAAATCTGTGTTGTTGTATGGTTGTACTACGTGGAAAGTGACCGTTTGACTTACCAAGAAGCTACAGACTTTCGTAAACCAATGCCTCCGGCGCATTTTAGGAATATTCTGGCCAGAAGTGATCTCCAACGACGAACTTTGGAGTACAACTGGCCGGACTAAAATAGGTATTGAGATTCAACGGCGGAAGTGGCAGTGGATCGGTCATACTTTGAGAAAACCAGAGCAAAATATCGCAAATCAGGCTCTGGATTATAATCCTCAAGGAAGACGTCGGGTTGGTCGACCATGTAACACATGGAACCGAGCAGTTGAGCAGGAGGCTAGAGGATTAAACAAGTCCTGGCAAGAGCTTTAGGCCGATGCTCAGGATCGCGCATTGTGGAAGAGAGTTGTTTCTGTCCTATGCCCCTATAGGGGGTCTTAACAGGAATTTGATTTTGAGGAGTTCGGTTGGTAGTCCGTCTATACCTGGAGCTTTCCTTCCCGCCATTGACCGAAAGGCGGAAACTATCTCTTCCTTATCTGGGGGATCGCCCCTAATAGAGGATTGTTGCGGTTGGATGTTTGGTAGTTGTTCTGTTTCTGGAATATCTTCCTCTGACAAGATGTTTAAAATATCAGAGAAGTATTCCTTCCATCGCCGCAACTTGTGTACTTGTACTTGTACAATGGCGCTACAGCCCAAATCTGACCTTGGCCTCCTGATATTCAGGTTCCTTAACATTTTTCATTACTTATTGTGGAAGGGTTGTTAGCTCTTCGCACAACACTCTACGAATTTTTCATTTTCTTAGATTGAGGTGACCAAGGTATACCCAAGCAGGCAATGTGCCGGAATTATATGCTGCGCCGGCCGGGATTTGAACTCACGACCTTCGCATTACAAGAGCAACACACTACCATACCTACTAGGCTATACCCTAGCCGCAACTGGTGTTCACTAATATTAAGGAGAGTTCCGTTGACATCTCTCACCAGGTGGTTGGCGGTGAAATTCCTGTTCGTCAACTGTTTCATGATCTTAAATAGTGAACCAATATCCCCATGGTAAGCCGTAGATTCCTTGTTGGCGAGATCTTCAATGGCCTTTCTCTTGTCGCGTCTATCAGCCTTTTTAAGCTGCTAAGTTCTGCCTAAATTCGGGTATTCGTTGGTTGACATCGCTTTGAGAGATGATTGCCAATTTCGCTTTTCCGATCGCCAACCTTGTCCCATGTGTCTTACGACATCCAGGGTTTCTCACCACTTTGTACATATCCCACAAACTCTTCAGCACTAGTTAGAAATGTGTTTCTGGTTGCCTCCAAATTGGCGTCCAATGTGCGCATTTCATATTCGTCCAATGTGGATTACTTTTTGCGTAGAACGGTGGTGTACTCGCGATTTTTGTTGGGATATTTGTGTTTATCCAAATTAAGCTTGTGCTTCATTTGAAGAATTTGTGGTCGTCGGATAGCTGCTCAAGCAAGCAACCATCAAGTGGTGATCGCTGCCCACGTCAGCTCCACGCTTCGCTCACACGTCGAGGAGACATCTTCTCCATGAGCGACTTATAGCCAAATGGTCGATCTGGTTCTGAGTAACATCTTTAGGGGAAAGCCAAGATGTTTTATGGTGACTCTTGTGTGGAAAAAGGGTCCCTCTGATGACCAATTGCCGAGTACTACAAAACTCCATAAATAATTCGCCGTTTTCGGGTCTTTTAATCCAAGGTCGGGACCTGTCGACCCAAGGGTCACCATGTTTCCCCATGACGTGTTCTAGTCCAGTGTTGTCACAGCCAACCTGGGCTTTCATATCTCCCGAGATGATAATAATATAACCTCTTGAAACACGAAGGTGGCACTCAGTTGACTATAAAACTCCTCTTTGTCACGAGGTTTTTTGGTATTATTTGGTGGGTAGCACTGTAGAATTGTAACGTTTCTGACGCTGCTCCTGAGGCTGACGACGGTAATCCTTTCCGAGATTGGTTCCCCCAGCTGATAAGACTATTTCTCGCTCTCGGTGTAAGGACGACCGCCACGTCAGTTTTGACTTCATTCTCAGAACCAACGTACAGAATGGTGTTTCCACTCGGCGTTCGATCTTCTCCTGATTTTTATGGGAGAAGGTAGAATGAGTGAAACGAACTTAATATTTTTTTAAACATTTATAGCAATTATCGAGAGACAAATTCTGGCAAAATTTTAAGTTTTTACAATTTCTAGTTTTAGTGGAAATCAGTATAATGCATTTACCACAATAATGCATTTCAAACCAAAATTTTTTCATATTGAAAATATTTGCATTTATACTTTGGTAAAAATTTTGACGGTTTTGAAGAAAACTGATTTAATTGAAATTTCGTGAAATTTGTATGGGAGAGAAGTAGAAGTAGTAAGGTGAAACTGATTGGTTCTTCAAAATTAATTGCAATTATAATAAAAATAATTCTAACAAATATTCATTCCTTTCACTATGCCAGTTTTAATGAAAATTAAATAAAGGCATTTTCGAAAATTGTGCATTTGTATGGGAGGGGGTAGAAGGAGTAAAGGGATTAGATCGGTATTTCTTGACGCAATTTATATTCATATCATTATACTTTGCTCTGATTTTGAAGTCGATAGTGTGTATAAACTTAAAGTTAGTTTTTTGCTAAAAATGACATAAGACAAATTTCAGCACGATAGGTCAAAGCGTTCGAGAGTTATATTGTAGACAGATGGATATGCGGATAGACGGTCACTCGGAATCGAGGCTTTTGAGCGACAAAAATTATTTCTGTACCCTTGGCGACTCTCTGTGAGCATTATTTCTTAGTGTTACAAACGGTAAGACAAACTCAATATACTCTCAGATTTTATCTAGAGTATAAAAATCCTTCTGTCTGTTCACCGTACGCCATACATAAGGATTTCTATAACCGAGATCCTTAGAAATGGGAAGTTCAATAGGAATGTAGATTGGGTAAGTGAGGTCCATTACCTAAATTTTGGAGAGTTTCAGATGGATGTCTAAAGTCAAAAGCTACTCTTGTCAATAGCTCCACTACGAATGCAGATATTAAGCTGGAATTCGACATTCGGATATATTGGTTTATGAGAAATGGAAGTATGTACCCAGTGGAGTACGAAAAGGGTGGGGTTTGGGGCTAAGAGCAAATTTTCGGACACATTTTTTTTTCAATAAATATATCTTTGGAATTATTAAATGCATTAAGTTAATATTTTGAGACCATTTCGGTGATATTGTTAACTTTGAAGGACAACAATACTTATAAGGAGGATGGTCAAAGGTGCAAAAAAAATTAAAACATAACATGACTACGATTGGGCGTATAGCCTTACAAGAGAAATTAAATAAAATTGCATCACAAATTTCACGATTCCCTTACCCGCTCTACCCCTCCCATACAAATGTTTCGTGAATGTAAAATACACCGAATTTTACGAAAATTCTATGCAATTTTGTTTATGAAACTGGAATTCTGTAGAGAGAATATTGGACGTGATTCAAGCGATCAATTAAAAAAGTATAAACATCCACCCACCCTTACTATCACCCTTCCCTCATAAAAACCCTAACTTCCATAAACGAATGAAATATTGATTATATGTACTGGAGCTATTAATCGTTTCCGCAATTAAGTGTTAAATTGACAACAGCCCTGCCCAAGAACTCCCTTTCACTTAGTCTTCCCAAATCACCCTTACCTGCATATTGAGTTTCTACGCATCCGCAACTTGTCCCAAGAATAATAAAGTTTCACCCGACTTGTTTATTTAATGACAAATTCATAAAGAGCTTCCACTCCTACCACCTCCCACAACTGCACAATTTCACCAAATCCAATACACTAATTTCATCAGTAACAATTTAATTTTTGAAGCTTGAATTTTGAATCAAACATTTTGATAGGAAATCTAGAGTGATGTGAAAAAATTATTTCAATAACGTCACCCCTTCTACCACTCCCAAACAAAATTTCTTAAAATCAAAAAACAAAAATTTTCATCTAGAGTATCGCATGATTGGGCTTTACGCCCAATCGTAGTCCTGTTATGTCTTAAAGGAAGATTACTACGGCTTTTTTAAAATCAAGTAAAATTTATGCGTACCCATTCGATTGTCACTCTTCTCATGCCTATAACTCATTTTTGATTTTTTGGCATTTGCTGGCTTTTGCGGTAACTAAAAACTGAAACTCTTTTCTTAATGGTTTCTCATGAAATCACGTCGAAATTTTAAAAAATATCTATAGTACATTTATTTATGTCTAACGCCATTTTTTCTTCTACAATGGCGCTACAGCCCAAATCGGATCTTGGCCTCCTGATATTCAGGTTCCTTAACATGTTTTTATTTATTGAGGAAGGGTTGTTAGCTCTTTGCACAACCCTCTTTCTACGAATTTTTAATTTTCGTAGATTGAGGTGACCAAGGTATATCCAAGCAGGCAATGTGCTGGAATTATATATTGCGTTGACTGGGATTTGAACTCACAACCTTCGCATTACAAAACCAACACGCTACCCACTAGGTTACACTCTAGCTCTAACGCCATTTAGGTCCGTTAAAAAATATTGTATCAGCTAATTTCAGAGAAAGATGTTTTCTATCAAATGCTGACCGTAAAGCTGCTCTAAACAGAAAACAATAGTTCACATTAAATTTACATTTAAAAATGCGCTGTAAGAAATTTCACGAACACGTTAATGAATCAATTTTCGCAAAGTTATACATCTGCTACTCTCCTCCCCATCAACTTAATATTTTCTGGGTACTGTGTCCCACCAGCCGCCACTGTTTAATTGTAGCATTTACTTGGGAGATGGTAAAAGGAGTGGAAGGATATACAGGTATCTATAATCGATTTTATGTTAAAATGCAATGTTTTTAATTTCAGATCAGTATCTTTAAATTTCATAAACTCCGTGTCATTCAAAAAAGAAAATGTTTTGAGTTGCGAGCTCGTTGTCTAAATCGGATTTTTTCAATATCAAAATATAAACAGGTGTTAATATTATTTGTAACTTCGATGATAGATTGGAAAGAAAATAAAAAATATTCCGCATACCACATCCAACCCCTTAATATAACACCGGTAGTAGACTTTTCTCAACTTAAAACAATGCGTTATAAATATTACGCAAAATAAACACATGTAATGCAACACCAAATTATATAACAAACCACAGATGAAAATATTAACTCACATAAATATATATATATATATTTTTTTAATTTCCAATAAATCACAAAACAACTATTTAAAAAAAATTATATAGTTCTAAATATTAACGAAATAATCTTTTACACACGTTAAATTCAACGAAATTATTATCACACGATTAGCACTACTTGGCCAAGTTCTAAATAAATTGAACGCGACGAGCTCGTTCCGAGTGAGCACCAAAATTCAACTGAACAAGAATTAGAAAATATCAAAAAGATAATTCGCTCCACATGCCCTGCCTGGACCACGAGAAACCCTAAAAGATACATCAACCTCAATAAAAATATTTCTTTCCAATCAACAACACACATTTCGAACGAAATTCTTAATAAAATTACGAAAATAGTTTCGCTTTATTTTATTTATTGCCCAGGATCAATCGGACAATTCCACAAAATGTAAAACAACTTAGCTATGCTCTTTTAAGTTTTAGATTGTTTGATTCGAATAGTTTGCGGAGTTCAAAGTTGTAGTAATGTAGTTAAATTATGAGAAGGAGGCACTACAGATGAACATATACATATATGTATGTATATGATACAATATTTGTTTTTGTTTTAAAAATTATTACTTATGTATGTTTTGTCTATGCTCTGATATTTATTCATATTTTGAAATCGGCGTTTTACTAGTAGGATGAGATAAAGTATTTTAGATACCGAAGAAGTTATAATAACATCAGAGAATATTATTATAAAACTAAATTTAATTTATTACATTATTTTCTAAAATTTTGGCATTTGTGTGATCTGAGACTTCGATAAAATTTCAATGTTTAAATATCACTGGTATGAAAGTTATATATTAAGTGAAATATGTGTGAAAACATTGTAGTTATTTGTTTGCAGCGTTCATAATTTTTAGATAATTTGATAAATTTACTTTTTTGAAATCGTGGCAGGGGTCGATTTATAATAAAAGCGGGAGCGAAGCGAGGGATGGAAAATTTTAAAATTGTAAATGGGCGTCGATCACATAAGTTCTAGTAAGTTGGATGGCTTCCCTATCACCCCTGCCTTCACGTGTTAAGTACACTTCTATGGGATTCTCGCCATGGGACTTCCGTTTGATCACAATTGATAATTGAGTCGATTTTTCCGTATCCTTATATAATGAAATTTTGTTGTGTGCAAAAATCAAAAAAATTGTGGACTAAAGCATGAAATTTCAATAAGGCAGCATCTTATTCGTGGCCGGTAAAAGGTTGTGAGCTGAGACGTGATAATTGTGAATTAAGAACCGACATATGTTCAGTGGGGATATATGGATGATGATTTCAAACGGGAATCCCCTGGTCTGTACAATGAAGGTTCTTGAGGTTTACCCTAAGGGACCTTCCCTGGTATGATACGTTGCGTCTTCCTCCTTACAAACAGCGCCTTAAACTCCTTTCTCTAGAGTCGCTTGAGAATAGACGGGCAGTTTTTGCATTGAAATTAATTTTAGAAGAAATTGATTCCCCATATTTGCTCGAAGCCATAACTTTTAGTATTCCTCGTCGATCCTTGAGAAACTATGTGCCACTCGACATTCATCATCATCGCACCAACTATGGACAAAAAAACAATAATAATTACTGCCGAATTGACTATAATTTATCTACCATGCAGTTAAAGTCAGCTTTATGTGATAAAAAATTTTTGGATTGTTAATTGTTTTGAATTTTAAATTTGATACTCGTGTGATGTATTTTTCAAGAACTTTTTTTTTAACAATAATTTGTAAGTAATCATTGTTTTGGTGAATTTGAAAATAGATAATAATAATTAAATATGAACTTTGGCGTTACTTTGAAGATATAGAGAATTAAAATTAAAACGAATAAATATTCATTTTTGGCCCCGCCTCTTCAGAGCCCAATGGATGCAAAAGTTAAATTATTTTTAAAGTTTACCTCACAAATCACTCGATATGTTGGTAAGTCAATTTTCAGAGGTTATTTATTGTCATAGTTGAGATATTCTCATCTCTCGTTTCCGATTCTATCTCTCTCTCCCTCGTCTTCCTTACCCCATACTTCTATAATGGCACTACAGTCCAAATTAGGCCTTGACCTCCTGATCTTCAGGTTTCTTAACATTTTTTCATTATTTATTGTGGACTAGCAAACGCCCGGGACTTCGTCCGCGTAAAAATCGCATTAATAAGCAAATTTTTGAGAATGTAGTTAGTAATACATTATATGGGATATTTAATCCGCTTACATTAATGGATCTTTGAACACAATGTTTTGTATTTTGTTGGAGTCACAACCATAAATTATTAAGAATGAAAGCAAGATACTCGCATTTGAATGGGAGAGGCTCGTGATCAAATCAAATCCGTGATTCGAGATCATATGTATACGTGTTAAGGACATGTGAATAGTTGTAGCTTGTGTTAATTGAAAAAAGCCCAAATAAAATGACATTAAGCTTAAAAACATAACAGGACTTCGATTGTGCGTAAAGCCCCATTATATGATACTACCGATGAAATCGAAATTTTTGTAATCTTAAGAATTTTTGTGTGGGGAGTGATAGAAGGGATAATTTTTTTCACACCATGCTAGAGTAGCTATAAAAATATTGTGCACCAAATTTAAGCTTGAAAAACTGAATAGGTAACTTGAGAAACTTAGTGCATTGGATTTAGTGAAATTGTGAAATTTGTATGGGTGGTGGTATAAGGAGTGGGGGGTTTTTGATAATTTCTCTAGATACATCTATCATCACCATGAAATTGATATCTTTTAAATTTCAGATCAGTTAGATTCACACTTTTCAAGAAAATCGAGTTTTTGCAAAGTCGTGAAATTGTGTCATATTTTAAGGGAGGGGGTAGAAGGAGTGGAGCCAATTGGTTAATTTTTCCCGATAATAATAATAATACTAATTATGGATTCATCAGAAAATTTTAGCTCGATCAAAGTTATACGTACTGAGAAAATTCTTTTAGAGTATTTCATGGAAAAGTGCAGTTTGTATGGGAGGTGGTAGAAGGAGTGTAGGGTTTTTGGTAATTTTTCTAGAAATAACTGTAATTACCATGGAATTTATGTGTTTTAAATTTTAGATCAGTTAGATTCACACTTTTCAAGAAAATTGAGTTTTTGCAAAGTCGTGGAATTGTGCCACATTGTATGGGAGGGGGTAGAAGGAGTAAAGCTAATCGGTTAATTTTTCCCGATAATAATAATTATGCTAATTAAAGCTTTAGTACAAAATTTTAGCTCGATCAAAGCTATACGTACTGAGAAAATTGGTTTAGAGTATTTCATGAAAAAGTGCAGTTTGTATGGGAGGTGGTAGAAGGAGTGGAGGGTTTTTAGTAATTTTTCGAGAAACAACTACAATCACCATATAATTGATCTGTTTTAAAGTTTAGATCAGTTAGATTCACACTTTTCAAGAAAATCGAGTTTTTGCAAAGTCGTGGAATTGTGCCACATTGTACGGGAGGGGGTAGAAGGAGTAAAGCTAATCGGTTAATTTTTCCTGATAATAATAATTATGCTAATTAAAGATTTAATAGAAAATTTTAGTTTGATCAAAGTTATACGTACTGAGAAAATTGGAGTATAGTATTTCATGAAAAAGTTTAGTTTGTATGGGAGGTGGTGGAAGGAGTTGGGGGATTCAAACTATTTATATACTTGAAGATTGCATTTATAATAGAAATAATATATTTGAAATTTCAAATTAAAAGCTTTCATAGTTTCCATGAAAATTTGATTATTAAGTTTTTGAAAATGGATCACTTTGTATGGGAGGGGGTAGAAGGCGTGAGGGGAGAAAAATAAAACCTAAAGCAGATTACTCCCAGAGGCAGAACTAATAACCTGTGAAAGTTTCATTGCAATCGGTGCAGCCGTTTTTGCGTGAAAGCCGGAAAGACAGACAGACAGACAGAGAAATTTTTTAAAAACGTTAAATTCTGCTTAGTTATTGCTAAAATGAAGCAAAAACTTATTTATAGCCATTTATAAACAAATCACAGACAGACACTACAATTATATTTATATAGATGGGTTGCTAGCACTTCACACGACCCTCTATTTACGAATTTTTCATTTTCGTAGATTGAGGTAACCAAGATATACCCTAGCAGGTAGTATGCAAGAATTATATTACGTTGACCGGGATTTGAACTCACGACCTTCCCATTGTAAGACAAACAAGTTACCCACTAGGCTACACCCTAGCTTACCCCATGCTTCATCAAATTCCGTCACCCAAAAATTAACTTTCCATCTTTAACCGTTTGGGGATTAAATTTTAACAATACTTTAATTTAAGCACAATAAAGCAAAAATACACAGCTAAGTAATTTTTTATTGGCAATTGGTATAAAATCTATTCCGTATTTTCATAAAAGAAAGGAAATAATAAAAATCTTCAATAATAATTTTATATCTGTAGTATTTTATAATACACTTAGTTTTGATGCCATATAGCATATTGCGTTCTGGCTATAAAAAAAAGAATTTCATTGCCTTATGGAATACGATGCTATGTGAAGTGAGTTTCAAGTGGAATAATGGTGGGAAATTCAAATCGAAATATTCTCTCAAATATTAATTTTGCATCTTCTTGTTTCAATAATAAATCAAGTCTTTAATTATGAAGAATCAATTTGTTCGAATTGCAAATGAACAAACGTAATTATGAAATGTATGGAATTTGTGAAAACGGCTGACCGGAAGTAAGAAAACCCAAATGGAAACTTAATCCAGCGACCGTTAAAGGAGTTTTCATAAGCAGCGTATCTAATACGCAGCGTGGACTGAATGGGGAACTGCACGTCGGAAATAGCGTGTTATTCAGGGGAAAGTGTTATTAGTTTTATACGTTGTGAGGATGAGCCGTTTAAGAAAAAATAATGCTTTTTAAAAATACATTTGGCGGAGGAAGAAGGAAAAATACTGTAAATTTACGTAAACAGAAAACATATCAGCAATTTGTTTTTGAACTGGCGAGAGGAGGGTGCTTTCAACATATTGATTAACATTTCAGCATTTCATTGATAAACAAGAGAAGTATGTATAGAAGCAATTTTAGATTTATCCGTGAACAATTTAGTTTGATCTAGAACGACATTAACGAGGACCTGCAAACTTGTCCCTGCAATTGAGTGAGGGCACCCATAAGTCCTGCTTGTGGCCCCTTTTGTAGTCTGCATGTTTCATATTCCATATATCGCGAACGAAAGAACGAAGAATATAGCCATAACTTAAAAATCAACATTTTGAGAATTTGGGCTGTAGTGCCATTGAAAAAGAAGCGTGCACGTACGACATTGAGACTGAGAGTTACTTGCCTTTGTCTTATTGTTTATAACACTAAGAAATAGTGCTTGCACAGAGTCGCCAAGAGTACATAAATATTTGCTGTCACTCAAAAACCTTAATTTCGCGTAACGGTTTGTCCGTCTGTCTGTCTACAATATACCTCTCGAACACTTTGAGCTATAGGACTGAAATTATCATTTTGAGCTAAAATCAATTTCTTAAAATTCCGAAATTTCATGAAATTTCTGCAGTTTGTTTAGAGCTTCCACAATTTTAATACTTTTCTGCTTTTTCACATTTCGACTATCAACCAGCTTACCGAATCCGATAAAGAAACTTGATAATGTTCTAGCTTAGAATTTTCGCACTGATATGTTTACAATGCCACAATTACTTATGATAAATGGAATAAATAGAATTTTTGATAAAGTAAGATTTAAGATCTCCCTGAGTCATACGTAGAATGAAATGCTAAAGCAATCTTAAGACCAGACTTATGAACGCCTAATCCCGAGGCCCGTGAATCAGTGTATGTGATATACCAATTTTGTAATTATGTGGCATGTTATAAATTTTAAGCGTGCACACCAGGAGGGGTTAATAATAGCTAAAAAAAAAATTTTATCAAGAAAATACCACTGATTTGTAACTATAAACTGGATAGGTAATTTGACTGCAAGATTTATGATGATTGGGAAGGGGGGAAAGTGAGCAAAAAAAATTAATAGCTTATTTTTACGGTTAGATGATTGATCTGCTGTCCGGTTGACTCCCCGCACGGGGGGTAGTTGCATTGAGGAGGACTTTGCCAAATCATGCAGGTATTCTTGGAGACTTTAGTGACCCCACGGACTCGTGCTTATCGATAGGGTGGACTAAGTCGGCAGCTTGCTGTCGACTCCGAAACCTATCAAAATGGGGGGAATAAAGTCGAAATGCCTGTCTTCGTCTCCGAAACCTACCAAGATAGGGGGGATAAGGTCGAAGTGCATGTCTTCGGCTCCGAAAGCCATCTATCACAGGGAAGCAAGTGCTGGTAGAAAGCTATGTGCGATTCCGTACTTTTGGGGTAGACCGTCCCCACAAACCTGAGGGGTGTGACCGATTAAAGCGCAAGTAGCTCTGCTTCGGTTGAGGAGCCTGACCGGAGGTAATCTGGTACCTCGGGAGCTGGGGAGCCCATGGAAGGTTACTTCCACCCACAGCGATGTTTAAGGTCGTCTTGACGAACACGAGGTGGCTGTGGTGGGCCATATCGCGGACAGAGTTCTGCGGTGCTCGGCGTAAGGTTGCGTTCCTCAATCTGGTGCCATCAACGAAACATAACAGAATTATGATGATACTCTAGATGAGATGGAAAGGACTTTAATATACCGGAAAATAAGTCATCTCAAATTCTTTCGAATAGTGAATAGAGGTTTTTGCATGGGAGGTGGTAGAAGTAGAGAGGGAGGTTTGAGGCATGGCATGCAAAATGTTTTTTGCTGAATTTAAAGCTTTTATTTTCATTATTTTTACAGAAATTGAACATAGTTTTCCTGAAATCGGGGCATTTGTATGGGAGGTGGCAGAGGAAGTGGAGCGTTTAAGATGATTTTGAAACTGCTTATCATCATCGTTATCACCATGCTTTGATTCAATTTCGATTGCTCTCATATATTCGAAGGAGAAATGCTTTTCTTGAATTTATAATACAGATATTTGTATGGGAGTTGGTAGAAGGAGTGAAGCGGAGCTGATAATTTTTCCTAACACTTATTTAAATTATTAAGAAACAAATTCTGGCAAAATGTGAAGTATGTGCTTTTTCTAGTTTGAATGCAAATCTATAAAATGCATTTAACAAAAATTATGCATTTGTATGGGGGGGGGTAGAAGGAGTGTACCGATCAAAACAAATTTTTTTCATATTATTAATATTTCTATTTGTACTTTCTTTGTACAAAATACCAAGCTGGTAGCTTTAACAGTTTCGAAGAAAAATAATTTAATTTAAATTTCGAAATTTCGTGAAATTTGTATGGGAGAGGGTAGAAGGAGTGAGGTGAAGTTGATAATTATTCTTAAAATAAATTGCAATTATAGTAAAATTAAGTCTGACAAAATTTCGTTTTTTCAGCTTTACTAGTTTCAATGGAAATCGAAAATATGTATTTTTCAAAATTGACCATTTGTATGGGAGGGGTAGAAGGAGCAAAGGGATTGGGTCAATATTCCGTGATATTAATGACAGCTATATTGTAATACTTTGATGTAAATTTCAAGTCGATAGCTTAAATAGTTTCAAGGAAAAATCAATTTCTTTTTATTTCGAAATTTCATGAAATTTATATGGGAGGGGGTAGAAGAAGTGGGGGGATGTAGCACTTTCATGAACTTAAAGTTACTTTTTTGCTAAAAATGACACACACAAATTTTTAGTACTATAGCTCAAAGCTTTCGAGAGTTATGCTGTAGACAGACGCACAGACGGACAGACAGCAACACGGAATCGAAGTTTTTGAGCGACAACAAATATTTCTGTACCCTTGGCGGCTCTGTGTGAGCGTTATTTCTTAGCGTTACAAACGGTAAGGCAAACACAATATACTCTCAGATTTCATCTAGAGTATAAAAACTGGCAGAGATTTAGATAGGTCTTCCATCCAGCAGTATGAATGCCCAACTTGCTTTAGGTATAAACTGCTACCTTCGGGGGAGTTAATGATTGTCGTCTTATACAATTCATGTTGCTAAAGACAACCGTGAGACTAATCCGCAAAGGTAGTACACTTCACGTTAATCAAATATAGACATATACTGTCCGGTTGACTGTAAATCAAATCGTACTCTTGGTAATATTGATTCGTCACCACCGTGGCAAAAAGATTGAAGTTCGTGTTTTTTTGTGGCCACACCCCCACTGCTTCTATCTCTTTCCATAAAATATATTATAATATATATTTTGAACTTTAAATAAATCAATTTTTAACAAAACTAGAAAGCAATCGCCATGATGAAAGTAGTATTGATGTGTGTACTATTAACGTAAAAAGAAATGTTATGATTAGCTGTCCTTTTCTACCTCCTTCCATACAATGCACAATTTGAGAAAATATATCGTTTTCTTAAAAACTATTCAAGTTAGAAACTTGGAATTTTGCCAGAATTTCTTTTATAATAACTACAACATAGTATAACAAGAAACCCAGAAAATCTTTCTAACAAAGTCCTTCCCCTTCTACGAGATCCCATTCAACTGGACGAAATTGGAAAGAGTTTATTGCACAGGAAAATAGGCCATCTTAATTTTTTAGCATAGTGAGTAGCGACTTTTGTATGGGAGGAAAGTTTATAATTTTTTAGTATAACTCTGAACTTGGTATGCAAACGTTTCGTTCTAAATTTAATATTCTGTAACTTTCATAATTTTCAAGAAAATTGATACAAAGAAAAACACTTAAGAAATAATATCTCAACTATTTTTTAAGCTATATAATGAAAACTTGCAAGATATTGTTATAGATCTGGCAATGATCTCTCTCAAATCTGCCAGAACTATTTAGAATATTCTTCCAACATGTAGAGGGCTTCTAGTAATTTCTCAAAGACACAAACAATGACACCCGACGCCATCTAGTAACTTCCAGAATAGTCCAGACACAGCAGAAAAACATACACCAGAGAAGGTTCGAGACTCGGATAAACCCATTATAAATAGCCAGAGCTCACGACAAGGAATCCAGTGACTCAGTGACAGTTTCATGGAAAACACCTAGCGGTGTAAGTAAGCGAAAGTGATAGATCGCCGGTGTTCCTGGGTTGTGCGAATTAAGTTTTTAGAGCGAATTTAGTGAAGTGATCGGGAAATTGTGTATAAAGTGCAATAAATAAATTATCCGTATATTTTAAAACGAATTGAGTTTTCTTTGAAATCCAGCGATCCCCTAGCTCGCAACAATTGGTGTCAGAAGTGGGATTTCAAGGATAAATTCGGGTTAAAAATCGCGAGTGAAATTAAAAATTCTCGGAACGGATAATTTTGTGAGAGCGGAAAAGTGAAACTAAAATTCTCGAACGGACAGTGAGAATTTTGTGAAATCGAATATTCTCGAGTGCTCTAGTGAACAGTGACTTTAATTAGCGAAGTAAAATCGCGGAACTAAAATTCTCGAACGGACAGTGAGAGTTTTGTGAAATCGAATATTCTCGAGTGCTTTAGTGAGCAGTGACTTTAATTAGTGGAGAAAATTTAAGTGAATTCGGATCGCGGAAAAACTTAAAATAATCGGTAGTGAAAATGCCGCGTTATTTAAAAGACTTAAAAGTAACGGAGCTGAAGGAAGACGCGAGTTATCTACACTAGGGAGCAAGTCTGAACTTGTCAGCCGTATGATCGAGACACTTGAGGCTGAGGGTGAGGATGCAGATAGTTTTGAGTTCCAAATCGAGGAAACTCGTGCAGAGGAGTGTTCTGGTGCATCGAATGCTCTGACACAGTTAATGCAACAAATGATGCACAAATTGGATCAACAATCAGCTGTGACAACGAACATTAATCAGAAATTAGAGCAACAATCAGCGGACATTAATCAGAAACTAGATCAGACCTCAAAGGACCTTAACCAAAAATTGGAGCTGCAAAATAATAAAATAGACACCATGGGTAAGGCCATAGAAGAAAACGTTGAGAAGAAACTTCGAATCTTCGAAGAGCAAATTGCGGAAAAGACATCCGGGATTGCAGAAGAAGTCGAACGCCTAAAAAGAGACTTCGATAATGTGAAGGCGACTGGCGTCATCAAGACAGAACATGTTGCGCACAAGGGTCTCAAGGCTCCAATCTTCGATGGACAAACACCGTGGGCTATTTATAAGACCCAATTTGAAGCCGCCGCAAGAAACAACCATTGGAATGATCTAGAACGGGGAACAGCTCTTATATTGGCGCTAAGAGGTCCACCAGCAGAGGTTCTTCAAACGATTCCGCAGGAGCAACAACAAGACTTTTCAACCTTAGTCCAGACATTGGATCTTCATTATGGCAGTGACCACATGCGAGAGATCTACAAAACGCAACTGTACAACCGAACTCAAAAGAATGGTGAAACACTTCAAGAGCTGGCACGCGATATTGAACGACTCACACTATTATCGCTGCCTAATGCGCAAACAGAGCAACGAAACGATACAGCTGTTTTCGCATTTAACAATGCTGTACAGGACAAAGAGCTGCAACAGGCGTTAAAACTGGCAGGTAAGAAAACGATTGGCGAAGCCTTAGTATATGGGCTGACGTTCGAAGCTGCCAAGCAAAGCTCGCGGAGTAACTATCGAGTTCGAGAAATAGTAGAAGAATGTGTGTGCCAAAAAGCCGAGTACACCAAGCGGAGCGAAGGATCTGGTGCTCCCCGATGCTGGAATTGTGGACAGGCAGGACACTTAAGACGCGACTGCCGCAAACCCAGAAAAGCGATCAACTACTGTTCCGGCTGCGCTGCTAAACAAAGAGGAGGAAGGGGCGAACCGTCACGAGAGCACGCTTCGCCTAATGACAGTCCGGGAAACGAGTAAAGGCCAACTTCATGGGGCAGAAGTTGGCTGGTAGAATCGACGCCCCCGGAACCATCATCGCAGTTTCTCGACTACATCGTTGTGAAAACGACTTATGTATGAGTGGTCGAGTCGGCAAATTAAACTGCATCATAACAGTCGACACAGGCGCAACACGGTCAGTGCTAAGATCTGACCTCGTAGATCGTACTTGGCTTCACAACACCAAGAAGTACGCACTTCGCACTGCTACAGGAGAAACTACAACGGTCCATGGAGAAATAGCTCGTGACATACAGCTTGGGGATTTGACCTTCTCGCATGTATTCGTGGTAGCTGACATTACCGATGAGTGTATCCTTGGAATGGATTTTCTGAAACCACACGGTATCCAGCTGGACTTAGGACAACGAATAATGAAGTGGCGGAATATTGAAATCCCGATGGAAATAACATCCTCCAACACAACAAAGCTGCGAGTTGTATTATGCGAAGATGCGGACATACCAAAGTCATCTGAGAATGTTATTTGGGCAGAGCTCGATGGTGATCCCGGGAACCACCGATTCTACCTCATAGAACCGGAAACGACACCTGCATTACGAAGTCTGATACTAGGAAAAACGCTCGTAAAAAGGAATGAGAAAATGATGGTACCAATAAGAGTCCTGAACGTTGCGGACAGCACTACCAGCGTAAAGAAAGGAGATGTAATTGGCAGCTGTGAACCAATATTGGCGGTGACGAGTATCGACAAGGCAGAACCACATGACGTACCCTCTAAAAATAAGCCAAGAAGGAAGGACAATGTAACATCAACACTTCTTCAGTCAAGCAACCTTAGAGGAGAACAACACAAGCAAGCCGTAGATCTAATCGAAGGATTTAGCGACGTCTTTTCCACCGGTGATGACGACTATGGCAGAACAAACTTAGTGAAACATCGCATAGATACGGGAAGTGCTACACCGATACGTCAACCTCCAAGAAGAGTACCATTAGCGAAACAAGGAGAAGTCAATTCAATGGTCAAAACTATGGAGCATCAGGGAATCATCGAAGAATCAAAGAGCCCGTGGATATCGCCAGTAGTGCTGGTAAAGAAGAAGGACGGCAGTACCCGTTTTTGTGTGGACTACAGGCGACTGAATGATGTTACGAAAAAGGATAGCTATCCACTACCAAGAATCGACGATATCATGGACACCCTGACTGATGCTAAATGGTTCTCGACGTTGGATCTGAAAAGTGGTTACTGGCAAGTGGAGATAGATGAAAAAGATAGAGAGAAAACAGCATTCTCTGTCGGCAGTGGACTGTGGCAATTCATCGTAATGCCATTTGGCTTGTGCAATGCTCCAGCTACGTTTGAAAGACTAATGGAATTCGTTTTGCGTGGCCTGAGTTGGAAAACTTGTCTCGTTTACCTGGATGATGTGATCGTTATCGGCAGAACATTCAAGGAACACCTAAAAAATCTGCAGGAAGTCTTCCAGCGACTACGAGCGGCAAAATTAAAACTGAGTCCGAAAAAGTGCACTTTATTTAGTGCAGAAGTCAAGTACTTAGGTCACATCGTTTCAGCTGATGGCGTAAAGACGGATCCGGAGAAGATACTGGCGGTGAAAAACTGGCCTACTCCAAGTGATAAACACCAGTTGCGCAGCTTCCTAGGCTTAGCGACATATTACCGTCGATTCGTAAAAGACTTTGCCAACACGGCGAAATGTCTGCATCAGTTAACGGAAAAAGGAAAGTCATTTACATGGAGTCAACAGTGCCAGGAAGCATTTGAGAAAATAAAAGACCAACTCTGCGACTCCCCAGTTCTGGCGTACCCAAAACCAGGTTACGGTTTCATCATAGATACTGACGCCAGCAATGTCGGTATCGGAGCAGTGCTATCACAGGAGATCGACGGGCAGGAGAGAGTGCTATCATACTAAAGCCGAGTACTCTCAAAAGCAGAAAGGAACTATTGCGTAACTCGCCGAGAGCTATTAGCCATTGTAGAAGCAACGAAACATTTTCACAAATATCTCTATGGTCAAAAGTTCCTTCTTCGAACGGATCACGCATCGCTTAAATGGCTACTTCAGTTTAAGAACCCCGAAGGCCAAGTAGCCAGATGGATTGAAAGGCTCGAATCCTACGATTTTGAAATTGTTCATCGAAGAGGAAGAATCCACGGTAATGCCGATGCGCTTTCACGTCGTCCTTGTCCACCGAACTGCAAGCATTGTCACCGTGTAGAAGGAAAAGAAGCCGGAGAAACCATTCAGAGGATAACGACCGAACCAAAGGATGGATGGAAACAGCAAGAACTGGAAGATGCCCAACGTAAAGATCCAGATATTTCACCGATCATGGCATGGAAGGACGAAATGAAACGGCCTGAGTGGAAAGACATCTCACAATTCAGCGAAACCCTGAAGTGTTATTGGGCACAATGGAACTCCCTTCACCTAGACGGCGGATTATTAAAACGGAAATGGGAAAACGCTGACGGAAAGTCGTATCACATGCAAACCATCGTCCCGCATTGTAAAGTCGAGGAGGTTTTGAAGGAATATCATGGAGGTACCTCCGGTGGGCATTTGGGTGTAAATAGAACCTTGGCAAAGATACGAGAAAGGTTCTATTGGATCCATCTCCGAGATGATGTCGAAAATTGGTGCCGTAAATGTACTACGTGTGCATCAAGTCAGGGCCCACACCGCAGATCCAGGGGAGAAATGCAACAATACAACGTGGGAGTCCCATTTGAGAGAATTGCTGTGGATATTGCTGGACCATTTCCGGAATCAGAAAATGGTAATCGCTACATTCTAGTGGTCATTGATTATTTCAGCAAGTGGCCTGAAGCCTACGCAATTCCAAACCAAGAAGCAGTAACCGTCGCCGAACAAATTGTTACCAACTGGGTGAGCAGATTTGGAGCTCCACGTGAACTACACTCCGATCAAGGGCGCAATTTTGAATCTCAAATATTCAAACACGTGTGCCAAATGCTGGGAATAAACAAAACCAGGACAACTCCATTACATCCACAGTCCGATGGAATGGTGGAACGTTTCAATAGGACATTGAACTCAAACCTATCCAAACTCGTCAGCGAGAGGCAACAGGACTGGGATCAGCACATCCCTCTATTTTTAATGGCCTACAGAACATCGGTGCATTCAACAACAGGAGAAACCCCGTCCCGAGTCATTTTCGGAAGGAATATTCGAGTCCCTGCGGAATTAATGTTTGGAGTGCCACCAGACCAACCAACGAATGCCAAAGATTACGTCTCGGATCTTCGATGTCGACTAAACACAATTTATAACCTAGTCAGAGATAAAATTGATTTGGCGACCGACCGCATGAAGACGAGGTATGATCAACGGGCGAATTCATCAGGATTCCAAGAGGGTGATTTAGTTTGGCTATACAATCCCAAACGACAGAAGGGCAGATCGCCGAAACTACAGCGCAACTGGGAAGGCCCTTACCAGATCATCAACCGGTTAAACGATGTCGTCTATCGGATTCAATTACATCAAAAACCCCGTACAAAAATGAAAGTGGTACATCTCGACCGACTAACAAAGTACCACGGTGCCATTGCGGAAGTGAACGACTCTGTTCGGGACGAACAGGGACTAAGGAGAGGGTAATGTTATAGATCTGGCAATGATCTCTCTCAAATCTGCCAGAACTATTTAGAATATTCTTCCAACATGTAGAGGGCTTCTAGTAATTTCTCAAAGACACAAACAATGACACCCGACGCCATCTAGTAACTTCCAGAATAGTCCAGACACAGCAGAAAAACATACACCAGAGAAGGTTCGAGACTCGGATAAATCCATTATAAATAGCCAGAGCTCACGACAAGGAATCCAGTGACTCAGTGACAGTTTCATGGAAAACACCTAGCGGTGTAAGTAAGCGAAAGTGATAGATCGCCGGTGTTCCTGGGTTGTGCGAATTAAGTTTTTAGAGCGAATTTAGTGAAGTGATCGGGAAATTGTGTATAAAGTGCAAAAAATAAATTATCCGTATATTTTAAAACGAATTGAGTTTTCTTTGAAATCCAGCGATCCCCTAGCTCGCAACAATATATTAAGCTGTTCTAGTGGAATGTGAGAAACACTTTAACACTGTTTGGTGATGATAGGGAAAGGAGGGGAAAGCATTTCAAAAAGTGTGCATTTTTCAAAATTTCAAACAGCTATATCTCAAAATTCAATACACTTTTTAAGTTGAAATTCTATCGGAATGTAGAGCGCAATGACCTACTATTTGGTAAAATTTTTAAGTTATAGATTGTAAGGAGTAGTGAGGGGGAAGTGGTGAGCCAGAAATGTCGATAACTTTCACTTTTTTCTTAGGTTTCTGGTAAAAGATAAAAAGTTGAAATTTCGCGCGTTCACTCATCTAACTTATAACATAAAGATAAAACAGTAAATTGAACCAAAACTAGTATGCACCGAAGTGGGGCCCTAACTTATTATTTCATGTGTATTGGGGAAAAAAACAGCAAAACGTAAAATTTTTGATTAAATATTAATCTTAGATCTTGAAAATTTGGTAAAATCATTTTAAAATGCATAAAAGTTCAAGATATTAACTGGCTGAGCACCTTCAAAATTTCTACCTCCTCCCCTACAAAAGTATTATTACGAACATTTTCAGTAAATTAATTTTCACCAACACATTAAAAGCTATCAACTTGAAAATTTGTAAAAGCACTTTCAAAAACATTTCAAACAAAGTTGTATCAAAAGTTCCTCTACCCTCTCCCTTATCTGCATTTCACAGAATCTACTTCGTCTGTGAAACTAACATTCTATAGAGAGAATTCTTTCAAACAATTATTTATATCAACCTAATTCTAATATAGCCCTTAGATTAAAATCGATTCAATTTTAGATATCAAGTCGTTGATTTCGAGCTAAGAAAAAATCGATTTTATTTTGAACTCATGCATGGAATACAAATTATTTGAAATTATGATATTTGTACTTTATTCGAATCGTAAAACGATTCAAACCCGCGAGTTTTTCCACTGAATCACCGATACTGTGAGTCACGTGACTCCAAATATAGGCACAGTTTTTCATTATTGTATTGATTATATATTATATCATAGAAGAATATTATTTAAGCTACTCGTGTTAATCAGAAATAGTTGTGATTTTAACTATTAGTGCGTTTAAAGGAAATCTATCGCATTTCAGTGTCGTGGTATCTCTCTAAATATTTTTATTGGCGCGGTGGCATTTGCGACTCTTCGCATGGTGCATATGAAGAATCGGTATCGAGTATCTCTATTCGAGGCAAATTGGTTCCAAAGAAGGCGAAGGCAGGCCGAAAAGCTTATGGCAACTGTATTTTGAGATTCGCATGTGATGATCTCTGCTAATTACTTAACAAGCAAAAAACAATCATTGCGGAGTATTATTTGAACACGAATAAAAGTAGCAGGGTTTTATAAAGATGATAGTGGCAAAGAATTTATAATTGGATCACAATTTTTGTCCATTGAAAGTTTTTTCAAAGAACCTATTGATTCAGTGCATGCTTCGGATCTATGTTTCGCTAAAGGATTCCAAAGCTAAGAAAGGCCTACGATATCGAAGATATTACCTGCAAGATAGTTTGTCTTCCTTATGCTGGTGGGTTTGTATTGTTATAGGTCTGGCAACCACGCAATATTGATCTTCCCGAAAGTGCCAGAACTATATAGAACAGTTCCCCAATATGTAAAAAGCAATAACCATAAACATCTAGAAACATCCAGTATAGTCTAGACATACACCGAAACAGCATAAGGTAGGCAATTAAAGATCCAGAATAGTCTAGACACACACACTCACACACCCAACGACACCTGACGGAAGCTTCGAGAACTGGGAGATTTGGCATAAATACACGGTAGCTCTCAGCGAGCAGGCAGTCATTTTAATGATCGAGACGCGAATCAGTGGAAGCGATATAGCGATACGCGGCGGTAGTGCCAGATAGGCGAATTAAGTAAAAGTGTGAACTAGTTAAAGTGAAAATTAAAGTAAAAGTGCGAATAAATAAATTATCCCTTATTTTTAAACGAATTGTGTTTTACTTGAAATCCGGCGAACCCCTAGCTCGCAACAGTATTAATACCAATTTTACATCAATGTACTTACTGCTTAAAGTAAAAGCGGGACCACTTATTTTGGATTGCAAATTAAACTTTAACAAAAATATTTCAGATAAATGACCCTTGAGCCAACACTTGTTTTTCGTTGCAAAGTTTTTTTGATAAACCCACCGAGAAATGATGTTGCAACCATTATGGTTTGTAAAAATAGTTTTATTTAAAATCTTCTTTTAATTTATGTTTTCTCAGGAAAGCACAACAATAAAATCCAGCATCTAACTAATGAAATAATAGAATTTAAAAAAATGGTTGCATAGCAGAAGGAAGTACTTGGTAGGCAAATGGCCATTTTGGAGATAGTTGCTACCAAAGTGTTTTCGAATGTTACTAATTTTAAAATGTTTCCGTTAAAATCGATTGAGGATATTCAAAACTATGAAAAGGATCTTTAAAGCATGCCAAAAGATCAATTGGTAGAGATTTTCGTATAGAACAAAAATGCAATACATAAATAATATTACATTAAAACAATAATTGGGCAATCAAGATTATCGAAATGCCTAAACCATTTCTTGTCGAATGATGTCATTCTCAAGGTCAACTGGATATTACAATCACTTGAAAATTATTTTTTTTAATTTTTATGACATTTTCGTGCTAATATTAGTCACTCCCTAAACATTCATGTAAATAAAAAAAATAAAACCAATATATTATCGTAAATTTAAATAAGAATTTAGAAATAAGAATTTTGTTACTTTTAATTTATATGATTTTTTTTTTATTTTTTGATTATTAAATATTTTTGTGTAGAGACGCTTTTTTACAACTTACTTTTTTTGGTTTTAAAACAAAAAAAAATGCTGTCGAAGATTTTATTATACACAAAGCGTATGTAAAATCTTCTAAACGCTTTTTATACACGCAGATTTAAAACACGCTTCGGTTGCGCTTCAAAGGAAGCACATTCTGAGCGAAGCAAGCTTTAAGGGTGCTTCGCGAGAAGCGAATTATAAACATGCTTTCAATCTGCTTACTTATAAGGACATGTAATGTTAAAATTTATATGGAGTGTAAGAGGGCTTGGAGCACTTCACTGCTTCGAAAGTTGCGTTCTGGAATGCCTTCTGGAGAGCTCGATTTCCCGCTGGGTAAAGAAACTTTTGTGATAAAAATTATACAGGTGAAATTGCAGATCGACAACCGAAAGCGATGAGGAGTACTTGTGTCGTTATTAGACAGACAGTCACTTCGGTTCGAGTTACAAAAAAATCATTTGTGTACACTTGACGGTTCAGTCCTAACTATATTTCTTAGAATGGCTAGGATTGGATTAAACCTCTCAGATACCAAAAAAAAACAGATAACATTAAAAAAATAATTGCATTGCTAGCTTTTATAATTCGATATCATCTGTTGGTGTATGACATTGTTTTACAAAAGTAATACTGTACTCTAAAACTGTCAGTCCGAGAGTAACAGCTGTAACCGAAATTAAAATTCGAATTAAAATTATATCAACAGACTCTAAATAGTAATACCCTAGACACGAGCTGATCATGCCGAAAAAAAATGAAGAATACAGGAAATTCTGGAGTGCAGTATGAATAAACGGATGTAGTTGTTTTCCACGGCAGTGATGCAGAAATGCCCCGAAACTCGTAATCAAGTTGAAAAGTAGAAGAAAGGAAGCCATAAATCCTAAGTAAAAAATATCGATAAGAACTATTCCGATATAAAATATTTTTTGATTAATACCAAAAACAGCATGTACGGACGCTAAAAATTGGCCACTTTCATAAACCACTTTCAAAATTGCTCCAGCCAGTCCTAGTCCAGAGCCCAACGTCTGAAGGATCCAATGAATTCCTGCTTTCTCTCGGAACGAGTACATGTCAGTCCAAACATTAGCTGCATAAAAACAGAGTATCGCTTCTGCTAACAAGAGGTTGTACTGTGAAAAGTTTTCAATTATTATTGTAAAGCTGCGCAACGCGAAACGCACAAAATCACTTACTCCGATCGTACAAAGCCACGCGTGCAGAGTATTAACCGTCCACTCATTTCGGAAGCACAGCCAAGTCATGTTAATAACAACGAAACCAATAAACACATGATTTAAGGTGTTGAAGAAAATTTCAATTTTCAATCTTAATGGATGTCGATCGTCCTTCGATGGAAAATCGATCTCCATGCTTTACCACAGTATACAGAATAACAAAAAAAAAACTAGCTGAGCTAGTGCCACTCTACTGGTAATAAGAAGACTAGAATGTAATCGTTTCTAGATCGCCTCAATGTCTAGAATTTCCTTCTACGGAATGATAATATGCGATAAGATTGGGTTAAAATCCCTCAACTTTGATAGATGTGGTACAACAGCTTTAAAACATTCGTAAATTATTAGCAATTGATAAATAAACTTGCTTAATGAATGGGTGGGGTATTGACTAATTACTATAGCCATAAGCAGCGTGTCTACAATAATTTAATAAAGAAGAAAGTTACTAAACACTTACGAGCATGGCTACATAATTCCAATTACCTCCGTGAATTCGTAAGTATTGGATAAAAATGTGGATAGTATAACAACAATCGTTATTTGCAATAAGTGCGATATGTAAAGGAATAGAATTCTGTTTATACTTTAGATCAGTGGCGTAGCAAGATTTTCGTTCTAGGGGGTGTTGTTTGTTCTGAGCGAAAAACTTTATATGACCAAGCTGTAGAATAGCTGAAAATATTTTTTTTTTCTACTTATTTTTTTATTTGTGTTGTTTGGCGCAAAGCAGCAATTCGTCATGTTTTCAACTGGATAAACAAGAACATCATAAGTAAAAGTTAGCCTTATTTACATATTTTTTGATTTTTAGCTTATTTCGTATGCATTATGAAATAAAAGGGAGCAATTGTGATGGCCAAAAGTTTTGACAACCGGTTTTTAGCAGTTTTCCAATATTTGAAGTCCCAGGAATCCAAAAAAAAGTTTTGCTGTGACGGTCACTTGTGTGTCACGACGATAAATCGATTGTGTTTACAATAAAGGCCGAAATCGCCTATAACGCAGGTCATTCTGTAAAAAAAAATATCAAAGAGTAGGAGTGGTCTCAAAAAATGAGAAACTTCGCCGAAGAGACCTTTTACTGATAGATACTCTAGATACATAGATAGATAAATTATTTTCGGGAATTACCGTCAACCGGATGCGAAAGCTACGTTGTAACCTATTGGTAGCGTGTTGTTCTTGTAATGCGAAGGTCGTGAGTTCAAATCCCGGCCGGCGCAATATATAATTCCAGCACATTGCCTACTTGGACATAAATATCAGGAGACCAAGGTCCGATTTTGACTGTAGCGCCATTGTAGAAGAAGAAGGATGCGAAAGTTGTGAGCATTAATCCAAAACAAAACAAATTGCCAACAAGTCGGGCGCAACTTTGGATAGGGAAGACTATGTGAATGGGGGTTCTAAGGCAGGACTGTTGTTAATTATTTGACATTTAACTGCGATCACGATTAATAGCTCCACTACATAGAATCAATATTTCTTTCGTTTATATTTGCAAGATTGGGTTTGTATGGGGGAGAGGGAGGGGGGAGAGGTGCGATAAAAGAGATAGTTACGTGTCAATAAAAAAATTCAAAATTTGCTATATAGAATGCTAGTTTCATAGACGAAGTAAATTCTATGAAATTTTCGGTGTATTTTATATTCTAAAATCCATACATTTGTATGGGAGGGGACAGAGGAGGTGAAGGAATGGCAAAATTAGTGCTTCAGTTTTGTTAAGTTTCTTTTGAAAGGTGTTCGTACAAAATTTCAAGTTCGTAGCTTCCAATTTGTTGTTTATTAGTTAATTTATTTAAATTGATCGAAAGCATACTTTTGCATGGGAGGGGTGGAAGGGTAAAGGGAATTCCAAGACTTTTGATGCGTTTTTATTTGAAATATTTTTAAACGTGTTTTTACGAAATTTCAAGTTGATAGCTTTTAATGGTTTGGTGATAATTGATTTCTTAAAAATGGTTTGTATGTGTGGGGGTAGAAGTTTCGGAGGTATTCGACTAGTTAAAAGCTTAAATTCTTAAGCATTTATTTTTAAAATGAATTTTGTAAATT
The DNA here is from genome assembly GCA_963669355.1 of Chorisops tibialis. Lineage (NCBI taxonomy): Eukaryota > Metazoa > Arthropoda > Insecta > Diptera > Stratiomyidae > Chorisops > Chorisops tibialis. The sequence goes on from OY770262.1 coordinate 271,890,946, forward strand.
TTCAAGCTTATAACTAAAAGTTTCAGTCAGAAATTTTGAGTTTTTGTGTTTTTTTCAATACACGTGAAACACCTTGTGCAGGTTAGGGCCTCCTTTTGGTGGATAACAGTTTTGATTTAAATTAATATTTTTTCCTTATATATATAAACTGGATATATACACGTGCAAATTATAAACTTTGTATCTTTTACCAGAACCCTAAAAAATTAGTAAAAATTATCGACATCTTGGCCCACCAACTCGTTCCCCTTACACTCCAAAATTATAGATCATATAGATTTACAATTTGAAAAAATTCCAACTTAAAAGCTGTTTTGAATCTTGAGATCTAACAGTTTCCCCTCCTTCTACCACTTCCCATACAGTTTCGAAATTTCAAAAAAATGATTTTTTTTCGAAATTATTTAAGCCATCGGCTTGAAAATCAGGTCAAAATATGATGATGTGTATATTATTACCGTAAAATAATATTGATCCGATCCTCTTACACCTTCTTAATTTTAAAAAAATTTCGATTTTCATTGAAACTAACAAAACTAAAGGGTCGAATTCTTGCCCATATCATTTTTTTATAATTCCTATTACTTTTGAAAAAATTTTCAACTTCAATTTCAATACAAATGCACAAGTTTCGCAAATGTATTTATTTGATTTTCATTGAAGCTAGCGAAGCCAAATGAACAAATTTTTATTAATTCCATTATGATTGCAACCAGTTCTAAATAAAACATCAACTTCAACTCACTCTTTCTACCTCCTCCGGTACAAATTTCACGAAATTTTGAAATTTTAATTAAATTATTTTTCTTCGAAACTGTCAAAAGCTAATGACTTGAAGTTTTGTTGAAAGTTTAATAATACAAATATCACTGATGACGATTTTTTTTTTTATTCGTATACTCCTTTTACCACCTCCCATACAAATGCATAATTTTAGTAAATGCATAATTTTACCAACTGCATTATATCGATTTCCACTAAAACTAGAAAAAGTACAAACTTAAAATTTTGCCACAATTTGTCACCAAATAATTGCAATAAATGCTAAAAAAACATAACAGGGCTACGATACTCTAGATGTCATCACAAGAAATTTTGGATGGGGAGTGTTAGAAGGGGTGATAGCATTGAAATAATTTTTTCCCCATCATGGTAAAGTAGCTATAAAAATGTTTTATACAAAATGCTTACTCCAAAAATTGAATAGGAGTTGAGAAAATTAGTCTGTTAGATTTAGTGAAAATGTGCATTCTGTTTGGGAGGTGGTAGAAAGAGTGGGGGGATTTTAGTGAGATTATAAAATTGACAACCCTTAAATTTCAGATTAGTACCATTCATACTTTTCAAGAAAATCGATTTTTTGTGAAGTTGTGAAACTGTGTCATATTGTATGGGAGAGGGTAGAAGCAGTGAAGCTAATTAAATATTTTTTTCTGATCTTGGCGATAATACTAATTAATTATTTATTATAAAATGTGAGCTCAATAAATCTTATATGTTCTGAGAAAATCGTCTTAGAGCATTTCATGAAAAGTGTAGTTTGTATGGGAGGGGTGGAAGGAGAAGGAGGACGCATATAATTTTTCTACTGTAGATTTAAATCATTATGAAAGTAATATATCCCAAAACTCAGACTAATAGCTTTTATACTTTTCGAGTAAATTAATTTATTGGTAAATTGAGAATTTGCGTCATTTTGTATGGGAGGGGGTAGAAGGAGTTAAGCTAATTGTCTAATTTTTTTTTGCCTTACTAAAAATTTTAAATAAATACTTGGTGCACAATTTCAGCTCGCTAAATTTTATACGCACTGAGTAAATTGGCTTAGAGTAATTCATGACAAGTACAGTTTGTATGGGAGATGGTAGAAGGAGGGGAGGACACGAATAATTTTTATACGGTAGATTGATATTATCATAAAAGTAATATATTCCAAATTTCAGGCCAATAGCTTTTATACTTTTTGAGCAAATCCTTTAATTGTCAAATTGCGCAATTGTGTCATTTTGTATGGGAGGGGGTAGAAGGGGTGGAACGATTTGGCCCGTTCACGAACTTGACCTTACTTTTTTGTCAAAAACGACGTGTAAAAAATTTGAACAATCTAGCTCAACGCGTTCTCAAGCTAGAGAGCGAATAGACGGACAGACGGACAGACGGACGGACGGACGGACAGACGGACATCCGGTTTTGAGATTTTTGAGTGATAACATTAACTTTTGTATCATTCATTTTTTTCTCCAAGCCTTATTTCTTAGCGTTACAAACCTTAGAGCAAACTTATAATACTCTCAGATTTCATCTAGAGTATAAATATCAGCTTCTCTGCACTTCTTCTACCCCCTCTCATACAAATATCTATGTTATAAATTCGAGAAAAGCATTTCTATATGAAAGCTATCGCCTTTGAAATTGAAACAAAGTATCGTAATAAGGATGTTGATAAGCAGTTTCGAAATTATACAAATGTTGTCTCGGTCCAACGAACGAGTCCTCCACTTTCAAAAATCGAGGAGTGATATGCAATCAACATTCTTTGAAAATAATAAAAACTACACATTGTAAATTCAACGTTTAGCATTTGGCATGCTACGTTTGGTGTCTGCTTCTACCACCTCTCATACAGAAGTCAAAATACACCATTCCAAAGAATTTGAGATGACATATTTTCTGGTACATTAAACTCTTTCCCATTTCATCTAGAGCATCATATAATTGGGTTTTACCCCCAATCATAATTCTATTATATTTTTATACTCTAGATGAAATCTGAGAGTATATTGTGTTTGCCTTACCGTTTGTAACGCTAAGAAATAACGCTCGCACAGAGCCGCCAAGGGTACAGAAATATTTGTTGTCGCTCAAAAACCTCGATTCCGAGTGACCGTCTGTCTGTCTGTCTGTCTGTCTCTCCGTCTGTCCGTCTGTGCGTCTGTCTACAGCATAACTCTCGAAAGCTTTGAGCTATAGTGCTAAAAATTTTTGTGTGTCATTTTTAGCAAAAAAGTAACCTTAAGTTCGTGAATGGGCCACATCCCCCCCTCCTTCTACCCCCTCCCATACAAATTTCATAAAATTTCGAAAAATTAAGAAATTGATTTTCTTTGAAACTATTTAAGCTATCAACTTGAAATTTAGCTCAAAGTATTATGATATAGATGTAATTAATACCACAGAATATTGACCCGATCTCTTTACTCCTTCTACCCCCTCCCATACAAATGGTCAATTTTGAAAATACATATTTTCGATTTTCATTGAAACTAGTAAAGCTGAAAAAACGAAATGTTGTCAAAATTAATTCTACTATAATTGCAATTTATTTTAAAAATAATTATCAACTTCACCTTACTCCTTCTACCCCCTCCCATACAAATTTCACGAAATTTTGAAATTTAAATTTAATTATTTTTCTTCGAAACTGTTAAAGCTATTAACTTGATATTTTGTATAAAGTATACAAATAGAAATATTAATAATGGAAAAAAAATTTGTTGTGATCCGTACACTCCTTCTACCCCCTCCCATACAAATTCACAATTTTTGTTAAATGCACTTCATCGATTTCCATTCAAACTAGAAAAAGTACAAACTTCAAATTTTGCCAGAGTTCGTTTTTTAATAATTGAAATAAGTGTTAGAAAAAATTATTAGCTCCGTTTCACTCCTTCTACCACCTCCCACACAAATATCTCTACTATAAATTCAAGAAAAGCATTTCTCCTTCAAGTATATTTGAGCTATCGACTTTGAAATTGAATCAAAGCATGGTGATAAGGATGATGATAAGCAGTTTCAAAATCACCTTAAACGCTCCACTTCCTCTGCCAACTCCCATACAAATGCCTCAATTTCAGGAAAACTATGACCGATTTCTTTAAAATTAATAAAAACTAAAAACTTTAAATGCAGCAAAAAACATTTTGCATGCCATGTCCGGTGTCATATACGAAAAATAAATCCTCCCCCTCTACTTCTACCACCTCCCATGCAAAAGTCTCTATTCACTATTCGAAAGAATTTGAGATGACATATTTTCCGGTATATTAAAGTCATTTCCATCTCATCTAGAGTATCATATGGTTGGGCTTTAAGCCCAATCATAATTCTGTTATGTTTTAACTTTACTTCATTTTTCGATCAGGTAAAAAATTGAATCCTCGTGATTTTTATTTTATTGCGAAACTTCCATTTCCGTTTGACTGTCAATTTCAAAATTAATACGGTTCTGTCAGCCGATGAGACGGATTTTTTCAGACCATTCCCGATATATTCTGATATTCTGTGTTCGAGATCCTGGCTCATCGATTATTCGAAATACTTCTGGTGTACCTCCGGGTAGTCATCTTAGTCCACTTCTTTTTATTTTATTTATTATTACTCCAACTCAAATATTCTTATCTACTTTTGGAAAATGACATAAAGCTATTTTTTTACTGGTGTACCTTAAACTGTTTGCCTTTAAATTTGCATCATGGCATCTTTCTCCAGAAAAAACAATTGCTTTACAGAAATTAAACATAGTACGCTATTTAGGTGTACTATTTAATGACAAATTTACCTTCGACGACCATGTTATTAGTATTGTTATCAAAGTTAACTCCATTTCGGGCTTTGTAAAACGATGGTATAAGAACTTACATTACAAATATACTTTACTGTGCTTTTGTACGTTCAGTTCTTGAATATGCTTGCCCAGTTTACACTCCTTATTACGATATTCATAAAAAAAGAATCGAGTCTGTACAGCGAAGATTTTTAAGATTTGCTCTAAAGGGTCTTCCCTGGTCAGATTCAATATGTCTTTCGCCTTATCAAGAATGACTTCAACTGCTTTCGTTGGTATCACTCGAAGATTGGCGATTTGTTCTTAGTGCAGCAGTTGCAGATAAATTAAATTCAGGTGAAGTCGACTCTATGCCTTTGCTAGGACCTCTCTTCTTCAAAATACCTTATCGTTCCTTGAGAGACTACGTATTTTGTGGGACTCCATTTCATCGAACTAATTACGGTCAACACGATCCGATAACTTCCATTTCACAGGCTTAATAATGTTAATGATATGATGTTTTGCGGTAATCCTTGTAATATTAATTGTAAGTAATCATATATTGATGAATTCTGAATAAAAAATAAATAAAATCTTACTTCAAACACACATCACTAAGAAATCCTTTTTTTCTCAAACTGTAGCTACTCTGTTGAATTTATTACCAGCAAAAGTTATCCCAACGAATATAATCTTCAATACTCCAAGTAAAAACTCTTCCATTTTCGCAACGCCGAAATTTTTCTCATTCAACGTACCTTACCCCAAACCTTTACTGATACAACTGGGCATTGCATTCAAAAATAAACCACTAAAATTAAATTCAAATAAATAAAAAAAAAACAGTTCAAATCAAATCCTTTATTGGTCCTTGCTGCTTCTAACCACAAAAAACACACAATCACCATATTCGACCTTGCGTAAGCAAAAAAATTGGGGGTTCCGCTTGAATTTCATACCCACGGCCCAAAAATCCTGGTCCCTGGCTGCAAGAAAAATCTGTAAAAGTCAGCCACTTAAAATACGAGTAGAATTAATGAAATTTTATATGAGAAATTCTTAACCACTGATTTAAAAAAAAAAGTATTCTTTCATTTTGTATTACTTAATAAATTATAATAATTAAAGCTGTAGGGATGAAAAATATCAAAGTAATTTTAATTGCGATTATTAGATTGTAGAACTTGAGATTTTTAAATAATTTAAACATTTTTGTAGTATTGTACTTACTTTCACCGCTAGAAAGAAATTTTTCGTTATATTTTTTTATTGTTTATAGCGGTTATTCGATTATTATTTTCCTATTGCAATGTAGTATATGAAATAAATTTTATAAACTTTCATTATCAAGTAAACTCCTTATATTTTTATAAAAAGATTTAAGTGACCCTATCAAGCACAGAACTACTGTAATAAGAGAGCATACTTGAAGTAGCTTTATAAAATTGTTATCTAGATCTCGATGAAGCTTAACGAAGCCGTAGTATAATGTTACTATACCTAATACAAATGCACTTAAACCGAAAAAATTGTGTATAGTCTTGGTTAAAAATGGCTGTAAAAGCTTTCTCAGACGAAAGGAAAATAAAGCACACAGTCCGGTTACCAAGTTTACGCCTAAAAGTACGGTACTGGTTAAACCTAAAAGTAAAAGATAAGAAAGTGAATTGATTAAAATGTTTAAACGAAAGCTATTATGAGTAGTATGAAGTAAGAAGAGAGGAGACCAATCCACGTAGCGAATTCGCACAAAGAGTTGTTAAGTTTCTTGATCAACTAAGTTAGAATGCCGCGAACAGTAGCAGCATTTGGTTGAGTACTTCAGGAACTATGAAATGTATTTGTTGTATTAAATACCCATCATACACACACAACAATTATCTTCAACGAACAAGGTGTGCAAGAAGTATTAGTTTTTTATTAACTGGGAAGAATTGCCAGCGTGGAGAGCAGAATCGAAAAAGGATTTTCAGGCTCATGTAAATAAGACTCGTAGGACCTACGGAATCCTTTCCCCTTTCTAGAGGTTAAGAAAGAAGTCCCAACTCTTCTCACAAAACTGCGGTCCTACTTTAAGGAAGCCAGAACAAACGATCTCTAAACAACCTCCGAGCCCCAAGGAAGACGTTAGGTTGGTCGTAAATAAATATGTTCTGACAATAACTCAAGAGTGAGGATTGCGCATTGTGGAAAAGAACTGTTTCTGTCGTATGTCTCTGTGGGGTACGAGAAATTGATTAACAATCGAAGCTACGCACAGTACGGACAGTAGCATACAAATCCTACATCTGGTCTTGTTGATACTTCAACATTTTTGGGTGGCGTGTCGTTGATTGTGGCGCTGAAGTCGACACGAAGAACACTGTGCTTGGTAGAATTTTTAACGTAGCTCCTCCGTAAGATTTCCGTATAACTTTTTTAAAGCGGAGTTCTGTCTCCTAACTAACTTCTTCTTTATACTTTCTGAACTGCGAATATTTACCTAAAATGCCATGAATCGATGTAAAATGTTTGCCTTTCTCATGAACTATCATCACTATAACACCGGCCAATCCCAAAGCGGACCCTAATACTTGAAGTATCCAATGGACGGTACGCTTCGTTTTAACGGCCAGCTGAGAGGTCCAAGCATTTGCGGAATAGAAACACATCACTCCTTCAGCGAGCAAAAGTTGGTACTGTATATAAAATTCCATAATTACATATCTGATTACTAGACAGCTGCCGCAGTTTTTACTCCTATGGTACAGAGCCATGCATGTAGCGGCTTCGAAGTTATCGCACCCTTGAAACAATACCACGTCATATAAATGGCAAGGAAACCAATGAGCGCATGATTAAAAGTATTAACTATCACTTCAACTTTCTCCATTAACGTTTTGGACTGCATGTCAATTTTATAAATATAATACGAAATGAATTAAAGGTCGTTAAATACAATATTCTTAGCACGTAGTGTGATTTTAGTAACTGACTAGATAGGCAAGAATTGATAGCCTTTTATTGAAATCTGATTGATTCATACGCGTGCCTGCTGTTGCTTATCTTAAGAAACCATAAGATAAGAAGGAAGTGTAGATCGGCACGTCTCAGATTATCGGCATTCAGTCAATGGCATTGGCTGTTCCGCATAATAGCAATTAGTCAACGATAAGAAGCTAACGAATGCCGAATAACGTTCAATTGTTTTCATACAAAAGAAATGCCTTCAGATTCAGATTATATTTATAAAGAAATGTCATCGATTATGTTAATCTTACATTTCGTCAAGAAATAATTTATAAGGAACAAGTAGCGAAAATTATAGTACTATGCAGTTGTTTAGCATATATTAGTAGATTCGATAAAGACCGCTTATGCCTTTTACCCTTTCATTTCGTTTAACCTACCTAATAACTAAACATTGTAGTAGTGCTAAAAAAATTCTCAGATATTACAAAACAAATGCCTGAAAATTAATTTAAAGAAGAAGTAGTTATAATTCTATCCAATGACTTTTTTGCTTATTTACTAAAACTTTGGTGTTGTGAAAACAAACAATTTTGCTGATGCCGCTCAAAATTCGAAACTATTTTTCAAAATATTTCTGAATCAAGACCTTGGTGATGGCAATGTGTTTGCTTGATTTGCATTAATATTATTAACGCTTTTTCACATTCAAAAATATATCAAAATGCTAAGCAAAACCTTATTTATATTTTATGAAAAGCTGCGATTGTTTTTTACTACAACCGGAAAATATACCTTTTCGGGGAGGGAGTTGGTTAGAATATTTATCAATTTTCAGCATTTTTATTAACCGAATTAATTCCTGGATATAGAGAAAGCGTTAACTCAGTTTGGCACCACGGACTTATCCAAATAATCATATAATCTCCTACAAATGTATCTTGTGAAAATTATCGTATCATTTTTTTGTTTTTTTTTTTTACAGAATGACCTGTGTTAGGCAATTTCGGCCTTTATGTGCAATGCACAAACACAGTCATGGAGGGAAGGAATGGGATTGGGAAGGTTGGGGAAGGGAAGTGAGAACGACCGTAGCGAGTGGAGAAGCTGGTATATTGCTTAGTTGTACTAGCTGCTTACTGACAAATATTTGCAGATGTTATGGAGGACTGAATGATAGAAAGCGAACAGAAACCATCTACTGAGTATCTAGGTCTTGAAGTGGAACTGTTTCACTTTTACACCGTTTCCCCATTTGATTGCGAATAATTTTTGTATCACCAGTAGCAACAGAAAAATTTGCGCTTAAAAAAATCCTGTCTGGAGTGGGAATCGAACCCACGACCTATTAACTGAGAAGCAAGCACGCTGCCCACTACGCCATGGAAGCCTCAAGCCAAAGCTTGAAGGTCAAAGTAAATAGAAGTCTTTCCAACTCACATATACTGCCAGCTGATGTTCCTTAGCTCAACGCTATGCAATATTTACACGTCGGTCGTACCTAAACGTCCAAACTGCAACTTGGAGATGTATAATGACACAGCGTTGTACAATAGTCCGAGCGATCCCACTGAAGTTATCCAAGGCTTTCAGCTCCAACTAGACTTACTACAATATTTCTTCTCTACATTATAAATAATTATGTACATATGCAATAAAATAGTTAGTAATGCAATAAAATTGTATTTTTTTTTTCAAATTTACTTAATGACTGAATTTTATGGAAACTGCTGACCTCAAAAGTAATAAAGGAATTAAATTGATTGTAAGGTCAATTGTGGACGGCTTTCAAAAATTAACACAACTTTTGCTTATAAAAACTTTGACGTACCCGCCGAAACACACAATTTAAAAATGGAAAAAATTTAAGTTGGTCATATCTTTTAATATTGCATCGTCTTCGTTGACTATATGGCACAAATTATTTATTAAAATTTTTGTTTCCAGTATATCAAATTTTTCTATAATTTTAAACATTAGTGTACCCAAAGGCGGTTTAGGGTGCCTGGAAGTAATTTTTCCACAATTTTATTAAAATGCTGCCATGATAAAGTAAATCGATCTGCCTCTATTTTAAGTTAGTTGATAAATTCAATTTCTTAATTTTTAACAAAAACACTCTCGGCTATTATATTTTATTGCAGAAAAAAACATAGACGAACTAAATCATAAATTAAACACATTTCGTTTTTTTTCCACCTTTGCGATATTTATATTTTAACATGAACATTATAACGGACTTAATTCAATACTAAAAACAAATAATCTAGATTATATATAACATTAAATTATAAAAAAAAATATTAAACTTCAATGTGAAATTATAATAAATTAAACGTATTTTGAACAAATTTCGATCTCATCACTTTAATCGCTGAAACAAACAACATAAATGATCAATTTTTGATGCATAAAGCTACGAGTGTAGGCGCCTAGTTCAGAAAGTTACAATTTGGAAATGCTCAATTATATATTGTAGATGTATTTTGAAATGGTTATCCGACCAACCACAATTTAATTACGACAAAAAAGAGTATGCAAAAAAATTTATGAAACTTATGACCAATGTGTACTGAGTATTTCAAAAAGAGAGCTTACAGATATACCGTAGGAATTAAACTTACCGTAGGAATTAAACTTTTCAACAATTTGCCAAAGTCTATTAAAGCCTCTACTAATCTATCGTATTTCAAAGTGTATATAAAGCGCCATTATTATACTGAACTTATATAATTGAAGAATGGAAACAGAGAGTTATACTCATATTATATTTTATTTATTTGTTCGAATTGATTTTAATTTAATCATGCTCATAATTATGTATAAGTTTCTATTTCTTATTTTTGAATTTCTTGAATTAGAAGCAGTTTTATTTGTTTCACAATTGAATGGAAACTTTGTTCATTACTCTTTAGTAGCTTATATTATAAACTAGTTTTTGTTGATTATTATTTTCATTTTATATTAATAATGATATATAGTATGTGAAGTAAAACCATTATTAAAGCAAGAAAATAAAGAATTAAATAAGCAACTCCTCACTCCTATCACAAGGTAGACTACCTTAAAAGGAGGAGTAGTGCACATAATATGTATAGTTTTAAGAGATTATTGTATTGCATTAAATAAAAAAATAAAAAAAAAAAAAAAAAAAAATACCTACGAGTATGTTCATTGTACGCCGTTGCTTGTTTTAAGCTCGAAATTCAGCTTGAATAAAAATCTTGTTTTAACCAGAAATTATAGCTCCTATTTGTCTGTATAATGATTTCAAAGGTCCAACAAAGCAAAGTACTATTGTCATCAATGTCGCCACTTTCAATAGTCCTAAGAAATTCGGATCGATTTCTCTTCGCAAATATGGATAGGCATAAAATAAGGAAACCAATGCCAGAATAAATCCAGAGAAGCCCAGGCAATTGTGAACAGCTTTCGTCATTACGGGCTTTAATAAATTTTTTAAGCGAATAGAAAAGAAACTTGCTAGTCCCGTAGCCAAACTCACTATAATTATCACAGTACCTGCCAGACCTGTAAGAAACAAATTATTATTTATAACAAAAAAAATCTTATATGAAAAAATGAAATTACCTATTATTCCATGATAAGTCGTAAAATGTTTTCTTTTTACATGATCAATCATTATAGCTACACCAGCTATGCCTAAAACGGATCCTAATAGTTGTAATATCCAGTGTAGTGCCCTTTTGAAACGGATGGAGAGCTGGGCTGTCCATGAATTCGCAGGATAGTAGCACATTACAGCTTCGGCCATCAGCAACTGAAACTAAAATATAAAACCACTTTAAGACTTGCACATAAAATAAATTTTATTCAATAATTACGCCGATAGTACAAAGCCAGGCATGCAATGGCGTAGTGGTTAACTCATTTCGGAAAAAATGCCAGGTGAGATAAATCGTCACAAATCCAATCAAGACATGGTTTACAGTATTGAAGAAAACTTCAATTTGTAGAAGGTAACTTTTCTCTGTATTTTTAATTTTCGTAGCACTCATTGTGAAAGCAATAATCAAAGTAATAGCTCAGCGCAGTGACCATCCTTTTATTAACTCTCTAAACGTATACCACACGATTATCAATGCAAATCGCTAGCGATAACGCAAAATAAATTAAATAAATACAAAATCTCCGATTTATAATTCGAATGCATTTAATATTGACATCAGAGGCGTGTCAACGGGAGGCCATGGAGAGGGCCCCTACCAGATTTCAGAGTAATTCGTACGCAATGTCTATGGATCTTCTTGTTTTTTAGTTCTCTCGCCCCCTAGTCCTGAAGGTTGTGACTCGCTCCTGATTGGCTTTTATTAACGATAAGCAAGCAATACAGCAATACATATAACTTATGAAAATGTACTTTAGGTTTGATAATCTCTAACAATTACAGTATTATGTTGTACATATTAATATTATTACTTATGTATTTCATTATTTAATCGGATAACGTTTTTGGGAGTGATTCAAAGAACATGATTTCATAAAAAGCAGTAAATTACTATTTATAGGTTTTAGGGGAGGTAATATTGCAGCAATATAATAAATCTGTTTGTGGAAGTACTTATCTCTATGTTACGCTTGATAAACCATTATAATTTTTAACTTCAATAACTTTGCCTTAAAGCTATAAATATATAGGGTGGGGGTAGGAACACGTAGTCTCCTATTTACATCAGAGGTGCGTTTCCGGAGTATCCGTCATGTAAAATAAATTACTGCACATATACATACACTAGGCAGAAAAAGTCTGCGTACACACTCAACACATCCAACATATCTATAAAAAACATCGTTTTAAGTAATTTATTTCATAATAATTTTTTTTCTTTTTTTCATGGCTTTATTACAAACATAAAACAAAACAAAAATGATGGTTATTGTACTCCATAAAAATATTAAAATTAAAAAACGAAAACAAATCCTGAATTGCAACAATAAAAAGTCTGCGTACAAATATTTCTTTTCAAAATAAAACAATTGTTTTTCGTTAATAACTTGTGGGATATCGTCGTCTCCTTATTACTTACCACAACCGTTTTTGAAAGGAATCTACCAGCTTCTTAGTGAACTCTAGGGTTATTGAATTCCACTCCTGGATCAGGACTTCCTTGAGCATTACCTTCGACGTTATTATGTGCGCTCGAATCCTTTGTTCCAAGTGATGCCACAAATGCTCTATTGGATTAAGGTCAGGAGATTGGGGCGGTGTACGAAGCTGATTTTGGGCATTATACAGCAACCAGAGTCTTACTACCTCCGCAGTGTGCTTAGGGTCGTTGTCTTGTTGGAAGTAAAAGTTGTCGCTTAAGCCCAAATGTTTTGCACTTTTCTTCAAATTGCGCTTGAGAATATTAAGGTAGTCTATTTTATTCATAATACTTTCAATGAACTCCATTTTTCCAACTCCTCCACTAGCCATACACCCCCATATCATAACACCGCCACCACCGTGCTTTACTGTTTGACAGAGATTTTTTACGTCGAAAGCCGCGCCAATTTTTCTCCATACAATCTTCCGACCTTTGATTCCAAAAATACAAAATTTACTTTCATCCGAGAATATAACTTGTTTCCAAAATTCTTTTGGCTTATTTATGTGTTCCTTAGCAAACGCCAGCTGCTTGAGTCTGTTTACTGTTGTTATAAATTGCTTTCTACGGGCAACACGTCCGTGATACCCATATTTCCTAAGAATTTTACGAACACCATTATCAGAAATAGACTTGCGGTAGTTTGCTTTGATGTTCTTTGCCATATCAGCTGCAGTTAATCGAGGATTAGCCTTCATCGTTCGGAGCAAACTCCGAGTTTGCTGAGGGCTCAACTTTGGAGGACGGCCAGATCTGGGTTTTGAAACCAAAACTCCTGTGTTTTTGAAGTTGTTTACGACTCGTTGGACAGATGAATGACTTCTGCTGACTATTGCACATATTTCACGATATGACGTACCTTTTTTCCACAAATCAACGATAATTTTCCTTTCCCCAAATTCAATTTCCTTTCCTTTATTAGACATCTCTTGCTTAACGTTTTTTAGCAATTATTTTTAACGCAAACCTTAGATAAAAACATGTTTATCAACTTTCCTACACAAACTTTATTGTTATTAATGATTTAACTGCAACTCAGAGACTTTGACTTCCCTTTATACGCTTTGTACGCAGACTTTTTATTCTTGGAATTTCAGACTATTTTTCGATTCCGAATTTTACCGTCGTTTTAGAGTACAGTAATTCTCATTTTTGTTTTGTTTAAGTTCATAATGAAGTAATGAAAAATAGGAAAAAAAATATTTCGGAATAAAATGATAGATACGATGTTTTTTATAGATATGTTGGATGTGTTGAGTGTGTACGCAGACTTTTTCTGCCTAGTGTAAGTCTATCACATGCAAAAGTCTTCATCTTCTTCACTGACACTACATCCTAAATCGGGCTTTACTTTCCTGACCTTTAGGTTTCTTAACATTTTATTTGTTACTAGCGATCGCCCGCGACTTTGTCCGCGGAAGAATCACAAAATAAGCAATTTTTGAGAATGTAGTTAGTAATATGTACATTATGTGAGATGTACGTATAATCTGTTTAGTTTAATGATGCTTTAAACACAATGGTTTGTATTTTCTTGGAATCAGAACCATAAATTATTAAGAATGAAACCACGACACTCGCATTTGTATGGGACAGGCTCGTAATCAAAACAATCCCGTGATTTGACATCATATAAGTATGGAAGAGTGTTAAGGACATGTGAATAGTTGTAGTTTGTGTTAATTAAAAAAAACACAAAATAAAATAACATAACGCTTAAAACCATAACAGGACTACGATTGTGCGTAAGGCCCAATCATACGATCGAAATTTTTGTGATGTTAAGAAATTTTGTATGGGAAGTGGTAGAAAGGGTGACAGTACTGAACTAATTTATTTCACATCATGCAAGAGTAGCTATAAAAATGTTTTGTACCAAATTTAAGCTTAAAAAATTGAAAAGGTACTGAGAAACTTAGTGCATTGGATTTAATGAAATTGTGCAATTTGTATGGGAGGTGGTGGAAGGAGTGGAGGGTTTCTGGTGATTTTTCGATAAACAACTATAATCATAATGAAATTGATGTATTTTAAATATTAGATCAGTAACGTTCACACTTTTGAAGAAAATCTAATTTTACTTTATTATTGTAATAATAAAATATTGTGATCAGCACAGAAAAAAAAAATTTGCTGCCCTGAAATTTTTTTTTCGCGTTTCATGACTAAATTAGCCTAAAAATGCAAAAAAACAAAAATCCGTTCCGCCGTACGCCGTACATATGGACTCATATCTCCGAGACCGTTAAAGGTAGAATTTTCGCTTTTGGGTCGATTGTTGATTGGGTGAGTGAGCTCCATTATCTAAATTTTGGGGAGTGTCAGGTGGAAGGGGTAGGCGGGGGAGGGAAAGAGTCAAAAACTTCACTTTCTAATATCTCCACCATGAATGCAGATAGGAAGCTGAAAATTAGCAGAGGTATGAAGAGGATTGTGGGCCAAACTCTCAAAATAATTTAATTTTTTTATCCACTTGTGTCCGAAAAGGGGGGGCTAAAAAGAAATTGTCGGCCAAATTTTTTTTTCAAATGTTTCGAAATTACTAATCACAAAAAATTCATATTTTGGGACCACTAAGGTGGCATATAGACCTACTAGAATCAGCTTAGAAAGAGGCTAATTATTGTAAGGGGGAGAGTCAGGGGGAGGGTCAGGGGGAGGGTCAGGGGGTGCAAAGAAAAACACTTAGAAATGAATATCTCGACTGTCTCTAAGCTATGTAATTGAAACTTGAAACGTATACTGAACTTTATTAGCAAAATATGAAAAAAATATAAAATGTGGGCATAATAGTAGTGTGGGAAATGGGGAGCATTTCAAAAATAGCGCACTTTCCAAAACTACAAATAATTATATTTCAAAATTGAGTACAGATATCAAATCAAAAATTTGTCAGATTATGGCTATATAGTTTTTAATTTTGGTAAAAAATTTAAGTTGGGGTGTAAGGGGAAGGAGGTGGAGGGCAAATGTGTTGAAAATTTTGAGTAATTTTTTTAGGACTCTGATAAAAGATAGAAAGTTTAAATTTTGCACGTCGATACATCTATTTAAAATACATAGAAAAAAAAATAATTTATTCCAAAATTGTTATGCACCGAAGTGGAGGT
Source organism: Chorisops tibialis (assembly GCA_963669355.1). NCBI lineage: Eukaryota > Metazoa > Arthropoda > Insecta > Diptera > Stratiomyidae > Chorisops > Chorisops tibialis. The sequence goes on from OY770262.1 coordinate 271,906,665, forward strand.
CTAACGTGCACAAGGTGTTTCATCTGTTATGAGAAAAACACATAAACTGAAAATTTTTTAATGAAATTTTAAGGTAAAAACTTGAAGATTTGTTGAATGCACTTAAAAAAAATCCCTAAAAGTTTGAAATATTAACTCGTCGAATATCTTTATGGGAGATGGTGGAAGGAGTAGGAGGATTCAAACAATTTGTAAATTAAAAGGATGCATTTGTAATAGAATTCATATATTTTAAACTTCAAATTAATAGCTTTTATAGTTTCGAAAAAAAATCGATTATTACATATTTTTGAAAATGAGTCACTTTGTATGGGAGGTGGCAGAAGGCGTGAGGAGATCGACGTAAAACCAAAAGCAAATTACATCTCGGAGCATACCTAATAAACTGTGAAAGTTTCGTTACAATCGGTTCAGCCGTTTTTGCGTGAAAGCCGGACAGACAGCGAAGAATTTTAAAAACGCGTGTTTCTGCTTAGTTATTGCTAAAATAAAGCAATAAACTAACTTATAGCCATTTCTAAACAAATAACAGACAGACACTACAATTACCGTATTTGCCGGACCATAAGACGCACTTTTTTACTCTGAAAATTTGATCTAAAATCAGGGTGCGTCTTATGGTCCGATGCGTCTTATCGTCCGGGGATTCCCGTAAATTTTGACAACCATGAAATTGAATCGGGGACTCCCGTAAATTGTAGCAACAACCGATAAGAGTTTATAGATGACAATACTCACATATATACTAAAAACGATCGAAGATGATCAAGGAGGATATATAAAAAGGAGTGACTATGAGCATGCTTTGCCTTGTAAGCAAAATGGGAATGAATGTATTTCCCTCCCTTACTACCGAAATGCTCGAAATTTTTCGAAAAAAATCGTTTCGCTATCTTTGTCTCCCGCACTTAAAAATATTGCAACTAACTCTTTCCCACGATAAATTGTTCGAAACAGTTGTCAAATTTTCGAAAAAAATTGTTTCGCTATCCTTGTTTGACATACTTAAACCCAAAGTGACTATCTCTGTCCCGCGTTATATTGTCCGTTGCTAAAGTACTTAGCTTAAACACAAACCAAAACTAATAAAAATTTAAAAAATAAAAATTTCTGAAATGAAACAGCAAACACCATTGTATTGAAAATTACTTTATTGCTGACTGAATATTAGCAACCAAGAAAGAATACAAATTATTGTATTTTTTTTGTAAAAGTTTGAAGCCAAGTTAAGCTTGGACACAATTTTCGAAAATTTCCGAATCAAAAAATATTCCCACATGAGACAGACTATCAGGTACTCCTTTTATATATCCTCCTTGAAGATGATTCAAACAAATTTCATGGCATCCTGGACCGTGATGCCCCTGTTTACACAATTTCTATCAAAAAATGTGAAATATATGGGTGTCCGCAACGGTATTGGTGATTTCACAGGATCAACTTCTTGGTGCACCAGATTTATGAAGAGGCAAGACCTTTCAATGCGTTCGAAAACCAGTCTAGCTCAAAAAATGCCGGTTGACTATGAAGCTAGAATTATAGATTTTCATAGATTTATCATATCAGCTAGAAGGAAGTTTAACTTTGATCTTAGCCAAATTGCTAATATGGATGAAGTGCCTCTAACATTTGATGTTCCTTCAAATCGTACTGTGGATTTAAAAGGTTCCAGATCAGTAACAATAAAAACAACAGGTGATGAAAAAGCTCACTATACTGTAGTTTTAGCATGTTGTGCGGATAGTAGCAAGCTACCACCTATGTTAATCTTTAAAAGAAAAACTTTACCGAAAGATGAAATCCCACGTGGAATTGTAATCCATGTTCGAGATAAAGGTTGGATGGATGAAATGGGCATTAAATTATGGCTACAAAGGATATGGGCGAATCGTAAAGGTGCATTGTCTAAAAGCCGCGCTTTGTTAGTGTGGGATCAATTCAGAGCGCATACAACAGATTCAACCAAAAACCTTTTAAAAAATATGAACACAGAAATCGCGGTCATTCCAGGAGGCCTTACAAGCCAATTACAGCCTCTTGATGTGTCAATTAATAAGCCTTTTAAAGATTTGATGCGGGAGGAATGGAACAAATGGATGACAAAACCAAATCACGATATGACCGCAACAGGAAGAAAAAAACGACCTACAATTACTGAAGTGTGTACCTGGGTAAAGAATTCTTGGGAAAAGATAAAACAAGAAGCTATTGTAAAGTCTTTCAAAAAATGTGGAATTGGTAACGCGATGGACGGTACAGAAGATGATTTTATCTTCGAGAAATGTGAGGAAAATTGTGTCAGTGCGTCTTATCGTCCAAAAAATATTTTTTTCTAAAAATTGATAGATAAATTTTCTGCTGCGTCTTATGGTCCGGTGCGTCTTATGGTCCGGCAAATACGGTATACTTATATGTATAGACGTATATATAGATAATAATAATTTAAAATCAAATTTGTATAACTACATTTACATATGTACATGAGAAATAATGAACAGTTGAAATAGAATTAGATAGGTACAAAAATTTAAACTTTTTATAGATAGTGCTTGCACAGAGCCGCCAAGGGTACTGAAATATTTGCTACAACATAACTCTCGAAAGCTTTGACCTGTTGTGTTGAAACTGTTTATACAGGGTGTTTGGTACTCCGTGCATAACCTTGTAAGGGGTTATTCCTGGATATATTTTGAGCAAAAAATTGTTCTACGGAGATGGTCAATTTTCAATATCCACGGAGATACAGGGTGATCAAGAAAAGTCCTTCGGACCTGTACCCTCACTCACTCAAAACGCTATATCTTGAAAACTAATAATCACAATTCAAAGTGTTATAGCTTGTTTTTTAGGAAATCAAATTACCTTTCATTTGCTGTAATAGTCCGCATTGTAACTGTATCCAATTCTGAGATATTTGCTTCAGAACACAAATTTTTGACACTTTGACCCTCAAAATTCTAGAATCAATGTAGTTTTTCTCTAAAAAACCCATTATAAAAATGTCATTTTAATGTTGTTTTCTTATGTGCCATATTATTGCCTACAAAAGATGCGCACATACTTATGACTTAGGTTTTCCCGTTTTCCAGGTAATAAGCGAAAATACGTATGGCTTAAAAATAAAATATGCCATAAACCAACCCTCGTTCTAAAAAAATTACCTGAAATGTTGTTAAACTGAAATATTCTTTGTGTCCTTTAATTACTATTTAAATTATCGATGAATGTCCTTTAAGTAGTATTTAAATTATCGAGGAAATGAATTAAATTAAAATGAGTTTCAACACAACGACGCTGTCCGACGCTTGGCATTGCAGTTAAACGTCTCTACGTGGAAAGTTTGGAGTGTTTTATTTCCCTCCCCTCACGCCTTCTACCCCCTCCCATACAAAGTGACTCATTTTTAATAATATGTGATAATCAAATTTTCTTGGAAACTATAAAAGCTATCAATTTGAAATTTATTATTTCTATTATAAATGCAATCTTTAAGTATACAAACTATTTAAATCCCCCCACTCTTTCGCCCACCTCCCATACAAACTACACTTTTTCATTAAATACTATACACCAATTTTCTCAGTATGTATAAATTCCATCGAGCTAAAATTTTGTACCAAATCCTTAATTAGCATTATTATTAATATCGGGAAAAAAACTAACCAATTATCTTCACTATTTCTACCCCCTCCCATACAATGTCACACGATTCCACGACTTTACAAAAATTCGATTTTCTTGGAAAGTGTGAAAGTCACAGATCTAAAATTTAAAATTTATCAATTGCATAATGAGTGTAGTTGTTTTTCGAAAAATCACTAAGAACCCCTTACTCCTTCCATCACCTACCATACAAACTGAACTTTTTCATGAAATATTCTAAACCAATTTTCTCAATACGTCTAGCCTCAATCAAGCTAAAATTATGTATAGAATCCTTAATTAGCATTATTATTAATATCGGACAAAATGATCCGATTAGCTTCTCTTCTGCTACCCCCTCCCATACAAAGTCACTCAGTTTCACAACTTTTCAAAAATTCTATTTTCTTGGAAAGTGTGAGCGTTACTGAGCTAAAATTTAAAATGTTTCAGTTTTGTTTCTCGAAAAATCACCAAAAAACACTCCCCTACTTCTACCACCTCCCATACAAATTGCACAATTTCACTAAATCCAATGCACTAAGTTTCTCAGTACCTATTCAATTTTTGAAGCTTAAATTTGGCACAAAACATTTTTATAGCTACTCTGGCATGATGTGAAACAAATTAGTTCAGTACTATCACCCGTTTTACCACTCCCCATACAAAGTTTTTAACATCACAAAAATTTCATCTGTAGTATCGTATGATTGTAATCATCATATTGAATGTTTTATTTAAATTTATGCAATAAGAGTTATTAATTCAATAAAATTGAACAATATGATAATAATATTATTGTATTTTTTCAAGCCCACTTTATGACCATATTTTATGGAAACTGCTCGAGTGTAACATCTCCTGGCCTCAAGAGTAATAAAGGATTTAAATTGATTGTAAGGCAAATTTTGGACGGCTTTCAAACATTAACACAACTTTTGCTTACACAAACTTTGACATATCCGCCGAAACACACAATTTAAAAATAGAAAAAATTTAAGTTGGTCAAATCCCTTAATATTGCCTCGTCTTCATTGACTGAACTATACGGCATAAATTATTTATTAAAAATTTTGTTGCCATTATATTTAATTTTTCTATATTTTTAAACATTAGTCTACCCTAAGAGGGTCTATGGTTGTGATGGCACTACAGCCCAAATCGCGCCTAGACCTCCTGACCTTCAGGTTCCTCAACATTTTTCATTATTTATTGTGGAAGGATTATTATACCTTCGCACAACCCTCTATCTTGAAATTTTTTATTTTCATAGATTGAGGTGACCAAGGTATACCGAAGCCCGCAACGTGCTGGAATTATGCGTCGACAGGGATTTGAACTCAAGATCTTCGCATTTGTAGACCAACACGCTACCCACTAGGCTACACCCTACCTAAGGTGCCTGGGAGTAATTTTACGACAATTTTATTGAAATGCTGCCATGATAAAGTAAATCGATCTGCCTCTATATTGAGCTAGTTAATAAATTCAATTTCTTAATTTTTAACAAAGAACATTGTCGGCAGAAAAAACATAAACCAACTAAATTATGAATAAACACATTTTTTCGTTCTTATTTTCCTCTACGATATTTATATTTTAACATGAACATTATAACGGTCTTAATTCAATACTAAAAACAAATAATCTAGATTAAATATAATATTAAATTATAAAAAAAAATATTATTAAACTTCAATTTGAAATTATAATAAATTAAACGTATTTTGAACACATGTCGATCTGCTCTCTTTAATGGCTGAAACGAACAACACAAATGATAATCAATTTTTGATTCACAAGAAGGGTACGAGTATAGGCGCAACTGAACCGAGTTCAGAAAGTTACAATTTGAAAATGCTCGTTTAGAACACTCCTAGATTAAATGTCGGAATACTGAACGTATGTCGATATTTTAATTCAAATATAAAATATCACATCACAGCTCGATACCTTTTGCCGATGCCAGGATATACGGTGCTGCCATATTTAAATTGCATGCTTCATTACACAAACACTTTGATTTTTACACCCACCGACATTTCACTATATACATATCTATGTTACGGATACAGAAAACTCAACTCAACTATCAATGGTGACCACACGGAAATCCCATAGTTAAACTTAAATTGTATCTACTGTAAAAATTTAACCAGAAATTATAGCTCCTATTTGTCTGAATAATGATTTCAAAGGTCCAACAAAGCAAAGTACTATTGTCATCAATGTCACTACTTTAAATAGCCCTAAGAGATTCGGATCGATTTGTCTTCGCAAATGTGAATATCCATAAAATAAGGCAACCAACGCCAGAACAAATCCAGAGAATCCCAGGCAATTGTGAACAGCTTTCGTCATTACGGGCTTTAATAAATTTTTTAAGCGAATAGAAAAGAAACTTGCTAGTCCCGTAGCCAAACTCACTATAATTATCACAGTACCTGCCAGACCTGTAAGAAATAAATTATTATTTATAACAGAAAAAATTTATCTGAAAAAATTGAAGCTACCTATTATCCCATGAATAGACGTAAAATGTTCTCCTTCTACATGATCAATCATTATAGCTACGCCAGCTATCCCTAGAACGGATCCTACTAGTTGTAATATCCAGTGTAGTGCTCTTTTGAAACGGATGGAGAGCTGAGATGTCCACGAATTCGCAGGATAGAAGCACATTACAGCTTCGGCCATCAGCAACTGAAACTAAAATGTAAAACCACTTACAGATATGCACAAAAAATAAATTTTAATTAATAATTACGCCAATAGTACAAAGCCATGCATGCAATGGCATAGTGGTTAACTCTTTTCGGAAAAAATGCCAGGTGAGATAAATCGTCACAAATCCAATCAACACATGGTTTACAGTATTGAAGAAAACTTCAATTTGCAGAAGGTAACTTTTCTCTGTATTTTTAATTTTCGTAGCACTCATTGTGAAAGCAATAATCAAAGTAATAGCTCAGCGCAGTGACCATCCTTTTATTAACTCTCACCACACGATTATCAATGCAAATTGCTAGATAACGTAAAATAAATGAGTAAATACAATGAAACTTTGACCGATCTATAATTCTTATGCATATAATATTGGCATTGGCATTTATTAATGATAAGCAATACAGCAATACGTATAACATTTGAAAATCTACTTTAGGTTTGATAATCTCTAACAATTACAATATTATATTGTACATATTATTACTTATGTATATTATTATTTAAACGGATAAAGTTTTTATAAATGATTCAAAGAACTTGGATTCATAAAAACCAATAAATTAGTATTTATTATGAGTTTTCGGGGAGTTAAGATTGCAGCAATAAATGAAATCTGCTTATGGGAGCATTTATCTTTATATTACGCTTGATAAATCGTTATAATTTTAAATTTCAATGACTCTAGTGTTAATGCTATAAATATATTGGATGAGAGTAGGCACACGTAGTCCCCTATTTACGTCAGAGGTGCGTTTCCGATGTATCCGTCATGCAAATATAAATTACTGCACATATGAGCCAATCATATTTAAAACGCACTTTATCCGTATTAAATTGAGAGATAAAAAAAGTGCTTGCAAATCATTTATCTCTGTAAAGAAATGTTACGTGTACCTTGATCAGAAAGTTTCAGTAATTTATTCAGAAAATTAAGAGACAAGTTTGTTCATCAAAATCGCTATTGTCCCAAAGTACTCAAAGTACTCTTCATCGATTGCCACGCACTTATGCTAGCGCTTGATCCAATTCTCAAAACATTATTGATACTCGGTTTTCGGTATGACCATCAGAACAGAACTCTCTTCGATGTTTCCATTATCTCGTCTTGGCTGGTAAGACGCGTCCCCTGGAACGATTTTTTTGAGTCGAATGAATAGGAAGATGTCGGAGGGAGCAAAATCAGGCGAATCTGGTTGCTGTTGGATGGTATTCCTTCCGTTCTTGGTCAAAAACTTTCCGTGGTGCAAACGAATAGTTTGCCCGCAAATCCGGTCGTTTTTGGCGCAAAGATTCCCACAAACGTCTCATAACACACATAAAGACCCTTGTTAGCTATCCGACCTTTTGGCGAGAATTCCTGATGCAAAGCACCTTTGTAATCCATGAAAACCGTGAGCATCGTCCTCTTTATCGACTGAAAACTAAGTGCTTTTTCAGTCTTGGCTCATTCTGCGTGCTCCATTCATTCGCTTGTTCCCTGGATTGGGACGGGTTCAGCCTAGATCATGGGCTTATCACCCATAATCTTAAATCCTAACTGATACGAGAAACGGACACAGCGCTTCGGATACGGAGAGATTCTACAGTAACGACTTTTGGCATTTGAAAACGGACTATGATTGGCTTCTGGAACGTTCGAACATTAAATGACGGGGGAAGGACTGGGGTCACTCGGTCCATGCACCGCCAATCAGTGATCGACCGTGGAAAGGAGCACTATAACATCTAAATCTTACGCACCAATATTATTTAAGCAAAATTCTATTGAGTCATACCTGTTGTCCGGAATGAGTTTGCTGATGATAGTTAAGGTGTCCTTAATCGGGATGTTGGTGAACAGTGATTCCACATCTAGACTGACTGGTTACAAGTTGATTTTCTGAAGAATCTGTACTAGATGAGCGGAATTTTTGACGGAGCGTAATGTGTTACCTAATAGTGGGCGTAACTCAGTCGCGAGAGCCTTAGCAAGTTTTTGGATAAGTGATTGTACCGACCTAATGATGGGTCGAAGCGGAGTATTCTCCTTGTGAATTTTTGGAAGTCCGTACATTTTTGGTGTATGAGGGTCTGAAGGGACTAATTTGGTATATTTTTCCGCTAATATTGGATTTTTCTTGATAGATAGGCTTAATTTCCGATGGAGGGCAGCGGTTAGATCTCTCTTTATTTCGGTATATGGGCCTGTTTGTAGAATATCTCGCATCTTCTCCTCGTATTGTACCTTGTCCATAACTACCGTTGCGTTTTGTCCGCTCGCATAATCGATATCTCTTTCAAAACAACGGAGAGCTTTAAAAGAGCTTACACACTCTTTTAAAGCTCTCCGTTCTTTCGGGTTGATATTTACCGCAGGTGGCACTGCTTGCTTGATGATGTGAGAGACCTCGTGTCTGATTTCAATTGCTTGCGGAAGACTGATTGCCGGCTCTATTCGCTGAATCATTTCTTCGGTTGGAATACTTGTTGGAGTACGCGCGAAGGTGAATCCTTTGCTTAACACATCTTTTTGTTCCCTGGTTAACTGCATTGATGGAAGGTGGACTACTACGATGTTGCTTCTCGTCTGCATTGGTTGTTCTAATGTTGATTCTGAACTGAACTTAACTTACGATGGCGCTACATCCCAAAACGGACTTTGGCCTCCTGAATACTTTGCCTCCATCCATCTCGGTTCAGTGACCGCGTCCTCCAGTTAGAAAATCTTAGCAGTGATTTGCTGTCTGCGTCAATCGAATCCTCCCAGCGCTTCCGTGGTTTTCCGATCGGTCTTCATCCGTTCACTTTCCCTTTTAGTGTGCGTTTGGGAATTCTTCCGTCATCCATCCACTCCACATGACCAGCCCATTGCAACTTCTTAAATTTTATGAGGGTTGACACTTCTGGATTGTCGAAGATGACATACAATTCTCTATTGTATCGTATTCTCCAGATCTCCAATCTTCCCTCACAGGTCCGAAGATTCTTTTGAGAACCTTTCTTTCAAAGGCGTTAAGTAGCTTTGCGGACGCCTGAGTTAAAGTCCATGTTTCGCTGCTATAGAAGGTTTTGTAAAGCCTAAGTTTTGTTTTCCTGTGTACGTTCTTGATTTTAATTGTATAATCTTGATTCTTAACTCCTGAATTTCCGTTCCTGTACCGTTTTCTTCTTGATGAATTCTGCCTCTCTGCGTTCTGAAATGAAAGAATCAAAATAATTAAAGGCATCCTTCGGTAAAAGGCTGCCGAGGTGGAGGTAAAGGGATAGGGCTTCTTTATTGAGGTAGTCCAGCTTAGTTCTCTTGAGTTTGATGTCATTCCTCAAGAGCTGCTGACTCGCTTTCTTCAAAATAGCATTGCTGCGATGGTTGTGTGCCCACGATTTTTGCCTGTATATTTGTTATTTGAAAAAAATAAAAATTTTGTTTTGTATAGAAAAATTATTTCTTTTTGTTTTACTATTTCTTTAGTTGTGTGGTACTGTAAAGAGACATTTTCACTATCATTTAGCATTAAATATACAATCGATCGTGTTTCCATGCCCTAAATCGAGTGTGAACTAAATGAACTAAGATAAAGAACTATACATTTTTAATGAACTAGAACTAGTTAACTAATTCACCAAAATGAACTATATTGCCCACGTCTAATCTAGCGATGAAAATCATGTCTTTCGTGATGTCAACGCGGCCCCTTTTTTGCACGAAATGCAGATCTTTCGTTCGACAAAGCTTTTCAGCCACACGTCGAAACCCAAATCATTAACCAAAATATGTATCTGGAATGGATTCATATACGATGTTTAAGTCCTCTGCAAGCTCTCTAATGGTCAATTTGCGGTTTGCAGCCATCATTTCATTGATTGTATCGAATTTTTCGTTGGTTTCCGAAGTCGACGGCCTGCCACTGCGTTCGTCATCCTCGACAGACTCCCATTTCTAAGGCGTTCGTGTTGCACATAAACGTCTGTCTTCAACAGATTATCGTTACCGAAATACTTCTTCAACACTTACATCCGTTAAATCCGGTTTTAACCCAGAATTTAATACAAACTCGTTGATGCAAAGTCGATTCCATTTTTAAAATCGTAAAAAATCAAAAACACTCACAGAGACATATGTATTTAAGAGAGCGCAACTTCTGGAATTTGGTGGAATGTCAACAGATATAACCTGCAACCTAACCAACATAGTAGCACTCGAATCGGAGATACTTTCTGAAACTTTTTTTTGTTCGTCCCAAACAGATTCGTAACTGTCGCTGGTGTAGCCATGGTATTTCGTCAATCTGTCCAAATGCACTTCCTTCATTTTTGTGCGTAGTTTCATGATGAATGCAGTATTCTACGTAATTCATTCTAGTAATGACTTGATAGGTCCTTTCCGATTACGCTGCATTTTCAGTGACTTTCTCATTCTGGCGTCAAGAACTATACAGCAATACGAAGTGGCCCTCTTGAAAACCTGGAGAGTTAGCTCGTAGATCGTACCAGGTTTTCATGATCGGTGGCGAGGTGGGTTCTATTCCTGACCAGGTTGTGGGCCGTTTATTATCCATGTCGCGAACTCGAAACGTAATCCTTTGAAAACGCTGGCTGACCTGGTGGCGTTCCAAACATAAGATCTGAATGTTCCTCTCAAAGGCAACCCAAGATGGTGTCCTGTTTTCGCTTGCACTGTAGTCCTGCCATCAAGAATAGCGAAATACGCTGAACTCAGTCTTGTTGTCTTTTGAGTTTAGATTAACCCGAGTTGAGTGTTTTGTTGAACCGTTTAACCATCTCGGCAGATTGTTGATGTAACAGGATCGTCCCGGTTTTATTTATTACATGAACCTTGTCTTGAAATGTTTCCTTCTTGGCCGCTCACGAGGTACCTCTGCTTACCCAATTCGAGACAATTTATACGGCAACGGTAATGGCTCCTTGATTTGGGATGGCGTATAGTTCAGGTCATTTACTGAAATATCAATGACCAGCAGGATGTAGCGGTTACCTTTCTCTGACTCCGTATACTATAACTATACAATTCAACAACAAAATCAAAACTTTTTTTTTTTAAATCGTAAATTATTTCAAAACAATAACAGGAAAAAAAATCTTACAATGACAGTATCGCTACGACGTAATGTTCAAGAACAGCCTGTGATAAATTACAACGATTCCGTATTGCTAGGCTATAAGCCGTATCTCCGTTTTCATTTGAGGCTGTAAGATCTGGGTTATGAGAAAGCAACTCATTACAGGTATGCGGATGATTTCCGGCCGCAGCGTACATTAGTGCTGTGTTACCGACGATGTCCATATGATTTACAACAGCTCCCTTCTGTAGCAACAGCCTGACGATTTCATGGTGTCCGCCAGCCGCTGCCAGGAGCAGTGGTGAAACAAAATCGGGCGCCAGTTTATTGATATCAGCGCCGTTTGCGACTAGCGCAGTGGCCGACGATATCTGCCCATAGTAGCAGGCCCAATGAAGCGGAGTAAATCCATTCTTGTCTGGTTTATCAAAGTCTAGCTCGGACTCGACTTGCTCTTCCGTGATTTCACCTTGGCCCGATCGTTCGTGAAAACTAAGACTGATCTCTGTGCAAAAGTTCGCTTCCGTGTTGCCTCTTTGAAGATTTGTTAGAACCGTAGTGTGGGGCTTGTATGGTAGAAATGCGCTCTTTCTTTTTCCGCTGAATGCCAGTGAATTCAAGTCCCCCCAGTTCGACCTAGAAAATTTAAATTTATGTTAAACGGTAACACGACTTTTTATTGGGTTTGAAAGGAATTGCAGGATAATACGAATTTCACCTGCTATCATCATTATCCGAATTAGGGGGAGAATAGGATGACATTTTTTGCGTGCGCCAGGTTATTTGATGGAATAAGAATGTTGTTTGGCGTGAGTGAGACACAAACTTTTTGTTGTTTGGTGTGAATACTGTAGAAAACACAGAAGGAAACGTCAGTTGGCTTTGACACTCTTACGAACTGGTATAAATTTAAACTGGTACAAAAGTGGATCCATACAAACCGCACTCATTGGTTTCGACTGTCAAATAAAATTTCAAGCTACCTTGTTTTGTCGTCTCGTAATTTTATTAATCGAAATGTCGATTCCGACCGGCATAATATCTCACAGCCAAAGGGTTTGTAGGCTTTACAAAAATTCGCTTCGAAACCTGGAAGCGTGGTACGATCGTAGGTAAATAGAAACAATTAGGATCACATTGCGCACGACTTACATAAGACTGTCGCACAGCATTTTATCTCAATTTTATCCTTTTTATAAACAAAAATTTCGCTTGCAGACACATTTTCCGTTACCGCGCGGTCCTTCTGAGACAGCGATTCGAAGAAAATCGAAATGTCCGTGACAACGCTCGAGCTCACGAGCTGGTTCTGGCTGGAGAAAAGGAATTGTTCGAAACCCAGCATTACCAACCGAAGAAATGTAAGTATTCAGTGCTCTTCGCGGTTTTAACGCAAATTTCTAATGCACATCGAACACTTTTTTAGTCGCTAATAGCCCTGGCGGCTGTGCATACCAACGAGAAGTTATTCCTCCCGACTGGGTTCTCGATTATTGGCACCCTCTGGAGAAAGCCCAATATCCGGAATATTTCGCTCGACGTGAGACTCGTAAGAAGGAATTCGTTGCCTGGTGGGAGCAGAAATATGGTAAACCAGATCCCAAGGATTTGCACCACTAATTTTTGCTGTTGAATGTTAAAAAAAATATATAGAAAATTTTGATTCTAATAAAACTGGCTTTCAGTTCAATAAAGTATCGGGGAAAATTTGGAATGATAAATTGAACAATAGGTCTCATGCAATTGCGCTACTTTGTTTCTGAGTCTGTACAATTGGTTGGAGCAATGGACAGTTGATCTCCATCTGGACCTTCCGGAATTATAAAAGTTTCAGTCTGTAATGTTCGCAAGTACTGAACAAATCGTACATTGATTTCGGTATCGTCGCTTATGACGCCCTCACAGAGGGTAGTTTGTGGTTTGTAACCTTGTCTCCTTTCTTTCACGGAATTAAATGCTTCAAGTTTGTGTCCAGTGCTAAAGGTTTTTCATTGTTCATTTTGATTTTGTTTTCGTCCGCAGATCTTGGCGTCTCGCCTGAGCCTCTCTAATTGTCCACTCTAGCTCGTGCTCGTCTTTTGAGAAACAGTTGATAGGGTTCGTTTTTTTTGGTGATCGCTTATTGGAGTTCCTGATCGAACCAGTCATTTCGTTTCCTCCGCTCTAAATGCGCTAAAGTGTCTTCAGCTGCGCGCTTAATACAATCCTTAATGTTCCGCAAAATTTGGTCAATACTTCCATCAGGATCAGCCTGTGGTAATGCCTCAACATGTACTTTGAGTGTGGTCATATATTCCACTTTCGTTATGTCGTCCTTCATTTTTTGCACAATGAGCTTAGAAGTCCAACTCCTTTTAGTGTGGCCCTTGTTACCTATGCGACAGCGGTATTTAGCTCGAACAAGAAAATGGTTCGAGTCACAGTTCGCGCCACGTAAAGTCCTGACATCTAGAATGTTGCAGGCAGCCCTTTTTTCGATTGAAGATGTGCCCATCTGGTGATGTCCGCGCCATTTTGTGAATGTTTCTATGCGGAAAGTAGGTGGAACTTATGACTAGGTCCCTACTGCTGGCGAAGTCAATAAGTTTCTGGCCATTGTCGTTCGTTTCATTACAGAGGCCCTCCTGTTGCGCTCCTATGAAACAGTTCCTTACCAATTTTGCCGTTGGAGTCTCTTATTAGAATTTTTATGTCATTGGAGGGCAACTCGTCAAAAGTGCTGTCAAGTCGGGCATAGAATTCGTCTTTAGTGACATCATCTCCTCTGTAGGAGCATAGCAGTTGATAAACCAAACGCTGAAGAACTTCAACTTGAAGCGGATTTAGAAGATTCGTTCGTTGATCGGTATAAATTTCGTTACGATTTGTTTAAACGCATTATCTACCACAAAGGCAACACCGAATTCTCTGCTTCCTTGCTTTTTGCCGCTGGTAGAAATCGTGTGAGATCTGTAAGATCTGCAATCGTTAACTTCGCTTCCGAGCCATTTCGTTTCTTGGAGAGCGAGGATGCTGATGTTGTTACGAGACATCTCCTGAAGAAGTTCCCGCAGTCACTTTTTTGGCAATTTTCAAAGAATTAGTATTTTTATAAAGAAATGTGTATCTCAAAAACTGTGAAAATTCCGACTTATTACGATAACGCTACAGCCCAAATCGGGCTTTGGCCTACTGTATACTCCGATTCTATCCTTCTCGCGTCTTTCAGTTTGAAAATCTTAGCGGGAATTTGCTGTCTGTGTCAATAGAATCCTCCCAGCTCTTTCATGGTTTTTCAACTGGTCTTTGTGCTTCGAATTTCCCCTTTAGTGTGCGTTTGGAAATTCTTCCATCATCTATCCTCTCCACATGATCAGTCCATTGCAGCTTCTCGAATTTTATGAGGGTTGACAATTCTGGTTTGTTGAAGATGGAATACATTTCTCTATTGTATCGAATTCTCCACTTCGAAACCTTACCCCCAGGCCCAAAGATTAGATTTAGTTTTCCTGTATACGTACTAACTTTTATTTATTTTTTTTTATGTGACACCGGAACTAAAGAGGTTGCCCTCTTGTACTAAAGCACAGCTCCCGTGAGGGGGAGAGGATATTGGTTTTTGGAAATTAAGGGGATAAAGACTGATGTGGTTATGAATATTTCTTTTGAATTGTTGAATGATTTAGTCATGCGGGAATACTGAGATGGGCATCGAGTTCCATATTCGAACAGTCCGATTTAAAAACGAATCACGAAATTCGACAGAGCATCCGAAGATAGAGTTGAGAGAATACTTATGGGTGCGTGAAGCACCTCGTGTATTACGGGGTAAAGGCATACGTGGGGGTAAGGGATTAGAGATTTTGTCCGAACATTATTTTATTAATTATTGCTAGTACCGAATAATACGTCTCATTTGCCATCTTATTTAAAATTAAGCTAAATTTTCTGAATTACATGATTAAATTAATGAGCGAAGCGTTAATTTGAATGAAACTTTCTTAATTTCAGATCGCATGACCTTAAAATTTATAGTTTCTTTATTTAAAATAAAAGCGGGTTTAAGTCTATCAATTGAAATGATTAATTCTTTCCATCTTTTTAATTAATATTTTTCAGTTTTTGATAAGGTCCGGTATAAGATGCAGTTATTGAACCTTTGTTAGCTTCCTCCTTCAGAAATATGTTTGTGCATTACTTTAGACCTTGAAGAACATAAACGTCCTTTTGTTTTCTTTGCTTTTGTATTTTAGGACTTATTATTCTTATGTTGTATTGAATCTCTTTAGCTGAAGAATTAGTTAAAGTCCTTGTATCAGTTGCATTATCAGAGGCGATCAGTTTGCCAGATAGTCGAAGTGCTTGACCACACCGAAGTTGAGCTGGTGAAGCGTCTTAGTCTTCTTTTATGGATGTTCGTATTCCAAGTCAAATCCATTGAAGATTATTGAACCCTTTATTGGGTTCGTTAGTGGCTGAAGCATAACCTTCAATTGGTGATGGGACCTTTCGATCAATCCGTTTGATTGAGAATGATAAGTTGTCGTATGTATCCGTTTCGAGCCAAACATATTTGTTAGCTCTTTGAACCGTGTTTCTTGATCCGTTGTAATTGTCCGCGGTACACCATATCTAGCTACCCTATTATTGATAAAAGAATAAACGATAGTAGAAGAACTTATGTTCTTTAACGAAATGGCTTGCAGCGAAAATTAAAATCTATCTTTCATCTTTAGTATGTATGCACTTTTGATAATGGCAATTGTCCTATATGGACTTGTTCAAACCTTCCAGAAAGAACCTAAAATTTTCTATGAGATTCCGTGATGCAATTAATTTTTGATTTTGGACAAGGTTTTCAACATTTTGCCCATCTGTTAATCTTTTATTCATTAACGGCCAAAAATATTTCATCATCATCAATGACACGACAGCCCAAATGGGGCCTTTGCCTCCTGAAGTCGTCGCCTCCAATTGTTTCGATCCAAAGACCGCGTCCTCCAGCTGCTAAATTGCTGTCTTCATCAACCGAGTCTTTCCGTGGCTTGCGTGGCTTGCGTGGCTTGCCTACTAACCGGTAACCACAACCACTTGCTTTGCCTTTAAGAACACATTTGGGATTCTTCTGTCTTCCATTCGCTCTACATGGCCAGCCCACTGCAGTTTACGTAGCTTAATTAATGTTGAAGCTTCTTAATTGATACAACTCATAGCTGCATCTTATTCGCCTTTCCGTTCCTTCCTTCACAAGTCCCAAAATTCTTCGGCGGACCTTTCTTTCGAATGCTTTAACTGCCAGCTATCAGAGCACAGGTCGTATAATAGTTCTATGTATTCGCAGCTTATTGTTCCTGTGTACTTTTTAGGATTTCAATATTGGAAGTACCGAATAATACGTTTTATTTACTAGTATTATACGCGGATTGATTTCGTTCTTTTAATTGCCGTTCTTTGCTAGATTCGCACCAAGATATATAAGGTTGTCCACGCGCTCCAAATTATATGTATGAGTTATATTCCCAGCATTTCTCAAGCACTTGTTTCACCGAGAATATCTGATCTGTTGTAGATCGTCCGGTTCTGAATCCACCTTGGTATCCGCCAATTATTTCATTAGTATAGGGCTTAAGACGACATTCAATTATTTTAGCCAGTATTTTAAAGGACGCACACAACAAAGATATTCCTCTGTAATTCTCACAGCAGAGTTTGTCTCCTTCCTTGTAAATTGGACATATGATGCTTATTCGCCAATCATCGGGTATGATTTCCTCTGTCCGAATTTTGTATATTAAGTTGTGTAGTATGTGTGCGACACAGTTTTTACCGTTTTTCAGAAGTTAAACTGGTATTTTGTCAATTCCCAGCGCTTTGTTCGAATTTTGGACTCATAGGGCTGCTTTCTTTTCGGCAAGCGTGGGTAGTATCGATGATGGTTCTTCTTCGTCAGTTGAGACCTCAATTGAGATGTTGTCTGTCATAATCGGTGCTAATGGGGTGAGATTGGAAAGATGTTCAAAGTAGGAAGGCCATTTCCTTTTGATTTCTTGCGTGTCGCTGATGATGTTGCCCTCTGCGCCTTTGCAGAGACTGGTTTTTGGCTTATATCCCTTTTTCAGGTCCTTTACTATTGTGTATGCGTCCCGCGTTCTACTTTGTCTCATATCGTTGTACACTTTTTGTATCTTGTCATTATGGTACTTCCATTGTTTTCGCCTGCAAATCTTTTTCGCATATCGCCTAAACTCGTCCAATCTATCTTTTTTGGCTCGTGTTTGTCGTTCAGTAAAAATTTTGTAAGCCTCATTCTTTCTATCTATTGCATCGCGACATTCTTGGTCGAACCAGTCATTATTTTTTCGCCGTGCTTGATATCCTAATACCTCTTGTGCCGATGATTTAATGCCATCTCGTATTTTCATCGACATATTCTCCACTGGTATATTTTGGATGTTTTCATATATTGGTGCCAAGTGTTGATCCAGTGGTGACCTGTACGCCTGTGCAACCGTTTCGTCTTTAAGCTTATCGACATTGAATTTGCGAGCTCTACTCGTTTTCGAATATCCACGACAAGCTATTCGGCATCGATACTTAGCTCTGACTAGATATTGATCAGAGTCACAACTCGCAGGGTACATCAAAAATACTGGAAGCAGCTCTTTTCTTAATTAGAACGTGGTCTGTTTAATTAAAAAAGTGAGCATCTGATCATGCCAACGTTCGTTTGTGAATATTGCGATGTGGGAAGCACTTAGAGCTCACAATCATATTTTTGATGCTTGCGAAATCAATAAGACGTTGGCCATTGTCGTTTGCTATGTCATGGAGACTGTGCCCTCCTGTTGTTCCTCTATGAGCCTCCTCCTTTCCGACTTTTGCATTAAAATCCCCTAAGACAATTTTTAGGTCATTCGAGGGCAGTGAGTCATAGGTTGTCTCTAGGGTGGCATAAAATTCGTCTTTAGTTACATCGTCCTTGTCTTCTGTTGGTGCGTGGACGTTGATCAACCAAATGCTGAAAAATTCAGTCTTTATTCGGATTGCACTCAATCTTTCACTTACTGATTTGAAACTCGTGACCTGCTGTTTAAATTTTTTGTCAACGACAAAAGCAACTGCAAACTCTCTGCTTCCTGACAATTTTCCACTTGGATAGATTGTGTGTGATAACATGTCCATAATTTCGTTACCGAGCCATTTCGATTCTTGAAGGGCAGTTATGTTGATATTTTACTTTTTGCTTTTTACTCTTTCATAGCTCCTGTCTAAAAATATTTGGTGGTAATTAATTGTTTGGTTCCTCTAATGCTAGGATGAGTGAGCCCATGTAAAGAATCGAAAATGGCTGAACGTAGTGTGGAAGATAAGGTCGATTATTACCTGTAGTGATTTCACATTAAATTTCTAAATTTTCTCCTGGTATAAATATTTCCTGTAGCTTACAAGATATTTTATTTATATCCTGGCCTGCTAATATTGTTTTGAGTCATCGACTTGGTCCTGTTCTTGCTTCAAGTTTTGTAAGTTAATTTTAGTAAAATCTACATAATCGATGTGTTACCGTGATAGAGTGTCTGCTACGAGTTCTGCGTATCTTTAATGTGTCGAATGTCATTGTTAAATTGGGCTATGAATTCTAACTAATTTTTTTGTCGCGGTGATTTTCCCGTTTTAAAGATTATAGCTTTTAACAGCAAGGTAGAGTCGAAAGTAGAGTACCTTCACTCGCCTTTACATAGTTTCTTTGAGAAAAAAATAAGTGGTCTCCAACCGTCTTTTTCATATTGTTGTAATGCTGCATCTACTGCAGTACTAGAAGCAGCCGCCAAGGCTATGTTTTGCATTTGTTTAGAATGCACTAGAAGTGTTGCTTTTTGTAATTATTATTTTATTCTATCGAAAAGCGAGTTCGCTTCTTCATTCCATTCAAATTGCAAATTTCTTGGGAGTTTTTGCAGCAGAGCTTTTCACCTTTTGTATAAACTTGATTATGGTATCAATCTTCAGGAAGTGTTTTTTGCGAGCGTATGTCCATGCCGTGGCTAATCTGTTGACGGCACACCGATCAAGTCGGATACGACACGAGCCAACGCTTCAAGAACACCATGTGCAAGAATGAGAGATAGTGGTGTCATGGACGTGTCGATCAGTGCGGTTGTCCTCTTCTTACTTTAAGCTGTTTTTAAAAAGACGACAAAATTTGGAGGTCTCTCACGAAAAACGTGTTAACACGGACAATATAGGAACTGTCCCTGCTGTATAAATATACCATGGTTTTGCTCTGGCTTCCTGAAAGTGTAAATTCTCTCGGAAGAAATTGCACGACCGTGTGATATATTCAGAATTAAACTTTCAGCTTCGAGTGTACACGAATATCTGCCACGCTCGTTAAGCATATAATTAACTATGCAACATCAGTCCAAACAAATCGATTTTATTAGAAATGCTACTATTTTCAAACGGATATACGGAGAAAATTTTTTTTTTCATTTTAATCTTTGATTAATTCATTAGGGTTTGGCTTAAGCAAGTTTTTGTTGGAAATTTTTAAGAAAAATTTGCAAAAAAGTATAAACACGATTAGTTTTTGAAAATTGCTAAAAATAAATGGATTGAATCTTTCGAGCTTTATGAAATGGAAACTAACTAAAACTGACCAAACATTTCATAAATATTTCACGGATGATATATTTCCATTAAGTTTTTCTCAAGGACAATTATGAATTTCAATGTGAACATTATGTTGTCGCAAAGAGATATAATAAGTTTTTCACAAATTGAACAATTTCCGTTCCACCCAGTTTCGACTCCCCGTAGACACGGTCCACGAAAGTAATGGGCACTTCCCCGATGGTATAATTATACTGCTTAGCTCGAACAAGCATTTCCATTTGAAAGACGTATCCTTTCGATACGCAACCATCGATCAACTTCTGGAGAACGTCTTTTTTGTACAAGCGGAAGGAACCGGTCAAGTCCGAAGACGCAACGCCTAGAAGTAGTTGCGACAAGAAATTGGCTCCACGCGAAATTAACTTGCGTTTGAAATCCCATCCGAAAACGCCACCATCGCCCATGTAGCGCGTTCCGGATACTACATCAAAGTTCTGTGTCGCTTGCGACTTGATGAAAGCTGGAATGAATTTGGGCTAAACGAACGAAAGAATAAGAAACCATTAAGACTTTGGGCATTTTGTTATTTACGTGATGACTTAAATCTGCATCCATGATTATGATAAAGTTGCCGGTAGCATGTTTCACGCCATGCATGTAGGCGGTGCCAAGTCCAAGCTTTGAGGCTCTCGGACGAAGCAAGATTCTGTCTTCGCCATAGATTTTCTGTAGTTCCTTGGCAACTTCGAGCGTTCCGTCCGGACTTCCGTCGTCAATTATAATCACTTCGTAATCAAGTTTTCTGAAATTATGAAGTAGTTGCCATAAAAATCCTAGAAAGTAATATCGATATCGAAGAAAATTCATCAGTATTCTAGCAAGTAGCGATCGCTGCTCAGGAACTTACTCGGCACTCATATATTTCACAATTAACCAAATAATAATGGGTAGATTTTCCCGTTCATTGTATGTGGGCAGTAGAATCGAATATTTATTTTCATTTTCTTCCATATCCAAGCCAATTAAATTTTTAAAATATTATGACAAACAGATAACAGAACAGAAAGAAACGTCAGCGCTAAATTGCCAAATCCATAAAAACGAGTTCATTATAGAAGTCTATCTCCCTTTAATTCGAGACTAGCGCCACTTGATTCCAGATTTTGGCCTGATTGGTGGTGTTAGTAAGTTTCAGTCACGTACACTTCTCCTCCATTTTACCAATCGTAATGACATTTCACCTAGAATCAACCAAGTCACTGTCAACAGGAGAAATTTCAATGAGAAATGTAAACAAAGAAGTCAAACTGAATATTTTCTTTGGAATGTATGTTTAAATACAGAAAAAATATGAAAAAAAACGTTTTCCTGTGACCCGGGATGTAATTGTGACACTCGTTTGTTTTAATTGGGTTTCGCCGGTGGCACTAATCCCCGAAAAAAAGTTTGGATTGCGGGCGCAATAAATTGTGCTACGAAAGAATTGCGCTATTTCAATCGCTCAATGCAATTTATTAACTTCGTTTATACCGTGCTGCTTAGCACTAGTGTTACGTATGTCGACTTACGTAGCACTGATATGAACTGGTATAAGTACTCGGAGTTACGTAAAACTAGTGCTACTTTAACTCGACATCATAAGCAGTGTTGGGTTATAATTTGGAACTAAATTTTGACTTAACCCCACAACCAGCTGTCTTGTCAAACTGTTTAAAAAATTTACCGAAAAAATGAGTGAAAGTGCAATTAAAAGAGAAAAAAGTGCTAATTGGACTCCGGCCGCAGTTTAGCAAATCGCTGTTCATTTTTATGTTGCGGGTTTTTTTCAGTGTGGGACAGCTGTCAGATTTAACACTGGAAAAGATTAAACGAACTAAACGCGACCGTATTAGTGCTACATAAGTCGAGTTACGTAAAACTAGTGCATCATTGCTACGGACTAAACGAGCTCATTGTTTATGCTTATGCGATGGCAAAATGGCCGAAAGAAAACTGCGAAAAGTGCCTTTCACCAAGGCCCCTAGAATATTTCTAGAGGGCCTTGCTTTCACGGTTCGAGTGAACCACGCGCTATGCGGTCGGGGGCCTTTAGTAGGCGGAAAAATTGAGCTGGTCTTTGGCAACGTTGTTACTGTGCTTCTGCGACTGAGAATAGCATCACGGAGACAGCCCTCATTTTCGCATCACATTTCAAGCACAAAAAAAAACAAAAAACGGCATGAAATTCTCATTTTTCTTACTTACATTCGAAAAGTTCCACTCCGAATGAATCCGCATACGGTTTTTCACAACATGTCGTGTCCAGAGGAGCGCTAACCAGTCCAACTGGCGCACACCGAGAGAAATTCACCCACTTTTTCGGATGAGACTCCAAAGGACGAATTCCCGCATTGTACTACTGCACCGTGTACGTCGCACCAAACCCGAAGGCGGACGAAAATTCAAACGAAAAATAAATAACAACCGAAAAAAAAGACGAAGAAAAAAACTTTGGAATTCCAGCACCATACCAAAACGAACTGCTGGACCGTTGTTAGTTTTCTCAATTTCGTACTGCCCGGAAGATTCGCATGCATTTTCGTTTTTCGGGGGATCTTGATTTTCGTTCTTGTGCACTTTCTGAAAAGCAATGCACCCACTTTCTGTTTATGTGAATTACTTGTAATTTCTCCGTATTCGTCGAGTGTTTTTCATAAAAGGAAAGGCGAGAAAACACCACGAATCGCCCGTGTGAAAAATTCTGGTCTTCGCGAAAATAACCGCGACATTTAAAAGTAGGAATTACGAAGAAACGAATTGACAATGCCTTTCTGAAAATTCAAAAGCGCCATCTCTTGATGCTAGGCGGAATCTTCATAAGCCAAGCAAAATTGCGTTGCGCCATCTGGTGTAACATGGTCAGAACGAGAAAAAGATCAAGCTCTCGCTAACGCATTTTCTTCTACACTTCTACAATGGCGCTACAACCCAAATCGGATCTTGGCCTCCTGATATTCAGGTTCCTTAACATTTTTTTATTACTTATTGTGGAAGGGTTGTTAGCCCTTCGCACAACCCTCTTTCTACGAATTTTTCATTTTCTTAGATTGAGGTTACCAAGGTATATCCAATCAGGCAATGTGCCGGAATTATATATTGCGCCGACCGGGATTTGAACTCACGACCTCCGCATTACAAGACCAATACACTACCTACTAGGATTTACCCTAGCTAACGCATTTTGGTCTACGTAAATGTGTTAGTGGAACAAAATATACCAAGTGTTTTTATAAGAAATTGCCTCAGCATGACCGCAGCAGAAGAGTAAAGCTGGGATCGGATCGCAAGTTTAGCGAAAGCACTCGAGATGCAGCTTGTTTACTGGCAGTAGCGAACAGTGTTGAATCCAGACCTTTTTACTAGCGGCAGGGACCAATACAGGATTTTCGAGGCCTGGGGATGAAATTCAAGCGTGGACCCTAACATTTCTCAACCTGCACATTGAATTTTCACGCATCCTCAACTTATCCCAAAAATAAAGTTGCGCCAAACTTGTTGGCAGTTTGTTTTATTTTTTTTTTCGGCAATGAAAAGCAAAAATTTGTTATTCTTATTATTTTATTGATAAAAAAAAATGTTTTTTTCCGAAAAATGTTTTTTTGCGTTAATATTGAAATTTGTATGAAAGCATTGAACATGATTGGATAAAGGTCGTTGTGCTTTAATGTGCCAATTATCACTTTTAATTAGATTAAGAGTCTTTGATAAAAAAAATTGTTTTATTCAAATAATACATCTTATGAATAAAATTTTCTTACATACAATAAGTTTCTTTTTCATATCAAAACATACCTAAATAAATTTCAGTACGTACCGAACATTAAAATGGCAAAAATATAAAAAAAACAACAATATTCAACATAAAACAATTTAAAATTACAAAATAAATACTTAAACGAATTAGTTCATAAAAACATGTAATAAAATACAAAATTTACATATTCGGTTCGGTTTATAACATTAGCTAGTATTTATCGATTACAAAATTAAGTGGTCTAAAGATTACAACCACAGTTCTAGTTTTTCTAAGTAGTTTACTTTATAAATTCATTTATAAGCGCTTCGAAGATAGAGGACACAAATATTTTTCTATTTTTTTCAGTTTCATTTTTACTATGTTAGAATGATCTTAAATTGCACAGTTCCCAATTTTATGGTTAATATTTGAAGGCAAGAACAATAAATTATTTCGTACTACATGTTAAGATCTCTTTAAAGACATTTTGTTATTGGTATATTTTTGTAAATTAGATTTTAGATCTTCGTCTAGCATTTCCTGGACATCCGGAGGAGCTAAGTAAATGTAATTTCCATCCACCATCTAGCGGTAAATGAACATCATCGTGGCATAGTGGACATCTAGCAGCACCGGTTTTAATTTCTAAAAACATAAAAAAGAAAACGAATTCAAAAGAAATTGCCCAAGAGCAAGAAGAACTCCAACCCTGACTCCATTTCTAACGCTCACCTCTACAATAATCTTCCATTAAGTGTAACTCATATAATCCCTTATGGACTGACTCGGAGCATCGTTCACATGATATATAACTTGTTTTAGTCTCACACTCATCTGAAAGATTTAATACAACGGGAAATGGGTTTAGCATAAAATTAACAATTACTTACTTGTTAAATGATAGTTAAGAGCTGCAACTTCTAGTACTTGACTACATTGAGGACACTTAGTCAGGAAAGGACAAGCCTTCCAATAATGTTTATCGAGTTGAGTTTGATCACCTTGACCAGACCAATCACAAAACGGACACCGACTAGAGATTAAACTATTTTCAAAAAAAAATTAACCAGTTTAAAATCCAATTCTATTTTACATTGTTTCCAATTCGTCCAGCGACTCAGAATTAGAATTGGAGCTTTTCCTCGAGCCTTCCGAATTCATAGACTGCTTCAGCTTTTCATTGTATTCCTGCTTTCCGTTACAGGAAGAGTTCGTGGCCCCGCTTCCCGTATCGGCTATTGAGTGGCCACTTTTGCTTTTCAGAATTTTCGTTTCCGAACGGCGCATGGGGCTGGACTGATTTTCCGGTGTTCTAGACTGAAAGCCAAAACCACTTCGCCCCTCATATCGAACATTCTTGGCTTTCAACTCTGTCGGCGAAAGATGTTGCTTTTCACTACGGTTGCATGGCGGTGAGATTGGGTCGTTGCTATTGCTCACGTATTGTTTATTAGCATCCAGCATCTCTTTTTTTCGCTGAATATCTAACTTATCAAATTCTGTGAACAGCTGGCGATAAAGTAAGTTCCGTCTCGTAATATCATCGTCAGGTGGCAATTGCTTTCGTACAAGGCGAGGATTAACTTTATACACTAGCAGGAGGACACGTTCAGCGACTTTTCGCACTGGCTCAGCTGGGTGGTGAATGCCAGAACATCCACACTCCGACAAAGCTCTGCACGTTAATCCACTTTGCTTATCTGTACTTATACCTTGACTTAACACTAACTGTTCAAGCATTTGCATTCGGCTTAGTGCTAGCCTAGGATGTGTTCCTGATCCAACAGTTCGTGATAAGGCCGGTGCAACTAAATGCTGTTGTCGAACCTCAGGACATGCAGCTATACTTAAAATCGTATGTTGGGCCAGTGTATGTATGCGTGCAGAAGGGTCGCCACTTTTTGCTAGCAGCTCTGGCAGGAGTCTATCAACGCATCGTGCGACTTCATTCGGCGACACGCGGCTCGGAACGAACTCCAGAAATAGTGCTCGTACCGTTTCGGTTGCTTGGCTGAAAACTGAATAAACAGCATCTCGCACAGCGCGGTGTAATAGTAAAGCTGCGCTTCGAGCTATTTTATTGGCACCTGCAGCATATTCCCCTTCCTGACCTTTCAGGAAATTCCTTAATCGCACCAGACCGTCCTCTCTGTCCTGAAACTGACGAGAGTAAAACTGCTCCACCTACAAATTACAAACAGAATTGCTTTATTATGATCCCAATGAGTTTCCCAGGAACGCACCAGATCACTACCAAAAACCAGTATAGGAAGCGCTGCCTGCCTTCTCTCGCGATCATTCAAGCGCGACCTTCCTCGATTGGGGTCGCCATCCAACAGTGCAGCACCTTGGCATTCCCTTAAAAATTCATTAGTATGTGAACTGAAAATTTGTTATTGAAAAAAGAAAATGTTCGAAATGAAAAGAAACTCTAGACGAGCTGGGATAATTGAAACGGAAATGAAACTCAAAGTTACGACATCGATAGATCCGTTAGAAAAGGATGCTTACTGCCTGAGAGCCGGTATAGCTCGCTCCTCGTAGTCTTCGTAACTGTTTCGGGGTGCACTTTTATTGCGTCTTCGTAGCGATCCTTGGCTGGATATCGGAGATCCCCTATTCGGACTCCGACCAATCGTATTTAATTGGGGTGAGTTTGGAACTTCGTCATGCGGTTTTTTTAAGGTTCCAGTCGGATGATCGGACGTGTGGCCAGAGCTCGCTCCATCAGTCGATGACTTGTCGTCGTGGGCGCTCTTCGGACTCAGTGTTGCTGCAAAGTGAGCTTCGGCTAAGGCGGTCGCTACATCCTGCAGACTTGGCGGGGACGGTAGTGTAGGCTTCGATGCATAAAGATCAGTGCACGTGTCGTTTTCACAAAGCATGCCATCTCTCTCCAGCAGTTTATCGGCTTCAAGTCGCTTTAGAACCGAGTTTTTATAAATTTCCATTTGTTCTTTGCGAAGTTTTGCAGTGGTAAAGTCTTCTTGTTGAACGGCCTGCCGCTTCGCTAGAGAGTATCTTCCAAGGCGTTCGCCGGCATGTCTTAGTGCGGTCATGCACAATTTCAGCTTCCGAGCATATTCAAATCGTTCGTCGTTAACTGCTTTGATCTTCTTTTGCTCCATTTCTCTAATAGTCTCAGCAATACTTTCTTCAACGTACATGGAAAAGAGGAGATCATCACAAATCGATGCTAAGGCATTATCGTTTGAATCGGAGAGCGGAACTGCAGTTGCACATGCTGCTGCACTAGCACTCTCCTCCGGTCTGTCCAGCTCCTCTCCAAGTATGTTCACTGCTATTAAAGCTATTTGACCGCTTGTATTAAACTCGTTTGGATGCGGCGGACCCAAACGTAATTTCAAGTGCGTACCATTTCTCGGTGCAACTGTTACACTCTGCAGTTCACGGGATTTGAAATTTGTGGAGGAATTGTCCGACAAAGCAATAAATCCTAAATAGTCGAAACATTGGCTCGACGGTGTGCTGGGCATTCCTTTGGGAGAGTAGTGAAGCCATAATTCAATCTTCTGCGCTATAAGTAATATGGAAGATATCAATGAATATAAGCGATTCCTGAATCGATTAACTTACGAATCAAATATTGATGTGCCAGAACTTGGATGCGACATATCTTTGCGGGTTTCTGAAATCTGAGCACTATATCTTGCGGAATAGTCTTACTATAACTTCGGCTTCTCCATCCTTGTACCGTAGGTCCATGTGAATTAAGTTCACTAGCTGGGAAATCGATGTCTTCATCTAAAAACAAATCGTGAGTTCATATTAAAAGTATATAAACAAATTAAGGAGAATGTTTGGGTTAAGATAATATAAGTTGGCGCATCACAAAGCCATTATGTTAAAGAAGTGATAAAAAAAAGTTTCCGTGATAGGCAATTCTTTTCCGGTGCCAAATATTTAAGTAAATTTTTTCGAGCCAAACATTTCTGGAAATGTTTTACATAAGTACATTAATATTGTGTATTATAATGATTCAGTAACGTGATTGTTTTGAAAGTGTGTCCAAAAAATTCTTTTTAATAAATATGATACAAAATGTAAGATGGGCCTGAAGAAAAACTAATAAAAACTAATGTCTCAAACAAGCATACGACAGTATCAACAGGCGCGTATACTGTATAAAATCATATTGGAGTTTGGAGTTCCACCGGAATTGGTTCGGCTTACAAGAATGATAATGACCGAGTCTTTGTCACAAGACAGAGTAGAAAATGATCTGACTTCCAGCTTTAGAACTGACAACGGCCTTAAATAAGGGGCCTCCCACCAAAGCTTTTCAACTTGACACTCGACTATGTTGTTTGGAAACTTGCCGTTGACACCAAGGGAATACTATGCTTCAAATCCACACAACTCGTAGCATATATGTGGACGACATAAATATCCTTGCAAGATCTCTGGAGAGTGCTAAGGAGGTATTTGTAAAGCTTGACTCGGTAGCAAGGGATGTTGGACTACGTATTAACGAAAACAAAACAAAAGTTATGACAAACTATGAAAAAGACGCGTGCGCAGGAAAACTAAACTTAAAATATATAAAATAATTATAAGACCTGTGCTATATTATGGCAGCGGAACGTGCACATAACTCAGGCATCCCAAATATAATTAACGCCATTGAGAGAAAGGTCCTCAAAAGAATCCGATCATAGCAGGCTGACGAAAAAAGACGATTTGGAGAACATTCGAATTTTTGTATATACTATGAGAATCAAAAGTGATGGCACATTTCGAAATATTGTTTTTGACCTTACATATTTTTATAATTTGTTATGGTTGAAAGCCTGTGGGAGATTTTTTTTTGACAAATTTCAAATTGTCCCGCGCGGAATTCAAACCTGACACTTCGCCTCACGGAGATTGAACCGGTCGACTGTGGATTCCGCGTGGACTGTCACCCGTGGCCAACTTCAGAGTGACAGGCAGGACGGAAATCGGTGTGAGAAGCGAAGGAAAACAACGGCGGTGGAAAAGATAGGCTAGAAAACGCGCGAATCGAAAATCGGGAAAAATCAAGTAATTCAAAACGTTTTTTTTTGGAAAAGTCTGCTGGGATCGCGCGTAGTGCGCTTTTGTGTCGCGAGTTTAGCGCCTTTCAATTTTTATGTGCGAATAACCAACAAAAATTTTGGCCGTCATTTGCGAAGCGAAAAATAAGGCGGTCACTTACAATAATCGTGTAATCCCGTAAGTATACTTTCGATCGCATCAAGTTCTCACGAAATCTGATAATATGAGTGTATTTCTTTGCGCTGTCTGAACATTTATAGCCGCAAGAAACCAAAACGTGAATCGATCCCGATTCCGATTCGGATTCGTCATCGCGTCGGTAAGCTGAGCTCGGCTCGAACGCTTCCGGAAGTCGCACGCGAAGGTGCCCCACTCTGACAAGGCGCCTTGGTGCTAAGGAGTTCTCTGTTCCCGGCAAAGTTCCATCTGACGTTGGCGATACGGATATTGTCGATTCGTTGATGTAAGACGAAGACAGCAAGGTTCATTTATGCATCACACCACGATTGCAGTTGGATCAGCCTAAATTGGATGACGCACAGAGGCGTATTACATCGACATCATCGCATGCAATCATTCTCGACTTAGCGGCGCGACTTCAGCCATCACATCGGAGGACAGCAGCGTACGACCACGTCCGCTACGCAAATCTACTCTCACATTCGAAGCGGCCACTTCAGGTATTGTACCTTATGTAAACGATCAAACGAACCGAATGCTGTCCCGAATAAGATCAACAAGTCCAAACTCTATAAATGTGGGGGTCGCAAGATCATTCGTTGGTATGCGTCCTGTTGATTCAACACCAACCCCAATAATTGAAAATTCCCTCCGTGCAAATACGACGAGAGCGTTCGCGGGAATGCATCATCAACGAGAACGTCGGATAATTTGTCGTATGAATGGAGCCGGTGAGTCAACGATTATTATAAATTTAAACAAAAACAATTAATAACAAACACGAACAATTGAATTAATTGGAATTTACCAATAATTAATAACAAACACGAACAATTGAATTTATTGAAATTTACCAATAATTAATAACAAACCATTCCCCAACATTACCAATCGATAGGTTTTCTTTGTTGCCTCTTGATGATAATTTTTTTTGTTGTCATATTAATAATGAGTCACACTTTCATAGAGGTTACACATTTTCTTGTAATTTTATTATATATCTTTTCTTCTTTTGGGTTAAACAAAAGAAAACAAAAGCAAAACGAACATCTAGTGGATTTACCCCTCGATGAATGCCCCACCCATATTATTGTGCGCACAAGAGTAGGTAGGGAATAAACCAACACCGGGTTAAACTCCTTAGAATGAATCACACATTACTGTCGGAAAAATTATTAAACAATATAATCAAAACCTAAGTAAGAAAAGAGGATATATATTAAAAAGAAAAAAAAAAATAAAATTGAATATAAAAACGGAAAACGAAACTAGTAAAAATAACATAAAACGATTGCATTACTAAAGAGCTAATGTACTCGATACTTCTGGGCTGATTGTAGTTTGTAGTCGTACTCCTATTTTTTTTTACAATTAAATAATTACTGAATAAGTTCTGATTTTTTTTTATAATATTTGGTTTTTTTCCATTCACGTCTCCAATTCAAACTAAATGCATTGGAAATTTTCGGAAATGTAATTCCGATTTTGTTTATTATTTTACATTTTTCTTCTTCCGTGATCGAATATTCGATTTCATTTGGACTCTTTTCAATCTTGTTTTGTCTTAACTTATCAGATAATCGAGTGAGCAAGTATAATAATGCAACATGCTAAAATCTAAGTTGTATGTCTTAATAATATTGAATTTGGATTAAACAGAAATAACGAGTATGAGATTACACCAAATTTTATTGCCAATTCTTAAAATTGCAATTTTATTAGTTTAAATGAGTAACGCTCTATCGTTAATATTATAATATTCTCACTATGAATTTTCAGTGAAAGTTCAAAGAACATTATATCGCTAGTGGTAGTAATTTGCCTGAATATTTAATTTAAAAATGATAATTAATTATAGACAATCATTGTAGTGAGTTGATTTGAATAATAAGCTTGAGAGAGTAAGCTGTATGAAAAACAAAAAAAAAAAGGATATACTTATACTTAAAAGGCTTAGAGTTAAATATTGTTTAAAATAAAAATTGAACAAGAAAGAAAAAAAGGAAGAAATGAAATACTAAATCGTTTTAAATAGAGGGCAACCTCTAACCTCCACGGATCCTCCTCCTCTCTTTTGGGGCCATACGAAGAAGACTTCGCGGAAGATGTATGGCTTAGGTTGGGTGGGCAGGTTGGCGTCAAACCATCTGACGCCGTCGTCGAAACATCTAGTCGGGTCAATATCCGAGATCAGATGAAGTCCTTTTTTTTTTTCGTGTCTTCCCGACTTGGATAAGTCGACGCGGCGAGCTAACTACTCGCGATTTATTTTTGTTATGACAGGCCAAATGGGTTTCATGACATTCTGGTGTAGCGAACCCCCCCACCAGCCTACCGCAGCTAGACCCGGCATCAAGCTAGCGCGTCGCACCAGCACATGGAATGTCACTGAGATGGATGTAGGTGGTTCTCAGCCCCGTCTATCCCGAACCGTTATTTTCCTTTTTGAATTATTTTGGCTTTATGGTCAAAATAATTCACTCCTAGGCCTCCGGTACATAACAAAATGGCGCCCAACGTGGGGCGAAAAAAAGATCCTGCACGGACTTGAAACGACTTCACGAGCGTGATACCGATCGCGCGATGTACTGACACACGAGACGGAAAAATTCCGTGTAAAATTCGGTGCATCAAAGGACTCTGACTGTCGCCGGAGACAGTTGTTTTAGCCTACACGGCATCTATAGTTCATCGTGTAAGCTTTTGGAATTCTGCTTGCTTGTTACGGAGGCGGAAGTGTCGCGGTTGAGGCTGAAATTTTCCCAACGAAGAACTCATTGGCAACCTTGAGGCGCCAATGTTGTTCCTTGGGGGAATTTCTTCAACAACCGGGATATTTTCGTCGCCCGGACTAGCGAGAGATGAGTGGAACAGAGTGTGTGTTTCATTGGCAGGCATGAGTACCCTCTTGACAGCGGGATTTGGCTTGTCTTGGCGGCCAAGTTGTCCGACAGAGGGCAGAATGCTCATGTCTGCGAATGAAACATCCATTTCTGTCCAATTACGGAATTTTCGGAAGTACCTTTATTCCTTGAATCCTATCCATGTAGAGTAACTTTCGTTTCCTTTTACAAAATTAATCATTTGGATTAATTTCGCGTTTTGATTGTGGTTGAAAATTTAACGTAGTTTTTTAAATTTTTTTTGCTCCTGATGAACATTTTCTGAATCCTTTCCGCCTGGTCACGTGTTGACGCGACTAGATGTTTTGACGACACCTGTAAGAGAGAGGAGTGGATTTGTGGAAGTGAAGAGAGGCCTTTGATTTTTTTTTTGATTCAAATATCTAAATTTTTTTTTCTCGATCTCGATTGCGAAAAATTCTCTTTCAACTCGATTTTCTTTGTTGGGGTTGGTATTGACCTAAGTGAAGTAGTATATAATTTGTTTCTGCCTCGTTTCCGTCGCTACGATTTCGTTCCTTTCTCCATTGCGAAGAGGACAACTTCGAATAAACTACCATAATATATAATATATACAAGTATAGCGAAGCGAAGCGGAACAAAATGTCACTCTTGCGAACACCCGAAAAAACTATGGGGACAAATTGTACGGTCTGCCAGGAGGATGTGCTGCTGGGGGAGGCGATGCAAACGAAATGCAGTCATTATTTCCATGCCGCATGTCTCTTGAACTGGGTGACCACGAACAAGAATTGTCCACTTTGTCGGAACACACTTGCTCAAAGCGATTATTGGAGAGTCCAGGGCGTAGAAGGCGCGACAGCTCGTACGGGTCCTATCACCAGAAGTAAAGGTAGTAAATCCAAATCCAATCCGAGCGGTATTTCTCTCTTGGAGTTAAATTTAGATCCACCGTCGGATACAGCGGGTCAAGCCCTATACGCCGTGGACGGTACGATAACACCGACAGATAATCGAAGTAGACCAATGTCTCGAAATTTGGCTCGTCATTCCTCCTTTACGGAACCTACACATCCAAGGACTCAAGAAAACGTTAATTCACGGCGAACGCCAAAGCGAAATGAACTTCTAACGGATCAGCCGCGAGCGACTCTCGGAGTTGACGAGATCACTCAGCTGATGCGTCAAGTTATCCAAGAAGAAAAAGCTCGTGAACTCCGAGAGTTGCCCGCGACGTTCAACGAGCCCGATAGGTCCAGAATTCCGGCGAACGATTTTCCATCGACACAAGATTTTCGATATCCACCACCTTTATCTGGAGTTAGACAATGGCCCGACACCTATGAGTTAAGACGACGATCATCAAGCAGTCCTATTCGTTCCTGGGGTTTAAAATACACGGGAGATAATTCAGTACTTAGGGCACAGGAATTAATTTTTCGAGTTGAAGTTCTTGCACGGAACAGCTTTGGTAATCGGATGGATTTTGTGGCAGCTCACTTTCATCTCCTCTTACAAGGTCGGCCTAACAAGTGGTATTGGATTTGGTATCGATCCAATCTCATCCCTGCCTGGGCTGCCTTACGTCCAGCTTTTCTTCAAGCTTGGGGAGATGATTGTAGCGACTACGACGTCCGACGACAACTATATTCTAAAAGACAAGCACCTTCCGAGCCGTACTCGTCTTATGAACAGGACATGCTTGAGCTGCGCACCCTTTTGACACAACCCATGAACGAAATGGAATTCGTCGAACTGGTGCGAAATAACCTAAACTCGATCAACCAACAACAAATGGCATTGCAATCTGTCTACTCTTTGGAAAATCTACGTCAAGTAGTCTGTCGATTGGAAAGTGTCCGAAAGGCTTGTAGATCTAATTCTTACAACGCTTATCCTAGCAGAGCAATTGGTATGCGAGGAGAGTTCCCGAGAGTCGCGGAGTTAGACCCTCCTCCAGTTTCTCAGATTGTGGGTGAGGACGGAGATGCTGACCACCTCGCTCAATTAGCAGCTATGAACGCCTTAGAGTGTTGGAATTGCGACCAACCAGGGCATGCCTACAGAGATTGTGAGAGTAGGACTAAGCGTATCTTTTGCTATGGTTGTGGAGCGAAGGAGGTGGTCAAACCTCGCTGTCCAACGTGCAGTCGGGGAAACTGGAGGTCGGACAGACGAGCCGTGGGTCTCCCTCGTCCAACCATTCAACACCCATCAGAAACTGCACCGACACTTCCCAAAGACTAGACCTGAATAATTCAACACCTTGTAAAAACAATCTCACTCCACCCAAGATAGTGATTTTTCCAAGAGTTGAAACTTCCGTACCAGATTTGACGAAACCATCCTCTATACCCTTATTACGCAATAACCCTCTTCATCCTGTTCCAGCCAAGTATGCTCCGCGGAAGCCTTACCATCTTCGACTTCGCGAGTATATGGAAGCGCGAACAAGGATCTTCAATACTCCTCCTCTTATTTCACAAGTTTCATCTACTTCCCAATTTCAACCTTCCACTTCCCCCAAACCAACAAAAGCAATCTTACGTTTACGCGAATTTTGGCGTAGAGTTCGGGCGAGAAAGAGAGCACTGGTGTCCTCGATTCTCCCTGAACCTTTTGACGTACGTCCCTATGCTACGGTCTGCATTTTCAACGAAAAACTTAAGGGCCTACTTGACAGCGGTGCAAGTATTAGTTGCCTTGGATCCAACTCACTAGAACGCCTAGCGCGAGCGCAAGTGAATTGGAAGCCGCTTTGTAGTGAAGTGAAGACGGCTGATGGTGCTTCACAGAGAGTGGTTGGGTGTGTGACGACTGAAGTAACCTTTCGTGACGTCGCAAAACCAATTACTTTCTACATTGTGCCTACTCTATCTCAAGATTTATATCTTGGCGTAGATTTCTGGCGGGCCTTTAGACTTGCCCCAAGTATCATCAGTTGTATCGAAGAAAATCCCACTTCGCTACAATATGAAACTAAGAAGACGCACACCTTAAGTGTATCGGATGTTGAGAGGCTCGAGAGTGTTAAGTCGAAATTCCCGTCATACGAAGTTCAAGGACTGGGAAAGACGAACCTTCTCGAACACGTTATCGATGTAGGTGACGCAACCCCTATCAAACAACGTCACTACCCGGTATCACCTGCGATTCAAAACCTCATGTATGACGAGGTCGATCGCATGCTGAAAATGGGAGTGATAGAGGTTAGCCAGAGTGCGTGGAGTTCGCCGGTAGTATTGGTGAGGAAACCTGGGAAAGTGAGGTTATGTTTGGACTCGCGGAAGGTCAACGAAGTGACGGTGAAGGATGCATATCCTTTGCCTCACATCGATGGCATTCTGAGCAGATTACCACGTGCCGAATACATAACTTCACTTGACCTGAAAGACGCCTTTTGGCAGATTCCTCTGGAAACCAAGTCCCGAGAAAAGACCGCATTCACAATCCCTGGTCGACCCCTCTATCACTTTACCCGAATGCCGTTTGGTTTGTGCAACGCACCACAACGCATGTGCCGTTTGATGGATTTAGTAATCCCACCCGAATTAAAGGATCAGGTATTTGTTTACCTGGACGATTTGTTATTGATCTCGGAAGATTTCAACTCTCACCTCATTTTGCTCGCAGAAGTTGCCGCGTGCCTTTTAAAGGCAGGGTTGACGATCAACGTAGCAAAGAGTAAGTTTTGTCTGAGAGAGGTGAGATACCTTGGCTACATAGTTGGAGATGGAGGCCTGAAAACTGATCCCGACAAAGTCTCGGCAATTGTCGATTACCCCTCGCCTAAGTCCGTACGTCAAGTCAGACGCTTTCTTGGCATGGCAGGTTGGTATCGACGCTTCATCAACAACTATGCGGCTATTGTTTCACCTATTTCAGACACGCTGAAGAAGTGCGCCAAGTTCGCATGGACTCCGGAGGCAGAAACTGCATTTCTGTTTGTGAAGTCCATGTTAACTGGGGCTCCAGTGCTAATTAACCCTGATTTTCGGAGGTCATTCACCATCCAGTGCGACGCAAGCAAATCCGGAGTGGGAAGTGTCCTCTTTCAGGAGAACGACGACGGGTCGGAATCTCCTGTTGCTTACATGTCCCAGAAGCTCACTTCCGCTCAACGCAACTACAGTGTTACTGAACAGGAATGCTATGCCGCTGTGTTGAGCGTGAAAAAATTTAGAGCGTACGTGGAAGGGACATCGTTTAAGATCGTTACGGATCATGCAAGCCTCAAATGGCTGATGTCCCAAAAGGATCTCAGTGGTCGTTTGGCTCGCTGGAGTTTGAAGCTGCAGGGCTTCGATTTTGTGATTGAGCACCGTCGTGGGAGCCTGAACGTGGTACCTGATGCTCTCTCTCGCGTATACGAAGAAGGATTAAACGCGCTGATTGACGTTGCCCCTTTAGTGGATTTGGATTCTTCAGAATTCTCTAACACAGAGTATGAGGAGCTCAAGTCTACTATTGAGGCAAACGCTGATCGGCTTCCCGACATATGCGTGAGGGATGGCTTCGTGTACAAGCGCACAGAGCCTCACAACGGTGACCCAATTGCGGAGGACCGAGCCTGGAAGCTTTGGATCCCATCGAGCCTGACGTCTGCTGTGATCGCTCAGGCCCATGAAGCGGATACCACGGTTCACGGTGGGTTCGCCAAAACGCTAGAGCGCATCAGACGATACTTGTATTGGCCCGGGATGACTACACAAGTCCGCGAACGAGTTCTTTCGTGTGAGACTTGTAAAGAAACGAAGTCTCCGAATCGTCCACTCAGAGCAGCAATGGGAGAGGCCTTCAAGACGCAGAGACCCTTCCAACATCTTTACATTGATGTACTTGGACCATATCCTAGGACCAAGAGCGGTAAAATTGCTATCCTTGTTATCCTGGACCATCTGTCCAAATTTCCCATCCTTCATCCCCTGCGTAAAATTACGGCAGCGGAGATTACGACGTTCTTGGAGCGGGAGGTGTTCCATACGTTTGGTACCCCCGAGACCATCCTATCCGACAACGGGTCGCAGTTCAAGTCAGCGACATTTAACTCTATGCTTTTGAAGTATGGAGTTAAACACCTATATACCCCAAAATATTCGCCTCAAGCGAATGCATCAGAGAGAGTCAACCGATCTGTGTTAGCGGGACTCCGAGCGTTCATCATTGAGGATCAGACACGATGGGATGAGAACTTAAGCAAAATTGCCTGTTCTCTTCGGAGTTCAGTTCACCAAGCCACTAGGTTCGCTCCTTATCAGGTTTTATTTGGCACTCATATGATGACGCACGGAAAAGACTATTCTCTGTTGCATCGTTTGAAAGCGCTAGGTGATGCAGACTTGCAACTTCGACCTAGCGAAGGAATCTCGATCGTGAGAGATCTAG
Organism: Chorisops tibialis; assembly: GCA_963669355.1. Taxonomy (NCBI): domain Eukaryota; kingdom Metazoa; phylum Arthropoda; class Insecta; order Diptera; family Stratiomyidae; genus Chorisops; species Chorisops tibialis. Next base: position 271,943,927 of record OY770262.1, read on the forward strand.
CGCAAGCCAACATCCAAAGTGCACACGAGAAGAGTAGCAGGCGTTATAACGTGCGAACGGCTAAAGCTCTGTACAGAGAAGGACAAGAGGTTTATCGAAGAAACTTTACCCTGTCCACAGCCACACAAAACTATAACGCCAAGCTAGCGAAAAAATTCTTGCGGTGCCGGATTAGGAGTGTGCTAGGGAACTCACGATATGAGTTGGAGGATCTTGGAGGCAAGCGTGTGGGCATCTACCACTCCAAGGACATTCGACGCTAGCCTCACTGAACTATCATGAATGCCCGGCTAATTCAGCGTGAGCATGAGACCCTCAACCCCTTTTCAGCTCGATCAGCGTTACTCCTAAAAGGGATAACGGCGACCGATCTGTGGTGTTATGGTTGAAAGCCTGTGGGAGATTTTTTTTTGACAAATTTCAAATTGTCCCGCGCGGAATTCAAACCTGACACTTCGCCTCACGGAGATTGAACCGGTCGACTGTGGATTCCGCGTGGACTGTCACCCGTGGCCAACTTCAGAGTGACAGGCAGGACGGAAATCGGTGTGAGAAGCGAAGGAAAACAACGGCGGTGGAAAAGATAGGCTAGAAAACGCGCGAATCGAAAATCGGGAAAAATCAAGTAATTCAAAACGTTTTTTTTTGGAAAAGTCTGCTGGGATCGCGCGTAGTGCGCTTTTGTGTCGCGAGTTTAGCGCCTTTCAATTTTTATGTGCGAATAACCAACAAAAATTTTGGCCGTCATTTGCGAAGCGAAAAATAAGGCGGTCACTTACAATAATCGTGTAATCCCGTAAGTATACTTTCGATCGCATCAAGTTCTCACGAAATCTGATAATATGAGTGTATTTCTTTGCGCTGTCTGAACATTTATAGCCGCAAGAAACCAAAACGTGAATCGATCCCGATTCCGATTCGGATTCGTCATCGCGTCGGTAAGCTGAGCTCGGCTCGAACGCTTCCGGAAGTCGCACGCGAAGGTGCCCCACTCTGACAAGGCGCCTTGGTGCTAAGGAGTTCTCTGTTCCCGGCAAAGTTCCATCTGACGTTGGCGATACGGATATTGTCGATTCGTTGATGTAAGACGAAGACAGCAAGGTTCATTTATGCATCACACCACGATTGCAGTTGGATCAGCCTAAATTGGATGACGCACAGAGGCGTATTACATCGACATCATCGCATGCAATCATTCTCGACTTAGCGGCGCGACTTCAGCCATCACATCGGAGGACAGCAGCGTACGACCACGTCCGCTACGCAAATCTACTCTCACATTCGAAGCGGCCACTTCAGGTATTGTACCTTATGTAAACGATCAAACGAACCGAATGCTGTCCCGAATAAGATCAACAAGTCCAAACTCTATAAATGTGGGGGTCGCAAGATCATTCGTTGGTATGCGTCCTGTTGATTCAACACCAACCCCAATAATTGAAAATTCCCTCCGTGCAAATACGACGAGAGCGTTCGCGGGAATGCATCATCAACGAGAACGTCGGATAATTTGTCGTATGAATGGAGCCGGTGAGTCAACGATTATCTAAAGACTAAATTTAAACAAAAACAATTAATAACAAACACGAACAATTGAATTAATTGGAATTTACCAATAATTAATAACAAACACGAACAATTGAATTTATTGAAATTTACCAATAATTAATAACAAACCATTCCCCAACATTACCAATCGATAGGTTTTCTTTGTTGCCTCTTGATGATAATTTTTTTTGTTGTCATATTAATAATGAGTCACACTTTCATAGAGGTTACACATTTTCTTGTAATTTTATTATATATCTTTTCTTCTTTTGGGTTAAACAAAAGAAAACAAAAGCAAAACGAACATCTAGTGGATTTACCCCTCGATGAATGCCCCACCCATATTATTGTGCGCACAAGAGTAGGTAGGGAATAAACCAACACCGGGTTAAACTCCTTAGAATGAATCACACATTACTGTCGGAAAAATTATTAAACAATATAATCAAAACCTAAGTAAGAAAAGAGGATATATATTAAAAAGAAAAAAAAAAATAAAATTGAATATAAAAACGGAAAACGAAACTAGTAAAAATAACATAAAACGATTGCATTACTAAAGAGCTAATGTACTCGATACTTCTGGGCTGATTGTAGTTTGTAGTCGTACTCCTATTTTTTTTTACAATTAAATAATTACTGAATAAGTTCTGATTTTTTTTTATAATATTTGGTTTTTTTCCATTCACGTCTCCAATTCAAACTAAATGCATTGGAAATTTTCGGAAATGTAATTCCGATTTTGTTTATTATTTTACATTTTTCTTCTTCCGTGATCGAATATTCGATTTCATTTGGACTCTTTTCAATCTTGTTTTGTCTTAACTTATCAGATAATCGAGTGAGCAAGTATAATAATGCAACATGCTAAAATCTAAGTTGTATGTCTTAATAATATTGAATTTGGATTAAACAGAAATAACGAGTATGAGATTACACCAAATTTTATTGCCAATTCTTAAAATTGCAATTTTATTAGTTTAAATGAGTAACGCTCTATCGTTAATATTATAATATTCTCACTATGAATTTTCAGTGAAAGTTCAAAGAACATTATATCGCTAGTGGTAGTAATTTGCCTGAATATTTAATTTAAAAATGATAATTAATTATAGACAATCATTGTAGTGAGTTGATTTGAATAATAAGCTTGAGAGAGTAAGCTGTATGAAAAACAAAAAAAAAAAGGATATACTTATACTTAAAAGGCTTAGAGTTAAATATTGTTTAAAATAAAAATTGAACAAGAAAGAAAAAAAGGAAGAAATGAAATACTAAATCGTTTTAAATAGAGGGCAACCTCTAACCTCCACGGATCCTCCTCCTCTCTTTTGGGGCCATACGAAGAAGACTTCGCGGAAGATGTATGGCTTAGGTTGGGTGGGCAGGTTGGCGTCAAACCATCTGACGCCGTCGTCGAAACATCTAGTCGGGTCAATATCCGAGATCAGATGAAGTCCTTTTTTTTTTTCGTGTCTTCCCGACTTGGATAAGTCGACGCGGCGAGCTAACTACTCGCGATTTATTTTTGTTATGACAGGCCAAATGGGTTTCATGACATTCTGGTGTAGCGAACCCCCCCACCAGCCTACCGCAGCTAGACCCGGCATCAAGCTAGCGCGTCGCACCAGCACATGGAATGTCACTGAGATGGATGTAGGTGGTTCTCAGCCCCGTCTATCCCGAACCGTTATTTTCCTTTTTGAATTATTTTGGCTTTATGGTCAAAATAATTCACTCCTAGGCCTCCGGTACATAACAAATTCTAAGTTATAGAAAACAGTTTTATGTCTCGAACTAACGCTTTATTCATCACAAGCCGCCATACACCCCCATACCATGACCGATCTAAAAGGAGTTTAACTGATTATAAGAAAACTGATAAATAAAGTTTGTGGTTATTTTAGATTAAAAGCGAACAAGTTTTATCTTTATATGAAATCCAGCGACACCTAGCGCACCACAATATATTAGATTTAATGGTGGGGTAGGTTTGGTTTCCTCTATCACTGTGGCCACTAATAGAACTATTGTGATGTCCCCCGGCTTCTTGAACTGGGATGAGACAATTGTTTTTCTTTTTCGTTTCCTTCCCTGGCGGCCAATCTGAAATGCATGCCTGGCAAGGCCAGACGGAAATAGGTCCAGATCGGAGAAGAATTTGAGTCCAGCTTCGACTCGAAAGTCTTATCATGTAATGAGTTTTGACTTGGAAGTTTTTTGCAAGAAAATCTTGATCGAGCTCGTGGCGGGTGCGGACATAATTTTGGTACAGAAAAAAAAAATAATATCAGGATAAATCCGGGACAATCCGCGCTGAGGGGTCGAAAAGAAAAAAAGATTTTTGTTCGAGATTGTGGAGCGAATGTAAAGTGTATCAACAAGACATACATATATGATTAGTGTCCAAGACCCAATCAGAGAACGTACGCGACTGCTGGTTGTCCAGGCTGCAGTTCTTGAGTCAATTGGACGCATGAAGAGCCAAATCATTCATATTATTAAAGTTTGCATCAACAAGAGGTGTAGGGTTGGAAGCAGCTAGTCTCTTGACAGTTGATCATGTACATAAAAAATTAGATTAGACACAGCGATGGTTCGAAAAATTCCGATCAGGAGACGCGATCCTTCAAAGTGAAACATAGACACGATTTTCGAATGAACATTTACGGCTGTATTAGTATGGAAAGGCGATTAGGAATGATCGAGGTAGTTTTGAATGCAGAAACTATCGCAAACATACAAAAGGAGAGGGGAATGTTTTCGGCGACATCACCATTCAAAGAAGGATCTCTGCCTAGTTAGCTTAAAGAGCACAATCCAATGGATGAAAATGTAGGATAAGCAATAAATGAATTTACGTTGTGTTGCAACTTATGTTCTCGGAGTTGCGGATCGTCACTCGGATAATGTTATGGTCAAGACAAACGGATAAGTAATTTAAAAGAAGCAAAAATTAGAAGATAACTTACCAAACAATTGCAATAACGTTATATAACAGCTTTTTCACATAGATTTTGGCCATATTTTGGGTCGTTGTAATCCACGATTATCTAAGAATGGCAATACTATTTCAACGGCTGCCTTATATCTTGGATTCGTATACAAACGTCTTTTCATACTTTCGGCCTTATCCGAATCAGCTAAGAAATTATCAACGGTTGAATCCTCATGCGGATCCTATGGAGCCCCAGACATAGTGAAGAAAGCAGTGTATACACCTAAATAAATTCAATTTAAGCTTCAAGAGAAAAATGTATGCATATATGATGGCTATTACCCATAAATCCTTTCTTCAAAATATCAGTATGAAGATCAACAACAAAGAACGTTTTAAAATATTTATGATGTCCTCTTCTTCAAAAGAATTGAGGAAATGGAACCTGTTTTATCTCTCTATGTTACTTATTAAATTTTCGTTTCACAATTTTGCAAAAGGCATTCACCAAAGAAAAGTTTTTATGTAGTATAAGTTGCAAAGTAAACAAGAAAAAATACTTCACAAGAAATTGTCATAGTTGTTTCTTATAGACTCGTGGATTTTCACTCACCAAAATAATATGAAAAATCCTTCGAATAGCTTACCCTTTTTTTTTTCCTTAAAAAAAATCATCAAATACTCCATCCAATATCTGTCGAGAAAGCTTAGCAAATCAAGCTCAATGCCCGAGAATTGAGAGAATTGCCGAGAAAGCTTAGCAAATCAAGCTCAATGCCCGAGAATTGAGAGAATTGCCGAGAAAGCTTAGCAAATCAAGCTCAATGCCCGAGAATTGAGAGAATTGCCGAGAAAGCTTAGCAAATCAAGCTCAATGCCCGAGAATTGAGAGAATTGCCGAGAAAGCTTAGCAAATCAAGCTCAATGCCCGAGAATTGAGAGAATTGCCGAGAAAGCTTAGCAAATCAAGCTCAATGCCCGAGAATTGAGAGAATTGCCGAGAAAGCTTAGCAAATCAAGCTCAATGCCCGAGAATTGAGAGAATTGCCGAGAAAGCTTAGCAAATCAAGCTCAATGCCCGAGAATTGAGAGAATTGCCGAGAAAGCTTAGCAAATCAAGCTCAATGCCCGAGAATTGTCAACCGAGATTAGATGAAACTTAAGTGCAGATTCAACCCAGAAAAAACGACGATGTGTGAAACAAACGTCCTTATAGTTTCTTTTTGTCGCACAATGTTGGAGAAATACACACACTTGAGAGTCTTAAATTTATGACATTTTTACGCTCCGTTTGTTTTATTATCCCATGCCCGAAGTATTTAAAAGGACAATGCTGTGTTCGAAGTACCGTCGGGATGAGGTAGGATGTCTGAGGTGCGATTAATGTGCGAGTGCGAACAAAACCTCTGCGATTTAAAGCGATGATCATTGCGCCCATTTTATTAGCGATAGACCGTAAGCGGTATGCATTTGCTCTGCTCTTCAATCGCAGCTCTTTTCAATTTTCAATCGCTCTTTTACAATAGCAGTGAAAAAATCGCAGGTATGTAAAATAGCATACCATCTCTAAATGTGACTACTTCTGTTTTCGCGATAAGTTAAAGTACAAAATTTTGGTTATTAATGTGAGAACGCGTAAGACTAGCCGAAAGTACTCATTTTAAATTGAAAAGTGTAAAATTTGGCAGACATACACTTGGCAGAAAAACCTGCGTTCACCTGCGATCAGTGAAATTGTAATGTTAAAAAAACCAAAACGAAATAAAATATTTCCAAATTTCGTTGAATACATTTATTAGTTGCTTAAAGGACTATCTACAAGCAGAATTTCATTTCCTTTACCTTACCAGTTTTTAAGAAAACGGTAATTTTTACAACAAACATACAAAGGCATGGCAGAAAAAGTCTGCGTTCACATTAAATAAAAGTTTGACAATAACTGATAATTACAAATATGTAACCAATTAATGGCTTGTAGGGTATCCTCAATTCTTTATTACTTCTCGTAGTCTGCTAGGCATCGAATTGATGAGCTTCGCTGTCTCTACTGATGGAGTTTTCTCCCACTCTTCTCTGAGAATATTTCTTAACATTTCTTAACATTTCTTTGTTGGTTATTGTATGTTGTCGAATTCTTCTCTCGAGCGAGTCCCATTAATGCTCTATCGGGTTAAAATCTGGAGATTGTGGAGGCGTATGTAGCTGTTTTGGGGCATTATAAAGCAACGAGAGCCTCACAATTTCTGCTATATGCTTGGGATCATTATCTTGCTGAAAGTAATAATCGTTACCCAAGGCGAGATTTCGGGAACTTTTCTCCAAATTATTCTTTAAAATATTGAGGTAATCGAATTTATTCATTGTCGGCTCAATAAACTCTAAATTAGCAGCGCCAGTAGCTGCCATGCACCCCCAAACCATTACTCCCCACCACCGTGTTTTACAGTGGGTCGCAAATGTTCTTTTCGGAATGCTGTCTCTGATTTTCTGGCTACTATTTTACGTCCTTTTATTCCGAAAATGCAGAATTTGCTTTCGTCTGAAAAAAGCACATTGTTCCAAAACTCTTTAGGTTCATTTAAGTATTGCTCGGCAAAGGCAACGCGCTTTTTTCGATTAATCGGCGAAATGAATGATTTTCGCCGCGCGACTCGTTCATGATACCCAGCGTTTTTGAGAATTTTCCTGATGGTATCAGGACAAATTTTTCTTCTTTAACTTTTCCTTAATTTCAGCTTTTATTTCCCTTGCATTCAGCCATGGATTTTTTTTACCAATGCCAGAATATTTCGCTTTTCTCTCTAGGACAACTTTGATGGACGGCCAGAACGGGTTTTCGAAAAAAGTTCTCCTGTCAATTTGAAAGGTAGTGAACCCCTTTGGATTCACGAATATTGTCTTCCAACGACTCTCGTAATATCGGGTTTTCCAATAGGGACTTGACAACTTTGTATTCAATTTGTGAACGCACCCTTTCACTAATCATCAAACTGTCACTGTCAATTTATTCAGTAAACTTAACATTTTTATCATGGTAAAGTACACGAAGGAACAACGTCTGCAAATTATAAAAATTTACTACAGAAATTCGGAGTCGGTGACCGCTACTTTAAGAGCGTTAACTCCGATTTTCGGTCGTAATTCTCGCCCTAGTAGACAGGCAGTAACAAGTTTAGTGCAAAAATTTGAGTCTACATATTCGTTGTGTGATGTTGCCGTGCCAGTGAGACAACGGGTTGGTCGAAGTGTCGAAAATATCGCTGCCGTTGAAACGTCCGTAGCAAATGATCCAAATCAGTCAATTCCACGGCGTTCTCAAGAGTTGGGCATCGCCCAGACCACGTTATGGCGAATTTTGCGTAAGGATCTTGGTTTACACCCATACAAGATCAAGCTGACTCAAGAATTGAAGCCGATGGACCACTTGAAGCGACGTACGTTCTCCGATTGGGCTCTGGAAAAGATGCGCCAAGATGATCAATTTCATCGCAAAATCATCTTCAGTGACGAAGCTCATTTTTGGCTCAGTGGGTTCGTCAATAAGCAAAATATGCGTTATTGGTCTGGTGAAAATTTACATGTGCTTCATGAAAGACCACTTCATCCACAAACAATAACTGTTTGGTGCGGTTTGCATGCCGGCGGCGTCATAGGGCCATATTTTTTCGTCGATGATAATGATCGTCACGTTACTGTGAATGGTAATCGTTATCGCGCCATGATTACCGATTATTTTTGGCCCGAATTGGAAGATATGGACTTGGACAACATGTGGTTTCAACAGGACGGTGCCACAAGCCACACAGCACACGTTACAATCGATTTATTGAAGAGTAAGTTTGATGAGCGTGTTATCTCAAGAAATGGATCAGTCGATTGGCCGCCTCGTTCGTGCGATTTAACGCCTCTGGACTTTTTTCTTTGGGGCCACGTCAAGTCGTTGGTCTATGCCAACAAGCCGACGACGTTGGAAGAGCTCAGAGCCAACATTGAACACGAAATAGCAGCCGTTTCGGCCGAAATGTGTGGCCGAGTCATCGAAAATTGGGTCCAACGAATCGACCGCTGCAAACGTGCCCGCGGTGGCCATATGAACGAAGTCGAGTTCCATTCATAAATGTTTTGATTGTACTTCAACCCGATAATAAAGTTTTTGAAATATCTCAAATGGTTTGTATTTTATTTTGAAAAAAAGTTGTCAAGTCCTTATTGGAAAACCCGATATTTCTGTAGCTTTTTCCCTCCTTCCATAAATTAACAAAGATTTTTCTTTCGTTTACAGCAATTTGTTTTCTTTTATTTGCCATTGCAAAAAAAAAAACTTTTTTTTCACAATGTAAACTTTACAAAAACTTTGTAATCACTTACCAGAATAAAAACCAATAAATAACTGATGCAAGACAATATTAGGAAAGTGCATTTGAGACGTTATATTTCGGGGAATCCCCTAATTCCATGAGTGAACGCAGACTTTTTCTGTCTCGATTTTTTATGTTTCCTGTGAAAAGTACAGTTACCTCAAAAACTGCTCGGGCGAAATTAATGAAAGTCTGTGTGCCGAGTGGTAAACAAATACTTAATCGATAGGCGAAACAAAATCTGGAAACTATTTAATTCGTTTCGCTTTGTTTACATTGAAAACTAAATGACATCAGTTGAACGGTTACTTTTTCTGCCAAGTGTAGCTAAACGAAAAGAAGACAGTTATAAAAGAGCCTTGAGAGAATGAGCATTGTTACCGACGACCAATGCCGATTTCGCCTCCATTTCAATTCAGACCTCCGAGCGCATTTATCTATACATATAAATATAATTGTAGTGTCTGTATGTTATTTTTTTATAAATAGCTATAAGTTAGTGGTTTGCTTTATTTGTACAATAACTAAGTAACAACACACGTATTTAAAATTCTTTATCTGTCTTTCATGTAAAAACGGCTGAACCTATTACAATGAAATTTTCACAGTTTATTAGGTATACTTTGAGATGTAACCTGCTCTTAATCTGATTTCAATAACCTTATGCCTTCTACCACCTCCCATACAAAATAACTCATTTTCAAAAATATATAATAATAAAATTTTTTTGAAAACCATAGCAGCGAATAATTTTAAATTTAGAATATATTATTTTTATCATAAATGTGGTCTATCATATGCAAATTATATATTATTCCTCCCACTCCTTCCACCACCTTCCATACAAACTGCACTTTTTCATAAGGTTTAATTTGTTTAGTACGTGTAACATTTATCGAGCTCAAATTTTGTACTAAATCCTTAATTAGTATTATAATTAATATCGGGGAAAACTAAATCGATTAGCTTCTCCCCTTTTACCCCCTCTCTCACAATGTGACACAATATCGTCGTCGTCGCAGCGCTACAGCCCCTTTCGGGCCTTGGCTTCCCGTAGCCGAAGTCTCCATCGATCTCGGTCTAGTGACCGCGTCCTCCAATTTTTAAATCCGAGCAGCGATGAACAGTCTTCGTTAACAGAGTCGGACCAGCGTTTCCTGGGTTTTCCCACTGGCCTCCGGCCCTCGGTTTTTCCCTCGAATACCTTTTTAGGTATTCGAGTTTCGTCCATCCTTTGTACATGGCCAGCCCATTGCAGCTTCCGCAGTCTGATGATAGTGGAAACCTCCGGTTCGTCAAATATATCATACAGCTCACTGTTGTATCTAGTTCGCCATCGGTCACCATCACGTTTCGCTCCAATTATTCGTCTCAGGACCCGTCTTTCGAAAGCGTTCAACATATTTGCGGATGCTTGTGTAAGGGTCCATGTTTCGCATCCGTAGCAAAGCACAGGTCTTACTATTGATTTGTAGACTTGGAGTTTGGTCTTCCTGTGTACGCAGCAGGCCTTAAGAATCGCTAAGACTGAATAATACGCTTTATTTGCGAGCTGGATTCGTCTTTTTATTTCGTTCGTTTCATTTCCACTCTTTGTCAATTTTGTGCCTGAATATATGAAATCGTCCACATTTTCCAAATTATATTCGTCAATTGTAATGTTTTGTCTATTGGGGGGTCCTTTTCCTTGTTTGTGTCATTATTTTCGTTTTTGTTTCATTAATTTTCAGGCCAACTTCTTTTGCTGCTTGATCGAGGCTTAGTAGAATTTCTTTTGCGGATGTGAAAGAGCGTGATAATATGTTGACATCGTCCGCATAACCCACTATCTGGCTGGATTTATAGAGCAGCGTACCTCTTGTGTCAACGGGTAACTTTCTGATGACGTATTCTAAAGCTAGGTTAAAAAGCAGAGGGGCCAGTCCATCACCCTGTTTTAGTCCGACATTTGTTTCAAAGGCATCAGTTAGTTGGTTGTTGACTCTGACTTGTGATGTTGTTGATGTCATCGTCATTTTGGTCAGTCGGACTAGTTTTGCTGGGATGCCAAAATGCAGCATTATTTTGTACAGTACGTTTCGATCAATACTTGTTTAAAGTCCACAAAAACCTAGTGAACGTCGATGTTGAATTCCCAGCATTTTTCAAGCACTTGCTTGACCGTAAAAAGTTGATCAGTCGGTGATCGATCAGCTCTAATACCGCCTTGGTACTCCCCAATCACATTGTCAGCGTAATTTTAATCTTATTTTCTAATATTTTTGTCAGTATCTTATATGACGTTCAAAGTAGTGAGATACCTCTGTAGTTTTCGCACTGCAGTTTGTCTCCCTTTTTGTGGATAGGGCAAATAATGCATTGGCACCACTCCTCCGGTATTTGCTCCTGATTCCAGATGTACTGAATCACTTTATGGATGGCATTTCGGGTGCAGCTTCCGCCATATTTAATTAATTCCGCTGGAATTTCGTCGATGCCCGGCGCTTTATTGCTTTTCTGGCTTCTGATGGCAAATTCGACTTCTTCCAACGTTGGAGGATCCAGTGGGCATTCGTCGGAGGTTTGGAGACCTATCAGCTGCGATGTTCGGGAGCCGTGTGCGGGATTAAGGAGTTCTTTAAAGTATGACGCCCATCTTTCCTTAATCTGACTATCCTCGGCGATGATAGTGCCATTTCTGTCTTTACAGAGGGTTGTCTTAGGCTGATATCCACGTCTTAGGCTTATAGGCACAATATCACATCTTTCCAAAATTCAATTTTCTTGAAAAGTATGAAAGCTACTGATCAGAAATTTAAAATATATCAATTGCATGATGATTACAGTTGATTCTCCAAAAATCATTAAAAACTCCTCCTACAACCTCCCATGGTACTGCACAATTTCACTAAAACCAAAGCATTAATTTTCTCAGCATCTATTCAATTTTTGAAGCTTAAATTTGGTACAAAACATTTTTATAGCTACTCTATCACGATATGAAACAAATTAGTTCAATGCTGTCACCCCTTCTACCACTCCCCATACAAAATTTCTTAAGATCACAAAAATTTCGGTTTCATCTGTGTATAACATTGTATGATTAGGCCTTACGGGCAATCATAGTCCTGTTATGTTTTTGATCTTAAAGATATGTTATTAAATTTTTTTTAGAATTAACACAAGCTACAACTACTTACAGCTTCTTAACTTCAATTGCGTTCTAATATAAGTAATACTAGATCACATACTCTATTCGTTGTACCACATGCGCGGCTGAACGTATATTTTCACTCTCCCTTACTCAGGCTGCCTCGAATGTTCAATCAATCTTGCCTTAGTTTTCATGACTTCAGTCTACAATCTTTCAAGGTATATTTAAAATTCAAGTTTTCTATTAAATAACTTTGTACATATATTGAATTTCTATTTAACTTTCATTTTTTCTATTATTAATATTGTAATTCACTTATATTTGTTTTGGACCTCTTGTATAATTGGAATATTTTACTTTCTGTTCATCAAGTCCTTAAATAAATAAATAAATAAATAAACGCTCTTCAATATGTATATGATCTCAAATCACCCCGTGAGTACGGGCCTGTCCCATACAAATAGGAGTATCATGGTTTCATTCTTAATATAATTATAATATATAATAATTTATAGTTTTAATTCCTATCGGCATTGTGTTCGAAGAGACATTAAACTAAGCAGATTATATATCACACATAATGTATTACTAACCAAATTCTCAAAAATTGCTTATTATTGCGATTTTTACGCGCCTAAGGTCCGGGGGGTCGCTAGTTATATATAATATAAATTAATTTTAAATTTATACCTTACTTAAAATTATCCAATTCCAAAGGAAATAAAACTGGACAAGAAACTCTAGGACCACTTTAGAGAAAGTATCCTCAGGTAAAGCACGACAGACCCATGGTCGCGATGCTTGAAGTTAGTGAACTTTACTGTAACATTCCATACTATTCTATTCTAGGACAATATGAAGGGAAATGGAGAGAATTCAAACAAACAGAGATATAAGAAAAGGTCCTAACAGACGATATGAATAACATGCCACATATTTTAGTTTCATGAATTAATTGCATACTATTGTATTAAAATTATTGCTATGATAAGAAGAAAAGGACGGAGAATCGTCATATTTTGCCAATATAGGCAATATTTTCGGTTGAAAAAACTAAAAATCCGCCGCTGGCATTTGATATTTTCGATAATCAAAATTGTTCAATTATTAATTTTTAACAGATTAAAATTAAAATATGTATTATTAAAATACTATCGGTATAGAAGCATTCTGTAAAACTAGCTGAAGAAGTCAGAAAAGAGGAAAGAAGCTGAAAAGAACGAATCTCCCTAAATTCTTAGATGGGGTAATCTATTAACAAAAGATTTTTATGTATCTCAACAAAAAATTTCCGATGATGAGATAATTTTTATAAGATACTTTGCGACGAAGTTTTCGATAGCTATTAATCGTCATTTGTCCCAAATTCACATGGGCCATATTCATAATCGCACTTAGTTTGACCAAATTGTAGGGCTCTTTTAGGTCATAGCGAAATAGTATTAGTTTTACGTAAATCTGCTTACTTCAGTTTGCTTAGTCCTTTCTACTGACATCTACTGTCACTTACTAGAAAAACATGAAAACAAAATTTGATTTGCTAAACTTGTACATTTATCGTTGAAATAAAAGACTGATTCACAGAAGAAAATTTCCGGTTAATATAAAGCTAGAAAATGAAAAATGTCTTTAAACTGTTCGTTTAACCGAGTATTCTAAACTTTTTTATTTATTATCCTGAGGGGATAGTTATCCATTCGCACAACCTCTTTATCGCGCAGATTGAGGTAGCCCAGGCATAGTGCCAGCCTGGACTTATGCGTCGACTAAGATTTGAACTCACGATATTTGCATTGTAGATCAACATGCAACCCACTAGGCTACACTCCGGTTCACTTCATTACATCACATTAACTTAGTAATACCACAATTACTTTTCTAAAAGCTTTTTTACTGCTGTTCGAAGAACAATAATTAAAATTGAAAGTTTCAAATACCGACACATAAATACAATGGCTCCACCGAGCGTGTCGTAGACAGCAGTTTGCCTCTATCTGAAACGCAATATTAAGGGAATTTAAATTTCTTCTATCGATATAATTATTTTTATGCAACGTCTCTACTAGATTTTAATATTCATCAAATAGTCTTAGCTTTTCTTATACAAACTTTTTATAGAATTTAAGTTTGAAGGTCACACCGAAATCCTTTCCATATTACATCTTTAATTGCAATGCCTCGTATAAAACTAAGATTTGATTTGCAGATTTGAACTAGTTTCAATTTCACATTCAGCTTCCAACCCCATGAAATAAACAATATTCAGCATCAGTTTAGCGTTCCGTAATAAATGCACATTGGTTGTGAAGTGATGAATAGAATGTTGAGCGCACAAACATTAGAATGTTTACAAATATTATTGAAATAGGCCTAATTATATTAGTTCATCAACTATCGATTAGTCTCCCTTATAGTATATAGATACAACACGGATTATTGTATCTTACGGAAAAGTCAAGCATATTTCATAATGAAAAGGCTCACCTGATGCGAAAACAACGTTAAATCCAATTTTTTTTGCCATGATCCATTAATCCTATTTTATTAATATTTTGAATAATTAATAATAAATTATTTCAATCATAATATTCGTAAATTCGCTAGCACAAAAACATTGATAATAACCGCAGTACTTTATGAACAATGAAAAACAAATAATAATGTTTACAAAATTAAAAAAGAATTGAAATTAAATTTAGACGGAATAGGATAAAAATTTTGTGCGTTCGCTTTATAAAAACACGACCGACAATCTACCTTCAATAAAACTCTCTTATCGATTAAAGCGACAGTTTCCATTCAAGGAATATAATCACCAACGTTGCCAGTTGTACTGATATGGGACTATCACGCGAATGAATGCATCTTTTCAGGAAAAATAAATTTATGGCAGTTTTCCAGCATCTTCGAAGCAGAGTACCGGTATATTGCGCAAAACTAGCGCATTACTTTGAATCGGATGTCAAGCCATCGTTGATGCTGTGTAACCCATAAAACATCTACTTTCTAAAATCCCACATTTTAGCAGTTTGTACTTCTTCTCCTTCCATTTAAATTTTCACGAAAAATTCAAAAGGTAGTTTAAGCAAAAATAAGGAAACTTCTACGAAAATTTCGTACCTTTATTATGGTAACGCTGATTATAGGCATGCGTAGCTCCTAGCAGATGATTTTGACATCCTTAAACACGTGGGAGATTTTAGCAATCCCAATCTGGACAGAATTACACATAGAAGCGCAACTGCGAGACTAACAGAGTTTAGCATTGCTCGACATAGTGCAAGTCATAGGAATATCCGTAACCTTTAAGGACCATTTGTACCCCAGCGGCTTTATTGTTTTTTAGCTATCACCCGTGATTTACTACGTCTTACATTGTGACCCAAAAATACCGGAAATTTGTAAATAAAACGCAAATTATTTAATTATCAAAATTTTTATTTTGGCGCCTTCAAAGTAATCCCCAGTAGATGCAACACACGTATGCCAGCGTTTTTTCCAGTTCTCGAAACACTTTTCATAAGCACTTTTTGGTATGGCTTTAACCTCCTTCAGCGAATTTTGTCATATGTCCTCGATCGACTGAAAATGGGTTCCACGGAGCGGTAATTTCAGTTACGGGAATAGGGAAAAGTCACACGGGCCCAAATCTGGTGAATACGGTGGTTAATTGATGGAATTCGTTGCTTTTTTGGCCTTAAATTCGATAATAATTGAGGCTCTGTGCGATGACGCATTATGATCGCGAAAAACCTATGAATTCTCCTTCCCTAATTCCGGCTGTTATTTACGGATTTTCTCAAGCAAACGCAATATGGTCGTATAGTACTCCTTATTGAACATCTGTCTCTCCGGAACGAATTCATGATGGATCTAACCTCGAATATCCAAAAGAACAATGAGCATCGTTCTGATTTTTGAGCGGCTTTGGCGTGGTTTTTTTGGTTTCGTCTCATTTTTTTCCTCCATTCCGATGATTTTTGACTGATTTGCATGTCAAACTAATATACCCATGTGTTTTCACTAGTTATAATGTGCTCCATGAATGTGAGACATGGCCAAAGTATCCACAAAAATCGAACGAACGGACTCGCGAGAGATGTCGAGCTCTCCTGCTATCTCCCTTACATGATGATTTTCGAGCACCATTTCCTTCACTTTTCGCAAGTTTTCGCAGTTTGATGAGGTCGAAGGTCGTCCAGAACGAGGCGTGTCTCCAACGATTTCTCGACGGTCCTTAAAGGCATTATACCATTCATAGGCTCGTGTTTTTAATATCACTGAATTATCGTAAGTCTTTTCCAACATTCGCAATGATTCCGCACACGAAATTTGAGACAAACTCCTTGTTCCATATTTTTATCCATTTTAAAACTCTCAGTGGACTATAGAGGTGTGCCGATTCAATCAGTTGCTGTAAACAAACTGATTAACAGACTGCGCTAATTCTTGGGATAATAATTAAGGACAGTCCTACATGTTTACCAAGAAAAACTTTGAAATATCATTTCTCAGGGTAATTACACTCTAGATGAAATCTAAGATTATATTGTGTTTACCTTGCCGTTTGTAACGCTAAGAAATAATGTTCGCACAGAGTCGCCAAGGGTACAGAAATATTTGTTGTCGCTCAAAAACCCCGATTTCGAGTGACCGTCTGTCTGTCAGTCTGTCTACAACACAACTTTCGGAAGCTTTGACCTATCGCGCTGAAATCTGTCATATATCATTTTTAAGAAAAAAGGTAACTTTAAGTTCGTGAACGGTCCACATTCCCCCACTCCTTCTACCCCTTCCATACAAATTTCATGAAATTCCGAAATTTAAAGAAATTGATTTTTCTCCGAAACTATTTCAGCTTTTGATTTGAAAATTAAGCCATAGTATAGTGATATAAAAATTATTAACGTCAAAAATATTGATCTGTACCCCTTACTCCTTCTACCCCCTCGCATAAAAATGCACTATTTTAAAAATACATTTATTCGGTTTGCATTGCAACTAGCAAAGCTAGTAACGAATTTTGGAAAAACTATCAACTTCACCTTACTCTTTCTACCCCCTCCCATACAAATTTCGGAATTTCAATTAAATTTTTTTGTTTCCTAAAGCGTCAAAGCTATCAACTTTAAATTTTGGGAAAAGTATACTATTACAAATACCACCAATGTCGAAAAATTTGGTTTTAGTTAGAATACTCCTTCTACCTCCTCCCATACAAATGCACAATTTCCTCGAAAATTATGAAAGCTACAAACTTTAAATTCAGCATTAAACATTTTGTGTACTACGTTTGGTTTTATATACAAAAATTAAAAACCTCCTCCCTCTGCTTTTACCACCTCCCACGCAAAAGTCTCTATTCACTATTCGAAAGAATTTGAGATGACATATTTTCCGGTATATTAAAGTCATTTCCATCTCATCTAGAGTATCATATGATTGGGCTTTACGCCCAATCATAATTCTGTTATGTTTTTAATTACAAATTCCCGCTACTTTATTGTCAGAATGTATAATACTTTCTGATTTCATCAAGAGTATAACAATGCGTCTGTATGTACGCAGTATGTGTACGCTCAACACACAATAACTCCTGAACCCTTGAAGATGTAAAGTCCATTTTTTGGTGGTAGGTGGGTGTTGATCTCAGATGGACAACCATTTTGGGGGTGTATCAGTTAAATGGAAGCCGTGAAAATAATAGAATCGAAAACTGAAAATTTGAATATCTCGAACATGGTTTTGGCTAGGAAACTCAAAATCAGAACATATACAGAGGAACAAACTTTAAAATAATTTAATTTTTGTATTCATTCAATTGGGGCCATTTTTAGTAAATTATTTATCACCAACACATTAGAAGCTATTAGCTCGAAAATGAGTAGAAACAATTTTAAAAATATTTGACAAAAAGTTGCATCCAAGACTTTTTTTCTCGGATTTGTGTGTTTTGGATTGTGGAACTCCACAATAAACTCTCATTACTAATATTAATATTATTAATAAAAAATTATTCTTCTGCAATGGCACTACAGACTATAGTACAAATCAGGCCTTGGCCGCCTGACCTTCAGGTTCCTTAACATTTTCATTATTTATTGTAGAGAAGTTGTTAGCCCTTCGCACAAACTTTTTTTAAATTTTTCATTTTTTGCAGATTAATGTAACTAAGGTACCTTAGCGAGCAGTGTGCTAAATTTATACGTCGAGCAGGATTTGAAATCACAACCTTTGCCTTTTTAGACCAACACACTATTTTCTAGGCTACACTCTGGGATTTTTTCAAATTAATAGTTTATCAAAACAAAAACTTATGTACATACATTTGTAGGGTATATACAATTTTTAAATTACTATGTATGTTAGATGTATCCACCAAGCACTTTAATAACCTTATGGTACGAATACTAGCCTAATAACACATCTACAGTTTTTTGAAATACTTCACGGCTTCCGTAAGGTACTTCTGTATGGTACGGATTGCAACCATGCTACATAAAATATTTTAACTCAAGATTTTGATAGAAGTAGACTGAATTATGCATAAGTTAGTGACGACATTAGTACTATCGAAACGCAAGTTAAAGCATTTTAACACGCGTCGAGGGTCGAAGGCATAAGAAGCGTGGAGACGTAAAGACGTACTTATGAAAATTTTTCGTTTAAAATAAAGGTAGGTAAGATAAAGTGGTTGTTACACCTTCGCACAACCCTCTATCTACGAATTTTTCATTTTCTTAGATTGAGATGACCAGTTGTATATCCAAGCAGGCAGTGTGCTGGAATTATGCATCGACCGGGATTTGAACTCACGACCTTCGCATTGTAGACCAATAGGTACCCACTAAGCTACACCCTAGCTTTTGGTTGGTTACTATTATTATTATTATTACTAGGGGAACGCGCAAGAGCACTGCGACCTTCTTGGCCTATTGTGCGTTTATAGCCCCTTCACCCTATTTTAACTCAATAGCTTTTGCTAATTTGAGAATCGTTAAGGGAGCCGTATTGGCTAGTTCCTCCGTAGAAAGGAAGCCCTTTCCAAGAAGACTGTGTCTTTTCCTAGCTACTGCTTCACAGTGACATAGGATGTGTACTGTCGTTTCTGAGTCCTCTAGACAAAGGCGACAAATGTCGGTTTCAGCTAAGCTCATATTTTTGAGGTGGTGGTTTACTCCACTGTGCCCCGTCATTAGGCCGATTAGGATACTAATATCCTTCTTGCTGAATTTTAATATATCCTCCATTTTGTTTTTTTGTGGTAGGATCAGTTTTTTTGAAATTGACAAGCCTGGAAGTCTATTCCAGTAGATTTTATGTTCGTTTTCTACCCACATTTTGACTATGGGGTTAAAGTACCCTTTTGGTTTTCCGCAGAATGGCTCTGGACCAATAAAATTTGTTTCTTCGCCTTTTTTTGCAAGGCGATCAGCCTCTTCATTACCTTCAATTCCCATGTGTCCTGGTACCCACATTAAGGTTACATCATTCCTTTTTTCTCAGGATGATTAGGTTTTGAAGGCATTCCCATACTATCTTCGATCCGTGTTTGTTGGATGCTAGGGCTTTGAGAACCGCCTGACTATCCGATAGGATATAAATGGATTTATTGCGATGAGCTCTCCTTATATTTTCTTGGATGCATAGCTCCATTGCAATTAGTTCGGCCTGGAAGATTGTGGCTTCTTTACCCAGTGGTTTTGAAACCGAGAAGTTAGGACATTTGACTCCGGCTCCTGTCCCCTCAGATGTGTGGGAGCCATCTGTATACCAGATGGTTGATCCCTCTACAATATCAGTTAGCATGGATTGCCAGTCCTTGCGTTCCCTGATTACAACTTTGAAGGGGGTTTCAAAGTTGAATTTTGTCGGCATCGCGTCCGATAATGTGGAAGTTCATCATCATCATCAATGGCGCGACAGCCCAAATCGGGTCTTGGCCTCCTGAAGTCGTCGCCTCCAATCGTCTCGATCCAAAGACCGCGTCCTCCAGCTGCTAATTTTTAGAATGGCTTTGCTGTCTTCATCAACCGAGTCTTCCCATCGCTTGCGTGGTTTGCCTACTGGCCGATTACCACTCGCTTTGCCTTTAAGAGCACGTTTGGGGATTCTTCTGTCTTCCATTCGCTCTACATGGCCAGCCCACTGCAGTTTACGTAACTTGATGACCGTTGAAGCTTCTGGCTCGTCGTAGAGTTGATACAACTCATGGTTGTATCTTATTCGCCATTCCGTTCCTTCCTTCACAGGTCCCAAAATTCTTCGGAGGACCTTTCTTTCGAATGCGTTAACTGCTTTTTCGGAAGTTCGCGTTAATGTCCACGTCTCGCTGCCATAACAGAGCACAGGTCGTATAATAGTTTTATAAATCCGCAGCTTATTGTTCCTGTGCACTTTCTTGGATTTCATTATTGGAAGTACCGAATAATACGTCTTATTTGCTAGTATTATCCGTCGTTTGATTTCGTCTGTTTCATTACCGTCCTTTGTTAGATTAGCCCCAAGATATATGAAGTTGTCCACACTCTCCAAATTATAATCCGCAATTGTTATGTTTTGTCTGATTGGCGTTCTCCTTCTTGTTTGCGTCATTACTTTTGTTTTGCTTTCATTAATGCGCAACCCGACTTCTTTTGCGGCGGAGTCAAGATTGACAAATACCTCCTTAGCACTAGGGAAGGATCTTGCTAGAATGTTAATGTCGTCAGCGTATGCTACTAGTTGGGTGGACTTGAATAGTAGTGTCCCGTTGGTGTCGACTGGGATTTTTCGGACGACATACTCTAGTGCCAAGTTGAAAAGCATAGGAGCTAGACCATCTCCCTGCTTTAAACCACATTCCGTTCGAAAGCTGGTTGTGGAATCGGTTTGTATTCTCACTTGGGATTCAGTGTTCGTCATTGTGAGTCTTGTTAGTCGGACTAGTTTTGGAGGAATTCCAAAGTCAAGCATGATTTGGTACAGTACGCTCCTGTCGATACTGTCGTATGCTTGTTTAAAATCTACGAATATTTGGTGCACGTCTGTGTTATATTCCCAGCATTTCTCAAGCACCTGTTTCACCGAGAATATCTGGTCTGTTGTAGATCGTCCGGTTCTGAATCCGCCTTGGTATTCGCCAATTATTTGATTAGTATAGGGCTTAAGACGACGTTCAATTATTTTTGTCAGTATTTTATAGGACGTACACAACAATGATATACCTCTGTAGTTCTCACAGCAGAGTTTGTCTCCTTTCTTGTAAATTGGACATATAATGCTTTTTCGCCAGTCGTCGGGTATGATTTCCTCTGTCCAAATTTTGCATATCATGCTGTGCAGTATTTCAGCGACACAGTTTCCACCGTTTTTCAGAAGTTCAACTGGTATTTCGTCAATTCCCGGCGCTTTGTTTCGTTTTTGGTCACATAGGGCTGCTTTGATTTCAGGAAGCGTGGGTGGTGTCGATGATGGTTCATCTTCGTCAGTTGAGGCTTGAATTGAAATGTTGTCTGTCGTTATCGGTGCTACTGGGATGGGATTCAAAAGATGTTCGAAGTATGAAGCCCATCTCCTTTTGATTTCTTCTGTGTCGCTGATGATATTGCCCTCTGCGTCTTTGCAGAGACTGGTTTTTGGTTTATATCCCTTTTTCAAGTCTTTTACTACGGCGTATGCGTCCCGCGTATTAGTTTTTCTCATGTCGTCGTCCATTTTTTGTATCTTGTCATTGTGGTACTTCCTTTGTTTTCGTCTGCAGGTCTTTTTCGCATATCGCCTAAGCTCGTCATATCTTCCTTTTTTGGCTCGTGTTGGTCGTTCAGTAAAAATTTTGTAAGCTTCGTTCTTTCTATCTATTGCGTCGCGACATTCTTGGTCGAACCAATCATTACTTTTTCGCCGTGCTTGATATCCTAATACCTCTTCCGCGGAGGATTTGATGCCGTCTCGTATTTTCATCCACGCATTACCCACTGGCATATTTTGGATATTTTCATATATTGGTGTCAGGTGTTTATTACATGCTAGCATGTAAGCCTGCGCCACCGTTTCGTCGTTAAGCTTGTCGACATTGAATTTGCGAGCTCTACTCGTTTTCGAATACCCACGACAAGCTATTTTGCATCGATACTTAGCTCTGACTAGATAGTGATCAGAGTCACAATTTGCACCGCGGAGAGTTCGTACATCAAGTATGCTGGAAGCAGCCCTTTTCTCAATAAGAACGTGGTCTATTTGGTTGAAGGTGTGACCATCTGGTGATGCCCACGTTCGTTTGTGAATATCGCGATGTGGGAAGCACGTAGAGCTTACTATGATATTTTTGCTGCTTGTGAAATCAATAAGACTTAGGCCATTGTCGTTGGTTATGCCATGGAGACTGTACCCTCCTATTGTTCCTCTATGAGCCTCCTCCTTTCCGACTTTTGTATTAAGATCCCCTAAGACGATTTTTAGGTTAGTGAATCATAGGTTGTCTCTAGGATGGCATAAAATTCGTCCTTAGTTATATCGTCCTTCTCACAGCTATGCTGCAAGTCCAACTATGTCATACTTTTTGCCTACTCCCTGAGACGCACTGGTGTTACTAGCCATTCAGGTTAACTCCATGTACCCTCCTCCTTTCTCAACTCGGGCTTGGGACCGTCTATGGCGGAGTTATAACTTCCATTTTCGTGTCTTTTAGGATTTTAAGGTGACCTCTAAAATCCCCTGACTTATAATTGTTTTTCTCCTGTATGTGTAACACTCCTTTGATAGCTTCCTTTTTTATTAGGATATGTATCGGAGGGATGTTTAGGAACATTTCCATTGCCGCTATCGGACAGGTTTTCATTGTACCTGTGATACCAAGGCAAGCTAGCCTTTGGATTTTTTGTAGCGTAAGTTGAGCTTTCCTTTGTAATATTTTAGTCCACCATATCGTTGAACCGTATGTGACTATTGGGAGAATGATTGTTCTGTAACACCAGTAAATCATTTTGGGCTTTAATCCCCATTTTCTACCAAATAAGCTTTTACAGGCCCAAAAGGCCTTTAGTGCTTTGGCATGAGTCCATTCTATATGTTTGTTCCAGTTGAGTTTGTTATCCAGTATAACACCTAGATATTTTACCTCATCTGAAAAGGGTATTATTGTTCCATTTATTACAGGAGGTACAATGTGGTTTATCCTTCTATTTGAGAATGGTACTATCTCAGTCTTACTTGGGTTAATGTTCAAGTTTTTAGACTGACACCAGTTCATTATCTCCTCTAAGGCTGATTGTATTCTTTCCGATATTATTGAATCATATTTGCCTCTAATGATAATGACAAGGTCATCAGCATATCCTATTGCCTCGTAGCCCTGGTCTGTTAGACGGTCCAGGAGCTCATCTACTACAATTGACCAAAGTAGTGGGGATAGTACCCCACCTTCAGGACATCCTCTATAGGTCTGTGCAGTCACTGTGCTATCACCTAGTTCGGTGGTTGTCATTCGGCTTTTCAGCATGGCGTGTATCCATTTTATTGTGGCCGTTTCCAGACCCTTTTCCTAGCTGCCGCTGTTATGGCTTCATGGGGAGTATTGTCAAATGCTCCTTCTATATCCAGGTTACTATAATTAGCCGAAATACCTGCGACATTAATAGCTTTTTTAACCAGCCTGTTCTTAACAAATTGCAACCGATGTAGGTTGGTTACAAATAGAGTCACTTCATGCCAGAAGAAGAAGACGCACTGTATCAGAGTCAGGCAGATATGTCACAATCGACACCTGTGAATTTACCTTTCCTAATTCATCTTTGGTGGAGTGGTGAGTTTAGTGATTTCTTTTGCAAATTTTATCACTTTATATACTATAAGCCGCTCACAGTTCTTAATAGTAACTATAGTTATGATGCTGCTTGTTTAGCTGGCACTAAGTGGGTAGCCGCGCTTTTTGCTAAGTAATATTAAGTTTAAACCTTGAATGAAACCTTGAATGATTTCTCGGCGAATCGAGTAAGAATTTAAAGCTTTAAATAATTCATATAAAATTTTAGTTGTTGAAATTCAAAACACAAAAAAACTCGTCTCAACTTTCCTTATAAAATGACAGGAAATGCAAAATCAATCTCGAGCATCTATTCCTAAAATTTCCGTTATAGCAAAGTATCAAAGATGTATCGCGATGTACTATACCAGAGTAACAAGTGACCGCATCGGTTAGCTGAAATTTTTTAGTACTAATTTGATTTCTGTAGTTCAGAAGGTATTTGAAAAGATTTGGCCAAGCTGAGCCAACTTCATATGAAAACACTTGGTAAATATTAGTCTAGTAATACATTTCTACTACAATGGCGCTACTGCCCTAATCGGACCTTGGCCTCCTGACATTCAGGTTCCTTAACATTTTTTTATTACATATTGTGGAAGGGTTGTTAGCCCTTCGCACAACCCTCTTTTTACGAATTTTTCATTTTCGTAGATTGAGGTGACCATGGTATATCCAAGCAAGTAATGTGCTGGAATTTTATATTGCGTCGACTGGGATTTGAACTCACGACCTTCACATTACAAGACCAACACGCTACCCACTAGGCTACACCCTAGCTAGCTAGTAACATATTTACGTAGACCAAAATGCGTGAGCGAGAGTTTGTCATTTTTCTCTTTCATGACATGTATCACCAGATGGCGCAACGCAATTTTGCTTGGTTTATGAAGATTCCGCCTAGCATCAAGAGATGGCGCTTTTGAATTTTAAGGAAGGCATTGTCAATTCGATTCTTCGAAATTCTTACTTTTGAATGTCATGGTTAATTTCGCGGAGACCAGAATTTTTCACACGGCCGATTCGTGGTGTTTTCTCGCCTTTCCTTTTATGAAAAACACATGACGAATACGGGGAAATTTCAAGTAATTCACATAAACAGAAAGTGGGTGCGACTTGTAATCTTGAAGTGGAACTTCTCGAACGTAAGTAAGAAAAATAAAAGTTTCATGACGTTTTTTTGTGTTTGAAATGTGGTGCGGATAAGGGGTCTGTCCCCGTAATGCTATTCTCGTTCGCAATAGCACCCCAGCAAAGTTGCCAAAGACCAGTCGAATTTTCCCACCTACTAAAGGCCCCGATCGCATAGCGCCCGCTTCACTCGATCCGCAGTTCTCTTTCGGGACGTTTTGCCCTCGCATAAGCGTAAACAATAAATTGCACTAAGCAATTGAAATAGCGTTGCACCCGCAATCCAACTATTTTTCGGGGATAAGTTCTACTGACGAAACCTCATAAAAAAAACGAGTGTCGCAACTATCAAAATCTGGGAACAAGTGGCGCTAGTATCGAATTAAAGGGAGATAGATTTCTATAGTATACTCTTGTCTATTGCTGCGACTGTCAAATGTCACCTATTGTCAATTCTCATTTGTGAAGTTTGGTGTGAGGTTCGCGGACCCGGATCGCTTTCATGCCCTGATTTATGTGGCTAAAGTCGTCTTTCTTTGAATCATTTGCGTCAGTTTGATTGTACCGAAAGAATGTTAAAATTATGTTCTGCTCGATCAAGTGAAGTGCAAAAGTTCTTCCATTTGGTGTAAGCCGATCCAATCGAGTAGTGAGCTCCTCAGTCCAGTACGGCTCGCCAACAAGCACATGTTTATAGAGTAATCTTTTAATAAGATCGAATTAAACCAAACTCTTCACGCATAGTGGACCTGCTTCAAAATGGACTTCAGCAAATTAATGAAATACGAGTACTTGACCCAGGAGCAGTTGTCTGGGTTCGATAACTACAAGGTAATTCGATTATCATACGTTTCTGTCAGTCGCTCATTGAGAGCCGTAAAACAATTAAGAACCTGCAAATCCATTTTGCATGGTTGCTTGGGGAAGAAAAGGTATTGAAAAAGTTCTTTTTACAGTATAATGCCCGTGACACATCGCCGCTCAGTGTTTATGTAATGCACCCTTTTTGGAACTACATCGTGCAGGTATGGCGCTTGTTCGTTATTTGAATTTAAAAACTGACCACCTTTCTGTCCTCTAGTTTTGTCCTGTGTGGCTGGCTCCCAATCTGCTTACGTTCTTAGGATTTATTTTTTCTTTGGCGAATTTCGTGTTTTTGTCGTACTTCGATTGGAACTTTTACGCGAGCTCAGGCGACGGTAGTGCACCTCCCATTCCAAATTGGTTTTGGCTTTTAGCGGCAATCAACATATTTTTGGCGTATACTTTGGATGGTATTGATGGCAAGCAAGCGAGACGTATTGGCTTGTCTGGACCTCTCGGCGAACTCTTTGATCACGGTTTGGATTCGTACACGGCGGTCTTAATTCCTTCCACGCTGTACAGCGTGTTTGGACGCTGCGAGACCTCGTTGCCGCCAATGAGGATGTACTACATATGTTGGATGGTCTTCTTCAATTTTTACGTATCCCATTGGGAGAAATATAACACTGGTGTGCTGTATTTACCTTGGGGCTACGATCTTAGCATGTGGGGATCAACAGTTCTTTACCTTGTTACTTGGATCTATGGATACGAAGCTTGGAAGCAGACGTTTGCTTTCGGTATCACTACTGGCATTCTTATGGAAGTATTGTTGCACGTGAGTGCAATGTCAAATATGCCAATGGTTGTCTATAACGTTTATTAGTAAGCATATTCAAATATCTAAATAAAGTATTTTCTGATTTAGCTCCTCTATTCTTCCAGCTCTTATAAAAATAAAACTGGAAAAATGCGACCATTTTCAGAAGCTGCACGTCCTCTGTATCCATTTTTCACATTCATGGCGCTTTTCATGTATTGGGCACATAATTCTCCATCAAATATTGTCGCTACTGATCCGCGTATGATGTTTCTGCTGAGCGGAACGATCTTCAGCAATATAAGCGTAAGTATTTTTTTGAAAATTCTTACACCGAAAATTAGAGAGATCACTTCAGGGTTTTCGGTTCGCGCCTGTCAATGCTGATCTACTGTTGAGAAGGTATTTGTGTGTGATATGAACATGACCTAAAACCTAGACGAATTTGGGTCACTGCTTTCCCATCGAGTAAAACACTGGACAACACTGTTTACTGTAATTAGGATTACTTTTCCGGGATAAACAAAATAAAATTTGACGGGAAATCCATAATATTGAAGTGCGCATGGGGTCGCTGAATTTCAAGTAAAAATAAAATTATTAGTTTGATAAGTTCACTTTATTTGTCGCCTTTGCACTTTCTCTTGCGACTTTTTCGCTCACAAATTATTGCATTCCAATTTTGTCTCTTTCGCTTTCCAAACATCGGCTGACACGTCGACTGTTCAATCCCGACTGACAACGCGATGACCCGATCTCGACTTCTCCATCGCTTTCCACTCTATCGCGATGCTCTGATTTCGACTTCTCTATTTGAACTTACTATTCCTCAAAACGCTCGCCCTTTTTATATTATATTATCGGCCGATCAAGGTCGCTTCTATAAATCATTGTCGTCCGAATCATTTCCTTCTCGGCTGAATTAATTCTTTCGTGGCCGCTCGCTGTTAGTTGCTTCTATAAAGCATTCATTTATCGAATCATTTCCTTCTTGTCCGAATTATTCGCTTGCCGTACGAATCATTTCCTTTTCGTCCGAGTTACTCCCCTGTCGTATGCGATCGCTGTCCGCCGTTTATCTACATTGTCCGTGTAATTGTTGTTGGTTGGTCAATGTTCAAGATCTTCAGATTCATGATACCGTATTTGCCGGACCATAAGACGCACCGGACCATAAGACGCACCCCAAAATTTATCTATCAATTTTTAGAAAAAAATATTTTTTGGACGATAAGACGCACTGACATAATTTTCACGAAAAAAAATTGAAATATTCATTTGTTGGTAATATAATTTATTATTATAATAATACATCTTTGTAAGTTTATTTTTATACATTGTTCAACTCATCTTCACTCGACTTTCTGCTGTCGCTTATTAAAATGATTTCTGAACTGCTTTCGTCATCCTCACATTCCTCGAAGATAAAATCATCTTCTGTACCGTCCATCGCGTTACCAATTCCATATTTTTTGAAAGACTTTACAATAGTTTCTTGTTTTATTTTTTCCTAAGAATTCTTTACCCAGGTACACACTTCAGTAATTGTAGGTCGTTTTATTCTTCCTGTTACGGTCATATCGTGATTTGGTTTTGTCATCCATTTGTTCCATTCCTCCCGCATCAAATCTTTAAAAGGCTTATTAATTGACACATCAAGAGGCTGTAATTGGCTTGTAAGGCCTCCTGGAATGACCGCTATTTCTGCGTTCATATTTTTTAAAAGGTTTTTGGTTGAATCTGTTGTATGCGCTCTGAATTGATCCCACACTAACAAAGCGCGGCTTTTAGACAATGCACCTTTACGATTCGCCCATATCCTTTGTAGCCATAATTTAATGCCCATTTCATCCATCCAACCTTTATCTCGAACATGGATTACAATTCCACGTGGGATTTCATCTTTCGGTAAAGTTTTTCTTTTAAAGATTAACATAGGTGGTAGCTTGCTACCATCCGCACAACATGCTAAAACTACAGTATAGTGAGCTTTTTCATTACCTGTTGTTTTTATTGTTACTGATCTGGTACCTTTTAAATCCACAGTACGATTTGAAGGAACATCAAATGTTAGAGGCACTTCATCCATATTAGCAATTTGGCTAAGATCAAAGTTAAACTTCCTTCTAGCTGATATGATAAATCTATGAAAATCTATAATTCTAGCTTCATAGTCAACTGGCATTTTTTGAGCTAGACTGGTTTTCGAACGCATTGAAAGGTCCTGCCTCTTCATAAATCTGGTGCACCAAGAAGTTGATCCTGTGAAATCACCAATACCGTTGCGGACGCCCATATATTTCACATTTTTTGATAGAAATTGAGTAAACAGGGGCATCACGGTCCAGGATGCCATGAAATTTGTTTGAATTATCTTCGATCGTTTTTAGTGTATATGTGAGTATTGTCATCTAAATAATTCTTATCGGTTGTTGCTACAATTTACGGGAGTCCCCGATTCAATTTCATGGTTGTCAAGAATTACGGGAATCCCCGGACGATAAGACGCATCGGACCATAAGACGCACCCTGATTTTAGATCAAATTTTCAGAGTAAAAAAGTGCGTCTTATGGTCCGGCAAATACGGTAATCTATTTTAAAACACCTTCCTCCCGGAGACATATTCATTAGACACAGCAAGATGCTACTCTCAAACCTCCTCGTTAACATCAAAGCAAAGTTTGAGCGCCCTAGCTGGTTACCCCGTCAGTCATACCATAAATAGTAACGTGAGTAACACGGTTTCCGCACTCCTAACCTTTGTCGAAATTTTCATTATTATAGGGTTTCTGGTTAATACACGTCTAACTTCCCTAAACCATTTTTAGTCCTAATAAATTACGAAAAAGATAGTGTGGCAAATGATTCCGTCAATCAATCAAATTCCTATTAAGACCCCCTATAGGGGCATAGGACAGAAACAACTCTCTTCCACAAGGCGCGATCCTGAGCATCAGCCTCAAGCTGTTGCCGGGATTCCTCTAGCCTCCTGCTCAACTGCTCGCTTCCATGTGCTACATGGTTGACCGACCTGACGTCTTCCTTGAGGATTATAATCCAGAGCCTGTTTGGTATTATTTCGCTCTGGTTTCCTCAAAGTGTAACGGATCCACTAAATTCTTTAACTATTATTCTAAGTTATAATTATCCGAATATGCTGATATGAAAATAATTTTGGAATCAAACTTCCTTAGGATTGTATCAATTTGCATCTCCGATTAATAACTTCAGACATAGGAGGCCTAGCTGATACTAAAAGTATCAATAAATTTTTTATTAATCTTCAGACAGACATACATATTTCTGTTGCGAGATTTTTCATCTCCGGTGCAGGCGTTCACACTTTATTAATTACACTCTTACCACACACTGTTCCACCTTTTCCTGCCTTGTCCTCCCTATATTTTAAATGATTTACATAATTAATTTTATTTAACTTGAGGAATTCAATAATATAATAATAATTAAAAATAATTAAAGTAGTATAAGCAATACAATCGGAATGTATCCACGTCCCCTATTACCATTTTTTCTCCTTATTCTCCATTCTTTTAATAATTTATTTCTTCATTATTTCCCATCTCCTTCTTGAATAATTCCTAATTACTTTGCTACCATTTCCTGTTATTCTATAGTATGGTTGCAGTTACCTGCACCACCACTTGTAGGATTTTCCCATTTATTTGGTTGGCTTAACCGGTTTCGGACTTAACCACAAGCCCTCATCAGAAGCTTTTATTTAAGTGCCTAGCTATGTTTCCCTCATCCCACTATTCTAGTTATTCTTATCTATCCTCTAACATCCTCCCATAATTAAATTATTTTTGTTATTATAATCAAAATCCTTCAATTTATTTTTTCCTTCTGAAAACATCTTGAATGTATGGTGTAGAAAAAACCATGAGAGTTAGATGCTGGATTAAAATTGAGGGGGGGGGGATAAAATTGAAAACAGAAATGTAAGGCAGTGCATCCAGTGGTAAAATAACGTTCAATTTAAAGTCAGTGATTAAGGATCTTCTAACTATGAGCCCTGCAGTTTGTACCTCAAAATTCAATTCGATCAATTGAATTGGATCTAACTCTTTCTTTCTTTTACATAGATACATCGTATTGAAGTGCGCAAGGGATCGTTTCGTTCACTATACCGCTTCCCTTTTTCTGGCTCTTTCGCTTCCGAACGTCCACTCTTTCGCTTTCCAAATCCTCGACCCCCTCTATCTCAAACGCTCGCCATATTTAAACCGTTTTAGTCGGCTCTTCGTACCGTATAACCTCTCCGCCGAATCGATTGTCTTGTTGAATGCAAATGAGTAATCCAATGTGTTCTGCATCGGAATGTGACCGTATATTAGTTTTTAGTTGAACACCTTGAACATTTGATGAGTCGCATAGCGTTCATGATCGGAATTTATGTGGCTGTACATTTTTTTGTTGGTCACAAGTTTTTTTATTTTTTATTATTGTTGGAGACCTTAAACATTCGCATAGTGGCATAGCGTTCGCACTTATTTGCTTTCGAGAACAGTGGAAGATTGCGAGCATACGATGAGCGACTAGATCTGATATGAAACAGTATGTCTACGGGCTTCTTACGAGCGAGCTAAAAAGCCAAGAAGCACAAAATTTTCTTGGTTTTGCTTTGAAGAACGCTTCAAATTCGAAAGTACAAAGCAAAGTATTCTTGAGAGAAAAAGATATCTCAATAGAAAAAAGTCGAGATATGATTTGAAAATTGTATATATAACCCTCACGACCTATCCAATATAGAATATCTGCCAACAAGTTGGGGGCAACTTTATTATTCTTAGGACAAGAGGATGCGTGGGAATTCGATATGCGGGTCATGGTGGATAGGAGATACGTGAAGGGGGCTCTAGGGCTGGGTTAATATCAGTTATTCAAAACTTAAATGCGATTACTATCAATCTCTAATACATATAGGGTGGTCCAATCAAAACGCACGATGTTAATTTCTCGCGCAAAAGAGCCATTGTTTCGTTGGCTGTGTGGCAAGTGGTAACATCCTGTTGGAACCACATATCGTCCAGGTCCATATCCTCAATTTCTGGCCACAAGAAGTCCGTTATCATCTCGCGATAGCGAACACCATTCACGGTAACTGCGGCAATTCTGCTTGTTAACGAATCCACTGAGGTGAAAGTGTGCCTCGTCGCGTGCATGAAATGCATTTTGATTTGAACGCCCATTTTCGTAAAAGGCTTCAACAACCTTAACGCGCTGCTCAATTGTGTACCTCTCCATGGTTGAATTTGTCTAACACTGAAACAAGGAAATGTCAAATTAAGTTGGGCGAAAAGCTTGACGTTAAGGTGTGAATCACAATTAACATCGTGCATTATGGTTGGACCACCCTATATAATCAATATTTCATTCGATTATTTACGCAAGTTTGGGTTTGTATGGGGGTGGATGTTAACATTTCATTAATTGATTGCTTGAATCACGTTCAATATTCTCTGTATGGAATCTTAGTTTCATAGACGAAGTTACATTGAATTTCCGTGAAATTCGGTGTATTTGATGTTAACGAATCCAAAAATTTGTAGTTGGGAGAGGGGGAGGGGGTGGAGAGTAAAATTTTTGATGCAGTTTTATTTTGTTTCTCTTGCAATTTGCTCGTACAAAATTTCAAGTTCGTAGCTTTTAATTTGTTGGTTATTTGTTTTTTTTTCAATGCATTTCGCAAAGTTTCAAGTTTCTAGATTAAAATTTCAATTTTCGGTTTTTCTGTTTTTATTTTCATTACACATGAAACACCTCGTGCAACAGTTTTGGTTCATATTATTATTTTTTCTTTATGCATATCAAACGGATGTATGTACCTGCAAAATTCAAGATTTGTACCTTTTACCAGAGTCCTAAAAAATTTACTTATAATTTTCGACATGTTGGCCTACCACTGCCCCCCTTCCCTCCTTTTTATCTGCACTCGTCGTGGAGATATTAGCAATCGAAATTTTCAACCTTAACCCTCCGCTCTCCTCCCGCTTTCACTCCACACTCCCTAAAACATAGGCAATGAAAGTTTTCCACCCAATCTACAATCCACCCAAAAATGAATTTTCTATCTATAAAATTCTATGCAACTTCGTCTATGAAACTGGCATTTTATACAGGGAATATTAGACGTGATTCAAGTAATCAATTAAAAAATTATTAACATCCACCCACCCTTATTATCACCCCTCCCCTCATAAAACCCCAAATTTGAATAAACGAATGAAATACGAAATCCTGATTACATGTACAGGAGCTATTGATCGTATTCGCAATTAAGTGTTAAATTGACTCCTAAAGGGGGTTCCACTTGTAAAAGAGGTTCCACTTAGTCTTCCTTAACCATTCTAACCTGCATATTGACTTTCCATGCATCCTCAACTTGTCCCGAAATTAATAAAGTTGCGTCCGACTTGTTGGCAGTTTATTATACTATAGATTAAATCTGATATTGTGTTTGCCTTACCGTTTGTAATGCTAAGAAAAAATGCTCGCACAGAGTCGCCAAGGGTACATAAATATTTGTTTTCGCTCAAAAACCTCGATTACGAGTGACCGTCTGTCTGTCTGTCTATCTGTCTGTCCGTCTGTCTACAGCATACCTTTCGAACGCTTTGACCTATCGTACTGAAATTTATCATATGTCATTTTTAGCAAAAAAGTGAACGGGCAACATCCCCCCACTCCTTCTACCCCCTCCCATACAAATTTGATGAAATTTCGAAATTTAAAGAAATTGATTTTTCTTCGAAACCATTTCAGCTATTATACTCAAACTTGAAAATTATGTCATATGTAGTATAATGATGTAAAAATCATTAACCTCAAAAAATAATGATCTGATCCTCTTACTCCTTCTACCACCTCCCATACAAATGCCCAATTTTCAAAAATGCATTTATTCGGTTTGCATTGCAACTAATAAAGCTAAAAGAACCAATTTTTGTCCTAATCAATTTTATTACAATTGCAAGCAATTTTGGAAAAACTATCAACTTCACCTCACTCCTTCTAACCACTCCCATACAAATTTCACGAATTTTCGGAATTTCAATTAAATTATTTTTCTTCAAAACCGTCAAAGCTAACAAGTTTAAAATTTGAGAAAAGTATACTATTATAAATGTTATTGACGTAAAAAAATTTTGTTTTGATTCGAATACTCCTTAAACCCTACTACGTTCAGTGTTACATACAAAACTTACAAACCTCCCTCTCTGATTTTACCACCTCCCATACAAAAGGTAAGTAAGTATTTCATCTAGAGTATCATATGATTGGGCTTTACGCCCAATCATAATTCCGTTATGTTTTTTATTTATGTTTGAAATTTCAAACCAATTAGTTTCTGTCATTTGAAGGAAATGAATTCATTATTGTTATCATTATCGTACTGAAATTTTTAGAAAGGGAGAACGTAGTCCATCAATAAACATAGCAATATTTTGTTCAGGTCCATCAAAATAAATTTACGTATCTGCCAAATTAAATCTACAACAACAACAACAGAATGAAAACTAAAATAAAAAAAGGAAGGGAGAGGGGTTTTGACGATGATCAAATATTTGGAACTTTTCTGTGTATATGTGTTTCGACGATAAATCGAGTAAAACTCCACAGAAATAAGTAGGAGTGATCATAAAAGATCGGCCGTATTACCGAACAAATCACAATCTGGTAGCGGCAGTTATTATGAGCATTAAGCAAAAATAAAAATGTTTGAAAGGTGTTTTTTTTGGCGTGAGAGTGTCAACTTAAATGATTTTTTGGTTAAATTTAACGTCGATTGGCCATATTTTCAATCGAATCAAAAAATATCCTGAGTAAATATCCTACAGCTTCCAAAAACGGAAACATTTTGTCATATTCACTATTTTTTATTTAATTTTGAAAACAATTTTTAATTTGGTTTGGTGAATGTTTTCACAGTACATTTCGAATTGAAAGAACAGATCTTACACTGTTACGCTTTATTATTTGTGACGTTTCGGTCTGTGCTGAGACCTTAAAAAACTGTTTGATTAAGGGTTCAGTAAAGATCGAAACATCACAAATAATAAAGCGTAACAGTGTTAAATTCGGAAATCATTCCTTTCTATCTTTCATTTTTTTTATGACTAATACATTATGTTGTAGTTTAAAAGAGCAAATAAATTATTTTTAATTTGCTATAAGACCACCGTAGCATAGTGTCGGCGTGCTTGCTTCACGGCTAGAGGTCTTGGGTTCGACTCCCACTCGAGGCAGGCAGTAGGTTTTTCTTAAGAACGACTTTTTTCAGTTGCTACTGGCAAAAAAATAGCAAACGATGTAAAAGCAAAACAGTTCCACTTCTAGGAAGACTGCACACTCAATATTCGGTCTTTGTTTGCTTTCTATTATTCAGATTCTCTCCCCTCCAAATAATATTGTTGCGAGCTAGGGGTTCGCCAGATTTCAAGAGAAAACTCAATTCGTTTTAAAATATAAGGATAATTTATTTATTGCACTTTTATTAATTTCTTGATCACTTTTAATTAATTCGCACTATATTCGCCGATTTGGCAATGCCGTCGATCTTATTCTTTCGCTTACTTACACCGGTTGGTGTCTTCCATGAACTTCGTTCAAAGACTGGTTGCTTTCTGGTAGTTGCATTCTTTTTATAGTAAACATCCGTCAGGCGATTTTAGGCGTGTGTCTTAAGTAGAATGTTTGGGACTATTCGGGGTAATTCTGGGTGTGTGTCTATACTAGAATGTTCCAGGTTTTGCTTGAACGTTCTAGATGGCGTTTTACACAGTAGGGGATAATGTTCTTCGTCATTCTCGGCCATTCGAAAAGAGAGATCGAATTGCGTGGTTGCCAGATTCATAACAATATTTACAGGGTTTCGTATATATGAGTCTTTGGACACGTACACGTACGGCGGACAACACGCAAAGCAGTCCATATGTTATTTCACTTAACGCTATTTTAAAGCATTCTCGAAGTTCTCAATCATGATTCTCTGTCAGAGTAACATGAATTATTTGTGTTATTTAAAAATAAAAAAAACTTCATAAAATACATATGTGGAGTCGCAAAAGCAGCTTCAGCCTAAAGTGTATAATTTGCCACTGGCAGCAAGGGCAGAAAATGCAGTTGATAATTTTCGAAAACCTCTGTACTTCATTCGTAGGTTGTGTAAAATTTACAGCTAAGCTCTAAAGCTAACCAAATTCTACAAGTAGCACGATATACATTAATGAATTAGAAAAATATAAATATTGGTAAATTTCAATCTTATTTAAATCTATAGCGGATGTCTAGATAATGCTATCAACGTAGAGAAATTCTACTGAAATCAAAACCCCTCTGTTCTTCTGTGATGTTCTGTACAATTTCAGGAAATCCACTATAAGAATATTTTTAAGAACTATTGACGTACAATTTCGTCATTGTAATTTCATTTATCAGTTCAAATTTTGTTAACTTCCTTCTACTCCACTACAACCTAAGCAAAACTCACTATTGAGTACTCTAAAGGAACTAAATTACATAATTTTCTTCGTCTATTAAAAACTAACCCCTTTTCTTTCAGTCTATATTCTATACTATCGCATGATTAGACTTAGTCGTGATTCTGCTATGTTTTCAATTAGAATTTATTAAGCTTTAAATGAATTAGTATCATTCTGTTTTTTACAGTGTCGCCTCATAGTATCTCAAATGTCAAATACACGATGTGAAGGATTTCATTGGATGACTCCAATATATTTTGTCAGTATTTTATTTGGTATGTATATTCCAATTTTAGAACGAACAATACTCTACCTGTTGTGCATTATAACAACGTTAACTCATTGCCATTACGGCGCGAAAGTAGTACAACAAATGTGTGTACATTTTAATAGAGTTTGTTTTAAAGTTACTGCACCGGTAACTGCAAAAAACAATTAATAATAATATTAAGTAATATTATAAATAATTTTAAAACATGTGCTGGTTATGTATTTTATCAATTTTAAGCTTCACAATCTCAGGCTTGAATCTAGTTATGATAAGTTCACATCAATGTATTTTATTTTATTTTAAAATCTTTTCAATTCCTATAACTAAACAATCACATAAGTTTTTAATGTTTTATTATAATTTTAAGTATAAGCTAATAGATAAATAATGATGTTGAAATGAACAAAATTAGACATAAATTGATGTATATAAATTCAATTCTAAGCAACAACTTGACGTGATGGTATTCCAAATGTAGAAATATTACGAATTTGTGCCGGATATTTATTTTCGAAATGCATTAATAATTTTTATAAGCGAATTAATTTCGCCACGAATAACTGAAAAGAATTTCATCTATGTAATATTTTTTCGATTAATTTAATAGTGATTTCTATTTTGTAAAAAATGTGACCCATTTTTTCTAGCAGTTCCTATGTTTTATTGTAAAAAAAAAATTCCGCCGTGCTGGAAAAATAGTTTGCGCACTAAGTAAAACTTGACCTGAAAATGCGTACATCTTGCCCCGAATTTTTCGGCGGTGCATCTCAATTGACCTGTAATTTACAACATAAAAAAAATCTCTGACAACAGCGGCAACAGACTCTTCTTCCAGTAGTACGAAGATAACAAGACAAATAAAACCGATCCAACTTGTTCGCAGCTTTGTTTTGACAGTTTCGGAAGGCAATCAGCTGTTCGGCACGCATCAGCCAACATGGTAAAAAGAATGCAAAAATGCAAATGCACTTAAAGCGTTCTATTGTACATTGACTGACGGAACTGAACAGTGCAAAACTGCAATAAATTTGCAAAGAGCAAAGGACAGAAACGAGTCACATTTTTTTAAAATAGAAGTCACTTTAAGTTGCAAAATTGCATTTGGAGCGTTAACAAATCTAAAACAGTATCTCTTGAGCCTAGTCTTATTTATTTCTTTGTTTATTTACTACCGATAAAGATGTATTATTTTTTATTCATAAGAAAACATTTTGTTTTTGATTATTGAATCGTACGGTAATAGCTGATTGACTGTACAATAAAGTGCTTAAATTCGTATAGAATTTTATTCAAACTTTTTTTTTATCAGACATTATTGTTTGTCAAAATCGCTTTTATTTCTTAAGATTAATTTATAACGTAGATATGTAAATTCATTTATATAAAGGAAATTTTTAAAACCTACAAAAATTGTTCTAGTTAAGTGAAAAGTGTATAACTGTTTTAGCTAAAACTCAATTATATTCTCTTTCAAGTTAGTGAAACTTGAATTATTAAAATACAAAATACGTTCAAATTGAAAAACGGTTCGTATAAAACTTCTAAATAGAATCTCATGGAATTGGGTGTTCTCAGATATGATCTTTGTTTATACTCTAGGTGAAATCTGAGAGTACTATAAATTTGCCACAAAGTTTATAACACTAAGAAATAAGGCTCGGAGAAAAAAATCAATGATATAGAAGTTCATATCTAAAAAATCTCAAAACCGGATGTTCGTCCGTCCGTCTGTCTGTCCGTGTCCTCTCTAGCTCGAGAACACTTTGAGCTAGAAATCTCAAGTTTTATCGTTTTAGGCAAAAAAGTAAGGACAAGTTCGTGAACGTGCCAAATCCCCTTTTAGCCCCCTCCCATAAAAAATGACACAATTTCGGAATTTGACAATAAACGGATTTTCTCAAAAAGTATGAAGTTATTGATTTGAAATTTCGATATCATTTGTATAAAATGTTTTCAAACTACGGTATAAAAATGATTTGCGCAGCCCTACTTTAAACGAATTTACTCTATACGTATACAATTTATCGAGCTGAAATTAGGCACTAAATATTTATTAAAAATTATTAGTAAGGCCTAAAAAATAAGACGATTAGATTCACTCCTTCTATCCCCTCCTATACAATATGACACAATTTCACAACCTTACAAAAAGTAGATTTTCTTGAAAAGTATGAATGCTACTGATCTGCAATTTAAAAAATGTCAATTGAATGTTTATAGTTATTTCTGAAAAAGTCATTAAGAACTCACCACTCCTTCTTCCACCTCCCATACAAACTGCACAATTTTACTAAATCGAATACCTTAATTTTATCACTAACTATTTAATTTTTGAAGCTTAAATTTTTAATTAAACATTCTGATGTGAAAAAATAAGTTAAATGCCACAAAATTAAAATCGAAAAATCATCTAGCGTATCGCACGATTGGGTTTTACGCCCATTCGTAGTCCTGTTATATTTTTAATTATCAGTTTGCAAGGGAATGTTCAATGCATGACAGTTTAACAATACGTTGCACACATATTTTCACGCATCAGAAAATGTTTTTTTTTACAAGTAGTATTAAAGGGCCTGGTGCACTTTAATTGCACTAGCCCAGTATTGTATTCGAACAGACTAAGGCGGTAATTGTTTCCGTCTAAGACGATTGAATCTGGGTGTAGCCTAGTGGATAGCGTGTTAGTCTATAATGTGAATGTCTCGAGCTCAAATCCAGGTCGATGTATAATTCTAGATTACTGTCCGTCGTAGGTCCAATCTATAGAGGAACAACAGGAGGGCACAGTCTCCATGACATAACCAACGACAATGGCCAACGTCTTATTGATTTCGCAAGCAGCAAAACTATCATAGTAAGCTCTACGTGCTACCCACATCGCGATATTCACCAAACCATCTTCACCTCTTTCCACTTCGAATGCTCATATATTAGACGAAGATAGGACTTGAAAATGTTAACCAGCCTTGCAACGATGCTGTCTACCCTGTAGCATCGAAGCAATTATTCCACCTAGTCCCGCCGACTTAAAATGCTTTATTAACCACATTGTTTTTTTCTTTATTTTCCGTCCGTTCAGAGTGCTTGAATTCACTCAGCGCGGCTTTATAGGATTTTAGTCAATTTCTGCCTTAACACTTCGTGCTTTATTTTGAAGTTTCCTAACTTTACGGCTAGGGTGTAGCCTAGTGAGTAGTGTGTTGGTCTTGTAATGCGAAGGTCGTGATAACTGCTGCCCTGGCTCTGGTAACAAAGGTGTACTCGTTACTTCTATTCGCTATCATCATATTTGTCCCTGCTAGAAAGAGAGCATCCCTCACATATTATTACATTATTATTGGAATGAAGTAGGATGATGCGGTTATTGCTGTTCCCTGGTTAAAAGGATGCTGACATTTACGTGGTTGTCAACACTTCTAGTTAATGTTAAGTTCTTCGCTTTAATGGTACTATAGCCCCAATTGGGCCTTGGCTTTCTAACCTTCCGGTTCCTTTACATTGAGTTTACGTTTTCGTTTTCGCAGTTTAAGGTGGCCCAGAAGTACCCACGCAAGAAGTGTACTGGAAATACCAACTAAATCGGCACGCTACCTACTAAGCTGCCCGCTAGATCCTGTTGAGTTAAATAATCTCATTTCTGACCCCGAATTAATGTTTTTGAATTTCTTTGAGTTCGAATTTTCATATCAGTGATGACTGACAAATATCGTCAATTGTCGTATTTCCAAAGTTTTCTCCCAGTATGAACTGCACCTTGCCCACTTCCATGGCGACACTCACGTTAGTTTTACATTATTGTTTGTTTTTTAAATGAAGGGAAATTTCGACATCTGGTTTTAAAAGGATTTCAACTATTTCCCATCCTAAGGGTTTAAACAAGTAGGTTTCGTTCTGACCTCTGCCTGTGTTTGTGATAGTGTCTCGACGATAACTTGATTAAATCTCAACAGAAAAGAGTGGAAGAAGTCCCAAAAGATCGCTTACCGGAAACAGTAGTACAGAAACAGAGCATTTAACAAATTTAAGCCTTTTTTCATAGGATCGCTTAAAACAATTTTTCGTAATTATTGTGTTTTTTCGTTTTGACACAACGCTGTCGGGATAAATGATTTTTGTTTTTTGGTTATATTGAACCCCGATTCGCTGAATAAAAATTGTAGAGCTTCCAACACTAAAAACTATTTATCATATGCACTTTTCCAATATATGCATTTTTTCCTCATATTTTCTTAAATTTTCGATTTTCGCAATTGGAGTGAAGTGGTACTTTGTTTGATCGTTTCTGGTTAGGCGATATAAATGAGAGTGCACATATAACCGGACTAACGGACACATAGTTTCATGTACGAACATTTATAGAGAACTGGTAAGAATCAATCAAATCCAGAAATATCGTTTATAAAAGATTAAAAAAAAAAATGAAAGCTTTAGTTTCTATAGGTTCTTAATATTTTCGGAAATTATGTTATACGATTCATGAAAAGTGTATATCAATAAAAAGTTATACTCAATAACAGAAAAATATGTCTGTATTAATCATAAGGTATACACAATAGATTTATTTATATTAATTTAAAAAAAAAAGATATATAAAAATAAAATAACTTGTATTTAGAAATTTCTATATCATAACTAATATCTTATTTAATTTATTATTGATTGTACAAAGTTAATTTGATTTGCTACTATGCAAAATATTATGGTTAATTATTCAAATATATGTGTAAATATTGAAATTAATTAATTATTCTAATATCAAAATAAAAAAGGAACAAATTATGTGTAAAACTTAAAATCACTTGTTTTGCATTGAAATTGAAAATTCTTGAATTTTTGCAGCATTTGAATTAAATTTCAGCGGATATTTACGGTACCTATGTTTAATTATTATTTGTACACTTATTACAGTACTCTGTACTGTCGTTACCTATCGAAAAAAAAAAATATTCTGATTACTGTTATCATTTTCGAGAAAAATGTACCGATGGGGATAAAAATTTGGAACTAAAAACTTTTCAGGAGAGCGAAAAAACTAACAGATTGGTAGTACGATTTACACCGACCTTCCTAATTTTGAACTAATTTTTTGACCACTTTTACTCTTCGCAAAAATCTGCGGTTTATTTTATTTTGTGTTATATTGAATAAAGAATGATAATCAGCCCAATAAAAAAAATCCATTTTTTTCCATGTTCAAGTCAGTTACCCCCCTAAGACGTATTATCGCTTAACTCCTTAGGCCCATAACAAATTTCCGCGACTTACCTCAACATTCACATTTGTATTGGAGTAATCACATTTGACTTTAGTGAACATAGCTCGGCATATCCAATTAAAAAGTTAGTCAACTTTTAACTTTGAACATAGCAATCAACACATTATGTTCATGTCCCGGATATGAAACGTTTCCAGCCATACAAAAACTCGCTGAACAATGTTATTTTTGTCGTAACATCCTGTAAAGGTGAAATGCAAATCGGGAAAAAATCAATTCTTAAAAAAAACCAGCTTTTTACGCAATCAACCAATTTGACATGTGAAATGATCATTTGCCAATTTGTTATACGTTCACTACTATGCTGTCATACGTTATACTATGTCGAGCTTATGTCTTATGTGCCTAAGCCATAAGGTATTTTGCATGTTGCAATACACATGAGACAAGGTTGGCGATCGGAAAAAAGCCAAATTGCGAACATCTATTAAACCGATGCCAACCAAACAACTCCTAACTTAAAACGGAGCTACCGCAATGCTCAACCATACAGCTTAAGAAGGCTGTTAGATGCGACAAGAAAAGAATCATTGAAGATGTAGTCAATAATGCGGAATTTGCGTCTTGCCATCGAGGTGTGGGTTGCCTATTTCAAATTATAAAACAATTGACGAACGAATTTCACCACCAACAACCTGGTGAGATATGTCAACGGAACTCTTCTTAATATGAGTCAACTTTTTGTCGGTCGTTTCGACTTTTGGTACCTTTTTTCATACCAACAACATATATTTGTTTAATTTTAAATCCGTTCTAATCATGTTTTTTAAATGTTAATAGCTCTATGAGCAATGTGGACTTAAATGTTATGGTTGACTTGATTTATAGTATTCTGAACCTTACCATTGAAAAATTTGTTCCGAAAAGAAAGTTAAGTTTAATAATCGTTTTCCACTTTGGGTTGATAAGATGCTTAGAATTCTTCGAAATAATAAAATCCGTTTTCATACAGGTGATTCCAGACGAGGCCTCATTTTCGTGCGTTTAGCGCATGGCGCGACAGCCCACATCGGGCCTTGGCCTCCTGAAGTCGTCGCCTCCAATTGTCTCGATCCAAAAACCGCGTCCTCCAGCTACTGATTTTTAAGATTGCTTTGCTATCTTCATCAACCGAGTCTTCCCATCGCTTGCGTGGCTTGCCTACTGGCCGGTTACTACTCGCTTTGCCTTTCAGAGCACGTTTGGGGATTCTTTTGTCTTCCATTCGCTCTACATGGCCAGCCCACTGCAGTTTACGTAGCTTGATAAACGTTGAAGCTTCTGGCTCGTCGTAGAGTTGATACAACTCATGGTTGTATCTTATTCGCCATTCCGTTCCTTCCTTCACAGGTCCCAAAATTCTTCAGAGGACCTTTCTTTCAAATGCGTTAACTGCTTTTTCGGAAATTCGAGTTAATGTCCACGTCTCGCTGCCATAACAGAGCACA
This sequence comes from Chorisops tibialis, assembly GCA_963669355.1. Classification (NCBI taxonomy): domain Eukaryota; kingdom Metazoa; phylum Arthropoda; class Insecta; order Diptera; family Stratiomyidae; genus Chorisops; species Chorisops tibialis. The sequence continues at coordinate 271,986,918 of OY770262.1, forward strand.
GGTCGTATAATAGTTTTATAAATCCGCAGCTTGTTCCTGTGCACGTTCTTGGATTTCATTATTGGAAGTACCGAATAATACGTCTTATTCCGTCGTTTGATTTCGTCTGTTTCATTACCGTCCTTTGCTAGATTCGCCCCAAGATATATGAAGTTGTCCACACTCTCCAAATTATATTCCGCAATTGTTATGTTTTGTCTGATTGGCGTTCTCCTTCTTGTTTGCGTCATTACTTTTGTTTTGTTTTCGTTAATGCGCAACCCGACTTCTTTTGCGGCGGAGTCCAGATTGACAACTACCTCCTTAGCACTAGGGAAGGATCTTGCTAGAATGTTAATGTCGTCAGCGTATGCTACTAGTTGGGTGTACTTGAATAGTAGTATCCCGTTGGTGTCGACTGGGATTTTTCGGACGACATACTCTAGTGCCAAGTTGAAAAGCATGGGAGCTAGACCATCTCCCTGCTTTAAACCACATTTCGTTCGAAAGCTGGTAGTGGAATCGGTTTGTATTCTCACTTGGGATTCAGTGTTCGTCATTGTGAGTCTTGTTAGTCGGACTAGTTTTGGAGGAATGCCAAAAGAGTTCACTCTCGGTATAAACAATACGAGTACCTCTGTTCAATATACCATGAATCGCTCTATTTAATTAATATTTCTAAGCTTGTGATAATATAATAACTTATAATGTCCGGTCTTCTACACTGAAAAAATTTAAGCACCACTTTATTGAATCCGTCCTTATCCGAGGTGCTATATCCGTTTCTCGTATCAGTTAAATTTTAAGAACACGGGTAATAAGCCCATGATCGAGTGAGTGCAATCTAGCAATCTGGTTCAGTTTACTTCGTATATCTCAACTGAAATGCAAGAAAAATTGCAAACTGATGTTTTAAGGGAGATTTTTGCATGGCTTTTGATCGTGTTCATCTTGGTAAGTCCCTTGCTAAGTTGGTTCAATTGGGGATCCCTTCTTGGCTAATTATTTACCTACAATCGTATAGAGCTCAGAATGTTGAACGGTGTTAAGTTTAAATTAATTCATGTTCAATCTGGAGTACCTCAAGGTAGTCACATTGAACAACTGTTATTCTTGTTATGTATTAATGATATATGTACGCTGATGATTGTAAATTATTTTATTCCTTCTCTGACAACTTCGGCTATTCACGTTTATATCTAGACATAGATAATGTTGTTAATTGGTGTAGTTAAAATTGCATGGAACTTAATTTAGACAAATACAAATGCATGACATTTACACGTGAATTCAATTCAGTGCTCGCACCCTTCTTTATTGATACCAGTCTTGTAGCCCGAGTACACCCTTTTTACTGATCTGGGTGCTCTTTTTGATCAAAAATTTAGTTTTAGCACTCAGATTCATACAATAGTTAATAAAACTAAAATGCGGGCTTTGTTTCATTTCACGCTTAACTAAGAAGTTCGGGCGCGCATAGACCATATTGTGGTCCGTTGTAATGCTATAGAATCTCGGAAAAAACTCCTACTCGGTGAACCAACTGGAGCTTTTTATGAAGCACAGCTCCGCCAAGTTACCGAAGTGTGCGCCTAAGTGGCGCCTCCTCTTTCTAGAGAAAGCAGGGGTAAGTGCAGAATAAATGAAGAATCGTTTCTTCCTCTTCCTCATCTTTACAACTCCTACATAGATCATTAAAAGTAAAGACCAGTCTCTCAGCATGTTTACCCATCAAGCAGTATCTTGTAACGACTCCTACTACGCAGCTGATGAGCGTTCTAAAATCCAACACAGGCCAAACCTGTCTGGGGGTATTACGTGTAACACTATTTACCCATCTAGCGTTGGCTTTACATCCAACTTGCAGCTTATAATTTGCGAAGGGCATACTTAGCTTATCTTTCTCAGATTGAACCTACAAGGTGGACCCGTGTCGGGCGAGTTCGTCGGTCTTGCAGCTGAATGTTTCTGTGCCATGGAACTTAACACAGGATAACGTTCAATTATCCAGCATCACACACTAAAGATATCCTAATGTTCAATAGTTCAGCATCACACACTAAAAATATTATTATTTACTTACTTACGATGGCGCTGCAGCCCGAATCGTACCTTAGACTCCGGAATGCTTTGCCTCCATCCATCTCGATTCAGTGATCGCGTCCTTCAGTTCGAAAATCTTAGCAGTGACTTGCTGTCTGCGTCAATCGAACCCTCCCAGCGCTTCTGTGGTTTTCCGATCGGTCTTCGTCCATTAACTTTCCCTTTTACTGTGCATTTGGGAGTTCTTCCGTCATCCATCCGCTCCACATGACCAGCCCATTGTAACTTCTTAAATTTTATGAGGGTTGACACTTCTGGATTATCGAAGATGGTATACAATTCCCTATTGTATCGTATTCTCCAGATCGAGTCTTCCCTCACAGGTCCGAGAATTCTTTTGAGGACCTTTCTTTCAAAGGTGTTAAGTAGTTTTTCGGACGCCTGAGTTTGGCTGCCATAGCATAGCACAGATCTTATGATCGTTTTACATTGGTCAATTTTTGTTTTCCTGTATACGTCCTTGTTTTTAATTATTGGAAGTTCCGAATAATTCGTCTTGTTTACCATTATTATCTTTCTTTTGATTTCGATGGGTTCGCTTCCATCCTTTGATAGGCTCGCCCCTAGGTATATAAAGTTGTCTACGTTTTCTAGGTATAGTCTCCTACTGTAATATTTTGTTTGATCGACATCTTTTTCCTAGTTTGTGCCATAATTTTTGTTTTGTTTTCATTACTACGTAGTCCAACTTCCCTTGCTATCGAGTCAAGGCTTACAAATATCTTCTTAGCACTCTCCAGAAATCTTGCAAGGATATCTATATCGTCGGCATATGCTACGAGTTGTGTGGATTTGAAGCATACTGTTCCCTTGGTGTCAATGGGAAGTTTCCGAACAACATATACGAGTGTCAAGTTGAAAAGCATTGGTGCGAGACCGTCACCTTGCTTAAGGCCGTTGTCTGTTTTAAAACTGGAAGTCAGATCATTTTTTACTCTGACTTGTGACAAAGACTCGATCATTGTCATTCTTGCAAGCCGAGCCAGTTTCGATATGACCCCAAACAACATGATTTTATACAGTACGCGCCTGTCGATACTGTCGTATGCTTGTTTGAAGTCAACAAATATCTGGTGCACATATGCCCAGCACTTTTCCAGCGCCTGTTCAACTGAGAAAATGTAGTCCGCGGTCGATCGTCCAGCTCTAAGTCCGTATTGGTATTCACCAATTACTTTGTCAGCATAAGGCTTAATTCTCTTTTCCAGAATTTTCGTCAAGATCTTATAAGACGTACTCAACAGAGATATTTCTCGGTAGTTTTCGCAGCAGAGTTTGTCACCTTTTTTATAAATTGGACATATGATGCTCTTGCGCCAATCTTCAGGAAGTGTTTCCTGCGTCCGTATATCCGAGACTAATCTATGTAGGAGATGCGGTATGCAGGTGTCGCCGGCTTTCAGAAGCTCAGTTGGGATTTGATCAGTGCCCGGCGCTTTGTTGTTTGGGTGGTTCCTGAGGGCTGTTTTTACTTTTTCGAGTGTGGGAGGACTCAAAGGGGATCCTGCATTAGCTATTAAATCAGTTATACCTGCTATTATGTCTGCTGTTCGTGCGTGTGATGGGCTCGGATTAAGAAGGTGTTGAAAGTATTGGACCCAGTTTTATATCTCCTGCATTACTTATAAAGCTAGGGTATAGCCTAGTAGGCAGTGTGTTGGTCTTGTAATGCGAAGGTCGAGAGTTCAAATCCCGGCCGGCGCAACATATAATTCCGACAAATTGCCTGCTTGGGTATCCCTTGGTCACCTCAATCTAGGAAAATAAAAAAATCGTAGAAAGAGGGTTGTGCGAAGGGCTAACAACCTTTCCACAATAAGTAATGAAAAATGTTAAGGGACCTGAATATCAGGAGGCCAAGGTCCGATTTGGTCTGTAGCGCCATTGTAGAAGAAGAAGATTACTTATAATGTTCCCTTCTGTATCCCTGCAAAGGGTCGTTTTTGGATGTTATCCCTCTTTCATCCTTTTAACAAGGGAATACGTGGCTCTTGTGTTGTGTAATTTAAAATGTTCGTCCATGTTTTTAATTTCGTCATTATTGCACTTCCGTTTTTTTGTCTGCATATATTGTTTGCAAATCGTCTAAGATCATTATATTTGTCCTGTTTGGTTCGTGTCGGCCTTTCCGTTAATATTATTATTACTTTCATACAATATTTTGCTATTTATTTCAAGGATTTCCCCACCCACCCTCCCATTTTTTAAACGAGAGGTTCCACAGTAGGCACATTAACATGTACATAGTGTAAAGTACGCAAAAACAAAACTAATGTGATCTCCAACTGCGAATTTTGGAATACAACTGGACAGACTAAGATGGGTATTGAGGTTCAAAGGTGGAAGTGGCAGTGGATAGGTCTCACTTCGAGGAGACTGGAGGGATATATCGCCAATCAAGTTCTAGACTACTCTAGGAGGTTTTAACAGAAAAATGAATGAATTCATTCCCAAAAAGACAATTTTGAATATTTAGAAATTAATTAATAACAAATTTCAACTCTTCACTCCTAGAATTATTTAACAATATGTAGTTTCATTTGAAGAAAGGCTTATTATGAAGTAGCGAAAATGTGTCATTTGGTATCGGAGGAGGGGTTAAAAGGAGTTAAGGATTTTGGCCAATTTTCGAAATTGAAACCTTAACTTGTCAACAAAAGTAACGTCTACAAATTTTGAACCTTAGCTTTCTCAACCTAGAAAGCAGGCGTATGAACAGGCTTAACGTCGATATTGATAGAGTAGGCTCGGTTAATTTAGTTCGCAAGAAACGATTCAGAGTAACCGGAGCTTCGCTTAAAATCGATAGGATGAGCTGTTCTGGAGATATCTACGGACAATGACATTGGGCAGATTAAGAGTAGACGAAACTCTTTCAAGCTGGTTGGTGTATCAGAAATGTGAGACAGACCCGAGTCCTTATATATTACCCAATACGCGAAAATTTTGCAAATATGCAAAGATTGGCAAGGTGCGAAATCTTGTAAAACACGATAACGTATAGGTAGGTATATAAATACATACATAGATATTTTCGCATAGATTTGGTCTACAAATATCCTTTTAACACGTTTTTAGTGGCTCTTGGGACTTGGGTGTCCCAGTCGGCTCGAAAGGGTTAAATCGACAAGTTCACTACTTATAAATATGCTATTTAAGAAAAATTCAAAAATTTATTGCTATCTGTGAAAAAAATCTACCGTACATTCTAAATCTAAACAGGTGTAATCCAGTGTTTATGAACTAAAAACAAAATCCTATGTAGGTAGCGTTTTCCTAAGTGATTAGCCGCTAGGTGTAAGATAGATCCGTTATATGACGAAGATCCCAGCGGTCAATGCTATTGCTTGCTTTTCTAGAATCGTGCAATCATCTTATAGTACTACTAAGATGCTTGACTATTAAAACTGGAATTGTACGAAGTCTATATCAAAGTTTATTTGTATTTAGAGTCCGTCGTGATCAAACACTTAGTACATAATATAATTATTTTGAATAGGGTAGAGGTGTACAGTGTGGACACTTCCATTTTTTTTAAATTGCTCTTATTTTTTCATATCTTTTTTGACCTAAACCAAAGCTTATATGTTGCACATAATATTGGGAAACAATAAGAAGAGTAATTTGTATGGTGCATGGAAAACTAAACTCTTTTCGGTATAAAAAAAATGCTTCGATTTTTTTTCCATATAGGCTTTCTAACAATTTCTGTAGATGTAAATTTAGGTTCTATTACGAAAATTTCCCTGAAAAAGTCACATTTCTTGCCCTGACTTTTTGAACTCTATAATCTGATTTAACATAATGTAACCAATCAATCAACTAATTTACTGTTAAAACCCCCTGTAGGGGACGCGATCCTGAGCATCGTTTACATTCCCTATACCGACTTGATTGTGCATTCAATGCATTAAAGGGTGATCCCTAGGTTATGTTCGGTGCAATAAAAAAAAAGAACAAGCCATATTGAATTTTAGAGGTGATTAGGTTCTAATTTGTCTAAGGAATCTCACCCCCGATGTGTATGCCTTACTGTTTGTAACGCTAAGAAATAATTCTCGAACATAGTTGTCAAAGGTAAAGAAATATTTGTTGTCGCTCATAAACCTCGATTCCGACTGACCGTATGTCTATCTGTCCGTCTGTCTACAACATAACTCTCGACCGCTTTGAGCTATCGTGCTGAAATTTATTTTATGTCGTTTTTAGCAAAAAAACTTAAAGTTCGTGAACGGGCCACATCCCACCACTATTTCTACACACTCCCTTAAAAATTTCATGCAAACAATTAACGTCAGAAAATAATGATCCAATCTCCTCACTCCTTCTAACCCATCCCATACAAATGCACAATTTTGAAAAATGAATTTCTTCGATTTGCTTTGAAACTAGCAAAGCTAAAAGTACGATTTTTTGCCAGAATTAGTTTTATTATAATTGCCATCTATTTTGAAAAAAATTTCAATTTCAATTCACTTCTTCTACCCGCTCCTATACGAATTTCACGAAATTTCAATTAAATTATTGATCTTCGAAACTGTAAAGTTGATACCTTTTACTGTTTCGAATAAAAAAATGTTAAGTAAAGTATTATAATGCAAATATTATTAACGCCGAAGAATGTTGTTTTGATTCGTATACTCCTTCTACCCCCTCCCATAGAAATGCATTATATCGATTTCCAATGAAACTAGAAAAACTAGAAACTTATACTATTTTGCCATAAATTGTCCTCTAATAATTGCAATAAATGCTAGAAAAAGTATCAAATTCTTTTCACTCATTGTATCACCTCCTGTACAAAAAAGCATTTCACATTCGACCATATGGGAGCTATCGAATTTAAAATTGAAACAAAGGATGGCGATAAAGACGTTATTAAGCTGATTCATCCGAAGCTACCTCCCATACAAATACCAAAATTCCAGAAAAACAATTCCTTGAAATTTATGATATCTAAAAAAGCTTAAAACATTACATACCACGTTCAGTGTCATAAAAAAAATATCTGCCACTGAGTCTGGCGCAACTTTATTATTCTTGGAACAAGTTGAGCGTCAAAAAGCAGGTTGGATAGGAAAGATTAAGTGAATGTCAATTATGTAACACTAACTGCGATTACGATCATTAGCTCCAGTACATTGAATCAATATTTCATTCGTTAATATTTTATTATATTGTCGGTTGACAAGCAAATGTGTCTAAGTCACAAAATGAAAATTCGACATCAGTGCGTTTTAAAACCGAAATTCACTGGGATAATTAAGCTAGAAGAAATTATCTGGAGTATAAATTGAAAACCGCCGTTTTTTTTCTAACTAAATTCGAGCTTTTATTGTACAAAAATGGTTAAATATTTATTATTCATAGAAATGACGATCGCTAACCATAACCTTTTCCTTTCTTTCTGGTAGCATACGGATTTCGCGTCGAGAAAACTTCTTCTTCTGAGCCGATTCACGAATTTACCCAATTTCTTACTTCTTCGTAAGAATGGAAGTGCTGCTCAGCCAGGCCATGCGTCATCGATCGGAATAGATGGTAGTCAGAAAAGGCGATGTCTGCAGAATAGAGCAGATGGGGTAGGATGTCCCATTTCAGTTTTTCCAGGTAGGTTTTCACAACATGAGCAACATGTGACCGACTGTAGTTGTGCAGCGAAATCACTTTATCGTGTATCTCCTCGTATTGTGACCGTTTCTCCTTAAATGCTCGTCCAAAACGCATTAATTGTTTTTTTAGCGATGGTTTCACTCGGTTGCAGCAGCTTATAATACTCCACGCCGAGCTGGTCCCACTAAATACGCAGCATGATTTTCGAGCCATGGACGTTGGGCTTGGCCGTCGGTGTTGATGCATGATCACGGTATCCCCACGATTTTTTTCGTTTTGGATTATCGTAATGGATCCAATTCTCATCGCCAGAGACGATGTGATGCAAAAATCACTTCATTTTTTGCCGGTGGAGCAACTGTTCGCATGTGAAAAAACGCCGTTCGACGTTTCTGAGGTTCAACTTGTATGGCACCAAATTTCCTTGCTTTTGCATCATTCTCAAGCTTTTCCAGCGATTTGAAATGGCTTGTTGAGTCACGCCCAATGATTCTGCAAGTTGTTGTTGTGTTTGGCATGAATCTTCGTCCAGTAGTGCCTCCAATTCTGCGTCGAACTTGTTAACTGCTCCGGGAAGCACCTTGTCTTCTACGCCGAAATCACCGATTTTATAGCGTTGAAACCATTCGCGACACGTTTTTTCACTAATAGCACCCTCACCATAAGTTTCCACAACCATTCAACGCGCTTCAGCCGCAGATGTTTTTGAATTGAAGGCAAAAATCAAAATTTCCCGAAAATGACGCTTATTTGGCTCAAACTTCGACATATTCTCGCACAAAAAAGTATATGACGCCGATGAAACTTCACACATCTAATGATGAGAAGTTGTTGACAGATGTCTAATCATGTGACGTTTCTGATCCGCCATTTTTAATCAGCATTTACTACTGGCGACAGTTTTCCATTTATACTGCCGAGATGGTTTAGTGATAATTTATTTCTTAAAAATGGTCGAAAAAATCTTTCTTATGGCCGGTTATGGAAGCTTAAAAACTATTCGATCAGTTGAAATCTTAAGCTTTTAATAATTTTTTTAAATGAATTTCCCAAATTTTCAAGTTTGTAGCCTAAAATTTTAATCAAAAATGTTAAGTTTTGTGTTTTTTCTATTCCCCATTCCATTAAACACCTTGAACAGTTTAGGGCGCTCCCACCGTACATAACTGTTTTGGTTCAAATTATTATTATACTCTAGATGAAATCTGAGAGTATATTGTGTTTGCCTTACCGTTTGTAACGCTAAGAAATAATGCTCGCACAGAGCCGCCAAGGGTACAGAAATATTTGTTGTCGCTCAAAAACGTCGAATCCGAGTTGCTGTCTGTCCGTCTGTCCGTCTGTGCGTCTGTCTACAGCATAACTCTCGAACGCTTTGAGCTATCGTGCTGAAATTTGTTGTGTGTAGTTTTTAGCAAAAAAGTAACTTTAAGTTCGTGAACGGGCTACATCCCCCCACTCCTTCTACCCCCTCCCATACAAATTTCACGAAATTCCAAAATTTTCAGAAATTGATTTTTCTTTGAAACCATTTAAGCTATCAACTTGAAATTTGAGTTTAAGTATTATGATATAGATGTCATTAATATGAATGAATATTGATCCGATCCCTTTACTCCTTCTACCCCCTCCCATACAAATGGACAATTTTGAAAAATACATATTTTCGATTTTCATTGAAACTAGTAAAGCTGAAAAAACGAAATTTTCTCAGAATTAATTTTACTATAATTGCAGTTTATTTTAAAAATAATTATCAACTTCACCTCACTCCTTCTACCCCCTCCCATACAAATTTCACGAAATTTTTAAATTTAAATTAAATTATTTTTCTTCAAAATTGTTAAAGCTATCAACTTCATATTTTGTATAAAGTATACAAATACAAATATTAATAATACGAAAAAAATTTGTTTTGATCCGTATACTCCTTCTACCCCTTCCCATACAAACGTATAATTTTTGTTAATGCATTTTATCGATTTCCATTCAAACTAGAAAAGGTTCAAACTTCAAATTTTGCCAGAATTTGTTTCTTAATAATTAAAATAAGTTTTAAAAAAAATTATCAGCTCCGCTTCACTACTTCTACCACCTCCCATACAAATATCTGTATTATAAAGTCAAGAAAAGCATTTCTCCTTCAAGTTTATGAGAGCTATCGACTTTGAAATCGAATCAAAGCATGGTGATAAGGGTGATGATAAGCAGTTTGAAAATCATCTAAAACGTTCCACTTCCGCTGCCACCTCCCATACAAATGCCCCAATTTCGGGAAGACTATGACCAATTTCTTTAAAAATAATGAAAACTAAAAACTTTAAATTCAGCAAAAAACATTATGCATGCCATGTTCGGTGTCATATATGAAAAACACAAACCCCCCCCCCCCCCCCTCTACTTCTACCACCTCCTATGCAAAAGTCCCTATTCACTATACGAAAGAATTTGAGATGATATATTTTCCGGGATATTAAAGTCATTTCCATCTCATCTAGAGTATCATATGATTGGGCTTTAAGCCCAATCATAATTCTGTTATGTTTTTTTCTTTATGTACGAGTATATCAAATAGATGTATGCACGTGAAAAATTTTAAGTTTATATCTTTTACCAGAGTCCTAGAAATATTAGTGAAAGTTTTCAGCATTTTGGCCCACCACCACCGTCTCCAATTTAATTTTTTAAATAAAATTAAGGGTTATAGAGTTCTACAATCTGAAAGAATTTAAATTTGATATTGGTATTGGATTTTTAGATACACAGTTTGCAATTTTGAAAAGTGCACCATTTTTGTAATGCTCTCCATTTTTTAGAGGCGGAGAACTTTAAATTAAAATAAAACACATTAATATCCATGAAATTGCCTTTATTTGAAAGATAATTTTATAGCATTGATGTTTGAATATGATTTCGATCATGTGGCTGGTGCGTACATGGCTTAATCTGGAAGTACTATTTTCATACACTCTTTGCAGTAAATCAGGTTGTATTTCGGCATTAACGCTTCCAAATGCTCAATAGTTTCTAGGTTATCGGTGTAGATATGGGACTCTACGTATCCCCAGAGAAAAAAATCGATTGGCGTCAAATCTCACGAACGAGGTGACCAGTTAATAGGTCCATTTCGTGAAATTAATTGATCATCAAATGTTTCTTTCATTAAATTAATGGTATCGTGCGAGTTATATGTGACTCACATCCCATTTCACACGAAATAAGATATTGTAAAACCTAAGATAAACCCTTTGCTTAAATAGCGATTCGTTATCCCAGATAACACTCAACATTTTTGAACCCTACCGCATGCGATCAGAGCATGAGAAAACCAAATAATCCTCATTCTAAGTAATTACCCAGATAACGAATTGGTATATAAATCCGAGCGAATGTTGGCTCGAGGTCCTTTGAATAACGATAAGTCTATATGTAAAGATAAGTTCTAAGTTAAGTGAGAAATATTGAAATAAAGTTTTTATATTAAATAATCGATGTTTCACTTGAAATCGAAAGTAGATTCGATTTGTTCTAATTTTATCGTGACGTGAAAACGTAACTTGCGCTGTGTGGCATGTGGTACCGTCCTGTTGAAACCATATGTCAGCGACATTAATGCCTTCCAATTGAGGCACGAGAAAGTTAGTAATCATGTCTCTGTACCGCTCACCGTTGACTGTAACGTTCTGCCTAGCATCATTTTGGAAGACGTATGGACCAATGATTCCACTGGAATAAATAAAGCGCACCAAACGGTAACTTTTTGTGGATATAATGGTATTTGGACAATGGCTTGTGGATTATTATTGCTCCAAATCATATTCAAACATTAATTTCATAAAATTATTTTTCAAATAAAACCAATTTCATGGATATTAAAAATATTTTTCTGTGTTTTATTTCAATTTAAAGTTCTCCGCTTCTAAAACAAATACCTTGTATAATTTTCAAATGTTATATTTTTCTCATATTCCGTTAGTATAGCTTAAGAACAAAATTTCGTTGCAATAACATAGCTTAAGAGATAAGATATTAATTTTTGGGTGTTTTTCTTTTAATCCTCCTTAACCCTTACAATAATTGGCCTACATCTAAGTTGTTTATGGTGGATCTGTATGCCACATTATTGGTCCTTAAATATGAATTGCTAGGGTGTAGCCTAGTAGGTAGCGTGTTGGTCTTGTAATGCGAAGGTCGTGAGTTCAAATCCCGGTCGGCGTAATTTATAATTCTAGCGCATTGCTTGCTTAGATATACCTTGGTCACCTTAATCTACGAAAAAGAAAGATTCGTAGATAGAGGGTTGTGTGAAGGGCTAACAACCCTTCCACAATAAGTAATGAAACATTTAAGGAACCTGAATGTCAGGAGGCCAAAGTCCGATTTGGGCTGTAGTGCCATTGTAGAAGAAGTAGAAATATGAATTTTTATGGTAAGTAGTTCCGTAGATATAATCATTTGAAAAACAGTTCGTCCTACTTTTCGAATCGCAATGGATAAAAAAATTTATTTATTTTTATAGTTTGTCCCACAAATCTCTCTACATGTGTTCCAATTCTGAGCTTTCTAGCTAGAACCGTAGCTGAGATATTCGAATTAGTATTTTTCGGTTCTAGCACTATGTACAGTTTATAAATTTTTCCAGATTATTTATTTCCCCACATATTAACTATATTATTTTTCCTAGCTCAGAAAAGCCATATTTATATTTTTCTACCCTAAATTCTAGGTATCCTTTTATTTCTAGTTCTGAAGAGTGTATAAAAATTAACCTATATATGCACATACACAGAAAAAAAAATTAATAGACAAATTGATTAATTTTTCTAGTCTACTAATTTATTTAGACAAATTGACTAATTAAATTGTTCCATCAACTATTGTATTAGGCTGAAAATCATCTATTTTTTAGGTATTTGTGCTATTCATTTCATTCAGTGTATCTATCTAACTTCTAATACCTTAAATTCTTGTTATATTGAATGCGTTAACGCATTTTACAGGTTATGCATTACTCCAGAGCTTCCTACATGAACGCTGCAGTCTATGTTAATATATCTAGTACATGTTAAGTAAACAACATACACGCATTAATTCATAATAATAGAAAAATTGTTCATTTAACCTAAGAACGAGAATTCATAACAGTGCATTTCCCACTACTCAGGTTGCCTAAAGGTAAGATTCAAGGCTTTTAAAAAGACTCTACGAATATCTCGAAGCCTCATATCAGTATTCTTCTGAACTTGGCCGTGAAAGCATTAAAATGTGGAAAGCCGTTCTCGTTGCAAACGCGTTCTTGTTAGCTTTATCGCTTGGCGAAGAGCTGGGAAAAGTAAACGATGAAAGTCTTGTGTCCAGCACAGTGCATTCAACAGCACCGCTTACAGCATCCACATCACCTTTAGCTACTTCTGCCGCAACTACCGAGGCAGCCGAAGAAGTCACAACGAAACGACCTCATGTTACTTACGATCAGCGGCAAGATGGTCAGTACAACATACGTGCAGATCTCGAGAATTTCATGATCGTTGTGATACCGCCAAATCCAACTGCCGGAGTCAACCTACTCGACTTACTTGCTCAGTCGGCACTTAGAAGATCCAATCTTAAGAAAACTTCAAAGAAACATCCGCAGGCTGCTAAGCGGACAGGAACCGGAAAACTTGACGATATTCGCTTGAACTACCTGCATCGCGCTCAGCAGCAGCAGCAGTCAGCGTTCGATGCATCTTCTACTCGAAACTCCGAATATATCGAAGGAAGGACCCCGTACAGAGTTGATATTTCAAGTGCCGACAGTGATATCGAGCGACTTCATCCGGATCCTCAAGTCGATGTCATTCAGCCGCCCTATCCGATGCAGCTGCATCTCATCAAGGAATTCCAATTCGAAGATCAACCCGTGATGACGCCGCCAGCTGCGCAAGGCAAGCTGTTAACATTTTTCAAACGTTTCGGCGACATGCGGCTAGCTAAGGCCATTCGAGATCAGCCCACCAACATGAGAGAATTGCACACTAATCGTGTCATACTGAACGGCGACGGGCGATTTTTCAGTCATAAACGCGATGCTGACAATTCAGCTGGCTTGATTAACGACAAGAACGCGGCACCTTATTTTCCTGACACATATGACAATTCTGATGGCACTCCAGGAGGTTACTCCCTTCCAATTTTGGAGGTGGAAAACTACGGAACTAGATCGACAGGAATTAAGGATTCGGATGCTAACTGGGAATTGAAACTGCTCGGAGCCTCCGAACAATGTGGACCTGATCGGAAGAGAAACAGCTATGGCATATGCCAGTCTGTAACAGACTTAAATTGAGATATGTAATTTTACGGAACCTTTTATCAATACAATTAATTTAATTTTGAATAAAGTCATACCATATACTAATGAATTTGAGTATTTATGTTTTCTAGTCCTGTTGTAAGAAAAATTACGCGTATCTGCTGCAAAGTTGAAATCAGGTACCACGAAAGGGGCACTGACCTTCCTTGAAACTCGGAGTGCGCCCTCTTGGAAAGTTTATTTTTTATCTATCTCTTCAATAATAAGGTGAAGTCAATCTCTGTTCCTTTATACTATGGGAAAATTCGAACATATCTCGACCCAATTATACTCTGCGTAGGTTTTTCACCAAAGTAGGGTTGGTATACCCTATGAGGTACTCGCAGTGTTTGGAGGACGGATCCTCCGCATATAAGATAAATTCTATTGTACATCATACGTTTGTTACAGTACAGAATTTCGCAGTTCAATTGGGAAATTCATTTTGAAAATAATTATGTAATCACTTTTTTGTCAGGACAGAAGAGATTTATTTGTTTTTTCGATTTATCTCAGTGCCTTAACTTTAAAATTCTGTATGAAAGAAATATACAACGACGTTGAAGCACTTGGACTCCGAGCTGGTTTCAGTATAATTTTAGGGCTCTGGTCACAAACAATCTAAATCTTATACACTCCCCGAAATAATGATAAGACCAATACAAATAAACTGCCAACAAATCGGGCGCAACATTATTATTTTTGGGACAACCACACACGTGGTTAAAGAAGACTAAGCGGAACCCCCTTTCACAATTTAACACTTAATTGCGAATACGATCAATAGCTCCAGTACATGTAATCAATATTTCATACATTTATTTATGAAGGGAGGTGGGAGGGGTGATGCTATGGCTGGTTGGATGTTAATAATTTGTTGGTTAGTAGTTGATTTATTGAAATTGGTCGAAATCATACTTTTGTATGGGAGAGGGTAGAAGGGCAGACGCGATCTCAAAACTTTTGACGCAGTTTCGTTTCAACTATATTTAAAAGTTTTTGTGAATAATTTCAAATTGATAGGTGATTGTTGATTTATTAAAAATGGTCGAAAAAATAATTTTGTATGGGAGGTGTTAGAAGTTTTAAAAGTATTCGACCACTTAATATTTCATGCTTTAAGGGATTTTTTTTAAATGCATTTCGCAAATTTTCATGTTTCTACATTAAAATTTCATTCAAAACTTTTCAATTTTTGTATTTTTTTTTTCATTGCACATGAAACAATTTGTGCACGTTAGACCAGGGGCAGTGCATAATAATTGTGGAATATTTATTATTTTTTCTGAATGTACATCAAGTAGATGTATCCACACTCAAAATTTTCGACATTTTTGCCTCAAATTCCGTTTGTTTCTAACATTCCTGTAAAATTTTACTAGTCGTTCATTGCGAGAAAAAAAATCTTAAGTAATTATATCTATTTTTCAAGCAACAAAATTGGTTAAATTATTGGAACAGAATTTAAAATACTGAATTCTTATCAGAAGCAGGATTCAATTTCATCACATTTTTCATTATTAATTCAAAATGAATCGCTCCTTCAATATTAGAATACCTTCTCAAAGATTAATAAGTTTTCTATTCTTTTGCAACCATTCCATCGATTCTATTCAAATTTCCCCTATAGGGGCATAGGACAGAAACAACTTTCTTCCACAACGGCCTTAAGCTGTTGCCAGGACTTGTTTATTCCTCTGGCCTCCTGCTCACTTCCATGTGTTACATGGTCGACCAACCCGACGTCTTCCTTGAGGATTATAATCCAGAACCTGTTTGACGATGTTTCGCTCTGGTTTTCTCAAAGTATGACCGATCCACTGCCACTTCCGCCTTTGAATCTCAATACCTATTTTAGTCTGGCCAGTTGTACTCTAAAGTTCTTCGTTGGAGATCACTTCTGGCCAGAATATTCCTAAAATGCGTCGGAGGCATTGGTTCACGAAAGTCTGTAGTTTCTTGGTAAGTCGAACGGTTACTTTCCCTCGTAATACAACCATATAACAACACAGATTTGACGCATGCGTCAAAAACTCGCAGCTTCGTGCGAAGGGAGATCTCTCTAAACCTCCAGAAAGGAGAAAGGATACCGAAGGCCTGACAAGCTTTATTGCTTGCGTTCGAACTCATGTACACGTACTTGGTTTTACGCACATTTATTTTCAGTCCCGACTCTTTGCATTTAGAATGCAACGAGCGAACATTTGACTCTAATTCCGAACGGTTATGTGCAAGCAAACACACGTCATCAGCATAATCAAGGTGACTTAAGATGTTTAATAGTCTCCATTGAAGACCTTTACCTTCCCCACCTTCCAGTACAGCTTCCAAGATGTCATTTATTACCACCAGAAACAGGGCTGGTGATAATATGCAGCCTTGTATGACACCTGTTCGCACAGGGAAGCTCTCGAACAGCTCTCCTCTATGTAAGACGCGATACCTTGCATCTTCGTATGATTCTTTAATCATAGCTATGACCTTACCTCTCCTACGCAAAGCACTCCATATGTAATCTCGCTTAACGCTGTCGAAAGCCTTTTCGAAGTCCACAAACATGAGATGTAATGGCGAACCCATTTCGGCTGACTGCTCCAATATTGTCCGTAGGGTATTTGTGTGGTCGGTATAAGACGACCCTTTACGGAATCCAGATGTAATGGCGAACCCATTTCGGGTGGCTGCTCCAATATTGTCCGTAGGGTATTTGTGTGGTCGGTATAAAACGAACCTTTACCGAATCCAGCCTAATAAACTTCGAAAGTGCTCTCCACGACATCACTAATCCTATTGAGAATTACCTTTGCCATGATTTTCGATATGGCAATAAGTAGACATATACCACGCCAATTGCCACAATCTTGAAGGTCGCCCTTCTTCGGAATTTTTACAATGACGCTCTCCTTCCATTCAGTCGGATATCTTCATTCCACACCTCAGTGAAGACTGGGAAGAGTATATCGGCTGTTATTTCTGGGTCCGCTTTGAGGAGTTCGGTTGGTAGTCCGTCTATACCTGGAGCTTTCCTTGCCGCCATTGACCGAAAGGCGGAAACTGTCTCTTCCTAACCGGGGGGATCCCCTAATAGGAGATTGTTGCGGTTGGGTGTTTGGTAGTAGTTCTGTTTCTGGGATATCTTCCTCTGACAAGATGTTTAAAATATCAGAGAAGTATTCTTTCCATCGCCACAACTGATCACTGATTTTATTGCGATAATTATATGGTCGATTCTTTTCTAACTATTACATTATTCATTTTTTCCATAGATTCCAATGTTGATTCTTTGTAATGCAGAAAGTAGCAAAAACGGTTGCTCGTCTATGACATCGCAATGTTACCACGCTCATCGGCTACTACTCTGGTAAATTATTTGGTTGTAAAAAGCAGTTACTGCCACGACTGTATACTCTGGAAAAATGAGACTCATACTAAAGAATATGAGGAATGGTTCGAAGATCATGAAGAATCACGAGGGCTTCGCGGGAAAAATGGAGGTTGATTCTATGAAAGAAATGTTTTCCAGATCGGAAGAGAAATGCGGCGTAAAGTATGGCGTAAAGTATGGCCATACTAGAACTAAATCCTTATGGTGACGAGTTGAAAGTTATGAAAAGCGAATGTATTGGCCACGTAGAGAAGAGAATGGGAACCAGACTCCGAAACGTGAGAAAAGAAAAAAAGCTTTCCGGAAGAGGCAAGTTGACGGATAAAGCTGTAAAAAAACTCACAAAATATTATGGTTTGAGCATTCAAAGAAGTGTAAATAGTGTTGAAAATATGAAAAAAGAGATTATGGCTACTTTTTATCATATTTTTTCAACATATGAAGACCTGAATCACGAATACTGCCTAACTGGACCCGAAAGCTGGTGCAAATGGCAGAAAGCGATCGCTTTAAATAAAAATCCAAAATTGGAAAATCTTTCACCGTTACTTGACGCAAGTATCAAAGAGCATATCTTGCCAATTTATCAAGATTTATCCAGAGATGCTTTACTAGAGAGATGCCTGGGTGGCCATACCCAAAATGCTAACGAAAGCTTCAACTCGACGATCTGGCGATTGGCTCCGAAACACTTACATTCAGGACTTAAAATTGTTGAAATTTCAGCCTACATTGCTGCCCCCCGGACCCGCTCACTGCGCGAGTGGGGTACATGTTGATCTAGAGTACAAGCTGAACGTGATGTTCGTATTTTCTTACTTTTCGGGTATTCGCATGGTCGCACTTTCGGGTATTCGCATTGTCGCACTTTCCGGGTTATTGTATTATTCGCGGGACATAGTTCATTGTATCGTTTTTATCGGGCTAAAACACGCGAAATATGGAACAGACTTACACGACATTTCATTGAAAATATCATGGGTATCATAGGTAATTATGTGAATGCACCGTTGCGCTAGCCGGTACACCCGCGTAACCCGCTTATAGGAGCTCGATTTAACACTAGTCAAATTATAACTGACAACGCCTTTTTTTTTTTTTTGTTTTCTTTTTTTTTTCTTTTTTTTTCTCTTTTCTTTTCTTTTCTTTTTTTTTTCTTTTCTTTTTTTTTTCTTTTCTTTTTTTTTTCTTTTTTTTCTTTTTTTTTTCTATTTTTTTCTTTTCTTTCCTTTTTCTCTTTTTTTTTTTCTTTATTTTTTTTTTCCCCATATTCTCTCACTCCTACTATACATACAAATTAGCTTTGAGATTTTCGATAACGCATTTTGATGACGGTTTTTCATAACGATTTTCTTATAACAGCCCCCGTAAAAGTATGTTCCATACTAAAAATGGCAGCTGCAACACTTTTTGATGTCGCGAGAAACAGGCGTCCGAAGACTCTCCATAACGCCGCCATTTTGTTGGACATCCGATATATTTTATAATAATAATATTTTTTGTTAAGTTCAAAGTTATAATAAACTCATATCCAAATTTCACAATGATCCGATTATTTTATCCCCTCTAAAAAAGCCCGAAAAATGCCTATTTTTCACGATCCTAAAGATATTTCTCCCCTTAAGGCAGGAAGTAGCTGTAATAGCTTCTAGGTATGAACCATTGGTGCGGTAATAATTCCACTCCCTACTGGGTACCTACTACACAGTCTAATCCTATTTTCACTAATAGTGATTTCTATTCGCCAAAAAAATGTGACCCGTTTTTGCCCTTTAAAATGCAAAATTATTGCAGTTTTGCACTCATTTTTCTCAGTTCCGTCGGTCAGGTCAATTTCCAATAGAACACTTTAAGTGCAAGTTTTTTGCATTTTTTTTTTATCATGTTGTATGTATACCGAACAGCTGATTGCCTTTCGAAACTGTCAAAACAAAGCGTTTTAATTTGTCTTGTTATCTCTAAATGGTCCTGTGAAGATTTTGGGAAAATTAAGAAAAGTTACGTATGCACTCATATTGCATATTTCATGTAAAGTTTTAAGTCCTTTTAAGTATGATCTATCCGTTAGAATCTGTTACCGATGTTGACAGATGATTTATTTTTTTCATGTTGTTGTACATTACAGGTCAATTGAGTTGCACCG
Organism: Chorisops tibialis; assembly: GCA_963669355.1. Lineage (NCBI taxonomy): Eukaryota > Metazoa > Arthropoda > Insecta > Diptera > Stratiomyidae > Chorisops > Chorisops tibialis. The sequence goes on from OY770262.1 coordinate 272,006,475, forward strand.
CCGAAAAATTCGGGGCAAGAAATGTGCATTTTCAGGTCAAGTTTTACCTAGTGCGCGAACCATTTTTCTAGCAGGTCAGAATTTTTTTTTCCAATAGAACCAAGGCCCTCTAGAAATACCAGGCCGTAATGCTGAGCTGTTTTCCAGCAGCTGCAGGAAATATAGCAGGTTTTTGATGACGTCAGTGATGACGTTGTACTTTGACAGTTCTCTTGGCTGACAGTTCTCTTGACTGACATTTTGCGAAGAACTTCGGTGTTTTTGATTCGCGTCAACATAAAAGATAAGTACAAGAGATAATAAATTTATTTAAAATTAATAGTTTTCATTATATTTTCAGCGCAATGGACTTCTATCACTGCAACAATAATAAGATCGACGAATTCGACAGTCTGAAAAAGGATCTGTCCGACGATTTCATAAAACGAGCCGGCATGGCAAACTTGAATTTTCTCAATTCTGAAATCAAGCCGCTGTCCAAAAACTGGATCGCGTCAAAACTATGGCCAAATGAAAGGAAGAATACTCGAAACTCGAACGTGAATGTACGATTTCAAACTCAAACTGCATTTTGATAAATATCTAACCGAATATGTATATACACTAAAAAATTCAAACTTAACGGTTTCAACTCTGATACGCATCTGCCAGACTCCCTTACCGAGTAGCTCAGTTATACAGTGACTCTAGTGGCGACTAGGAAGGCAGCTGTGCACTTGGAGCTCTGCAGTATTGTTGTTGTAAGAGCGTGGTGCGTAGCGTGTATTAGAGTCACTGTATAGCTGAGCAACTCGGTAAAGGAGTCTGGCAGATGCGTATCAGAGTTGAAACCGTTAAGTTTGAATTTTTTGGTGTATATACATATTCGGTTAGATATTTATCAAAATGCAATTGGAATTCGATTCTGTGCCCTGAAAAATTAATATCATTGTGCCATTCCATTAGAAACGGCCAAAAATTCAATTTTATTTTGCAATTTTCTGCACCCACACATCTTCACCAAACAGGTTTTTAGTCTAGTTTATAGTTCTGTTTGTTGACACATGGCGGAAAAACATCCCAACAGGGATTTTTGCAATCCATTCTCTTTTATTGAAAATCATTCAAATTGAGAAATCATTCAAATCGACCTAAGAAATTTGCAATGCATTCTGAAGTAATATGAAGGCATTGCATAAAGTAGTAGTTTATTTAGGGAATTTGATATGCATTGAAAGGTAATGTGAGGAGATTGCATAAAATAAATGATCATCTTCAAAACGTGCCGCGCACAAAACGAAAGATTAATAATAGAAAACATTATTATTATCACAACCGGTTTGCTTTCTAATATTCCCGTAAAATTTTACAAGTTGTTCATTGCGAGAAAAAAAATCTTAAGTCGCATTTTTCCAGCTTGTTGCTGTTAGTTAAATTATAGCAACAGAATTTAAAATACTGAATTCATATCAAAAGCAGGATCCAATTTCATCACATTTTTCAATATTAATTCAAAATGAATCGCTCCCTCAATATTAAAATACCTTCTCAAAGATTAATTTGCTTTCTATTCTTTTGTAACCATTCCATCGTAGATTCTATTGCGACCATTACATTGTCGATTTTTTTTCCAATCATTACATTATTCATTCGTTTCCCTAGATTCCAATGTCGATCCTTTGTAATGCAGAAAGTAGCAAAAATGAATGCTTGCCTATGACATTGCAATGTTAAAATAATCTATGTTTTACGACAGGAAGTAGCTGTAATAGCTTCATGGTAAGAATCATCGGCGCGGTAATGATTCCACTCCCTACTGGGATATGTCAGAATGACTACACAGTCTACACTTATTTTCACCAACACTTTGATCTTTCGAACGTTCGATTTTTAGTACCAAATTTTTTAGCACGTTCGATTTTTGTACTAAAATAGCTATCTGCCAGACTCCTGGACCGAGTAGCTCAGTTATACAGTGACTCTAGCGTGTATAAGCCACCACAGTTATGAAATAAATATGGACTCTCTATTTTTAACTATCTTATATCTTTTCTTTACGATCATTTGTGTTAAAATTTTCGTATTGTATTTTAGAAGCCAGTGTAAATTATTACGGAAATATATTATATTTAATATTTTTTTTTTCGGAAATTTCCTTCTTTTTTATTTAGAGGAAATGAGTGTAGTAGATCCTCAAATAGGACACCTTGGGCCTCTGCTCAATATCATGTGGATTTGACTTGTTTCTCATAATTCCCTCGCTCGTTTCTTGCAGCTCTAAAAAAGGCTGGGTACTTCTTCGGGTCATTATTGTCCCACCCCAACGATCCTGAGCGGCCAGCATGAGGCGGTGTCCGACTTTGAGACATCGCAGAATCTGTAACGAAAGTGTGGCTCTGCAATTAGATTTTCGTAACAAAGTGAAACAAGAAAATGTACAAAATTGTATCGTACTATCAGAAAAAAACAGTTTAAAAGATTCTTACGCTCGTTAAAGAAAAACCTTGGTCTCATAGTCCGAGTACATACATATAGCTTGCTTTCAACTTCCTTTAGGCTCCACGGGGATTCCCACGATTCATAAATCGAATGTATTTGCTTGTTTCTGGTGAAAATGTTGAATTGTTCCCTTCAATTTTCGGGGACTCCCCTATGTAACAATGTTCGTGTGAAAAGTTTCTAGTGATTATCCGTAACCAGTTTGTAACCATTTTTGAAAATGTGATGACTTTCAAATTTTATCGTTAACTAATGATTGTAAATTTTAGTCGATATAAAAAAGGGCGTGCTAGTGTCTTATCGATAATAGTTTTTTTTAATTATTAAATGGAAGATCGTGTAACAATTCCTATGATTTAGCCACTTCAGATAATAATCGTTACGATAAATTTGCTAAGAAGAATGGAGAAAAAATCCAGAAGAAATTCAGGAAAGAAATACTCACGCGCGTATTTCTTTTCTGAATTCTTCTGGATTTTTTCTGGATTTTGTCGTTTCGGGATTTCGTGACCAACCCATAATTCTGATTTTTTATACGGCAGGCTCTATGAATTCAATATTTCAAAAAACTTTTTTAATATTTCTCGTTTTTTATGTAGGTTTCAGTTTTCTACACTCATAACGAACTTGGACGCAAAAACTAATAAAGTTTCGCCTAGACTATTTGCTTCTTTTTATAGGTATGCCAATAATTACATGAAGAACGTTACGTAATTAATCTGCATTCTAGACCAGAGTATCGCATAATTGATCTTCAAGCTGTTATAATAAATACATTTTCTTCCATATCAGAAGAAAATTCTGCAAGATTATTGACCTCAACGGCAGAGTGGATTAACAAGTTATTTGCAGTTTGGAATTTCTTCCGCATTGATATCTTGTTGATGCTCCGGAGGTAAACTCGTCTCCTCGACAAATTTCCCAACTCATTCTAAATTCAGTTCTAGGCTGCGGTGGCTGCAGTGATCGGTGAAATTCTATCAAAAAGGAAAGAAAAAGTAGTTGGAATTATGTGCATGTGCAATTTTAACAACAGGTTGTTTACACTTGTTTTGGTGGTTTTCGTTATTATTAATAACGCATCAGGCAAGCCAAATAATCGCGGTAGAATATTTCTGGACTACGGCGATAATTCCGATCGTAGCTACGATTTGCATTATGACCAACGGCAAAACGGATCTGAGAATTATCGCGTCAATTTAAATGGTGTCCTCGTAGCAATTCCAGTAGAGCAAGTTAAAGACAATGCCGACGATTTTTTAACTGTTATATGCAAGTATTTTTTTCATTAATTTGATTTTTTTAAGTAATTATTTATTTAATTCTGTTGTTTGTATATTCAGACGATGAAATAATAGGACTCTCCCCGCCTGCTGACCATCATTCTGAAATTGATGCGAATGAAACCAGTTATGAGTTTGAGAAAAATGATGCTTTATTTCATCACCAAACTTCTGAATTATTGGATACGACCACTATACGCGATCAGATAGCAAATAATAAAGATGACGAAATCCTCAGCAAATCATCGAATAAACATCCCAAGTAAGTATGCAGAAGAACTAATCAAGTGTATACATATGTTACATACAATACAACAAATATCATTGACGATTAATTTGAGATTTTCGTTTTCCAAATGAATTAAGTCTTTTAGGATCTTTTAGACTCTCCATTTGTATTCCATTTTGTATAATGCACATACATACCTGGCCAAAGCTAAAGCAACACCCTTGCCTTCAGACAAAATTTGACTTATTTCATAGATTTTAAATTAAAGCAAATATTATTTTAATTGATCCTTATAATTCTAATACCGTTTTATTATAAAAAAAAAAATAGTTACAATAATTTATTAGTTTTAAAAAATTTGAAAATAAACATAATATAATTTTATATTAAAATTCGACGGGTCTAAGCTAAAACAACACTTCAAGGTAATATTATAAACAAAGTTTTCCAATTAAATTCCTTCAATGTTTGGTGGTATATGTTTTATTGCGAATGCACCGTCTTGATTTTGACAATATTAAATTATTTAAATATAATGTTTGTAGGAATGGAAAGCTTGGTTCAGCTTTCTTAATTTCTTAAAATAAAGTGTCCTTATTTGAACATAGTATCCTATTTATCATTCGATTTACAATTTCCTAAAGATTTTCGATGGGATTCAAGTCAGGATATTAGGCTGACCCTAGCCAGTTTTGATGTATACTTCGGATCATTATCCTGTTGAAATCGGCCGATCAAAGACATATTGTCTTCAGCATACGACAGCATAAAATTTTTAAGAATATCTACGTAAATCCTTACTTACTTACGATGGCGCTACAGCCCAAATCGGACTTTGGCCTCCTGAATGCTTTGCCTCCATCCATCTCGGTTCAGTGACCGCGTCCTCCAGTTTGAAAATCTTAGCAGTGATTTGCTGTCTGCGTCAATCGAATCCTCCCAGCGCTTTCGTGGTTTTCCGACCGGTCTTTGTCCGTTGACTTTCCCATCTACGTAAATCCATTATGCCTTTAATTCTGTAAATAAATCTCTTGTCTTGAAACGCAACTCCACACAAAAACATTTTTTTTTTTTCTAAATTCAACACTTTGGCGTCTCACGTATGTCATTCCATCTGAATCCTTTGTGTTGAATTTCGATTCATCTGAAAAGAGGATGGTCCTATAATTTTTGTACTGTCCAGTGAAGATAAGTGGTTACAAATTTGATTCGAGATTTCCTATTATTTTCCGATATAATGGGCTGCTTAGTGGCCCTGCATGCAAACAATCCGACCTCTATAGCTCTTCTGCTAATCGCTCTAGCACTAAGTGGTAACTCCAACTCTTCAGAAAGTTATCTGGACGATTCTTTATACTTCCATTGGAATAAATCGTCCTTTCTCTCTGTGATGTTTTCCTGGATCTTCCTCCAGAATGAATGTAGTTTTCTTATTAACCGAGAAATTATTGGCTTATAGACGGAATATTTTACACTTGATTGTCCTCCGCTTAAACCACCTTTCCAGTTGTCAATAATTCGTAGCTCAAAAGCACTATTATACATATTTCCCGCCATATTTAATGTTCACGCTATCTTTAAAACGAAACGTTGCCTGCCACGTACAATCCTTGACTGCCATTGATTCGATGATGCAGTAATATTCGCCGGATGAAGAGGCAACAAATATTAACCACGTTAATGTGAATATGCTTTCTGGACGAAACGAATACAGTCATAATATATGTATCAACTTACGATGACAGCCCAAATCGGGCCTTGCGCTTCCTTATCGGCTCAGTGGCCATGTCCTCCAGTTTGAAAATCTTATCAATAGAATCCTCTCAGCGCTTTCGTGGCTCTCTGCTGAAGTTTCGTTGCATGCGTTCTAGGCGAGCAACGTTGAATGTTAGATGATGGGTTCCAGATGACACATCAATATTGAAGGATTGGACTTACTTACTTACTTATGATGGCGCTTCTGCTCAAGTCGGGCCTTGGCTTCCTGTATGCTTCGCCTCCATCCATCTCGATTCAGTGTCTGCGTGACCTCCAGTTTGAGAAGCTTCCGTAGTTTTTCGACCGGTCTTTGTTCATTCACTTTCCCTTTTAGTGTACATTTGGGAATTCTTCCGTCATCCACCTGCCCACATTACCAGTCCATTGTAGTTTCTTAAATTTGATGAGGGTTGACACTTCTGAATTGTCGAAGATGGCATACAATTCTGTATTGTATCGTATTCTCCAGATTGAGTCTTCCCTCACAGGTCCGAGTATTCTTCTGAGGACATTTCTTTCAAAGGTACTAAGTAATTTTTCGGACGCCAAAGATAATGTCCACGTTTTGCTGCCATAGCATAGTATAGGTCTTGTAATCGTTCTCTATACGAAAGGAGGTCAACAATTTTGAGGAATGACATGGAAGGGGGGTAAACAGACATACCGAGATGATCGTGGAGGATATTCAAAATGGTTGTATCTGATACTGCAACCATTTTTGCGATTTGTTTCTTCTTTAAACGAGCATCTTCAAGAATAAGTTTCTCTACTTTTTCAACGATTTCCGAGGAAGTAGTCTCAATCGGCCGGCCCGAGTGCTTAACATCTTCAATTGCCTGACCTGAATAAACTATGCCACTTATAAATCATCGTTTTTCCACGCCAAGAGTCCTTGTAAATAGATGACATTTCTTCTAAATTTATTTGTAACGTTTTTCCTTGCTTAATAGGAAACTTTCTGAGAGCATGAAACTCAATTTTGTCCATAATCAACGTTTTGTTTCCGATTGACTTGTTGATTTGGTGATAACCAAAATGTTAGTGATTCTATTTGACAGAAACTTTGTATTTATACCTGAATTAAGTGTTCATACCTCCAAGTAAAAATATCTTACCCTTTTCTTGTCCATCCCTTTCATTCCGCAAAATTTTTGACCTCCCCTCGTAGTTTAAGTTTGGTTTTTCTGTACACGTTTTTGGTTTTAATTATTGGTAGTACTGAATAATACGTCTTGTTCACCACAATTATTTTGCTTTTAATCTCGATGTGTCCGCTTCCATCCTTCGATAAGTTTGTCCCTAGATATACAAAGTTGTCAACGTTTTCATGTCATATTTTGTCTAATTGGCGTCTTATTTCCACTTTGTGTTATAACTTTAGTTGTGTTCTTGTTAATTCGTAGTTTAACTTATCTTGCCACCGAACCAAGGCAAATTTACAAATATATCCTTAGCACTCTCCAGAGATCTTTCAAGGATATTTAAGTCATCGGCATATGCTACGAGCGGCGCAGATTTGAAGGATGATGTCAGTGGAAAGTTTTCGTACAACATATTTGATTGACAAATAAAAATATCTGGCAAAAAGTCAGGTTCAACTTTATTATTCTTGGAACCTAAAATTTCTGCAATTTTAATTAAATTTAAAAAAAAAATCTGCAAATTTTAATTAAATTTAAAAAAAAAATTTTAATTAAAAACTCAAATACGTTCAAGAATTCCTTATTTATTACGAAGCATAAAAAATTCTTTCCTACGCACTACAAAGCCTTATGAAATCATGATATCTGAGAGTATTACAAGTTTACTGTAAAGTTTGTAACGCTAACAAATAAGGCTTGGAGAAAAAATGGATTGGACTAAAGTTTGCTCAAAACTTTAGAACCGGATGTCCGTCCGTCCGTCTGTACATCTGTCTATCCGTTCATCCAACTGTTTGATCTTTGAACGCTAAATTAAATTTCTACACGTCATTTTTGGCAAAAAGTTAGATCGAGCTCGTTAATGAGCTAAATCGCTTCACCCATACCATATAAAATGACACAATTTGACAATAAACTGATTTTGTCGAAAAGTATAAAAGCTGAAATTTGGAATATATTGTTTTTATGATGATTTCAATCTACGGTAAAAAAATTATTCAGTCACCTCCCATACAAACTGGAAATTTTCATGAAATACTATGATCCAATTTTTTCAGTACGTGTAGAATTTATCGAACTGAAATTGTGCACTAAATATAATTATTAGTAAGATCGAAAAAATTAGACGGTTAACATCACTGCTTCTACTCTCTCGCATGCAATATGACACAATTTCACAACTTTACAAAAGGAGATTTTCTTAAAAAGTTTGAATGCCATTGATCTGCAATTTAAAATCAATTGTATGATAAATATCGTTATTTAATTTTGAAAAAAAAAACATTAAGAACTCCTCACTTCTTCCGCCACCTCCCATACAAATTGCACAATTTCACGAAATCAAATACACAATTTTTTTTAGCACCCACTAAAATTGATGAAGCCTAAATTTTATGTAAAACATTTTGATAGCAACTCTAGCATGATGGGAAAAAATTGGTTCAATGCCGTCACCCCTTCTACCACTTCCCATAAAAAATTTCTTAAAATCACGAAAAAATTTTTTTTATCCAGAGTATTGCATGATTAGGATGTACGCCCAATCGTGGTCCTTTTCTGTTCTTGTTTTCAAGTGGATAAGTTTCACAATTCAAGGAAAGCGTATTTAAATTTGTATTTAATATTAGGAAAAAAACTCGGCAATTTGCAAAATCTCAAACTTAACCTTAGTTTTGATTTTTCCTTAAGAGTAGTGGAATACTATAATAATGGTGAATTATGCATAAAAAAATAATATATGCGCATATATTAGGAATTATAACTTTATTATTTAAATGAACTTTTTCCTTCTAGGTCCAAATTGCGTTTTATAAATCTACTGAAACTACTTCGTGGAAGTTTTGGAAACTGAATTGTAATAAGGTTCAAACCGAGACTATATAACAAATTTATATAAACAAATAAAATAAATTATTATAATAGATGAACTCTTTTCAATTATATTAGCATTAAACTGAGAAGTAAAAAAAACTTTAGGATTAAGTAAGTCAATTAATCAATCAATTTCCTTTTGAAAGGAAAGATTTCCGGATTCTACACTGTTACGCTTTATTATTCGTGACGTTTCGGTCTCTGCTGAGACCACCCACAAGCATCCACGCGGATTTCTTTGCAAACTTTAGGTTTTTTTATCGTTTGCGTTTGCAATATTTTAATATATCGACACGAAATAATTTTTGGCTCTGTTAATGCGCATGGTGAAATGAAAACTGCTTGTACATAACAAGATCGACATTGTGTGACTCTTTTTGCTTTACTTAAGATCATGACGCAGTTTATTTGTTTTGTATCATTTCATGCTCGTTCTAAGATCATTCTTTGCGAGTGGTCGTTATATTGCTTGCTAGATAGTGTCTAGATCCTGTTGGTCCATGTTGGTAGAATGTTTAAGCCAGGATTATTATGAACGTTGAAATCGCCCACTATAAGGATTTCAACGACAAGGTTTGCATCATACAATGCATGAATAGAGTCTGACAACTTATCCAATACTCTTCTTGTGCTTGCTACAGTCATTGTTGGACTTCTGTAAATATAACAAAAGAAAATATTTTTTTAATATTTTAACGAGCGATTTCATCGTTAATGAGCGTCGTTAACGAGTCATTAACGATTCATCAAGCGGACTAAATGGACATTCATTAATGAATTACTTTCAACGATTCATAAATGAATTGTAAAACGCTTGCAATAAACAAGTATATAAGCAAGTATATAATCGTTATCAAAGAACCATTAATGTGTCGTTAATGAATTTTATTTTAATTCATTAATGAATATCGTTAACTATTCAGAAACGATATTATTTATGAAACATTAACGATTTATTAAAGAACTTGACTGTTATGGCTAAACAAGAGATCTTCGAAAATCGCAATTGCTTCTTGTTCTTCGGAAACTAATAAATATAAAAAAATATAAAATAATATAACCGCAAAGAAAAGATAAACCTTCTTCCAAACATACACTGATCCCTTGTGATTCAAAAGAAGTGTGTTCGTTAAAGTGTATGCTAGGGAGTGCGGGAATATTGATAATTACTAGGATTGCGAAAATATTATAACCGTAAAGAAAAGGTAAACCTTCTTCTAAACATTTCAAATACCCATATATTAATATATTGGTACCATGTACATATGTATATTCAATGATACTGATCTATGTTTTAAATTTTAAACAATTTTTTGCTTGTGTTTTCGTGTTTTTTTTTTCTCTCTGCTTCTTTTGGCGACTGTAAGTAGAAATATATATACACTGAGAGAGAAACAGAGTAATATTAATACAAAACGTTCTAGATCTAAGAATTTACTGCTATGGTTTTCTCGTTATCATGGAATTACTAGATTCAATCATTTTACGAGCTAAATATTCAATAAGTACAAAACTGCATAATTTAACATAAACGTTAAAACGATTCAACTCTGAAGCAAATATCAATTTTAATCACACTCAGGTTTGATTTAAGGGTCTTCAATACCGACGTCCGCCATCTTGAATTTTTTCGAATTTGTATGGAGAAACGGCGCATGAAGTTACACAGTTTTTTGACAATTTTCACTATAAATCTAGGTGCCAATCGCTTTGTCTATTCATACAGAACTTCCCATCCCTATAGTTTTATTATCTACTGTTTTCGTTTGTTGTAAAATCGGAAAAAAAACTCGAACACAGACTACTAATTTTCGTTCACATTTTTTCACTCCACATGACACAAAATTTGTGGAGTTATATACAATATTAATGTTATGTTTTCTAAAAAGATGAAGATTCTATAATTCCATATTTCCGGATTCTTACCTCAAATAGTTTATCCCTCTCACCACAAGACGTCGGTCTCGTCTCATAGGTGCTGCACATATTGATATTGCAAACCAAATTTAAAATATGAATATATTCTCAATCATTCTCAAGTAAAGTTTAGAAGCACGAACTGTTAAATCCTTCGTAGCTTAGTCGTTTCGCGTTCGGGTCAGTATTTTCGCACACTTTTGCACGCGAGTGTGAAACTCCATGGCGTACAAATTTTTTTTTTTGACCAATCGATTTTTTCAAAGATTTTCAAATATGATAAAACATGAAACCATGAAAAATTTAGGTTTGGATTTTTTTTTTCGTTTAGTACATTATCGTTTTATGATGTACAGTAAAAACCACTTTAAGAATTTCCGCGTGCGACTGAAATGAGTACACGATAAATATGAGCCATTATCTGCGGTCATTCTCCACCTTTGAATCGCTTTTAACGCCTCTACCGGTCGGTATAGTAGTCAATCTTTCAATTTGACCACAGCAGATGGCGAAACAGTCGATTCGCAATAATGGGCTGGGTATTGAAGACCCTTAACTCCGATTACGCAAAAATAAGAATGCATTTTCTTAATTTTTAACTTTTTTTTCCTCTTGTAACTCTTAAAGGAATCAATATACTAATGTCATATATGTACATAATTAGGAGTTATTCTCAGCCCAGGGTTATCGTTTAAGCAGCATCTAACAGATAGGGAGAAGAATGCCAAAACCAGCATGAACACTATTTGGAGTAGTCTTATAGCAGAAAAAGATATTAAGTTTTCTGTCAAGTACGATTTATTTTTAGCTGTATGTAGATCCATATTTTGCTATGCGGCTCAGGTATGGCAATTCTCCTATTTCAACGATACTGATAAAATTGAGAGGTATTTTCTAAAGCGTTTATTTGGCTTTCCAGTTTCGACGCCAAATTATATATTAAATCTAGAAACCGGTGTACCACAAATGCATTTATATTCTTTAGAACTACACTTAACCTACATATTCAAAATCTTATTTCATTATTCTTCTAGCCGACTTCCATTTATCCTTGCAAGAAAAGTTGTCGAAAAAAAAGTATTTTGGTTTACAGAACTTACCAGTTACGCAAAACTCTTGGGTTCGCGTTAAGAAATGACATTATAAATGCAGATTATTGTAAGAATATTGAAGATAAAATTCTGGAGGGGTTGAGAAATGCGCAAGTAATTAATTTAGAAAGCTAGGGTGTAGCCTAGTGGGTAGCGTGTTGGTCTACAATGCAAAGGTCGTGAGTTCAAATCCCGGTCCACGCATAATTCTAGCACACTACCTGCTTGGGTATACCTTAGTTACCTCAATCTACGAAAATTAAAATTTGTAGATAGAGGGTTCTGCGAAGGGCTAACAACCCTTCCACAATAAGTAATGAAAAATGTTAAGGAAGCTGAAGATCAGGGGGCCTAGGTCCGATTTGGGCTGTAGTGTCATTGTAGAATAGAATAGAAAGCACCCGGGGAAGCACGAATGGAATTTACAATCAACTTAATCATAATGTTGGTCATTTGTATTTTTCTGACACTACAGGGAAAAGTGATATAGCATGACTTTTTAAAGCAAGATGTGGGTTAATCGTTCTAAATTCCGCAAGACAACTTTTTCTTAAACCATCCTTGTGGTTTAAGAAAAAATTGTACTCTTTGCAATTTAGAGTCGGAGGAAAATGTATTACAATTTCTAGGAATTTGTCTTATTTTAAAGGAAATTAGGAAAAAATATTTTGAACACAGACAGTACTGGGGTTAGAGGAGCTATGCGCTATTTGCTATGTGCTATCAAAAAACGAAATGGGAAAATTTAGATCTATATATAAGATCTGCTTGGTCAATTCATGAGCGTTGAAGACTAGTGAACTATGTAGATTTACTAAAATTTAAATAAAAGTAAGGCAATCAAAAAACAGAACTTTAGCTCGCGTTTCAATGAATCGCCTAGATCTAAGCAATATAATATTATACATAGGGAGCTATAGCAACCTAATTTTTTTCATGTACCTCAATTCCACTCTTCTAACAAGTGCTTAAAATTTACTAAAATTTAATTGAATTTGATGGTTTAGTTATAAAGCTAATTTAGTATTAAGTAATCCAATGCAAATTGTTTATTGTTATCATTATTTTTATTCTTTTTTTGTTTCCTTCGCCTTTTATCTTTATTTTAAATTATATGAAGTAAACAGACGACGAAAGTCATTGTTTCAACTTTTGTAAGTTTTTCCAATTTATTTTTTGTCTCATTTGTAAAAGTGCTATATTGTAAAAAAGCTTTTGAATAATTTGGTTAAATAAACAAAATATCTATCTATCTATTGTTATACTAAGAAGAAATAATATTGATTATAGAATAAAGTGAATATTGGTACATTATTTTTTTATTAAATTAAAAATTAAATTTGACAGATTTATGTAGAACTTAAAAATATTTCTTACATAATGAAAATGTAAAATACTATAGATATATAAAGAATTATTTTCTTCTTACTATAATAATATTTATTTATCAACGCACCAACTTTCTGTTCCAAATTACCAATCGTGTGTATATGTATGTAAGACTATACTTTCCTGGATATCATTAGAGATAAAGATTAACTCGAAGCAGTACGAAATCTTGCTGTAGGCCGAATAACGCAGCATAAAAGCATAGCTTATGTAGCGACTCATAAAATTTCTTGAGTTTCAATTTAAACTCATCCACTTGCGGCATAAAACATTTCCTTTGGTTGGATGAAGAATATTGAAATCTATGTTGACCTAATTTCTTGAAATATTTGATTAGAATTGATTTCAAACGTGGGTACTGATAGTTAACTTTCCAATTCAAGTCCTCTGGCATTAAATAGTTTTCGCAAGGAGTCTAGAAATTCAGTGTTTCACATACGCTTTAAATCGTAGACTTTATTCTAGTCAGAGCATGCGAATAAATCAAAGTTCAGCACTGTTTGCTTTCGCAAAAAAAAAAAATGCCAGGAATTCCACTTGTAAGCCGATGTGCAGAACTGCTTTGGAATTGTCCTCTTGGAGAGGAATCTCAAGCTTAGGTTACTCGCTTGATTAATAAAATTCAGTTAATTAGAATGTTGAATTTTAATTATATCAGTAGTACTTACTCCGCAAATTCACTAAGATGTTCTCTAAATCATAGCATGTTAACAATTTATTTAATTGCGCGGTACCATCGGGATATATTTCGTCTTCACAAGGGAAAGGGATTACAGCATATTCTGTTGTTTCTTCATTGATTTGATCGTTTTCACTATTTAATAACATATTAAGGACATATCTTACCACTTATAAGACAAATAAAAAATACCAATCTTTAGAAGAAACAGAAACAAATTAAAGTTTTCACTTACGCGTGATCACACGAAATGGAAAAGTTCTAACTGCGCAGATGACGCTTTGTCAAATTCTATTCTGAACAATTTTGGTTTACCACGATTTAAGTACGAAAAGAGTTGATCCACAAAATCAACTTTTTAATTACTAATTTTAAGAACGAATAAATTAAAACTATAATATCGTATAACTGATTTATCTTTTTATACTTGAAATAAGCGTTTTTAGAGTTAATGATTACTAGTTAAATCTCTTTCATATTGATTTTATATCGAGCATTCTAGTTTTTAAGTGTTTTCTTCTTACCACCACGACCCAAAGTTAATTTAATACTTTTTGTTCTTGAGCTTTTAGGTTGGTCGCTCCTGCAAGAAATGATAACACCTATTATGAAAGCCCTCAGATTCTTCGTTTCTATACTGACGATGAACACCATAAGTGGCTGAACGACGGTTCGACGTACCCTAATACATACACACTGAAAGTCTGTAGGAGTCTATCCAGTCACACTGTCAGTGATATAGATGCGCCCAATTCGAAAAGTGGTAACCGGAAGACGAAGAGATGATGAAGATGTTTTTTGACAGGAAATTCAGCGAGAAACGCAGAGAATGGCGATAAAAACATTCGCAACATTTTTCAACGAAGACTTCATTCATTACTGTATCGTTGCCAATGAACGTTGGCTGCCGTCATTGGTGAACGGGTTGAAAACGCAACAGACCGAGTATAACATTCTGTAAATTCTGTAGTTTGCATATTAGCGTTTAGTCACCCACTAACTATTCATCGGCATATGCTGTTCCATAGATTTGGAAATTTTTATTTCCAAGGTATACTCCTTTAGCGTCGCACTTTGTAATGGTCATCATATAGGTAGTACGTACACTTGCGAATCACTTTAGGGATAAATTCTCTCGTAAACCATCAATATCTTGAGATCTACCTAAAACTTAACCTGTCCAGATTGCAAGAATGTCAATGCTGTGATAGGATACGGAACCGACAGCTAACTATCCGACTTTATTCCCCTGTCTAGATAGGATACGAAGCCGACAGCAAGTTGTTCGACTAGTTTCCTCTATCTGCAGATCTTTTAGCATTACCCAGTCTGCACCGCGAGGAGGCGATCTACGTAACAGACCAAGTATAACATTCTGTATTTGCCCTACAGTGCGCAATTAATTCAATTCTGAAGTACAAAAAGATTTTTCCCCGCCAATGAATTGTGGTTCGAGTTTCGGCATATGGTGCCGCTCAGGTTTGCCCATTTTTGCGTTATGGCTCGAGCCTCGGCACTTGCGCTCAGTTTTTTTCATTGAACAACATTGCAAAAGTAGAGTTTGGCATTAAACGTACGCATTTGTGCTAAATTTTAAGCCGCCGTAGTTTCTTGCTCTTTGTTTACTGGCGGGACGGCTGCGATACTCCTGTCATTGTGACAACGAACAACGAGATTTCATTGTAAACAAAAGTGGAACGTAATAATTGGGTCTTTTAAATTATTAAGTAAAAGGCGTAAATCCTGGCTAGATATATCCCATCATAATAGCAATGCACAATGGAGGAAGATGAGGAAATTGATATAATCGGCAATTATGAGAATTTCATATCAAAGAACGACCAAGATATGTACGGATACATTTCAATGTTTATTTACAAATTTTTCATTGTTTTCGAAATTTCTTAGCTCGAAAATCAGTTCCGGCCAAATTTTGTCATGTGATTACACTGTTCATCCAAACTGGCTAAATGAGAACGCAGAGGGTGGAAATTACTGGACCGATAGGTAATTATGTCGATTTTATTGTGTAAGTTAATTATCTAAACTTTTGCTCACATACAAAATGCAAGCGTTCCGAAAAATGAAAATCTAGAAAGTAATGTTCAAATCCTGCATTCGGAAGAAGTGGTAATAGAGGAGCCAGAACCAGTTCCTAGAATTACAGATCTAGAATGGGCTGGCGAGGTACACGAAATTACTTTGTATGATATTTTTCTAGTTATTCAATAGTCTCTCGATTTCAGATAGCATCGCACGATGACCTCGTTTTTGAGGATGAAATTCCCGCTTCAATTGAAGAAGTCGTAACGAATCATGAGGAGGAAGTCGAATCTGACTCAATATTTGAGCCGAACGATGCCTGTAAATGGGAAACAGCTGCATTTGAAACACATCCTCCGACGAAAAATATCAAATACATTGGCCCCACAAATTCCAGAAGCCTTTTAAAGGTAAAAATAGAATCAGCCACATTGCAACAGCCATCACATCCGCGAAGTCTTCTAAAAAATAATTTGAAAATTATTGAACGACCACCTAGTAAATTCAAGCAAACACTCACACTTAATCCCAACGTTCTGAAGTCTCACCAATCACAAATAATGCGAGCGATAAAACAACCTAAGCAGTCAACTTCCGAACGTGATTCTGCTCCATCAAAACAATTAGTTCCGAAATTCAAACAGACAGTTAAACTGCGTGGCAATAGTTTGGAAAATGAAAAATTCAAATTGTTCACCAAGAAATTAAAGAAGGCTAGAAACGGAGGAGGTGGCAAGAGAACTACACCCAAGACCAAAAAACTGAAAAAAGCAAATAATTTTTATGGTGAAAATATTACAATTAGCCATGAAGCGGAACAAACATCGGGCGAAAGTTTGATACCTGCGGGAATTGTGGTAAGTTAAGAAAATAACAGATTCGTATATTATTTGAAAATTTTAAATATTAATGGATAATTGAAATTTTTCGAATTTTTGCGTGTTTTTGAGTTGTAGGGCATACAACAGAAAAAGCCCCTTTTCACAAGGTGCGATCTTGAGAATCGGTCTTTGGTTGTTGGACTTGTTCAATCCTCTAGCGTCCCCTCAAACTGCTCGCTTCGCTATATGGTCGACCAATCTGGCATCTTCCTTGAGGGTTATAATCTAGGCTTCTTTGCAGATATTTTTCTTGCTTCCTCCGCCTTTGAGTCTCAATGCCTCTCTTGCATTCAAGAAAATTTTCGGTTGCATTCAACCTCTGGGAGTTACCATTACTGATACCAGGCAGGATGTACCTTCCAATTATCCAATATAAGTCCTATCCTTTGCTTATTTTCGCGTTAAAATAACCCAATACTATTGGGAATACAAATTGAAAACCGCCATTTTTTCCAAAATTCGAGCCTGCATTGTGCAAAAATGGTTAAATATTTATTCTTCAAAGAATTGTCGTCGCTAGCCCCAACATTTTTCCCATCTTTTTGTCAGCATACGAATTTCGGGTCGTAAAAGCTGTTCTACTTTTGAGTCGATCCACGAATCGACCCAATTTTTGGCTTCTCCGTTAGAACGGAAGTGCGGCTCAGCCAGGCCATGCATTATCGATCAGAATAGGTGGTAGTCGGAAGACGCGATGTCTGGAGAATACGGCGGGTAGGGTAGGACGTCCCATTTCAGTACTTCCAGATAGGTCTCACAACGTGAGCAACATGTGGCCGAGTATTGTCATGCTGCAAAATCAATTTGTCGTGTCTCTCCTCATATTGCGGCAATTTCTCCTTCAATGCTCGGCTCAAACGCAATCGCTGTTTTCGGTAGTGAACTCCTGTGATGGTTTTACCCGGTTGCAGCAGCTCACCGTACACTACGCCGAGCGGGTCCCACCAAATACACAGCATGATTTTCGAGCCATGGATATTGAGCTTGGCCGTCGATGTTAATGCATGGCTACAGTATTTCTACGATTTTTTCAATTTGGATTATCGTAATGGATTCACTTTTTATTTCCAGTGACAATGCGATGCAAAAAACTCAGCCTTTTTAGTCGTTGAACCAGGCTGTTCGCATGTAAAAAAGCCGTTCGACATTGCTTGGCTTCTACCCGTATGGCATCCAATTTCCTTGCTTTTGCATGATTTCCAAGGTTTTCAAACTATGTGAAATGGCTCGTTGAGTTACGCACAATGAATCTGCAAGTTCTTGTTGCGCTTGGCATGAATTTTCGTCCAGTAATGATTCCAATTCTGCGTCCTCCAACTTTTGGGACGCTCCTTGTCTTTCGCGCCGAAATCACATATTTCGTAGCGTTGAAACCATTCGCGACACGCTTTATCACTAATAGCACCTCATCATAAGTTTCAACAATCATTCGACGCGCCTCAGCCGCAGGTTTTTTTTGAATTGAAGGCAAAATGGAAAACTTCCCGCAAATGACGCTTATTTGGCTTAAACTTCGACATATTCGCCCACAAAAAAGTATATGACAAATCTAATGACGAGGAATTGTTGACAGATGCCTAACCTTACTATGTGACGTTACCGATCCTCCATTTTTGACCAGCATTTACTGTTGGCGGCATCTATTGGGAAACGGTGGGTTTTAATTTGTGCTCCCAATATTTAAATATCTTTCGACGAATGGCAGCCAAATATTGATTCTAAGATGCTGTAAGAATCATCTTTATTTTTGTCGTCTTGGTCTTCTGTTGGGATGTACATTAAAAATTTTTGACTTCATTCACGAGTATGAAATTGATGTCTTGCTGTTTAGATTTATTATCGGCGATAAGCACAACTCCCAGTTTCTCAAAGATTCCCAAATTTTGAAAATTGTGTTCGATTTAATGCCACTAATCTCGTTACCTCGCTAGTTTCTTGGACTGAATTGATGTTTATGTACATATATTTGCTCACCTGTTCTAGAAGCGCCCTTATTGTTCCTAGTCTGTACATGTCCGGTGATCGATTGATCAACTTCCTCGGAGACGGAGAGAAGGATTCGATATTTTCTTTTTCCGAAATTGTTCGTATTTTCTTTGTTAAGCGGCACTACCCTCGTATTTTAGAAGCAGCCTTTTAATTAAAATCTCATGCGGGAAATAAGCAGACTTTATGATTCGGTTCTTACTGCTAGCAAAATCAATTCAACATTAGCGATTGAGATTTAAGGTTTCATAGTTCTAATATATTCTAATTAATTGGATGCAAAGTAAAGAAGTTTGGATTTCACTGCTACTCCAGTTTAGTAAAGGTCTCAGCAGAGACTGAAACGTCACATTTAATAAAGCATAACAGCATGAAATCCGGAAGTCTTTCCTTTTAATTTGAAATGCACTAAATAATTCGATACAATTTAAATCCGTCATTAATATGTTAGGTAACCGAATTTCTATTGATGTTTCGTACTGTTTCAAATATTAAATTCTAAATAGATATTACATTTTGAAAATGCTTTTAAATAAAATTTTAATCATTTCAGCTAAAATTAAGTAATTGTGATGGTGATAGTGACGTCGAAGTCGACATTGAATCAGATGCAGTGCATACAAGTGACGCTGGTAAAGCTAGCCAATCGGATAAACTGATAAAACCTCTAGAAAATCAACTCCGTATAACAGATCGTCCGATTAGATCAACGAGTGATATTGATCCTGTAGAAAATTTAGATACTGTGCCATTTAACATGCGATTTCCCAATTTAAGTGACGCACTAATCACCGAGCTACAAAGTACTGCTGTTCCTGCTGCCGAACTTGTAATAAATCCAAATGAAATATCGGACTTGGAAAAATTCATTCATGCAGAGTTTTTTGAAAAACGCACAACAAAAACTTCAGAGCAATATTTAAGGATACGAAATCATATTATAGGCATGTGGTATACATTAAAGCCGAACTATGTTAGTAAAACGGCTGTCAGGAATGGACTGAAGCATGGCGGAGATGTCAACTGTATAAGTCGCATTCATAGACTTCTGGAACAAATCGGTGCCATTAATTTTGGCTTTGATGGGAAATGTTTCGAATATGTACGTCCTCTTCAAACTTTTATTTCAATGTTTATACAAATTCCAAGAAGTCGTACAAATTCAAATAGCTCTTCTGCAGTGGTACAAAACAGTTTAGATAGGCGACAACGAATAAGAACAAACACATTGACTTACTCTGCAATGGATGTGTGTGTAAGTATTTAGTTTTATTAAGAAGAAAACCTATAATGCTTATAAGCTTGTATAAATATCATGCGAAAATAGAATACAATCTCTAAGAAATTTCAAATTAAACACTATCAATTTCAATTTTTTACCACAGCCTTTGTATGATTTGTTTATCAATAAATATAAACGTTATTTTCACAGGAGACAGATTCTAACTACACGGTTGCGCATATGGATGGAGTTATTCGCCCCGATCCTCCGGCATTAAATGTAAACTACAGACTTCGACAAAACGTGCGACATATTAAAACTGAGCTGGATCTCGTAAAGTGCCTTAAGTTTTCTAAAGATAATCTAGTAGTAGTATTCATGAAAATGTTGTACATTTCAACTATAAAAATTTCCTTATTAGGCACCCTTCAAAGTTTCCATAACTCTCTCCACACTGCTATGTATTCAATTGCATTCTATCTCATCAAGGTTCGAGGTGATGGGCTTTCTGGGTGGTCACCGCAGCAAATCGGTAGGAAGAAATAAAATCAGTCTAACAAGATACAAACCGTGTCGAACTTCAACGCAAAGTGGGATAATGTGTGAAATGTGTCCAGTTTCGCAAGTAGAACAATCATCGAGTCTGGGGCTTGAAGGTTACGAGTTGCTCGGCTGGTTCCATTCGCATCCGCTCTTTCCGGCGAACCCATCAAGAACTGATGTCCGAACGCAAAATGAAATGCAACTACAGTTCTCATTTGATAACGATAGGCCTTTTGTTGGTGTGATTTTTAGTTGTCTGGAAATGACATTCAAGTACGTTTTATACACTATTTACAATCTAGAACAGCTATTTAAAAACAATCCCTTAGATGTGTCTACATGATGCCGAAGAGTTCATCAACGAATTTCGAAGAGAATGATTTACCTTATGAAATAGACGTAGATATTATAAAAGACTGCACTAATTTTAAAAATGATATTAAAGATGTTCTTTATATTGTTCAAGAGGACTGCGATGATATCAGTGAACTCTTACAAAAGGTGGGTAACATTTTTAGAAGTAGTTTATTCAAAATTTTTATTGAGTCTTCTTATCTGATTTCAGTTTAAATCATCCTGCGACTCAATTCTAAAGCAATTTGGATTTAAAAGTGAAATATTTTTCGAAGGAATTTTTTAATGTGTACATGTGAACGTACAATTTTATTTTGATATTATTTATTCGTCTGTCGTTTTGACATGAATATGTCTATTGGATGGACTCAACCGAAAATTGTGTGCGTCACGAAATTCGTTACCGTGAGTCTATCTCTGTAACAGGTGCCCATAATCTCAACTGAGCAATAGCCAAAAATATGTCGAGCAACTCCAAATCTCCATTCGAAAAAAATCCGACCACAAATTTTACAATTTTCATACTAATTTGAGTCTGAGCAACCCGGTGACCATAACTCAGCGATAAGCAACCGATGTTTGAGTCCTTGTCCTCTCTCTCTTTATTCCTCTTGAAAAATATTTAGTCCACTAACTGCACATACGTTCGCAGCCAGCCGAAAAATCCGGATTTTTTCTCCATACCGAATCTGAATAACCAGACACGCAGATCAATGGTTGCCGAGTTGCTCAGATTCGATATATACAGAATGCGAAGCGAAATATCCGGCGCCCATAATTTAGTAGCAAGTAAAGTTTTCGGACAACTCTTCGGCCGGAGAAAAAATACCTTTGTAAAAATAATATTTGATTAATAAATTATTTTAAAAATATATAAGACATATCCATGTTCCTTATATACTTCCGTGCAGCGGAGGTCATTTTTTTACATTATGCTGGAGCTGCTATCAAAATGTTTTATACAAAATGTAAGCTTCAAAAATTTAATTAGTGTATTGAATTTAGTGAGATAGTGCAATTTCTATGGGAGACACTAGAAGGAGTGGGGAGTTCTTGATGATTTTTTCAGAAATATCTATAAACATCATGCAATTGACATGTTTTAAATTGCAGATCAGTATCTTACATACTTAGCAAGAAAATCGATTTTTTGTAAAGTTATGAAATTGTGTCATAGTCTACGGGAGGAGTGCAAGGACAAGCTATTCGTCTAAATTTTTTTTTCTTAGCAATAAAAATTTGTGTGCCGAGATAAAATATTTAATAATGTAATTGCGTATTATTGCTGTAAACGGTAAACAAAAACGTGGCGAAAAGAAAATTATTATCAAGTAATGAAGTCCGCTCAATCATGCTTGACTTTGGAATTCCTCCAAAACTAGTCCGACTAACAAGACTCACAATGACGAACACTGAATCCCAAGTGAGAATACAAACCGATTCCACAACAAGCTTTCGAACGGAATGTGGCTTAAAGCAGGGAGATGGTCTAGCCCCCATGCTTTTCAACTTGGCACTAGAGTATGTAGTCCGAAAAATCCCAGTCGACACCAACGGGACACTACTATTCAAAAAAGCAGTTAACGCATTTAAAAGAAAGGTTCTCTGAAGAATTTTAAGACCTGTGAAGGAAGGAACGGAATGGCGAATAAGATACAACCATGAGTTGTATCAACTCTACGACGAGCCAGTAGCTTCAAAGTTCATCAAGCTACGTAAACTGCAGTGGGCTGGCCATGTAGAGCGTGTGGAAGACAGAAGTGTCCCCAATCGTGCTCTGAAAGGCAAAGCGAGTGATAACCGGCCAGTAGGCAAGGCACGCAAGCGATGGGAAGACTCGATTGATGAAGATAGCAAAGCCATCTTACAAATTAGCAGCTGGAGGACGCGGTCTTTGGATCGAGACGATTGGAGGTGATGACTTCAGGAGGCCAGGGCCCGATTTGGGCTGTCGCGCCATTGATGATGAATGAAGTCCGCTAGGGATCGCTGAATTTCAAGTAAGAATAAAACTAGTCCGCATTTAAATTAAATAATCACAACATTTATGTATCGCCTTTTTAAATGGTAATCACTTTAAACTTTTTCGCTCTCAATATGTTGCTTTCCTTCGCACCATTCTGGCTGTCTATGACTTAATTGTCTTCTAAATTCCGACTGACCCTCTATCATAAGCGCTCGCCCTTAATATCCCTTCTTAATTCATTGTTTTCGGCCTTTTATGCTGTTTCTATGAATCATTTATTTTTCGGCTTTTCTGAATCATTTCCTTTTCCGACCTCTCCGTTGCATGTGAGTACGCGCGAGCAGTTCAAGCTCACAAGCAATTGAAGGTCGCGAATATTCGATGAGCGATTAGGGTTGACATGCAAAAGTATTCAATGAAAATTCGAATGTAAATTGCGATACAATATTGTTATATGTTAGCCCCAATAGCCGTATGCCGACATACATTGGATGACTCATCGATATTCGGCAAGGAAAAGTAACGCACACATTCTGATGCCGATATAAATTGGGTGACTCATCGATATTCGGCATGAAGGGCTGATAAAAACGATATAAAAACGACCGAGCGTTTGTGAAACATTCAGTTGAGATCGAGCAGTCGATGTTTTAGAAAGCGAAACAGCCGGGAAAAGATGTATAGTCAACGAAAAGTGTTTAAAAGTTTAAAGCGAAAAAATTAAGTTTGTGGTGATTTTAAATCAATTGCGACTTAGTTTTATTTTTACTTGAAATTGACCCATTACGCCCTTCAATATAACACAATACAATAGACCACAATGGGCGTTTATATATATAAGGGAACTGATCATTTGCACAGGCTTACCTTTTAACAATTATAATTTTGCCTTTATACGAGTTTTTATGAGATAATCAAATGTTTGTAAAACTTCTGATAAAGGTCTTTCCTTTCAAGTCAACATTCTGTGAAAATATTCACCAAACCACACTTACGCATACTCGTAACGATCAGGCGCATCATTGAGAAAAGTATTCCTTTGGGTATTTGGTATTAATTGCTCATCAACTGTCAGACTTTCTTCTTTCGGTATGAACAGTAAACGATTAATTGATCCAAGAGATCTTATTTTAAGTAATTCATTTCATTTATTGACTTAAATTATTGTTACAGAAACTTACAAATTAGTGGTTATACAAGTCGGCTTCTCACGAAAGAATTTTTGTGTGTGAGAGCCACAGGGCATCAATCTGATTAATATTACAATAGTATTACATATCTTTTTGGAAAAATTAAAAATTTACAATATTACACGATAGTTCTGTAGAGCAGTAGACATAATTAACAATTTGTACGATTAAACTCTCAAACAAATTTTTATTACTTAAAACAAATTTTTTTAACATTAATTTGTAATTTCTAATACTAAGCGTATGTTTGAGTTCCGCTGGAAGGTTATTAAACATTATTGGGCCTAAAAATTGACGACGAGCGGTATTCTTTTTGCACTTGCTTACAACTAGAGGATTACCTAATTGCCTTCGGATAGGGTATATTGAGTGATGAATTGGAAAATTGTCATGATTACAAAACATAAATTTCAAAAGATCAAAAACGTATAATTCTCTGATTGTCATGTTATCGGTGATTGATAGCCTTGGGAGTGCTGATTGATTTCTTCCAATCCAACAGATGTAATAGCTAATGAATTTTGGATGGTGTTAAGTTGCACGTCTTATAACTTGTTTGGCACGCGTAATTTATATGGGTCGAATGCCGGACACAGTAGCTGCCTATTTATCATTTTGGCTTTTCCAAGGGGATCCACCAAATAATCATTTAAAGAAATTAATTGAAGAATTCTGACAGGTTTTCATTTGTCTTTTGACTGCAATTTCATGCACTCCTTGTTTTCTTCCCAAATTAGTTTGTTTGGCGTTGTTATAATAGAGTTTACCTTGTATTGGATATTACGGTTCAATCGAGGACTGGCTGACAATAGTTGGTTCGTGCTTTCTGCTTCAGTAGAAACTCACTAGCTGATACCTTCAGGGATGCATTCGGCGATGTTTGATAACAGAAGAGAAGGTAAAAGACACCTGCTTCCATTGCAAAAGGTAGTAATGGGTGTAGCTTCCCCAACGAGTTTTTAAAATTGGTTTTGACTACATCAACTAGCCACTCGTGGATAGTTCGACTCTTTAAGGCTTCTATACCATTACTTACCAACATTTGAAAAAGGCGCTTCGAATTGAATGCTGTTCTACTATCTGATATCAGTAGCTTGGGAAATCCAAAAACTGCAAAAGGGTGCTTAAGTTTTAGGGTAACCTTCTGTGCGTCCTTATTTTTCATTAAAAATTATTTAGTAAATTCACTTGGACGTAGAAT
The DNA here is from genome assembly GCA_963669355.1 of Chorisops tibialis. Lineage (NCBI taxonomy): Eukaryota > Metazoa > Arthropoda > Insecta > Diptera > Stratiomyidae > Chorisops > Chorisops tibialis. The sequence goes on from OY770262.1 coordinate 272,031,699, forward strand.
CAATGTCGGGTTGAGTTACCAAAATAAAAACTAGTATTATATGTTATTTTGTTCACAAGTGATAACTTTATTACACACTTCATATATTATATTATTGACATTACTTTCTTTATTACACTCTTCGATCTGCTTCCAATCAGAGCTACAATCCAACTCCCCGATCGATCATCAATTTTGTTTTTCGATCCGGTCAATGTTGCGGACGACCGGACGCACATGCCGGCGATCCTAAGGTAGTTTAACTCACATGGTGTCGAATTTACATTAATTGTATATTTTTCCAATATTACGGATCTTCAACACCATGTGACTTTTCGCAACTTTGCAACTCGTGGACGCATGGCATGTGCTGATATATTGCATGATGTTGAATTTATGCATTAAGACAATGACACGTCGATTCAACATCATGCAATATCGTCAGGGCATGATCCCTGACAAAGCAAAAGATCAAAGTAATCTGCGTGTTGGGCCTTCTATTTCTCTGATAGCGGTCGTAGGAAGCATTTACTATCGTTACTTCCATGGTAGATGCAGTACTGAGCTAAGCGCACTTATTCCTCCACTGCATACTTTTCCCCGAAATACTCGTCAAGCTGAACGCGCGCACGAGTACACGGTTAAATCCTTGCCTTCCCGTACAGTGAAATATAGGCAGTCTTTCATTTCCCGAACGTCAAGACTTTGGAACGATTTACCAGCTAGTTTGTTTCCCAACAAGTACAACCTGCAGTGCTTCAAGAACAATGTCCACCGTCATTTTCGTCTCTCTCCACCTTAATACCTCCACTTCCTATACCGACATAACTGTGCATCGCATTAAAGGGTGACCCCCTAAGTTATACTCGGTGCCATAAAAAAAAAAAAAGGAAAAAAACCAATTCTATTAATGCTTATTTATATGCGGCCACCAGCACTTCGATCTGGAAAGCAGCTTTATTTTAACAATGCTTAGTTAAGTTCGGTGGAGTGAACACAGCACATAAGGATGTATGCTGGATGGTATAATGGCAAACTAGATATCCCTGCTCAGTTACTAGAAGAATGATTTTAGTGATGGGTCTAGTATACAGTATGTATAATGCAGTCATCCATTACAAGTGCTGCAAGTTTACTTATTAATGAATGCTTAGTGGTTTTTGACCGGACGATGTAGCTTAATGAATAAATAATTGGACCGAAAGAATCTAAAATTTAGGTTTGAAATTTCTTTCGTAAGCTCCTCTGTGACACGTATACTTTAGAGAACGTCAGGTGAAGATACTTCGCTCCCCTTTATGTATTTAATATCATATTCGTATGTTGACAGTATTATTGTTCTCCTTTTGAGTCTTCTTCGTCATAAATTAGTGCTTCCTTCCCAATTTCTATATGTATAATAATATAGACAAACCATCAACCATCCAATGTTGGAGGGTGTTCGTAGCATCGCATAGCGCCGGCTTCAGAGGGTGTTATTAATGTTGTTGGTTACTAATCATGACAAAACTTACATCAGATAACTTATCCAGCAACACATTCTATATCAGTGCATTATGCATATAAGTGACTGTCGCTGGCAGCACTAAATCCGGCATACAGAATATAAATGTCAAAAACAGCTGTGCAAACTGTGTACATCAAAATTTCACGTGTGATCTTTGGCAGCATGAAATTCCGGCCGTAAAAAGAAGAAGTCATCTCCCAAATAATGTTAAAACGTACAAAAAAATTCCCTATACAGTTTTACACACATGTTCCGAAAAATTAGTGTTTCAAAGCACGTTTCAGTTTTAGCAAACCGCGTTCGATATAAATCGACAGCAGCACAGTCGAGTAACCTCAACAAAATATTGCTTAGCATGTCTCGGGACGACCGTCATATCATCGAGGCTCATAAGCAGCGGCAGCGAATCAAAGAGAAGGGTGCTAAGTATTGCCCGGGCACAGTGACTCTTCAAGTCCTAGGCTGCGGAGGTTCTGGTTCTCCTGCTTCGGTGTACTTATTCACAGACCAATCCAGGTAAGCTAGCATTGCACAATCGGTTTGGTAATTTCATAAGTCAATTTTCAGATACCTTTTTAATTGCGGTGAGGGAACACAACGTCTGGCTCATGAACATAAAACCAAACTATCTCGGCTCGAGCATATTTTTCTCACAAGAACAAGCTGGGAACGCATCGGTGGGCTGCCTGGCTTAAGTCTTACGGTCCAAGATGCGGGTGTTCCCAGCCTAACGTTGCACGGGCCACCAGGATTGGTTCGTATTAACAGAATATTTCTTATGGTTTCTTTCTAAAACTTTTTCGCGAAGGATGAAATATTCAAAGCCATGCGGCGATTCGTAGTGTTAAAGTATCTCAAAGTTCAAGCCGAAACCTGTGAAGAAAGAGGACTTTACGAAGATGATGTGATGACAGTGAATTACATTCTTATTGAAAAGTACGATTTTATTTTAAATTAATAGTACAATAACTTTATTGCGTTATTCTTGCAGACGTCCCTTGGCCAAACTAGAAAGTACTCACAAATGGTGTTTGTCCGATTTGGAGCTCGACAATACTGATTATTACGCTTATGAAAGTGAGTATACGTAAAAAATTATTATTGGACTGGCCAATATATGTATTGGAGTGATATGAAAGCTGCTTCATGTTTTTGAAAAGTTGATGTTAGACATTTAATCCTTAATTCTTTTTTATACAATTATGATTTCAATCTGAAGACATCCCTCACGTGTATTTTTCGTGCTATCCGTCTGATCATATTTCTTGAAATTTTGAAAAAAAACCAATTGCTTTTAGTTTTACTACAGGCTTAATGCAAGATTTTGGTTTTTTTTAGAAGAGATAGTATGCTATTGCAATTGAAAATTTAAAATAGCTGTGATTAGAAGACCAGAGCAGATACATACCGCTTACGTCTATTGCCAGTAACATTGCTACGCTGATCATCGCAACACGACGTCATATGAAAGCTCTTTCGTTGCGCGATCAGTGAGCTTAGAGTTGGGGAGAGCTGATTGATGCTCTATGAACAGGTGAAGTGCGACTCCGATTTGTTTAGTGAGCTTTGATCTGATCGGAGGGTTTTATGATCTGATGGGTGAGGTGGGACGTGCGAAGTGGTGAAAAAGGTGCGCTTTCCTGGATAAGCGGCAATTTTTTTGGCGGACTTTGTTCTGAGCTACGATCTCATCGGGGTGAGGTGGGACATGTGAGTTGCGGCTATTGCAAGTTCCGCCGATTTATGTTGCAGTCCACTGTGTCGATAAGGGTTTTATGTTCTTCATTGATGAAATTGCTTGTGTGAATATCGTGTGAAAAAAAACAAAACACTCTTTTGGTGCAGTTTTCTATGACCGGCTGTTATTTTTTTATTTGGTTTGTGTGCATGAGATGCGATTAATATTTTCGCCATCCTGACTCGATTCCGCTCGATTGATTTTTCGTGCTTTGGATAGTAAAAGAAAACTTTTACATTCCGTGGGGGAAATATTTACTATGCGCACTGAGCTGGTGGTACTGAGCATGACATTGGGTCTGCCTGATTGTTAGATGCAGGATTTCGCAGAAAATAGCTGTTTTGTCTGTTGTTTTTTTATTGAGTGTTATTTTAACCAACATGTAAATAAATAGTTTGAATTTCATTCCGGTTTTCTGTGCTCTTCCTTTTAAAAACGAAATGAATCGTTTTTTCACTTTGAATCATTGCTAAATTTAGAAAAATGAAATAGCAGCTCTTTTCGAAGATGTTTATCACTGCAATAACAGTTTTAGCTAACCTTGCATACTAGCATGGAGAACAGAGGTGAAAAAATCACTGCTATTAGAATAGCTGCTCTTTTTCACTGATAATGAAAAAGAATAATTGCAGTTGATCACTACGATTGGAAAAAAAACTGTTTTTGCCATCCATAATCTTTAGTTTAAGGCATCGCGGAATATTGTGAAAAGGTAAAAATATTCATTTAAGATTAAACAGAAAAATAATAGTTTATAGTTCATTGTGTGTGTTAAAAATGCACAATGAAAACGTTCATAAAATAGAAAAGCTGGCGACACCCGCTGATGGCGGTTTTGATGTTCAGAGCGACCTTGACTTCGCAGCTTAAGTTCTGATAATTTATTGACCGAACATACAGTGCCGGAAAAAAGTTTGGAAACATGGTCTCTCAACCCACAATCATAGCTCTGAAACAAAATTCCTTGTGCACACACCTATGAAACTTTGCATAGAATTGCAGTGCCGCATTTCTTATAAATCTTCAAAGCGAAATTTGTTTCTAACAACGCTAAAAAAATTGTGACGACAGTTTCGATTTTATCTGGTATTATTCGTGGAAAAAAGTATGGAAACACATATCTTTTTCATATAATTCGAGTTTATTTAAAGGAAATAACATGTTTTTCTTAGTATTTAGTGCTTCTCCCTTTTGCTTTTAGTACAGCCTTGCATCTCCTCTCCATTGAGTCCACCAACTTTTCGCAAAATGAAACCGGGATATTTTGCCATTCTCTAATGATTTCATCGTACAGTGCATTCCTATTAGAAATTTTTGTGTGTCGAATTTTACGCTTTACATGTTCCCATAGGTGTTCGATTGGATTCAGATCTATGGATTGTAAAGGCCATTCCATAACACTCACTTTTTCCTGTTGGAACCAATCCTTAACTAAACGCGAAGAATGCTTCGGATCGTTATCTTGTTGGAAAATCCAACGTAACGGCATTTCTTCTTCAGCATATGGAAGCATATTGTTTTGCAATATTTCCAAATACCGATACCGATCCATTATCCCATCTATCCGAAAAATTGGGCCAACTCCAGAACGTGAAAAACATGCCCAAATCATTACCGATCCTCCGCCATGTTTAACTGTTGGTAATTGATACCTTGCATTGTACCTTTCACCCCGTGGTCTTCTAACGTAATGTTTTCCATCGCTTCTAAATAGTTGAAATTTGCATTCATCACTCCACAGAACTGTATTCCATTTGCTGGGAGTCCAAAGAATGTGTTCTTTTGCAAATGTTAGTCTTTTTGCAATATTGGCTTTTGATAAGAGTGGCTTCTTCAGTGGATATCTTCCAAAAAGGCCACTTTCCATCAATCTATTTCTAATTGTCCGATCTGTCACATCTGAAATACCTCTGTTCTTTAACTCGGTGTTGATCTCAGTGGCCGTTTGTCCTGGTTTTTGTTTAGACATCCTTTGAACTATGCGATCGGTGGTTGCTGTTGTTTTTCTAGACCTCCCTGACTTTGGAGCACACTCCACTGTCCCTCGCTGATGAAAGTTTTTAATAATTTTCGAAATTGTTCCTCTTGGTATATCAAGTTTTTGTGAAATTTGAATTTGTTTTGTTCCGTTATTGTACATAGAAACGATTTTCTCCTTCAAATCCATTGAGTACAACTTACACTTCGGCATTTTTAATTATGTTTCATAAAAAAACTTTAATTGGAGTTAAATTTAATTCAGTCGCACAACAAATAACTACTAATGACATTCATTTCAAAGTAAACGGTTCTAATTAACTTTTTGGCAACAAAAACCGTTTTGTTTCCATACTTTTTTCCGCAAGTATTACCAGACATATTCGAAACTGTTGTCACTATTTTTTTTAGAGTTGCAATAATTAAATATCCCTTTAAAGATTAAAAAGAAATGGGATACAGCTATTCTATGCAAAGTTTCATAGTGTACCAGGAATTCTGTTTCAGAGCTATGATTGTGGGTTGAGAGACCATGTTTCCAAACTTTTTTCCGGCACTGTAAATAGAATACAGCATTTTACACATCTACGCAGAGTTTGCACTTTGCTACAATTGAAGGAAATCTGCTTCAGTAAATTTATAAAATGAATCTAATTCTCTATTTTAAAACTGACTTTCTTTTTATTATAATTCATACCGTGCTGCTATTGCTATGTTAAGTTTTGCCAGGATTATACGACATTATTGTCATAAGCAAAAGAGAGTCCGTTAGTAATGAGTAACTCTAATATAGTGTTATTTCTATTCAGAAGAAAACAATTTATCTCAATTGTGAATTGCTGTGTAAAGTGTTCGTACGAAATTTCAAGTTCGTAGCTTTTAATATCTTGGTTATTAGTTGATTTATTGAAATTGGTCCAAATCATACTTTTGTATGGAGGGGGTAGAAGGGCAAGAGGAATTTTAAAATGTTTGATGCAACTTTGTTTCAAATATTTTTAAAAGTGTTTTACAAAACTTCAACCTGATAACTTGTAATGGTTTGGTGATAATTTATTTCTTTAAAATGGTCGAAAAAATACTTTTGTATGGGAGGGGGTAGAAGTTTCGACTAGTTAATACCTTAAACTTTTGATTTTTCAAATTTTGTAGCTTAAAATTTCACTGAAAATTTTGAGTTTTTGTGTTTTTTCAATACACGTGAAACACATAGTGCAGCTTAGGGCCTCCTTTGGTGGATAACAGTTCTGGTTCAAATTATTATTTCTTGTTTATGTATATCAAATAAATGCACGCGCAAAATTTTAACTTTGTGTCTTTTACCAGAGCCCTAAAAAATAGTGAACGTTTTGGATATTTTGGCCCACCACCTTGCTTCTCTTACACCCTTCATCTTAAAAAGTAAAAATATAGCTCATATAGCTCTACAACCTGACAAAATGCCAACTTAATATCTGATTATTGTGAATTTTTGTATTAGTAGTACAAATAAGTTTTCGCCGTTTTCTATCAAAAATTAAGAGTTTATTGCGAAAGAACGGTACATTACCCTTTATTCAAAGTATTGTCCATCACGAGCCACTACTTTCTCCCATCTTTCTGGCAGCATTCGGATACCATGTCGGAAGAACTCTTCATCTTTTGTGGCTATCCATGAATCGACTCAATTTTTAGTATCTTTATATGATGTAAAGCGCTGCTTAGACAAGCCATGTGCCATCGTCCGGAACAAGTGATAATCGGAAGGGGCAATGTTTAGTGAATACGGCGAGTGGGGTAGGACTTCCCAATTAAGTGTTTCCACATAGGTTTTGACTGGTGCTGCAACATGCGGATGAGCATTATCATATAGGAGAATAATTTTGTCGTGTCTGGGTGCGTTTTTTCTTGAGTGCTAAGCTCATTAATTGTGTTCGGTAGAGAGCTCCAGTAATGGTTTCGCCCAGTTTGAGTAACTCATAATACACGACACCAAGCTGATCCCACCAAATACACAAAATGAGTTTTTTTTCCATGATTATTCGGTTTGGCTGTCGATGTTGAAGTATGGCCAGGTGGTCCCTATGATTTTTTCTTCTTTGGGCTATCGTAGTGGATCCATTTTTCATCACCAGTGACAATACGATGCAAAAAACCCTTTCTTTTATGCCTGGTAAGCAGCATTCCACACATGCAAAATCGGCGTTCAACGTCTCTCAGCTTCAGTTCTTATGAAATCCAATTTCCTTGTTTTTGAATCATTTGAAACGATTTTAAACTACACACTTCTAATGTAAGTGCAAGTTCTTGCGTTTGGCACGAATCTTCCTCCAATAATGCTTCCAATTCCGTGTCTTCGTCCACTTTCGACCTTCCACTACGTTCTTTGTCTTACACGTCAAACTCACCGTTTTTAAACTTTTGAAACCACTCACGATAACTTCTCTCACTTAAAGCAGCCTCACCATATGCTTCTACATGCAATCGATGCGCCTAATCTGCAGATTTCTTCAAATTAAAGAAGTAAATCAAAAGTTCCCGCAAATGACGCTTATTCGACACAAAACTTTCGCACTAACAAAACTATGTGATGCTGATACGGAGCCACTAATACTTCAAGGTTATATTGTTATCAGATGTCCAAACTTACGATATTACGTTTTACATCTGACATTTTCAACATAACCTTCTGGTTGGGCCATCTTTTGTCAAACGGGGGAAACTTGTTTGTGCTCCTAATATGACAGGGGGTAGACGGAGTTGAGCGATCTGGTCCGTTCACGAACTACCTTACTTTTTTGTCAAAAAACGATATGTGCAAAATTTGATTTTTATAGCTCAACGCGTTCTTGAGCTAGAGAGAGCACGGACGGACTAACTGACATCAGGATGAGATTTTTTAGTAATAACTTCTGTATCATTCATTTTATTCTCGGAGCCTTAATCTAGATTTAATCTAGAGTATAAAAAGACGAAAATAACGATACATCAAATTTTGTTTACAATTTACTAGCTGGAGTGAGCTTTCAACTAATTGCAATTTGTCAAAAATCACGGGCCTTTCCCATACAAATACCAGTATTATGATTTCATTCTTAATAATTTATGGTTCTGATTCTAACAGAATACAAGACAGTGTGTTCAAAGAGCCAATAAACTAAGCAGATTATATACCCCGCATAATGGATATTACTACATTCTTAAAATTGCTCATTATTGCGATTTTTACGCGAACGAAGTCACGGGTAATTGCTAGTAGTATATAAAATTTGTATGTGGAAACAAATAACATCGCCAATTTCAATTTTTAGCTTAATTTCCATATGTACCAAAGACACATTTAAGAAAGACTTTACAGTTACCCAGTTGAAAATACCTCTACGAGTATTCGCAAGATTTTTTGCATACTTTCTTGATACACATTTCATTATTTTACAGATGGACATTGCAACGATCCTCCTTCACCGCCACTAGTATTGGATTACGATAAAAGAGAGGAAAATGTTGTTTTATGCTATATATGTAAATTGAAGGTAAATAATTATTCGTAAATTTTTTTCATTTCTTATTATATTGTACTCCTAGTCGAAACCTGGAGCTTTAAATCTTGAAAAATGTGTAGAAAAAGGTGTACCACCAGGTCCCTTATTAGGTCAGTTAAAAAATGGACAAGATATTACTCTTCCAGATGGTACTAAAGTAAGTGCAGATGAAGTACGAGCGCCAACGGATCCCGGACCGGTCTTTATTTGTAAGATTTCTGTATAGACTTCATTCTTTTCAAGATTTATTAATAATTATTTTCTTATTTATCATTTCAGTCATTGATATACCCAGCGTTGAGTATTTAACATTTTTAAAAGAAAGAAAATCAGCATTCCGAGAATATCAGTCTACGGCATCTGATGAATCAAATGCAGCCTTATGTGTGGTTCATTTTTCACCAGAAGAAATCGTAAATACCGAAATTTACGATGATTTCATGGGAAATTTTGCTCCCAGCACAAAACACTTGGTTTTGAATGGATCAAATAAGTAATGAAATAATTTTATATTAATGTATTGTGGATAGTATTTAATTTTCTGTTATTCTAGGTTCTCTGGATATACTGCTGCGCACCGCATTCAGTGGCAATTAAATCAATTAGACGAAAACATCTTTCCCTTATTGAAGTAAGTTCAATTTAAAACCATTTTTTTATAACGGATAATACTTTGTTGTATACGCTTTTATATTGATGCGAAAAATTAATTTGTCAGAGCATCAACAATCAAATCAGTTAATCTAGCTTTCTGACGTAGTATTTTAAAGATCACCAACGAATAATTTATAGTGCTTTCTATTCTGAAATTTAGCTCTACCATTAGCATAGGGCCATTGTAGTTTCCAGAGAATATCTTTGTCGTTTCGACAAGACCTTGTAATCTAGTTAAGGTATAGGGTGGTTAATGAAGTTTGCTACAACGAAAAATGGTAAAAAAAAAGTTGTATTCGAGTGGATGTATTTTCTTCAATCTACATATTTAAAAGAATAAGTATTTTTCGAAAATAAACAAACGAAATATCATTGGAAAGGTATTTTCATCAAGGTGTGCCTTTTCTGGGTTCTAGGTCTGTACCTCTTCGAGTTTCGTATTTCCGCTGAAATCCGACCACAGGATGAAAGAAAGCGTGAAAAGCAAATTGTAAACTCATCTCGTACTCCAGTCAGATCACGACATCCGACAAGCATACAAAACCTAAAAGCCAGAGCGAGACAGAAATAGAAATATAAAGCACAAACGCCATTTAGGCGGATCGCCTACCGATCTTTCAGTGATGATGTTTTTTTATATGCATACCTTAGCATATATGCACATTCCCTTTACAGGTACGCGATCGGTATACATTTATATTATGTCTTCACGCGCGTTTTAGTGCACAAAAAAACATTCCTATGGTCCCTATTGTCTAAGACGGCATGCATCATTCGGCACAATTTTTTCGGCCGCCGTGGTACTTCATAAGTCGACAATTTAACATTTTGTCGACACGTTCTCGACGACAGCGTGATTTAAGAGCCGTATTGTAACGTCGCGATGTTAAATAGATAATAAACCTCATTTTTTATCATTTACGTTTCATGTAGCAACTCATGAATTCCATTCTTGAGGTGGCATCTTGCTACAAACGAGTTGTAATGACAAATTAAAGCTTTAGGGTGTTAAAAGCCTGTTCCAAATCTACCGATTAGTATCTGCCCAATATTTTGTAACGTGCAGTTGCCATGTCATCCTCCTGCTTTTATTGCTAGAAATAGATACATACATACCTATATGAAACTATGAAAGAAAAGAATATGCCCAACTAAAAAAAAGAGCTTCAAAATCATCATTGAAATACATTTCTAGCAGCATTAATTGCTTACTTTTGCATTATCATAATCTTTTTAATCGTCTGTTCTAATATTTCAGACGCCATTTTAAAATTACGTCATTTGTTTTTCTCAAATTAATAAGAGCGTCTTGATTTGAAATTTCTTAGCGCAAGCAAGATTTTCAATTTAACTAGACTCAAGCATTTTTTTCCTCACTTTGAAGTCTTCCAATTTTATCCTCTGGTTAGGATGTACATACATATACGAATACGATATTGGTGCGAGCTAGGGGTTCGCCGGGATTTCAAGTAAAACACAATTCGTTTAAAAAATAAGTGATAATTTATTTATTCGCACTTTCACTTAATTCGCACTTTAACTTAATTCGCACTATATGGCACCACCGATATTGTTCTATCGCATTCTTGCACTGGTTCGCGTTCTTCCACAGGTGTGGCTGAATGACTGACTGCCGTCTGACAGTTTCGTGCTTTTTATACCAAATCTCCCCAGTTCTCGAAGCTTCTGTCGTGGATGTTTTCGGGTGTATGTCTCAACTATACTGGAGAGTTCTAGATCTTTAATTACCTACATTTTGGAGTATACGGTTCTGTAGGGTGTATGTCTAGACTATACTGGAAGGTTCTAGATCTTTGATTGCCTACCTTTTGGAGTATACTGTTCCGGTGTATGTCTAGACTATACTGGACGGTTCTAGATCTTTGATTATGGCATTTTACATATTGGGGACCGTTCTGGCATATTCGGGAAAGATCAATATTGCGTTGCCGCCAGATCTATAACAATATTATATAGAGTGCTTAAGCAAGAGGTGTAGGGTTGGAAAGGACTATTATGTGACAGCTGGTCGCTTGATAGTTGTCAAATGTTGATATTTGTCATCTATAAACGCAGGAAATTTACCATGAGACGCTGCATAGTCGTTGTATATTATTACGAAAATTCGCGTTGAAACGCAGTTAAGATGCGCAAATTTCCAACAAATTTTGGTCGTAACCATGTGCCTTCTGCTCAGCGCAAGATGTGAAGACACTGAAACGACTACGCCCCGGACGTTCGACCGAAAATATTGCCGCAGTGAAGGACAGAGTGGAAAACGACCCATCCATCTCTATTCGTCACCGTGCTCAAGAATTCAACCTCTCCACGTCCACACTACAGCGAATATTGACGAAAGATTTAGTTTTGCATGCGTACAAGGTCCAATTGACTCAATAACTACAGCTGGCGAATCACCAGCAGCGCCGTATGTTCTGTGATTGGGTCTTGGAAACAAATCCTACCTCTGCACCCCATACAACTAAACATTATATCAAAGTATTACAGCCGAGTTTCACTAACGTTCACTGTTTCACTGCAAAAGTTCAAGCAGTAAGTATAAAAAAATTGCAGGTAATTACTTTGTCGCGTAAGTCTTAACTATTCTGTTAAAATGAAAGTAAGTGTTGAAATTGAAAGTATGTATGTGTTTTCAGTTAACTCTTACTGCTCACATTGAATTGGAATGACATACTGAGAATCATGTAAAGTAACGACTAATGCATAATAAGGTATTATGTAGACTCATTCAGTCACGTAGGAACTGCTGGTTGCTAGTTATTATTTATTTTGGTTTTTAACCAATTTTTGAAAAATCATATTTTTCAGATGCATCCAAGAACGTAGAGGTTATCTAAAATCATTGTTCATATCTATGTACATGAAGAGTTGTACGTGGAATTTCTTGCATTGATATGGTGTAAAATATACACAGTACTAACACTTGGCTCGGATATCTGTCCTGGCATCGAAATAAAAGTGTTTCCTCTTCATCAGACACACAGTCAACATTTAATCTGGGATTTCTATTTAATTTTCGCACGAATTTGGGATTTTTTTTGCCCTATAGTTCGTTCGCCTTCGAAAAATGAAAATGAAAAATGTGATGAAAATTTAGCAATAGAACCACCGACCACTCTTCGATCAAGTAAATACAACCCAAACTAAAGCTCCAAGAGAGAAAGATAAGAACTATCGTTGACGTGCTGGTCAGGGTGGTTGTCTAATTCTTAATTTAATTTTTTTATTTTTAAAAATAACCGGAAGCAATAACGTCAAAATTCGGAGTGGGCCATTTAAATTTTTTCCAGTAAAATATAAACGAAATGAGCTACTTTGAATTATTTAAAAACCAAATCTGATGTTCAATAAATTCATGAACAAAATGCTCGTGCCAATGAAATTTTAATAATTTCAAATGTTGTCGTAACATGATCGCAAGCATAAATCAGTTGTTGTGTACATTTAACCCAAAATATTTGAAACTTCAACTCAATCCCCTGATATTAATCCTATCCAAATTGTTTAACATAAGATCGAGATTGTTAGAGGATTGCCGTAAATTGGAACCAAAACAATTAGAAAAAGTTGATAGGATACATAGAGCTGCGTCTAGCATCAGTGATGAAACAAATTGCAATGAAATAAATATTATTATATTTTAAACTGAATTCAATAGCTGTGCCAATGAGAAAAATAATCACTTTTTTATTTTTTATATATACGGATTTAATCTAATCAAATGTTTTCCAACACAACAATAACCGTATCTATATTTTATTAAATATTTTAGAGAATGCCCAAATGTAAAGTCATTGAAACTTGATTTCTTTTGTAAAAAAATGAAACCAACTGTACCTGCTAGCGACGATTCAAAAAAATCAACGGATACTACAGAAGAAAATGCAGATGCAAATCATTCTCGAAACATATGCCGTGACGGTTACATAGATTTTACTAATTCCTTAACATCTTACCATTTACGACCTCGAAAAGGTTTAGACCGAGACCACGAAGCAACGTTAGATCCTTCTTGTTATTTAGAAGAGGCATATGGAATTACTGGGTTTAAAGAATCTGTTGAAGAGTTAAAGGAAAAACTAGCTAAGCTCAAGCCTCAGATAACTCGAGAAAACGATTTTCCAAAAATTGTATTTTTAGGAACTGGATCATGTGTTCCGAATAAAACTAGAAATGTTAGTTCGATACTGATTCACACTAGTCCCGATTCGTGTATGTTACTGGATTGCGGCGAAGGAACTTGGGGTCAAATGGTGCGTCTATATGGAGAAGATGACGCCTTAGAAATGTTATCTAAATTAAAATTAGTATATATCTCTCATTTACATGCCGATCATCACATGGGTAATGAAGTAGTGATTTTGAATTCAATATTTCACTAATAAAATAATTTATTTTAGGATTAATTAGCATTTTAAATATTCGTCAGGATATACTAGGCAAAAGCGTGGAGCCGATTATTCTACTATCGCCGAAACAAATTAACGCCTGGTTGTATTTTTACAATCAGCGTATAGAACCTATTGGGGAAAGTTTTAGATTAATTTCAAATGACGATTTGGTAAGAACAAATACATATTACATTATTGTACATATGTCCATTGTAATCTATTACAGATAGAAAAATCGTGGAAAAGTGATGCTCTAAAACAAATGGGAATCGAATCGATTTCGACTTGCCTTGTACGCCATTGTCCATTTGCGTACGGTGTTGCAGTTCAGTTTAACAATTCTCATGATCCTTCAGAGCCTATAAAAGTTACTTATAGTGGCGATACAACACCTTGTACGGAACTGGTAGAGCTCGGGAAAAATACAACTGTACTTATTCATGAGGCAACAATGGAAGATGAGCTACTGAGCGAAGCCAAACGCAAAAGACATAGCACTGTTTCCGAAGCAATCGAGCAAGGCAACAAAATGAACGCTAAATATGTTTTGCTGACGCACTTCAGTCAGCGATATGCTAAGATACCTCGTATTAGTAATGATCTACCGAAAAATGTTGGAATTGCCTTTGATAATATGGAGGTACGATTAAATTAAGTTATAAGTTAAAAATAACATTTGAATTAAAAAAAAACGTTTTACAGGTAACACTTAATGATCTTGAACATTTGCATTTAATGCATCCTACTTTAAAAATTTTGTTTACTGAACACTGTGAAGAGATGGATCAAAAAGCATACAAAAGAGCCATGAAATTAGAGCGGAAAAAGCAGAAAACTAAAGAAATTTCACCAAACCGATGACAATATTAATTTCGATATATGACTAAATAATGCCTTTAACCGAAATTCGCTTAAAAAATAATGCATTTAATGTGAACTACATAAAATAAAAGATCTTTCGAAGGTTACGTCTTGTATATCAGTTTGAAAAGGAATTCTTATTTTTAAGTTAATCATATATAGATATAGTAATTCTTCACCGCAGCGTAATCTCTTCCGGTCGTCGATCGAATAATATATTGCAGCATATTTTCTCCGAAGTTTGAATGTTCTCGTTGCCTCTTCTTCTACAATGGGGCTACAGCCCAAATCGGACCTTGGCCTCCTGACATTCATGTTCCTTAACATTTTTCATTACTTATTGTGGAAGGGTTGTTAACCGTTCGCACAAAACCCTCTTTCTACGAATTTTTCATTTTCGTAGATTGTGGTGACCAAGGTATATCCATGCACGTAATGTGCTGGAATTATATATTGCGCCGACCGGGATTTGGACTCACGACCTTCGCAATACAAGACCAACACGCTACCCACTAGGCTACACCCTAGCTTGCCTAATCCACGAAAATTATACTGACATCTTCTACGGGTTGACTACAGTGGTTCGTATCGGAGAGAGTAATATAAGTTGCGGGCTCTTTTCTCTCCTCGGAAAATTACACTTATTGGATTCATTGCTTCGAACGATTCCGAGAGCTCAGAGTTTCATCTGCATATTTGGTAGTGAAAGAGGTTCAAATTAATTGGCGAGACGGTACAGAAGCAGGCGGCAGAACTTCTCATGGGGTTCCGCAACTTCGGTGCTAGTGACCCACTTTCTAGCACTTGAAAACACGACCCAGAAGGGCGGAACAGGTGTATGTGCATTCCCTGATTGTAACCATCTAGTGAGCAATTGTAACACATCGGCTCCGCGGCGGCGGTAGAAGCAGCGGACTTCAAACTAACAGCAGGTTTCCTAAAAGTCTGCCAAAGTTGTTTCGCAGCAATGGTAATGACCTTGTATCAGTCAACTGCTGGCTTATCTGACGGCGAACTCGTATAACAATCATGAAAGACCGAAGGTATTGCTACCGATCTGGCAATCCCGCAATTTCGATCTCTCGCGAATAGAGGTATTAGGATATCAAGCACGGAGAAAAAATAATGATTGGTTCGACCAAGAATGTCGCGCTGCAATAGATAGAAAGAACGAGGCTTACAAAATTTTTACTGAACGACCAACACGAGCCAAAAAAGAAAGATATGACGAGCTTAGGCGATATGCGAAAAAGACCTGCAGGCGAAAACAAAGGAAGTACCATAATGGCAAGATACAAAAAATGGACGACGATATGAGACAGAATAAAACGCGGGACGCATACGCAATAGTAAAAGATCTAAGGTATATAAAGGTATATAAGCCAAAAACCAGTCTCTGCAAAGACGTGGAGGGCAACATCATCAGCGACGCACAAGAAATCAAAAGGAGATGGGCGTCTTACTTTGAACATCTTCTGAATCCCATCCCAGTAGCACTGATAACGACAGACAACATTTCAATTGAAGCCTCAACTGACGAAGATGAACCATCATCGACACCACCCACGCTTGCTGAAATCAAAACAGCCCTATGTGACCAAAAACGAAACAAAGCGCCGGGAATTGACGAAATGCCAGTTGAACTTCTGAAAAACGGCGGAAACTGTGTCGCTGAAATACTGCACAACATGATATGCAAAATTTGGACAGAGGAAATCATACCCGACGACTGGCGAAAAAGCATTATATGTCCAATTTACAAGAAAGGAGACAAACTCTGCTGTGAGAATTACAGAGGAATATCATTGTTGTGTACGTCCTATAAAATACTGACAAAACTAATTGAACGTCGTCTTAAGCCCTATACTAATCAAATAATTGGCGAATACCAAGGCGGATTCAGAACTGGATGATCTACAACAGACCAGATATTCTCGGTGAAACAGGTGCTTGAGAAATGCTGGGAATATAACACAGACGTGCACCAAATTTTCGTAGATAAGCATACGACAGTATCGACAGGAGGGTACTGTACCAAATTATGCTTGACTTTGGAATTCCTCCAAAACTAGTCCGACTAACAAGACTCACAATGACGAACACTGAATCCCAAGTGAGAATACAAACCGATTCCATAACCAGCTTTCGAACGGAATGTGGTTTTAAGCAGGGAGATGGTCTAGCCCCCATGCTTTTCAACTTGGCACTATGTCGTCCGAAAAATCCCAGTCGACACCAACGGGACACTACTATTCAAGTCCACCCAACTAGTAGCATACGGTGACGACATTAATATCCTAGCAAGATCTTTTCCTAGTGCTAAGGAGGAATTTGTCAATCTTGACTCCTCCGCAAAAGAAGTCGGGTTGCGCATTAATGAAAGCAAAACAAAAGTAATGACGCAAACAATAAGAAGAACGCCAATCTTACAAAACATAACAATTGCGGAATATAATTTGGAGAGTGTGGACAATTTCATATATCTTGGGGCTAATCTAGCAAAGGACGATAATGAAACAGACGAAATCAAACGACGGATAATACTTGCAAATAAGACGTATTATTCGGTACTTCCAATAATAAAATCCAAGAAAGTGCACAGGAACAATAAGCTGCGGGTATATAAAACTATTATACGACCTGTGCTCTGTTATGGCAGCGAGACGTGGACATTAACGCGAACTTCCGAAAAAGCAGTTAACGCATTCGAAAGAAAGGTCCTCCGAAGAATTTTGGGACCTGTGAAGGAATGGCGAATAAGATACAACCATGAGTTGTATCAACTCTACGACGAGCCAGAAGCTGCAACGTTCATCAAGCTACGTAAACTGCAGTGGGCTGGCCATGTAGAGCGAATGGAAGACAGAAGAATCCCCAAACGTGCTCTTAAAGGCAAAGCGAGTGGTAACCGGCCAGTAGGCAAACCATGCAAGCGATGGGAAGACTCGGTTGATGAAGACAGCAAAGTCATTTTAAAAATTAGCAGCTGGAGGACGCGGTCTTTGGATCGAGACGATTGGAGGCGACGACTTTAGGAGGCCAGGGCCCGATTTGGGCTGTCGCGCCATTGATGATGATGTATCCCCGAATATGTAAAAAGCCATAATTAAAGATCTAGAACTTTCCAGTATAGTTGAGACATACACCCGACAACATACACGACGGAAGGTTCGAGACTAGGGGGAAAAATGTATAAAAGCACGAAGCTTTCAGTCGGTACCCAGTCAGTTGATGACGGAGACGCGAACCAGTGCAAGCGATAGTCAAAGTACGCGGCGGTAGTGCCATATAGTGCGAATTAAGTTAGTGCGAATAAATAAATTATCACTTATTTTTAAACGAATTGTGTTTTACTTGAAATCCCGGCGAACCCCAAGCTCGCAACAGTATTAAGTAAGAGTACAATATTCACAAATCTTCTGGTCCGGGCGGTATTCACCCTAAATCTTAGTTATGATAGAACGGCTGAAATTTAGTAATTCTCCGAATGCACGTAAGGATTGCCCTTTTTGCGATCAAAAATGACTAAAAAACGAATTTTATTGGACGTCTTTTTGTCAGTTTTTACCATTTATGAAAAATATTACAGAAATTTGAATGGGACCTTCGCAAGAACACAGCTGAATCTATCAGTTAAAAAAAAGATTCATTTAACTGTTTATTCTTTTTTTTATGTACAGTTGAGTGTACGAAAAAAAATTCTCATTGTTTTTGATGTAATTTTCTTTTCTGGAGATTTGTTTCTTCCGCCATCACATTCGTAAATCATGAACTGACATATTTGGTGTAAAAAGCTATCAAAAATTTATCATTTTCATGTTGTAAAATCATGCTTTTTCTTGAACAATAGTGATGTACGAAAAATTATTCTGGATTTCTTGCTGGCTCTCACTTTATGATTAATCATTTTTTCATCCTTTATTGTAAAGAAGCACATTTTCAAATGTGAGATATTACTAAAGTTTTCAAAAAAACCAGGAAAGGACATAACTAGTGAAACTATAAAACTGAATGTTTTTCGTTTTCCATCGCCTGTTCCATTATCGTAAATTTCTTAAAGTGCGGCCTTTCGATCGAAGTTGTTGAAATCATACAGAAACAGCCGTTTCAGCATTTGCATTGTGTCCTTTTTTAAACCGCGTTGCATCTACATTTCCATTCAATTTTGCAACTTCTTTGAATTTTTTCTCTTGAGCTGCGAGTCTCGAAATTATGCAAACCACCACACCATATTTTCGATACTACGACTTACTTCCTGCTTTAATTCTTTGATGATCTCTGGTTTTTGGCTGTCATTTAAACATTTCAATTTTCTAGGACACGACATTATAAACGTACTTATTGAAGCGCGCAAGAGGTCGCTGGATTTTAAGTACAGAAATAATAATGTCACTTTAGCTTAAATGATCGCAAAACTTTATTTAACTAATCTTAATTCGTCTTATACTCAAAACTTCTTTGCTTAAAAATTATCTCATCTAAATTTTTTGCTTCTGATTCTTCATAATACTCACTCGTCGGGTCCAAACCAGACTGAATATTCACCAAAAACGCTCGCCTATTTATACTACTTTCTATTCGTTCGCATCTCGTTCGCTATTTCGTTCGCCGTCAGCCTTCTCCCTTGTCGGCCACAGTTGGCCTTCTTCGTTATTACGTCCATTACAGGCACCCGCCGGCCATAGTTGGCCATCTTCGTTCCACTAAATCATTGTTCATTTTTTCTATAAAGCATTTCGTCGTTACCCGAGTCTTTTCTCGTTAATACGAGCCCATACCATAAGATTAATCCCAATAGGAACTGTAATGATTGACCAGATCGATTTAGTGAGCATAACTTGACCCCTGTGCTACTTTCTAAAGAAAAATATCAGTGACTTTAACATGGCGATATAATATAGGATATCCATAGATATCACTCATCCGTGGATTTCCCATTGGAATGCGAGCCCCTCTTTGCGGCATACAAAATTATATGAAATACGTAACATTTAGAGATATATGAACATTTCCGGAGTCATACAGAACTTATTTTATTGGAATCATCGTATACGATGCCGTAAATTGAATTAAGCAGTTTCAAATCAGAATCAATAACAGATTTTTCGCATCAATCATAAGTAAGCTAGATTGACATGGGAAACATTCACCTGTTAAGTAATGATTAGGCACAACAAATTAATTTATAAATTGATTCATTTCTGGAATTCTGATCGAAATTGACAAGGACGTATAGATTTATCATTTAACCCTGCAATGCATAATTTTTTTTTCTGAAAAAAAAAAATACATTTGGTTTATTTAAGCCTGAAGTCCTTATCATTCCCGTAATTAAACTAATAGTTATTTCTATTCCATAAAAAATATTACAACGTTTTTGACCTTACATTTTTTCTAGCAGTGTTCATCACTTTTTATGTACAACTTGATTGGCCTGCCAGAGTTGCGAACATTACCCAACAATTTCGAAAAATCGGTCGAAAAAAAAACATTGCATTAAAAAGGATATATAAAGTGAATCGCACAATTTTCATAATGATTAATTATTCAACTGAAGCTTTTGAAATGAGAATTAATTCGATTCGATTCAATAAAAAATCGAAAATTTCTGTTCTTTCTGTTTTCTGCCCTTTTCTTGTTCCTTTCTTAACTGACCTGAAGGCAGAACTGAAAAAATGATAGCGGAACTGCAAGAGTAGTGTCCTCACGGGGGGCATAACAGTTTGTCAAATATGGTCGGAAATAACGAAAAAATAATATAAAAATGATATAAGAAGTAAATTGAACTATTTTTTGAATGATAAATTGTTCATCTGAAGCTCAGAAAATGAAAATTAATTCATTTCAATAAAACATTTAATTAGAGTTGGAAAAAAAATAATGGAAAAAAGTTATATATTCTGCCCGTTTCTTGTTCCTTTCTTGAATGACCTGAGAGTGGAATTGAAAAAATTGAGGGCAGAACTACAAGAATAGTGTCGTCACTGAAGGCAGCACTGAATCTCACAATAGCAATCACTATTAGCCGAAAAAATGTAAATATTAAATTGAAAACGATATTAAAAAACATAACAGGGCTACGATTACGCGTAAAGCCCAATCTTACGATACTCTAGATGAAATATAAATTTTTGTGGTTCTAAGGAATTCTGTATGGGGAGTGGTAGAAGGGGTGATAGCATTGAACTAATTTTATTCCCATCATGCTAGAGTAGCTATAAAAATGTTTTGTTCAAAATGTAAGCTCCAAAAATTGAATAGGTACTGAGAAAATTAGTGTGTTCGATTTAGTGAAATTGTGCAGTTTGTATGGGAGGTGGTAGAAGGAGTGGGGGGATTTAACTGATTTTTTTTCAGAAATAACTGAACATAATAAAATTGGCATCTTTTAAATTTCAGACTAGTAACATTCATACTTTTTAAGGAAATCGATTTTTTGCGATGTTGGGAAATTGTGTCATATTGTATGGGAAGGGGTAGAAGCAGTAAAGCTAGTCAGTTAATTTTTTCTTATCTTAATGATAATACTAATGAAGTATTTAGTACAAAATTTGAGCTCGATATATGTTATAAGTACGGAGAAAATCATTTTAGAAAGTTTCATGAAAAAATGTAATTTGTATGGGAGGTGGTGGAAGGAGTAGATGGACTCAAATAATTTTTATACTGTATATCTGATTTATGATAAAAATAGTATGTTTTATCATTATTAATCATTAGCTTTCACAGTTTTCAAGAAAACTTAAATGATTGAAAATGAGCCATTTTGTTTGGGTAGGTATGGGGGTAGAAGGGGTGGAGCGATTTAGCCCGTTCACGAACTTGACCTTACTTTTTTGTCAAAAACGACGTGTACAAAGTACGACGTGTATAGAGCTTCCTAGCTCAATGCGTTCTCGAGCTAGAGAGCGATCGAACGGACATCCGGTTTTGAGATTTTTGAGTGATAATAGCAGTGTTTTTTTGCGGCCGTATCCAGAGCAGGTTAGCGTAACTACATTGAAAGCAACAACAAATCATCTATCCAGAGTAGGTTAGCTACCCCGGTTAGACCACTGGTGCAGCTAACCTGCTCTGGATAAATAGTTCTTGTGCTCATTGATAGAGGGCTCAGAAGTTTTTAGAACTTGGGACTTTCATCTCCCAGCCGTTGGCAGCAATTAAATTTGACATTTCTGACAAAATAACGTATTCTCTTTTTTGTTATTTTGTTATTTTTCGAAGATACGTAGTGAGAAAATTTTTTTTTTGTGAAAAATGGAAATCAATTTTTAAAATAAAAGGTAAAGTAACGATTTCAATTTTTATTAGGTGAATAATTCGGTTTTTTTTATAAATCTCGTCGTTATTGGGGCCGAGGCGAAACCCTCGCATCACTTGATTCTAATAGTTCCAATAAAAACACTTTTCTATTTGCACTCATAATTGGATCTGTAAGGAAAAATTTTCAATTATCGCCGAAAATTCGCAATATTTTACAGAAATTACCTGTTATAATTCACAACTGGCAATTCGAAGTAAACTTTTCAAATTGTTTCCAGGTGCAACAACTTACCAGTTCCATACTTTAGTACTAAACTTCTACTCTGGATCGTTTTTTTGAGGACTACCTTAACCTGCTCTACTCTCGTCCGCACAAAAACACGGCTAATATTAACTTCTGCATCATTCATTTTTTCTTCGAGCCTTATTTCTTAGCGTTACAAACTTTGAAGCAAACTTATAATACTCTCAGATTCCATCTAGAGTATAATAAATCTCACAATTTTCTGAATGATTAATTGTACAGCTGAATCTCTAGAAATGAAAATTAAATATATTCGTTAATTTAATTTAATTAAATTTAATAATTAAAAATCTAATCAATGAAAAAATTTAAGCATCATATCGATGGTGTAGCGCAAAAGTGGCCAATCAGCATGTTTCGATCAAATACAGTAATCCTTCGACATTCGCGTGGGTTATGTCCCAAAAAAACTCCGCGAAGGGGGCTTACGTTCCGTGATGATTAATAAGTAATAACACATATTATATTATTAGCTTTTTAGTACATACAGTTTAATTACGAATTAGGACTTACATATATTTTAAAAACATATCATTTGTAATTGAAATCAATTTTTGTTAGTGGACGGTAGAAAATAACGGGTTATTTGCGGTTGTTTTGCAGATCCTGTCTGTGCCTTAAGTAGTTTTACGTTAGGGGTCGTCGCTACTTCGATTTCCCTCTGGACTTGCATTCAAAATCCGTCCAAGAATTGGGTCGAATCGTATAGCTTTCTCTACAAGCTATGGTTATAATTTCTCTCAGTTATTTTGAAGAGAAATTTTTAAAAAATGTTTGTTAAAAAAAATGGTAAAGAAAAGTTCAATACAATCCGCGATGCTACATTTTTTCCAACTCGAAGTCACTGATTCTTCCGGCTTTAATTCAATTTAATCCAGAATTCGTTTGAACCATCGCCTGGTGTAATAAGCTTTAAGTCTTGCAATTTTTCTCTGATCAAGAAGTTGGTTTGACGACGTATTAGGGGTGCTCCTACTAAAGCTGTGGAGTGTATGGATTATCGATGATTAAAAACACTTTAAGTCGAGGTTTCAAGAAATCAGATATTTTGCAACAAGCAATAAACAGTCAAATCCTGAAATAAAGCCACTCGCCAGTGACCGGATAACTGATTTTTATTTCTTCCCTTCAATGCTCGAGGATTTAGGGACCAAAAACATAACCTGGCATGGTACAGGTCCACCAGAGGCATTTGTTCACAAGAGAAGAGAAACTCGGCCGTTAACCACCTTGAGGCTTGGAGCTGTCCATTCTGTTTTAGATAGAAATATCCTATTTGGCATCTCTTTCCTTTCCTTTATTTTTTCTTCCGCGAATAATCAAAACTCGAATGTTGAAACGATCCCCTTTTCAATGTTCGCGAATAAGCAAAACTCGCGAATGTCAAATCCGCAAATGTATACAATCAAATGCAGATTCAGTGATATTTTTCCGATTTTTCGATTACCTGAAAGTATACATCTTTTATTGAAATGTTATAGAACAAAAAATGTAATTCATACAAATGTGCATTTGTTTCAATGAAAATCTGGTTAAAACAGTCAATCAATCAAATTCCTGTTAAGACACCCTATAGGGGCATAGGACAGAAATAACTCTCTTCCACAAGGCGCGATCCTGACCATCGGCTTTAAGCTGTTGCCAGGACTTGTTTATTCCTCTGGCCTACTGCTCAACTGCTTCCATGTGTTACATGGTCGTCCATCCCGACGCCTTCCTTTAGGGTTATAATCCAGAGCCTGTTTTGCGATGTTTCGCTCTGGTTTCCTCAAAGTATGACCGATCCACTGCCACTTTCGCCGTTGAATCTCAATACCTATTTTAGTTTGGCGAGTTGTACTCCAAAGTTCGTCGTTGGAGATTACTTCTGGCCAGAATATTCGTAAAATGCGCCGAAGGCATTGGTTTACGAAAGCCTGTAGTTTCTTGGTAAGTCGAACAGTCACTTTCCATGTAGTACAACCATATAACAACACGGATTTGACGCATGCGTCAAAAACTCGCAGCTTCGTGCGAAGGGAGATCTCTCTTAACCTCCAGAAAGGGGAAAAGATACCGAAGGCCTGACGAGCTTTATTTAGCCGAGCCTCAACATCCTTTTCGGCTCCGCCGTCCATGCTGACAATGCTTCCGAGATAGCAAAAATCTTGCACCTCTTCCACATCCTGTCCATTAAGAACAATCGGTGTGCTTGCGTTCGAACCCATGTGCATGTACTTGGTTTTACGCACATTTATTTTCAGTCCCGCCTGTTTGCATTTAGAATGCAACGAGCGAACATTTGACTCTAAGTCCGAACGGGTATGTGCAAGCAAACACACGTCATCAGCATAATCAAGGTGACTTAAGATGTTAAATAGTCTCCATTGAAGACCTTTACCTTCCCCACCTTCCAGTGCAGCTTTCAAGATGTCATTTATTACCACCAGAAACAGGGCTGGTGATAATATGCAGCCTTGTCAGACACCCGTTCGCACAGGGAAGCTCGCGGGCAGCTCTCCTCTATGCAAGACGCGACACCTTGCATCTTCGTAGGATTCTTTAATCGTAGCTATGACCTTATCTGGAATACATCTCCTACGCAAAGCATTCCATATGTAATCTCGCTTAACGCTGTCGAAAGCCTTCTCGAAGCCCACAAACATGAGATGTAGTGGCGAACCCATTTCGGCTGACTGCTCTAATATTATCCGTAGGGTATTTGTGTGGTCGGTACAAGACGACCCTTTTCGGAATCCAGCCTGATAAACTTCGAGAGTGCTCTCGACAACATCACTAATCCTAGTAAGAATTACCTTAGCCATAATTTTTGATACGGCAGTAAGTAGACATATACCACGCCAATTGCCACAATCCCGAAGGTCGCCTTTCTTCGGAATTTTTACAATGACGCCCTCCTTCCATTCAGTCGGATATCTTCCCTCATTCCATACCTTAGTGAAGAGTAGGAGGAGTATGTAGGCTGTTATTTCCGGGTCCGCTTTGAGGAGTTCGGTTGGTAGTCCGTCTATACCTGGAGCTTTCCTTCCCGCCATTGACCGAATGGCGGAAACTATCTCTTCCTTAGGTTAATACAGTAATGTTTGCTAATTTGAATACAGAAAAATAATTGTTCTTACAAAGCTTTTGAAAAAAATTGTTTTAAATAATTCAGTTTTGTTGTTGTAATGCTGTACTAAATAAAATACTTTTCTATAGGTAAAGTGGTCTTAACAATGCAATTACATAACTAAGTATGATAGCGATTCGCAAGTACAGAGCACGTACTTTGATGATACAGTTGAACATTAATTTATGGTTCAACAAGCACTAATTGATAACTTCAACAGAAGAAAGCAATTTTTGTTTGCCATTTTTCAATAAAACATCAAATCGTTGGCTGTGACATATGTATATGCTACCACATGCACTACAGGGTTAAAAAATCCTTAAGAATGAAATAACCATGACCTTTACGTGATATTGTGATATAGGCCAAGCTACAATGAAAACATGTGTCCAATTCAATAGGGTATTCTATAAATATTATTAAAAAGTTATGAATAGCTAGGGTGGTACCATCCATGTGTACCTTGCACTGTTGCTTGAAGTAATATGAGAGTAGTAAATTCGTATTGAGGATTAAAGTTATCGGTAAGTACCAAAAAACCTGAAAAATAATCGGTAAAATATGATGTATGTATGTAGTTGCATGCTTACAGATTTTATAGAGCATTTCAACAATAAAATAAGATAATTTAAAAACATAAGAAAATTATGCGTTAAGCCCAATTATATGATACTCTAGATGAAATGGGAAAGAGTTTAATGTATCGGAAAAAATTTCATCAAATTCTTTCGAATAGAGGTAAGGTTTGTAATTTTACTTTATTATTTTAATAATAAAGTATTGTGATCGACACAGAAAAAAAAAAATTTTTCTACCCTGAAATTTTGTTTTTTCGCGTTTCATGACTAAATTAGCCTAAAAAAGCAAAAAAAAAATCCGTCCCGCCGTACGCCGTCCGCCGTACGCCGTACATATGGACTCGTACCTCCAAGACCGTTAAAGGTAGAATGTTGATTTTTGGGTGGGTTATTAACTTGGTAAGTGAGCTCCATTATCCAAATTTTGGGGAGTGTGGGGTGGAAGGGGGAGGCGAGGGGATGGAAAAAGTCGAAATATACACTTGCTAATATCTTCACCACGAATGCAGATAGAAAGATGAAAATCAGCACACGTATAGAGAGAGCTGTGGGACATATTCCAAAAATAATTTAATTTTTTTATCCATTGGCGTCCGTAAAGGGGGGGCTAAAAACAAATTGTCGGCCGAATCTTTTTTTGAAATGGTTATATCTTCGAAACTACTTACCATAAAAAATTCATATTTTGGGACAATTAAGATGGCGTATAGATCCACCAGAATCAGCTTAGAAATAGGCTTATTATTGTAAGGGGAAGGGTCGGGGGGGGGGGGGGGGGGTGCAAGGAAAAACACTTAAGAATTAAATTGAAATTTAAAACATGTACTAAGCTATACTAGCGAAATACAAAAAAAATTTTAAGTTAGGGGGTGTAAAGGGAGGGAGGTGGTAAGCAAAAATGTCGAAAATTTTGAGTGAATTTTTTAGGACTCTGCTCAAAGATAGAAACTTTAAATTTTGCATGTGAATACATCTATTTGATATACATAGAAAAAAAATAATAATTTGATCCACAATTGTTATGAACCGACCACCCCGGTCTAATGGGCACAAGCTGTTTCATGTTTTTTTTTTTTTTTTTTTAAGGGACCGAACACAGCTTAGGGGGCTACCCTATAATGCAATGCACAGCTGTGTCAGTATAGGAGTTGGAGAAAAAGGAAAAAAAACCAAAAAACTGAAGTTGAGTCAATTAAATTCGGGTGGGGAAAGACGAAAGTGACGGTGTATATTGAATTTGAAGCACTGGAGGTTGTAATCGTTGGGAAACACTTTGGCTGGCAATGCGTTCCACAGTCTTGATGTTCGGGAAATGAATGTCTGCCTAAATTTCACTGTACGAGAAGGCATGAGTTTAACGGTGTACTTGTGAGCGCGTTCAGCTTGACGAGTATCACGGGGGAAATTATAGATTGGAGGAATGAGTGCGCTTAATTCCGCACTGCATTTACCATGGAAGTAGCGATAGTAAATGCTGAGTACTCCGACATTTCTGCGATGCTCGAGAGAATCGATAGAAGACGTGATGGTTTCGTCTCCAATCAGTCGGAACGCATGTTTTTGAATACGGTCGAGCAACGCGAGGTGTGATTTGGGTGCCCCAGCCCAAACATGCGAATTGTACTCTAAACGTGGTCTAATGTATGCCTTATAGATGGTTGCTAGGTCGTTCGGCGTGAAATACTTTTTGCACTTTCGGAGAACACCAAGACGTTTCGAGGTGTCGAGGGCAACATCAAAGATGTGCTGTGCCCAATTCAGGTGGTCATTAATTTTAACGCCAAGAAGTGTGAAGTTATCCGAGGTGCATAGTAGTGCGCCACCAAAGGTCACATTTTGAGATGATACTGGAGCATCACGTTTGAGGGATAGATGACAGACCTGTGTTTTGGAGGCGTTGAACTCTACTCTATTTTTCCTGCCCCATTCCAGGATTAAGTTGAGATCCGAGTTCAGCGAACGGAATAACTCCACGCGATTGGAAGCAATAGAATGCTTGTGAGATTCCGCAGCAGAGTTAAATTCATAGGTGTTATCTAAAGTACTGTCATCCGCAAAACTATGGATTGGATTGAGAGTGGACGACAGAAGGTCGTTGATAAAAACTAGGAATAGAGTCGGAGATAAAACAGAGCCTTGAGGGACGCCGGAATCTATTGGGAAAGAGGAAGAAGTAACGCCATCTAGTACTACTCGTATAGTGCGTTCAGAAAGAAAACTCTCAATCCATTGAACAAGGGTAGCATTAAGACCTATAGCCCTAAGCTTAACTATGAGACATTCATGCCAAACTCTGTCAAAAGCTTTTGCAATGTCAAGTGCAAGAACTTGACCTTCGCCGTGTTTATGTAAGCACGAGTTCCAACGTTCTGTCAAGTAGACCAAAAGATCTCCCGTCGACCTTCCAGAACGGAACCCATACTGACGATCATGGATTAGATGATTATCCTCGAGATATTCAACAATTTTGCGATTGACAGCAGTTTCCATTACTTTCGAGAGCACTGACGTAATGGCTATTGGGCGGTAGTTTGCGGGGTTCGCTTTGTTTCCTTTCTTTGGGATTGGCTGAACATTCGCAACTTTCCACAAACGTGGAAAGCACCCAGAAGAGTAGGAAAGATAAAAAAGATTGCGAAGAGGTTTAGCTAAAGAAGAGGAACACATTTTAAGGGTAATGGGGGGAATACCATCCGGACCAGCGGATTTGTGAATATTGAGCTCTTGAAGGATCCTAGAAATAAGTCTCGTGCGAAAATGCAATTTACGTAGTGAGAAACCCGAATCACTTAGAGAGGGGGGCGATTGGTTTGAAGGTGGAAGGCGTGAGTTTCTAGCGAAACTTGCTGCTAGTAAGTTAGCTTTTTCGACAGGATCAATAACGGTACGGTCGCCATCAACAAGAGGTGGTATAGAAGAAGAAATGAAATTGTTATTGACCGTTTTGACGAATGACCAGTAAGATCTCGAGCCTTTAGGGCACTGAAGGATCTTCCGTCGAAGTTTTTGGTCATGCTCAAATTTAACACGATTGAGGATGGATTTGCAGGCATTCCTTGACGCATTGAAGAGTTCTCTGTTGGCATGTGTTTTGTTGCCTTTAAAAGTTTGAAATGCTTGTTTCTTGGCCTGAATTGCATCGAGACATTCTTTGTTAAACCAGGAGTCCTTCGACGGTCTAACTCTTTTATGACTGGAAGGTATGTAGAGCTTCATACCTTTCGGGATAATCTCGGTGACAAGTCTACAAGCTTCATCGCTGTCATTGGAATCAAAGCACAATTTCCAATTAAAGGCATTGAAGAAGTCATTTAGCGCCCCCCAATTTGCTCTTTTGAAATGCCAAATATTTCTTCGGGGTGCCCTTATTGTCAGCGGTGTAAGTGCTGCAACTGGAAATTGTGCACGAATCAAAAAATGGTCCGTATTTCCAATTGGCGATGGTGATAGAACAGAGACAGAATATTTCTCTGGGTGGCTGGTGAGAAAAAGGTCAAGAAGGTTGGAAAAATGTCCTGCAACATCTGGTAGACGAGTAGGTTCATCTACCAGCTGTGTTAGACCGTTTAAAGAAGCAAAAAGCTCAGTATCACGCCCCTCCTGGTCCGTAGTAGAGGAATGTTTAAGCCAGGCAATGTTATGAACATTAAAATCGCCCGCGATAACGATTTCAGCGTCAGGGTTTGCAGTGTTTATTGACTGGATAGATTCAGTTAACCCATCCAGTTCAAATAAAGTGTTCGCTGCAGTCATTGCTGGGCTTCTATACACATAACAGAAGTACATGACATGTCTTTGGATCAGCAATTTTATCCAGATATAATTAAATTCTGGATTGGAGCAGGTCCCTAAATAGGGAACTAATTGGAAAGACACATCATCGCGGATGTAGAGTGCGACACCCCGTTGGCGAAAAAATGCGGGAATAAGGTGATAACCGGGAACAGAATAAAACTGTTCACTTCCCGGTAACACCTTGCATTCGCCAAGTGCTAGTATATCCGGTCTTTCGGTTTGGGTATGGATATACAGCGAGAGATAGGCAGAGTTCAGTCCACGAACATTAATTTGATCGATAGTGAAACTACCCATGATCAACAAGACTCTGGGACCGAAAAAAAACAAAAGATAATTGCAAAATCGTGCAGCCAAGAAAAAGTAAACAAAAAAATGGGATAGAGGAGAAAACACAAAGCAGAGAAAAAGCAAAAAATAAAATACCTACGACAATGTACATAAAGATTTAACTATTAAATTTTGCTAGGACATTAAAAGTAAAATTGGCTAATACGGAAACAAAAATAAATCAGATTAAAAAGAAAAAAAAAAAAAAAAAATGTATGTAAAATTACCTAGGAAAATAAGAGAAAAAAAATTGTGCTAAAAAAATTTGTCTAGGGCAACAACAACAAAAAACGAAAAAAACATAACAGGGCTACGATTGCGCGTAAACCGCAATCTTACGATACTCTAGATGAAATAGAATTTTTTGTGATCCAAAGAAATTTTGTATGGGGACTGTTAGAAGGGGTGATAGCATTAAACTAATTTTTTCCCCATCATGCTAAAGTAGCTATAAAAATGTTTTATACAAAATGCTTACTCCAGGAATAGGAGCTGAGAAAATTAGTGTGTTAGATTTAGTGCTGCAGTTTGTATGGGAGGTGGTAGAAAGAGTAAGGGGATTTTAGTGATTTTTTCAGAAATAACTAAGAATATCATAAAATTGATATCTCTTAAATTTTAGACCAGTAACATCCATACTTTTCAAGAAAATAGCTTTTTTGTGAAGTTGTGAAACTGTGTCATATTGTATGGGAGGGGGTAGAAGCAGTAAAGCTAATCAAATATTTTTTTCTGATCTTAGTGATAATGCTAAATAAGTATTTATCACAAAATGTGAGCTCGATAAATGTTATATGTTCTGAGAAAATCGGCTTAGAGCATTTCATGAAAAAGTGTAGTTTGTATGGGAGGGGTTGGAAGGAGAGGAAGGACGCAAATAATTTTTATACTGTATATTGAAATCATTATGAAAGTAATATATTCCGAAATTTAGACTAATAGCTTTTATACTTTTCGAGCAAATCCATTTATAGTCGAATTGCGAAATTGTGCCATTTTGTACTGGATGGGGTAGAAGGGGTGAAGCTAATCGTCTAATTTTTTTTAGCCTTACTAACAATTTTAAATAAATATTTAATGCACAATTTCAGTTCGCTAAATTTTATACGCACTGAGTAAATTGGCTTAGAGTAATTCATGACAAGTACAGTTTGTATGGGAGGTGGTAGAAGGAGGGGGAGTACACGCATAATTTTTATACCGTAGATTGATATTATCATAAAAGTAATATATTCCAAATTTAAGGCCAATAGGTTTTATCCTTTTTGAGCAAATCCGTTTATTGTCAAATTGCGCATTTGTGTCATTTTGTATGGGAGGGGGTAGAAGGGGTGGAGCGATTTGGCCCGTTCACGAACTTAAAGTTACTTTTTTGCTAAAAATGAAACACACAAATTTTTAGCACTATAGCTCAAAGCTTTCGAGAGTTATGCTGTAGACAGACGCACAGACGGACAGACAGACAGACGGACAGACGGTCACTCGGAATCGAGGTTTATGAGCGACAACAAATATTTCTGTACCCTTGGCGGCTCTGTGCGAGCGTTATTTCTTAGCGTTACAAACGGTAAGGCAAACACAATATACTCTCAGATTTCATCTAGAGTATAAACACGAAAACTGAAAATTTTTGGATGTAATTTTAGGGTAGAAACTTGAAAATTTGGGAAATACATTTAAAAAAATCCCTAAAAGTATAAAATATTAACTGGTCGAATACCTTCAAAACTTCTACCCCCTCCCATACAAAATTATTTTTTCGACCATTTTTAAGAAATTAATTATCACCTAACTATTAAAAGCTATCCATTTGAAATTTTGCATAAGAACTTATAAAAATATTTGCAAAGAAATTATTTTAAAAGTTTCAAAATTACACTTGCCCTTCTACCCCCTCCCATACAAAAGTATGATTTCGACCAATTTCATTAAATCAACTAATAACCAACAAATTAAAAGCTACGAACTTGAAATTTTTTACGAGCAGCTTACAAGAGAAAGGAAATAAAATTGCGTCACAAATTTTGCAATTCCCCTACCTCTTCTACCCCCTCCCGTACAAAATTATTTTTTCGAGCATCTTTAAGAAATCAGTTATCAGCTAACTCTTAAAAGCTATCCATTTCAAATTTTGCCTAAAAACTTATAAAAATAATTGAAATGAAATTCCTTTAAAAGTTTTGAAATCGCGCTTGCCCTTCTACCCCCTCCCATACAAAAGTATCATTTCTACCTATTTCATTGAATCAACTAATAACCATCAAATTAAAAGCTACGAACTTGAAATTTTGTACAAGCACACTACAAGAGAAAGGGAATAAAATTGCGTCACAAATTTTACGATTCCCCTACCTCCTCTACTCCTTCCCATACAAATGTTTGGTTTCGTGAATGTAAAATGCACCGAATCCTATGAAAATTCAATGCAACTTCGTCTATGAAACACATTCTATACAGAGGATATTGGACGCGATTCAAGCCATTAATTAAAAAGCTATTAACATCCACCCACCCTTACCCCTCCTCCTCCCCTCATAAAAACCCAAACTTGCAGAAATGAATGAAATATTGTTAAATTGACAACAGCCCTGCCCAAGAACTCCCTTTCACTTTGCCTTCCCTAACCACTCTAACCTGCATATTGACTTTCCACACATCCGCAACTTGTCCCAAGAATAATAAAGTTTCGCCCGACTTGTTGGCAGTTTATTTGTATATGACACCGAACGAGATATGCAAAATATTTCGTGCTGAATTTAAGGTTTGTAGCTTTCATTATTTTCAATTGGACATAGTTTCCCTGAAATTGGGGCATTTGTGTGGGAGGTGGCAGAGGAATAGGAGGGTTTTATATGATTTTGAAACTGGTTATCAACATCCTTATCACCGTGCTTTGTTTTTTTTTTTTATAGAATGGCCTGTGTTATAGGCAATTTCGCCCTTTATGTGCAATGCACAAACACAGTCATGGAGGAAAGGAATGGGATTAGGAAGGTAGGGGAAGAAGAGTGAGAACGACGGTAACGAGTGGAGAAGCTGATATACATATATTTCTCAGTTGTACTGGCTGCTACTGACAAATATTTGCAGATGTTATGGGGGACTGAATGATAGAAAGCGAACAGAATCCATCTACTGAGTATCTAGGCCTTCTTGAAGTGGAACTGTTTCACTTTTACACCGTTTGCCCATTTTATTTCGAATAATTTTTCATCGTCAGTAGCAACTGAAAAATTTGTGCTTAAAAAAATCCCGTCTGGAGTGGGAATCGAACCCACGACCTATTGACTGAAAAGCAAGCACGCTGCCCACTACGCCACGGAAGCCTCAATTTTAAATTCGATACCTCTCATATGTTTGAAGGAAAAATGCCTTTCTTGAATATATAATACAGATTTTTGTATGGGTGGGGGTAGAAGAGAATGTTTTAGCATTTATTGAAAATATGAAGGGACACATTTTGCCAAAATTTAAAGTTTGTACCTTTTCTAGTTTTAATGGAAATCGATATAAAACATTACCAAAATTATGCATTTGTATGGGAGAGGGTAGAAGGAGTATATTTTTTGTCATCAATGATATTTCTAATATTATGCTTTTCACAAAACTTCAAGTCGATAGCTTTGATAGTTGCGAAGAAAAATAATTTAATTCAAATTTAAAAATTACAAGAAATTTGTATGGGAGGAGATAGAAGGAGTGAAGTAAAGTTGATAATTTATTCAAAACTGATTGCAATTATAACAAAATTAATTCTGTCCAAAATTCGTTTTTGCATCTTTACTAGTTTCAATGAAAACCGAAAAAATGAATTTTCCAAAATTGTGCATTTGTATGGGAGGGGTAGAAGGAGAGAGAGGATCGGATCAATAGTTTTTGTTTTTAAGGCTATATACATTATTATATTTTTACCAAAATTTCAAGTCGATAGCTTAAATAGTTTCAAAGGAAAATCAATTTCTTAAAATTTCGAAATTTTATGAAATTTGTTTGGGAGGGGTAAAAGGCGTGGGGGATGTGGCCCGTTCACGAACTTAAAGTTACTTTTTTTCTAGACAAGACACACAGTAACTACAGCAGTACAGCTCAAAGCGTTCGAGAGTTATAGACGGACAGACAGATGGACAGACAGACAAACAGACGGTCACTCGGAATCGGTTTATGAGCGACAACAAATATGTCTGTACCTTTGAAGACTTTGTGCGATCATTATTTCTTAGCGTTACAAACGGTAAGGCAAACAATAAAATCTCAAATTTCATCTAGACTATAAAAATATTTTCGTTCTCTTCAAAAGATAAAGGATATAATAGTTCGAAAATAATGATTCATTTTTTAAATTTAAGAGCGTACGTTTATTGAAAATAATGAATATCGGTAGACATAATAGAATCACAGATTTGTATATTTAATAGTAACCTTTTACGTTTTATCGTTTCATATAAGAAATATTTACATAATCATTTTTTACTAGTACAGAATAATGTCATAAATAGAAACTATGTATATTCAAGTAATTTATTATATGTTACATTTTAATTTTGTACATTAAAATTATTTAATACTAATACTTAAAATAGGTGAGATGGATTATTATTTATATATATTTTGGTAATAAAGTTCTCGTATACATTAGATTAAAAAAAATGTTGTTAACTTAATGAACTTATTTGAGTTGAAGTTAATTTCGATCCCGTTTCTCTCTTGTTAAATTACAATAAGTTAATAGCAGCTTAAGATTGGAATTTCAGCTATTATCTATTACATAAATACGCCAAAGGTTAAGTTCTTGAGCTTGAAATTATAATCGCTTTCGACAGAGTTTGGCATCAGTTAACGGTGTCCCTCAGGGTTCTGTCTTCTCGTCTACTCTGTTTTTAGTATTTATCAATGACCCTAACAAAACTATGAATTGCATTGAAAGTAGAACATATTCTCTATGCGATCCATAGTTTTGTAGATGACACTACTTTAAATAACATGGGTGTAGCCTAGTGACTAGAGTGTTGGTCTACAATGCGAAGGTCGGAAGTTCAAGTCCTGGTCGACGTATAATTCCAGCACACTGCTTACGTGGGTATATCTGGGTCACCTCAATCTGTGAATATGAAATCGTAGATAGAGGGTTGTGCGAAGGGCTAACAATCCTTCCACAATAAAAAAAATTTAAGGAACATGAAGGTCAGGCCAAGGCTGATATGGGTTGTAGTGCCATTGAAGAAGAAGAAGGGCTTTAGATAACACGTATGAATTTGATCCCACTGCAGAATCTCAGAAGTAATCTGCTATTCCTAAACGCATCGAATAATTCGGTTTGCTGAACTCCGCACTCAACTTAATCTTAGAATGGGGTAAAAACAAAGTAGAGTAGAGTACAACGCCACTAAAACACAGTCCTGTCATATATCTCTTAAACGTGATATTCCCGCTATGTATTTTACCGTATAAAAATGTTCTCTACAGAAAATATTATCGTTTTAGGCATAAAGTTAAATGTCCACCTCGAGAAGAGCTATTACGTCTACATCTCCATTCGATATCGGTTAAAGTATAATTCAACACACAACTGCGCTACTTGATCGAATACAACAGGATTACGATTGGGCGTAAAGCCCGTGCGATACTCTAGATGAAAGAGAAATTTTTTGATTTTAAGAAATTTTGTAGGGGATGTGGTGGAGGGGGTGACGACATTGAACTACTTTTTTCACACTACGCTAGAGTTGCAACCAAAATGTTTTATAGAAAATTTAGAATTAAAAAATTTAATAGGTACTAACAAAATTGAGTGAGATTGTACAATTTGTATGGGAGGTGGTAGAAGGAGGGAGTCTTAATGGCTTTTTTGAAATAACTAAAAACATCATTTCAAGAAAATCGACTTTTTGTGAAGTTGTTAAATTTTGTCAGATTGTATGGAGAAGGAGTGAAACTAATCGTCTAATTTTTTTTGGCCTTACTTATAATTCTAAATAAATATTTAGTGCATAATTTGAGCTCGATCAATTTTATACGTACTGAGTAAATTTGTTTATAATATTTCATGAAAAAGTTCAGTTTGTATGGGAGGTGGTGGAAGGAAGGGGAGGACTTAAATAACTTTTATACAGTAGATTGGAATCACCATGAAAG
Source organism: Chorisops tibialis (assembly GCA_963669355.1). Lineage (NCBI taxonomy): Eukaryota > Metazoa > Arthropoda > Insecta > Diptera > Stratiomyidae > Chorisops > Chorisops tibialis. Next base: position 272,067,859 of record OY770262.1, read on the forward strand.
TAGTATATTTCAAATTTCAGATCAATAGCATTTATACTTTTCGAACAAATTCGTTTATTGTCAAATTACGAAATTATTTTATTTTGTATGGGCGGAGGTAGAAGGGGTAAAGCTAATCATCTAATTTTTTTTGATTTTACTAATAATTCTAAACAAATATTTGGTGCACAATTTCAGCTCGATAAATGTTATACGCAGTGGGTCTAGAGCATTTCATGAAAACCTGCATTTTGTATGGGAGGTGGTGGAAGGAGGGTGAGAACAGAAATAATTTTTATACAGTAGATTGAAACCATCATAAAAGCATTACATTCCAAATTTCAGATCAATAGCATTTATACTTTTCGAGTAAATCCGTTTATTGTCAAATTACAAAATTGTGTAATTTTTTATGGGAGGGGGTAGAAGAGGTGGAGAAATTTGGCCTGTTCACGAACTTGGCCTTACTTTTTTGTCAAAAATGACGTGTACAAAATTTGATCTATCAAGCTCAACGCGTTCTCAAGCTAGAGAGGACACGGACGGACAGACAGACAGACAGACGGACGGACGGACATCCGGTTTTGAGAGTTTTGATTGATTATATGAACTTCTGTATCATTCATTTTTTTCTCCGAGCCTTAGTTCTTGGCGTTACAAACTTAGTGGCAAACTTATAATAATCTCAGATTTCACTTAGAGTATAAACATGCGGTCCGACTAAGTAGTGATGACCGTTACCACTTCTATTGGCTCCCTCGCGATCTATGCGCCATGTTGACTGAGAATTTCGTACGGTAATAATGAATTATTAAAAAAACGAGGGTGTAGTCTAGTGGGTAGCTGGTTGGTCTACAATGCGAAAGTCGTGATTTCAAATCCCGGTCGACGCATAATTCCATCATACTACCTGTTTAGGTACACTTTGGTCACCTCAACAACCCTTCCACAGTAAATAATGAAAAAATGTTAACGAACTTGAAGGTCAGGAGACCAAGGGCCGATTTGGGTTGTAGTGCCACTATACAAGAAGTAGAAGAAGAAAAAAATTTTGTTTCTAGCCGTCATTTTGTACCCCATTCGTTTTCTCTCAATAAACCAATATATCGAGTTTTAAAATTCGACTCTGTAGTTTTCGAATCTAGTGTAACGAAATTTCCACCCAAAACCGAACTTCCCATTTCGATCTTCGGAATTGTGAATCGCGTGCAGACAGACGATTTTACTTTATTATTTTAATAATAGAGTATTGTGATCGACTTGGAAATAAAAAATTTGCTAGCCTGAAATTTTGTGGCGGGGGGAGCGCTACAACCAAAAGCTAAGATTTCGAATATCTCAACCATGGTTCTAGCTAGGAAGCTGAAAATCAACAAATATATAGAGGGATTTGTGGGACAAAGTTTAAGAATAATTTAATTTTTTTTATCCATTAGGGTCCGAAAAGGGGGTTAAAAACAAATTGTTGACCGATTTTTTTATACGAAAAAGAATCCTTAGACCTGTGTTGGAGTCATTTGTAAACCATCTTTCATAGCTATCCCATTAAATCTTGACCCGAAGATTTCAAATATATCACATCTGTCAGAAAATTACTCTTCTTCTTCTTGCTAGCGTTAAAAAACATTAAAAAAGATTAAAAAATGACCAGTTTTAGTATATTCATCATTACCTAATGATGGAACAATCGAGATAATTAGATGGGGTCGTTATGATCAATATTTTATTCGCTATCTGGTCAATAGGCTAAATTAGAGGACACACTTCTTGCTAATGATCGCTTGAGCTAAATAAATAATTTAGCTAGCTAGGGTGTAGCCTAGTGAGTAGCGTGTTGGTCTACAATGCCAAGGGCGGGAGTTCAAATTCCGATCGACGCATAATTCCAGCACACTGCCTGCTTGGGTATACCTTAGTTAACTCAATCTACAAAGATGAAAATTCGTAGACAGAGGGTTGTGCGAAGGGCTAACAACCCTTTCACAATAACAAATAAAATGTTAAGGAACCTGAAGGTCAGGAGGCCAACGCCGGAATTGGGTTGTAGTGCCATTGTAGAAGTAGAGAAATAATTTAGCTGCGCTGTATCAATGGTATTAGCAAAGACTATGAATAATATAAGATATCACAAGCATATGGAAGAAATTTTACCCTTTGAGATACGTTGAGATTGATCGAAAAGGTTTTATACACCCAAAGCTTCAGTCGAGGATTGCTTGTTGTTTATTGGCGCGCGGGTAGCGGCCAATGAGGGGAGATCACGAGCGTTGGGCGTTTGCAACCTTTTCCATCAATCTCTACGTATCTTAAGAGGAACAATTTCTTCAATAGGCTTGAGATATCTTATATTATTCATAGTCTTTGGTATTAGTTAGTCATGAAAGGTGAGACAAAAATTTCAGGGTAACAATTTTTATTATGTCTTGATCACAATATATTATTATAAGAATGATAAAGTAAAAAAGTGGCGTTGTTAATAGGCCAAAGCCAGATTTGTACTGCCACTGAAAAAAATCTAAGTTTCAATAAATACATGAGTTCTTCTTAAGTTAAAGTGGTACAATGAAATATAATACGTTTTAATAAAAATTTTAATTGCTAAAATTTAAAAAAATAAATAAATAGGCGGCAATAAAATATACGAATAAAAATTTAAATCCCATGGAAGATATTTCTTGTCAGTTAAATATTTTAAGCTTCGCTTCTTAATTTTTAGGATAACTAGATATTTTTTGTTTCGAATCTAAAAACTAATACAGGCTAAAAGCCACTAATATCGTCACTCTTATTTATTTATTATATTACTTAAACGATTTCAGCTGCTCGATTCCCCGTACACGGTTCCTGAAAAAGCTAAAAACGCAGTAAACCAGGATTATGCTGGATTCTCTGCTAATCCAAGTGCTTCAGCATGTTTCTTTGCCTTCAATCGCAAATCTGCTATACTCGAATTCTTAGTATGCGCTGCTGCTAGAGCCGCAAGATTTAAAGGATATTGAGGCATTGAAAACAGGCTGCTGTTACTATTCGTTATTGCGGCTGCGTACTGAAATGCATTTTAAATTAATCAAAACTTAATATGCAGTTAATGAAATAAATTTACCTGGTGCGCTGCAGCGGAAATAATAGCTGGATCGAATGCGGAAAACGCCACTGCAGTCGAAGATCCAAAATGTTGCTGAGCTGAACCGACACTGGAGGAGTTTGTGGTACTCCGAAGAGCTGGGAGATTTACGTACGGTGCTACTCGACAAGGTTCCAATGGCGTTGAAACTGGTGGACTATGACTTGTCAACATAATCCCTGCTACAATAAGAAAAAGGGAAATTTGTTACGTTAAAAAAATTCAACCTCTAAAACGGAAAATAAACGGGGAAGACAAAAGGAGGGAGCAGCGTAGGAAGTGCTCTTGTTTATTATACGAGAAGAAACGAATGGCACCCTTGGGGTATGACACAGTACTTTCAAGTCCTTTTTTATTTGATTATATCTGTCTGGGGTTGGTTTGGCGTCTCCAAGGATGCCATAAATACGTAAACGTTTCGTTTGTTCTCTATTTATACAGCAGCGAGAAACATGAATAAACTTAATTTTATTTAGTCTTTCTAAAGTGATTTAAATGTTCATTCAGAGAACGACTTAAAAACTTTTCAATTGAACTCTTTTTTCCCCCGAAGAAACTCAGGGATTAACGCCTCCCCGACATAAACCAATGATTAGCTAAATAGTAATTAATCAACTCTCTTTCGTACTCCAGCAATTGGAATCCTTTTTAATTTATGCATGTATACTTAAAAATTGGGTATTTGTCATGATAAATGCTAATGAAGTGACTAAAAAAGGGGTATAGTAATCTTGCACTTACAGTAATTAAAATTGATTTTATTCGAACCTTTTCCTAATGGTAAAAAGGTTTAAGTGATATGAGGAGGTGTGCAGAACTTAGATATATCAGCTAAGATATCAGGTCAGAAGCTCATCGCATTCTAGTTTTACGGATAACTCACATTAATTTCTTCTTAAGACCCCTAGCGTTTCAAGACGCTATTGAAAAAAAAACTTAACATCCAAATTAATTACAAAGACCCAAGTAATTTATATAATTTATACATATAAATATAATTGTAGTGTCTGTCTGTTATTTGCTTATAAATGGCTATAAATTAGTTTTTTGCTTCATTTTAGCAATAACTAAGCAGAAACGTTTTTAAAAATGTTCTCTGTCTGTCTTTCCGGCTTTCACGCAAACAGATTATTAAGTCTGCCTCGAGAAGTAATCTGCTTCTAGTTTTATTTCAGTAACCCCACGCCTTCTACCACCTCCCATACAAAATGACTCATTTTCAAAATATGTAATAATTAAATTTTCTTGAAAACCATAGGAGCGAATAATTTGATATTTAGAATATATTATTTTTACCATAAATCTAATCAACGGTATGCAAATTATTTGAATCTCCCACTCCTTCCACCACCTCCCATACAAACTGCACTTTTTCATGAAATACTATAAACCCATTTGCTTAGTAGGTATAAAATTTATCGAGCTCAAATTTTGTATTAAATCCTTAATTAGTATTATAATTAATATCGGGGATAAGTAAACCAATTAGTTGCTCCCCTTCTACTCCCTCTCATACAATGTGACATAATATCATAAGTTTTCAAAAATTAGATTGAAAAGTATGAAAGTTACTGATCTGAAGTTTGAAATATATCAATTGCATGATGATTGTAGCTGTTTCTCCAAAAATTACTAAGAACCCCTACCCCTCCTTCCACCACCTCCCATACAAAATGCACTTTGTCATGATATACTAGAAACCAATTTTCTCAGTACGTATATATTATATTTTAATCGAGCTAAAATTTTGTGCTAAATCCTTAATTAGCATTATTATTAATGTCGAGAAAAAATTAATCGATTAACTTCATTCCTTCTACCTCCTCGCATACAAAGTAACACAATTCCACGTCTTCACGAAAATTCGATTTTCTTGAAAAGTGTGAATGTTACTGATCTGAAGCTTAAAATATATAAATTGCATGGTAGTTATAGTTATTTCTCAAAAAATCACCAAACCCCCCCCCCCTTCTACCACCTCCCATACGAATTGCACAATTTCATTAAATCCAATGCACTAAGTTTCTCAGTACCTATTCAATATTCGAAGCTTAAATTTGGTACAAAACATGTTTATAGCTACTCTAGCATGATGTAAAATATATTAGTTCAACGCTGTCACCCCTTCTACCACTTCCCGTACAAAATTGCTTAAGATCACAAAAATTTCGATTTCATCTATAGTTTCGCAGATTCGTAGTCCTGTTATGTTTTAAGCTTAATGTTATTTTATTTGTGCTATTTTTTAATTAGTACAAGCTATAACTATTCACATGTCCTTAAAACTCTTCAATACGTATATGAACTCGAATCACGGTATTGATTTGATCACGAGCCTGTTCCACACAAATGCGAGTATCATGGTTTCATTTTTAATAATTTATAGTACTGATTTCAACAAAATAAAAAGCATTATGTTCAAAGAGCAATTAAACTAAGTAGATTATATTATATATTCCACATAATGTATTACTAACTACGTTCAATAAATGCTCAGTATTGTGATTCTTGCGCGGACAAAGCCACGGGGATCGCTAGTACTATAAATAAAATCTGAGAGCATGAATATATTTTGTTTGCTCTAACGTTCCCAATCAGAAGAAGAAACAAGAGCCTGCGCTTCAAATTCTATTACTTCAAATCATTTTTGAAGTATGTTATTTGTAGCTTTTATCCAAAAAATGAAAATTTCTCCTGTTTTTGTTTATTTTCACTAACATAGAATTACCTAGTTTAGTTAGTATTGAGGACGTTCAAATCGCCGCTATTTTCCAAACGCTATCGAGGATATAAATAAAATAAATCTAAGTATATAAACAGCGAAACTCCTTCACTGCTTAGGGGATCATTGGGTTAATTGCTCTGAATTTGGATAAAAGTTTTCAGAAAAGTTTCATTTGCTACTGCTTTTTGGGAAAGCAGTCTTTAAAGAGCAGCTGCAACGATGCGTTTGCCGCTGCGGATATGCAATGCAAAAAAGAAAGTGAAAAGATATGACCAAGAAAGCACTCAAAGCTTCGTAAAAGCGCTTCAAAGATGATCCGAAGCGCTCATTTTCCGAATGGAACGTTAAAAGATCATACATTAGGAAAAGAGCGCTTCAAATCAGATTCGAAACGCACTCACGGAAGCTTTGACTGATTACTTTGCCATTTCATTTTTGACACTGTATTCCCGCAGAGACAAGCGCTTCGTTCCTGCTGTTGCTGTTTGTACAGATTCGATGAGAGACATGGAAAATAATATTATATACTCGATAACGTTAAAACTATTGCTCAAATGCTTTAATGCATTCAAGGAATAGTAGTAGAAGCACTTCTTTCTTCTTTATTGCATTTTTAGCGGGAAAACGAGTGCCAGTCCCTTAAAAAATTCGTTCAACAGCCAGGAATTCCAAAACCAGCATTTTTAAAATTCGAAAATATTTTTTGTATTGTTATAAATCTGACAACCTCGACGTCCCCAGCAACACCGAGAAAAGTCCATCAACATTTAAAACGCTATACACATGTTTCCAGACACTTCTACCGAGCTCCACAATGTAGCCAATCATTCTAGACACACACACACAACGACACCTGTCTGGGAGACTTAGTATAAATAACCGCCAACTTTCAGACAACGAGTTAGTTAGATTTTGGCGACACCTATCGGTGGAAGAAGGCGAATCGGTACAAGTGATAGATTGGCAGTGTTCCTGAGTTGTACGAATTAAGTTTTAGAGCGAATTTAGTGAAGTGATCGGGAAATCGTGTATAAAGTGCAATAAATAAATTATTCGTTGTTTTTAAAACGAATTGAGTTTTCTTTGGAATCTGGCGAACCCCTAGCTCGCAACAGTATTTTTTTATACGTTAAATTCTACAGTTTTAACGACTGCACTGCATATTATATTTTGGGCTTGTTTTAACCCATCGGCATAAGGAACTAAAAATTGTTAAGTGGGTTCAATATTTGCCTTCTTCCATCGCCCTCCCGCCTATAAACAGGCGTTTTTTAGGAACACAGAACTCGGGAATGGCTCAACCGATTTTTTTCAAATTTGGACAAATTATTCTTGACGATATTGTCTATGCCCTGACGGGAGCTTTTGGCAAAATAGTGCTTTGGGAATTATTAATAAGAGTTTACGTTTTTTAGTCATTTTTCGCAACTTTAACACAATATAACATTTTTACTTTTAATTTGTTTTTAAATCGGCTCCGTCAGGGCATAAATAATTTATCGTAGAACATCTGTATCAAATTTCAGTTCAATCAGGTGATATTTACCTGAGATCTGTGTTCCTAAAAGGTAAAAAACGTGATTTTTCAGGAGAAGCGTTTGAAAGAACCGTTTAGATTAAAAATTAAAAATAAAATACTTTTAATTGGAATTTTGAAACGGGACAAGTTGCAAAATGTGCAGAAAGAGTTGTAGAATTTTTTAAGTCAATAAATTTTTTTTTCATTTTTTCCATGATTTTCAAGTATTGAACCCCGTTAAGAGAAGTAAAATTGAAATACATGCAGTAGCGTCGTTAAAAAGGGTTTAACTATCATATTTTCGTGGATTGCATGAAAGGATTGAATTTGCAACCAAATAAAAAATATTAATCTATTAACGATCGCCCGCGATTTTGTCCGCTTAAGAATTGCAATAATGAACAATTTTTGAGAATGTAGTTAGTAATACATTATGTGAGGTATATGTATAATCTACTTACTTTAAAGCCTCTTAGAACACAATGTTTTGTATTTTTTTTTTATATCAGAACCATAAATTATTAAGAATAAGACCATGATACTTGTATTTGTATGTGACAGGCCTGTGCCCACGGGAGTGATATGAGATCATATACGTATTGAAGAGCGTTAAGGAAATATAAATAATTGTAACTTGTTAACATTGTATAAGAAGAACATCCTGATTGGAGAAATGGAATTGTGTCACATGGTATGGGAGGAAGTAGATGTAGTAAAGCTTATCGGTTAATTTTTTTGCCGATATTAATAATAATGCTAATTAAGGATTTAGTAAAACATTTTTTGCTCGATGAAAGTTATACGTACTGAAAAAATTGGTGTGAAAAATTGTAGTTTGTATGGGAGGTGGTGGAATAAATGAAGGGATTCGAATAATTTGTATACTTAAAGATTGCATTTATGATATAAATATAAATATAGAATACCAAACAAACTGTGCAAGTTTCATTACAATCGGTTCGACCGTTTGTGCGTGAAAGACGACCGAACAGCCAGACAGACAGACAATAATTTCAAAAACGTTCTTATATTCTAGACTAGCAATCCCCGCGATTTTGTAAGAGTCGCAAAAATTCGTATTTTTTGAGAATGTAGTTAGCAATACATTATGCGGGATATATGTATAATCAGCTTTAATAACTCTTTGAACTCAATGATTTGTATTTTGTTTGAATCATAAATTATTAAGAATGAAAAGTGGTCGTATTTGTATGGGACAGGCTCGTGATCAAATTAATCCCGTGATTCGAGATAATATACGTATTGAAGAGCATTAAGGACATGTGAATAGTTGTAGCTTGCGTTGATTAAAAAACAGTCCCAATAAAATAACATTAAGCTTAAAAATATAACAGGACTACGAATATGTGTAAGGCCCGATCATGAGACTATAGACGAAAATTTGTGATTAAAAGAAATTTTGTATGGAAAATGGTAAAGGGGGTGACCGCATTGAATTAATTTGTATCACATTATGTAAGAGTAGCTATAAAATGGAATAGATACTGAGAAAATGAGTGCATTGGTTTTAGTGGAATGCAATTTGTATAGAAGGTGGTAGAAAGAGTAGGGGATTTTTAGTGATTTTTTGAGTTACAACTATAATCATCATGCAATTAATATATTTTAAATTTCAGACCAGTAACTTTCATACTTTTCAAGAAAATCGAATTTTTCAAAAGATGTGATATTATGTATATAGTATGAGAGGGGGTAGAAGGGGAGAAGCTAATCGATTTACTTTTTTCTCGATATTAATTATAATACTAAATGAGTGCAAAATTTGAGCTCGATATATGTTATACATACTGGGCGAATTGGTTTATAGTATTTTATCAAAAAGTGCAGTTTGTATGGGAGGTGGTGGAAGGTGTTGGGGGATTCAAATAATTTATATACCATAGATCAGATTTATGGTAAGAATAATATGTTCTAAATTCCAAATTATTATTATTTATAATTACATTTGTATGTACAGATAAATTTTGAGGGTATGCCACAAAGTAACGCTAAGAAATAAGGCTCGGAGAAAAAATTAATGATGCAAAAGTTCATATAACCACTCAAAAATCTCACAACTGGGTGTCCGTCCGTCCGTCCGAATCCTCTCTAGCGTTGATCTAGAAAGTTCAAATTTTGTACACGTCCACTTTAACAAAAAAAAAGGACAAGTTCATGAATGGGCCAAATCTCTCCACCCCTTCTACCCCCTCCCATACAAAATGAAATAATTTCGCAATTAGGCAATAAACGGATTTTCTCGAAAAGAAAAAATGCTTTTGATCTGAAGTTTAGAATATAATATAATACTTTTATGGTGATTTCATTGTACTATATAAAAGTTATTTGTGTCCTTCTCCTCTTTCCACCACCTCCACCTCCCAACTACAAACTGCACTTTTTCATGAGATATTTTAAACCAATTTACTCAGTGCGTATAATATTAATCGAATTGAAATTGTGCACTAAATTTTTATTTAGAATTATTAGTAAGACCAAAAAAAAATTAGAATATTAACTTCACTCCTTCTACCCCTCCCATACAAAATGACACAATTTCACAACTTTACAAAAAGTAAATTTTCCAGAAAAGTATGAAGGCTTCTGATCTGCAATTTAAAACATGTCAAAAGCATGATGTTTATAGGTATTTCTTGAAAGTCATTAACAATTCGCCCCCACTATGACGCTTTACGCCCAATCGTATTCCTGCTATGTTTTGCACTTGGAACAATCGACTCAACCTAAAACTGATTTTGAGTAAAATTCGCCGCAATATAAACATTCATAGTTAGAACGGAGTATCTCCCCATTCCGCCCCAGGGACACGATTCAGATTATTAAGGCCACTTGAGTACGATACTTAAACTAACTTTTAACTACAAGAAACTAGAGTCATTGTATAACTGAGTTACTCGGTATAGGAGTCCGGCACATTGCAATTTTAGTAAAAAATCGAGCGTTCTAAAAAATTTAGTACAAAAATCGCCCGGTCTAAAGATCAAAGTGTTAGTCAAAATAGGTGTAGACTGTGTAGTCATTCTGACATATCCCAGTAGGGAGTGAAATCATTACCGCACCGATGGTTCTTACCATGAAGCTATTACAGCTACTTCCTGTCGTAAAACGTCGATTACTTTAACATTGCAATGTCATAGGCAAGCATTCGTTTTTGCTACTTTCTGCATTACAAAGAATCGACATTGGAATCTAGGGAAACGAATGAATAATGTAATGATTGGAAAAAAATCGTCAATATAATGGTCGCGATAGAATCTACGATGGAATGGTTGCAAAAGAATAGAAAGCAAATTAATCTTTGAGAAGGTATTCTAATATTGAGGGCGCGATTCATTTTGAATTAGTAATGTAAAATGTGATGAAATTGGATCCAGCTTTTAATATGAATTCAGTATTTTAAATTCTGTTGCTATAATTTAACTAATTTTGTTGCTGGAAAAGTACGATATAACTAAAGATTTTTTTCTCTATTAGAAAGCGAACGGGACATGATATTAATATTTTCTATTAATAATCTTTCGTTTCGTGCGTGGCACGTTTTGACGATGATCATTTATTTTACGGAATCTCCTCACATTATCTTGCAATGCATATCAAATTTCCTAAATAAACTACTACTTTATGCAATGCCTTCATATTACTTCAGAATGCATTGCAAATTTCTTACGTCGATTTGAATGATTTCACGATTTGAATGATTTTCAATAAAAGGGAATGGATTGCAAGAATCCCTGTTGGGATGATTTTCCGCCATACGTCAACAAATAGAATCGTAAACTAGACCAAACAGCTGTTTGGTGAAGATGTGTGGGTGCAGAAAATTGCAAAATAAAATTGAATTTTTGGCTGTTTCTAATGGAATGGCACAATGATATTGTTGCGAGCTAGGGGATCGCTGATTTCAAAGGAAAACACAATTCGTTTAAAAATAATGAATAATTTTATTTAATCGCACTTTTCTTTATTTCTTGATCACTTCACTAAATTCGCTCTAAAACTTAATTCGTACAACTCAGGAGCACTGCCAATCTATCACTTGTACCGATTCGCGTTCTTCCACCGATAGGTGTCGCCAAAATCTAACTAACTCGTTGTCTGAAAGTTGGCGGTTATTTATACTAAGTCTCCCAGACAGGTGTCGTTGTGTGTGTGTGTCTAGAATGATTGGCTACATTGTGGAGCTCGGTAGAAGTGTCTGGAAACATGTGTATAGCGTTTCAAATGTTGATGGACTTTTCTCGGTGTTGCTGGGGACGTCGAGGTTGTCAGATTTATAACATTACCCTCTCCTTAGTCCCTGTTCGTCCCGAACAGAGTCGTTCATTTCCGCAATGGCACCGTGGTACTTTGTTAGTCGGTCGAGATGTACCACTTTCATTTTTGTACGAGGTTTTCGCTGATTCCATTCATCCTCTGGTTCGATCGTTAACCTCCGAATGGTTTTTCCGGCTTCTTTTTCCTTCTCACGTTCGCGTTCTTTCTCCGTTTCCTTTTCGCGCTCATTCTCCTCCTTAGCGGCACGTTTACTTCCCTTTTCTCGTTCCGCATTCTTCCTTTCGCAATCTTCTCGATCATATCGCTTCCCATGTTTGGTCTTGTCACGATTATTCGCATGAAATACTTGGCCGTCACGACTTCTACCCGTTCGCTCGTGATCCCTATTCGAATGCCTAACTCTGCTTCCATGATCTTTCCCGATGTATTGTTCTTGTTGCCGACTCGGGGTTTTCGATCTACTCTGGCGTCTTTTGTCACAACCGTGTGTAAGATTTGAACTCTGACGACTAGTTCTTACCCAAGATCTACATTCACGATCTCTACCTTCGCGTTGTTTAGCCGCGCAGCCGGAACAATGGTTGGTCGCTTTTCTGAGTTTACGGCAGTCGAGTCTCAAGTGTCCTGCCTGTCCACAATTCCAGCATCGGGGGGCACCAAACCTTTCGCTCCGCTTGGTGTGCTCTGCTTTCCGACACACACACTCTTCTACTATTTCTCGAACTCGATAGTTACTCCGCGAGCTTTGCTTGGCAGCTTCGAACGTCAGCCCATATACTAAGGCTTCGCCAATCGTTTTCTTACCTGCCAATTTCAACGCCTGTTGCAGCTCTCTGTCCTGTACAGCATTGTTAAATGCGAAAACAGCTGTATCGTTGCGTTGCTCTGTTTGCGCATTGGGTAGCGATAATAATGTGAGTCGTTCAATATCGCGTGCCAGCTCTTGAAGTGTTTCGCCATTCTTTTGAGTTCGGTTGTACAGCTCTATTTTGTAGATCTCTTTCATGCGGTCACTGCCGTAATGAAGATCCAATGTTTGGACTAACGTTGAAAAATCTTGTTGTTGTTCCTGCGGAATCGTTTGAAGAACCTCCGCTGGTGGACCTCTTAACGCCAATATAAGAGCCGTTCCTCGTTCGAGATCATTCCAATGGTTGTTTCTGGCGGCAGCCTCAAATTGGATCTTATAAATAGCCCACGGTGTCTGTCCATCGAAGATTGGAGCTTTGAAACCCTTATGCGTAACGTGCTCTGCCTTGATGACTCCAGTCGCTTTGACGTTATCCAAGTCCCTTTTTAGGCGTTCGACTTCTTGTACAATCCCGGATATCTTTTCCGTAATTTGTTCTTCGAAGATTCGAAATTTCTTTTCAACGTTTTCTTCTATGGCCTTACCCATGGTGTCTATTTTATCATTTTGCAGCTCCAATTTTTGGTTAAGGTCCTTTGAAGTCTGGTCTAATTTCTCAAGTTTCTGATTAATGTCCGCTGATTGTTGTTTAATGTCCACCAATTGTTATTCAAACTTCTGATGCATGTCCGCTGATTGTTGCTCTAATTTGTTCATCATTTGTTGCATTAACTGTGTTAGAGCATCCGATGTACCAGAGCACTCATCTCCACGAGCTTCTTTGATTTGGAACTCGAAACGATCTGCATCCTCACCCTCAGCCTGGAGTGTCTCGATCATACGGCTGACAAGTTCAGACTTGCTCCCTGTCGTAGGTAACTCGCGTCTACTGAGCTCTTCCTTCAGCTCCGTTACTTTTAAGCCTTTTAAATAACGCGGCATTTTCACTACCGATTATTTCCAGTTTTTCCGCGATTCGAATTCACTTAAATTTACGTCACTGCTCACTAAATCACTCGAGATTATTCGATTTCACAAAATTCTCACTGTCCGTTCGAGCATTTTAGTTCCGCGATTTTACTTCGCTAATTAAAGTCACTGTTCACTAGAGCACTCGAGAATATTCGATTTCACAAAATTCTCACTGTCCGTTCGAGAATTTTAGTTCCGCGATTTTACTTCGCTAATTAAAGTCACTGTTCACTAGAGCACTCGAGAATATTCGATTTCACAAAATTCTCACTGTCCGTTCGAGAATTTTAGTTCCGCGATTTTACTTCGCTAATTAAAGTCACTGTTCACTAGAGCACTCGAGAATATTCGGTTTCACCAAATTCTCACTGTCCGAGAATTTTAGTTTCACTTTTCCGCTCTCACAAAATTATCCGTTCCGAGAATTTTTAATTTCACTCGCGATTTTTAACCCGAATTTATCCTTGAAATCCCACTTCTGACACCAATTGTTGCGAGCTAGGGGATCGCTGATTTCAAAGGAAAACACAATTCGTTTAAAAATAATGAATAATTTTATTTAATCGCACTTTTCTTTATTTCTTGATCACTTCACTAAATTCGCTCTAAAACTTAATTCGTACAACTCAGGAGCACTGCCAATCTATCACTTGTACCGATTCGCGTTCTTCCACCGATAGGTGTCGCCAAAATCTAACTAACTCGTTGTCTGAAAGTTGGCGGTTATTTATACTAAGTCTCCCAGACAGGTGTCGTTGTGTGTGTGTGTCTAGAATGATTGGCTACATTGTGGAGCTCGGTAGAAGTGTCTGGAAACATGTGTATAGCGTTTCAAATGTTGATGGACTTTTCTCGGTGTTGCTGGGGACGTCGAGGTTGTCAGATTTATAACAATATTAATTTTTCAGGGCACATAATCGAATTCCAATTGCATCTTGATAAATAACTAACCGAATATATATATATACACCAAAAAATTCAAACTTAACGGTTTCAACCCAGATTTGCATATGCCAGACTCCTGGACCGAGTAGCTCAGTTATACAGTGACTCTACACGAAACTAAAGACAATTAAAAGTACTTTAAGGATGTACTAACTATAGTTGTAATGTAAACAAGTATGTTTAACTTACCGTGGCTATAAAGTCATGAAGAGTTCCAATACAGGAGCAAAAAAAGGAACGAAAACTTCACGCACCAATGCTCAAGAAAACTAAAGTAAAATGGCCGCCGTAGTTGAGCAATAACAGGATGGTCTAGTTCTACTTAATGTAGCACCTCCTTGCACCAAAAAACTTCATTCCGCCCCGGTACCCCGTTTTGAAAACATGTAACTCGAACAAAGCGCCATATGGTCCAAGTCACTGAGTGCGCTTTAATCGTTAGAACTTGCAAAATTTATTTTGCATTGCTCTCAATAAATAAATGATTTGAATCGCTTCACTCCTTCCAGCACCTCCTATATAAACTGCACTTCTTCATGAAATTCTATAAACCGATTATCTCAGTACGTATACCATTTATCGGTCTCCAATTTTGTACTACATCCTTAATTAGCAAGGGGGTAGTTGTAGGATGAGGTTTTACCAATTCCTGCAACTATCTTTGGAGACTAGCGTCTCGACGGACCCGAGCTAACTATCCCCCTCTGGGATGGGGGCTGTAGAATTCACCCACAGCCAGTCCTGCTTGCCCTAAAAATGGCAAATGGACACTCACTGGATCATGGGCTTATCACCCGTGATCTTAAGACCTAAATGATACGAGAAACAGATACATCGCCTCGGATACGGAACGACTTTTGGCATTCGAAAACGGACTATGATTGGCTTCTGGAACGTCCGAACATTGAATGACGGGGGAAGAGCTGGGGTTACTCGGTCCTTGCACCGCCAATCGGTGACCGACCGTGAAATGGAGCACTATAACATCCAAATCTTGGGCTTGAGCGAGGTCAGGTGGACAGGATCAGGAGAAGAACGAACCCCTAGCGGAAACACTATTCTGTACATTGGCCCTGAAAGTGAAGCCAGAAATGGCGTGGCGTTCGTCCTTACGCCGAGAGCGAGAAACAGTCTCATTAGCTGGGAACCAATCTCGGATAGGATTATCGTCGTCAGGCTCAGGACCAGTGTCAGAAACGTCACAATTCTGCAGTGCTACGCACCAAATAATACCGCAACATCTGGTGACAAAGAGGAGTTTTATAGCCAACTGAGTGCCACCTTCGAACGTGTTCCAAGAGATGATATTATTATCATCTCAGGAGATATGAACGCCCAGGTTGGATCGGACAACACTGGACTAGAACACGTCATGGGAAGGCATGGTGACCCTTGGGTCGACGCGTCACGACCTTGGATTAAGAGACCCGAAAACGGCGAATTATTTGTGGAGTTTTGTAGTACTCGGCAAATGGTCATCGGAGGGACCCTTTTTCCACACAAGAGTCATCATAAAACATCTTGGGTTTCCCCTGATAGTGCTACTCAGAACCAGATCGACCATTTGGCTATAAGCCGCCGATGGAGAAGATGTCTCCTCGATGTGCGAGCAAAACGTGGAGCTGACGTGGGGAGCTTGATGGTTGCCTGCTTGAGATTGTGTACAGCAGCTATCCGACGACCACAAATTCTTCAAATGAAGCGCAAGCTTAATGTGGATAAACTTAAAGATCCCAACAAAAAATGCGAATACACCACTATTCTACGCGAAAAGTCATCCACATTGGGTGAATATGAAATGCGCACACTGGACGCCAATTGGGAGGCAACCAGAAACACTTTTCTAACTAGTGCTGAAGAGTCTGTGGGACATGTGCAAAGCGGTGAGAAACCATGGATGTCGCAAGACACATGGGTCAAGGTTGGCAACCGGAAAAAAGCCAAATTGACAATCATCTCTCAACCCGATGTCAACCAACGAACGCCCGACTTGAGGCAGAACTACCGCGATGCTCATATACAGCTTAAAAGGGCTGTTAGACGCGACAAGAGAAAGGCCATTGAAGATCTGGCAAACAAGGCAGAATCTGCGGCTTACCTTGGAGATATGGGTTCACTTTTCAAAATCATGAAACAGTTGACGAACAGGAATTTCACCGCCAACCACCTGGTGAGAGATGTCAACGGAACTCTCCTTAATATGAGTGAACACCAGTTGCGGCGATGGAAGGAATACTTCTCTGATATTTTAAACATCTTGTCAGAGGAAGATATTCCGGAAACAGAACAACTACCAAACATCCAACCGCAACAATCCTCTATTAGGGACGATCCCCCAGATAAGGAAGAGATAGTTTCCGCCATTCGGTTAATGTCGGGAAGGAAAGCTCCAGGTATAGACGGACTACCAACCGAACTCCTCAAAGCGGACCCGGAAATCACAGCCGATATACTCCTTCCACTCTTCACTAAGGTGTGGTGTGAGGGAAGATATCCGACTGAATGGAAGGAGGGCGTCATTGTGAAAATTCCGAAGAAGGGCGACCTTCGGGATTGTGGCAATTGGCGTGGTATTTGTCTACTTACTGCCGTATCAAAAATTATGGCTAAGGTAATTCTCAATACCGACCACACAAATACCCTACGGATAATATTAGAGCAGTCAGCCGAAATGGGTTCGCCACTACATCTCATGTTTGTAGACTTCGAGAAGGCTTTCGACAGCGTTAAGCGAGATTACATGTGGAATGCTTTGCGTAGGAGGGGTATTCCAGATAAGGTCATAGCTATGATTAAAAAATCCCACGAAGATGCAAGGTGTCGCGCCTTGCATAGAGGAGAGCTGTCCGAGAGCTTCCCTGTGCGAACGGGTGTCAGACAAGGCTGCATATTATCACCAGCCCTGTTTCTGGTGGTAATAAACGACATCTTGAAAGCTGCACTGGAAGGCGGGGAAGGTAAGGGTCTTCAATGGAGACTATTTAAATCTTAAGTCACCTTGATTATGCTGATGACGTGTGTTTGCTTGCACATAACCGTTCGGACTTAGAGTCAAATGTTCGCTTGTTGCATTCTAAATGCAAAGAGGCGGGACTGAAAATAAATGTGCGTAAAACCAAGTACATGCACATGGGTTCGAACGCAAGCACACCGATTGTTCTTAACAGACAGGATGTGGAAGAGGTGCAAGATTTTTGCTATCTTGGAAGCATTGTCAGCATGGACGGCGGAGCCGAAAAGGATGTTGAGGCTCGGCTAAATAAAGCCCGTCAGGCCTTCGGTATCCTTTCCCCTTTCTGGAGGTTAAGAGAGATCTCCCTTCGCACGAAGCTGCGAGTTTTTGACGCATGCGTCAAATCTGTGTTGTTGTATGGTTGTACTACGTGGAAAGTGACCGTTCGACTTACCAAGAAACTACAGACTTTCGTAAGCCAATGCCTCCGGCGCATTTTAGGAATATTCTGGCCAGAAGTGATCTCCAACGACGAACTTTGGAGTACAACTGGCCAGACTAAAATAGGTATTGAGATTCAACGGCGGAAGTGGCAGTGGATCAGTCATACTTTGAGGAAACCAGAGCAAAATATCGCAAAACAGGCTCTGGATTATAATCCTCAAGGAAGACGTCGGGTTGGTCGACCATGTAACACATGGAAGCGAGCAGTTGAGCATGAGGCCAGAGGAATAAACAAGTCCTGGCAACAGCTTAAGTCCGATGCTCAGGATCGCGCCTTGTGGAAGAGAGTTGTTTCTGTCCTATGCCCCTATAGGGGGTCTTAACAGGAATTTGAATTTGAATCCTTAATTAGCATTATTATTAAGATCGGAAAAAATTAACTGATAAGCTTCACTCCATCCACCCACTCCCATACAAAATAACACAATTTCTCAAATTTACAAAAACAAAATCGGTTTTCTTCAAAGAAATTAATGTCACGGATCTGAAATTTGAGAGATATCAGTTGCATAATATGTTATTCATTTTTGAAAAAATCACTAAAAACCCTTCAATCCTTCTATCACCTCCCATTCAAACTGCACAATTTCACTAAATTCAATACACTAATTTTCGCAGTGCATATTCAATTTCTGAAGCCTAAATTTTGTATGAAACATTTTTGTAGCTACTCTAGCATGATGTGAAGCAAATTAGTTCAATGCCCATTATCCCTTCTACCGCTCCCCATACTACATCTCTTGAGATCACAAAAATTTTATCTAGAGTATCAGTCGTCATCCTGTTATGTTTTTAAATAAACACCACATACCACGGAATTGCGAATCTCTAGATTTGTATAATTAATTTATAATAAAGCTTTCTTTTTGAAATAAATGGTTCACCTGTAAATTGAAATTTTTCGAATCGTAAATCGATTTTATTGCTTTCAGCAAAAGTGCAATCAGTCCAACCCTCACATCCGTTACGCTCGCTTAGATCGATTTTACTTCCCCATTTCCTTTTAGTCGTTATGTTTTATTTTCCTCAGCCCCTTTTTAATTCGATTTGAGATCTTTATTTATTTAACCATCAAAAATAAGTGGGGAACAGTGGGTAATAGCATTATGTTAAATATTGCGCAGTTATGTTTTTTTTTTCGTTCTTTAGTGGAATCAGAATCGGCGTAGTGACAGTAAAGTTGTGAAGTTCAATAAAAGGTGATTTGGCTTTCTGAAATTTTCTATGAAAAAATTGAAGAATTTCTCTTGTCCGTGCGTACTATTAAACATTTTATTTATACATTATATTTATAGAATATTTCCAACCCCCAAACACAGGAGTTTCGGCCCTTGGGGATAAAATTCAATCGGGCGCCTAAAATATCTCGTATGGAATTTCGTTGGGTTTTGTTTTCAGTGAAGTGAACTTGACCTATTCACGAACAAGCACACATATTTCATTCAGATATTTTCATCTTATAGTGAATATGAGCTGAAAGAATAAGGGACAGACGGCATCCTGGACACAATGTGAAGCCCATCAAACTGCTGATTGGCATAATATTTTGGAAACTGATAATAAGAGTCGTCATAATAATATTTACACTAAATTTATAAATTTATCTATCCAACAAAAGTTTCGTTTAATAGAAATTATAAGGAGAATTAAGAAAAGAATTAGGAGAAAAACTGGCTTCAGTCACAGTCAACAGGGAGTAATCTCAATCAATTCGAATGATACAGAAAAACAGGTATGATATTATTAGTGAGTTTTATTTTTAAGTATTCTTAATATTCTTCTTCTACAACAGCCCAAATCGGACCTTGGCCTCCTGACATTCAGGTTCCTTAACATTTTTCATTACTTATTGTGGAAGGGTTGTTAGCCCTTCGCACAACCGTCTATCAACGAATTTTTCATTTTCATAGATTGAGGTGACCAAGGTATATCCAAGCAGGCAATGCGCTGGAATTATGCATCGACCGAGATTTGAACTCGCGACCTTCGCATTGTAAACCAACACGCTACCCACTAGGCTACAACCTAGCTAGCTTCTTTATATTACAATATATTTAAAATTAAAAACAAAATATAGTATTTGTGGCAGAAAACGATTTATTTTTACTGGGAATACTATGTCGATGTTACATCTATGAACTAGCTCCTTAGTTTTTAATGAGTAGTCATTGGATTTATCTCCTAGGGATCGAGTATAGCCTAGTGGGTAGCGTGTTGTTCTGCGATGCGAAGTTCGTGAGTTCAAATCTCGGTCGACGCATAATTCCAGCACACTACCTGCTTGACATATATATATATCCAGGTCACCGCAAATCAAAGAAAATGAAAAATTCGAAGATAGAGGGTTGTGCGAAGGTCTAACAGCCCTTGTACAATAAATAATGAAAAATGTTTAAGAATCTGAAGGTCAGGAGGCCAAGGCCCGGCTTGGGCTGTAAGTTCCATTGTAGAATTTAGATTTATCTCCGTAGGCACTTAGCTCTTCGACGAATGATTCGATTGACTTCAAACTTGAATCTAAAGAAAACATCGAGCGTTGCAAAATGACTCTATCTACGTTAATGAAACATCGTTAATACATCGCACCAAAAAACTATCATGAGCGCTGCCTTAAGGTGACGTGAGACCCAAAACGGCGTTTTCGTTGAAGATGAGAAAATTTCGAATTGAACAATTATGCGAAAAACTCAAAATAGTTCTAGTAGTGATTAATTGGCTGGATGGTCAGGAGCTTATTGGGAAAAAACTACTTTGAAAATTCGATGTACCCTTAAATGATCATAAAATCTAATTGATTGGAAGTTCTATCCAATTTTTTCCCAAGACTGAAAACACATCAAACTTTACTATGTCAAAAAAGAAAAAAAAAGTTAAAAATTTTCTATATTTCATTAATAAATTAATTAGCACTACAAAAATATGACAAAAAAAAACCAAAATAAAATTTATTTTTTCCTTTAATATATTCTTAACAAAACTTATAAAAATTGAAGCCTGTTCGTGACTTTGTTTTATTGCTATAGCAACAAAAAGTTAGTAGTCATCTTTTAAAACAAAGGTAATAAATTTTTTTGAATATGGCAATTTTTGCAGTTATTAAAAACTATAAGAAAAGTTGTGGTCACATTACATTTTCGATTTTTTTTTTCAAATTTGTTCAATGCAAACCCTAGTAAATTTATTACAAATTAAATTCAAAAATATAAGGTTTCATTATCTTGTACCAATAATCAGAGATACTCTTTCAAAAATTGGCTATTTTCGCTGAAAATCGACATTTAAGACACATGGCCCCTTAAATGACGTAAAAAAATTAATTAAACCGATCACCTCAGCTTTTCTACTGGCTGCTAATTTGCCATCTTCTACAATTTCCTTCAAGGCAAGCTTTTCTGCAAAGGATTTCACAGCAGCTACCCGTGCACTCGTCTCCTGAATAACAAAATTTTCCAACGATATGTCGCTTAATCACGGGCAATGTTTCCAAGAAATTGTTTTGATGTCAGCGCATAATTATACAGTAAAAATATAAATCAAGTCAAACGACGATAGTTGCAAACATGTCTTAGTTCGATTTTACAGTAGCGGCGTTATATTTAGGTTTTCATTTTCGATCTTGTTATAGGAAATTATTAACGCAACTTTATTAAAAGCTTAAATGATAAATTGTTATTTGAAATAGAAACACATTAAATTAACGGATGGAGTGTAGTCGATTGTTTTTTTTTATCCTACTAATCTATATAAATATAATTGTAGTGTCTGTCTGTCTGTCTGTCTGTCTTTCCGGCTTTCACGCGAAAACGGCTGCACCGATTGCAATGAAACTTTCACAGATTATTAGCTCTGCCTCTGGGAGTAATCTGCTTTAGGTTTTATTTTTCTCCCCTCACGCCTTCTACCCCCTCCCATACAAAGTGACTCATTTTCAAAAACTTATAATAATCAAATTTTCATGGAAACTATAAAAGCTATTAATTTGTAATTTGAAATATATTATTTCTATTATAAATGCCATCTTTAAGTATATAAATAGTTTGAATCCCCCAAGTCCTTCCACCACCTCCCATACAAACTAAACTTTTTCATGAAATACTATACTACAATTTTCTCAGTACGTATAACTTTGATCGATCTAAGATTTTGTATTAAATCTTTAATTAGCATTGTTATCAATGTCAAGAAAAAATTAACCAATTAGGTTTACTCCTTCTACCCCCTCCCATACAATGTGGCACAATTCCACGACTTTGCAAAAACTCGATTTTCTTGAAAAGTGTTAATCTAACTAATCTAAAATTTAAAACACATCAATTGTATGGTGATTATAGTTGTTTCTAGAAAAATTATCAAAAACCCTCCACTCCTTCTACCACCTCCCATACAAACTGCACTTTTTCATGAAATACTCTAAACCAATTTTCTCAGTACGTATAAATTTGATCGAGCTAGAATTTTCTGATAAATCCTTAATTTGTATTATTATTATTATCGGGAAAAATTAACCGATTAGCTCCACTCATTCTACCCCCTCCCATACAATCTGACATAAATCCACTACTTTGCGAAAATTCGATTTTCTTCAAAAGTGTGAATGTTACTGTTCTGAAATATAAAATATATCAATTTAATGATAATTGTAGTTGCTTCTCAAAATATAACTAAAAACCCTCCACTCCTTGCACCACCTCCTATACAAACTGCACTTTTTCATGAAATATTCTAAACCAATTTTCTTAGTAAGCATAGCTTTGATCAAGCTGGAGTTTTGTACTAAACCTTCAATTAGCATAGTTATTATTATCGGGAAAAATTAACCGATTAGCTTTACTCCTTCTTCCCCCTCCCATACAATGTGGCACAATTTCACGATTTTGCAAAAACTCGATTTTCTTGAAAAGTGTGAATCCAACTGATCTAAAATTTAAAAGATATCAATTGCATGGTGATGATAGTTGTATCTAGAAAAATTACCAAAAACCCCCCACTCCTTCTACCACCTCCCATACAAATTGCACAATTCACTAAATCCAATGCACTAAGTTTCTCAAGTTACCTATTCAGTTTTTCAAGCTTAAATTTGGTGCAAAATATTTTTATAGCTACTCTAGCATGGTGTGAAAAAAATTATCCCTTCTATCACTCCCCACACAAAAATTCTTAAGATTACAAAAATTTCGATTTCATCGGTAGTATCATATAATGGGGCTTTACGCACAATCGAAGTCCTGTTATGTTTTTAAGCTTAATGTCATTTTATTTGGGCTTTTTTCATTCTTCTTATCATTCTTAATAATTTATGATTCTGACTCCAACAAAATATAAAACATTGTGTTCAAAGAGCCATTAAAGTAAGCGGATTATATATCCCATATAATGTATTACTAACTACATTCTCAAAAATTGCTTATTAATGCGTTTTTATGCGGACGAAGTCGCGGGCGTTTGCTAGTAATACAATAAAGTTTGCTATATCAATTTCGACTTGACAAACTTTATGTGAACAGAGAAAAAAAATTTATTGTTGAGAGGCGGGGAAGAAGTGTAATAAATTTCACACCATACACTGAAATAGTCTTAAAAACATTTAATTTCACATTTCAGATCAATAGGCTTTGTAGTTTCGGTGTAGAAAGGGTAGAACTATATATCCCAGTCACGAGCTTGACTTTACTATTTCGTGTAAAATTACACGCACGAAATTTGAACTTTCTAGCTCAACTTGTTCTCGAACTAGAGAGCGCACAGACTTACTAGCAAAGCTAAAAGAATCATTTTTTGCCATAATTAATTTTATTACAATTGCAACCAATTTTGGGAAAAACTATCAACTTGACCACACTCTTTCTACCCCTGTACTTACCAATTTTTCGAAATTTCGGAATTTCAATAAAATAATTTTCCTTCAAAACCGTTAAAGCTATCAACTTTAAATTTTGAAAAAAGTATACATTGATTCGAATACTTTTTCTAGCCCCTCCCGTACAAATGCACAATTTTGATAAATGCATTTATTCAATTTTCATTGTAACTAGAAAAAGTACAAACTTCAAATTTTGCCAGAATTTGTCCCTTAATAATTGCAATGAATACTAAAAAATGAACTTCAGTTCACTCCCTCTACCACCTCCGATACAAATTTTTGTTAGTGGTAATTTAAAAAAAGCATTTCTCGTTCGAACATATGAGAGCTATGAACTTTAAAATTGTAACAATGCAATGTGATTAGGATGTTGATAAGCAGATTCAAAATCATCCAAAATCTTCTATTTTCTCTGCCACCTCCCATAAAAATTCCATAAATTCACACAAAAATTGTTCAATTTCCTTGAGAATTATGAAAGCTACGAACTTTAAATTCAGCTTGAAACATTTTGTATACTACATTCGGTGTTACATACAAAAACTACAA
Organism: Chorisops tibialis; assembly: GCA_963669355.1. Taxonomy (NCBI): domain Eukaryota; kingdom Metazoa; phylum Arthropoda; class Insecta; order Diptera; family Stratiomyidae; genus Chorisops; species Chorisops tibialis. Next base: position 272,092,138 of record OY770262.1, read on the forward strand.
ACCTCTTCCCTCTGCTTTTACCATCTCCTACACAAAAGTCACAATTTACTATTCGAAATAATTTGAGATGACATATTTTCTGGTACAATAAACTCTTTCCTATTTCATCTAGAGTATCACATGATTGGGCTTTACGCCCAATCAAAACTCATTTATGTTTTTTACTTTATTATGTTATTAATAATAAAGTATTCATTGTCTATATGCCGTACGCACATTAACTTCCAAAGCGTTCATGATAGAAAGTTCATTTTTCGGGTGGATTGTAGATGGTTGCGGATCTTAGGCGGAGGCGGGAGAGCGCTAAGACCAAAAATTAAGAATTTGAATATCTGAACCATGGCTCTAGCTCAATCAATCAAATTCCTGTTAAGACCACCTATAGGAGCATAGGACAGAAACAATCATCTTCCACGATCCTGAGCAGCGGCCTTCAGCTGTTGCCAGGACTTGTTTATTCCTCTGGTCTCCTGCTCAACCGCTCGCTTCCATGTGCTACATGGTCGACCGACCCGACGTCTTCCTTGAGGATTATAATCCAGAGCCTGTTTGGCGATGTTTTGCTCTGGTTTCCTAAAAGTGTGACAGATCCACTGTCACTTCCGCCTTTGAATCTCAATGCCAATTTTAGTCTGGCCAGTTGTACTCCAAAGTTCTTCATTGGAGATCACTTCTGGCCAGAATATTCCTAAAATTCGTCGGAGGTAATGGTTCACGAAAGTTTGTAGTTTCTTGGTAAGGCGAACGGTTACTTTCCACGTAGTACAACCACATAACAACACGAGTTTGACGCATGCGTCAAAAACTCGCAGCATCGTGCGAAGGGAGATCTCTCTTAACCTTCAGAAAGGGGAAAGGATACCGAAGGCCTGACGAGCTTTATTTAGACGAGCCTCAATATCCTTTTCGGCTCTGCAGTCCATGCTGACAATGCTTCTGAAATAACAAAAATCATGCACCTCTTCCACATCTTGTCCGTTAAGAACTATCGGTGTGCTTATGTTCGAACCCACGTGCATGTACTTGGTTTTAGGCAGATTTATTTTCAGTCCCGCCTCTTTTCATTAAGAATGCAACGAGCGAACATTTGACTTTAAGTCCGAACGGTTATGTGCAAACAAACACACGTCATCAGCATAATCAAGGTAATTTAAGATGTTAAATAGTCCCCATTGAAGACCTTCACCTTCCCCACCTTCCAGTGCAGCTTTCAAGATGTCATTCATTACCATCAGAAACAGGGTTAGTGATAATATGCAGCCTTGTCTGACACCCGTTAGCACATGAAAGCTCTCCTCTATGCAAGATGCGACGCCTTGCATCTTCGTAGGATGGTTCTAACTAGGAAGCTGAAAAGCAACATATACATAGAGGGGTTTATGGGATAACTTTAAAGATAATTAAATTTTTGTATCCATTGTGGTCCGAAATGGAGAAGGGGGGGGCGGGGGGGTTAAAAACAAATTGTCGGCCGAATTTTTTTTTTAATGATTATATCTTCGAAATTACTTACCATAAACAATTCATATTTTGGGGCCATTAAAGTGGCATACAGATCCACCTGAATCAGTTTAGAGGGAGCCTGATTATTGTAAGAGTGGAGTCAGGGGGTGCAAAGAAAAACACTTAAAAACGAATATCTCAACTATCTCTTATGCTTTATGCTATGCAATCGAAACTTGGAGCATATATGTATATATTAAGCTATACCGGGAAAATAAGGGTAAAAATATAACATTTGGACATAATATGTAGTAGTGGGGGGAAATGGGGAACATTTCAAAACTGGTCCACTCTCAAAAATTTCATACCGTTGTATCTCAAAACCAAAGGCAGATATTAAATTGAAATTTTGTACATATTTTTAATTTTGGTAAACATTTTAAGTTGTGGGGTGTAAGAGGAGGGAGGTGGTAAGCAAAAATGTCGAAAATTTTAAGTGTTCTTAGTGATCTGGTGACAGATACAAAGTTTAAATTTTTCATGTGGATATACATATTGTTACAGATCTGGCAACCACGCAATTCGATCTCTCTTTCGAATCGTCGAGAATGACGTAGAACATTATCCCCTACTGTGTAAAACGCCATCTAGAACGTTCAAGCAAAACCCGGAACATTCTAGTATAGACACACACCCAGAATTGCCTCGAATAGTCCCAAACATTCTAGTTAAGACACACGCCTAAAATCGCCTGACGGATGTTTACTATAAAAAGAATGCAACTACCAGATAGCAGTCAGTCTTTGAACGAAGTTCATGGAAGACACCAACCGGTGTAAGTAAGCGAAAGCGATAGATCGGCGGTGTTACTGGGTTGTGCGAATTAAGTTTTTAGAGCGAATTAAGTGAAGTGATCGGGAAATTGTGTAAAAGTGCAATAAATAAATTATCCTTATATTTTAAAACGAATTGAGTTTTCTTTGAAATCTGGCGAACCCCTAGCTCGCAACAATATGTATCTATTTGATATACATGCAATTTTAAGGTAGAAATTTTGAAAATTCGCGGAATGCATTTAAAAAAAATCCCTAAAATGAAAATATGAAATATTAACTGGACGAATACCTACAGAACTTCTACCCCCTCCCATACAAAATTATTTTTTCGACCATTTTTAAGAAATCAAACGCATCCTCAACTTGTCACAAATATAATAAAGTTGCGCCCGAATTATTGGCTGTTTATTTTCTCTGAACCCTATTTTTTAGCGTTACAAATTTATGGAAAACTTGCAAATTATTACTTATACTGCTTATATATAACTGACATTCGCCTAGCTAGATACATTGAGATAAATGTCTAGCATATTTGTGTTCAAAATATATCAAGATGGGCTTACCCTGGCCACCAGTTTCACCGGTCATCTACATCACCGGGTCCCGGGTACGCCGAGCACACGGATGAGCATCCCCAGCTCCCCCCTGTGTTGGGGGCTGAATATTTCAATAGTAAATAAATGATACTAGAAATGAAATAATCGGCCTCGGCAGTTTTAAGATATACCCACTTGACTCACTATTTGAAACACTTCTCGACATAAAACAATATATATACAATATACAATCTTTACACCAATCAAAAACGGTTATTTCGGATAAACACAAAGATCATAAACACACTGGAAGGATATTTCTATTTCAAAATGTTAGAGTATTATTTTGAAATATTTAAATGAAATCTGAGAATATACATACTTTTTGCAATCCAACTTTTGTACCGCTAAATACTGAAATACGACTCGTACTGAACCTTTTTGGGTACATAATCTTTGTTGTTTAACCCATAATTCGCGAACGCTTTAAGCTATAGAACTAACATTTTTTCCGTACTATTTTTAGTAAAGTAAGCGATCAATTAAAAATTATTAACATCACCCCACCCCTTCCATTGCAATGTTTTCTTTTTTCTTTTTGAAAATTGTAAATTCTTATAGGATGGGTAGCAAAGGTAAGAGAATCGGAACAAATATTTGTAACGTTAATTGTATTAACTTCACTATGCTTTGGAAAAATATTCTAATCAATCGTCTGGAAAGTTTCAAAGAAGAAGCAAATTTATTTACAATCAAAAATTTTCGTGAAATTTATATGGGACGTGGTAAAAAAAAAGCCAGATCCTTCGATCCACTAATAAGCTTGAATTTATTTATTATTATTTAAATTTCTTATCACTTTTAGCTAACATTGAAGAAGTTTCAGCTTGATAGCTCAAAGCGTTCGAGAGTTACTTAGCAGACAGACGGACTGACCGTCGAGGGTTTTGAGCGACAACTCACATTTTTGTACCCTTGGCGAGTCTTATTTCTAAGCGTTATAAACATCACAGCAACTTCTCGCTATCCTTCCTTTTCGTAAAAGCAGCAGAACATAGTGCTATGGTATGTTAGAATTTTAAATGATCATTAGACAAGAAACCGTCTTATGGAATCGAATTATCATCATAGTTCGCCATCATCAATAATAGTATAATGAAGGAACCTTTTCCAAACCATCCAGTGTGAAATCTTAAAACCATAGCAAATCACATTGCAAGTGGCCTATATATCATCTCCCACTCAAGTTACTGGAAAACCACAGCATCCTGTTTTCCTCCCTTCCCGCATACTGCATGTGCTATACCGGACGAATCCTTTTATTCGGATACGAGTAACTGAAAACATAACAGATTACGTAATCACATAATTAAATTAAATTCTGCAAACGGAGACACACCAGAACAGAACCAGTGTCTCCTTGTTTGCAGTACAAATTACAATTGAGTTTGCCCGAACCCCTGTGACTGTGAATGTAAAATGGAATTGAGCCTGCCAGAAGCAAGAGCTCTGCCATTTTGGTATAAACAAACGGCAGAGGGTGGTTCTGAATGCTACCCTTCGTTCAGAGTACATCTTCCTGTGCTCTTCACCCAATTGAATTAAAATAAAATTCATGCAAATTCTTGCAGTAAATCGTTAACAAATAAATCACAGTAAATCCCGGAATGATTAACTTTAACCCCCCTTTTTAAGAGTGTTAAATACTTGTACCCCAAACAGTTTTTCTAAATCGCTCGCTACCATTCTTTCGGGTCGAATAGGGTGGAAAACAACATACGAGGCAGGACATCATACGTATGGCTCGGGGAGAGTTCCGAAGCCGTACACCTTTCGGATTGTGACTTTTGTTACATGAGGAGCCTACTATGAATATAGATAGCCAGACGTGAGCAGAGTTTTGGTGTTCCTCGTGCTCAAGCCCTAATGAAAATGGTAACGTTTTTGTTTGCACTTGCAAATTGGTCGACAAACATGAAAATAAAAGTTGGCATTATTTTTCGGGGAGAATTCCCTATTTCGGATGAAAGGAATGTTGATGATCCGTCTTCATTGCGTTTGCTATAAATGTATTTATTTTATTTGTTGTCCCTTCCTGGAAAAATTAGAGCGAATGCTAATCATGAATGCAGAAGCGTAATATTCTAAATAAATAAAAATGTTAAATGTTATGAGTAAGGGAGCTTGGCAAATTCTTTCATTCATCATAGTTTTTCAACAACCACCAATCCGATAATCATCAAAATTTGCATAGGGGTTGCAAAATATGCAAAATTGAAACCAAAAAATTGGATTACAAATTTTGCGATTACCCCAACTTTTCTACGCCCTCACATACAAATGAATTGTTTAATGAATATGAATTACACCGAATTTCTTGGAATTCAGAACTACGAAACTGATGCAATATACAGAACATTTTAAACGAGATACAAGTGATTAATACAAAAATTATTGTTATCTCTCCAGTGAATATAAAAATGAAATTATTGGCGTAGCTTTCCGCAAACTTTAGATGTGAAATTTTTCTCTTAATGCTGTATATTTTACGGACGCGAGTAATCATGCTGAGTTCACAAACCCACTGCCTCTTACAGCATATTATTAATTAAAAGTAGAATGTTTTGAAAGTGTCATTTAATTTTTATAATAATAAAATAATATTTATTACTGACCTTTGTGCATTTGATTTTCATGTTTTCTACATTTTGCTCTTCTATTCTGGAACCAAACCTGAAATTAATATAAACGGAAATTTAAAATATATTGTTCATCATTTTAGTTGGTTATACTATTTAATGGTGGGATTGAGATTATTTGTTGTCCTGTAATAAATTCTTTGGCCACGCCATTATCCCTTTACTGTTGCCCGAAAAACTTTTCATAACCATTTAACTCTAAATCTAGGGTGTAGCCTAGTTGTTAGCGTGTTGGTATACAATACGAATCCCGGTCGACGTATAATTGCAGCACACTGCCTGCTTGGATATACTTTAGTTACTTGAATCTACGCAAATGAAAAAAAAATCATAGATAGAGGGTTGTGCGAAGGGCTAACAACCTTTCCACAATAGGTAATGCAAATTTTAAAGAACCTTAAGGTCAGGAGGCTAAGGCCCGATTTGGGCTGTAGTGCCATTGTAGAAGAAGAACCATTTAATACCTCTTAGGCTCATTTTTCCAACATATTAATAATTTTCAGTCCCGAATTTACAATTAGTCAAATTAGGCATTTTCCTGAGATGGAAAAATTTACGGGGCGGAAAGTTTTTCTAAAAAATAATTATCAAAAGGGTGGGTATAAATTCTAGTATGAGAAAAGCCATCTTAGAAAAAATCCCCGGTGCTAAAAAGAAATATTTTGCTAGCAACTACATTCTAAGACAAAAAAATCCAGCAAATAGACCATCACCATCTTCATGGCAAGCACATTCTAAAAAAAAACAATCCAAACTCGGAATCCACTATCATCGTCCTGGCGACCACGCTCTAAAGCATAACAGAATTATGATTGCGATACTCTAGATGAATTGGGAGATAGTTTAATGTTTAGGAAAATATAATTTGTCATCTCAAATTCTTTCGAATAGTGAATAGTAGCTTTTGTGTGGGGGGTGATAAAAGCAGAGCGGAGAGGTTTGCAACTTTGGTATATGATTCCGAATGTTTTAAGCAAAATGTTTCGTCTTGGGTTTAAAGTCTGTAGCTCATAATTTCCAAGAAAATTGGACATTGTTTTTCTGAAATTGGGGCATTTGTATGGGAGGTGGCACAGACATTGGCGGATTTTGAAACTACTTATCAACATCCATATCACCACGCTTTGTTCCAATTTTAAAGTCAATAGCTCTCATATGAGAAATGCTTTTCTTGCATTTCTAGTATGAAAATTTGTATGGGAGGTGATTGAATGAGTGGAGCGAAGTTGATATTTTTTAGCATTTATTGCAATGATTAATAGACGAATTCGGCCAAAATTTTAACTAACCACTTTTTTGTTTGTTTTAATGGAATTCAATATGCATTTAACAAAATTATGCAATTGTATGGAAAGGGGTAGAAGGAGTATGCCGATCAAAACAAAATTCGATGTTAATAGTATTTGCATTGATGTATTTTGCTCAAAGTTTCAAGTTTATAGTTTAGATAATTTCGAAGAAAAATGATTTAATTAAAATTTCAAAATTTCGTTTTCCGCCCATTTTGAATTATTTTGAATTTAGCCCTATTTTTTGTGTCAGTCGTGCAGCGTTTGTCGGACATTCTGTTCCATACATAACCTCCATGTCTACACTCTTCATTAAAATAAAAACATCAGAGTTTTTCAAATAAACACAGCATTTTTTTTCCAAATTTCAAAATAGCCACTCTTGATGGGACATCTACTATTTGTATGGCAGGGGATGGAAGGAGTGGAGGAAAGTTGATATTGTTTTAAAATTGATTTCAATTATAATAGAAAGAATTGTGGCAAAAATTCGTCCATTCGTCCGTTGACGAGTTTAAAATCCCTTTTTTGCTATATAAAACATAACAGGGCTACGATTGCGCGTAAAGCGCAATCTTACGATACTCTAGATGAAATAGAATTTTTTGTGATCCCAATTTCAGACTAGTGCCATTCATACTTTTCAAGAAAATCGATTTTTTGTGAAGTTGTGAAACTGTGTCATATTGTATGGGAGGGGGTAGAAGTAATGAAGCAAATCAAATATTTTTTTTTCATCTTAGTAACAATATTAATTAAATATTTATTACAAAATATGAGCTCAACAAATGTTATATGTTCTGAGAAAATCGGCTTAGAGCATTTCAGGAAAAAGTGTAGTTTGTATGGGAGGGGGTGGAAGGAAAGGGAGGAAGCAAATAATTTTTGTACTGTAGATTTAAATCATTAAAAAAGTAATATATACCAAAATTGATACCAATAGCTTTTATACTTTTTGAGTAAATCCATTTATTGTCAAATTGCGAAATTGTGTCATTTTGTATGGGAGGGGGTAGAAGGGGTGAAGGTAATCATCTCATTTTTTTTGACCTTACTAACAATTTTAAATAAATAATTGGTGCACAATTTCAGCCCGCTGAATTTTATAAGCACTGAGGAAATTGGCTTAGAGTAATTCATGATAAGTACAGTTTGTATGGGAGGTGGTAGAAGGAGGGAAAGGACATGCACAATTTTTATATGATAGATTGATATTATCATAAAAGTAATATATTCTGAATTTCAGGCCAATAACTTTTATACTTTTTGAGAAAATCCGTTTATTGTCAAATTGCGCAATTGTGTCATTTTGTATGGGAGGGGGTAGAAGGGGTGGAGCGATTTGACCCGTTCACGATCTTGACCTTACTTTTTTGTCAAAAACGACGTGTACAAAATTTGAACTTTCCAGCTCAACGCGTTCTCAAGCTAGAGAGCGCACGGACGGACGGACGGACGGACATCTGGTTTTGAGATTTTTGAGTGATAATATTAACTTCTGTATCATTCATTTTTTTCTCCGAGCCTTATTTCTAGGCGTTACAAACCTTAGAGCGAACTTATAATACTCTCAGATTCCATCTAGAGTATAAAAATTAAACCCGATATCTCAAAGCGTTTATTTACATTGTCATACCATTGTCATACCTTGCCATAGCCTGCTGAATGGGGCAGTAGAATACATCCATATCACGCCCTGGTTAGTCTAAAAATGGCAAATGAACGCTCACTAAATCATGGACTTATCACTCGTGATCTTCAAACACTAACCGATACGAGAAACGATTGGAGTGCCTCGGATACAGTAACAATTTGCGACAATCATAACGCGAGAAAAACAATTAATAATAAGAAACAAGGCCAAAAGAATCTGATGTGCACGGCGTAGCCCAATCATACGATGCTTTAGACGAAAAAATTTTTTTTTTATGAATTCAAGAAACTTCGTAGGGGAAATGGCAGATTTAACTGATTTAAAACGTATCAAAAGCATGTTGCTCATAGTTATTTCTGCAAAAGTCATTAAGAACTCGCCCCTCCCATACAAACCGCACAATATCACTAAATCCAATTCACTAATTTTCTGAGTACCAATTAAATTTTTGAATCCTAAATTTTGTATAAAACATTTTGATAGCAAGTGCAGCGTGATGTGAAAAAATTAATTCAATGTGTTCACCCCCTCTACCACTTACCCTACAAAATTTCTTAAAATCAAAAATGTCTCTTTCATCTAGAATATCGCACAATTGGGTTTTACGCCCAATCGTAGTCCTGTGATATTTTTTGTTTATTTTACTTTATTATTCTAATAACTAGCAAACGCTCGCGACTTCGTCCGCGTAAAAATGCAATAATAAGCAATTTTTGAGAGTGTAGTTAGTAATACATTATGTGGGATATATAATCTGCTTACTTTAATGGCTCTTTGAAGAAAATGGTTTGTATATTGTTGGAATCAGAACCATGAATTATTAAGAATGAAAGCAAGATACTCCCATTTTTATGGGCCAGGCTCGTGATCAAATGAAACCCGTGATTCGAGATCATATACGTGTTGAAGAGCGTTAAGGACATGTGAATAATTGTAGCTGGTGTTATTTAAAAAAAAAAACGAATAAAATAACATTAAGCTTAAAAACATAACAGGACTACGATTGTGCGTAAAGCCCAATCATACGATACTATGTGCAGATGAAATCGAAATTTTTGCGGTGTTAAGAAATTTTGTATGGGGAGTGGTAGAAGGTTTTGTACCAAATTTAAGCTTCAAAAATTGAGTAGGTACTGAGAAACTTAGTGAGGTGGTAGAAGGAGTGGGTGGTTTTTGGTGATTTTTCGAGAAAAAACCATAACTATCATGGAATTAATATACTTTAAATTTCAGATCAGTATCATTCACACTTTTCAAGAAAATCGAATTGTTATATAGTCGTGGAATGTGTCTCATTGTATGGGAGGGGTAGAAGGAGTGAAGCTACTCGGTTAATTTTTTTCCCGATATTCATAATAAGGCAAATTAAGGATTAAGTTCAAATTTTTACCTCGATGAAATTTAAATGTACTGAGAAAATTGGTTTAGAGCATTTCATGTAAAACTGCGGTTTATATTGGAGGTGGTGGAAGGAGAAGAGGGTTTTTGGTGATTTTTTGGAAAACAACTATATCATCATGCAATTGATATATTTTAAATTTCAGATCAGAACATTCAGATTTTTCAAGAAAATTAAATTCTTGTGAAGTCGTGGAACTGTGTCACATTGTATGGGAGGGGGTAGAAGGAGTGAAGCTAATCGGTTAATTTTTTCCCGATATTAATAATAATGTTAATTAAGGATTTAATACAAAATTTTAGCTCGATGGAAGTTATACGTACTGAGAAATTTGGTGTAAAGTGATTCATGAAAAAGTGTAGTTTGTATGGGAGGTGGTGAAAGGAGTGAGAAAACTCAAACAATTTGTATACCAAAAGACTGCATTTATAATAGAAATAATATATTCCAAATTTCAAATTAATACCTTTTATAGATTCCAAGAAAATTAGATTAATATATATTTTGAAAACTAATCACTTTGTATGGGAGGGGGTAGCAGGCGTGAGGGGAGTGAAATGAAACCAAAAGCAGATTTCATTCCGATGGACACCTAAAAAACTGTTTCATGACAATCGGTTCAGCCGTTTGTGCGTGAAAAGCGGTCGGACAGACAGACAGACTGACAGACAAAAATTTCAAAAATGTGTTTTTATGCTTATTTAGTGCTAAAATAACTCAAAAAACTAACTTATAGCCATTTATAAGCAAATAACAGACAGACACTACAATTATATGTATTAATATGTATAGATAAAGTATTGTTATATGCAGACCTGGTAACCCCGCCGCTTGAATGAAGAATTAGGTAGAACAGTATACCACTATGTAGAAAGCCATAATTAAAGATCTAGAGCTTTCCAGTATAACACATACACACCGAAGGAAGCTTCGAGAAATGTTCACACATAGTTCACACATACACACCGAAGGAAGCTTCGAGAACTGTTCTAAAATGTATAAAACCACGAAAGCTTTCAGCGAGCAGGCAGTTATTCAGCGATATTTATGGAAGACGCGAACCAGGAAAGCGATAGAACAGTACGCGGCGGTAGTGCCATATAGTGCGAATTAAGTTGAAAATCGAATTAAGTGCGAATAAATAAATTATCACTTATTTTTAAACGAATTGTGATTTTACTTGAAATCTCGGCGAACCCCTAGCTCGCAACAGTATTGTGATCGACACAGAAGAAAAAAATTTGATACCCTGAATTTTTATTTTTTCGCGTTTCATGACTAAATTAGCTCAAAAATGCAAAAAAAAAAATTTCTTTTTTCAAATGGTCATATCTTCGAAATTACTTATTATTATATTATATTATAAAAAATTCATATTTTGGGACCATTAAGATGGCATATAGATCCTCCAGAGTCAGCTTAGAGAAAAGCTAATCATTGTAAGGGGGAGAGTCAAGTGAGGTGCAAAGAGAAACACTTAAAAATGAATATATCGACTATCTCTTAAGTCATGTAATTGAATCTTGAAACATATATTAAGCGATACTAGCGAAATGTGAAAAAAATATAACATGTGGAAATAATAGTAGTGGGGGTAAATTGGGAGCATTTCACAAATGACATAATTTTCAAAATTACAAATTGTTATATTTCAAAATTGAGTACAGATATCAAATCGAATATTTGTTAAATTGTAGAACTACATAGTCTTTAATTTTGGTAATAATTTTAAGTTTAGGAGGTGTAATTTTGAGTAATTTTCTTAGGGCTCTGGTGAAAGATATAAAGTTTAAATTTTGCATATGGATCACATCTATTTATATACATAGAAGAAAAATAATAATTTGTTCCACAATTGTTATAAACCGACCCTTCCGGTCTAGGGTAAGCTAGGGTATAACCTAGTAGGTAGTGTGTTGGTCTTGTAATGCGAAGGTCGTGAGTTCAAATCCCGGTCGGCGCAATATATAATTCCGGCACATTGCCTACTTGGATATACCTTGGTCACCTCAATCTAAGAAAATAAAAAATTCGTAGAAATAGGGTTGTGCGAAGGGCTACCAACCCTTCCACAATAAGTAATGAAAAATGTTAAGGAACCTGAATATCAGGAGGCCAAGGTCCGATTTGGGCTGTAGCGCCATTTTAGATGTAGACCCTCCCGGTCTAACGTGCACAAGGTGTTTCATGTGCATTGAAAAACATAACAGAATTATGATACTCTAGATGAGATGGAAATGACTTTAATATACCGGAAAATATGTCATCTCAAATTCTTTCGAATAGTGAATAGAGACTTTTGCATGGGAGGTGGTAGATGTAGAGGGGGAGGTTTGTATTTTTCGTATATGACACCGAACATGGCATGCAAAATGTTTTTTGCTGAATTTAAAGTTTTTAGCTTTCATCATTATTAAAGAAATTGGTCATAGTTTTCCTGAAATTGGGGCATTTGTATGGGAGGTGGCAGAGGAAGTGGAGCGCTTCAGATGATTTCGAAACTGCTTATCATCATCCTTATCACCATGCTTTGATTCAATTTCAAAGTCGATTGAATTTATAAAACAGATATTAGTATGGAAGGTGGTAGAAGGAGTGAAGCGGAGCTGATAATTTTTTCTAACACTTATTTTAATTATTAAGAAACAAATTCTGGCAAAATTTTAAGTTTGTACTTTTTCTAGTTTAAATGGAAATCGATAAAATGCTTTTAACAAAAATTATGCATTTGTATAGGAGGAGGTAGAAGGAGTATACGGATCAAAACAATTTTTTCCGCATTATTACTATTTATATTTGTATAGCTTATACAAAATATCAAGTTGATAGCTTTAACAGTTTCGAAGAAAAATAATTTAATTTAAATTTCAAAATTTCGTAAAATTTGTATGGGAGGGGGTAGAAGGAGTAAGGTGAAGTTGATAATTATTTTTAAAACAAATTGCAATTATAGTAAAATTAGTACAGACAAAATTTCGTCTTTTCAGCTTTACTAGTTTCAATGAAAATCGAAAATATGTATTTTTCAAAATTGTCCATTTGTATGGGAGGGGGTAGAAGGAGTAAGGGGATCGGGTCAATATTCCGTGGTATTAATGACATCTATATCATAATACTTTGACTTAAATTTCAAGTCGATAGCTTAAATAGTTTCAAAGAAAAATCAATTTCTTTATATTTCGAAATTTCATGAAATTTGTATGGGAGGGGGTAGAAGGAGTGGGGGGATGTAGCCCATTCATGAACTTAAAGTTACTTTTTTGCTAAAAATTACACACAAAAATTTTTAGCGCTATAGCTCAAAGCTTTCGAGAGTTATGCTGTAGACAGACGCACAGACAGACAGACAGACAGACGGACAGACGGTCACTCGGAATCGAGGTTTTTGAGCGACAACAAATATTTCCGTACCCTTGGCGGCTCTGTGCTCTCCCCCTCCCCTCATAAAAACCAAACTTGCATAAACGAATAAAATATTGAGTACATGTGCTGGATCGTTTCCGCAATTAAGTGTTAAATTGACAACAGCCCTACCCAAGAACTCCCTTTCACTTAGGCTTCCCTAACCACTCTAACCTGCATATTGACTTTCCACGCATCCGCAACTTGTCCCAAGAATAATAAAGTTTCGCCCATCTTGTTGGCAGTTTATTTGAGATACAGCTACTAGGTGCATATTGAGTCTGTTCACATCAACTTTTGTCCACTACGGTCGCGTTTTAGATAAATCTTTGTAATTACTATCAAGCTTCATCAAGAAGGGTCTGCATTAACGATCCAAATAGTTTTTATAATATCTGTGGTGAAAGTATTCTTAGAAAATTTGCGTTGAGGAATTGTTCAGTGTTCAATATGGAAAAGTGTGATGAACATAAATGGTTAATTTCCTATTAGGACAACAAGGCGGCTATACCGAATATCCTTGTTTTATATGTTTATGGGATGTCAGAGCTAAATCAGAACATTGGACAAGAAAAGAATGGCCTTCTAGGAAAGCAGTAGTTCCAGGTAGATTTAATGTTATAAATGTACATCTTGTGCCACGAGATCTTATCATATTGCCACCTCTTCATATTAAACTTGGTCTGATGAAACAATACATAAAGGCATTAAGCAAAGACGGTGAATGTTTCGAGAAAGTTTCCGAATCTGAGTTCAGAAAAGCTCAAAGCAGGCATATTTGACGGCCCACAAATTCGCAAATTGGTGATCGATCTTGATTTCAGCAGTTCAATGTCAGAAATTGAGAAGACTTCATGGGTTTCGCTTATTTAGTTTATTCGAAATTTCTTAGGTAATAAAAAGGATGATGTTTACGTTGAGCACGTTGAAGAGATGTTGTTTCTCATCCAGCGACTTGGATGCAACATGAGCATCAAAGTACACTTCCTGCACAGCCATTTAGATCCTTTCCCTGAAAATCTAGGTGACTTGAGTAAAGAACGGGGCGAACGATTCAACCAAGATATTCGGACTATGAAGGAACGATTCCAGGGTCGCTGGAATGCACATATGATGTCCGATTTTTACTAGAGTATTCAGAGTATCACTTCGTCATTCAACAACAGGAGAAAATCATATAAAAGAAAATTCCCCAGTTTGTATTTTTTTTATAATTAAATATTTTTGTACGATGTTTTCTCAAAAAACACCCCATTCCCCTCTCTCCCTTATAATTCAAAAACTAGAGCTGATATATAAAAACTGGTAACATATTTGAAATTAGCGTCAAAGATTAACACAGAATCATGTAAAATATTCTATACAACAGACATGCTGTTGCACGGTGTTATTAAGAATGAAACCATGATGCTCGCATTTGTATGAGACAGGCTCGTGATCAAATCAATCCCGTGATTTGAGATCATATACCTATTGAAAAGCGTTAATTACATATGAACAGTTATAGCTTGTGTTAATTTTTAAAAAAGTCCAAATTAAATAATATTAAGCTTAAAAACACAACAGGACTACGATTATGCGTAAAGCCCAATCATACGATTCTATAGATGAAATCGAAATTTTTGTGATCATAAGGCATTTCGTAGTATGGAGAGTGGTAGAAAGGGTGACAGCATTGAACTAATGTTCAATGTTATTTCACGTCATGCTAGAGCAGCTTTAAAAATGTTTTATTCCACATTTAAGCTTCAAAAATTGAATATGATACTGAGAAAAATTAATACATTGGTTTTAGTGGAAGGAGTGGGGGTTTTTTAAATGATTTCTTAAGAAACAACTATAATTATCATGCAATTGATATATTTTAAATTTCAAATCAGTAACTTTCATACTTTTCAAGAAAATCGAATTTTTGAAAAGTTAAGGAATTCTGCCACATTGTATGGGAGGAGTTAGAAGGAGTGAAGCTAATTGGTTAATTTTTTCCCGATATTAATAATAATGCAAATCACGGATTTAGTACAAAATTTTAGCTCGATGAAAGTTATACGGACTGAGGAAATTGGAGTAAAGTATTTCATGAAAAAGTGTTGTTTGTATTGGAGGTGGTGGAAGGAGTAGGGGGATTCACATAATTTGTATTTTAAAAGATTGCATTTGTAGTAGAAATAATATATTTTAAATTTCAAATTAATAGCTCTTATAGTTTCCAAGAAAATTTGATTACATATTTTTGAAAAGGAGTCACTTTGTATGGGAGGGGATAGAAGGCGCGGGAGTATTGAAATAAGACTAAACGCAGATTTCATCTCGAATCATACCTAATAAACTCTAAAAGTTTCATTACAATCGGTTCAGCCGTTTTCGCGTGAAAGCCGGACAGACAGACAGACAGAGAAGAATTTTAAAAACGTGTGTTTCTGCTTAGTTATTATTACAGACATACATTACAATTATATTTATATGTATAGATTATGTTAAGTCATTCCGCAGATATAATTATTTGAAAAAAAATCGACTGAAATTTGGTTTATCGTGCCCCTTACTGACTACAAAATTGATTTATTTTTACTTTTTTTCCCATAAACCAATATATCCAACTGCCGAATTGTAGCTTTCAATTTTCATTTTTAGAGTAGTTTTCGATTTCGAATTTCATAACAAGCCCCCTAATTTTAGCCATTTATCTTCAACTATTTTAAAGCTACGGACAGAATAATATTCAATAACTAAAAATTTTCAGAAATCTCCTCACCCCTTCTCCCACCACCCATACAAATGCCACTATTTGAGAAAATTAAATGCACGAATTTTCTTGGAAAATATCAACATGAAACACGGCACAATTTTGTGATTATAATTTCAAGCTCCAAAAATAAAAAAATTACTTCGTTTAACCTTACAAAAACCACTTTACACCCAATTTTTGTTCTGTTATGTTTCAATTCCAAATTACATAAATGTTTAAAAACCGGTAATGCAGAGTAGCAAGTAAGGTGTAGCCTAGTGGGTAGCGTGTTTGTCTACAATGCGAAGGTCAGGAATTCGAATCCCAGTCGACGTATAATTTCAGTCAAGATATATCTTAGCCACCTCAATCTGCGAAAATGGAAATTCGTAAACAGAGGGTTTTGCGAAAGGCTAACCCTTTGACAATAACAAATAAAATGTTAAAGACCTTGAAGGTCAGGAGGCCAAAGCCTGATTTAGGCTGTAGTGCCATTGAAAAAGAAGAGTACAAAGTACACAAAATTTTCATTATTCACACAAACTTCAAATTAATCTCTTTAATATATTCGATTTCTTCTACTGTTTAAGAATGTGTAAACTTCTCAACGTTTCTCGAGTGTCTTCGCAAATACATGTGTACAAGAAAATCAAAAATGATTAGAAATAAATCACATTTTGATATAAGCAAAAGGCTAATGCAAACTGTAAGTAAGGATTGCTATATCATAAGTAAACACAAGTATGTGTAATGTATTGTACATGTGTATTATAGGATAGAATCCAAAATATTAGCCATTTAGATCAATTTGTGTCCATTCACGAGGACCAACAAACAAATATCCTGTAAGAATTATATGTTTTCAGACGTGTGGGGTGCAGCGCATACCTTACGTACTTAAGATGAAAAATCATAAGAAAATTCGTTCGTAGCGTATTCCTTCTTCTTTTACGTTTCCGAGTAGAAATTGATGTTACAATCTTTTTATAACAGCACTTACTGTATAGTCCAAGTTTGTTGAGGCGGTCAAGTGGTACGAAAGAAAATCCGAAAAATTTATGGCTATCGAACTTTTATGGCCATACCTTCTTGCATTTTCATGTTCCATCTCTCCAATGGTGTATGTTAAGTTTATCTGGTAGACAGTGCTATAGCATTGCACGTACGAGTAGGTTGTATACAAATTTGTATCTCTTGATATATTTCCTTATTTTATCATTAATTTAAATTTATAAGTGGCAGGGGATTTTTTTGAAAATATTTTTATATGCTGAGCTTTGCAAACTTTCAAAAAGTACTCAAGAGTTCATCAATATGCGAGTATGTAGCTAGTTTCGCGAATTGTGGACCAATACTTAAAGGAAGTTAAAAGTAAGTTATACTGGAACTTTATAATTCTTCTAAAAGAACAATTTTGTACATTTTCTTGTTCCATTTATTTCGAATTTGAAATGTTTTCTTTTAGTTTTCGGCCTCTCCATTAGGAAATTTTCGGTTTATTATTCTGAATTGTGTTCTGAATTTCCCGCAGGGGGTAGTTGTAGGATGAGGTTTTACGAATGCACGCAACTATCGTTGGAGAATAGCGACACCACGGACCTGACCTGTGAGATGGGGGCAGTAGAATTCTCCCACAGCCAGTCCTGCTTGCCCTAAAAATGGCAAATGGACACTCACTGGATTGTAGGTTATCACCCGCGATCTTAAAACCTAACTGATACGAGAAACAGATACAGTGCCTCGGATACGGACGAGTTCTACGCTAACAACTTTTGGCATTCGAAAACGGACTATTATTGGCTTCTGGAACGTTCGAATATTGAATGACGGGGGAAGGGGTCACTCGGTCCTTGCACCGCCAATCAGTGACATCGAAGACGATAACATCCAAATCTCAGGTGGACGCGATCAGTTTCAGTTTCAGTGCTTCGCATGAACTAATACCGCAACACCTGGTGAGAAAGAGAAGTTTTATAATCAACTGAGTGCCACCTTCGATCGTATTCCAAGAGGTGATATTATTATCATCTCAGGAGATATGAACGCCCAGGTGGGCTCATGGTCATCGGAGGGATCCTTTTTCCACACAAGAGTCACCATAAAACATCTTGAGTTTCCCCTGATGGTGTTACTCAGAACCAGATCGACCATTTGGCTATATGTCACCAATAGAGAAGATGTCTCCTCGATGTGCGAGCGAAACGTGGAGCTGACGTGGGGTGCGATCACCACTTGATGGTTCCCTGCGTGAGATTGTGCACAGCAGCTATCAGATGACCACAAATTCTTCAAATGAAGCGCAAGCTCAATGTGGATAGACTTAGAGACCTCAACAAAAAGCGCGAGTACACAACCATTCTACCCGAAAAGTCATCCACATTGGGCGAATATGACTGGACGCCAATTGGGAGGTGACCAGAAAAACGTTCCTATCTAGTGCTGAAGAATCTGTGGGATATATGTAAAGCGGTGAAAAACCCTAGATGTCGCAATACAGATGGGACAAGGTTGGCAATCGGAAAAAAGCCAAATTAGCAATCATCTCTCAGCCCGATGTTAATTAAAGACCATCCGACTTGAGACAGAACTACCGCGATGATCATATACAGCTTAAAAAGGCTGTTAGACGCGACAAGAGAAAGGCCATTGATGATCTGACCAATAAGGCAGAATCTGCGGCTTACCTTGGGGATATGTGTTCACTAGTTAAAATTATAAAACAGGTGACGAACAGGAGTTTCACCGCCAACGACCTGGTGAGAGATGTTAACGGAACTCTCCTTAATATGAGTGAACACCAGTTGCAGCGATGGAAGGAATACTTCGCTGATATTTTAGACATCTTGTCAGAGGAAGATATTCCAGAAACAGAACAATTACCAAAGATCCAACCGCAAAAATCCTCTATTAGGGACGATCCCCCAGATAAGGAAGATATAGTTTCCGTCATTCGGTCAATGGTGGGAAGGAAAGCCCCAGGTATAGACGGACTACCAACCGAACTCCTCAAAGCAGACCCGGAAATTACCGCCGATATAATACTCCCCCTTTACTGATATGTGGAATGAAGAAAGATATGCGACGGAATAGAAGGAGGGCATCATTGTAAAAATTCCGAAAAAGGGCGACCTTCGGGATTGTGGCAATTGGCGTGGTATTACTGCCGTATCGAAAATCATGGCTAAGGTAATTCTCAATAGGATTAGTGATATTATGGAGAGTACTCTCGAAGTTTATCAGGCTAGATTCCGTAAAGGGTCGTCTTGTACCGACCACACAAATATCCTACGGATAATATTGGAGCAGTCTGCCGAAATGAGTTCGCCACTACATCTCATGTTTGTGGACTTCGACAAGGCTTTCGACAGCGTTAAGCGAGTTTACATATGAAATGCTTTGCGTAGGAGAAGTATTCCAAATAGGGTCATAGCTATGATTAAAGAAACCTACGAAGATGCAAAGTGTCGCGTCTTACATAGAGGAGAGCTATCCGAGAGGTTTCCTGTGCGAACGGGTGGCAGACAAGGTTGCATATTATCACCAGCTCTGTTTCTGATGGTAATAAATGACATCTTGAAAGCTGCTTTGGAAGGAGGGAAAGTAAAGGTTTTCAATGGAGACTATTTAACATCTTAAATCACCTTGATTATTTTGATGACGTGTGCTTGCTTACACATAATCGTTCGGACTTAGAGTCAAATGTTCACTCGGTGCATTCTAAATTCAAAGAGGCGGAACTGAAAATAAATGTGCGACAAATCAAGTACATGCACATGGGTTCGAACACAAGCACACCGATTGTTCTTAACGGAGCCGAAAAGGATATTGAAGCCTTCGGTATCCTTTCCCTTTTCTGGAGGTTAAGAGAGATCTCTCTTTGACGCATGCGTGAAATCCGTGTTGTTATATAGTTTTACTACGGGGAAAATGACCGTTCGACTTACCATGAAACTGCAAACGTTCGTTAACCATTGCCAGCAACGCAATATTCTGGCCAGAAGTGATCTCCAACGATCGCCTCCTCGCGGTGCAGACTGGGTAATGCTAAAAGATCTACAGATAGGGGGAACAAGTCGAACAGCTTGCTGTCGGCTCCGTATCCTATCTAGATAGGGGGGAAAAAGTCGAATAGCTTGCTTTCGGCTCCGTATTCTATCTATGGTCTTTGGCGGATGTGGTAGGGGGGATCAAATCGTTCAGCTAGCTGTCGGTTCCGTATCCTATCGCAGCATTGATATTCTCGTAATCTGGACTGGTCATGTTTTAGGCAGATTTCAAGATATTGATGGCTACAAGGAGATTTATCTCTAAAGTGATTCGCAAGTGTACGTACTACCTAGATGGTGACCTTCGTAAAGTACGACGCTAGAGGAGTAAACCTCGCATATAAAAGTCCCCTAATCTACGGTGGAACAGCATATGCCAATGGATGAATGGTTAGTGGGTAACTAACCATTAATATGCGAACTCTGGATACCAGGCGCCCTCCAGTTTAAATTAGCCTTCCCCTGGTAATGCGGAGCTCTGCCAGGGGTGACTCTACGTTCTCGCGCTACTCGTGGGAATCACATGGATAATCCAAAAGTAACTGAAAGGGCAGATACACCCCCTGAAGCATCACAAAGACCGGTGATGTCGTAAATGAGGAGGAAAAAATAACAACAAATCCTCTACCAAAAGTACGTGAAGCAGTGGCTAGTCCTCCGCGCACAATGAAGAAAAACAGACCGCCACTCGAAGCGGATACCTATAAAAAGCCTCTAGTGGATGAGCAACTGTTATCAGCAGAGCTGAAACAGTTAACGCTAACAGAAAAGAAGAAAGGCTAAGCGGAGCTGCCCGGAAACGGTACTCTTACCATCGTAATCAAGGGAAAACCGCAAATGAAGCGTATGATCTTGCTTGCCAGCCGATCGTCAAGACGTTATCGCCAACACAGAAAAAGGCAATGAAAAGAGGTAGAACCTCTTCTACAACACCGCCATCTGTGGGAAGTGGTAACAAAAGGCCGAAAATAGTAAGCAAAAATGTAGTGCGTAGACCTGCAGATGAGGCTCAGCCCTCCATGTCGGGCACAAGCTACAGAGACGCAGTAAAGGGGATCAGGATCGGAATAATAAATACCGAACATCCTCATAAGATCCTTAAAGCGGAGCAGCTAGCTGCAATACAAGAAAACATACTGAAAGAGATTCCCAACGCGGCAAAAGAGGAGATAATTCCACAATTTGGTGGACTCAGCCTTAAGCCAGGTTGGATGCTGATCATTTGCCTAGATGAGCAAACTGCAGCATGGTTAGAAAAAACAGCAGAAGGCATCAAGCCGGACGAGTCCACAAACATCAGGGCAGTCCGGGAGGAGAATATCCCGCGATTAGAAATAATCACGGGATATTTTCCTCAAGAGACAAAAACAACAGAGGAAATTACCACCCTCATCGATGCGCAAAATGCTGGTTTGTGCGCCTCTAACTGGAAGGTTCTGAGCAGAAGAGTAGAGGGCACAAACACCATCATAACCTTCTCCATCGACGGCCAATCGATGGAAAAGCTTAAGCAAAGGGGGATAGAGTCTGCTTTAAATTCTCTAGCGTGACTCTTCGCCCTAAGGTCAAGGAGTTCAAAAGCGGCGAGCCGCGGTTGAGCGAAGATGACCATAACTCTAAACAAAATTATAATTGTCTCGAAGACTCAGAAACGACAATATATATCCTATGCCACTGCGAAGCAGTGGCAAGGAAAAGACGTAATCTTCTGGGGAAAGGTTTCATTTCCACCGAGGAACTAGCCAACATGGCTCCCTTACAGATACTCAAATTAGCTAAAGCTATTGAGTTATGGTAGGGTATAGGGGCAATAATCGCACAATAGGCCAAAAAGGCCGCAGTGCTCACACGTGTACTCCTAATATAAATAATAATAATAATAACCATTGCCAGCAACGCATTTTAGGAATATTCTGGCCAGAAGTGATCTCCAACGACGAACTTTGGAGCACAACTAAAATAGGCATTGAGATTCAAAGGCAGTGTATCGGTCACACTTTGAGGAAATCATAGCGAAACATCGCCAAACAGGCTCTGGATTATAATCCTCAAGGAAAACGTCGGGTTGGTCGACCATGTAGCGCATGGAAACGAGCAGTTGAGCAGGAAGCCAGAGGAATAAATAAGTCCTGGCGCCTTGTGGAAGAGAGTTGTTTACCGACTACCAAAAAATGTGTACCGAATACCAATTATTAAGCTAAATAAATACAAAAGAGAATATACATACATAGCAGTATTAAATTTTAGCTTCATAGCACCGATAGGTATTGAAAAAAACGGTATATTGGATTTCGCGAAATTGTGCAGTCTGTATGGGAGATGGCAGAAAGAAGATTTAAAGAAATTTATCATGATAATGGTAAATTTGAAATTTCAGTTTAGTAGCATTTATATCTTCCGAGAAAATTGACTTTTAAAAAAGTTGTGAAATTGAGCCAATTTCTATGCGACGGGACAGACGGGGTGGCACGATTTGGCCCATTCACGAACTTCAGCATACTTTATCAACATAAGAACCGTGTACAAAATTTGAATTTTCCAGCTCAACGTATTCTTAGAGTAGAGAGCGAACGGACGGTTTCGAGATTTTGATCGATAATAAATATTTGTGAACACTTGGTGACTCTGTATGAGCATCTCTTCGGGCTAAAAACTTCAGAGCAAACTTATAATAATCTAAGATTCCATTTAGAGTTAAAATATTATTCACTATTAAACCTGGAAAATCGGGTACATGTGGAAAAAATTTCCACAGCGCTTCATTCGTGCAATATAATATTGTACCAAAATTTTATAGCAGTAAGCGTGGGTGGAAAACACTCTCAAAATTACTCGGGCGAGACACCTCTGCTATTAGTTACGCCACTGGAAGGATGCCATCAAGACCAGCAGATTTGTGAATAGTGAGCTCCTTAAAAATTCTGGAGAAAAAAACCAGAATGTGGTGGCTTAGGGGATACTAGTTTGATAGTGGAAGCCGAGAATTTCTCGCAAAGCTCGATTAGCTTTCTCAACAAAATTCGTAATAATTTTTATCGCCATCGTAAAGGGAGGTTTAGAAGTACTTCCGTAGTTTTGGTTGAACGTTTTACCGAATGACCAAAAATTTCTTGTTCCTTTAGGGGTTTAAAGAATCTGAGTATGTAGGCCTTCTCGAAGTGGAACTGTTTCACTTTTATATTTTATTTCGAATAATTTTTCATCGCAGTAGCAACTGAAAATTTGTGCTTAAGAAATCTCACTGTCTGGAGTGGGAATCAAACCCACGACCTATTGACTGTAAGGCAAGCACGCAGCCCATTACGCTACTGAAGCCTCCTGAAAGTCAGGAGGCCAAGGTCCGATTTGGGCTGTAGTGATATTGCAGAAGTTGAAGAAGAAAAACTGCAGACAAACTCGCATCGCTTCTCGCGTTTACTCTGTCCATCCGCTAACGGTATGAGGGGAAAGTAGACGTGAATTTCAGCGAGTGAATTGACAACATGAAAACCTTTTATTCCCTGATAATTTTAATGCTGCCAGGAAGAAATTTTATATTACACTGCGATTCCTCTCTAGTTAAACCTCTTCGTAATCTCTACCATCTTCCATACTTTTCAGCGTGCTTTCCTCAGGTCTGAAAGGTCGCGAATGTTGAGCCAATTCCAAAGAAAGGAAGCAAAGCGAACCCCGCTAATTACCGCCCCATAGCCATTACCTCAGTGCTTTCAAAACTAATGGAAACTGCTGTCAATCGCAAGATAGTCAACTTTCTTGTAGATAAAAATCTCATTCATGATCACCAATATGGATTTCGCTCGGGTGGTTCTACAGGCAAACTCCTGGTCTATCATACTGAGCGTTGGAATTTCTGTATCCAGAAATTTAGTGAAGGTCAAGTTCTTACTCTTGACATCGTCAAAGCGTTTCACAAAGTTTGGCACAAATATCGCTTAGCCAAGCTAAAGGCCTTTGGTTTTAACACTTAGTTTCGTCAGTGGATTGAGAGTTTCCTCTCCAAGCGCTCTATTCGAGTCTTACTAGACGCAGTAACTTCTGCACACTTTTCACATTGATTCCGGCGTACATCAGAGCACAGTTTTATCTCCCACTATCCTTTAAATCTTCATAAACGATATTCTGTCATCTACTCTCAATCCTATTCACTGTTTCGCAGATGACAGCACCCTAGATAACATCTACCAATTTGACTCTCCTGCGGAGGTTCGTCTGACATTGGTGGCCTCATGTAATGAGTCGATACAATCACTGAAGTCTGACCTCAGTTTAATTCTGGAACGGGGCAGAAAAAACAGAGTAGAGTTTAATGCCTTAAAAAAGCAGTCCTATCATGTATCTCTTAAACATAATGTTCCAATGTCGGTCGCGTACAGTTTTCACCTTCTTCTTTACGTTACTGGGTGTAAAATTTAACAATCGCCTTGATTGGAGCCAACATATTTACGAAGTCGCTCTAGATGCTTCGAAACGTCTAGGTATTCTGCGGAAGTGTAAGATATACTTTTCTGCCTCCGAACTAGCTACCATCTATAAGGCTTATATCCGCCTACGTCTTGAGTATAACTCGCATCTTTGGGCTGGCGCCCCAAAATCACATCTAGCTTTGCTCGACCGTATTCAAAAACACGCAGGCCGATTAATTGGAGATGAGGTTATATCGGCCTCAATAGACTCTCTTGAGCATCGTCGAAATATCGGAGCACTCTGTATTTACTATAGATATTTCCATGGTAATTGCAGTAAGCAACTAAAAGCCTAATATCCACTCTATTTAATGCCCTCCGAAATAATCGCCAAGCTGCACGTCCACACGAGTACACTGTGAAGCCCTTGCCGTGGAGAACAGTGAATTTTGGGCAGTCCTTCATTCCTCGGATGACGGTGATGTGGAATTCATTACCAGGTAATCTCTTTCCAATGGGATACACCCTCTAACAATTTAAGAGCAACGTTTACCTCCAGTTCAAGGCCGCCTCTCCAGTGTTTCCCTACTAATTTTCCTATATCCACTTGTTTCCCTGTACCCATGTCGACTTAACTGTGCATCGCGCATTAAAGGGTGATCCCCTAAGTTATTTACAATGGCCGTAAAAAAAGTGCTTTGAAAAATTTGTTTAGTATAGTTGTTATGAAATTCTGGTACTTTGTACGGCAATGCAAGAAGCAGTGAAGGGATTTTGTTAATGTTTTACGTTCGCATGAATATTGCTAACAAAATATTTCGTACTGAACTTGGGTTCCATGAAATTGATATGTGCTGAAAAATAATGGTTTATTATATTCCATGAAATTGTGCAGTTTGTATGGAAAATAAATGGAAAAGATTATATTCTGAATTTCAGGTCGATAGCTTCTCAACTTTTCAAATCAAAACAAAAGAAAGTATCACAAATTTCACAAACCCTTCCACCCTATGCCAAACAAATTTACCGCAGCTATTTAAATGTTCAATTGAAAATTTATTAACATCCACTTATCACTTCCACCACCCTCTATAAAAAACCAAACTTACATAAACAAATGAAATATTGATTCTAGATACTGAAGCTATTGATAACAATTGCAATTAGTGATTTGATCACTATTCACCATTACCACTTTATTGAATTTACATTAACCTGTTTATCAAACATCCGAAAATTTCAGTTTGTGCCACGTATACTTGCTTATTGCACATCAAAACTTGTTTAGTTTCCATTTTTTCACGATTAAGATCTTTTTCAAAATCAAAAACCGCAGATAAAGGAATCCGCGGTTGATTTAACTCCGATGTTATAAATTCTGTATACACACACCACTGATTTGAAATGAATAAACCTCAACTGTGCACAGAAGTATCAACATCTAGATTAGTATAAATTTTATTCTTCAACTTAATATCACTTACACAAATTAAGTTACACTTAGCAATCAATCACTGAAAAACATTTTCGTCCTAAACTTTTATCCATTTCGGTTCGATTTGTGGGATTTACTGCTGCACACACATATGTACATGTTTTATTTTGCGCATTAGAGAGTCATTTCCATCTACCCCAAGGAGACTAAAGGCGTAACGCTAAGAAGTTGAATGCCAAATTCAAAATCGTATCGAGGAGGTACATAAAGTGTCTCGGATATGAAACGAACGCTTAAGACATAGCATCCAAGTAAGAGGGTGGATGGCATAAGAAATGATAATAATAATGGGGTGACATTAAATAACAGTCATAAATAAATGTGTCGCCATCTGAAACCGATTTGTACAAACACTTCAACTGCAAGAATACAAGACTACTGTCCGTACCCATAAAAATAAAAAGATTGGATATCCACAGGGTATTCCTCGGATCTCGTGAATTATTATCCCGGTTTCTCACTTTGGGACAATTAATTTCAATTGATCGGAACTAAATGGACATTTATTTCCACTAATTCAATGCGTCCCCAGAATTACATGCTAATTAAATTACCTGAACTCTGGCCTCACTTAATCCAAGCCGTTGGCTGAGTTCCTCTCGCATGAAGGCATCTGGATAATGAGTTTCTTCAAAAAGTCTTTCAAGCTCGTTCAGTTGTTCCAAAGTGAAATTTGTTCGTGATCTGCGCTGCTTATTGCTGTTGTTATTGCTAGAACTATTGCTGCTTGAATTGTTATTATTACCACTGATATTTTGTCCTAATGAATCGTTGCAATTTAGGTGTTTAGATGCATTTAGTCCAGGACATGTTTGCGGAGATGGGCTACTACTACTGTCAACACCTTCACGACATAATACCGGACTCGAAGATTCTCGCTTCTCTGGAAAATACCAAAATAATAATATTAGATTGTAAAATGCATATCCATCTATGAGTATCTTCTAATTCAATGTTTATTAACCTTTATTCTTTGTAAACTTTGTAAGCAAAAGTATGATTATAATAACTGAACTGAACCGAATTAGTAAGGATAACCAGGAGCGAGTACAATTGATAAAAGCAATTTTATGACTTATTAGTAGCAATGAATTTTGAAAAAGATATCAATTTCGTCCGTCTTTTGCCCCGAAATTTAAGAATTGCATTTTCTTTTCACCTCATACTGCGAAAATGGAAATTCGCTGAAAAGGGCTGTTGGAAGAGCTCACAGCCCGTCCACAACAACAAATAA
The DNA here is from genome assembly GCA_963669355.1 of Chorisops tibialis. Taxonomy (NCBI): domain Eukaryota; kingdom Metazoa; phylum Arthropoda; class Insecta; order Diptera; family Stratiomyidae; genus Chorisops; species Chorisops tibialis. The sequence continues at coordinate 272,119,302 of OY770262.1, forward strand.
ATAAACTGCCAACAAGTCAGGCGCAACTTTATTATTTTTGGGACAAGTTAAAGATGCATGGAAAGTCAATATGCATGTGTTAGTGGTTAGGGAAGATTAAGTGGAACCCTCTTTCACAATTGGAACCCCCTTTCACAAGTGGAACCCCCTTTCACAAGTGAAACCCCCTTTCACAAGTTGGGACCCCCTTTAGGGCAGGGATGATGCCAATTCAACACTTAGTTGCGAATACGATCAATAGCTCCAGTACATGTAATCAATATTTCATTCGTTTATGCAAGTTTGGGTTTTTATGAGGGAGGGGGAGGGGTGATATTAAGGATGGGTGAATATCAATAATTTTTCAATTGATTGCTTCAATTACGTCCAATATTTTCTGCATAGAATGTCAGTTTTATAGACGAAGTTGTATAGAATTTTCATAAAATTTGCTGTATTTTACATTCACGAAACCAATCATTTGTATGGGAGGGGGTAGAGGAGGTAATGGAAATGTAAAATTTGTGATGCAGTTTTATTTCATTTTTTTGTAAGGTGCTCGTACAAAATTTCAAGTTCGTAGCTTTTAATTTGTTGGTCAGCAGTTGATTTATTGAAATTGGTCGAAATCATACTTTGATTGCTATGATTTTATATGGGAGGAGGTAGAGGGGCAAGTGCGATTTCAAAACTTTGACGCAGTTCCGTTTCAACTATTTTCGGAAGTTTTTTGCAAAATTTCAAATTGATAGCTTTTCATTTTTAGATGATAATTGATTTTTTAAAAATGGTCGTAAAAATAAAAAAATAACAACAGAATTATGATTGTGCTTAAAGCCCAATCATATGATACTCTAGATGAGATGGAAATGGTTTTAATATAACGGAAAATATGTCATCTCAGATTCTTTCGAATAGTGAATAGAGACTTTTGCATAGGAGGTGGTACAATTAGAGGGGGAGGTTTGTGTTTTTCATATATGACACTGAACATGGCATGCATAATGTTTTTTGCTGAATTTAAAGTTTTCAGTTTTCATTATTTTTAAAGAAATTGGTCTTAGTTTTCCTGAAATTGGGGTATTTGTATGGGAGGTGGCAGAGGAAGTGGAGCGTTTAAGATGATTTTGAAACTGCCTATCGTCATCCTTATCACCATGCTTTGATTCAATGTCAAAGTCGATAGCTCTCATATACTTGAAGGAGAAATGCTTTTCTTGAATTTATAATACAGATATTTGTATGGGAGGTGGTAGAAGGGGTGAAGTGGAGCTGATAATTTTTTCTAACACTTATTTCAATTATTAAGAAACAAATTCTGGCAAAATTTGAAGTTTGTACTTTTTCTAGTTTGAATGGAAATCTATTAGATGCATTTAAAAAAAATTATGCATTTGTATGGGAGGGGGTAGAAGGAGTGTACGGATCAAAACAAATTTTTTTCGTATTATTAATATTTCTATTTGTATACTTTGCATAAAATATCAAGTTGATAGCTTTAACATTTCGAAGAAAAATTATTTAATTTAAATATCAAAATTTCGTGAAATTTGTATGGGAGGGGGTAGAAGGAGTGAGGTGAAGTTGATAACTATTTTTAAAATAAATTGCAATTATAGTAAAATTAGTTCTGACAAAATTTTGTCTTTTCAGCTTTACTAGTTTCAATAAAAATCGAAAATATGTATTTTTCAAAATTGTCCATTTGTATGGGAGGGGGTAGAAGGAGTAAAGGAATCGGAATGATATCAATATTGTAATACTTTGACCTAAATTTCAAGTCGATAGCTTAAATAGTTTCAAAGAAAAATCAATTTCTTAATATTTCGAAATTTCATGAAATTTGTATGGGAGGGGGTGAAAGGAGTGGGGGGATGTAGCCCATTCACGAACTTAAGTTTCTTTTTTGCTAAAAATGACACACAAAAAGTTTTAGCACTATAACTCAAAGCTTTCGAGAGTTATGCTGTAGACAGACGGACAGACGGACAGACAGCATCTCGGAATCGAGGTTTTTGAGCGACAACAAATATTTCTGTACCCTTGGCGGCTCTGTGGGTGCATTATTTCTTAGCGTTACAAACGGTAAGGCAAACACAATATACTCTCAGATTCCATCTAGAGTATAAAAATAAAATTGTATGGGTGAGGGTAGAAGTTTGGAAGATATTAGACCAGTTAATATTTCATTCTTTTAGAGATTTTTTTTAAATGCATTTTACAAATTTTCAAGTTTCTACCTTAAAATTTCATTCAAAAATTTTCAGTTTATGTGTTTTTTCATTGCACATTAAACACCTTGTGCACGTTAGACCAGGGGAGTCGGTGCATAACAATTGCAGAATTTTTATTATTTCTTCTGTACGTATAATAAATAGATGTATCCAGATGGATAATTTGAACTTTATATCTTTTACCAGAGCCCTAAAAAAATCACTCAACATTTTCAACATTTTTGCTTACCACCTTCCTCCCCTTACACCTCCCGATGTAAAACTTTTACCAAAATTCAAAACTTTGTAGTTCTACAATTTGACAAAATTTGAATTTGATATCTGCACTCAGTTTTGAGATATAATGGTTTGAAATTTTGGAAAGTGCAATGCTCTCCATTTCCCCCCACTACTATTTTGTCCAAATGTTATTTATTTATTTTTTCGTATTTCTCTAGTGTAGCTTAATATAAGTACCAAGTTTCAATTACATAGCTCAACAAATAGCCGAGATATTGATTTTTAAGTGTTCTTCTTTGCCCCCGCCTGACCCACCCCTGACAATAATTAGCCTCTATGTAAGCTGATTTCAGTGAATCTATATGCCACCTTGATGGTCTAGAAATATAAATTTTTTACGCTAAGTAATTTCGAAGATATAATCATTTGAAAAAAAAAATTCGGCCGACAATTGGTTTTTAGCCCCCCACGCCAATAGATAAAAAAATTAAATTAATTTTAAAAATTGTCCCACAAACCCTTTTATATGTATGTATATCGATTTTTAGCTTCCTAGCTGTAACCATGTTTGAGATATTTGAATTCTTAGTTTTCGGTTTAAGTGCTCCCCCGCCTCCCCCTGAACCCTTACACCCCCCAAAATGGGTGTCCGCCAGAGATCCGCAACTATCCACAATCCCTCCAAAAATGAACTTTCTATCTTGAAGGCTTTGGGAGTTAATGTGTGCTGAGCGTACACACCGGCGTAAGGCGGACCGCGGACGGCGTACGGCGGACGGCGTACAGACAGACGGATTTTTTTTTGCATTTTTAGGCTATTTTAGTCATGAAACGCAAAAAACAAAATTTCAGGGTAGCAAATTTTTTTTTTTCAGGTCGATCACAATACTTTATTATTAAAACTAGCAAACGCCCGCGACTTCGTCCGCGTAAAAATCGCAATTTTTGAGAATGTAGTTAGTAATACATTATATGGGATATATAATCCGCTTACTTTAATGGCTCTTTGAACACAATTTTTTGTATTTTGTTGGAGTCACAACCATAAATTATTAACAATGATAGCATGATACTCGCATTTGAATGGGAGAGGCTCGTGATCAAATCAAACCCGTGATTCGAGATCATATGTATACGTGTTAAGGACATGTGAATAGTTGCAGCTTGTGTTAATTGAAAAAAGCCCAAATAAAATGACATTAAGCTTAAAAACATAACAGGACTTCGATTGTGCGTAAAGCCCCATTATATGATAATACCGATGAAATCGAAATTTTTGTAATCTTAAGAATTTTTGTGTGGGGAGTGATAGAAGGGATGACAGTACTAAATTAATTTTTTTCACACCATGCTAGAGTAGCTATAAAAATATTTTGCACCAAATTTAAGCTTGAAAAACTGAATAGGTAGCTTGAGAAACTTAGTGCATTGGATTTAGTGAAATCGTGCAATTTGTATGGGAGGTGGTAGAAGGAGTGGGGGGTTTTTGGTAATTTTTCTAGATACAACTATCATCACCATGCAATTGATATCTTTTAAATTTCAGATCAGTTAGATTCACACTTTTTAAGAAAATCGAGTTTTTGCAAAGTCGTGAAATTGTGTCATATTGTAAGGGAGGGGTAGAAGGAGTGGAGCTAATCGGTTAATTTTTCCCGATAATAATAATAATACAAATAAGGGATTCATCAGAAAATTTTAGCTCGATCAAAGTTATACGTACTGAGAAAATTGGTTTAGAGTATTTCATGAACAAGTGCAGTTTGTATGGGAGGTGTTAGAAGGAGTAGAGGCTTTTTGGTAATTTCTCTAGAAACAACTATAATCACCATGCGATTGATGTATTTTAAATTTTAGATCAGTTAGATTCACACTTTTCAAGAAAATGGAGTTTTTGCAAAGTCGTGGAATTGTGCAACATTGTATGGGAGGGGTAGAAGGAGTAAAGCGAATCGGTTAATTTTTCCCGATAATAATAATTATGCTAATTAAAGTTTTAGTACACAATTTTAGCTCGATCAAAGCTATATGTACTGAGAAAATTGGTTTAGAGTATTTCATGAAAAAGTGCAGTTTGTATAGGAGGTGGTGCAAGGAGTGGAGGGTTTTTAGTTATATTTAGAGAAGCAACTAAAATTATCATTAAATTGATATATTTTATATTTCAGAACAGTAACATTCACACTTTTCAAGAAAATCGAATTTTCGCAAAGTCGTGGATTTGTGTCAGATTGTGTGGGAGGGGGTAGAAAGAGTAAAGCTAATTGGTTAGTTTTTTCCTGACATTACTAACAATGCTAATTAAGGATTTAGTACAAAATCTTAGCTCGATGAAAGTTATACTGAGAAAATTAGAGTATAGTATTTCATGAAAAAGTTTAGTTTGTATGGGAGGTGGTGGAAGGAGTTGGGGAATTCAAACTATTTATGTACTTGAAGATTGCATTTATAATAGAAAAAATAAATTTTAAATTTCAAATTAATAGCTTTAATAGTTTCCATGAAAATTTGATTATTATAAGTTTTTGAAAATGAGTCACTTTGTATGGGAGGGGGTAGAAGGCGTGAGGAGAGAAAAATAACACCTAAAGCAAATTACTCCCAGACGCAGACCTAATAATCTGTGAAAGTTTCATTGCAATCGGTGCAGCCGTTTTCGCGTGAAAGACAGACAGACAGACAGACAGAGAAATTTTTTAAAAACGTTTGATTTTGCTTAGTTATTGCTAAAATGAGGCAAAAAACTTATTTATAGCCATTTATAAACAAATAACAGACAGACACTACAATTATATTTATATAGATAATAAAGTAATATTAAGGAACCTGAAGATCAAGCAATAAAAGGCTGTAGCGCCACAGAAAAAAAAATTAGATTTCCTCTTCAAACATGTGATAAAATTGTTGATAAGCACTTTCAAAATCGTCCAAGACCTTCCACTCCTTCTTCCACCTTCCAAGCAAATGTCATAATTTCAAAGGGACAATGTTTCAATTTCCTTAAAAATTATAGTATAAAAGATGCAAACATTAAATTCGAAACGAAACCTATATTAAGTTCAGTGTGAAAATCAAAAATTATTAACTCCTTCTACCACCTCCCATAAAAAAGTCACTATTCATTATTTTAAATAATTTGATATGAAAAATTTTCCGTCGCTTTACACTCGTTTCCATTCCATCGAGAGTATTGTTTGATTGGGTATCACGCCCAATCATATTTCCGTCATGTTTTTTGTATTGTCAGCTTCTATGCAAGAATTCAACTTTATTGTTAAGTCAATTTACTAATTCTAAAAGTAGATAAGATGAGTTTTGAAATTCAGAGTTTTTTTCGGACATTCATATGAACGATAGATACGAGTATATGTACAGACAATATTTTTTTGATTTAATCAAATTTATTAGCAGCGTTTCGTAATAATTAATGCTCATTCCGACCCCCCTTAGTATTCAGTTATGAAAAGTTTTGATGACGGGGATTCACTATATTGAATTATCATGCTTGTGCAAGATAATCAGAGATAATATATGGCATGCATTCTTAAATACAATCTGCGGTTTTGGCAACAAATTTACCGAAAATCAAATTAATAGCAATACAATTCTCTTTCCCTAACCGACTTTTAATTATGATTAACGATTTAGTAAGAAAATGTTGGTCTACGCATGAAGACGATGATAGAAAACGTCTGAGCACTAATAATTGCACAATTAGTGTAGACTCGGATATAAATAATGTTTGAAATAATGCTGACATGAAATATCCTTACTATTGCTCCTTTATATAATGTTTTAGCTTCTAAAATCACTTTCTAAATTAGATTATTCGCTAAGGGATAACTTATTTCCCAACGGACAAATAAACATAAATAATTTTATTGCCACCCTACTCAGCTTCAGTGTACCGCCACTCCGATAAAAGAAAGGTACGGGCTAAATGGGGTTGTGATCGATGTGTATGTTGTATGAGTTTGTTTTTCAAAACTTGTACAGCTTTGATTAAATTTAATTTAATTTGATGCTGTTTACGGTACATGTTATAATATTTTTATGTCTTTAGAAAAAAAAATGATAATGAAAATTTAAGGTGTGCATTCTATACGAGTATGTATAATGAGAAATCAAATTAAAACACAAGTTAAATATTTAGTTCCTTGGAGTTACGAACTTTTAATTTTCTGTCATGTGCCTTAACTTCTTGTTAAGTTCATTCAATTTGAAATGTATAGACGGTTTTCTTCAACGTAATGTTAGGTGTATATTGTGATGATGATGATATTTAAATTTGCCAGAAATAGATAGTTTATTGAATTTTCTACGAGGCAGAGGATACTGCTCATAAGGTGTGGAGCATAATTATAAACGCAGTAAGTAGATTGTCGTTAGTTTGTTCTATCAACTATTGATAACATGTCAAATTTATTCAAAAATTATTAAGATCGCTGTTGCTGCTGCTTATTATTAAAATGCCGCTTGGAACAGTGCTTACAAATTTGGAAATAGACGAAATTCTTGAATTTTTTGAAAAAGGCTTGAAGACACGTGCAGTTGCTAAAAAGCTCAATGCTTCCATTCGAAATGTGCAACAAAATCCTGAAAAATATGGAAAAACTGAACAGAAGGACGAAAAGGTAAGCTGTCAGACTGAAATAAGCGGATAATACAAAATGCAAGCAACTCCATGAAGACCATGGTGCCATGGGCGTCCATAGGAGGGGAATGGGCAAAGTGCGCATCTGCCCCTCTGGAATTTGACTTCATCTCACTACACCATAAAAAAATACATACATGTTAGAGTTTTAATACAAAATGTTTATGAAACCTTTCCTTTTTAGTGTCAGGCTGTAACAATATGTACCCAGCCAACAAAATAAGTCGTTAAAGAATCGTTAATGAATTACATTTACGAGCGATTTGATCGTTAACGAGAGTTGTTAACGATACATTAATGATTCATCAAGCGGACGAAATGGACATTCTTTAATGAATTACTTTTAACGATTCATTAATGAATCGTAAAACGCTTACAAGAAACGAATATATAAGCAAGTATATAATCGTTATCAATGGATCATTAATGACTTTTATTCTAATTCATTAACGAATATCGTTTAAGATTCATAAACGATATTATTTATGAAAGATTAACGAATTAGAATTTTAAATCCAAACAAGAGAAGATTGCGGATGGTTTTTCTATTCAGTTGTTTATGCCGTTGAACTTTTCATGAACGCTCTCTCACACAAGCACGTACGCACTTGAGTAGATCGTATCTCCACAAACTAATAGTTATTTCTATTCTAAAAAATGTTTACCCTTTAAGATGCAAAATTATTGCAGTCTTGCACTCATTTTGTTCAATTTCGTCAGTCAGGTCAATCTACTGATGCATGCCGAACAGCTGATTGCCCTCCGAAACTGTCAAAACAAAGCTGCGAACAAGTTGGATCGGTTTTATTTGTCTTGTTAACTTTGTACTATTTACGTTTAAAACTATTTAAGCATTGGTGTTGATGCACAAGTTGCTTTATATTTCCTCAAAACTCTTAAAAGTCATTTCTGTTTGCTAGAAGAAGAATCTGTTGCCGCTGTTGTCAGAGCATTTTTTTCATGTTGTCGTACATTACAGGTAAATTGAGTTGCACCGCTGAAAAATTCGGGGCAAGAAATGCGCATTTTCAGGTCAAGTTCAAGGTCAAGTTTTTTTACAATAGAACATAGGAACTGTTAGAAAAAAATGTTAAGGGCAAAAACGGGTTACTTTTTTTCAGAATAGAAATCACTATAAATCTCTACGTTTTTTACCGTTCCAAACGCAATGTTTTGAGATATCGACACGAAATAATTTTTGGCACTGTTAATGCACATTGTAATATGTAAACTGCTTGTATATAACAAGATTGAAATTGTGTGACCCTTCTTGTTTACACTAATGTTTGGATTGCCTAAGATCTTGACGCAGTTTATTTGTCTTGCATCATTTCATGCTCGTTTTAGAATCGTTATTCGCGAGCGCTCGTTAACTTGGTATCTAAATTCATCTTAGTATAATGTCCGAATGATTCTTCTTCTAAGATGCCTAGGCAGATACATAATCATCTGATGACGTAGGTCAGGAGAGCAGTAAGGGCATAAAAGCGCAACCAAATCGTCCTCAAAAGCGCACAAGCAAATCTCAATAGAACACAAGCAAATTGTCTTCAATAGCGCACAAGCAAATCGTCCTAAATAGCACAAATCATCCTCAGTAGCGCACGTAATCCCCGACTGATATGAGGATCATGTGCGCTATGTATTTAGAACGATTTGCTTGTGTGCTATTGAGAAAAAAACGATCACACTCTTCCATGCAACCTAAACTCGCATCGCTTCTTGCGTTCATTTTGTTCTTCGCTCAAGGATACGAGCACAGTCAAAGCGATTGCTACACTTGTTAATCAAATCAAGGCCCTTAATTCCTACCATTCTGAAAATTTTACTCCCTCCTAACGAAAATCCTGTGGATGCCCATGACCGATGTCCAAATCGCCAAGGATAGTGAACTAGATGTGTCAAAATGGAGTTCTAAGCACATTTGTCGCCAAAAGCTGAAATCAGCACCGTGTCTTTTAGCACGTCATAAGGCTAGAACTCGCCCGGACAAATATGCAAGCCAACTTCTTTAAGGTAAAATGCTGAACATTATCTTTTTATTAATATTTTAACTGTTATTTGTTACTCAAGACCATTTTTTCTAATGAGAAAAAGTAGAACTTGGATGACCCAGATTGACGTGATTCGCAAATGGATCCCCAAATTTTTTCAAAACGCACTTTTGGTGGAGGCATTTTAATGGTTCGAGCAGCTTTTTTGCAGATAAAATGTTGGAATTGGCTTTTTCCAGTACTCAAATTAATCGGAATGTTACGCAAGAATTTGTTGCCATTTATGAGAACGAGGGGCGCGGAATGTTGAGTTTTTCAACAGGACAACGCCAGAATATATGTGAGCCGTGGTGCCACTTATTCCTGGTTGCAGGACCACAGGGTGCAAGTTAAGTTATATCGTGGCCCGCTTGCTGCCGACACCTTAATCCAATAGAAAAAATTCACGGAATCCAAGCAAGGGAAGTTTGTAATTAAACAGGCAGTATGATAATATTCGACAGTCGAAAATGGCTGTTAAGTAGTAGTAGCAGTAAGTAGTTAATATCTTGAACTTTTAAGAATTTTTTTTAATGAATTTTACAAATTTTCAAAATTGTAGTTTGAAATTTCACTCAAAAAATTTGAGTTTTGTGTTTTTTTCAATACACGTGAAACACCTCGTGCAGATTAGTGCCTCGCTTTGGTGGATAACAGTTTTGGTTCAAATTAATATTTATACTCTAGATGAATCCTTCTACCACCTCCCATACAAATGGACAATTTTGAAAAATACATATTTTCGATTTTCATTGAAAAGATGAAATTTTGTCAGAATTAATTCTACTATAATTGTAATTTATTTTAAAAATAATTATCAACTTCACCTCACTCCTTCTACCCCCTCCCATACAAATTTCACGAAATTTTGAAATTTAAATTAAATTATTTTTCTTCGAAACTGTTAAAGCTAGCAACTTGATATTTTGTATAAAGTATACAAATATAAATATTAATAATGCAAAAAAATTTATTTTAATCCGTACACTCCTTCTACCACCTCCCATACAAATGCATAATTTTGTTAAATGCATTTTATCGATTTCCATTCAAACTAGAAAAAGTACAAACTTCAAATTTTGCCAGAATTTGTTTCGTAATAATTGGAATAAGTGTTAGAAAAAATTATCAGCTCCGCTTCACTCCTTCTACTACCTCCCATACAAATATCTGTATTATAAATTCAAGAAAAGCATTTCTCCTTCAAGTATACATATGAGAGCTATCGAATTTGAAATTGAATCAAAGCATGGTGATAAGGATGATGATAAGCAGTTTCAAAATCATCTTAAACGCTCCACTTCCTCTGCCACCTCCCATACAAATGCCCCAATTTCAGGAAAACTATGACTAATTTCCATAAAAATAATGAAAACTAAATACTTTAAATTCAGCAAAAAACATTTTGCATGCCATGTTCGGTGTCATATACGAAAAATACAAACCTCCCCCTCTACTTCTACCACCTCCCATGCAAAAGTCTCTATTCACTATTCGAAAGAGTTTGAGATGACATATTTTCCGGTATATTAAAGTCATTTCCATCTCTTCTAGAGTATCATATGATTGGGCTTTAAGCCCAATCATAATTCTGTTATGTTTTTCCTTTTAATTTTTATATTATTTATTTTTTTTTTATTATTCTTGTTGTTGTAATCTATTGTATTTTGTTATTGTTATTTTATTTCTTGACTTCTGACTTGTTATTTTGTTTTTTATTGCTTTATAGTTGATGATAAAGCAATGGCGCTACAATCCATATCGAGCCTTGGCCTACCGGATGCACCTTTTTTCTTTATGTATATCAAATGGATGTATGCACATGCAAATTTTTAACTTTACATCTTTACCCGGAGCCCTAAAAAAATTAGTGAAAGTTTTCGACATTTTGGCCTACCACCTCGTTCCCCTTGCACCCCCATCTTGAAACTTTTACAGGAATTATAGATCATATACATAGCTCTGCAATGTGACAAAATTTCTATCGGGTTGTTTTGGATTTTGAGACATAATGGTTTGAAATTTTGGCAAGTGTACCATTTTTGAAATGCTCCTCATTTTCCCCCACTACTTTTATTACCGAATTTTATATTTTTCTTGTATACCGCTAGTATATCTTAATATGTTTTAAGTTTTGATTATATACCTTAAGATATAGTCGGTTTTAAGTGTTTTTTGCACTCCCTTTAACCCTCCCCCTCCTTTTTAATAGATTATAGGAAACTGGAACTATATGCTACCTAATTTGTCTTAAGATGAAAATTTTTTGAATCAAGTACTCCCGAATTTATATTAATTTGGAAAAATAATTCAGCCGACAATTTGTTTTTAAATTATTATTAGAGTTTGCCCCACAGCCCTCTCTATACTTATGCTGATTTTCAGCTTCCTATCTGCATTTGTAGTAGAGATATTAGCAAGTGTAGTTTTTGACTCTTTCCCTCCCCCTCCCGACACTTCCCAAATTTTGGATAATGGAGCTCACTTACCAAACTAACAATCCACCCAAAAACGAAAATTCTACCTTTAACGGTCTTAAAAAGATGAGTTCATATGTACGGCGTACGGCGAGACGAATTTTTTGTTGTTGCATTTTTAGGCTAATTTTCAGGGTAGATATTTTTTTTTCTGTATCGACCACAATACTTTATTGTTAGAATGCCAATAGCTTAATAGTTTATTGTTTTCATAAGATAACTTCATAACTTCATTATTCATATACCTATTTGATACAAAGGCTTTCGTATAAATAATACAACTACAATTCTTAAACATTTCATGAATTTCGTTTACAACATAAGGTGTCTCAGATTTCATCTAGAGTATAAAAATAATTATTTTGGAATCTGCCTATACATAAATAAATCCCATACAAGTCGCATAGTTCAGATAGGTCATTTTATTGGTTTGATAAATGTTTTCACAGTGCATTTTGAACTGATTTTTCTCATATCATATTTCACATGATTTCAGGTTCATAAATTAGAACTTTCTGAGTGCCGATATAAACTTCTTTCAATCCGTTTTATTCTCCGCGTTACGAAATTGTTTGGAGCAATATAATACTCTCAGATTATAGAATATTAAAAGACGAGACAAAGGAGCATCAAAAACAAATTGGACAAGTTCCAACGGTTGGCAAAATGGCATGTGTTAAAATCAAAGTAGAAAGGAGAACATGACCCAACAACAGTAATGGAGGTTCTCCTGGGCGTACACTGCTGTACAACTTCATCGAACCAGATTTAGAGCTAGCCATGATGAGAGGAGTAATATCAGCAAAACAAAGCGAACAGGAAACACAGAAAATAGATAAAATAACATATCCAGGCAGTGGAACTGTATTCAAATAGACTTGCTTGCCTTGATAGAATAATATCGCTACATTATTCCTATAAAATCTATTGTCTGTGAGAAAAGTTGGCAAAAAACCTACCGAGATTCGAACTGAACGATCAAAGACGGACGACGATAGTGAAGTTAGCATTTGTGCATTATGTGCTAAGGACATCGAAGCATCTAGCTGCCTACCATAACGTATTTCAATCCGAGATAGATATTTATAATCTATATACGTATGCACAGACATTGTCCTCGGCTGTTCTAATATTGAAAAAATCTTTTCAGATGACCAAACTGTAGCCAAAGTCCTGATTTCATATGCACTGAACTCGAAACTAGCTGATAAGTGCCAAGAAAAACTGTATAACGTCGGATGCAATAACAGACTCTCTTTGTCCATCCTAGCGCACCAGGCAGAAAAACAAATGTAATTTTGCATTTAGGAAATAACATTTATTTATGACGGATATGGTTTATTTGATCCAGTCATCTCAAATTTACATCATCGTTCGGAAGGTTTTTGCAGAGCAGAGTAGGCTAATATCAGGTTAATGTAGCCGGGAAAATAATCCTTCCTAAGGATGTCGAGAGGAAGTTCTGGCGAAATCACCAACTCGCCGTATATCGACAACGGAAAACTGAATGTCCATTCAAGTAGTCAGGCTGCTTTGGAGGCACTGCTAATTTGTACTACATATCAAGTCTAATACCTATGATACACTGCTAGTATGCAAACTTGGTATATCATACTACGAAGGCTTATACACTGCTCATACATGGTATGGTTTGACATCAGCTGTTCATGAAACTGAAACGCCGCACCATATTTAATGAAAAATGTGCAAAATTGTACGCAATTTCTGCATTGAAATATTCACCACATTAATTAAATCACTATTTCGCATGGCAACGTTCAGTTTTGTTGATGATGGGACCGATTTTCATGAATTTAAATTCGAAATTTTGACATTTGATAGCCCTTTTCACGAATGCGCAGGAAAATTTAGTTTAGATATTCAGCAAATATAATCACAGCGTCAATTTGCGAATTTCGTATACCACGAAAGGTCTCAATACCACGTTTATATCAGGTTGTAAGCCACGTATAGGTGATACACTGATGGTATTGTCTATACTAGGTATTGTATACCAGCAGTGTATCATAGGTATTAGACAGTATTCAGCGGTCGTCACGCATTGCAGAGTCTCTGTGCCAAAAGAAAGTTTGAACTTTGCTGGACTCCGGGTCGTAGTGGCATAGCTGGTAATGAAGTAACGAACGAGCTAGCAAGAAGAGGTGCCAACTTTCAACTAGATTCCGCAGAATACTTACCACCGCCCATACATATCGTCAAATACTCTATAGACGCGCAGATGTTAAATTTAGCCGAAGCCACGTGAAAAAGTACCACAACCTGTAAAACCACGAAATTAATGTGGAATGCGAGTGACGCGAAGAAGACAAGACTCTTGTTATCATTATCCAGGAAGCAATGTGCGACAGTACCTATAGTTGGTATGGTTACCATTCATTGCCTTATTGGAGGATATGCTTACATAATGGGTTTGGTAACGAACATAGAAGTAGAAGTAATGGAAGTCTAAGTCCGAAAGAAAATCGAAGCAATGCTGATGGACCGAAAAAAGAAAAAGGAAAAAAATGAGAAAGCGGTTTGAATCCCAGTGCCACCGTTAAAGTTTGAATAATTCTATGGGGCCCTTGAAGATTAAGTAATGTACAAAGCTGTGTGCCCACTTAAGCAACTTTTTTTTCCCCAGCATCACAACTCTGTACTATGCCATTCCACTAATAACAAGCGCCCCTTTCATTTAAACAAAGTGGCAAGGAGAGAGTCATGTCACAAAATGATTTCGTGATTCTTCAATTAAAACTGAAGAAAAAACACAAAAACCAAGTGGTCCTACTTTTACGTTATTAATGCTTACCTAATAAATAAATCACTTTAAGAAAATGTTATTCCGCTCGCTGATCCTTTGTATACCTTGTACCACGTGGATCATATCAACAAAAAAAATAGACAGGACCTGAACGGCTAAAAATAGACCGCTTTTGTAGGAGCAAAATGCAAGCGGAAAGATTTACCATAGATAGCCGACTGTACTTTTTCTTGCGTTTTCATCGGGCTGAGAGCAAATTTGTTGGTTTTAGGACTCTTGAGAGCGGTAGGCGACAGGTAAGGGTCGATTTACTTTTGTTAGCTTCAGTTGGTCTTATAAGGCTCTATAGGGCTCTTTTTTTTCTGTTCTCTATGTTCTAGGATTCAATTGTAGTCCAAAGTTCGTCTTTGAAGATAACCTCTGTACAGAATATACCTAAAGTGCTTCGGAGCCATTGGTTCAAGAAAGGTTGCAGTTTCTTTATAAGCTTTTCGGTTACCTTTGATGCAGTACATAATTTAAGATCGAACAAGGCGCCCGGAATTGACGGAATCCCTGCAGAGCTCTTGAAAGAAGGTGGAACAGAGCTTACCAGTCGAATATTTAGATTAATTGTTAAAATCTGGACAACTGAAAAACTACCCGACGACTGGCGGAAAAGCATTATATGTCCGGTATACAAAAAGGGTGACCGTTTGCGTTGCGAAAATTACAGAGGAATTTTTTTGCTATGTACGTGTTACAAAATTTTCACTAAAATTATCGAACGAAGGCTCAGTGAATACGCTAACAACATCATCGGAGAATATCAAGGTGGCTTCAGATCTGGACGATCGACAATGGACCAGCTATTCTCAGTAAACCAGGTGCTAGCAAAATACTGGGAATATGATATTAATGTGCACCAACTGTTCGTCGATTTTTGCCAAGCATACGATAGTGTCGACCGTAATGCTCTGTAGAATAACGATTGAACTAGGTGTCCCACCGAAACTAGTTCGGTTAATAAAAGCCACGATGGAAAACAATGAGTGCCAAGTAAAAATCCAAAACGAGTTGACTCACAGCTTTCCAATGGAGTCAGGTCTCAAACAAGGATATGGTCTGGCCCCCACGCTCTTTAACTTGGTGCTCGAGTATGTCGTCAGAAAGGCAACTTCAGTAACCTCAGTGGACATCAGAGGTACGCTACTCGTAAAGTCCGCACAGTTGGTGGCGTACGCAGACGACGTGGATATTCTGGCCCGATCAATACTTGGCGTTAAGGAGGTATTCCAGGAGTTGGTGTCGGCAGTGGGTGAAGTAGGGCTCAGGGTCAATGAAGCGAAAACTAAATACATGACCCAAACACGAAGGACTGTCCCAGAGAGGCAGAACATTACTATAAGCGAATACAACTTCGAGCAGGTGGATGAATTCGTATACCTGGGAGCCCTTCTCACAAAGGACGTTAATGAGCGACATGAAATTCAAAGAAGAATCACGGCAGTTCACAAAGCATTTTATGCGGTCCTGCACGAGGAACGAATCCCAAAACGAGTGCTCAAGGGCAAAGCTCAAGGTAACCGACCGCAGGGGTAGCCACGAAAGCGATGGGAGGACTCAGTCGACGCAGACTGCAGATCGCTTCTCGATTTTTCAAACTGGAGGACGCGGTCGTTAGACCGAGACAACTGGAGGAGGTGCATCCGGCAGGCCAAGGCTCGATATGGGCTGTAGCGCCATTGCATTGCATTTTAATGCAGTAGAACCATCTAGAAATATAGATTTGATGCATGCGTTAGGCTCCAGAAAAAGAAAAGGATGCAGGTGGCTAGAAGAGATTTATTTATAGAAGGCAATATCTTTCTCAGCTCCGTACATGCTGAAAATACTTTGAAGTTAACACCTTTCAAAGCAACTTTTGAGATGTTTTTTTTACAACTAGTTGGTAATAATAAGCACACTTGACTGACCCATGTTCGTTCGCGAAAAATCTGTCGGATAAGACAAATTTTATTGAACAAAAATGTCAAAACATCATCACTCCTTCCACCATTCTCCATCCAAAATATAATAATAATAAGTTATCGGTACAATAAAATAGAATGAAATTACGTACGTAAATATATCCTCTAAGTAAAAACACACATTCACATAAAATGCTTTTAGCCCAGTCCCTAGACATTTTCAATCGAAAAATCCTTAAATCGAATCGCTTTGAAGTGCCTAAGTGGATCGAGACAATAGCAATATTCATGAAGTTACCATTTACTTCCGAATCTATTTTCTTCCAATTCGATTCAAAATCGTCGAGGGATAGATAGTTGGACAATTATTGAGATATTCAGATCTCGAACATATGAAGAGCATACGGAAGAAATAACAAATGCCAATAAAAACAACCCTTTGAAAATTGAATATCAATACTTATTCTGACTGTGTTAAAATGTGCAAACATGTATACTTTAAATAAGTAAGAAATGTGGATTACACCTAAGTTTCGAAGAATTAAGTTGTTTCAGATTTTAAGTAAAATCAAAACAAACCTGACATTCTCCTTTTCTTCTGTGGTGGTCAGAATTGTCGTATGTTAAAAAGTTGTGCGTAAGAAGTACGCAGGAGCATTGCTCCCAAGACTGATTGGGAAGCCCCGTATATTTATCAATTTATCGACGGACAAGTTTACAGACGATTTGTCGATGGTTATATGTTCGCCAAAAGATAAATCCTATCGACATTCAAAGCATTGGCTAAACAATTTGAAAAGTAATATGTGTTGATACGAGGGCAAGGTGAAAAGTTCTCGGCCCACCTTCGTTATCAATAATAAAACATAACAGAATTATGATTGGGCGTAGAGCCCAAAAAAGCTCAAGATCAAATAGGAAAGAGTTTATTGTACCGGAAAATATGTCATCTCAAATTCTTTAAAATAGTGAATAGTGACTTTTGTATGGGAGGTGGTAAAAGCAGAGGAGGAGATTTGTAGTTTTTGTATATAACACCGAACGTAGTATACAAAATGTTTCATGCTGAATTCAAAGTTTGTAGTTTTCATAATTTTCGAGGAAACACTTTTTGTCTGAATTAATGGCATTTGTGTGGGAGGTGGCGAATAAGTGGGAGGTTTTGGATGATTTTGAATCTGCTTACTACTATCCTAATCACACTGCTTTGGTACAATTTTAAAGTCGATAGCTCTCATATGTTCGAAGGAGAAATACTTTTCTTGAATTTCCAAAACAAAACCTTGTATGGGAGGTGGTAGAAGAAGTGGAGCGGAGTTCATATTTTTTTAGCATTTATAGCAAACATTAAGGGACAAATTCTGGCAAAATTTTAACTTTATACTTTTTCTAGCTTCAATGAAAATCGATTAAATACACTTACCAAAATTGTACTTTTGTATGGGAGGGGGTAGAAGGAGTATTCAAAAATCAAAACCAAATTTTTCGACATCGATAATATTTGTAATAGTATACTTTTCTCAAAGTTTAAACTTGATAGATTTGACGGTTTTGAAGAATAATAATTTAATTAAAATTCCGAAATTTCGTAAAATTTATATGGGTGAGGTGAAGTTGATAGTTTTTCCAAAATTGGTTGCAATTATAATAAAATTAATTATGAAAAAAATTGGTTCTTTTAGCTTTGGTAATTGCATTGTAAACCCAAAAAATGCATTTTTGAAAATTATGTAATTGTATGGGAGGGGGTAGAAAAAGTACGAGATCATATCAATACGTTAATGATATTCACATCATTATACTATGACCTAACTTTCAAGCCAATAGCTGAAATGGTTTCGGAGAAAAATTAATTTAAATTTTGAAATTTCATGAAATTTGTATGGAAGGGATTAGAAGGAGGAGAGGAATGTGGCCCGTTCACGAACTTAAAGTTACATTTTTGCTAAAAATGACATATGACAAATTTCAGCACGATAGGTCAAAGCTTTCGAGAGTTATGTTGTAGACAGACGGACAGACAAACTGACAACAAATATTTCTGTACCCTCGGAGACTCTGTGCGATCCTTATTTTTGAGCGTTAAAAACGGTAAGGCAAACATAATATACTCTCAGATTTCATCTAGAGTATAAAATTGGGAAGCTGAGTATAAACGTTCTTCTTCTTCAATGGCGCTACAACCCAAATCAGGCCTTGGCCTCCTGACCTTCAGGTTCCTTAACATTTTCATTATTTATTGCAGAAGGGTTGTTAGCACTTCGCACAACCCTCTATCTACGAATTTTTCATTTTCGTAGATTGAGGTAACCGTGGTATACCCAAGCAAATAGTGTGCTGCAATTATGCGTCGATTTAAACTCACGATCTTCACATTGTAGACCAACACGCTACCCACTAGGCTACACCCTAGCTGAGTATAAACGTTGTCGTACATCAATTGAAGATGACCCACTTGAGGGACGGCCAAAAGTTACACAATATGTATAGATGATAGGCGATTAAAGGTGTATGAGATAGCTAAGGATAAGGCATATTTTGCACGAAGAATTCAGTATGAAAATGCTTTGTCCAAGATGGGTGATGCATTTTTTAAATGCTGATCACAAACAAATGAGCAATCGACTTTCTCAGCAATGTTTGCGCTGTTTTAAGTAGAATCCAACCGATTTTCTGCGAATGAAGCGTGGGATAATGACTTCATACCTGAGTCGAAACAATAGTCCAAGTAATGGGTAGAAGCCGATGAAGCAAAGACAATTGCATCGGCTGGAAAAATTACGACTAGGGTTTTTTGAGATTCCAAAAGTATTGTTTTAATTGACTACCTCCCAAAGGGTCACACAATTAACGTGGAATACTACGCACATCTTCTTGACCAGCTAGATTTAAAATAAACTGCCAACAAGTCGGGCGAAACTTTACTATTCTTGGGATAAGTTGCGGATGCGTGGAAAGTCAATATGCAGGTTAGAGTGGTTAGGGATGATTAAGTGAAAGGGGGTTCTTGCGCAGGGCTGTTGTCAATTTTATACTTAATTGAGGATACGATCAATAGCTCCAATACATTTTATTCGTTTATTTATGCAACTTAGAGTTTTTACGAGGGGAGGGTTTAGGGGTGATAGAAAGGGTGGGTCGATGTTAATAGTTTTTTAATTGATTGCATGAAAAACCTCCAATATTCTCTCCAATATTCTCATTTTCATAGACAAAGTTGTATAGAATTTTCCTAAGATTTTACATTCGCGAAACCAAGCATTTGCAGGGAGGGATAGAGGAGGTAAGGGAATCGTAAAATTTGTGATTTAATTTTATTTCGTTTCTCTTATAATGTGCTCGTACAAAATTCCAAGTTCGTAGCTTTTAATTTGTTGGCTATTAGCTGATTTAATGAAATTGGTCGAAATCATAATTTTGTATAGGAGGGGGTAGAAGGGCAAGCGCGATCTCAAGACTTTTGACGAAATTTTGTTTGAACTATTTTTAAAAGTTTTTATGCAAAATTTTAAATTGATAGCTTTTAATAGTTAGATGATAACTGATTTCTTAAAAATAGTCGAAAAAATAATTTTGTATGAGAGGGGATTAGAAGCTTTAAAGATATTCGACCAGTTAATATTTCATATATTTATGGACTTTTTTTTAAATACATTTTCAAGTTTCTACCTTAAAATCTCATTCAAATACTTTCGGTTTATGTATTTTTTTCAATGCACATGAAACATCTTGTGCACGTTAGACCGGTGCGGTCGGTTTATAAGAACTGTGAAACAAATTATTATTTTTTTTTATGTGTATCAAAAAGATGTATCGACATGCAATATTTAAACTTTGTATCTTTCACCGGAGCCCTAAAGATCCCTCTCCTTATACTCCCCAACTTTAAATTTTTACCAAAATTAAGGACTATGTAGTTCTATAATCTGACGAATTTACGATTTGATATCTGTACTCAGTTTTGAGATATAACGGTATAAAATTTTGGAAAGTGCACTACTACTATGACCAAATTTTATATTTTTCTTGTATTTCGCTAGTATGTTTTAAGTTGCAATTACTTAGCTTAAGAGACAGTTGAGATATTAATTTCCTGATTTCATTGTACCCCTCCCCCCCTCCCTCCTGATCCTTCCCCTTACAATAAATAGCCTCTTTCTAAGCTGATTTCGGTGGATCTGTATATTGCCTTAATATTCCCAAAATATTATTTTTTTTTGGTAAGTAATTTCGAAGATATAATCATTTAAAAAAAAAAAAAATCGGCCGACAATTTGTTTGTAGCCCCCCCCCCGCTCCTTTTTCGGACGCCAATGGATAAAAAAAATTAAATTACTTTTAAAGTTTGTCCCACAACTCTCTCTATAGTTATGCTGATTTTCAGCCTCTTACCTGAATTCGTAGTGGATTAGCAAGTGTAGTTTTTGACTCTTTCCCTCCCCCGCCTCCCGATTCCACCTGATACTCTCCAAAATTTAGATAATGGAGCTAACTTACCCAATTAACAATCCACCAAAAAGAAACATTCTACCTTTAACGGTCTCGTAGATATGAGTCCATATATACGGTGTACGGCGGACGGCGTACGGCTGGACGAATTTTGTTTTTCTTTTTTAGGCTAATTTAGTCATGAAACGCGAAAAAAACAAAATTTTAGGGTAGCAAATTTTTGTTTTTTTTTTCTGTGTCGATCACAATACTTTATTATTAAAATAATAAAGTAAAATTAAAAAGAAAAGACCTGGTTTTCAAAAGAAAAAAATTATATTTCACTAGGACAATGCACCCGCCCACAAAGGAGTTTCGGCAATGGGAAAATTGAGTGCTTTGAAGCATAAGTTGTTGGAACATCTGCCTTATTCGCCAGATTTGGCTTCACCTAACTTTCATCTATTCCCAAATCTCAACCAATTTCTAGCTGGAAAAAGTTTTGGGCCAAATGAAGAGGTGATAGCAGATGTAAATAGATATTTTGGAGACCTTTCAGAATCGCACATCAGAGACGGAATCCAGTTATTAAAAAAACGTTGGACAAAGTGTATTCAACTAAAGAGAGACCACATTGAGAAATAAATGCATTTTCAAAATAAAATACTCAATTTCTCACTTCTAAGCCGAGAATTTTTCACTTCGCCCTCGTATAGTGAAATTACGATTTTGATATCAACATCTAGGATCATGCCTCCATATTCACGATTGAATAACTAACTTAACTTTACAAAAAATTCTTCACTAAGGCTGGTCTACAATGGATGCAGTAACTTCAGCATCAACTTTCCGTATAAAAATTTGAGTTTATAAATTTGAATTCGCGATTTCAAAACGTAGGTATTCAATTCAAATAAATTTATCTCTCTCTCTTCCGCAAAGGTGAAGATGAAACTACTGCATCGAATGCAAATCAACCCCTATGCTGCTCTGCTCCGTTTTGAAAATTAACGTATGATGATCTCGGCACTCCAATACAAAAACATCGTACTCAAGCAAGGATTAAACAAAAACTAAACTACAGTACGCCCTCTATTAACGCAAACCTCGATTCACGCAACTCCACGATTTTTGTAACACTTATATTTTTTAAATTTATCCTATTAATTAAAATAAATTTCTTAATTTGTTCAAAAAACTTCATATATGAGTTATTAATCGTAGTTTCCACACTCAGCGGAGCAAAAATATATAGGTGCACAAAAACCATATAGTTCAAAAAATTCATATCTAGGGAGACCTTCTAAGATTTTGGGCTGTAAGCAATTACAAAAAAATGCTTTTTGAACCCCTTTTAACCAAGAGCTTTGCAGACGATATCGGGCTTAATTTTTGTTGAAGTTCATGCAAAGTACACAACAATTCAAGAACAACGTCCACCGCCATTTCAGACTTATCCCTCCTACGTTTCCCTTCCAATTTCCCTATTTCCATTTGTTTCCCTTAACCATTTCGATGTAACTGTTACGCATTAAAAGATTATCCCCTAAGTTATTTCGATCACCGTAAAAAAAAAGTTTTAATGTTTTAAATATAGTCCTTTTGAAGCCTTATTTTTTGGATATTTCACTATATCGAAACACCTTTAACAACTATCTAGCAAAAAAATAAACACTAAGGAAAAAGAAGATCATATTGAAAAGCATTAATAATAGATACATATGCTACAATGATAACTATGCGCAATCAAACATATTTTATATTATTAATAATAAACTTATACTTACCATCAAAAACTTCAAAATTTAATGCAATTTCCACCTCTTTAATCTTTGGACTCGATTCAATTTCACTCTTTATATTATTTCGTCTATTGAGCTGTATACCTTTTAGTTTCTTCACATCATTTATCAGCTCTTTAACTGGACGTGGTCTTATTGGTATTTGAAGTTTTTTATCACTTCTATCGTCCTTTCGAATAAGATTAAGTGCTAGGGTTCGATCGCCGTCTGAAAAAAAAGGACTCAACCCGTGACCATATATTTTCATTCTGATTACAAACCTTCCGATTTTCGTTTAGGTGAGTCGGATATTAACCAATTTCGAGTTATATGTTTATCCTTGCAAAACTTTTTCACCAAAGGCAAAGGTTGGTCTCCATTGTTATTGTCGCGGTCGTCGCTTGTCGACAAATCTGTAATATCTATATCGACAGATTCGTCATCACAGTCTGTTTCACTGCTGCCATGAAAAGATATAATTTCTGAAGTTTCACTGGATCTGCTTAGTTTTGATATTTCTGTTGTTGACATATTTAACACGTCCATTACACGATTATTATTGTATTCAAACGATTTTGTTACAAACTGTGCGAGTTGTTCCATTTTCTGATTGCTTTACTAAACAAATACCTATTTGAAAATTTCAGCAACCTACCTACATCTATGGCTCTAAATCCATAATTATTCACAAAACAAAAATACAATTAAAATTATATAAGTTGACGTCTTTATCTATTCAAATGCGTTTTCAAAATCCATAAATAATCCATGCCAAAAATTTAATCTAAGAGTTCGTAATGTTTAGTAATGTAACTTTAAGCTTACAGAAAAAAACATAATAAGACTGCGTAAAGCCCAATTGTGCGATACTCTAAATGAAAGAAAAATTTTTTTGATTTTAAGATTTAAGTGGTTGAGGGGGTGACGACATCGAACTAATTTATTCACATCACGCTAGAGTTCCTATCAAAATGCCTTATACAAAATTTAGGATTCAGAAATTTAATAGGTACTGACCAATACACTAATTTAGTGTATTGGATTTAGTGAAACTGTGCGGCTTGTATGGGAGGTGGTAGAAGGAGGGGCGAGTTCTTAATAGCTTTTTTAGAAATGACTATAAAAATCACACTTTTGATATGCTTTAAATTGTTGGTCAGTAGGATTCATGCTTTTCAGGAAACTCGACTTTTGTGAAGTTGTGAAATTGTATCAGATTGTATGGGAATGGGTAGAAGCAGTGAAGCTAATTTGACTAATTTGTTTGCCTTACTAATAATTCTAAATAAATATTTCGCGCACAATTTCAGTTCGATAAATTTTATCTACCACTTCCCCTACACAATTTCTTAAAGTCAAAAAATTTCTCTTTCATCCAGAGTATCGCACGATTTGGCCTTATGCTCAATCGTAGTTCTTTTATGTTTTATTTTAAAAATGCTTTTATTTCTCTTTAGTTGAATACACGTTGTCCTAGGCTTTTCCAGTAATTGGATTCCGTCCCTCTAGTGCGATTCTAGAAGGTCTGCAAAATATCTTCGGATGAAACGAAAAGCAAACCACGGACGGAAGATCGTAAAGAGGATCCAGCTAGTAGGATTGGAAGCAGCCGACTTCGGAGCAAAGGCAGCGTATGGAGTACGGGCAAAAGTTCTGTGGGCATCGGCAAAAGTGCTGCGGGAATCGGGTAAAACCCACTCAAAAGAATTCTCTCCTTTTTTGCGACGGAAAATCGGGAAAATCTAAGTTTTCCCGACGCGTTCGTCCCAAGTGATAAAGGACTGCCTAAATTTCACTGTTTTCCACGGTAGGTGCTTCACTGTGTACTGCCGCTTATAAAAATTGCGTCAGTAAAATTAACCGACAGTTATCCCGCTTCTATGTCCTTTGGCGGTATAGTCAGTGAAAACCCCTATATTATAAGCAGCTTATCTGCCAACCATTTCCGTACTGATTTCGAATCGTATTATCAGACCTCAGACTTTCCAATATATGTCGAAGTTTCCGTCTACTTCATTAGAGAAGAAATATCTTCATAATGAGGAATCGACCGTTTTGAGGTTTATTGCAAGCATCGCGGATAGTTTTCAAGAGGCTCAGATAGCATCCGTGCTGCCGTAGTAAAGCAATGTAGCAATTCTCTGGTTTTACCTTTATTTCATATATTTAACGCTTCTCTCAGATCGGGAATATTTCCTAGTTTATGAAAATACTGCACTATCAAACCATTGCTCCAGAAAGAAAAAAAGTTGATGTGTGTAACTATCGACCTATTGCTAATCTTTGTTGCATTAGTTCGAGGCTATTGTTTGTGATGCAATGAATTGTCATTGTAAATCAATCATTAGTCCAGTCCAACATGGATTTACGAAATGCATATATACCGACTTTAGTAAGGCTTTCGATAAAGTGGACCATGCTATTCTTGCTTCCAAGCTATACGCAGTAGGATTTCCTTTTACTTTTATAGATTGGATCAGATCTTATCTGTCGATTAGACAGAACCCAAAAACTGATTTTTCGAGGAACTTATTTATCTGCTATGCCTAAAACATCCGGTGTGCCACAGGGAAGCCATCTTGGACCATTTATTATATTTATTACTGACGCGAATTTGGTTATTTCGCTCTCAAAAATTTTGTTCTATGCTGACGTTGCGAAGTTTTTTCGCGTTAATTCAAATAAAAATTTGTGCACACTTCTTCAAAGTGATTTGTAACTCTTTTATAACTGGTAAACATTAAACTGTATCTACTTCTACTTCTACAATGGAACCACGGCCCAAATTGGGCCTTCGCCTCCTGACCTTCAGGTCCCTTAACATTTTTTCATTATTTATTGTGGATGAGTTGTTAGCCCTTCGCACAGCTTTCTGTCTACGAATTTTTCATTTTCGTAGATTGAGGTAAACAAGGTATATCGAAGCAGGTAGTATGCAGGAATTATATTATGTCGAACGGGATTTGAACTCACGACCTTCGCATTGTAAGACCCACATGCCACCCACTAGGCTACATCCATCCTAGCATTAAACTGTATGTCTTTGAACATTAGTAATAGTGGAAGCGTTTCATTCTTTAGGAACAAATTTGCCCTACATTACCCCACGATTATGCATCATACTACAACAAACAGACAAGGCACTAGATCTAGGTGTATATCTTATGACTGCATTTACGTTTGACAATCATGTCGACTACATAACGTCGAAATTATGTGCCACTTCATATTCCTCATAATCGCACCAACTACGGACAAAACGAACCAATCGCGTATTTTCAATAACAATTACTGCCGAATTGATTCTAATTCATTCGGCTTTATGCGATAAATAATTTGTTAACTGTTTTAATTTTTTAAATATTTGATGAATGTTTTTATTATTATTTTACTTACTATTGTTATTTTTGTTACTATTCAAATCAATCAAATTCCTGTTAAGACCCCCTGTAGGGGCATAAGACAGAAATAACTCTCTTCCATAAGGCGCGATCCTGAGCATTATCCGAGGCGATGTATCCGTTTCTCGTATCATTTAGGTCTTAAGATCACGGGTGATAAGCTCATGATCCAATGAGTGTCCATTTGCCATTTTTTAGGGCAAGCAGGACTGGCTGTGGGTGAATTCTACAGCCCCCATCCCACAGGGGGATAGTTAGCTCAGGTCCGTGGAGTCGCTAGTCTCTAAAGATAGTTGCAGGAATTGGTAAAACCTCATCCTACAACTACCCCCTTGCGGGGTTTGTTACTATTAGTTGTTAGTAATTATTGTTTTGATGAAAATAAATTATTATATTATTATTATTTTTACTCGTGGGCGTGCATAGCTTTGCGAGTATTACAGGGGGCATGGAAGAGAGGAGGTATTAGATCTTTTAGTTCCTTACTAAATTTAGTCTATCATAAATACAGAGTATTCCAACATTTCAGCGATGCTTAAAGCCGATTTTATCTCCAATCAGACGGAACGCATATTTTTGGATCTGATCGAGCAACGCTAGGTGTTATTTTTGGATACGAGCCCAAAACATACGAGTTGTTTTCAAGAGGTGGATGGATACAAGCCTTATAGATAGTAGCTTGTTCAAATGCACTTCCGCATAATACCTAGACGTTTAAAGGCCTTAAGAGCGAATTTGAAGATGTATTGCCATCTAGTACAACTCGTATAGAGCGCTCGGAAAGGATATCTTCTCATACCTCAATAGAAAGTGGGAGGAATATACCAGCTGTTAGTTCCGAACCCACTTTATACAGCTGAGCTGGTAATCTGTCTATATCTGCGGATTTTTAGCCTACCATTGACCGACTGACGGAAACTATTTCCTCTTTCCATGGGTGATGATCTGCATCTGATAAGATATTTAAAATATCAGAGAAATTTTCGTTCCATCCCGTAACTCACTCATAACAAAGACAGCTCCGTTGATATCTCTCACTGTTCCACAATTTTAAACAGCGAACTTTTGTGCCCAAGGTAAGCCCTAGAATCCACCGGCCAGCTCCGTAACAGTCATTCTACTCTGTATTATCCCATTTATATGCTCTATACATGCATTACAGTAGTATGATTGCCAATTGGTTTTTTCCCAGTTGCCAACCTTGACTCATATGTCTTGCGACATCCAAGGTTTCTCACCGATTTGCACATATCCCACTATTGTGTGTGTGTGTCTTAGGCACTTGCTAAAAATGTGTTTCTAGTTTCATGGCATTTTATTTTCACCCAATATCGTAGAATGGTAGTATACTCGCGTTTTTTGTTGGAATCTCCAAGTTTAACCAAATTAACCTCGCGCTTAATTTAAAGAAGTTGTGTCCGTCGGACAACCAAGAGCAAATCAGAAGAATCGTCGGACCTTGAGGAAAAGACTCGACCTCAGGAAACGAAACAATGGAGAATTGTGTGCCATCTTCGACAATTCAAAGGTGGCAATCCTCATAATATTTTAAGATCTATAATGGACTGGTCATATGCAGCGGATTGATGACGGAAGAATTCCCAAACGCCCACTGAATGGCAAAGCCGATGGACAAAGACGAGTTTGAAACCCATGGAAGCGCTGGGAGTATTCTATTGACGCAGACAACATATCACTATTAAGATTTTCAAACTGAAGGACGCGATCACAGAACCGCGAAGGATGGAGGTGTAGTATACAGGCCCGATTTGGGCTGTAGCGCCATTATTTAGTATCCAGTGGAGAATGGCTGATCGCCATGAAATTAGTTTCCCGTACTTTTTCGCAATGAGTATATCCTTGCGAAAATTCCCAAGCTGCTTCAATATTAAGGTTATCTTAAAAATTTGCCTAATAATTATTATCTGTGGAATATTAACGCGATGAATCTATATTGCGAACCGGTTAGTTTTATTTACACAACAATCATCCAAGGAGTTGCTTTGAACCAATCTGAAATACCCACAAATTTTTTAAATATTACTAAGCATTCTTAATTGCATTAACATTACATATCACGTAATTTCCTTGTCGATTTAACCCATTCGCTTCAACGAAATCTTTTTTTATTATTGGTATGCTTTTATCCTGTTTTTTAATTAACACACCGGTCATCGACTTTTAATTGATCAAACTCAGATTGTATGCCTATGCCACACATATAATTCACATTAAAAAAAAAACTGTTAATTGAATTCACTCATTCGTTATTTTTAATTTTCTGCGAACAACACAACATTTAATTCACTGTAACACATCACTGCTTTTCATCTATCGAACTCGAAACCATTGATGGCTGAATTAATTTTCTTTAACAATAACCCCTCGACAAGCGTAGAAAATGATAGCAATTAATTAAGTAATTTACTTCTAAGATCCGCCCGATGTCTCTACGAAAACTGTTTACAACCTGCTCGAAAAGGATTTGCTTGGTTTTGAAGTCTTCGTCGAACGCTTATCCTTAACCGCCACCATTTATCGGTGCAAAATCGTTTATTAACTTTTTGGTAAGGCCGTACATTTGTATTTACCCTATCTGCTTGGCAAAGTATAGTGCGGTAGCCCTCCCCCTCTCCTCCCTCTTTAAATAGCAAATGAAGTATCATTACATCCTAGCCAATCGTACACAATTTCGAGTTATGTGGAAGGACTCTCCAAATGATGGTACATAAAATCTGGAAGAACGTAAGTTGACACTTATTCCAAATAAATTTGTTTGTTTTAAATGTGAAATAGTTTTTAAGGTATAATATAAAATATTAAAATTGATAGAATATATGCATACATAACGACAAAAGTACAATACATTCTCTTAATTATTCACAAATAATAAAAAAAAAAAAATTAACAAAAGAATAAGTTGTTTTCAAAATCTCTTTCATCACAGCTCGGCTCTAAGAAAAATTAATATTTTAGCGATACATCTCTAGTGTGTTATACAACATATATTATTTATGGTTTCAAAAAATATTCATAACTAATTCTGGATACTATTTATTGATTCGAAATTATTGTTCCTCGATTCAAAGACACGAAACAAATACCTGTTTCCCACGTTTATACTGCGCATGTACACGACATGTTGTATGTATGACCAAATTTTACACGTAGGATCCGAGTCGCTTAATTTTATTGGCCATTCCATTTCGTCCTTAAAAACAAGGGGTGGAGTTTATTGTGCATAATTTCGAAAATGGGCTTTTCTACGATGGTAAATGTAAACAAAAATGAACAGCTTTTTAATGCCCAATTCAAATGTTATTATATATGTAGTAGTCTTACACAGTTTTCACCATCCTTCGATACTCCTGAATGAAGTCCTTTAGTTTCTTACCTGAAAGGTTTTTTGACATTGTAAGAAATCCTAACAATTCTGTTTAACTGAGAGGACATATTTTACATCAAATAAAACTGTTGCTTTGCTTAAGATACATAGATTATCGTGAATCATAGTTTTTCACACCGTACTATAAACAGAGAGGAATTGTATTTTTTGGGATAAAATTAATTTTACCGAATTACTTCTTAAATTGAATTACCTATTTTGTAGCTCTGTAATTATGTACAAACTAATAGTACTGTGTACGTTTATGTGTAAATCTGACATATGAATCTTGCATGTCTTTTATGACCAGGCCCGTACGCAGGATTCCCCAAATTTAAAATTTCAAGTAGCAAATACAGGTGGATTTCTTAGAGGCGGAGAACTTTAAATTAAAATAAAATACAAAAAAATCACTTAAATATCCATAAAATTAGCTTTATTAAAACATAATTTTATGGCATTAATATTTAAATATAATTTCGAGCTTATAGCTGCTGCGGCGTACATGGCGTAATGTAAAAATTCAATTTTCACACACTCTTCGCATTAAAGCAGACTGTATTTCAGCAATAACGCGTCGAATATGGGCTCAATAGTTTCTGGTTTATCGACTTAGACATTTTACATATCCCCAGAAAAAAAATGGAATGGCGTCAAATCGCACGAACCAGGTGGACAGTTAACAGGTCCATTTCATGAAATTAATCGAACATCAAATTTTTCTCTTAGTAAATTAGTTGCTTTGCGTGCTGTGTGGCATGTGGTGCCGTTCTGTTAAAACTACATGTCTGCGACATTAATGCCTTCGAATTGAGACACGAAAAAGTTAGTAATCATGTCTCTGTTCCGCTCACCGTTGACTGTAACGTTCTGACCATCATCATTTATGAAGACATTTGGACCAATGATTCCACCGGCCATAAAGCGCACCAAACGGTGGCCTTTTCTGCATGTAATAGTGTTTCGACAACTCCGCCATAGACGGTCCCAAGCCCAGTTTGAAAAAGGAGGAGGGAACATGGAATTAACCTGAATGGCCAGTAACACCAGTGCGTCTCAGGAAGTAGGCAAAAAGTATGACATAGTTGGACTTGCAGCATAGCTGTGAGAAGGACGATATAACTAAGGACGAATTTTATGCCACCCTAGAGACAACCTATGATTCACTAACCTAAAAATCGTCTTAGGGGATTTTAATGCAAAAGTCGGAAAGAAGGAGGCTCATAGAGGAACAACAGGAGGGTACAGTCTCCATGACATAACCAACGACAATGGCCTAAGTCTTATTGATTTCACAAGCAGCAAAAATATCATAGTAAGCTCTACGTGCTTCCCACATCGCGATATTCACAAACGAACGTGGGCATCATCACACCTTCAACCAAATAGACCACGTTCTAATTGAGAAAAGGGCTGCTTCCAGCATACTTGATGTACGAACTCTTCGCGGTGCGAATTGTGACTCTGATCACTATCTAGTCAGAGCTAAGTATCGATGCAGAATAGCTTGTCGTGGATATTCGAAAACGAGTAGAGCACGTGAATTCAATGTCGACAGGCTTAACGATGAAACGGTGGCGCAGGCATGTAAAAAACACCTGACACCAATATATGAAAATATCCAAAATATACCAGTGAAGAATGCGTGGATGAAAATACGCGACGGCATCAAATCCTCCCACAAGAGGTATTAGGATATTAAGCACGGCGAAAAAATAATGATTGGTTCGACCAAGAATGTCGAGATGCAATAGATAGAAAGAACGAGGCTTACAACGTTTTTACTGAACGACCCACACGAGCCAAAAAAGAATGATATGACGAGCTTAGGCGATATGCGAAAAAGACCTGTAGGCGAAAACAAAGTAAGTACCATAATAACAAGATACAAAAAATGGACGACGACATGAGAAAAAATAAAATGCGGGATGCATACGCAATAGTAAAAGACTTAAAAAAGGGATATAAGCCAAAAACCAGTCTCTGCAAAGACGCAGAGGGCAACATCATCAGTGACACATAAGGAATCAAAAGGAGATGGGCTTCCTACTTTGAACGTCTTTTAAATCCTATCCCATTAGCACCGATCACGACAGACAACATTTCAATTGAAGCCTCAACTGACGAAGATGAACCATCATCGACACTACCCACGCTTGCTGAAATCAAAGCAGCCCTATGTGACTAAAAACTAAACAAAGCGCCGGGAATTGAGGAAATACCAGTTGAACTTCTGAAAAACAATGGAAATTGTATCGGCGAAATACTGCACAACATGATATGCAAAATTTGGGCGTCATACCCGACGATTGGCAAAAAAGCATTATATGTCCAATTTACAAGAAAGGAAACTAACTCTGCTGGAGAATTACAGAGGAATATCATTGTTGTGTACGTTCTATAAAATACTGATAAAAATAATTGAACGTCGTCTTAAGCTAATCAAATAATTTACGAATACCAAGGCGGACGATCTACAACAGACCAGATATTCTCGGTGAAACAGGTGCTTGAGAAATGCTGGGAATGTTACACAGACCAAATCTTCGTAGATTTTAAACAAGCATACGACAGTATCGACAGGAGCGTACTGTACCAAATCATGCTTGACTTTGGAATTCCTCCAAAACTAGTCCGACTAACAAGACTCACAATGACGAACACTGAATCCCAAGTGAGAATACAAACCGATTCCACAACCAGCTTTCGAACGGAATGTGGTTTAAAGCAAGGAGATGGTCTAGCACTAGAGTATGTCGTCCGAAAAATCCCAGTCGACACCAACGGGACACTACTATCCAAGTCCACCCAACTAGTAACATACGCTGACGACATTAACATTCTAGCAAGATCCTTCCCTAGTGCTAAGGAGGTATTTGTCAATCTTGACTCCGCCGCAAAAGAAGTCTGGTTGCGCATTAATGAAAGCAAAACAAAAGTAATGACGCAAACAAGAAGGAGAACGCCAATCAGACAAAACATAACAATTGCGGAATATAATTTGGAGAGTGTGGACAACTTTAGTAGTGTGTATGGGGGTGTTCCGTATCAGGCTTCTGGACCAAGGCTTCTGGATCAAGGCTTCTGGCCCAATACTTATTGATTATCGATTATCGATTAAGGCTTCTGGACCCTGGACCCGGCTTCTAGACCAGGCGACAAGGCTTCTGGCCCAATACTTATTGATTATCGATTATCGATTAAGGCTTCTGGACCCGGAAGTGAAATCAATACTTATTGATTATCGATTAGGCTTCTGGCTCCAGACTTCTGGCTCAATACTTATTGATTATCGATTACCGATTAAGGCTTCTGGATCAAGGCTTCTGGCTCAATACTTATTGATTATCGATTAGGCTTTTGGCTCAAGGCTTCTGGCTCAATACTTATTGATTATCGATTATCGATTATTATATATTGGTTTTTACCCCTTTACCTATATTGGTTTTTTAACCCCTTTACCTGCTGATATTGGTTTTTACCCCTTTACTTATATTGGTTTTTACCCCTTTACCTGGTCCAGATGGGATATGTATTGTTATTGATCCAGAGATGGGGGTATAGATTGTGATGAATATAGCGTGATATTATTTCATGACGTCATCATCGATCAAATTATATGTGTTTTAGGAATAATTGTTTTGTCAAACTGTTGTGGCTTATATGAACTATGACTCTAAGTTTTTTTGTTATGCTAAAATTGGTGATTGAATTCTTTGTGGTTAAAAGTGTTTTTTTGTTTACGATATAGATAAGAGAACGTATTATGAATTATGTTTCATATATGATGATTGATTTTTAGGTTTTTTTTTGTGTTAAAGAAGTGTTCATATGAAATAGATAAGGATCTAAAATTGGTATTTTGAATTCTGTATGGTTAAAATTAGATTATTAGTTGGACTTTGAGCTTTGTGGTTTTATGATTTTGGTGTGGAATAATTGTTTGAAGTTTTTTTGTTAGATAATTAGGTTTTATATGTGCTAAAAATAGAATAATTGGTATTTGAATTCTTTGTGGTTAAAACTGTATTTCTCACGATGTATTATAGTTAAAAGAATATTTATAATAACAGAAATTGACGGTGATGTAAATATTTCAGATGAACTGGTCGTTTATATGAAAAAAAAAATTAATTTGTATGGGAATCAGTTCTGTTTGATAATTGAATGTGGCTTGTACCGAAAAGGATTATAAACACTAAACACAATGTGATGAAATGCTGGTTCTAGATCTATGTAGAAAACGAAATAGGAACAAACGGTTTTATTAAAATATTATAAAGCAGATAGACATAATCATCAATCCAAATACAAAAACTCTTCAAAAACATAATAAAATCAACAAATAATATCAAAACAAAAATTCTAAATTTACAGATTCGCATGACAATGTTCCTATGTCTAATACTGATAATACCGATTAATGAACTATTTAACGTACACGAACTGACAGGATTTACAGAAATACAACTTACCAAAGTAGAAATAGTGACCAAAGCAAATATTATCATACACATAATTGACATAAAAGAAATTTTAGACTTAATAAACGAATTTTCAACCAATACAGCTAATTTGAACGGAGAACAGAAGAATTTACTTATTACAGAACTAAAACAATTGACAAACAAATTGTAAACTGATAAGAAATAATAATAATACGGAAATCATTTGATTTCTTTCAACGACTTTCTAATAGGTTTAAGCTCTCGTTCATTTTTTTCCAGTTTTCAACGTTTTATATGTTTATTTTGTTCTTTGAATAAGTTCTTTTGCACTAGAAAATACAACTAACCAACCATACAATCAACCAACATTCAACTACCTTGCCTAACTTGCCTTATAAAATTTTCCTATAAGTTAAGAAATAAAAGAGTCTTGTGTAGGGATGGCAAAATCTGCTTTTTTCCAATCGCAGTGATCCACTGCGATTGCTCTTTTTCAATATCTGTGAAAAAGAGTAGCTCTTCCAATAGCAGTGATTTTTCCACTTCCCATGCTAGTGCGCAATTAAAAAAAAAAATAGTAATTTTCTGCGAAATCCTGCATCTAACAATCAGGCAGACCCTCTCAGTACCACCAGCTCAGTGCGCATAGTGAACACTTCCCCCATTTCCCCCTGGGAATGAAAAGGTTTTCTTTTACTATTATCCAATGTACGAAAAAACGATCGAGCGTAATCGAGTCAGGATGGCAAAAATGTCAATCGCATTTCATATACACAAGTCAAATAAAAAAAACACCCGGTCATCGATCGCATCGCATATAACCAAATAAAAAAAAACACCCAGTCATAGAAAACCAAACCAAAAGGGTCTACTGTTTACTTTTTTCACACATTACCTCACACAAGCAATTTCATCAGGAAGAACGTAAAGCTCTTATCGACATGGTGGACTGCAACATAAATCGGCGAAACTTGCGATAGCCGCAACATGTCCTACCAACCGACCAGATCCAAACTCAGAACAAAATCCGCAAAAAAAACTCTAGCAAAGCGCATCATTGACCACTTCAGACGTTCCACACCTCACCTATCAGATCAGATCCCACCGATCAAAATATCGCAAAACAAATCCCTTATCATCGGACGTTCCACACCTCACCTATCAGATCAGATCCCACCGATCAAAATATCGCAAAACAAATCCCTTATCATCGGACGTTCCACACCTCACCTATCAGATCAGATCCCACCGATCAAAATATCGCCCTTATCAAATCGCAATCGTTTCATCTACATAGCTCCAATTCATTCATTCATTAGTCTAAAGCAACATCACTGCACTGCTCTGATATATCGCTGATCGCAAGCGATATAACAGCAACGAAAGAGCAATCGAGAGCAATCGGAATAACAACGTTCAAGCGATATAACAGCAACGAAAGAGCAATCGAGAGCAATCGGAATAACGACGTTCAAGCTCTTTCTTCGCGCGATTGATATTTAGCGGTGGGACTTGGGTAAAATTCGACTTCCATGGGTTTCGGGATCTGATAAGAGCTTTACGTTGTTCATTGTGTAGGTAGTGTCGTGTAAAAAACGAAAGCAAAAGACTTTTTTGTTTTGGTTTTCTATGACCGGTTGTTTTTTTTTTTTTTTGTTATTTGGCTTGTATTTGTATATATGCGATGCGGTTGTATACATATATGCCATGTGATCGATGACTGGGTGGTGTTTTTTTTGTCTGGCTTGTGCATATGAAATGCGATTGACTTTTTTGCCATCCTGACTCGATTGCGCTCGATCGTTTTTTCGTACATTGGATAATAGTAAAAGAAAACCTTTTCATTCCCAGGGGGAAATAGGGGAAGTGTTCATTATGCTGAGCTATGAGATTAAGTCTTGCCTGATTGATAGATGTAGGAAAATTACGATTTGCTTAGCGATCGATGTGGAATGCGTGAGTTGCGGGACTAATATGCGAGTGCGAACAAAAACTCTGGAATTTGTAGCGATGATCATTGCGGCAATTTTATTGGTGATAGAACGTAAGCAGTATGCATTTGCTCTGCTCTTCTAATCACAGCTCTTTTAAATTTTGAATCGCAATATGCGATTGCTCTTTTCAAATAGCAGTGAAAAAATCGCAGGTATGTGAAATAGCATACCATCTCTAGTCTTGTGTGTTGTATACCAAATTCTGGTTAATATGCATATTTCAAGAAAAAAAAACAAACTGAATGATGGTCTTAAGCATATTTATTATCAAGATATTTTTTTTAAATAAATAAACATAAGAAAATTACGATATGTATCGGTTATATTATATAGAATAGCTATTTCTTTAACAATGAAACAGTTTTCAGATCCTCTAAATTTAATATTTATATTATTAGTTCAGCTTTTCTCAATGCTTCAATGATGGTAACAATCTCGTTGATATGACTACTGTAATGTGAAAGATAAAACGCGTGTTTCGTGTT
The DNA here is from genome assembly GCA_963669355.1 of Chorisops tibialis. Lineage (NCBI taxonomy): Eukaryota > Metazoa > Arthropoda > Insecta > Diptera > Stratiomyidae > Chorisops > Chorisops tibialis. Next base: position 272,155,533 of record OY770262.1, read on the forward strand.
CAGTGTCTGAGTCTTGACTGCTCTTTATTGGTTATGTGTTCCGGTATATGACAGCTGCTGCAACGCAGTGCCATCTACATGACATCTCTCCCTTTCAGAAGATTGCGTATTTACATTTACGTTACATAGATATATATATATATATATATATATATATTTTTTTTTTTTTTTTTTAAGTTTTTGATTTAAAGTTTAAAGCATAAGTTAAAATTTAATTCATTGTATTAATTCGTTAATTCAGTTGTAAATAAATAAGGTTATTTTCTTTAAAGTATTGTTAATCATACTTCTGATAACTATTTACCGGCTTTACTGTTCTCCCGTAACGTGTTACATATGCTCCCGCATTATTATTTATGCATGTGTTGTTGTCCTGGTGTTCATCACGATTTTGTTGGCTGAGCGGCTGTCCAACGTCGTTGGGGTTGGTGTTGTATTCGGCAGGGATTGCTTCTTGTTTTAGATGGAAATCTGCTTTCGTTGGCTTTATATGATGTGAGTTTCTGCGCAGGACACGTCCGTCGTTTGTCTTAACTACGTACGACCTTGGATGTTTGTGTTTTTCTATTATGGTTCCGCCGCACCAGTCCCTTTTTCCTTGCTGAATGCGTATGGCTTGGCCTGCTTTCAAGTCCGGTTGACTCCTGGTTGCTTCGTTGGCGAATTCGTTTTGATGGAGTCTGATTTTTCGAAGTTCTTCGGTTACATTTTGGATCACTTTTGGTTTCAGCCTGCTGCTTTTTACTGGAATGTTGCTCCTCACCGTTCTACCCATCAAGCGCTCTGTCGGTGATCCTAACGTTTCACTGCGCGGTGTTAACCGATGATGGAGTAATGCTAGTCGAACATCTGATTGATCTTCTTTGCATCTACGGAGGATCGATTTCGCGACTGCTACGTGTTTCTCAGCGAACCCATTTGATCGTGGGAAATATGGACTGGACGTGACGTGTTGGAAGTTCCACTCGTATTTGAAGTCTGCGAACTTTTTTGAAGAGAATTGCGGCCCGTTGTCGGACTTTAGAACACGTGGGACGCCGTGTGTGCTGAACCAATCTTTGAGATGGTCAACTACTGCTGATGACGTGGTTGACGTTAATTTTCTGAAGTCGAAAAACCCAGAATAGCTATCCGCTAGTACGATGTAGTCTTCGCCTCGGAAATCGAATAGATCCACCGAGACTAATTCGAAGGGCAGGGTCGGCAGGTCGTTGATATAAATTGGCTCCTTATCGTTGTCGCGTTGAGTTTTTTGGCACGTTGTGCACTTCTCAACGAAATTTTTTACGTCTACTGTTTGACCATACCAATAGAAGTTTTCTCTTGCTCGTTTGATGGAATTAACGATGCCTGGGTGACCTGTGTGCACGGATTTGATGCAGTTCCTGATTTCACTTCTAGGAATGATGATCTTCTCGCCTTTGTAGATTAGGCCATTTTCATGTGACAACTCCTCTTTAAAGCTTGCATAACGTTTGATGGGGCTTGGAATATTTTTTGGGTCCTCTGGCCATCCTTTTCGCATTTGTTCAATTAACATTCGAAGTTGATTATCAGCACTGGTGCTTTGTGCGAGTTTCCCAAGCGCGTCGTCTGACCACGATGTGACTGTGTGAACCAGGTGGTTTGCGTCTGAAGAGAATTCGTCCTCTGCGTTGACCTCAACACTGTGCTTGCAGTCCCTACTGAGTGTGTCGGCGATGTGCAAGGTTGTGCCCTTGACGTACTTGACTTTGGGAGTATACGTCATTACATCATAAAGTATTTTTTGCAGTCTTGCTGGTGCTGTATGAAGTGGTTTCTTGAAGATGCTTTCCAGGGGTTTGTGATCCGTTTCTATTTCGATGTCTTGTCCATAAATGAATTGATGGAACTTCTTGCAGCCGAATTTTACTGCTAATGCCTCTTTTTCGATTTGTGGTAACAGGCACTGCGACTGCGTAAAGGCTTTCGTTGCATAGGCTACGGGCTGTAAGTGCTGCAGGAGGGCTACGCCTATTGCCGTGGAGCTGGCGTCGACTGATAAAGTGATTTTATCCTTCACATTGAAGTAGCGTAATACTGGTGGGGACATTAGCGCGTCTTTGATTTTACTTAGCGCTTCATCTTGTTCGTTTTCCCAGGACCAGCTTTTATTTGATAGTAGTAGTTTTCTCAGTGGTTCTGTAATGGATGAAAGATTATTGACGAATTTACTAACATAGTTTACCATTCCTAGAAGTCGCTGTAACTGTTTTTTGTCTTTCGGTTTTTCAAGTGCTTGGATGGCCTGCACTTTGTCTGGGTCAATTTTTAAACCATTGCTGCTCAAAATATGACCCAGGAATTTCACCTCGTTTACGTTAAAAACGCACTTATCTTTGTTAAGCGTTAAACCGGCTGAAGTCAATTTGAGCAGCGCTCGATCTGTTAGCTGGATCAACTCCTCTCGTGATGTGGCGTGAATCAAGATGTCATCCATTGCGAATTCTACATTCGGCAAGTCTTCCAAAATGTGATTAATTCGTTCTGCGAATATTTCCGGAGCTGACGAAATTCCAAATGGTAAACGATTGTAACAGAATCGACCGAACGGTGTGGCGAACGTCAAATATTTTCTCGTCCTTTCGCTAACTTTAACTTGCCAAAACCCTCGTTTGCAGTCTAAGACTGTCAACCATTTCGAGTTTTTGATTCGGGCTGCAATTTCATCTATGGTTTTTAACGGGAATTCGCGGCGTAGGATGCTTTTATTGAGTTCAACTGGGTCCATACAGATTCGCACTTTATTTTTATTTCTTACTATGACAATCGGGCTGACAGCTGGCGTTGGCTCCTTCATTGGTGAAATTACTCCAAGTTCGACCATGTTGTTGAGTTCCTGTTTTATTTCCTCGTGAATTGCATGTGGAATTTTCCTTGGGGCGAAGATCTTGAACTTTGGGTTTTCAATAAAATCTATATCGTACTCGAAATTCTTAAAGCAGCCCAGCCCGCCGAACAACTGATCGGATTTGTTTGTGGCTGTCAATGTGCTGACTCGCGCTATAAGTTTTAATGTCTGACAGCTGTCTCGTCCCAGGATCGGGTGAACGTTTTCTTTGACGACCATAAAGTTGACTTCTCCTTTCGAGTTTTTTGTCTTGCAGTGCAGTGTGACTTCTCCGATAACTTGCAGGTGGTGGCCTGAGAACGACGTCAGTCTTTAAGTTTTTGACGGGTTTACTGTTCCTTTTAACTTTTTCAAGAGTTTACTTGTAATTACGTTGCACTCAGCACCTGTGTCGAGTTTAACTCGCATTTTATACTTGCCAATCTTCAGTGTCTCGACCCAATCGTCGTTGGTGAATTTATTTTCGACCGAAAAGATATGTAGCTGCTCTTTGTTTTTCTTTATGACGTTGACTGACCTTTCGCTGTTACTGGAAACGTCAGAGTCGCTCGAACCACCGGCTACTGCGTTCACTGTTTTTGCTTTATGGAATGTTGATGTTGACGACCTGTAGTTTTTCTTTTCCGTTTTGTCTGAACGGCACATTTTTGCGTAGTGTCCACGTTTATTACAATTGCGACACCGTTCATTGTAGGCTGGACAGTTTCTACGGGCGTGATGGTTCCCGCAACGGTAACACCTTGTCTCTTTTGCTTCGCCTGCTCGGCTTTTAACGACCGCGTGAATTTCTGTTTTGTAGCTGTCACTCTCTGCCTTTATTTCGGCTAATTGCGACGTTGCTCTCTCGCTTTTTACGCACAAACCTATTGCCCTGTCCAATTTTAGGTCTTCTTCCGTTAGCAGTTTCTCCCTCAACCTATCGCTGTGGATTCCCACTATTATTCTGTCTCTTATCAGCTCGTCTTTTAGGTTACCGAAGTCGCACCGTTGTGCTTGCTGTTGCAATCTGAGTAAAAATTCGTTGAAGTTTTCGTGTTCCGACTGAATACTTTTGTTGAAAACGTATCTCTCGTACGTTGTGTTCGACTTAGGTGTGAAATATTTCGTGAAAACCTTCTGTAGCTTTTTCAGATCTTTTGTATCGGCTTCCGGGACATTCTGTGTTTCTAGAATTGCCGTTGCGTTTTCTCCAACTACGGTCATGAATACTGCGCACTGCACGGACATGTCTTTTTTTCCTAATTCGACTGCTGTGGCGTAGAAATCAAATTTTTTCAGCCACTGCTTCCATTCCACTGCTGGGTTGGACGTTCCGTCGAATTCTCTCGGCGGCTTCACGCTAATCGAAGACATGCTTTATTGTTTTGTTTCCTTTCACTACGCGACGAAAATTCAAGTATTTGATAAAAAATTTTCGCGACCGAACACAATCTTGTTTTTGTAGCCACTTTTACGTTTCAGTTTATAGATTTGGTTCCCGATGCGTGTAGTGTTTTTCGATTTTAAAGAAAGCACCACACCTGACACCATGTAATGTGAAAGATAAAACGCGTGTTTCGTGTTCAGTGTCTGAGTGTTGACTGCTCTTTATTGGTTATGTGTTCCGGTATATGACAGCTGCTGCAACGCAGTGCCATCTACATGACAACTACTATCTCCCGTCTATATCAATGCTATAAGCAATCGTAATCGGTCCACCAATTCATTGGGGTCATCCCAAGAAATATACTGTTTTGGTTTGATTGATGTTTGTTTTAAGAAAAATCAGCAAAATCTTCGAAAAAGTGATCAACAAAAGAATCACAAAATTTATATGCAAAAATGGTGGATTCGATCGGAATCAATATGGCTTTCAAGAAAAGAGCAACACTACATCAACATTGATTGATGCGATGCAATTCATAAATGATGGTCTTGACAAAGGCTTCTATGTTACGTCTATCTTTGTAGATCTGAAGAAGGCATTTGACACGGTAGACCATAAAATATTGCTTCAAGGTCTAAATGAACTAGGTATAAGAGGAAAAGCTAATGATTTAATAAAAACTTATCTCCAAGGACGTACTTATATAACAAAAAATTTGGACAAATTCAGTGATCCTAAAACTATTAACATTGGAATTCCACAGGGTTCAATTCTTGGCCCTACTCTTTATCTACTTTACATCCATAACATACAGTACATAGGTCTAAGAGCGAAATATATAGTATATGCGGATGACACACTATTGCTCTATAACGCAAAAAATCAGCCAGAATTGGAACTTCTTATCAACACTGACCTCAAGTTGTTTAAGAAATGGCTATTGGGAAATAGATTAACCCTAAATATTTCGAAGACTAGTTTCATGATATTTAAACAATTGAACAAAGATGATATTAATCTAAAACTCAACATAGATGGAATTGAATTATCTAGATCAAAACAAACCAAGTATTTAGGATTAACGATCGATGAGAAACTAACATGGACTCCGCACATTAATAACGTACGCAAGAAAATTGCACCCATCACTGGAGTCCTTCGGCGTAATAATTTTCTACCAACACCAATAAAAGAAATTCTATATAACTCGTTTATTTTATGCAATATAACCTATGGAATTGTAATATGGACTCAAACATCTATGTATAACATGGAAAGAATATCGAGAATTATGAATAAAAGTATCAAGGCCGTTTATAATTTACCACCCCTGACACCAACAGCAGATCTATACGAAACCTACAACAAGCTAAACCTACAGCAAACATTAAACCTAGAGAGGTCAAAATTAATATACAATTTAATAAACCGAGGACTAAAATCTTCAATACTCATTACGTACAACGAAGATATTCACAATCACAATACACGGAATGCAACTTCAATAAGAAATCGAAATTGCAGAACGAATCGATTGAGGAAGGATACCATCTATGAAGCAATTCGATACTACAACTCCTTGCCAATATATATTCGACAGGCGAAGAATATCAAGTGTCTCAAGATTGCAGTAAAGAAGTTTATACAGCAATTATAATTATATTATCTGTATTATTCACTATTTTTTTTTTTATACGATCTCTTGATATTATGAAAATTTCCCTAATATCAGCTTGTAGCTGTCTGGGAAATATCCATAGAATATAAACAAATCCATTGTAACTCTGTAACGCATTTATGAAAACCAATATTAATGAATAAATATACATATTAATTAATTAATTAATTAAATCTCCTCCTCTATGAGTTAAAAGTTTGTTAATAATTTTTGTATATTTATAGCTACGGTTTCCATTTATTTGTCCTTTGCTGGTATAGTGACGTCTATAGGCATTAGTATCGAGCAGAATATTTCTATAATTCTGTAAATCATCTTCATTGTACAGAGTCTTATCTGGAACTTTTATAAATAGTAGCTCATATATGCCCGGAGTACCCTCATAGGTTTTATCTTTTATTAATATTTGACTACCATCGATTGTAAAAATCGAGTTTCCAATTTTCCATTGCTCATTATCATGATAAACACCATAAGTACTATCAATGAAATTCGGATTATTTGCAAATATATTTAAATATTTTGTAGGTATTTCATCAAATTCTCGCTCGTTCATATATTCAATGAGTTCTTGCCGACCTGAAGGAGTTGTCACATATTTACGTATGCTTCTTACATCCGGAGACTTTAATGGTGTTTCAAAAGTATCAGTTAGATTAAGCTTTCGTCTGAATTTAGGTGTTGGAGTTTCAAAGTCTACGTCACTTTCAATATCATCTGTAGATTGAGTTTCCACGTTTTCTTCTTTTTTAGATTCATATTCACTGTGATCATGAGTTTCTACATCTTTTTCTCGTTTAGGTTCGTATTTACTGTGTTTATACAGTTTAACTAATTCTTTAAGAGGTCCGGTGATTGGTTTAAAAGTTTGTTCTTGACGTGTTTCAGCATTAACTCTACTGATTTTTAATTGCTTACATTTTTTACGTATAGAGTTAGTAGACTTTATAACTTGTCTAAGAATATCTTTATCGGTCGACTTCTGCATTTTCCTTTCTTACACAACAACAAATTAACAGATATCGTACACTTTGAAGAATTCTCTGAACTGGTTTTATATAGTTATTAAACTGCTTCTGTACTGATCTGTATTGCTTTAGAACTGGTTTTAAACTGCTTTGTACTGCTCTATACAGGTTTTAAACTGCTTCTGTTCTGAGGTGTACTGCTTTATACAGCTTTATTACTGCTTTCAGTTTTTTAAATATAGTTTTTCAAACTTTTTTCTCATATTACTGAATCAAAGTCTTCATATTGATTATATATAGTTGTATTTATGGTGAGTGTTTTCTTCTGATAGTAGTTTAAATTAAAAAAATGTTGATTACGAGTAAGATTCGCATGAAAATTTCACATTAAATTTTTATCCAAGAAAAATAAGTCCAAAGGGGTCAAATCGCAGCTCCGAGGCGGCCAATTGATATCGCCAAGACGGCTGATAATCCAAAAAACGCACTGTTTGGGCTACACAGCACTCACTTGGGAAATAAGTTTTCAATATTTCCCAACGTTTTTCAAGTGTAAAGCGACTCATTTCGTTCCGCGGAGGTACGATACTGACTGTCAAGATTTCGAGCGGGAAACAGCTTTCAGTGTCAAAATAACCTATGATTTAAAAAGAAACCATTGGATGGCCCACAAAAAATAATAATTTGTTCCAAAATTGCTATGCACCGAAGTGGGAGTCTATTCATAAGGTATTTCATGTGCAACGAGAAAAACACACAAACTGACAATTTCTGATCAGAAGTGTTAGTGTGTATCGAGTATCTCTAGTCCTGCCAACAATGGAATCACTGGTAAAAAAGGAACACTTCCAATTGAAATTAAAAAAAATATATTTTCCATACGTTGTACATTTTCAACAACAAAATTAGCGCTCAAATTTCCCATTCAAACTTTTAAATCTTTTCCCGCTACTCAAAATACTCTTCGAAAAATTAAAAAAAAAACATCCAATCCAATCAACACTCCTATCTTGGTCTTCCGCGTCCACGTGAAAAACCACGTCCTCTACCACGAATCACCTTCCCATTGGTCGGTGGACTCTTAGGCCGTAGCGCCTCTATCCTGCTCGTACATCCCGTAGTCGTAGTATCTGCAAAGAAGCTCGCATACGACTCGCCATTGAAATTCGAATTCGTGAGCTCGGGTCCGACCGTCAGCCAGCCGGGGCGAATGCTCGAATCGCGCCCGAACAGATGCAGACGACGTCGACCCAAGCAAAAATGTTCGATTATGTGAAAAATCTCGATCGGTTTCTCGTAACTGCCGAACTCTTGCTCCTCCGAAATGATCAGATCGATGTCCACGTTGGCGTGAATGAAATCACCATCCGTCGATCGTCGAACCGTGCCCTTGATGCCCATCAGGCAGTGCTCCTTTGTGCGTTGAAATACCGCTTTCGGTTCGAGGATCTTCGAGTGTCCCGGCTTATTGATGTTCGTTCGGATCCAGCAAATGTCCTCGCAGCGACGAAATCCCCACTTCTTCAGGCAATTCCGTCCCATGTCGAGTCCTTCGGAACTGCCGCACCACAGGAAAACAAAGCTCCGATGCGCTGCGACTTCACCAATGTCCAAATCTACGTCGATGCAACGAAATTGTAAACATCGTGACAAACATAAAAAATAAGAAGTGAGCCGCTTACTTATGATTTCCTCCCACGACCAAAACGTTCGCGGTGTGGTCCCGGCCACTGCAACACTGGCTCCCCCTCGAGCGTACTCCTCCAGCGGCGGTTCAATTAAAATCACATCGAACTTTGTCCCGAGCGTTTTCAAGTCCAGCGTCTTAACGTTCGCATGCAAGTACATCGGTGGCGTGGCGGTCTCCTGAATCAGCTCGTCCTTCAGCTTGATCAGCTCGCGCAGCTTCGGATATTCTTCGAAGCGATCGGCTAAGCCCACGTCCCGGATGAAATTCTGCGGCCGCTGCCCGGTATCGACGAAATGCTGACAGTAATCGTTATGCGGATTCGACGATTGCGTACCCTGCGTGAGAACAGAAAAAAATTTCAGGCAATGTCGCCGGCGACATTCAACAAGTTCAGCACCGCACACTTACCTTCAAAAATGTCGAGGAATCGCGATAAACCAAATTTTCGGACGGCGTCTTTTTCGATGCCGTAATTGCCGCGACTTCGTCATCTTCATCGCGGCTGCTTTTAGCGACACAGGACTCCTCCGCCGTGCCCAGCACGACTTTAAGTTCATCGACGCTGCTGAGTCCGAGCTGGGCGGAAAAATGGATGCGATTTACTTTGTGATTGTCGAAAGTGATGCGGTACGGAAATGAGGAGTGGAAGGACTTACCGTCTGTGCGAGGAGCTTACGCCGCTTTTGAGATCTTTCTTTCGAACTTTTCAGGACATTGCTCATCGTAGCTTTAGCTTCTTTGTGGGCTGCAGTTAATTCTGTTGTTGCGGTTTACGTTTATCTTGTTCTTTTTTCTTGACGTTTGTCAGTTTGACAGCGGTCACCTTGTGGTGAAAAAGACAAGTGTGGAGAGAAAGTTAAATTCAAATTCAGGATTTAAAATTTTTACTTATTTGTGTAGAAGTTTTGTAGAAATCGAAAATTTAGTTCTTATTTTATTTTGTGGGAAATTATTTTTATGACTTACTAACTCAATTCAGTTTTGTAAAAGTAATAAAGGAAAATAAATTGCGCAAAGAATGTAAAAGTGAAATATCCCCAACGATTATGCTATATTTTATTTTTTTGGAGGACAGAATCACCAAACGTGCTCTGAAGGGCAAAGCGAGTGATAACCGGCCAGTAAGCAAGCCACACAAGCGATGGGAAGCCTCGGTTGATGAAGATAGCAAAGCCATCTTAAAAATTAGCAGCTGGAGGACCTCCTCCACGAACCAAAAACTAGAAAATCGCCCCTAAGTCGCTAGGGGTTGGAGCTAGAAGTCTTCCGTAGAATATTTTTTTGTGCACCACAAAGTCCCCTATCACCATGTTTTTTTTGTCGCATCTATTCTGTTACACCCTGTATGTAAATCCACCAGAATCAGCTTAGAAAAATTATTATTGTATGGGGGAGGGTCAGAGGGGGAAGAAAAATACTTAAAAATGAATACTCGACTGTCTCTTAAGCTGTGTAATTGAAATTTGAAACGTATACTGAACTTTACTAGCAAAATATGAAAAAAAAAATAAATAAATAATAGTAGTGGGGGGAAATGGAGAGCATTTCATAAATGGCGCGCTTTCCAAAATTACAAATCATTATATCTCAAAATTAAGTACAGATATCAAATCAAAAAATTTTCAGATTGTAGAACTATATATGAGCATAGTCTTTAATTTTGGAAAACAAATTTAAGTTGGGGCGTGTAAAGGGAGGGAGATTGAAAGCAAAAATGTTGAAAATTTTGAGTGATTTTTTTAGGGATCTGATAAAAGATACAAAATTTAAATTGTGTATGTCGATACATCTATTTGATGTACAGGGTGGGCCAAATACAAGTTTCTTTTTAAAAATGCAATAAAATGAACAAAATGAAATTTTTTTCCATGTATTATGGCTTCATTAGTACGAGCAAACATTCCTATTAGTAATAGAATACAACGAGAATACAAGTGGCTGCCTCGGCTGGCTTCGCTGTAGCGCATTCGATCACTCCATTTTTCCAAGACCATGTTCATGGTTTCGGGCTGTAGCTCACGCATTGCTTGGATGATATTGGCCTTAAGTGCTTGAATCCTTTCTACATTGTTGGATCCTTCACACATATTTTTTTTGAAATGATGGTATAACATTGCAATTTTCGTCACTTAAAATGGTGGTTTATATTGTAATGACCTACGATGAACTTCATAACTGGTCCCAAAAATGCTGGAGGATGCCGTCACTGAGAAAGATGGACCTGTAGTAAACAGAAGGCCAAAGACCGGTTTGGACTGTAACGCCATCGCAAGGTAAGATGCATTTAATGTGTATGGTTAAGCTAGAGTGTAGCCTAGTGGGTAGCGTGGTGGTCTTGTAATGCGAAGGTCGTGAGTTCAAATCCCGAACGGTACAATATACAATTTCAGCACATTGCCTGTTTGGATATACCTTGGTCACCTCAGTCTACGAAAATGAAAAATTCGTAGAAAGAGGGTTGTGTGAAGGGCTAACAACCCTTCCACAATAAGTAAGGAAAAAATGTTAAGGAACCTGAATGTCAGGAGGCCAAGGTCCAGTTTAGGCTGTAGCGCCATTGTAGAAGAAGAAGTTAATCTGCGACATTTGTATTGATGTGGTAGAAGGGGTAGGTAAAGTGACGTAAATAGCGCCAGGGTTCAAGGGTGCCGAGGGCCAGTGATACCTAAAGAAAGTTGAAAGCAAGTTAAACTCAAACCTTGAGAATCTTACCGTAAGAATCTTCTTCCAAGAAGGAATTATTTGTGATTCCGTTCAAAGAACAATTTTGTACATTATCTTCTTTTACTTATTTTGAATTTAATTCGTTTTCGTTTAATTTTCGGCATCCCCCTCCGGCGATTTTTCGGTCTGTTGTTCATAATTTTATAATTTTCGGCATTAAAAACAACACAGCTTATGCTAGCGATCATAGTAGCGATAGATCTGCAAATGATAAATTTAGTAAGCTCCCTGATAAAAAAAATATGCACTATTAATCCTGTCGACAGGGATTTCACTTGGAAAACCGGGTGTATTTGCTAAAATTTAAACGGAGCTTTATTTTTGCATTATAAACTTCTACAGAAACTCTATGAGCTTTTAACGTGAATTCATGGCACAAAGGCTTAGCTCCACGGTTGCCTTTAACAACGACGACAATCATTGACGCCTTTGGTGGTACCAGCTTATAACTATTTGCAGTTTGGCATTCAAACTGGTGGATGCGAGCCCTATCTAACATCTCCGTCAGTCTGTGTGTCGTGGCAGCCGGTTGTATAACGCAACTCCATGCCGAGAAACAAGGAAAATGTTCCAAAGAATCTCTGCTCGCGATGTGGAATAACCTACCATAACCAATTTCCGTATCCGTTTTTGATCCCTTCGGGTCACTACTTTATACATAATTTGCGGTCTTCGGCACCTCCCTGGTGGTCTCCGTGAATTGCCACCCACTTCAATCTCAGTTCTTGTAAAACTTTGATACTGATCGAACAGCTGGGATCCTACCATATTGGTGTTACTCCAAAAGCAAACTACTTTAATCGGCGAACAATTTAAGCAGTATATTGAAATTGTGCACCGAAAAAAATTAGCTGCACTCCTTCTACCCCCTCTCATACAATATGACACAATTGCACAACTTTAATAAATGTCGATTTTCTTGAAGAGCATGAATGCTACTGATCTGCAATTTAAAACATGTCAATTGAATTATGTTTAAAGCTATTTCTGAAAAAGTCAATATGAACTCCATACTGCTTCTAGAACCATGCATACAAACTGCATAATTTCACTAAATCCAATACACTGATTTCCTGAGTACGTACCTATTAAATTTTTTATGCTTCAATTTTGTATAAAACATTTTGATGGCAACTCTAGCATGATATGAAAAAAAATGTTCTATGCCGTCACCCCTTCTACCACTCCGCATACAAAATTTCTTGAAATCACAAAAATTTCTCTTTATTCTGGAGCATCCCATGACTGGGCTTTACACCCAATTGTAGTCCTGTTTTGTTTTAATTTGCTTTGTTTTTTAAACTTAAAGGGAGGCTGGTCCTTAATGCGCAGAGTCGAGCATACCTGAGAGACGCAGACTAGATAAACTTCTGCATATGGAGATCTTTTGCTTTTGGCTCCTCGCATTTGGTATAAACGCGCCTTTTGTTTTCTGAATAGAGATGTCGAACCGCCGCCATTTTGATCCGATTTTATTTTATTTATTATATCATTTTCTCCTCACATGCCAATAGAATATCGTGTACACCGAGCAATATGTGAATCGCAACGTCAGCAATATCTTCTATATGTATAATAATGAAAAACTGTGCGTATATTTGAAATCACGTGAAGTAGATGACTAAGTTTTGCCAAGATAATTCCGTCGGTATATGATAGGTTGTTCAGTGAAAAACTCCCCTGCCACACGGGCTCTACCATTTAAGCGTTCTACCATTTCACTGCTCATCAGTTTTTTTCAATTATCTGCATTGCAGTGCAACATTGTGCTGCATATATCATTTGATGTTTGGGCGACATTGTTTTGTTGTAGTGAATAATCGTTCTATTCCTAAATTATTGATCAAACTTAAGAAAATCAGCGATGTTTCGAAAAATAGATGTAGAAGGAACCAACAAGAAAGAAACCTTCAAAGCATTTAAACGTTCCACTATTTAAGCGTTCAACCATCTAAGCGTTCTACCATTTAAGCGCTCCACCATTTAAGCGTTCAACCATCTAAGCGCTCTACCATCTAAGCGCTCTACCATTTAAGCGTTCTACCATTTCACTAGTGGTCTCGCAGGCCTGGGGTCGTGAGTTCAAAACCTCACAGGGGGCAAATTTTTTCTTGTCTTTCTTTTTTTTTTTATTTACTTTATGTAATTGCTCATCAGTTTTTTTCAATTATCTGCATTGCAGTGCAACATTGTGTTGCATATATCATTTGATGTTTGGGCGACATTGTTTTGTTGTAGTGAATAATCGTTCTATTCCTAAATTATTGATCAACCTTAAGAAAATCAGCGATGTTTCGAAAAATAGAGGTAGAAGGAACCAACAAGAAAGAAACCTTCAAAGCATTTAAACGTTCCACCATTTAAGTCTATATTATTTTTTGGGTATTTTTTTTTATGATTTGACTGCTGTAAAGATAACATAATATCAAATAATTTTTATTCCTTGCATGAGTTCCAAATAAAATTGATTTATTTAGTTCGAAATCAACGACTTGATGTCTAAAACTGAATCCATTTGAATCTAATTAAAGTAGATTCAAAAGTTGTCACTAAATTTTGATGAGACAAGTTCCTCAGTATCGCTGGTTGTGTGGTGGAATGCTCGCCTGCCACGCGGGTTCGATTTTCGTCGGGGACAATTTTTTTAAATATATTTTTTAGCATACTGCAAATATGAATTTTCTTAAAATAACAATGTATTCTCATATGGACAACTCTTTGTCGCTATGAGTTGAGTTCACAAGGAGATTTGAAGTTATTTATAAGCAAGAAGATCTGAAGCTATTTGAAAAACATAACAGGACTACGATTGGGGGTAAAGCCCAGTTTATATGGGAGGTGGTAGAAGGAGGAGCGAATTTTTAATGACTTTTTCAAAAATAACTATAAACATGCGTTTGACATGTTTTAAATTGCAGATCAGTAGCATTCATACTTTTCGGGAAAATCGACATTTTGTAAATTCGTGAAACTGTGTCAGATTGTATGGTAGTGGGTAGAAGGAGTAAAGGTAATCATCTACCTTTTTTCTGGTCTTACTCATAATTCTAATTAAATACTTACGCATCGAGTAAATTGGGTTAGAGCATTTCATGAAAAAGAAAATAATTTTTAGATAGTAGATTGATATCAACTTAAACGTAATATATTCCAAATTTCGGATCAATAGCACTTATATTTTTCGATCAAATCCATTTGTTGTCAAATTGCGAAATTGTGTTATTTTTTATGGGAGGATGTAGAAGGAGTAAAGCTAATCGTCTAATTTTTTTTAGTCTTACTAACAATACTAAATAAATATTTGGTGCACAATTTCAGTTCGATAAATTTTATATGCACCGAGTAAATTAGTTTATATCATAGTATTTCATGGAAAGGTGCAGTTTGTATGGGAGGTGGCGGAAGGAGGAGGACACAAATAATTTTTATTCAGTAGATTGAAAACATCGTAAAACTAATATTCCAAATTTCAGATAAATAGAATTTATACTTTTCGAGCAAATCCGTTTATTGTCAATTAGCGAAATTGTGTCATTTTGTATGGGGGGAGGTAGAAAGGGTGGAGCGATTTGGCTCGTTCACGAACTTGACCTTACTTTTTTTATCAAAAGCGACGTGTACAAAATTTTAACTTTCAAGCTCAACTAGAGAGGACACGGACGGGCGGACGGTCATCCGGTTTTGAGTGATTATATGAACTTCTGTATCATTCATTTTTTTCTCCGAGCCTTATTTCTTAGTGTTACAAACTTTGTGGTAAACTTATAATACTCTCAGATTTCATCTAAAGTATAAAAAGGATGTCTGCTATTACCTTAACGGCTTAGAATCGTCCTGAATATAATTAAAAATGGAAAATGTACGACCATATCCACTTAAGGTCGATCTTATTCCCGTTCCTAAGAAACCTTGTCCTCCAAGATTGTGTTTGTGCATTGCACATAAGCACGTATAGCAATAGTCCATCTTAAAAAAGGATAACATGCTGAATATTATGGTCGAAAGAACAAATAACTAGAGGAATTAAAGCAGCTTTAATTTTTAAGTGGACAGTTCTCGGAGCGCCTCTAACCTTAGCCTCCACTACAGTACTTAAAAGATGACGTCCCGCGTTACTGTTTGCCCTTTTCCGACAAATTTCATATAATATTGAAGTGCGCTACACTCTTTCGCTTTTCAAACTTCGACTCCAGGTACCACACTGTCTTTATCGTGACTTTACCACGCGATGACATAATCTCCACTTACTGTTTTCACAAACGCTCGCCTTTTTATACCCAGTACAACTTCTTCTATTAGTGCAGTGTCGATCTGATCGTCGTCGGTACGATATATTCGCTTATTTCGATGACTAGTCCAATGTGTGTCGGCATGTGGGTTGATCGGAATTTGTGAGCGCGTGCCATTGTTGTTGATTTCGTTCTCAGAAAAAAACTTGCAGGTATTTATCTATTAGTGCAGTATTGTTGTTATGAATAGTGGTTGAGAATCTCGAACATTCGATGTGGCATGTAACAACTTAAGTCTATTTTACCTAACTCTATGTGAATTATGTTTGTAACCTTAAGTTGAGCGCGGTATCTTAAAAAAAAGGGAGAAATTATACAAAATTAAGGTTAAAAATCAAGTCTTGCAGAAAAAAAATCTAGTTTATTTCATATTTTTGTTTCTGTACAAAGTATAACTTATTTTCATCCTTTCATACTTTTTAATTACAAATAAATATTATTTATAATCATCAACACTAATAATAAAAATTAAAATTGCTAATAAAAAGAATAAATTGATTCAATGTTGTTGTTTTTTTATTTAATTGTATTAATCACTTTAAAGCTAGATGTTTATATAAATATAAATACAAGGACTCCGGATCTATTTTTTATTATATTCGCAATATGTAATTACTTTTATGCGTACGTGTTTTACTCAAATGTTTAAATAATGCTTTTTTATACAAAATAATTACCTTAAACCTTTTCATTTAAATCAGTAAAAATGTTTTTTTTTATTAAGTAGAAAGTCTTTTCTTATATTACTAGATTTATATACTTTTTATAGTATTAATAATATTAATTTATTTTTTATATCTTATTTAACTTTTTACAACTTGCATTGAGAATAACTGTTTAATTTTTGTATTTTTTCTTTATATATATTTCAACGCTTTACTCGTTTGCAATAAAAACCGAAAACACACTACGCATAATCGCTGTCGCTGTAATCACTTTCTTCTTCGTCTGAAGATATTATCTTCCTCCTTTTTCGTTTACTTCGGGGTGGTTGCTTTCGCGCCGTTGTTGTTTTCGAAGAACTTTTTGCATTTCGGGATGTTGGAGTAACTGGAACTTCCTTAAATTGAGAAAAATAAAATTAATATTCGAATCTCGAATTGAACTTAAAAATTTTGTAATATTTGTAAGGTTCAATGTCGATGGTGTAGCGCAAAAAGGCCAAGTTACTATTAAATGTAGAATAACCCTTTTTGCGCTAGACCATCGAAATAGACTTTTATCTGTGAAACTGTTTTTTTTTTCGTCGTTTGTTTTTGTCACTTATAAACAAATAAATACCTTTTGCGGAATTAAAGGAGTTGTTACAGAATTAATGATGTTATTTACATGACCAGAGCTGTCTTGATCTGTTCTCTCAGAATTTCCATTCGTATTAGCATTTGTTGATGGAGTCTTTGGTGTTACCGATACTGAATTATTCATTTTTTGTTTTTCTTCATCTTGGGAATCAGAATCTTCTGGATCAAGCTTAAGCATTAATTGTTTAAACTGAAAATACCGGAATCAAAGAATATAGTTAAAACAACTAAAGAAAATTCCTGTAAAACTTATCACTTACATCTAAATATTTATCTATTAAATCTCGTTTTTCGTTTTCAGCTAACTCATTACTAACAATGTGTTGTTTTTTAATCTCATCAATTGTCGATTTCGGATTAAATTTCGAAACTTGCTTTCGCGCGATTGCTTTTTCATAAATTTTTTGCGGTTCTGATGGTGAATACCTTGAAATTTTTCCATCCGTAATGCCATACATATCTTTTAAATGCTGCTTTAATATTAACATTAACATACATCCCTGTGCAGCAATTATACAATGCTGCAGATCGCTTGTATCTTCGGGTAATCGATTATATAATATATCTTTATCCTCGTCGTCATCATCATCCAAAGGATTTGATTTGTCAGTCAAATTATCAATGGGTTTTAACCCTTCTTTAAAGTTTGCTAATAAATTCGTACCCGTCACTGATATCATAAGATCAATCTGATGGATAAGATATAGTGGTTCATCCTGAACTACATATGGAAAATACGCTAAATTGTCTGCCATATAAAGCATTTGACGAAGCGTAGTTTTTTGATCGTCAAATTGTTTAGTAACGGTTTGGACCAAAGCTCGTCTTTGGGGTTTAGTATTGCGTAACAAGGAATATAAAAAATCGTTCATTGAAACCGGCTGCTCTTCCCTAATACTGCAAGAAAACAATTGTGTATAACTTCGAATTTATATTGTAGATTTTTATCTTACGTGTAACCTCGAATAATACGATTTTCACCTCGTGATTGTAGTATTTCTTGGAGCACAAATGAAAGCTGCAGTCCAAGTTGAAGTTTCATGTTCACGAATCCAGAATATGTTCTATCGATTTCTTTCAGTAAAGCATCGGCCCGATGAGCAACCTAGAGTAAAAAAATATATTTTATGCGTTATGGTTTTTAAAAGACTTAATTGTTTTAAGTATAAAAATTAATAATCAGAAAAGTTCATCTTTGTTTCATCTTTCATTTCCGTCTATTTCCGTCTTGATAACAAAAATTTCATAAAATGCAGAAACTACTTTTGTTGAAGCCTGCTCATCTCCCATTTTTGTCATTTTCATTATTTTCCAGAATTACAATATTGAACGGCAGACTTATCTATGATAAGTAAAAAGGGGTTTGTTTTCCCCTTCTGCCCTGCGCGGGAACATCTTCTATTAAAAACTTAAGTTTCTAAGCACCTATTGTTTTGACCTGTCATGTTGTCATTTAGTCAAATTTTATCACTGTAACTCTTTTGTGCGATGCATGAATGATAAGTACCCATGTTAAGCAGGATCAAAATGATTTTTGGAAAAATTCCGACTTATTTTTCAATATAGAAAAATGCCATTGTTCTAGCAATGTTCGAACCTTTTCGAACCCTCCTTGTCGAACTCAGGGAAATAGATTTCAGTTTCAGAAATGACCGCCTTATTTAATGCAAATCTCTTCTCTTCGAGCAATTTTTTCATGTCTGTAAATAGCAAGAGGTTGCGGAGAGCAGATCTGCCCAATTCATTTTAGTGGACCGGCGTAATGTCGTTTTTCTTCGTTTTCTCACCAAGGAGTCGTCGAATCTGCCCAAAAATCGAACATAATACAACCCTGTTACACCGAGCTTAACAATATGTCATGCCCAAATGTTCATCTGCACAATAAATTATTCTGAAATTCAGAGAGCGTCAAATACGTGTTCCAGAATTGAGAAGGAAATGACTCATAGAAGCGACATGAAAAACAGACGAAAAAAACGATATAAAAAGACCGAGCGCTTGTGATTAAGAATCAGTCGAGATTAGGTCGTCGTGTTTTTCAAGGTTAACATCCACCGACAGCTTAAACTCCCGACAACGGCCGAGAAGGAAATGATTCATAGAAGTGGCATGGAGGGCCGACAGCGGTCGAGAAGGTAATTATTCATAGAAGTGAAATGCAGGGTCGCCGAAACGATATAAAAAGGTCGAGCATTTGTGATGAAGAGTCAGTCGAGATCAGGTTATCGCGTGTTGAAAGGTTAAAATCCACCGACAGTTTAAACTATCCCCTCCAGAAACTTCCTTGTAACCCCATCGCTCACCTACACTATACCGACTTGACTGTGCATACAATACACGGTGACCCCCCTAAGTTATGTTCAGTTCTATAAAAAAAAGTCGGGATAGAGGCAGTCGAAGTTCGAAAGCGAAAAAGTCGAAGTTGAAAAGTGACATAGTGAACATAAAGTATTAAAATTAATCCTGAAATCGAAAAATAAAGTTGGTGGTTATTTTAAATCAAAAGCGACCAAGTTTTATTTTTATTTTATATGCCAAACGTAAAATTTCAAGTAAAAATCGCGAGTGATAATTGTGAAACAGGCTAGGGTGTAGCCTAGTGGGTAGCGTGTTGGTCTACAATGCAAAGGTCGTGAGTTCAAATCCCGGGCGATATATAATTCCAGCACACTACCTGCTTGGGTATACCTCGGTTACCTCAATCTACGAAAATAAAAAAAAAACTCGTAGATAGAGGGTTGTGCGAAGTGCTAACAACCCTTCCGCAATAAATAATGAAAATGTTAAGGAACCTGAAGGTCAGGAGGCCAAGGCCCGATGTGGGCTGTAGCGCCATTGAAGAAGAAGAAGATAATTGTGAAAGTGCAAATAGTGTAGAAAATTCTAGAACGTTTAAAGTTGGAATTTTCTGAAATAACTATTAAGTGACCGTGTAGTCGCGAGTGTGAAATTCTCGAACGGACAAAAGGAGAATTTCTGAGAAGTAACCGCGAGGAAAGAAGGATTCTGTGATTAAAATCGAGTAACCGCGAGGAAAGCGCGATACTGATTGCAATCGAGGGACCAGTAGAAAATTCCCGAAAATTTAAAATTTTTGCGATTTATTTCCGCAGCGCAATAAATAAAAATAAAAAAAAAATTTGTCGCGAAATAATTGAAAATGACGCGTTTCGTGAAAAACCTGAGAATAACGAAGTTGAAAGAGGAACTCGGTAACTTGTTATGATGGAAAGATCGAGAGCATCTAAAGTGGAGTAGACCGACGGAAAAGGATTTCGAGGTAGTGAAAACAACTCACGTCATCAAATCCGAAATACCATGGACTATGAGCGCGATCTTCTATTATTCTGCACACATAAAGACTCATTGACTCGAACTGTTCGTTTTCATAAGAACAAGTATAACATTTGCACATAAATATATGAGTTTCTCTGACGAACTTATTTTACTGTGTGATTTTAATATTCCAGGTCTTTCTCTGACGATGATTCCACTCTATTAGTTGATGCTTCGTCCTCGCTTCTTTCTATGGAAGACCGTTTTACTCGGCTTTTTATTCAGATTACTGTGCCTATTCAGTGGAGGAGAGTTTAACTTTAATTTCTATCATTGATATCTTGCACCCGGATATTAACATATTTCATATAATTGATGAGGAGCATATTTTGCGAAAGAGCTATCTTTCGATTTTACTAAGGCCGACTACCTTATTTTTAATTTCATCCTTAATGAAAATTTTGAAAATAATTTTTATTATATTCTGCATTTTTTTTTGCTGCTGCTACAATTTTTTTTATCGACTTATCGCAAAAACATGGTATATCCTTGTCGATTTCTTGGTACACAATTGAATCAATTCATATCTACTTAATACAACTTAAGTTCTCTTTCGTGATTGTATTTATAATCTGTTTACTGGGTAGTATTCTAGTGTCCATCAAGGAAGCCATTTGGGATCACTTCTGTTTATCCTGACCATTAATGATGTTGCCCCAGTTTTCAAATATCCGGGAGAGCTCATTTGTGGTGATGACTTTGAAATCTTTAGGTCTCGTAGTTTCAACTATGACAATTTTCTTCAGGAGAATTTGGACTTTAATAATTGGTGCAAATTTGGTCCACATGTGTTGTGGACACAAAATGCTAAAACCTTTAAAATAACATTTGACCAACCTCCTATAAACACAATTTTCATAATTATAAATTTAACTAACTACTAATTATATAATCTGAATAATATTACATACCTCTTGTTTATCATCAGTACTTAGACAAATAAGATATGGTACCATTCGAACAGGATGCACTAAACCTTGTCTTAAAACAATCTGAATTACTTTAACAGCCCACAATCTTACGGAGTAGTCGGCATGTAGAAAACAATTGAGTATTTCAGTTAAATAAAGCTGAATTATTCTACTCGCCATTCCCGATGATACGTCGTTCATTTCTTTAAGATCTTCAGTTTGCGCTTGTGTTTGCCCTAAATGAAAATAATATTATTAGTTTTATTCGTAGTAAAAAATTTCAATTCAATTTACAGTCTTTTTCTTTGTTGTGCATAAATAATTCCGATTCTGTCAAGTACAACCAAATATTTCTCATACATAATGTTTTCACATGTGGTTCAACTGTTATTGATGTTAACAATTCACGATAAAAATCTTTTAATGTCGATCTTGTTAAATACTCGTCATTTTGTACGCAAAAGAAACCTAATGAAACCAACGCCTGTTTCCGGATATCAAAATTGTTACACGTCATAAAATACATCAGACACTCAAAAACTTCTTCGCATATTGATGCTGGCATACCGTCCGCTGAAAATATTAAATCAAATAAAAGCATATTTATATTCTTAATATATAAAAATACTTAAAATATAAGTGAAAATCTTTTTCAAATAAAAAATTGAAAATTAAACAAATTTTTTCAGTTTTCTCTATGCCATAAACAATAACAACCAAATGATAATCAGCATAAGAAAAAAAAATCGTAAGGATTTTTTTCGCAATGTAAAGCACGGAAAAGTTTAAAATATATGCGGCATAAGAATCAACCAATTCTCAGTGAAAAAAGCTTAAATCTGAGACTGCCAACCATGCTTTCTTATGGTTGAGTTTAAACGTTTTTTCTCGTCTCCAGTAAAATTAGTGAAATGGCGTTAAGCGGTATCAGTTCTTAAGCGACGAAATACATACTTTCATTCAAATTTAAATTCACATTTTGTTTACAGTGCACATTTTTTTATTTAATTTTACCTTTGTAATTTGCACCTCTTATAGCTTCGATATAAGATCGATTGTTTATCAAATTTTAATTTTAGTATCAATAAAATCACTGTCCTATTTTTTTTTCTATGATTAGTTCAAGAGGGGGCAGGGGCAGCCATATTAGAGCCGTGGAAAAAATGTAATATATATTAAAATCAAAACTATCTTACTTTACAATAACACTAGATGCTAATTTTATTTATTTTATTAAAAAATGCAATATCATGGAGCGGCTGGACAATTGAAGCTATTAGCTAGATTCTTCTTGTATATTTTGCACATGACCGGAGGACATGGTAGGCGTCTTCGTATTGCTCGCAAATATTACATAAAGACTGTCCAATTATAATCGATCAGCCAGTCTCCTCATACCTTGCTACCATTGCTTTCAAGGCAATCTTAGTTTTCCAAAAAGATTAAACTATTTTCTGAATATACCAACAAATTTTTCAGTTTCATTTCATTTCCTCATTTTCCTTACTATGGTCTCAAACTTTCGACCGGCAGTGTATTTTTAAACATAAACAAGTCTCGATTCGATTGCTGGGGGTGTTTATGATTGTCGTCTAAAAAAAATCCGAGCTAAAGACAACCGTGGGATATGAACTTAATGTCACGTGTCCACATTAATCAAAACAAGATATGGTTCTATGCCAGTCCGCCAAAGTAATTGCTTCAAACGATTTCAGAACAATGAAAAAATTTGAATTCCGTATAATGATAAATTACATATTTTCATTTGAAAGGCTTTACTACACCGATATCAAACATAAGCTGAGTACAACTTTCGCCGTCAAAACCAACATTAAAGAGATGGGCGTCAGAATTACCGATGAGTCGAACGAGCACCAGTGATGAAGGTACGCAGTGGACTTCCGAATGAAGGGACTACCTCAGAAAATATAGAAAAAGTCCAAAAATTCGTTATGGCAGACCGTATATTAAAATTGAAGGAAATTACAGATATTGTAGGCATGCAATAAAAACGACTTTCCGATAGCATGCACGATTATTTGGATATGAAAAAGCAGTGTCTGCTGCAACTGACCAAATGCAATGTCGAAACTCAGTGGCGTGGTGTCCATTCATGTAAGGTAAGCATTGCTTCACTTACATTTGACCTCTCCATTGTGTTAACAAATGTGAAATTTATTGGATTTTTATATATCGGCAACACTAAATTACTTATCATGTATGTAGAATTTATATTATATATCTTATACACTTGTATTCATTTCAACTCTTATAATTGCATTACACATACACTTACACATTGTTCATGGATTTCTGTAACTTATAAGTTTGCGTTCTGTTCTAAATAAACACCCATCGAGATCGGATGTGTTCCGCGTTTTCTTCTTATTTCATCCCAACAAAATTTAGTTACCAAAGAATTTGTGAAATTATTTAGAAATTCACGCTCAAAAATTAGGCATTATTTTCGCTCAGCAAAACACACAACTTATCTGAAGCTTTTACTCTACAGAACACTTCGGACTCGAAAGCCCACCTAAAGCATTCTCGACAGAAAAACCGCCGATGCGATTTAAAAAAAATGCATATGACACTCACGGCCCATTCATACAACATTTTTCGGGCACCGCTAAAACTGTTATACCAAGGGTGGAAACAGCGTGGAAGCATCGTGAAATTTGCTTCCATTTCCAAGCGCTCATTCAAACGTCATGCTCATGGCTTTCCATCTTTACAAATATTGCCCATCATTAAAATTTCACAATTGACGAAAAAATTATCAGGAAGAAAAGTGGCAACATCGCCGGAAAGAAGAGCTTTGACCAAATTGCTTTGAATATTTTTCAGATCTTGAAGGCATCTGTTTTCTTATTATTATTATTTTGTTATTTTGATTTGCAACTAAACTAAACAATTAAAAGCTGCTGCCGGATGGCTTTGAATTGATGTCCGTTATCATTCATTAGCATGATGATTGGAGTTTGTTTTACTGCTATAGTACTTATACATTAATTTCTAGTGATAAGCACTTTTCAAAGATTTTCTGACTTGAATAATTTGCACAATTTGTAGACAGACATGGATAAAAGTATTGATTAATTATAATCAAGTATTTATGTTCAAAATTGATTGCAACTTCAAAAATTTCAACAGTGATTATATTTAATGAGAATTATACTTACATACATACATGCATATGTAAGTACAAACCTGTATATACAACCATTTTAAAAATTAAATAATTAAATGATCTTTTTAAAGAACTGCTTCCTCCAGCAAAATATGACTTTTTCTGGGCATTTTTCTGCCAAGAACTCAAACCATTGTATGGGAGCAATTTTTTTTTATTTTTGTGGAATAGAACACAAAAAGTGATAAACACTGCTAGAAAAAAATGTTGGGACCAAAACGAGGCAACATTTTTTCGTAGAATCGAAATTACTAGAGTTAATCATGAAACGTACATTCAATAATTTATGATAGCAGAGTTTTTTTTTCAAATCATTCACAATACCTTATTAGAGTAATAAAATATACAAAAAAATGTTTTTCCACTCTCCATTTTTTGAGATTCGATGGTACTCTTCTTCATCATTACTATATACTAGTAGTCATAATATTCAAAAACATACCTTCATCTTGGCCATAAACTTGTGGTGATTTAAAATCAAAGAACCGCATTAATATTCCGACTGTATACAAGCTGCGCCTGAAAAGCGGCTGATAAATATGCTCTATTGGTAAATTTGGATTGTTCACCAAATGGTCTTTACTACTGGCTATAGTTTTATAAAATCTGAGAAGAAAAAAAGATTTAATACAAAAATTTAATTTATCATTGTAATAATTCAACAAAAACTACTCACCTAGAAAAACAATCCCGTATTAGTTTATAGTTTTTAGTGATTTTATTAATAACAGCCCCTAAACATGATAAACAACTAAGAACCACAGTCTGATTAAGCGATACAACAAGCACCATTAAATGTTCCTCTAAGTCTGCCAAAAAAGATTCACTGGGATGTTCCATCAATGGGACAACCTATAAAAAAAATTAAATTCGTTCGTACATTGTAAAGAAAATAGAAATTAATTCTGTATAATCAGAGGCATATAAACAATTAATAAACCTAAGGTGCAAGGTTTTGTTCAATTCGAATGAAATTAGTAAGAAACAATTCCAATTGAAATTGTTTACATCCAACAAGAAAGAGCTCGCATAGAAGCACTTCGATTGTATTTACATATGGAAGAGGTTAAATACTTTTGCTACCTTTGAAGTATTGTCAACATGGGCTGCGGAGCCAAAGAGTCTTGAGGCACGTATTTGGCGCAGCGTCAAACATTTTCAGCTGTACTAAAATGCTCAATTACCCTACCAAGAAACTACAAACAATCAATGTGAAAAATGGTTTTGATTGTCCGGTCCGTGGTTTAAAAATTCTCAAAAGAACTCTACACAAACTAAGGTAGACATCGAAATTTAAAGGGGCAATGGCCACGCCATGTGGTAGTCAGAGCTATTGGTCTATTTTAATAATGATTACTTTTTAAAAACATCTTCAAATCGGAAGGTAGAGACTGTGATCATTTTTTTTAACATAATAGCTTTTAATCAGGATGACATAAACCATCATTTCCCAGAGTTTCAGATAAATGAAAGATCGAAACTTTGCAATGTATAAAGTGGAGTTGCGGAGTTGGTAAAAAGCTGGAAACATAACTGCCTGCCATTTAGTAATCATGGACCAGTGAGTCCATTCACATTACAAGTTAGGACGTCATGGTCGCGTTCTAGCATCCAACGCCATTGGTTTTAGATTTTGAGACGAGTCCTGCTCTTAAATATTATTGCATGCCGACACACATTAGACAACTCTTCAACATGAGCGAATACGTCGTACCGACGACGGGCAGATCAACAATAATAAAACTGCACTTATAGAAGATCACCTGCAAGTTGTGCTGGGTATAAAAAGGGCCAAGTGTGTTAGTGATAAGAATCAATCGAAAATCGGAAACTCGGAAGCAAAAAATTCAAAGTTGGAAAAGCGATATAGTGAACAAAAAAAAGTTTAAAGCGAAGTTGGAAAAAGCGAATAATGTGGTTATTTTAAAAAATGATAAGGAAGAAGGCGACCACGGTTTTGTTGGCAACTCCTTGTTGAATAAGGTTCATTTCCTTATTACCGGGTTACAATCAAAGTTTTAAATATGGCGCACCTGAAAACCCAAATACACGTTCGAAGCCAAAATATTACAGCTTGGTGAGCCGTATCAAAACATGGTGCTACTAAGTCTTACTTCTTCGAAGATGAGAGAGAAAATGCAACGAGTCGCATCAGCGGATATGTTAATATGGTTGAAATATTTGTTGCAGAACAGCTTGAAATCTTTTTCGGTCTTGATAATCCTTGATTTCACCGAAACGGAGCCATTCGACAGCTTTTTGGTGATCGTGTCATTTTACCAAACAAGTCGATGTGTGATTTTTGTTGGGCCATCTTGAACGCAAAGTGTACAGCACTTGTCCAACAACAGTCGCTGTGCTTAAAACGAAGTGGAAATGCAATGCGAAATCTCAACGTGCGATTCTAGGAATACACACGTGCGAACGATAGTCGTCGCATGGATATTGTTTTTAGAAATAAACATTTTTTTTGTCTTGAGACGCTTGATATGCCACATTTACTTTTTTCAACAACTTACTTTTTCGATAGTTACTTTACTTCGACTAGATAATGTGAAGGCAATGAACAGAGCCTGGTTCGACTTCCTTCTATCGAAGGTTAAAGCTTTTGGCTTTCATGCTTCTGTGAGACAGCTCTCCTTCGAAGTGCACTATACTATTTGATGGTGTTTTTTCGTCTCCGTTTCCTAGCAATTCAGGACTCAGTTTTATCATTCTTAATTTTCATAAACTACATTCTTTGGTTGACCCTCAATCCAATCAGTTTTGCAGTTGAAAGTACCTTATCAGTTTTGCTCTTTGGGCACTGAGTTCACAGTTCTAGCACTGCCAAAAAAAACGAAATGGTGCAAGCCTAACCGAATAGAGTTTAATGCCGCGAACACAAAAGCCTGTTTTCTTTCTCATAAGCACAAAATCTCGGCGTCTGATCTCACCTTTGATAGCGTGACACTTGAGTCTTCAGAGTATTTTATAAAGAACTCTTAATAAAACACTTGAATGCAGTCAGCACATCCACAATGTAGCTTTAGAAGCCTCCGAGTGCCTTGACTTTCTTCGAAGATGAAAAAAATACTTCACACCCTCAGATCTTGCAATCATTAGGAGCACTTAAAACGCATCTAGTGATAGTGAACCGCATTTAAAAATTTTCCTTTCAGCTTATTGGAGATAATGCCGTAACATTTATTGATGCTCTCTCTCACACTAGATCTGCTAAACGGGCTCACGAGAGAAGTTGAGCTCCCAAAATCAAGAATATTCGTTTCTCCTGCGGCAGCTTTTCCACCCGTCTATAATATCAAGTCGTTTAGGATCAATATCCTCCGGCTTCTGTCATTCTGGCCGCCCTATTTACATAGTTTCAAAACATTTCTGTAATTGAAGGGTCAAATGGATAAAGGGGTTATTCGACATTTTTTGAATTTCTACTTTTTTAGGCAGTTGAAACTACGGACTGATAAATTATGTTTTCAACTGACAAAAAGAGCGATCTAGCGCCTAGAAACACCAAACACCAAACAGTTTAATTCGGATCACTAATACACTGTAAAAGTGACATTAAAAAATCTTTGAATGCGTTTATCTCAAACATTGAAAATTTTCAATAACACCATTAATCACTTAACCTTTCAATTGATTGTTTATTAATTTTCATTCCTCCCTATATTGACCAGACTGTACGTAAACAGCATTAAGAGGTAACAAGTAAGGATTGATATCCAGTAACGTGCCATCTAAAATAGAAATTTGTCTGTGCTACGGCCCCAATCGGGGACCTTAATCAATAACATGAAATAATCAATTTAGTTTCACTATAATATAGAAAACATATTTTCATACTTGTTCTAAAATTTCGGCAACGGCGCTTATAAATTTGGGCGCAATAGTCGAATGGCACTTTATATTTAAATACGGCTCCATTGTAATAGCATGTCGTACTAACAGCTGCGGCCGAACCTTGGCCAAAAGATGAATTGTAGTTATACAGCCCAACATACGATTATTATCAGTATCTTCTAACATGATTAATCTCTCCACAAGACCGTCTGCTAACTGTTGACAAGCTAGCACCACCTCTGCTGGTGGTTCAGTATTTTTCTTAACTGGTTCACCAGGAGTAGCATCAACAGCAGATTTTGAATTATTTTCTTTTGGTGTGAATATCTATAAAAAAAAAGTACATATATGTTAATTTCAGTTAAAAAATAATACAGTTACATTAACTTACACTACTTAGTAGTCCATCCAACCAAGTAGTTCCTGTATCATGTGCTGTGTTCACAACATCAATAATTTGGGTTATTTTTCGTTGGACACCAACCTAGAATGCGTAATATTTAATATTTATTGTTAATCAATCGTTATTATAATTTAAAATAATTACACTTACGCGATTGTTATCAACACATGGAGTAAACCACATGCGCATAAATACTTCGGTAACTAATTTCTGAATTCCCTCCTCATCGTTAACTCGCCGGATCATTTTTACACAAATTTCGGGAATTTTATCGAAATCCGGATACTCTATACAAATATCGCGCAAGATCTTGATAACTCGTTTACGAACAGAAACTCCAGTGTCCTAAAAAAAACAATGAATAAAGAATAAAAAAAAATTGGACATTTTTATAGTTTTAAAATGGATATTAACCAAAATTCTTGTTGATAACATTTCATAATACTGATCGATTAATTCCTCACTACTAAGCACATATTTGCCAATTAAATCTACAGCCGCTTCTCGTACCGAAATTGCTGTATCTAGGAATTTTTGATTCACACCCATTTGCATATCCTTTCTTTTTAAAATTAAAGGATCAACTTCAACTATGTTCGCCAAACATTTCATTGCACGAGTTCGTATTGCTATCGCTGGTTCTCTGGAAATATAGAAATTGTGTAGATAGATTAGTTGTTTAGATTAAAAAATTAAATAGCTTAATCGGATAACTTTTTATGAGACAAGAGACGCAGAACAAAAAAAAAATACAAAAGAAATATGTATACAAACGTGAAGTCAATTATTATTCAATGTGCCACAACGGACCGGACTGCAATCGATACAGCAGCTCCGACTATGTAGAAATTAATTTGCATGCAATTTTACAACTTAGGCATTAGATTCAAAAAATTATCCATATGAATTTAAACAGAAATCAAATGTGACTTTGTTTCAAAGCCTCAAAGTCGCATCCAAAGCAGCTCTATCCATTGTAGACCGGTCAAAAACGAGCTAATTTGCTCAAATTTTTTATAGAATTTTGATAAATTAATAATTTCGATTTCGGCTCGGTTTTGACGCTAGCAAATTATTCCTTTTGTTCCCCGTATAGTCAACCATATAACGGAAATAAGTCGTGTACCTTTAAAACCTTCCACATACGGTCTTCAAATCTTAAAGTGATTATAAAAAAAGTGTAGCCCTGACTCGTGAATAAATAAAATTGACTGAAAATTGAGATTGTGACCTGAACAAAAGATGACTTTTCACACGATTCAGGGTTACTCTTTTTTATAACCAATTCATGGATTGAAAGACGTATGTGCAAAATTTACAAAATTCAAAATCTATTTTCGATATAATATAATGTTGTTTTGAAATTTTTTTGAATTCTTTTGATTAGCAGTTCCTGCACTATTATAATACAGTTAAAATTTACAAGAGTAACTTACCTTACGACTAAAATGATTTTTTGTAAATATTTGTCAAAGGATTGGCTGAAAGGCCTTTTGCTTCCTAAATATTGTGCAATCAAATGCGCATTATTATAATCTATGTACGTCTTTATGTGTTGTGATGTGCAGTTTACATCCGAGTATGGTCTTACTTTACTTAGTAGATATTTTTTACGCTCGTCTAGCACGTGAAATATTTCGAGATTCAATTCTTGATCTGTACAACCACTAGATGATTTCATGTTCTTTATTGAAGAATCATCTTCGCTTTTCTCATCTTCATCCTCTTCAGATGACGATTCCGATATCTCAACTAGAAAAAAAATGCAATATAATTCAACAATCATTGTGCTATTAATAAAATTTATTTATCATTCTTAACGATAATATTTTTAATGCCGCCATAGTACGAGATAATAACATAACTTAACTAGAAAAATTTGAAATTGATCACCTATTTATGATTTAGTTAGCTTTTATTTATTATCTTTGACTATACTCTATCTGAGAGTAGATATTATAAGTTTGTCCCAAATCCTGTAATGCTAAGTACATACGAATCGCTTCACCGGTTCCACCTATACATAGTGATGAACTAAACGAAGGGTTGCAAGCGCAGTAAAAATTATTGAGACGGTTGAAACTTTTGTGGTAGCTGCGATTTCATTATTTCTAATTTTTAATAATTGCGCGTTTAGAAGTAGGCTAATAAAGTCGAATGTAATTAAGTCTATGCAATTTATTAATTTTCAACTTGAGGGGATTCACAAATTCTAAGAACATCATAATCGCCTGTTATTGCTTGTGAATTATTATTAACAATAAAGTTAGAAATCTAATTTATGGTTTTATTTTATTAGTTAATAACATGAATCTTGAAATGTAATGCTACACGCCAAGCCTCAACCATTGTTCAGACTGTTGCAATTTTCAGTTGCTTGTGATCCTGTACTGCTCCTACACAAATCAATAAACACTCCACTGAAGTAGCGTAGAACCTTCTTAAACAGATGTGCGAGATATAAAAAGGACGAGCGACTATAGAAGGAACATTCACTCTTCGAAAGCGATTAAGTCGTGTGATCAACATAGAACCATGTCTTGAATGTTTAACATGGACGCTTACCGATAGGGCTTTATACTACGATTGTCTTTCGTAACACGGATTGTTTTTGTAACGACAATCAATATTGCCGCCGGAGGTTCTGATCTATACTGAGCTACTGAGTTAGCATTCACACTGGTAAGTGCAGACCTATCTAAAATCTTTTCCAATCTTTGGGTCTTAGAACTCGGTTGATCACACAACTCCACGTCGATTGCCTTAGCCTCGTAGGAAGAAGCAAGTAGATGAACCGGCTATTGCTCTCCCCGTGATATAGACTTCAACCACAGCCACTTCGTGTCCCTGAAGGAACCTCAACCATGGCTGCGCTGATTCGCACGCACTATGTATATCGTATCAGTCAGTCCATCCGTCAATTCCGAATCTTCTGTCTAATTTTAAATCCCTCCATCAAATTTACAATTCTTCTTTAAATCTATCACACAGCGTTTACCTCCAATTTGCGTCCCTTTGGGTCATATGAACTTTGCAAGAATTTCCCTCGCCCCCGTTTACTACATTCTGCTAGACAAACCCAACATCCTGCGTACCTCCAACGTCATATATTCCTCCTATTTCGATCCCTTTCGGTCTTAGGTACTTTTGCTTTTTCGCCCAAATTACTGGGGAAAAGCTTTTCCACTTTCATCCATCAATATCCCATAATCATCTAAATTTCGATCACTTTGGGAACTTAATTAACAGCCGCTCCCTACTTTCTTCACCATCCGTCAATCTCCCATAACATCATCCAGATTTCAGTCACATTGGGAGCCTAACCAACCGCCGAACCCGCAGATCTACAAACCTGTGACAAAACACCATCTCCCTAGCTTGCGACAAATCAACCTCCTATATCTCTTGTATATCAACTGTCCCGATATGGTGGGGGATCCCTCAGCACCACTCCCGTTGCAAAAGTTTTTAAACCATTGTTTTAATCTTCGTGAGCCGCCGCAAGCGAATCCACTTCAGTCTAGTCTCAGCTCGACATTGATACTGATCGATCGACTGAGTCCGTGGAGTTGCCAGACTCCAACGGCCAAACTATTGAAATCAGCCTTTCTCGCCCAGTAGCTGCCCCTCCTATGTGATCGGCAGAGTTTGTAAATGATTTTTAAAAGCGATACCCGAGAGCACCTCAACTGGTGCCAGTAGGGATTTTTGACAAAAAATAATTATTCTTGAATAATTAAAAATAAATTAACTTAATAATGTCGCATTAAATAATAAACTTAAAAGTGACAGAAATGAAACAGGAACTTGGTAAACGAGAGTTGCATGCGGATGAAAAGAAGGCTTGTAGACCGGATGATGGAAGCTTTAGAAGCGGAGGGACTCAATGCCGAAAACAATTACCCATCGAGCAGGAAAACGAACAATAAATCGTACAGCAAAGTGTAGCCGAAAGTTCTAGATATTTAGACCATGTAATAAATTATGGCGACGCTGGACCAGCATAGTCAACAGCCCAGAGAACTAAATAATAAAATAGACCAGCAAAGTCAGCGTGCCAAGGAACTAAGGGATGATCTCAACAAGCCTAATCCACAACTGAAGGAAGATCTGAACGATAAAATGGAACAACTAAGCCAACACACTAGAGAACTTAAAGAAGATCTGAAACAAGAAATAAGCCAGCAATCGAACGTTCTGGTGAACCAAATTGAAGATCAAGGAACTAAGGGATGATCTCAACAAGCCTAATCCACAACTGAAGAAAGATCTGAACGATAAAATGGAACAACTAAGACAACACACTAGAGAACTTAAAGAAGATCTGGAACAAGAAATAAGCCAGCAATTGAACGTTCTGGGAAACCAAATTGAAGACCAAGTAGAAGCATAATTTCTCCAACAATCTACAAGACTCAATTCTAGGCGGTAATCATTGGACAAATTAGGAGCAAGCAACAGTCTTAATATTGACACCGCGGGGATCTGTGACCGAAATCTTGCAGACTACAACAGACGATCAGCAAAAAGACTTTCAGCTTCTGGGCCAGACCTTGAGTCTTCGATACGAAGGTGATCACATGTGTAAAATTTATAAGGCGCAAATCCGCAGCCGAAATCTGGCGAATTTTTGCAACAAGTTACACATGACATTAAAATGTTGACGCCGTTATCACCAGCATGGATTCAACTGAAAGGCGATAGCAATGGACGCATTCATCGACAGGAACTTTAGCAGAAACACATTCAACAGCACAACTATCAATCTTAAAACCACAAAAAATACCACTTTTAACATTTTATGTGGTAGACAATACGCGTTCTCAGACTACACCATCTGCTGGTGGTTAGATGCCAGCAACAAGAAATTTCTGGTAATACGTAACGAAAGAAAGACACGCAATTACACAGTAAGGAGAAATAGTTTCCAGAGGAAATATTGCACATTTACCAGTTTACCTCAACTGGCATAATTGCGTGCAAGACGAATATATGCGCTAGGAACAGTTAGAAGCGAGTTCCAAATTGCAAACTGCTTACTGATAAAGTTGAAGCAATTGTGAAAGCAGACAGAGGCAGAACAATTGAGTATGTAGGTGAGGCATACATAGTCGAAATTAGAAAAAAAATTTGAAAGATAACAGGAATGTTCGCTTAGCATCAACCTACTTTTGTAAAGATTACAACAATTAATCCAGCAACACAGCCAAGTAAAACGTGTTTGTTACACTGAATTAGATTGTTCGTAAATCATCAGAGTACAATTCCCACATAGGTGGTGCTGATTTGATGGATGGATTAATAGAACGTTATCACATTCGACTCAAGACTCGAAATGCAATGCATTGAATTTTTCATCTACTTGACATGGCAGCAACAAATGCATATTATATAGCGTCTCGTCAATTCTGAAGATCAAACATCTGATGAAGATTTAGATGACGCAAAAAGTTGTTCAATTTCGTGCTGCTGGTCTTCTCGCTTATAAAAAAAACGTCCTACTGTACGTCGATCCAATTATTACATCTACTAATAGCTCTGGTATTGATATTTGTCAGAAACCCAAAATCCTGCTGTTGACGTCCGACATATTAGTCATGTCGGTCACTTTTCTGTCTAGTTGGGTAAGAAAGGTGGCAAGAAAAGTGTACAAGGTATCGCAAGTTATGCATTCGTCATTGTCAGAAAAGGATTGTATCAAATATCGGACAATTGGTTTTGTTTTGAAAAATAAAAAAATATACTATTGAATGAATATGTTTGCAATAACTTGTTGGTCTTTAAGTGGAGCATTTAAATTCAGTGAGTGTGATTGGCCGCTTTTGATAACAAGCGGGAAATTACTTTGACCAAACTCTTTAAACAGGCAGTTTGTTCTCCTTTCTTCATAAACTAACTCTAGTTAAGTTCTCTTAAATACATCAAAAATATTCTAACTTGTTCAACATACCTCTTCTTTTCTTTTTTCTTGAAGTTTTCTTTCGCGACGCATATCCTTTTTCGCCTTCAGCTATCCTTTTTCGTTGTTGCATGACATCTCGATACCATTGAGTTAAATAAAAATGTCTGGCATAGTCCCAAATTAAATTTTCTTCTTGGGCGTTTACAGCCAAAAAATCTAACAATATTTTTTGAAGGAATTCGGTTCTCTCTTCCTCGGGATCCAATACAATTTTACTCTGTGAAATTAATGATCTATATTATTAGATACAGAAAAAAGAATGATAATAAATTACATTCTCTGGTGGTAAGTCTCCTTCCTTTTCCTGTTCCGCCTTAATACACTTAATCATTTGATCCATTGTATGAACTTTACATCTCGACTCGACAGTATCCTTACGAAGACGAGCAGCAACAATACCCAAATAGTCCAGCGATGCTAATCGAATAGATTGTTCAATCGTTTTATCCGACATATATTTCACTAACAATGTCCCCAATAGGCTTAACAGTAACTCTGCAGCTGGCCATTCGGGTTTATTAACAGTTGCCAATAAGTCATGAATGAAATTTTCAAATAATGGACGGAAATCTGTTTCACTCGAACGGCTTTTGCATTTACTTAAAAACGTTGTTAAAAAATTGCCACCTATACTGATAGCTGTATCATACTTTTCCAAAATTATGACATCTTTATCGGACTTTGTCTTATTTGTATTATCGATTGGTTCATTATTTTTTAACTTTTTACTATTTGTCCGGTTCGTTTGTTCGCAAATTGCATCCGGCAAAACTGTCGCACATTGTATCAATTGTAATACTAGTGCAGTAACCATTTGTATATTACCACCGTTATTAGCCAATTTAAATGGCCGCAAATTCTTCTTTGAACATGGCAATCGATCGACGGAAGATAAAATATCACCTAAAATACTGCTACGCATATTCACATATTGTTCTTTTCGAAATATCTGGAGAAATAAATAAATAGAATTATAATTTGATGAATTTTAACAAAAACTGACCGTTGTAACCAATTCCAGACAGACGAACTGCAATGTTTCAATGTTATCGACAAAGAATGGCTCAACAGCTAACGTTGATAGTGCCAGCACAATTGTATCAACGAACAGACATTTATCAAACAAAGTAACAAAGACCTTCATCAGCTCCACCATTTTGGAGTACAACAGTTGCAAACTTCGATTATGGCTATTAATCTGTTTTTTCTTTCGATTGTCAACCTTTTTCATTGTTTTCACAGTATAAACTGGGTCGTACGAAGGAAATATTGTTTCGCGAAATTGAAATTGTACAAATTTAACAATTGACGAAATATTATCCTCCTGAAGAAATTTTAAATCTTTGGCAGTTGAATAAATATTGCATATTAATAGACAAGCCTCCAGAGCATTTAAAATTTTCTCCATAGAATCGTCGCCAGCAAATTCCTCGTCCGCATCCTAAGTATCGAAATTATTAATTTAAATTTATTTTTGAATTAAACAATCATTAATATACAGGTCCGGCAGAATAGTTCCTTGCTAAATAGACGTTTCGCATTGCATAATTTATGAGTAAAGTCAATTTATTTTTGGGTATCGAATCCAAGACTCCCTTAGCCTTCAATTTTGCTACATCATTGCTAACCACTGTGAGCATCTTCGGAGAAATACATTCCACATTTTCATCAGTCTCTTCTACAAAAAAAAAACATTTAGTTTTTGAATTCTTTAGTTAACCAGTTAAGAGTGCGATTACCTGAATTGAAATTCGGTGACTCAGTATCGTCTAATAACTCGATAATTTGTTCCATGTTCTTCATAAACTGTTGATAGGTTTGTGATTTCATTACTTCTTCTTTTGACGTTTTCGGAGCCGTCGACATAACTATCCTCTCAACTCTTCTGAGTTTCGGTTTTGAAACTAAAAATTTAAATGAAATTATATTAATCGGATGGTGTAGACAAATATGATATATTTTGTGAATAACGTTTTCTACATACGTTACTAGTTCAAAGCGCGGTTCAACACTGAACTCTTTCTATTACATACGACCATATCAAATTAACATGCTAGAAAATAAAGCCTTTTCCATTTATAGAAATAAAAATTATATCAGCTTCGTGATTCAGACTCATTCAACAAAATTATTTTATAAATGTAAAACTATAATCATTGAACTGCGGTAATAAGATGTTTAAGATTTCATACATGCATCTTATAGGTGGATTTACACATAAGTTGACTAGGCTGTTAACTGCCGTACGCATGGTAAACTTTCAGCGACGGAAAATTTTCAACAGTAGTCATTTGTCAACTTCGACAAATGTTCAACGGCGCCTAATTTTCAATGGGAGCATAATATTTGGCATATTAGAATTTGTTTATCAATAGTGAACACTAGAAAGTGTAAATTCGTTCGTCGAAAAGTCTAACACCAGTGTTGCCACAATATGTTAGAGCTATAATACTACTTTCAAGATGTCCATAACTAAACGAAAAGTAAGGTGACTGGAAGATATAACAAAAAGAAAAGGCACGATGATGAATGAACTGCGTTATTCTTAACAGCGAGCTAACAATAGTTGTGGGTAAGTAAAAACCTTTATTTCTAGTGTTACATGTAAATAAACTACTTTAACGGCTCAACGGCTCAACGGCTATGCGCCATATTAGAGCCATGCTATGATATGACCTTCAGGAGCAATAAGATGATATAGACGTATATTCTTTGACTTGGCGCGATCAAAACATATAATCAGGCAGTATTGTGTGTATTAAAATACGCACTGCCATGATATTTCTGACCGCGAAGGGAGTAGGTATCCCTGTGCGTGATAAAGAAACTAAAAGTATTAGCCCGTCTGTAAATTTGGCACATTGTCAGAACACGTAGTCTATGTATTCATATTGGACACATATTTCCAAGAGTGAGCTGTTCATTATGCCGACTGTACTCGAGGTTAGTTGGAAATAAAGCGAGAATAAAGCACTACAATACCCTCGTTAGCTAAGCAACAATCTCGTTACTTCATATTCCGCAGTGTTCACATAAAATCTTTTATCGTGAAGTTGTTATAAAATACTACGCCAGTCGAAAGTGTAAGGATGCGAATGTTTAATGGTGGTACAGAGGATCCAATAGAGGCTGCCAGATGCAATCAAATAATTAACATGGCGAATGGTGTTCATGTATATGAATAAAAAGCATAAAGATCGCAATTGTTTTCACACTGAATTGTTTTCACACTGAATTGTTTTCACACTGAAAACCGGTTCAGGCAATTTGGAGTTGGACGGCCAGGTTTTATTAGGAAAGTATACGGAAGCCGTTCCCTACTGAAGTTTTGAGAATATAATTGGTCCATGCTTAAGAGTTTTTATATGTTCCACGAATATTGCGGCAGCAATTAAAGGAAGCATAACAGTGGAGATGCCCTTAACGTTCTCGAAAATTTACAATGGTTCCAACTTTATCACATCAGATTTTTCAATTTCTAGATTACAGATGTCCTGAAATATTTGAAACATAGTGTTATTGGGATTGAGCATCCTAAGCTCGGATAAAGTGTGATCTAGATTGGTGTTGGGAGGGAGTAATTTTCCTAATGAAATATATTTCGACTGTTGCCTTTAAACGAAGTCTTAAAGAAGGTATTCCCCATAGGACCTCGAGTAATGCTATTTGTGTGGTTCGCATAGATCCCATAAAGGGCCAAATCGCACTGTTTTATGCCTTTACCAATTTGTTCATAACCATATCCACTGTACCGATGAATGCTTTAGCACCATACTCAATAACCGATCTTGCTGTTGATTTGCTTATAACCAGTGCCCGAAACTGATGAGGATGATTTTTTTCGATATGGCCTCCATGCCATTTGGGATTGAAGTACTAGGTAAGTACAAAGCAATAAGATGGCTCGGAGCATGGTTGATGGTGACCGTGAATCTGAGGATTTTTCTTTTCCAAGTGAATACCATTAGTTGAATTTTTTCGGCTGACATTTCTAGTTCCAGGCTGCAAAAAAGGCTTACGCTTGTAGTTGAATTTGCGTAACTAAAATCAATTGATGCAATTGTTATGTTTTAAATTCCGTTCATGCTTTTCGAGAAAATCAACTTTTAGTAAACTTGTGAAATTGTGTCATATTGTATGTGGGGTAGGGTAGAAGGAGAAAAGCTTATCTGTTAATTCTTTCGATTTTACTTGTAGTAAATGTAATAATTGTAAAATAAAATATTCCAAATTTCAAATCAATAACTTTTATAGTTTCCAAGAAAAACTGATTATTGTAATTTTTTTAAAAGAGTGTCATTTTGTATAGACGGGGGTAGGAGGGGTGGAGCGACTCGGTCTGTTCACAAACTTGTCCTTACTTTTTTATTCAAAACGACGTGAACGCACTTTGAAATTTCTACCTCAACGCGTTCTCGAGCTAGAGAGCGCACGGAACGAACTAAAGAACATTCAGTTATGAGATTTATGAGTGATAATATGAACTTCTTTTTTCTTCAAGCCATATTTCTTAGCGTCACAAACTTTGTGGCAAACTTAGAAAACTCTCAGGTTTCATCTAGAGTTTAAAAATACCTCGAGTGCTTAGGCAGTATAGAAGAAGAGAGAGAACGGAACCGATACAGCCTGTTTCTACAGTTTTACTACTTCAGTGGAATTGCAGCCCAAATTAGACATTAGTTTTTGTTAAGGATTGTTAACCCTTCGCATAAACCCCTATTTCCGTATATTATTATTTTCGTAGATTGAGAAGACCCAGATGTAGCTACGCAGACAGTGTACTTGAATTATGCGTCGATCGAAATGTGAATTCACGACCTTCGCATTGTAGACCAATACGGTACGCACTAGGCTACACCCAGGTTCGTAAGCTGATTTCACATCCACAAAAAACTGCAATACATATTTCTTTTCTTTTCTCTTTATGGTAAAAGTGTAATAAATAGATTAGTTGAGGGCTGCGATCCAGTTAATAATGCTGCTGCGTGTTCTGTTCCCCATTCCAGTCTCGAATGAAGCAGATTGGATGCAAATGCATCAAATTAAGTGAAGTTGTCCGAGGGGCTAGGGGTATATTCTCGGAACCTTCGACTCATTACCCAGAGACTATTATCACATTCACGTGGATTGTAGTGTATTAAAATACACCACGTGAACACTTCAATTTAGTGTATCGTAATGAATTTTTTACTACGACAAAAACTGTAAGGTTTAAGGAATCCT
Organism: Chorisops tibialis; assembly: GCA_963669355.1. Lineage (NCBI taxonomy): Eukaryota > Metazoa > Arthropoda > Insecta > Diptera > Stratiomyidae > Chorisops > Chorisops tibialis. The sequence continues at coordinate 272,195,286 of OY770262.1, forward strand.
GTTCAATAATTTTCTGTCGAAAAAGAAACATATTCAAATTTCATCGAAAATATACAGTTTTTCAAGTTTTCGATAAAACGTAGTTTGAGGAGTTATGTTTTATATTCTAATAATTTCATAAGATTTTCCGTTTTTTGGATTCTTAATTTCAAAAGAAATTTTCTGTGATTTCATGGAAACTAGTTTAAATCGTTACGTCACTTTTGAACACTTTGCGATGCAAGATTTAAATATTATTTATGGTCAGTTATCCTTCAACAGTTAATTTTAATTCCACTATACTACACTACGACGCCAGCTGAACATTTATATAACAGGAGGATTTTAAAATCCACTGCACTGCAGTACACTTCTTGTGAATGAGATATACATATGTCGTTGTTTTACGTTAACACCTGCCTCGAAGGCTTAATTTCACGGTTTTCTCCAAAACACGAATTGAAATTATAAACGACAAATACCGACGTCTATATACTATTGCAAAAACGTTTCAGTTTATACCGTATTTACAGAAACAACTTACACACTGTTTGATGCGAGACCTACCTAACTCTCTGTCTATCTCAAGGTTAAGGCAACTTCACGCTGAGAATTCGGAATCTAACTTCATAAGAAGTAGTAACTCAGAATGTTCCTCTACCCGCGTAGTGAGCAACTAAGCCACCACGTGTACCCCGAAGTGGACCTCATCCATGGCAGCTTCGACGTATTATTTGTAGCCTATGGCCTACCCAGCAAACCCTTTAGACTAGCTCCTGGGTTACGACGATTCGGAACCTTTTCGTAAGCAACTTAACATGGAAACAACAATACAAAAGGAGACAATTCTGAAAGAAATCGGAAGGTGTCTCATCATTGAAAAACAAAAAGCAAAAAGGCTTATTCTAAAATCGGAATTAATTTGCCGCATTGTTTCAGAATTCGTATAGAAATCGAATGCTTCGTCGTTACGATTTTTCGTTAAGAAAGCTTCCGAAATCGGAATCTATTATCGAAATTCTCACCGAGTTAGTACGTATAGATTTCGGAAAATTTTGTTTGCTAAGTAGTTGCACAACGCGACGAACGTACCACCAACATGCACCAAGACGGCTACAAAGACACAAATCGGCAGAAACAGTCTCCCCCGTGATACCAGATAACCTGTGGTGAGGCGGCGCAAGCATTGGACACTCACATGGGTAACCGCCACCTATTCCTGCCAAGCCACTGTAAGCTAGATACCAATCGAACAGCTCAGGTTCGTGGCCCGCTACACTCCAAAAGCAATTACTCGAAACGACGTACTTTTGAACATAGTAACTACTCCCCTGAGGAGTCATCGCCCACAGAGAATAAACAATGAAGTTTGGTTGAATAATGAATTGCAGAACTTTTGAAAAAAAAACTGACGCTTTTATCGGAACGTAGACGGGTTAGTTCGCCATGCAATCGTTGATATGTTAGATATGAGAGACGGCTTCTAAATCTGCAGATTTCTCTAAATGCTAGGAGTTTCCTATGGTATTATCGCTTACACTCCTCATCCTATCATTGCTTGGTGGTAAGTTTTCTAGGTGTGAAGGTAATTATGCGACGAGTTGGAGCTTCTTTAGCTGCGTTGGATACCAGGGACATTTATCATTAAGTTTCTTTACATATATCCTAAATTTTGTTAGGTTTGGCACCAAGCAAAGTAATAGGAGAATGTAGGAGGAAACGTTCATGTAAATAAACGCATCATTCATAATTCTCCACGCAAAACTAGTCGCCAAATTCGGAGAGCATATTTACAGATCTGAGGAGCTGGGGCTAAATTCTAGTGATGCTCCCATCACAGAGTATTACCAAACTAGTTGAAAAACGGGTTCTTGAAGTGTAAGTTTTGCAAAAATATGGGCGTTCAAATCACCAAGCACCACAATTGGCTTTAAATCGTTTCGAAATAATTCTGACTTCGGCGATGCTTAGAGGGTAAGTTGAAGGAATATAAACCGAGAAAATTTAAACCTTTTCGGTTTTTAACTATAGGCAACAGCCGACACATTCCAGTTGTGTGCCCAGTTGGATGAGTTTATGTTGAATTTCATGTTTGATCTCCATGCCAGGCTGAACGATCTCAAGTCCACATTTTAACCGGGTATGGTAATGTTTTCGGTAGTGGTTAACTAAATTCCTTTCAGAACTCTTTCCAACCATGTGAAAAGTTGCGGATGTGCAGGGAACTAGCGTCCTAAAGCTATCACTTCAGTGTTATCGAAGGTGAGGGAAACGGCTGTCAAACGCAAACTGTTTTTTTTTTTCGAGAACAACCATATTTTCCGTGATCGCCAATACGAATTCCGTTTCGGATGTTCTGGTATTTTTTTTCTATACGCAAGGAAACGGAAATGTATCCCCATTACCGGGTGGTCGACGCATGCCAATTATGGTAAGTCTTTGGAGAGTGCCGTCTCCACGTACCTGAGGTGTGTTACCAGTCACGAGTTACAAGAAACTTAACTGGAAGTGATTCTAGGAAACCGGACCGTACTAAGGGTGTCGGAAACCCATGGAAGGTTGCTTCCACTTTCGGCAGAAAAACGAGGTAATAGTGGCTTAATGCTAAAATGCGGATAGAGTTCCTTGGAATTCGACGGGGAGTTGCATCTATGAACCGAGACCCGGAACCCTCAAAACGAAAGATTTAGATTAAAGTTTAGATAGGTCTTGCACTTACCAGTATGAATGCCGAACTTGCATTCGGTATAAACTGGTACCTCCGCTGTGTGAAGGGGAGGTCATTGTCGTCGGAAAATCAATCCGTGTTCGTAGAGAACCTTATGGAGATCTCCTAGTCTGTCTGACTAAACGTTGGAACGCATTCATTTACAAATTCGGTGAATATCAGTTACTAGCTAGGGACTGCATAAAACTTTGACAAAGTTTGGCACAAAGGTCATAGCTATGTCCAATGGATTGAGAGTTTCATTTTTGAACGATCGATACAAGTCGTAATAGAAGGCGTGAGGACTTCCAGCATGCTGCCAAATTGATTATCCATGGGTATGATGTGACAGTTCCATTGAATGAGAAAGAGATTATTTACTCGTAATGGGTTAGCCATGAGGAACGAAAGAGGAAAAAATAAGGAGTAGTAGACGAATAAAGGCGATAACAAAATATTCAATAAAGTTGGTTCACATCGGGGTTAAGTTCAACATACGACAGATATTTAGTATTATATTGCGATAAATTACTTCCGTGCATATTGGATGAATGAACGGTTTTATTACTACGCTGTAAAGACGAAAATCTTATGATTACTCCGTGCTTGTAGTAGCAGTTAATGGCGATGGTGAGGCAAGGCTACTGCTGTCGCGTAAGACATTTTGCAAGTAGCTTTTCGCTGACGAAGAATCTTTGTATTCACTTCGATGAATTATTTTCATTGTTGTACCACAGCGCAAACAAATCAGTTCAGCGCCGCAATTGGCACAGCGAAGTTTAACATTTTCGGGTAGGCGCTGGCACCAATCGCAGTATATAGCATACGATCGTTGCAAGCTAACAGGAATCAGTAAGACATAAAACTAAATGAGAAGGACTGTTCCCGCAAAATGATCTCTGATCAGAGAAAAGAGTATTGTATTTAAATTTTATAATTGTGGTATGAAAGGTATTGTAGTACACTTACCGAATTTCAGCTATCACATGGCTGCACTTACAACTTGCCTATATCGTATTTTTATTATTTTTCGTATCGAATTTAACATTTTTTCATCAATCACAATTCCTTTTTCTTGTGTATAATAAAGTAAAATAGCAAAACTATTCAAAGCAAATTATTCTTTACCAAACTAAGACCTATCCGATATTCATGACAAGGAATTACAAAATACACACATACTTCAGAAGACATACAAAAGCATTAGTCTAGATAAAAGTTAAAATATTATGCGAAAAAAAAGAACAAAATTTATTATGCAGTGATCGGTGTTGAACCACAGGCCAAAAAAAAACATAACTACGATTGCAAATGAGCCCAAATCATGCAATATTCTAGATGAAATAGTACTTTTCAAGAGAATTGGCTTGTTGCGAAAATATTTCATTTTGTATAAAAGGAGCAGAAGGATTGGAGGGATCTAAACCATTCTCGAACTTGACCTTAATTTTTCGATCAAATAAACGTGTATAGAATTCTAGATAAGCGCGTTATCAAGCTAGAAAGCGAGCGAACGGACGGACCGACAAACATCCGGTTTAAAAATTTCTGAGTAAACTTCTGTTCAGGCCGTTTTTTTAAAAATGCGATTATGTCGAATGCACAACCAACAGAGTCAAAAGCAATTTTATTTTATTTTTGTAAATATGTTACTAATGATTATTATCAAAACATTGACTCATAAAGCGTAAGTATTATACACAGCTTGACTAAACAAACAAAAGCCAAAACTCAATTATAATATATTGTGTAAATCCTACATATTATCACTGATCACAGCCATTTACGAAATATTAAAAATCGAATTTTATATAAAATACTTACAAATTTCTTCGGGAGGAAGATCATCGATATTTACAGCTAGCTTTCGTTTCGCTGCTATTTTACGTTCATCTGCTTTCATAATAGAAAACATATCATCATTTTTGACACTTTTATCTGGCAGAACTTCAACTTTCTCAGTTTCTTGTTTGGCGGGAGGAGATACATCGGTAAGACCAAGTTTCCTTGCAAGTTCTGGGGATTTCTTTACAAACTTTTTTAAACTTTGCTGCATTAATATTTCATCCTCGATTTTCAATCGACTTAAACAAACCTTTGGCGTTAATGAAACATTATTTTCAAGTTTAGTTAAAGGTAGCTTTGCGTTCACTGTCGTTGAATTGACCATTTTCGCCGCGGTATCAATCTTATGCGATGTTGAAGATCCAGCCGCTTCTAGTGTTTTATTAGAGTTTTGCGTTTTTTGTTGCGGCTGAAGCGGTTGTATTTGTTGTAGAGTCCGCAATTGACTCGATTCCGGAGCAACACTTGCTTGAGCAGGCGACGACCCACGTAAATCGGAATTTTTACTTTGTTGCTGCAGGTATTCGTTGTTACGCGGTATAGTTTTCTGTTGAACTTGATTATTCGGAGAATTTGGCTGTTGCGCTTTAATAATTTTCGATTGTTGAGTTTGTAAATTTCGATTTGGAATTTGTTGCAACTGAGTTGCCGCACAAGCTAATGGCTGTGTTTCGTCAGTAAAGTTCTGCTGATTTACTATAGGTGCCGCTTGTATTGGTTGAGTTTGTTGATGGTTTAAGGAAATTATTTGCTGCTGATATATCACAGTTGATACCGGTTGCGATTGGTTTGATTGATTATTTGCATGTGGTTGTTGTATTTGTGGTTGCTGATGATGAATTATCTCAGATACTGCTTGCCGTTGTTTATTTAAAGGTCGTTTTTGCGTTTCAATTGAATGATATATATTATTTCTGAAATATATAAATTCAAGTCAAAAACAAATATGTTAGGAAGCGTAAATAATATTTAAATTTAATTCATATATTTACTTACATATTTACATTACTTTGTGATGCTAAGTTTGTAGTATTTGTTACAGGCTCTACAATTGTCTGTTGCAATTCTACAGCACCTACATATGGTATACTGCTGTTGTTGTTAATAATTTGCGCATTAACCAATTGTGCTTTGTTCCTTGTAGTGATAGTGTGCTAAGAAAATCATAATATTACTATAATTCCCGTCCATAACGATTCAAATAAGAATTACAAAATAATAAAAAAGTTTTTATAGGTAACTCTCCTATAAACGAAAAATAAAAATTTATGATATACCTAGTTTTTTTTTTTTTTTTGACCCGTGTTGTAGGCAATTTTGAGTTTATGTGCAACACATAAACACGGTCATGGAAGGAAGGATTTATCGGGATGAGGGCGTATGGAAAGGAGAGTGAGAATACCTTTAATGGATGGCGAAAGTGGTATATTAAATATCTAGAAATTTTTCTTGTACATAAATCTAATTTGCTTTTTTCTTGACTATTCTTCTGTAAATCAAATATATTTATACATTGACCTAATGGACCCAGGTCCAAAAGGTTCCCGACTTGGGTATACTATGAACGCACCCGGGTTATTGCGAAACAATGAAATCTCACAGGTTACGCCCAACCAAACTAGTATCAAAATACTATACAAAACGTATTTTTTAATGCATTCGTCAACGCATTCATTTGTTATATTGACAGGAGTGAAACTACTTTTTGGTACCTTCGACGATTCTTACGATGTACAAAAAAACAAAAAGACCGTATCTGCATAAAATTTTTTTCAAAAAATTGGTAAAACTCCAACCGAAGCGCCTCATTTGCTGCAGATGGCTTTCCGCGAAAATACTATATCCTTAACAAGAACAAAAAAGTTTCGCGAAAGTCAATTTTCGACGACGATCGAGCTGGACAGCCGTAGGCATCGGTTACTGACGAAAACACTGCTAAAATCAAAGATATCGTCCCAAATAATTGTGAGAGAGCTAGCAGAAGAGGTGAACAATATTGTTCGGATCCAGTGATATTATTTTAAAAGACCAACTGAATATGAAACGCGTTGCAGCCAAATCAGTGCTGAATTTTCTCCAAAAGCAGAATTGGCTGGAATGCTGTTCCGACTCGATTGAGCAAATTCGCAGACTTCATGCAATGCATAATCAATAACGGATTTGACACAAAAACTAAGCAGCAGTCAAGCTAATGGACTTTCAAAGGTGGTCGAAGTCAAATGCGAAGATAGTACTCATTGTGTTTTGTGATTATCATGGTTTGGCGCATCGCGAAAACGTCAAAACTGGCTCCATGTCTAATGCAGTGTTTACTTAACGCATTACACAAGAAGCGAAAAAAATTAAGGATAAACAGCAGATGGATCCCTTCTGACAATACGCCGACGCTCGACCATGAATTTTCTGAAAACAACACGCAGTGCTGCGTCAGACACCATAAACGCCCGATTTAGCACCGTCAGACATCTGCCTGTTCCCCAAGTTCAAATATTCGTTACCAGGAAAACGATTCGAAGACATTGATGGCATAAAAAGAAAATCTCTAGCTGTAATGAAGGCCATACCGAAAGAAGCCTATAACAAGTGCTTTCTGGAGTCGGAGCGACGCCGGCATCGGGTTATTGAATTCGAGGGTGATTATAATGAAGACCAACATAACTATTAAATTTTAAAATTGACTTACGAGAGATTTATTTACATCGAGAATGTTTTGAACATAGGGAAAAACCACTTCTTTTTAGAAACAGAAACGTTCGGGAAATGAATGGATGCCTATATTTCAATGTACGAGAAGGCAAGGGTTTGACGTTTATTCGAGCGCTCGTTCAACTTGACGAATATCCCGGGGAAAAGTATAGAGTGGAGAAATGAGCGCGCTTAGGTCCGCACTGCATTTACCATCGAAGTAGCGATAGTAAATGCTGAGTATTCCGACATTTCTGCGATGCTCGAGAGAATCGATAGAAGACGTGAAGGTATCGTCTCCAATCAGTCGGAATGCATGTTTTTGAATACGATCGAGCAACGCGGTGTGTTTTGGGTGTCCCACAGCCCAGGTGAAATATTTTTTGCATTTTCGGAGAACACCTAGCGGTTTAGAAGCGTCGAGGACAACATCAAAGATGTGCTGGCCCGATTCCGGCGGTCACTAATTTTGACGACTAGATGTGTGAAGTTATACGAGGTCCAAAGTTCTGCGCCACCAAAGGTCAGATTGTGAGATAACACTGGAACATCACGTTTTAGGGATAGATAACAGGCCTGTGTTTTGGAGGCGTTGAACTCTACTATATTTTTCCTGCTCCATTTCAGGATTACGCTGAGTTCTACGTTCAGCGAACAGAATAACCCCATGCGATTGGAAGCTATAGAATGGTTATTTGATTCTACAAAAGAGTTGATTTCATAGTCATCTAGAGTCATTGATGAAAACTAAGAAAAGAGTTGGAGATAAAACAAAGCTTTGAGGTTGATCGGAATCTTTTGGGAAGGAGGAAGAAGTACCACCTACTCGTATAGTGCGTTCAGAGAGAAAACTCTCAATCCATTGAACAGTGGCAGCATTAAGACCTATGACCCTAAGCTTAACTATGAGACTTTCACGCCAAACTGTCAAAAGCTTTGGCAATATCAAGTGCAAAAACTTAACCTGCGCCATGTTTATGCATGCATGAGTTCCAACGTTCTGTCAAGTAGACCAAAAGATCTCCCGTCGACCTTCCATAACAGAACTCATACTGACGATCATGGATTTGCTGGTTATCTTCGAGATATTGAAAGATTTTGCGATTGACAGCAGTTTGCATTACTTTCGAGAGCACTGAAGTAATGGCGTGGGGGCTCAACATTCCTTTCCACATATGTAAAAAACATCCAGAAGATATAAAGATTACGAAAAGATTTAGCTAAAAAAGAGGAGCACTTTTTAACGGTAAGGGGAGGAATACCGTCCGGACCAGCAGATTTGTGGATATTGAGCTATTAAAGGTTCCTAGAAATAAGTCTCGTACGAAAATGTAGTGCAGGCAGTGAAAAACCAGAATCATTTAGAGCGGGAGGCGTGAGTTTCTAGCGAAACTTGCTGCTAGTAAGTTAGTTTTTTTCAATCGGATTAATCATGTTCGCCATTAACAAGAGGTGGTATCGAAGAAGAAATGAAATTGTTGTTGACCGTTTTGACCAGTATGATATCGAGCTATCCATGCTACAATATTTCGCAAGCCATGACCTTTCCCTACCTATGGCTCACATTTTTTTACTATAAAAAATATCCACCTCTATTGAGACTTTATAGTTAAGCTTTTTGGAATTCAATCACGTTGTGGTTTCATGATACATTAATTCATCAAAAAATTGCCGTAACTAATCTCTTGTGTTCAAAAGTTTAACCCCGCCAAACAGCTCTCGTACAAATTTCAGTTAACCTTATACAAAAATGAATATGAATGCTATACTCAAAATCCTTTGGCAACACTACAACCATTTAAAATATTTCACTAAATGCAACTGAATAATGCTAAAGGTAAAATATTGAATTCTAACTTTTAAGATTTATTTGCTATACGATACCTGCTGAACAGGAGGCTGCTGAACGACATCATTTTGTATTTGTGGTATAGCATTTGTCGACACTTTTATTGGGGGTTGCTGTACTAATATGGGTGAATTTCGGCATATGGTATGGTTAAGTTCTATAAAAATTACAAAATTAAAAATAAACGTAAATTTAGCCTAATCTTCAAATACTTACGTGTCCGTTGGCTGTGAGGAGTATTAAAAACTGTAGGTCTAAAGGTATAAATGCCTTGCAATAGTTCGGGATATTCACTAATGTTTGTGCCGTGTTGATTATAAGCGTATTGTGATTTTAATTCACTAAAATTTGAGGTAAATATTAAAAATAATAAAAAGTATTAATTAAGAGAATGAAAATAATAGTACTTACATGTGATCTGAACTTGTTTGCTCAATTGCATTTACTAATTGCTTAACTAAATTATCATCACGCACAGATAATAAATTTTTGGACTCGTCTGCAACTAGTGTATGGAAAAGCAATGATTTATTCAGTGATGAAACACTAGATATGGAATCCGAAACAGGAAGCTCACTCAATACTGAAATAAAATTGTTAATGAATAATACGTAAGACAGGCTATAGAAAGTATATTTATATTGTATAAGAACTTACAATCTGATAAACTAGTCAGGCCGGCTAAAGTAGTTACCGGAACGCTAGGAATATCTCTGTCGGTCATTCTGTTTTGACTTATATGTAGTATAGTCTGTAAAAAAAAGAACATTTACTAAAACTGAATTTAAGGAGAAAAAAATAACATTACTTCACGTTACTAATCCCATTAAACTAGTTTAATGGATTTCCGAGTCAAAGGAATAAATCCCTGAATTTAAAATATCATGTAACTTCTACATTAAGGTATATACTATTCTAAAAATAAGAAATACATAAATTAATAATGCTTAAATGTTTTGCAGGTTTATATTTATAATTGTACAAAATTGAGTACAGGTTTCGAATGCTTTCCAGAATAGACCACACAATCGCTATATCGCGACGATGCAGTTTGATTTTGTTATTGAAATTTCAATGAAAAAATTATTTAGATGCGATCTACGTATAGGACATTACGTGGCTTTTGTATTTTGGCGGTAAAGTTACGCTTATTGCTTGTGTCGAAGAAGATCCTTTATCATAAGATATTCTTTATCATACTCGGATATACCTTGATTACCTCAATTTACGAAAATGAAAAATTCGTTTATAGAGGGTTGTGCGAAGGGCTAACAATCCGTCCACAATAAATATTGAAAAAAAATGTTAAGGAACCTGAAGGTCAGGCGGCCAAGGCCCGATTTGGGCTATAGTGCCATTGTAGAAGAAGAAGAAGAGCATGATTTTATTTACTAATTTTTGGTTTTGGCATTAAAAATAATGCGTTTTGTTACAATCTCTTTTTCCGTTGAGGTTGTAGTTTTAAGTAATCGCATTTGCTATGAAAACTTTTCGTGAGTAATTACCATGTCTGTAACTTTCACGATTTGCATGGAAATTGATAAATTGGTTTCTCTGAAAGACTGACATTTAGATGGGAGGGGTGAGGAGTGGCAGGATTTTCTTCTGATAAGTAATTGTTGCCACCATACCTCAGCAAATGTTGACGTTGATATCACACATTGGAACATTCCAAGGAAAAAATGCTTTCCTTAAATTTTTAAAATGTTGTTATTTTTTCAACATTTATTGCAATTATGATAAAATAAATTCTGGTGAAACTACACCTTGTCCAGTTGTTAAGAATTTCGATATAATGTTTTTTTCAAAATTGGTGATTTGTATGGAAGATAGTAAAAAAAGTACGCTGAGCAGATGGATGGGTATTGTTAGGTAACGAGATTACTGACATTATATAGCACACAATATTCAAAAGTGGGCAATCTTCGGGAAGCCGGGATTCTCGAGTTGTGTTTATTGTCGACAACAACATGCTTCCCATATCATGGCATTCATAAGAGGACGTTGACATCACCCAACGGACGAATATTCAACCAATTGCGAAAAAAACGGCCTCCAGCATTCTCGACGTGCGTACATGTCAAAGGACTAATTGCGACACAGACCACTATTTGCTAAATGCCCAGTTCCGATGTCGAATAGCAAACCAAGGACACTCAAAAACATAACCGATTCCTAAATGCGACATTGGAAAACTCAAGGTTGACGACGCTAAGCAACAACACCAGCATACCAATAAAAGAAATGTGGCAAAACATCAAAGATGGCTTTACATCCAACGCAGAGAAGGTGATAGAACAACCTTGTTAAAATGATGAAAGAGGAATATCCACCCAAGACGACCCTCTGTAATGCTACAGAAGGCAACATTATAAGTAATGCGGAAATTATAGAAAAAAGATGGACGCAATACTTTGAACACCTCGTCAATCCGAGCTCATCATCCGCACGACATAATAGCCAATATAACTGATGGAACAGCTGATGAAGAATCCTCTTTGAGCCCACCCGCACTCGAAGTTAAAACGGCCCTGAGCAAATCCATCTGAGCTTCTTGAAGCCAGCGACACCTGCAAACCTCATCTCCTAGACAGATTAATTACAGATAAATGGACGCAGGAAAGACTTCCTGAAGATTGGTGCAGGAGTATCATATGTCCAATTTATTAAATAAAAGTGACAAATTCTGCTGCGAAATCCACCGAGGAATATCTTTGTTGTCTTGACAAAAATTCTGGAAAAGAGCCCTATGCTAACAATGTAATTGGTAAATACCAAGGGAGGTTTACTCCGCCATAGACGATCCCAAGCCCCGTTTGAGAAAGGAGGAGGGAACATGGAGTTAACCTGAATGGCCAGTAACACCAGTGCGTCTCAGGAAGTAGGCAAAAAGTATGACATAGTTGGACTTGCAGCATAGCTGTGAGAACTCCAGCATATCATATTTAGCTCAAAACTCCCACCCTTTTTCTACTAGGGTGTAATAAATAAGTAGGACCGGTCCTCCAGGTCGGGGGTTGGGCGAGGCGCCGACAACGCATCACCGGAAAAAAAAACACTGTCCCGAAACCTGAAGAACAGCCTCGGAAAGGATGGACTCAACGGCAACGACCCCGCAAACGGAAAATGGACTACTCTATTGGATCTTGGAATGTTCGATCCTTATTTAGGACAGGAGCTCTGAAAGAGTTCCTCGAAGAAGTGGAAAAACACAACATCAACATTACTGCCATCCAAGAAACGAAATGGCTCGGTACCGAAATCATGGACATGAGATCACACACAATCTATCCAAGTAGAAAATTGTCGGGAAGCAGAGAATTTGGAGTCGCTTTTGTCGTTGACAAAAAATTTAAACAGCAGGTCACGAGCTTCAGACCAGTAAGTGAAAGATTGTGTGCAATCCGAATAAAGACTAAATTTTTCAACACTTGGTTGATCAACGTTCACGCAATAACAGAAGACAAGGACGATATAACTAAAGACGAATTTTATGCCACCCTAGAGACAACCTATGGTTCACTACCCTCGAATGACCTAAAGATTGTCTTAGGGGATTTTAATGCAAAAGTCGGAAAAGAGGAGGCTCATAGAGGAACAACAGGAGGACACAGTCTCCATGACATAACCAACGACAATGGCCAACGTCTTATTGATTTCGCGAGCAGCAAAAATATCATAGTAAGCTCTACGTGCTTCCCACATCGCGATATTCATAAACGAACGTGGGCATCACCAGATGGTCACACCTTCAACCAAATAGACAAGCTTAACGACGAAACGGTGGCGCAGGCTTACATGTTAGCATGTAATAAACACCTGACACCAATATATGAAGATATCCAAAATATGCCAGTGGAGAATGCGTGGATGAAAATACGAGACGGCATCAAATCCTCCGCGGAAGAGGTATTAGGGTATCAAGCACGGCGGAAAAATAATGATTGGTTCGACCAAGAATGTCGCGACGCAATAGATAGAAAGAACGAGGCTTACAAAATTTTTACTGAACGACCAACAGGAGCCAAAAAAGAAAGATATGACGAGCTTAGGCGATATGCGAAAAAGACCTGCAGACGAAAACAAAGGAAGTACCATAATGACAAAATACAAAAAATTGACGACGACATGAGAAAAAATAAAACGCGGGACGCATACGCAACAGTAAAAGACTTAAAAAAGGGATATAAGCCAAAAACCAGTCTCTGCAAAGACGTGGATGGCAACATCATCAGCGACGCACAAGAAATCAAAAGGAGATGGGCTTCCTACTTTGAACATCTTTTGAATCCCTTCCCAGTAGCACCGATAATGACAGACAACATTTCAAATGAAGCCTCAACTGACAAAGATGAACCATCATCGATACCACCCACGCTTGCTGAAATCAAAGCAGCCCTATGTGACCAAAAACGAAACAAAGCGCCGGGAATTGACGAGATACCAGTTGAACTTCTGAAAAACGGTGGAAACTGTGTCGCTGAAATACTGCACAACATGATATGCAAAATTTGGACAGAGGAAATCATACCCGACGACTGGCGAAAAAGCATTATATGTCCAATTTACAAGAAAGGAGACAAACTCTGCTGTGAGAACTACAGAGGTATATCATTGTTGTGTACGTCCTATAAACTACTGACAAAAATTATTGAACGTCGTCTTACGCCCTATACTAATCAAATAATTGGCGAATACCAAGGCGGATTCAGAACCGGACGATCTACAACAGACCAGATATTCTCGGTGAAACAGGTGCTTGAGAAATGCTGGGAATATAACACAGACGTGCACCAAATATTCGTAGATTTTAAACAAGCATACGACAGTATCGACAGGAGCGTACTGTACCAAATCATGCTTGACTTTGGAATTCCTCCAAAACTAGTCCGACTAACAAGACTCACAATGACGAACACTGAATCCCAAGTGAGAATACAAACCGATTCCACAACCAGCTTTCGAACGGAATGTGGTTTAAAGCAGGGAGATGGTCTAGCCCCTATGCTTTTCAACTTGGCACTAGAGTATGTCGTCCAAAAAATCCCAGTCGACACCAACGGGACACTACTATTCAAGTCCACCCAACTAGTAGCATACGCTGACGACATTAACATTCTAGCAAGATCCTTCCCTAGTGCTAAGGAGGTATTTGTCAATCTTGACTCCGCCGCAAAAGAAGTCGGGTTGCGCATTAATGAAAGCAAAACAAAAGTAATGACGCAAACAAGAAGGAGAACGCCAATCAGACAAAACATAACAATTGCGGAATATAATTTGGAGAGTGTGGACAACTTCATATATCTTGGGGCTAATCTAGCAAAGGACGGTAATGAAACAGACGAAATCAAACGACGGATAATACTTGCAAATAAGACGTATTATTCGGTACTTCCAATAATGAAATCCAAGAAAGTGCACAGGAACAATAAGCTGCGGATTTATAAAACTATTCTACGACCTGTGCTCTGTTATGGCAGCGAGACGTGGACATTAACGCGAACTTCCGAAAAAGCAGTTAACACATTCGAAAGAAAGGTCTTCCGAAGAATTTTGGGACCTGTGAAGGAAGGAACGGAATGGCGAATAAGATACAACCATGAGTTGTATCAACTCTACGACGAGCCAGAAGCTTCAACGTTCATCAAGCTACGTAAACTGCAGTGGGCTGGCCATGTAGAGCGAATGGAAGACAGAAGAATACCCAAACGTGCTCTTCAAGGCAAAACGAGTGGTAACCGGCCAGTAGGCAAACCACGCAAGCGATGGGAAGACTCGGTTGATAAAGACAGCAAAGCCATTTTAAAAATTAGCAGCTGGAGGACGCGGTCTTTGGATCGAGACGATTAGAGGCGACGACTTCAGGAGGCCAGGGCCCGATTTGGGCTGTCGCGCCATTGATGATGATGATGAAGGGAGGTTTAGAGCTGAACGATAAGCCACGGAACATATATTCTCAGTTAAACAGGTGCTGAGAACATGACATCGATCTGCACCGGATATTTGTTGACTATCGATAATATCGTACTGTATAAAGTCATGTTGGAGTTTGGAGTCCAACCGAAACTGATTCGGTTTACAAGAATGACAATGATCGAGTTTTGTTGGTGAACTACGTATTAACGAAAACAGAATCAGACAAAATATTACAGTAGGAGACTATAACCTAGAAAATGTAGAAAACTTTGTATACCTAGAAGCAAACTTATCGAAGGATGGAAGGGAACCCATTGAAACAAAAAGAAGAATAATGAAGGCGAAAAAGACGTATTATTCGGCACTAACGATAATTAAAAACAAAAACTTGCACAAGAAAACTAAACTTAAACGATATAAAACAATCATAAGACCTGTGCCATGCTATAATACCGAAACATGAACATTAACGCAGGCGTCCGAAAAAAATAAAAATTACTGAACGCCTTTAAAAGAAAAGTCCTGAGAAGAATCCTCGGACCTGTAAGGGAAGACTCGATCTGGAGAATACGATACAATAGAGAATTGTAAACCATCTTTAACAATTCAGAAGTGTCAACCCTCATAAAATTCAAGAATCTACAATGGGCTGGTCATATGCAGCGGATGGATGACGGAAGAATTCCAAAACGCACACTAAAAGGGAAAGCCAATGGAAAAAGACCGGTCGAAAAACCACGGAAGCGCTGGGAGGATTCTATTGAAGAAAGCTAATCACTGCTAAGATTTCCAAATTGGAGGACACATTCATTGAACCGAGATGGATAGAGGCATAGTATACAGGATGCTAAAGCCCGATGTGGGCAGTAGCGCCATCGTATGTAAATAAGTAAGATTGATATTTTCTAGCTATTCCGAAATTGAATATGTACTCCAGGACGGGTTTTCTGGTTTGCATTTTTGGAAAGTCTCCTTCTTCTTCAATGGCGCTACAGCCCAAATCGGGCCTTGGCCTCCTGAACTTCAGGTTCCTTAACATTTTCATTATTTATTGCGGACGAGTTGTTAGCTCTTCGCACAACCCTCTATCTACGAATTTTTCATTTTCGTAGATTGAGGTAACCAAGGTATATTCAAGCAGGTAGTGTGCTTGGAATTATGCGTCGACCGGGATTTGAACTCACGACCTTCGCATTGTAAACCAAACACGCTACCACTAGACTACACCCTAGCTTTGGAAAGTAGCAACCTTTTTTTCGAGTCCATCACAATACTTCATTATTAGAACTAGAAAGAAAACTTCTGTAAGTCATCAGAAACAAGAATTCCATAAGAAATCTTCACATCGCTTGTTTGATGCACGACGTAATGAATCGAAATTTGTCTTTTTTTAGTAAATAATAGAAAAAATTAGATTTGTCCTTGTGCAATTATCGAGATCGCTAATAAATATAGGCAAATAGCTTAATTTTAACCGAAGGAATTGAGTGTATTTGTTGTTATTGCATCTCTATACGATTGCGTATTATTTAAAACTTTCTGATGAATCGTTAATTTGTTGTATAAAACGAGCAACATAATAATTTTCTCTACATCTCCAAAATACCATGACTTAGAATCACATAAAAATTAATTATCGCGTATGGTGTAAACCGAAAACTTCGACATCTGGATATTGAAATAACATAATAAAATTAAGCCTGGGAAAATAGAAACGTCGTAAAATTTATTTTATATAAGTTTCAAATGGCAAATGCCTTTATTTAACGAACGAACCAGCCGCGCAATTTCAAAAGCTGACACGAGTTGACACGAATTGCTGCGATAGGAAAATATGAAGGAGAAATCTTCATACTGAATTAAAAGAAATGGGGTTGAATAGCGAAGCTGATGAACGCAGCCTTGAAGATAATTCATGCGTAACTAATTAGCGTAGTTATTTTGTTTTTGAAATTGAATACACATATTGTAACGAGTTGTAATTTAGGTATTATAAACTTATTCAAGTTTATAATACCTAAATTAATTATTAATAATAATGAAATCGAAACTTTTTATTTGTGCCATCTTAGCTCGGCGAGAAAACCAGTATGGATATCTATTATTATCTAAATTTATATTGTTATAGATCTGGCAATGATCTCTCTCAAATCTGCCAGAACTATTTAGAATATTCTTCCAACATGTAGAGGGCTTCTAGTAATTTCTCAAAGACACAGACAATGACACCCGACGCCATCTAGTAACTTCCAGAATAGTCCAGACGCAACAGAAAAACATACACCAGAGAAGGTTCGAGACTCGGATAAATCCATTATAAATAGCCAGAGCTCACAACAAGTTATCCAGTTACTGAGTGGAAGTTTCATGGAAAACACCTATCGGTGTAAATAAGCGAAAGTGATAGATTGCCGGTGTTCCTGGATTGTGCGAATTAAGTTTTTAGAGCGAATTTAGTGAAGTGATCGGGAAATTGTGTATAAAGTGCAATAAATAAATTATCGTTATATTTTAAAAACGAATTGAGTTTTCTTTGGAATCTGGCGAACCCCTAGCTCGCAACAATTGGTGTCAGAAGAGTGGGATTCCAAGGATAAATTCGGGTTAAAAATCGCGAGTGAAATTAAAAATTCTCGGAACGGATAATTTTGTGAGAGCGGAAAAGTGAAACTAAAATTCTCGAACGGACAGTGAGAATTTGGTGAAACCGAATATTCTCGAGTGCTGTAGTGAACAGTGACTTTAATTAGCGAAGTAAAATCGCGGAACTAAAATTCTCGAACGGACAGTGAGAATTTGGTGAAATCGAATAATCTCGAGTGATTTAGTGAGCAGTGACGTAAATTTAAGTGAATTCGAATCGCGGAAAAACTGGAAATAATCGGTAGTGAAAATGCCGCGTTATTTAAAAGACTTAAAAGTAACGGAGCTGAAGGAAGAGCTCAGTAGACGCGAGTTACCTACAACAGGGAGCAAGTCTGAACTTGTCAGCCGTATGATCGAGACACTTGAGGCTGAGGGTGAGAATGCAGATAGTTTTGAGTTCCAAATTGAAGAAACTCGTAAAGAGGAGTGTTCTGGTACATCGGATGCTCTAACACAATTAATGCAACAGATGATGCACAAATTAGAGCAAAAATCAGTGGACATTAAACAACAATCAGCAGACATTAATCAGAAATTAGAGCAACAATCAGCTGTGACAACGGACATGAATCGGAAATTAGAACAACAATCAGCGGACATGCATCAGAAATTTGAACAACAATCGGTGGACATTAAACAACAATCGGTGGACATTAAACAACAATCTGCCGACATTAAACAACAATCAGCGGACATTAATCAGAAACTAGAGAAATTAGACCAGACTTCAAAGGACCTTAACCAAAAATTGGAGCTGCAAAATGATAAAATAGACACCATGGGTAAGGCCATAGAAGAAAACGTTGAAAAGAAACTTCGAATCTTCGAAGAACAAATTACGGAAAAGATATCCGGGATTGTACAAGAAGTCGAGCGCCTAAAAAGGGACTTGGATAACGTGAAAGCAGTCGGAGTCATGAAAGCAGAGCACGTTACGCATAAGGGTTTCAAAGCTCCAATCTTCGATGGACAGACACCGTGGGCTATTTATAAGATCCAATTTGAGGCTGCCGCCAGAAACAACCATTGGAATGATCTCGAACGAGGAACGGCTCTTATATTGGCGTTAAGAGGTCCACCAGCGGAGGTTCTTCAAACGATTCCGCAGGAGCAACAACAAGATTTTTCAACGTTAGTCCAAACATTGGATCTTCATTACGGCAGTGACCGCATGAAAGAGATCTACAAAATAGAGCTGTACAACCGAACTCAAAAGAATGGTGAAACACTTCAGGAGCTGGCACGCGATATTGAACGACTCACATTATTATCGCTGCCCAATGCGCAAGCAGAGCAACGCAACGATACGGCTGTTTTCGCATTCAACAGTGCTGTACTGGACAGAGAGCTGCAACAGGCGTTAAAACTGGCAGGTAAGAAAACGATTGGCGAAGCCTTAGTATATGGGCTGACGTTCGAAGCTGCCAAGCAAAGCTCGCGGAGTAACTATCGAGTTCGAGAAATAGTAGAAGAATGTGTGTGCCAGAAAGCCGAGTACACCAAGCGGAGCGAAAGATTTGGTGCCCTCCGATGCTGGAATTGTGGACAGGCAGGACACTTGAGACTCGACTGCCGGAAAGCGACCAACTATTGTTCCGGCTGCGCTGCTAAACAACGCGAAGATAGAGATCGGGCAGGTAGATCTTGGTCAAGAACTAGTCGTCAGAGTTCAAATCTTACACACGGTTTGGATAAAAGATGCCGGAGTCGGTCGAAAACCTCGAGTCGGCAAGATCGATTGCGACAAGAACAATACATCGGGAAAGATCATGGAAGCAAAGATGGACAATCGAATAAGGATCGCGAACGAACGGGTAGAAGTTGTGACGGTCAAGTACTTCATGCGAATAATCGTGACAAGACCAAACATGGGAAGCGATATGATCGAGAAGATCGCGAAAGGAAGAATGCGGAACGAGAAAAGGGAAGTAAACGTGCCGCTAAGGAGGGGAATGAGCGCGAAAAGGAAACGGAGAAAGAACGCGAACGTGAGAAGGAAAAAGAAGCCGGAAAAACCATTCGGAGGTTAACGATCGAACCAGAGGATGGATGGAATCAGCGAAAACCCCGCACTAAAATGAAAGTGGTACATCTCGACCGACTAACAAAGTACCACGGTGCCATTGCGGAAGTGAACGACTCTGTTCGGGACGAACAGGGACTAAGGAGAGGGTAATGTTATAGATCTGGCAATGATCTCTCTCAAATCTGCCAGAACTATTTAGAATATTCTTCCAACATGTAGAGGGCTTCTAGTAATTTCTCAAAGACACAGACAATGACACCCGACGCCATCTAGTAACTTCCAGAATAGTCCAGACGCAACAGAAAAACATACACCAGAGAAGGTTCGAGACTCGGATAAATCCATTATAAATAGCCAGAGCTCACAACAAGTTATCCAGTTACTGAGTGGAAGTTTCATGGAAAACACCTATCGGTGTAAATAAGCGAAAGTGATAGATTGCCGGTGTTCCTGGATTGTGCGAATTAAGTTTTTAGAGCGAATTTAGTGAAGTGATCGGGAAATTGTGTATAAAGTGCAATAAATAAATTATCGTTATATTTTAAAAACGAATTGAGTTTTCTTTGGAATCTGGCGAACCCCTAGCTCGCAACAATATCAATCAACCCATCAATTTTCTGTTGAGACCTCCGATAGAGACATAAGACAGAAACAGTAACTTCCACAATGCGTGATCCTGAATATCGCCCTTTCGTTGTTACCAGAACTTATTAATTCCTCTGGCCTCTTCTTTAACGGCTAATTTGCACACAACATAGTTATTTCTGGAATCATAAAAGATTCTACAAAAGCATTGGAATGCATCATTAGTAGGGAACGGATTTTCATGTAAATGCAATTTGATTTGTTTCCTGATAATAAAACTTGATATAAATAGATTTTTATGTTTTACGTGTTTCTGATCAAAATGAGACTATTTTCATTCTGCATAAATTCACGAAAATTTCATATTCCTACATATTTCCGATGAGTTAAAATGTTCATTCTTACATATTTTGTAAAATTTATATTTCTCGATATGTGCCGGAGAAAAAAAAATTCTATTTTGACGCTAAAAAACGTATTTTTATTTGTAAACTAGCGATCGCCCGCGACTTTGTCCGCATAAGAATCGCAAAATAAGCAATTTTTGAAAATGCAGTTAGTAATACATTATGCGGAAAATATAATCTGATTAGTTTAATGACTCTTTGAAGACAATGGTTTGTATTTTGTTAGGATCAAAGCCATAAATTGTTAAGAATAAACCACGACACTCGAATTTGTATGGAACAGGCTCGTGATGAAATCAATCCCGTGATCTGGGATCATATACAGGGTGCGCCATCTAAATGTGGTCAATGGAAATATTGAATAACTTGAACAAGTCTCAATCGATTTTGGAAAACTATTTATTTTTATAAAATTTTAAGCTTTACAATTTTTTGCATTCAGTTTCCAAAAACAACGTCGATCAAATGACTACCTTTATTGCGGATACAAAATTCAGCTCTTTTTCTGGCATTTTCCATGACATTTGCCAGCATCTCGGGTGATATCGCAGTGATTTGGGCTCGAATATTGTCCTTAAGCTCGTCTAAAGTCTTCGGTTTGTTGGCATACACTTTGCTTTTTAAAAATCCCCACAAAAAAAAGTCCGGTGCCGTTAAATCGGACGATCTCGGTGGCCAGTCAATATCCCCCCCCTTTCGATACCACACGTCCTGGGAACTTTTGACGCAAGAAGTTCATCGTTGATTTCGCGGTGTGACATGTTGAAACCAAAAGCCTTTAAGACCTTTTTCATCCTCCTCAAAGTTGTTCCACTGGGAAGAAGGATTCTCTGCAACACTCCGTTGAACAGCTTCAATATTTTCATTTGATCGTCGAGGACGTGGTCGATTTGAATGTGGACGGTCCGCTACCGACCCGTGATTCTCGAAATTCGAAGCTAAGCGACGAATAGTGTCACTTTTAGGCGCAGAACGACCGCGATACTTTTGACGATACGCACGCTGTGTTGCAACAACTGAACGATAGCATTTAATGAACATTGTCACTATTTCCGCGCGTTCTTTGGGCGTGAATCGATTCATGGTTAAAATTGTAATGCAATAACCTTTCCGAAATGTGTTTGACGACGTCAATCGGTTTAAATCGTCAAATTTATTCAATATTTCCATCGACCACATTTAGATGGCGCACCCTGTATGTATTAAAGACCTTTAAGAACATGTGCATAGTTGCAGCTTGTGTTAATTAAAAAAAAGCCAAAATAAAATAACATTAAGCTTAAAACCATATCAGGACTACGATTGTGCCCAATCATACGATACTATAGATGAAATCGAAATTTTTGTCATGTTAAGAAATTTGTTTCACATCATGCTAGAGTAGCTATAAAAATGTTTTGAAAAATAGATACTAAGAAACTTAGTGCATTGGATTTAATGCAATTGTGCAATTTGCATGGGAGGTGGTAGAAGGAGTGGGGGGTTTTTAGTGATTTTTCGAGAAACAACTATAATCATAATGAAATTGATATATTTCAAATTTTAGATCAGTAATGTTCACACTTTTGAATAAAATCAAATTTTTGAAAAGTTGTGCGATTGTGTCACATTGTATGGGAGGAGGTAAAAGGAATAAAGCTAATCGGTTAATTTTCCCAATATTAATAATAATGCTAATTAAGGATTCGATACAAAATTTTAGCTCGATGAAAGTTGTACGTATTGAGAAAATTGGTTTAGAGTATTTCATGAAAAAGTGCAGTTTGTATGGGAGGTGGTGGAAGGAGTGAGGGGTTCTTAGCGATTTTTTGAAAAACAACTACAATCATTATGCAATTGATATATTTTAAATTTAAGATCAATAACATTTACACTTTCCAAGAAAATCGAATTTTTGTAAAGTCGTAAAATCGTATCACATTGTACGGTAGGGGGTAGGAGGAGTAAAGCTAATCGGTTAATTTTTTCTTGATGCTAATTAAGGATTTGGTACAAAATTTTAGCTCGATGGAAGTTATACGTACTATGAAAATTGGTGTATAGTATTTAATGAAAAAGTGTAGTTTGTATGGGAGGTGGGAGAAGGAGTAAGGGGATTCAAATAATTTGTATACTAAAAGATTGCATTTTTAATAGAAATAATATCTTCTAAATTTCAAATAAAAAGCTTTTATGGTTTCCAAGAAAATTTGATTATTACATATTTTTGAAAATGTGTCACTTTGTATGGGAGAAGGTAGAAGGCGTGAGGGGAGGGAAATAAAACCAAAAGCAGATTACATCTCGGAGCATACCTAATAGCTAACCTACTAATAAACTGTGAAAGTTTCATTATAATCGTTTCAGCCGTTTTTGAGTGAAAGCCGGACAGACAGACAGAGAAAAATTTTAAAAACGTGTGTTTCTGATTAGTTATTGCTAAAATAAAGCAAATAACTAACTTATAGTCATTTCTAAACAAATAACAGACAGATACTACAATTATATTTATATGTATAGATTATTTATAAAATCTCCTGTTGAATACACTTATCTAAATAAATTTCCTAAGCTCGATAATTTATGTTAAAATAATAAGATGTTACACTAGAAAATATTTGTATCCATAGGGAATACGCATTATTTGTTTTATTTGCCACGCCCCATATCTTTAACAACTCCTCTTTGTTGTTTCTACCTTTTGTTTTAATTATTAGTGAAAGCTATCACTTTTTATAAAGTTGCTCAAGTGAAAATATTTATTTGTAATAATGATCATTTTTTCTGACCACATCAGATATGAAATATAGTCATTTCGTCATTATAAAGCTATTTTGGCACCAGATTGTCGTAATTTCAAATAATAAAACTTAAAAATGATTGTTGCATGAAATGATTATAAAAATGTTTTTTAAAAACATATTTTCTCTATTTTCTCATAAGGATAGACCACTTTTTCTGCTTAAAGAGTCTTATCTTCTATATTAACTGGTACAACAACGAAAAATTACCAGGTGAAATCGATTTCGCTATTCGCTCCCCTACATGACAATAATAGTAGTTCAAGATCAATCCTTTCCGCAATCATCAAACATACTTTTTAGTTTTATTCCCGATAGTAATCTAATTAATTTTTTTTTTTTTACAAAGTTTCTTAGGGTTATCTTTTACGCTATTTACCTAGTCCTGCCATAAGTTCTGTTACCATCTTTGGGCTTTGATAATTCTCTTTCTCAACAACCAAAGACCTGTCTTCTTACCGGTTGTTTACCTTACATATGAAGCTTACACAATCCTCAATTCAACTTTTGATCACGAGCTATCTATTGTAGATGGATAGAACAGTTGAAGAAAATCGCAATGCTATAATCGCTCTGCACTGAGCGGCAAGTCAAATTCGAAAATTTTTAAACGCTAAAAGCGTTACGAATAAACATATTCGTTTGGCGTGCAATAGATCACTTCAACAAGACACAATGTATGCCTGAAAGACCTCGGTCAGGTTGTCCCCGCAGCGTGAGGACGAAGAATGCTGTGCGTGTTGTGACTGCTCGGATTACTACGGAAACAGATGATTTTAGCCAGAAAGATTGGAATTTTAATCCGATCAATGTTCCGATTGATCTGAAATGACCTTCAGAAGCGTGCCTTTTGGAGAGTAATAGGTCAGATGCTTGCACCAGCTCTTTAAATCATACGAGCAGAAAGATCAAAGGCGTTGCTTGCTCGTTACGCAGATGTTCAGCATCACACCATCTTGTTTTCATACGAGAAAATCTTCGCGACCGAAGAGAAATTTAACCGTCGAAATGACCGGGCCTATGCTTCCAGTTTTCGGGAAGCACATGAAAAAGTCGACTGAGTACATCATCCCTCATCACTGATGAACTAGTTGGGGATCAGCTACGATGGCACCACAAAACTAAATTTTTTTGAAAAGGGTTTCAAAACTCGGGCGAGTAATTCTCAAGAAGATATTTTAGAGCGTGTTGTGACAACTTTACGCCTTACCATGTTTGGGAGATGACACTGGTTGTGCCAGTAGCAGAAAACATTTGTGAGTTCATAATGGCCTCAGATTGGCCCTATGGGAGCCCAGATCTTAATCCGTTGGACTACTCCTTATGGTCTCCCTTGAGGAAATGGTCTGCCGAAGACTTTACTCGAATTCGGAGAGCCTGAAGAAGTCCCTAATCAAGACAAGGGACAAATTCCCGCTAGAAAAGATGTGTACTACAATTGACGACTGTCCACGCAGACTCCGGACTTATTTTCAGGCAAAAGGAGGTCATTTTGAATAATTTTGTTTTTTTACCATTTGTTCGAAATATTTCCTGAAAATATAAATTTAAAAAGTGAAGGCCGTCGTTTTCTATTGAAAATTTTCCTTGTAATAGAACTTACGGCAGGTCTAAGTATTTCAACCGATCGATTTCCTGTACGCCCTATAGAAGCACAGTTCTTTCCTAGAAGGCGCGATCATGAGCATCGACTTTTAGTTGCCGCCAGGACTTCTTTATTCCTCTAGCCACCTGCTCAACAGGGGATTATAATACACAGCTTGTTTTGGCAATGTTTCGCTTTGGTGGTACCGATCCACTGCCATTACTGCTTTTGAATCTCAGTGTATATTTTAGTCTGTCCAGTTGTACACCAAAGTTCGTCGTTGGTATGCACATTTAATTGCAGTCCCGCCTCTTTGTATTTAGAATCCATCGAGCGAACATTGGACTTTAAGTCCGAACGGTTATGAAAACACACGAGAAAACACACGTCATCAGCATAATCAAGGTGACTTAGATATACCTACTGAGAGTTTAGTTCAATGTTTTGGCAGTCATTAAACAGTAAAGTAAAGGCACTACTTGACTATTAGCTTAGTAGCGCTATAGCATGTATAGTAAACAGTTGTTTTAAGATAGCAGGCACAATTTTAAATATTGTAATCAATGAGCCAAATAGTCGATTTGAACAAATGTTTTAAATTGTTAAATAGTTCTAACAATATAATGCAGTCACCGTCGAATGTTTTATGGGAAATTAGGAACTCTTGCCCTTCTACCTCTCGCAGAGAATTCTGAATGTTTATTTCTTCGTCAATTTGTTTTTCTAACTCTCTGCATTTTTCGTATAAGCGCTTCTTTTCTATGAAGATATATTCGAGAAGGTTCTTCACACTGTACAATAGTCAAGGATAACGTTTCTGGATTTTGTCGTTTCTGGATTTTTAAAATCTTTCTGGATCTTTTCACTTCTGGATTTTGTCCTGATCCCCTGCGACGGGCATTATGGTTTCGGAAATCGCCGTGAAATGGCGCCGCACATTCGCTGATTGAACTTAAGCCATAGGCCCGATCAAATTGCACCGATTTGAAATACATTGTCTACTGGCTTTTGAAATCAAATCAGTTAATTAATACATAACATTCTTGATTACATAATAAAAAAAAATCGCTTTTAAAATAATAGAGAGATAACTTTTAAAATATAGAGAGATTAAAACTGAAAACAGGAAGAAAATTTTGCACTTTTTGCAGAAAATCCAACGGCGTCACATTCTGTGAATACAAAAGAAGCCAATCCTGTGCAAACAACAGTGACCCTGGTTATAAATCGGTTCAAGGAGACCCAAAGTGTTAATCGAGCCCCAAGAACTGAAAGAAAATCTTGTACACGTGATAAGGAAATAGTTGGGAAGGCGAAGGCAAATCCATGTCTACCATAGAGGCATTTGACCAAACAAAGTGGAACATCGAGGAGTTCTTTGAGAAAAATATTGTCGAAGGTTGGCTTGAAGTCCTATTAATCCATTAAATTACCCGATTGCAACGACAAGCAAAATCTAATGGCAAGAAACCGAGCCAGAGAGCAGTATGACAATGTTGTGACCAAAAACGTTGGCTTATTGATAATGGACGATGAAACTTATGTGAAAGTCGATACCAAACAGATTCCTAGACAAAAATGGTACATTTCGGAAAAGTGGTTGAATGTTGCCGATAAATTCAAGTTCACGAAATCGAAAAAATCTGCTCGTGGCAAAACGCGTCGACAGTTTGTGACCTCATCAACATTAACATCTAAAATTTATCTTGAAATTTGTCTACAGAAACGGCTTTTGCCATTTATTCGACAGCATGATGCTTTGGTAATGTTTTAGCCAGGTTTGGCAAATATACATTACACCAAAATTAAAACAGAGGGGTACAGAAACAACAACGTACTAATTGTTCCAAAAGAGTGGAACCCACCGAATTGCCGAATTCTGACCCATTGAACAATTTTGATCAATTGTCAAAGGAATTTTAAAGAAGACTGAAGCGACCATCAGCAATCACCATCATATCCTCCGTCGTTGGCAGGAAGGTGTCAGTAAAATGGATTTGGCGATTTCAGCGCGAAGGAGCTTTCCTGGATTATCGGCTTTGATAACCAGCAAAATTGTCAAATTTGGGGCGACCACAATACACAAACTCCACCATAGTCGGCCCCAAGTACGATTGAAAAAGGAGGAGAGAGCATGGAGTTAACCTGAACGTATTACCTTCCGCGTATTTCATTACCACCACAACGTAGTGGGGTAAGTAGAATGAAGTAGAGCTCCGTAAGGCGTTGTGGGAGTCCGCCCTGGCCTGGGTGAGTAGTCCTCCCGGTTTGCCTTCGCGTTCCGTTGCAAGAAAACCTTGCTTCTCAGAACTTTCTTGCAATGAAAGTCGGAAAGGAAGAGGCTCATAGAGGAACAAATGGAGGGCACAGTCTCCATGACATAAACCAAAACAATGGCCAGCGTCTTATTGATTTCGCAAGCAGCAAAAATATCATAGGAAGCTCTACGTGCTTCCCACATCGCGATATTCACAAACGAACGTGGGCATCACCGGATGGTCACACCTTCAACCAAATAAACCGCGTTCTAATTGAGAAAAGGGCAGCTGCTAGTATACTTGATGTACGAAACCTACGCAGTGCGAATTGTGACTTTGATCACTATCTAGTCAGAGCTAAGTATCGACGCCGAATAGCTTGTCGTGGATATTTGAAAACGAGTAAGGCTCGCAAATTCAATCTCGACAAGCTTAGAGACGAAACGGTGGCGCAGGCGTACATGTCAACACTGGATCAACACTTAACGGCAATATATGAAAACAACCAAAATATGCCAGTGAAGAATATGTGGATGAAAATACGAGACGGCATCAAATCCTCCGCAGAAGAGGTATTAGGATATCAAGCACGGAGAAAAAATAATGATTGGTTCAACCAAGAATGTCGCGAGGCAATAGATAGAAAGAACGAGGCTTACAAAATTTTTACTGAACGACCAACACCAGCAAAAAAAAAATATGACGAGCTTAGGCGAAAAAGACCTGCAGGCGAAAACAAAGGAAGTACAATGAAAAGATGCAAAAAATGGTCGATGATGAGACAAAATAAAACGCGGGACGCATACGCCATAGTAAAAGACCTAAAAAAGGGATATAAACCAAAAACCAGTCTCTGAAAAGACGCAGAGGGCAACATCATCAGCGACACACAAGAAATCAAAAGGAGATTGGCTTCCTACTTTGAACACCTTCTCAATCCCACCCCTTTAGCACCGATCACGACATATAGGCCTCAACTGATGAAGAAGAACCATCATCGACACTACCCACGATTGCTGAAATCAAAGCAGCCCTCTGTGACCAAAAACTAAACAAAACTCCGGGAATTGACGAAATGCCAGTTGAACTTCCGAAAAACGGTGGAAACTGTGTCACTGAAATACTACAAAATATGATATGCAAAATTTGGATAGAGCAAATTATACCCGGCGATTGACGAAAAGGCATCATATGTCCAATTTACAAGAAAGGAGACAAACTGCCGTGAGAATTACAGAGGAATAATATTGTTGTGTACGTCTTATAAAATAATGACAAAAATAATTAAACGTCGCCTTAAGCACTAAGCCACACTAATGAAATAATTGGTATTCGGTGAATTCAGAACCGGACGATCTACAACAGACCAGATATTCTCGGTGAAACAGGTGCTTGAGAAATGCTGAAACATAGACGTCCGAAAAATCTTTCGAACGGAATGTGGTTTATAGCATGGAGATGGTCTAGCCCCCATGCTTTTCAACTTGGCAGTAGAGTATGTCGTCCGAAAGCAGTTAACAGATTGAAAAGAAAGGTTCTTCGAAGAATTTTGAAACCTGTGAAGGGACGGAATGGCGAATGAGATACAATCATGAGTTGTATCAAATCTACGACGAGCACGAAGCTTCAACGTTTAACAAGCTACGTAACTGCAGTGGGCTGCCCATATAGAGCGAATGGAAGACAGAAGAATCCCCAAACGTGCTCTTGAAGGCAAATCGACTGGTAACCGGCCAGCAGGCAAACCACGCAAGCGATGGGAAGACTCGGTTGATGAATACAGCAAGGCCATCTTAAAAATAAACAGCTGGAAGACGCGTTCTTTGGATCGAGACGATTGGAGGCGACGACTTCAGGAGAGCACTGTCCGATTTAGGCTGTCGTGCCATTGATGATGAAAAATCCACATAAAATTTAAGAAAAGGTAATACATCGACAAAAAGGCATTGTACATTTTGGTTCGACGAATTCGATTAACCATCAGAGATCTATTGCCGTCATTTTAAAACGGTTTATATTTTTCACATATTTTATTCCATGGAAATCATTCATCTTCCGGAATTATAAACGATTCAGTCTGTGATGCCGTTCTATTTAACAAGGTTCAGTACTTTCGAACATTGTTAAATAGAACAACCTCACAGACTGAACTAATTCCGGAAGATCCAGATGGAGATCACCTGCCCATTGCTCCAAATTATGATAAAGTAGAGACAGCATTACATAATTTAAAATCGAACAAGGTGCCCGGAATTGACGGAATCCCTGCAGAGCTCTTGAAAGAAGGTGGAACAGAGCTTACCAGTCGAATATTTAGATTAATTGTTAAAATCTGGACAACTGAAAAACTACCCGACGACTGGCGGAAAAGCATTATATGTCCGGTATACAAAAAGGGTGATCGTCTGCGTTGCGAAAATTACAGAGGAATTTCATTGCTATGTACGTGTACAAAATCTTGATTAAAATTATCGAACGAAGACTCAGTGAATACGCTAACAACATCATCGGAGAATATCAAGGTGGCTTCAGATCCGGACGATCGACAATGGACCAGCTATTCTCAGTAAAACAGGTGTCAGCAAAATGCTGGGAATATGATATTCATGTGCACCAACTGTCGGCTAATAAAAGCCACGATGGAAAACAATGAGTGCCAAGTAAAAACCCAAAACGAGTTGACTCAAAGCTTTCCAATGGAGTCAGGCCTCGCCCCTATGCTCTTTAACTTGGAGCTCGAGTATGTCGTCAGGAAGGCAACTTCAGTGACCTGTGGACACCAGAGGTACGCTACTCATAAAATACGCACAGTTGGTGGCGTACGCAGATGAAGTGGATATTCTGGACCGATCAATAATTTGCGTTAAGGAGGTATTTCAGGAGTTGGAGTCGGCAGCGGGTGAAGTAGGGCTCAGGGTCAATGAAGCGAAAACTAAATACATGACTCAGACATGAAGGACTGTCCCAGAGAGACATAACCCAAAACGAGTGCTCAAGGGCAAAGCTCAAGACAACCGACCGCAGGTGAAGTCGCGAAAGCGATAGAAATACTCAGTCGACGCAGATTGCAGATTTTACTCTTTGGGAAACGCTTTTGCTGGTAATGTGTCCCAAAGTCTTGATGTTCGGGAAGTGACTGATTACCTATATTTCACTGTACAAGAAGGTAAGGGTTAACAGTGTAATTATAAATCATAGTTCTTGTAAAGTCCCGTTTGTAAATTTCTTGATGCAGGAAGATTGACTGATTTTGATACACATTCCAAACGTTTGTTGTCTGAGCTAAAGATTATATCCGGCATTTCACGGTATGAGAATATATAATGTTGGTGTCAATTGAATTTCACTACTGAAGACTTTATGGTTCGATGGAACATATCGAAAGTGGTTGTTTTAGGGTAACCTGTATTGAACAGAAGTTATTAAACAGCAAGTTAAGTCATACAACTCATGGATAATATATTTTCAATAAACTATATATGCGATGTCTTACAGAATGCTATCTTGTGTGATTTTCGCTTGTATGCACTCTATCTTCGACATCATCGACCTTTAGTTGTCGCTAGGACTATTTAATTCCTCTGGCTCCATTCTAAAGTGGTCACACTATGCAAAAATTACACCTCAGTGCTTTTATCTACACTCACAGAA
This sequence comes from Chorisops tibialis, assembly GCA_963669355.1. Taxonomy (NCBI): domain Eukaryota; kingdom Metazoa; phylum Arthropoda; class Insecta; order Diptera; family Stratiomyidae; genus Chorisops; species Chorisops tibialis. The sequence goes on from OY770262.1 coordinate 272,226,205, forward strand.
TAAAGAACTGGTAGTGCTGTACAGGGTGTTTCTTTTTAAATCATAGGTTATTTTGACACTGAAAGCAGTTTCCCGCTCGAAATCTTGACAGAAAGTCAGTATCATACCTCCGCGGAACGAAATGAGTCGCTTTACACCTTAACAACGTTGGGAAATATTGAAAACTTATTTCCAAAGTGAGTGAGGTGTAGCCCAAAGAGTGCGTTTCTTGGCGTTTGGCGATGTCAATTGACCGCCTCGGAACTGCAACTTTTTTTTCTGGGGAACCGTGAAGGACCGATGTTATTCCAACAATCCAGAAACGATTCAAGCACTTAAGGCCAATATCATCCAAGCAATCCGTGAGCTACAGCCCGAAACCGCCGACATGGTCTTGGAAAATTGGAATGACAGAATGCGCTACTGCGAAGCCAGCCGAGGCAGCCACTTGAACGATGTTGTGTTCCATCATTAATGGGAATGTTTGCTCTTACTAATCAAGCCATAATACATGGAAAAAATTTAATTTTGTTCATTTTATTGCAGTTTTTAAAAGAAACCAATTAATTGCCCACCCTATACATCCATTTTGAACTTAAAAAAAGCCATGATTGCTGATCACTTATGTTGCAATCTAGAAGAAAATACACCAAAAAAATATCCGGTTTAGAGCAATACTCTGTCATATTGATAAATCATCGCAACTATTTTTAAGATTAATTTGAAGGAATTGTGCAATTCACAATGTAATAAAATGTTTTCTCTTGTTGGTGATCAAGTCAAGCGCCAAGTTTTCCACGAAACGTAAATAAAAACCGAACAAGTGCTTAGCCTTAAAACAGAATTTAATTTGTTCGTTGCCGATAGTAAATAATTCCCATTCAAAGACTTAGGCCCGAAGCACGGCATTTCTCTTGCATACATTTTGTCGAATCGGATGGAAAATAGGCCACGGCCGTGAATCTTGGGCAGGTCACTGACCAAGAGAAATGCCGAGCTTCTCGACAAAGCAAAATAGTTACTGCTCACTGCACAATCAAAAAACCTTTACATTAGCTAAAACCAAGAACCCGACATAACAAATAAACCACAAATTCGCTAGTTATTGGCAAAACTTTGAATCTTCCGATACACAAATTTGACATTTGTACAGCCCGAGACTCGTGCCCCGTCGTCCTCATTGTTTCCCTCATTTCGTACAAATTCCAACCAAAAATTCACATAAATTGGGAAAAAATAAACTTTTCCGTAGCAAAAAATCAACCGTTCTAGCCTCGATACGCACAATAAACTTGAAATCTTCAAAATTTTGCTACTCTGGAAAGAATTCGTTGCACCCAAATCGCGATCAGGCGGCAGAAGCGTTTCACGCCGCCAGAAAGACAGCAGTTTCCCGATTACTCCGCCAGAAATTTACCTTCGATGATTTCATTCCTCCTCAGTAAATCGAGTGTTAAATCGGCACTCGAAAAGAAACAAAAATCGTCCAGCGCTCGCTCAGACTTAAATAAATATTTTCCTTCCAGGATAACGACCAAATTTCGCTGAAATATCTGCCAAATGTTTTTCACTTTCTTCACGCCACTCACGTTCCACGAACCTTTTTGTCAAACCGACCAAAAAAAAAAATCGAATGATCAAATATTCGAATCTTTAATCCACTTTCCTCGTCCCGCGGATGGCACCTTTCTCTTTGCACTTAAAATTTTGCAATTTACCGAACGGCGACCAAAAATTAAGCGACAATGAGCGATATGCCCAAGTTTTGCATTTTATTTTGAAAGAAATTAGAAATGGCGACGTCCGAAAATCGCTTTGGTGTTGCCGTTGAGAATTTTGCACCACCAAACATATTTCATGGGTGCGTTCGCTGCCTACAAATTTGTCTCGTTCCCAGTCGCCCTGAAGTTGGCAGCAGTGTTTTTAATGGAATTTTTCCACAGGGTGAAAAGTATTTTTCGGAAAAGATAAACAAATAATTATTCCATTGTATTATACACATAAGTTGAGTCATTTACCTTGTTCCAAATATACCGCAGTGTTTGACTTTTTCCATTTTGAATTACAAAAATTGTATTCCACTCTGCGCAATGAAGTCTGTAAGTATCCCAGCAAGCCAATGGGGTTGGTAAATTTGGGTTGACGAGCTGTAAACAAACCATCCGAAACGCGTGATAGAATGAGACAGCAAAAAAAGGACGGCGTAAATCGTTGATGAAAATTCAACGAGATTTAAACAAAGAGATACTGCAGTAGACCTATCTAGAGTCACTCCATGCAAGAGTTCCAAATATACCGCAGTGTTTGACTTTTTCCATTTTGAATTACAAAAATTGTATTCCACTCTGCGCAATGAAGTCTGTAAGTATCCCAGCAAGCCAATGGGGTTGGTAAATTTGGGTTGACGAGCTGTAAACAAACCATCCGAAACGCGTGATAGAATGAGACAGCAAAAAAAGGACGGCGTAAATCGTTGATGAAAATTCAACGAGATTTAAACAAAGAGATACTGCAGTAGACCTATCTAGAGTCACTCCATGCAAGAAGAAGTAGAGTCTGGCAGATATGTCATAATCGAAACCTGCGAATTTGCCAATTCACCCACGCTTCGAAACATACGGACAAATATAAAAATCGAAATTTGTCAAAATTGCTAAATTACCACAGTATTTTAAAAAAAGGTCAATAGTTCATAGTTATTCTCCAGATTTTAGTATTTGGTGCAAGGAATTATTGTAATTTCCAACAATACACGCAACTAAAATCAAGATTTTGAGAAAGTTTTATCATTTGAAAGTTTTCCGCGATGAACGTTTTACCATTTGAAAGTTTTCCGCGATTAACGCGTTTTACCATATGAACGTTTTCCGCGATGAACGTTTTACCATTTGAACATTTTACCCGATGAACATTTTACCACCATTTGATTTGCATTTATGTTTACATATTTTATGGTATGTTGGTTGGTGGATGTGCAGTTAGTAAAACAAGGCATTGAAGATCTAGAAATGTAAATGCTTTTTTGAAACAATCTTGTACTTATCATCTTACAGTGCCTCAATTAAGTAATCGGACAGTACCGCGGTGCGAAGATTTTTGTCTGTAACCTTATGAAAAATCAATTTAGGAAAAAATGAAATGCATATGTGTATATTTACTAGACAACAATAGTTTATAAAATAAGAAAAAATAAATTTCTATTTTATTTACAAAAAAATATAAACCAAAATTCAAAATTTATGATTGTTAAATTCCAATTAAATATTCGGACACTTCAAATAATAATAGTAAATTAAGTACAAAAAAGCTTTTTTTTTTTCTTATTTTAGTATTTTGTTGGAAAACCTTTGGTTTTCCGAATGGCTTCCAGTCTTCTTGGAATAGATTCCACCAACGACCTCCAATAAGAGGGATCGATTTTTTTCCATTCCTCCTTTAGAGCCACTTTAAGCTCAGCCTTCGAAGAAATTACCCGCGATTTCAATTTGTTTTCTAAATAGGCCCACAAACGTTCGATTACATTTATATCCGGCTATTGTGGGGGCGTTTCCATCACGTGAGGACAATTATACAATAACCACATGCGCGTAATGTGAGCTTTGTGTTATGGGTCATTATCTTGATAGAACGAAAATGTCTCAGAAATGCCCAATTTATCTACACTTTCTTTAAGATTTTCTTTTAAAATAGATATGTACTTGTGTTGGTCCATTATGCCATCAATAAGAACTAGCTTTCCTGGTCCAGAGGCAGCCATACAGCCCCAAACCATCAATGATCCAGCTCCATGTTTTACGGTCGGTTGAAGTTTAACAGGTTTGAACTCCTCATTTGGTCATCTCCACACATATGTTTGTCCATCTGACCGGAAAACATTAAATTTGCTCTCGTCAGTAAATAACACTGTGCTCCAATAGGAAAAGTCACGCGATTTATGCTCTTTAGCGAACTTAAGTCGCTTTAGGAGATTTTTCTTATTTACAAAAGGTTTTTTGCGTGGAACTCAGCCGTTAAAATCGTCACTCCGTAGAACTTTTCTCACCGATTCTGTACTTGTAGTAATGTGGAGATAGTTAGACACTTCTGAGGTCAATTTTGTCGCACTCAGCTTAGGTTTTTCTTTACTTGCTGCACGATCCACCGTTCATCTGCCTTTGAAAACTTTTTCGGCCGTCCGGATCTAGGATTATTTTCAATACTTTTATTAATTTCAAACCGTTTAATGATGTCATGAACTGTCGAATGGCTTCTACCGATGATTTCCCCAATTTCTCGCACAGACATTCCGTTTTTGTGATGTTTGATGACCAATTTCCGAACTTCGTTAGTAGTTTCTTTACCTCGACGACCCATGCTAGTTTTGTACGAGAATTCACTATAAAAATTTCGAAGCAAGTAATTTATTCTTTTCGCTTACACAACCGTTATTCACACTTAATTTGTTATAATTCGGGGAATTTCCATCTCAAATGTCAAAAGAAAATCAGAGCTGCCAGGTGTCCGAATATTTAATTGGAATTTAACAATCACATATTTTGAATTTTGGCTTATAACTTTTTCGTTGATATAATAAAAAGCTATTTTTTTTTCTTAGATTATAAACTAGTGTTAACAAGTAAATGCATATGCATTCCATTTTCTCTTAAATGGGATTTATAAAGAGTTACTGACAAAAGTCTTCGTCTCGTAGCTCTGTCCGATTACTTAATTGAGCAACTGTATATAATTGTATATTTTTCATAGCCACGGTTTTAAACTGATGTTTGATACTGATATTACTAATTATTACTTTATGAAAAGCCGACCGACTATTATTTGGAGAATCTGCTATGACACACGCGGACAGACAGACGGACATCCGGTTTTGAGATTTTTAAGTGATAATATGAACATCTGTATCATTAATTTTTACTCCGAGCCTTATTTCTTGGCGTGACAAACTTTGTGCCAAACTTATAATACTCGATGTCATCTGGAATGAAAAGAGTGGAAAACATGTCAATGTCCCATATGTTCGAAGAAAGGGCAAGTTTTTGTTCGTGTAGCGGTGAGTTTAATGATTTCTTTTGCAAATTTCATGCACCCTAAGAAAAATGTTGCTTCAAAATTTTTGTTTGTGACTTTTTTAGTTCAGCATTATACAGCACACAGTTCTTGATGTTCAGAACGTACCAGATGAAAGGACAACACTTTTTAAATGTCGCTCCAAATATTGAGCTTCACCGTTACCAAACTATAGTAAAGCGCCTCTAGTGTCTCATGTTATACACAAACCAATTAAAGGAAAACACAGGTTATGTGTGTTGATGCCTTAAGACTTTCGTTTCTGAAATTGACATCTTCTGTCAAGCGTATTTTTATTTTCAGTGATATTCGAGATCGAAGTAGCGTGAGTGGTGGCGGAGTAGCTTTTCAAGGAAACTGTAGGGAATTATAGTAAAAGAAATGAATTTTAAAGAAATGTGTAGAACGTGCTTGAGATCGGGTGAAATGATGTCCTCTATATTCGACGAGGAAATCGAATCCGCCATGCACACTGCTGCAGATCTGCTGGCGATGTTTACATCCGTTCAGGTGAGCGCGCGTTTGTTTTTAGTAACAATAAAAATCATTAACCAGTTCAGTCATCATCATCAATGGCACGACAGCCCAAACCGGGCCCTGGCCTCCTGAATCGTTTCGATCCAAAGATCGCGTCCTCCAGCTGCTAATTATACTCTAGATGAAATCTGAGAGTATTATAAGTTTGCCACAAAGTTTGTAACGCCAAGAAATAGGGCTCGGAGAAAAAAATGAATGATACAGAAGTTCATATAATCACTCAAAAATCTCAAAACCGGATGTCCGTCCGTCCGTCTGTCTGTCTGTCTGTCCGTCCGTGTCCTCTCTAGCTTGAGAACGCGTTGAGCTAGAAAGTTCAAATTTTGTATACGTCGTTTTTAACAAAAAAGTAAGGTCAAGTTCGTGAACGGGCCAAATCGCTCCACCCATTCTACCCCCTCCCATACAAAATGACACAATTGCACAATTTCACAATAAACGGGTTTGCTCGAAAAGTATAAAAGCTATTGGAATGAAATTTGGAATATATTACTTTTATGATAATACCAATCTACCGTATAAAAATTATGCGTGTTCTCCCCCTCCTTCTACCACCTCCCATACAAAATGTACTTGTCTTGAATTACTCTAAGCCAATTTACTCAGTGCGTATAAAATTTAGCGGGCTGAAATTGTGCACCAAATATTTGTTTCAAATTGGTAGTAAGACCAAAAAAAATTAGACGATTAGCTTCACCCCTTCTACCCCCTCCCATACAAAATTACACAATTTCGTAAATTGATAATAAATGGATTTACTCGAAAACTATAAAAGCTATTAGCCTGAATTTTGGGATATATTACACTCATAATGATTTCAATCTACCGTAGAAAAATTATTTGCGTCGTCCCTCCCCTTCTACCCCCTCCCATACAAACTACACTCTTTCATGAAATGCTCTAAGTCGATTTTCTCAGAACATATAACATTTATCAAGCTCATATTTTGTAAGAAATACATAATTAGCATTTTCACTAAGATCAGAAAAAAATATTTGATTAGCTTCACTGCTTCTACCCCCTCCCATACAATATGACACAGTTTCACAACTTTACAAAAAAAACGATTTTCTTAAAAAGTATGAATGGCATTAGTTTGAAATTTAAGGGACATATATTTTATAATATTCCTAGTTATTTTTGAAAAAATCACTAGAATCCCCCCACTCTTTCTACCACCTCCCATACAAACTGCACATTTTCACAAAATCTAACTCACTAATTTTCTCAGTTCCCATTCAGTTTTTGGAGTAAGCATTTTGTATAAAACATTTTTATAGCTACTTTAGATGATGAGAAAAAAATTAGTTCAATGCTATCATCCCTTCTAACACTCCCCATACAAAATTTCTTGGGATCACTAAAAATTCTATCTCATCTAGAGTATCGTAAGATTGCGCTTTACGCGCAATTGTAGCCCTGTTATGTTTTTTAAAATAGCTTTGCTGTCTTCATCAACCGAGTCTTTCTATCGCTTCCGTGGTTTGCCTGGCCTGTTAGCATTCGCTTTTTAAGAGCACGTTTGGGGATCCTTCTCTCTCCCATTCGCTCTACATGGCCAGCCTACTGCACTTTACGTAACTTGATGAATGTTGAAGCTTCTGGCTCGTCGTAGAATTGATACAACTCATAGCTGCATCTTATTCGCTATTCCGTTCCTTTCTTCACAAGTCCCAAAATTCTTCGGATGATCTTTCTTTCGAATGCGTTAACTGCTTCTTCGGAAGTTCGCGTTAATGTCTACGTCTGGCTGCCAGAGCACAGGTCGTATAATAGTTCTATATATCCGCAGCTTATTGTTTCTGTGCACTTTCTTGGATTTCATTATTGCAAGTACCGAATAATACGTTTTATTTGCAAGTATTATCCGTCGACTGATTTCGTCTGTTTCATTACCGTCTTTTGCTAGATTAGCCCCGAGATATGTAAAGTTGTCCACACCCTCCAAATTATATTCCGCAATTGTTATGTTTTGTCTGATAGGCGCTCTCCTTGTTTGCGTCATTACTTTTGTTTTGTTTTCGTTAATGCGCAACCCGACATCTTTTGCGGCGGAGTCCAGATTGACAAATACCTCCTTAGCACTAGGGAAGGCTCTTGCTAGGATGTTAATGTCGTCAGCGTATGCTACTAGTTGGGTGGACTTGAATAATAGTGTCCTGTTGGTGTCGACTGGGATTTTTCGGGCGACATACTCTACTGCCAAGTTGAAAAGCATGGCGGCTAGATCATCTCTGTGCTTTAAACCACATTCCGTTCGGAAGCTATCAAGTTCAGTGCAAAGTTAGATTACTCAGTGGGGCAAGTTTGGCTTCCTCCATCACTTCGGCCACTGATGTTCTGATATCAGCGGTTATCATAGAGATATATATATATCTTCGAGAAGTAAAAATACTAATGAAACAGACGACAACAGTTTCAAACATTATACTATTGTGCTTTTCATTTTTTATGTTTTTGTTGAAGCTATCCAACACTTACGGTTTTCGATTGATCGTAATGCGACTGCGTTCCGACTAGTGTTGGGAAGGACAAGAATGTTTGTCCCATGTTTGTATAAGGGGCTCATTTAAAATTTGAGGTGGTACAATGTCCCACCTCAAATGTCCCATTCAAAAGTTCCATGTCCCATTCAGACAATTTGCCTTTTTGAGGAGCGATGGTAGCAAATGAGCGAAGAATGACGTATATTGCGCTTTTATGTGCACGCGTAGAGTATTTTAACCCTAGTAACACCGTTTCTTATTGAGATGCGATAGTAAAATGACGTATTATTAGGTGTGTGGCATTTGTGGTTTGTGTTTATAATGTACATTCTTTTTTATTTTATTTATTCTTATTTAATTTTAAAAATTAAAATACAAAATCTCCTTAATTAATATCACAAAAAAATACATTCTTATTTATTTCAGTTATTCTTAATTAATTTTAAAAATTAAAAAACAAAATCTCCTTAGTTAATATAAAAATAAAAATCCATTTTCTATTGAGATAAAAATTAAACGGCTGCGTACATGCAAACCGATAAACTATCATTTTAAAGCTTTGGTTGGCTCATAACATCAACAAACATCACACATCCCAAGCACTACATCTACTACAGCTACATCTCCCTCAAGCTTACAGTGAAAATTTAATCTGATCTTTCCATTTCATTTTCGCCAAAATTTTTTTTTATTAGACAAGAGCAAGCGAAATTGTAAGAACTACCGACCATGACCCTCGCACCCGCCGTCCAAGTTGAATACAACGCGAGCAAAAGCTTTAAGAACGTCATGTACAACAATGAGAGATAAGAGGTGTCCCGGAATAACTAAAATTCTACAGTTTTCTATGTGTTTCAACTTTAGAGGGCTTTGAATATACATAAGTTTACACTTATTCGGTTTCACTAGGGTTAAAACACTATACTAGCCATGTAAGTCAATCCAACAACAACAAGTTGGAGTCACAATAAAAATGACAGTTCCATACAAATTCGCTTTTCCGACTGCTTCAGAAGCAGGCTAATCACAAGCCGCAGGAAGCCTTCGGAAGTTTCTAGTGTCGAAAATGCCGAATACAAAGTATCACTATCAAAATTCCTTAATGCAAGGAATTGCCATAAATCGATTCCAAATTAAAATATGGAAATCAATTATCCTCTGGCTCATCATTTAGTGAAGGGACGAAACAAACAATAAAATCCCTACACCAAGTACATAAATAAAAATAAAATAAACAAAAATTGACAAAAAATTGGTATCAACTAGCATTAAGTCTACGCTTTAAACATAATTTGTCGATAGAGAAGTCGAATGCATCAGCATTGTTATTAACTTCTCTCGCGAGATGCGAAATCGGCTCATTCATACCATAGTTTGTCCGGTGAAAGCAAATTTGAAGCAATCCAGGCTGTCTTGGTAAATATCGACCAACAGCAAACTGCATCAATCCCAAAAGTGTGGAAGAATCAACTAAACCAGTAAGAAGTTGATGAGCAAAAACTACATCAGCTACCTCACGTCGTTTGGAGAGTGATGACATATTTAATAGCTTAAGTCGATTACTATAAGGAGGAAGACGAACTCTGTCATTCCAATTAAGGTGGCATAAGGCAATTCTCACAAATTTACGCTGAATTGATTCAATTCTGCAAATGTGCTCATCATAATAAGGAGACCAAACTTGAGAAGCATATTCAAGGTGAGATCTAACAAAGGTGTTATAAAGAATCAATTTAACAGAGGGATTTTTAAATTCCTTGGATAAGCGAGTGGTAAATCCCAACATAGAATTACCCTTTTGCACAATCTTATTTATATGCAGGCTAAAATCAAGTTTATGGTCAAATGTAACACCTAAGTCAATAGTAGAATTGACACGATTCAAAATACAGTTATTAAGTTTATATATTATTACAACCGGCGAGACTTTCCTAGTAAAAAACATAACATGACATTTATCCAAATTCAGACGAAGATCATTGTGGCGACACCAATTACTAAAATTAATCAAATCTTCCTGAAGAAAATTGTCCGAGTTGGAACTAAGAGATCTAAAGATCTTAATGTCGTCGGCATAAATAAGTATTTCCGAGTATTTAAGCACAGACGCAACATTAATGGCCAAGACAAACAAAAGTGGCCCCAAATGACTTCCCTGAGGAACACCAGAATGCGCAACAAATGTCTTAGAAGTACAATCACGAAAAAGAACTTGATAAGTTCTATTAAGTAGATATGACTTAATCCAACTGATAAACCATGTAGGAAAACCCAGCATGTCTAATTTCAATAAAATAATTGAATGGGGTAATTTATCGAAAGCCTTACTAAAATCAGTATAAATACAATCCACCTGCTTACCCTTCTCAATTTCTACAATGAATTTATTCGTAAACTCCATCAGATTGGTGACTGTTGACCTGTTTTTGACAAATCCATGTTGTTTACTTGAAATCAGGGATTTACAGTGAAACGACAGGCACTCATACACCACAGATTCAAAGAGCTTTGGAATAGCTGACAACTTAGCTATTGGTTGATAGTTGACAACAGCAGATTTTGCACCACTTTTGTGAGTCGGTATGATAAAGGAGGCCTTCCATACATTCGGGAAAATCCCAGATTCTAGCGACCTTTTAAAGAGGAGAGAGAGTGGCTTAGCAATAGAGAGACAGCAGTGTTTAAGGACAACTGCAGGAACACCATCTGGGCCAGGAGAAGAAACTTCCTTAAGGCGAGAGATATGGTCAACTATATCGTTATAAGAAATCGGTATATCAGACAACGTAGTTGAACAAGTACCTTTAAAATTATCAAAGTACGACATATCAGGGATAAAGTCACTACCAGAAAAGGAACCACTGAAGAATGTGGCAAAAAAATTACAAACAGTTATTTGGTCATTACTATTACTACCAAGGAATTGAAAAGAAGCTGGATAACCATCAGACTTACGCTTACAATTAACAAACTTCCAAAAATTAAAGGGATCTCTAATAATATCCGACTCCACTTTAAGTAAGTATTCAGAATATAAGCGATTTGATAATTCTTTGAATAGGTCATAATATTCTTCATACAAACGAAAATCAATGTCATTCTTCGTCCTAGTATACCTATTCCACGCTGCGTTACGCGAGTTGCGAATCGCACGCAACTCACTCGTGTACCAAGGATACAACAATGAACTATTCTTACGATAAGTAAAAGGAACTGTAGCAACAAAAAATTGGTACAGAATATAATAAAAATCAAATATGGCACCCTCAAAATCAGGATTGTCAAAAATTTTATCAAAGTTAAAATTAGAGATACGATAGTCCAACCGTGAAAAATCAGCTTTGTTAAAATCAAAAGTAAGCACTTTCTCACTAGGGCTAAAAATATGCTCCTCGTCAATCATAAGAAATATTTTAATAGGAGGGTGTAAGACATCAATGACCGAGATTGATGATAAGCTTTCTTCCACGGAACAGGCACAGTAGTCAGAATAAAAAACCAGGTCAAGCTGTCTTTCATAGGAATTCCGAACAAGACTAAGTTGGTGGAGACCAAGTGCAAATACACTATCAACAAAAAAACATTCAAGCGAGGACGAAGCATCAGAAACTAAGAGCGTAGAATCATCGTCAGAAAAAGACCAAGAAAGTCCTGGCATATTAAAATCACCCAGTAAAATGAGTTCGTCAGACATATTCATAGATCTATGAACAAATGTTAAACTGTCAATTGTTTTTTCGTATAAAGTAAGGGGACTCGAAGGAGGAATATATGTCAAAAAGACATAAATATATATTATTTAGCGTTATAGAAAACGAAACTTTGAATTATAGGTCAATTTACGATCCAGACGCAAGTAACAAAAAAAATATCGATATAACCTGGTTTTCGAAAAAAGAAAAAAAAACGTAACATGTTCTCTTCTTTCTTATGTACAAAGATGCTGCAAGATAGCGATTTAAGCACACGCGAACGTTCATCTAGTTGAAAACTTTAAAAATAATCACAGATTTTTACGATTTTGCATGTACTTAACGCAGTCGCATCCACAGTATACCCAGTATAATCACTTTCCAAAATATGCGGCTTGGTTTCGAAAACACACGTGTTGCCTTTCCATTTCATTTCCGCAACAAATTTTTAAGTCTGAGCCACAGCGCTGCCACATATCAATTATTTGGTTGTCAATTTATTATAAATGTCGGTATAGAGTTGAATTTTTATAGATACCTATTGGGTTTGGGAAAAAAGTTCGTAGCGTTTTTCCCCGATAGATGACGTCAATTGCACATAACTCAGGGAACACAGATCGCAGCGACATCACTAAACGCTCGTTTGAGGTGACACTTCGAGCGTTAGTCTGTGTAAACAGATGACGGAATACAATTAGCTCTTTTGTTCTGCCATTGATGATGATCCCGAATGGGTTTAGGATGATAGAACAAAAATAAAAAAAATTTTCAACTCACTTCTTTGTCAGGTCCTCCCCATTGAAGTAGATACAATCGAAGACGAATAAACAGACTTCAGACGACAGATTAATAATAATTATATAAAAATAAAGAAGGATGAACTTTTTCATTCAAATATTCTTTCAACATACCTTCGGAATAAACTCCTTGCAACGGCTTAGCTCCCACTTGGCGTCGATTGTGCGCATCTCATATCTGCCCAATGTGGATGACTTTTCGCGCAGAATGGTGGTATACTCGCGTTTTTCGTTGGGGTCTCCCAAGTTTATTCACATTAACCTCGCGCTTCATTTGAAGAATTTGTGGAGAATATGGAACCCAAAATCCCATTTTTTATGGATAAAAATTTATGTTTTAGTTACGTGTTACGAAAAAAATTGTTTGTAGTCAATAGTAAAATATGTTTATCGAAAATTTTAAGATAATAATAATTCTTTATTGCATATAAAAAAAATAACAAGGCTGTATTTACAATTGAAGTCGGTAGATGTCGCCTTCGTTGTTGGAGAGAATCTTATGCTTTGGAAATTACGTTAACTCTGGAAATTACGCTAACTCTGGAATTCGTGAGACGCTGAAACGTTGCCGGAGCATTCTTTAAGCCCCGTGGTAATGTTATTTAACTTCCTGTAGTCAATACCAATTTTCCATGTTTGTTTTTTGCATCTGATTTTTTGGGTACAACCCATAAAGGTGAAGTCCATGGTGACTTAGAAGGTTTAATCACATTTTGATGAAGCATTTCGCCAATCTGTCGATTCACTTCTTTCTTGTGTACTTCTGGATATCGGTAAGTTTTACTTACGATAGGAGCGGCGTTTGGAGTGTCAATTTTTTGCTTAATTGTGTTTGTTGAAATAAGAACGTCGCCCTTGAGATAAAAAAGATCATTGAATTGAGAACATATATGAATTATGCTCTCCTTTTCTTCAGCACTCAAATGATCAGTTCGTGATTGATTCATTAGATTGGTAATTCTTTCTGAACCTGAGTTTAAAGTATTATAAAACATGTATGATTCTTTAGGAACTGAGATTAAGGATGCATTGGCTTTTGTGATCTGTATATGATTTCGTTGTAATTTGAATGTGAATGTGGATCGTTTTTTTTATATCACGTTCGTGATTCCTGGGTGCAACATTAATAATGTTTCAAGCAGCTGACGAAAGAGGTTTTAATAATATTGTTAATATATTGCTTAAGCGTAATAAACCAATATATTCAAAATATAATTGCTTCCCCTAGCTATAAAGTCACGCCACGACACTGGAACTGACCTTTAGCTTGCTAGTGTGTTTCTTAGGCTCTGATAAATTTATTTGATAGCGGACCATTAACAATAAATAAATAAATAAAAACCTTTTTTTAAACCTTTTACAAGGGAATCCCCTCGAACATCTACATTTCTTTCGAGCCGTATCCATTTCCTCCTTATGAAGAGGACAACAAACTTTTGTTTTTAATTAATAGGATTTTAAATTTTCTAGAGAAGAAAAGTAGGTCGCCAGACTCAAAATGTAGGAAAGCTTCGTAGTAGAAAGCGCACATATTTAAATTATTTCTAACCTTGATCAGAAAAGACTGCAAAATTTTCGATTTTCGAAATTCAAAGAATGTATTAACTACCAATCGAACCTATTAACTGCATTTTACCTTTTACTTCGATGGACTGCTTACCAAACTGTCCTCAAACGTTGCTTTGAGTATATAAACATCGAAATTGGTGCAGTGGCTTGAAAATAGAGAAAAGTGATGAAAAATTGTGCTATATTTTGCAATATTATTACGACAAAGGGAAGAACACTTCGCAGGCTTGTGAACAAATTTGTGCTGTGTACAGTAAAGGTATTTTATCAAAATCTGCTGCGCGGAAATGGTTCACTCGATTTCGTTCTGATAATTTTAATGTGAAAGATGAGTCACGCTCTGGTCGCCCAATCAATGAAAAAGCTGATGAAAATCTTGAAAAAGTTCAGCAAGATAAGCATATCAACACAAAACTGTTTTGAACCATTGAATCGTCCACCATTCTAGTTGGTCAGACGAATATTTGTTAAATTGTAGAACTACATAGTCTTTAATTTTGTCATAATTTTAAGTTTGGAGGTGTAATTTTGAGTAATTTTTTTAGGGCTTTGGTGAAAGATATAAAGTTTAAATTTTGCATATGGATCACATCTATTTGATATACATAGAAGAAAAATAATAATTTGTTCCACAATTGTTATAAACCGATCCTCCCGGTCTAACGTGGACAAGGTGTTTCATCTGCAAAGAAAAAAACACATAAACTGAAAATGTTTGAATGAAATTTTAAGGTAGAATCTTGAAAATTTGTAAAATACATTTAAAAAAAATCTCTAAAAGAATGAAATATTAACTGGTCGAATACTTTTCAAACTTCCACCCCTCCCATACAAAATTATTTTTTCTACCATTTTTATGAAATTAATTATCACCTAATTATTAAAAG
The DNA here is from genome assembly GCA_963669355.1 of Chorisops tibialis. Classification (NCBI taxonomy): domain Eukaryota; kingdom Metazoa; phylum Arthropoda; class Insecta; order Diptera; family Stratiomyidae; genus Chorisops; species Chorisops tibialis. The sequence goes on from OY770262.1 coordinate 272,241,216, forward strand.
CTATCAATTTGAAATTTTGCACAAAAACTTTTGAAAATAGTTGAAACGGAACTGCGTCAAAAGTTTTGAGATCGCACATGCCTTCTACCCCCTCTCATACAAAATTCAACTGCTAATCAACAAATTAAAAGCTACGAACTTGAAATTTTGTACAGTCACCTTACAAGAGAAATGAAATAAAACTGCATCACAAATTTTATATTTCCCTCACCTCCTCTACCCCTTCCCATACAAATGATTGGTTTCGTGAATTTAAAATACACCAAATTTTATGAAAATCCTGTGCAACTTCGTCTATGAAATTGACATTCTATGCAGAAAATATTGGACGTAATTGAAGCAAACAATTGAAAAATTATTGACATCCACCCACCCTTAATATGACCCCTCCCCCCTTCCTCATAAAAACCCAAACTTGCATAAACGAATGAAATATTGATTACATGTATTGGAGCTATTGATCGTATTCGCAATTAAGTGTTAAATTTGCAGTATCCCTGCCCTAAAGGGGGTTCCACTTGTGAAAGGGGGTTCCACTTGTGAAAGGGCGTTTACTTGTGAAAGGGGGTTCCAATTGTGAAAGGGGTTCCACTTAGTCTAACCACTCTAACTTGCATATTAACTTTCCATGCATCTCTAACTTGTCCCAAAAATAATAAATTTGCACCCGACTTGTTGTTATTTTATTTTATTTGACTTCGATAAACAAAGTTCAAATGAAATTGTGAATGACTTGAAGTTGAATAGCACGGCGAAAAAGTATGCGTTGTAAGATATCTTATCTTTATTAAAACTATACAATAAATAATTTGCTCAAGCAAAAAAAAAAGAAAGATAGAATTTAGGATTTAATTGGGCCACACCGATGCATCGGCTAGCCGCTCTAGAGATGTGTAGTTCACGAACGAACTAGTTCATTTGAACTGCTCACATCATTGAACTAAACGAATTGTTCACTAAAAATTTTCACATTTAATTCGAATGAACTGATAGTGAACTGAATGTAAAATTCTAAAGTCTGCGTATTCGGTTGAAAATTCATTATTCAGATAAAAGCATAACCTCATCGTTCAACACATCCGAAAAAGCAGCATTCATTCCATGCGACCATATCTCACCTCACGCAGAGAATGAACTGTATCTTGTGTGAATGTTCGTACGAAGTATTGTTGAACTAAACTGATCAGACTGGTGCACTGATGTATATGTTTAGTTCACGAATGAACTATGAATTCAATACGATCGTACCTCGCGAAGAAATGTAAGCATTTAGTTTGAAGACAGACTACAGAACTGTTTGTGGATCGAACTAATCGGTTTTTTTTTACAAATACGTTTAATTCACGAACGAACTTTCAGCTTTTCAGTTTTTTCTTCTTTTTTTTGTGACCTCCTATACTCATTTGTATAAATTTTGGGAACGGATGCTCGAATTGAGTCGGATGCACTATTTTCCCCTTTTTCGGCTCGGAATATCTGTAACATTCAGTTTATGAGATTCAGAGTTTGACTCGATTATCTGCAAAAAAAAAATTATTTTGTAGTTTTTTGCACAAATTTAGAGAACAGCTGCTCGGATTCAGTAAGGTGTGATTTTTTTCGAATTACTTCCTTTTTTTGACTCAATGTATCTGGCAAAAAACTTAATTAACCATTTTTTCCAAATATCTTGAGAACGTCTGCTTGAATCGGAGAGTTTTTCTCGAGAATAGTATTAAGTCGGATGAATTTTTTTATTCGCATATTTTACAGTCATCTCGGGAACAGCTGCTTGGATCTAGTCGAGTATAATTTTTTTTTCTACTTTCTTTTTTTTGCACGAGATATCTGCAATAAGCTAAATTTTGTAGATACAACCTCCTAAGAACTAAATGAACTAAAAACCCTAACACAAAGAATTAGTCCTTTTAGTGAATAAGAACTAGTGAACTATTTCAGCAAAAGAAACTATATTGCCCATCTCTAAGCAGCTCCGATCAGTCGCATCGACCAGAGTTAAAATATTTCAAAAAGTCCACAAGCTTTCTATCTTGCCCATAGACTCAAAAATTTTTCGCAAAACAAAAATTCTACCTCTCAAATGAACGATTTTGATTGGTTCGCTCCATGTTTACACCTTCAAAAAATTTAAACAGCTAATGATTGAGACATATTTTACACATAGATTGTTGGGATGTGTGTAGATTGTGCGCAGATTAGTGTGATTATTTCGAGAAGATATCTTCAGTCTGTAAACTGGGTATGTGTATTTAAACTGTGACACCGACTAGCCGCACTAGCGGAATCCCGCCTTCGATTTTACAGTGGCAGCAGTTCATTGGGTTTTTATTTTCGATTTTATAAAAAATTTTAAACCCAACTTTATCAAAAAAATTAAACGGTAAATTGTTATTTAAAATAGAAACACATTAAACGAAGGGATATTTTTACGAAAAGTATTTAATTTTTTTATTATTAAAAAAAATTCTATCAAGAAAATAAGTTTTGACAATGATTATAGCAATTGCAGCGAGAATAATCAATATCCCCCACGCCTTCTACCACCTACCAGAACTTCACCATATGAAAACCATTTTTAATTTTTTGTTGTTTTAAAATAAAATTGTAGTGTTCTAATTTGATTGTAGTAAAACCCCCAATCTTGGAGTAACAAAAGTAAATGGTGAATTTTCCGAAGACAATCATCTTCTCTGATAAGGCGCATTTCGAACTTGATGACTATGTTAACAAGCAGAATTGTCGCATTTGCGGAGCTGAGAATTCAAGAGTGATCCGTGAGTGACTGTTTGGTGCGCATTTTGGTGATTGGACCGTTCTTTTTCGAGAATGTTGACGGTAGTGCACTCACCGTCGACGGCGTTCGTTACCGTGAGATGATAAACAACTTCTTCTGGCCTCAAATTGCTGAAATGGATCTCGAAGACGTGTGTTTTCAACAGGACGGCGTAACCTGCTACACAGCGAACGAAACGATGGAATTTTGGAAGACGAAATTTGAAGGCGCCGCCACCAAGATCATGCGATTTGACGCCATTGGATTTCTTTCTTTAAGATTTTTTGAAATTAAAGGTGTATGCACATAATCCAAAAACGATTCCTGAATTGAAGGTCAATATTCATTGCGCCATTGATGAAACTGAGCCGGTACTAGGCCAAAATATCATCGAAAATTTCGCCAAGAGGATCAATGAGTGCCATCAGTCACGAGGCGGCCATTTGTCGGATATTCTGTTTCATACATAACCTCCATTTCTACACTCTTTACTAAAATAAAAACATCAGAGCATTTTAAATAATTTCAAATAAATCAAATAATAATTTGTAATACTTGCAAAATACCATTGCTACGAGAAACAAACCACACATTTTCACACACATAATGAGCATACCGCATACAGATTGATGTTAATTTGAAATCTTTTTCCTTTCTTTGCGCAGGTCGACAAAGCAGATGATTTTCCGCATAAGATTTGTGACACCTGCCTTAAAGAAATTCAACAAGCGTATTTATTTGATTTGAAATGTAGAAAATCAGAAATTATTTTACATCAATTGAGAGAAATCCGAGTTACCTTAAAAAAACTAAACGAAATACCAAAACAAAAGAAAATTTTTAGCGAAGGTACTGGTGAACTTGAAAGTATTATAAAAGAAGACTTCAAGCTAGAAGATATTATGAATCTCTGTGATCGCATTATCAGCGATTCCGAAAGTAATACAAGTGAGAGAATTGGATCTGTCGAAGAAGAAAATGCTAATGCTAGTGAGAAATTAAATTTTCAAATTGTGGAAGAAGAATGTACTCGAGATCTTCAACTGGCCTTTAAAAGTGAGCCTGATCATAGCAACCATTTTATGAAAGATGATACAAATGAGAAAGAATTAGAACGCATAAAAATGGTGTCAAATTTTCAAATTGAAAGAGAAGACTGTGATCCTGAGATTCAAATAACTTTGAAACAAGAGCCTGATCACAATTGTCCTATTATTAGAAATAATGAATGTCAAAACGAATTAGAACTAAACCAAAACTCATCAAATTTTGTAATCTTGAATGAAGGCGCTCAGGAATATCAAGTTAGTTTCAACACAGGGCATGATCAGAACAACCTTATTATAAAAGATAATGAAAGTGAGGGAGAACTAGAATTCAGTGAAATATCGTCAAATTTTCAAATTGTCGAAGAAGACGGTTTTCCGCATTTTCGTGTAAATTTTAAAACAGAGCCCGAGCTGGATATTGGCATAGATTGCAATGACGAGGAATTGAAGTGCTCGACTTGTTTAAAACTATTTCAATCGCTTGATATGTTCCGCGGTCACATAGTATCTGATCATTTAGAAGAAAACATTTGCAGACTTTGCAATGAAGGTTTATTTAAAATTCTATTTTATTTTTGAATGTTTTTACAATCAATTTTTTAACCCTTTCAGAATTTGAATGCAGTCAATTCGAACATTCGGCCAAACATCTCCCATTTAGCGAACCGGAAAAACCATCTGGTTCAAGTGAAAAGTCAATAACACAAACTGAAAAAGTGCATATGAGAGCAATACACAAAGACGAACTCTTTGGCAAACCTGATTTCCAATGTAAGATTTGTTCAAAAGTTTTCGTTCGTAGATACCGTTTAGTAGATCACATGCGTATTCATACCGGTGAAAAACCGTTTGACTGTGAATTATGTCCAGAAATGTTTAGAAACAGAAGCTCGCTGCTATGCCATAGACGAACTAAGCACACAGATGAACTCATTAGTGACAATAAACCAGAACGAGACTTGCAATGCAGTGTTTGCTACAAAGTTTTCGATCATAAATACCTATTAAGAGATCATATGTGTAAACATACCGGTGAAAAACCGTTTGACTGTGAATTATGTCCGGAAAAGTTCAGAAAACGTGACGCGCTGCTATGCCATAGACGAACTAAGCACACAGATGAATTTATTAGTGATGATAAACCAGTATCAGAATACCAATGCAGTGTTTGCAGCAAAGTTTTCGGTATGAAATGCCGATTAAGAGTTCATATGCGAATACATACCGGTGAAAAACCGTATGACTGTGAATTATGTCCGGAAAAGTTTGGAAACCGTGACGCGCTGCTATGCCATAGACGAACTAAGCACGCAGATGAATTTATTAGTGATGATAAACCAGTACCAGATTTCCAATGCAATATTTGCTACAAAGTTTTCGGTCGGAAATACCTATTAAGAGATCATATGTGTACACATACCGGTGAAAAACCGTTTGACTGTGAATTGTGTCCGGAAAAGTTTAGAAAACGTCACGCGCTCCTATGCCACAGACGAACTAAGCACACAGATGAGTTTATTAGTGATGACAAACCAGTACCAGACTTTCAATGCAGTGTTTGCAGCAAAGTTTTCGCCATGAAATGCCGATTAAGAGTTCATATGCGTACACATAGTGGTGAAAAACCGTTTGACTGTAAATTATGTCCGGAAAAGTTTAGAAAACGTGGCTCGCTGCTATGCCATATACGAACTAAGCACACAGATGAATTTATTAGTGATGATACTCCAGTACCAGACTTCCAATGTAGTATTTGCAGCAAAGTTTTCGGCATGAAATACCTTTTAAGAGATCATATGCGTATGCATACCGGTGAAAAACCGATTCAATGTAAATTATGCCCGGAAAAGTTTAGAAAGAATATCGATCTGTTATCCCATAGACGAACTAAGCACACAGATGAATTTATTAGTGATGATAAACCGGTACCAGACTTCCAATGCAGTATTTGCTACAAAGTTTTCGGTCTGAAATGCCTATTAAGAAAACATATGCGTACTCATACCGGTGAAAAACCGTTTGGCTGTGAATTATGTCCGAAAACGTTTATAGACAGTAGAGCGCTGCTATACCATAGACGGACTAAGCACACAGATCAATTTATTAGTGATGATAAACCAGTACCAGACTTCCAGTGCAGTGTTTGCAGCAAAGTTTTTGGCATGAAATGCCGATTAAGAGTTCATATGCGTACACATACCGGTGAAAAACCGTTTGACTGTGAATTATGTCCGGAAAAGTTTGGAAACCGTGACGCGCTGCTATGCCATAGACGAACTAAGCACACATATGAATTGATTAGTGATGATAAACCAATACCAGACTACCAATGCAGTATTTGCTACAAAGTTTTCGGTCGGAAATACCTATTAAGAGATCATATGTGTACTCATACCGGTGAAAAACCGTTTGACTGTGAATTATGTCCGGAGAAGTTTGCAAGCAGTTACGGGTTGCTACGCCACAGACGAACTAATCACACCGATGAATTCATTAGTGATAATAAACCAATACCAGACTTCCAATGCAGCATTTGTTACAAAGTTTTCGGTCTAAAATGTCGATTAAGAGTTCATATGCGTACACATACCGGTGAAAAGCCATTTGACTGTGAATTATGTCCGGAAAAGTTTAGAAAACGTGGCTCGCTGCAATGCCATAGACGAACTAAGCACACAAATGAATTGATTAGTGATACAGCACCAGTACCAGACTTCCAATGCAGTGTTTGCAGCAAAGTTTTCGGCATGAAATACCTATTAAGAAATCATATGCGCACACATACCGGTGAAAAACCGATTGACCGTGAACTATGTCCGGAAAAGTGATTGCTTATACTATGCGAAAAAGCGTTTCAATTTACATTATGTTCAGTAAAATTCCGAAACTAGGCCGCTTGACAGACATGCGAAAGAAGCACTGTTTCGATCGCTCATCATTTTCTACCTGTAATATAATATGATCAGTCAATTACTATGTTTATGCGGGGAAGTTTCGATTGCGGTTGAAAGTTGCGGTATGTTTATACGCAAGATAAACTTGCATTGTGAAAGAATTAGTTCGTCAACTCATCAAAATCGAAATGATAGCAATTTTTAGCAATCTGGTGTGTAATTTCAAAACATTGCAAATTTCATTAATTTGTGTTGGGAATTGCAAAAAAATGGTACTTCACACGCTGGATAGTGACGAAAAATGAATTCATTCAATAAGTAACTTTGTATGTTTGAAATATTTAATTGGAAAAAGAGGAAATAAAACAACAAAATTCTGAACCAAGTTATTTTTTATTTACAAGATAGATCTTAAATGTTCTTTTTTAACTGTGAAGCTATTGATCATGTTATCTGAAAAACGCAGTATAACTATCAATAGATGTCTCTGCAAAGTGCTGTCGCGGCATTATTTTTAAGTCTCCTTTTTTAAAAAAAAAATAAAAAATCGTGTAGTGCAGTAAATTAATTGAAATTTTCAAAATTTAAACATCGTGTGAGATTTCCAAGGAACTTACTTCAAAACCAGGGATCTCAAAATGCATTGTCAGTGATAGTTTTCTTTATTACATTATCACAATAACCGTCGAGCGTCCACGCATTGAGTTTATCGTTGTTCGTAGCTAGAAACGGTAGAAAGAGCAAGACACCTGGTGGAACCAGCTTTTCCGTTAAATTTGAAAAAGCGTCCCTCTTTTTTCCAGCATGCGATAAATAAGCGAATTTGATTGCAAACCGTTCATTGGTACGTGAAACCTACCAAATCAATTTCTTATCACTTAAAAGTTCTACGAATAAAAGATGCCACTGTTGATATGTTTTGTCCTTATGAGCGGGCGCAGACTCTTGTTGGAATATCCATGGTTTATTTTGGAACATGGTTTGATTCAAGGGCTCCACTATATTCCTTAAAATGTCTCGCTGATAGTTTTTTGCCGCTGTTTTAACACCCTTTTCACAAAAAATGTAAGGAAATGACGACGTCATGGGGTACTCCCAACCAAACCATCACTGATGCGGAATAGCGACCTCGTTCAATTCTTAGCACCAGTTCATTGGCTTACTTGGAGGATCGTGCATACACTCTATCATTATGCTTATTAAAAGTTTCTTTCAAGGTAAAGATTTTTTCGTCAGTAAACATGATTTTTTCTTGTAATTCTCTTTACCGTACAGCGATAACAGGTGACATGATTTTTTTTCCGATTTGTTTTTAATTCAACGGTAAGGCGCTGTCCTGTTTGTCATTTGAAAGCCCCAAGTGCCAAGTCTTCTTTAACGATGCGGCTCAGCGCAATATCCATTTCACGAGCCATAAATTTTTGTCTTCGGACGGGGATTCGATTGATTCGCGACCTCACAGCATTGATAGCATGTGGCGTACGAGCCGTGCGAGGCCGGCCGGATCTTTTACGGTCGTTTATATTTCCAGTATCAGCAAACAACTTAACAGTACAATACATAAAAGCACGCGTGATATTCAACGGTTTTAATAAATCAAAAATACGAGCTCTTTCTATTCCACACTTATGAAGAGCAATAACAGCAATACAGTTCTCTTTGTCGAACGACGGCTTAAGCTATACTGAAATGAATTGGCACGTTCGTAGAGCACATATCAACTGTCAAAGCTTGCAACATAACATTTGGCTGCGTTTAGGTTATCAGCCGCAAACGTCGCGATTACACTTGCATCAATATTTATGGCTGGACTAGGTATATAATTGTTATCAATGAATCCAGAATGTATCATTAGTATTTTTTATTCTAATTCATTAACGAATATTGTTTAATAGTCTTAAATGATTTTATTTCTGAAACATTAATGATTTATTAAAGAACTGAAATTTTAAGACTTAACAAGATCGCAGATCCCAGCAAACCAAATAATTCATTAAAAAGTCATTAATGTATTATTTTTTACGAGCGTTTTAATCGTTATCGAGTCCGAACATTTTTAAATATCAATAATGATACATAATTAACGAGTAGACATTTTTGATACTGAGTTGCTTAGTTATACAGTTACTTTAAATGCAGCTACCTGCTTAGGCTTTGCAACAAAACAAGAAAAGGGTTAATTTCGTTATTCTTACGATGATCCGCTATTAAATCCTTAGAATCAGTCATGTCTACATCCAAGACTGTTCTTTATTGTCGCAGGAGATGGAGGGAGATGTGCCTGTGCTGCCTACCATGGCACAAGGCCATTCTCTGGAACTGCGGGGCTGACGAACTCACCCGGGACGGAGCCACCTTGCAGATTCAATGTAAGAAAGAGAAACTGAGTATGCCTCTTGGATCTTATAAGCTGCAACATAAGTTGCATGCCTTTCGCAACTAGTAAGCTATAACTTAAGTTGAAAGCGATTAACATAGCCAACGACAGATGGGCAAACGGTGTTATATGTAATACCACAGGACAGATTTGGCCTGTAGTGGATTTAAAACGCTCTGGTAGACTGCTCTCGCTAAGCAGGCAAACGATTAGCTCCGTAGTAGGAGTCGTTACTGGATACAGTCTGATGGGGAGACATACTCAGAGGCATGGCCTTCCGTTTAATGATTTTTACAGGAGCTGCAAAGATGAGGAAGAGACGATTCTTCATCTGTTATGTATTTGCCCTGCTCTCTCTAGATGAAGGAGACGCCACCCAGGCACACACTTCTTCGATAGTCTCGGTAATCTGGCAATTGTGGAAGCCAGGAGTCTTTAACGCTTCATAGAAAGCTCCTGTTGGTTCACCGAGTAGGGGTCTGTTCTAAGATCCTGTGGCATCACAACGGACTTGTGTCTGGGCAGCCACCTCTATCTACCTACGGTGACCGCTAGATTTTTTTGGTCTTCCTAATACTTTTAAATAAATATTTAGTGCACAATTTCAGCTCGATAAATTTTATACGCACTGAGTTGGTTTAGAGCATTTCATGAAAAAGTGCAGTTTGTGGAAGGAATGAGAGGAAACAAATAATTTTTATACAGTAGATTAACATCATCATAAAAGTTTTACATTCCAAATTTCGGATCAATAGCTTTTATACTCTTCGAGCAAATCCGTTTGTTGTCAAATAGCGAATTTCCGTAATTTTGTATGGGAGGTGGTAGAAGGGGTGGAGCAATTTGGCCCGTATACGAACTTGACCTTAATTTTTTGTCAAAAACGACGTGTACAAAATTTGAGCTCTCTAGCTCAACGTGTTCTCTAGCTAGAGAGGACACGGGCGGACGGACAGACATCCGGTTTTGAGATTTTTAAGTGACGAGATGAGCTTCTGTATCATTCATTTCTTTCTCCGAGCCTTATTTCTTGGCGTTACAAACCTTGTGACAAACTTATAATACTCTCAGATTTCATCTAGAGTATAAAAATAAATAAAATAAATTGCTAAACAATTCAATTGAAGGAAAAAATCAGTTTGTGTGTGTTTATGCCTTAATACTTTCGTTACTGAAATTGCCATCTTCTGTCAAGCGAATTTTTATTTTCAGTGATATTCGAGATGCAAGTAGCGTGAGTAGTGGCGGAGAGGCTTTTCAAGGAAACTGTAGGGAATTATATTAAAGAAATGAATTTTAAAGAAATGTGTCGAACGTGCTTGAGATCGGGTGAAATGTTGTCCTCTATATTCGACGAGGAAATCGATCCCGCCAAGCATACTGCTGCAGAACTGCTGGCGATGTTTACATCCGTTCAGGTGAGCGCGCGTTTGTTTTTAATAACAATCAAAATTCTTGTCTTGTTGCACCAGATTTTGGTGCTAATATGCGGGCTGTGTACGTAATCGATGCCCTCTTATATGCATAATATTGTGTGCTTATTCGGGCCCCTTTAAAACCACAGAATTGTGCTCTTATCCGAACTTTAGAATGGATCAAAGAAATCGGAAATAAAACATTTAAAAACGCTAATTGCAAGTAAAGCATTCTGTAAAACTTCTTCGTTTATGTTTTTGGTAGTTATGTCTATAAGATGCTCCTCCAAAGATTCCATATTTTTCGGATCCACATTATTTGTAGTAAGATACGATCGAAGAGAGGTTACTGCATCCACAGCTTCACTTCAAGTGGCCGAAGGTTTTTTTTTCCCGATTTTGAAAATTTTCTTTTTTTTCGACATGGTCACTAACATGAGCATTTTGAATTTGATCCACTATACGAGTATCTTGCTCTGCAAGTTTTCCATAGCACTGTATATTTGAATCAGAATTAACATACTGTTCAAACTCTTCCGAAATCATGAACAGTCTAAATTATGTATACTACAGTGGTGGTGAAATTTAGCACACTCGGTATCTGTAACTTTCAAGTGCAAATATTTTCTACTGTTTTACGCTTTTCAGTCGACTTTTGTTTCTTGAGTGTTGGCAATGATGGGTTGATCATGTCCTAAATTCGTGGCCACCACTGTATATTATATCATTTATTTCACTGCTGCCGTATTTGATAAATTCAGCTTTCTTAAAACAATTTTGAATAGTTTGTAGGCTTATTAACCATCATGGCCGTTTAATATATTTTAATGCTTCAAAAATATTAATTGACTTAGCGAATTGAATCTCCTTTTCTGATGCGATAAGTTCTTTACTGATGATGGTCTGTCTATAAAGCCTTGAAGCAGTGTATAAACCCTTGGACAGGGGTTGAATATGATATTTGCTGGGATAAACTGAATTTCAATATTCTTGATCTAAGTATTGTATTTATGGCAAGCAGCATTATAAATGAATAATAAAATTTTCATTTTTTTCTTACCCTTTTTTCCCATCAAGTTGTGTTAAAATTCTTGTCCATGCAAAGCCATCCATGATTTTTTTATTATAATATTTATCTGGTATTTCTTGACTTTTGAAACAGTGCGGCTACTTTGACCAATTGCGTAAACATCCTTTTACGAACCATCCATATTGCATAGAAATAGTGATTTAATTCGATCTTTTTGTAATTTACCTCCAGTAAGAGTTTCGCCTACTTTCGCTTAGGTAGTGCTTCATAGTACAACCCACTCTTGTCAGCATTAAATATATTTTCTGGCGAATAATTGCTTAGTAAACTTGATAATGCGTTATTTACCCATTCCTCGCCTCCGTGGCGTAGTGGTAGCGTGCTTGCTTCACAGCAAGCACAAGTCGTGGGTTGGATTCTCACTCCAGGCAGCAGATTTTTTTAAGTACGAATTTTTCAGTTGCTACTGGCAACAACAAATTATTCGAAATAAAATGCGCAAACGATGTAAAAGTGAAACAGTTACATTTCTATAAGGTCTATAAACTCAGTAGATGGTTTCTGTTCGCTTTCTATCATTCAGTCCCCCATAACATCTGCAAATATTTGTCAGTAGCAGCCAGTACTACTGGAAAATATACCAGCTTCACCACTCGTTACGGTCGTTCTCACCCTCTTCTCCAACTTTCCCAATCCCATTTCTTCCCTCCATGACTGTGTTTGTGCATCCTACATAAAGTTCGAAATTGCCAATAACACAGGTTCTGTAAAAAATGCGACATTTTCTCTTCTTTTCCTCCGCCATAACCACCACAGAAACTGCTTCATTATGACTTCCTGAAAGTGTTTTGTTACCTGTCGACAGTGTTGTCACAACGGGAAGATTTTTATGTTTGCATAAAAGCGGGGTAAAATTAGTGAAAACATTTCTAATTCGGTACCAATTATATTTGATGATAACAGGTAAATCTAATCAGACCTCCTATTTAAAGCAAAATATTATGAGAAAGTGTTTGACTGTTGTTCGGGCTGGCAGTCCACGTTCTTAGTTTGTAAAAAAATATTTTCTGTGATTACTGACTGTGTCGCCTGTTTCGCTGTACATTTCGTTCTCACTACTTTTATCTTCTTCTGATATTTTAATAGGACCAAAAATAGGAAATAAATAATATTATTATCACCTGCCGTAGGTTCTTCCTTAGTTATGTGCACGTTTGTTGTTCATTTTAACAAAACATCCGAAATTCAATTCGAATTATTCCAAACTTCAGAAAATCAGAGAAAAATTAATGATTGAAGTAATATACAAGCCTGACTGTCGTGGACTGAATTAGTTCCAATAATTTAGAAACAAAAAGCATACAATGCATGTTTTTTTTTCTTCTTAAAATAAAGACCACTAGATACTTAATGAATGCACACATTTCAAATTTCATTTCTTTTTCAAAAAGATCAGAACTTTTCAAATAAAATAATGTGACCGCAAATGTAGCCAGATATGACTTTGTTTTCTTTTTCGCATTAACACCAGGGTTAAATAGTTAATATTGAGTTTATGAACATAATATTTAGATGACACCTTAAGATTGATGTTAATTTTAAATCTTTTCCTTTCTTTACGCAGGTCGACAAAGAAGATGATTTTCCGCATAACATTTGTGACACCTGCCTTAAAGAAATTCAACAAGCGTATTTATTTGATTTGAAATGTAGAAAATCAGAAATTATTTTACATCAATTGAGAGAAATCCGAGTTACCTTAAAAAAACTAAGCGAAATACCAAAACAAAAGGAAATTGTTAGCGAAGGTACTGGTGAACTTGAAAGTATTATAAACGAAGACTTTAAGCCAGAAGATATCATGAATCTCTGTGATCGCATTATCAGCGATTCCGAAAGTAATAAAAGTGAGAGAATTGGATCTGTCGAAGAAGAAAATGCTAATGCTAGTGAGAAATTAAATCTTCAAATTGTAGAAGAAGAATGTACTCGAGATCTTCAAATGGCCTTCAAAAGAGAGTCTGATCATAGCAACAATCTTATGAAATATGATACAAATGAGAAAGAATTAGACCGCATCGAAATATTGTCAAATTTTCAAATTGGAGCAGAAGACTGTGATCCTGAATTTCAAATAACTTTGAAACAAGAGCCTGATCACAATTGCCCTATTATTAGAAATAATACATGTCAGAACGAATTAGAGCTCAACCAAAACTCATCAAATTTTGAAATCTTGGATGAATGCGCTTCGGAATATCAAATTAGTTTCAACACAGAGCGTGATCAGAACAAACTTATTATAAAAGGAAATGAAAATGAGGAAGAATTCGAATTCAGCGAAATATCGTCAAATTTTCAATTTGTCGAAGAAAAATGTGTCCCGGATTTTCATGTGACTTTTAAGTCAGAACCCGAGCTGGATATTGGCATAGATTGCTATGACGGGCAATTGGAGTGCTCGGCTTGTTTAAAACAATTTCAATCGGTTAATATGTTCCGTGGTCACATAGTATCTGATCATTTAGAAGAAAACATTTGCAGACTTTGCAATGAAGGTTTATTTAAAATTCTATTTTATTTTTTAAATGTTTTTACAATTAATTTCTTAATCCTTTCAGAATTTAAATGCAGTCAATTCGAACATTCGGCCAAACATCTTCCATTTAGCGAACCGAAAAATCCATCTGGCTCAGGTGAAGAGTCAATAACACAAACTGAAAAAGTTCATATGGAAGCAATACACAAAGACGAATTCTTTGGTAAACATGATTTCCAATGTAAGATTTGTTCAAAAGTCTTCGTTCAAAGATATCGATTAGCAAATCATATGCGTATTCATACCGGTGAAAAACCGTTTGATTGTGAATTATGTCAGGAAAAGTTTGGGAACAGTAGATTGCTGCTATATCATAAAAGAACTAAGCACACAGATGAATTCATTAGTGATGATAAGCCAGTACCAGACTTTCAATGCAGTGTTTGTTACAAAATTTTCGTTCGTAGATACCGTTTAGTAGATCATATGCGTACTCATACCGGTGAAAAACCGTTTGATTGTGAATTATGTCTGGAAAAGTTTAGAAATAGAAGCGCGTTACTGTGCCATAGACGAACTAAGCACACAGAAAAGTTTATTAGTGATGATAAACCAGTACCAGACTTTCAATGCGGTATTTGCTACAAAGCTTTTGGTCTGAAATGCCTATTAACAATTCATATGCGTACTCATACTGGTGCAAAACCGTTTGACTGTGAATTTTGTCCGAAAAAGTTTGCAAATAGTGGCGCGCTGCTATGCCATAGACGAACTAAGCATACAGATAAACTGATTAGTGACAAACCAGACTTCCAATGCAGTATTTGCTCTAAGATTTTCGGTCAGAAATACCTATTAAGAAATCATATGCGTGTGCATACCGGTGAAAAACCGTTTCAATGTAAATCATGCCCGAAAACATTTCAACGCAGCGACGCACTTAAAATCCATGAGCAAATAAAACATTCATATGAAAAACCGTTTGACTGTAAATTATGTCTGAAAAAGTTTGGAAACAGTAAAGCGCTGCTATACCATAGACGAACTAATCACACAGAAGAATTCATTAGTGATGATAAACCAGTACCAGACTTCCAATGCAGTGTTTGCAACAAAGTTTTCGGTCGGAATTGGCTATTACGAAGGCATATGCTTGTGCATACCGATGAAAAAAACGAAACAACCAAATAATTTGATTAGTGAACCAGATTAGAAGTGTGCATTTTGTTCGGTTTTAAACAGAATTTAATTGTTCATATGTATGTGTACTCATGCCGGGGAAAAAACCATCCAGATGCTTCGATCTAAAATCAGTCGAACATATGAAATCGGAACATAGTGCTTATACTCAAACTTTTGAATTCGCCAAACAATTGAAACCATTAGCATTTACATTGGTGAAATGAAATTACAGAGAACAGTAGGAACCAAACCATTACGTTGAAAGATTAATTCGCAAATCATTGGAATATTCATACATTCTCAGTAGTAGCAATAAGTTACTAAGCATGTTTCAAATATTGAATTGCAGAAAGAGAAAATAAAATAACAAAATTCTAAACAAAGTTATTTTTTATTTCCAAGATCCTAAAGGCCGATGCTCAGGATCGCGCCTTGTAGAAGAAAGTTGTCCTATGCCGCTATAGGGGGTCTTAACAGAAATTTGATTAATTGAAATCCTTTTTTTTTTAACTGTGTAGAAACTATATATCATGCCATCTGAAAAGCGCAGTATAACTTATGTATTTGCAAAGTGCTGCCATGATAGTATTTTTATCCTCTAAATGAAATAATAAAAAAATGAAATATGACATAATTTCACAAATTTTCAAAAATAGATTTTCTTGAAAAGTATAAATGGTACTGATCTGCAATTTAAAACATGTTAATTACATGATGAAAAAATCATCAAAAAACCGTCATTCACACACTTCACTAAATTTATAAAATTTTATCAGTTACTATTTAATTTTTGTATCTTAAATTTTGTATACAACATTTTGATAGCAACTCTAGCTTGATGTAAAAAAAATTAGTTCAATGCTGTCACCCTTTCTACTACTTCCCATACAAAATTTCTTAAGATCAAAAAATTTCTGATTCATCTCGAGAGTCGCTTGATTGGGCTTCACACCCAATCGTAGTCCTGTTATGTTTCTATAAAAGTAAAAAAATGGTGCGATGTAGTTGAGTAATTTAAATTTTGAAAATTTTAACATCTGTGGGACTTTCAAGCAATTTACTTAAAAACTGGGAATCCCCACTTGCATTTTCAGCGATAGTCTTCTTCATTTATTGCATAAATTATTACATTATCACAAGGGGAGATGACATTCGAGAGGTTTGGAAAAAATAAATTAGAGCATTGAAAATATAATTCCGTAGGGTTCAGGGCGGATGATGAAGTATTATTTTTTCAATCATAGCGTTTGGATGATATTTAAAGCATTAAAATCTATGGAAGTACCTGAGCTTTTGGCGATTGATTCTCTTAATTCTATTGGAATTTTGCAATTAGCATTTTTGGAGAAAATTTTAGTTTTACTTTTAAACGAGTATCATTTCCTCAAATTGCATGTTTCGTGAATCCGTCAAGAACGTTCAAAATCGAACTATTGAACATTGACAAACTATCGATTTCCCTGCTACGACGTTTATTTAAATTTTTCGTACGTACTTCTGGGAAACTCCTGCAGTGCCAACATTTTGTGCTTAGAAATAACTGTGTAATGATATTTTTGGACTCTAAGATATATAAAACAAACTCCATTTAAAAGATAAGCTGGGATTCGGTAAGGACAAAAACAAATTATAGCCTCTCATTAATAAAAAACTGTTTAGATGCTTACCCATTAACACTAAATGTAGAGAAAAGTGTATATATTGCTTTTGCCTAAAGTAGTTGCGGTATTCCCCTTCCATTGAAGATATCTGGGTGTCTTTTTTGACCAACACTTAAGATGGGATGTTCATATTGCAAACACCATTAATTGACTAAGAAGTTAAGTTGCGATTCATACGACTTGCCGGATAAAATAACTCATGTAGTCGGAACACTAAAAAACGATAATAGAAATATCGAAACTCAACCATCGACCTCTTCCGTGTTATTGGAATTGGAAGAAGATGAAAGTGAAAGTGAAGACGAAATAGTCTTAAATTTTTGAGAATTTTTTCTTTCATTATCAATGGCGCGACAGCCCAAATCGGGCCCTGGCCTCGTGAAGTCGTCGCCTCCAATCGTCTCGATCCAAAGACCGCGTCCTCCAGCTGCTAATCTTTAAAATGGCTTTGCTGTCTTCATCAACCGAGTCTTCCCATCGCTTGCGTGGTTTGCCTACTGGCCGGTTACCACTCGCTTTGCCTTTAAGAGCACGTTTGGGGATTCTTCTGTCTTCCATTCGCTCTACATGGCCAGCCCACTGCAGTTTACGTAGCTTGATGAACGTTGAAGCTTCTGGCTCGTCGTAGAGTTGATACAACTCATGGTTGTATCTTATTCGCCATTCCATTCCTTCCTTCACAGGTCCCAAAATTCTTCGGAGGACCTTTCTTTCGAATGCGTTAACTGCTTTTTCGGAAGTTCGCGTTAATGTCCACGTCTCGCTGCCATAACAGAGCACAGGTCGTATAATAGTTTTATAAATCCGCAGCTTATTGTTCCTGTGCACTTTCTTGGATTTCATTATTGGAAGTACCGAATAATACGTCTTATTTGCAAGTATTATCCGTCGTTTGATTTCGTCTGTTTCATTACCGTCCTTTGCTAGATTAGCCCCAAGATATATAAAGTTGTCCACACTCTCCAAATTATATTCCGCAATTGTTATGTTTTGTCTGATTGGCGTTCTCCTTCTTGTTTGCGTCATTACTTTTGTTTTGCTTTCATTAATGCGCAACCCGACTTCTTTTGCGGCGGAGTCAAGATTGACAAATATCTCCTTAGCACTAGGGAAGGATCTTGCTAGAATGTTAATGTCGTCAGCGTATGCTACTAGTTGGGTGGACTTGAATAGTAGTGTCCCGTTGGTGTCGACTGGGATTTTTCGGACGACATACTCTAGTGCCAAGTTGAAAAGCATAGGAGCTAGACCATCTCCCTGCTTTAAACCACATTCCGTTCGAAAGCTGGTTGTGGAATCGGTTTGTATTCTCACTTGGGATTCAGTGTTCGTCATTGTGAGTCTTGTTAGTCGGACTAGTTTTGGAGGAATTCCAAAGTCAAGTATGATTTGGTACAGTACGCTCCTGTCGATACTCTCGTATGCTTGTTTAAAATCTACGAATATTTGGTGCACGTCTGTGTTATATTCCCAGCATTTCTCAAGCACCTGTTTCACCGAGAATATCTGGTCTGTTGTAGATCGTCCGGTTCTGAATCCGCCTTGGTATTCGCCAATTATTTGATTAGTATAGGGCTTAAGACGACGTTCAATTATTTTTGTCAGTATTTTATAGGACGTACACAACAATGATATACCTCTGTAGTTCTCACAGCAGAGTTTGTCTCCTTTCTTATAAATTGGACATATAATGCTTTTTCGCCAGTCGTATCACGTTGTACAGTAGTTCAGCAACACAGTTTCCACCGTTTTTCAGAAGTTCAACTGGTATTTCGTCAATTCCCGGCGCTTTGTTTCGTTTTTGGTCACATAGGGCTGCTTTGATTTCAGCAAGCGTGGTTGGTGTCGATGATGGTTCATCTTCGTCAGTTGAGGCTTCAATCGAAATGTTGTCTGTCGTTATCGGTGCTACTGGGATGGGAGTCAAAAGATGTTCAAAGTATGAAGCCCATCTCCTTTTGATTTCTTCTGTTTCGCTGATGATATTGCCCTCTGCGTCTTTGCAGAGACTGGTTTTTGGTGTATATCCCTTTTTTAAGTCTTTTACTATGACGTATGCATCCCGCGTTTTATTTTTTCTCATGTCGTCGTCCATTTTTTGTATTTTGTCATTATGGTACTTCCTTTGTTTTCGTCTGCAGGTCTTTTTCGCATATCGCCTTTCTTTTTTGGCTCGTGTTGGTCGTTCAGTAAAAATTTTGTAAGCTTCGTTCTTTCTATCTATTGCGTCGCGACATTCTTGGTCGAACCAATCATTATTTTTTCTCCATGCCTGATATCCTAATACCTCTTCCGCGGAGGATTTGATGCCGTCTCGTATTTTCAGCCACGCATTCTCCACTGACATATTTTGGATATTTTCGTATATTGGTGTCAGGTGTTTATTACATGCTAACATGTAAGCCTGCGCCACCGTTTCGTCGTTAAGCTTGTCGACATTGAATTTGCGAGCTCTACTCGTTTTCGAATATCCACGACAAGCTATTTTGCATCGATACTTAGCTCTGACTAGATAGTGATCAGAGTCACAATTCGCACCGCGAAGAGTTCGTACATCAAGTATGCTGGAAGCAGCCCTTTTCTCAATTAGAACGTGGTCTATTTGGTTGAAGGTGTGATGATGCCCACGTTCGTTTGTGAATATCGCGATGTGGGAAGCACGTAGAGCTTACTATGATATTTTTTCTGCTTGCGAAATCAATAAGACGTTGGCCATTGTCGTTGGTTATGTCATGGAGACTGTGCCCTCCTGTTGTTCCTCTATGAACCTCCTCCTTTCCGACTTTTGCATTAAAATCCCCTAAGACAATTTTTAGGTCATTCGAGGGCAGTGAATCATAGGTTGTCTCTAGGGTGGCATAAAATTCGTCTTTAGTTATATCGTCCTTGTCTTCTGTTGGTGCGTGAACGTTGATCAACCAAGTGTTGAAGAATTTAGTCTTTATTCGGATTGCACACAATCTTTCACTTACTGGTCTGAAGCTCGTGACCTGTTGTTTAAATTTTTTGTCAACAACAAAAGCGACTCCAAGCTCTCTGCTTCCCGACAATTTTCCACTTGGATAGATTATGTGTGATCTCATGTCCATGATTTCGCTACCGAGCCATTTCGTTTCTTGGATGGCAGTTATGTTGATGTTGTGTTTTGTCACTTCTTCGAGAAACTCTTTCAGAGCTCCTGTCCTAAATAAGGATCGAACATTCCAAGATCCAATAGAGTAGTCCATTTTTCGTTTGCGGGGTCGTTGCCGTTGAGTCCATCCTTTCCGAGGCTGTTCTTCAGGTTTCTGGACAGTGTTCTTTTTCCGGTGATGCGTTGTCGGCGCCTCGCCCAACCCCCGACCTGGAGGACCGGTCCTGCTTATTTATTACACCCTAGTAGAAAAAGGGTGGGAGTTTTGAGCTAAATATGACATGCTGGAGTTCTCACAGCTATGCTGCAAGTCCAACTATGTCATACTTTTTGCCTACTTCCTGAGACGCACTGGTGTTACTGGCCATTCAGGTTAACTTCATGTTCCCTCCTCCTTTCTCAACTCGGGCTTGGGACCGTCTATGGCGGAGTTTTTTTTTTGTGTTATAATATTTCCTAATAGAAGAGTAAAAATCAATATTCATTTATAAAAGCGTTTTCTTTGTCGGATTACATCAACACAACAATGTAAGTATAACGGATTTTTAACGGAATTTAACATTAAACTCAACGGAATTATAAAATATTAGATGGCAGCACTGGCTGGGCTGACTTTAACATTGAAAAGTCAATTTTGACATTCAAACGCAACTTGATGAATTCTTGTGACAATTAGTGAAAGGTTCTAGGATGAGTCGGATTCTGCTTAAATCGAATATTACGAAGCAGAGCAGTGTCGATGATAACAATCTCGATCAATTTTTGAAAGCCTCCAATTATGAGGATACAGTGAAGCAGCTGGACATTTATTATGGCATCGGTAACTTTTCTTAAAGTTTTTGCATTCGCAGTCTAATTAAAATTTTATTTCAGTCAAAAGACAATTACTGCAGTATCAGAGCCCTATTACCGGCCTTTTCCCGGTAATGTCAACTGACCAGGAAGTTGGTAGTGTTCGTGATAGCGTGTATTGCGCTGCAGCTGTTTGGAGTTTATATCAAGCGTATCGTCGCATTGATGACGACCGTGGAAAATCTTACGAATTGGGACAGTCGACTGTGAAATGCATGCGAGGTATTCTCGAATGCTGGATCAAACAAGCTGCTAGAGTTGAATTGTTTAAGCAACGCCAGTCCAACCAACATGCCCTACATTGCAAATTTCATCTGCACACCGGAGAAGAAATATACTCGGATGAAATATATAATCACTTACAAATAGATGTTATATCAATATACATCATATTTCTTGTCCAAATGATCACATCCGGACTGCAGATTGTATATACACAGGTACGCATGTTAAAAACTGCAAGTTCTGTTTACTAGAACCAAAACGCTTTCTCACGATACTATCATTCTGGGATTTACTTTGGAAGCGATGCGACGTTGGTTAGGACGCTCCTTGATAGTTTGCCGCCTAGAGCAAGCTGTACTTTTCTGCTTCCTTTTAACATAAACTACAGTTTTACAGTTTCCCCCTACCTTCCCAATCCCATTCGTTCCCTCCATGACTGTGTTTGTACATTGCACATACAGGTCGAAATTTCCTATAACAGGTCATTAAAAAAAAAAAAAAAATTCGCATACGGAATTTAAATGGTATGTTTCGAAATTAAAGAGTTGTAAACGATTCCAACGTTTATTTGGTTGGTAATATTGCAAATATTAACATCGAAAACTCTGTAACAGCTATTTAATGGATTTTCATGACAAAACATTCAGTTATAAGATCTTCTGAATAATTGCAGCTAAATAAAAATCCGACTAAACTTTTAGCGGATATCCTAACTGGGTACTGCTATATGAAATAACATATTCTTAGAATTGACCTCTCAGCGGACAATCTGCAGAATTTTCAATGAGGAGAAGGAATCATAAGAGCACTCTCTGTAAATGTAAACCGTTTGTGAACAAAAGAGTCTTTAATTTTGGTGAACGTTTTTTCCATTCCTGGAAACACTTTTCATGAGCAATTTTTGGTATGGCCTTTAGCTCCTTCAGCGAATTTTGTCTTATGTCCTTTTTTTCTTCCATTCCGATGATTGTTGACTGGTTTGTATGCCAAACTCATAGACCTATGTTTCATCACCAGTTATAATGCGCTCCATGAATGGGGGGATCAGAATTCGCACGATCAAGCATGTCCAAAGGGACCTGTTGACGGTACTTTTTGTCTTCAACGATCTGTCGACCGTCCTTAATGATTCGCAACGATTCCGCACACGAAATTTGGTTGGAAATTTGAAAATTTGAGACAAACTCTTTGTTCCATATTTTTATCCATTGTGAAAATCGCATTGGACTACTGAGGTGTACCGATTCAACCAGCTGCTGTAAACAAATTGATGAACAGACCGCGCTAATTGTTGGGATAATAATTAAAGACAGTCCTACCTGCTTACCAAAAAAAAATTGAAATATCATTTCCCAGGGTAATTTTAATTACGAATTCTCAAAACTTTATGGTCACAATGTATTGTTATTGTGAAACGGTTGTTAGCCCTCCGTACAACCCTCTATCTATGAGTTTTTCATTTTCATTAATTGAGTTACCCCAGATAAAGCAGTGTCCAGGAATTATACGTCGACCGGGATTTGAACTCACGACCTTCGCATTGTAGACCAACACACTATCTTTTTCTACAGCATTAGGATAATACTCGTGTGAATGTATAGTAACGATAATGGAAAGATGTATGCAAAGCCCTTTTTCAATAAGTCGCATTGACGCTAGTCATAGTGTGACGTGTTTTCAACTCGCGGAATACTAGTCAATTTTTTTCTTTTTTTCTACTTAATTAATTTATCTTGCAAGTATTAGCTATTGTGGTCATAGAGTGCAGTGTGTCGGCATGTGTTGATAAAACAAATATTACACCGTTGATTATTTGTTCCGGATTCTGCGGAAAAGTTTTTCACTGCAAGTGTTCCGGTCTCTCTGGTCATGTTGGAGATGCTGTTGCCAAGGCTGATAACGGTCTCTACTGGTACTGTACTGCCTGTAGGTCATCATCATCCTCAACATATGTTGCTAAAGTGTTGAAGGCGAAGTCAACTGTTCAGGCGCTTCATAATGAATTTGCAGCACTTGAACAGAAGCTTCATGCGGCCTTAAGTGATCTGCATAAAACGACACTCCCTTTTACCAGCCTGTCGATGGCGCATGCAACTGTATTGCCTTAGACTAGTTTGCCGGCAACATCAAATGCATCACTAACTGCACCTGGGGCTTCCCCAAAATCAGCTAGGCAGTTACGACCGAGGCAGATTGAATCTGGGGCTAGCGCCGCATCGATCAACAAACGCTCTGCTACGAACGCTGAAAACGGTACCTCCTCTGCAGGTACGTCAGTCGACAACACCGATAAATCGAGTGACACTAATTGTGTTGCTCAACATGCGGTTGTTGTCGATTACTCCGCTGGCGTTAACAATTCTAATGACGTCACGGTCACTACTCCATCAACAAGCAAGCTACCTGCTGCAATAAGTTCCAGTCTCGTTCTGGCGAAGATGCCTCGCTGGATTTATGTGTCTCGCTGTGACGTTGTGACTCAACCGAACGATGTGGTAAGCTTTGTCAAAAGTAAATATTGTGACGAAATTTCCACGGAACTTCCTCGCCATCGGCTTACGAAGACTGGCGAAGATCTCGGTAGCCTGTCGTATGTCTCCTTCAAAATTCGTGTGCCTCATGATATGCTACATAAGGTCTTGAAACCTATGTTTTGACAGAAAGATCTCTTAAGGAATTTGATTCGAGATCTCGAAAAAATTTTCGGACACTACCATCGAAGGAAGTTCTCACCTAACACTCAATACCAACTTG
Source organism: Chorisops tibialis (assembly GCA_963669355.1). NCBI lineage: Eukaryota > Metazoa > Arthropoda > Insecta > Diptera > Stratiomyidae > Chorisops > Chorisops tibialis. The sequence goes on from OY770262.1 coordinate 272,265,100, forward strand.
TATTTCTCAAACATTGCATGCGGTTCGAATTCATCAAACAATAATAGTAAATCGTCTATTTCTATTTTTTATCAGAATGTAAGAGGCCTGAAAACAAAGGTAGTTATATTTCGAAATGCAGTTCTATCCGAAATTTTCGATGTTATTTGTATTTCTGAAACCTGGCTTAACTACTCAATTCTTGATGCCGAACTTTTACCAGGTTCTTATAACGTGTATCGTCGCGATCGCGATCTTCTATGTTCAAATAAATCCGATGGTGGCGGTGTCATGATAGCAATAAAAAATAACTTGTTCTTTGAGGCTTGTACTGATTTCAATTGCAGTTTTGAATGTATTGCTGTAAAATTTAAATGTGCAGGATATTTTCTGTACATTTTTACTTGTTATGTCGCGTGTAATTCATCGGCAAGTCAACTGTCTGTGCTCTTCGAATCTCTGTCGTTTTTTATAAATCAGTGTGACCCTCGCTCCAAATTCATCATATGTGGTGATTTTAATATGCCACACGTAAGATGGTATAATAACATTCCTTCTGCCTTGCCTTCGTATTCTCAACACCTTTTCCACCTCGAAGCCTTCATAGAATTTTGTGCTATTACGCAATTAAATTTTACTCTGAATGAGAATGATAGAATTCTAGACCTCATTTTTTCGAATGTATGGTCCAACGATATTGGTATTTTTTCTTCTACTACAGAACTTGTACCCGTTGACTCTCATCATCCTCCCATTGAGCTTATGGTTAAAATAAATACATGTAACCGTTCATCGTTAGCAAGTCGTTCAAAGCGCAATTTCTTTAAGTGTAACTATGATGTAATCTCTTCTGACTTACATGAGCTCAATTTGCTAGAAACCCTGGAATCTGAGTCTGTTGTCTCTTCTGTTGACTCAATCAATTCTGAGCGTGTTCCGTTCTACTCCATGAAACGCAGTTCCTTTCCACAATGGTTCAACAATACCATTATTACCATTACACATAAAAAACAAGGCACGGAGAATTTTCTCAAGAACCGTAATCCTGCAAACGCATCCCGTTTTGCTGATCTAAGAAGGCAGCTAAAGAGGGAAATAAAGAAAGATTTTCGTTCATATGTGAACAACCTAAATTTCTGTCTTTCTACTGGGAATGTTAAGCAGTTTTGGAATTATGCTAATCCATCTCGAACTACTTTTTCCAACCCTTCCCTACATACTTGGATGTTACTGCTTCTACTCCATGTGGTATTGCTGAACTTTTCTCGCAATATTTCCAGTTTGTCTACTCCGCCAGTTCACCATCATCTACGCCTTGTTTCATCGATAATCACGTCAATCTCTTACCAGAGTTCGATAGTCACGACGTTCTTGCTGTCATCAACTCTTCAGATGGTAATGACACTGCTGGACCAGACGAAATTCCAAACATTTTCGTAATAAATCTTGACACATCCTAGCTGAACCTTTAGCGGAAATTTTCACTATGTTCCTCTATGAAGGAATTTTCCCTACTCAATGGAAGGAATCTTACGTTATACCTATCTTTAAGAAGGGTGAAAAGCATAAGGTTGAAAATTACCGTCCAATCAGTCTACTTTCTTGCTTTTCAAAAATATTTGAAAAGTTACGACATATACTCATTTTTTCACGAGTCAGCTTGTTACTACATATACTTATTTTTTCACTAAGCTTCCTTGTATCTATCAAGCAGCATGGATTTTTAAAGGACGCTCTACGGAGACGAATCTGGTTTTCTTCTCAAACTCAGTCTCATGTGCGCTCGAAAATCGTTTCTCTGTCCACACGATTTATACTGACTTTTCTAAAGCCATTGACAGTGTTGACCACTCTATACTGCTTAATAAACTGCAATCGTTTGCAATAGATTCTGCTTTGTTGCAATGGTTCTCTTCGTACCTAAGTGATCGTAAACAATACGTCATATTTAATGGAGCTCAATCCTATCCTTACCTTGCATCGTCTGGTGTTCCCTACTTTTCGTTTTGTTTGTGAATGACCTTACGGGTTTTCAATCTGATCATTTAATATATGCCGATGATCTCAAACTATTCAGAGTCGTGAAGTCTATTTCTGACTGTAAAATCCTACAAGATGACATTAATAAATTAAACGATTGGTGTAAGCTGAATAACCTCCGTTTGAACACACAGAAATGTTTTAAAATGATATATAAAAATAAGGATTGTAGCTTTAACTTTGACTACCATCTTGATAATGCTCTCCTCGTTGAAGTCTCACGCATAAAGGATTTAGTAGTAATGATTGACAACTGATTAAAGTTTGATCAGCACATAGTCGAAGTCTGTAAACATGCATTTAGATTGTGTGGTTTTATATTAAGAACTGCTCATCCATTCCATAATATACATGTTTATACAAATTCGTTTAATAGTCTGGTTCGGTCTCGTCTAGAGTATTGTTCTGTTGTGTGGAACCCTCACTACCAATATCTTGTGACTGCATTGGAATCAGTACAACGACGTTTTACCGGGATCTGTTTCCGAAAGCTGAATTTATCTGACACTTGCTACGAGAGTCGATTAGAATTACATGGCCTAACACGTTAACACGTTTAAAGGACAGAAGACTATATTTCGACATGGTATTTTTATTTAAAGTAAATTTTGTTTTTAACACTAATCTTCAAGATGAAATTCAATTGCGTACTAATATAAGTAATACTAGATCACATACTCTATTCGTTGTACCACATGCGCGGCTGAACGTATATCCTCACTCTCCCTTACTTAGGCTGCATCGAATGTTCAATCAATCTTGCCTTAGTTTTCATGACTTCAGTATACAATCTTTCAAGTTATATTTAAGATTCATGTTTTCTATTAAATAACTTTGTACATATATTGAATTCTATTTTAATTTTCATTATTCTTTATTTATATTTTTCTATTTTAATATTGAAATTCACTTATTTTTTTTTTGTTTTTATTTTTTAACATGGACTTTCTTGTACAATTAGAATATTTTACTTTCTGTTCATTCGAGTCCTTAAATAAATAAATACTGTCAATTTCTGACAAAATCGAGTGCTACATAATTTTTTCATTTAACACCAGAGTTGATTTCTTCCATTCTGGTTTTTCATAAGAATAGAAATATAAAAAAAAATGCATGATCTATCCCTGAGGATCCTACGTTTACGATCAAGAAGTATTTTATACACTAATTTCAGCATTATGGGTACTAAAAATCGCAACATGTGGGATATTTAGTCCTTTTTTTATAACACATACATAGATAAATTAAATTCAAAGTAATATTCATCATTATGGCTAAATAAATATTTTAAAATTAAACAGGATGAAGTTGCATTCGTTCAAAATCTGGTATATTATGTTGAAAGAGCATATCGCACTCCAGATTTCGGCATGTGGGAACGTGGCACAAAGTACAATAATGGAATGCCTGAAATTCATGCATCATCTATTGGTAGGTGTGGTTATATACTCGTAGATCGCATTCAAAATTATTTTCATTTTCATTTTTAGGAATGGCTAAAGCGGCCCTGGAAGCTATTAATGGATGTAATTTATTTGGAGAAAAAGGTGCTTCCTGGAGTGTTGTATATGTTGACATCGATGCTCATAACAGAAATAGGAGTATTTTTGAAACGATGCTACCACGCGAATCAAGCTCCAAGGTATTGCATAATTTTTTTTTTGAATGAATTTTTTTTCTGGATTTCAGATTTGTAATTTATTTATTGTGACTTTTAGGTTTTTGCTGATACATTTTTCAAGATTAGTTTGAAAAATGTCTCAGCGAAACCTGAAATTTCAATAATAACATCGCCCGATGATAAATAGAAAGGTTGAAAGGTTAATTTTAGATAATTGGTAAGAGTAGGATAATTAGTTCGATGGGGACTTTTTTATTCTTATAAATAAAGTTGGAAGGTGTTCTTTGGTAGAATGTTAATGAGGTGGAAATGATGGAATAGGGCTTATTTGTTCAGGCAATCAAGCTTAGATCTTTTGATTTTGATGTTGCTGAAAACTACACCGATTAAATTTTAATAAAAATCTTGAAAATCGATAGTAAGTAGTCAAAATCAATGAAAAGCATTGTTCTATAATAGTTTTTCATTTAATTTTGTAGTACCACAAGGATGTGGTGTTGTGAATCTAAAGTATGTCCTATTGCATAACTTCTTGAAGAAACTGTATGTGACTCATTTAATTTTCAATTTAGATCAATTCTTTCAGACAAGCAGCATGGCTTTATGCCGGCCAAATCCACTGCTACGAATTTGGTGCAATTCACCAATTACTGCTCGCGTTATATTGAGGCAGGGAATCAAGTTGATTCAATTTTTACTAATTTCATTAAAGCGTTTGACAAGCTTTCACTTAAAGTGCTTCTTTTTGACAAGATTGGGTTTTCTTCGAAAATTCTAGAGTAGATTAAATCCTATCTTGAAAAAAGGTCTCGCCAGGTGAGGCTCAATTTTATGCTTCATCAGGGGTTCTTCAGGGTAGTCATCTTGGTCCTTTGTTTTTTGTTTTGTTTATTAATGATCTCTTAGAGGTCGGAAACACTTGCCTATGCAGAACATGTAAAGATTTTTAGAAGTGTAGTCCAGTGCAGATCAGTGTCTTCTCCAGGAGAATTCGATTCGTTTTTGTGACTGGTGCTGTAAAAATGGGATCACTTTAAATATTAATAAGTGTTTTGTTACTGGTTTTTCTCGTAAAAAGTCCACTCTTGTATATAACTTTTTAGGGCGCTTGGTATTTCTCTTATGGCTGTGAAGCATATTTGTGATTTAGGTGTAACGCTTGATTCTAAGCTTGATTGTCGTCTTCATATAAATGACATTGTCAACCGTCTCGTCACAGCGCTACAGCCCCCTTTCGGGCCTTGGCTTCCCGTAACCGAAGTCTCCATCGATCTCGGTCCAGTGACCGCGTCCTCCAATTTTTAAATCCGAGCAGCGATGAACAGTCTTCGTCAACAGAGTCGGACCAGCGTTTCCTGGGTTTTCCCACTGGCCTCCGGCCCTCCGTTTTTCCCTCGAATACCTTTTTAAGTATTCGAGTTTCGTCCATCCTTTGTACATGGCCAGCCCATTGCAGCTTCCGCAGTCTGATGATAGTGGAAACCTCCGGTTCGTCGAATATATCATACAGCTCACTGTTGTATCTAATTCGCCATCGGTCACCATCACGTTTCGCTCCAATTATTCGTCTCAGGACCCGTCTTTCGAAAGCGTTCAACATATTTGCGGATGCTTGTGTAAGGGTCCATGTTTCGCATCCGTAGCAAAGCACAGGTCTTACTATTGATTTGTAAACTTGGAGTTTGGTCTTCCTGTGTACGCAACTGGCCTTAAGAATAGCTAAGACTGAATAATACGTTTTATTTGCGAGCTGGATTCGTCTTTTTATTTCATTCGTTTCGTTTCCACTCTTTGTCCAAATTATATTCGTCAATTGTAATGTTTTGTCTATTGGGGGTCCTTTTCCTTGTTTGTGTCATTATTTTCGTTTTTGTTTCATTGATTTTCAGGCCAACTTCTTTTGCTGCTTGATCGAGGCTTAGTAGAATTTCTTTTGCGGATGTGAAAGAGCGTGATAATATGTTGATATCGTCCGCATAAACCACTATCTGGCTGAATTTATAAAGCAGCGTACCTCTTGTGTCAACGGGTAACTTTCTGATGACGTATTCTAAAGCTAGGTTAAAAAGCAGAGGGGCCAGCCCATCACCCTGTTTTAGTCCGACATTTGTGTCAAAGGCATCAGTTAGTTGGTTTTTGACTCTGACTTGTGATGTTGTCATTTTGGTCAGTCGGACTAGTTTTGTGGGATGCCAAAATGCAGCATTATTTTGTACAGTACGTTTCGATCAATACTGTCGTATGCTTGTTTAAAGTCCACAAAAATCTGGTGAACGTCGATGTTGAATTCCCAGCATTTTTCAAGCACTTGATTGACCGTAAAAAGTTGATCAGTCGTTGATCGGCCAGCTCTAAAACCGCCTTGGTACTCCCCAATCACATTGTCAGCGTAAATTTTAATCTTATTTTCTAATATTTTTGTCAGTATCTTATATGACGTGCAAAGTAGTGAGATACCTCTGTAGTTTTCGCACTGCAGTTTGTCTCCCTTTTTGTGGATAGGGCAAATAATGCATTGGCACCACTCCTCCGGTATTTGCTCCTGATTCCAGATGTACTGAATCACTTTATGGATGGCATTTCGGGTGCAGCTTCCGCCATATTTAATTAATTCCGCTGGAATTTCGTCGATGCCCGGCGCTTTATTGCTTTTCTGGCTTCTGATGGCAAATTCGACTTCTTCCAACGTTGGAGGATCCAGTGGGCATGCGTCGGAGGTTTGGAGACCTATCAGCTCCGATGTTCGGGAGCCGTGTGCGGGATTAAGGAGTTCTTTAAAGTATGACGGCCATCTTTCCTTAATCTGACTATCCTCGGCGATGATAGTGCCATTTCTGTCAACCGTGCTAATTCAATATTGGGTTTTATGAAGAGATTCTCTAAGGAGTTTCGTGACCCGCATGTAGCTCTAAATCTTTATTATTGTTTTATTGTTTCGATATTGCAATATTGCTCTGTAGTCTGGTCACCGTTTTATAAAAGTCATGTTGCTCGTATTGAGTCCGTATAGCGTGAATTTCTACGTTTTGCGCTCTATCATTTGCCATGGGCTGATTAGCTTCGACTGCCACCGTAGTGTGATCGTATGCAACTTATTGGGATGTCATCACTTGAAAAACGAAGAGAGTTGGCGTCGGTTGTATTTATGTACAAAATCGTCTCAGGTATCATTAACTCACCTGATCTATTGAGTCTAATTAACTTTAACTCGCACTCTAAGTCTCTTAAGTTTAACAGCTTTTTACATTTGGACGCGCATTGTACAGCTTGGGTCTCAAGAACCAATGACTACAAATTTCGATTATATTGATTTCAATACTTGCATTAATTTAAAAAAATTGTCAATAACAACTGATATGATATGACTATAATTGTTAATATTCCGATGTCAGTTGGCTTATGCCTGTTAATTTATATGAATAATTGAAATGAATAAATAAATGAATCTTCTCTTATTCATTTTATATGTTAATGTCATGTATGCTGAACAAATACAAAGATAGCTGATATCATTCCATAATCATACAATATTATTCGTTAAAGATCGTATTTCGGACTCAGTTAATCAAGGCTTAACTATTATATATTATTGATTTCAGCTCATTGACCTTAAATAAAATATATGCATTAACAGTACGAAGACTTAAAGTAAATTTTAATTTAAAAATTCATTTATATATGTGCCAAAATAACTATCCATGTTTACCATTGATAAAGTTTGCCAAACAAAATATTTAGGTGTTGATTTTCATCAATAGTTAAAATGGAACATCCAGATTCTAAATTTTAGCAGTTTATAGAAACTCATATTAATCTGATTCGAAGCGCCCCAATTTATATTTGAAAAGCTACAATAACCTCATATTTTGCAGTAATTAACTCAATGTTGTAATATGAAATAATCGCGTATGGTTTCGCGACACAATCTATGAAAAAAACGTATACAAAAGTTGTTAATTAAAATGATAAAATCGAAAATTATAGATGCGAATATCTCCACTATAGATAGAAATCAAAAAATCGGCTTACATGAGACAAAATTTAACCATAGTATAATTTTGTATCCATTGGGATCCGAAAAACGAAGGCTAAAAACAAATGATTATAAGTTCGGAATTACTCAACCCAATAGGTCTGTTTCTCTAAGATGTGATATGGATTTTCCTCCGTCGTCTGTTTAGAGTATAAGTTTTAGTAAAACTCCTTGACTATAAGCAGATTTACTAAATTTTTATCGTCATTTATTTTTAGGGTGTAGATTCCTCATTGCTGCCAACATTGTCTTTTCCAGCATTTGCATCACACGAAGAAAGGCTCGTCGAGCTTACAAAAACAAATGTTGTTAAACGATTAAGGGGGAAAAAAGGATTCAAAAGATTCAACAGGGATGGATATTTGAATAGATACGAGGACAAAAGTAGACGGTATGACAATATCTTTAATATTATTCATTCATTCACTTTTAGTTTTCCTTTCTAGGTATTACAATACAGGGGAAATTAAGGATTTCGAGGGAACGGAGTGTGAATGGCCAATTTTTTATTCGTTCATGATTATTGATGGTGTTTTTAAGAATTTGTCAGATCAAATTGAAGAATATCAAACAGAATTACGTCGTTGTATTTATACTGATGCTAATGGAGATCCTGTTGTTTCAATGTATTTTGCACCCGATTCTGAAGGCGTTTATGTAAGAGCCCCTTCACAGGCTTTATATTTATGGGGCCAAGCTGTTTTTATAATATCGCAACTACTGACAGCCGCATTACTACACATAAATGAGCTTGATCCGATAAGACGCTATTTACCAAGTTACAATCGTCCTCGAAAAGCCGGAAGATATTCAGCTTTTCAGGTAAGTAATTATTTAGTTACATTAAAAATTTATATTTCTTTCGGTATGTGTTTTCCGAATATGTTGCTTATCGTTTGTGTATATCCTTTGTAAACTATATTTATGCCGAGTTCTAACGATATTAACATCTGCCAAAGTTAAGGTACAGGAAAAAGTACACTCTTCAAAAAAATAAAATTTTCAAAAAAATGGTTATTTTCTAAATGCCCAAGCCTATGGAAAAAATTCTATCCAATTGCACTGCTTTGAGGGCGACGAAAAGGCTTTAAACACTCATAGCAACGGTCGCCAATTGATTCGATTGACTCTTGGATATGGGCGCGCGGGTAGAAATCAATGAGGAAGAATTATGTGCTTTGGGTGTTTAAAACCTTTTCGTCGATCTCAACGCAGTAGAATTGGGTAGAATTTTTTTCCATAGGCTTGGGATATTATATATTACTCAGTCTTTGGTCTTAGGCAACCACCATTGAAGAATAAGAGACAAAAAATGTTGTGTTGTTGTATAGTTTCACTATCTCTAAACGTGAAGCACTCTGTTCAGTGTGTAATTTCCGTGAGTTCTGTCAAATGAACGAAATCTTTGGCATTTCTCATGAACATTTTCTGGTTATTTCGAAGAAAACAAACAGAATTTTATTGTGCGATAAGTAATAATAATTCGCGCAACAAATTTCAAAAAAATAATTTAAATTAAACCGTCTCTAATAGTATATGTGCATTTTTCGAACTAACCAAAGTGGCAGTTGAATGCTGCCATTCAACGAAAAATCGGTCCATAAAAGGCAGATTAAACAAACGACTACAGAAATTAAAGCTTAAAATATCTTCTTTATGACAAATCAATGTATTCTGCATAAAAAATACCAATGAAGGAATGAAAAAAAATAATTTTTTTTTTTAACTAAATTTTAATGTATTGTTCTGACAGAACATTTTTCTTCGCAGAAATTTTAATTGGTAGAGAAAGAACAATCTCTTGCCTTGAAAACGAATTTTTGTTTTTAACGTGCGATTTTTTATAAGATAAAATTTAAAAACAAAAGTAAGAAATTACCCTTACAACGTCAAATCTGGTAATATAAAAAATTATTTATTTTCACATATCTTTCCACAAACCAATACGTTCGCCAGATTTCAGGTTTCTATCTGCATCCATAGTGGAAATATAGTGTTTGGGTTTGGACCTTCTTCTAATTTATTACTATCAAGAGAACTGAATTATATCCAAAATTATCATTTAACAATCTGAAGCAATTTAAAAATCAAATCAATTAGAAATATTAACTATGTACATGCATAAAAAAATTTAATTCATTAAAAAATTAAAATTTAATTCATTAAATTATTTTCTTTCCAATTTTAAATCACAGGGCAAACCGGAAGAAGTAAGTGCGCATTTCTATCGTTTTTTTGCTTTATTATTGTTTTACTCGTAGTTTATTTCGAGACAGAGGTTTTCGAAAGTGGAAGGTATCCATTATTATGATTTAGGGATTCTTTAGATTAGTCTTATTCTTATGCAATCTAAAACTACTACTGGAAAATATGCAAAGAATCAAAAGCTAACAGTTTTCGCAATTATAACACTAATATAATATTCTTATTGGTCTAAAGGTTTTGAGTTTCGTTACATTTGCTTGCAACCTGCTCTGAGAAAACACATTTATATGGATAAAATAATCAACTTTTCTACTGCAATACAGCAGCCAAGGATTCATTTGCATCAACTTTGTATATAGATGAAACAATGAAATATGCCTTATATCAGCCTTATGATAATAGTGTTGTATTTTTTTTTATCTTATTCTTATTGCGTTTTGTTGTTTTTCTCTGACTAGATATTAAGTTTATATGAAAAAATTTCTATTGCGGTAAAGATCGAAAATAGGATGGCATTACTCAACGTGTCAGAGTATAAACATAAAAGTTAACTGTATAATTTTAAATTTAGAAAATGTAATTCATTCATGTAAAAAATTTCTCAAAAAACGGAACTCTACCACCGTTTTTTTATTTACAAATAGCTAACGCTAGCCCTAAAACAGGATATGAACAGCCTTTGAGCTGCAATAAAATCTCAAGGCGGAAAAGCAAAAGAAGAATTAGCTATGGCCTCCGGGTAAACCCTCAATTCAAGTCAAAGTTGCAACTAAATCGATGCAGCTGTGGAATCGCATAGATGGGATGGGTGAATAATTAATTAATAATAATGATTAATTTATTTTTAATTCATTTTTTAATTGAGAATTTGTAATTGAAATTAGTCTGGGAAATGATAATTCAATTTTTTTTTCTGTTTTTTGTAAGCAGGTAGGACTGTCCTTAATTACTATCTCAAAAATCAGCGCGGTCTGTTAATCAGTTTGTTTACAGTAGCTGGTTGTCCTCCTCAATAGTCCACGGCGGTTTTTGTTTTATGTCCTCGATCGACTCAAAACGGGTTCCACGGAGCGGTAATTTCAGTTTCGATAATAGAAAAAAAGTTACGCGGCGCTAAATCTGGTGAATACGGTGGTTGATTGATGGAATTCGTTGCTTTTTTGGTCTCAAATTCGGTCACAATTGAGGCTCAATGCGATGGCGCATTTTCATCGAGGAAAATCCATGAATTCTCCTTCCACAATTCCGGGTGTTTTTTAAGGATTTGCTCACGCAAACGCTTCAATATGGGTCAATAGTGCTCCTTATTGACCACTTGTCCCTCCGGAAAGAATTCATGATGGATCAAACCTCGAATATCGAAAAAAAACAATGAGAAACGTTTTGATTTTTGAGCGGCTTTGGCGTGTTTTTTTTCGGTTTCGGCTCATTTTTTTGCCTCTATTCCGATGATTGGTCGCATGTCAAACTCATAGAACTATGCCTCATCACCAGTTATGATGTGTTCCATGAATGTGGGATCAGAATTCGCACGACCAAGCATGTCCAAAATAACCTGCTCACGGTACTTTTTTTTAAGAAAATTCTGCTTAATTGGAACGAGTCGAGCAAGGACGCGTTTCATGGTCAAAGTATCCATGAAAATCGAACGAACGGACTCGCAAGAGATGTGACGCTCTCTTGCTATCTCCCTAACACTGGTATGACGATTTTCGAGCACCATTTCCTTCACTTTTTGAATGTTTTCGCCAGTTGAAGAGGTCGGAGATCGTCCAGAACGAGGCATGTCTTCAACGATCTCTCGACCGTTGTTAATGGCATTGTACCACTCGTAGGCTCATGTTAGTGATATTACTGAATCATCGTAAGCCTTTTCCAACATTCGCAACGATTCTCTCTTCTCTTCAATGGCGCTACACCCCAAATCGGGCCTTGGCCTCCTGAACTTCAGGTTCCTTAACATGTTCATTATTTATTGCGGAAAAGTTGTTAGCTCTTCGCACAACCCTCTATCTACAAATTTTTCATTTTCGTAGATTGAGGTAACCAAGGTATATTCAAGCAGGTAGTTTGCTGGAATTATGCGTCGACCGGAATTTGAACTCACGACCTTCGCATTGTAAACCAAACACGCTACCCACTAGACTACACTCTAGCAACGATTCTGTACACGAAATTTGGTTGGAAACACAAAATTTGAGATAAACTCTTTGTTCTATTTTTTTTATCCATTGTAAAAATCGCCGTGGACTACTGCCGTAGGGAGTTTCTTTGTAGGATGTAGCCTAGTGGGTAGCTTGTTGATCAACAATGCGAAGGTCGGGAGTTCAAATCCCGGTAAACGTATAATTTTAGCACACTACTTGCGTCGGTATAAAAATAGAAAAATATAGAATTAGATAGAGGGTTTTGCGAAGGATTAACATCTTTTTCACAATAAGTAATGAAAATATGTTAAGGAACTTGAAAGTTAAAAGGCTAAGGCAACACATGGGCTGTAGTGTTATTGTAGAAGTAATCAAAATTTTAACAAAAAGTTGATTGTCCACAAAATATAGCCATTTAGAGAAAACCTTTGCAATAATTGCTTTAAAATTTCTCCTTTCCTCTTTCTACCAGTCTGATAGTAAGAACGAAAAAATTCGTTTGCGTCCTTAACAAGAGTTACTGCAAGTCGCAGAAAGATGCGGGAAAAGTGTGATCAATATTTTTTTTACGTCCAAAAAATTTTAACTTTAAGAATTGAGATTTTCTGACTAAGAAATTAACATTATTATTATGAAAAAAATATAACAATTTCTTGTCATTAGCTTTAGCAGCTCCATGGAAAAGCATTGCATAATTGATATTTTAATAAGCAAGAAGCGTACCTCATTTGAATACCGTTGATTTCTAGAGTATACAAAAATTACTTCTAGTGATTTCTTTCCTGGAATTCATTTCTGCCCTCAGTCAGGACACAACAAACCAAAAGACTCATATTTAATTCATACAAAACTCTTTTTTCTGATTGTTTTTATCATAAATGAACCCGAAAAAAGTCTTCAATGATTTATCTGTCTACCAAAATGGTCATTCGCAAAGAATCATTCTCTATGAGTCATTTATGACTTAAAATAATGATGATTTCGTGAGTAAGGTGGTATACCTTATATACTCGCTAAAATGAGTCTTTTGTGAACTATTAAAAGCTGTTTTTGTTTTATGAATTATAAAAGATACTTTTCAATGAACTTTAGATGACAGTTTTTAAATTTAATTAACTGTTAGAAGTTACTAAATTAAAGCCAGTCAAGTAATTAATTTATAGTAAACTATAAATTGTTAACAACAAGATATGAAAAACAAATAACTTACAAAAACTTCACCATTTGAAATAAAAACTATGCTTTGACTCTCGAAAAGTAGCGCACATCGTAAGTAAACAAAAATCAACTCATTTTTTGTTTTATTGCAAAGCCCAAGCAGGTAGCTAGGTCAATCTCTAAACGGAGCTATTGTGCTTACTTGTGTAAACAAAAATCCCCGATTTTGTGTCGTGTTCACAGACGCAAACACAATACGATGCACGGAAAACTATAGTTTTTGTGAGCGCTCGTTTTTTTGTTTGCTCGGTATTCTTGCAGTTCTTTCCTTAATTAAGAAAGGAACAAGAAAAGAGCAGAAAGTAAACCTTTTTTTCATAATTGTTTTTTCCAACTCGGACTCGATGTTTTATTGAAAGGAATCAACTCAATTTTCATTTCAGAAGCTTCAGTTGAATAATTAATTATTCTTAAATTTTCTCTATTCCCTTTTTTTAATTTTTAGTAACTGTTAGGTTGCTCGCAAGCCTGTCAGGTCAATGAAGTTGCATCGTCCAGACATGGACGTTGCATCAAGGACACAAACCTTTGGAGCGCATTTTGTATTTTCTTTTTAACAGAACATAAAAAGTGATAAACATTGCTAGAAAAAACGTATGGGAAAAAACGGCGCCCTGAACTTTTTAGGACTAGAGTTTTGGCATACGATTTCACTAGGTTATATTGTGCAATCTATTTTGTTTTCCATATGATTGTCCGTCACTCGCCAAAATTTCAAAATTCAACGGGTGACAGCTCGATTTACCACGCTATGGTCATACCCAACTGCAAATTATATTATTTCTTAATATATCAATTCGTTGAAAGAAAAGATTTCCGGATTCTACACTGTTACAAAACTGGTAGGTTGGTAAAGGTCTCAGCAGAGACCGAAACATCACAAATAATAAAGCGTAACAGTGTAGAATCCGAAAATCTTTTCTTTCAATTCGAAATGCACTGTGAAAACATTCACTAAACCAATATCAATTCATATAATTACTGTTGATGTTAATCTTTGAACCTAATTTTTTAATAATATAGTTTTTTTTTTTTTAATTGTAGTCATAGACTTTTAGAGCCCGCAATCATTTAGTATATATTTAAGTTGCTGTCTTAATAAAATTAAATTAATTTTCCTTTGCTGTTATGAAATCGTAAGATGATATTTTTTTCTTTTTTATACAGGCAAAGCCAGGCATTGTAAGTAAAAGTATTAAATTAATTTAATATATTTTTTGAATTAACCACTGCATATTTTCTTTATTTCCAATTATTTGGCATGCAAGACTAAAACAGGTTTTTATTTGATATCACAGATTTTATTTATCTTTGTTGCTAATAATTACTTTTGCTCACTAAATCAAAAGTTTAGTATAATATAAATAGTACACTTTAGATTTATTTTGCGATGACTGTTGTTCTCGGTCTTATTATTTTTTTTTATTATCAAATTACATGTTAGTTCTATACAAATATTTCGTAAGAAGAAGATTAAATGATAGAGCAATATTAGGATTCCATTTCATTATTCTTGGGGTGATAGCGATGCGTGAAAAGATAGTATGCAAAAATCCTATTTTTGCCAAAAATTTAGTGTATTCAACACAAAGGCATTTCTTTTAAAATCCGAACAAAATTAAATGAATGTCATATCAATGATCTGTGCAATATATTCATTCATTCATGCCCAGAATAAGTTTTGAAAATAAATTATAAACTAGCTGTTATTAACATTTTTCGTTGCATGAATTTGAAAAATGTTAAATTTGTGATTAAATATACAATTTGCATTTATTTTTAAATTTTACTGAATGTTTCTAACTTAAAAAAAATGTTCTGCGCACTCTTTTAGAAGATTTTAAAACTGTCAAGGCAAATTTAAGTCAGAAGAGCTCCTGGCTAATCCGTTACCTCAATATTATTCCTTATGAAACGATCACAATTCGCCATGCCAAACAATTAAACCACGGCAAAATTTTCAAACACGATATCAATCACAGAAAAACACCACTGGAGGAAAAGAAACAGATATAAGGTTTGGTAGTTGGAATGGCAAATTGAGAACGCTCCTTTAATTTCTCAAATTATAAAATAACAAGGGATAACTATTGTGATATTTCGGGCTTTATTTGAGATCCTTACAGTTCAAACAAGTTTCTAGAGGACGTTGTGTGTGTTTTAACAATAAGTCGAGTTAACTTCCTCAGTAAAAGATGGGAGCAGTGTCTTTACCGGACAAGTCAACGGGAAGCGAAATTTCTTAACATTTGGCTTGAATCTATGTAAATTTTATTTTAAATCTGATCGAAAAATGTTGCATGGCTTCGGCTTTCGCTCGCTGTGGTGCATGAGTTGTGATCAATGAGTTTTTGGTTGTATTTTGATTATTTATCAATTCGATTAATAAACATCCTGAGTAATAGTTGTAGAGCTTTCAAAAAATTTAAGCACATGCGATGCTCAAGATGAAATTGGATTGAATTAAATAAATTAGAAAATATGTCATCTCAAAATCTTTAGAGTACTTTATATGGAAGATGGTAGAAGGAGTGGAGTGAAGTTTATAATTTTTGAACATGTAAATTGCACTAGGTATGAAAAACTTTTGTGATGAATTTTATGTTTGTTGCTTTAATAATTTTCATGGAAATTAATAGATTCACTTTTCCAAAATTGTGCCATTTGTATTGGAGGTGGTAGAAGTAGTGTTAGGATTTAGTCGATTTTGAAACCATACAATTTAACATTATTAACAGTATGGTATGTGTCAATTTTCAAGTCGTTAGCTCGAATAGGATATTTTCGAAGGGTATATTCTTTTCTATGGATTTCTAAAATATGAGAAATTCATATGGTATGAGGTAAAAACAACTTCACCGTACTGCTTGTATGGTGAATTTTTTTTGCAACGTTTATTGGAATTATTTAAAAAACATAACAGGGCAACGATTGCGCGTAAAGCGCAATCTTACGATACTCTAGATGAAATAGAATTTTTTGTGATCCCAAGAAATTTCGCATGGGAAGTATTAGAAGGGATGACAGCATTGAACTAATTTTTCCCCATCATGCTAAAGTAGCTATAAAAATGTTTTGTACAAAATGCTTACTCCAAAAATTTAATGGGAACTGAAAAAATTAGTGAGTTAGATTTAGTGAAAATGTGCAGTTTGTATGGGAGGTGGTAGAAAGAGTGGGGCGATTAGAGTGATTTTTTTCAGAAATAACTAGGAATATTGTAAAATTGACATCCCTGAAATTTCAGAATAGTGCCATTTATACTTTTCAAGAAAATCGATTTTTTGTGAAGTTGTGAAACTGTGTCATATTGTATGGGAGGGGGTAGAAGCAGTGAAGCTAATCAAATATTTTTTTCTGATCTTAGTGCTAATACTAATTAAGTATTTATTACAAAATATGAGCTCAATAAATGTTATATGTTCTGAGAAAATCGTCTTAGAGCATTTCATGAAAAAGTGTAGTTTGTATGGGAGGGGGTGGAAGGAGAGGGAGGAAGCAAATAATTTTTCTACTGTAGATTAAAATTACTATGAAAATAACATATCCGAAAATTCAGACTAATAGCTTTTATACTTCTCGAGTAAATCCGTTTATTGTCAAATTACGAAATTGTGTCATTTTGTATGGGAGGGGGTAGAAGGGGTGAAGCTAATAGTCTAAATTTTTTTGGGCTTACTAACAATTTCAAATAAATATTTGGTGCACAATTTCAGCTCTCTAAATTGTATACGCAATGAGTAAATTGGCTTAGAGTAATTCATGACAAGTACAGTTTGTATGGGAGGTGGTAGAAGGAGGGGGAGGATACGCATATTTTTCGTACGGTAGATTGATATTATCATAAAAGTAACATATTCCAAATTTCAGGCCAATAGCTTTTATACTTTTCGAGCAAATCCGTTTATTGTCAAATTGCGCAATTGTGTCATTTTGTATGGGAGGGGGTAGAAGGGGTGGAGCGATTTGGCCCGTTCACGAACTTGACCTTACTTTTTTGTCAAAAACGACGTGTACAAAATTTGAACTATCTAGCTCAACGCGTTCTCAAGCTAGAGCGCGCACAGACGGACGGACGGACGGACGGACAGACGGACGGACATCCGGTTTTGAGATTTTTGAGTGATAATATTAATTTCTGTATTCATCATTTTTTTCTCCGAGCCTTATTTCTTGGCGTTACAAACTTTAGAGCAAACTTATAATACTCTCAGATTTCATCTAGAGTATAAACATAACAGGGCTACGATTGCGCGTAAAGCGCAATCTTACGGTACTCTAGATGAAATAGAATTTTTTGTGATCCCAAGAAATTTTGTATGAGGAGTGTTAGAAGGGGTGATAGCATTGAACTATTTTTTTCCCCCATCATGCTAAAGTAGCTATAAAAATGTTTTATACAAAATGCTTACACCAAAAATTGAATAGGAGCTGAGAAAATTAGTGTGTTAGATTTAGTGAAAATGTGCAGTTTGTATGGGAGGTGGTAGAAAGAGTGGGGGGATTTTAGTGATTTTTTTAGAAATAACTAAGAATATCATAAAATTGACATTTCTTAAATTTGAGACTGGTAGCATTCATACTTTAAGGTGGTCGTACAAAATTTCTAGTTTGTAGCTTTTATTTTTTTGGTTATTAGTCGATTTACTGGAATTGGTCGAATCTTACTTTTGTCTGGGAGGGGGTAGAAGGTCAAGCGGGATTTCGAAATTCTTGATGCAACTTTATTTTAAACATTTTTAAAAGAATTGCGGATTCTACATTGTTTGATTTATTATGTGTGACGTTTCTGTCTCTGCTGAGACCTTTATCAAACTGATCCTAATTCCGGATTTTACAATGTTTGATTTATTATGTGTGATGTTTCGGTCTCTGCTGAGACGTTTATAATAAAGATCTCAGCAGAAACCGAAAGTCAAACATTATAAATCAAACAGTGTAAGATCCGAAAATCTTTCATTTTAATTTAAAATGCACTGTGAAAACATTAAGCATTTTTAAAAGTGTACAAAATTTTAAGTTGATAGCTTTTAATAGTAAATTGATTTCTTAAAAATGGTAAAAAAAAACTTTTGTATGGAAGAGGGTAGAAAGTTTACAAGCTATTCGACCAATTAATAATTTAAACTTTTAAGCATTTTTTTAAATAAATTCCACAAATTTTCAATTTTGTAGCTTAAAATTTCAATAAAAAATTTTGAGCTATTGTGTTTTTTTTTTCAATACACACGAAACACCTCGTGCAGCTTAAGGCAAGTACATAACAGTTCTGGTTCAAATTTTTTTTTTTATGTATATCAAATGAATGTATTCACGTGAAAAATTTGAGCTATGTGTTTTACCAGAGACCTAAAAAAATTAGTGAATATTTTTGCCCTCCACCTCTCTCCCCTTACATCCAGCTTAATTTTCTTACAAAAATTATAGGTCATAGAGTTCTACAATCTAACAAAATTTCAACTTAATACCTGTATTAGATTTTAAGATATAACGGTTCAAAATTTTAAAAAGAGTACATTTTTTCTTTTGCTCCCCATTTCTCCCCACTACTATAATGTTCAAATATTATGTTTTTCTCATATTCATAGTCGGGATATTAATTTTTAAGTGTTTTTCTTTGCACTCCTCCTGACCCTCCCCCTTGAAATAATTGATTATGGTGGACCTGTATGCCATCTTATTTGTCCTAAACTTTGAATTTTTTATGAAGACATATTCATTTAAAAAAAAAAGGTAGACAACTTGTTTTAGCCCCCCCTTTACGGACCCAAATGGATAAAAAAAATTTAATTATTTTTAAAATTTGTCCCACAACCCCTTCTACACGTATGTTGATTTTCCGTTTCCTAGATAAAACCTTGATTGAGATATTTCAATTTTTAGTTTTCGGTTCTAGCGCTACCCTTGCCTTTCTCTTAACCCCTACATCCCCAAAATTGGAATCTGTCTGAGATCAACACCCATCTACAATCCACACAAAAAATGAACTTTCCATCTTGGAGAGTTTTGGAGTTAATGTGCTCTGAGCGTACACGGCGTATGGCGTACAGACAGACGAATTTTTTTTAGGCTAATTCATGAAACGCGAAAAAACAAAATTTCAGAGTAGAAAAAATTTTCTTTTTCCAAGTCGATCACAATACTTTATTATTAGAATAATAAAGTAAAATGATTGACACATAAAATCATTTTATCACTCGGAAACTGTAGTTTGAGATCGCGTTGAGCTAGAGAGGTAAAATTTTGGGAATGTATTTTCTAGCGAAAAAGAAAAGTCAACCGCTTTTACTTTCACATAAAAAATTAAATATTTCCACAATTTTACAATAATCCGATTTTCTTGGAAACTATAGGAGCTATTGATCTGAAGTTTGGAATGTGTTATTTTTATGATAATTGTGATTATTCGTATCCCCTCACTCCTTCCTCACACAAACTGCAATATGAAACCAATTTTCTTAGTACGTAAGAAGTTTATCGAGCTCATTTTGGCTACAAAATATTTAATTAGCATTATTGCTAGGATAAAAAAAAATAACCGATTACCGTCAATGAAAAATTTCGTAAAATTCTATGGGGTGTAACAATAGGTGTAGGATTTGTTTCTAAGACTCAATCAGATAACGTACGGCACTGTTGGTGGTCCGCCGACTGCAGTCCTGGAGTCAATTGGACGTTGTACGCATGCAGAGCCAAATCTTTCGTTAATATTCGCTGCAGTGGGATGTGGAGAGGTCGAATTCTTATGCACGGTGACGAAAGGAGGTGTTTGGGTCGTTTTCAATACTGTCATTCACTGCGGCGATATTTTCAGTCGAACGTCCGGGGCAAAGTCGTTGCGGTGTCTTCGCATCTTGCACTGAGCCAGCCTCTTGGAATTTTTTGAGTAGGGATCGCTCGAATTTTGCTCATCGTAACTGCGATTGAATTTTTGTAATAAAATTCAAAGGCTATGGAGCGTTATATGTTAAATTTCGCGCGTTTATAGATGTCAAATGGCAACATTTGAAAACTGTCAAGCATTCAGCTGACAAATAACAGGCTTTTTCAACCCTACACCTTTTGTTCAAACATCCTGTATATAGGAGGCAGTGAAAAGAGTGAGGAGATTGTGCCTGTTCATGACCTTAAAGTAACGTTTTTGTTAAAAATTGTATCGAAAAAATTTCAGTGCGATAGCTTAAAGCGGAAGGGAGTTTATTAATAGACAGACTGACAAAAATATTTTCGAAAATGAAAATTAATTACATTTATTATCATTTGAGTGCAGTCAATGAAGATAATTTTAAACCGATATTAAAAAACGCATTGGCTCACAAAAAAAGCGTCTTGAAACTTTGTTCATTTAGGACCCGTGACCAATGGCGTGTAAATATGTTCTGAAACAAAGCAGCTTTATTCAAATATTATAAAGATATGAAACTTCATTAGTTACATTATCGTATTATTATTTACATGTACATAGCACTACGATCTTTTCGGTCTATTGTGCGCTTATTGCTCCTTTACCCTACCACAACTTGATAGCTTCGGCTAATTTAAGTATGTCTATGTTGGCTAGTTCATCTGTTGTAAGGAACCCTTTTCCTAGAAGATTTTTTCTTTTCCTTGCTATTGCTTCGCAATGACATAGGATGTGATCTGTCGTTTCTGAGTCGTTAAGACAGAGGTGGCAGATTTCGGTTTCAACTAGATCCATATTTTTGAGGTGGTGGTTTACTCTATTGTGGCCCGTTATGAGGTCGATCAGAGAACTGATGTCCTTTTGCTTAGTTTTAGGATTTCCTCTATTTTGTTTTTCTGTGGTAAGATTAATTTTTTTGAGATTGATAAACCTGGAAGTATATTCCAAATCCATAACTTTGAAAGGGGTTTCAAAGTTGAATTTTGTCCGATAATGTTAAGATTTGATTGCTAGGGTGTAGCCTAGTGGATAGCATGTTGGTCTTGTAATGCGAAGGTTGTGAGTTCAAATCCCGGTCGCCGCATAATTCCAGCACACTGCCTCCTTGGATATACCTTGTTCACCTCAATCTACGAAAATGAAAAATTCATAGAAAGAGGGTTGTGCAAAGGGCTAACAACCCTTCCACAATAAGTAATGAAAAATGTTAACGGACCTGAATGTCAGGAGGCCAAGGTCCGATTTGGGCTGTAGTGCCATTATAGTTTGTTAAGATTAGGACCTCTATTTGGGTTTTTTAGGATTTTGAGGTGACTCCTTTTTTATTTGGAGATGTATTGGAGGGATGCTAAAAACCATTTCCATTGCAGCAATGGAGCAAGTTTTCATTGTGCCTGTGATACTAAGCAAAGCAAGTCTTTGAATATTTTATAGCGTAAGCTGTGCATCTGTTCGTAAGTGGTACAATTTCAGTCTTACTTGGGTTGATGTTCAAGTTTGTAGACTGGTACCAGTTCATTATCGCCGCTAAGGCAACTTGTATACTTTCTGAGACGTCATATTTACCTTTAATGATAATGACGAGGTCATGGGCATATCCTATTACCCGTTAGTCGGTCCAAGAGCTCATCGACTACAATTGACCACTGAAGTGGAGATAGTACCACTTAGTTACGTTACACCTGAGTCCCAAATGAAAAATTGCGTAAACCGGAGGATGAAGTGCAGATTCTTGCAGTAGTGGCTCAATACATGGTTGTGCTGCTTGTATACGACTATAAAATTAGGCCTAAGCATCTTCCGAGACTCCTGGTTAAAGGGTTGGATTAAAGAAGACTTGTCTACTGCTACTGGATGCAACTTTTTGAGACAGCTTAGTTGTGAAAGACAATCAATCAAACTGCTGTTGAGATTTCCTATGGGGGCACTTGTGAAAGATTGTATAAGGAAATTTTCATCGCCGGAGCGAAGTCATATCACGTATCAAAGGCATAAATCGAATATATCGAATAACCACATTTTTAGAAATACACTTTCTACATGATTTAAGTGTGAAACTTCGTAGCTCATCGATTTTCGAAGAAAATAGTATTAAATTTGCACAGGTTTTATTACAAATTTAACAACGTTTTAACATACTGCTTTTCTAAATAAGTATGTACAGTTTTTTTTTGTTCTTCTGTTAAAATTAAGATTTAATTGATTCGGCATATTCAATCTAGCCATTCAGCGATTTCAGTCTACCGTAACCGCTGAAAATAAACAGCAGTCAAATTGACGCACAAAGTTTACTGCATTGACGATGTAAGCAAATGCCGCAAATTTGCCATTAAAGCCAAATGCCATAGTCGATGCTGAGCCTTTTGCGTCAAATGTAGACCGACCTTAGTGTAAAATTATGCGCAAAGTTGCGGAACCTCATGTACAACTGCGATTTTTGTTGGAATCTGCATCACACCAAATGGTAGGTCTGTATGGTGTAATCACAGACCCATGCACAAAAATATAGACATAAATAAAGATCACTAAAGATGAGACTTTAGGATGAAATAAGCAACTTAATCATAATGAATTAAATCAAATTCCTATTAAGACCCCCTATAGGGGCATAGGACAGAAACAAATCTCTTCCACAAGGCGCGATCCCAAGCATCGGTCTTAACACTAGATATACTGACAAATTGACTATACCTATTTCTACCGACATCAGTCGGTGATTTTGAATAAAAAAAATAAAACCAACTGCCTAATATCATTCATTTAATTATCGCTACAAATCTCATGACATCGTTTCAAAAAAAAAAAAAATTAAGGTGATGTAGGAACTTGAAACGTAAAATTGTAAAGCCAGTCATTTTGACTGGTGTGGTAAATCTAGTGTTAAGCTGTTGCCAGGACTTGTTTATTCCTCTGACCTCCTAATCATAATATTTCGCCCTAAGTTTTATTTTTAAATTGGTGAGAGAAAAATGTCTAAGACTTTTACTTTTCAAACTTAATGCACATTAATCTATATTACATCAATTCAATAATTATTCTTCATTAATTTAAATGAATTAATAAACTTTATTTTTTAATTGTATGTGCCTTACAATCCTAATATTATTACAAATCCACAAAGTGATTAATTATGAATATTTGGAATGCATTTCCAGAAAACTTGTTCCCATTGTCATACGTCCTTCATCGTTTCAAACTCAACATCCAGCAGCCTTTTAGAAACTTACCTCATTTCAATGCTCCAATTGATTTCTCTCTCCCTGCACTGACATGACTATATAAAAAACATTAAAGAGTAACCCCTAAGTTTCGACCGGTATCAAACAAAAGAAATTCGCAATATTTATAAAATTGTCTTCTCTAAAATAAAAATGCGGAAATTTGTGTTCGTTATGATAATACCCTCCCTTTTTCAGTATTGATGATATGGCTTTATTTATCAACCAGAAATCCTCGAGAAAATTTACAGATAATGACGATTCGAGAAAAACGGAAATTCTCGTCAGTTTGAGAGAATGTCTGCAGGGTAGTATTATAATTATTATACGTACTGAATAAATGTGCACATTGGAAAATGCGATTCTGGTTTTGCTGCTTTCACTTGTTGCTTCTGTTTTTGTAGCTTATTTTGGAACGTATTTGAATTGTTTGGATTGTGTTTGCTTTTTGCTATTAATTTTTATTTTAAAGTCCTTATACGATTCGTTTGTTGACAATTTAAATAAAAAAAAGACATTTTTAGGGAACGGCTACCGACTTAGTGGTACAAATCGTGTTAATTGCTGAATCAATGCGTTTACAAGCTATGATGGCAACATACGGTATACAAACTCAAACACCACATGAGGTATAATTTTTCTTTATTTAGAATGTAATCTATATCACTACTTATAAACAAATTTTTGCTTCTGATTAGGTTGAACCAGTTCAGATATGGTCATCTACTGAACTGATCAAAGTTTACCAGAATCTTGGAGTAAATAATAAAATTGGATTAACTGGAAGGCCGCCGCGCCCAGTCGGATCTTTGGGAACTAGCAAAGTATATAGAGTGTGTGGAATGACCGTTCTTTGCTATCCTTTGATTTTCGAAGTATCTGATTTCTATTTATATCGCGATATGGCACTATTGATTGGTATAGCTATCGATTTTTATATTGCATATTTATAATTATGATTTTTTGTTTTTACAGATGATATCAAAACTGAATTGCAATTTGTCGGAAAGTATTGGCGTTTATCAGGAAGACCCACCGTTTGCCTTCTAATAAGAGAGGAACACATGCGAGATCCCCAATTCAAAGAGATGTTGGATCTCTTGGCTATGTTAAAGAAGGGCTACTGCGATGGAATGAAAGTTCGAATTGGACGATTGCAAAATCTTATCTCGAGCTCTTGTATTGGTAAATTTTTCGGTCTTGTGGAAAATAACATTCTTTCATATTGTATGTTTCCTCAGAACATTTAGATTTTATGAGCCAAACGGATTTACCAGAGAGTGAATCTTCTTTCACGCAAATAAATCATGAATATATTGGTTATCAAAGTTTAACGGATGTTCCGAAAGCACAATCTTATGGAGAGGAAAAAATCAAATGCGACGTAATTTAAATTTAAATATGTTATAACTTACAGCTGATATTAATTTACTTTGACTATATTTGTATAGGAATATTTATTTCGACCCACATATGAAATCGTTGAACGAATACGTAATACAGAATCTATATTTTGCCAGTGTCAACTCTGGGCAATTCTTCTCAACCGCGAAGGACATAACTACGAAATTAATGGAATAACTGTGAGTCAGGCATTGATTCAACTTTATCATCGATCAGGCTCGTTAAGATATTGGCGAGCTGTGAGATATTGTAGCTCCATTCTGCATCATATCGTGGATTCAATTAGTCCTTTTATTACAACTGTTTTGGTAAATGGTAAAGAACTAACAGTTGGAGTTATTGGACAAAAAGAGACTGTTTTTGATAAGCCGATGACGCCAGCAGAAATTCAAAATGTCATGTATTCTACTGTTCAACCGTACGATGTAATACAAGCAGTTTTACAACAGGAGGTCGTTCTCTACTGTGGCAGGTTAATAGCCACTAACCCAGATCTGTTTAAAGGAATATTAAAGGTGAGTTTAAATTTCAAAGGTAAAGATCTTAATTATATAAAGAAGTGCGTTAGGCATCGCTGGTTTTCAACTAAAAATAATAAAACTAGTTTACTTTAATTTTTAATATCCACAAACTTTATTTAATTGCGCTTCGATCACACGACTCAATCGGCTTCTCAATCCCGACTGACTCTTCATCACAAACACTCGCACAAAAGTTCAATTTATTCTAAAATATACGAAAAATCTAAATCTTTCTAGATTAGAATTGGATGGGTCCTAGAAGCCATGCGACTTTATCTTCAAATGTCAGGAGAAGAGACGGTAGATATGGAAAATTTGTCTCCGTATCAAATTCGAATATTACTTCAACGAGTTTTAACCGTCAGTCAATGGGCGAATGATGAAAAGTATGTATAGATTGTCCATTAATTTAAAAATAATACTAAAATAAATGAAAATTTATATATGATATTTCGCAGGCTCACCGCTCTTCAAAAGCGACAATTAGAGGGATGCTTATGCCGGGTTCCCAAACAATTTTACAATTTAGTATGGGATGTTCTTCAAAGAACTCCCCTTGGCATAAAGGTACAAGACCATCACTTACCAGCTGTACCAACATTAACTAATATGAGCCGAGGAGAATTAACATTTTCACTTTTGGTTGAAGAAACTTTAATATGCATTGCGCAGCCAGAACGCCGTCAATTAACAGTTGAACTGATTTGCATTATTGCAACAATTCTGAGCAGGTACGTGAAAATAAAAAAGACAATTTAATTTGCGGTTGTATAATTTGTGTTATGAGTTGTAGAGGTGAAAAGGTTTTTTTTCCAATTTTTTTTTGTTGTATTATTGATAAAATTTTATGGTTTGGTACGAAGCGATTTTGATATTATTATTAGCTTTATCATGTAAGAGCTGGCAGCCTCGGAATGGTTTTCGTTTAAGTTAAAAACTTATTTTTGATAGTATACACTGATTGCGAAAGATGAATTTTGCTGATGATGTAAAAAAATAGATGATCGTTCGGTATACATAAATGACAGAACAATGACCGAACACAAGGGAGTGACAAATCCTTGCAAAGATCTGAAAAAAGGATGTAATCAAGGTTAAGTAATTTTCTCCAATCTTAAATTTTCACATATGCAAATAACTTCATATTCTTCTCAATCTATTTGCAAAACGGAAAATCAAATTTCAGTTTTGAAACCCCGAGCTTTCCATCAATTTCGAGATTTTCAGAATGTGAAAACTTTATCGAATAGCTGAAATACAAATTATGTTAAAACATAAAGATGGGTAGAGAATTATTCCCTAAAAGTGATCTTCAGACTTTTCCTTTTTGAAAAGAATTATTGTTTGATGCTTTTACAGCTCATTCAGAAAAATAGGAGAGAGTGGAGGTTTCTTTTTTCGCTGCCAGGGTCTATGGAAAGATTCTAAAAACTAAAATAGTTTGCTTGTTCTTTTTTTACAGAATGTCTTATGTTATAGGCAATTGTGATCGACACAGAAAAAAAATTTGCTACTATGAAATTTTTTTTTTGTGTTTTGGGACTAAATTAGCCTATAAATGCTAAGCAGCAAAACTGAAGTACTGATTGCTGGGTATAGCCTAGTAGACAGCATGTTGGTGTAAAATGCAAAGGTCGCGAGTTCAAATCCCGGTCGACGTATAATTCCAGCACACTGCTTGCGTGGGTATATCTGGGCCTCAATCTCCGAAAATTAAAAATTCGTAGGTGGAGGGTTGTGCGAAGGGCTAACAACCCTTCCAAAATAACAAATAAAAGTTAAGGAGCCTAAATGTCAGGAGGCCAAAGCCCGATTTGGGCTGTAGTGCCATTGAAGAAAACTGTGGTTATAGGGATCGTGTAAAAAATCTGAGAATAAGTTTGGATTTACATGATATGGCATTTAATTTTATTTACTTTCAGAAACCCGGAGTTACGGTTTCAACAAGCACTTGATTTGGATGAAATTTTGGATGCGGCCTTTTCAATGCATTGCAAAGTCATTATTAGATATTATTTCGTTTTAGTTCTGATTACTAATGACTTTTTATTTTAAATTTAGGACAATACAATTACCAAAGGAAATGACATTTCACCATTGTTTTGCCTTCAATATGCTGAAACAACGGGATACCTTGCCAGAGCCGTTGTAAATAAAGTACTTCAAGGTGGTGCTTTGACACCGCATGGCAAGGAAAGCCATGATATACCAGATGAAACGTGTAAAGTTTCTTAATGCATAATAATATTTGCATTGTAAGACAAAATAGAAATAAGACCAAAATATTTTAGTTTTTGAAATTAATCTATCATATTAAATAAATGCCAATTTTATCTGAATTATTATTATAAATAATTTGTTTTATTTCAAACCGGGTCTAGTTCTTTATTTTACAGATTAATCAGGTCTTTTGGACGCATATTAATTTTTTTAATTTTTTTTAAGAGCACCCCAACGTTTGCCAACAGATCTCTTTACAACATGTTAAGAAATACATGCAAGTCGATTTTGAAAAGTGCTAAGTTTCAACACGACCAAAAACTTCGACGGAAAATTCTCGAAACACCAAATGGCTCGAGATCTTTTTGGTTATTTGTTAAAACGGTCAACCATGTAAAATCATCTACACCACCTCTTCTAGATGGGGACCGAATTGTAGTCCATCCTGTTGAGAAAGCCAATCTTCTCGCAGCAAGTTTCGAACGAAACTCCAGGCTACAAGCGACAAACCAGTCTCCTCCGCCTGTAACACCATCTGGATTTTGTCTACCTGAGATTCATTCTTGCACACGACTTATATCCAGAATTCTTCGTGAGCCCGATGTTCAGAAATCTGCAGGTCCCGATGGTATTACTCCCTTAGTTCTAAAAAATTGTTTTGCGTCCCTGGCTAAGCCGCTGCGCGATTTATTCCATCTCTCTTACTCTTCTGGACACTTTCCGCGCACGTGGAAAATGGCAAATATTCAGCCGATTCCCAAGAAAGGTAACAAAGCGTTACCCGCCAACTATCGCCCCATCGCCATTACTTCCGTTCTGTCGAAAGTGATGGAAACGGCTGTGTATCGCAAAATAGTCCGTTATCTTGAAGATAACAATCTTATCAATGATCGCCAATACGGATTCCGTTCCGGACGATCTACAGGTGACCTCTTGGTTTATCTGACTGACCGTTGGAACTCTTGCATCCATAAATTTGGCGAAGGTCAAGTTCTGGTGCTTGACATCGCTAAAGCGGTTGACAGAGTTTGGCACAATTGCCTCCTAGTAAAGCTCAAAGCAGTCGGCTTTAATAATAACCTCATAAAATGGATCGAGAGTTTCTTACATGAACGCACCATACAAGTCGTATTGGATGGCGTGGCATCTTCTCCCTTTCCCATAGATTCCGGAGTCCCCCAAGGCTCTGTTTTGTCACCCACACTCTTTCTTATTTTTATCAATGACCTTCTGTCGTCAACGCTCAATCCGATACATTGCTTTGCAGATGACAGTACCCTGGATAACATCTATGAATTCGACTCGATTACTAACACTCACCGTGTCCCGGTAGCATCTAAACGTGCCGAACTATTTGGATCATTGAACTATGACCTGAATCTAATCTAGGAATGGGGCAGGATAAATAGAGTAGAGTTCAAGACTTCAAAAACATAGGCCTGTCATCTTTCCCTTAAACGTGATGTCCCGGCGTCGGTTTCTAATGTAACCTTCGGTGGTGTCCTACTAAACTCTTCCGAATACTTCTCACTCCTTGGCATCAAAATAAATAACCACCTTAATTGGAACCAGCACATACTTAACGTAGCACTTGACGCTTCCAAACGCCTAGGAGTTCTCCGAACATGTAAAAAATATTTTCCTCCCAGTGACCTAGCGAATATCTATAAGGCCTACATTAGACCACGCCTCGAGTACAATTCGCATTTATGGGCTGGGGCACCCAAAACGCAACTTGCGATGTTCGACCGTGTCCAGAGACAGGCGTTCCGACTAATTGGAGATGAAGCCAACACGGTTTCTATAGACTCCCTTGAGCATCGCAGAAATGTTGGTGTACTAAGCATTTACTACCGTTACTTTCATGGTAAATGCCAGTGTCCTCACACTCGCTAAACTTATTCCTCCTCTGTACTCATTTCCTAGAAACACACGCCTAGCGTCAAGCGCACACGATTTAACTGTTAAGCTTCCAACTTCCCGCACAGGGAAATATAGGCAGTCATTCATACCCCGAACTTCTCTGGAATGCATTGCCTAAAGATGTATTCCCATTGTCATATGACCTTCGACGTTTCAAACTCAACGTCCACCGGCTTCTTAGGCTCTTCCCTCCTTTTAATCCCGACTAACCTTAACTCCTTAACTCCTTTTTTTCCCTTACCGACATGACTGTGTAATTTACATTAAAGGGTGACCCCCTAAGTTGTGTTCGGCTGCTTAAAAAAAAGGACTACGATCATACAATACTCTAGATGAAATAAAATTTTTTGTGATCTTAAGGAATTTTGTATGGGGAGGGGTAGAAGGAGTGACAGCATTAAGTTACTTTTTTCACATCATACTAAAGTAGCTACACAAATGTTTTATACAAAATTAGAGCTTCAAACATTAAGTAGGCACTGAGAAAATTATAATTATAATTACATTTAATGAAACTGTGCAGTTTGTATGGGTGGTGCGAGAAGGAGTGGGGATCTTATGTGAGTTTTTCAAAAATAGTTTTGAACATTGTGCTATTGACTTCTCTCAAATTCCAGACATGTACCATTCATACTTTTGAAGAAAATCGATTTATGGTAAAGTTGTATTACATTGTATGGGAGGGCGTAGAAGGAGCGAATCTAATTAGCTAATTTTTTTGATCTTAATAATAATGCTAATTAAGTAGTTAGTACAAAATTTTAACTCGATAAATTATGAGCTGAGAAAATTGGTTTCTAATATTTTATGAAAAAGTGCAGTTTGCATGGGAGGTGGTGGAAGGAGTGAGGGGATTCGAATAATTTGTATACATTAGATAAAATTTATGACGAAAATGGTATAGTTAAAATTATTAGCTTTTATGATTACCAAAAAAATGTGACTATTGTAAATTTTTGAAAATGAGTAATTTTGTATGGGAGAGGGTAAAAAGAGTGGAGCGATTTCCCTCTTTCGCGAACTTAACCTTACTTTTTCGTCAAAAATTACGTGTACAAATTTTAACTTCCAAGCTCAACGCGTTCTCAAGCTAGAGAGCGCTCGGACGGACACCCGGTATTTTAATTTAATAAGCTGTACGCTAATTTTAGGGTCAACGTTTTCTGAATATTTCGTTATTTTTGTTAAAAAATACTTTTGTACGTGAACCATTATATTAAAAATTAATTAATATGTTGACAATAATGTTGCTACTTCGAAATAATAAAACATTTTCTATAAAACGAAACGGCAACTTGTATTATTTAGATATTAGTAATTTTTATGTGGGTGTACGCTCAATTATGTGATGATGGGAATTGAAAAATTTTTCGTTTTAATTGCTATAGTAAAAAAAAAATAATAATAGACACAATTTTGGAATTTGACAATAATCGCATTTTCCCGAAAAGTATAAAAGCTATTAAACTGAAATTTGGAATATATTATTTTTATAAAAATCTCAATCTACAGTATAAAAATTATTTCTTCCACTACCTCCCATACAAACTGCACTTAGTAAGACCGTAAAAAAAATTAAATGACTAGCTTCACTCCTTCTACCTCATTCCATACAATATGACGCAATTTCACTACTTGACAAAAGGTAGATTTTTCTGAAAAGTATGAATGCTACTTATCTGATATTAGAAATATGTCAATTGAATGATGTTTATAGTTATTTTTGTTATTAAGAACTCGCCACTCCTTCTACCACCAATAAACTGCTCAATTTCACTAAATCCAATACACTCATTTTCTCGGGACCTATTTAATTTTTGAAGCTGACAAAAGGGAATTTATCTTGGTAAAGGTAAAAATTGAATTTTTGATATTATTGGACAAAGGACAAAATTTGGAAGAGAACGCCGCAAGAATCGTGCAAAAATCTCTGACGAAGCTATGTGGTTTTGAATTTTGAAGTACAAAAAGGTAGTTTTAAGAAAATCGAGGTTAAAGTTTGACCAATAATTGTGTCGAGTTTCTAAGTTATCGACTTAGCCAGAGAAGACCGCGTCGATACAAGTTACATTGCGGGACGAAGAAATGGCCGGGTACATTTCTCTATTGACTCTTTTATCTATAGTTACATTTTATTTAGAGGCTTCCGTGGCGTAGTGGGCAGCGTGCTTGCTTTTCAATCAATAGGTCGTCGGTTCGATTCCCACTCCAGGCGGGGTTTTTTTAAGCACGATTTTTTCAGTTGCTATTGGCGATGAAAAATTATTCGAAATAAAATGGGCAAACGGTGTAAAAGTGAAACAGTTCCACTCCAAGAAGGCCTAGATACTCAGTAGATGGATTCTGTCCGCTTTCTATCATTCAGTCCCCCATAACATCTGCAAATATTTGTTAGTAGCAGCTGGTACAACTGAAAAATATATATTAGCTTCTCCACTCGTTACGGTCGTTCTCAAACCTCTTCCCCTACCTTCCTAATCCCATTCCTTCCCTACATGACTGTGTTTGTGCATTGCACATAAAGGCCGAAATTGCCTATAGCACAGGTCATTCCGTAAAAAAAAAAAAAAAAATTTAGTGCCGCTTCACTTCATTCCGTTTCATTTCGTTCCGTTTCATTTCGTCTGATTTTATCTGTAGTTTATTTCGCGGTAGAACGAAGACACTAGGTAAATCTAGAGATACTCGATACACACTAACACTTCTGTCTTAATAGAGTTTGGACAATGCACAAATTTTGACAGTGTCTCAAGCTTTTAGTAGATTTTTAGCACAAATATTACATTGTTAAAAATCGGCCAAACTTAAGTTTGGCCGTACTAAACGTGAATGTGTTTGTGCAAATAAGTGTACAGTGTTTTGACGTTTATTCGAGATGGACAGCTGTTGACTTGCCGCCGGGTGGAACGCGGTAAGATATTCAGTTTCGTTAGATTTCCCTTCCTTTTAACATAAATTTCTATCTTTTTATGTCGCGATGCAAGAAATTCCGATTCAAGCCGCTCGGCGAGGAGAAAATCATCGAGCGGTTACGGTTCATCTGTGCAGAGGAGAAGCTGAATATTGGCAACGACGATTCGTACAAGAGCATTGTCGAGATTTCGGGTGGTGATTTGCGGCGCGCCATTATCTTTCTGCAATCGTGTGATCGCTTAAAAAGTTACTGTGCACAGATTGTCGAAGAAAACCTGCTCGAGATTTCGGGAATCATTCCGCAGAAATATTTGGACGAATTTATTGCCGTCTGTCACTTAGGGAACTACAGTAAGCTCGAGGAATTCGTCCTGGACCTTTCGTTCGAAGCGTATAGTATCGGGCAAATGCTATAACAGTTCAATGATTTCGTCCTGCGCAGCGCCGATCTTAGCAATGATCAGAAGAGCACCATATGCGATAAATTAGGGGTAAGTAGCAGCCGAAGCGTTTTTTGAGTCTAATTCTAGAGGGAGCCCTTTCTACGGATCACTTCCCGAATGCTTTCTACTCTAAGTCTCATTATTTATTTTTGTGCTTAAATTCTTCTTTTTTTTTGCAGGAGTGCATGTCCCGATTGCAAGAAGGCGGTTCAGAGTACTTGCAAATCATGGAACTTGGTTGCGTGGCGATAATGGCACTGAAAAAATAAGAGTTCAGTGTTTTTTTGTTTTGTGAAATTTATTTATAAGAAAGATTAAAAATAAAAAATAAAATGAAATCATCCGACTATTTCAAAATCGTCCTCCTCCCGTTCCCGTTTCAGAGTTCCGCCACCGGTCAGAGTGCCCCATCATCGTCGATTTCCATTTTTACGTTGCTACCGCCCGGAACTTGTTTTGGTTTCGCGGTCACCGTTTTCGTTGTCGAGCTGAACTTAAAGGCGGGCTTCGGAATCGTGACCAACGGCGTCTTCGGCGTCGACATTTGATGTTGTTTCACTGTCGGATTCGACTGTGATCTGATTTGATTAGAGGTAATGGCATAGAGTTACGAACTTCAGCGAGTTTAGCCAAGACCTGAAATTGAAGAAAAGTTGAATCACTCGCGGTCAGTCGATGCGTGAGGAGAGACTTACGTGCCGTGGTGGCGGATTCGCGAAGGCCTTGTCCAGGACGTCCTCCGAAGCGAGCTTGACATCATCCAGAAAATGTCGCCGACGACCGAAATATTCGGGTGCCATAATTTCGGCATGCACTTGGGCGGCTAAAACTAGAACCGTTCGTTATTCGACATCATAAATTGCCCAACTTTTACAAGAATACTTACGGCTTACTTAAATTTCCCATTCTTTTCGTCCGGACAAATCGTCAGCGTGAAATCGCTCAGAACGTTCGGACCGATCAAGAAAACTTTTCAAGTAGCCGGCAACATTTACCCCATTTCCCGCACTTCCTTTACTAGGCGATCGCGAATTGAAATCCTGTTTCTTTAAAATATAAAAGCCAATTTTTCGCCGGCCGAAATTGGTACACACCCGAGAAATTTACACGCGAATGTCAACTGAGAATTGTCAGTTTGACATTTCGCATTTTTAGTAAGGTTCTTAGTACACTTCCCTTGCATATGTATGTGTGCGCAAAATCTCGAGTTTAAACTCATTTTTTGCTCAGAATTAGTTTTTTTTTTCGAAAATAAATTTTATTTTCGTGAAAAGTGAATCTTTATTAACGTTTCTACATCAAAATATAAAAATGGATAAAAAAATTTAAATTTCCCGCGCAATCGGGGTACACCCCATGTCCAAACTCTATTAAGACAGAAGTGTTAGTGTGTATCGAGTATCTCTAGGTAAATCCTGATATAAAAATGGTCGCGCATAGATTTCAAAACTCAGCCGCAGCGATAAGACATATCCATGTCGAAAAAAGCAAATAGACACGTGCCGGCACACTGCTCCGGATGAAGACAAGGTTTTAGATGAAAAAAAAAATCAATTTTTTTATTCATATTATATTATTATTATTATACGGGGACCTTAACTTGCCAGGTAAGTTTACATTGGAAAGTTTGGCACTCTTCTGTTTCTTGGGTAAAGGTTCAGAAAAACAGATTTTTATGGTGCTTAATGGTTCAAGTGTAAAAAAAATCACTTGGTAGTTGATCTTAAGTATGTAGATAGCGGTTGGTGCAAAAAAACACATTACATGAAATTTTGATTTAAACTCATGTTTTGGGGTGTACTGAAAATTGTTTGTCAGCTTGGGTCACATATAAAAAAAGTGTGCACATTAAGTAGATGAGTATATTTAGTGATAGAATGCTTGCCCGACGTGCGCGACTCGGGTTCAATTTCAGATATTTTTTTTGTTAAGATTTGACTAGAGTAAAAATATTATAATCAGCGAAGCACGGTAGCAGATGTACCCGTGCGATTCAAGGCCAACAGTAATTATTGGCAATTAAACGCAACCCCTATTCGCCTACTATGTATGGATGTGGGGAAAGACCGGCCGAAGGTCGGTTTTGGAATGTGCTAGTTGCTTTATACAAATCCTGGCATTAATAAACAAATCAACTGTTGATTTTATGTAGAGGAGCTATTGATCGCAATCCCAGTTAAGTGTTAAATAATTATCAACAGCCCTACCCTAGAGCCTCCATTTCCTTGGTCTTTCCTATCTGTTCCCACCCTAGTCTGCATATTGACTTCTCACGCATCCGCAACTTGTCAACTTGCGCTCGACTTGTTTACAGATATTTATACTCTAGATGAAATCTGAGAGTATATTGTGTTTACCTTACCGTTTGTAACGCTAAGAAATAATGCTCGCACAGAGCCGCCAAGGGTACAGAAATATTTGTTGTCGCGCAAAAACTTCGATTCCGAGTTGCTGTCCGTCCGTCTGTCCGTCCGTCTGTCCGTCTGTCTACAACATAACTCTCGAACGCTTAGAGCTATCGTGCTGAAATTTGTTGTGTGTCATTTTTAGCAAAAAAGTAACTTTAAGCTCGTGAACGGGCCATATCGCCCACTCCTTCTACCCCCTCCCATACAAATTTCATGAAATGTCGAAATTTAAGGAAATCGATTTTCCTCCGAAACCTTTCCAGCTATTGACTTAAAAATTAGGTCATAGTATAATGATATAAATATCATTGACCTCAAGAAATATTGATATGATCCCCTTACTCTTTCTGCCACCTCCCATACAAATGCACAATTTTCAAAAATCCATTTATTCGGTTTGCATTGCAACTAGCAAAGCTAAATGAACCAATTTTTGTCATAATTAATTTTATTATAATTGCAACTAATTTTCGAAAAACTATCAATTTTACCTCACTCCTTCTACCCCCTCCCATACAAATTTTACGAAATTTCGGAATTTCAATTAAATTAGTTTTCTCCAAAACCGTCTAAGATATCAACTTTAAAATTTGAGAAAAGTATCCTATTATAAATATAATTGATGTCAAAATATTTCGGTTTGATTCGGATATTCCTTCTACCCCCTCCCATACAAATGCAGAATTTTGGTAAATGCATTTAACCGATTTTCATAGAAACTAGAAAAAGTACAAACTTAAAATTTTGCCACAATCTGTCCCTTACTAATTGTAATAAATGCTAAAAAAAATATCGCCTTCACCTCACTCATTCTACCACCTCCCATACAAATTTTTGTATTGAAAGGTCAAGAAATATGAGAGCTATCGACTTTAAAATTGTTACAAAGCAATGTGATTAGGAAGTTGATAAGCAGATTCAAAATCATCCAAAATCTTCCACTTTCTCTGCCACCTCCCATACAAATATCATAAATTCAGACAAAAATTGTTCAATTTCCTCGAAAATTATGAAAGCAAGAACTTTAAATTCAGCATGAAATATTTTGTATACTACATTCAGTGTTACATACAAAAATGACAAACATCCTCTGCTTTTACCACCTCCCAAGCAAAAGGTAAGTAAGTATGTCATCTAGAGTATCATATGATTGGGCTTTACGCCAAATCATAATTCTGTTATGTTTTTTGATTGCATCTCGTTTTTATCAATTTTAAATTCGATAGTTTCTGCGATAGGATCAAAAATGTGACCAAAAATTTGATTGTGTAAAGTGGGTTATTCTTTTCTCGAGGTGAGTAAAAAATCTTGACAAAAATTTTGTTTTCTCTTCTATTTTTGTACAGATAACTGTGGCATGCAAACAGTCTCCCGGTGGCGACAACAAATTATTTTATTAAATTATTCGTTGTTTTTTTTTGCGTAATATAAAAGTTAAATATCGTTATCAACATTGCGTTAATAATTGTTTCGGGTTTTTCGTGAGCAGTTGGGAAAACTGATGATAATTTTCTCATTTTTTAATTTTAGTTCCTTTTTAGCAGAGAAAAAAAGTTGTTTTTTCTAATATTTGAAATTTGTACATTGTTGCGAGAGCAAATAAGAAATCAATACCAAAGAGGAGATGAAATAAATGTTTCATCATACAGGTGCCTTTTTTAGGACTCATCTATGGATGCAGCAGCTTTGACTTCGGCTTTGGCGATATGAATTTATATGAAATTCGACAAAGAAGACATTAAATTACTTGTAAAATGACATGCAGACGAACTTTCTCAAAGTCGAAGTCAAAGCTCCTGGCTGGATAAATAGTAAATCACTTATCTTATGAATTAATGAACTATTTATTCATTTCATTATTCATTAATTTGGAATGTTTTCATGATTGGTGATTTTACGGTTGCAGTAACATAAATTTAATTTTTAAATTTTAAATACTATGGTCACTTCTCAAATTAATAAACTTTTAAAATCCAACGCTCCTTAAAAATGCAGCCCTGGTGTACTTGCATCAAGGGATGGCACAGGCCTTCTTTTTGAAAACCAACCAAGATTTTGAAATGGAGTAAAACTTATTTTTCTATCGTACAAATAATTCACGTGCCAGGCAAGGATTGATAAATAGAACAAAATTTATCAGTTATCATTTTTTATTGGCTACATAAAATATCCTTCGTCAAGAGACTGTGACGCAACGGTAATGTAAAGGCGCGATATTTCAAAAAGCGCGTAGATCCAAGAACCAATTTTAAGTCTCATGTCTCCTTTTGAATAATTTATTTAGATATATCTTGTTAAGTACATATTAACATGTACGTCTTGTTTAGTAAAGATAATGAGATGTATGCTTTTATAATGAAATTGTCGCCTTTAAGATATCAGTAATATATTGCTTTTTTTCAAGTTATAAAAATAGTTCATGTATCTAAAAACCGCTGCTACTCGTAATACTTTTCATGATTCGCATTAATGGAATGATTAATACGTCTTATAGGTGGAACATCGCAATGAAATGATCTCGACTCTTCTCTTATCTTTTAAGCTGATATATAACTTAAGATGCATAAATAAAATTTTAGTGTCCCGTTAGACACCAAGTGAGCACTATCTTTAACAAGATAGTGAAAATAATAATTTAACTCGCTTCTGTTTGGTCTTAATTAATTATAGAATATATAGCAATACATAAAATCAAGAGCATTATCTTTTGGATTAACCCTGAAGTAATGTGCCAAATCAAATTCTCGCTTTCAAATGTGTGCTTACGCGAGTTACGTCTATAGTATGCACAATACTCCTTGAACGCGCTTTATTGGAAAATTGCTTTTAATAAGAAAAACGACGTTTAATTTCAAGTGTTCGGAACTCCAATTTGAAAGTAAATTTTATTTATTAACAGTTGTGCTTATTTGAATTCATAGACATTATGTTTATGTGACAAAGTTTCGGTGCTAATATCAGTAATTTATAGTGCACAATATAATGCTAGTTAATTAATATATATATGTGTATAATAGAATATTTATGGTGTAATTTTCGTTAACATATATATTTAAAAATTCGTATACTACAGAGGAATTCGAACGAAAATACAATCATGGGTGAGGAGATCGCTACGGATACGAACGAAAAACCCGATATGACAAAATTTGGAAAATTTTGTCATAAACATGGAATAAATTCAAACTTAATTATGTTAAAGATTACACTTTTCGTAATGTACGGAGGTAAGAATTTTGCAAACTAATAATTTACTAATTCTTGATGATTCGGAAGTTATTAATTAAGACCTCGATATTTTTTTTTTTTTTTGTGAAATCGAATGTAATTAATCTGTATCAGTGGGCTTTAGAACGTTAGTAGAATATAAACTTTGTGTAATCTAATTTGAAATTATGAGCCCGAGATACGTATTATTTCTTTGTCGGAGGAAGTAATAATTAAAGTTTGTATCGTGGATAATGACTATAATACGTATATTGTAATGCTTCTATAGATCAACATTTTGATGAAGGCAAAACAATTTTAAATGAACGCCTTTTCAGAAAAAAATAATCGCTTAACTAAAAATATTTTTATTCTAGTGAATTTATAAGTATTGCATATGAAAAAGGAAATAAGCTTCCAAGCGAGAATGTTTAAAAGCGATTTCTGTGAAAGTGCAAAAAAACAAAGCCGAAGCGAAAAAAAACTACTAAAAAAAATTCCTTACTCCCACTAGAAATACACGAATTAATATGCACTCCAGTCCCGAATTTAGCTTTTTGCCGCCATGGGCTAATTTTTTTCGTCGTCCCTGCAATTGCAGTTTTTTTTATGAGCTTTCAAGTATAAATTGAACATCGAATCCGTAAAAATTTAGCAAGTTGCACTATTTTTCTCTATTTTCCGTACCGTTTATTGCCATAAAGACTTATTTTTGGAAAGAACGCAAACTTTTAACTATTTATTAACTCATTTTCTATCCTATACAGTACTGTATAGTTCTTCCTGGTGAAGGGTTTTTCAATCAGGGCATCTCTTAAGCGAAATAAAACACGTTAAGTGAGAGATATCGACATAATTTATTTTTCATTTCCAAGACCTATCAATGGCATTGTGCATGGAATACAAAATCTGACAAATAATCGCCACTGTTTCGCTCGGCATCGCACATTCTGAAGGTACAATTTTCGATGACGCAACCACCATAAATCGCGTTCAATTTCATTAATGGCTAATGTTGGTGCTCAATGCATTAAATCTTCTTCATTTTTCAATGGCACTACAGCCTAAATCAGGCCTTGGCCTCCTGACCTTAAAGTTCCGTAACATATTTATTTATTATTGTGGAAGGTTTGTTAGCATTTCGTACAACCCTCTATTTACGAATTTCAAGTTTTGCAAATTGAGGTGCCCAAGATATACCCAGTAGTGTGCTGAAATTATATACGTCGACCGGGGTTTGAACTCCCGACCTTCGCATTTTAGTCCAACACGCTACCTATTATGCTACACCCTAAGTCTAATGCACGAATTATTTGCAGCTTATTCTCATATCTCAGAGATTTTACGTAGCACCACAAGAAAAAATCTAAGAGCGTTAAGTCACATGATCTTGGTGGTCAATTGATATCGTCGGCACACGTGATAACCGAACCATCGAAATTCTCGTGTAGAATGTTAATGGTTGCGTGCGGTATATGGCTCGTCACAGTGTCCTGGTTCAAACGCATATTAGTCAGATCAATGTCGTCTAATTGGGCACAAAAATAATCAGATATCATCGCTCGATATCGATCGCCATTTGCAATGATAATCTTCATTTCTTCTACAATGGCACTACAGCCCAAATCGGGCCTTGGCCTCCTGACCTTCAGGTTCCTTAACATAGTTTTTTATTATCTATTGTGGAAGGGTTGTTAGACCTTCGCATAACCCTCTATCTTCGAATTTTTCATTTTCGTAAATTAAGGTGACCAAAGTATACCCAAGCAAGCAGTGTGCTGGAATTATGCATCGACCGGGATTTGAACTCACGACATTCGCATTGTAAACCAACACGCTACCCATTAGGTTACATCCTAGCTTATTAACCTTCATTTCATTGCACCAAAAAAAAAGCACTAGACAGTGACTTTTTGCATTCGCTTTTCTTGAATATCGTGTGAATTTTGATCGCTCCGCATTCGTTAATTTTGCTTATTAGCAAAGCCATCTAGAAATGCGCTAAAGCAGAGCCGGTCCTACTAAGGTGAAAAATGAAGCAGTTGCACCGAGCGGCATGCTTAAGAGGCGCAAAATCATGAAAAGACCGAAATGTTAAATTCACTGTAACGAAACGAAAGACTTCGTACTGTCAACAGATAGTGATTTTTTCGACAAGTCTGGGCGTAGGCGAGAGGATTTGGTCCGCGGAAGACACTATTAACGAAAAGTCGTGACAAAATAGAGCAAAAAAAGGGAGACGGTAGGGGTTTACGTGGCCTACCGATACAATTTCAAGCCTCACGTTGGGCGCAACTGCAACGAAATGATGCACTCCATTCCGCCAATAGATGCCAAGCTTACTCTGCACCTGACAGTATGGTGAGGGCGTCAATCAATCAATCAAATTCCAGTTGAGACCCCCTATAGGGGCATAGGACTAACACAATCTCCTCTACAAGGCGCGATCCTGAGCATCGGCCTTTAGCTGCTGCCAGGACTTGTTTATTCCTCAGGACTCCTGCCCAACTGCACGCTTCCATGTGCTACATGGTCGACCAACCCGACGTCTTCGTTGAGACGCTCTGGTTTCCTCAAAGTGTCACCGATCCACTGCCACTTTCGCCTTTGAATCTCAATGCCTCTTTTAGTTTGCCCAGTTGTACTCCAGCAAGAGTATAGCCTAGTAGGTAGTGTGTTGGTCTTGTAATGCGAAGGTCGTGAGTTCAAATCCCGGTCGGCGCAATATATAATTCCGGCACATTGCCTGCTTGGATATACCTTGGTCACCTCAATCTAAGAAAATGAAAAATCCGTAGAAAGAGGGTTGTGCGAAGGGCTAACAATCCTTCCACAATAAGTAATCAAAAATGTTAAGGCACCTGAATATCAGGACGCCAAGGTCCGATTTGGGCTGTAGCGCCATTGTAGAAGAAGTTGTACTCCAAAGTTCGTCGTTGGAGATCACTTCTGCTCAGAATATTCCTAAAATGCGTCGGATGCATTGGTTCACGAAAGTTTGCAGTTTCTTGGTAAGTCGAACGGTCACTTCTCACGTAGTACAACCATATAAAAACACGGATTTGACGCATGCGTCAAAACTCTTAACTCTTAATCTCCAGAAAGAGGAAAGGATATTGAAGGCCTGACGAGCTTTATTTAGACGAGCCTCAATATTCTTTTCAGCTCTGTCTTCCATGCTGACAATGCTTCCGAGAAAACAAAAACCTTGCACCTCTTCCACATCTTGTCCGTTAAGAACAATCGGTGTGCTTGTGTTCGAACTCATGTGCTTGTTATTTTCAGTCCCGCCTCTTTGTATTTAGAATGCAACGAGCGAACACTTGACACTAAGTCCGAACGGTTATGTGCAATCAAACACATGCCATCAGCATAATCAAGGTGACTTAAAATATTAAATATTGATGACCTTTATCTTCCCCACCTTACAGTACAGCTTTTGAGATGTCATTTATGACCACTAGAAATAGGACTGGTGACAATATGCGGCCTTGTCTGACACCGTTCGCACAGAAAAGCTCTTGAACAGCTCTCCTCTATGTAAGACGCCTCCTACACAAAGCATTTCATATGTAATCTCGCTTAACGATATCGAAAGCCTTCTCGAAGTCCACAAACATGAGATGTAGTGGCGAACCCATTTCGGCGGGCTGTTCCAATATTATCCGAAGGGTATTTGCGTAGTCGGTACAAGATGAACCTTTACGGAATCCTGCCTGATAAACTTCGAGAGTGCTCTCCATGACATTACTAATCTTATTGAGAATTACCTTAGCAATGATTTTTGATACAATAGTAAGTAGACATATACACGCCAATTTTCACAATCCCGAAGGTCGCCCTTCTTCGGAATTTTCACAATGACGCTCTCCTTCCATTCAGTCGGATATCTTCCTTTATTCCACACCTCAGAAAAGAGTGGTAGGAGTATATCGGCTGTTATTTCCGGGTCCGCTTTGAGGAGTTCGGTTGGTAGTCTGTCTATACCTGGACTTTACTTCCCGTCATTGACCTTCCTTATCCATCTTTCCTAATAGAGGATTGTTGCGGTTGGGTGTTTGGTAGTTCTGTTTCTGGAATATTTCTCTGACAAGATGTTTAAAATATCAGAGAAGTATTCCTTCCATCGTCGCAACTGGTGTTCACTCATATTAAGGAGAGTTCCGTTGACATCTCTCACCAGGTGTTTGGCGGTGGAATTCTTGTTCGTCGCCTGTTTCATAATTTTAAATAGTGAACCCATATCCCCATGGTAAGCCGCAGATTCTGCCTTATTGGTCAGATCATCAATGGCCTTTCTCTTGTCGCGTCTAACAGCCTTTTTAAGCTGTATATGATCATCGCGGTAGTTCTGTCTCAAGTCGAATGATCTTTGATTGGCATCGGGCTTAGAGATGATTGCTAATTTGGCTTTTTTCTGATTGCCAACCTTGTCCCATCTGTCTTGCGACATCTAGGGTTTTTCACCGCTTTACACATATCCCACAGATTCTTCAGCACTAGTTAGAAACGTGTTTCTGGTCGCCTCCCAATTGGCGTCCAGTCATATTCGTCCAATGTGGATGACTTTTCGCGTAGAATGGTGGTTTACTCGCGCTTTTTGTTGGGGTCTCTAAGTCTATCCACATTAAGCTTGTGCTTCATTTTAAGAATATGTGGCGAGGGCGAATGATGTAAGTTTTAGTCCCGGTTCCATATCACTCAATACCAGAAGGTCTTGCTTGATAGGAGGTCATGACAATGATTAGCTCAAATTTCTGATTTTGTCGCAATTGAAGAAAAGAAAAAATTTTCAAATTTCTTGGCATAAGGAGCTACCTCATCGTCATATACCTGTTGCTGTTAGACGTTTGTACTTCCCTTAAAATATCGCCCGCTGTCTTTTAAAAATTTGTCAGGACATTCAAATGCGACAATTTTTCACACGTAGTTCAAAATTTATTGTTTAGAAATTTATTGCAAAATGTCACACACTTAAACTCTTTGTCATACAATTTTGTCGAGAAACAAAATTTCTTTGTGGCATTTCTGGCGTTTCGTAACGTTCGTTGCATCGGATAAAAATATACTAACTGCCCCGTAGCACAGTGCAAAAAAAAACTTTCAGGTCCTGAAATCGGAATGCTGGTTTAAAAAGCGTAGTTTCATATATTGTTTAATTTTCATGTTTTGGATCTCTTTCTGGCGATTGAAAGATATTAACCTTTGAGTGCAAATTATGCATCACATCCTTATTATTGTGCGGTTGTAGTAAACAGTGAAAAAATTTTGAGGCGCTTGTAACAACGAATGAGCCACAACATACGAGGGGAGGTCAAAAATTTCGCGGAATGGCAGGGAAGGGGGGTAAAAATAAACAAGTTATTATTTTTCCTTTTCAATATATTCTCTTTTAAGCCTAATACATTTATCACACCTCCCACAAAGTTTATTAGTTCCTTCTAAAGAAAATATTTTAGCAAGGCCTTCAAAATAGGCTGGAATTGCCTGTTCGTCGGCGGTAAATTTTCTTCCCCGAAGTTCTTTCTGCAGTTTTGGTAACAAATAGTAATTGAAAGGAGTCAGATCTGAACTATAATAGGGGTAGTACAATATTCCGTAGCCGTATTTCTATAGGGCAGCCATTGAAATGTGGCTCTTGAAAAAAGCAGTACTCCTCGAGTCCACTTTCCACCTCTATTTTCTTTGATCCTTTAATTTTCGTAGCAGGTTGGTATAGTATCCCCCTGTGATATGATGTCCTTTTTCTTTATAGTCGATCGTCAAAACCCCTTCTGAATCCCAAAAAATAGTGGCCATGATTTTTCAGCGGATTGTGGGACCTCGAACTTCTTAGGGGGTGAAGCGCCTTTACCATTCACTGCATTGAATTCTGCTTTAGTTCAGGCTCATAATGATGAACTCAAGTTTCGTCTTTAGTAAGAAGCCGGGTCAACAATTTATCTCTGTTCTCGCTACAGAGATCCAAAAGTCGCGTGAAAACTCGACGCGCTGTTTTTTCTGAAACGCTGAGAGTATTCTCGGCACCCATCTTGCGTTGATCTTAGACATGTCGAAATGTTCGTGGACGATATTCAAAAAGGTTGTACCTGATTCTCTAACCATTTTTGCGATTTGTTTCTTCTTTA
Organism: Chorisops tibialis; assembly: GCA_963669355.1. Lineage (NCBI taxonomy): Eukaryota > Metazoa > Arthropoda > Insecta > Diptera > Stratiomyidae > Chorisops > Chorisops tibialis. The sequence goes on from OY770262.1 coordinate 272,309,632, forward strand.
AACGAGCATCTTCTAGAACAAGTTTCTCCACTTTTTCGACGATTTTTGAGGAAGTGGCCTCAATCGGCCGGCCCGAGTGTTTATCATCTTCAAATGACTCTCTGCCTTTGCTGAATAAACTATGCCACTTATAAATCATTGTTTTTCCAGGACAAGAGTCCCCGTAAATAGATGACATTTCTTCCAAAATGATTTGTGGCGTTTTTCCTTGCTTGGTAAGGAACGTAATGACAGCACGAAACTCAATTTTATCCATAGTTAGCGTTTTCTTTCGGATGGACTTATTGATTTGACGATAACTAAAATGTTAGTGATTCGATTTGACAGAAACTTTGTATTTATAGCTGTATTGAGTGTTAGAATACCTCCAGGTAAAAATATTTTTGCCTCCCTTGTCCATCCCCTTCATTCCGTGAAATTTTTGACCTCCCCTCGTAGCTTAAAGGTTCAATATATTCCTTTAAGAAAAGCTATTTGGAAGGGCTCGCTATCAATAAAATGATCTAGGCGGCACTACGCTGAAGACAAAAGTGCGTCCAAAATCAAAGCCAACTTACATCTGCTCCAGAGTCCGCGTTGCTCAACAGTGTAATTTTTCATGGTGATTTAGTAATCCTTATTAAGCATTCCAGTAAAATTTGAAAGATGTGTCTTTTCAAGCATGGCCGTTATCTACTGTCAGAGATTGAGCGACCGTATTTGACAACCCTTTTAATACGAGAATGACCTCAGGGGCAGGGTATTGTCAATTATTTAACACTGAAACTGCAATTATTATCAATAGTTTCCGTACCTAGATTCAATATTTCATTTTGCAATTTACGTGAGTTTGGTTGAGGCTAATAACTTTTATATGATCACTTCAAAACTTTTAACATGACCTATAGATGATATCAGTTATATGTTTATTAAACGAATTGTTCAGTTAATAAACAATCATCACTATTATTACATTGCAAGTCCTAGGTGTGAAAAATTCTAAGAAATTCTGTGTAATTCATGTAAATTCATGAAACTGTACATTTCTATAAGTAGGGTAGATATATAGATAGAGGTGGCTGTCCTGACACAGGGGCGCTTAGATCATACGCTGATCCGTTGTGATGCCACTGGATCTCAGAAAAGACTCTTACTCGGTGAACCAACCAGAGCTCTCTATGAAGCGTTGAACACTCTTGGCTTTCCCATTTGCCAGATGGAGTGAGGCGTCTCCTTTTCCTAGAGAGATATGGGCCAGTGAATTATAGAAGAAGAATAATTTTTTTCTCTGCCTCATCCTTGCAGCTCCTGCAAAGATCATTAAAAGGAAGGCCAATCCTCTGAGCATGTCTTTATATTAGGCAGTGCCCTGCAACGACTCCTACTATGGAGTTGATCATCTGCCTGTTTAGTGAGAGCAGTCTACTAGAGCATTTTTGATCAGCACATGCCAAATCCGTGTGGTGGTATTATATGAACTACCGTTTGCCCATCTGTCGTTGCCTTTGCTAATCTCATCCAACTTAAGTTATAGCTTACAAATTGCGAGAGGCATGCTCTCTCAGCTTCTATTTCATAGATTGAATCTGCAGCACAGGCGGATGCTGAATTGTTCAGCCATCTCTCTAACAGACGCGCGACAATCAAGAACATTCTTGGATTTAGACATGACTGATTCCAGCGATTTAATAGCGGCCTGGCTATAACTGAAGAAGCCAATATCCTTAGTAGATAGCCATTTACCAAAATTGTGTTTTTGTATGGGAGGTGGTAGAAGGAGTATTCGAATTAAAACCACATTTTTTGACACTAATGAAATTTGTAATAGTATACTTTTCCCAAAATTTAAAGTTGATAGCTTTGACGGTTTTGAAGAAAAATTATGTAATTGCAATTCCGAAATTTTGTGCGTATGGGAGGGGTGCAAAGAATGAGGTGAAGTTGATAGTTTTTCCAAAATTGTGTCCAATTGTATATCTAGGGTATAGCCTAGTGGGCAGCGTGTTGGTTTTACAATGCGAAGGTCGTGAGTTTAAATCCCGGTCGACGTAATATTATTCCTGCACACTACCTGCTCGGTCATACCTTGGTTACCTCAATGTACTAAAATGAAAAATTCGTAGAAAGAGGGTTGTGCGAAGGGCTAACAACACATCCACAATAATAATGAAAAACATAACGGAATTATGATGAATTATCATGTGATACTCTAGATGAAATAGGAAAAAGTTTATTGTCCCGGAAAATATGTCTTCTCAAATTCGTTCGAATAGTAAATAGTGACTTTTGTATGGGAGGTGGTAAAAGCAGAGGGGGGAATGTTGTAATTTTTGTATGTAACACCGAACGTAGTATACAAAATGTTGCATGCTGAATTTAAGGTTTGTTGCTTTCATAATTTTCGAGGAAATTGAACAATTTTTGTTTGATTTTATGGTATTTGTGTGGGAGGTGGCAGAGAAAGTAGGAGATTTTGGATGATTTTGAATCTGATTATCAACATCCTAATCACATTGCTTTGTTACAATTTTAAAGTCGATAGCTCTCATATGTTCTTGAATTTCCAAAACAAAAATTTGTATGGGAGGTGGTAGAAGGAGTGAAGTGAAGGCAATGTCTTTTTAAGCATTTATTGAAATTATCAAGGGACAAATTTTGGTAAAATTTTAACTTTCTACTTCTCCCAGTTTTTATGAAAATCGATTAAACGCATTTACCAAGATTCTGCATTTGTATGGGAGGGGGTAGAAGAAGTATTCGAATCAAAACATGTGATTAACACATTTATAATAGCATACTTTTCTCAAATTTTAAAGTTGATAGCTTTCACGGTTTTGAAGAAAAATAATTTAATTGAAATTTCGTGAAATTTGTATGGGACGGGGTAGAAGGAGTGAGGTGAAGTTGATAGTTTTTCCAAAATTGATTGCAATTATAATAAAATTAATTATGACAAAAATTGGTTCTTTTAGCTTTGTTAATTGCAATACAAACCGAATAAATGCATTTTTGAAAATTGTGCATTTGTATGAAAAGTGGTAGAAGGAGTAAGGGAATCAGATCTATATTTTTTGAGGTAATGATATTTATATCGTTATCAATCAATCAATCAAATTCCTGTTAAGACCCTCTATAGGGGCATAGGACAGAAACAACTCTCTTCCACAAGGCGCGATCCTGAGCATTGGCTTTAAGCTGTTGCCAGGACTTGTTTATTCCTCTGGCCTCCTGCTCAACTGCTCGCTTCCATGTGTTACATGGTCGACCAACCCGACGTCTTCCTTGAGGGTTATAATCCAGAGCCTGTTTTGCGATGTTTCGCTCTGGTTTCCTCAAAGTAGTATATCGTTATACTATGACCTAATTTTCAAGTCAATAACTGAAATGGTTTCTGAGAAAAATCAATTTCTTTAAATTTCGAAATTTCATGAAATTTTTATGGGAGGGAGTAGAAGGAGTAGGGGGATGTGATCCGTTCACGAACTTAAAGTTACTTTTTTGAGGTACCGTTTTGACCGTTAAAGCGAACCCCACCAACCACCGGCCGATAGCCTTTAGTTCAGTGTTTTCGAAAGTAATGGAAACTGTTGTGAATCGCGAAATTGCTCAATATCTCGTAAATAACCAGCTAATCGATGATCGTCAGTATAGATTCCACTTTTGAAGGTCGACGGGAGATCTTTTTGTCTCCTTGACAGAATGTTGGAACTTATGCATATAAACAAGGGGAAGGTCATTCCAGATTTTTTGACAGCGTTTGGCATAAATGTCTCATGGTTAAGCTTAGGGCCATATATGTTAATGCTTTCCTTGCTCATTCGATAGAGTGTTTTCTCTCTGGACGTATTATACGAGTAGTACTAGATGGCGTTACTTCTTCTTCCTTCCCAATAGGTTGCGGCGTTCCACAAGGCACTTTTTTCTCTCCAACTTTTTTCAACGACCTTCTTTCGTTCTCTCAATCCAATCCATAGTTTTGCGGATGGCAGTACTCTAGATAACACCTAACAAGCATTCTATTGTTTTCCAGGGAATGGAGTTGTTCCGATCGCTGAACTGAGATCTCAGCTTAATCTCGGAATGTGGCGGAGAAAAGAGAGTAGGGTTCAACGCCTCCAAAATTTAGGCCTGTCATCTATACCTTAAACGTGATGTTCGAGGGCTATCTCCCAATGTGACCTTTGGTGGCGCACATCTTTGCACTTCTGATATCTTCACACTTCTAGGCTTTAAAATTAATGACCACTTGGATTGGCCTCAGCACATCTTTGATGTTGCTCTCGACGCTTTGATAAGTTTTGGTATTCTTCGAAAGAGCAAAACATATTTCACGCCAAACGGTCGTATTCGCAAACATGCATTCCGACTGATTGGAGACGAGACCATCTCCGTTTTCTGTCGATTTTCTTAACATCGCAGAAAGCGTTTATTATCGCTACTTCCATAGTAAATGCAGTGCGGAACTAAGCGCACTCATTCCTCCATTCTGCACTTGTCCGCGGCATACTCGCCAGCCAAACTGAATGCGCACGATCACACCGTCAAACCCTTGCCTTCTCGTACAGTGAAATATGGACAGTCATTCATTTCCAGAACGTCAAGACTTTGGAACAAATTACCAACCGCAGTATTTCCCAGCGTCTATAATCTGCAGTGCTTCAAAGCAATGTCCACGGTGACTTTCGTCTTTCGTCTCTCTGCACCCAAATTAACCCAACTTCAATTCTTTTCTTCAATTCCTATTCCTACATAGCTGTGCATAGCATTATGGGGTGATCCCCTAAGTTATACTCGATACCTTAAAAAAAATGAAGCGTAAAATTCGGCAAAATTCATTAAAAAAGAATGATACACGTAATACAGTGCATTTACTCGTATCTACGCTGAATTGCCCTTTTGGAATGATTAAGAAAATGCGCTTTCTAAAATTTTTTTCATTAGGCTTCAAGCCTCGCTGAAATAAAGCAACTTAAATTACATTTAATGCTAAATTTTTTTAATGGTTACTGCTTGCTTAAAAGCGCTTGTAAAACCCTTTTAGGTGCCTCATTTATTGCTGAGAAAGTTGTTTTATACTCGTACATATACGAAACGCACTTCATTGGCATTTGCTGTGTATGTGATTCCATACATTACTACTACTACTTATATGGCGCTACAGCCCGAATCGGACCTGATATTCAGGTTCCTTAACATTTTTCATTACTTATTGTGGAAGGGTTGTTAGCCCTTCGCACAACCGTCTTTCCACGAATTTTTCATTTTCTTAGATTGAGGTGACCAAGGTATACCCAAGCAGGCAATGTGCCGGAATTATATGTTGCGGTGGCCGGGATTTCAACTCACGACCTTCGCATTACAAGACCAACACAGTACCTACTAGGCTATACCCTAGCTGATTCCATACATTACGTCATTTAAATTTTTCTCGGAATCTTTTGCTAGTGTAAAAGTATTCTAGTATATATATCAAAAAAAATTTTGAAATCACTTAATCTAAATTTTTAATGGAATTTTTGTCAATTTGATTCAAAAAGTGTGTATAAAATTATTCGATCCCGCTTTTGTTAAATGTAATTTACAGCGACTTTCTTGGAACAGAGTAGAACAGTAGTACAATACAGAATAACAATACTAAATCTTTTTCGAACACTTTAAGCTATTGACTTGAAATCTGTTACGTGTTATTTCTAGTAGAAAAACATAACAGGACTACGATTGCGCGCAAAGCCCAATCGTGCGATACTCCAGATAAAAGAGAAAAATCGTTTGATTTTAAGAAATTTTGTAGGGGAAGTGGTGGAGGGGGTAACGACATTGAACTAATTTTTTCACATAACACTAGAGTTGCCATCAAAATCTTTTATACAACATTAAGGATTCAAAAATTTTATAGGTACTAAGAAAATTAGTGTATTGGATTTAGTGAAATTGTGCAGTTTGTATGGGAGGTGGTAGAAGGAGGGGCGAGTTCTTAATGATTTTTTCAGAAATAACTAAGAACATCATGTTTTTGTCATGTTTTCAATTACAGATCAGTAGCATTGATACTTTTCAGGAAAATCGACTTTTTGTAAAGTTGTGAAATTGTGTCAGATTGTTATGGAAGGGGTAGAAGGAGTGAAACTAATCGTCTAATTTTGTTTGGTTTTTTCTAATTACAACTCGATAAATTTTATACGCATTGAGTAAATTGATTTAGAGAATTTAATGAAAAAGTACAATTTGTATGGGAGGTGAAAAGAAGGAGAGGACTCGCATAATTTTTATACAGTAGATTGAAATCATCATAAAAGTAATATATTCCAAATTTCAGATCAATAGCTTTAATACTTTTTGAGTAAATGCGTTTATTGTCAAATTGCGAAATAGTGTCATTTCGTATGGGAGGGAGTAGAAGGGGTGTAGCGATTTGGCCCGTTCACGAACTTGGCCTTTCCTTTTCGTCAAAAACGACGTGTACGATTTTTGAACTTTCTAGCTCAAAGCGTTTTCAAGCTAGAGAGCGCACAGACGGACGGACATCCGGTTTTGAGATTTTCGAGACACAACAAATATTTCTGTACCTTTAGCGCCTTTGTGAGAGCATTATTTCTTGGTGTTACAAACTTTAGAACAAACTTATAATATTTAAATTCCATCTAGAGTATAAAAACGAGAAAAAATCGCAGCTTTTTATGATATTTATCCACAATTCCAAAAGCTATTAATTATTATAAATTTTAAAATTAATATTTTTCTTATTATTACAGCTACTTCATCTCTTTTGCCTTATCTAACAATTCACATGCAATCGGTTGGTTTAACTGTGGAAGAAATTGCTATAATATATTTAGCTTTGCCGTTTACTACTTTCTTAAGTCCACCGATAACAGGTAAGTTCAATATTCAATTAGTTAACAAAAAAAAAAGCAGAAAAACTTTAGAGTATTTTTTAGTTCTCTTTAATATGCAAATTTCTCTTCTGTTTTTATTACAGAACTAATGTATTTAATGATTGTTAATAAATTATAAAATTAAAATTAAAGTAAACTTTGGAATCCCCTCCAATTTTCTGGTCATTGTCAGACATTTTTGTAAATAAACAATGCAATATTATCATACTGATAGTTTTTCAATGAGAAATTAGAATTGAAAAATTTTCAAAATTATGGAAAACTCCATAATGGTTATCGTAACTAACTTTACGATTACGATATTTATAATGCATAGGCTACATACATGCTAAATAGACGATATTTGTATTTCACCGAGCATTCGACACCTACATAGGTGTAGCCTAGTGGGTAGCGTGTTTGCCTACAATGCGAGGGTTGTGAGTTTAACTCCCGGTCAACGTATAATTCTACCACTCTGCCACGCGGGAGTATCTGAAGTTTCATAGAAAAAGGATTGTGCGAAGAGTTAACAAATTGTCGGCCAAATTTTATTTTTAAATGTTTACATCTTCGAAATTACTTACCATAAGAAAATCATATTTTGGGATCATTAAGGTGGCATACAGATCTACCGGAATCAGAATCAGCTTAGAGGGAGGCTAATTATTGTAAGGGGGGAGGGTCAGGGAGCGTAAAGGAAACACTTAAAAATGAATATCTCGACTATCTCTTAAGTTATATAATTGAAAATTGAAACATATATTAAGCTATACTGGCGAAATATAAGAAAAATATAAAATTTGGTCGTAGCAGTAGTGGGGGGAAGCATTTCAAAAATTTTAAACCGTTATATCTCAAAACTGAGTTTAGAAATCAAATCGAAAATTCGTCAAATTGTAGAGCTACATAGTCTTTAATTTTGGTAAAATTTTAAGTAAGGGGGTGTAAGGGAAGTGAGGTGGTAAGCAAAACTGTCGAAAATGTTGAGTGATTTTTTTAGGGCTCTGGTGAAAGATGCATGTGGATACGTCTATTTCTGTCGTTGTCGAAACTAATGCTTATTTTGAGGATAAATCCAAATCGTTCTATAAAAATGGCATCGAAATGTTTGAGCGGCGCTGAAATGATTGTATCACTCTAGAAGGAGACTATGTTGATGAATAAAGTGGAATTTTGCCAAAAAAAAAAAACGTTTTTCTTAGTGAACTCGGAACTTTTTGATCGTTGTGCTAGGTATATGGCATTTGACACATTCCTTGACTCGTGTGTTGTGTGCCACTAACCGTTTGGATGAGCGATATATGGTGTAGTACTTAATTACTCTGCGGCTCTGGTGTATCTTTCGCTTGAATTTTGGTTTTCATAAACATTCATAATTACTACCGATAAATAATATAATATTTCTTTTATAGGGTTCTTGGTGGATAAATTTGGGAAATATAAGCCGGTAGTTGTCATGAGTTTACTCTTGAACGCGCTTTTTCATCACTCCTTACTCTTCATTCCTCAACAAGAAATACCTGGAGTAATGCCCGCAGCTTACGTAATGCGCCATCCGGAAACAGGAAAAATTGAAGTAAGTTTTATTATTTTGAAATGGTATTTTTAGCGTTACCACCGTGACGATCAATTAATGTTGAAAGATAATGTGGTTGTTATCATGGCTTGCTCTAGATTTCTTAGTGGCCCAGGCAAAATGTCGTGCAACTTTGTCATGATTTTTATACTCTAGATTAAATTTGAGAGTATTATAAGTTTGCTCTAAAGTTTGTAACGCTACGAAATAAGGCTCGGAGAAAAAATTAATGATACAGAAGTTAATATTATCATTCAAAAATCTCAAAACCGGATGTTCGTCTGTCCGTTCATCCGTCTGTTCACTCTCTAGCTTGAGAACACTTTGAGCTAGAACGTTCACGTTGCTTTTGACAAAAAATAAGGTCAAGCTCGTGAACGGGCAAAAATCGCTCCACCCCTTCTACTCCCTCGCATATAACATGACGCATTTTCGAGATTTGACAGTAATCCAATTTTCTAGAAAAGTATAAAAACTATTGATTTGAAATTTAGAATGTATTATTTTTATACCAATTTCAATCTACGGTATACATTTTTTGAATCCGCTTATTCCTTCTACCACCTCTCATATAAATTTTATTTTTTTATGAAAAGTATTTTATGAAAAAGTGCAAACCAATTTACTCAGTATGTATAAAATTTATTGAGCAGAAATTTTGCACAAAATATTTATTTAGAATTATCAATAAGACAAAAAAAAATTAGATGATTAACTTCACTCCTTCTACCCCCTCCCATACAATATGGCACAATTTCACAACTTTTCGAAAAGTATATTTTTCTGAAAAGTTTGAATACTACAGATCTGCGATTAAAAACTTGTCAAATGTATGATGTGTATAGTTATTTCTGAAAAACGCAATAAGAACTCCCCACTCCTTCTACCACCTCCCATACAAACTGCACAATTTGACTAAATTTAATTCGCTGATTTTCTAGTATCTAATATATTTTTGAAGCTTAAATTTTCAATAAAATATTCTGATAGCAACTCTAGCATGATGTGAAAAAATTGGTTCCCCTTCTACCACACCTCATACAAAATTTCTTAAAATCAAAAAATGTCTCTTCATCTAGAGTATCGCATGATTGGGCCTTACGCTTAATCGTTGTCCTGTTATGTTTATTTCTAATCTAAACATTACCTACATTTTATCCGAAGAACCAACCAATTAACGGATGATTCGAATTACTGTCACGTTCAGAAAATTTAACACTAAAATCTATATTATAATAATATGTTTCCAGAACATCACAAACGACCTTTCTTTTATGTTTTGGTAGGAATTTCCTAACTTTAATTGCTATGTCGTTAATACTAAAAAATTCTAATACATTTTTTCAATTTAATGAAATAAGGGAGGGACCTATACTTGCAAGAGGAAGGAGTAAGATGATAGAAAGGAAAAAATTACTACATATCTCGGTTGCATTTGAAAATGGAAACCAGCAAGTTGACACATACCATATATTAAGCTATACTAGCGGAGAAAAAGGGAGTTATTGGAGCATTTTAAAATATAACACTGTTCAAAATTTGCATGCAGTGTATCTCAAAAACTACACCCAGAAAAATATATATGATATATTATAAATTTCAAATCATTAGCTCTTCCAAGAAAATTTGATTTATGTAAATGATTGAAAATGAGTTATTTTGTATGGGAGGGGGTAGAAGGGGTGGAGTGATTTGGACCATTCACGAACTTCTATTCTAATGGAATGGTTGTTAGCCCTTCGCACAACCCTCTATCAAAAAATTTTAATTTTCGTAGATTGAGGTAACTAAGGTATACCCAAGCAGGTAGTGTGCTAGAATTATGTGTCGACCGGGATTTGAACTCACGACCTTCGCATTGTAGACCAACACGCTACCCACTAGGCTACATCCTAGCTAGTTCACGAACTTGACCTTACTTTTTCGTCAAAAATGAAGTGTACAAAATTTGAACTTTCTAGCTCAACGCGCTCTCAAGCTAGAGAGCGCACAGACGAATGGACGGACGGACAGATGGACGGGCGGACGGACCAACATCCGGTTTTTAGATTTTTCAGCGACAACAAGTATTTCTATACCCTTGGCGTCTCTGTGCGAGCATTATTTCTTGGCGTTACAAACTTTAGAGCAAACTAAAAATACTCAGATTCTATCTGGAGTATAAAAAGGAACAAACGTTTAAGATATTGCACATGGTATTCTGTTCGTTAAGTAAGCCTGTTCGTACTGATTTGTAAAATTTGGCATTCTTGATAAAAATTTTAGTCAATTTCTTGTTGCGATTATGCTATCCCAGTTTTTTAGTCGCAAATACTTGACATGCAACGCGAATCGAAATCACTAAATTAGAGCGTTAGTCGTATTTTGTTTAAAAAGAAAGATGAGCAATTACAAGTATGCATTGCCCATATAAAATATTTATGTAGGTGATGTTTTGTCCGGGCAATAATTTTAAGCAGTAAAATTATCTCGTAATGCTACAAGACTGCTTTCCGATATCGCATTTGAGCTTTTTTCTGAAAATAAATATTTTTATAAATTTCTACACCGATATTTTCAGGTTTGGTGGTCACCATGTCCGAGTCGTGAGTGTCCTGAGGAAGAGGAAATCGATCTAGTAGTTGATCAATGTCTCGATCACTGCTTACTTTTGGAGCAAAATCCCAGAATCGAGCTAGTACCGCCGCCAACTAATGCACCCATTATTGATCCACCTGATGTTGGTGAAATTGATGACCTCGGTTTCCACGTAAGCAATAAAAAACATAAAGATCCTTCCACATATAACAGAAGTAAGCTACATGACGCACCGACTACTACTCCACATCCACTGCTTAATAGTAAGTATTATGACAACATTTGTATTTTATTTTGAAAATTAATTACTAAATTAATTAATAGAAACGTTTCTAAATCATATACGGTTAAAAAACGATGAGTCTAGTGATGAAAGCTGGCTTCTTGCTGACGGTGACGACGCAGCCTTCTTCCTATTGGATATGCATCCAGATCTAGCCGACCCAATTGAACAATTGGGAATGGAAATAGAACCGGACGATAATGAAACTGTGACCGACTTTAAGCAAAGATTCGGTGAAAAACTCTTGTGGGATTCTGGAGTTAATGTATCAGCTCTCGAGGAAGAAGATCTTCGTTGCGGCGGACTTGTTACGCGATCGAATATGTCAGGAAAATACAATTTACGATTAAGCGAGTTAGCAGCAGATTGTATGGTACAAAAATGCAGATTTCGACAAAATGGGCCAGCTATTTGCCCACCCGACTATAAAGAGAGCGACGATACTGTTTTTTGGTTATATTTCCTATTGAGATTCTTAGCAACGACCATGTTGTCGGCTGGAGTGACTATAATGGATCCGATAGCTCTAACAATGATCGAAAAATATGGCGGTGATTTTGGCCGAGAACGACTTTTCTCGAGCATTGGAATGGCTATATTTTCACCCATCACTGGTATTCTTATCGATTACACCTCCAGAGGATTGGGATATACTGACTATTCAGCCGCATTTTATACCTACGACATCCTACTTATTATATCAACTATCTCGGTAATTTTAATGCCATTGGGAGAGAAATTACCTGCTGATAATGTCTTCCGGGATCTATGGAATTTAGTAAAAATGCCTCATGTCATTACGTTTATAATGTTCCTTTTCGCGTTGGGAAATTTCTGGGGATTCATTGAGAGTTTCTTATTTTTGTACTTGAAGGAACTGGGTGCTCCTAATTATTTATTGGGTATAAATTTAACATTTTAAAACTCATCAACACAATATTCATTTTTATTTTATTTGATAATAGGTATTACAATAACTGTTGGTACTGTGAGCAGCATTCCCTTTCTGTACGGAGCGGAGAAAATAACTAGGATATTTGGACATGTCAATTTAATCATAATTGCATTTTTCTCACATGCTGGACGTTTAGTTGGCTATTCTTTTATTGAGTAAGTTTGAAAATAATTATACTGCGTATCACTAATACGCAATGAATAACTCGTTTAAATACTTAAGCTAAAAATCGCTTGGGAAAAGAAAGCTCTGCATTTGTACGTCTTAACAATTACACTAATTCTATTTTAGACTGCAAATTTTTCAGCCGGTTTTGTTTTGGTATTTTTATACTCAAGATAAATAAACTGGTAACAAATCGGGTGCCACTTTATTATTCTTGGGACAAGTTGAGAATGCATGGAAAGTCAATTTGCAGGTTAGAGTGGTTTGGGAAGACTAAGTGAAAGGTGTTCTAGGGAAGGGCTGTTGTCAATTTAACACATAAGTCCGAATACTATAAATAGCACCACTACATATAATCAATATTTCATTCGTTTATTTATGCAAGTTTGGGTTTTTATGAGTGGAGGGGGGATGATTGATAGTAAGGGTGGATAGATGTTAATAATTTTTTAATTGATTGCTTAAATTACATCCAATATTCTCTGCATAGAATATCAGTTTCATAGACGAAGTTGTATAGAATTTTCATAAAATTCGGTGTATTTTACATTCACGAAACCAAACATTTGTATGGGAGTGGGTAGAGAAGGTAAGGGAATCGTAAAATTTGTGATACTATTTTATTTTGTTTCTCTTGTAAGGTGCTCGTACAAAATTTCAAGTTCGTAACTTTAAAAAAATTATTATAAAATTTGTTAGGGGATTTATTGAAATTGGTCGAAATCATGCTTTTGTATGGGAGGGGGTAGAATGGTAAGCGCGATCTAGAAACTTTTGGACGAAATTTCGTTTCAACCATTTTTAAAAGAGCTTGTGTAAAATTTCAAGTTAATTGCTTTTAACAGGTAGGTGATAATTGATTTTTGGTTTTTAATGGTCGAAAAAATAATTTTGTATGGGAGGGGATAGAAGTTTTGAAGGTTACCAGTTAATATTTCATACTTTTAGAGATTTTTATTAAATGCATTTTGCAATTTTTAAGTTTCTACCTTAAAATTTCATTCAAAAATTTTCAGTTTTTGTTTTTTTCCATTGCACATGAAACACCTTGTGAACATTAGACCAGGAGGATCGATGCAAAACAATTGTGGAACAAATTATTATTTTTTTCTATGTATGTCAAATAGATGCAAAATTTAAACTTCATAACTTTTACTAGAACCCTAAAAAAATCAAAAATCTTTCCCTCCCCCTCCAACCTGACATTCATCAAAATTTGGATAATGGAGCTCACTTACCCAATTAACAGTCCACCCAAAAACAAACATTCTACCTTTAACGGTCTCGGAGATATGGGTCCATATGTAAGGCGTACGGCGGAACAATTTTTTTTTTGCATTTTTAAGGTAATTTAGTCACGAAACGCGAAAAAACAAAATTCCAGGGTAGCAATTTTTTTTTCTGTGTCGATCACAATACTTTATTATTAGTATAATAAAGTAAAATTAGTTTATATTTCAAGTTTGTCTCACAAACCCTTCTATATATACATGTTGGTTTTCAGCTTCCTAGCTAGAATCATTTTCGGTTTTAGTACTGCCCCTTAACCCTTCAGCTGAGGGTACATAAATATTTGCTGTCACTGAAAAACTTCGATTCCGAGTAACCGTCGACCCCTCTATCTGACCGTCTGTCTGTCTGTTTACAACATAACTCTCGAACGCTTCGACTTATCTTTCTAAAACTTGTTTTATATCATTTTCAACAAAAAAAAAAGAAACTTTAAGCTCGTAAACGAGCCACACCCCCATCCTTCTACCCCATTCCACTCAAATTTAACGAAATTAGTTTTTCTCCGAAATTCGTCGATAGCTTAAACTTGAAAAATAGGTCAATATTGGTTATATCGATCCGATCCGCTCACTGCTTCTACCCAAAAAGAACGAATTTTTAACGAAATATTTTTTTTTTATAATCGCAATCAATTTAAAAAAAAAATATCAACTTCACCTCACTCTTTCTACCCCCTCCCATAACAAATTCACGAAATTTTAATTAAATTCTTCTTCTTCGAAACTGTCAAAGCTATTGACTTGGAATTTTGAGCAAAGTATAATAATGCAAATACAATTACCGTGTTGATCCTTGTACTAATTTGAAATGCCACCTTCCACAAATGCAAAATTTGGCAAATGTATTATATCGATTTCCATGAAAACTAGAAAAAGAAGAAATCTCAAATTTTTCCAAAATTTGTATTGCAATAAATGGCAAGAAAAAATCAACTTCGCCTCACTCCTTCTACCCCCTCTCATACAAATTTCTATATTAGAAAATCAAGAAAAACATTTCTCATTCAATCATATGAGAGCTATTAACTTTAAATTGGAACAAAGCATGGATATAGAGATGTTGATGAGCAGTTTCAAAATCTTTCACTTTCTTAGTCACCTTCCATATAAATGACACAGTTTTAGAGAAACAATGTCCAATTTCCTTGGAAATTATAAAAGGTACAAACTTTTTAAATTCAGCACAAAACATTTTGCATTTTTTTTGTATTATTATTTGAGGAACATTTGGGAATTTTTATTTCCAAGGTTTACTCCTCTAGCGTCGTACTTTATAAAGGTCACCATTAATGTAGTACGTATATTTGCGAACAATAGGGATAAATCCCCTTGCAGCCATCAATATCTTGAAATTTGTCCAAAACATGACCAGTGCAAATTACAATACCAATACTGTAATAGGATACGGAACCGACAGCTAGATGAACGATTAAATCCCCCTCCTCCTGCCACATTCGCCAAAGACCACATATAGGATACGGAGCCGACAACAAAAGCATTTTTTATACTACGATCGGTGTTATACACAAAAATTATAAACCTCCCCCCTCTGCTTTTACCACCTCCTAAGTCACTATTCACTATTCGAAAGAATTTGAGATGACATATTTTCCGGTACAATAAACTCATTCCGATTACATCTAGAGTATCGCATGATTAGGATTTACGCCCAGTCCTATGTATACAAATATGTTATGTTTTAAGTATTAAAGTTGTTTATCATTAGATTTTTTTTTTGCAATAAACTAACAGAACTGTGTACAATTGTTTTGCTCTTCAATACATGTATTCCTCAAAAATCCAAATCCACCGAAATTAGAGAGAATAAGTATACATATATTAATAACCAAAGATGGGTTTCCCCCCTCTTCCCGTGCGTACGGACCTGTCACAAATCATCGACATGATTGAAGAATGGGGCCTCAGTATCATTCACCACAGATGATAATGCTATGACTATGCTCTTTGCTTATCTGGAATTATAGGACTGCAACCAAGAATAAAAGATAAAAAAACTGTATAAACAGGTGTCTTGTGGTGTCTAAAATGAGAGTGAGAAAGTATTTCACTAAGGACGGCAATGGTGTATCGGTAAAGACCATAAAGATGGTTCCGAGTTGATTGAATTTCTTCACTATAATTATTGCAATGCGATGTAATATACGGAAGTAATATTAAATTATTGAAATAATATTTAATACTAGCTGTACTTCACCCACGGCCTTCGATCGGTCAAATATTATAAAAAAAATAATCTTTTAAAAAACGATATCTTTATCTGGAATCGCACCCCGATCTGACCGCACGTTAGGCGAGCATTCTTAAGCCACGGACGTTGATAAGCTTAACTTGTCAAAATGTAATGTTGATTTTTTTATATGGAGAACACTTAAACCCTTTTTCGGGGGGCTTAGGGTGTAATATTTTTTGAAAGTTTTCATAGTACTTTCATGTTTCAAAGAAATTAAAAAAAAAAAAACAGATGTCTGTAGATCCTACCAATTGGTCTGGGAATTTCCATCAGCCATTTACATCCGAGCATATTATATTAAATACATACATAGAAAAAAAAGAAGACAATAGAGAAGATATTGTCCTAGAATCGGATAGGTACATCTGCTGCGTTCTACGCTGGAAATATGATATTTTTACTGTAGTCAAATATAAAAAAAAAAAAAAAATTTTGAAAAAAAAGTATATTGCTGAAATATAAACTGGGCCGCACGCACGTAGAGCGAGCACTCCACTACTAAGCCACCAAAGCCGATAGACTTATCTCGCCAATATGTAGTCATCTACCTAATGTTTACATTTTTTTTTTGATACGGGGTAACCCTTTAAGCTCTTTTTCGGGGGCTTAGGGTGTAGTATTTTTTGGATCTGAAATTTTTTCTAATACTTTCATGTTTTAAAAATTTAATTAAAAAAAAAACCGCATGTCTGTAGTTGCTGCCGTTTGTTTTGGGAATTTCCATCAGCCACTTATATCTGAGCAAATCTATTAGATTCAGAACGCTACATCTTTCTTCTTCATATATCATCTGTACTCAAGGCCCTTTAATTCGAAAAGACTCTAAAAATAAATAAAAACATAACAGAATTGATGATACTCTAGATGAAATGAGAAAGAGTTCAATGTACCGGAAAATATGTCACCTCTAATTCTTTCGAATAGTTAATAGTGACTTTTGTATGGGAGGTGGTAGAAGCAGAGGGGGGCGGTTTGTAATTTTTGGATATGACATCTAATGTGGTATGCAAAATATTTCGTGCTGAATTTAACGATTGTAGCTTTCATTATTTTCAATTGGACATAGTTTTCCTGGAATTGGAGCATTTGTATGGGAGGTGGTAGAGGAAGTGGAGGTGCTTAGAAGATTTTAAAACTGCTTATCAACATCATTATCGCCAGGCTTTCTTTTAATTTCAAAGTTTATAGCCCTCATATATTCGAAGGAGAAATGTTTTTTTTGAATTTATAATACAGATATTTATATGGGAGGGGGTAGAAGGAGTGAAGCTGAGCTGATAATTTTTTCTAGCATTTCTTGCAACTATTAAAAAACAAATTCTGGCAAAATTTTAAGTTTGTATTTTTTCTAGTTTTAATGGAAATCGATAAAATGCATTTAACAAAAATTATGCATTTGTATGGGAGGGGGTAGAAGGAGTGTACGGATCAAAACACATTTTTTTCTCGTTATTGATATTTCTATTTTTATACTTTATACAAAATATCAAGCTGATAGTTTTAACATTTTCGAAGAAAAATAACTTAATTTAAATTTCAAAATTTCGTGAAATTTGTATGGGATGGAGTAGAAGGATCACCACACTCCAGTTGATAATTTTTTCAATACTGATTGCAATTATAATAAAATTAATTCTGGCAAAAATTCGTTTTTATAACTTTGCTAGTTTCAATGAAAATCGAAAAAATGCATTTTTCAAAATTATGCATTTGTATGGGAGGAGGGTGAAGGAGTGAAGAAATCGGCTCAATATTTTGTGACGGAAATGATATCTACATCATTATACTTTAACCCAAATTTAAAGTCAACAGTTTAAATAGTTTCGAAGAAAAATCAATTTCTTGAAATTTCGGAATTTCGTGAAAATTGTATGGGAGAGGGTAGAAGGAGTGGGAGGATGTAAATTCGAAAATTGAATAGATTTACGTATTTCTAAACTAAGTATATTCACTTTTATAAATTTTAATAAAATATTGTATAACCTTTTTTATAGGAATGCATGGTGGTGCTTTCCTTTTGAAGCAATGGAAGCGCTTTCCTGTCATCTTATGTGGGTTGCAGCCGCTACTTACTGTTCTATCTTAGCGCCGAAAAATTTGCTGGCGACTCTTATTGGAGTTTTAGGAATGGCTCACTTTAGTTTAGGTAAGCAATCAAATCAATCATATTAATTCTCTAATGCATTCTTATATTCGTATGAATCAAATAAGGAACTTCGCCAAAGACACACTTATTATTTTAGTAAAACTAATGCTACTAGTCAGAGAAATTTCTAAAATATTCAAAACTAATTCATTGACAATCCGTGGCTTTACGCCCAATCAAAATTCTGTTCTGTTTGTTTTATCATTTAGTTTAACATCCATAATAATAATCAAGAACCAAGGAGGATATATAATAAGGAGCGACCATGACCAGGCTTGTAAGAAAATGGAAATGAAAGTATTTCTCTCCCTAACTGGCGAAGTACTCGAAATTTTTCGAAATAATCGTTTCGCTATCTTTGTCTGGCACACTTAAGCCTATTACAACTAAATCTTTCCCGCGTTCAATTGTCCGAAATAATTGTCAAATTTTCGAAAGAATTGTTTCGCTATTCTTGTTTGACATACTTAAACCCAATGCAACTATTTCTGTCCCGCGTTAAATTGTCCGTTGCTAAAGTTCTTAGCTTAGACACGACCCAAAAACTAATAAAAATTTAAAAAAATAAAGATTTCAGAAATAAAACAGTAAACAAAAAAAATTCCATCGTACTGAAAATTACTTTATTGCTGACTGAATATTAGCAACCAAGAGAGAACACAAATTATGATATTTTTTTTTTAAAGTTTGAAGTCTTGGACACAATTTTCGAAAATTTCCGAATCAAAAAGTATTCCCACATGAGACAGCCTACCAGGCACTCCACTTTATATATCCTCCTTGGCAAGAACTGTGAAAATATTTGAAGTCATGTAACGTAGGTAACTAAGTTTTGGCGAGATAATTTCGTCGGTGTCAGTAGTTCAGTGGATTTTTTTTTATCATGTAACTAAAGTCAAATTATCGTAATTTCAAATAATGTTGATTCCATGCTTGAGATGAAAAAAAAAAATGCTTTTTCAACGGGTTGTGTGGCATTGTGTATACTATTATAATTTCTGTTATTCCTAGAAATATCATTTAAATTATTCCAAAACAATTTTATTGTATTTTTATTTTTTACTCGTCCGTATAGGTCGCGGAAGTGGATCTTTTTGCGGTGGATTATTAATTAGTCACTTCGGAACTAGAGAAGCATTTAGGTATATGGGATTGATTGCCGTAGTGGGCGGAATTGCTTATGGAACTCTACATCTTGCATGGCTTCGTAAATTCGATCATCAGCCAGACGAAAGAGAAGATCAGGAAGGCATGGAAAATGGAGAAACTGATAAATTGACAGAACCTGCAACAAAAGATCAAGGAACAACAATGTCGCTTGAACGTTTAAGTCTAATGATCAAATACAACCAAATTGGAAGCTTAACATCTCTTCCCAGAGGATCGAGGGTAATGATTTTTTTTTTTATTCAGAATAATTATATTTAATAAGGGTTCCTTACTGGGATATTTTAAAGCTCTATACAATATAAGAAAATTATTTCATTTCATATGTGATTATTAAATGATCCGTTCACTGCGGAAATCGATTAACTCCATAAAACGAAATGTGAAGAAATGCGATGAAATATTGTATATTGTTTTTTAAGATTCCCTTCATAATATAAATTCAAATAAATATTGTATTGTAGAATGCAAATATAAAGATGTAGCTTTCATCTAATTTATTAAACATATAAAAAGCTATGACTAAACCAAGTGCTTTGACACTTAAATTTAAAATATTTCAAAAGTGAAGTTAATCGACTTGTGCAGTGAACGGCTCATATTTGACGTCAATAATCAAAGAACACAAGAAATACTTTGAAAGTAGAAAGCTTTTCATATATTTTTTTATTAAGTTTAAATTTAAATTGAATTAAATCAAGGAATTAAAATGCCGTGTCTTCAAGGATCTCTTAAACATAACGTTCCGACATCGATCGCTAATATGTCCTTAAATGGCGTACAGATTTCACCTTCTGCAAACTTTATGTTACTAGGCGTAAAATTTAATTCGCCTTGATTGGAGCCAATATATCTACGAAGTCGCTCTTGGTGCTCCGAAACTTCTAGATAAAGATTTCCGGATTCTACACTGTTACGCTTTATTATTCGTGACGTTTCGGTCTCTGCTGAAACCTTTATCAAACACCACAGTTTGATAAAGGTCTCAGCAGAGACCGAAACGTCACGAATAATAAAGCCTAACAGTGTAGAATCCGGAAATCTTTTCTTTTAACTACACTAAAGTTATTGAAATTTAAATAACCACATGGGCAGCTAACAGGTACAATTAAAATGATGTCCGCGTATACCCAAGTTACATATATAGTTTAGATTAGATTTAGTTTTTATTCAGTTTGATCATGATATAAGAATCTTGTATTTGTATAGTGATAGCATTTATAATACCTTCGAACAATATAGTTGCGATCAAATTGAATTTGATCGTCTCTGTAGCACAACATTATTTATTTACACAAACATCGTTTTAAAATAATGAAACTAACTTTGATTCTAAATTTATTTCAGGCTGATATTCATGATCATTTAACGCACAGAAGAAGCAGTTACAATATTGAGTCAATGCGAACACCAAAAGTTGGCGGTGGAAGTGCCTCGAAAGTCGATTTATTAAAGTCAGCTCTAGAAATCAGCCACAAAACCTCGAATAATTCAGTTCTCAGTCGAAATGATAAGACATCAAACCCATCGTTAACTCGAAATAGAGCTGATAGCGTGCCGAAATTAAGTCTCAACAGTACGAAAAATGTATCACAGCCAGCTCTGGAAGCAGTAGTGCTAGAGGTAAGAAAAATTTTTATTATAATTTTCACAATAATATTAATATGCCATTACTAATTACCTAACGTTTAATTATGAGTAGGGAGTTGAGTCGACATTTTATCCAACAAATAAAATTAGAAAATATCCCAGCGGATTATTAACAACTATTCCAGTTGCAGAGTTTACTATTTTTCCAGCGTCCATTATTTTGGTATTTACTTTGACATATTAATTTGTGCATGCAAATCTATTTTATACTAAGAGTTAGTACATCAAAAAATGGAGTTATATAACTCATTACTAGTATGTACATATATGATATTTTTTTGATAATAGCATTCTAAATAAATTTAGAGTTAAAACTTTTTCGTTCGTGAAAAGATAACATGTTTATAAGGGACGACCTAAAGTTATTTCGCTCGGGAAGTTTGGTTGAAGTTCCGAGATCAAAAAGTGAAGGATCATAACCCAACAACCAACGAGCGCTCGGAAATAACGATCCACAAACGAGCATGAAATGACACAAGACAAATAAAAGGTTGATGATCTTATGCAAAAAAAAATAAGAGTCACACGACTTTGACGTTGTTATTTACAAACAGTTGTCATCTCATCATGCGCATTGACGGTGCCAAAAATTATTTGTTGAAATTTAATAGTGCGTGTGTGTAAGCTCATCCGTGAAATTCAACAGCATCAACAACAGATATAGAAAAAGCATTTGCGATCTTCTCTTGTTTGGCTTTAATATTCCAGTTCGTTAGTAAATCGTTAATTTTTCATAAATAATATCTTTTATGAATCTTAAACGATATTCGTTAATGAATTAGAATATAAATCATTAATGATACATTGATGACTCATTGATAACGATTACATGTTTCCGTTTCTTGTAAGCCTTGTGCATACAATTCATTAATGAATCATTAAAAGTAATTCATTAACTAATGTCCATTTCGTCTGCTTGATGAATTATTAATTTATCGTTAACGATCAAATCGCTCGTTAATATAATTCATTAACGATTCTTTAACAAATTATTTTATTTGCTCGGAAGTTCCTTATTTTGATTTTCGGCCGTTCTTCTGTGCTGACCGTTCGCACTCTAGCTCGAGAACACATAGAACTAGAAGGCAAAAATTGTATACATGTTAGTTTCATGAACGGGCTACGTCGCTCCACCTCTCCTATCCCTCCCATACAAAACTACACAATTTCACAACTTTTATTTTAAGTTAGTTTTCTTAGAAATGATTAAAGAACTAAACTTACCTTTTTATATTTATTGGATATTCGATACACACTAACACTACTGCTCCAGTAGAATTGGTCCAGAATTTAAAACTTTTTATATCTTTCAAACTATGGCGTGAAAACAATCATTATAAGTTGGATTTTTTTTTACTCGTATGTGTCACTGGAATTAGAGGGGTTACCCTTTTGTACTGAAAAGCGCAGCTCCGGTGAGGTGGCAAAATCATATTTATTTGCGATAAAAATGACTAAATTTATACAAATTTCATAGTCAAAAACAAGGTTTAGCTAGTATCCACACTTTTGAAAACAGGCAAACTTAGGTAAATTACAAGTTTACCTGTTTTTCACATTCGTATGTTGCCTTCTTTAAAACTGAAACTGAACAGTCAATATTTTTTCATTGGCCAAATTCCTATTAGAGGTGGTTGTGTGTGCGTCCATGAAGTACCGACCTGTAGAAGTTATCACTTAGACCGCATCCACTTTTTCTCTTTTCTTAGTTCTTATAAAATTTCTCTATAGCTT
This sequence comes from Chorisops tibialis, assembly GCA_963669355.1. NCBI lineage: Eukaryota > Metazoa > Arthropoda > Insecta > Diptera > Stratiomyidae > Chorisops > Chorisops tibialis. Next base: position 272,332,285 of record OY770262.1, read on the forward strand.
TAATATATAGGGGAACGCGGGAAAAATATACTTATTTTTGAAACACAAAAGGGTTAATTAAGGGAGCTGAAAATCTTTCTGTAAACCCATTATAATAGCATAATCACAAATATACGAGAATATTGTAATAAAACAAAAGAACAGTATTTTTTTAATTATAAAAAATAGAAAATAATGGCATTTGTAAGGACAAACATAAAATACTAGTGGGAATGCAGAAAAAATAAGTTGGCACTTAATTTATTTAGTTTTAAGTCACTGTAAAGGTTTAACTACATTTTTGCACATGGAACATGCGACCCAATCTTCAACTGACTTTGAGTAAAATTCACTGCAATATAAATATTCACATTCAGAATGGAGTGTTTCCCATTCCGCCTCAGGGACACGATTGAGGTTAGGGAGGTGAGGCCAGTCCAGATAGATACGTTTAACAAGTACATATGTATACCTTACCGTGGTTACAATATTAGCAGAAGTTTCACGACATGAGCAAAAACATAGAGAACGGAAAATTCATGCACCAACCCTAAAGAAAACTAACATGGCTTCTGTAGTTGAACAATAACAGGTTGGTCTAGTTCTACTTATTGCCGCTCGCTGGTAGCACCTCCTTTACACCGAAAACAGGCTAACTTCATTCCGCCGCGGTACCTCGTTGTACTCCAGATTTTCCTAATTTAAATCAAATAAATAACTTCAAGCAATCAAAACAATTAAGATTATTTTTACTAGGAAGAATTTATCATTTTAAATTAGATATTTAGCCTGCACCCTGGTCTTTGCCAAGATCTATCAAATTTGACTATTTAAAGTAAATGATTGGCTTTAGAAAAGTTTCAAAATTATACATGAACTCTAAAATATGAAGAAGATGCATGCAAATCATCTGTAGATTTATAGAATAATATTTAATTAATTAATTAATTAATTTTATGAGATGAATATATAATATTCATCTCATAAAATTGCAAAATTCCATATAACACTTGTATATAATTTATTAATTAAAACCTACACACTGGATTTTGACTCAATTTAATTGCGTATTTTATTATTTGAATATTTTTTTATTTGAACAGGATGAAGAACGCCGTGAATCTATTCCGGAAGAAGCGGAGCCATCTAATACAGTGCCATCAGTGACGCAGCCATTAGAACAAAAATCTACACATAACGTAAATTCTAGCAATAGTGTTCCGGACAATGTTTCATGATAAGATCATAATATTAAAAAAAAATAGTTTAAAAGCTAGGTAACAAGAATATGCATATTAAAGATTAAGAAGAAACTTTTTTATGTATAATTTGGAGAATCATATAATTTTCCACTATGTAAAGTAATAAATTCAATTTTAAAATGATACAAGACTGGTTTTTCATCACATAAATCGATCGCATGATAATATGATAGCGCAGTGCATAATATCTGCCAACGAGTCGAGCGTAACTTTATATTCTTGGGACAAGATGAGGATTCGTGGGAAGTCAACATGCAGGTTCGAGTGGATTGGGGGGGGGGGGGGGGACTACATTGACCATCGACCAAGATGTCAATAGGTGAAGGTTTCCTCACACTAAAGTGAGATCTTCGTCTGAGTATACGAGTAGTGAATAGTTAAAACACTACTCGCATAATCTCTTTCGCTACATACCATTAATTCAACTCAAAATTTCTACTTATTCGGTGCAGCTGCTGTAAATTGCATTATCAAACATACGAATTTAACCTTAAATAAACTTTTATAACGTTCATTGGCAAACAATTTCATAAAAAATCTTCAAAATTTGAAATCCAAGTATTAAGTCTTTATGTTGATGACCGCTCGATGATTATTGGAGAACGTATTAAAGCAAGAAACTAACAGATTTTAACGTCAGTATTGATAAATAGGACAGCTAATTCCGAAATTCTCCCATTCAATACACTTGAAACGCGCCTAGGGCAGGTTGGTCCCCCCTATGGGGGATAACAGTTTTGGTTCAAATTAATACTTTTTTATGTGTATCAAATGGATGTATGCATGTGAATTTGAACTTTGTATCTTTTACCAGAACCCTAAAAAATTACTTAAATTTTTCAACGTTCCCTCCTCGTATACCCATCGACTTAACATTTTTGCCCAGTCATAGAGCTCTACAATCTAACCAAATTTCAACTTAATATCTTTATGGGATCTTGAGATATAACGTTATGAAATTTTGAAAAGATCACCTTTTTTTAAATGGTCTCCATTTCCCCCACTACAATTTTGTCCAAATGCTATAATTTTTCATATTCCGCTAGTATAGCTTAAAATATGTTCGAAGTTTCAATTACATTGCTTAAGAGATAGTCGAGATATTAATTTTAAGTATTTTTCTTTGCATACCCTCCCCTCACAAAGATTTGCCTCCTTCAAAGTCAATGTAGCTATACATTGTGACCATAAAGTAGCGGGAATTTGTGATTAAAATTAGTCTGGGAAATTATATTTCAACATTTTTTTTTGGTGTACTCATTTAACCAGCTGCTGCAAACAAACTGATTAACAGACCGCTCTAATTTTTGGGATAATAATTAATGACATGCTTACAAAAAAAAAAAAATTTGAAATATCATTTCCCAGACTCATTTTAATTACAAAGTTACTTTATGGTCACAATCTATACACATACACTTGGCAGAAAAAGTATGCGTTCACCTGCGTTCAGTGCAATTGCAATGTTAAAAAAAACCAAAACGAAATAAAATATTTCCAGATTTCGTTTAATACATTTATTAGTTGCTTAAAGGACTATCTACAAGCAGAATTTCATTTCCTTCACTTTACCAGTTTTTAAGAAAACGGTACTTTTCACAACAAACATACAAAAGCAAGGCAGAAAAAGTATGCGTTCACATTTAATAAAAGTTTTAAAATAACTGATAATTACAAATACGTAACCAATTAATAACTTGTGGAGTATCCTCAATTCTTTATTACTTATCATAGTCTGCTAGGCATCGAATTGAAGAGCTTCGCTGTCTCGTCTAATGGAGTTTTCTCTCATTCTTCTCTGAGAATATTTCTTACCATTTCTTTGCTGGTTATTGTATGTTGTCGAATTCTTCTCTCGAGCAAGTCGCATAAATGCTCAATGGGGTTAAGATCTGAAGATTGTGGAGGCGTATGTAGCTGTTTTGGGGCATTATGAAGCAACCAGAGCCTCACAGTTTCTGCTGTATGCTTGGGATCATTATCTTGCTGGAAGTAATAATTGTTACCCTAGGCGAGATTTCGGGCACTTCTCTGCAAATTATTCTTTAAAATATGGATTTAATCGAATTTATTCATTGTCGACTCAATAAACTCTAGGTTACCAACGCCAGTAGCCGCCATGCACCCCAAATCATAACTTCACCACCACCGAGTTTTACAGTGGGTAGCAAATGTTCTTTTCGGAATGCTGTCCTTGATTTTCTCATACTATTTTACGTACTTTTATTCCGAAAATGCAGAATTTGCTTTCGTCGGAAAAAAGCACATTGTTCCAAAACTCTTTAGGTTCATTTAAGTATTGCTTGGCAAAGGCAACGCGTTTTTTTCGATTAATCGGCGAAATGAATGGTTTTCGCCGCGCGACTCGTCCATGGTACCCAGCGTTCTTGAGAATTTTCCTGATGGTATCAGGATAAATTTTTTTCTTGAAATTTTCCTTAATTTCAGCTGTTATTTCCCTTGCAGTCAGCCGCGGATTTTTTTTGAAGTGAAAACTTCTTTAGCCTCGTTGTGATTTGAAAATCGATGAAACGAAAAAGCGACACTAAAAACAAACAAAAAAGCGTCATAGCCAGCGTGGTGTATTATACACATATTATACACGTGTATCATTTCTGTCAATATTTTATATGATTTTATAAATACAAGGAAAGGGTTGTCACTGTTTACCTTTAACTGCCAAAGTTTAAGGGCTCATGTACAGGATCTTCAATTAGACAGAATAGCATCGTCGTCGAATTTTCTAATTCTTACCGAGACATGGATGAATAACGAAATTATGTTAGACATTCCAAATTTTAATATTGTTGTTCAATATAAAAGAGAACATTCGAGGGGAGGCGGCGTTGCAATCTACCATAATATTAATGACGGAGCCCGTGATGTTACTACACAAATAGATCTCAATGTACAACAAATGCAATTGTCTGTTCAGCTTTCTAAAGTGGGAGAAATATGTGCTTGTGAAAGCAGATTGGAACATAATAAATCAGTTATAATTGTGGCAATCTACATTTCTCCCAACCTATCAATAAATACAATTATTGAATTCATCCACGAGAATTTGCTAAAGTACACATCAGAAATATCGCGGATTCATAAAAAATATGACGATAAAATTCCGATGATTCTGAGTGGAGATTTTAATGTGAATTTTGCATTGGATGCGGCGATCCCTTTGATTGAGTTTCTCAACACCAAATTGAATTTAAAAATGTGCAGCAGTCGCACTGAATCGACAACAAGATCGAAAACAGTAATTGACGCTGTATTTCAAAGATATATTGATCAAATTCAAACCAAACCATTCATTTCATACTTTAGTTATCATAAGCCACTCGTGTCATTTATTGAAATCGAAAACATGGAGACTGAATAATAAAATGTGGAAAAATTTTTAAACTTTGTTTCAATATTATCTATATAAATATAATTGTAGTGTCTGTCTGTGATTTGTTTATAAATGGCTATAAATAAGTTTTTTGCTTCATTTTAGCAATAACTAAGCAGAATCAAACGTTTTTAAAAAAATTCTCTGTCTGTCTTTCCGGCTTTCACGCAAAAACGGCTGCACCGATTGCAATGAAACTTTCATTTCACCTGTGAGAGTAATCTGCTTTAGGTTTTATTTTTCTCCCCTCACGCCTTCTACCCCCTCCCATACAAAGTGACTCATTTTCAAAAACTTATAATAATCAAATTTTCATGGAAACTATGAAAGCTATTAATTTGAAATTTAAAATATATTATTTCTATTATAAATGCAATCTTCAAGTATATAAATAGTTTGAATCCCCCAACTCCTTCCACCACCTCCCATACAAACTAAACTTTTTCATGAAATACTATACTCCAATTTTCTCAGTACGTATAACTTTGATCGAGCTAAGATTTTGTATTAAATCCTTAATTAACATCGTTATTAATGCCAGAAAAAGACTAACCAATTCATCATCATCAATGGCGCGACAGCCCAAATCGGGCCCTGGCCTCCTGAAGTCGTCGCCTCCAATCGTCTCGATCCAAAGACCGCGTCCTCCAGATGCTAATTTTTAGAATGGCTTTGCTGTCTTCATCAACCGAGTCTTCCCATCGCTTGCGTGGTTTGCCTACTGGCCGGTTACCACTCGCTTTGCCTTTAAGAGCACGTTTGGGGATTCTTCTGTCTTCCATTCGCTCTACATGGCCAGCCCACTGCAGTTTACGTAACTTGATGAACGTTGAAGCTTCTGGCTCGTCGTAGAGTTGATACAACTCATGGTTGTATCTTATTCGCCATTCCGTTCCTTCCTTCACAGGTCCCAAAATTCTTCGGAGGACCTTTCTTTCGAATGCGTTAACTGCTTTTTCGGAAGTTCGCGTTAATGTCCACGTCTCGCTGCCATAACAGAGCACAGGTCGTATAATAGTTTTATAAATCCGCAGCTTATTGTTCCTGTGCACTTTCTTGGATTTCATTATTGGAAGTACCGAATAATACGTCTTATTAGCTAATATTATCCGTCGTTTGATTTCGTCTGTTTCATTACCGTCCTTTGCTAGATTAGCCCCAAGATATATGAAGTTGTCCACACTCTCCAAATTATATTCCGCAATTGTTATGTTTTGTCTGATTGGCGTTCTCCTTCTTGTTTGCGTCATTACTTTTGTTTTGCTTTCATTAATGCGCAACCCGACTTCTTTTGCGGCGGAGTCAAGATTGACAAATACCTCCTTAGCACTAGGGAAGGATCTTGCTAGAATGTTAATGTCGTCAGCGTATGCTACTAGTTGGGTGGACTTGAATAGTAGTGTCCCGTTGGTGTCGACTGGGATTTTTCGGACGACATACTCTAGTGCCAAGTTGAAAAGCATAGGAGCTAGACCATCTCCCTGCTTTAAACCACATTCCGTTCGAAAGCTGGTTGTGGAATCGGTTTGTATTCTCACTTGGGATTCAGTGTTCGTCATTGTGAGTCTTGTTAGTCGGACTAGTTTTGGAGGAATTCCAAAGTCAAGCATGATTTGGTACAGTACGCTCCTGTCGATACTGTCGTATGCTTGTTTAAAATCTACGAATATTTGGTGCACGTCTGTGTTATATTCCCAGCATTTCTCAAGCACCTGTTTCACCGAGAATATCTGGTCTGTTGTAGATCGTCCGGTTCTGAATCCGCCTTGGTATTCGCCAATTATTTGATTAGTATAGGGCTTAAGACGACGTTCAATAATTTTTGTCAGTAGTTTATAGGACGTACACAACAATGATATACCTCTGTAGTTCTCACAGCAGAGTTTATCTCCTTTCTTGTAAATTGGACATATAATGCTTTTTCGCCAGTCGTCGGGTATGATTTCCTCTGTCCAAATTTTGCATATCATGCTGTGCAGTATTTCAGCGACACAGTTTCCACCGTTTTTCAGAAGTTCAACTGGTATTTCGTCAATTCCCGGCGCTTTGTTTCGTTTTTGGTCACATAGGGCTGCTTTGATTTCAGGAAGCGTGGGTGGTGTCGATGATGGTTCATCTTCGTCAGTTGAGGCTTGAATTGAAATGTTGTCTGTCGTTATCGGTGCTACTGGGATGGGATTCAAAAGATGTTCGAAGTATGAAGCCCATCTCCTTTTGATTTCTTCTGTGTCGCTGATGATATTGCCCTCTGCGTCTTTGCAGAGACTGGTTTTTGGTTTATATCCCTTTTTCAAGTCTTTTACTATGGCGTATGCGTCCCGCGTATTATTTTTTCTCATGTCGTCGTCCATTTTTTGTATCTTGTCATTATGGTACTTCCTTTGTTTTCGTCTGCAGGTCTTTTTCGCATATCGCCTAAGCTCGTCATATCTTTCTTTTTTAGCTCGTGTTGGTCGTTCAGTAAAAATTTTGTAAGCTTCGTTCTTTCTATCTATTGCGTCGCGACATTCTTGGTCGAACCAATCATTATTTTTCCGCCGTGCTTGATACCCTAATACCTCTTCCGCGGAGGATTTGATGCCGTCTCGTATTTTCTTCCACGCATTCTCCACTGGCATATTTTGGATATCTTCATATATTGGTGTCTGGTGCTTATTACATGCTAACATGTAAGCCTGCGCCACCGTTTCGTCGTTAAGCTTGTCGACATTGAATTTGCGAGCTCTACTCGTTTTCGAGTATCCACGACAAGCTATTTTGCATCGATACTTAGCTCTGACTAGATAGTGATCAGAGTCACAATTCGCACCGCGGAGAGTTCGTACATCAAGTATGCTGGAAGCAGCCCTTTTCTCAATAAGAACGTGGTCTATTTGGTTGAAGGTGTGACCATCTGGTGATGCCCACGTTCGTTTGTGAATATCGCGATGTGGGAAGCACGTAGAGCTTACTATGATATTTTTGCTGCTTGCGAAATCAATAAGACGTTGACCATTGTCGTTGGTTATGTCATGGAGACTGTGCCCTCCTGTTGTTCCTCTATGAGCCTCCTCCTTTCCGACTTTTGCATTAAAATCCCCTAAGACAATTTTTAGGTCATTCGAGGGCAGTGAGTCATAGGTTGTCTCTAGGGTGGCATAAAATTCGTCTTTAGTTACATCGTCCTTGTCTTCTGTTGGTGCGTGAACGTTGATCAACCAAGTGTTGAAAAATTTAGTTTTTATTCGGATTGCACACAATCTTTCACTTATTGGTTTGAAGCTCGTGACCTGCTGTTTAAATTTTTTGTCAACGACAAAAGCGACTCCAAACTCTCTGCTTCCCGACAATTTTCCACTTGGATAGATTGTGTGTGATCTCATGTCCATGATTTCGCTACCGAGCCATTTCGTTTCTTGGATGGCAGTTATGTTGATGTTGTGTTTTGCCACTTCTTCGAGAAACTCTTTCAGAGCTCCTGTCCTAAATAAGGATCGAACATTCCAAGATCCAATACCGTAGTCCATTTTCCGTTTGCGGGGTCGTTGCCGTTGAGTCCATCCTTTCCGAGGCTGTTCTTCAGGTTTCTGGACAGTGTTCTTTTTCCGGTGATGCGTTGTCGGCGCCTCGCCCAACCCCCGACCTGGAGGACCGGTCCTACTTATTTATTACACCCTAGTAGAAAAAGGGTGGGAGTTTTGAGCTAAATATGACATGCTGGAGTTCTCACAGCTATGCTGCACGTCCAACTATGTCATACTTTTTGCCTACTTCCTGAGACGCACTGGTGTTACTGGCCATTCAGGTTAACTCCATTTACCCTCCTCCTTTCTCAACTCGGGCTTGGGACCGTCTATGGCGGAGTTAACTAACCAATTAGGTTTACTCATTCTACCCGCTCCCATATAATCTGACACAAATCCACGACTCTGCGAAAATTCGATTTTCTTGAAAAGTGTGAATGTTATTGTTCTGAAATATAAAATATATCAATTCAATTATAATTGTAGTTGCTTCTCAAAAAATAAATAAAAACCCTCCACTCCTTGCACCACCTCCTATACAAACTGCACTTTTTCATGAAATATTCTAAACCAATTTTCTCAGTACATATAGCTTTGATCGAGCTAAAATTGTGTACTAAAACTTTAATGAGCATAATTATTATTATCGGGAAAATATTAACCGATTAGCTTTACTCCTTCTACCCCCTCCCATACAATGTGGCACAATTCCACGACTTTGCAAAAACTCGGTTTTGTTAAAAAGTGTGAATCTAACTGATTTAAAATTTAAAATACATCAATTGCATGGTGATTATAGTTGTTTCTAGAAAAATTACCAAGAACCCTCCACTCCTTCTACCACCTCCCATACAAACTGCACTTTTTCATGAAATATTCTAAACCAATTTTCTCAGTACGTATAACTTTGATTAAGCTAAAATTTTCTGATGAATCCCTAATTAGTATTATTATTATTATCGGGAGAAATTAACCGATTAGCTCCACTCCTTCTACCCCCTCCCTTGCATTATGACACAATTTCACGACTTTGGAAAAACTCGATTTTCTTGAAAAGTGTGAATCTAATTGATCTGAAATTTAAAACATATCAATTACATGGTGATGATAGTTGTATCTAGAAAAATTACCAAAAAACCCCCCATTCCTTCTACCACCTCCCATACAAATTGTACAATTTCACTAAATGCACTAAGTTTCTAAAGTTACCTATTCAGTTTTTCAAGCTTAAATTTGGTGCAAAATATTTTTATAGCTACTCTAGCATGGTATGAAAAAAATTAATTTAGTACTGTCATCCCTTCTCCCCACACAAAAATTCTTAAGATTACAAAAATTTCGATTTCATCGGTAGTATCACAAATATAATGGGGCTTTAAATTCAACGTTCCATGTCGTCCTTTGCGAAATTATGAGCTTTGTAAAATTCCGCAGCATCGCACGAACTATGGGTTTTATGAACCAATTTCATTCATGTTAAGAGATTTCAATAACTTCTTCTCGCAATTGGATTTTCACATGAGTGTCCCACAAGTAAAAAGTCAGCTTTCTTGAGGTTAATAATGTTTGATTTTGCAAAAAGTTTAAATTTTCATGTACTTAATTCTGTTTTATTATGTTTTATTATTGTTTTATTATTTTTATTCTTTTTTTTATTGTTGGATAAATGTAGTAGTCAACTTTTTTTGATGAAATAAATAATTATTATTATTATTATTATTATTATTATTTACGCACAATCGAGGTCCTGTTATGTTTTTAAGCTTAATGTAATTTTATTTGGGCTTTTTTCAATTAACACAAGCTACAACTATTCACATGTCCTTTACACGTATACATATGACCTCGAATCACGGGTTTGATTTGATCACGAGCCTGTCCCATTCAAATGCGAATATCATGGTTTCATTCCTAATAATTTATGGTTCTGATTCCAACAAAATACAAAGCATTGTTTTCAGAGAGCCACTAAGCTAATCAGATTATATGTCCCGCATAATGAACTACTAACTACATACATTCTCAAAAAATGTTATTATTGCGATTCCTAAGCGGACAAAGTCGCGGGCGATCGCTAGTAATAAATAAACCCTATAACTATCCCAGTCCTGATACTGCATCAGTTTTCCGAAGGTTTCACTTCTACCACGTGTGCACTGCACACATGTTTTTTTTGCAATGAAATATTTGTTTAGAAAGTTTTTATTTTTTTTAACAATGTCAGAATATTTTGCTTTTCTCTCCAGGACATCATTGATCGACGGGCAGAACGGGTTTTCGAGGAAAGTTCTACTGTTAATTTGAAATTGTTCACTACCCTTTGGATTGACGAATATTGTCTTCCGATGACTCTCGCAATATTTTTGTAGCTTTTTCCCTCCTTCCATAAATGAACAATGATTTTTCTTTCGTTTACAGCAATTTCTTTTATTTGCCATTGCAAAAAAAAAAAAACATTTATTTCACAATGTAAACTTTACAAAAACTTACTAATCACTTACCCGAATAAAAACCAATGAATAACTGATGCAAGACAATATTAGGAAAGTGCATTTGAGAAGTTATATTTCGGAGAATCCCCTAATTCTATGAGTGAACGCAAACTTTTTCTGCCTCGATTTTGTATGTTTCCTGTGAAAAGCACAGTTACCTCAAAAATTGCTCGGGCGAAATTAATGAAAGTCTGTGTGCCGAGTGGTAAACAAATACTTAATCGATAGGTGAAACAAAATCTGGAAACTATTTGATTCGTTTCGCTTTGTTAACATTGAAAAATAAATGGCATCAGGTGAACGCACACTTTTTCTGCCAAGTGTATCTCGATTTTCAGGTTCCTAGGCTAGAACCATGGTTGAGATCTTTGTATTATTCATCTACAATCGTCCCAAAAATGAACTTCCTATCTAGAAGGGTTTGGGAGTTATTGTGCGCTGAGAGTACACGTACGACATATGGACAGATGGATTTTTGCATTTTTATGCTATTTTAGTTATGAAACGTAAAAAAACAAAATTTCAGGGTAGCAAATTTTTTTTTCTCAAGTCGATCAAAATATTTTATTGTTGAAATAATAAAGTGATAATATGAAGGCTATAACGCTATTGGAAAGTTGTATGCAAAACCCTTTTTCGAAGAAAATCGAAGTATTAAACAGTGAAACACTCCGAATATGCTTTACTTTCTTATAAATTTAACATTCCGTATCATTGCAGACAAGCGTTTCCTTTCGGCCTTGCTTGAAGCGTTTGCAAAGCATGACGAAAAACATTTTTGAAAGCGCTTTTATCCAATGGTTAAAAAAGCATAATGCAGTGCAGATAAGTGTTGCGAATTCTTCAATATAGGTTTTTAAAAGTTCAAGTTCTGTGAGAAATCTGAAAAAATCCAACAACTAACACAGATAATCCAACTTTTACGATCAAGAAGTATTTCATACAATAATTTGTTTAAACAATTATTTGTATAAAAATGGAAATCAAAAAACGAGTTCTTATTTACCCCACTAGCACTCAACACGGTTGTCAGTTTAAAATAATTGAAGGGTAAAATTTAGATAAATACCCGTGCGAAGCATGGGTTATAATTTATCGTATTGTATTATGCTAATGTATTATAATATCGCGAATGTTTCCGCTTCCATTTTAACAAAACTAAATCTATGTCACCTGGTGCTCTTAATTGCATAGCGGTTGGCTCGTGTGTATATATATGTATAATTGTATTGGCTTAAAAAATATTAAAGTTAAATGTGTCCAATTTGGTTCGGAGCTGACAAATGTACAACAAAAGAGCCAAACAATTGAAATATGCTATACAGGTATACCTAGATAAAGTTAAAAGCACGATCCTGCCCTATACACCATAGAATAGAATGTGGCATACCATAACATAGTATACCTACCATACACACTGTAGTTTCATATATTTACAAAATCGAGTTCAGGTCATGCGCCAATTCCCGAGAGCGAGGGCATTTCTCTGCCACAATATTAAATACTACGAGCTTTATGAGGAAGTTTCGGAACAAATTTTTCAGTTCTTATGAATCCTTGAACCACGTAATTACCCTTAGCTTTAACTTATCTGATTCCTAAAGAAAAAATACATTTTATTAGTTCTGTGAAGTTAACTGAATAGTGCTGTTCAATTCTATATGATTTTCGAAAATCGTTGATATGTTTTATTCCTGAATTATGCATTGGAAATTTTAGTTTTAAACTTAGGATAAAATACTGAGAGGAGAATATCGATTAGTGCACGAAACTTAGGCAATTGGATCAAATAAAAATATGCTTCAATAATACCCCAGTTAGAATTAAACTCGACAATAATGCAACACAAAGGAAACAATAATAGGATTACATATAAAACTACAAATATGGTGAGTTTTAATGTAGATAGACGTCAGCTGTTTAGCCTCCGACATTAGTTACTTGTGTTGTATAGTAGTTACCCATTTCTGCAAACTGATAATTAAAAATATTCATTTTCACAAACATATAAAAAAAAAAAAACATAAGACCAATCATACGATTCTCTAGATTTGATAAAAAAATGTTGTGCAGCTGATTTAAAATTTATAGAATAGATATAAATATGTATCTGAAATTGAAATTATGATATTGTATGGCAAGTTGTGGACTGTATACATACTAAGCATTTGTGGCTTTAAAACATTCCATGAAAAATGGTAAAGTGTGAATCCTGATAATTTAAATGAGAAAGGAAAAAAATCTATAATTTTCATGTTATTGATGCAATATTTGCCAAAAGCTCGATATCTTTGATATCAACAGAGAAAATAGTCTAGCCGAAACTTTATGATTCCGGCGTTCAAGCTCATTATGTGTATAATAGAAAAAAATGGATTTAAGCAGGAAAACATTGAGCATTGAATAAATTTTTTTTAAGTATTGGATTCATGAAAATTATTCAGTATAAATAAATTTTTATGCGAACATTTCTTATTATCATCAAAATGTGTGCAAGAACATGAATTAATTCTTATTGATTGGATAAATTAGTTAGCATTAAGCTACGATGCGTTTTTTCGTTCAACTTTGCACATGCGTAAAGCGCATGCAGAAACGCTAGCTCATGCTGCTCAAATGGTTATTTTTTTTAGATATTATTTATTATTGTTATTAATAATAAAGGAAAACTATTGTGATGGTGCACATTTTCGGCATCTCGTTTTAGGTGCGTTTTCGGTTCAGGTTTCGTAAATACAGTCAAACTTCCATAACTCGAATGACCATTCTCCACAAAAATAGTTCGACTTATAGAGACTTCGAGTTATAGAACAGTTTATCAAAACCAGCGGATTTATTAAAAGACACTACAATTAGTACATTAGTTATTTACTCCATATTAAGTACTACATAGTTACAGTGGGTTAAAATAATTAGCATTTCTGGCTGAAAATTTCCTTTTGCCTATTATTTTCAATAAAAAGAGATTCCAGTTTATTTAAAGCCTTATAGTGTTCATCAGTTGCGTTTTCATTCGTTTGTAAATATAGATTCAAATTTCTCAAGGAATCCGCTATATCATTCGTACAAGGCTGTTGAATAAATTCTTCTTCGGAACCCTCGTCATCACTTTCCACTGCAATTAAAGTCTGAGTCACTGATTCAGAATTCTAATTCTCAATAATGCCATCATCTGTAAGAAAACCTTCTGTACAAATTTCATTGTCCATCTCAATATAATCATCAAGAGTAGCATTGGAACTTATATTATTCAACGTTATCCATGCGTCGCAATCAGTTTGTATCAAGCTCCTTTCCTGATCAATATTATTTAAGAAAATTAAAGGTATGTTATCCTCTTCATCCCATGTAGAATGCTGACCAAATCCAGCTTTTTTAAAGCAATTCGCAATCGTTTGATTTTTGACGTCAATATCCCATGCTTTTGTTATGTGATTAATGCAATCCAGAAGTGTAATATCATGTTTGTTCTTTGTCTTTAAACGCTTTAATGCTTCTTTTAAGATTCTGCTTCGATAGTGACACTTTAAATTTTGAATTACTCCCTGGTCAAGCGGTTGCAATTTGGAGGTCATATTTGGTGGAAAAAAAGCCAATTCAATAGATTTAAATTTTTTTTGTAATTCTTTTGGATGGGCAGGACAATTATCAATGAATAATAAGACTTTTCGTCCAGCGCATAAAAATCGTTTATCTAATTTGCAAATCCATTCTTCAAAAAATTTTCCGGTCATCCACGCCCTAGAGTTTGATTTATAATCAACGGGAAGCGACTTAACCCCACGAAAGCAACGAGGCTTGCTACTTCTGCAAATCAAGAGAGTTTTCAATTTTTCTGTTCCATCTATATTTGCTGCCAACAATAATGTAACTCGCTGCTTACTATGTTTACCTCCATGGCATTTATCTGGTAAGCATTTGAAGAACAGTCCTGTCTCGTGTGCATTGAAAATGTTGCGTTCATTATACTGTTATAGATCTGGCAACCATGCAATATTGATCTTTCCCGAATATGCCAGAACAGTCCCCCAATATGTAAAAAGCCATAATCAAAGATCTAGAACCTTCCAGTATAGTCTAGACATGCACCACGGAAGCTTCGAGAATTGGGGAAAATGGTATAAAAGCACGAAGCTTTCAGACCAGGAGTCAGTCATTCAGCGACATCTGTGGAAGAACGCGAACCGGTGCAAGAATGCGATAGAACAATATCGGTGGTGCCATATAGTGCGAATTAAGTTAAAGTGCGAATTAAGTCAAAGTGCGAATAAATAAATTATCACTTATTTTTAAACGAATTGTGTTTTACTTGAAATCCCGGCGAACCCCTAGCTCGCAACAATACTTTTTTAATAGATGGGGCAAAACTTCGGTTTTCCATTTATCGCAGTCCTCGTCACGAACATCACTGCTTTCACCGCATGCCTTTTTATGACACACACCATGCCTACAATTCAACATACATACGTATGACACACAATTTGGTTAAGCTTTTGTAAGTTAAATATTTGTCCATACCTTTGCTTCCTTTGGCTTTATCAAGCCAACCAGTGCTTGCCTTTAAATCGTTTTCTCCAAACCGTTTCGCAAATTCCAATGCCTTCTCCTTTAAAATTCCTCCAGATACGGGCATGTTTTGGTTTCTTGCTTCTTTAAACCAATCGAAAACTGCATTATTGCCATTTTTGAATAGGGGATTTTTAATTCTTTTGCTGCATCCAGCACCAGATTCAACTGACGCGATAATTGTGTCCTTATTTTTTAAAATCGTTGAAACTGTACTCACCGGAACACCGTATTTAAAAGCTACATCCTTTTCCTTTAATCCACTTTCTATTTCTGGAATTAATTTATACTTTTCGTCAATTGACAAACTTTTTAGAACACGTTTCGATGCCATGAAAACCCGATTTTGTGTTAATATACCGTAGTACGTAAACTGAGCTAGGGTATAGCCTAGTAGGTAGTGTGTTGGTCTTTTAATGCGAAGGTCGTGAGTTCAAATCCCGGTCGGTGCAATATATAATTCCGGCACATTGCCTGCTTAGATATACCTTGGTCACCTCGATCTAAGAAAATGAAAAATTCGTAGAAAGAGGGTTGTGCGAAGGGCTAAAAACCCTTCCACAATAAGCAATGAAAAATGTTAAGGAACCTGAATATCAGTAGGCCAAGGTCCGATTTGGGCTGTAGCGCCATTGTAGATGTAGACGTAAACTGAACTCGTGTTCACTTACAAGCGCAACTGAAATGTGCACCAACCTCATAAAACATTTCTTTATAAATAGGGACTTCCCCAACTATAAAAACCCAAAACAACTTACTTTGATGTGAGAAAATGAGGAATTCCCCAAGAAAAAAGAAACAAAAATTTTCTCCGCTATCAGGGAACCTGAATATCAGGAGGCCAAGGTCGAATTATTCGACTTATTGAATACGCGTGCCATGTTTTTACTCGACTTATGGAGAAATGCGATTTATGGAAGTTCGACTTATAGAAGTGACATTTTATACAATTTGCTCTCTAAATGCTATTGACACCCGATTTAATTCGAGTTATAGACGTTCGACTTATGGAAGTTTGACTGTAGTTGGTTTATAAATGTCTCGACTACAGCTAAAGACATCCAGTTCACAGGCTAGAAGCAACTCGTTCTACACCATAATTTAGAAGATATTACGTGTAAAGATGGTTCAAATTCGTTTATTTGAGAGGTACTCGAATATCTTGGCAAGCATTTTTTTTGATGGCAAATCTGTTAGTATAGGTCAACCATAGCTCGAGTAAATCTTAATAGAAAAGGGTGGAACGGGTTCTCACGGAACAGAATTGTAGCGTTGAAGAATAATCGTCAACCAGAAGCGAAAGTTATTACAGTACGGTCGCAATATTATGAATTTATTTATTTGAGCTCTTGAACAATTTCAATTAAAGCAGAAAATAAAAGAATAGCAAAAAAAAAAAATTAAGCATTGAAGATGATAATGTTTCCTCTATTTTTAAATAAAGGACCTAAAGATCCAAGTTAGAGTCAATCATGGTTCCTTTGAATTCTAAGCATCGGAGTATATATCGAGAGATGCTCGACCAGGATTTTTTTTTATTATTATTTTTTCGGCCTATTGTGCGTTTATTGCCCCTTTACCCTACCGTAACTCTATAGCTTTGGCTAATCTAAGTATATTTAAGGGAGGCATGTTGGCTAGTTCCTCGGTAGAAAGGAAACCTTTTCGAGAAGATTGTGCCTTTTCCTTGCTACTACTTCACAGTGCTCTTGTTCAACCCACTTTCTAAGCATACGGTTGTAGTGCCCTTCTGGTTTTCCGCAGAATGGCTCTGGTCCAATAAAATTTGTTTTTGCGCCGTTTTTTGCAAGGCGATCAGCCTCTTCATTTCCCTCAATTCCCATATGTCCTGGTACCCACATTAAGGTTACATCGCTCTTTTTTCCAGGATGATTAGGTTTTGAATGCAGTCCCAAACTATCCTCGATCCGTGTTTGTTGGATGCTATGGCTTTGAGAACCGCCTGACTATCCGATAGGATATAAATAGATTTGTTGCGATGAGCTCTCCTTATATTCTCTTGGATGCATAGCTCCATTGCCATTAGTTCAGACTGGAAGATTGTGGCTTCTTTGCCGAATGGTTTTGAAACCGAGAAGTTAGAACACTTTAACTCCGGCTCCAATCACCTCAGAGGTGCGCGAGCCATCTTTATACCAGATGGTTGATTCTTCTTCCATTTCAGGTAGCATGAATTGTCAGTCCTTGCGCTCTCTGATTATAACTTTGAAGGGGCGTAGTGTGCGATAGAGTGGAGGTTAGGACCTCTATTTTTGGGTCTTTCAGGATTTTTTTTTGAGATGACCTCTAAAATCCTTTGATTTGTATTTGTTTTGCCTCTGTATGCGTAGCACACCTTTGATAGCCTCCGTTTTTGTTTGGAGATGTATCGGAGGGATACTTCGGAACATTTTCATTGTCGCCGGAGGACTGGTTTTCATTGCTCCTGTGATACAAAGACAAGCTGCCCTTTGGATTTTTTGTAGCGTAATCTGTGCTTTTTGTTGCAAAATTTTAGTCCGCCATATCGTTGATTCGTATGTGTTTATTGGGAGGATAACCGTTCTGTAGCTAGTAGATCATCTTAGGCTGTAAGTCCTACTTGGGATGACGTTCAAGTTCTTAGACTGACACTAGTTCACTATCACCTCTAAGGCAGATTGCATCCTTTCCGATATTATTAAGCCATATTGCCTCTAATGATAATGACGAGTTCATTGGCATATAATATTGCCTCGTATCCTTGTTCTGTTAGACGGTCCAGGAGCTCATCTACTACAATTGACCAATGAAGTAGAGATAGTGGAGATCCCTGGGGACAGCCCCTATAGGTCTGTGCAGTCAATGTGCTATCACCTAGATCCTTGGTTATCATTCGTCTCTTTAGCATGGCATGTATCCATTTTATCGTGGCCATTTCTAAACCCTTTTTCCTAGCTGTCGCTGTTATGGCTTTATGGTATGATAATGATTTCATTTATTGAGTTTTTCTGTTATAGTTTACATTATTCTTACATCGTAGAATATATCAAAGAGTATGATTTTTTTATTTATTAATACCTATCGTTACTGACCATGTTATGCATCAAAATATTTATTTGGCTTGTCTTAAAGAATTTAATAGAAATCTAGTTTATGTTTCGCTACTTACTCATGTAGCATTGTGATATCGCAAGAAAATAAATAAACTAAAAATAAAATAATACTAATAACGAAAAAAATAAAAAAATAATACTAATAATAATGACGAAATATTAATAATAATAATGAAAAAAGAAAGAAAAAAATAATACTTATTAAAAAAGGAGAAAATAAAAAAATTAAAACTAACACTAACAACAAGAACTAAAGTTAACAAAGTTCGTAGAGTCGCGTGGGCACGCGTGGACACACAACCGCATATGCGAGCGAAATATTGAGGTTAACCTCTGAGATATCCTGGAGTTACACCACAGTATGCATTGGGGTGAAAGTTCGTCTAGATTTTCGCATGATTTGGGTTGTATGGGAGGTGGTACAATGAGTGAAGGGATTTAGCAAGATTTTGGTGAAAGGGTTACCAAATAAATAGCCCCTTAGTATCTCTTGCTGTGAAAGAGTTAAACGACAGTCAATCTTCTTGTGCGTCTAGCGAATTAAAGTAACTAAGAAATTACTTAAGAAAAAGCTTACAAAATAATAACTGACCAATATCGTTTAATCGCTTGTTGATGAAATAGCTGTTGTGATTTGATCCGACTTAAGGGAGTCCAGACTCCGGCCCTCCACCTTGTGTCTATCACTGGGCACTGTGGGTATAACGGGCTGGTGCACCTAATTATTGGTGCTTTGTGCAAGTTCTCGCTTCGTTTGTATAATAGGTCCTGCGTTTTTCTCATTTCGCCTATCTTATTATTTAGTTTAATCAATCAATCAAATTCCTGTTAAGACCCCCTATAGGGGCATAGGACAGAAACAACTCTCTTCCACAAGGCGCGATCCTGCGCATCGGCTTTAAGCTGTTGCCAGGACTTGTTTATTCCTCTGGCCTCCTGCTCAACTGCTCGCTTCCATGTGTTACATGGTCGACCAACCCGACGATTTAGTTTAATGCATACATATAATTGCGAGAAACATATACATATTGCATATAGCTACAAATTAGGCTAAGGGAAGCAATTACTTTTTAAAAATATTGGTGTGTTACACTTCATACAATTAAGTAACATTTTTAATAAACAATATTACCGAAACCTAATTATTTCAAGAAAATCTAATTATTCAAGATTTGAATACAGGTAAAAAAGATCTAAAATCAAACACGATACACATTCACCCTAATACTACATAACCGCCTAAAGCGTTTGAATTCTTAAATTAACGGATATTACAATCCTTTATCAAAACATGGCCTTATATACACTAGGGTGACAACGGGCCGAAATGTGAAGAAATCCCATAGCGACATCTTTCTTTGATAGGCCCTTCAACCTTCATTTGTTAAATATAAATATTTAAAATGTTAACATAGGATTTATTTTGAACTTTCTTATTTACATAATAAAAAAGTAAGGATATACAATAAAGATGTCGCTCGAAGTGCAAAAGCTTAAGCCGATTCGTTTCCCCCCTCAAAGCATGACAAATATAGGCAAGATTTGCCAGATTTGCTTTGTCTTCTCGATTATTTTTCGATCAGAAAGAAATTGCTGTGGCTTGCGACTGAAAGCTCTGGAAGCAAATACCGCGACGCATCTCTCCGTCCTATGGAAGTCGAATCTGATCCGAGTTGAGCGGGAAAATTTTGCCACATACTGGCCGGGTGTCCAGTGTATGCAATTTTTAAATCGCATCTCAGAGCGAATTTTGCCTGTCTATCGCATGATTGCTGTTTACCCGTCATAGTAGTTCTGTTATATTTTTGTATGATAGTGTGCTTAACAATTTGTTTAACAACGTGAGAAACACGGGTGCTTATACTAGTTGAATTATATTTAAAACTAATCTGTGCTCTTAAATATATTATGTATGAATATTTTTAAGATAATTGCAGCGATTGCCGTATCTTTGGGACCACTCGCAGCAGGTTTGGGAAAAGGGTATACTAGTCCCGCAATAGCAAACTTACAAGAATTGCAAACTCGACATAGGGGTAATATAACCGGATTTACAGTGTCAGATCAACAAGCTAGTTGGATTGCAAGTTTGTCACTTTTAGGTAATTATTTAATGTGTAGAGCTATATGTATGTATGTATATTTATTTTAAATTTATTATAAATATATTCTAGGAGCACTGTTTGGAGGAATATTTGGTGGTGTAGCAATGCGATATGGTCGTAAAAAAATTTTAACTCTAGTATCACTGCCCTTTTCAATGTCATGGATGTTGACAGTTTTTGCTAAATCAGTTGAAACTATGTTTGTTACGGCGTTTATTGCTGGATTTTGTTGTTCGGTTATATCAATGGTTACACAGGTATTTATACATAAATTAAATAAGGTGCATGTTTGTTAATATTTCACTCATTAATTAAAAAAAAAATTTTAAATTGTTCAACGATGCCAATGAGCCTTACTAACAAAACAATTGCATTCTGACCATTTCAACTATTGACAGTTGGGTGTTCAGTAAAACGAGTTAGCGATTGTAACCACGCCCGTTTCATTTCGGTCGAAAGCACCACAGACGATGCAATGGTTGTGAAAGAATCAAACCGTTCTACACAATTGTATCGTTGGTGTATGCTTATGTGGTTGTGTCGGTTCCTTCCAGGTTCGACAATTTCGCTCATTCATATACCCAATAATTAAAAAACAAAAACGGGAAAAATGCATATTTTCGCATTTAATTTGTACTATCTGCAACACGTAATTTAAACTATAGCGCTTCATTTTGTTTTACTATAAGCATAGATAATAGATAAAATAATAATAGATAAGTTAAGGTATATCCTAGTGGGTAGCGTGTTGGTCTATAATGCGAAGGTCGGGAGTTCAAATCCCGGTCGACGTACATATATAAAATCAGAACACTACTGAATTTTCGGTCGGTTATTCAGAATTTAATAAAATTTATGCATTAAATACATCCCACAGCTAATGCTAACGATCATAGTAGCACTGCAAACTTGTACACACAATTATAATAGACGCCGCACATACGAGGGGACAACAATTTCGCGGAATGTAGGGGATGGACAAGGGAGAGGGAAAATATTTTTACCTGGAGGTATTCTAACACTCAATACAGCTATAAATACAAAGTTTCTGTCAAATTGAATCACTAACATTTTAGTTATCGCCAAATCAACAAGTCAATTGGAAAGAAAACACTAACTATGGACAAAATTGAGTTTCGTGCTGTCATAAAGTTCCTTACCAAGCAAGGAAAAACACGACAAATTATTTTAGAAGAAATGTCATCTGCTTACGAGAAGGCTTGCTCCGGAAAACGATGACTTATTAGTGGTATAGTTTATTCAGCAAAGGCAGAGAGTCAATTGAAGATGATAAACACTTAGGCCGGCCGATTGAGGCCATTTCCTCAAAAAACGTCGAAAACGTGGAGAAACTTGTTCTCAAAGATGCTCGTTTAAAAAAGAAACAAATCGCAAAAATGGTTACAGAATCAGATACAACCATTTTGAATATCGTCCACGATCATCTCAGCCTGCCTGAAGTCAGTGCAAGATGGGTACCGAGGATGTTCTCAGCGGTTCAGAAAGAAGTTTAAAGTCTCATAAACCACCGGAGAAATCATGGCCATCATTTTTGAGATTTAAAGGGGGTGTTGATGATTGACTATAAAGAAAAAGGATAAAATATCAGGGAGATACTATGCCAACCTGCTACAAAAATTAAAGGATGCCATCAAAGAAAAAAGAAGAGAATATTTGATTGCTGTTGATGCACGACAATGCACCTCTTCACAGGAGCCACGTTACAATGACTGTCCTACAGAAATGCGGCTACGGAATATTGAACCACACCCCTTATAGTCTAAATTTGGCCCCTTCCGATTATTTTTGTTCCTAAAACTGAAGAAAGCACTTCGTGGAAGAAAATTTACCAACGATGAGGAGGTGAAGTCGGCAATTTCATCCTATTTAGAAGGCCTTGATAAAACTTTTTTTTAGAAGGAATTAATAAACTTTGAGAGAGATGTGATAAATGTATTAGGTTTAAGGGAGAATATATTGAAAAGGAAAAATAAAAACTTGTTTAAATTTACCCCCCTTCCCTGTCATTCCGCAAAATTTTTAACCTCTCCTCGCTTGATAATATATCTATTTAACATAAAAAACCAAATTTAATTTTCAGGTGTACATTAGTGAGATTTCTTCGCCGGATATAAGAGGATTTCTGAGTGCCATTCAAAAAATTGCAAGCCACCTGGGAGTATTAATTTCATTTTCATTAGGCGTTTATTTAAATTGGAGACAACTAGCTTTGCTGGTATCAGTTGCTCCTATAATGCTGTTCTTTGCAATAATACGCATACCGGAAACACCGAGTTTCCTATTATTGAAATTAAAAGAGGATGCTGCAATCAGGTAAAACTAATAAAATGATTAAATTGCTATTAGTTTTTATTTATTTAATTTTCATAAACTAAGACTAAACCTGAAAGTATAATTAGCTTGATCCAAAGTGTGTAACGTTATGAAATTTATTTTGTTACTCCAAAATCTCTAATCCAGAAAGTTTTTATACTCCAGATGAAATCTGAGTGTGTATTGTATTTGCCTTACCGTTTGTAACCCTGAGAAATAATGCTCGCCAAGGGTACAAAAATATTTGTTGTCCCTTAAAAGTTGCTAGACAGACTCAAACGCTATTGTGCTTTTATTTGCAAATATCATTTTAAGTAAAAACAAAAAATTTAGTCAGCAGGTCACGAGTTTCAAACCAGTAAGTGAAAGATTGTGTGCAATCCGAATAAAAACTAAATTTTTCAACACTTGGTTGATCAACGTCCACGCACCAATTGAAGACAAGGACGATATAACTAAAGACGAATTTTATGCCACCCTAGAGACAACCTATGATTCACTGCCCTCGAATGACCTAAAAATTGTCTTAGGGGATTTTAATGCAAAAGTCGGAAAGGACGAGGCTCATAGAGGAACAACAGAAGGACACAGTCTCCATGACAAAACCAACGACAATGGCCAACGTCTTATTGATTTCGCAAGCAGCAAAAATATGATTGTAAGTTATACGTGCTTCTCACATCGCGATATTCACAAACGAACGTGGGCATCACCAGATGGTCACACCTTCAACCAAATAGACCACGTTCTAATTAAGAAAAGGGCTGCTTCCAGCATACTTGATGTACGAACTCTCCGCGGTGCGAATTGTGACTCTGATCAGTATCTAGTCAGAGCTAAGTATCGATGCCGAATAGCTTGTCGTGGATATTCGAAAACGAGCAGAGCTCGCAAATTGAATGTCGACAAGCTTAAAGACGAAACGGTGGCGAAGGCTTACATGTCAGGATGTAATAAACACCTGGCACCAATATATGAAAACATCCAAAATATGCCAGTGGAGAATGTGTGGATGAAAATACGAGACGGCATCAAATCCTTCAAAAAAGAGGTGTTAGGCTATCAAGCACGGCGAAAAAATAATGATTGGTTCGACTAAGAATGCGATGCAATATAAAGAAAGAACGAGGCTTACAGAATTTTTACTGAACGACCAACACGAGCCATAAAAGAAAGATATGACGAGCTTAGGCGATATGCGAAAAAGAAACGAAAGAAGTACCATAATGACAACATACAAAAAATGGACGACGATATGAGACAAAATAAAACACGGGACGCATACGCAATAGTAAAAGAATTAAAAAAAGGATATAAACCAAAAACCAGCCTTTGCAAAGACGCAGAGGGCACATTATCAGCGACGCACAAGAAACCAAAAGGAGATGGGCTTCCTACTTTGAACATCTTCTCAATCACACCCCATTAGCATCTATCACGACAGACAACATTTCAATTGAGGCCTCAACTGACGAAGAAGAACCATCATCGACACTACCCACGCTTGCTGAAATCAAAGCAGCCCTATGTGACCAAAAACTAAACAAAGCGCCGGGAATTGACGAAATACCAGTTGGCAACTGTGTCGCTGAAATACTGCACAACATGATATGCAAAATTTGGACAGAGAAAATCATACCCGACGACTGGCGAAAAAGCATTATATGTCAATTTACAAGAAAGGAGACAAACTCTGCTGTGAGAATTACAGAGGTATATCACTGTTGTGTACGTCCTATAAAATACTGACAAAAATAATTGAACGTCGTCTTAAGCCCTATACTAATGAAATAATTGGCGAATACCAAGGTGGACTCAGAACCGGACGATCTACAACAGACCAGATATTCTCGGTGAAACAGGTGCTTGAGAAATGCTGGGAATATAATACAGACGTGCACCAAATCTTCGTAGATTTTAAACAGGCATACGACAGTATCGACAGGAGGGTACTGTACCAAATCATGCTTGGCTTTGGAATTCCTCCAAAACTAGTCCGACTAACAGGACTCACAATGACGAACACTGAATCCCAAGTGAGAATACAAACCGATTCCACAACCAGCTCTCGAACGGAATGTGGTTTAAAGCAGGGAGATGGTCTAGCCCCCATGCTTTTCAACTTGGCACTAGAGTATGTCGTCCGAAAAATCCCAGTCGACATCAACGGGACACTACTATTCAAGTCCACCCAACTAGTGGCATACGCTGACGACATTAACATCTTAGCAAGATCTTTTCCTAGTGCTAAGGAGGTATTTGTCAATCTTGACTCCGCCGCAAAAGAAGTCGGGTTGCGCATTAATGAAAGCAAAACAAAAGTAATGATGCAAACAAGAAGAAGAACGCCAATCAGACAAAACATAACAATTGCGGAATATAATTTGGAGAGTGTGGACAACTTCATATATCTTGGGGCTAATCTAGCAAATGACGGTAATTAAACAGACGAAATCAAACGACGGATAATACTGGCAAATAAGACGTATTATTCGGTACTTCTAATAATGAAATCCAAGAAAGAGCACAGGAACAATAAGTTGCGGATTTATAAAACTATTATACGATCTGTGCTCTGTTATGGCAGCTAGACGTGGACATCAACGCGAACTTCCGAAAAAGCAGTTAACGCATTCGAAAGAAAGGTCCTCCGAAGAATTTTGGGACCTGTGAAGGAAGGAACGGAATGGCGAATAAGATACAACCATGAGTTGTATCAACTCTACGACCATGAGTTGTATCAACTCTACGACGAGCCAGAAGCTGCAACGTTCATCAAGCTACGTAAACTGCAGTGGGCTGGCCATGTAGAGCGAATGGAAGACAGAAGAATCCCCAAACGTGCTCTTAAAGGCAAAGCGAGTGGTAACCGGCCAGTAGGCGAACCACGCAAGCGATGGGAAGACTCGGTTGATGAAGAGAATAAGGCCATTATAAAAATTATCAGTTGGAGGACGCGGTCTTTGGATCGAGACGATTGGGGCGACGACTTCAGCAGCCCAGGGCCCGATTTGGGCTGTCGCACCATTGCTGATGATGATGATTTTAAGTAAAAAAGAACGTTTTAGTTCGTGAACGGGCCACATCCCCACTCCATCCCCTAACATGCAAATTTCTCAAAATTTCGACATAGATTTTTGTTCGAAACTATAGCAACTATAATCTTGAAAATTTGAAAATCATGCATAACTTCCGATGGATGTCTCTGCAAAGTGCTGCCATGACCTTATTTTCAAGTTTCATATCTAAAAAAACAATGAGAATAATTTAAATTTTGAAAATGTAAACATCTTGTGGGATTTTCAAGCAATTTACTTCATAACGGAGAATCTCAAAATGCATTGTCAGCGATAGTTTTCTTGATTTAATGCGTAAATTATTACATTATCACAAGGGGAGATGACACTCGAGAGGTTTGGAAAAAATAAACTTTCATCCTAGGCCCTACGGAATTATATTTTCAAGGCTGTAGAAAATATAATTCCGTAGGGTTTAGGACGAATACTGAAATAATTTTATAGGACAAACATTCTACCGAAGGGGCCTTAGATCACTAAGCAGCCGTTTCATCCAATAACAAAAATTAAGATTTTTTCTCGAAATGAGATTTTCAAAACTGATGTAGAGTAGAATATACCATCCCAAATCACTCATATTATTTGGATGTATTTAGAACATTAAAATCAATGGAAGTACCCGAGCTTTTGGCGATCGATTCTCTTAATTTTATTGGCATTACTAGCAAACGCCCGCGACTTCGTCCGCATAAAAATCGCATTAATAAGCAATTTTTGAGAATGTAGTTAGTAATACATTATATGGGATATATAATCCGCTTACTTTAGTGGCTCTTTGAACACAATGTTTTGTATTTTGTTGGAATCAGAACCATAAATTATTAAGAATGATAGCATGATACTCGCATTTGAATGGGAGAGGCTCGTGATCAAATCAATCCCGTGATTTGAGATCATATACGTACTGAAGAGCATTTAGGACATGTGAATAATTATAGCTTGTGTTAATTTAAAAAAAGCCCAAATAAAATAATATTAAGCTTAAAAACCTAACAGGACTACGATTGTGCGTAGAGCCCAATCATACGATACCATAGATGAAATCGAAATTTTTATGATATTATGAAATTTTGTATGGGAAGTGACAGCACTGAACTAATTTGTTTCACATCATGCTAGAGTAGCTATAAAAAAGTTTTGTATCAAATTTAAGCTTCAAAAATTGAGTTTGTATGGGAGGTGGTAGAAGGAAAGGGGGGTTTTTAGTGATATTTCGAGAAACAACTATAATCATCATGCAATTGATATAGTTTAAATTTCAGGTCTGTATCTTTCAAATCGAATTTTTGTAAAGACGTGGAATTGTATGGGAGGGGGTAGAAGCAGTGAAGCTACTCGTTTAATTTTTTCCCGATATTAATAATGCTAATTTAGGATAGAGTACGAAATTTGAGCTCAATGAAAGTTATATGTACTACGAAAATTAATCTAGAATATTTCATGAAAAAGTGCAGTTTGTATGGGAGGTGGTGGAAGAAGTAGGAGGTTTTAAGTGACTTTTTGAGAAGCAACTATAATTAATTTACAATTGACATATTTTAAATTTTAGATCAGTAAAATTTACAGTTTTCAAGAAAATCGAATTTAAGTAAAGTCGTGGAATTGTGTCACATTGTATGAGAGGTGGTAGAAGGAATAAAGCTAATCGGTTAATTTTTTCCCGATATTAATAATAATGCAAATTAAGGATTAAGTACAACATTTAAGCTCGATGAAAGTTACACGTACTGAGAAAATTGGTAAATAGCCTTTCATGAAAAAGTGCAGTTTGTATGGAAGGTGGTGGAAGGAGTAGGGGGATTCAAATAATTTGTATACCATAGATCACATTTCTGATAAAAATGGTATGTCCTAAATTTCAAATGATTTGCTCCAATGGTTTTGTAGAAAATTTGATTAGTATATATTTTTGAAAATGAGTCATTTTGTATGGGAGGGGGTGGAAGGCTTGGGGGTATTGAAATGAGACCACACGCAGATTACAGCTCGTTGCACATCTAACAAACTGTGAAAGTTTCATTACAATTGGTGTAGCCGTTTTTGCGTGAAAACTGGAAAGACAGACAGACAGACAGAGAAAATTTTTAGAAACGTTTTTTTCTGCTTAGTTATTGCTAAAATAAAGCAAAAAACTTATTTATAGCCATTTATAAACAAATAACAGACAGACACTACAATTATATTTATATAGATTGATAATTTTACTATCACATCTGTGACGTTTCTATCTCTGCTGAGATGTAAGGTCTCAGCAGGGACCGAAACATCACACATAATAAATCAAACAGTGTAAAATCCGGCAATCTTTCCTTTTAATTCAAAATGTACTGTGAAAAAATTCACCAAACTATTATGGAAAATGATTGGGGCTGGCTTTTCCGCAAGGTTTATGAAGGTTGGAGACAGTTTGAGAGGAAAGTGGAGTTAGTGAAAGCAATTGAAGGAGCCTGGGCACAAATAACATTAAGTTTGTTCGAGTCACACACTACATTACCTTACTTTACATTACTTTAAATAAAGGATGTAGTTCCCATTATTAATAATCAAATTAAACTAATAAACAATAATAAGAAATTGTTTTTGGTTTATTAACATGTTTATTTTATTCAATTTCCATGAGGTATCACGCATATTTCTTTACTGTCCGCAATCAAGTGGAAGTGTTATCTAAAGTATTGTTATTTGCAAAACTATGGATTGGACATAAAAGGTCATTAATGAATACTAAAAACAGAGTAGGCGATAAGACAGAACCCTGAGGAACAGAACTAGTGGGAAAAGAGGGAGAAGTAACGCCATCTAATATTACTCGTATAGTGTGTTCGGACAGTAAACTCTCAATCCATCGAATGAGGGTAGCAACGAGGCCAATGGAGCTTAGCTTAATAAGGAGTCATTCATGCCAAACTCTGTCAAAAGCTTTTGCAACGTCAAGTGCAAGAACTTCATCTTCGTCATATTTATGCAAGCAAGAGTTCCAACATTTTGTTAGGTAGGCCAAGAGATCTTTTGCTGGATGTGTTAATATTTTTATTATAAACTTTTAATTCAGCAAATATTTTATTATGATAATTTATTATTTTTATTTATCACATATAATTAATTAAACAACACAATATTTGATATTTTAATTGAACACTGCAATATATATTTTTGTTACACATTTATTATTAATAATTACTTATTTTTCTTTTTGTATATTTTATTTATGAATATTTAAAATTAATAGCAACGTTTTATTTTTAATGTCTAACTAGTAATCAATTTCGTTTTCATCTATTTTCTATTTTCGACTGACTTCATATCTATAAAATTTTTTAATTTTCGAAAACAAAAGTTACTAATTCCAAAATTCTCGTTAATAAAAATCAAAGTGATTTTTATCAACAAGTGAATTTAAAAATGTGTTGGAGCACCACAATCTTCCGTCGACCTTCCAGAACGGAAACCGTATTGGCGATCGTGGATAAGCTGTTTATCCTCGAGATAGTGAATGATCTTGTGATTGAGTTGATAATTTTCATCATTTCGAGAGCACTGAAGTAATGGCTATCGGCCGGTAGTTAGCAGGGTTCGCTTTACTTCCTTTCTTGGGAATTGGCTGAATATTTGGAACTTTCCACAATCGCGGAAAGCTCCCAGAAGAGTAAGATAGATGAAAAAGATTACGAAGGGGCTTAGTCAGAGAAGAGGCTTTTGGCGGAATGCCACCAGGGCCAGCGTACTTGTGAACATTGAGCTTTTGCAGGGTCCTGAATATGAGACGCGTTCGGAAATGTAGCGGAGGCAGCGGGGTTTGGTTTAAAGGTGGTAGCGTGGAGTTTCTCGTGAAACTTGCTGCCAATAGGTTAGCTTTCTCAACCGGATCAATCGTATGGTCGCCGTCGGTGAGTGGTGGTGTTGATGAAGAGATGAAATTATTGTTGTCCGTTTTGACCAGAAAGACCTTGAGCATTTTGGATTCTGAAGGATCTTTCGCCGAACTTTCTGGTCGTGATCAAATTTAGCACGTTTGAGGATAGATTTGCAGGTATTTACTTCACCTTACTTTCTTACCGAGAAAATAAGGTGTACAATATTTGGGCTCTCTAGCTCAACGCGTTCTCAAGCTAGAGAGCAAACGAACGGACGCAAGCTAGCATCATTTTTCATTTTCTAATAAATGTGTTTATTTACAAATAAAACTGTTTTTATCCGTTACTTAATTTTATTTTTAATCTCTCTTTTTTTTTTTAACTAAGATCACTTTATTGGCTCAAAGGCTCCGATGCGAATTTGGAGCAAGATTTAGCTACTATGAAGTCTAATATTTGGAATTCAAAGAAACACTTGCACTATTTCGAAGCACCATCCTCATTGGATAAATTATTCAAAAATGTAGAATTATATTTAGGAAATATTCGGTTAATGAAACCACTTATGACAACGTGTGGCTTAATGATTTTTCAGCGCTTTACAGGTAACATACATAGCTATAAATTCATTAATCTGAAAGTAAATACTAATTTGTACAAATTAAACAATAGGTGCAAACTCTTTTGGATTTTACGCTGTGAAAATATTTCGTCAAACTTTCGATGGAATGAATCCTCATGGTGGTGCTATTGCAGTAGCTTTTGTTCAGCTATTGGCATCGATGTTATCCGGGCTTTTAATCGACATCGTTGGTCGAATTCCGCTTTTAATAGCAAGTAGTGTTTTCATGTCGCTCGCTTTAGCAAGCTTCGGATCTTACGTTTATTACGAGCACAGCTCTAAAATTTCAATAATGAATAGTTTTGACTCGGATGTAATAGTGGGAAGTTCAGATTGGATACCACTATTATGCGTACTAGTATTTACTATAGCGTTTTCATTAGGTAAAACCAACATTTATCCAAAATTTGTATTTGCAATTGTACGTAGGTTTTTTTTTAAAGGTATTTCTCCAATTTCATCTCTTCTTATTGGTGAATTATTTCCTCTGGAATTTAGAGGCTTAGGCAGTTCTATTACTACAAGTTTCGGATACTTTTGCGCCTTTCTTGGAGTCAAGACTTTTGTAGATTTCCAGGTAAGTTTATATGTATTTATAATAGTTAAGTAGTGTAGCGCTTCTTTTTCTTTTTGAATTCGACAAGCGTGGGTAATGTTGATGATGGTTATTCTTCTTCCTCAATTGAGATGATTTCTGTCATGATCGGTGCTAGTGGAGTAGGATTCAGAAGATGTTCAAAGTAGGAAGCCTATTATCTTTTGATTTCTTGCGTGTCATTGATGATGTTGCCCTCTGCGTCTTTGCAGAGACTGGTTTTTGGCTTATATCCCATTTTAGGTCTTTCACTATTGATAGATTGAAATATTTTTTCGATATTAACGTATTTTTAACTCTTCCAAAGCATACGGGGTCTTTCTGGCACCAATATTTTCATCTCGCTTCAAATATTTTTGAAAAACTGCAAATCTGCTAATTTTCAACCTCAAATTAAAATACTATGATTTTTTTCTATGTCCTAAACGTAATATTTTTTTTCATAGTTTTCAAGAAATTCATAAAAATTACAGACGAAAATCACTACCTTGCTCTCAACTCACTACCTACTAGTAATCATATAATTTTAATTTTATTTTCTTTATTATGTAAAATGTATAAAGATTTGATAATTCTTACCAAATTTCTATTTCAATATTTAAAAGGAAATGCTCGGACTACATGGCGCTTTTTGGTTGTACGCTTGCATATCCTGTACAGGGCTACTATTCATCGTAATGTTTGTACCGGAGACCAAAGGAAAGCAATTGGATGAAATGGACTCTGCATGTTTGCATACTGTTCATATTAAACGATGAGATATGGGTACACACGTAGAATATTTAGTGTAACATAAACCATCAGAGTATTATAAAAGTCCAGGCAATATACGATTTTTCATAAAATAAAAATAAAATAGGTACTAAAGTTTTTTTCCTTTTTATTTCTATTACCGTTTTTGGGGATATTCTCTAACTTTGCTGACGTGCGCATAATATTTCCTTAATACTCTATACTTCTTAAAATAATTATTGTAAGAAAAATACATTAGTATCTGCATGTTTGGAAAATAATGTCCTCATAAGTCGTATACAGCCTGGAATATGAAGCCCGCTTTGGACGATCGACTTCGTGTCATCGTATCATAAAATTCTATCAAACTTTTCGTAATAATATTTCTAAAAAAATGCGATCCATTGGCAAATACAACCAAAAATCCGATCGTCTAAAGCGGGCTTTAACACATATTTATTAATTATTATTATTATTACATTGAACAGTATTAGGAGAATCATAATTTATTTTCTTTAAAAATTGAATCAAGCTGTAGACAAATAAATAGATGATTAGCAGAAACAATGACAATAAAAGTGCTTCCTATAAATAATACATACTATGTACGTAAAGCTATGTATAATAATAATGTTTGGATAAATTTGTTTTGTTGTTCAGAATTATATTGAAAAATAAATAAAAAAAAAAAGTTTTATTTCTGAAATGGTGTAATAATTATTTTGTGTTTACTCTAATGTTTGAACGTTAAGAAATGATCGCCAATGCCACAAAAATATTTCTTATCGCTTGGAAATATCGATTCCGGGTGACCATCTGTTCATCTGATTGAATATGATTGAATCTATACAGAAACTCGAAGTTTACCTCAAGGTTTTGCTCGTACCTATACCTAGTCGTGCCATAAGTTCTGTCACACGTATATGGGCAATTTTTGTATAAATGAAAAAGAGTTTTTGACAAAGGAAAATATATTTTATTTTGGCATACTAATGGAAGTAAAATAAGCAACAAATTATTCAAAGTGGCCGCCTTTAGCCTTAACACAGCTCTTTAATCTGTTGGGCCAGTCATCGATAGCAGTACGCACTGTTTCTAGCGGAAAATTAGCTACTGCTTCTGTCAAAGATCGCTTAAGGCTCTCGATATTTGGGTGTCGTCTCGTGCACACCATGGACTCTAACTCCGCCCACAGTTTGTAGTCCAGGGGATTCAAATCTGGGCTCCCAGAAGGCCATTCCGTCGCCATTATAAACTGTGGAATATTGGTTTCCAACCACGCTTGTGTGGTTCGAGCTTTGTGGGCTGGCGCAGAATCTTGCTGGAAAACCCAATGTCGATTGTTGAATAGCGTAGAGTTCAGCGGCTTCACACATCCCTCCAGGATGTCCGTTTGATAATTTTTCGCTGCAGTTTTTACGCCTTTTTCGCAAAAATGAAGCTCGGTGACCCCTTCGTAGCTGACACCCCACCATACCATGACTGATGCTGGATGATGTCCTCGCTGTACCATAATGGCAACTTCTCGGGCTTCTATGGAGCTGTGGGCATACACCTTATCATTTTGGCGGTTGAAATGTTCCTCCACCGTAAAAAATTTTTCATCGGTAAATAAAATTTCTCGATGTTTGTTGTTGCCGTACCGCCGAAGGAGCTCTTTCGATCTGGTGCTCCTAATTTGCTTCAACTGCTCAGTCAGCAAATGTCCCGTTGATCGTCGAAAGGCACTCATCCCGAGGTCAGATTTTATGATGCGAGACATACTTCGGGTAGAGAGCCATCTCTCGAGCCATAATTCGTTGTTTACGAAGCGGATTTCGACGAATTCGACTCTCGACCGCTTTGATGGCAGCAGAAGAACGTACATCACGCGGACGTCCAGAACGAGGTCGATCTTCAATAGTCTGGATCGCGTTATATCTGTGGATTGCACGATACACAAATCTTTGCGTTATTTTTAACGGGCACAACAACTTGAAAATTTCACTCGCGGATTTTCCACACTTATGTAGTGCAATCACTGCAGTTCGGTTTTCTATTACACCCCATTCCATCTTCACACGTTAACGAACACACTTTAAATGACCATCAACTGTCAACAACATTATGACGTTTATAAAACTGGCCGATATTGAAATGTCACTCATAAAATAAAGTTGTTGCCAATGTGAGAAATTATGTGACAGAACTTATGGCAGGACTAGGTACATTCGAAAACAGGAAAATTCAGGCAAACTACAAATTTACCTGTTTTTCACATTCTTATGTTGCCTTCTTGTTCTTCAAATAAGCTTATGAACTGTTAATATTGTTGTATTGGCCAAACTCTAGTGCTACTTATAATAATTTCATGGTACACTATAGCTAAGGTGTAGCCTAGTGAGTAGCGTGATGGTCTATAATGCGAAGGTCGGGAATTCAAATCCCGGTTACGTATTATTTAACAAACTACTTTCGTGAGTATATCTTGGTCACCTCAATCTGCGAAAATGAATATTTGTAAATAGAAGGTTATACGAAGGACTAACAGCCCTTTCACTACAACAAATAAAATGATAAGAAACCTGAAGGTCATGAGGCCAAAGCCCGACTTTGGCTCCATTGAAGAAGATGGCACACTATACATAGTAGCAGTATACATTTGGAGCGAAATTTAAAAAACGTTTGTATAACGTTCTTAACACCAAAAGCTTTTATAATACTTACACCAAGATCAGTTTATAATACTTACTTTCTCGTAACTAAAAAGTCATGACCAAACATTTTAAAGGAACAATTTATCTTAATGTACAGGGTGGGCCATCCAGTGGTTTCTTTTTAAATCATAGGTTATTTTGACACTGAAAGCTGTTTCCCGCTCGAAATCTTGACAGAAAGTCGGTATCATACCTCCGCGGAACGATATGAGTCGCTTTACACTTGAACAACGTTGGGAAATATTGAATTTGAATTGGGCAACGATTTTGGGCGAAAAATCATCTTTTCTGACGAGGCGTATTTTCATCTCGGAGGCAACGTTAACAAACAAAATTGCCGCATCTAGGGCACGGAAAACCCGCACGTTGTTGTCGAGAAACCAATGCATCCACAGAGAGTGACAGTTTTTTGCGGATTGTGGGGTGGTGGCATCATTGGACCATTTTTCTTCGAAAATGAGGCTGGGAATAACGTTACGGTCAACGGTGAACGTTACAGAGCCATGTTATCCGATTTTTTTTTTAATGAAATTGAAGACATGGATTTGGACGACCTCTGGTTCATGCAGGATGGCGCGCCATGCCACACAACCCATGCAACAATCGATCTTTTACGCACCAAATTCCCAATTCGTGTTATCAGCCGTCTTGGCGATGTCAATTGGCCGCGTCGGAGCTGCGATTTGACTCCTGTGGACTTTTTTTTCTGGGGAACCGTGAAGGACCGATGTTATGCCAACAATCCAAAAACGATTCAAGCACTTAAGGCCTATATCAGCCAAGCAATCCGTGAGCTACAGCCCGAAACCATCGACATGGTCTTGGAAAATTGGAGTGACAGAATGCGCTACTGCGAAGCCAGCCGATGCAGCCACTTGAACGAAGTTGTGTTTCATCGTTAATGGGAATGTTTGCTCTTACTAATGAAGTCATAATACATGGAAAAAATTTAATTTTGTTCATTTCATTGCATTTTTGAAAATTTTGAAAATTTTGAAAATTAAAAAAGAACATCACTAAACTAATTTTGTGATTCGTAAAGTGGTATTAAGTGAACTTACAGGTGTCGATTTTGGCATTTCAGCCTGATTTTACTACAGTATGTCATCTTCGCCTTGTATGGAGTGACTCTACTCAGGATCAGCTAGACTATAAGCAGCTGTAGCGCAGTTGCCCTCCTATGATTAGGGAAAACTGATCTGAGAACTCCTATCATCGACGTCCACGAAACTGCTTTCCTTAAGCAACACCAATACCTTGTGTCGTCCACGATACAAAAACTAATTAATGAAGAGCTAGATGATGCTTGAGCTTGGGTAATAGACGAATCAGGTAACGGACGTTCACAGTGCCAGGTCATCCACTGTATCAGTTTACATAGATGCTTTTTGCACTAACATGTATGACATACTACTGTCGATTTCGCGTTAGATTCACTTGGTCAGTACAGTTTGATCTTTCATAAAGATAACAAGTTAGGAAATGAGTGCTTTTTATAAAAAACATAAAAGAATTATGATTGGGCGTAAAGCCCAATCATATGATACTCTAGATGAAATGAGAAAGAGTTCAATGTACCGGAAAATATGTCACCTCCAATTCTTTTAAGTAATTAATAGTGACTTTTGTATGGGAGGTGGTAGAAGGAGAGGAGGAAGGTTTGTAATTTTTGGATATGACACCTAATGTGGTATGCAAAATATTTCGTGCTGAATTTAAGGTTTGCAGCTTTCATTCTTTTCAATTGGACATAGTTTTCCTGAAATTGAGGCATTTGTATGGGAGGTGGCAGGGAAAGTGGAGCGTCTAAGATGATTTTGAAACTGCTTATCATATCATCCTTATCACCGCACTTTGGTTCAATTTCAAATTTGATAGTTCTAATATATTCGAAAGAGAAATGCTTTTCTTGAATTTAAAATACAGATATTTGTATGGGAGGGGGTAGAAGGAGTGAAGAGGAGCTGATAATTTCTTAAGCATTTATTGCAATTATTAAAAAACAAACTCTGGCAAAATTTTAAGTTTATACTTTTTCTAGTTTTAATGGAAATCGATATAATGCACTTAACAAAAATTATACATTTGTATGGGAGGGAGTAGAAGGAGTGTACGGATCAAAACAAATTTTTTTCTCGTTATTGATATTTCTATTTTTATACTTTATGCAAAATATCAAGTTGATAGCTTTAACAGTTTCGAAGAAAAATAATTTAATTTAAATTTCAAAATTTCGTGAAATTTGTATGGGAGGGGGTGGAAGGAGTGAGGTGAAGTTGATAATTTTTTCAATACTGATTGCAATTATATTAAAATTAATTCTGGCAAAAATTAGTTTTTATAACTTTGCTAGTTTCAATGAAAATCGAAAAAATGCATTTTTCCAAATTATGCATTTGTATGGGAGGGGGTAGAAGGAGTGAAGAGGAGCTGATAGTTTTTTTAGCATTTATTGATATTATTAAAAAACAAATTCTGGCAAAATTTTAAGTTTATACTTTTTCTAGTTTTAATGCAAATCGATATAATGCACTTGACAAAAATTATGCATTTGTATGGGAGGGGGTAGAAGGAGTGTACTGATCAAAACACATTTTTTTCCCGTTATTGATATTTCTATTTTTAAACTTTATGCAAAATATCAAGTTGATAGCTTTAACAGTTTCGAAGAAAAATAATTTAATTTAAATTTCAAAATTTCGTGAAATTTGTATGGGAGGGGGTAGAAGGAGTGAGGTGAAGTACATAATTTTTTTCAATTCTGATTGGAATTATAATAAAATTAATTCTGGCAAAAATTCGTTTTTATAACTTTGCTAGTTTCAATGAAAATCGAAAAATTGCATTTTTCAAAATTATGCATTTGTATGGGAGGGGGTAGAAGGAGTGACAGGATCAGATCAATATTCTGTTGTATTAATGATATCTATATCATAATACTTTGACCTAAATTTCAAATTGGTAGCTTAAATAGTTTCAAAGGAAAATCAATTTCTGGAAATTTCGGAATTTCGTGAAATTTGTATGAGAGGGGGTAGAAGGAGTGGGGGGATGTGGCCCGTTCACGAACTTAAAGTTTCTTTTTAGCTAAAAATAACACACAAAAAATTTCAGCACGATAGCTCAAAGCGTTCGAGAGTTATGCTGTAGACAGACGGACAGACGGACAGACAGACAGACAGACAGACAGACAGACGGACAGACGGACAGACGGACAGACAGCAACTCGGAATCGAAGTTTTTGAGCGACAACAAATATTTCTGTACCCTTGGCGGCTCTGTGCGAGCATTATTTCTTAGCGTTACAAACGGTAAGGCAAACACAATATACTCTCAGATTTCATCTAGAGTATAAAAACTTTTTGAAATTGTTTTTCTGGTTACCCATTTTAAAGGACCCAGAATGGGCGTGGTGCAGGCCGCAAAATATACCAAAACCAGTGCTTCATATGTAAAGAAGTGGATAACGAGATGTAAAGAGCATGGTGATGTCGATGATGAGCCAGGTAGAGCCCTTAAAAGAGGCATATCAAAACGGGACGATAAATTGATCGCTCAGCTATTCAGGAAAAACCCGACATTAACTCTGCGACTGGCGAAGGAAAATCTAATTAAAAAAGGAGTTCGGTTGTCCATAAATACAATTAGAAGCAAAATTGAAGAATCTGGCATCAAAAACAGGAGCACAAATCCCAAACCGTTACTAACAGAAAAACATGTACAAAAAATATTGAGTTGAAAATGGGAGAATTTGGAACGCTAATGGAGCAACGTAGTGTTTACCAATGAGTCATCTTTTGTTATCTCCAATCATTGGAAGACGACTTGGACAAAAAGCGGTGAGAGATTGTTGCAACGAACTGTCAAACATCCAGCAAAGGTGCATGCTTATGGGTGCTTCTCTGAAAAAGGAAATTTGATTGCTTTCTGAATGCTGAATTTATGCAAGAAGGGACTGTTAAAGTCTGCTAAATTGCTGTCAATCAAATCCCTGTTAAGACCCCCTATAGGGGCATAGGATAGAAGGACAAGGCGCGATCCTGAGCATCGGCCTTAAGCTTTTACCAGGACTTGTTTATTCCTCTGGCCTCCGGCTCAACTGCTCGCTTCCATGTGTTACATGGTCGACCAACCAGACGTCTTCCTTGAGGATTATAATCCAGAACGGCGATGTTTCGCTCTGGTTTCTCAAAGTATGACTGATCAGCCCATGAATGTCAATACCTATTTTAGTCTATCCAGTTGTACTCCAAAGTTCGTCTTTGGAGATCACTTCTGGCCAGAATATTCCTAAAATGAGTCGGAGGCATTGGTTCACGAAAGTCTGTAGCTGAGTTGCTGTATGAACCACAAAACGATGACTGGATTCTCCAAGAAGACAATGACCCCAAACATCGAAGTAGCCTGGGATAACAACTCTGGACTGGCCATCGCAAAGTCCCGATGCAAATCCCATTGAACATGTGTGGTCGCTCATGAAGACTAAACTAAAAGGGAAAAATATATTCACTACACAACTTCATATTCGAAGTTTAAAACAAATTTGGAGAGGTCTAAGTGTTGATTACGCTAAAAAATTGAGCCAAAGTTGCAAAGGAGATGCCAAGCAATTATAGATAACAGCGGTGACTGAACGTCATGTTAACATAGTTGCGAAATTAACATATAAGTATAGTTTAAGAAATAAATATGAGTATATTAAATTTCGTAGCATTTATTGCTTTGTTTTTTGAGACCCGTTCTTCTTGAACACATTGTATATAGGACCACGTAATGAACAGACTGTCTCTTGATATGAAAGATACATTTTGTATGTACCTCTGGATGACATATTAGTATTAGGAGTACAAATTGAAAACCACCGTTTTATTTATTTTTTTCAGAATTCGAGTCCTTATTGTGCAAAAGTGGTTAAATATTTATTATTGAGAAAAATGCTCATCGCTAGCCACAAATTTTCCCATGTTTCTGGTAGCATACGGATTCCGCGTCAAAAAAACTGCTCTTCTTTTGAGCCGATCCATGAATTGACCCAATTTTTGGCTTCTTCGTGAGAATTGAAGTGCTGCTCAGCCAGGCCATGCGTCATCAATCGGAATAGATGGTAGTCGGAAGGGGCGAAGTCTCGAGAATGCGGCGGGTGGGGTAGGACGTCGCATTTCCGTGTTTCCAGGTAGGTTTTTACAACGTGAGCAACATGTGGCCGAGCGTTGTCGTGCAGCAAAATCATCTTGTCGCGTTTCTCTTCGTATTGCGGTAGTTTCACCTTCAATGCTCAGCTTTAAAGCATTAGTTGTTTTTTTGTAGCGAACTTCCGTGATGGTTTCAATCGGTTGCAGCAGCTCATAACACACCACGCAGAGCTGGTCCTGTAGTGCAGCTGGATATTGCAGAATAACTGATTAATCAATAATTTGATTAATAAATAAAAATAAAGCACTACATTTAAATTAACATTTATTAACATTTATATTATAAAAATTTATTTATTATTATTTGTTATTGTTTAGATTAAATTTTACGTTTAATGTGAATGAAAATCTTTTTTACACTAAAAATAAAAAACAATTACATCTATATTTTTCATAATAATAGTTCACTCGATTATTATTAAAAATAAATATATAAAGTATATTTCTGTGAGTGTAATTATTTATTTTTAGTAGAGTGTATTTTAAAGTGTAAAGTGTATTTGCATGTGGAATTAATTAAGTTTAACCAATTCCCCACACACCCCCTTCCTAGAGGAGGGCTAACAGTCCTTCTCGTTAAGATTTAATGAACCCGTCTGTGATCTGGTTCGTATCGTGGAAGTTGGAAGAACAAAAGTTACGCGCTTTTTAGTTGATGCTTGATGCTGGGAAGAATCAAATGAAGGTTTCAGCCGATCAATTGAGACATTCTTTTCTTTACCATTAATGGAAAGTGTAAAGAATTTGTCATTACGTTTCAAAACTTTATAAGGTCCTTCATAAGGTGGTTGAAGCGATCTCCTCACTTGGTCCTGTCGGACAAACACGTGTTCACAATCTTTAAGTGAATGAAAAACGAAAGTGTTAGTGGGAGTGTGAGCGGAAGGTACTTTGGGTTTTATCGAACTCATGGTCGAAGACTTTGAACGTAGTCGCTAGGAGATACAATCTGTAGTGTACTAGAATTAGTGTCTAAAAGTTCGTATGGCAAACGTAAATTTTGTCCATAAACTAATTCTGCAGGAGTGGCATCGACATCTTGTCTAACGATTGAGCGAAGTCCGAGAAGAATGAACGGTAGTTCGCGTGTCCATGCTTCAGAAACCTTGCACATTAGAGAACTTTTAAGGATTCGATGCCAAAGTTCTAACATACCGTTAGCTTTGGGATTGTAAGCTGTAGTTCTGTTTCTTTTGAAGCCTAAAACTTTGCCTAATTCCGAAAAAAGTAAAGCTTCAAATTGTGGTCCTTGGTCAGTTACAATTGTGACTGGAGTGCCGTAACGAGGAATGTATTCTCTGACCAAAGTGTTAGCCACAGTTGTTGCTCGAATATCCACGATTGGGTAGGCTTTAGGCCAACGAGTATAGCGGTCAATGACCGTAAGACAATAATTGAAGCCTTCCGAAGTCGGAAGAGGCCCAACCAAATCAATATGGATATTAGCGAATTTTTTGATTACTGGTTCGAAATTGCCGAGCGGACTCTTAACGTGGCGAGAAATCTTGGCTTTTCCGCAAGCTATGCATTCTCTGCACCAGATGTGTGAGTCTTTATTAATAGATGGCCAAACGAATTTTTTAACTAACAATTTAGTTGTTGCTCTAATACCTGGATGAGCCGTTCCATGAACCACATCGAAAATCTTCTTACGCAGCGTTGAAGGAATGTAAGGTCGCAGAGTGTTTTGCGAGGCGTCACACCAAAGTTGCTTAGAGGAATTTTCGATGTTAAAAGGTGTCATCTTAAGACTCGTTGATTTTTTAATTGAAGGTAATTCTTTGTCGGCTAGCTGAGCGTCAGCAATTTCAGAGTAATTAACTGATGTTGGAATGGAAATCTCGTCAATGCGAGATAATGCGTCGGCGACGACATTATCTGAACCGGATACATGTCGAATATCCGTCGTAAATTGACCGATGAAGTCCAGATGCCTTAACTGACGTGGTGAAGCTTTTTCAGCGTTTTGCTTGAAACCAAAAATAAGCGGTTTGTGATCGGTAAAAAGTGTGAAAATTCTACCTTCTAGCATGAATTTAAAATGCTTAATTGCAATGTAAGCTGCTAAAAGCTCACGATCATAGGCACTGTATTTTTGTTGAGCTGTGGAAAGTTTCCGCGAAAAGAATGCTAATGGTTGAAAAGCATTAGAAATTTTTTGCTGTAACACAGCTCCGATGGCTGTATCTGAAGCGTCAACCACTAGCGAAAGTGCTGCAGAAGGAGAAGGAAATGCTAGTGTAGTTGCCTGAGCTAATTGTTCTTTGCAACGATTAAAAGCTTCTACAGACTCGGAATTCCATGGAATAATGGACTTATCACGTTTTTTCTTGCTTCCATGTGTGTATTGTCTAAAATAGATTGAGACGTTGCTGCATGAGGAATAAACCTTCGGTAAAAGTTAATCATACCTAGAAAACGTCTCAACTCGTGAACAGTAGTCGGTTGTGGGTAAGAGATAATAGCTTCTATCTTTGAAGTCATTGGAAAAATTCCATTAGAATTGATGGAATGACCTAAGAAATCCACTTGAGTTTTAGCAAAGTGGCATTTAGCTAAATTGATTATTAAACCGTATTTTTCTAGTTGATGAAAAAGTTTATCTAGGTGAATGAAATGTTCCTCAATTGACTTTGAGGCGATCAAGATGTCGTCAATATATACGAAACAAAAATCAAGATCCCTCAAAATTGAAAAAATGAATCTTTGGAAAGTTTGCGCGGCATTGCGCAAACCAAAAGTCATTCGAATAAATTCATATGAACCGAAAGGTGTGGAAATTGCTGTTTTTGGAACGTCATCATCGTTCAGAGGAATCTGGTGGTATGCACGTTCCAAATCAACTGTTGAAAAAATAGAACAACCATCAAGTTGTTGAGCAAAATCCTGTATGTGTGGAATAGGATATTTGTCCGGGACTGTTTGTGCATTAAGTGCCCGGTAATCCCCACATGGTCTCCAACTTCCATCTTTCTTTTGAACCATGTGAAGTGGTGAAGCCCAAGGACTGTCTGATGGTCTGCAAATTCCAAGGTCTACCATTTTGCCGAACTCGGCCTTCGCGATCGCAAAGCGAGAAGGTGAGAGGCGTCGCGGTTTACAAAAGACTGGACGTCCTTCGGTAATAATGAAATGACGAATCGTGTGCAAATTGTTTGAATTTGTTCTATTTGATTGGAAAATTTTTGGGTGTTGTGCAAGCAATTTTTGAACTCGAGGATTTTCGTAATTGGCTGCTAAGACAGACAATACTGTAGAAGATCCTTTTAAAATTTGTCCAATAGCTGAACTGACGTTAGTAAGTGGATCGATTAAACGTCGTTGCTTAAGATCCACAATCAAATCGAAATGACGAAGGAAATCCGCTCCTAAAATTGGTCGTTCAACGTCGGCAATAATGAAATTCCACTCAAAATTTCTTTTAAGTTTGAGTGAAATTGTAATTTGTGTGAGCCAAAAGTAGGGATTTTAGTGCAATTTGCAGCGGTCAGAATCAAGTTTGGATTCATAACGCGTTGACCGAAATTACTTTTAGGAACTACTGAAATTTCCGCGCCGGTGTCTACTAAAAAACGTAAACCGGATATTTTATCTGGTATAATAAGGCAACTTGAGTTTGAACTAGTGTTAAATGTCGCCATTTTTAACACTCGTGTTGGTTTTTTTCTTTCGGAAATTTACAAGGTTCTTTACATTTATTGGCTCTAAGCCCAAAACGTTTATGATAATAGCAAAAATCTTCAGACTTTCTTGATCCGCTTTGTGAACGGTTATGCGATTTTGATCGTCCATTGCGATTACTATTATAGGACCTATTAAAGTTCATTAACCGTTGAAGTCAAAGCGGTAATTTGTTTTCGTAATGATTCAATTTCTGAACCCAGCGCATTTGGCGAAGCGCTTGCTAATTGCGGAAAACAAGAAGCGTCTGCAATTTTATCGGCGATTTCACTCAATTCTTCAAGGGAACCTGAAGATACTGTTAGAATGGCTTGTATTTGAGTAGGAAGACGTTGTACCCAAAATTTTTTAATAATATTAACTGGAAAATTGTTTCCAGCGAGGGAACGGATTCGACCTAATAGTTGAGAAGGCTTAAAATCTCCTAGGTCGATTCCATTCATAAGTCGTTTTAACTTATGGTCTTCAGATTCTCCAAACCTTTTTATCATAGCATCTTTGAAATAAACGTAACAATTTTCCGCCGGAATGCTGTCGATGATGTCCATCGACTGTTCACATTCCGCTGCACTTAGCATACTAAGCGCATGATTGAACTTGGTTAGTTCAGCTGTTATATTAGCTGCGGAAAATTGCGCATCCATGATGCGAAACCATGCAGCGGGGTTGGCAATCCAGAAAGGAAGTTTCTGAATTGCAACCGCGGCCAATTGTAAGTTATTAGATGAAGTATCGGTAACTTCATCATTTGATACTGACGATGTATGATTAATAAGAGACATGTTGTATATATTTTTATGAGAAGTTGATATTGAATTAAACAGAAAAAAGAAATTTTGGTATGAGAATTTGAATAAATGGAAAAATATAGATGTAATTTTACAATTTAAATATAATGAGTAAATATATTATGTAATAATTTTTATTAAATTTAAATGTAATTATTAATAAAATACCATAAATCCTCTTGAAATTTGTGTCGCTAATTTTCAATTATTGTTGTTTTTTCTTGAATTAATGATGCTGTTGTTGATGCTGCATCATGTTGAATATTCAAATATCGGTATAAGCTTCAAGTTGTTGTATTTAGAGTTGATATTTTCTATTTTATAACAAAATTCTTGAAGA
Organism: Chorisops tibialis; assembly: GCA_963669355.1. Classification (NCBI taxonomy): domain Eukaryota; kingdom Metazoa; phylum Arthropoda; class Insecta; order Diptera; family Stratiomyidae; genus Chorisops; species Chorisops tibialis. The sequence goes on from OY770262.1 coordinate 272,376,589, forward strand.
CGATTAAGATTTCAATTCTTGAAATTTCTTAGGTTTCTTCTCTGTAAATTCGATGAAACTTCTCTCGCTGATGGTTATAGAAATTTGTTCAATGTAGAAAAATTGTTCTCGACTAATTTCCTCTATACATCACCATTTGATATGGTGAAATAACGATTGACGAAAAATAATTTTTCTGCGTTGATCTCTTGCTTGATGGGTGAAAATATTTAGTTCGTTAATGTTGGGTCACCATTTGTTATGGTGAAAATATTTAGTTCGTTAACTTCGGGGTCACCAATTGTAGTGCAGCTGGATATTGCAGAATAACTGATTAATCAATAATTTGATTAATAAAAATAAAGCACTACATTTAAATTAACATTTATTAACATTTATATTATAAAAATTTATTTATTATTATTTGTTATTGTTTAGATTAAATTTTACGTTTAATGTGAATGAAAATCTTTTTTACACTAAAAATAAAAAACAATTACATCTATATTTTTCATAATAATAGTTCACTCGATTATTATTAAAAATAAATATATAAAGTATATTTTTGTTAGTGTAATTATTTATTTTTAGTAGAGTGTATTTTAAAGTGTAAAGTGTATTTGCATGTGGAATTAATTAAGTTTAACCAATTCCCCACAGTCCCACCAAATACACAGCATGATTTTCGAGCCATGGCTGTCGATGTTGATGCATGGCCGCGGTATTCCCACGATTTATTTCGCTTTGGATCATCGTATTGGATCCACTTCTCATCGTTAGTGTCGATACGATGTAAAAAACAACGCCGTTTTTTTTGCTGCAACTCGTGTGGTACCCAATTTCCTTTCTTTTCCATCATTCCCAAGATTTAAGTTTCTGAAGAGAAGTTTCGGTTCTGTCAACAGCTGGTGCTCTTAGCCCTTGGTCATTAACTTTCAACGTAACTTGTTCAACTCTCTTTGAATATGTGGTAAGCATTGATTGTAACTGTACCGGGGTGTAGTCTAGTGGGTAGTGAAAATGAAAAATTCATAGAGGGTTGTGCGAAGGGCTGAAAACCCTTCCACAATAACAAATAAATGTATTGGAGCCTGAAGGTCAGGGTGCCAAAGAAGAAGATTGTAAATGCCGTGCTCACCGAAAGAAGAAAACGGCGGTGTCCTGCGAAGTACCTAGCGAGGAAGTTGATGGTGTTACTCGTGCTAAGCTTGTCGGGGGGAGAGGACCGTTTCCTCTCTTTCGCTGACATAGAAAAAGAATAAATACACCGAAAGCAGCTGAACATGAGGTTTGAGGAGGAAAAGATAAAAATTATATAAAATTTTCTTCCTTCTCCAACCCGTCCCTCCGAAACCCATTAATTAGTTCCCCACCATACCATGGTAGAGGCGACAAAAATCGAGGTCAATCACGAGGTCCAAGGTGATCACGCGGTTCCATATCCCACTTTACGTGAAAAATTGATTTTAAAGATGACAAAGGCTATGTAGTCAATGAAAACAGAAGAAAACATGCCCACTTACCTGAGCTTTGTGGATGGTGCTTCGCTGAAAGGCATGTGCTTTCTTGGATGGTCCTACCCCTTTGTTTCCTGGTCGATCCCTGTTACGGCTAAAATTATCTCGGAACAAAAAAAAAAAAAACTATTAAAAAGTCTGGTAAATATTTTCTAAAAATGAAAATTGGATGCTTAACGTTTAAAAATCCACCCAGCTCGCCGGTAATTATTCTCAAAAAAAAAGTTCGGTACAAAAATCCGTATTGACTCGTCGATCAAAGTTTTAAAAATTACGAAGCAAAAAAAAAATTTACCTGACATGCCGGTCAAAATCAAAAACCAAAAAATCCGGCACAATATACCTTCCTTGGCCCGGTAACCAAAATTGGCAGCAAATGAAAAATTCGGCAGAGAAATATGCTCGACACTGCGTTAAAATTGTCCAATAAAGAACCCGACGGCCTAAAAAATCCCGTCTTAGCGTTAAATTTTGTCAAAAAAGAAAAAGATTTACCCAAAAAAAAAAATGGATTACAAAATAAATTAAATATCCGTTCTGTCTCGCTACACAAAATGTCAAAACAGTCAAGCATGAACAATAAACACGAAAAGGACCAAAATCGCTCCAAAAAAATCGTCCGCCAGACTCAATGGCTAACATCTAATTTTCTAAAATAATACGTTCGCCTTATTCAGCGGAAAAATTCGAACTCCTCGAAGAAACGAAAAAAATCCGCTTTGCTCGACCGCAAAAAATCACTACCCAATTTCGAAAAAAATCAGTTCGTTTGCAACGATTTTCCGAAAAACCGTAACGACCGCATGTTATTTTTATTTGATGCTTACCAAACGCTATGCACGGATAAGATGTTCATTATTTGGATCTTTAATTTTATATTAATTTTAAATAGTTTAAGTTTTAAAACGACAGTCGCAACCATTACAAAATTCTCGTTTCAAATAGTGGTGTTAGTAACAGAAAATCTTAATACTCCGTTTTCACTTCGTCAGCAACTAAGCTCTAACTTCTAATAGATTCCATGTCTGTTAGGCCTATTTCGATCCAGAGCGGGGAAAAAAGGTCTGTATCTGCACAGCTTCCAGCACATATGTGAATTATAAAGGGATATCAATATGCCTGGGTGGAACTGTATATCTCGAATCGAGTTTCTAGCTTCGAGTGCTTTTAGCTCGATGTGAAATTGCTTCGGTTTCACCAAACTCGATCGAAGTTGAAGTGTTAAACGTACGTAGACGCTGTAGAAAATTATGTGGTTTCTGTTACACAGCAACATATTTGCGGATTTTTCCTTGTTCGGTGCTGCTTGAATATGTTATAAGAAAAACAACCTATGAATTGAAATTTTGAGTACTTTCTCTTTCGCGTCTAATGACATTTCCAAACAAGATGCATAGAGCTAGAACCACTCGAAACTCGAATTTGATGCTCGATTCGAGTTACATAATTCCAACCCTGATATCATGCAGCTCTTGCTTGGCCCGATGCTATTTCAGTGTTGAAGAGAATCAGCCATCAAACATGAGTAACGCGTGATACTTGTAGTCGCACATTGCTTTTGCCTTTCCATAAGAGGGTATTATCCTGACGAAGCACTCAAACATGTCTATTTAAAAAATTATTGTCCAAGATTTCAAATGCATTTGTTCTATTTAAATATTAATAAAAAAATTACATTTCACTTGTATACAATTGTTACTAAACATTCATTTATTTATAAAGTGATTTACATTTTTCATGTCAAATAAGTGTGGCTGCAATTAAAAATATAGCAAATGTGTGTTTCTGTGATTTTTAATTTATAGATCATTATATTTCTAATCTAAAATTATTTGTAGTTATCCCTGACTTTTTTTATAATTATTGTTTTATCTTATTTAGTTTGCTCTTCTTCTACTACTATTTCTACTTTCCGTTTCTTCTGTTTCATCATCCGCTCGTTCATCTTTAGGTCGAGTCCATTTGATCATTGTTTCTGGCGATCGATAGAGGAATAGGAGTTTGGCAAACAAGTCCTCCTCCAATTTGAATTCCATAGCTTCTCTCACCTAAGAAAACAAAAATTTTGTAGTACTCAAAGAAAACCAAAATTATATTTAATTTTACGTACCAGGTAAACATCAAGACAAAGCTGTAATACACGATCAACGTATGGTAATTCTTCAAACATCACGTTTCGACTCGAACCCATAATGAAAGCCCTGAGGAACCTCGAACCTACTAGCACGATTGTAGTATACATACCAATTATACTGAAAAATCAATTATTATAAGTATTGTCTTGGATAGAAACATTTTAATGTACCCTCCTGCTGTGAATATACTAAGCACTGATGGAAATAGCTTGTCACTGAAAGTGTATATAACAATCTTAGAGTCGCATTGTGCTAAAGGAAGCTTCGAGAGCGTATTAACGTAATAGGCGTCTTCACAGAACTCATTCAATTGCCACCAAGCATTTTTATTGGTTGAATTATCCAAAAAAAGTTTAATTTCAACATCTCTATATTCTAAGAAAAAAAAAATTATTTTTAATGTTTTCTCTGAAATTAACAGTTCTTAAAATTACCAATGTTCACGGGCATTAATTGAGGAACAGTTTTAAGATTTCCATTGCTCTTCACCTGAATTCGAATGATACGGCTTAATTATATTACAAAATAGTTATATGGTATGTTTATATTACTTTTAAGAACTTTGGCAGTAAACTGGCGAGTTTAACATCAACCATTGCATTTTGGCCTTTCAACATAGAAATTAAGCCCGGACGGCCCGGGTGATCGGCAGTTAACTCGAATGTTGTTTCATCCGATGTTGTTGCAGGATGCTCCTTACTGTAAGACTTACGTGAAATAGCGTATCTAAATCGGCAGGTCAATGTTCGATCTAGAAATATAAAATACTGAATTTAACTCTACAATGAAATAATTTCAAATTACTTTTTTCTAAATCTTCCAGCATTCGTTCTTTATCCGGTGGTGATATGCTCCATAAAGATGCTGAACTGATGCCAAGAACCATTGCTGCAACATCAGAATGATCATAATCAGATAAAAAGGTTGAAGCTACTTTTCTTTTGACATATGCTGATTTGAAACTATCCATCATTCCCGTATCAAATCTAAAATAAAATGATCGCTAGTAGTTTCTCATTTTAATTTTTTGTAATTTTTATAAGTCATACTTGTGTATACTGCTATCTTGTGCAGTCATTTCATAAACCGGTTCATAGGGTCCAACTCTTAAAGATATTGATACATCATAAGGTACATTTGATATACCCACCGCGCTACTTAAAGCGAAAATTACAAATGGGCCCCAAATTAGAAATGATAGGACAAATATGAGACTGCCACCCATTATTATTTTGCTAAGGATCGGTTTTTTTTGGCCTCGTGCCACAGGTAAATCTGTTTCCATCTGTCGTCCACATTTCATACAGTATATTTCCGCAAATATATCCTCCATTTTCAACCAATCAAATAGTGTCATCGTTGTATTAGTACAAACCCAATCTAAAACAGTTCGTAGTTCATATAGCAATGGTATTGCCATGTATCTATATTACAAACAAAAAAAAAAGTGTTTTTTTTTTATAAATTGATTACAGATCACAAACCATACTTACATTCTGAACGATAACATATTCATAATTGAATATCCTTTAGTGAAAAAGTTACCGGATATTCTACTGGGATATCCACACCGAAGTTGATACGATGACAGTATTAGGTACACGCATTTGACCAAATAAAAAATGACAGTTGGCACTTGTGAGTTGAAAGCTATTCCTTGCAATGATGGTATTGCAAAAAACATCCAGCCATGTATACCTATTACTAAGAACAAATGGTAGCCAAGTCGATATTTTATAGCTTTGCGTAAATAAAGAGCACGATCCATAATAATCAATATAAATTGCATGACCAGCATCACTAAAAACGACACTGGAACTCTATTTTCTTCTAAGTACGTTTGAACTCCTCCATCAGCTCGTTGACTCTAAAAAACAATTACATATGAAATTTATTATTCATTGATCCTTATTTCAATAGTAAGTAGTAAGTAAGTAGTCCATTTTCTTTTTATTTAATTTTTTCTTCTTAATTATTTTATTCTGCTTCATGGACTTTCTTTTCCTCCATCCGTACTTGAACTCTTGCCATTTTTTTTCTTTTTTTTTCATTTATATTTTTGTAAAATGTTTTTTTTTCATTCTTTTTTTTATTAATAATAAAATAATAATAATAACATCGACATCTAGTTCTTCGGTTAAAAACTAAAACTGAAATAATGTTCTTCGAAATTAAAAAAAAAAGGAATGAAGTGCTAAGCGGCACAGTTGTGGCCTTGGCGCTCCCCATGACTAGGATGCTTCTCATCATACATCTTCGCTCCTCTGATCGCGTCATACCGCCCTGGGTCGCCGTATAGCCTAGGTTGCCATATACGGAGCCCAGGAAAAAATGATCAGCGACGTTGATTAGAGCACACATCGGAGTAGCGACAGCACCCTTTAGGATGAGAGTCTTCCAGGTCGAATTCCCCCACACCTATGCTTCTGAGAAGCCGGCAGGAAGTGCTACCCCGACCTGGGGACCTCATTAATTTCTGTATTCGGAATGAGGCCTCGGAGCCTCATTTCGTATCAATTGTACATCTTTTTCAATGGCGCAACAGCCCAAATTGGACCTCCTGACCTCCAGGCTCCTTAACTTTTATTTTCTATTTCGGAAAGGTTGTTAGCCCTTTGAACCAAGGCACATAATAGAATATAAAACATGCATCTTTGATACTTTTTGAAAGAGGCAGAGGAAGTTGTAAAAAAACGTTTCAAACACAACTTACAGTTTCAAATGGAACACATGTTCTATGGTTTATCTTTTGCTCTCCGATAAATTATTTCGAAACCTGAAGCAACGCTTCGGACTAGATTGATTCAACAGCAGCGAATGATACACTATTTCTTCGAATCTTGGAACGGGCGATCCATGTACAGGACAGGAGAAGTGAAAGTATTTCTGGAACAGGTGAGCAAATACAACATAAACGCTGCACTACTTCTTCTACAATTGCACTACAGCCCAATTCGGACCTTGGCCTCTTGACCTTCAGGTTCCTTAACATTTTTTTATTATTTATTGTGGAAGGGTTGTTAGACCTTCGCACAAACCTCTATCTACGAATTTTTCATTTTTGTAGATTGAGATGACCAAGGTATATTTCAGCAGGCAATGTGCTGGAATTATATATTACATCGACCGGGATTTGAACTCACGACTTTCGCAGTACAAGACCAATACGCTACCACTAGGCTACACCCTAGCTGCACCACAAGAAACTGCGTTTATTGTCGGCAACAACATGTAATAAAAAATCACTCACGTCGTCAATGAACGATTATGTGAAATCAAGACAAAATGCTTTAATATTGAGCTTATTTATGCCCACACCTGTGAACAGAAGAAGACCTAACAGACGACGAAGTTACTTCTGCACTCCACTTTTTTCAGTATAGCTGAAAATAGGTGTTTTGTGTATATTTTGTCAATTTTGAAATTTTGTTTGGTTCTACAGCTCACTTTACATTCAGAACAATTGGACAAAAATTGTAACCTGTGAATTTCAAGAATGATTCTTGAAAATTGCCTAATCGCAGTACCTCAAAACGAGGTTTTCCAAACTTTAAAATTCCAAAACTCGACCAATTTTTTAAATTTTCTTATATAAAAAAAGAATTGATTTGTTTAGAATTTTATTTAGTTTTACGAAATCCATCTAGCCCAATTTTGACCCTGGCAAGATAAGGTCCCGTTTCACCAATTATTTTCAATGTTTTTTCCATACGGAACAAATTAAGTGGCGGTGCGTGAAATGCTTAGAAAAATAATTCGAATTCTATCATATTTCAGTGAAGTAGTCCTAAGACCTACATCATTAAGATTTAGCAAAAAGAGGTGAATAAATTAGAAAAAATATTATTGTGCTATGATATTAAAACTCCTAAGCTGTAAACATGATTCACCTGGAGCACATAAAAAAAAAATACTTATATGAAATGAAATTTTGATAAAAGAAACCTAAACATATTTGAGAAAAAACAAATCTTGTATAGTGTAATAGTGATTGTACTTACATCGAACGCAGAAAATCCAAAAAGGAGGACGAAAAAGTTTATAAAATCACACAAAAACATGTATGCATATACATCAGTAGGTAGTCTGGCCTTATGTAAAAGATCTTGTAGGAAACCGACTATTGGAGAACAGTACTTCGCACTCCTATATAAAATATGTATAAGAAAATTATTAATATTATTAGTAGATAAAAAAAAGCAATAGAAAGTAGATCAATGCTCAACAAAAATAATTTAACTTTGAAAAACCGTGTGCGAAAATTCATCAAAAACCAAGCTTATCTTCAATTCGCTCAATAGTCATTACAGATTCAATTAATGAGTTAATTTTTTCCACGATGCGAGATGTTTAGTCTTTATTAATCAATAATTTATTATTTTAAGTAAAATTTGCATATAACCTTATTTCGGAACAGTACACTAGGCGCTTCAGAAAGAAGTGTGCATATTATATAAAATTTAACAAGCTAGCAAAAGATTTTTTTTTTTAGTTATTTCCAATCAGGTTATCCCTAGAATTTACGTAAGAATATTTGACCTTCGAGTCGGCTACATGTATAAAATTGCAGCTTACAATTTTGACTTACCCCGTTATTCCGTGTGTCTAGATATACGAAAAAGAAAGGCATTTATCGATTCAAGCACATGTTTTTGTAAAAATCAGTGTTCAAGCAGATTATTGCACAAGCTTAGGGATATCTCAGATTTCACCTAGCACTTTTTACATAGAACATAACTGAATTATGCTTGGACGTAATGCTTAATCATGCGATACTCTAGATAAAGTAGAATAGAATCGAATGCACCGGAAAAAACTATCATCTGAAATTCTACAGAATGGTGAAAAGTGACTTTTGTATACATTGTGACAATAAAGTATCGAGACTTTGTAATTAAAATTACTCTGGGAAATGACATTTAAAAATATTTTTTTTTGATAAGCAGGTAGGACTGTCCTTAATTATTATCCCAAAAATTAGCGTGGTCTGTCAATCAGTTTGTTTACAGCAGCTGGTTGAATGGGTACACCTCAGTAGTCCACGGCGATTTTTACAATGGATAAAAATATAGAACAAAGAATTTGTTTCAAATTTTGTGTTTCCAAAAAAATTTCGTGTACGGAATCGTTGCGAATGTTGGAAAAGGCTTACGGTGATTCAGTAATATTAAAAATACAAGCCTTCGAGTAGTTCAATGACTTTAAAGACGGTCCAGAGATCCTTGAAGACATGGCTCGTTCTGGACGACCTTCGACCTCTTCAACTGACGAAAACATTCAAAAAGTGAAGGAAATGGTGCTCGAGAATCGTCATGACAGTGCTAGAGAGATAGCAGGAGAGCTCGACATCTTTCGCGAAACCGTTCGTTTGGTGGATACTTTGGCCATTAAACGCATCCTTTCTTGACATTCCAATAAAGCTGAATTTTCTTTAAAAAAAAGTAACTTAGGACATGCTTGATCGTGGGAATTCCGATCCCACATTCATGGAGCGCATCATAACTGGTCATAAGTCAACAATCGTCGGAATAGAGGAGAAAAATGAGCCGAAAACGAAAAAATCACGACAAAGCTGCTCAAAAATCAAGACGATGTTCATTGTTTTTTTTTTGATATTCGAGGCTTGATCCATCATGAATTCGTTCCGGAGGAACAAACGGTCAATAAGGAGTACTATTTAACCATATCGGAGTATTTGCGTGAGCAAATTCTTAAAAAACGACCAGAATTGTGAAAAAAGAATTCATGGATTTTCCACGATAAAAATGCGCCATCGCATTGAGCCTCAATTGTGACCGAATTTATAGCCAAAAACGCAACAAATCACTTCAATCAACCACCGTATTCACCAGATTTGGCTCCGTGTGACTTTTTCCTATTCTCAAAACTGAAAATACCGCTCCGTGGAACCCGTTTTCAGTCTATCGAGGACATACAACAAAAATCGCCGTGGACTACTGAGGTGTACCCATTCAACTAGCTACTGTAACAATAACAATAACAACAATACGGAACAATAAGTTGCGGATTTATGAAACTATTATACGTTCTGTGCTCTGTTATGGCAGCGAGACGTGGACATTAACGCGAACTTCCGAAAAAGCAGTTAACGCATTCGAAAGAAAGGTCCTCCGAAGAATTTTGGGACCTGTGAAGGAAGGAACGGAATGGCGAATAAGATACAACCATGAGTTGTATCAACTCTACGACGAGCCAGAAGCTTCAACGTTCATCAAGTTACGTAAACTGCAGTGGGCTGGCCATATAGAGCGAATGGAAGACAGAAGAATCCCCAAACGTGCTCTTAAAGGCAAAGCGAGTGGTAACCGGCCAGTAGGCAAACCACGCAAGCGATGGGAAGACTCGGTTGATGAAGACAGCAAAGCCATTTTAAAAATTAGCAGCTGGAGGACGCGGTCTTTGGATCGAGACGATTGGAGGCGACGACTTCAGGAGGCCAGGGCCCGAATTTTTCGAATAATCGGGTTAGAATGATGTTTTATTTTATCATTTTTTTTGGTCCAGAGGTTAATAACGTACATAATAAGAGGTGTTATTACCGATTCTGTGTATATGTATTTATTGGAATATAGTCTAGTTCTGCTTCTATATGTTTTTGAAAGACAATTGCGAAGGATTTTTCTCTCCAGGTCTTCTATCTTTTTCGCTATAGTGGTTGATAATGAGAACCAGGCTGGATAGCCGTAGGTCATTATCGGTCGGATTAGATGTTTATACAAAAGAAGTTTGCTTTTAACGTAAAGTTCGGCTTTGTTTCGAATTAATGGGGCGAGAAATTTGCTGACTTTAATTGATTTTTCCAGTGTGATCTTCGCGAGATCATTAAATTTAACAAGTTGATTAAAATGTACCCCCAAGTACTTAACATTATTTATCAATGGAACAGTTGCGCCATTAATCGATAGGTGAAGATTTTTACTATGCTTTACCGTGTTTCTTCTTCCTTTACCGCTGGGATTTCTAAAACAGATAAGAGAAGACTTATCCAGGTTGATCTGGATACCCCCATGTTTTATAATAATTTTCAATAACTGCCATGTGTTTCTTAACTTTTGATAGTGCTATTCTCGGGTCGATGAATGGAGCTTATAAGACTGTATCAACTGCAAACAGTATTGCCACAGAGTCTTCTTGTGCAGTATGGAGGAAGTCGTGTAGGAAAAAATTTTAAAGCTTAGGTCCATTAACCGATCCTTGGGCAACTTCAGAACTTACTGTTATTAATGACGACTCTTCTTCTTCTACAATAGCACTTACTGCCCAAATCGGACCTGGGCCTCCTGACATTCAGGTTCCTTAACATTTTTCATTACTTATTGTAGAAGGATTTTTTGCCCTTCGCACAACCCTCTTTCTACGAATTTTTCATTTTCGTAGATTGAGGTGACCAAGATATATTCAAGCAGGCAATGTGCTGTAATTATATATTGCGTCGACCGGGATTTGAACTCACGACATTTGCATTACAAGACCAACATGCTACCCACTAGGCTAGCTTTAATGACGACTGCTCACTGTTTATTTGTACATACAGTTTCCTATTTTCTAGAAAACTATAGAACATTCAAATTAGATTGGAGGGTACGTTCTGGCTGATTAGTTTGTACAAAAGACCCTTAATCCATACGAAGATCGAAAGCTTTTTTAATGTCAAGAGAACATGTTACTGTGCCGACCTTATCATTTAAGTTATTTGTGATATCATTGTGCATTTTCAGTAATGCATATAGTAACTCCATGGGACACTAGGGGCGCTTTACCATAGTTTGGCAAAGGTGAAGCCCGATATTTGGAGCGAAATTTAATGAGTGTCGACATTTTTTCGGTACGTTTTGAACATGAAGAACTGTGCGCAATTTTTAATACCTAACTAAAAAGTCACAAACAAAAATTTTGAAGAAACAATTTATCTTAGGGCGGATGAAATTGGCAAAAGGAAACCACTAAACTTAGCACTCCACGAATGGTGAATTAGTAAAGGTAAATACACAGGTGCCAATTGCGACATTTCTGTCAGACTCTGATACAATGTGTTTCCTTGCATGGAGTAACTCTAGGCTATATAATAAGCAAAAACAGTGATATTTGAAGTCACGTGGCTCAAATTAAGTTTATTACTAAGCTTTACCGAGTTGATTTCGTCGGTGGTTCAGTGGAAAAACTCGCCTGCCACGCGGGCGACCCCGGGTTCGATTGGCGGCTTGAATTATTTTTACGATTTGACTAAAGCGAAAAAATAATTCCAAATAATTTTTATTACATGCTTGAGTTGAAAATCAATTTTTTCAATTCGACACTAACGACTTTACGCCTAAAAGTGAATCCTCCATTTGACTCTTCATTTTTTAAGTTGATCGAAAAATTGTGGGTAAATTTTTGCAAGAAAAGTTCATTACTACCACTGAACCACTAATGCGTTCAATGATAGAATGGTCGCCTACCACGCGGGTTACCTAGGTTTTTTGTTATTCCATGCTTGAATTTAGGAAAAATATTATTTCTAAAGCGTTGTATGCCCTTTGTATATATATAAAAATATCGTGTAGGTTTCCAGCTCAACGTGACTTAAAGTCACGAGCGAAGCCCAGCCGTCTGCAGAACCGAGGCGCGCAGAACCGAGGCGCGCAGCGCCGGGTTCTTATTACATCTTCGCATTTTGCATCCAATTAACTTGAAATCTGAAAATTCTGGGGGACAACGTCATAACACAAATTTCATGGTTTTTCTAAAATCAAGGGTGCACGGTGATGCAAAACCGATTCAAAAAATATCGCTTTTTAAAATTAAAATACTTAGTTAATTTCTTCTACGAGTAAAAAGTACATTATGATATTGTTGTAATCAATGAGCGACTTATGACAAAAACATTGATTATTAGTGCGTACAAAGACTTTCGATACATGCAAACTAGACGTACTGCAGTGGTTTAAGAGAGACTAACAGTCTAACTATCAAAAGTTATATTTTTGTGACTGTTTAATAGAAAAGTTAGCGAAAGCTCAAGCCATTAATATCTAGCGTCTGAACAATTTCATCGTTAACCAGAACAAGACAACAAAGATAAGCAGAATAGAGGATTTTTAACAGTGCACAAAGATCTGCTAAAAAAATACTGGCGCCAGTTTCGAGATACTCACATGCAATTTGTAGACTATGAAACAGATGGCATTCTCGCCGAGTATTTTGCTGAGAATTAGTACATACAGTTGAAGGACAATACTGTGGATATATGGATGATATTAATGACAGACTTAGAGCTGAAGAGATTAAGAACAATTCGAATGACTTAAGACTGAAAAACCCGAAAAGTTTCAAGCTGAAAGTCAACAGTCAATACAATTATCAATCTACATATTCTCAATGACGAACGAATTTAAAGAAATTTTGACGTCAGTCGCAATTAACGACACTACGTTAGACGATCAATCAAAATTTAACTATTTGAAAACGTAGGTTCACCAGGAGGCAGAGGTACGGATATAACAAGCAAAACATCGAAAACATAGTCTTTTGGTCAGTCGTGCGATTGACCAATGTTTTCGCAACAACGTGTCTAACGAAAAATTTGTTTGAATGTTTCCCTTTATTTGGTAAAACATTGCGTTGCACGCAAGACTGTAAATTTACCTTTCCTCAAAAAATACCATTCCTGACAATTATTTAAAACAAAACAACAAAAACATACAGGTATTCATGAGTTCAGAAGATGTGTAGTATTATTCTAAACTGTTTTGGTTTCTCAACTGTATGCCATTTCCTGTCATTATCGAACCATCGACGACATATTTATGAGTATAACGAAGAGATTGATTAACTTTTTATGAGCAGAGACCTCAATGATTTGAATACGTACGTGACTTTGACCACTTCCGGCAGATAATTTCCGGGTTCCTCGATGAAATTAGATGCATGCACGCACACCTCGTCTGGATCGACAGCATCTTCAGGATTTTGTCGAGCCAATATTAATGTCTTATCGTCTTTGGTAATAAGTGCAATTTCCTTGCTAGAAAAAATACGTTACGAAAAATTCCATTAGCAAATCAATTTTTTAAGTTATTTCTTTACCCAGCTTTAATTACAATTAATACTTTTGCTATAGATAAATTTGGTTCTCGTTCAAAAGTTTTCAATATAAATTCTTCGGTAGTAAAATATTTTGCATTTAGATATCTCCATTTAGAAAATACTATTTTGGCTGATTGTGTTAAGTGATTATTAATAGCAAGTTACAAACACTCTCGTATATTTACTGTACCAGTTATTAGACTTTTGAATCTTGAAACTTTTCTTTTTCTTGATTTTCATAATAATATTGAATGTCAGTAGTTATTTGTGTATTTATTTAAACCAAAACTTACACGTCTTGTGATGATGAACCATCTATATCTTCCATGCGTGGTGGTTCATCCAAAAGAATGTATGCACCATCATCAACTGTCTCGGTCTTATATTCTGATTTCCACAAACCTTGTGATTTCAATAGAAATCTACAAAAAAAAAAAAACACATTATAAGCAGTAGTTCCAATAATTTTTCTTTTAGTATAATTTCAAAGTATTTATATGTTAAAAAAAACTATAAGTAAAATAGCTTTTTTCTATTACAATATTTTTATTCCCTAAATTATTAATTAATATAACTCTCAAAGGAGGATTGGCCGGCAATGTAGCATATAAAGAGGAGCAATTGAATAGAAAATCAGAGAAATAAACAAGTCCTGGCAACAACTAAAGGCCAGTGCTCAGGATTGCACCTTTTTGAAGAGAACTGTTTCCATTTTATGCTCCTATAGAGGGTCTTAACAGAAAATTGATTGATTACTTTAATTTTTATGTAGTAATAGTAAGACATACGCATTCATAGTAAGAGATACGTTACTCTGGTCTCAATAAAATTTCAAGCCATTGCATACTTTTATATGCGTAACTTTCCAGATCAAATATCCGAAGTTTTAGAGTGCAATGATTGAAATGTTTAAAAAAGTGATAGTCGATTGGCGAGAGATCTGATGAATAAGGTGGATGAGGAAGAGTCTCATACTGCAACTCGTTCAATTTTTGGACCGATGCTCTTAATACATGAGGTCGTGCGTTGTCATTAAGCAGTAACACTCCACCTCTGTTAAACAATCTACGCCGTTGAACACAATATTTCTGATGCATTTCATCGAGTTGGGTACAATATTTCTCATCATTAGGGCCAAACTCCACATGATGGCACGGTGTTCGTGTGGCGGCCGTGTGTCTGGCGTCACACGACGAGAGACTTGCTCAAAGGAAGTGCACCAGCCAGATCGCACCTAATCACGCCGATACCACCGCACTAGTTTAGTTTACTTTTTGACGGTCACGGTGCGGTGTAGTCATAAAAGTAATCTCTATGTGTTGTGTGCGGATAAATGAGATCATCCCTCACCGTTACCGACATTTGGCAGATTTGCGATATGGGCACGGTTCGGGAGCGATTCGGTCATCTGGCATTAGGCCTTAAATGGTATCACAGCGTTGCAAAACGGAATAGTGACTAGCTCCAGCTGCAAACAACCAAATATTCACCATAATCTTCTTTGGATGGAGGATTGGTTTCGGCATGTGTTTTGTGGCCTTATCCGCATTTAGCCATTGTGTTGATTTCAACATAATGCTCCTAAGGATATTAATACAAAATTCTCAAGTTATTCGAATTTTCCCATTACGCACAAAGATATTAATAACCCCCTTAAAAAAAAGCTACTCTACTTATTACAAAAACAAAAATTAATAGTTTTATGGTAAATTAAAAAATCCAGTACTACTTATAATACTTCTCGTTCAATAATTAACTTACCTATGGAAAAATAGTACCAACAGCAATGCCAAATCATAACCTGCATATCCATCAGTATACTGAATACCAATGATCTTAGCTATTGTTAGTGGTTGATTCGATTGTTGAACCGTATTAAACCAAATCATTTTAAACTGAAAAACGCATTTTATGAGCACAACTGCTTGAGTATATGCTATAAGAGTTATCCAAAAAGATTTTGTCGGTCTCGGTATAGATAAGGTGCCCCATAAAAATATCATCAATGGAATAGGTAACGATAGTATACTGGCAGATGCCACCTGAAAAAAATATTTGTACAAAAAAGTTTATAAATTCGTTTTATTATTATTAAAAACTGAATCTTACCTGATTAATAAATGCAACAAGGTAACACAATAAGTCCGTATTAGCTAAAATTGCATACCAAATTGCAATTAGTAATTCAATCATAAGGTGGTGATCTTTAGCAATGAAATCTTCTTCATTGTCACTAATATCATCATCGCTAGGAAAAAAAATTAAAATAATTACAGCTATACCTTTTTTTTATGTATCGTATAAAAATTAAAATAGTCCGTTCTACAGCTATAAAAAATTCCCAAAAGTCTAGGCGAAACTCTATTATTGAAACAAGTTTATGATTCATGCAGAAAAGAGAAACATTAAAGGTCGGAATAAAATGACTGTTAGCAGCGCGTGTTACCGTCAAATGCTAAATATGTTCAATAAATGAAATCGGGCTTAGAAGGAGTGGATTTACGAATTCCGTACCAGTAAACTGTAGGCGAGTTCTCTCTGGCACTATACACTAGCTGAACAACTAACTCAGCCTCAACAAGTGGTAGTTTGTTCGTTAACAGGGTTTGAGCTAAAAGTATTTTCAGAGCAGAATTACCGCTGTAAAGGCCTAACAGGTGAAATTTAAAATCGTATTGTGACCCTCGGAAAAATAAAGCCCAGGTAGCGATGTCGATCCAATAGTAGTAATTACTTCCCTAGTCGCCATCTACAAATTATAAACTAACAGGTTGCGAAAGTGGCAATGCTATATCTAGCATAACTAGTTCAACAAGTGAATCAGGCTGTTCTAGTCGTCTAAGTGCTGGTTTCAAACAATATATAGGCTCGTTAGACACTTCCGATAAAGATACTAAGCTGCGCTCAACCCTTCAGCCCAGATTCATAAAGGATAATCGCAAGGCTCTCTCTCTAGATACAAGGCTGGTGTGATGTAATTTTTGGCAACAAAAAACACCTCACTCGTAAGGAGATGGAGGATCAATCATGGCATATGAAAATTTTCACTGAAATAAAACCCGAATGACGGTAAGGTTTTGTTAGCAGAAAGCCAAAATTCTGCAACTAAATCCAAAATATACACTCAATAAAACGATGAGCAAAAGTCAAAAAAGGAGGATATACAGACCCACCTGAGGTAATAAGAGGATATTCAATTAAGATTGTTTCTGAAAACTTCGCTTAACCTGAAGAAAATAAAGAACTGATAATTAATTTACTTTAATATTCTAATAATTAAATATTTTTATTATTTTCAATTGTTTACAGTTTAGTAAAAAGAATTCTCCGAGCTCACGTATAACTTATCAGTGGAAAGTTTTCTCGCTCCATACACTTTTTGCTGTTTGTGAATTTACATTCCCCTTGTCTAGTATTAGCTAGGTAGGTAGGTCTAGTATTAGTGGGTAGCGTGTTGGTCTTGTAATGCGAAGGTCGTGAGTTCAAATCCCGGTCGACGCAATATATAATTCCAGCACATTGCCTGCTTGGATATACCTTGGTCACCTCAATATACGAAAATGTAAAATTCGTAGAAAGAGGGTTGTGCGAAGGGCTAACAACCCTTCCACAATAAGCAATAAAAAAAATGTTAAGGAACCTAAATGTCAGGAGGCCAAGGTCCGATTTGGGCTGTAGTGCCATTGTAGAATAGAGAATGTCTAGTATTAGCTAAGATTTATTAACTATGTGATAGTGGAAATCGCACCAAATTCCTTTCATTAAATTTTATGGGATTCAAAAAAAAATCTTAAGTTGAGTTCAAGAACACCAATACCAGGAGCGTGAAATTGGTAATATTAGGTTTTAGTACAATTAGAGCTCCTACTACTGAACCGCATGTACCTGAAACTACTTCAAGTAGCTTGTTCTTTGTGTAAATCGGGGCAAAAGAAAAATATTACAAATTTTCTTAGTGTTTGCTTAATTCTTAAGGCAGAATCTGCAGCTTACCTCGGGGATATAGGTTCGATATTGAAAATTATGAAACAGTTGACGAACATGAATTTCACCACCAACCCCTTGGTGAGAGATATCACCAGTACACCAGTACTCCTTAATAGGAAGGAGTACTTCTATTATATTTTAAACATCTCGTCAGAGGAAGATATTCCTGAAACAGAACAACTGCCAAACATCCAACAAGCCTCTATTAGGGACGATCCTCCAGATAAGGAAGAGATAGTTTCCGCCATTCGGTGAAAGGAGGAAAGCAAAGCTCCAAGTTTAGACGAAACCCTCGAAGCATGCCCGGAAATAGAAGCTGATCGCACTCTTTATTGAGGTGTGTCATGGTGGAAGATCAAAATTTCCAAGAATCGACCTTCGATATTGTGGTGATTGGCATAGTCTATGTCTACTTACTGCCGAGTCAACAGACTACCAACTGAACTGCTCAAAGCGGATACGCAATTAACAGTCGATATACTTCTCCCATTCTTTACTGGGGTGTTGAATGAAGTAAGATATCTGGAGAATGGAAGAAGGGCGTCACTGTGAAAATCCCGAAGTAGGACGACCTTCGGGATTATGAAAATGGGCGTGGTATATGTCTATTTACTGCTGTATCACAAATCATGGCTAATGTAATTCTCAATAGGACTAGTGGTGTTGTACAAAGCACGCACCTGGGTCATTTTTAGGTCTGGCTAGCCGAATATTTGGCAAAAATCTGTAATCAATGTAAAATTCTGCAAATTATAAATTATTTATGCACCCAACTCTTTTTTTACATGATTTTAAAATAACACGGTCCATGAAGAAGAGCAAATACCAATTTTTTACACAACTTTTTCGTTCTAATACGTTTGCAAACAAAAATTTGTTTCTTGAGCAGTTATAAAGGGATCATCATTCCTCGTCATTGATGGGCTGGATGGAAGTCAACTATGAAGGCACCACAAACTTCCATTTTCGTGAAATGGGCGTCAAAACTAGAGCCAGTGATTATCAAGAAGATATTTTACAGCGTATTGTGATGCATTTGAGCAATGTCATGTGTGGGGATGACATTGGGTGTTCCAGCAGGATTTCGCTTCCACCCGCAAATCCAGATCAACTCAGCTGTGACTTGAGAAAAACTTTCCTGATCTCAGATTGGCCTTCTATGAGCGCAGACCCCAATCAGTTGGACTACTACCTATAATCTACCCTCGAGGAAGTGGCCTGCCAGAGACGGATCTCGAATTTGGAGAGCCAGAAGAGGTCCCTAATCAAAGCAAGGGAATTCCCGCGGAAAAAGGTAATTCAATTGAGGACTGTTCACGCGGACTTCGGGCTTGTTTTGTCACAGAAGGAAATTATTTTGAATAATTTTGCTTTTTAACAATTTCTATTTGAAAAATTTTCTGAAAATTTAAATTTACAAAGTGAACGTTTTCGTTTTCTATTGAAAATTTTCCTTGTAACAGAACTTTAATACAACTGGGTATAAGCAACTTGAAAAACCAAAAAAACAGAATCTGAAAATAGATTTCTTAATAAAAAGAAAACCAACATTGAAGGACGTTATGAAACAACAGGAGTCTTCAATAGGGTCAACCTCACTATACGTGCTTGACTATCAAGCGATGAAAGCAATGTTGGTCCAACCAGCAATAAACGTGCTGGCATATTTTAAAGCAGCGATGAAAGTTACTACATTAGTTTTAGGTTTCATTAAAATTTTGAATTTTTTTTATAGAATTAACATAATATCTTTTACTTCTACAATGGCACTACAGACCGAATCGGGTCTTGGCCTTCTGATCTTCAGGTTCCTCAATATTTTTCATTATTTATTGTGGAAGGGTTGTTAGACCTTCGCACAACCCTCTATCTACGAATTTGTAATTTTCCTAGATTGAGGTGACCAAGGTATACCCAAAGCAGGCAATGTGCTGGAATTATGCGTCGACCGGGATTTGAACTCACGACCTTCGCATTGTAGACCAATACGCTACCCACTAGGCTACATGCATGCGTCCAAACCGTTTTGATATATAGTTGTATTACATGGAAAGTAATCGTTCAACTTACCAAGAAACTGCAAACTTTAGTGAACTAATGCCTCCGATGCATTTTAGGGATATCCTGGCCAGAAGTGATCTCCAACGAGTAACTTTAGAGTACAACTGGACAGACTAAAATAGGCATTGAGATTCAAAGGCGGAAGTGGCAGTGTGGCAGATGTGGAAGAGAGTTGTTTCTGTCCTATGCCCTTTAGGGGGTCTTAACAGGAAATTGATTGATTGCTTAATTCTTCAAGAAATTATAAGAGGTATATGGATGAAAAGAGATATTATCGGAACGATAAGTATTGAACAGTATTGAAGAAAATTGGCAAACCTGTCTAGGTGGTACTGTGGATAGGACTAGAATGCAGGGGTTGAATAATCAACGAAAACTTTAAAATATAGACTCATAATATGTGAAAACTCGCAATATCGATTCAGGTGAATTATTATAGTATGCTAGATAAAATACAAGGAAATTTAAGTTATAGATTTTTGATTTTTACTTATGGTAAACTGTGTAAACAATTTTTAATGGAACAATTATAAATCTAATTGTATTGAAAATTAACTTACACTTTTTTAGAAATGCTTTCCTTTAATTCTTTTTCTTCTCTGAAATAAAAATATAATTTGAATTGTTAAAATTTATACGAGCAAAACAGTATTATATTATAATTATTAATTGCAATTGTTATTTAGTGTAAATATGTATATTTAAATTTATTATGCTAATGTCGGTGTATTGCAAAATGTGTTTAGCCATTTTTGACTGAGTAGAAATATTGTAATTAATGTGCGACAAATTGTCATTCATTATGTTTTACGACTTTCGAGCAAATCCAATTTCTTCGTATTTTTGCTTTTGGATAAAATATTAATCGAAATCTGTACTTCTTACGAGTCACATTCTTGTAATAATTACGGGGACAGAAATTTGTAATTTGAAACACAAAAGTTGAATCTATTTATTACACATGCCCTGAATTTGAATTGATTAATTATTTCTTTGTATCTCTGAGTTTTGAAAATGCGTAATTTATACAAACATTTTGTACTCTTGGTAATTTTAACACGTGCTTTGAAAAATGGTTTATTATATTTGTGAAGTTTGTAAGAGGTGGTGTAAGGAGTGGATGATTCCATCAATTTTTTACGCTGACCAAAATTATAATCAAAGCATTAAAATTTATTTTTGAAATGAAAAATGGTGAATGGGATCTTCAAATTTGTCGCGTTGATTTGACAGACAATTGGCCATTTACTGTGACGAATTTTAGCTTTTTATGTATATCCATAGTCGAGATATGTTTTCAGCCCTTGTTTTCCCCCCTCACTCTTGCTACAATATTTCAACTTAAGCTTTCAAAGTGTTGGCGATAATTGTTCGGTTATTTAAAAAAATAATCCAATTTTTAAAGACCAGTCGGTATTTTTTTGGTGAACACCAATGATTACTATACTGAATGTAATTTGTGATAAGTAACAGTAATTCGCGCAACAAACTAATATTTAATATTGTAAGTGGATTTTTCGAAGTTATGAAATTGATAGTTGGTAGGATATACGGGTGCTCTGATTCTCACTTTTCTGAACAAATTCATTGGAACTACCACCAACCAATAGAAAGGCTCTGCCCCAATGATTGGAATGATTCACAAGTGGTTGGCTGAATTCCGATGCAGTCGTACAAGCACGAGTGACGTCGAACTTCTGGACGCCCAATTGAGGTTAACATTCCAGAAATGTTTGAAAGAATCCAAAATATAGTGTTGGCCGATCGGAGATTGAAGATGCTTAAGATTGCATTCGATTTCGCATAATCAGTTTGGTATGAAAAAGCTATACGCGCGATGGGTTCCACGTATGCCCACAACTGACCATAAACGCACATGTCTGACTGTGTGTGCTGTGCTGTTTGAGTGTAATCCAGATGAGTTTCTGCGCCGTTTCGTAACCATGGAAGAAACATGGATTCATTACAACCAGAGACAAAGCAACTGTCAAAACAGTGGGTTCCTCCGAGCGGATAGTCGTCGAAGACGGCCAGGATGGGTCTGCTGGCTATTTTTTTTAATTATAATGCTGTTTATTAATTTCTAAATGATAAACTAATACTAATAAGCTGATGGAAGCAGTTTTTGAGTTGCACGCGGCATAATACACAGCGATTGCCCTGAAAAGGGCGAAATGATCACCGGCGCAGATTATGCAGAGCTGTTGGAACGATTCGACGTCGATTTGAAGCAAAAACGACTGCATTTGGCGAAGAAAAAGTGCTCTTCCTCAAAGACAATGCATGGGTGCACAAGTGTGTTGTCTCATTGGCAAAAATACATGAATTGGTTTCTCATCCACCATAATTCAACAGATTTAGCCCCCCTGCGACTTTTTCCTGTCTCCAGGAGAGGTGGCTACTGTGAGGGCAGAACAAGAAGCAATTGTGATATTTGGCCAATATGCCACGGTGGTCTCATCTCATATCAATTATATTTGAAGACTCCGAAGACAACAAAATGACATAATACATAAAATGTTTAAAGCAAACAAATTTTCAGGCGGAAATACTGTCGATGCAAAAGGCAGCCGCAATCGCTAACGGAAAAATTAATGTCTGTACAGATAGTTAGGCTGCCTGAAAGGCACTGCAGCTCTGTACTATCAAGTCTAAGGCAGTGCTCAGCGGTCAAAGCGCTCTACAGAATCTCTGTGCCAAAAGAAAGGTCGAACTTTGCTGGGTTTTGGGCAACAGTGGCATAACAGGTAATGAAGTAGCGGACGAGCTAGCAAAAAGAGGTTCTAACCTTGACCTAGAATCAGTAGAAAACTTACCTCCGCCTATATATAGTATACCATTAAAGACTCTATAGACGCGCAGATGATAAATCTAGCCGAAGACAGGTGGAAAAAACCACAACCAGTAAATCCACGAAATCAATGAGGAATGCGAGTGACGCGAAGAAGACAAAGCTCTTGTTAGCAATACCCAGGAAGAAATGTGCGACATTGGTAGGTATTGTTACTGGCTATTGCCTTATTGGAGCACAGGCATACAGAAAGGGGGTTTGGTAACGCATGATCTCTGCAGAAATTGCAAACAGCCAGGAGGGATACAGTGAAGCACGTGGTGTGTGACTGCGCGGCTCTTACTAAAAGGTTTAAAACCATCGAAGCACCGGTCTTTGCCGACCTCAAACAGGTCTCGAGTTGCGGTACGCGGAATCTGTTGAATTTCGCCGCGGCAACGGAAACCAGCAAGGAACTTGGAACATCGCTTGACGTATAGACACAAAAGGTTTTCCTTATCTTCATGTGGTATCACTGTATATAACCATTCTCTAACCTAACTAAACCTAAGCCAATCAAAATATTTGTGGCCCACGGGAATACTAACGTTTACCATACCACGGCGATTTTTATAACCCCTTAACATCTTGTATGTGTTATTATAATCTTTCAAACATACGAAACTTGAGCCGAAAGCGTTACCGTTCAGAAGACTAAATGGTATGGTACCGAATTACAATTACTATGATAAATAAATAGTATATTAAATTCATTATGTATCCTATTTACCTAGGTGTAGTGTAAGTGTCAATTGTAGCCGATGTTTCTGGGTCAATATTTGTATTAATGTCAATGTCAGCCATCGAATTTGATTTTTGTAAATATTCTGGTTTGTGTTCTTTTGAAGTTGATGCCGATTGCAATAATGTATCAGATGCGTCATCACTAAAAGCAAAATCAAAATATGCAATAATATGGAAAAAAAAACGTGTGCATCGGAAATGGCTTACTGCAAACTTACCTTGATTCAAATTTTCTGGTGTATTTAAATGGTGTCCAAATATTACCAGTTCCTGTGCGTGTACCAAGACCAAAGCCTTTTGATTCCTGCAAATCAACCGATCAATGAAAATGTTATACAATTACTTTAAGCATTAAAATGAAGAAGAATTTGTGTAATTTGAAACTGGCGGTAATTTTTAGGGTTTACTAATTTTACGAAGAAACATAATATACGATTATCTAAGTATATACTAGAAAATACTAGAAACAAGATCGTTCGAGAAAAAGTTTGCATATCACAGATATTTTTGAGAATATGATTGATACGAGTAGCAATTACGAAATGCTACAGGACAAATTTTAATTAAGTTTTCACTGTAAGATAGCTTACTGATTTGAACTAAAACTGGTGTACGTATGTAAATATGAAATTGCATATCAATATCAACAACATTTTCAAATTTCAAATTAATCAGATTGAAAAATGCATGTCTGTATGTATATTTAATCGATCTATTGTTTATAAATAGTACTTAATATTGAATTATAATAAAATTTGAGGTCATATTTAATTCAAGGAAAACGGAATGCAAAAAACTTTGTTGTGATTAAAATTATAGATAAAACTGAAGGCTTTGGTGTGGAAATAAAGCGGAGCAAGAGCAAGATGGGACTGTAAATAAACTAACTGAACTTAGGTTACTTGAATTACATATTATAAATGAATCAGAGGGTTATCTGAAATTTCACATTACCTTTTAAAATTTGTGAATAGCTTGGTGATTGTGTCGTTTATTAAAAGATCATGGGCAAGTTTGTGCAATAATTGAGTGGAAAAAATGCCAAGGTTTGTCTAAAATAATGTTAAGGGGTTTATTTTCTGTTGGATTATTGCGCAATTTTGACAGATATGCGCGCCATGTAATATAATTGGTACAATAATGACCGCTTTAAAAAAAAGAAAAAGTTTCTTATATAGTATGCGAATTGCTTTCAGTTTGGAGGCCGTCTGCGTGATTGTGGTAGGAGAGATGTATTTTACATTACCCCATCACAGCCGACCTTAAGGGGGAACTTATACGTGTAGTAGGAGAGCTGAAGTTTTTTTTAACTACAACAGATCACAGCTAAAGTTGGTACATATAAAGTTATACTAGCATGATACTACAAAAAAAAAATTAGTTTTCCGGAAATGCCTCTGATCAAGGAAACTATTTTTACTTGAAAAAAATTTATTAAAATTACACGAAGATCGGTCAAACACTTTTCGAATAGAAGTGATCACCGACTTGAAAGATGTAATTTTGAGAAAACACAGCGATGTTCATTCAGATTTGAAAGTCTATTTGAATATGAGCTTTTAATGGACATTAGAAATTGAATATTTATATTAGGGTTAACGTTATAAACATAGGAAGACTAATACATTTACTAGTATTAAATATAATTACCTTCAACATTTTCTTTTCTTTTCCTAATATTCGCATTACGTATCTATAATTTCGTGAGAAACGATTCATTCTAACTATGAATGTAACAAGTATGCTGTCCCAAATTTTTCGAAGTAATCCTCGTTCGGCAACTAAAATAATTAAATAAACAGTAGTAGTAGTAAAACAATACTTAAATTTCAAAAAATACCTGTATCTTCTGGTTCAGATAATTCTTTTGTTTCTGCTTTATGAATATCATCCTCATGTTTAGAAGAGGCTTCGCCATCCGTTTTAGATTCGTCTTTCTGAAAAACAATACAGTACAAAGTATTTATTACAGAGTTATCTCGAAAGATTATGTACACAACAAGTGTGGCAATAATTGATTTTTGAAGTAAAAATGGGCTGGTCATGTGGAGCAGATGGATGACAAAATAATTCCCAAACGCACACTAAAGGGGCAAGTCAATGGACAAAGGCCAGTTAGAAAACCACGGAAGCGCTGAGAGGATTCTATTGACGCAGGCATCAAATCACTGCTAAGATTTTCAAACGGAAGGATGTGGTCACTGAACCGACTAAGGCCCGATTCAGGTATGTAGCGTCATCGTAAGTGAATATGTCACGCTCTCAAAAAAATTTAAGGTTTCAAAAAATAATTGATAGTTTAAAATCATAAAAAAAATTATTTGTATTTTTGTTTATCAATTTTCACTCATTCCTGCATAGAACTGTGCTCTACGATTAGTAACGAACAAAAAAACGCACGAAAGAGAAACACAACACCCAAAAAAGCACTCAAAGTCAACAATACCAAGTTAGTTTTCTGCTTCTCCTCTTCCGAAGATTTTATCCTTTTAGGCGTAAAGTTCAATAACCACCCCAATTGGAGTCAAAACATCTTTGAAGTAGCCCTTGACGCCTTCAAACGCGCAAATGCAAAATATTCTTTACGCCTCACGACTTAGCTACCATCTACAAGGCCTATATTCGACCTCACTTAGAGTACATTTCGCATCTTTGGGCCGGGGTACCCAAAATACACTAAAAACATTAGTTCCGACTTATTGAAACCGTTACGGCTTCTATTGAGCCCATCGAGCATCGAAGAAATGTCAGAGTACTCTGCATTTACCATTGCTATTTTCATGGTAAATTAAGTTTGGAGCTATGCGCACTTACTCCTCCTCTTTACACCTTTCCGCGGCATACTCGTCAAGCTAAGCATGCGCACGAGTCAATCAATCAATAAAATTTCTGTTAAGACCTCCTATAGGGGCATAGGACCTAAACAACTCTCTTCCACAAGGCGCGGTCCTCAGCATCGGCCTTCAACTGTTGCCAGGACTTGTTTATTCCTCTGGCTTCCTGCTCAACTGCTCGCTTCCCATGTACTACATGGTCGACCAACCCGACGTCTTCTTTGAGGATTATAATCCAGAGCCTGTCTGGCGAAGTTTCGCTCTGGTTTCCTTAAAGTATGACCGATCCACTGCCACTTCCGCCTTTGAATCTCAATGCCTATTTTAGTTTGTCCAGTTGTACTCCAAAGTTCGTCGTTGGAGATCACTTCTGGCCGGAGTATTCCTAAAATGCGTCGGAGGCATTGGTTCACAAAAGTTCACAGTTTCTTGGTAAGTCGATCGGTCACTTTCCACGTAGTACAACCATATAAAAACACGGATTTGACGCATGCGTCAAAAACTCGCAACTTCGTGCGAAGGGAGATCTCTCTTAACCTCCAGAAAGGGGAAAGGATACCGAAGGCCTGACGAGCTTTATTTAGACGAGCCTCAATATCCTTTTTGGGTCCGCCGTCCATTCTGACAATACTTCCGAGATAACAAAAATCTTGCAGCTCTTCCACATCTTGTCCATTAAGAACGATCGGTGTGCTTATGTTCGAACCCATGTGTATGTACTTGGTTTTACGCACATTTATTTTCAGCCCCGTCTCTTTTCATTTAGAATGCGAGCGAACATTTGACTCTAAGTCCGAACGGTTATGTGCAAGCAAACACATGTTATCAGCATAATCAAGGTGACGTAAGATGTTAAATAGTCTCCATGGAGGACCTTTATCTTCATCACCTTCCAGTGCAGCTTTCAAGATGTTATTTATTACCACCAGAAACAGGGCTGGTCATAATATGCAGCCTTGTCTGACATCCGTTCGCACAGCTCGGACAGCTCTCCTCTATGTAAAACGCGACATCTTGCATCTTTGTAGGATTCTTTATATGCTATGACCTTATCTAGAGTACCACTCCTACGCAAAGCATTACATATGCAATTTTGCTTAACGCTGTCGAAAGCCTTCTCGAAGTCCACAAACATGAGATGTAGTGGCGAACACATTTCGGCTGACTGCTCCAATATTATCCATAGGGTATTTGTGTGATCGGTACAAGACGACCCTTTACAGAATACAGCCTGATAAACTTCGACGGTGCTCTCGGCGATATCACCCATGATTTTCAACACGGCAGTAAGTATACATAAACCACGCCAATTCCCCCAATCCCGAAGGTCGCCCTTCTTCAGAATTTTCAGAATGACGCTCCCCTTCCATTCAGTCGGATATCTTCCTTCATTCCACACCTCGGTAAAGAGTGGGAAGAGTATATCGGCTGTTATTTCCAGGTCCGCTTTGAGGAGTTCGATTGGTAGTCCGTCTATACCTGGGGCTTTTCCTCCCGCCATTGACCGGATGGCGGAAACTATTTATTCCTTATCTGGGGGATCGTCCCTAATAGAAGATTGTTGCGGTTAGATGATTGGTAGTTGTTCTGTTTCTGGAATATCTTACTCTGACAAAATGTTTAAAATATCAGAGAAGTATTCTTTCAATCGCCGCGACTGGTGTTCACTCATATTAAGGAGAGTTCCGTTGAAATCTCCCACCAGGTGGTTGGCGGTGAAATTCCTGTTCGTCAACTGTTTATAATTTTAAATAGGGAACCCATATCTCCAAGGTAAGCCGCAGATTCTGCCTTATTGGTCAGATCTTCAATGGCCTTTCTCTTGTCGCGTCTAACAGCTTTTTAAGATTATATGATCATCGCGGTAGTTGTGTCTCAAGTCGGGTATTTGTTGGTTGACATCGGGTTGAGAGATGATTACCAATTTGGCTTTTTTTCCGATCGCCAACCTTGTCCCATGTGTCTTGCACATATCCCACAGATTCTTCAGCCCTAATTAGAAAGGTGTTTCTGGTTGCCTGCCAATTGGCGTCCAGTGTGCGCATTTCATATCCGCCCAATGCGGATGACTTTTCGCGTAGAATGGTGGTGTACTCGCGCTTTTTATTGAGATCTCGTAAGTCTATCAACATTAAGTTTACGCTTCTTTGAAAAATTTGTGGTCGTCGGATAGCTGCTGTGCACAATCTCAAGCCGGCAACCATCAAGTAGTGATCGCTCTCCACGTCAGCTCCACGCTTCGCTCTCACATCGAGGAGACATCTTCTCCATCGGCGACTTATAGTCAAATGATCGATCTGGTTCTGAGTAACACCATCAAGGAAAACTCAAGATGTTTTATGGTGGCTCTAATGCACACGAGTACATTATCAAAATTTTATCTTCTACTAAGGGGAAGGTAAAGGTCTTCAATGGAGACTATTTAACATCTTAAGTTACCTTGATTATGCTGATGACGTGTATTTGCTTGCACATAACCGTTCGGACTTAGAGTCAAATGTTCGCTCGTTGCATTCTAAATGCAAAGAGGCGGGACTGAAAATAAATGTGCGTAAAACCAAGTACATGCACATGGGTTCGAACGCAAGTACATCGATTGTTCTTAACGGACAGGATGTGGAAGAGGTGCAAGATTTTTGCTATCTCGGAAGCATTGTCAGCATGGACAGCGGAAAGGATGTTGAGGCTCGGCTAAATAAAGCTCGTCAGGCCTTCGGTATCCTTTCCCCTTTCTGGAGGTTAAGAGAGATCTCCCTTCGCACGAAGCTGCGAGTTTTTGACGCATGCGTCAAATCCGTGTTGTTGTATGGTTGTACTACGTGGAAAGTGACCGTTCGACTTACCAAGAAACTACAGACTTTCGTAAACCAATGCCTCCGGCGCATTTTAGGAATATTCTGGCCAGAAGTAATCTCCAACGACGAACTTTGGAGTACAACTCGCCAGACTAAAATAGGTATTGAGATTCAACGGCAAAAGTGGCAGTGGATCGGTCATACTTTGAGGAAACCAGAGCGAAACATCGCAAAACAGGCTCTGGATTATAACTCTCAAGGAAGGCGTCGGGTTGGACGACCATGCAACACATGGAAGCGAGCAGTTGAGCAGGAGGCCAGAGGAATAAACAAGTCCTGGCAACAGCTTAAAGCCGATGCTCAGGATCGCGCCTTGTGGAAGAGAGTTGTTTCTGTCCTATGCCCCTATAGGGGTCTTAACAGGAATTTGATTGATTGACTGCTAAATACTCGTACTTCAAGAATAATGTTCTCCATTATTTCCGTCTCTCCCCTCCCATATTTCCATTATATACCCAAATTTTATCCACTTATAATAAACCTGAAGGTATCCTATTTTTATACTCTAGATGAAATCTGAGAGTATATTGTGTTTGCCTTACCGTTTGGAACGCTAAGAAATAATGCTCGCACAGAGCCGCCAAGGGTACAGAAATATCTGTTGTCGCTCAAAAACTTCGATTCCGAGTTGCTGTCTGTCCGTCTGTCTACAGCATAACTCTCGAACGCTTTGAGCTATCGTGCTGAAATTTGTTGTGTGTCATTTTTAGCAAAAAAGAAACTTTAAGTTCGTGAACGGGCCACATACCCCCACTCCTTCTACCCCCTCCCATACAAATTTCACGAAATTCCGAAATTTTCAGAAATTGATTTTTCTTTGAAACTATTTAAGCTATCGATTTGAAATTTGGGTTAAAGTATTATGATATAGATTTCATTAATATGACGGAATATTAATCCGATCCCGTCACTCCTTTTACCCCCTCCCATACAAATGCATAATTTTGAAAAATGCAGTTTTTCGATTTTCATTGAAACAAAGTTATAAAATCGAATTTTTGCCAGAATTAATTTTATTATAATTCCAATCAGAATTAAAAAAATTATCAACTTCACCTCACTCCTTCTACCCCCTCCCATACAAATTTCACGAAATTTTGAAATTTAAATTAAATTATTTTTCTTCGAAACTGTTAAAGCTATCAATTTGATATTTTGCATAAAGTATAAAAATAAAAATATCAATAACGAGAAAAAAATGTGTTTTGATCCGTTCACTCCTTCTACCCCCTCCCATACAAATGTATAATTTTTGTTAAGTGCATTATATCGATTTCCATTAAAACTAGAAAAAGTATAAACTTAAAATTTTGTCGGAATTTGTTTTTTAATAATTGCAATAAATGCTAAAAAAAATTATCAGCTCCTCTTCACTCCTTCTACCCCCTCCCATACAAATATCTGTATTATAAATTCAAGAAAAGCATTTCTCCTTCGAATATATTAGAACTATCGAATTTGAAATTGAATCAAAGCGTGGTGATAAGGATGATGATAAGCAGTTTCAAAATCATCTTAAACGCTCCACTTCCTCTGCCACCTCCCATACAAATGCCTCACTTTCAGGAAAACTATGTCCAATTGAAAATAACGAAAGCTACAAACCTTAAATTCAG
Organism: Chorisops tibialis; assembly: GCA_963669355.1. Lineage (NCBI taxonomy): Eukaryota > Metazoa > Arthropoda > Insecta > Diptera > Stratiomyidae > Chorisops > Chorisops tibialis. The sequence goes on from OY770262.1 coordinate 272,407,236, forward strand.
CACGAAATATTTTGCATGCCACATTAGGTGTCATATCCAAAAATTACAAACCTTCCTCCTCTCCTTCTACCACCTCCCATACAAAAGTCACTATTAATTATTTAAAAGAATTGGAGGTGACATATTTTCCGGTACATTGACCTCTTTCTCATTTCATCTAGAGTATCATATGATTGGGCTTTACGCCCAATCATACCTAATTCTTTTATGTTTTTGAAAATTTTCGACATATTGTTTTGGTGCCAAAAAGGTTTCACAATGATATCTTTTTGAATGACTGCGTATTTCGATGAAACGTTCCAATTGTGCCTACTGATTGCTACTTATCAACTTAATCCATGAACATAGTCCTGGACCTCATTTAATGCAACTTTTTAGTAATTAAATGCTATTAAAATCTTTCAAATCAGAATTAAATTTATTTCCCCCAGCAGGACACATAGACCAAATGTTATACTTGATATATGGCTATTATGTACAGTTTAACTATTAAAATCCCCTATATCAGTGGATTGTGGTAACTTTTACAAAGCAGCACCAATTCAACATAGAGCAGTTTACCTCCGAACTTTAGAGTTCGGAGACCAAACTACAAGCTAAGTGTAAGAAAAGTATTATTCAATTATTCCTACAGTAGTGTATTATCTTAATACATACGAGTACGGATATGTTGGAAAAAAAAGGCCTTACCTCCATTAGAGTCTTATGCCTGGCAATCTTTTTATTTGTTTCCGACTCCGTTCCGAGATAATCATCCTCATCATCCAGCATATCTAGTTCAATGTGTTCGTCCAAGTCATCGAACATATAATAATCTCCAGCACGGACAGCTAAAACGAAAACATACAATTTTGTATTTATCCATATAATATTTTTACATTTTATTTAAATGTGCATATATTAAACATCTAGATTATTACCAAGTCAAAATATGTTATTTTAGCATTGAAGTACAAAGATTAAATTAAGATGAACAAGAAGTGTATTTATAAACTAAAAAATAATAATCTATGTGAACAATACATGAATTAGTCCTATAATTCCTATACTCATAACTAGAGTGCTTGACATGGTCAATATATTGTACATTATATTATTTTAAAATGAAAGTACAAACATTAAACATCATGGGCTTGTGCTAAAAAAAAATATGTATAAACTAATAAAATATATCTGTTGCGTAGTCTCCGTAATCGCCGTTTAATTTCTAATTTCGTTTATGAATAAGAATATCATTTCTTCTATCTATTGAAATAGTCTAATAGTAACAATATCCAAAATAATAGTAACGGGTTTTCACGTTTTGTGTTTCTGCCTAAAAATTAACGCTTTTCATTTTGATGCAACAACGTTTTAACTTAAAATTCACTTTTAACAACACGTTTTTTTTCTTATGAATCGTATGGACTTTACAGACTATGTCCGCAATTACTTCTACCAGAGTGTTTATTATCATGAGATCGCTTTGGGTCTAATTTTTGTTGTTGCTGCAAATTAAAGGTGATACGAATGCGGTAAAAATGAAAGTTCGTAAACTATGTTCCTAATTTACAGAAAACGGTATCTTGTTAATTTACACTTTGAAAGAACTAACATAATTCGTGAACCTCATACGATTTGTACGGAAAAACAAATTTTCGCCGGTACTACGTTATTTTTTTTCTGATTTACTCGTTGGTGATCGATTATTTGGAACGACATTCGTATAAAACCAAAACAAGGTTTACCATGATATAAAGTTTATGTGTAATCTAGAACTAACCTTTTGAAATGTTGATGAGATAATGTATATGATTAATTTTAATTTATATAATAACACTAACAAATGATAGCAAGAAGCATTAACCTTATAAACAAAGACTATTTTGAATTGAATATGACAGTGGCAAATTTGCTTAGAATATATTCATTGAAACTAATTACATATTATTTCCAAAATGAAAACAAATTTGGAGAAATGGAACTTATAGTTAACAAGGAGAAAATAATATCTATTAAATGTCTAAAGTGTCGACTAGATAACATGAGCAAGAAAGTTTTTTTTTTTTTATGCTGAGAGCCCAATTCACCAAATTATACAATACTTCTCTAATAATTATTATGTAATTTGAACCTCATTCCTTCAGTGAAAAAAGAAATTTTTAAAGTAAGATTAATTCAAGGTGCTGTACGACAAAAACTAATTTTACATCATTAAAGCGTATCTATTTTTGTTTCATTTCAAATTAATTTTTGCTTTGTAAAAATGATAAAATAATATAACTTGGGTTAAAAAACAATATTAACATCTAAAAAGGATGAATTCTTCAAAAATGGAACACTTCTTAAAAATTTGATTCATATCGGCGAAATTAAAATAGTAACAGAGTATTTAATAAAATTCCTATTTGATGAGTTTTTATAGAATATTGAAAATCCACGAAAATAATGTCAGTGAAATGAGAAAGTGAAATCTTGTGCGAGTGCTTTAATTTTATTATGAATATGCCTCATCAAAAATGGTTAAACATTTTCGCAGACCCATCGGACCGCTAGCATGATCAATCATAACCTTATTGACTGCTTTCGTTTAGGAGAAATACTAAAATTTAAATTTCCGTTTTTATTTTAAGTGTATATATCACAACGATATGAAACAAACCCTTTTTGATGGTTTTAAATTTGATTTTAAAAGTTTTATTTTATTGTATTGTTTTTTAACCGTTGACATTGCGATAACTAGATGAAAATATACGGCTTAAAAAATGAAACGTAAAACAAAAATCAGCAATATGGTTTTCATCAATAGTACGAACAGTTTTATACTAAACCACTGGAAAAAAAAGTTAATTATGAGTAAAAGAGATACACACATTTGCAATTACATTAAAATATTGTTTTCATAAATATTTTTTGACTCACAAGATACAATTTACAACAAAAATTAGCAGACAACGTTGAAACTTTGTTATGTTTACAATTTTTTTCCATTAACACTTTCCATTCGAGTGGTTTTAAGCGAGTATCATTACCTGAACGCATGTACCGAAAACAGTGCATGATATCAAGTTTGGTATGCATAATTTTTTTTTTAATTTTTCATTATTTTATTTATATATTAGTAATTAGAAAAGTAATGAGCCAAAACCAACAATGGTTACACCTCTACTCTGAATGAAATATCGCTTTTACAGGAAATGAGAAATTTTAGACGAATACCAAAAAATGGTAGAAGTCGCACGGAACGTGTTAATATTATGTAAATGCAATAGTATAGCTCCATTAAAAAATTTTTTACAATTGCTGATTATCATTTTGCATTACCAAAGGATTTGTTAAACCAATTATTATTGTTACCCGCCGCATGAGTTTTGGGTGGCTTTCTTCTGTATTTTGACATGTCGCCTGGAGTTACTTGCTCTACAAAAATATAAAATAAATTATATAATAAGCTTGTATAAAAATAAAATGATAATTACCAATTTAAAAATAAAATATATATATATGTACATAATGGTGATGTTTGTATTTACAATACAAATTATTGCATTTCTATTTGTTTTTTTTTATTTCTAGTCGTCATTAGAAATAATGCATCAATTTTAACTAATGGACGTAACTATTTTATATAATAATATACAAAACTAGACTACATAATTGTCATAAAATGATCGCGTTACGTTATTATTCAAATAGTTTTGCATCAGCTGGTGAATGTTTTCACAGTGCATTTTAAATTTAAAGGAAAATCTGCGAATTTCACACTATTTAGCTCCATTAAACGTGACGTTTCGGTCTCTGCTGAGAAGTTTGATAAAGGTTTCAGAAGAAACCGAAACGTCACGTTTAATAAAGCTCAAGAGTGTGAAATACGAAAATTTTTCCGTCGAGTTCCTGCAAAATTCACCAAACCAAAATGAGAAATTTGCATTGATTTTTTATCGAATCTATATAAATTTTTATCAAATCGCATAAAACAAAAAAAAATATAATGGGTATAATGGCATCAATTCAAATTAGTGATTTTTACCCAAGTTTTGATAAAGCGAATTGTTTTTACTTCACACCTATCTTTCATACCCATTTTGGCCGTATAGTAGATTAAGTGTAGAAATTTCACTCAGCGTTTTTAAAACTAAACTAATAGCGGCAGATCATGAGGAGAAATTAATCTATCATGCAAATAAATTTTCAGTGGGAAAATTATCAAGACGATTCCCCCAAAAATCCATGCGATCAATTCATCAAAACAATCATCGAAAAGGGGAAAAGTTTACGGTAATAAGTTGCATTGCTAGTTCAGTAAGTAATTTTATCATGGATGTTAACACTTCGCTAAAATAATATCGGCAAATCTTGCGACACTCTTCATAAAATGGGAAAGAGTTTAATGCTCCAGAATATATTTTATCTCAAATTCACATATGCATGGGAACTGGTAGAAGGAGTAAGGGGAAGACTATAATTGAATACGTCAATGCAGTGAGGATTTTTATCCCCATGCTGTGATCCAAATTTAAAGTCAATAACTTTCATACATTCGAAGGAAAAATGTTTTTCTTAAAATTTTAATAAACGTATTAGAAATTTGTACGAGAGAGTGTAGAAACATATCAAGTAAGGATCTAGAACGACTTGACAACAAGCTTCCATACCGTCCCCAACTGAAGTAAGGAGATGACCTTGGACCTACACTTTTAATCTGGCTTTCAAATATGTCGTAAGACACCAAAGGGATGCTATTGTCTAAATCATTGCAGGTAATAGCTTACACAGACAACATAAACATAATGGTGCGATCACAACTTCCTTAATCTTGGCACGGCAGCACGAAAAGTAGGACAACACATATGTCAAACGAAAGCTATGTTGCAATCACGAAGAAACACGATAATCAGACAAAATCTAACGATAGCAGACTATATCATAAAAAACGTGGACAACTTCATATATCTAGAATCCAATTTCTCCAGAGACGGCAATGAAATCAGAAGACGCATAATGGTAGCAAACAAGACATACTACTTGGTACTTCCGATAGTAAAATGTAAAGATGTGTATAGAAAAACGAAGCTGCGAATCTACAAAATAATAAGACCTGTACTCTGCTATGGCAGTGAAACGTGGGCATTAATACAGGCATCAGAAAAATTGGTTAATGCATTCGAGAGGAAGGTATTACGACGAGTTCTCGGACCGGTGAGAGAATAAGGCGAATGGAGAATTCGATACAATCAGGAATTGTATACCATTTTTGAGGCCCCAGAAGTCTCTACTCTCATCAAACTTTGAAAGCAACAGCGGACTGGTCACGTACAGCGAATAGAGGACAGAATAATACGTGTACAAAAAGGATATGCGGAAGGAAAAAGGCCAGTCGAAAAACCAATAAAACGCTAGGAGGATTCAATCGACGCAGACAGCAAATTCGCTTCTGAAATTTTCAATATGGAAGACGCAGTCCTGGGAGAAAATTGGAGATGAAGCATACACCGCCGAGGCTCCTTTCCTCTGACTATCCACGCAAAGTGAGAAAGGGAGAATGCGAAGCAATAGAGGCAATGCCGTATGTACACCACATACACACTGATTGTCTCGATTCTGTAAAGTTCGCACAATTAAATTGGATCGTTCCTGATACTGCATGAACTGGGAGTATAGAATCGCCCTCACTGTCCTACAGGACTTGTATGCAATGGGGGCCGCCCGCGAGATCGAAGGCATTTTTCACGTATTGTTTCACATACGTGGGACAACGTCGTGAAGAGCCCATTGGCGATTGGATTGAAGAGAATCAAATGTTCGTTTCGAACGACCTGAACGAATCCTACACCTAGATGTTGATGTGACCTTGGCCAATCCTTCAGCTATGGCGTTTGATTATCGGTGAAGCATCTGAACACGATGGTGGACTAGCGATCACAGCCTGATTGTTGGTGAGTGAAGATCCGAAAAAGTATAACGCACCACAGGATGCAGCTGGAGTGGTAAATACTGCAGAGTTGAAACGGAAACGATCCTCTTAAGCATATTCACGTTGCTCGGCCTAGATAGTCCGATCTCGACTATCCCAGACTGAACAGTAAGAATTAGCGATGACATGTTTCGGAGAATTCCCAAGGTGTCAAGTGAATGTCAAGTGGTGGAGCGAATCGGCATGAAAGCAGACAAGAGTATGAGCCGGGCGCTAAGGATAACCTTACAAAGAACTCGTGTAAGTGGTCAAACAAATGTACCCAGCTCAATCGCGATTACCAGCAAGACATGTAAGAGTATCGTGAGTGGATTTTGTCATCTAAAGTGGACAATAATTGGAGGCGTTTCTTTCATGCGAACCTGCGTGATTCCTGGAGTGAGGTCTATTGGAGGCATCACTACGTCAGCATGGAATGAGTGTGTGAAAGCACTACTGCATGCATTTTTTCCGGGTTCGGAACCGATGAAGTTTTTTCATAATCTGGTGTCAGCAGAGGGAGAAATCACCCGAACTGCAGTCTAAGGAATTTTATTAGAATCAGATATGGTAAGGCCGCTGGGATCGACGGAATGACGAAATGTGTAAAAGCGTGTGGTGCGCCATTCCTGCGCACATAACTTGCATTTTCAGCGGGTGCTTCCGAAGCTCTGGAAGTCATCACAGCAAATCAGTAGTCACTCCCGATATTATCGGGGTATATCTCTTCTTGGCAAGGTCCATAAAGTGGACGAGAAATTGGGCGTGACGTTTAATTGGCAGTACCGGTATTGAGCCGCGAGACCTACGAAAGATGCGTGGACGCACATGAAAGACTGCATTACAACGGGTGCTAGCAGGTAATGGGTTCCAAGGACGTATTTGGCTATTTACGCTGGGCTGTAGTGCTGGAAAAGCTTAGGATCTGCTACTGTCGGGAAGTAGTCCTATGAGAGAACTATTTCTCTAACAGGGTCTCCCATCGCTGAGGTAGGGTAGAGAAGCGTTCGCGAATGAGAAGAACTCCTCGAACTCAAGGCCACATCAATGTGGCAAGCCAAGTGAGCTATGTACTAATGGTCGGGCCACTTTTCGGTTTATTGGAATGGTAAATTTAGCAAGAGAGAATCCAAACTATGACTCTCTCCACAGTCTAGCATTTCTCTTGTATGAACGAGTTTCTTCATAAGTGAGTGAGAAGGCGGTTTACGCTTCTGGAGGTTCGTCGGAAACCTTGCTGCATGTCTTGACCGAATACCCAAGCGGTGCGGCTAGACCAGTACAGGAACGAGCATAAAAAACGGTGACAAATAAATTTATAACATTTTTTTCGGCTCATCCAACGCCTTCTCACCCACTACCCCCAAACAGTTTAGTAGTGAAACTTTCCCACCCAAAAACGAACATCCTAAATTTAAAGTTTTCGGAGACGAGTCATTGACATTTACAGAGCTTTCACATACGGCGAACAGTATAATTTGTATTATTGTTACTATTTGAATAATATAAACATCGGATGAAATTTAGCTAGAAGCGACAATTTATGACATCTAAAAAATATTTTATTTAATTAACTTCAATATTCTTGGTATTGGATATTTCAAAAATAATGCAAAATTTAGATATGTTGCGCTATTATTTAGATATCCGTAATTTGCGATACAATATAGTCAGACTTAGTTCTAGTATGTGAAGTAACGTATCAGTACAAATCAATTACGTCTCGGACTAAGATATAAGAGCCTTCGTATACCCTAATAAGTAACGTTGTGTTGGACTACAATGCAAAAGTCGTGAGTATAAATCCCGGTCGACGTATAATTCCGGCACACTGCCTGATTGGTTAAATCTGTGCTACCTCAATCTGCGAAGATGAAAATTTGTAGATAGAGGGTTATGTGAAAGGCTAACAACCCTTCCACAACAGCAAATGAAAAAATGCCTGAAGGTCAGAATGCCAAAGCCAGATGTGGGCTGTTGTGCCATTGAAGAGAAGAATATATAAGAGAAATGGTAAAAAAGTAGAGAATTGCAGGTAAATGGAATAAGTTCAAAGCCGTAAGTCTCTATGATCCAATAAGATAGTATACCCATCAAAGAACATTGATTCACACCAAAAATGATGAAATGTATATGGGAAAAATGGTGGCTTTCAGAGACATTCACAGTCGGCAGTACTACCCCATTGTTGATTTAAATGAATTAAAATTTGTAAAGTTTCTTGCAGGTTGCTCTTCTAAACTCACAAAGTAATATTTTTTTGAACGAAAACCCACCAAGCAGCCTTTAGTGTGTTATTTATTATTCATTTGTCGCCAGTTTAAGCTTTTCCATGTTTAGATCAACTGTTACTCCTAATCATAATCAAAAGGGTTAAACATTTAAAAGTTTGCAAATTTGATTTCTAAGCTATACACACAATGATTCTTTGACGATTTTTGTTATTCAAGCTATGATTACTTTTCGACTGGCATTGTAACCACAATATATTTTCTAACTAATAAGAATATTGAAGATAAATTAAATAAAATATAAAAATTATATTTTTATCCATATTAATATGAATTATGTACATCAAATTTTGCTGCTATTTACCACAAAAATATTTGAATGTTGCAATGTTTGAACACACTCAAATTTGATCGTCAACAATTCGGTAAACTGTACTAATAAATAAGACGTGAAATAAGAACAACATTTTTATTGCAATATTGTATATTAATACATAAACTATCGAATTCTTCGCGTATAATATGTACAGCTTAACACTTAGGAAACGTAAGTTACATTCAGGATGAGAAATCGGCATAGTAACTCCCACTAAAAGTGATTCCCAGTAGGAAATGGTTCCTATTGGACCCCAACTGTAAGGTCGCTGTGAGCTTGCTTTGCTTGTAACGTTGTCACTTCTATTGATCCAAGTTAAATCACTACATCTACGTCGTTTAAGCTCGGACGAAATTTCTTCGCAAATAGTTGCACGACTTTTTAAACTGTGTTGATTGTGAGATCTAGTCCATTTTAAAGGCATAGATTCCATAGTTTCCTGGATAATAATAAACGTTAAAATTCAATAACACAACTATTTTAAAATACATTTTGCATCCGAGGTTGCTGCCTCCTGTTATTTTCAGATGTTTCTACAGGCTCATTCCATGAAACCGTATTTACACTTGATTGCCTGCGATGGTTTCTCGTTTCTTTTGGAGTACATGGCGTTTCATTAGAATTTACAAGAAACCGAGAGCTATATGTTGGAGCCAAGGTATCCATTTGAGGTTCATTTTCCGGAGAGTCCTTCCAATGTCAATTTAGTATCAATAAGATAATCATACTACAAAAGAATACATACGTATTGTGAGGAGAAAACCGGAAATGTCTCTTCGAAACTAGACAATCTTTGCGATTCAGATAGCAGAGGAGATCCTATTGATAATTTCCTTGGCTCTAGATAGCCATCTGAAGAAAGTGTCATAAATGCAGAGCTTGATGTTCGAACCTTTATTACCAAAAGCAATTTATGCTAAAATTAAAGCACATCCGAAGCTGATCTATCTTACCCGAGTGTGTAATAACGACGTTGCAGATGAATCCTGTTTAAAGCCGGACAATTCAGATGGTATTTCTGATATTAAAACCTCTATATTTTCATTTTCTTCGTCGTCTATAGGAGTATGATACCCAGAACCTTGATAAGATGAAAAGCTGCTAGTTGAATGTGCTAATGGAGCGACAATTTCGTCTGTTTCGTTTCACGTTCGTGTGTAATCAGTAAATATTTTTCAAGGTTATTTAATTTAAAAAATTATTTTAGATTACATGTTTGTATATCATAAATAATAAAAGAATATTTATATATAAATAGTATAATGTACTTACTGCTATAACTATTCACTTCTTATAATCACAAAAAATACAAAACTCATATTCACCAACAAAAACAAAATTATTTATAAATCTGTATTACTATGAAAAGCACTTACCATCAAAGTGGGTTCTATCGGCAGAGTATCGTAACATTTTTTCTTGCTTTGCTCTGATTTTTTCCATTTTCTTTTTCAATTTCCGTAAAATATCTCGCTCGTGTTTTTTCTTATACTCTATTTCCTTTTCTCTCAAATCTTCAATCAGTTCAGCTCCTCTAAAACAACAGGACACAAAATTGCAAAAATTATATACATGAGCTAGAATTCAATTCAGGCCTTCATTAAATACCCACCTTGAAGCTAATGTGGTACTGGCTTTCGTGTCATTAATTATATGATGAAAGTAATAGCTTTTGAAAATACGAAGCTGAAATATTAGAAAAGCGAAGCAGACCGCATCCCAACTGAGACCTGACTTATCTATTATTTCAGGGCATTCAGAAGTCGGTGTAATTAAACCGCCCAAAGTTTCTGTAATTGTATCCTGAATACATGAAACTCCAAACAGATGCACAAACCAGCATGCGTGTTGTTCCAGCGAACTTAAAAATAAACAACCTCCGATTTGTAGAGCTGTCTTCATGGTAATGACTATAACATTATATGCCAATAAAATATACCACCTACAATAAAAAAGTTGTAGGTTGACGTATTAAACGGTAAAATTCATATGCCTTACCATTTTAAAATGTTTCTTACTGGTCTTAAATAAAAGTCTGTTCCTTGCCACAGGAAAACAAACGACCCGATTAAATATCCAACTGAAAATAAGCTAACAATATTTGTGCCAGCTAGGAAAACAACTGCTAAAGTTAGCCAGAAGAAGCCATTTAGAACAGCAATTTTTAAGACATCTAGCCAATTTCTGAAAACAAGAACGAATTAAACAACGTAAGAAACATTGTTTTTCACCGTTTTATCTTACCTGACATTCGAAATAAAATCAGGAACAGGATTATCCAATGGTGTTATATCTAAATTATCGATTTCGGGAACAATCGATTTATTCGATCCACCTGGATATTCTAAATTCATTTCGACGAATTTTTTCTCTAAAGAAAAGACTCGATGCTGCCTATAGATACAAATCAAAAGAATAAAATCAAACATCAATTTCGCTGTTTGCTTATGCAGATGCGGTCCAGGTACCATTACCCACGATTGAAGACCGTTAACATATGGCGAGTTATGCCATGGCCACTCTACAAGATAAAAAAAAATATATTTATTTTTTAATTCTAATAGATGCGATTATTTTACCTGTACATAGACCTGGTGGCAGACCGACAAATAATATATATTGTAATATTAGAATTATAGCGACGAATGACTGAAACGTTGGCCATAATTTTGCACAAAATGATCGACGTAATTTAAATAAAGTACACAACCATATTGTGTAAATAATTGCTAGTAAGTCTTGACGGTAGCTTATAACAGCTACCAAAGCTATTAATGTTATCTGAAAAATAAATTATATATTTTCGATACAGCAAACCAATAAATTATATTTTTATAATTACTTCGAAGCCAAATTTATAATACGCATAATTAAATAAGAATTTTACAAGACCAATAAGATCAACTTCTGCATCGAGCCTTTTCACTCCTTCAAATATAACCTTTGGACTTTGACTTCCTGCTCCATTTTCAGTTCGTCTATGTTCTTGACGGAAAACAACAACTGAATGCAAGGTGACTACTATCATGTAAATAATATAACCCTTTAGTAAGGTTGCTAAACCGATATATGCTGTGAGCTTTGATAATCCAAACCATTCTGCATTATTTATGTGTATAAGTGAAGCCGTATTATTTTCCTATGTAAAAATAAAAAAAAAATTTTACTTATAATTCCATCTGATGTGATTGGTAGTATATTACATCACAGACGGCATCATAATTTTTGTGGTTTATGTAGTCTACTTGATAGATCATTTTGGATAACAGCAAAATGGACATTATTACCGATATCAGACGACTTATAAATATTTGTACTGTACTTTTAGATACTACGGCTATTACAGCGAGAAATGCAAAACTGATATGAAGAACGCATACCTAAAAAAATATTAATTGTTATCAATGAACGAATTATTTATCTTTTTCCAACATACATTCGTTAAACAACACCAAAACGCTACAACCAATATAATTTTCATCAAATGAATTTCCAGGAATATCCAAAAGAATTCCAGGAAGCTTTTGCTTGCTGCTCGCGAAGTATTAACTAAAGCGTCTACATGACGACGAGATACATGCTTAAATAATAAATTTTTTCCTTTTTTATCAGTTTCTTGAATTGGCTCATCGTCTTCAGCGCTAAGTTGTCTTGAAGGGCCTTCACCGGCATCGTTATTTCTCTCCTCCGGTTTACTATGGTCAATTTTTATTACACTTGACTTCGGTAATATTAATGATGCCAAAAATTTATCATGGAAATAATGAACTTGTATAACAGTCATCACAACTATTGCTGTTGGATTAACCAAATGTAAAAATAATTCTTTTGTCTTGTATCTTTCCAATCCGATATCCTTTTGTCTGTAAAATAAACACATTATATATAAATGTATGCCTGATCTCGAACCTAAAAACATACAGCTCTTCGTCTATCCCGATGTAATGCTTCCAATAATTTTCAAACCGATCAAATTGATATGTATATATGAGTATTAAAATTGTCATGGCGTACACAATCAAAACTAGCCAATATCCATACATTATTTTTGTCCATGACTTCCACGAAAGTTGAAATGCCAGTACAAAGAACAAAAATAACGCCATATAACAAATACGAAATCCTGTCATGCGTTGTCCAGTTATTCCACAAAGAAATATAACTGAAACTAGCAACCATATCCATAATTTGACTAGAACTGATTTAAATACTTCTCCAACTCTATCGAGAAACCTCGATTTACTTATCTCAGTTTTTTGAGGAGCCAAGTCTGAAAACAATATCATTAGTTAAGATTTGATTTTACATTCAATTTTTTCTACCAGCAGTAGCTGCTCCGACTGTTATTTGTAACGGCGCTACCATATCTGCTAAAGTAGTAGATCGCTTATTTTCCTTTGCTTCTTTGAACAATTGTCGCATGGTAATCCAAAACATTAGAGTGAAAAATGTTTTTAACATTAATGGAGCACATGGATATTTTAATGGTTTTTCGAATCCGATTTGTCTAAGATTTATACCCTTTACCTATAATAAAGTATTAAAGAATTAATTAGTATTATTATAGCCAGTGTTGTATGGAAAGTTATTATTTACAACTGTTCTAGACAGAAACTACTAAGAATTTTTTTAATTCAACGCGAAATAGTGTTTGATGTTATATTTACCTCTACTGATATGGGTAATTCGTCATCAGTCAAATCCATTCCATATATGTATTGTGCAATAAGTAATAATTCTGCATAGAAAACAATAAAGGGACTTGATCTGAGCATAGTCTTACGCTGATTAGGAATCATCCATAAAATATTAGCCCAAATGAGTAGGACAAAGGTTAACCAACTATGATAAACAATGCTCCAAACCTGATAAATGCACCATAACATTAAATTTCAATAACACTTATTTATCATTATACGATTACCATCATAATAATACTTGTGAAAACATAACTATTCGTGTATAAGAAGTTTCCACAACTTTGCAAGCCAAGCATAACTTCATCTAGGACTGTAGCCTGTACTTGGTCTTGTGATGTACTTTCTGACAGAGTGTCAAGAGCAATGTTTTCAGTTTTCGATCCTTTAAGCTTTTTATTACGTGTATTTTTTCGAACAAGCTAAATAAGAGTAAAATTTATTAATAATTTATTTATATTTAAATCCGAAACAAAACGAAACACATAATGTGAATTAATGTAGAAAGGAGTCCCACAATGATTAACATATATGAAAGTTATGTTTAATACAAAATAAAAGAATTAAAAAAAAACATAAAAGCATATAAGAATCAAATAGTTACATACAGGCGTATTTTCTGTAGGACCAGAAGACCTTTCGTGTTGAGTTAAAACCTAAAATAACCAAAAAGCAAACCAAACATAAAACTTAAAAATTAATAGCAATAGATATTAAAAGAACTAAGTTAAAAAAATCATAGTAACCAAAAGTATACAGAAGAAATAATAAATAGCAATTTACAATTTTTACAAGAAAGGAGACAAACTCTGTCGTGAGAATTACAGAGGGATATCATTGCTGAATACGTCCTACAAAATACTGATAAAAATAATTGAATGTCGTCTTAAGCGAAATACGAAATAATTGGCGAATATAAAAGTGGATTCAGAACCGAACGATCAACAGCAGAGCAGATATTCTCGGTGAACCAGGTGCTTGAGAAATGCTGGGATTATAATACAGACGTGCATGGAATCTTCGTAGATTTCAAACAAGCACACGAGGATATTGTACCAAATCACGCTTGATTTTGGAATTCTCCAAAACTAATCCGACTAACGACACTCACAATGACGAACACTGAATCCCAAGTGAGAATACAAAGTGGCTCAAAAACCAGCTTTCAAAAGAAACGTGGTTTAAAGCGGGGAGATGGTCTAGCCCCATGCTTTTCAACTTGCCACTAGAGTATGCCGTCCGAAAAATTATCAGTCCACACCAATGGAACACTACATTTCGAGTCCACCCAACTAGTAGTATACGCTGACGACGTAAACATCCTAGCCAGATCCTTCCCTAGTGCTAAGAAGCTATTTGTCATGCTTGGCTCTGCCGTAAAAGAAGTCGGGTTGCGAATTAACGAAAGCAAAAAAAGAAAAAAAGACGCAACCAGAAAACGAATACCAATCAGACAAAATATAAGGTGGAGTAGAACTCTTTTCGTATTTTGCAGACAAATGTCTTTTAAGTCGATTTTCTCAAATACGTGTTAGGAAGGTGACATTTCGGAGAACGACATTTGTCAAGATTTCGAACAACTACTTAAAAGTTATTCAACTTTGAAAATGAAAGTCTCTACTGAAGAAATTGGTGCCATTTAAAAGTTTTTCTTCCATAAAGGCCAGAAAGCGTTGCAGGCTCGTGAAAAAATTTGTGCAGTTTATGGAGACGATGCTCTATCGATACGAACTCAAAAATGCACCTCGTGCTGCCCGTCTAATCACGGAAAAAGTCGGGGAAATTCTTCAAAAAGTCCATGAAAATCCACATAAGATCGGTACTAAGCATTTCTCAGAAAACTGTTTTGAATAATTTGCATGCGGCTGGATTTGTCAAGATATGGTTTTCGCATGAATTGAGTGCGAAAAACTTACTCTATCGAATTCGCACATGCAATCAATTATCCGGGGAATACTACGAGGAGCTTGGTTGGGAAGTTTTAGTTTATCGACCTTGTAGCCCTGACCTTAGACCTTCAGACTACCATTTATTCCGGTCTCTTCAAAACTTCCTACAGGGCAAAAAATTTAATTAAAAAAATGACTGCAAAAATCACTAGTCGGTTTTTTTTGGCCAGACCCAGAAGTTCTACGAGGATGGAATCATGGCTCTACCAGAAAGATGGCGAAAGGTCATCAATAAGAATGAACAATATTTGGATTAAGTATGTTTATTTCAAGCAATTAAAAATTTTGAATTTACTCGAAAATACGAAAAGAATTTTTATTCCACCCAATATAACAATTGTGGAGTATAATTTGGAGAGAGTAGACAACTTTAAATATCTTGGGGCTAATCTAGTAAAGGAAGGCAATGAAACGAACGAAATCAATCGAGGGATCATGATAGCAAAAAAAAACGTATTATTCAGTATTTCCAATAATGAAATCCAAAAAATTACACGGGAACAATAAGCTGTAAGTATATAAAACTAATATACAACCTGAGCTCTGTTATGGCAGCGAGACGTAGACATCATCGCGAACTTCCAAAAAAAACAATTAACGGGACCTGTGACGTCAATCATCAACCAATAAAATTCCAGTTAAGACCCCCTATAGGGGCATAGGACAGAAACAACTCTCTTTCACAAGGCGCGATCCTGAGCTTCGGCCTTTACCTGTTGTTAGGACTTGTTTATTAGACCTGTGAAGGAAGGAACGGAATAGTGAATAAGATACAACCATGAGATGTATCGATGATGAGTCCGCAAGTTTCAAAGTTTATCAAGCTACGTAAACTGCATGGAAAGCAGAAGAATCCCTAAGCGTGCTCTTAAAGGCAAAGAGAGTGATAACAAGTTAGTAGGCAAACTACACAAGCGAAAGGAAGACTCGTTTGATGAAGATAGCAAAGCCATCTTAAAAATTAGAATCCGGAGAACGCGGTCTCTAGATCGAGACAATTGGAGCCGATGACTACAGAAGGCCGGGGAAAAAATTAAACCAGCTTACCATGAATGCTTTGGTACACATGCTAATCTGATCCTATTTTTTGCAACGGACAGAACTGTCGCGTTTAGAGCTTACAAAATTGTCATGCAATTAATACATCGACCAAGAGTTACGGTTTGATGTGGATTTTGATCAGGCGTAGCGAATAAATTTTTTTTTCATTAAAAAATCCACCAACAGAGCAGTTACTGTACACGACAGAAGTAGAAATTCTACTGATTTTGGTTATAAAGTCGTTAATAGAGCCGCAACGAGTTGTTAATTAAAAGTCGGCTAGTAAAAACTTCTGCTTGCCCTAGAAATGGCAAATGGATACTCACTGGATCATAGGCTTATCACTCTTAAAACTCTAACTGATACGCGAACCGAATACAGCGGCTCGGATACGGACGGATTCTACGGTAACGACTTTTAGCATTCGAAAACGGACTATGAGTGGCATCTGGAATGTTCGAACATTCAATGACGGTGGAAAAGGTGAGGTCACTCTGTCCATACACCGCCATACCCTTGCTGTTAAAACTCTAACTGATAGAAGAAACGGATATAGTGACTCGGATACGGACGGATTCTGCGATAACGACTTTTGGCAATCGAAAACGGACTATGATTGGCTTCTGGGGTGGAGTCACTCGGTCCATATACCGCCAAACAATAATCGACCGCAAAATGGAGCACTATATAACATCCAAATCTTGGACTTCAGCCAGGTCAGATGGACAGAATCAGGAGAAGAACGAACCCTGAGCGGAAACACCATTCTGTACGTTAGTCCTGAGTGTGAAGGTGGGACGGTCATCCTTACATCGAGAGCGAGAAACAGTCTCATTAGCTGGAAACAGATCTCAGATAGAATTATCGTCGTCAGATTTAGGACCAAGGACAGAAACGTAATCCTGCAATAATACGCAACAACTAATGCCCCAACACCTGGTGACAAAGAGGAGTTTTATGGCCAATTGAGTGCCAACTTCAAGCGTGTTCCAGTAGGTAATGTTATTATCATTTCAGGAGATATGAACGCCCAGGTTTGCTCTGACAACGCGAGACTAGAACACGTCATAAGAAAGCATGGGGAACCTCGGGTCATTTTTTTTTTTTTTACGGAATGACCTGTGTTATAGGCAATTTCGGCCATTATATGCAATGCACAAACACAATCATGGAGAGAAGGAATGGGATTAGGAAGGTAGGGGAAGAGGAGAGAGAACGACCGTAACAAGTGGAGAAGCTTATATATATTTTTCAGTTGTACTGGCTGCTGCTGACAAATATTTGCAGATTTTATGGAGGACTGAATGATAGAAAGCGAACAGAGTCCATCTACTGAGTATCTAGGCGTCACGATCTTGGATTAAGACTGCCGAAAACGGAATTATTTGTGAAGCTTTGTAGTTCTCGGCAAATGGTCATCGGAGGAAATCTTTTTCCACACCAAAGCCACCATAAAAAATCTTGGGTTCCTCCTGACCACCATCAGTTATACAACGACCTTAAATTCTTCAGATTCTACATTGGGTAGAGGTGAAAGAACACTGGACACCAAGTGGGAGACAGCTAGAAACACGTTTATAGCAAGTGCCGAAGTTACAATGGGATATGTATAAAGCGGTGAGAAACCCTGGATCAAACAAGACATGTGGGAAAAGGTTGACATTCGATGTCAACCAAAAAAACCTAAGACTTAAGACAGAACAATCGCAAATCACATATACAGCTTCAGAAGGCTGTTAGACGCGATAAAAAGTAATTACGGTACTGACCGAGGAGCGGAATCTGCGACTTATCTTGGAGATATGAGTTTGATATTTAAAAAGTGAAATAGCTAACGAACAGGAATTTCTCCAACAACAACCTGGTGAGAGAATTGAACTGATCCCTTCTCAATATGAGTGAACACCAGTTACATGGGTGAAATGAATACTTCTCTGATATTCTACTCATCTTCTCAAATGAAGAAACAGAATCATTTGCGAACATCGCCACTACATCTCAGGTTTGTGGACTTCGAGAAGTCTTTCGACAACGTTAAGCGAGATTACATTAGGAATGCTTTACGTAGGAGATTTCAGATAACATCATAGCTTTAATTAAAGAATTCCACGAAGATGCAAGGTGACGTATCTTACATAAAGACGAGCTGTCCGTGAGTTTTTCTGTAGAATTATAGACATATTCTGCATTCAAAAGGGTTGTTTATGGAACACTACTAATATTTAAATTTTTTTTTAGTTAATGCACATACAAATTTCAAAATTATTTACATAATACAGATAATATATATATTGCAATACTCTCCCTTTTGCGATTATACCTTGAGTTAGGGCAGACGAGTATCTGATGCATTTTTCTAAAAATTTTATAACTCTGATATACAATTCACGAAAACAATTACTAAACGGTATAATACAAGAAGGTATGTAATATAAATTTATATAGGTTTGAGTTTATGTACATACTACTGTATAAATTAAGCAGAAAACACCGTTCTTGGGCTTTTTTATTACTCTGCTGTAATTTGAATAATTTCGTAAAAAGAAGAACGCACACCGAGTATAAAAATCATGTACAGCTACGAAAAATTATCATAAATAAATAAATTGTTAGCGATGTGTGTAATATTGCACTATGAAATTCACTTCTGTATAAATCATGTTATCTGAAAAACGCAGCATAACTACCAATAGATGTCTCTGCAAAGTGCTGCCACGACATTATTTTCAAGTCTCTATTTCTACAAGAGTAAAAAAATCATGCAGTGCCGTAGAATGTTTGAAGCTTTTGATTTGGGAATTTTCAAATAATTTTTTTTCAAAACTGTTCTTACTTTTCAAAGTTGAAATTCATTCAGAAAATTGTACAAGAAAACTAAAAAAAAAATCATTACTCGAGATCCTTCTTCATGGACTCTGTAGATTATTACATTATTTCAAGGTGTGGAAGAAAATTTTTCGTCTGCTTTAAATTAGAGTTTTCAAATTTTTAAACATTATTTCGTATGTTTTTTACCGAAAACTGCATTTTTGTTATAATAGAAAGATTTTACCGATGGGTTTCCAGAGCGACACAAAGCGGATTCAGGCAATAAGCAAAACTTTGAAGACGTTTTTCTCGAAATGGTATTTTCAAATCTGGCGTAGAGGGAATCTCAGAACATGAAATGCTGATTCACTCACATTGGAAGGATATTTAGAACATTGAAATCTATGGAAGTAGGCTTTTGGCGATCGAAACTTTTGGTAAACATTTAATTTCAAAACGAGCGCAGTTTTTTCAAAAAAGCATATTTCGTTGAACTGCAAGCTTGAACTGTCATACAAAAAAAAAAAAGAATATCTTGGTGCCTGTAACGTGGTAATGAATAATCTACTACATCGTTTTTGTAGGGCTTTGGAAGTACTTTCTGGAAACCCCACTGCAACATTATAAGCTTGAAAAATAGATAATATTTTTTTTGCACACTCAAGAAATGTATATCGAGCTCTGCGTGCTGCATTAGTTACAAAAATTATATTAATGGCGGGTCTTTTGGATGTTAGAGAACAATTCTAGCTTAAAATTTATCTATAAGCAAATTTTGTTCACGATTTGAAGAATCTGGAAAGCTGTAAAACGCATTTCTCATATTTCACAACTGTTTACAACATTATACGATACAAAGGTTAGAATATTTATAATTTATACAATAATTTCATTTTTTTTATGATAAATCCTACAGTTTTAACATTTTAACCATTACACTGCATACTACGTTTCGTGTTTGTTTTGACATGTTAAATTAAAAAGTGCGCCAAAAATTTGTATATAAACAATTTACGTGGATCATAGAATCTCTGAGAATTATAATTGATATGCCAAAATAAAAAAAATACAAATTTATAAATTGACTTTTTATAGACATCCACACGATATAAATTGGCATAATTAATAAAATTTCACTTTTAATGGCAAATAAAAAGGATCCTTTACGATGAATTCGTCGGTTGAAAAGCAGAGGTGTCTAAGTCACAAAATTAAAATTCTACAACAGAGCGTTTTCAAACCGAAATTCACTGCGATAATTAAGCTGGAAGAAATCATATGTCGATATTTTTCACATTTTGAATAATTTTAAGCCGGAATATATAAGCTTTAAATATTTTAAAGACAGCAGTAAATTGATTGAAAAAAAACCAATTTGTAAAAAATTGGACTTAAACACCTCTGCTTATCAACCGTCGAATTGTAACATATTGGACTGGCAAACTTTGAATTGGTTCTTATACATCATTCATATATTGAAAGAAGAAGAATTGAAATAATTAATAATTTTTCTTAAAAAAACATGATAATGAGAACGGATTTAATAATAGATAATATAAATTAAAAGGCATCGTGGTGTTATTAGGGTCGATTGTGAATTCTCTGTCAATTTAACGTAAAAAACTGTAAGAAGTAATGGAAACTCCAATTTTTTATCCTTTTGAAATCTACAGAACAAATTTTTGAAAATAGAATTTCCTGAACCACAATCCCAATATGAAAATTCTCTAGACTACTTTCAATTGCGTGTAAAGCCGAATCATGCGAACTACGGCAATTTAGCTAGCCTACTAACTTCAACTTGCGTTTACAAAAAAAAATCACTGTCATTGGATATTGGATCTTAAGCATTAAATTTCAGGAAGGATATGTTGATTTTTTTTAAATTTGATCTTAATTTTACAATGTATCTTTACCACTCCAGACTTTTAAGAGCTTTTACTTTCAAGTCGGGGAGAAAAATTTGACTTTCTCGAGCCAGTGAATTTTTTAACTTATCGGGGAAACCCGAGCTTAAGGACTTGAATTCAATATGTTCATTTATGTTAACTTGTATATGCCGCAGTTCGCTGAAATTGGTTCGCCACTATATCTAATGGTTGTGGAAGAAGGGGATGGCTTTCAACAGCGTTAGGCGATATTCCATATAATATGTAGTGTTTTACGTTGATAGGTAAAAATATAAAATATTGGTTTGGTTTAGGTTGTAGGAGAGTGGTTTCGTAGAACCACAATGCACTGGGGCTCTAGTTGGGCCCATAATAATTATGAGATGATTTTACTCCTCCTGTGCTAACTTGATTCGATTTGCGAACCGAAGCAGGTTCGAATGTTTTACGCCTCTGAGGACATCTAGTTCTGAGAAGAATCTAGAGCCTAAATAAAGGAGACGACTGTTGGAGATTTGCGGACAATGATTCTTCGTCTTCCTCGCAACCTCTTCAAAGGCTGTCGCTGAATGCGTGCAGCTCTAGCAAGCAAGACCTGTGTTTACGTAGATAAGAAAACATTATCGCTGTGATTAAAGAAGGCCTTTAACAAAAGAGAGCTTTTTAAAATGTCACAAAAAAAAATTCATATTGTCCTGTTTCTGGTAGTAATAAATATCAGTTTGGAAGCTGCACTGAAAGAATAAAGAGGTAAAGATCTTCAGTGGGGTCTGTTTAAATTCTATAAATTATTTTGATTATGCTGATGACGTCTACTTGCTTGGGCATAACCGTTCAGACTAAGATTTGCATATTCGCTCTATGAATTGCAAATGCAAAGATGTAGGACTGAATATAAAATCAACAATCACACCTGAATGAACAGGATGTGGAAGAAATCCAAGATTGGTATAGGTGGGTTTTAGGGTGCATTTTTAGTAAAGGAAATATTTTTGGACTTTAGATAGATAAGTAGAGGTGGCTGCCCAGACAAAAGTTTGGACGCACAGACCATACGCTGATCCGTTGTGATGCCAAAGGATATCAAAAGCCATACACCCACTCGGCGAAACAACCGGAGCTTTATATGAAGCGCTGAAGGCTCATGACTTCCGCATATGCCAGTTTACCGAAGCTATCGAAGAAGTATGCGCTTAAGTAGCACTTCCTCTTTCAACATATAGTAGGAAAGTGCCTAATAGATGATATCAAGTAGTGTCCTGGTCATATGCCTTCTTAGCGAGATCAATCTGCCAGAGCGTTTTAGATTCAGCACAGGCTCACATAGCGCTAATCGTCTCATCTTTCTGGAGAGAGCAGGGCCAGTGCCTAATAAATGAAGAATCGTTTCTTCCTCATCTTTGCAGCTTCTGTAAAGGTCGTTAAAATGAAGGCCAAGCCTCTCAGCAGGTTTCCCTATCAAGCAGTGTCCTGTAACGACACCTGCTATGAAGCTCACCTTCTACCTTCTTAGCGAGATCAGAGTTTGCTAGAGCGTTTTAGATCCCTGTCTGGCCTTTACTTCGCTCATCGCAACTAATAAGTTGCGAGAGGCATAGAATCTACAAAGTGGTCCCGTGCCGGGCAAATTCGTCTGCCTTGCAACTCCCCAAAATGTCCTGGTACCCAGGATTGGAGAATGTTGAATTGTTCAGCCATATCCTTCAGAGACACACAACAATCAAAAACAGTCTTGGATAATTGACTGATTCCAGGAATTTAATAGCGGCCTGGCTACGCTTCAACCAAATCAAGACTTCTTTTAGCGCCATCACTTTTGCTTGCAACACACTACAACGAGCCGAAAGATGAAAAGATATGCTTAAGTTATGCATTGCGGAGAGAACACCTCCTCCCACTCCACTTTTAATTTTGGAGCCATCAGTATAAAAGGATTTTACATTATTATGCTTTTATTATTATTATATATATTTAAAGGCGTAAGTAGTACTGGATCGGTAACACGTCCAAAAAACCTCAATAAAACTCTGGGTTATAGTCAACAACGAAGAGGTCAGATTGATCAGTTCTTGGCCACAAGGTGATTTGTTGACTTTAGAATTCTTCCCTTGGGGTTTCGTCAAGAAAAAGCCGACAACAACACAACTGAAAAACAAGAACTGACGCGAACACATTACCTCATCTTGGGCTTAACCTTGATAAATTTTCAGATTGAGATTGTGGTTTCAAAACGATAATTTTTAAAACTTGCTCCACAGACTAAAAAACTGCGAGACACGGTAATTGGCGACTGTCACAGTTAAAGTTGTCTTTCTATTTCAATTTTTTCAATCGTAAGAATAATTTTAAACATTTTTTATTGAAACTTTGTCCAGGACATGTTGAATTGATAGAGAATTCACCTAATACGTTTATATTATGAAACTCTTACATGTAGCTTCTGAGTCGTATTATTCCAATTTTCTGACTTAAGTCCTTTTATGTGTGACCCTCCAAACGAAACCTGACGGCTTAATTTCGCATTTTTATCTAAACGAGCAAAAGCTCTCGCGTGTACAGTGTTTTTCTTTTAAATGTAATATTAGTTTTTTCCCAGTAAAAAGTTGACAAAGAAGACAGTAAAAATAGAACATTTTATATAAATGAACACTACTGTATTAGTTAAGTAAATTTAAATGAAGAATCGAATCAATTCTCGTTAATATTAAAATTCATATAAAACGCACGTTAAAAACTTACCTTTTTTGAAATAAGTGTTTTCGATGTCAAAGCCAGAATGTAGTAACACAGAAGCATCGATATTGGACCTAAATAGGAATCAAAATATACCGAGCCGTTGAAACTAATTATTCGGATATCGTTTCCATTAACACAATTGGAAATAAATAATGGTTCCAATGCAGTAAGCCTGAAATAAATCAAATATTTGGTAACGCATTATAATCAATTGCTTTTAAAGTAATATGCGATTATATAAATAATTTCGTTAAAAGAAAAGATTTGTATAGGTTTCAGTACTTAGCAATGTACTGAGTGCGACGTAATTGTGAAAACTGCAAAATGTGTTCTCGGTCCAGACTAAATGAAGATCATACTTGGTTCCTTCCCATTCCTACTCATCATCAACGAACTACCACAATTTCTTTGTAATTTATTCACGGATGACCTGAATATTTAGAAATAAATTTTCGCTTGACTGTTGGACTTTAAAAAATAAAATTGACTCTCTCAAACTCTGGGGTGATAACCATCAAGTGTGATGTGCATGTTAACAAATAGTTTCATAAGAGAGTAATATGAAATATTCCATTAGCTTTAATTACACTGTGCAACGGAATGAAATTTTTTTTACAAGTAAACCACTTTACTTCTTAGAACTATTAGTGTCTAGATAATCTTGTTTACGAAGATATACCTTTATCTGAATTTTTTTCAGACTGTCAACAACTTAAACGTAAATTTAGACTAATTTAATATTTTTTCTTAAAAGCGCTAAAAATTTTGATCTTCAAGATTGGGGAACGATTTTAAATGATATTTGTAATGACACGAAATCAATCCATTAATCAGAATAATCATCGTTCTAATGTTCGCATTCAGAAGGCATAAATAAACCCTAACCTGCCTCAACTGAACGCGGATACAATAAACAATTTCAAATGTCAAGCTACATATCTGCCGTTTCGTTATTCGACTCCGATAAACAATAACAAACGATTTGCTCGAGCTTGATATGATACAATGAAAAAAAAATAAGAAACGAAAAAAGTCATATGCGTGTACTATGTATACAGATATGTATTTCAGACACGAAAAAAAAAGTGACTAATGCCTGTAAAGCATTTTCCGATAGGAGATAAAAAAAACGTAACGAAGGAAAATTCAACGTACAATGGAAACTATGGTTTCGTGTTATCACACTTGGTCACACTAGTACGACGAATAAGGAAGAACTCTAGCCCGGATTATAGAAAGAAGTCCAGCAGCGGAAATACTCAAATCGAAAATAAAATCAATAGAAATGGAGGTAGTGTTATCTTTCTAATCCTTTACTTATTTCAGCAACTAATTCTCATTGAGTTGACGATTGATCCCCCTGTGGCTCCTTGGAGCTATGTGTGCGTCTGGCCCTTCGGGCTATCGATCATAAACTCTGCATGACTGTGAACGGGACCTCCTCTGTGTGTCTCAAGCATAATCTCTATAGTTTACTCTCTGAGTACACCTCAGGCTCTCCCGAGCCAGGAGACCACAGTTAATTAGGGATCAATTCGGCTGGAGCTGTTTATGTGTAAGGCGATATATAGCGGATATCAGCTCTGTATCTCTGCTTAAATCCAAAATAAATCCGGATCGTATTCGGCTCTTCGGAACTGTTATACGTTCGGCTTTAGCTGATGCTGAAATCCGGTACATCGTCCACAACCCGACATGCGAACTCAGTTGTCAGCACGAATATCTTCAGTTTTCGCTTGGGTCTTAAATTGGGTAAGCCCACAATACATCCAGTAACCGAAAATAAAGTTAACCCATGACAACATTTTTAAAATGTTACATATTCAAGGGAATAATTTAGCAGTGAATGTTAAGTATCCAACTTGTAATCACAGAAAGTCCCGGAATCGGCGGAAGGAATGAGAAAATTATAATACCGTAGTGCGCATTTTTAATTAATTTACATATGTTCATCATTTTGCAGTTTCAAATCACTTCACCTTAAATTAAAACGGTTGTTTCTGAATAATGGCTCCTTAACTTAATGTTGCAAGAACGACATTAAGAAAATTCTGTTGTCTTTAAATGTACTACACCTCTTAAACATTTTTTTAAATTATAATAAAATACATTGATTATTACCTGGCAGGTAGACTGGAGTTCGATAGTAATTGTTGAGGCCAAGGAGTTTGATAAGAAAATATTGCGATAGTATGCAAAACCAAAACGACCATTGTTATTTGCATAATAACGGCGAAGCCTCTGAAAATATATAAAGAAAAAATATTAGTTATCTAATTCTGAAACATTAAATAGTCTCTTATTAATTTAGGAACGAAAACTCTCTTCGAAGATTGACAATACATGAAATGTACTGAATGTAAAAAATCTGCCAACAAGTCCGGTGCAACTTTATTATTCTTGGGACATGTTGAGGATTCCCACGTATCCACGTCAATATGCAGGTTAGGGTGGATAGGGAAGACTAAGTGAATGGGAGTTGTAGGGCAGGGCAGTTGTCAATCAATTAAGACTTAACTGCAAATACGATCAATAGCTCCAATGCGTAGTATCAATATTTCATTCAATTGTTTATGCATTTTTGGGATTGTATGAGCGGGAGGGGGCGTTATAAGGATTGGGTTGATGTTAACAATGTTCTAATTGATTGTTTGAATCATGGTCAAAATTCGCTGTATAGAATGTTAGTTCCATATACGAAGTGAATTCTATGAAATTCGGTATATTTTAATTTTTTGTAACCAATACATGTGTACGGGAGAAGTAAAGCAGTTGAGGGAATCGTAAAATTTGTGATGCAGTATTTTTTCGTATGTTTTGAAAGGTGTTCATATAAAATTTCAAGTTTGTAGCTTTTAATTTGTTGGTTATTAGTTAATTTATTGAAATTGGTCGAAATCATACTTTTGCATGGGAGGGGATGGAAGGCCAGGGCGGATTTCAAAACTTTTGATGCATTTTTATTTCAAATATTTTTAAGTGTTTATACAAAATTTGAAGTTTATAGCTTTTAATGATTTGGTGATAATTGATTTCTTAAAAATGTTGGAAAAAGTACTTTTGTATGGGAGGGGGGAAAAATTTTGAGGGTATTCAACCATTTAATATTAGGTCTGGGGAAAAAAGCTCGTGGCGTTTTTTCCCGATAGATGACATTAATTGTAAGTAACTCAGGAAACACAGATCGCAGCGACACCAGTAAACGCTCATTAAAAAGGTGATACTTTGAGTGTATCAACATCGAAATTAGTTTAGTGGTTGGAAAGTTGTTTGAAAATGGAGAAAAGTATTGAAAGATTGCGCTATATTTTGCGATATTATTAACTGTGTACGGTGAAGGTACTTTATCAAGATCTGCTGCGCGAAAATGGTTCACTCGCTTTCGTTTTGGTGATTTTGATGTGAAAGATGAGTCACGCTCTGGCCTCCCAATCACTGAAAAAGCTGATGAAATTCTTGAAAAAGCAAGATAAGCATATCAGCAGTATCGATATTGGTATGGAGCTATGTATTGGCCATAAAACTGTTTTGAACCATTTACACAAAGCTGGCTACAAAAAGAAGCTCGATGTATGGGTTCCTTGTGAGTTGAGAGCGAAAAACATGATACACCGAATTAACATCTGCGATGCGCTGCTGAAACGCAATGAATTCGAGCCATTTCTGAAACGTGTCATAACCGGAAATGAAAAATGGGTCACGTAAGACTATCGGAAGCGTCAAAGATCGTAAACAAGGGATTGTGAGCCGTCACAAGCGTTCGCGAAGCCACGATTGACGCCGAAAAAGGTAATGCTGTGTGTATGGTAGGGCTGGAAGGGTATCGTCCACCATGAGCTACTTCCAGCCAGACGATTGATTCTCAACTCTACTGTAGACAACACTAGAGAGATTACTCCAGGCAATTGAAAGAAACGGCCCGAATTGAATAATAGCAAAGGTGTTGTCTTCCATCATACCAACGCCCGACCACACACTTCTTTGATGACCCGTCGAAAATTGCGAGAGCTTGGTTGGGAAGTTTTGATGCAAAAAAATTAGTGAAAATTTTCAACATTTTGGCCCACCACCTCGTTCCCCTTACAACCCCATCACAAAATTTTTACGACAATTATACATCATATAGCTCTACAATTTGAGTAAACCTCAACTTAATACCTGTATTGAATTTTGATATATTACGGTTTGAAATTTTGAAAAGTGCAACATTTTCTAATGCTCCCCATTTCCCTTTACTATTATGACCAACTTTTATATTTTTCTTGTATTCCGCTAGTATAGCCTGTTTTAAGTTTCAATTACACAACTAGATATTCATTTTTAAGTATTTTCTTTGCAGTCGCTGACCCTCACCCTTACAATCATTGGCCACCATTTTTGTTGATTATAGTTGAACTGTATGCCAGCTCATTGGTAAAAAGGAAAATGCCCCAGAAAAAAGAGGCGGTAAAGAAGATATAATAATTTTTTCGAAGCGGTTCCTATTTATGAACTCCACTCAAATTCACCAGGATCAAATTCTTAATTTTACTACTTCAACTATGAGGAAACAGCTCATGAATGAAAACCGAAGAGAAAGAAATTCTAGAAAAGTTCTCCTGCTAAACCAGAGATACTTTTAAAAAAAAAAAGGATGTCCTTTGCTAAGGAACATGAGTTATGGCCCATTTCAAAATGGAGCAATATTTTGGAATTTCGTCCACCCTACAACTAAAACAATCATGTTGGCAGCAGTGTGATGGTTTGGGATTACTTTTCCTGGCACGATGTCGGTCCTATAATTTGGATTAAGCGGATCGTGAATGCTTATGCATATTGCAAAATGTTATGCTGACATATGCAGAGGAAAAAATGCCTCTTCGTTGGATTTTTTTTGCCTCTTCATTATAGTGCGGTCATCGCAGTCACCAATTTGAACCCTATGGATACTTGTGGATAGACGTTAAGAAGGCTGTATTTATGGCAAAACCCAAAAATACGGAACAATTGTGGACAGTTATTCCGACTTTATGGAAATCTATTCCAATTGAAAGATGTCGCAGACTTATTGATTCTATGCTCGGCGGTAATTAAAAACATTTCAAGCTTAGCAAAAATTTTAAGAATGTACAGAAAATTTAAGCGCACTGCAATTTTATCGCACATAACTGTATCTTAAATTTTTATGACCAAACAAATTTAACTGTGCAATCAACGACTAACAACTATTCGACGAATTTCGCTGTCTCAAAAATTATCTGAATGAAGAAAAATTAGAACGAAATAAAAAATTTGTAAAATTTTTCAAACACTCTCGAGATTGTTTTCCATACCTTTTACTTTCAATTTTGATGGATTGAAGAACTGTCATTATGCTTGCGATATTAATTCGTAACTTTTACATTGCATGTTTATCTTGTGTATAAACATATCCCAAGTTTCAATCGCAATTCACAATCGCAATCGGAAACTTCTCCGAATAAACTTAGTAACAGTCTTTGTTGATGCTCAGTAGTCTGCTGCGGCAGCAGCATATTTCCGGACAGAAACTGGCATTGATTGTTCTTTAATAGCTCCTAAAACTTAAGCCTTCTTCAATTGATTTTACGAATATAGATAGAATCAGTTGCTTTATGGGGAGAAAATTAAAACTCAACCAATTTTTGGAATCAAATTTTTTTCAAAAGATTAAATCTTTGAAATAACTTATACTTTAGGACCATATTAACTAAAGGGTGTTTTTTTACAGGCAGAGAACTTTAAATTGGCAACTGTTTTCTGTGACAGTCGATTTGACAGTTCCCGGTTGTTTTGTGGTTAGTTTAGTTTGGCAATGAATGATGAATAGACTCACGCTGGACGCAACGTTTGCCGTTTGCTATTGATCCACAATTTCATTTGAAAATTTTGTTCAGTGACGAAGCACACTTTTGGTTAAATGGCTATGTCAATAAGCAGAATTGCCGCATTTGGAGCGATGATAATCCACAGACCATTGTCGCAACACCATTACATCCAGAAAAAGTCACCGATTGGTGCGCTTTATGGGCCGGTGGAATCATTGGTCCATATGTCTTCAAAAATGAAGATGGTCAGAACGTTACAGTCAACGATGAGCGATACAGAGACATGATTATTAACTTGGTCGTACCTCAATTGCAAGGCATTAATGTCGCAGACATGTGGTTTCAACAGGACGGCTATTATTGGTTTGGTGAATGTTTTCACAGTGCATTTCGAAATGAAAGAAAAGATTTCCGGATTCTACACTGTTACTGTTACCGGAAGACCGAAACGTCAGGAATAATAAAGCGTAACAGTGTAGAATCCGGAAATCGGTTCTTTCATTTCAGGACGGCTATTAATTTACTGAAAGAAACATTTGACGAAATGGACTTGTTAATTGGTCACCTCTTTCGTGGGATTTGACGCCATTAGATTTTTTTTCTGGGGATATGTAAAATCCCATGCCTACGCCGATAAACCAGGAACTATTGAGCACTTGGAAGACAATATTCGACGCATTATTGCCGAAATACTGTCTGATTTACTGCGAAGAGTGTCTGAAAATTGAACTTCCGGAATTTGCCATTTACGCACCAGTCGCGGCGACCACACGCTGGAAATCATATTCAAACATTAATGCCATAAAATTATCTTTCAAATAAAGCTATAATTTCATGGATATTAAAAACATGTTTCTGTGTTTTATTTCAATTTAAAGTTCTCCGCCTCTAAAAAAAACACCCAGTACATACAGTTTTACTGTAATCAATTTGCATAAGAGACATTATGAAGTTTACCTCCTGCAAAACGACTTTTTTCGAGTTTATCCTAAACCGGTATGGGGCAATATTTCCCCTCACGGCTCTATTTTTGCGTGCCTAATAAAAAATAATAATTTAAAAAACCTAATTGATTTTTCCTGGAGAGCACAAAAGAGCAGAAAACATAATATGGCTCGTTGAAGTAACGGAGAATTCACCATCACATAAGGTATAATACAATTTTTAAGAGTTTTCATTCTCATATTAATAAAAGAAAACTAAAATGCATCCTTAAATAATAAATTACCGCTCCAATTTTTTCCAGCAGGCCCAATAAGTACCGCAACCAAGAAAAACAATAAAGTAGAATCCTCCTGGTATAGATGGACGCAATACAGCCGCTACGAATAATGTCGCCAGGGATACAAAAGGACCTTGAATGATAAAACATAATTATTAAGATTTTAAGATTAAGATAAATATTAATTTATTTATTCAATTCAAAACATACCTATAACTCTCAGTTTTTGTTTTAAGCTGTTTGAAAGGGTTTCATCACGTTTACTTGCATATTTTTTCAAACCCTCTTCTATTTGTGAATCTGCTGAAACTTCATTTTTAGAGAGTTCCGCTTGAGATGTGTAGTTAACTATTTTCTTTAAAATAATATACAATGCAACAGATATTAGAAATGTTAACGCTTCAGGAACAATCCATTCAATTATTGCCAATGGCCTGTGAATAATATAATTATATTATTCAAGTTTCATTCAGTCTATTTCATCACATACTCCAAATTCATAAGATTTATAAATCCAATATGTCTCAAAAGAATTTCCGTAAAAGAACAAGATCCAATGAGATTATCAAAGCCCAATACAAAAATCGCAATTTGTAATCCTATATGGGATATTAGTACTAGAGTACTTAAAGAAATCCATACTATAAAATAAGCAGCAAGAACACCTAGAAATTGTTAAATTTTTTTTATTGACTATTCAATTACTTTATATGAGATATTTGCATACCTTTAATATTTTTTGATGTCGCGATTGGGATAAATGGCGAAATAAAAAACATTAATAAATAAACAAAAGATATTCCCACTGGCCGCATAAAAGAACCTGGAAGCAGAAAAAAAAACAATTAAATTTCATTAAAATTTTAAAAATATTAAACTTTAAAATGGGCAAGTTTGTGATGCTATCAATTTTCTTATTAAGCCCCCTCTATAGGGGACAGATATCGTATGCCTCTACGACAAAAACAGGCGCGATCCGAAGCGTCGGCCTATAGTTGTTGCCAGGACTTGTCTATTCCTCTGGCCTACTATTCAACTGCTTGCTGCCATATGCTACATTGTTTGTGATGCGTGGAAAGTCAATTTGCAGAGAAACTTTATCTACTACCACCACCATAAAACTGGTGATAGATAAACTATAGATGAAAAACATCGAATTTGGAATTTGGGATTTGGCTTTGTGCCAAAATATTTTTTTTATTTTTTTTATTTTTCATATTTTTTTTTTTTTGTTATACAGCGTTTCCACTGATTCATTTACACTCCAGCACGGAAAGAGTGCAGAGGGCACTGTTTCGCTTCTGGTATAAAAATCAGTGTTCGCTCGGAGCAGTGGAAAACGGTTGTAATACGATAGATACATTTTTTTTTATTTTAAAACTTAACAGAACTACGATTGCGTGAAAAGCCCGATCGTGCGATTCTCTAGATGAAATAGAGAATTTTGTAAGTTTAAGATATTAGTATACACTATTCACTCGCCGAATTTTTAAATATCGCCGAGTGATAGCTCGATTCACGGTTCTGTGAAGAGGGGCCTCTTCGTATACAGTAACTCTAATAAATGACTATATGTGTCACAGTTAAAAGCATGTGTCACAAGTAATGGCATATGTCGTTTACTCTGACAATGTTTTCGAAATTTAGTAAAAAAGGAGTCTTTAAAAAATACTTACATGCAACGATTACAATCGGCCATAAGAACCGTTGTAATATCAAACAAATTAGATAATTGGCCATTATTGCAGTTTTGGATACCTGTAAAAGAAAGAAAATCTATTATTTTCAAATATGAATAACATAAAATAAAATAGTCGAGCCCAACTTTAGGTAGAAGGGGTGGGTGGATATTAATAATTTTTAATCTATTGCTTGAATCACGTTCAAAATTCCCTGTATAGAATGTTAATTTCAAAGACGAGATAAATTCTATAACAGTATAGTTTATATTCATGAAACCAAACATTTGTACGGAATGGGGTAGAACGGTTGATAGAATCGTCAAATTTTTGTTGCTGTTATTTTTATTTACATTGAAAATTTTTCATACGAAGTTTCAATTTCGTAGCTTTTATTTTGTTGGTTATTAGTTGGTTTATAGAAATTGCTCGAATTTCTGCTTTTTTATAGAAGGAAGTAAGAAAAATAGGTGGGTTGATTTCAAAAATTTTAATGCAACTTTGTTTTGAATATTTTTAGAGGTAGTCGTACCTAATTTTACCTTTATTGTGTTTTTTTATCACAGCTTAAATACCTTGTGCAGATAAAGGACCCACTTCGTTGCCCTGATACAATGAAAGACAAGATAACTGCGCATGACGTCATTCAGAAAGCTTGTATTCATATCGAATCATGAAATGCACAATACCTCGCAAGCCCTTGAAGATAGAATGTTAATTTTTCGAGGATTGTAGATGGGTGCTGATCTCAGGCCGACACCATTTTAGGGGCTGTAGGTGTTAAGGGGGAGGCGAGGAGAGTGCTAGAACGGAAAACTAAGAAATCGAGTATCTCAACGATGACTCTAGCTAGAAACCTGAAAATCAACAGAGGTGTTTCTGGGACAAACTTTAAAAATAATTTGAAATATAAGTAAAATAATTTTTTATTGACGTATGTCTCTACGTGACGGAAGAAGAAGACACATGCGCGTGTCCTAATACTTCATCATCATCATCAATGGCGCGACAGCCGAAATCGGGCCCTGGCCTCCTGAAGTCGTCGTTTCCAATCGTCTCGATCCAAAGACCGCGCGTCCTGCAGCTACTAGTTTTTAAGATGGCTTTGCTGTCTTCATCAACCGAGTCTTCCCATCGCTTGCGTGGCTTGCCTGCTGGGCGGTTACCACTCGCTTTGCCTTTAAAAGCAATTTGGGGATTCTTCTGTCTTCCATTCGCTCTACATGGCCAGCCCACTACAGTTTACGTAGCTTGATGAACGTTGAAGCTTCTGGCTCGTCGTAGAGTTGATACAATTCATACTTACATCTTATTCGCCATGCCGTTCCTTCCTTCACAGGTCCCAAAATTCTTCGGAGTACCTTTCTTTCAAAAGCGTTAACTGCTTTTCCGAAAGTTCGCGTTAATGTTCACGCCTCGCCATAACAGAACACAGGTCGTATAATAGTTTTATATATTCGCAGCTTATTATTCCTGTGCACTTTCTTGGATCTCATAATTGGAAGTACTGAATAATACGTTTTATTTGCTAGTATTATCCGTCGATTGATTTCGTTCGTTTCATTGCCGTCCTTTACTAGATTAGCCCCAAGATATATGAAGTTGTCCACACCCTCCAAATTATATTCCGCAATTGTTATGTTTTGTCTGATTGGCGTTCTCCTTCTTGTTTGCGTCATTACTTTTGTTTTGCTTTTATTTATGCGCAACCCAACTTCTTTTGCGGCGGAGTCAAGATCGACAAATACCTCCTTAGCACTAGGGAAGAATATTGCTAGGATGTTATGTCGTCAGCGTATGCTACTAGTTGGGTGGACTTGAACAGTAGTGTCCCATTGGTATCGACTATGATTTTTTGGACGACACACTCTAGTTCCAAGTTGGAAAGCATGGCGGCGAGACCATCTCCCTGCTTTAAACCACATTCCGTTCGAATGCTGGTTGTAGAATCGGTTTGTATTCTCACTTGAGATTCTTGTTAAAATCTACGGAAATTTGGTGCACATCTGTGTTATATTCCCTGCATTTCTCAAGCACTTGTTTCACCGAGAATATCTGGTCTGCGGTAGATCGTCCGGTTTTGAATCCACCTTGGTATTCGCCAATTATTTCATTAGTGTACGGCTTAAGACGACGTTCAATTATTTTTGTCATTATTTTATAGGACGTATACAACATTGATAGTCCTCTGTAATTCACACAGCAGAGTTTGTCTCCTTTCTTGTAAATCGGACATATGATGCTTTTTCGCCAATTTTCGGGTATGATTTCCTCTGTCCAAATTGTGCATATCATGTTGTGTAGTACTTCAGCGATACAATTTCCATCATTTTTCAGAAGTTCAACTGGTATTTCGTCAGTTTCCGGCGCTTTGCTTAGTTTTTGGTCACATAGGGCTGCTTTGATTTCAGCAAGCGTGGGTAGTGTCAGTTGAGTCCTCAATTTAGATGTTCTCTGTCGTGATCGGTGCTAATTGGGTGGGATTGAGAAGATGTTCAAAGTAAGAGGCCCATCTCCTTTTGATTTCTTGCGTGTCACTGATGATGTTGCCTTCTGCATCTTTACAGAGACTGGTTTTTGGCTTATATCCCTTTTTGAGGTCTTTTACTATAGCGTATGCGTCCCGCATTTTATTTTGTCTTATATCGTCGTCCATTTTTTGTTTCTTGGCATTATGGTACTTCCTTTGTTTTCACCTGCAGGTATTTTTCGCATATCACCTAAGCTCGTCATATCTATCTTTTTTGGCTCATGTTGGTCGTTCAGTAAAAATTTTGTAAGCATCGTTCTTTCTATCTATTGCATCGCGACATTCTTGGTGGAACCAATCATTATTTTTTCGCCATGCTTCATATCCTAATATCTCTTCTGCGTAGGATTTGATGCCGTCTTGCATTTTCATCCACATATTCTCCACTGGCATATTTTGGATGTTTTTATATATTGGTGTCAAGTGTTGATCTGACCTGTACGCCTGCGCTTGTCGACATTGAATTTGCGAGCTCTACTCGTTTTCGAATATCCACGACAAGCTATTCCGCATCGATACTGAGCTCTAACTAGATAGTGATCAGAGTCACAATTCGCACCGCGGAGGTTTCTTCTATCAATCAAGGCTTGAAAATTTTAGTCTTTATTTGGATTGCACACAATCTTTAACTCACTGGCTTGTAGCTCGTGACCTGCTGTTTAAATTTTTTGTCAATGACAAAAGCTACTCCAACTCTCTGCTTCCCGAAAATTGTCCACTTGGATAGATTGTGTGTGATTTCATGTCCATGATTTCGTTACCGTGCCATTTCGTTTCTTGGATGGCAATTATGTTGATGTTGTGTTTTGCCACTTCTTCGACGAACTGCTTCAGAGCTGCTGTCCTAAATAAGGATCGAACATTCCAAGATCCAAAAGAGTAGCCCATTTTTCGTTGATGCGTTGTCGGCGCCTCGCCCGATCCTGAAGGATCGGTCCTACTTATTTATTACACCCTGGTAGAAAAAGGGTGGGAGTTTTCAGCTAAATATGACATGCTGGAGTTCTCACAGCTAATGCTGCGAGTCCAACTATATCATACTTTTTGCCTACTTCCTGAGATGCACTGGTGTTACTGGCCATTCAGGTTAACTCCATGCTTCCTCCTCCTTTCTCAACCGGGCTTGAGACTGGCTATGGCGGAGTCCAAAATTTAGTATCTTTCATTCACATAACAGTTTTTGTCTGAATTTTTGTATACACCTGCAAAATTTGAACTTTGTATCCTTAAATGAAAACTATGGATACACTGAAACCGTATTTGCACAAACAAAAATAAAGAGCTTTTTCTCAAACCCCTTTCATTTTATCAATTTCATGCTCTCTTTCCGCGTCGGTTTGAATGCAATATTACATAGTAGGACATATCCATAATACTTTAATGCCCAAATAAGCGAAAAATACAAAGGTGTGACATGAATCGGGGTTTCAAACTCATGAAAAAAATTAAACTTTAATTTTTATCAAATAAGAGTTTCTTTTCACGAACATAATTACTCAGAATTACTTTATGGTTAAAATAATTTCAGAGAAATATGTTCTTCGAAATAAGCACTATAATCTCATTATTGAAATGTTGTTTTATTCTCCGCATAAATTTTAAATACGAATCCTTTTCACATTAATATAATTAAAATTTAGTTAAAACTGTAGTACTCTAAACATCAACCACTGAAAACTTTTTTATAACGACGCTACTGTTCAACTACTACACAGAAATTTCAGTAAGTGTTTATTAAATTTTTGCTCTCGATGATTTTTTTTATGTTCTTTTTCATTGTTTGTATCTTGTACCAGAGCCCTAACAAAATTAGTCAAAGGGTTTGGTGAATGTTTTCACAGTGCATTTCGAATTGAAAGATAAGATTTCCGGATTCTACACTGTTACGCTTCATTATTGGTGGAGTTTAGTCAAAGTTTTCGATATTTTGGCTCACCACCTCCCTCTCCATGCATTCCCCGAATTTTCATCAATAATTTTAACATTTTTTTTGTACCCCACTGGATACAATAATTATTTTATTTTTACTTTTCTCCGCATAAAAAAACCTATTTATCTGTGTCGCAGAGCTGAGCCAAGCAGAACAAAATTTCTCGAAATGTCCATGTTCGCATAGTTTGCACCAGAGTAAAAAAGGACAGACTGCCCATTGACCAACAAATTTTTCGCATAAAAAATTCCTACCTCTCAAATGAACGATTTTGATGGGTTCGCTCAAGGTTATACCTTCCAAAAATTTAAACAGCTGATTACTAAGGCATATTTTACACGTAGATTGTTCGCTATTAAAAAAGTAAATAACGTGAATTTCTTAAGTGTATGTGCAATTTTTTGATGTGCATATAATGACTTGTGACGTACAAATGACAATATTTCTAAGAAAATTAAGTAAACACAAATGTTTGATTCTTGCATTTAAAAGAGCTGCAACTAGAAATAATAAAAAAACTAAAACGAAATCAACTTATCTTTTTTCATTTAAAACAAACACTGACTCTATTCCCGATTATAGCTGCTGTATGTGCAATTTTTTGATACATTGTAGTTTGAACGGTGCAGTGTACTGGTAGCTAAGAATCATCAAGCAAAGCACTTTCATCGTATGTATTTCTGTTCTTAAATAATTTTGTTATCCAAAATCCTGATATTGACATCATCATTCTTTCTTTTGGTTAAAAAAAAAATACAACATTGTAAATGTGGTATTTACAATTCTTGTTCACTATTTTTTTGCGCAAATTGATGTTTGCAAAATCGAGCATTCAAACCCTTCAATCTAACGACAGAATTT
This sequence comes from Chorisops tibialis, assembly GCA_963669355.1. Classification (NCBI taxonomy): domain Eukaryota; kingdom Metazoa; phylum Arthropoda; class Insecta; order Diptera; family Stratiomyidae; genus Chorisops; species Chorisops tibialis. The sequence goes on from OY770262.1 coordinate 272,444,942, forward strand.
GGAAAAATGCGAGAATGTGAATGCGTTTGAATATCGAGCACTTTTGATCGGGTCAGGGATGCTCATCTCTACGCGTTCCGTGTAAACGCATCTAAAGATTTAACTGGAATATACACTTTGAGTAAGCACATTTAAAGTCTACATTTTCTACGAGTATTTGCGGTTTTGATGATCGCAAAAGTTTCTTGGAATCTAACTGTACGTAAAAACGACAATTAGATTAATCATCATCATCATCAATGGCGCGACAGCCCAAATCGGGCTGTCGTCGCCTCCAATCGTCTCGACAATTAGATGAATAGTCCAGTCGAATTATAATTTTCGAGCGAAATGCTGCGATTATGAGTTTTTTTTAAATTCGTGAACGGGCCAAATCGCCCCGCTCCTTCTACCCCCAAAATGATAAAATTTCGGAATTTGACAATAAACTGATTTTCTCAAAAAGTGTGAAAGCTATTGATCTGAAATTTGGAATAAATTCTTTATATGATAACTTTACGGTATACAAATCCTTCCATCCCTTCCACCACCTTCCATATAAAACGACCTCTTTTATGAAATACTATAAACCAATTTACTCAGTTCGTATAAAATTTATCGAGCTGAAATTGTGCATACTGATCGAAAAAAAAATGACGATTATCTTCAAACCTTCTGCCCCTCCCATACAATATGACACAATTTCACAACATTATAAAAACTCGATTTTCTTGAAAAGTATTAAAGCTACTGATCTGCAATTTCAAGCATGTCATGTTTCTGGAAAAGTCATTAAGAACTCCCCACTACTTCTACCACCTACCATACAAACTGCACAATTTCACTAAATCCAGTACACTGATTTTCGCAGTACCTATTAAGTTTCTGAACCTTAAATTTTGTATAAAACATTTTAAAAGCAACTCCAGCATGATGTGAAAAACTTAGTTCAATGCCGTCACCTCTTTATTGGGCTTTACGCCAAATCGTAGTCCTGTTTCTTATGTTTATTTTATGTATTGTATGTTATATGGATGTATGCACATATTAGATTTGAACTTTGTACTTTTCACCGGAGCTCTAAAATGTTTATTTAAAAAAGCGTTTTGAATTTTTCAATTCTTTGAAAGCCTTCTAAAATGGCTAAAATTAATTCTAAAATGACAAGATGGATACTTGATATGCTGTTGTAATTAAGTTGCTCATCAACTTCTTACAGGGTTAGAGGATTCTTCCATACTTTGGGTTTGATGCAGTTTGCTGTTGGTCAATTTTTACCGAGGGATTTTATATTGCTGCGGATTTGTCTTCACCGGACAAACTATGGTATGAATCAACCGATTACGCGTCTCGCGAGAAAAGTTAATAAGAATGCTAATGTATTCGTCTTATCTATTGATACGCTTTGCTTGAAATGTAGACTTAGTGTTAATTGACACCAATTTTTGATAATTTCTTGTGTTGTTTTTATTATATGTACTTGGGGTTGAGATGTTGTTTGTTTCGATGCTTCACTAAATGATGAGCCAGACTTTCATCTTCTAAATTTGGAACCGATTTTATGGAAATTTCTTGCATTAAGGAACTCTAATAGTGATGTTCACAAAAAAAATTCTCTCTAATTGGTCTTCAGTCATAGAAATGGAAATGATCACCGCTTTTGCACCGAAGCTTTGCGCGAAGAATTTTTCGAAAACGATAAGTCCGATCACTTTCACTTTTTTGAATAGCCAAATTTTTTTCGGGGTATGATCATTTATCCCACTACGGTATTACAAATTTCTCAAGCCTTCTAAGAATTTCGGGATTTTCGGTGTGAAGAACGTATCAAAAATAGCTGGAATGGATAGTAGAAATACAAAGTGGATACCTCACGTCCAAGACAAATTTATTCACCAGAATATCCTAATCGATCCACATTTATGAAGATCATATCACACACCAATTTTGAGAATTTTTTTAAACTCTCATATCGACGGTGTACAAGCAAAAGTACTTAAGTCACAAATTGGAAATTTTTCAGCAGAGAGAAATTATATGTCTATATTTTTCACATTTTAAATAATTTTAAGCCTGAATATATGAACTCTTAGTATTTTCAAACGTTCTAAAGAAAGCAGTAAACTGATTTCATGAAAAAAAAAAACAAATTTATAATAAATTGGACGCAAACTCTTCCCCTTGTCAACCGTCAATATGAAGATCACACAGAAAAAAATCAGATGTTATAGGGGGTTGACCAAAAAAGTTTCTCTAGACTCAAATGGATCATGGATCGCTTGTTAATTTGAAATTTAACAAAATAGACTAAAAAGATACTTTACATTTCGACAAGCCTTAAAATTCATTTAATTTGCATCCACATTTTGTAAACACTTCCGTCGGTTAATATCAAATTTTCGAAGATTTGCTGAAGGAAACCAAAATGTTCAAAATACAATTCAGTCATAAATCATACAAAACCTCAGGTTGACTAGGGACTCACTCATTCATGAGCCCAAAAACAAGACCATAGTATGTATCGACTTTACTAAAGGAAGCAAAAATGTACTTTCAAGAATCATCTCTTGTATCCGATGTGGTTATAACTATAGTTACTCCATGGGGCACTAGGGCGCTTTACCATAGTTTAGCAAAGGTGAAGCTCTATATTTGGAGCGAAATTTAAATAAGCGGAAAAGGTTTCTTTCTTCTTAAACGAAAAGTGAGTGCGAAAAGCGCAGAGCGGGAAAAAAAGCGTTTTGCGAAATCAGTCATCGTGAATGCGCGAGCATAAATTTTTTTTTGTGACGGTGTGAAGATCCAGGAACTTTTGCCCAAGGAAAAAGAAAGATTTTGCCTGGAGATTTCCATTTAAATTCCCTTTTGTGGTTTCAGTGGTTCGTTCGACGAACTGTCGATCCGGTCAGCAAAGAAAAAAATAAATAGAAAAACTGCGCGATACGAAGTTGTAAGGTGTTTTTCCTTTCATGCCATCGAGCCGGGGAGTGAGTCGTGGGCGCTTGGAGGCGTTAAGTGCAACTTAAAATAAACTGCCAACAAGTCGGGCACAACTTTATTATTTTTATGACAAGATGAGAATGCGTGGAAAGTCAATATGCAGGTTAGAATGGGTAGGGAAGCCTAAGAGAGAGGGTTTTAGGGCAGGGCTGTTGTCAATTTAATACTTAACAGCGATTACGATCAATAGCACGTTTATTAATGGAGTTCGGGACTTTATGAGGGAAGAGGAAGGGGTGATAGTAAGGATGGGAGGAGGTTAGGATTTTTTTAATTGATTGCTTAAATCACGTCCAATATTCTCTGTATAGAATGTCGGTTTCATAGACGAAGTTGTATAGAATTTTCATAAAATTCGGTGTATTTTACATTCACAAAACCAAACATTTGTATGGGAGGATGTATGTAGAGGTAAGGGAATCGTAAAATTTGTGATACCGTTTTATTTCGTTATTCTTGTAAGGTGGTCGTACAAAATTTCAATCTCGTTGCTTTTAATTTGTTGGTTATTAGTTGATTTATTGAAATTGGTCGAAATCATACTTTTGTATGGGAGAGGGTTGAAGCACATGTGCGATCTCAAAACTTTTGACGCGTTTCAACTATTTTTAGAAGTATTTGTACAGAATTTAAAATTGATAGCATTAAATAGTTAAGTGATAATTGATTTCTTAAAATACCTTAAAATTTTATTCAAAAATTTTCAGTTGCCGTGTTTTTTTTATTCCATATGAAACACCTTGTACACGTTAGACCAGGGTGGTCGATACATAACAATTGTGGAACAAATTATTATTTTTTCTCTATGTATATCACATAGATGTCACAAATCACATAAAATTTTCGACATTTTAGCTTACCACCCCCCTCCCCTTCCACCCCTAAGCTTAAAATTTTAAATTATGTAGTTCTACAATCTGACAAATTTTCGATTTGATATCTGTACTCCGATTTGAAATATAACGGTTTGAAATTTTGAAAAGTTCACCATTTTCGAAATGCTCCCCATTTCCCCTTACTACTATTATGACCAAATTTTATATACCTATATATTTTTTGTTTTGTATTTTGCTAGTATAGTTAAATCTATGTTCCAAGTTTTAAATACCTAGCTTAAGAGATAGTCGAGATATTCATTTTGAAGTGTTTTTCTTTGCACCCCCTGACCCTCCCTTTTACAATAATTAACCTCAACCTAAGCTGATTTTTGCTATCTCGGAAGCATTGTCAGCATGGACGGCGGGGCCGAAAAGGATGTTGAGGCTCGGCTAAATAAACCTCGTCAGGCCTTCGGTATCCTTTCCCCTTTCTGGAGGTTAAGAGAGATCTCCCTTCGCACGAAGCTGCGAGTTTTTGACGCATGCGTCAAATCCGTATTATTATATGGTTGTACTACGTGGAAAGTGACCGTTCGACTTACCAAGAAACTACAGACTTTCGTAAACCAATGCCTCCGGCGCATTTTAGGAATATTCTGGCCAGAAGTAATCTCCAACGACGAACTTGGAGTACAACTCGCCAGACTAAAATAGGTATTGAGATTCAACGGCGAAAGTGGCAGTGGATCGGTCATACTTTGAGGAAACCAGAGCGAAACATCGCAAAACAGGCTCTGGATTATAACCCTCAAGGAAGGCGTCGGGTTGGACGACCATGTAACACATGGAAGCGAGCAGTTGAGCAGAAGGCCAGAGGAATAAACAAGTCCTGGCAGCAGCTTAAAGCCGATGCTCAGGATCGCGCCTTGTGGAAGAGAGTTGTTTCTGTCCTATGCCCCTATAGGGGGTCTTAACAGGAATTTGATTGATTTGATAAGCTGATTCTGGTGGATCTGTATGCCACCTTAAGGGGGTTAGCAAGTATAGAACTTTCAAAAATTCTATGTTTGGTTTATTTGCTTTACTGAAAGAGTGATTCTTCCTGAGTATGTTGGCGCAAACCGCACCGCGCTACGTTCAAAATTGCCACCGCTATGGCTCACAGAGTAGGAGAAGGTCGAGGGGTGTGGCTTGCGCAGACGACAGCCAGTTGCCTGGAAACAGTTGACGCGTGTTTACTCCGCACTGTTCCCCTTGTCTTCCCCTCTTTCACAGTTCGTAGCTGTGGATATACAGAGCCTTTTAGATCTTTAATTTTCTTACTGGTAAGAGTTTATTTTGTTTGATTTATGTTGACTAAAACTAAATTTTTTTAGAAAAACCTGTTTTTCTCAAAACATGTTTTTTTAAACTTCTTTACGTAGTCTATCAAAAACCGTTAGTCAGAATGTTGTGAAAATTTCAGAGAATATGTTTACTAATAATATTTTTAGAATGTACCACTCTCATACCTCAGAGTTAAATATTTTAATAATTATAGGCTTGTATATACATTTAAATTTAAGCTGTAGTTTGTACTGTAATTTAAGCTGACCTTAAAAATCTAGAGAATCGTTTGTTTCCAACCAAAGTGGTTCATTCTATAAAAAATGGTATCAAAAACTAAAATTACTTTGTAAAATTGTTCTAGAACCATCCATTTGGTTCAAGTGAGGTACGGAAGAAGTGAACGACGAATTGACATGCTTGCTCTCTCATCGGCTACAAAATAAAAAGTTTTCTTTCATAAAAATCTGAAAATTTTTTAAAATGTATATTTAATTGTGATTAAACTCCTGTGTTAATTTAGCTTTAGTTGGTTGTTCCATTTGACCACAATAAAATCTCCAAAAGTGAATATTTTTAGGTGTGCTAGACTTGCTAACCCCCTTAAGGTCCCAAAATATGAATTTTTTATGGTAAGTAATTTCGAAGATATAATCATTTTTAAAAAAATCGGCAGATTATTTTGGTTTTAGCCCCTCATTTTCGGACGCCAATGGATAAAAAAATTAAATTATTTTTAAAGTTCATACCTCTGCTGATTTTCAGCTTCCTATCTGCATTCGTGGTAAAAATATTTACAAGTAAAGTTTTTGATTCTTTGCCTCCCCCTTACACCTGACACCAAAATTTAGATAATGAAGCTCATTTACCCAATTAACAATCCACCCAAAAACGAACATTCTACCTTTAACGGCTTCGAAGATAAAAGCCCATGTGTACGGCGGGACGGATTTTTTTTTTGCATTTTTAGGCTAATTTAGTCATGAAACGCGAAAAAGCCAAATTTCAGGGTAGCAAATTTTTTTTTGTGTCGATAATAATGTATTGTGACATTATTATTAGAATAATAAAGTAAAATTGATGCGTGGAATAACATTTTAACTGACGTTAGCAAACTCGAGCATTCAAAATTCTCCAGACAAGTTGGAGCACCGCGACCATGTTCGTTTGCGCTGAGATCTCGTTCGGACTGGGTGAGCATGATTACATCGAAAGCTTTCGCTCGGTTCAGTCATGCTCAGCTCTGGGCATTTGGTGTAAACGCACATTAACAAGAAGATATTCATGCCAAACTCTGTCAAAGCTTTTGCAATGTCAAGCGCAAGAACTTGAATTTCGCCGTATCTGTGCAAGCAGGAGTCCCACCGTTCCTTCAGTTGACCAAGAGATTCCCCGTCGACATTCCAGAAACGGGCATCGTATCACGATCGTGCAGTTTATTCTCAAGTTTCCGAACGATTTTGCGAGAGAGAGAGAGGAGGGGAGGAGGAGGAGATCAACTGAATAAAATTTTCTTTAACCATTTTCTTTTTCAAATTAAAAGACTACATTGACCATCGACCAAGATGTCAATAGGTGAAGGTTTCCTCAAACTAAAATGAGATCTTCGTCTGAGTAGTGAATAGATAAAACATACTCGCATAATCTCTTTCGCTGCATACCATCAATTCAAATCAAAATTACTACTTATTCGGTGCATCTGTTGTAAATTGCATTATCAAACATACGAATTTAACCTTAAATAAACTTTTATAACGTTCATTGGAAAACAATTTCATAAAAAATCTTCAAAATATGAAATCCAAGTAAGTCTTTATGTTGATGACCGCTCGATGATTACTGGAGAACGTATTGAAGCAAGAAACTAATATGTTTTGACGTCAGTTTTGATAAAGCTAATTCCGAAATTCTTCCATTCAACACAAAAATTTTGAGTTTTTGTTTTTTTTTTTCAATTCACTTGAAACGCTTAGGGCAGGTTGGTGGTGTAACAAGAGGTTTGTTTACACAATTTTATTGCGTAGTAAGACGCGTAAGGCATCGACGACATGATGTTCAGTATATCATTGACTTTCAAAGTGTCGTGTTGTCTATTTTTGTGCCTATGAAGTAAGTTTTCTTACTAAGTGCTTTTCGTGTGTCAGGTTTCGGTTTGCATGGGTGCATGTGATTTGTATTTAGGCATAGATCTAGATGTTTTTCGGTGGTTTGAGTGATGTTGCGATCTAGGGCGGGAGCTGAACCCCTATGAATGGCGATCCTTCTTAGGTGGCATGAGGGACTGGTAGGGTATCCTCCCTCTCTCGTTTACATGGGTATCCACGTGTGGGATGGTGATCCTCCCCATGTTGGCATGTGTTTGTCCCATACGGAATAGTGATGGCGAATCCTCCTATGTCCGCGGGAAAGTGTTGATCCAGTTCGCAACATCGGTGCCGAATTAGTGTTATTTATATATCATGTATTTTGAGGTGGTCGTGGTCATCCACTGGACAGATGCATGTAAAAGTACTTATAGGTTGTCAATTTTATATAATTGCAGAGTCGACGGCCAGTCACCAGCATCTACCGGCAGCCCTCTATGGATTATTATACTACAAGCGTACGTGTGTGTACATTGTATATAAAATAAATACAAAAAAAAAATGATATAAAATTGTTTTCTTACAGTGGGTAACAGTTTTGGTTCAAATTATTATGTTTTTTTATGTATATCAAATGGATGTATGCACGTGAAAAATGTTAACTTTGTATCTTTTACCAGAACCCTAAAAAATTACTTAAATTTTTCAACGTTTCGGCACACTACTTCCCTTCTCGTACACCCACCGACCAGATTGAAAGAGGACAGAGTACGAAAACTAGTTGCCCATAGATCAAAAAAACTTTCGCAGTATGAATTTGAGAGGTATGAATTTTTCATATTCTACCTCTCAAATTCATGAACAACTGATTACTAAACTTATCTTTACACGTAGATTGTTCGCATGTGTGCGTGAAAATCGCACGCAATTGGTGAGTTCGATTCGAGAAGTTCTCTCCAGTTTGCCAACTGTTTTACGTATAATTAAACTGTGCCACCGACATTCAAAAAGTGAAGGAAATGGTGATGATACTTTGGCCGTGGTAATACTTTGGCCATGAAGCGCGTCCTTGCTCGAATCGTTCCAATAAAGTTGAATTTTCTTAAAAAAAAGTACCATGAACAGGTCACTTTGGACATGCTTGATCGTGCGAATTCTCAACCCACATTCATGGAGCGCATCATCACTGGTAATGAGACTGGGTCTATGAGTTTGACATGCAAACCAGTTAACAATCATCGGAATGGAAGCAAAAAAAATGAGCCGAAATCGAAAAAAAAACACGCCAAAGCCGCTCAAAAATCAAGACGATGCTCCATTTTTTCGACATTCGAGGTTTGATCCATAATGAATTCGTTCCGAAGGGACAGACGGTCAATAAGGAGTACTATTTGACCGTATTGAAGCGTTTGCGTGAGCAAATTCGTAAGAAACAGCCGGAATTATGGAAGGAGAATTCATGGATTTTCCACGATGAAAATGCGCATCGCACTGAGCCACAATTATGACCGAATTTGAGGCCAAAAAAGCAACGAATTCCATCACCCAACCACCGTATTCACCAGATTTGGCTCCGTGTGATTTTTTCCTATCCTCGAAACTGAAATTTCCGCTCCGTGGAACACGTTTTCAGTCTATCGTGGACATAAAACAAAAATCGCCGTGGACTACTGAGGTGTACCCATTCAACTAGCTGCTGTAAACAAACCGATTAACAGACCACGCTACTTTTTCAGATAATAATTAAGGACAGTCCTACCTGCTTACCAAAAAGAAATTTTTGAAATATCATTCCCCACAGTAATTTAATTTACAAGTTCCGGATACTTTATGGTCACAATATAACGTCGTGTTTAAGGACAATCTATAACTATGTTCATAATAGGCCAAATTTAGATTTGTGCACCTAAAAAATAATTGTGTGCAATCAAAACTTATTTGAAATGAAAGAAAAGATTTCCGGATTCTACACTGTTACGCTTTATTATTCGTGACGTTTCGGTCTCTGCTGAAACCTTTATCAAAGTGATAAAGGTAGAATCCGGAAATCTTTTCTTTCATTTCGAAATGCACTGTGAAAACATTCACCAAACAAAAACTTATTTATTAATTTTCAAAAAATTTGCAAAGTTTACGGGACTTTGCCGAACTCGCCGAATGTCGAAATATTTTTTCCGTAATCTAGGAAAAAACAATAAAAAATAAAACATGAAGATCGCCGCATTTCGCAAATAGACTCAATTATACCACAAACTTATAGATGAAGTATGTTAGAGATGTTATGCTAAATTCCCTGGCATATGGTTATACAGGGTGTTTGGTACTCCGTGTGCCACCTTGTAAGGGGTTATTCCTAGATATATTTTGAGAAAAAAATTGTTCTACGAAGATGGTCAATTTTCAATATTTGCGGAGATACAGGGTGATCAAGAAAAGTGTTTCGTACCTGTACCCTCACTCACTCAAAACGCTATATCTTGAAAACTAATAATCACAATTCAAAGTGTTATAGCTTGTTTTTTAGGGAATCGGATTACCTATCACTTGGTGTAATAGTCCGAATTGCAACTGTACCCAATCCTGAGGTATTTGCTTCACAACACAAATTTTTGACACTTTGACCCTCAAAATTCTGGTGTCAATGTAGTTTTTCTCAAAAAAACGCATGATAAAAATGTCATTTTAATGTTGGTTTTTTATGTGCCATATTATTGCCTACAAACGATGTATACGCTTGCATTGCATAAATTTCATAGTTTAGAAAAAAATATCATTCCAATAATTTAGCTATAACACTTTGAAATGCGATTATTGGTTTTCAAGATATAGCGTTTTGAGTGAGTGAGGGTACAGGTCCGAAACACTTTTCTTGGTCACCCTGTATCTCCGCGGATATTAAAAATCGACTATCTCCGTAGAACAATTTTTTCCTCAAAATATATCTAGGAATAACCCCTTAGAAGGTGGCGCACGGAGTACCAAACACCCTGTATAACTGTGTTCATAATAGGCCTAATTTAGATTTGAGCATCTAAAAAATAATTGTGTTTGTGTGCAATATAAACTTATTTATTAATTTTCAAAAAAATTGCAAAGTTTACGGGACTTTGCCGAACTCGCCGAATGTCGAAATATTTTTTCCGTAATCTAGGAAATAACAATAAAAAATAAAACATTAAGATCGCCGTATTTCGCAAATAGACTCAATTATACCACAAACTTATAGATGAAGTATGTTAGAGATGTTATGCTAAATTCCCTGGCATATGGTTATATAGAGCTATGAGGGAAGCTTCTTGAAGTATAATTTCACTTTTCTTCTGAATTCTAATCTAAAGAACATTCAAGTTTTACATAGATCACCTGTTGGGGGAAGAAGGGGCGTACGAAGTATATCAAAAATATGCGTGAGAGAATACCAATGACCTAGACTACTAACCGATCTCTGAACTGGTGATCTGGAAGAAACTCAATATTTACAAATTTTAAATGAGTTAACGAAAAAAAATTAATAAAACCAGCAAATTTGAATTCTTCAACAGGCTGTTGAAAGAGGAAGCAAGATTGATTCTGTCGAACATCCACACATTCGCAGTTGCTCTATCAGTCTATAAATTAAGTGCGTATCATTATTAGCCGCGCCTTATAAAAAGCAGCTCCTGTTGCCCTAAATAACAAGAAAATCAAGTCCACATATTTTGGGAGATGACGCAATCTTCTCACCGAAAGAAAGTTCAAAGCATAATTAGAATTATAGAACGTGCTTCATAAATGAAGTGGATAACTAAACCGAACACTCATTCATAGTACGCTAGGATAAATAAAAAACAATACTCACCCTAAACTAAACAAATGTTTGCAAGCATATCAAATTTAATATCCTGGCTGGCTTATAGAAACATCGTGGAAACCGCACTTCTAACGTTCAGACGGTCTGCACAAAACAATAAAAGCAGAAGAGCACTTTTCCGCCCGATAGTTAACAAAATAATCAAATTACCGATAACCCCCGGCGGGTGATGATAAATCTGTCAAGTCGACACCACCCGAATTGATGTGACTAACTATCGAAACAAAATGCAAAAATCAACAAAACTCGCGAGTATTTCTTATTAATTGTGGTGACTTGTGAACACGCTCGAATAAACTTTGTGGCTGTTGCGGGCGCATTATCAGTCCATTCTATGCGATGATTTCACACCGAAAACAAGCTTTTCCACGCTCTCTGAAGCCAAATGTCATAAATTCTGTTTACTTCTATTTACCTCTACTACTTTTTTTAGTTTCGAAGTACTAAAACGGGGAAGATGACTTTTTACAAGGGCTGATGCCTCATTCCAATGCTTTCTACATCCCAAGCTGGGCAGAACTGACGTAGCGGCCATCTTGAATGACTCCAGCAGGTGTGACGTCATGGATTTTTCCATTCCAAAGGACCACCTGTATTACATTTGTCGAACTTGTCGTAAAAACACATTTTACCGAAAACAACACAAAAGCGCAATTAAATCAAATTAAGCACGGAAATATTACGCGAGTGCACACTTTTTCGCAAAAAATAAATTTTAATAATTTTCTGTGTGAAAATTAACCGGAGAACTCTGCACAATATGAGTGACAGATTTTCTTCGGTGTGAGAAGCCGAGATTTAACTTTGATCGCACTTTTTTCAATTAAAAATCTTTTGCACTGATATCAACGTGTAATAATTACATGCCGAGCACTATTATCAAAGTACCTTAGAAAGCTGAACTATCTTTAACACTGCATTTAAGAATAAACGCGATTCTTACGAAGCCCGCCGTGTCAGCTCCATACAAAAGCGAGCGAATTAGTATGGAACTGTCATGTTTGCTATGACTCCAACTAGAGATACTCGATACACACTAACACTTCTGTCCTAATAGAGTTTGGCCATGGGGTGTACCCCGATTGCGCGGGAAATTTCGTCCGAAATTTGAATTTTCTCAATTCTTTTTCTTTTATCAAGTAAACACAATCAAATTGAATTGTTATTTATGAAAGTCATATTTTTTTTCGGTTTTAATGAGAATTCCATTCAAAAACTTGTAGTTTAACGCAAGTTTTCGCTCGTATCCGTGAATTTGAAATCGGCCAAACTCAAGTTTGGCCGAATTTCGTATTTCTTATGTTGCCTTCTTGTGCTTCTAAACGCAGTCTTAACTGTTGGTATAAGGGCATTGTCCAAACTCTATTAGGACAGAAGCGTTAGTGTGTATCGAGTATCTCTAACTCCAACGTGTTGTTGTTGAATTCAGTTACTCGGCCTTCTACTATAGAAGGCATTGCTCATTCTCAATGTGACGCAGACATTACGCAGCCGACATAGCTAGGCTAGGCGCTCTACCATAGTTTGGCAAAGGTGAAGCCTGATATTTAGAGCGAAATTTAAAAAAAGTGTCGACTTTTTTTTGATGCGTTCTTAATATCAAGAACTGTGCAAAGTTTTAATACTTAATTAAAAAGTCACAAACAAAAATTTTGAAGGAATAATTTATCTTAGGGCGAATGAAATTGGTAAAAGAAACCCACTAAATTCACCACTCCACGAATGGTGAATTCGGTGATGTCGATTGTGACATTACTGCCAGACTCTGATCTTGCATGGAGTGTCTCTAACATAAATAAGATGTAAACCATAAAAAAGAGTATATACTGTAGAAGTCTATCTCCTTTTAAATCGAGACTAGCTCCACTTGGTTCCAGATTTTGGACCCCTTGGTGGTGTTAGTGAGTTTCATTCACGTACACTTCTTTTTATTTTACCAATCCTAATGACATTTCACCTGGAATCGACCAAGTTGCTGTCAACAGAAAAAATGTCAATGAAAAATATAAACAAAGAAAACAATTTGAATATTTTGTTTCAAATGTCTGTCTAAATAGAGAAAAAAAATACGAGAAGCAACATTTCCCAGTTGCGACACTCGTTTTTTAATGGGGTTTCGCCGGTAGCCCTAAATCCCCGGAAAATGATTGGATTGCGGGCGCAATGATTTGTGCATGAATCAAAGAATAACAGATTGCGACACGCGCATCTGTCAATATACTGTGACGTCACCCGGAGACCTCGAGAACAATTTGAATTCGTGTATAACCGTCCATAACCAATTCATCTCAAGTTAATGCTCTTGAAGTGAAACGTTTTTCGAGTGTACGACTAAAAAAATAAGTTATTTATCGTGTTTAGTGATTAATCGATACTAAGTTACGTATGCACTCATATCGCATATATACTAAGTAACATTTTTATTAGGGTAAGATATATTTATAAATAGTTTTAATGGTATTTCCAAATTACGGGGAATACCAATTCTTTTATAATAGACGTTCAAGTGTCATAAAAATTCGGTTCAAACTTATCCCATTTTTACACATTTTATTGCCTTTGTTTTAAATCTCCTTTTTCATTTATTGTCCCCTTTTCATACATATCCCACTTTTCATGATCATCCAGACCAGCTAGAATTTAAGTATAGACTTCGAATGTATATAATGGGGCATAATGAAGGAGCGTTATCAGCCGAAACAAATACCTATGTAGACACTCCTGACCTCGAACCTATATTCACAGGTAAACTCAATCTTTTAAGTCTTATTGCTATTAATTACACATTGATTTCATAGGTGAAGTTCTTCATAACTTAACCGAACCGATCGAAGACTATCAGGATAAGGAACTCAGCGAATTCGAATACGACGGGCTCGAAAATTTGGCCGGGTTTATATGCCATAAATTGAAGACATCCGACGCAGAAATTGGAAACATTGCGGATGAATCCTTAAATCTAACTTGGGTTGACCATCTTTCCGAAGGTGGCTTGAGCAAACCGGCGGAAGCGTTTATGGAGAACATACAAAAACTGGAGGTAATCTTTGAAAATTTCAATCCTAACAATACCCTTTTTATTTGCAGTAACTATCAAAAAACTCTTCTTCATTTGGCTGAAGACGTGGATTGCAGCAGTAGGGTTAAGACACTATTTTTTAAGTCAAGAATGTATTTTGGAATTAGAACTTTAAATAAAACAATCGCAGAAGATAAAAAAATACCACATAAGAGCCACCTAGAATTAAGTAATACACAAAATAAGAAAGTCCGGAAAATAAAAAAAACTATCACATAAGATTAACTAATGTGTTTAATGTTCTGTTAATAAAAATAAAATAAGAAAAAACTGCATTCGAACATTTCTCATAAATTACTATCGCCAACCCAAAGCATCGCCATTATGACAGCTCCACATCTGATATGAAACGAAACTCATTTGAGTGCTGAGTGACGTCATGCGCAGAAGTTTTACCATTCTCTGCGCCGACTGTCGCAATCTTCTATTCTTTGATTCATGTGATTTGTGCTGCGAAAGGATTGCGCAATGCTATTTCAATCGCTCATCACACCACGTTTCAAACACAAAAAAAAACCCTGAAAATATCATTTTTCCTACTTACGTTCGAAAAGTTCTACTCCAAATTAATCTGCACACGGTTCTTTACGACCTGTCGTGTCCAGTGGAGCGCTTAACATGCTCAAATGGCGCACAAGGAGAGAAATCCACTCACTTTTTTGCGTGAGACTCCAAAGGCCGATTTTCCGCACTGTACTACCGCACCGCGCACCTCACACAAAACTCGAAGGCGGACGGAAAACTGGAACGAAAGATAAATAGCAACCGAAAAAACCAAAGACGAAGAAAAACACTGGAATTTCTGCACCACACAAAAACGAACTGCGAAAGATTCTCATGCATTTTCGTTTTTCAGGGCTCTCGATTTTCGTTCTTGTGCACTTTCTGAAAATCACTGCACTCATTTCTCACTTCATGTTTACGCGAATCGCTTTCACGAAAGGAAAGGCGAGAAATCACCATGAATTACGCGTGTGAAAAATTCTGGTCCGTCGCGAAAATAACGAGAATATTTGAAACAAAGAATTTCTAAAAACCGAATTGACAATGCCTTTCTGAAAATTCAAAATCGCCAGCTCTTGATGCTAAGCGAATCTTCAAGAACTTAGCAAAATTGCTTTGCGCCATCTGGTGACACATGGTAAGAAAGAGAAAACTGACGACCTCTCGCTCACGCGTTTTGGTCCACCTCCACTAACATATTTAGTGGACCAAAATTTACCAAGTGTTCTTGTATGAAGTTGGCTTAGCATGATGTAAACAGACAAAAAAAAATCAAGGTTAATGTCAAACACAGTTGAAAGTGGAGATCACCGTGACATCTTACGTTCGGGAGCTTTAACTTCGCAAGGAACATTACATAAATAGTTGTTGGACTCCGCTAATAGTACGTACGATACGATATAATATTCAGAATGAAAGTGAAAAGAGAAACTCATCAAAGGTCAACGAAAAACAAAGAAAGATGGAAGTCCGAGAGTAAATAAGCTTGACTTCAACGCCAAGAAAAGCCGTGAATGTAACATAGAAGTACTCTAACTTGCTGGTTTTGCTCGGTTTTTCTGTGAAGTAGAGTCTGTACATGACGACCTTGAACCAAGAAGTATATATAAAATGGAGTGCTTGATAGGCTGTCTCATGTGGGACTACTTTTCAATTCGGAAATTTTCGAAAATTGTACCCGAGCTTAACTTGGCTTTAAATGTTTACAAAAAAATTGCATAATTTGTAATCTCGATAGGTTCAGTCAGCTTTAAAGAGATTTTCAGTGCAATGGAGCTCGGTGTTTTATTTCAGAAATTTTGAATTTTTGAATTATTACTGGTTTTTGGTTCGTGTCTAAGATAATCAGTTGCTAGCAACGGACAATTTAACGCGGGACAGAGATAGTTGCACTTGGCTTAGCTATGCCAGACAAGGATAGCGAAAAGTCAAACAAACCAAAAGCAGTAGCATGACGAAAAAAATTTCCTACATTAAAAAAAACTGCCGTTTTTCGCGCAAATATTTGAATAATTTCGAAAAAAATTATTAATTAAAAAAAAGAAAAACAATATTTACTGAAACTAAGCATTATAAACATATTTAGACCCCGTAACATCATAGGATACGTTTCTAATGCGCTTTGCTGCCGGGGTAAAAAAAAAAGAAATAAATAATGAACGTTTTTGTTAAGTCGGTAGCGTGG
Organism: Chorisops tibialis; assembly: GCA_963669355.1. Classification (NCBI taxonomy): domain Eukaryota; kingdom Metazoa; phylum Arthropoda; class Insecta; order Diptera; family Stratiomyidae; genus Chorisops; species Chorisops tibialis. The sequence continues at coordinate 272,461,266 of OY770262.1, forward strand.
TTTTGTTTTTGATTTCATGAATCAATGTGAATTCCTAGTAAGGCATATATGATTTATGAATGAATGAAATTGTCTTTTGGACATAGGGTTTTTCACAGCCATGATTCATCTACGTTTGGAGGAGCTTTCGTAACAAAATGTGAAAATGAATGCGAGTTACTTCTTTCTTGCTTATTCATACTATTAAGCTTCTTTATTCTGGTATCCCAATCAGTTTGCGACGTTGTGTTAAATTTCACCAGTGATTTTTTGGGTGCAATATGAACTTCTCCAGGTAAGTGTACCTTTGGCAGCGTGAATGTTTGCTTAGGTGATACCGAAACTGTATGAATATGCAGATTTTCTTGCGGAGGCTGCGATATAGAGGGATTTCGTAATTCATCAACAATGTCCCTGCAAAAAAAGTGGGTGGCGGCTGGTTCGCGTTCGAAGTCAACAAGTTTCGACGTTAAATCGTTAAGTTGTTTGATTTCGGATCCGGAAACATGATTCAAACGATTCGAAACTGTTACAAGAGATTTATCCACTTCAGCTACAATTGAATATTGTTAAGTTTGCTTGTAACAGCATTAACCTCCAAAGAAGGAACGTTGTCCGTTAATGTAGGCAAACCGTAGGCCGAGGCGTTGTCAGATAGACTATTCAGGATTGTGGTTAGTTTCGAATCTGCTTGTGTCCATTTTTTGGTTAATTTTGTTGCATCGTGTTGAATTAAACTGCAACATGAGTGAAGCTTGTCTAGTTGCGATCCATAATCATGAAATTCGTCGAAACAGTCACTCAAGTTGGATATGTTATCCACGAGAATATTCACTTTGTTCGCGATGAATGTGCAAACACTTTTTAAATCGTCTAAAGCCCTGTTCTTTGATTCAAATTGAGACGAAGTTAGTTTTAAAAGTTTCAAAATGTGACACAGCTTAATAGCAGAACACTCGGCATATGTAAAACTTCCTGAATTGGAAAAGGAAGATGTGACACAATCAGTATGAAAAATGCGCTCACAGATTCCATCACACGTATATATGTACTGTTTTCGTTACTAACAGCGTTAGCGCAGACACCACACAACGCGTAGGTCGACGATGTCAATGAAGACATATCAAACACTGAACAAATGTCACTAGGATTGAAAAACACTAGAGGAAAGTCGATTAAGACTAGGTCAAGTACACAAAATTGTTAATTAATAGCACAATGTTCTACAAATATTAAAATAATAACTGCACGACGACGAAATCGACACAGTAAGCACTTAAATAATTAAAAAATTATTATTTCGTGGAGCTACAAGAAAACACGTCTGTACTGTGCGGCAGTTTAACTTGGACATGTTGTGTATGTAACTTTGTTGTATTATGTATAACTTTTTATAAAATAAAAAAAAAAAAAGAAATTAAACGTCATTTGTTTTAAAATTCTATATATCGATAATTATCGATGGTTGTCGACGAAATTATCGGTAACTATCGATAGTCCTGATTATCGATAGTTCTGCTAATGATATCTTCTAAGTCTGGGTTTTTATATTCGTCTCCGTTTTTCATTTTGTTGATAGGTTTTCTTTGAATTGAATTCCGAATTATTCAGTATTTGGCTTGTCATAAGCCTTACCAAATTCCGATGCTTCGATTTGAGATGACTCAATATTTAGGTTTTGATAGGCTTTGTTGATTATCGATAGTTTTGCAGTTCTATACTAAACAACGTAACGTCGTCAAACTCCAAACTTAAGCTTTCTAGACAGTTTTTTTTTAAACATCTGTACGTATTAAATTTAACACGAAACATTTTCGGTTATTAAAAAATAACTTTATTTACAAAAAAATGGCATACATATAACGTTCGGCAGTTCAGGTATTGTTTCTAGCAACATCGTGCCAAGCTTTCCTTCCTTAGGATATGAAAAATGCACCTATCGAGCAAAAATTCTCCTTTCTTAGATTCAATCCAAGTGAACTTTTTGCAGGCAGTGAGCTTTTTTCAGGGAAGTGAACTTTTTCTTCTTTTCGAGCAACATCGTGCCGAGCGGAGCAACATTTCCATTTTGGATCCTTTTGTTTATTCATATTCCGCTAGATGACTCAAATCATTTCTGAGGTTAGCGATTGAGCGCCACTAAAATTGAGCACCTCCAAAATTGAGTGCAACAAATAAACGATATAATATGGCAGCACTTAGTTGGTAGACAGTTTATGAAAAAACATTGCATTCATAGTTCAATCAAAGTCAAAAGCGAAAAATGGAGTCGTGATCTCGAATTTAATTGTGCAACGCCAGCGACAAATATTGCGTTAAAACTACGAACAATCCGGCTAAAGTGTGTGAAGTGGCCGGCTTGTGAATTTCGAAAATAAAATTGCGTGCCGATAATTCGTATTTGTACTGCGCGACCTCGGATCGAAAATGTCGCCTCATTCAAGGTTGCCGAAATTAGCAACAATTTTGTTTTATATTTTCCTGTTGGAGGCTCATAATGCTCACGTAAGTACGATTTGCAATAATGAATGATTCCTGGAAAAAAGGCTCAATCTACCTTCACTAGTAATTAAGTTCACCAGTTACTGCCACCTGATAGCATGACTCATGGCTGATTGGCAAATGGAATTACATACAAGGAAAACTTTGCTTGTCTACTTATTTTCCACTTCTTCACTTTATACTCCAAAAGTTTTTCGGTTTGGTCATGAAATCTACGGAACTAAATATTAGAACGATGCGTTGTTGATAATTCTGTCAGGTGTTCGGAATTTGTAAGCTATCGCGTATTCGACAATTTTATCGTATGTCTTGCGGCAGATCAGCCGATAGTCTCGCCCGCTTTATTTTATTTTTTCATCCAAGCGATCATACAAAGAAATATTCAGTGTGTACTTTGTACTTCGCAAGTTTGTAATGACTGTAATACATAATTATTGCCTTTTCCAGTTTAATACGAATTATTGGCGTTAGTCATACGTATGGTCTTATCACATACATATCTGATCGTCCGTCTCATACCTAGTTTTAGTTTAGAAATTCAATCAATGCGATCCATAGAAACTCGAACGAATATTCTTATGTTTCGAAATGCAGAACGGAGATCGCTAAACTGCAACCGTTCAAATTGCATATTTCTCTTGTGAATGTTAATTAAATTAATAAGGCACGATTCTGGCAAGGGTTGTCTGCGTTATTCATTCTGGATTGATTTATGATGATTTAACTTGTAAGAATATGCTCTCAATGATAACGCGCAGCGGTTATTTGCGTCTTTTTGCAGCATGCGATAAGTCGCATTCCGAACGCAGTAACTGGAAAATGATAAACAGACGTATGGTGTAATTTGCTAAGAATCTTTGGTTTGAGTCATAGGTTTTAGGTTTTGGGCCCTTTAAAATATTCAAACATTTTTCTGCTCCCAATTCCGTCTCAACTATGCATTACATTAAAGGATAAATCCTATATTAATCCCGGAAATCTCCCTTAAAAAATAAAATAATAATACTTCCTTGCCGCAGTTTGAAAATCTTAGCAGCGATTTGCTCAATCGAATCCTCCCAGCGCTTCCGTGGTCTTCCGACCGGTCTTTGTCCACTCACTTTCCCTGTGTCCGTTTGGAAATTCTTCCGTCATCCATCCGCACCACATGACCAGCCCATTGTAATTTCTTAAATTTTATAAGGGTTGACACTTCTGGATTGCCGAAGATGGCATACAATTCTCTATTGTATCGAATTCTCCAGATCGAGTCTTCCCTCACAGGTTCGAGGATTCTTCTGAGGACGTTTCCTCCAAAGTAGTTTTTCGGACGCCTGAGTTAATGTCCGCGTTTCGCTGCTATAGCATAGCACAGGTCTTATGATCGTTTTAGGTATATAGCTTAAGTTCTGTTTTCCTGTGTATGTTCTTGTTTTTTATTGGAAGTACCGAATACGTCTTGTTTGCCATCATTATCCTTCCTTTGATTTCAATGGGTTCGCTTCCATCCTTCGATAAGTTTCTAGGTACGGTGCCGGAAAAAAGTTTGGAAACATGGTCTCTCAACCCACAATCATAGCTCTGAAACAAAATTCCTTGTGCACACACCTATGAAACTTTGCATAGAATTGCAGTGCCGCATTTCTTATAAATCTTCAAAGCGAAATTTGTTTATAACAACGCTAAAAAAAATTGTGACGACAGTTTCGATTTTATCTGGTATTATTCGTGGAAAAAAGTATGGAAACACATATCTTTTTCATATAATTCGAGTTTATTTAAAGGAAATAACATGTTTTTCTTAGTATTTAGTGCTTCTCCCTTTTGCTTTTAGTACAGCCTTGCATCTCCTCTCCATTGAGTCCACCAACTTTTCGCAAAATGAAACCGGGATATTTTGCCATTCTCTAATGATTTCATCGTACAGTGTATTCCTATTAGAAATTTGTGTGTGTCGAATTTTAAGCTTTACATGTTCCCATAGGTGTTCGATTGGATTCAGATCTGGGGATTGTGAAGGCCATTCCATAACACTCACTTTTTCCTGTTGGAACCAATCCTTAACTAAACGCGAAGAATGCTTCGGATCGTTATCTTGTTGGAAAATCCAACGTAACGGCATTTCTTCTTCAGCATATGGAAGCATATTGTTTTGCAATATTTCCAAATACCGATACCGATCCATTATCCCATCTATCCGAAAAATTGGGCCAACTCCAGAAAGTGAAAAACATGCAACATAACTGTTGGTAATTGATAACTTGCATTGTTCCTTTCACCCCGTGGTCTTCTAACGTAATGTTTTCCATCGCTTCTAAATAGTTGAAATTTACATTCATCACTCCACAGAACTGTATTCCATTTGCTGGGAGTCCAAAGAATGTGTTCTTTTGCAAATGTTAGTCTTCTTGCAATATTGGGTTTTGATAAGAGTGGCTTCTTCAGTGGAGATCTTCCAAAAAGGCCACTTTCCATCAATCTATTTCTAATTGTCCGATCTGTCACATCTGAAATACCTCTGTTCTTTAACTCGGCGTTGATCTCAGTGGCCGTTTGTCCTGGTTTTTGTTTAGACATCCTTTGAACTATGCGATCGGTGGTTGCTGTTGTTTTTCTAGGCCTCCCTGACTTTGGAGCACACTCGACTGTCCCTCGCTGATGAAAGTTTTTAATAATTTTCGAAATTGTTCCTCTTGGTATATCAAGTTTTTGTGAAATTTGAATTTGTTTTGTTCCGTTATTGTACATAGAAACGATTTTCTCCTTCAAATCCATTGAGTACAATTTACACTTCGGCATTTTTAATTATGTTTCATAAAAAAACTTTAATTGGAGTTAAATTTAATTCAGTCGCACAACAAATAACTACTAATGACATTCAATTTCAAAGTAAACGGTTCTAATTAACTTTTTGACAACAAAAATCGTTTTGTTTCCATATTTTTTTCCGCAAGTATTACCAGACATATTCGAAACTATTGTCACTATTTTTTTTAGAGTTACCATAATCAAATATCCCTTTAAAGATTAAAAAGAAATGGGATACAGCTATTCTATGCAAAGTTTCATAGGTGTAAGTACCAGGAATTCTGTTTCAGAGCTATGATTGTGGGTTGAGAGACCATGTTTCCAAACTTTTTTCCGGCACTGTATATAAAGTTGTCTACGTTTTCTAGGTTATATTACAGTAGGAGGTAATATTCTGTCATAATTTTTGTTTTGTTTTCATTAATACGTAGTCCAACTTCCTTCGCTACCGCGTCAAGGTTTACAAATACCTCCTTAGCCTTCTCCAGAGATCTTTCAAGGATATCTATATCGTCGGCATATGCTACGAGTTGTGTGGATTTGAAGCATAGTGTTCCCTTGGTGTCAACGGGGAGTTTCCGAACAACATATTCGAGTGTCAAGTTGAAAAGCATTGGTGCGAGGTCGTCACCTTGCTTAAGGCCGTTGGCTGTTTTAAAACTGGAAGTCAGATCATTTTCTACTCTGACTTGTGTCATTGTCAATCTTGTAAGCCAAACCAGTTTCCAAACTCCAACATGATTTTGTACAGTAAGCGTCTATCGATACTGTCGTATGCTTAATTGAAGTCAACAAATATTTGATGCACATCGAAATTATATACCCAACACTTTTCCAGCACCTGTTTAACTGAGAATATCTGGTCTGTGGTTATTTGTTCAGCTTTAAATCCGCCTTGGTATTCACCAATTACTTTGTCAGCATAGGGTTTAATTCTCTTTTCTAGAATTTTCGTCAAGATCTTTTAAGGCATACACAACAACATATTCCTTGCTAGTTTTCGCAGCAGAGTTTGTCACCTTTTTTATAAATTGGGCAAATCTTCAGGAAGTGTTTCCTGCGTTCATATGTCAGTGACTAATCTATGTAGCAGATGCTCTATGCAGGTGTCGCCGGCTTTCAAAAGCTCAGCTGGGATTTGATCAGGCGCTTTCTTTGGGTGGTTCCTTAGAGCTGTTTTTACATCTTCGAGTGTGGGAGGACTCAAAATGGATCCTTCATCAGCTGTTACATCAGTTATACCTGATATTGTGTCTGCTGCTGCTGTTCGTGCGGGTGATAGGCTCGGGTTACGAAGGTGTTCAAAGTATTGCGCCCATCTTAGTTTTATATCTTCCGTTGTCTTCGCTTGGTATCTCTCTTTCATCCTTTTAACTAGGGAATACGCGGCTCTTGTGTTGTGTAATTTAAAATGTTCGTCCATGTTTTTAATTTCGTTATTATTGTACTTCCGTTTTTTCTGACTTCATATTTTGTTTGCAAATCGTTTTGTCCTGTTTAACTCATGTCGGTCGTTCTGTCAATATTTTGTAATCTTGATTTTTTCGCTCTGAGGCATCTTTGCATTCGTTGTCGAACCAATCATTTCTTTTGCGCCGGGGTTGTCCTATCATCTCCTCTGCGGCAGATGTAATGCCATCTTTGATATTTTGCCACATTTCTTCAATTGGCTTGCTGGCGTTGGTGTTCAGTATTGTCGCGAAGTGCCTTTCCATGGCTACTATTTTCTCTTCTTTGAGTTTTCCAACGTCGAATTTACGAACTGGTAGTGTTCTTGAGTGTCCTCGGTTTGCGATTGGATATCAGAACTTGGCCTTTACCAAATAGTGATCTGTGTCGCAATTAGCCCCTTGACATGTACGCATGTCGAGAATGCAGAAGGCCGTCTTTTTCTCTACTAGAACGTGGTCTATTTTGTTGAATGTTCTTCCGTCGGGTGATGCCACGATACGGGAAGCATGTCGGGCTTACAATAAGATTTTTGCTGCTGGCGAAATCAGTCAGCATCTGGCCGTTGTCGGTACTAATATCATGGAGACTGTGCCTTCCAATTGCCTATATGTAAGTTTCTTCTTTGCCCACTTTCGCTTTAAAGTTACTTAATACAATTTTAATATCGTTCGACGGAAGGGAGTCGAATTTTGATTCTAAGGTGCTGTAGAAATCGGCTTTTACTTCGTCGTCTTTGTCTTCCATTGTGACGTGGACATTAATATCAATCAATCAATCAATCAAATTCCTATTCAGACCCCCAATAGGGAATATGACAGAAATAACTCTCTTCCACAAGGCGCGATCCTGAGCCTTTAGCTATTGCCAGATCTTGTTTGGACATTAATAAGTCAAACACAAAAATTTTGTTTGATGCAAATTGCACACAATCGTTCATTGACGGATATGAAGTTGGTAACTTGGTGTTTAAACTTCTTGTCGACGATAAACGCAATTCCAAACTTCCGGCTTCCCGATTTTTTCCCACTTTTGAAAATTATGTCCGATCCAATGTCAGTAGCCTCGCTACCTAAGCATTTAGTTTCTTGAAGTGCAATGATATTCATATTGTATTTGCTTGCCTGTTCCAGAAGCATTTTCACTGCTCCTGCTTTGTACAGGGATCGCACGTTCCAAGATCCGAAGGAATAGTCCATTTTTCGTTTGCGTGGCAACGACCAATGAATCAATCCAGTCCGAGGCGGTGCTTCTGGTTTCGAAATAAGTCTGGTTTTTCCGAGTATGAGTTGTTAACACATCGCCCAACCCGAAACTTGGAGGGCCATATTATAGCGCTAAAATTTTTCTGTTTCATTAGCACTCGCGCTAATCAGTTCAGCAAGTCAAGTCCGGATGGACAAGACCAGTACCCGGTGGCTACCACGTGGAGGTATGATGGGTACAATTGATGAGTTACAACACTGGGCGTCGCCTATACTCATCCAACTACTGAAAAAAAAACGTAATACGCAAGTTATTTAATCGCTGTCCTCTGCACTGGTTAACACATGGGCAGGTATCATTATATTTATTATCCTTATTTTTGAAAGAAAATTTTCTTGAGCAGCAATTTCACGCAAAAGTTTAGGAAAATATTTTAGCAATTTTCTAAATTCTAAACAGTTTTATGAAACGTTGTACTTAAAGGTTAAACTAATTTTTAGAGTCATGGTTTCAAGCTATTAGGTTATTGCAGATGAAATGGCGACTTTGCTAGTGAAATTTCAAACAACTTTAACTCTTATAAAACTTAATTTTATTAATCAAAATAGATACCAACAGATGCAATACACTTCTGTGAATTTATGCCAGTTTCGTAGAAGTCCGACTTTCTAGACTGAAGAAATTCCTCGAAGGCAGTTTTGATGACTGCTTCATTGTTAAATTGTTTCCCGCCAAAAAATGATCCAAATGTTTAAAAAAGTGGTGATCGCTCGAGAGGTCCGGTGAATATGGTGAATGAGGAAGAGTCTCATACTGCAACTCGTTTAATTTGTTGACCATTATTCCGCGTCATGTTTTGCTCAGTAAGCTCATGTGAAACCCACTTATCAAGCTTTTTGACTTTTGCAAGCTGTTGCAAGTGCCGGGAAACTGTCGAATAGTGTACGCTCAGTTTTTCAGTTTGGCGTGAGTCAGACACCACTAGTAAACGCAGCTCGTCGTTGGCTGTCGATGGTCCTGGGTGATCATATGGCTCACTTTGAAGAATCATATCTCCTGATCGGAATTTTTCGAACCATCGCAGTGTGGTTCGTTCGTTTACTGTGTCAGCTCCAAATGCCCGTTTAATGTTTTTGGTTGCCTCCCTTGCGTTGTGGCCAAGTTTGATCTCGTAAAGAAAAAGTAACCGTTTTTGGCTCGATTCCATGGTTATACTCTAGATGAAATCTGAGAGTATTATAAGTTTGCTCTAAAGTTTGTAACGCCAAGAAATAAGGCTCGGAGAAAAAAATGATGAATACAGAAATTAATATTATCACTCAAAAATCTCAAAACCGGATGTCCGTCCGTCCGTCCGTCTGTGCGCGCTCTAGCTTGAGAACGCGTTGAGCTAGATAGTTCAAATTTTGTACACGTCGTTTTTGACAAAAAAGTAAGGTCAAGTTCGTGAACGGGCCAAATAGCTCCACCCCTTCTACCCCCTCCCATACAAAATTACACAATTGCGCAATTTGACAATAAACGGATTTGCACGAAAAGTATAAAAGCTATTGGCCTGAAATTTGGAATATGTTACTTTTATGATAATATCAATCTACCGTACGAAAATTATGCGTATCCTCCCCCTCCTTCTACCACCTCCCATACAAACTGTACTTGTCATGAATTACTCTAAGCCAATTTACTCATTGCGTATACAATTTAGAGAGCTGAAATTGTGCACCAAATATTTATTTGAAATTGTTAGTAAGCCCAAAAAAAATTAGACTATTAGCTTCACCCCTTCTACCCCCTCCCATACAAAATGACACAATTTCGTAATTTGACAATAAACGGATTTACTCGAAAAGTATAAAAGCTATTAGTCTGAATTTTCGGATATGTTATTTTCATAGTAATTTTAATCTACAGTAGAAAAATTATTTGCTTCCTCCCTCTCCTTCCACCCCCTCCCATACAAACTACACTTTTTCATGAAATGCTCTAAGACGATTTTCTCAGAACATATAACATTTATTGAGCTCATATTTTGTAATAAATACTTAATTAGTATTAGCACTAAGATCAGAAAAAAAAATTTGATTAGCTTCACAGCTTCTACCCCCTCCCATACAATATGACACAGTTTCACAACTTCACAAAAAATCGATTTTCTTGAAAAGTATAAATGCCACTAGTCTGAAATTTCAGGGATGTCAATTTTACAATATTCCTAGTTATTTCTGAAAAAAATCACTCTAATCGCCTCACTCTTTCTACCACCTCCCATACAAACTGCACATTTTCACTAAATCTAAATCACTAATTTTTTCAGTTCCCATTCAATTTTTGGAGTAAGCATTTTGTACAAAACATTTTTATAGCTACTTTAGCATGATGGGGAAAAATTAGTTCAATGCTGTCATCCCTTCTAATACTTCCCATGCGAAATTTCTTGGGATCACAAAAAATTCTATTTCATCTAGAGTATCGTAAGATTGCGCTTTATGCGCAATCGTAGCCCTGTTATGTTTTTTTATTTTTTTTTTCTCCGATCTCAATGAAGTCCAAAACTGAAATGATTCCATGACCAAATATAGGAGTATTTATACTTCAATATTCATTACTACCAGAGCCACTTGGCGGCAGTTTGAGACATGAAAATCGCAACTAACTTCACTTCATCGCGAAAGTCGCCATTTCATCTGCAACAACCTAATATTGTAATAGTAAACGGTTTTATTAAACTTTTTCATTATTCTTCTCAATTTGACTTGTACGGTTTGCGTGCCGATCTCGAATCCATCTTATTTTTTTACACTCTTCTTCCTTTGACAAAATACTATTCGCAATTTGTGCAGGAAATCTCGGCCGAGTAATCGTCTGGAACTATGCATAAGGTCAGAGCTTTTCTAAGTCGTCCGAATTCCACCGAACAGTCTATATTTCCATACGTTTACAATTTCCTATGTGTGTTTCGTTTAACGTGAATGGTCAGGCCGAAGCCGTCCTCCGTTACGGACTTACTTCCCGGTTGTCTGTAGCAACACGGATTATTTTTGAATTGACAATCATTAACGGGGTCGGTAGCAGTTTATACATATTTGAAGTTCGGCATTCATACTGCTTGATACGAGACTAACAGCTCTGCCTATCTGAGGACAAGGCGCCCGGTTGTAAATGCCAACAAGGAACAAATTTCAAGCTTCGCTGCCCGCTATTAGGACATAACCGTCACCACTGCATGTACCCCGAAGGGACTTCATCCACTGATGTGCCAATCCACCCAAGCCATGTCGCATTAGTTCCTCGCTCCATTCCTCCAGACGCCAGATATTCATCATACAACAATTTTGCTTCAGATTTCGATCTCTTCGGTTCACTACTTTGACATCTACATCTCGAGCTGCAGTGCATTTCGATCCCCTCGGTTACTACTTTCTTCCACATATCACCATGCGCTACCAATACTACCATTTACTACCAGTTCTGTGTTAAGCCTTCATTTTATGACCACTAGTTGTTCGAAGCATACAACTTATGCATCAGGTTTTGTTACCTCGGGTCTCTACTTTACATCTCTCCTCAGATTTCTCACTTTCTCTCCCTACTTTATTCTGTCGGTACACGCAATGTATTTTGATCTCCTCAGCACTGCTCTCCTCAGATTTCTCATCTGGGATCCCTATTTTACTCTGTCAGTACACGCAGTGTATTTCGATTTTCCAGTAACTACTTTCTTCCGCGTGCCTGCCATCATCATCATCATCAATGGTGCGACAGTCCAAAATCGGGCTCTGGTCTTCTGAAGTCGTCGCCTCCAATTGTCTCGATCCAAAGACCGCGTCCTCCAGCTGCTAATTATACTCTAGATGAAATCTGAGAGTATTATAAGTTTGCTCTAAAGTTTGTAACGCCAAGAAATAAGGCTCGGAGAAAAAAATGAATGATACAGAAGTTAATATTATCACTCAAAAATCTCAAAACCGGATGTCCGTCCGTCCGTCTGTGCGCTCTCTAGTTTGAGAACGCGTCGAGGTAGATAGTTCAAATTTTGTACACGTCGTTTTTGACAAAAAAGTAAGGACAAGTTCGTGAACGGGCCAAATCACTCCACCCCTTCTACCCCTCCCATACAAAATGACAAAATTGCGCAATTTGACAATAAACGGATTTGCTCGAAAAGTATAAAAGCTATCGGCCTGAAATTTGGAATATGTTACTTTTATGATAATATCAATCTACCGTATAATAATTATCCTTCTACCCCCTCCCATACAAACTGTACTTGTCATGAATTACTCTAAGCCAATTTACTCAGTGCGTATAAAATTTAGCGGGCTGAAATTGTGCACCGAACATTTATTTAAAATTGTTAGTAAGGCCAAAAAAAAATTAGACGATTAGCTTCACCCCTTCTACCCCCTTCCATACAAAATGACACAATTTCGCAATTTGACAATAAATGGATTTACTCGAAAAGTATAAAAGCTATTAGTCTGAATTTTGGGATATATTACTCTCATAATGATTTAAATCTACAGTAGAAAAATTATTTGTGTCCTCCCTCTCCTTCCACCCCCTCCTTCCACCCCCTCCGATACAAACTGCACTTTTTCATGAAATGCTCTAAGACGATTTTCTCAGAACGTATAACATTTATTGAGCTCATATTATGTAATAAATACTTAATTAGTATTATCACTAAGATCAGAAAAAAATATTTGATTAGCTTCACTGCTTCTACCCCCTCTCATACAATATGACACAGTTTCACAACTTCACAAAAAATCGATTTTCTTGAAAAGTATGAATGGCACTAGCCTGAAATTTAAGGGATGTCAATTTTATAATATTCCTAGTTATTTCTGAAAAAAAACCACTAAAATTCTCCCGCTCTTTCTACCACCTCCCATACAAACTGCACATTTTCACTAAATCTAACTCACTAATTTTCTCAGTTCCCATTCAATTTTTGGAGTAAGCATTTTGTATAAAAAAGTTTAATCGCTACTTTAGCATGATGGGGAAAAAATTAGTTCAATGCTATCATCCCTTCTAACTCTCCCCATATAAAATTTCTTGGTATCAGAAAATATTCTATTTCATTTAGAGTATCGTAAGATTGCGCTTTACGCGCAATTGTGTTATGTTTTTTAAGATGGCTTTGCTGTCTTCATAAACCGAGTCTTCCCATTGCTTGCGTGGTTTGCGAGCCTACTGGCGAGTTACCACTCGCAAGCGTCTTTCCTTCGGACAATCTGCAATCTGTCCATAGCTGAAATAATTATAAAAGTGAATACCATCAGACGGGTGATCTGGTTGTAGAGTATTTCGGACAGCTGAAGAAGTTGGTTGTACCATGGCTGAAGTCGTAGGTCGTACAGAAATGGCATCAGCGGAACAGTAAAGTCGTTGTTGCTCGTATCGAACCAAAGATTCTTTCAGTTCAGTCAACAACATGTATTCGTTGGTGTTTCGCGTAGGTCACTTTCATCAACGTTAGTTTGGGATACAATTTCTTTCATTGGCAGCACGTAAGTTCTAATATTTTCATTACTTTCACCGGAAGGCTATTGCTGCGAAAGAACCAAAATTTTGCATTTCTGCGTTTTCATAGCACCAATCGCTATATTGGAGTCCGAAAAACATTTTATTTTTTTCTTATTCGTATGTTTATAATTTTCCACATTATTTTGCAATTTTAAAATAAAATGAAAATTTTTCGTAAATATCTTCGGTATAATATTTACTAAAATATTCAAGTGGAGTCGCATTTTAATTGGATTCCCTATCTATAGAATTGGATTCAAATGTTACTGGAGTCGGTTCAAATACTTTTTTTCTCCGCTGTATATCACTTTTTGTGTGAATATTTAGTTCTGTAACTGACTGATCAAAAACTTCTATACTTGCATCGTTACTCAGAACTATTTCCGTAACTTCTTCTTCGTAGATTTCAGATTCTTTCGATCCTTTTAACATATCTCTAAAAACCAAAATATATTTTATAGCATATATTGTCAGTCTGTTCGATTGAAATGTACATAATTATGTACTATCCATAATGTACATTGTATTTGGAAGGGTTTGTGCATAATAATGTACAACGATTTTTTTTGAATAAAAGTACGAATAAATAAATAAATTTTCATTTTTTATGTTCTTTTGAAATTTACAAAATGTTTTGATAGCCCATCATGCATCAAGCAAAAAAAAAACATTTTAATATAAAAATTGTGCACATGAACAATAAAAAAAGTAATGGGCTTACCGCGAGGTTTTTGATCTCTTTTATTAGTCATTCAATGTTATCATCATACTGATTGATCTGCTGTAAACAGAGCTTTGTAAGTCAAATGGAAGTAGATAGAAATGTTATCAAAACACCAATACATGTATTAGGGTTTATACAGTGGCTCCTCAAAGTTGATGTACATTGTTATCTGCACTACGCCCCAAAGGGTTAACGCCCAAAAATTTTGTTTCTATCAGCTCACCCCATCTACCCCCTTCCATACAAATATAAATTTTAAAAAATAAACTATTTCGATGAGCACGTAGACTTGGCGATCGGTTTGAGATTTTATTTCGTCGGTGTGGGAAAAGTGGCCGTAGCGAAAATCAGTGCGGAAACGCGTTTTTTTTTAGTAAACACTAATTAATAAATACGTACCAAGACAATAACAACAACAACACACACAGTTCGACGTGAAATCGTGCAAGGCATTTTTTTTTCTTTCTCGAAAGAAAAATTTTGTTTCCGACATATTCGGGTCGTTTCGTCCGCGTTCAAGCGAAATCGAACGAAAAGCAGGCCTCTGCTACCCGCTGGAAAATCGCAGGTTTTTTTTTGCTGACCGCGAGTCTGCGCGCTCTCTGGCGCGGCGCATGATTTCCTGGTTCGTTTCGAGTGCAAAATACCCTGTCGCGACCGAGTCACCAATTTCGTATCCGAAAGAGGAAGGCAAAATGGTGAAGAGGTGTTAAGCAAAATTCCCGAAAGTGCGTGTTTGACAATGAGGGAGTAAGGTTTGCGTTTGCCTGCCGAATCCGTCATTTTGCCGAATCCGTCATTTTGCCGAATCCGTTTGGCCGAATCCCTAATTTTGCTGCCGAATCCGTCGAAGATAGAAAAGTTTTTTTTTGCGGTAGTTTTTGCATCAAGTGCTAAGCAAAAAGCAAAGAAATCAAAATCCCGAAAAGATAAGCAAAAGAAAGTGAGAACAGTGCTCGAAATCGATTCCAGTGAATTGTTTTTCCGCGTTATTCAACGCTAATTTTGTGACGGTGTCCCGAGTTTAACGCGCGCACTAGTTTTCTTTCGCAATTCGAACGGACGGAGTTTTTTTTTGGGGCGCTGCTGCTGCGGATCCGAGAAAAAAAAAAAGAAGAAGGCTCGTATTCATGCGTGAGTGCCCAACAATAACAACCCCGGTGTTTGATTTTACTTTCCGTCCTTTTCAAGGCTAATCATAAGGTCGCGTGTTAAAGTTTCTCGCTCGATAAAAGAAAAAAGAAAAAGACTATGCCATCATTTTTATTGTGGCCGGAGTAGCGTGAGCGCGATTCGTCTTTCGCTGTTGGAGCAGTGTCGTTGTGCTGTCCAAAGTTCCGATAGCTCTTCTTCGGTTCGTGGAGTTTCTTTTTGCGCAAAGTTCGTCTTGCAAAGGAGAGAGTTTTCCCCGTCGAGGATTTTTTTTCCGCCTCCGATAAATGCATGGAATTCCGACATAAGGCGCTCGGAGGGCCAGACGCTCCAGTAGAATTTTTGTTTGGGTGCTGGACACCACGAAAACTTTTGACTCGACGAGGTGTGTTTTATTTTATTTTAATTTGCCCGTGGAAATCACGTCACAGACTGGACGACGCCTCCTCAGCAATTTATAGTGCCGAACAATACTATCTTTACATGTTCAACAGCAACAACCAGAACACTCGACGGAGTTCCTTTTTTTTTAAAGTAAAATTCCAAAAGTGGGTGTTTTTCCTTTTGATTTAATCCCCCCCGGAACATCAGCAAACAATGAGGTTAGGGGATAGAAATACGAAATAAACCAAAAGAATACAATGAATACGTGCGAAACATTTTTGAAATTGTCATTCGACTAAAATCCACTCAATCAGTGTCTAAGTCGTAACATTAATTCACTCGTTTCATTCGGATTAATGAATGGGATTTCGTGCTACGATATCATCTACGTCATCGGCGAGCATACTTATAATACTCAATCTGTCAACGTCATAGTAACCGAATCGTCACTATCAACCGAATGCATCAGTTTGCAGCAATATGGCATCAGCTCGGAAGTAGAAATGAACTACGGAACGGCGCAATCCTCGATCCACGCAACTCCTCGATAAGTACAACTTTACATAAATCTACACCGATTAGTTTCAATTTTCTTTTGGTGTTTTATTGCGCCTGTAGGGACTTTCGCTGTATCGAAATTTCGTTGGAAAAACAACTTGCAATTATTTTATTTATTTCCATTTTTGTCTAAGAGATGTTATATCTATTCCGACGCACATATTTACAAGAGTACCGAACACGGTTTTTTTTTGTCCTACCGAAATTTCCAATGTTACTAAATTTTTGTATAAACAAAAATTTTAGTAAGAATTATTCGTAACGTAATTTCAAACGTAACTTGCAAATAACATCCACATAAATTTATCATAATTTCATTTATAAAAAAAAAAAAAAGAGAAAAGGAAAGAAATCATTTTGTTCCTCGAAAATTTTAATCAACAACAAATTAAAATGCAATGTACGTTCACAATTGTAATAATATATATCCGAATAAGATTACTCCTGCAGAACATTATTGGGAAACTAATCTATCAAAGATTTCCTTATTAGGGTTAGTTAGTAATTAAGTTAACATAACGCAAAATCTCCTTTTTAGTTTTCGTTTATCCTTATTTTGGTTTTGTAACTTTAGAATATTGCAATTTTTTTCGTCTAGTACATCGGTGATAGCGGAATTATTTCACTAAATTTAAACGAAATATTAATTTCCTTTTGTAAAAAAAAAAAAAGAAAAGAAAAAAAGAAAAGAAAAGAGGAACCAAAGGATAAAGATTAGATTGAACTGCGCAATTCAATTATATCGTATAAAGAGAAAATTTTTATTATGAATTTTTTTTTTGAAAAGGAGGACCCTGAAAAGTAAAATTAAATATGAATTTAAATTTTGTATGTATATATATTTCAACAATTGGAACAAGAAAAATCAACCATCAATTAAACTATTGAATTATGCACAAGAGAAAACCTACTTACTCATTTTGAAGACAAATAAAAGAGAAATCTTGTTTAAATTTTTTTATAATGAAATGAATTATAACAATTTAAAAATGATACGCTAAATTTTTTCTGATTGAGAAGCCTCTCTAACCTCCACGGATCCACCTCCTCTCTTTTGGGGCCATACCAAGAAGACTTAGTGGAAGATGTATGGCTAAGGTTGGGTGGGCAGGTTGGCGTCAAACCATCTGACGCCGTCGTCGAAACATCTGGTCGGGCCAATATCCGAGACCAGATGAAGTCCCTTTTTTCGTGTCTTCCCGACTTGGATAAGTCGACGCGGCGAGCTAACTACTCGCGATTCTTTTGTTATGACAGGCCAAATGGGTTTCATGACATTCTGGTGCAGCGAACCCCCCCACACGCCTACCGCAGCTAGACCCGGCATCAAGCTAGCGCGTCGCACCAGCACATAGAATGTCACTGAGATGGATGTAGGTGGTTCTCAGCCCTGTCGATCCCGAACCTTATTTTTCCTTCAGAATTATTTTGACAGTGGTGTCGAAATAATTCTCGTCCTAGGCCTCCGAGACATAACAAAATGCTTAGAACACAACGGATGGCAGATTGAAACTTTCTATACGTCGTCTAGAGAAGAGTATGAGCGTAGTCTTGTCAGGACTGATTCTCAATCCACACGAATTAGACCAACCTGTAACAAGGCTTAATACACTTTGCATCAGTGCGCCTAAAGTTGTAGGGTTTTTTTTTTACAGAATGACCTGTGTTATAGGTAATTTCGGCCTTTATGTGCAATTCACAAACACAGTCATGGAGGGAAGGAATGGGAAGGTTGGGGAAGGGGAGTGAGAACGACCGTAGCGAGTGGAGAAGCTGGTATATTGCTCAGTTGTACTGGCTGCTTACTGACAAATATTTGTAGATGTTATGGGGGACTGAATGATAGAAAGCGAACAGAAACCATCTACTGAGTATCTAGGCCTTCTTGAAGTGGAACTGTTTCACTTTTACACCGTTTCCCCATTTTATTGCGAATAATTTTTGTATCACCAGTAGCAACTGAAAAATTTTGCGCTTAAAAAAATCCCGTCTGGAGTGGGAATCGAACCCACGACCTATTGACTGAGAAGCAAGCACGCTGCCCACTACGCCACGGAAGGTATTTCCCACTAGTGGACTTGTATTAGGAATTAGAAAATAATTGAATTGGAAATTTGTTCGCATTTTTGTATATTTTATGCTCTTCCTTTTTGCTTTAATTAATTTTATTTTGTGTTTCAGGCTGCTGATCAGTGCGTTTGGTATGGAATTTGTAATACTAATATTGCTTATGGACATAATCAATATTGCCCATATGATGGCCCACCTAAACCCTTATCATCAAATGGGACAGTCCTTCTTCAGGAAAGATGCTCCTTTTTGTTGAACAACAACACCGACGCTGTAAATTTGTGCTGTGACGAAGAACAGGTATGTAACATGAAATAATTAAAGTTAAAGTCTTCTAATAACTTGGATTCGCTGATGCCACTGAAATTTTTTCGCGTTTCAAATTAAGTTAAGAAAATCGCTTATATTTCCAAATTGGATAAGAACACATAAATATATAATAAAATTAAAAAAAATTCGGTTTAAATTAATTTAAGTTAGATTTTATCTCGATTTTCATAAAGAGTTATATTTTTTAGAAAGCAGCATTTAACTCCTTCCAGAACTTTTTAAGTTAATTTCGGTTAGTTCGAATAGCAGTTGTTGATTTTCAAACACGTACTTTCTACTAAATTAATTTTTACACGTGCAGTATTTAAATAACTTCAGAGTAGCTGTTTATAACCATCAACCGATCGGTATATCTATAAATAAGTCGTTAATTATTACTCAGAAATTATTATTTAAACTCATATTAAAATAAACCACGATGATTTCCTACCTTTGCTAAATATAATTAGTTTAGAGAAGATATGCTATCTGGTCTCCTTAATCCAAGTATATAAGAAACGTCAGATAGGGCATACTAATAACACCACATAGTGTTCTCAGGAACAATTGATACTACCGAATTCGAGAGAGAATGTAGGTCAAAATCATTACAATCTTGTTATTTAAAAAAAAAGTTTAAAACGAATTTATGTATAATTAATTGTAATTGTAATTGACAAAATAACAAACGAAGTTTCCTCACTTTACATATAAATTCATTTAATTGGTTTCTATTTATTTTTTATTTATTGATTTTTTAGATGTAATTTGATAATAATTTCGTTGTACTCGTGATATATTTAGATTTATTTTCCTTTTAATTATTTCTTGAAATATTTATTTTGATTAAGTTGAATCAATCTTTATTTTTTTCTATCTTTGATATTATGAGCAATTAAAAAAAATTTTTTCTGTGAATAATTGATGGCAAGATTTAGAAAGTAGTCCTACTTTATCTGGGAAATTAGTGTTTATTAAAATTATTCTAAAATGTAATACCTTAGGCATTAATAAAATGGGGAAAATATATATATTATATACATATATATTGACAATAGACCATAGGTACTTAAGAAAGACAATATAAGTAGGAATGTAAAACACATTATTGAATATGGCATAATACCAGGCACTATCTTACAATGTCTGCTTTTTAATATGTACAGTAGAACCTGCCCACTGTCGGGACTAACGCTATACGGGTGGTCAATGTACACAAAATAAAATAAATAATAAAAAGTATTATATCTTTTATACGAGTACAGATCTAAGTCTATTGAACAGTAAATTCAGTGGCAAACATAAAAATTAAATTTTAATACATATTTTTAGTTAAAAAACTACACTCCGTTTCATATTTATAACCCACGTAGAAATTTTAGGTTATTTCCACTCGGAAAATTATTATGCTTTTATATTTGATTGCTAAATGTATAAAGCCTTGAGCTGAAATTATTATTAGGTAAATTATTGCGAGGATTCGTTATTTTTGCAAAAGTTCCATCTATTATACGTTTTTGGCTCGTTTCATACAGGATGGGCCAAATACAAGTTTCTTTTTAAAAATGCAATAATATGAACAAAATTAAATTTTTTTCCATGTATTATAACTTCATTAGTAAGAACAAACATTCCCATTAATGATGGAATACAACTTTGTTCAAGTGGCTGCCTCGGCTGGCTTCGCAGTAGTGATTTATTATGTTATGTGATTTTTGGGCGAAAAATCATCTTTTCTGACAAGGCGCATTCTCATCTCGGAGGCTGTTAACAAACAAAATTGCCGCATCTGGGGTTCGGAAAACCCGCACGTTATTATCGAGAAGCCAATACATCCACAGAGAGTGACAGTTTGGTGCGGATTGTGGAGTGGTGGCATCATTGGACCATTTTTCTTCAGAAATGAGGCTGTGAACAATGTTTCGGTCAATGGTGAACGTTACAGAGCCATGTTATCCGACTTTTTTTTTATTGAAATTGAAGACATGGATTTGGACGACCTCTGGTTCATGCAGGATGGCGCGCCATTCCACACAGCCCATGCCACAATCGATCTTTTACGCACCAAATTCTCAAATCGTGTTATCAGCCGTCATGGCGATGTCAATTGGCCGCCTCGGAGCTGCGATTTGACCCATTTGGACTTTTTTTCTGCGGAACCGTGAAGGACTGATGTTATGCCAACAATCCAGAAACGATTCAAGTACTTAAGGCCAGTATCATCCAAGCAATCCGTGAGCTACAGCCCGAAACCATCGACATGGTCTTGGAAAATTGGAGTGTCAGAATGCGCTACTGCGAAGCCAGCCGAGGCAGCCACTTGAACGAAGTTGTGTTTTATCATTAATGGGAGTGTTTGCTCCTACTAATGAAGCCATAATATATGGAAAAAAAATTACTTTTGTTCATTTTATTGCATTTTTAAAAAGAAACTTGTATTTGGCCTACACTGTATATGTAACCCAGTTGAAGTTTCCAACAAAATAAAGTGTTTATTACATATAAATTTTAAATAAAAAATTTTATACAACAACTTAATAATTAATAGGGCCTCCTTTGGATTTTATGACTTCAAAAATCCTTTTTTTTCATCGATTGGATTAATTTATTTAACATTTCAGGGTCAAGTTTCTGTCATTCATCAAGGATTGCAGCTTTCAATTCCGCCAGTGATTCATACTGGCGATTTTCAGCATTTACCCGTCTGACAAGAACTGCTCAAATGTTTTCAATGGGATTCAGATCGGGAGAACATGACAGCCAGTTCATCACCCTAATGGAATTTGTCTCCATCCATCCCATTGTTTCATGACTGGTATGAAGTCTGGCATTATATTGTTGGAAAATCCAGTTTTTTCGCCATGTTCTGCCAGAAACGGCAGTAAACTGTTTTCAATTACTTGGATGTAATCTCTACTGTTCATCCGCGATGAAATAAATTGTATATCCAAACGCCTTGCTGCAGAAAGTGCTTGCCACAACATCACAGAACCGCCACCAAAATTCCTATTCGAAAAATAGAGAGGTTCCTTCCTCAGATCGCGTCAGTAAGAATTAAATCCGTCGGGTCCATCTAAGTTCCATTTCTTTTCATCAGAAAATATCACCTGAAAATGAAATCTTGAGCTTAAACAATAAAGAAGTACGAAAACCAGTATGTCTTACAGAAGACCAATCTGTAGTCATGTGGTTTTCTGAGAATTTCATCCGTGCTTTCTTATGGCGATCTAATAGTCGTGGAGCACTCTTCATTTTACCTCTAGAAATGTTGGATTACGTTGAATCGTTCTCCAAACCGTTGTTTTTGACATCTTTGTTGGGACAAGAGCTGCCAATTTATTGCAACTTAGTGTCGAATTGCTTGCTGCCCATACAATTTTGCTCTCTCCCCGCGGAGAAAGTTTTCTTTTTCTTCCCTTTCGCTTCGTTTTTCCATATAACTCCGGATCTTTTAAAAAGCTTCGAATTACACGGCGACTGCGACTTTCCTCCAAATTTCACTTATGTTCAAACTATCATCTTTGTACGCTAAAATTTCACCCTTTTCGACATCATTTAAAGACACACCGCGCGGTATTTTAAATAATACGATTATTACGAAACCCTTTTGTAAACAACAACTAAACTGATTCAGTGTGTCGATTTCTAACTGCACTAATCGCCATATGGGTTATAATTATGAAACGCCCAAAAATAACGAATTTCCAAGAACTGCAGCAAAAAGCACAGTGATGAGAAATGATTTAAAGAAAAATCATTGCACAGAGTTTCTCAATCTTTCCTTGTATTTAATTTGGGGCAAAATTATTTGAAGGCGAAAATAATTTCAAATTGGTAGGTGGGTTAAATATGAAACGGAGTGTATAACAAGAATGTACATCATCATAATTAGCGTTGTTATTTCATATTTTCCATTAATATGTTTTTAGCTGCGTGAATGAATTGTTGGTTGGTGAAGTTTGAGGCAATTTCAATCAGCATTTCTGGTACTTTAGCTAGGGTGTAGTAATTTGTTGGTCTACAATACGAAGGTAGTGAGTTCAAATCTCGATCGACGTATAATTCCAGCACGCTGCCTGCTTGGGTATACCTTGGGTACCTCAATCTATGAAAATGAAAACAATTGTAAACAATTGGGTTGTGCGAAGGGCTAATAACCTTTCCACAATATATAATGAAAATGATAAGGAACCTGAAGATCAGGTCTAAGGTCCAATTTTGGCTATAGTGCCATTGAAGAAAATTTCTGGTACTTATCTTGCAGTTAGACGTATGAAAAATTTGCCATGTATGATGTATTTACCTATAAAATTTGCAATGAGTACTCTTAGCGAGTCTTAGCTAATTTTTAATAAATTCGCTAAGCAAATCAGAAATGAGTCCGCTATACTAATTTTTAACAAGAATAAATGGAGTCTTGCTCCTTGTTGGTCGATTTTTAGGAATTAACTTTGAAAAAAAAAACGGTTCAAGTTTGTTGGAGAAAATTCTTATTCTTTATTAAACATGTTATCAAGTGTGCTTTTTCGTTCACACGTATGGCCAGCAGATGGCGTTGACTAGAGATACTCGATACACACTAACACTACTCTCCTAATAGAGTTTGGGCAATGCAATAATACCGTTGAAACGAGCGAACCGTTTCAGCATTCCTCAGCCATCTGAAACACAAAAGTCCATATTTGTCTTAGTCGTTATTACATTGGTTATCGTTCATACCTAATTATTATTACATTGGCTATCGTCCGATCGTTGGGTTTTTTGTAATTTTGATTTCTTATAAAATTACGGATTTTGTTATAAATTTGTTTTTATGCTTTTTTTGCCGACTGGCTGGCAAAATGCAATCAAAAAAATGTGTGTTAACAAAAAAATAGAATTATGATTGATCATAAAGCCCAATTATATAGTACTCTAGATGAAATGAGAAAAAAGTTTAATATACCGCAAAATATGTTATCTCAAGTTCTTTCAACTCGTGAATAGTGTGTATAGGAGGTGGTATGAGCAGAGGGGAGAGGTTTGTATTTTTTGCATATGACACTGAACGTGGCATGCAAAATGTTCCGTGCTGAATTTAAAGTTTGTAGTTTTAATTTTTATCAAAGAAGTTTGACACAGTTTTCCAGAAATTAGGGCAATTGTATGGGAGGTGGCAGAGGAAGTGGAGGGATGATTTTAAAACTGCTTATCAACATTCTTATTACCATGCTATGTTTTAGTTTCAAAGTTCTCATATGCTCGAAGGAAAAATGCTTTTCTTGAATTTAGGGGGTAGAAGGAGTGAAGCAAAGCTGAAAATTTTTTTAGCACTTATTGCAATTATTAAGGAACAAATTCTGGCAAAATTTTAAGTTTGCAACTTTTCTAGTTTTAATGAAATCGATATAATGCATTTACCAAAATTATGCATTTGTATGGGAGGGGGTAGAAAGAGTATACGGATCTATAGACAACATTTTTCCACAAAACTTCAGGTCGATAGCTTTGAGAGTTTCGAAGAAAAATAATTCAATTGAAATTTCGTGAAATTTGTATGGGAGGGGGTAGAAGGAGTAAGTTGAAGTTGATATTTTTTTCAAAACTGATTGCAATTATAAAATTAATTGTGGCAAAAATTTTTCAAAATTGTGCATTTATATGGGAGTAGAAGGAGTGAAGGGACCGGATCAATATTTTGTGCTGTTAATGATATATACAACGCTGTGCAGAATAATATGTGCAAACACTAGGTTCATGTAAAAAGTATGTTTTCTTATCAGTTGTTGACATCTTTTGTATGTAATTACTCTGAAATGAATTACCGTTAACCATCCAATCATTTAAAAGGGAAAACGCAATTAGAGCTCTCTTGTGGTTTTATTTTTGGCAGTTATTAAATATTCGTCTACGAGAAATTTCTGGTTTTGCTTGTGAAAATGTAAGTAGACTCCTTATTGTCTCTATAGTTGGCTTATTTAAGATAGGTTATTTATTTTTTTAATGACAAACCAATTCAGTTCAGAGGAAATGGGACGTAAACGGCACTGTACGGAAGAGGTGAAGGAAATCATCCGCAAACTGAGGAGAGAAGGCAAAACGTACAAAGTTATCGCCGAAACAGTGGGTTGTTAACAGAATGTGGTAACAAATGCTTTAAAAAGGCGCGAAGGTAAAGAAACAAGGGGCAGGCCACAGAAAATCTCGGAAAAGAGTGTTCGGCAGATAACAAGGTTGGTAAAAAGAAAGCCATTTATCACTTCTACTGAAATAAAAAAAAATCTTGGGCTTGGTGTTAACACGTCGACAATAAGAAGAAGGCTAGTAGAAGCTAATCTTCCAGCCAGAAGGGCTAGGAGGAGCCCATTGTTAACATTAAATATAGGCAACAGCGAAAATTGTTTGCGCAAGAGCATCTCAATTGGCCTAAAGAAAAATGGCGAAACATATTATGGTCGGACGAGTCCAAGATAAATTTGTTTGGTGCAGATGGTACCAAGAAATTTGTACGAAGGCCTAGATCAAAGGAATTTTTTCTCGAGTACACCGTCAAGACAATAAAATATGGCGGTGGCAGCGTCATGGTTTGGGGATGTTTTTCGTGGTACGGTGTTGGTCCCATACACTGGATCAAAGATACTATGAACACGATACATATACAAATACTTGAGACAGCTATGCTTCCATTTGCAGAAGAGGAAATGCCAATTCGTTGGATCTTTCAACAGGATAACGACCCAAAACACACCTCAAAAGCGGCTAAGGTCTGGTTTGAGCGCAATAGGATAAACGTTAGCTAGGGTATAGCCTAGTAGGTAGTGTGTTTGTCTTGTAATGCGAAGGTCGTGAGTTCAAATCCCGGTCGGCGCAATATCTAATTCCGCCTCATTGCCTGCTTGGATATACCTTGGTCATCTCAATCTAAGAAAATGAAAAATTCGTAGAAAGAGGGTTGTGCGAAGGGCTAAAAACCCTTCCAATAAATAAAAAATATTAAGGAACCTGAATATCAGGAGGCCAAGGCCCGATTTGGGCTGTAGCGCCATTGTAGAAGTAGAAGAGGATAAACGTTATGAAGTGGCCAGCACAATCGCCAGATCTTAACCCTATTGAACATCTTTGGGGTGATGTTAAGAACACGCTTGGCTACATTAGACACTGTAATAAAGAAGAATTATGGCAGTCAGTGAGAGCAGCTTGGGAGTCTATACCTGTTGAAAGGTGCCAACGATTGATTGACTCTATGCACAGAAGATGCCAGGCTGTTCTATGGGAGGGAGTAGTAGGAGTGGGGGTATGTAGCCCCTTCACGAACTTAAAGTTTTTTTTTTTGCTAAAAATGACACACAACAAATTTCATTATTTCTCAACGTTAAAAACGGTAAAGCTATCACAATATACTTTCAGATTTCATTTAGAGTACAAAGTTGACTTGATGGGTGCAACAGTTCTTGTGCAATCCAACATTTCGAAAAATATGATTTGTGGGAAACGCGTTTAAGTATTAAAAATGGTATGGAATGTAATTAAGGGGTTGAGATCGCGTAGGTCTTGCTTATTATCTCTTCAACCACTTGCCCGAGGTGGATCAGAAACGTCACATGGTAAGGTTAGGCATCGGTCGACATTAGATTTGTGAATTTTCATCGGCGTCATATAATCTTTTGCGCACGAATATGTCGAAGTTTGAGCCAAATAAGCGTCGTTTGCGGAAAGTTTTGCTTTTTGCATTTAATTCAAAAAAAATCTGTGGCTGAAACGCGTCGAATGATTGTAGAAAGTTTTGGTTATGCTGCTATTAGTGAAAGAACGTGTCGCGAATGGTTTCAACGCTATGAAATGGGTGATTTTGGCGTGGATGATAAAGAGCGTCTCGGACCGGTGAAAAAGTAGTTTGAAGACGCATTGGAGGCATTATTGGACGAATGTTTATAACAAACGCAACCAGAACTTGCATTTTCATTGGGCGCGACTTAACAAGCCATTTCATATCGTTTGAAAATCTTGGGGATGATACAAAAGCAAGGAAATTGGGTGCCATACGAGTTGAAGCCAGGAAACGTCGAACGGCGTTTTTCACATGAAACTACTGCTCCAACGACAAAAAGGAAGGGTTTTTTTTTTGCATCGCATTGTCACTGGTGATGTGAAGTGGATCCATCACGATAATCCAAAGCGAAAAAAAAAATCGGGAGGATACCGTATTCTCTATAAATCGCCCCTTCCGACTACCACTAATTTTTTTTCACATCATGCTAAAGTGGCTATACAAATGTTTTATACAAAATATAAGCTTCAAAAATGGAATAGGAACTGAGAAAATTAGTATATTAAATTTAGTGAAATTGGGTGGTTTGTGGGAAGTAAAAATTTTCAGTGATTTTTTCAGATTTAACTATGAACAGTATGCAATTAACATCTCTCAAATTTCAAAACAGTAACATTCATACTTTTCAAGAAAATCGATTTGTGAAATTTTGTTATATTGTATATTTTTCGATTTAAATAATAATGCTAATTATGTATTTATTAGCTAGGGTGTAGCCTAGTGGGTAGCGTGTTGGTCTTGTAATGCGAAGGTCGTGAGTTCAAATCTCGGCCGACGCAATATATAATTCCAGCACATTGCCTGCTTGGATATACCTTGGTCACCTCAATCTACGAAAATAAAAAATTCTTAGACAGAGGCTTGTGCGAAGGGCTAACAATCCTTCCACAATAAGTAATGAAAAATGTTAAGGAACCTGAACATCAGGAGGCCAAGGTCCGATTTGGGCTGTAGCGCCATTGTAGTAGTAGATGTATTTATTACAAAATTTCAGATCGTTAAATGTTATACGTACCGAGAAAATTGGTTTATAGTTTTTCATGAAAAAGTGTATCAGTGGCGCTAGACTTAAAGGATGCCTTTTGGCAAATATCTTTAGATCCAGCTTCGCGTGATATGACAGAATTCACGGTGCCTGGCTGTCCCCTCTAGGAAATCAAGTATCTTGGTTATGTGGTTGGTGATGGTGTGCTAGAACCCGACCCAGAAAAAATTTCCGGCATCACCGCATATCCAATTGCCGAAAACCGTACGAAAAGTGCGCAGATTCGTGGGCATGGCAGGTTGGTATAGAAGATTTATACCTAACTTTGCAACAGTCATTACTCCACTGACCGATTTACTAAAGAATAAGCGTAATTTTGTGTGGAGCGGTACAGAAAATGAAGCCTTCGAAAAAAACAAAGAGACTGTTAACTTCATCACCAGTTTCTTTTTTTATTCAGTGTGACGCCAGCGCAACGGGCATCGAAAGTGTGATTTTTCAAAAATCAGTGAAAGGCGAGGGGAATTCTATTGCTTTCATAAACTTAACGCAACTGTAGCGTCACTGAATTGGAGTGTTTGGCGGAGGTACAAAGCGTGAAACGATTCCGGGCCTATGTCGAAGGGCACGAATTCACCATAACTACAGCATGTCTTAAATGGATCAGAAGGATTCGGCACGGTGGAATTTAAAGCTCCAGGGATTTGGCTTCCATATAGAGTATAGGAAGGGTACGCAAAATGTGGTTCCAGACGCTTTATCTCGAGTATTTTCCACTGAAGTCGCTCAGCTCAGTGATGCCATGCCGTCTGTTGATGACTTTCCTTATTTGGATCTGAATGCGGAAGCCTTCAGAGATACAGGTTACATCAATCAACGAGATTAAATCCTTACGTCTTCCGGGATCTATGAAAACTTAGTGCATTTAGCATCCACTACCGCTACCGGCATTACCGAATAGAAGTTACGGATTCCGAAGCCGCTAATTTCCTCCATTATCTTCGAAATGCATGCTAACCCTCTTACATCACACAGAGGAATAGCCAAGACGTTGAAACTTTTGAGGCGATACTATTATTGGCCAAAATTATAGGACGATGTTACACATTACATCTCAACCTGTGAAGTTTGTAAAAGTAGTAAAACGGCTAATTATTGTATTCGACCTCCGATGGGCAAACAAGTTGAAGGAGAAAGACCTGTTCAAAGGCTGTACATTGACTTCCTTGATCCCTATCCACGTTCTCGTTTAGGGAATAAATATATATTTGTCGTGCTCGACAGTTACACTAAATTTTTGTGGTTGAAATCTTTGCCGAAAGCTATTGAGGATCATGTGACTCGATTCCTAGAGTCAGAAATGAGATGGTAGAAGGAGTAGGGAACTTCTCGAATAATTTTTTTTTACAATAGACCACATTTATGATAAAACTGATGTACTCTAACTTTCAAATTATTAGCTCTTATAGTTTCCAAGAAATTTTGATTATTGTAACTTTTTGAAAATGGGAAGGGGTGTAATGGGGATCTCGATATCATTGTAAAGCTAAAGTGTTGCAGCCGCGCCGTGTTGTGGAAATTGAAAATAAATGTTTAAAATAACTATCTCAAAATAATGAATTGACTTTAGAAATTCTAATAATCCATTTCTTTTAGATTTCGGTATTGAACGATAAAATTAAGCTTGCTGCCATGTTTCTGGAGCGATGTCCTTCCTGTCTGGTAAATCTTATACGTCACATGTGCGATTTTACCTGCAACCCAAATCAAGCATCTTTCATGGAAGTTATAAGCACCGAACAAAATAAGAAAAGTAAGTTCGTAACGATTAATACAAAAACATAAAATATTAATAAATTCTAAAATTTCAGATAAGACCTACATAACGGAAGTTGATGTTTACATTACTGAACAATACATGAATAGAACATTTCAATCATGTTCACAGGTATTTATTTTTGATTTTCGCATTTTATATAATAAGCCTTATAATCACGTAAACAAAAACAGGTATCAGTTCCTTCCACTGGAAAATTGGCTTTAGATCTAATGTGTGGCGAGTATGATGCATCTAGATGTAGTCCAACAAGATGGTTTAAGTATATGGGTGATGCTAGTGACAATCTTTACGTTCCATTTCAAATAAATTATAAAACAAGCGTTGAAAATGAAACAATAAATAGCATAATACCACTTGATCCAAAAACATTCAGTTGCAGTCAAGCGTTAAATGTGAGTAACTTTCTTCTATTTGGCAAACGAATAAAACATGTTATGAGCGATCAAGGATATCTGAAAAATGTAATTTTGCTGATTTACATAATTCTCGTATTCAATATATTTTTAGCCAAGTACACCGGCTTGTTCTTGTGTTGATTGCGAAGCATCATGCCCCAAACCGCCTCCTGAACCTCCAATACCCCAGCCATTTAACTTAGGTGGATTTGATGCTTATTCGGTCATCATGCTAACAGTTTTCCTAGTTGGCACTACTTTGTTCCTTATCGGAGTTTGTCTGTTTCCATCAAAAAAACTTGAAGGTTAGTCATATTCGTTGCGTTTATTTATACAATTTTGATCTAAATATTTTTGTTACATATTAACAGTAGTAATAGTTGTTAATTCGTATTTGATATTTTTTTATGTGTTATATTTGATAATAAGAACAAGGGGCCTTAAAATGTAAAGAACCACATGGGAATAGTCTGAAATGAAAAAGATTATAGGAGAATAGTTTAATGAAAATTATTCGTTGTGCAATTTTTGTGTAACTAAAATCAGAATAATAACTACAATATAAAGAATGCATCTACAGTCGTACCCGGATATTGTCACATGCATTTCATATAAGTTTATGATAGCATTGTATTTATATAAGTTGCAGAATCTTTTTTAGTGTAGAAGTCAGCTGTTCAGCATTTTCGTTAACCGAGAAATGCAAAATACCCTATTTATAAGGGTGTGTGTTCCTGAAACTGATGAAAAATACAATGTCCACGAATCGGAGCTTGTGTGTGTGGTTGCGTGCCAACGCGCAAAAAGTTCCGTTTAGTGCGTGTCTGTGCGACGAGAAGATGGAATGCAGAAGACTTTGGAACCATAGTTTTCATACGCTCGTTAATTAGTATCGATGTTCAGTGGTAGATAATGAGCAAGCAGAGCTGAGATTTCGCATTATTTTCGAGTACAGTTGAAGGCCACGGGATATTTTATGAACAACTAGGGCTAACATGCAACAATATCAATGAGGTGATGAAGTGCCTTGCAGGAAGAAGCAGTGGATATTTTGAGGAGCAAGGCGAAGAAGTTGATCATTGTCCAGAAAGACATTGAGCGATTTCAATGATCCTTTGACAATGGGTAGTTTGGTTTTTATCAGTTTATTTTCTTAGATGAATTAATTTTTTTTGTGTCAATTGGATCGGTGTTGTGAGACTTCTTTGTTGTTCACTTGTCGATAAAGGACCGATGATTCGCTTGTCGCGAGGAAGTTAGAAATTGAATGTCAAGCGTATAACATAATTTTCGTTGGTCAGTTATGTCAGTAAAGGTATTGGGAAAAAAAATGACAAAGCTATTAAAAAAAGGCTAACATAAATGGAGAGAGACGAAAGTGACGGTGGACATTGCCATTGAAGCACTGGAGGGTGTACCTGTTGGGAAACACTTTGGTGGTAATGTGTTCCAAAGTCTTGACGTTCGAGAAATGAATGACTGCCTAAATTTTACTGTACGAGAAGGCAATAGTTTAACGGTGTACTCGTGCGCGCGTTCAGCTAGGCGAATATCCCGGAGATAAGTTTGGAGTGGAGGGATGAGTGCGCTTAGTTCCGCACCGCATTTACCATGGAAGTATTGATAGTAAATGCAAAGTACTCCGACATTTCTGCGATGCTCGAGAGGATCGATAGAAGACGTGATGATCTCGTCTCCAATCAGTCGGAACGCATGTTTTTGAATACGATCGAGCAACGCGTGTTTTGGGTGTCTCAGCCCAACCATGCGAGTTGTACTCTAAACTTGGTCTAATCTATGCCTTATAGATGGGTGCAATTTCGGTCGGCGTGAAATATTTTTTACACTTTCGAAGAACACCTAGACGTTTAGAGGCGTCGAGGGCAACATCAAAAATGTGCTGGGCCCAATTCAGGTGCTCATTAATTTTAACGCCTAGAAGAGTGAAATTATCCGAAGTGCAAAGTTGTACGCCGCCAAAAGCCACATTGTTAGATAATACTGCAACATTGTTAGATAATACTGCAACATTGTTAGATAATACTGCAACATCACCTTTAAGGGATAGATGACAGGCCTGTGTTTTGGAGGCGTTGAACTCTACTCTATTTTTCCTGCCCCATTCCAGGATTAAGTCGAGGTCCGAGTCCAGCGAACCGAATAACTCTCTGCGTTTGGAAGCAATACAGTGCTTGTTTGATTCCGCAGTAGAGTTAAACTCATAGTAGCTATCTAAAGTACTGTCATCCGCAAAACTATGGATTGGATTGAGAGTGAACGACAGAAGGTCGCTTATGAAAACTAAGAAAAGAGTTGGAGATAAAACAGAACTTTGAGGGATGCCGGAATCAATTGGATAAGAGGAAGAAGTAACGCCATCTAATACTACTCGTATAGTACGTTCAGACAGATAACTCTCAATCCATTGAACAAGGGTATCATTAAGGCCGATGGCTCTAAGCTTAACTAGACTTTCATGCGAAACTCTGTCAAAAGCTTTTGCAATGTCAAGTGCGAGAACTTGAACTTCGCCATATTTATGTAAACATGAGTTGACGATCATGGATGAGGTGTTTATCCCCCAGATATTTGACGATTTCAGGATTGACAGCAGTTTCCATTACTTTCGAGAGCATTGAAGTAATGGTTATTAGGCGGTAGTTGGCGGCGTTCACTTTGCTTCCTTTCTTGGGAATGAACTGAACATTCGCCACTTTCCACATACGTGGAAAGCACCCAGAAGAGTAAGAAAGATAGAAGAGATTTAGCTAAAGAAGAGGAATCCTTTTTAAGGGAGGAATACCGGCTAGTTCTTGAATTTTTCTTACACGATGTATCATGAACGTGGTCCTCGTTGCAGCAAATTTTGATAGCCATTGCAGGAAGTTGAATCGGTCCAATAGCACTCCAAGTGTAATGCCGAATTCATGACACTTGTTCCTTTATCACACAATTCTGCAAGTAGTAACGCGGCGCAACACTTTAATCTCGAGATGGTTTGAACCTCCAGAGGTACTACCTTAGATCTCGAACAAAGAAGAACTGCAGTGGGAGCCATAAGCAGTTTAACTAGCATCTGCAAAATCATGTAACTCAACTCGGATCCTTACTCCCATGGCGAAAAAATGTCTATGTAATTTCACTTTGTTAAGCAATGGCAGTTCTTCTCGAACTTGTTGCCATTTGGTGTGCAGAAGAACAACTTCATCCCATTGTAATTTGAGCTGCCACAGAAGCTGAATGTATGTTTTGGCTAGAATTGTGACTGGTCCAACAATTCCAAAGAGGTCATAAAACCTTGCGATTTCTGATAAGATCACCCATTTCGTTGCCCGATTGAGAACTAAAACCAAAAACCTTGGGTATATGAAATCTTAGTGTGTTGTTTTTTTAATCCCATAGTACGCCAAGAATTTTTACCACGTCGCTATCGCCTAGCTTGAGTAGAGTTTGTAGGTCGTTGGGATCAATATTGCAAGCAGTTTCTTCTTTATTCGCACACCATTTTCGGAGCTCTATACCTGCTGATTTCAACACTTTAATTAATTCATTTCGTTGCGTGATTAGTTCTTCCAAGGAATTTGCTCCCGTCAGAAAATTATCATCATAGCAGTCCGCTAAAGTTGTAGAAGATGCTAATGGGTAGTTAAACTTCTTGGACTCCGCAATTGCGTTCAAGCATCTTGTTGCTAGATAGGGAGCTGAAGCTGTTGCGTATATAACTGTTAATAAACGGAAAATTTTCAATTGATTTTCCTTTCGCTAAAAGAGCATTGCAGTAGGTGTCTAGCTCGTTGACGAGAACCTGCCTGTATTGACGGTGATGTCAGCGCTGAACACAAATGAATGAAGACGAAAGCGTATAAGAATAGAGAACAAGTCTGGCTGAACTTGAGGTCCGCGCATTATTATTTCATTTAAGGATAGGGCATAATCAGTCCGCGGATGAGTTGAAAATGACTCTCAGTTTGGTAGTCGAACTTTCTTCTCATTGTATAAAGTGACTGCATCGTTGCGCATACGAAAGTGGCATCTGCTCCATGTGATTTAGTGCATTATACTTAGTCATGAATTCGTGATATGCTTGTTATAGCCTTTCATTTCGGTTGAGTTTGTTCACGAGTGATGGAAATTGACGTATGATTTTTCTAAAGAAGAAATCGGTTGCTTAAGTGGTATACGAACTACGAATCTTCCGGAATTAGTTTGTAAGTGATTTTAGAAAAAAAATCGTTCGCAAACGTCCTCTTATGTGCGGACTTTGTCCAACAAGATTTCTCTACTTCCCAGAATCTTTGAAGTTTTATCTCACATTAGTCGTTGCGTAAAATATTATTACTTATTAAAAATTTCATTCAGTTCAGTGGGTTTGATTTTCTTTGAAATAGTCGGATTTCAGGCCGAAAATTTTTTTGGGGAATGCCATCATTCAACACCAATCACGGAGTGGTAAAACTATACAACAACACACGTTCGCCTCCTTTTGCTCTAATGGTGGTTTTCTGAGGCAGTGCTTGGAAACTTTTTGATGGTTTGGTTCATGGCTTGGCGAATTGTGAACTGGTCATTCGAAACGAATGAATGAAATGAACGAGGGCAATGAATGATTGTAAATATTTGTCTGTATTGAAGGAATAGTTTTGAACATTGATAACATTTTTTGTTTTGCTATGACTACTGTTTTTATGTTCGCCAAAATAACGGACTAGAGTATTCCTAACAAAAAAAAATGTAGTGTGTTGATATGATTTTATTACCATATCAAAATACTACATAATAACTTATAATATGTAAATACTGAACTCGAATAAATGCGATATTTAAAAATCGTTCCTTTGTAATAATGTAAAGCACCGTTTTACTTATATAAATTTAAGATTTTTTCCAAGAGGTTTTTGGTTATATATTTTTGCGTCATATCCAGTAGGTTTGATGGTCGATGAAGATGATAGCAGCCGTTTGAATACCAGTGTCGGACGAAGATTAGCGGGTGGACATTCAAGTAGCGATTTAACAGCTGATCGTGAAGACTCGCCTTTGCAGTCTAAAAGATCGAGTATGTTTCGAGTAGTTTTAGGTT
The DNA here is from genome assembly GCA_963669355.1 of Chorisops tibialis. Lineage (NCBI taxonomy): Eukaryota > Metazoa > Arthropoda > Insecta > Diptera > Stratiomyidae > Chorisops > Chorisops tibialis. Next base: position 272,496,025 of record OY770262.1, read on the forward strand.
TATGTTGTTTTGTTGTGTTTTTGTAATTGTGTTGTCGCTTAGTTACAACGTTGCTGAATATTCAATTGATAAATACTTTACCCTGCTTTTATTGTTTTAGCAATTTAAAATCTCGCGTTACTATTTAAAGCAAATGGTCATGTTTCGGGAGCTTAAAGTGCAATTGAAATACAAATTCTAAAATAATAATGGGTATCCCATTAAGACCGCCTATTTTGAAATTCGAAAAGCTCTGATGTTTTTATTTTAATGTATGGAACAGAATACCCGACAAATACTGCACGACCGACACAAAAAAATATGAGCTAAATCCAAAATAGGCGGTCTTAATTGGGCACCCAAAGGGTGTTCCATTAAGACCGCCTATTTTGAAATTTAAAAAAAATTAGTGGTTATTTGAAAAGCTCAGATGTTTTTATTTCAATAAAGAGTGTAGACACAGACAAATTATCCAAATGCTGCACGACCGACAAAAAAGAGGGGCTAAATTCAAAATAGGCAAAATAGGAAATTAAAAAAAAACGCAGTGTTTATTTGAAAAGCTCTGATGTTTTTATTTCAATAAATAGTGTAGACATAGAGGTTATGTGTGGAATAGAATATCCGACAAACGCTGCACAACTGACAAAAAAAATGGGGCTAAATTCAAAATAGGCGGTCTTTATCGGACACCCTTTACAAAATAATTTGAATTTTTACTCGATAAGCCCGGAAATTGTGAACTATTTTCAATTGGTCGATTTAATTGTAATCTGTGAATTTGTATTCTAATTTAGGTTTTTCATGGGAAGGAGAGCAAGAACTAAATGCAGTGAAACCAGGTAGCTTACATGAATCTAGAGAAGAATCGGGCTATTTTGAAAGGCTTGGAGCTCAAACGGAAACTTGCCTTGAAAAGTTTTTCACGATTTGGGGAAAGTTTTTTGCTAGCCATCCATGGTTAACATTATTTACGGGTATTATTGTTTAATTTAATGTGATTTGCATTTTATTTATATAATTTAATTGCATTTAGGAATGTGCTTTGTAATTATTCTTGGATTTGGTATTAAATATTTATATATAACAACGGATCCTGTGGAACTATGGGCATCGCCGACTTCCAGATCTCGAACAGAAAGAGAGTACTTTGATTCGCACTTTGAACCATTTTACCGAATTGAACAGGTAAATATTGCGTTTTCATATGCATTATCTATAATGTTAATGTAATTAATTAATTAAATTATTATTTGAATAGCTTATTATTAAAGCAGTGGATTTACCAGATGTCATTCATAATACTTCGAATGGAGTTATTACTTTCGGGCCTGTTTTCAATAAAGATTTCTTATTACAAGTTTATGACTTGCAAGAATCTATTAAAGGTAATATTTTATTTTTGTTCAAAGCTAGTCATGTACATAATTTATTATTTTGAATTTAGGCGTTGGCAGAAGCGACGGAATTTTATTAGAAAATATTTGCAATGCTCCATTAGCATCGAAATTTCGCGGAGCTACCAAACTATCGGATTGCGTTGTACAATCAATCTGGGGTTATTTTCAAGATAATGTCGAATTGTTCAATCAAACCGATTCAGATGATGGCTTTGAAGTAAGTGTTCAAAATTTTTTTTTCCAATTTCATTTATCGAACGATTATTATTTATAGGTAAACTATCTGGATCATCTTGTTCGGTGTTTCGGGAATGCGTATAATCCTGAATGTCTTGCTCCGTATGGAGGTCCAATTGATCCGGCTATAGCAACGGGAGGGTTTTTAAAGCCGGGCGAACAATTATCGGGCAAAACGGATTATCGAAAGGCGACGGCAATTATTATAACGATGCTCGTTAATAATCATCACGACAAAAATGAATTGGAGCAAGCATTAAATTGGGAAAAAAGATATGTAGAATTTATGCAAAACTACACAAAGTATAATATGAGTCAACATATGGATATTGCCTTCACATCAGAAAGATCTATTGAAGATGAACTCAATAGAGGATCTCAGGCCGACGTATCAACTATACTTGTGTCATATTTGATTATGTTTGCATACATAGCGATATCTCTTGGACATGTTGAACGTTTTAACAGAATATTTATTGACAGCAAGATAACACTTGGATTAGGTGGAGTGGTTATTGTGCTAGCTTCCGTAGTTTCTTCTGTAGGGCTTTTTGGATATATCGGCGTTTCGGCAACATTGATAATCGTCGAGGTTATTCCATTTTTAGTGCTTGCGGTTGGTGTCGATAACATATTTATTTTGGTGCAAACTCTACAACGTGATGAACGGAAACCTAATGAATCTCATGAAGAACATGTTGGGCGTGTGCTTGGAAGAGTTGGTCCCTCTATGCTATTGACTTCAGTTAGTGAAAGCTGCTGTTTCTTTTTGGGCGGCTTATCAGATATGCCTGCAGTAAGAGCATTTGCATTATATGCTGGCATGGCTTTACTAATTGACTTCTTGCTACAAATCACATGCTTCGTAAGCTTGCTGGCTCTTGACACTAAAAGACAAGCTGAAAATCGCTTTGATATATTCTGTTTCGTTAGAGGAAAGAAAAACGATGATACTCCGCAACAAGAAGGACTACTATTCAAATTTTTCAGATCTATATATGTGCCTTTCTTAATGAAGAATACGATACGCATCACTGTGATGGTGGTATTTTTCGGTTGGCTATGTTCAAGTATCGCAGTTGCTCCTCGAATAGATGTGGGCTTGGACCAGGAGCTCTCTATGCCTGAGGATAGTTTTGTTCTGCACTACTTTAGATCACTAAAAAAATATTTGAGCATCGGACCTCCAGTATATTTTGTTCTCAAGAAGGGATTAAATTTTTCATCAACGAATGAACAAAATTTAGTATGTTCCGGTCAATATTGCAATAGTGACAGTCTCTTAACTCAGATTTTCACCGCAAGCAAGCAACCTAATACGTCGTATCTAGCCAGACCTGCTATGAGTTGGATAGATGATTATTTCAATTGGTGTGGTATAACAGCATGCTGCAGATATTATCCAGACGATGGCAGTTTTTGTCCACACACAAGTAGGTATTCAAATTTAAATAATAGTTTATTTATTTAAATTCATATTTATTACAGATGACACATGCAGTATATGCAAAATAAGTAAAAACTCATTACATCGGCCGGATTCATCTGCATTTCAACACTATTTACCATTCTTTTTACAAGATAATCCTGATGATAGATGTGCTAAGGGCGGTCATGCGGCTTATAGTCATGCTGTGAATTACATGATGGATAACAGATCACAGGATGCAACTGCGCAATCGTCGCACTTTATGGCATACCATACAATATTAAAAACATCAGCAGATTATTATGAAGCTTTGAGAGCGGCGAGGAGAATATCTGAAAATATTACTCGTACGATTCAAGGAAACCTCATAATGAATGGGAAGAATCCCGATGACGCATTACAAATTGAAGTTTTCCCTTATTCAGTTTTTTATGTATTTTATGAGCAGTATTTAACAATGTGGCCGGATACTTTACAGAGCATGGGCATTTCAGTGCTGGCAATTTTCATCGTAACATTCCTATTAATGGGATTCGACATACATTCCTCGCTAGTAGTTGTGATTACAATAACTATGATAGTTATCAATATTGGCGGTCTAATGTATTATTGGAACATATCTTTGAATGCAGTATCTTTAGTAAATTTGGTGATGGCAGTTGGAATATCTGTTGAATTTTGTTCGCACTTGGTTCACAGTTACTCAGTTTCAGTTGAAAGTACAAGAGAAAAGAGAGCTGCTGATTCGCTAGCGAAAATGGGTAGTTCGATATTTTCTGGAATCACACTTACGAAATTCGCCGGAATTTTGGTACTGGCTTTCGCTAATAGCCAAATCTTCCAAGTATTTTACTTCAGAATGTACTTGGGAATTGTAGTTTTTGGAGCTGCTCATGGACTTATATTTTTACCTGTACTTCTGAGCTATATAGGTGAGTAATTTTTAATAATTATTTAAATATGCTTTAGTGTAAGAAGCGCTGATTAGTAATTGCTGCATTAATTGAGGAGGTCGCGTGCAAAAGGGAACAGCCAGAAATTGCAAAAAACTTCGGTGGCTTTCTGTGCAATTATGAGTTTGTATGTATGTATATCAATTTTAATTTGGATTTCTTGGAATTTTTATTTTAAATTAGTTTTTAAATTTTGATCAGTTCTATTGTGTGTGCCACCTCCTCAATTAGGGTGGATAGTATTACTATCTATCTTCTTATATTAAGAAAATGGTTTGGTTTAACTTTTTATGTTTTTTTTTATCAAACTTCCGACCGTGAACGATCCTATAATAACAAGGTGCAATATCACTTTTGGATTTTTTGGGGCTAAGATCAACTTTTTCACTAAGAAATGCATCAATTTTTTTCTGAGTACAATCGTATGAGGCTTTGACAAGCCTTATACGTTATACGGCGGTTTCTATAGTGTTTCTCGAAATCTATTTACATTTCCATCTTAATATCTAAGGATCGATTGTAGAGGATATTTTACGGAATAATTTTGTTTACTTTTTGTCAAAGTCCATCTTGTCTTGAAAATTCCAAAATTTTCTGAAACGGGGGAGAAAAGTGATATACCGACCGTAGTGGGGAAAAATGTTCTTCCCTTGAAAAAATTAGTCTCTGAACATCGAAAATCTGACTTTTTGCTTTAGAAAAATTCTTCTCGCAAAATTTAAAATTTCTATGCCTATGAAATAGCTATAATTCGAGTTGTTGGTATCGATACGTTTGCAGTTTACAGAAAAATTAAAATTTGAATTTTGTTATAATTTACAGTACTTTGGATATTGAATTGCTGTTTTTATACTCTAGATGAAATCTGAGAGTTATAAGTTTTTTCTAAAGTTTGTAACGCCAAGAAATACAGCTCGCATAGATTCGCCTAGGGTACAGAAATATTTGTTATCGCTCAAAAATCTGGAAAACAGATGTCCGTCTGCCGGTCTGTCCGTCTGTTCGCTCTATAGCTTGAGAACATGTTGAGCTAGGAAGCTCAAATTTCGTACACGTTAAGTATGGTCAAATTTGTGAACGGGCCAAATCGCTCCACCCCTTCTACTGCCTCCCATTCAAATCGAGTCAATTTAGAAATTCGACAATAAACGGCTTTGTTTTTGTGCCATTAGTTTCCTTTCATCCGTGCGTCGTGATACACTTCATATTTATACTCTAGATGGAATCTGAGAGTATTATAAGTTTGCTGTAAGGTTTGTAACGCCAAGAAATAAGGCTCGGAGAAAAAAATGATGAATACAGAAATTAATATTATCACTCAAAAATCTCAAAACCGGATGTCCGTCCGTCCGTCCGTTCGCTCTCTAGCTTGAGAACGCGTTGAGCTAGAAAGCTCAAATTTCGTACACATCGTTTTTGACAAAAAAGTAAGGTCAAGTTCATTAACGGGCCAAATCGCTCCACCCCTTCAACCCCCTCCCATACAAAATGACACAAATGCGCAATTTGACAATAAACGGATTTGCTCGAAAAGTATAAAAGCTATTGGCCTGAAATTTGGACTATATTACTTTTATGATAATATAAATCTACCGTATAAAAATTATGCGTGTCCTCCCCCTCCTTCTACCACCTCCCATACAAACTGTACTTGTCATGAATTACTCTAATCCAATTTACTCAGTGCGTATAAAGTTTAGCAAGCTGAATTTCTGCACTTAATATTTATTTAAAATTGTTAGTAAGGGTAAAAAAAATTAGACGATTAGCTCCACCCCTTCTACCCCCACCCATACAAAATGACACAATTTCCCAATTCGGCTCTAAATGGATTTGCTCGAAAAGTATAAAAGCTATTAGCCTGAATTTCGGGATATATTACTTTCATAATGATTTCAATATACAGTATAAAAATTATTTGCGTCCTCCCTCTCCTTCCAAACCCTCCCATACAAACTACACTTTTTCATGAAATGCTCTAATCCGATTTTCTCAGAACATATAACATTTATCGAGCTCACATTTTGTAATGAATACTTATTTAGCATTATCACTAAGATCAGAGAAAATTATTTGATTAGCTTTACTGCTTCTACCCCCTCCCATACAATACGACACAGTTTCACAACTTCACAAAAAATCTATTTTCTTCAAAAGTATGAATTTTACTAGTCTTAAATTTAAGAGATGTCAATTTTATAATATTCTTAGTTATTTCTGAAAAAATCAATAAAATCCCCTCACTCTTTCTACCACCTCCCATACAAACTGCACATTTCAACTAAATCTAACACACTAATTTTCTCAGCTCCTATTCAATTTTTGGAGGAAGCATTTTGTATAAAACATTTTTTATAGCTACTTTAGCATGATGGGGAAAAAATTAGTTCAATGCTATCACCCCTTCTAACACTCCCCATACAAAATTTCTTGGGATCAGAAAAAAATCTATTTCATCTAGAGTAACGTAAGATTGCGCTTTACGCGCAATCGTAGTCCTATTATGTTTTTGTTTAATCTCATTTCAAATACATATTTGTCGCGTAAAAATTGTTAAAGATTATTCCAAATTACTTATGTCCACAACCAATGGTGCGTAACGCTGTGAGGAATTTTTAATTTGTCAGGTAAAGCTGAGAAATCATTACTGTCCACAATAAACGACACATTATTGAAATTTATTGAGCTGCCAAAGGATTCAATTTATATTTTTAATTGACCACGTTTACATCGGTATTAACTTAATTCGTATTAGCGCTTAATACGAATTTAAATGCAGTAATATGTGCAGAACTAAATTTGTCTAATTTGGTTGTTAGACTAATACTGGACTAAGTTAATCAGGGAGCAATAGAAATATTTTATCCGAAAATATCAGTAGATATTTCTTTTGTTATTTAATTATGCTAATTTCAAATGAGAATTTATTCAAAAACTAAACTATCAACTCAGTTTTTGTGTTAATTTTGGCAAATAAAGCAAAGGAAATAGTTTAATACTGAAGCGCGCTCGGAGTCGCTGGATTTCAAGTAAAAATAAAACTCGTTTACGTTAATTTAAAATAATCACAAACTTTATTTAATTAATTTAATTTCATTTGAAATACGTCGCTTTTTCTTCGCACTCTTCGTGCTGTCAATGACACGATCCAATCGCCTTCTAACGACTGACTCTTGTAGCCTGTTTGTTAATACGTATGTGTATGTGTGTGGAAGCAAGCTAGCGCACGCGAGCAGTTCAGTTGTGTGCGTGTGTATGATGAAAAGAATGGACAGACGACGTAAACATTCGGTGAGAGAATAGGGTTGCCATGTAGCATTACCCCGTCCTTAACCCTTTTTCGTCCGGAACAGAGTCTTTACTGACGTTAGTTTGGCCATGGTATTTCGCTAATCTGTCCAGATGCACTACCTTTATTTTTGTGCGTGGTTTTTGTATGGACGTTTGTTTGACGCGATATACTACGTCATTCATTCTAGTGGTGACTTATATATAATGTCCTTCCCAATTACGCTGCAGTTACGGTGACCTTCCTTTTTGGCGTCGAGGATCATAGTCACACCAAGTCGCTCTCTTGAAATCTTGAATAGTCGGCTTGTCGATCGTACCGGGTTTTCATGGCGAAAGCGAGGTGGGTTTTATTCCTGACCAGGTTTTGATGTCGCAAATCCGAATCGTAATCCTTTGAAAGTGCTGACTGATCTGGTGGCGTTCCAAACATAATATCTACAGAGATCCGAATGTTTCTTCCAAAGATGACTCCTGTTGTCGCGTGCACTGGAGTCCTGTATGCCATCAAGAATAGCGAAATAAGCTGATCTCAGTCGTATTGTCTTTCGCTTACCAGTTCTGATAAGCTCGAGTTGAGTGTTTTGTTGAAAAGTTCCACCATCTCGTCCGTTTTTAGATGCAACGGGATCGTCCTGGTTTTATTTATTTCGAAAAGTTTGCACATCTCTTGAAATGTTTCCGATTCAAAGTTACGGCCTTGGTCAGAGTGTAGCTCGCATGAAACCCCGAATCTGCTCACCTAATTCGGGACTTGGGATGGCGTATGATACAGGTCATTACTGAAATATTCAATGACTACAAGGATTTAGCGTCTACCTTTCTCTGACTAGGGAAAAGGTCCAGCGATATCAATTGCATGTTTTTTGAACTCCAACGTTGTACTCTTGCAGTTTGCCTTTTGATCTTTGCTGAGGGCTTTATTGGATGCCTTTCTCTGACTCTGGAAAGGTCCAGCGATATCAATTGCATGTTTTTACCTCCAACATTGTACTCTCGCCTTTTGATCTTCGCTGAGTTCCTCTACTTGATGCACATGTCTTCCACATCATCACGCAGGTGAACCCAGTAGAATTTTTCCCTGACATTGGCCAATTTTTTATTCACGCCCTGATGTCCTCTAGAGGTCCCTTTTTTTTTACAGAATGACCTGTGTTATAGGCAATTTCGGCCTTTATGTGCAATGCACAAACACAGTCATGGAGGGAAGGAATGGGATTGGTAAGGTTGGGGAAGGGGAGTGAGAACGACCGTAGCGAGTGGTGAAGCTGGTATATTGCTCAGTTGTACTGGCTGCTTACTGACAAATATTTGCAGATGTTATGGGGGACTGAATGATAGAAAGCGAACAGAAACCATCTACTGAGTATCTAGGCCTTCTTGAAATGGAACTGTTTCACTTTTACACCGTTTCCCCATTTTATTGCGAATAATTTTTTATCACCAGTAGCAACTTAAAAATTTCCGCTTAAAAAAATCCCGGCTGGAGTGGGAATCGAACTCACGACCTATTGACTGAGAAGCAAGCACGCTGCTCACTACGCCACGGAAGCCTCCTTTCAAACTGAGTTTGATAAAGGTCTCAGCAGAGACCGAAATGTCACGAACAATAACGCGTAACAGTGTGGAATCTTTCCTTTCGGATAAAAATTTATCCAACTTCTAACATCTCCCGTACAAATGACCCGACTTAAAAAAATCACTTACACAATTCCTTTTAAAAACTATGAATATAGCACAATATCGTAGTTATTATTTTGGCTGCCAAATTCCAATCGTCCATTTCTTCTTAGGACCTCCTATAGGGGCATAGGACAGAAAAAGTTTTCTTCCACAAAGCGCAATTCTTAACATCGACATTAAGTTATCACCAGATCTCGTTTATTCCTCCAGCTATCAGCTTAGAAAATATCGATTAGCTTCCTCTAACTCATTAGTTTTTTCTTAAATTTTCTAGCGCATGAAAATCTTTTCCATTTCACCTAAACTGTAGTTGTATCGCATATTTACACACAATCACAATTCCTATTATGTTCTTAGTTTTCGTTTTCGACGTGTTTTGTTTCATATTTCGGTGTTTTGCTTGTGGTTGCTTTCGTACAAAAGGGATCCTGACTGCTATACTATTCATAATTCTGTATAGAGAGGTCAACTATAGAAAGTTATTATTTTTAAATTTTACAAGAGCGCCATAAAAATTAATTATTCAGGATCTACACCTTCACGGTGGTTTTTATTTGTTTTCGTATGATTAAATACAATAGTTCTCACCTACATATTTCAAAACAGTAATTTTTTCTTGTCTCTTTGTTAAATGTGCAAGTATAACTTGCGATATTTCCTATCTGGAATGTATTTAAATTTTCGACTACTCGCGATATTACACATCAGCAAATTGCAATCCGAATTTCGTCTTCATCGCATAGTTTCCAACCCACAATTTTATTAAAATTTCCTGGATCAAATATGTCAATTAATCATTACATTTGACCAAATTTAAAAACAAGATGGTCAAATCTAAATGTACAATCAGTAGCAACGTTCAAAAAATTAAAAAACCCGAGTTTCATTTTAATTAAATTAACCAAAAACCAATCAATAAACATCAAATTATCAATATATGAATAGATGAACCTGTAGACCTCCAGGTTTCACCAAATACCCTTTCAAAATCTCTAAATAAAAAAAATAGCTTATTTAAAAATCAATTTTTTTCCAAAGTCTAGTGAAATCAACTTATTTTTAAAGTTATGACCAAGATTAGAGTTTTAGTACAGTATTGTTTTGATCTCCTCTAAAATTTTTGGTTTGGAGCTATGCGAATTAAGCCACGATATGGTCAAACTGGATAAGTTAGGACTGCGTGTTTTAATATTTTCAATTATGAAGATCATATGAATTAAATTATTTTTATCACTTTATTCGCAGTATATTGAAAACTTTTGGTATATGTACATATTATATAAATTAAAATTTATTCCATTGCAATTTGTATAGTCAATGAAGCTTATTTAATTTAATATTTTTATTATTCGTAGGTGCTCCCATTAATAAGATGAAATTGGAAAATTTTAGGCGACAAGCATTGCAAGTGCAAGAGACATCACTTTCTACCGTAAGATCCCTTTATTATTAGATGTTTTGTGATATGTTTATTTTATTAAGTTGTAGCTTTCTAAATAAAATATATCATTAATAGTTAATTGACTCGCACAAAATTTAAATTAAATTTTTGTATGCATGTGTGCACTATGGTAGTGGTTTCTGTTCATTATTTTACACTAAGATCGCCTTGTTAGAAGAGAAGAGAGAACAAGAACGATTACTCTGATGATTTTTGTTTGTGAATTACTTATATGTATTATTGCGCAGTATGGTGATTCTGCATTTTGAAGGAATATGTGAAAAAACGCTTTTCTTTCAGTTGTGGTAGCAACCCAGACAGCGAACTAAAAATCAGGGTTAAGATGTATAACACAATTTATGTATAGTTTGTTATTGTGATAATATTGAATTTAGAAAAACAAAAGAGGTGGAAACATTGTCAGATTTCACTCTGTGTCGGCCTCTGCTAAGACTTTTAACAAACTTATCGACACCCTAAAAAGTTCGTTGACATTTCTAAAAAAGGGAACTAATTGGAGCTGGGAAAGTTTATAAAAAATAAATAGCTTCTAAAGTCTAGTACGCTGTTCAAGTGAAATTTTCACTCATTCTCACAAAAGCAGCGAAATTGTTGGTAGAAAATTAATTGACTCATAATTTAAAAAAGGCACAGTATTGACTTATGCCATTTTTGCATTCGATTTTTAATTATACGGTAATTTAAAAAACCGTGAGAAATATTTTGAGTGCGCTGTTTTGAGAAACAAACTACAGATTTTCCCGACAAGCAGCGTACCGCACAGTGAAATTAGAAATTAAATTGTTCACATAGTTTCTCAACAACTTTGATTTTCTAAACATAAATGAAATTTCACTTGAACAGCGTACTAGACTAATAAGGAATAATTGATTGATGTAAAGAACGACTACTATCTAGGAAATCTTAGGAAACCAGAACAACACTGCGGATCCTGCAACAAAATCTGCATAGGAGAAATGGGGCACACAATTTAAACAAGGATCAACTAGTCGCCACCGATCACGAGAGATGCAAGATTACACAATCAATTTCCACAATGGTCGAATTCTCGCCAGAATAAATAAACTTTTTTCAAAGAATTGTACGAGAAAAACATTCACGGAACTTCAAGCGAGCAAGCGAGACATCGGATAGAAGCTAACGCCGTTTTGACTATCTGGTCCAAAAATCTCAAACAAATTACTTATTTCGCAATAATCAATTATCCTTTATTAGCCAATTAACGCTAACTAGCACTACTGCCACCGATGTTTGCTGACTTATCGCTTACGTTTCGAATTATCACTTTAAAATTTGTGTGATGATCGCATTTTTTTCTTCCTGCTGGGATTCTCTCCTATCAGTTGAAGAAAAACAATTGTCTAAGCGCTTAAAATATACTGCTAAATCTAAATGCTGAAACCACAGCCAACTGTTGCGACACTATTAATTTTGAAGCGCTTTATTTTCATTTGGGCCATATATGTATATATGGGGCGTTCAGAGTAATCACAAAAGAAACATTCAGAGTTATTGAAGGCAATAAGCTTGAAGAAAATACGTTTGTATGTATATTCGTAGTTACAGAACCGGTATACTTTTGTAATATAAAAAATTACGAAGAAAAAGATAATAAATTGAAATAATTGTACAGAAACCTATCGGGATATTTGACTTCGACACTTGGGTGTAATGGCGGGTTTGCATTGCTCCTGAACTTACCAGATTTGTGCGAGAAAGGAAAGTCGAGCTATATTTGCATCTATCATTTTCGCCCGACAAACTCGCTCTAACACACATGCGAGGAGAGGTGAAAAATTTCGCGGAATGACAGAGAAGGGGGTAAAATTAAACAAGTTATTATTTTTCCTTTTCAATATATTCTCTCTGAAGCCTAATACATTTATCATATCTCTCATAAAGTTTATTAATTCCTTCTAAAAAAAATGTCGTATCAAGGCCTTCAAAATAAGCTGAAAATGCCGACTTCACCTCTTCATCGTTGGTAAATTTTCTTCCCCGAAGCTCTTTCTTCAGTTTTGGGATAGTAATCGAAAGAGGCCAGAATTGGACTATAAGGGGGTGGTTCAATATGCCGTAGCCGAATTTCTGTAGGGCAGCCATTGAAACTTGGCTCTTGTCCACTTTTCTCTCCTTTTTTTCTCGATGATATTCTTTAATTTTTGTAGCAGGTTGGCATAATATCTCCTTTGAAATTTTGTCCTTTTTCTTTACAGTCGATCATCAAAACCCCCTCTAATAGCGGCTATGATTTTTCCGGCGGTTTGTGAGACCTTGAACTTCTTGGGGGTGAAGCGCCTTTACGGAGCCACTGCATTGACTCCTGCTTTGATTTAGACTCATAATGATGAACCCAAGTCTCGTCTTCAGTAACAATCCGGGTAAAAATTTCTTCCTTTTTCTCGCTACAGAGATCCAAAAACTCGCATGAATGCTCGACGCGCTGCTTTTTTTGAACTGCTGAGAGCACTCTTGGTACCCATCTTGCGCTGACCGAGATGATCGTGGAGAATATTCAAAATGGTTGTACGAGTATTTGATACTCCCACCACTTTTGCGATTTGTTTCTTCTTTAAACGACCATCTTCGAGAAGAAGGCCTGGCTATGCCACTTATAAATCATCGTTTTTATACTCTAGATGAAATCTGAGAGTATTATAAGTTTGCTCTAAGGTTTGTAACGCCAAGAAATAAGGCTCGTAGAAAAAAATGAATGATACAGAAGTTAATGTTATCACTCAAAAATCTCAAAACCGGATGTCCGTCTGTCCGTCTGTTCGCTCTCTAGCTTGAGAACGCGTTGAGCTAGATTGTTCAAATTTTGTACACGTCGTTTTTCACAAAAAAGTAAGGTCAAGTTCGTGAACGGGCCAAATCGCTCCACCCCTTCTACCCCCTCCCATACAAAATGACACAAATGCGCAATTTGACAATAAACGGATTTGCTCGAAAAGTATAAAAGCTATTGCCCTGAAATTTGGAATATATTATTTTTATGATAATACCAATCTACCGTATAAAAATTATGCGTGTCTTCCCCCTCCTTCTACCACCTCCCATACAAACTGTACTTGTCGTGAATTACTCTAAGCCAATTTACTCAGTGCGTATAAAATTTAGCGGGCTGAAATTGTGCACCAAATATTTATTTGAAATTGTTAGTAAGGCGAAAGTTAGACGATTAGCTCCACCCCTTCTACCCCCTCCCATACAAAATGACGCAAATTCGCAATTTAACAATAAATTAATTTACTCGAAAAGTATAAAAGCTATTAGTCTGAATTTTGGGATATATTACTCTCATAATGATATAAATCTACAGTAGAAAAATTATTTCTGTCCTCCCTCTCCTTCCACCCCCTCCGATACAAACTACACTTTTTCATGAAATGCTCTAAGACGATTTCCTCAGAAGGTATAACATTTATTGAGCTCACATTTTGTAATAAATACTTAATTAGTATTATCACTAAGATCAGAAAAAAATATTTGACTAGCTTCACTGCTTCTACCCCCTCCCATACAATATAACACAGTTTCACATCTTCACAAAAAATCGATTTTCTTGAAAAGTATGAATGGTACTGATCTGAAATTTAAGGGTTGTAAATTTTATAATATTCCTAGTTATTTCTGAAAAAATCACTAAAATCCCCCCACTCTTTCTACCACCTCCCATACAAACTGCACATTTTCAGTAAATCTAACTCACTAATTTTCTCAGTACCCATTCAATTTTTGGAGTAAGCATTTTGTATAAAACATTTTTATAGCTACTTTAGCATGATGGGGAAAAATTAGTTCAATGCTATCACCCCTTCTCCTTATCCAAAATTTCTTGAGATGACAAAAAATTCTATTTCATCTAGAGTATCGTAAGATTGCGTTTTATGCGCAATCGTAGCCCTGTTATGTTTTCTTTTAAAATGAATTGTGGCGTTTTTTCTTGTTTGGTAAGAAACTTTATGACAGCATGAAACTCAATTTTGTCCATAGTTTGCGTTTTCTTTCCGATTGACTTGTTGACTTGGTGATAACTAAAATTTAGTGATTCGATTTGACAGGAAATTTGTATTTATACCTGTATTGAGTGTTAGAATACTTCTAGGTAAAAATATTTTCCCTCTCCCGTGTCCGTTCCCTTCATTCCGCGAAATTTTTGACCTCCTCTTGTACTAACTCGAACTTCTTCGTCAATGGCACTATAGTCAAAATCCTTCTGACCTTCAGGTTTCTTAACATTTAATTGTTATTGTGAAAGGGTTGTTAGCTCTTCGCACAAACCTCTATCTACGAATTTTCATTTTCGCAGATTGAGATGGCCACTTAATTAGTATGCTGAAATTCGTCGGACGGGATTTGAACTCTCGACCTTCGCATTATAGAACAATACGCTACCCACTAGCCTATACCATAACTACTGTGTTCTATTATGGCTTATTTTCTCGATATTTGTCAGTTGTTGCGGGAGATTTTTTTTTGTATTTTATGGACATAAAATGAGTAAGATTGCTAATCCAATAATATGTAAAAAAGCACAGAGAGTTAACTATGCTCTTTCGAATTTTGCGATATTCGGTGTTTGCAATCTTCTGTAATTGACCCAACGATTAGCCCTGCTTTTTATCATCCGGAGGTTAGCTATATTTGGCGCCATAGCAATTTTGAGGTTGAGTAGTTGCTATAGTATCGCTACAAAGGCGTAAATGTTTATCTTCATATAATTTAATGAAATTGATGTTGGGATATTTTTTTTAGTTTCGTGCACGCAATCTGCGATGTCGGAATTATGAAGTCGAATTCATTGTAAATTGAAAAGAGCTGCATTTAGAAGATATACAAACAAAGTTTATACTTATTGCTTGCTGCAGTTTATTGCTAATAAAGTTGCCGGAGCTCACTTTCTTATTGCTACGTGCCTCAAGTTTTTGTTCGCACATCAGATTGTATCCCACCCATCAAATTGAAGTATACCAAACAAATCGAACATCACACCAACCAAATCGCAGTCGCATCTCACCGACCTACACCTAGCGCACCAATCTGCTCGCACCACATTAGTTCCAAACTCACCGATCTGCTCATAGCTCAGTTAGTAACTGATCTTCATTGCTCACTTCCAGCTTTGCATTGTGTGGTTCGAATATGCGATCACCGGTCTCCGGTTGCTGATATGCGACTGCAATTTCTGACATAACTGTAACACCGAGTATGAGCAGAGAGCATATATCACTGAGCAGTGAGCAGATAACACTGAGCAATAGCAGGGAATAGATGACATCACTGGTAGAGGTGGAAAAAATCACCGTTATCAGAAAAGATGCTCTTTTTCACAGATGTTGAAAAAAAGCAAACGCAGTTGATCATTTCGATTGAAAATGTGCAGGTTTTTGTTTAACACTGAATGGCGATTGAGGGCACTGATGTGAAGAGGATGGATAATGCGTGATCTTTAGTACTACAGATTTTGTAGCAATTTGAAACTGCTAGTCAAACCGCACAAAGATGGTGATCGATGGCCCATTTATCATAGAACGCGGCTGACTTAGAGTCGAAGTCATACAACGGACGATGAGAAGCCCAGAGAGCAATTACGATTTCTGAGTTAAGGCCTAACCCACCATGACCGCATCGTTCTCGTCGGTGACGGATGAACTCACTTATCCGCACCGGATCCTTGTGTCTGCCGTGCGGCGTCAGCTTTTAAAAATACAAGTACTGACATAATAAGCGTAGAACCCCAGAATCCTTCTAAGAGGGAAACCTGTATGAGAACCAACCAAAAAGGTACCTGTTTTCTTATTTTTTTTTTTTTTTAGTTTATGCAACCATCTTAATTGCTTCCATTCGCCTTCACATTTGGTCTTATTTTTAAGACCACACCGTGCCGTGTCCGTCAAAGAGTAAACTGAACAAGTCGAGCATGGTGCGGTTAGGTGGGGTCTAGCCGGTACACTTCCATAGTGCAAGTCTCTTCAAATAGGTTCAAAAATTGCATCGGATCACCTTTCCAGTTAATTCAGATCAGGGGTTGAGTTTCGAGTTCCTATCTCGCTCCGACTTTAATCGTCGTGATCTGATTGGAATGCGGAATGAGTTCGCAGTTTCGTTTACTGTATAATACTCAAAATATTCTTAATAACGAGTTTCAAGAAATTTGCAAATGTCACACTTTAGATTTATTTATCGTGATATTTCAGATTCTACTGAGTCCGTTATATAAAGGGGATTAACTAAGTAAGGGATATTCTAATAAAGGATTGCATGTTCCTGCGATCGCTGACGACTGTATCTGATTTTTCTGTGTATCATAGTTGATGTTTTTTTGATCCCCGTTTTAACTGTACGTCCCGTTTCTTCTATATAGACTTTGTCTGGCTTTTCCAATTGCCCCTTGTTCCTTTGATTTGATGTTAGCATGTTGCTCTGATGTTGGATTGGCCGTACCGTATCCGTTGATAGTTTCCATAATGAATTATCCCATACTAGCCAATTATACTTATAATTTATTTTATTTTATTTAGGGAACACGTGGGAGCACCGCAACCTTTTTGGCTTATTGTGCGTTTATTGTCCCTTTACCCTACCATAACTCGATAGCTTTGGCTGATTTAAGTATCTTTAAGGGAGCCATGTTGGCTAGTTCATCAGTTGTAAGGAAACATTTTCTTAGAAGAATCTTTTCCTTACTACTGCCTCATGGGACATGCTTATTTTATTCTTACAAATTTTATGTCTTGAGTGAGAGAATTTCGTTCTTTGTATATTTTAAGTTTTGCTTGTTTTTTTTTATTATTATTGGGAGTATATTATCGTTGTCCTTTTATTTTCAACGATGTGTTTGCGACTGAATCCAAGAAGTAGTCTGGGTTAACGGCATAACGGCTGAATCGATTTAAATAAATTTTGTTTTACGGTTGTGCCCTTGTGAGCTGATGATACTTGCATATTAGATTATTATTAATGCGACCCATTTTTACTTATTTTGTTTTTATTGATTGAGTTAACGACATTACGTTTTTCTAACGCATTTTCATTTAATATTCTGTTTTACAAATGGTTAAAAATGCATTGCGATTCAAAAACTAGACAACTGTTTCGCGCACACAGAGTTTTGCAAGTGGACGTCTCAAATACAATAAATAGTTAACAAAATATTCATTGTCTTAAAATATCTGCTGTGGGTTGGATTTACAAAAACGATTTGTTTTTATTTTCCTTTGAAATTTATTTCTCGTTATTATTTTTATGGTATAGTAAAGGAAGACATGTTCCAGGCATAGAAAAAAGAGACAATTCATTACAATTTACGACAATTTACCAAATTGCAAATTAAAATCAATTGCAACAGTGTCTCTATGAATCTTATATGCGTATTTGCAATACTTTGCATTATATAGGTACATACAAGTGCTAAATTTCGGAATTGAAATATTTTATTAAATATGCGACGATGCATGTAAATAATTATTTAGATGATAATAATTTTTTTTTTCAATTTTTTTAAAGGCGTGATGCATCGCAAACGTAGACAACCTACCACAAATACAGATTCTACACAATCTGTATCGCCTCTTTTGTCACCGCACCCATCCTACGGATCTATAAATAACGAACCCAGAACTTCTTTAACCATACATCAGGAGCGCGACAATATATTTCCATCAACGTCGGCGTCAAATGCGGAGTTGTGCATTTAAGGCTCGTTTAATAAATACATGATAAGTTTAATTTATATAAATATGAAAAATAAGATTGTAGTACGTACGAAATTGATATAATGTACGCACTAACATAAGGATAAGGATGATAAAATTGTTTGCGGCCTTTCTAAGTAATACTAATAGAAATACTATTGAAATTCGGTGATAATTTCATGTTCACACATTAGAAAACATGTCTACAAACGAATTCATTCCGAATATCATTTCATACAGTGGATTTTTTTTTTAAAAAAAAGAAAGTATTTTTACACTAAATTTGTTAATTTTAAAAGCGTGATAGTAAACTAAAACAGTCCTAGAAGTCGATTTATGAGAACACTAAAAGGGTAGTCCAAATTTATGTAATATATTTCGTTGGTATTTTTTATGAAAACTAATATCATAAGGAGATATCATTTATAAATGTTTTGTATTATGTAGAAGTTTATATTACTATTAAAACGAAAATCTCTAGTTAAAAATAAATAAAAATAAAAAAAAAGTTACTATGTATGTAAGTCAGTTTATTTCCATTGCCTATATTGTCCAAGCAGTTTTTAATGTTGTTTGGTGGCACTGTTTCTAATTTTAAATGTATAAACAGCTCATAACCAAAAAAATGGAAAACTTTAGATATTATATGTTTTGATAATAAGGTGGAATTAAATAAAATGGTTTAAACAAAATGCTTGGGATACAAAGCTTTGATTTTTTTTTTGTAACTATCTTTTGTGATTTATTTTTACCCATATAGGCTTAACATCAGAACGAGCGCAACAATTGTTGTCTTTCATCTGCTAACACCAGTTCATCTAAAATTCATAAGAGCAGGCAGTAGGATTTTATTCAGTTAGACGCAAGCGAATAGTAATGCCCTTTACGAATTCCATGCTATTGAATTATTGATAAAGGCGCTTGGTAAAAATTTTTATTAATTCTTTTGAAACTACGCTCTTTCATATTTTTGAAATATATAATAGATCCAATTAAATTTTTTATTTTCGCATATATTATGTTAAAATTTGGAAATTCCATCGTTATTATTTTAGAAGATAATACTGTGGAATAGAAAACCTATGTGGTAAGTACCAGAGGCGGCTCTGCCTTAGGAGCTAGTGGGGCTTATACCATTGACACATCGCGCAGCTAAATTATAATTTAGACCTAAATTATTATTAAACGGCAGTGTGTCATACGCTAATTTAGCTAAATCTTCAAAATAGTGATCATTTATCAGCTGAATGCTCTCATCTCAGTTCCACATAATTTAGGCTATAATGATGAAGAATGTACTAGAGCTGCCCATTTCATGCTACTATATTCAAAAAGTATCCGGAATTTCTTATTTACACGAAGAGATATTGTAAAAATCATTTTTTTTTCGTTGGTACATCTGTCAGTTGCTTACATGTCACTTTTTAGCAATCAATTCAATCACACTTTTGAGCGCAATTTGTTAAATAGTTTCTACGTAATAGCTTTGTAAACAAGTCATTGTTTGGTGTATTCTGCGAATTTCGCTATTTTTTGCAGAAACAATATCGCATTGCTGTCGCTAAAGAAATGCTTTCTTTGCGCCGAAATGTTATGGAAGGCATCATTACCGGTGAATATGACATCGAAACGAACCAACAATCAATGGAACAGCTCTGCTCAAACGATCCAAAACCCAAAAAACAACGGCAAAGTTGATAATCAAGGTTTTGTTGACCATTTTCTTTGATTGCCGTGGTGTGGTCCACTCCTAATTTCTTCCTCCAGGCTAAACAGTAAATAATGAGTATTATGTGAGCGTACTGAAGCGTTTGAGGGAGAATACTCGTCGCAAGAGGCCTGAATTGCAGAAAATAACTCGTGGTTTATTCACCACGACAATGCACCGGCTCACACATCTCATCTTGTACGCGACTATTTGACCAAAAACCGTATTCACCAGACAAGGCTTTCGTGTGCCTTTTTCCTGTTCGTACGACTCAAGTTACCACTTCGCTTTCCGCGAACTTGACCATTGAGGCGGTAAAGGAGAATCCGCTAAAGTGGCTGAGGGCGATTTCAAAATCGGCATATGAAAAGTGTTTTGAAAATTGAAAGAAGCGTTGGAATGTGTATTTCTCGCGATGAAGATTACTTTGAAGGGGATAAAATAAATATCGATGAAACGTTGACGTTAAATAATGCAAAACACCAATTTATTGCCATTTATAAACAAACAGACACTACAATTATATTTATATGTATAGATAATAATTTGTTTTAATGATAGTTCTGCAGCAAGTGAAAATTGATTTGTATTTTGTCATGTGCATGGAACTAAGGGATTAGGGAGTACATACATGACATAAAATTTAGTATTCCACAATTGTTGATCACACGCCTAGATAGGGGATACGGTACAGCGGTGGTGTGAGGTTGTTAACTTCTTAACTGAAAAAACCATAATGTTTCGGTAAAGGTATCTGGACGTCGTCCTTGCGTTGAAAATAAAATGAACACAGTAATAATAAGATGAATGCTTTTGCAAGCGGCTGTTGGAATACCTTCGGTTATTGCACGTATGCGTCATGTTCCTTTGATATACACTCGGCAGAAAAAGTTTGCGCACATACCCAACACATCCAACATATCTATAAAAATCATCGTTTCTAACATTTTATTCCGAAATATTTTTTTTTCCTATTTTTTATTACTTCATTATGAACATAAAACAAAACAAAAATGAGAATTACTGTACTCTAAAACAACGGTAAAATTCGGAAACGAAAAATAGTCTGAAATTCCAGGAATAAAAAGTCTGCGTTCAAAGCGTATAAAGGGAAGTCAAAGTCTCTGAGTTGCAGTTAAATCATTAATAACAATAAAGTTTGTGTAGGAAAGTTGATAAACGTGTTTTTATCTAAGGTTGCTAAAAAACGTTAAGTAAGAGATGTCTAATAAGGGAAAGGAAATTGAATTTAGGGAAAGGAAAATTATCGTGAATTTATGGAAAAAAGGTACGTCATATCGTGAAATAGGTGCAATAGTCAGCAGAAGTCATTCATCTGTCCAACGAGTCGTAAACAACTTCATAAACACGAACGATGAACGATGAAGGCTAATCCTAGATTAACTGCAGCTGATATGGCAAAGGACATCAAAGCAAAGTACCATCATCAGAAATAGACTTGCGGGTCTATTTCTGATGATGGTGTTCGTAAAATTTTTAGTAAATATGTGTATCACAGACGCGTTGCCCGTAGAAAGTCATTTATAACAACAGTAAACAGACTCAAGCGGCTGGGGTTTGCTAAGGAACACATAAATAAGCCAAAAGAATTTTGGAAACAACTTACGTTCTCGGATGAAAGTAAATTTTGTATTTTTGGAATCAAAGGTCGGAAGATTGTATGGAGAAAAACTGGCGCGGCCTTTGACGGAAAAAATCTCTGTCCAACAGTAAGGCACGGTGGTGGCGGTGTTATGATGTAGGGGTGTATGACTAGTGGAGGAGTTGGAAAAATGGAGTTTTTTGAAAGTATTATGAATAAAATAGACTACCTTAATATTCTCAAGCGCAATTTGAAAAAAAGTGCAGAACATTTGGGCTTAAGCGACAACTTTTACTTCCAACAAGACAACGACCCTAAGCACACTGCGGAGGTAGTAAGGCTCTGGTTGCTGTATAATGCCCAAAATCAGTTTCGTACACCGCCCCAATCTCCTGACCTTAATCCAAAAGAGCATTTGTGGCATCACTTGGAACAAAGGATTCGAGCGCACACAATAACGTCGAAGGTAATGCCCAAGGAAGTCCTGATTCAGGAGTGGAATTCAATAACCCCAGAGTTCACTAAGAAGCTGGTAGATTCCATGCAAAAACGGTTGTCGGAAGTAATAAAGAGACGAGGATATCCCACAAGCTATCAACGAGGAAAAACAATCGTTTTATTTTGAAAAGAAATATTTGTACGCAGACTTTTTATTGTTGCAATTCAAGATTTGTTTTCGTTTTTTAATTTCAATATTTTTATGGAGTACAATAATCATAATTTTTGTTTTGTTTTATGTTTGTAATAAAGCCATGAAAAAAAAGAAAAAAAATTATTATGAAATAAATTACTTAAAACGATGTATTTTATAGATATGTTGGATGTGTTGAGTGTGTACGCAAACTTTTTCTGCCGAGTGTATGTATGATCGGAAAACCGACTAAATTGCCATCGTTAGCCACTATCGACCACTACATGCTATCCTAAGCCACTGCGCTCCCTGATGGTGATGGAAATGACTACAAAGCCCATTGTTTGTAGGGGCCTTTATGAGTTAAAGACGGCATTAATCTTTCGTGTGAATGGATCTTCATATTAAAACAACAGAACTACGACTGCGTGTAAGCTTCTTTCATGCAATACTGTAGTTGGAATGAAACTTTTAATAAAATTTAAGGAGCCTACTTTTAAAAGAATATTACTTCTATTTAGAGCAACATTGTCTTGAAAATTGTTTTCACGCGTATTATACATCTGCAACATTTGTATAGGCTGTGGTAGACGAGGTGAGGTGTGTTGAACGATTTTTATGGAGGTAGCCGAAACCAATAAAAAAATAATGCAGTTTAGTTTTTATACTTTCCAAGAAAAACTTATTATAAAGTTGTATAATTGTGTTATTTTGTATGAAAGGTGATAAGCTAGTGGGATCGAACTAATTTCTTCCCATATCACTATAATCGCTACCAAAATAGGTTACACCAAATTTTATGGAACTCGAAAATTTGTGTTTTGTTTTTAGCGAAATTGTGCAGTTTGTATGGGAGGTGTTGAAATAGAGTGAGGATACAAACCGATTCCACAACCAGCTTTCGAACGGAATGTGGTTTAAAGCAGGGAGATGGTCTAGTCCCTATGCTTTTCAGCTTGGTACTGGAGTATGTCGTCCGAAAAATCCCAGTCGACACCAACGGGCGACTACTATTCAAGTCCACCCAACTAGTAGCATACGCTGACGACATTAACATCATAGCAAGATTCTTCCCTAGTTCTAAGGAGGTATTTGCCAATCTTGACTCTGCCGCAGAAGAAGTCGGGTTGCGCATTAATGAAAGCAAAACAAAAGTAATGACGCAAACAAGATGGAGAACGCCAATCAGAAAAAACATAACAATTGCGGAATATAATTTGGAGAGTGTGGACAACTTCATATATCTTGGGGCTAATCCAGCAAAGGACGGTAATGAAACAGACGAAATCAAACGACGGATAATACTTGCAAATAAGACGTATTATTCAGTATTTCCAATAATGAAATCCAAGAAAGTGCACAGGAACAATAAGCTGCGGATATATAAAAATATACGACCTGTGCTCTGTTATGGCAGCGAGACGTGCACATTAACGCGAACTTCCGAAAAAAGCAGTTAAGGCTTTCGAAAGAAAGGTCATCCGACGAATTTTGGGACTTGTGAAGGAAGGAACGGAATGGCGAATAAGATTCAAGCATGTGTTGTATTAACTCTACGACGAGCCAGAAGCTTCAACGTTCATAAAGCTACGTAAACTGCAGTGGGCTGGCCATGTAGAGCGAATGGAAAACACAAGAATTCCCAAATGTGTTTTTAAAGGCAAAGCGAGTGGTAACCGGCCAGTAGGCAAACCACGCAAGCGATGGGAAGACTCGATTGATGAAGACAGCAAAGCCGTTTAAAAAATTAGCAGCTGGAGGATGCGACCTTTGGATCGAGACGATTGGAGCCGACGACTTCAGGAAGCCAAGGCCCGATTTAGGTTGATGTGCCATTGATGATGCTGATGATGATGGAAGAGAGTGGGGGAGCACCATGATTTTAGAAAAATAAATATTTTAATCAAAAAAATAATGCTAAGTTCAGAATATCAGATCAGTAGCATTTATATTTTACAAGAAAGTGGGCTTGTAATAAAGTTGTAAAATTATGATTTTTGTATTGAAGGTGTTAGCAGGGGAGGAGCGATTTTGCCTGTTTATAAACTTGATTTCAACGCGTTCTCAAGCTAGAGAGCGAACGGATGAACTGAAAGACCGACGGTTTAAGGATTTTTGAGCAATAATTTGTTTACTCTTCGTCACTCTGCGCGAACATTATATCTCAGCGTCACAAACTTTAGAGCTAACTTATAATACTCTCTCTCTCTTATCTAGATTATAAAAAGAAATCAATCAATCTGCAAATTATTAGATTACAATTTTATTTATTTAGAAGAGCATACACGTCTAGTCCCTATCAAGTTTCTTATATTGTGCAATTTTAACACCTATGGTATACAAAATTTCTCTAGCATTAATATCATGTCCCTCAAGACAAATTCCCATGATTCGTCCACATTCCCTAATAAAGTACTCTAAATCTTTTTCATTAGCCGGCTTCTTATGATCCTTTTCTTCGGCAGCTGCAATACACTTGTTCGTCAGCTGAGTAATTTGAGTCCTTGACGAACTGAACGCTTCGTCCAAATCGAATAGTTCCAAACTGGGTTGTGGTAAATCACTGAAAATCGGTGGAAATACCTATATACATATAAAGAAAAACTATGATAAATTCGCATTTCAGTAAGTAATGATGATGAAAAAAAGTGAAAGAAACTTAGACCACCATACCGCAAGTTGCAAAGGCGGTAAAGGTATCTCGAATTGCGGTTTTATTATCTTAAGCGGTTCATACTGAACGTTTAGTTTCTGATAGGTATCTATGACTTCTCTGAGTAGGTCATTATTTAGCGAATGAAATTTTATGTTAAACATTTTCTTAAAATCGGCAGGAATATCGAAAGCCGTTGATTCGACAAGACATGGCTTAGGTTGATCGGCAATAAACGATATATCCGAAATAATTTTATTATCATTGATCTAAACAACTAAACCATTAATCCGAAATATGAAAATCTATTTACTTTTTAAACACATTACCTCAATATCATTAAAATCCAAATGACTAAATTTGATGTCATCGCTACCAAGCAGGTTCATAAAATAGTCCAAAATCGCTTCATTCGTTTTATCATTTAAATATTTATCCAGGAACATATGGCCAGATCCAATGGCCAAAATTTTACCACCCTTATCATTACAGTAGTATCCGATTAAAGGTCGATTAAAAGGATACACTACCGGTCCTGTTGTCATCAAAATGTTAGAAGGTTCCACAACATTTAGCGTAGCTCCGTAGGGATATTGAAAGTGAATTTTGAATTTGTCATCGGTGAAGTTATAGTCGATTTTTTCGATTTTTTGCGTTAGTAAATAGCGACACATCGACTCACAAACAATTCCACCGCCAATGACGCATTCTTTCGGGTGGTAATTCTTGTAGTAGTGGGGTCGAACGACTGTATCTGAGGATTGTAAGAAAAACATGACAGAATTATGATTGGAAGTATTGGGACAATATGCGAAAAGAATTTATTGCATTGGAAAATACGTCATCTCAAATTCTTTAGAATTGTGAAAAGTGTATGGAAGGTGGTAAAAGGGGTAGGGACTTTTTTTTTACAGAATGGTCTGTGTTATGTGCAACTTTGACCTTTATATGCACAGTCATGGAGGGATGGAATGGTATTCGGAAGGTAGGGGAAGGGGAGTGAGACGGTCGTAACAAGTGGTGAAGCTGGTATATTTCACTTTCATAATTGTCAATATTTATTCAAATTATGGCATTTTTATGGGATATGGGAGGAGGGGAAAGCATTGGACAATTTTGAAGCATTTTATCAAATTTGACATCGCTGTACTATCTGTTTTGTTGCAATTTTTAATAAAGAGATTTTAATGAAAAGGGGTAGAAGGAGTGAGGCGAAGTTGATACTTTTTTTAAACTTTTATTTCAATTAGGTATTAAACGAGTAATTCTGGCAAAAATTTCAAATCACTAACTTTCAATGAAAATTTATAAAATGCATATTACAAAATTGTGCATTTGTCTGGGAAGGGTTAGAAGGAGTGAGCGGATCGAAACATATTTGTTTTACGGCAATGGCCGTATTTTTATTATTATTATTATTTGGTCCAATGTCCAAACTTCAACTTTACTAATTTCGGAGAAAAATCAACTTCTTGATATTTCGAAGTTTCGTGAAATTTGCATGGGGTGGTATGTGACCCGTTGGCAAGCTTCAAGTTTCTTTTATGTTAAAAATTACATGCAAACAATTTCACCTTGATGACCAAAGCGGTCGAGAGTTATGTTGTAGAAAGATAAATAGACGGACAGGATGGACAGTAACTCGGAATCGGGATTTTCGGCCGACAACAAATATTTCCATTCTCTTGGCGACTCCGTGCGAGAATTATTTCTTGGCGTTACAAAAGTTAGAGCAAATATAATATTATCTTAGATTCTATCTAGAGTATGAAAATGTGCAAAAGTGTTTTATTAGAAATTTTTAACAATATCATACCACTGTTAATCGACATTCCGTAGTCCTCTAAAAAGAAATTTATGTTTGTATTGAAATCGTTTTCACCGCCTTCTCCAAGCATAACCATGAGTTTCCCGCCGTTTTCAATAAACTCCTGAATACATTTATTTTTATTTTTAAATAAATTAGAAGTTAATTATGTAATTATCGCATGCGATCTATCATACTAAACTTAAATCGTTTCAAGCACAATAGCAACCTTTTGCCAAACAAAAACAAATAAAAATTTACTAACAACAATTTCAAAACAGAGAACAACCTTAACAAATGGATTAAACAAATTTTAATTTTTTTTTAATTCAAATAATCTTGGTACTTTACTATTTACTAGCTTATTTAATTTCTAGTTATATAACTGAATTAATATCATGTAAATCCACTTGTCATTTTGAGTCGTTTTGATGTAGAACAAATTATCGATTTAAATAATCACTTCTACTATTCGCTTCTTTACCTTTAAGACTTTGAACTCCTCTTCGGTGAATTTTTCCTGTGGTCCTGGTATTACGAATATCCCAATATTAACTAATTTTTCTTGTGTTAGTTCAGCATCATTTCTACGGAATAAAATAATTAAAATTAAATACGACAAAAAAATAACGAAATATACAACTTACTGTTCCACTTTCCAATTAGCTTTTAGCTTTCGGTGAAGCGTTTTATAGTTATCGATCAACAAAAACATTTCATTTTTGGAAATATCAAATGATATTGTTCCTTTTAAAGCAGCGCTAGTTTTCATTTCAGTTGATTATTTTTCACAAATTAACAGCGAAGAAAAAAATATCTCGAAATTATCAAACAGAGAAAAGGACGCATCTGATTTGTGCTTTGTGTATATTTTCTGGTTGTTATTGGCAACAGTCACATATTGTACAATTGTTCGGTGTGCTATCGATTTTTTTGCTTGTCAATAATTATCATTAAGATAGTAGCCATAGTCCTATTCTTCCATATGGTATATTCGTCCGTAGTTGTATTAGAAATATCTGCCAACCAGTTGGGCGCAACTTTATTCTTAGGACAAGTTGAGGTTGCAAGAGAAGTCTACATATGTAGATTATTGTGGTAGTTGATATTGGAGACGAAGCAGATAGTGCAGACTTAGGACCTTTAGGGAATGGACGTTCTAGGGGTAGGGCTATTAGCAATTATTAAACACTTAAATGCGATTATTATCAATAGCTCTAATGCATAGATTCGATCTTTAATTTGTTTATGTAGTCACAGGCAAGTTCGGATTTGTATATGGGAGTGGTGCAAGGGGTTGATAGAAGTGAATAATTTTTAATTGATCGCTTCAATTATGTTTACAACTCTTTGTGCTGATATTAGTTTTATAGATGAAGTGTTTCAGAGTAGTAGATCACCGACTGTAGAATAATGGTTTGGTGAATGTTTTCACAGTGCATTTTGAATTGAAAGAAAATATATCCGGAGTCCATACTGTTACGCTTTATTATTCGTGACGTTTCGGTCTCTGCTGAGATCAAACTCTGTTTGATAAAGGTCTCAGCAGAGACCTAAAGTCACGAATAATAAAGCGTAAGAGTGTGGAATCCGGAAATTTTGTCTTTCTTTCTTTAAATCGTAATACATGTATATATATCCTGTGGGATGTGGGCTGAAGAATACACCCACAGCCAGTACTGCTTGGACACTCAGTGGATCCTGGATTTATCACCCGTGATCTTAAAATCTAACTGATACGAGAAACGGATACAGCGATTCGTATATGGAGGGATTCAACGATGATCTTAAGGGCATTGGGAAACGGACTATAATAGGCATTTGGAACGTTTGAACATTGTACGTTGGTCCTGAGTGTGTGCCAAAAACCGCGTACCGATGGATAGGATTATCGTTGTCAGACTCAGGACCATGCAGTGCTACGCACCAACTAATGCCGCAACACCTAATGGCAGAGAGCGTTTTTATTGCCAACTGAGTGCCACCTTCGAGCATGTTCCAAGAGGTGATGTTCTTATCATCTCAGTAGGTATGAGCGCCCCGTTAAGCTCTGACAGTTTTGGAATGGGGAGGTATGGTAACCCTTGGGTCCACTCGTCACGACCTTGAATTAAAGGACCCGAAAACGACAAATTATACGTGGAGTTTTGCATTACTCGGGAAATGGTCATCGCAGGGACCCTTTTTCTACACAAGAGTTACCATAAAACATTATGGGTTTCCCCTAATGGAGTAACTTAGAACCAAACCGACTATTTGGCCATGGCCGATAGAAAAGATGTCCCTCGATCTGCTAGTGAATCGTGGAGCTGAAGTTGGGAGCGATCACCATTTGATGGTTACCTGCTGAGATTGTGCACAGCAGCTGTCGGACTGCCAGAAATCTTCAAGCTTAATGTGTTTACTCCAAGTTTACCCACATTCATCTCAATAAAAAAAACGCGAGAAGGTATACCATTATTCGGTGCGAAAAATTATCCACAATGGGTGGATATGAAATGCGTGCACTGGACGCCAAGTCAATCAATCAAATTCCTGTTAAGACCCCCTATAGGGGCATAGGACAGAAACAACTCTCTTCCACAAGGCGCGATCCTGAGCATCGGCTTTAAGCCGTTGCTAGGACTTGTTTATTCCTCTGGCCTTCCTGAGCCTGACGACGGTAATCCTATCCGAGATTGGTTCCCAGCTAATGAGACTGTTTCTCGCTCTCGGCGTAAGGACGAACGCCACGCCATTTCTGGCTTCACTTTCAGGGCCAATGTACAGAATAGTGTTTCCGCTAGGGGTTCGTTCTTCTCCTGATCCTGTCCACCTGACCTCGCTCAAGCCCAAGATTTGGATGTTATAGTGCTCCATTTCACGGTCGATCACCGATTGGCGGTGCAAGGACCGAGTAACCCCAGCTCTTCCCCCGTCATTCAATGTTCGAACGTTCCAGAAGCCAATCATAGTCCGTTTTCGAATGCCAAAAGTCGTTACCGTAGAATTAGTCCGTATCCGAGGCGCTGTATCCGTTTCTCATATCATTTAGATCTTAAGATCACGGGTGATAAGCCCATGATCCAGTAAGTGTCCATTTGCCATTTTTAGGGCAAGCAGGACTGGATGTGGGTGAATTCTACAGCCCCCATCCCACGGGGGGATAGTTAGGTCCGTGGAGTCGCTAGCCTCCAAAGATAGTTGCAGGAATTAGTAAAACCTCATCCTACAACTACCCCCTTGCGGGCCACGCCAAGTGGAAGTTTCTAATAAGTTCTGAAGAATCTGTGAGATATGAGCAAAGTGGTGAGAAACCCTGGATGTCGCAAGACACATGGGACAAGGTTGGCGAACGGCAAAAAGCCTAATTGGCCATCATCTCTGAACCTGATGTCAAGCAAAGAACTCCCGAGTTGAGACGGAACTACCGCGTTTCTCATATATATCTCAAGAAAGCTGCTAAACGCGACAAGAGAAAGGCCATTGAACAATCTGCGGCTTAGCTCGGGGATATGGGTTCGCTATTCAAATTTATGAAACAGTTGACGAACAGAAATTTCATGGCCAACCAACTGATGAGAGATGTCGACGGATCTCTCCTTAATATGAGTGAACAGCAGTTGCGGCGATGGAAGGAATACTTCTTTGAATAAACATCTTTTCATAAGAAGATATTCCAGAAACAGATCAATTGCCAAACATCCATTCACAACTGAATTGAAGGAGGGCGTCATTGTGGAGGCCTCCAAGAAGAGGACTTTTGAGATTTTGGCAATTGTATGGTGTTCTATGAGTCTTATTTAATTTTGAATCAAAAATTATAGCTAAGGGTTTTCTCAATACGATTAGTGATATTGAAGAGAGCACTCTCCAAGTTTATCAGCCTCGATTTCGTAAAGGGTCGCCTTGTACAGACCCTACGGATAATATTGAAGAAATCCGCCGAAATGTCAAAAGGATTACTGATCTGTCTTGATATTTAAAAGAAAAAATCAGTTCAAAAAGTTAAGTAGAACTAAAAAAACATCGCAGGACTACGATATAATCATGGGATACTCTAGAACTCTAGATGGAAGAGACATTTTTGTGATTTCGAGAAATATTGTATTGGGAGTGATAGAAGGGGTGAGGGCATTGAACTAATTTTTTCACATCATGCTAGAGTTGCTACAAAATTTAAGCTTCAAAAATTTAATAAATACTGAGAAAATTAGTGTATGGGACTTAGTGTAATTGTGCAGTTTCTATGGGTGGGGATAGAAGGAGTGGGGAGTTCGTACTGACTTTTTCAGATACAACTTCAAGCATAATTGACATGTTTTAAATTACAGATCAGTAGCATTCACACTTAACAAGAAAATCGAAATTTAGTAAAGTTGTGAAATTGTGTTATATTGTATGGGAGGGGTTAGAAGGAGTAAAGCTAATCGTTTAATATTCTTCGGTTTTACTAACAATTCTAAATAAATATTTAGTGCACAATTTCATGCATACTGAGTAAATTGGTTTAAAGTATTTCATGAGAAAGTGTAGTTTGTGTTGGAGGTGGTGGAAGGAGTAGAGGGGTTCGAAAAAATGTTATACCGTAGTCATCATAAAAGTAATATATTCCAAATTAAATATTAATAGCTTTCATACTTTTTGAGAGAATCCACTTATTGTCGAATTTCGAAATTGTGTCATTTTGTATGGGAGTGAGTAGAAGTGGTAGACTAATTTGGCCCGTTCACGAACTTCACCTTACTTTTTCCTCAAAAACGATTTGTTCAAAATTTGAACGTTCTAGCTCAACGCGTTCTCGGGCTAAAGAGCGAACGGACGGACTTCCGGTTTTAAGATTTTTGAGTGATAATTTTAACTTCTGTGTCCATTTTTTTCTCCGTGCCATATTTCTTAGCGTTATAAACCGGGTAGCAAATTTATAATACTTCTAGATTTCATCTAAAGTATAGAAAGGTATCGTCTTGCAAAAAATTTCAAGAGTCAAATTTTTTTTGCATACCTATATATACTGCTCAGAAATTTTCTAAAACGAAAAAGAAAATGTGCAGAATCGAATCAGATTCAGATGATCTTTGTTGAGGCTTTATATTAGATTTACAATTATTTACATTAATTTTTTTGTGGACATTCATTAAGATGTTGACTAGATTATTAAGTCTAAATAAAAATATGCCCTTCGTATTAATAAGTTTCCTGTTTTAAATGTATTACTATAATGGTTTTAAGCTTTTGTTTCGAGAAGATATCATTTTGAACTTGATTTTAGTTTAAAAATTTAAATTACTATTTCGAAAGGATGCCCTTGTAATGATATGAGCTTTGGTAAATGTATATTGTAAATGTTTTGACCACTTGATTCGAAAGGATTCCCATCTTGCGCAAAAGCCATAGAGAAATCAAACAGCCATAGAGAAATCAAACAGGCCTACATCAATCCAATGTAATACCTAACTCGTTTGGAACATTCCTCGACCTGGTGTTCTGTTCGGATGTGAGTCACCTAACTATCAACAGATGCAACTCGCCTTTGCTTCCAGAATCAGCACGCCATCCTGCGTTCCACGTGATTTTTTCTTCAAATACTGCTGCTGATAATGTTAAGAATTTGAACACTGATATTTCTCATCGATTTAACTTTAACAAAGCTGACTTTGTTGCCTTGAATGAAGATATCTCGAAATGTGATTGGTCGGGCGTACTTAACGAATCAGACATTGATACTGCTGTTAATAATTTCTACAATATCCTCTCCGGTTGCTTCACTAGGTGCGTGCCGGTTACGAGTAATAGTTCACCTAAAAGATTGCCATGGTTTGACGACGATTTAATTAATCTGAAAAATTTGAAAACTAAAGCATGGAAGAGGTACTGTCTCTCAAGGAATGAATCTGACTATAGGTGCTACTCCGAGCTACGCGATTTATTTACTAATAAGTCAAAATTGGCCTATCAGTGCTATCTGCTCGATATGAAGAAGTCTATTAAAGATAAGCCTAATCTGTTTTGGAATTTTGTGAACTCTAAGAGGCGCACAGATGGTTTCCCTGCGACTCTGTCTTTTGATGGTGAAGTTAGTGATGACCCTAAAAGGATTAGCAACTTTTTTGGCGATCACTTTCGGGCTGCTTTTGATGCCCGGAACTGTGGTATTGACTTTAATAATTTTCAATACTTTACAAAATTTCCCTCTACTACACTGGAGATGAAGGATCTTCTTATTGATGAACCCACTATATCAAAGTTTATCACGAACATCACTGAGAGTTTTAATAGTGGTCCAGATGGAATTCCATCTGTTGTACTTAAAAGGTGCTCTTCTGCACTTCTCCAATTAGGTCCCTATTTAATTCATCTCTTCGTTGTGGGGTATTCCCTAGTTTGTGGAAATACTCAACAATAACTCCTGTATTTAAGAAAGGTAAACGGAACGACGTATGCAATTAGCGGCCAATAGCCAAGCTGTCTTGTGTTCCAAAATTATTCGAAGCAATTGTTTG
Source organism: Chorisops tibialis (assembly GCA_963669355.1). Classification (NCBI taxonomy): domain Eukaryota; kingdom Metazoa; phylum Arthropoda; class Insecta; order Diptera; family Stratiomyidae; genus Chorisops; species Chorisops tibialis. Next base: position 272,529,037 of record OY770262.1, read on the forward strand.
TGACGCAATGTACTTTCATTGCAAATCAATAATAAGCCCAACCCAACACGGGTTCATCAAAGGTAGATTCAGAACAACAAATTTACTAGAATTTTCGAATTTTGCCATCCCAGCGATTGAAGCAGGCAAACAAGTTGACTGCATATATACAGATTTTAGCAAAGCATTTGATAAGATTAATCACAAAATACTGATTCACAAGCTTTGCATACTTGGATTTCCTACTATTTTTACTAATTGGATAAAATCCTATCTTTCTAGTCGCACCCAACAGGTGAAATTTCGAGATGCTTTTTCATCGGTTATTCCAAATAATTCTGGTGTACCTCAGGGTAGCCATCTCGGCCCACTCCTGTTTATTTTATTTATTAATGACGCGAGTTCGGTAATCTCTAACTCTAATGTTCTTTTATATGCTGACGATGCAAAAATATTTCGTACTATCACCTGTACGAATGATAGTTTACTGTTGCAAAATGACTTAAAGCTATTTTTTGACTGGTGTACCCTAAAATGTATGCCTTTAAACATTGGAAAGTGCACCACTGCATCTTTTTCTAGGAAAAAGGATCCAATTGAATTTGTGTATGTTTTAGAGGAAATTGCTTTGCAAAAATTAAGCATAGTTCGCGATTTAGGCGTACTTTTTAATGATAAATTCACCTTCGACGACCATGTTGACTGTATTGTTATCAAGGCTAACTCCATTTGGGGCTTCATAAAACGATGGTCTAAGGACTTTAATGACCCTTACATCACAAAGACACTTTACTGTACTTTTGTGCGATCAATTCTCGAATAGGCCTGCCCGGTGTGGACTCCTTATTATGTTATTCATAAGAATAGAATTGAGTCCGTGCACCGAAGATTTTTGAGATTTGCTCTTAAGGGACTTCCCTGGTCAGACCCAATATGTCTCCCCCCTTACCAAGAACGACTTCAACTGCTTTCGTTGGATTCACTCGAAGACAGGCGATCTGTTCTTGGTACTGCAGTCGCAGTCAAATTAATTTCAGGCGAAATTGACTCCCCCATCTTGTTTGGAGCTCTCTCCTTCAAAATTCCTTACCGTTCCTTGAGAGACTACGTACTCCTCGACATTCGTTTCCATCGAACTAATTACGGCCAGCACGAACCGATAACCTCTATTTCACGGGCTTTTAACGCTAATTATAGCAACATTGATTTCAATCTAAATATTGCTCAGATAAAGTCAGCTTTGTTAAAAAATAAGTAATGTTGTAATTAATTTTTTGTAAGTAATCATATGTTGATGAAGTGATAAATTACAAAATAAAATAAAAAATAAAATAAATCCGGTTGATTACATTTTGAATATAAAAGATATTTTTCTGAGTGTGACCTCCTTTAGGCTCTTCTTTACCTGTCTTCTTCTTTGTTGTTTTTTTGCTAAATTTAACACTTTTAAAGTTTGAATGTGCTCTTTTGGCTAGTCTGAAACGCTCTTACATTAGTTAGCAAAGTTTTGTAATTTTATTCGCGCTAATGAATCAACTGCGTACTTCATTGAATTTATTAATTTTACATTAAAACAGGGATACTTCTGCTTTCACGAATGTAAAAATGTGAAAGACTAGCCGAAAGTATATGAATTTGAACATAAGAAGTGAAACATTCAAGAAGACCGGTATAGAAGAGCCTAATAGCCTTGACTTATTATACATTGATAAGCATCAATACTTGTATTCTAAAATTTCAACAATTTCCCACCTTCACTTCACACAATACGATACTTTTTTTGTATAATTTATCCATAACAAATCATGTTCCTTTCATTCAAAAGAAAAAAAAAATGCTGTAGATAAAATGATTGATTTAAAACTTGGTAAATTCATTTCTGTCTCCAATCTAATAACAATTATTTTGACAAATTCTAATTTGCTCGTATCACATTACATCCCCAATGAATAGATACAAGAAGAAAGAGATGCAATAAATTTAATTTCTAATGGCTATTATGTGTATTTTCATAAGACAACACTATGAAACAAATCTGCATAAATCACAGTAGAATAATTCACAAATCGATTAGCACATTTTTGAATTTATTGTGCTAATCGTAAACTCGTATTACATACCAGATTTTACAAGGTGTTTCGTGATCATAATTTAGGAATGGTTCTCACAAGATTATTATTATGATGGGTTGGATTTGCTAAGACCCAAGCATGCCTGATCGACAGCTTACAGTTAAGCTCAACGAGGCACCCTGTGTCATACAGTTCTTCATTGCTAACTATGACTTCAGATAACTAATGACATCCATATTAATGGCCCGAATAAGGCCTCATGCTGCGTTCGAAATTTAATCAAATTTCTGTAATCCAGTTCAAATCAGATTAGAACTTTTAAGTCTGAGAATTTTCTTAAATTTCGATAACTCCTCTCGTAAATTTCACTATGCTTAACAAAGGAATCAATTAGAAGAAGATTCAGAAATTATTAGATCAGTTACTAAAGAATTCTGATCATTGATCGAACGCGCAGAACTTAATAAATTTATTAGTCTTTCACGTTCTGTATTGTATCATATTATAAATATCTAAACTCAACCATTAATTACCTAGTTATCTTTTCTTCATGATCATTTCCATAAAGCAGATTCAGGTGAGAACTTTATGGGCTTTCAACTGATTTCGAGGTGATAGGACGAACTTTCAAACTTCAGCTTTTTCTTTTGCTTGACTTTTTTGTGTGTGATTCTAAAACGGAGACGACAGAGCGTCTAAAATAAAATAAAATTTGTCAGTTTAATTGCCCTTTTAATGCGGTCGTAATAAAATTTAATGTTTTAGGCTTTTGATGTTTTACGAGTTTCTATTATATGTGGGAAATATTGTATCATCACTATGCCAGTGAAAGGAGCTAGCTATTAATTACGAGCAATAAAGATAGTATAGCTTATACAACTTTCGTAAATTAAAACCTTAAAGCTTGAGAAATTCAATTTGATCGCAAAATTAGTTTAAGTATAAAATTAAAAAGTATTCTAATCATAAGGAGAACGTCCTTCGATGTATTATCTTGCATGAAGATAACACGACCTAAATATACGTATTCGTCAAGGTATTCGATTGGGGGTCAACTTGCAAAATTTGTTTTTTAACCATTTTATTTTTCAAATCAAGAGACTACGTTGACTTATTACCGAGATATCAATAGGTGAAGGTTTCCTTAAATTAAAGTGTGATCTTCTCGTCGGAGTATACGAGTATTGAATAGACAAAACGCTACTCATATAACCTCCTTCGATAAGTACCATCAATTCAAATCAAAATTGTAACTGATTCGGTGCAGCTGTTTTAAATTACATTGTCAAATATCATAATTTCACCTAAAATAAACTTTGATAACGTTTATTGGAAAACAATTTCATAAAAAATCGAAATAGATCAAAATTTAATACTTGGGAATATGTTAGAGTTCGGAAAAAAATTTTTAAAATTTGAAATCCCAGCAGAGAACCTATTGAAATACGAAGCTCACTTATTTTATATGATAGAAAGGAAAGCTAATTTTGAAATTCCCCCATCTTTTTTTAACCAATGTGAAACCTATTTAAGTCGAAAAGAACATTAAGCATTTTTTGATAAACGTAAGTTGAAAATAATGCCAATCATAGAGGTTCATCCCAGTACTGTACGGGAAAGATAAAGTTTTGTAGGATGTAGGACAGGCGTTTTGTATATTTCGTAATGAGTAAGAAATTCTTGAACGCATTTCAGATTTTTCTAAATATTCAGAAAGCAAGATCTATGGTATAATTGATGATTATTAGAAATAAAAAGGTTAGTAGAAATGAAGTTTTCACTGTATAAGTGATGAAAAACATTTTTGAAACTTTATTTTGGAATTTTATGAAATACTAATTTCTAATTTTCACAAGCAAAATTACTCCATATTACTTTATGGTAAAATCAGTTTAAGAGAAATGTTCTCAAATATATAAGCACTACAGATTAGTTATTTTATAACTAATGTACATTTAGGATTTATATTATCTTTTTATACGAATTTATTTTATATTAATACAACTAAAGTTTGATAAAAATGAACTATGTGAAAAATCGGTAAATTATTAATTTTTCTTTCCTGTAATGCAAAAAGTTTATAACACTTTTTAACGACGCCACTGCTCACACATACATATAAATTTCTCTGCTTATGAATTCCATTTTTGCTTAATTTTTCTCGACGATTTTCAGTTCATTATATTCTTCTGGGTTAAAAGAATTTCTATAATCAGGCTAGACCCTTAGTTGAAATATTTGAATAGACCCATAATGTGCTGCAGTGAAAGAGGAAGTAAAACCAACCAAATTGTGCAATCGAATCTATTATATGTTGAACCATTAGCTTGGTATCATCAATAGTGTAGAAATTTCAAAATCAAGCGATTTTTATTTTATTTCATTTTTCATTTTATCAAAATTTGAACAGGGCAGGGCAAACCCCTATTTGGCCATTTACCATAATACCACAACACTTTAACCTACGAATATGAAATTTTGATAACATCTTTTGAACACTACAACTGTTATACTCTAGATGAAATCTGAGAGTATTAGGAGTTTGCCACAAAGTTTGTAATGCTAAAAAATAGGGCTAGGAGGAAAAAATGAATAGTGCAGAAGTTCATATTATCACTCAAAAATCTCAAAACCAGATGTCCGTCCGTGTGCTATCTAGCTCGACCCGCATACCCTAAAATTGTACGGACTTCCAAAAAAATCATAAGGAGAATACCTTACTTCGATCCACTGTCAGTTCGGTACAATCACTTACCCAAAAACTCGCTAAGACTCTCGCGATTGAGCTACGCGCAGTAGTAGGAAACACATAGCACTCAGTTAAGAATTCCGCTCATCTAGTAGAGATACTTCAGGAAATCAACTTGGAACCAATGGACATTTTAGTCAGCCTAGACTTGGAGTCACCGTTTACCAACATCCCGATTAAGGACACTAGCCTTCCAACGTATACTGCGCTAAATTCCTCTTTAGAACAAATTCACATTCGTCCGCGTAACGTTCTTAAGATTAAAGATGCTCTTAAGATTATAGATAATAACAAATCGTCCGGCCCAGACGGAATATCTGCTCTTGTCCTAAAAAATTGATGCGTTTCTCTTGCTAAACCTCTATGCAAAATTTTACCTTCCCTCCTTATATCCTCCACTATCCCATCTTTACGGAAGCTTGCAAATTTTCAGCCAGTCCGAAAAAAAGGAGAACGCATCAATCCCGCTAATTATCACCCAATAGCAAAAAGCTCACTTCTGTCGAAAATATGGAAACAATCATCAACAATAGAGTAATAGAATGTCTCAACATCAATGATATTATTGACGATAAACAGTATGGATTCCGCAGAAAACGTTCGCCAGGAATCCTTTTAACCACCCTCACTGAACGTCGGAATAACAGCATTCACCAGTTTGGTGAATCTTGTATTATCGCTCGCGATATTTCCAACACTTTTGGCAGAGTATGTCACAGCAGCCTTTTAATCAAACTTAAAGCTATTAGTTTGGGCGACTACCTTATTTCATGGATTGAAAGTTTTTTGGCCAATCGTGGAATACCTGTCGTATTGGATGGAGTGGTTTCCACTTCTTATAAAATTAACGCTGGTATCACTCAGGGTTCGATTCTTTCTCCCACCCTTTTCCTAATATTTATATACATTTTCTTAATATTTATATATACATAGCTTCGCTGATGACAGCACATAAGACTTCTCCTATCAGTTCAACACTGCGTCCTTAGCCCGATGTACTGACGTAGTAGAACAACGTAGGTATATGGTTCAATCATTTAATGACGACTTGTCTAAAAATTTTAGTTGGGGCAATAAGAATCAAGTCGAATTTAATGGTTCGAAAACCTAGTGCTGCCTTGTGTCCCACAAACGTGGCTCTAACCTTGATCCCATCACCTTTGGAGGCTAGCCATTAACGAACTCTTCAAGTGTTAAGATGTTAGGTACTCAAATCACAGATAACTTATCTTGGAACGATCATATATATAACATCGCTAAGGAAGTATCTAAATGTTTGGATTACCTAAAACGTTGTAAAAACTCCTTCATCGCTTCTGGGTTACTGACAATTTATAAGGCCTATATTAGACCACGTCTAAAATTTAATTCCCACCTATGGGCGGGAGCTACGAAAACTTCTCTCTCCTATCTGGATAGTATCCAGTCTCGGATCATTAAAATTATAGGAGATTCTAATATCACTTCATCGCCCGATTCCCTCGAGCATAGATGAATTGTAAGCTTCCTAACCCTTTTGGATCGCTACTACAATGGAGATTGTTCGGACAAAATTTCTAATCTCTTATTTTCACGTATGCCTTTACCCCGTAATAATCAAGCTGCTTCACGCGGTCATAAGTATTCTCTCAACCCTATCTTCGACCGCACTGTCAAATTTTGTGATTTGTTTTTAAACCGGACTGTTTGAATATAGAATTCGCTGCCCATCTCAGTATTCACGCATGACTACAACATTCAACAATTCAAAAGAAATATTCATAGCTACTTCCGTTTCTATCCCCATAATTCCCAAAAACCAATATCCTTCCTTCCTCACCGGAGCTGTGCTTCAATACAAAAGAGCAACCCCTCTAGTTCCGGTGTCACACAAAAAACCCAAGTTATCATGAGGAAACTCATCCCGGACAAGAGGTATGATTTAATAGAATTTCGTCTAAATAATACTTTCTTTTCAACTCTACAAACAAACGGAAGGAGCGGCAATGGGATCTCCAATATCACCAGTGGTAGCTGAAATTTTCATGGTGGGATTCAACATGGAAAAGAAGAACTCAACAAATTTTTAGCTCATCTGAACTCACATCAAGAGAAAATTAAGGTCACATTGGAAACGGAAAACAACGATAACTGCCATTCTTCGATGTACTAGTAGAAAGGAATATCACGTCGTTAAGCTTCGAGGTACATAGGAAAATTAAATTGGGCATTCACAGCAAATGGATACAAAGCTAGCGAAATAAATAATTATCGAAGCATCCGATGACAAAAGTACGAACAATATCCGTACCCAGAAACTTAACTAATTAACTTTAATTAATTAATTTAACCCGAAATTACTCTTTGCACACCCAATTAACCCCATTCCATATAAAATAATAGTTTTCTGTAAATGTCGATTAGCTTAATAAAGGTCTCAGCTGAGACCGAAACGTTACGAATAATAAAGCGTAACAGAATAGAATCCGGAAATCTTTTCTTTCAATTCTACTACAAACAAATTTACTCGGTACGTATAAAAATTATCGAGCTGAAATTGAGTACTAAATATTTAAGATCGCAAAAAAACCAACTGATTATCTTCACTCCTTCTACATCCTCCCATACAAAGTTACACATTTTCAGAACTTAACATAAAATCGATTTTCTTGAAAAGTATAAATGTTATTGGTCTGAAATTTGAGATATGTCAATTGCATAATCTTCATAGCTATTACTGATTACTGCTCCTTCTACCACCTCCTATGCAAACTACAAAATTTCACTAATTTTCTCAACACCTATCAAGTTTTTGAAGCTTAAATTCTGTATAAAACATTTTGCTAGCAACTTTATAATGATATTAAGAAATTAGTTCAATGCCATCACCCGTCCGTCCATCAGTCCCAGAGCGAAAGAAGACTGAGTGCGAAAACGGGCTATGTTACCCATATATCAAAAAATTTTTCGCATAAAAAATGCTTGCCAAATGAACGATTTTGATTGGTTCGCTCAAGGTTATACCTCCCAAAACTTTAAACAGCTGATTACTAAGCCATATTTTACACGTAGATTGTTCGCATATGTGATTTTTTTTTTGATTGCACGCATATTGGTGAGCTCAGTTCGAGAAGTTCTTTCCCGTTTGCCAACTGTTTTACGTATAATTAAACTGTGATCAGTCCGTCTGTCCATCCGTCAGTCCTTGTCCTCTCTAACTTGAGAGCGCGTTGAGCTAGAGAGCTCGAATTTTGTACTTGTCATTTTCGACAAAAAAGTAAGGTCAAGTTCGTGAACGGGCCAAATCACTCCACCCCTTCTACCCCCTCTCGTACAAAATTACACAATTTCGGAATTCGACAATTAACAGATTTACTCGAAAAGTATAAATGCTATTGATCTGAAATTTGAATGTAATACTTATATGATAATTTTTATTTACTGTATAAAGACTATTTGTGTCCTCCTTCCTTTCACCACTTCCCATACAAACTGCACTTTTTCATGAAATGCTCCAGACCAATTTAATTAGTGCGTATAAAATTTATCGAGCTGAAATTATACACCAAATATTTATTTAAAATTATTAGTAAAACCGAAAAAAATTAGACGATTAGCTTTCCCCATTCTACCCCCTCCCGTACAAAATGACATAATTTCGTATTTTGACAATAAACGTATTTGTTCGAAAAGTATGAATGCTATTGATCTGGAATTTTGTATATTACCTACTTTCATGGTGATTTCAATCTAGTGTATAAAATTTATTTGAGTCCTCCTCTCTCTTCCACCACCTATCATATGAACTACACTTTTTCATGAGATACTATAAACAAATTTCCTCAGAACGTATGAAATTGATCGAGCTGAAATCGTGCACTAAATATTTATTTAGAATGATTCTTCTTCTACAATGGCGCTACAGCCCAAATCGGACCTTGGTCTCAGATATTCAGGCTTCTTAACATTTTTCATTACTTATTGTGGAAGGGTTGTTAGACCTTCGCACAACGCTCTTTCTACGAATTTTTCATTTATATATATACTGGGTGTACCCAAGCAGGCAATGTGCCGGAATTATATATTGCGCCGACCGGGATTTGAACTCACGACCTTCGCATTACAAGACATCACCTACTAGGCTATACCCTAGTTTAGTATTAGTAAGACCAAAGAATGAGAAGATTAGTTTCACTCCTTCCTTACCCTCCCATACAGTCTGACACAATTTCAGAACTTCGCAAAAATAGATTTTCCTGAAAATTATGAATGCTACTGATATGCATATTATAACATAACAGAGCTACGATACTCTAGATAAAATAGAATTTTTTGTGATCCCAAAACATTTTGTATGGGGAGTGTTAGAAGGGATGATAGCATTGAACTAATTTTTTCCCCATCATGCTAAAATAGCTATAAAAATGTTTTGTACAAAATGCTTACTCCAAAAATTGAATGGGAACTGAGAAAATTAGTGATTTAGATTTAGTGAAAATGTGCAGTTTGTATGGGAGGTGGTAGAAAGAGTGGGGAGACTTTAGTGATTTTTTCAGAAATAACTAGAAATATTATAAAATTGACATACCTTAAATTTCAGACTAGTGCCTTTCACAATTTTCAAGAAAATCGATTTTTTGTGGAAGGAGAGGGAGGACGCAAATAATTTTTCTACTGTAGATTGAAATCATTACGAAAGTAATATATCCTAAAATTCAGACTAATAGCTTTTATACTTTTCGAGCAAATCCATTTATTGTCAAATTTCGAAATTGTGTCATTTTGTATGGGATGGGGTAGAAGGGGTGAAGCTAATCGTCTAATTTTTTTGGTCTTAGTAATAATTTTAAATAAATATTTGGTGCACAATTTCAGCCCGCTAAATTTTATACACACTAAGTAAATTGGTTTAGAGTAATTCATGACAAGTACAGTTTGTATGGGAGGTGGTAGAAGGAGGAGGAGGACACGCATAATTTTACTTTTTTTGTCAAAAACGACGTGTACAAAATTTGAACTATCTAGCTCAATGCGTTCTCAAGCTAGAGAGCGAACAGACGGACGGACGGACGGACGAACGGACGGAAGGACGGATATCCGGTTTTGAGATTTCTGAGTGATAATATTAACTTCTGTATCATTCATTTTTTTCTCCAAGCCTTATTTCTTAGCGTTACAAACCTTAGAGCAAATTTATAATACTCTCAGATTTCATCTAGGGTATAAACATGTCAAAAACATGATATTTTTAATTATTTCTGAAAAAGTCATTAAAAACTCGCCCCTCATTCTACCACCTCCCATACAAACTGCACAATTTCACAAAATCCAATACACTGATTTTCTTAGTACCTATTAAATTTTTGAATCCTAAATTTTGTATAAAACATTTTGATGGCAACTCTAGCGTGATGTGAAAAAATTAGTTTAATGTCGTCACCCCCTCCACCACTTCCCCTACTAAATTTTTGAAAATCAAAAAATTTCTCTTTCATCTAGAGTATCGCACGATCGGGTTCTACGCCCAATCGTAGTCCTGTTATGTTCATAATTTCAATAGTTATGCGGTTGTCTCCTCGGATCTTATCTGCTTTTTGTATGCTGATCAGTTTTTCAACATCAGCGTTGAGAATAATTGGGACTAAATGTTCTTTTTGCTTTCTCATACATACACACTTCGTGGAGTATCGCTACAACTAGTACACATAAGAAATTTCATTTTGTCACCTAAGCCGATTGTTCCCAAATTTGTCACTTAACACATGTGTGCACTGTGGTATCGAAATGAGAGCTATCGACATTAGAATTGAAACGAAACATTGTGATAAGAATTCAAATCCAAAATCATCCAAAACATTCCACACCCTCTACCACCTCCCATACGAATGCTACAATTTCAGAAAAACAATTCATAATTTCCTTGAAAATTTTGAAAGCTACAGACATTAAATTCAGCCCGAAACATTTGCACACTATTTTCGGATGAATTTGAGATGGCATATTTTACGGTATAGTAAACTCTTTTCAATTTCATTTAGAGTAATTCTGTTCTCCTTATTGTTGCCGTTTGCATTCTAACTTTACTATGGTTGGTTATGGTTTCTCTATGAACCGGAAAGTTGTAGTATAAACCAGAAAGGAGTAGTATAAACCTAGCATGTATGAGTATATTAAGAATGTATTTTCTCTTTTATAGGTAGTACAAATTTGAAGGAACTAAAAAGATTGCGATTTATAACGGAATATCCAACATTAAAGTTTCTTCTAACTTTTATTATCTACCACACGCACCTAATAAAATTTATAGCACAATTTTTCGCATATAACATCACTCAATTAGAGACTAATAACTCGAATCGTGAACTTGAAACTATAAAAAAAATGCTTAAGAAAAATTTCGCTGGAAACATAGGAGGTATTCACTAAACGACACGCTATCTTCATAAATTTAAATTGCACTAAACCGAAGCATTATTATCAAGACTCCCTTTAGTAATTGCTTGTTTACGCTATAAATTACACTTCAAATTAGATAGACCTCAACATCTAAAGTATTAAGACTCGACATTTCAGATACGTCTAGCTCAAAACATTTCATGCTGGGCATAAAAAACAAAATATCTCAGCAAGATGAAGATGATCAGGAAGAGGAAAAAATAACAACTTCAAGTCAAGTCTCAATGTCTCGTGGGTCCAACTGAAAAGTATCAAATTTGCTTGTCTAGTTCCGTGTATTCGAAATTCAAGGAAAATCCGCTGAGAGGAAAAAACCTACTTCCAGGATCACTAATTTCGGTTTTTTAAGTATCACTTGAATAGGTGTCGTAGATCGTGGTTTGAGGTGGGTTTTTTTCAGCTATTACACACTAAAGACGAAATTATCTCGATCTATTTCTGGTTGATCATTAATCAGTTTGTATTCGAATTACTCTTGGGAATTATTTAATTACTCGAGAGTATTTTGAAAATCGTAGAAGTAATTGCAATATGATACGAGTAGTGTACAAATGTAGGTCAGCTGTAACAAATATTTTTAATGCATAACTGTAATTTTGAAAGTAATAATCATTTAGTAAGAATGACAATTTAAACGGGTTTTATCCAATTTCAAATTAACTACATCACTGAATTTAAGATACGCTTTCGGAGCAATATATTCCCATACGCGATAATAATAATACTAAAAAATATCAAACTTAACTAAATTGGATGGATTTCTGAAAATGCCACAACTAAAAACTAATCACAAGACATTTATCTAAGGTAGGATCTTCATCTTACTACATATAGATGAAATAAATTTATCTCAAGACGATCGGACCGTTGGAATTCGAAGCATTTTCATCGCGTGGTAGGACGATCTTCGTTTCTTGTATTTGAGTCGCTCTTGGGATCAACGACACCTACACAATTTCCCATGCGTTTCCATATCCTGGTACTAATCCATAATGATCATTATTATTATTAGTCATTTAAGGCGATCATAATTCATCACCTTCCCTGATCTCTCTCTTCTCCGTTTTCCATTGTAATTTACCCACAAGACGTTTATAAAGTTTTTAAACAATAATTTTTAACATATAAATGATAAGGCATAAGATCGATGTAAACTGATCTTTTTACGATAATATTTTGAATTTCGACATTTTCATAAATTATGCATTTTATTGGTGGGAGAATTGTTTTTCTCTGAAGACGGTGTGTGGTTAATTTTCGAAGGTGTTAATCAGGTCATAGTGAAAAGATGCGATCAATGCTTATGATATGATGATCATTTTTTTTTCTCTCCTGAGTTTTTGTGTTTGGCTGCTTGAAAATTTAACGTTAGCTACTAATATTCTGATATCACGAACTATTTAGTATAACATTAATTCGATTTATTTATGACATCAACGAAAGGTTGCCACCATCGTCCAAAAAACATGAGCACAAATTTGTTCTCTTGAGATGACAACGATCGTTCGATCTTGTGTGTTGTGTTGTGTAGCAATGCCAATGGCAGGATCGCGCGCATAAGAGATAAAGATCATGTTAAACAACTTGTCTTACTTGCACCTTCTCCGATATTTATTGATTCTGGATAATTTGTTAACGTTTTGTTCGTTTGTTTGTTTGTTCGCTTACATTCGGTGTTATTTCGCCGAGTTGGTTATCAACGGACAGTTAAAAAAAATAAATAAAACATATCACATACGGATATGTGTAAAGCTCAAAGAGGACTAACATGTTTACTGTACAGGTATTTCAGTTGTTTTGCTTTCTTGCAATACCATTTTTCTTTGCTGCACATCTTTTTTGTATGGATTCGGGTACTCGAACTGGCGTTTAATTTGGAATTTTCGATAAAATAAGTTACAGATCTCCAATATTTTGTGACATAATTTTCTTAAGATTGAAATTAAAAAACGACATTACTAATCAGTAGAAATTACTTTCCAAACAAAGTCAACTCCTTGACTATATCAAAGCCATCAAACAGGACTGCTTCAACTTCAAATGCCAATGCCAAATTCAAACGGGAAACTAACAATCATTGAATGCAAATATCGTTGACTGGAACACTTGAAAATGTTCGGTGCTCTCTGGTTTGGAGCCTAAGACAACAAAATGCATCTGTAAATGACTCTTGAGGTTTCACGAGTAAAATAGCAGCTGCTGGATAAATATTTGAATGTTTGATATTCGGCGGGTTTATTGTTCTGTTAGGGAGTTAAGGATTTCCCTGTTATTTTGACTTTCGAAACTAAGTTCTTCGAATTGTTATTAAAAAAGTAATTTTGTCCGTCTTGTAAATAGTTATGTTAGAACAAGTATAACATATTTGTGAAACTCTTAAATCAAATAATAAGCGATTTATTTTCGAAAACATAGCGAGGAATGATGCCCAGCATCATGTCAAATTAAAAAAACCGGAGTTTAATTGGAAGTGAGGCCTAATTTCCAAATAAGCAATTGTGCTTCATAGTTAGTCATAGTTAGTTAGTTTCAATATTTTAGCTTTTTTGACAAGCATTGCGCAAAAATTGTCTGAGCATTAATGATTTTACTTTATTATTCTAATAATAAAGTATTGTGATCGACACAGAAAAAAAAAATGTGCTACCCTGAAATTTTGTTTTTTCGCGTTTCATGACTAAATTAGCCTAAAAATGCAAAAAAAAATCCGTCCCGCCGTAGATATGGACTCATATCTCCGAGACCGTTAAAGGTAGAATGTTGCGTTTTTCGGTGGATTGTTGATTGGAGGGTGTTAGGTGGAAGGGGGAGGCGGGTGAGGCGGGGGAGGCGGATGAGGCGGGTGAGGCGGGGGATGCGGGGGAGGCGGGGGAGGGAAAGAGTCAAAAACTACACTTGCTAATATCTCCACCACGAATGCGGATAAGAAGTTGAAAATCAGTAGAGATAGAGAGAGCATTATGGGACAAACTTAAAAAATAATTAAATTTTTTATCCATTGGCGTCCGAAAAGGGGGGCTAAGAACAAATTGTCGGCCGAATTTGTTTTTCAAATGATTATATCTTCGAAATTACTTATTGTAAGAAATTCATATTTTGAAACCATTAAGGTGACATATAGTTCCACCGGAATCAGCTTAGAGAGTGACTAATTATTATTAAGGGGAGAGTCAGGGGGGGGGCAAAGAAAAACACTTCAAAATTAATATCTCAGCTACCTCTTAAGCTATGTAATTGAGACTTGAAACATATATTAAGCTATACTAGAAAAATACGAAAAAAATATAACATGTTGAAATAATAGTAGTGGGGGGAAATGGGGAACATTTCAAAAATGGCGCACCTTTCAAAATTACAAATCGTTATATCTCAAAACTAAGTACAAACATCAAATCGAAAATTTGGCAGATTGTAGACCTGAATAGTCGCTAATTTTGGCCAAAATTTTAAGTTGGGAGGTGTAAGGGGAGGGAGGTGGTAAACAAGAATGTCGAAAATTTTGAGTGATTTTCTTAGGGCTCTGGTGAAGGATACAAAGTTTAAATTTTGCATGTGAATACATCTATTTGATATAAATAAAAAAATATTAATAACTTGTTCCATAATTGTTATAACCCGACCCCCCCTCTAACGTGCATAAGGTGTTTCATATGCATTGAAAAAAACACATAAACTGAAAATTTTTGAGTGAAATTTTAAGGTAGAAACTTGAAAATTTGGGAAATGCATTTAAAAAAAATTCCTAAATATACGAAATATTAACTGGTCGAAAACCTTTAAAACTTCTACCCCCTCCCATACAAAATTATTTTTTCGACCATTTTCAAGAAATCAATTATCACCTAAATATTAAAAGATATCAATTTCAAATTTTGCACGAAAACTTTTAAAATAGTTGAAACAAAATTGCGTCAAAAGTCTTGAAATCGCTTTTGCTCTGCTACCCCCTCCAATACAAAAGTATGATTTTGACCAACTTAAATAAATCAACAAATAACTAACAAATTAAAAGCTACGAACTTGGATTTTTGTACAAGTACCTTACAAGAGAAATGAAATAAAACTGCATCATAAGTTTTATGATTCCCTTACCCGCTCTACCCCCTCCCATACAAATGTTCGTTTTCGTGAATGTAAAATATACCGAATTTTATGAAAATTCTATGCAACTTCGTCTATGAAACACATTCTATACAGAGAATATTGGACGTGATTCATGCAATCAATTAAAAAGCTAATAACATCCCCCCACCCTTACTATTACCTCTCCTCCTCCCCTCATAAGAACCCAAAACTTGCAGAAACGAATGAAATATTGTTATATTGACAACAGCCCTGCCCAAGAAGTCACTTTCACTTAGTCTTCCCTAACCACTCTCTAAATATTGACTTTCCACTCATCCGCGATTTGTCTCAAGAATAATAAAGTTTCGTCCGACTTGTTGGCAGTTTATTTTATTACAATTAGCATAAACTAAAACAGTTTAAAATTTTGTGAATACTCTTAAATTCATTTATTTCTCAATAATAACAAAAACCCCTAGGATATAATCAAGGTTCACATATACTTGACCACCATGGGTGGGGAGAGAGTTTGAACAGCGGCAATACAAAGACAATTGCACCATCAGAAGAGCTCATTAATTTGGGATATTAGTAACTAAGATTTAAGATGTTTCATAGAAATGTTCTAATTTCCCAAAAAAATTCGAAGCAGATATCATTCAAGGCAATATCGTCCTCGTAGTCTTGCAAACCGCTCACATTATTACTGTACCATAGTAATGCTATTCTACAATTATTAGTCGGATGTCCACTACTATTCAGCTTTATTAGATCAATTTCGAACGAGCCTCTTGCAAATTTCAAGAAAAATCGTTCGGAAAGTCCGGTGGGGCCCAGGAAGTCCAGGATGATGTGTAAAGAAAACCAATTTAAACTATACATATATGTAATATCTCGACTATCTATCAAAATACGAAGTTATCATTCGGAGCATTTATTAATTTCTGCTATTAAAATATGGAAAAAAGAGTCGTATATATCAGTAGCGGGTGGAAATGGAGACATTTTCAAAATGGTGCAGTCAAGTGAGCAAAATTTCAAACCGTTTCATCTCAAAACCGAATACGGATGTTAAGTTGAAATTTCGTCAGATTTTTCTTTTTTTTACCGTCGAAAATAACTTAGGGGGTAGCTCCATTTATTGTTTTTTAGGAAACATGCTCGAAAGCGAAGTCTCACAACCGATGATATTTGCTGAGGCTTTTGTGAGAAGTATCATACCGTAGACCATTTTCTCCGCTATGCTTCCGAACAATTCGAAGATAAATTCTCGGAGCGTATTTCTTCGCTGAGCTGATTCGTCTCTGGTCCTTTGAACCGATGAAGCTCATTAGTTTCACTGGTAGAGCAGGCTGGGTAAATGACATAAAGGCCCACATGGTACAAATGGGTTCACTGGTGGCCTACGTACATTGGTGTCCAGCCCCTCCACAAACCTAACCTGACTTAGATCCATACATTTTGAATTTTGGCAACGCCACGAACCCGAGCTTTTCGATCAGTATCAAAGTTATTCACGGACTTAGACTGAAGTGGGTTGTACTCACGAAGACCAAAGATTTAAAACCTGGAACAACCGCGGAAGAGTGTAGGACCCCAAATCATATCGTATGGGTGGTATACAAAGAGATATACGAGGATCTGTTAGACTACAGGCATTTAGATCCGCAGAGTAAAATTGCTGAACTGGTAAAACGGAGAAACAGAGAAACAATGTATTGTATACCATACTACTGTGTCCAAAAACTAGTCGGAATTTTTCGATTTAAATTACGCGGGTAAATATTTTCTCTCAATATATTTTTTTTTAAGTTAGTACAACTGTTACTGACTTCCATGCCAAATTATATGTGAAAATATTCATTAGTGTTTGAGTTACGCTTGTTTTTGTGCGACACAAAAAGTGAATTTGGCGATTTTTACAGTGTCTGAAATTATTCAACAAAGAAGTGCGATCAAATTTTGTTTCCTGAATGGAATAAATGCTGCAGGAACGTTGAAAATGTTGGAGAAGGCTTACGAGCTCTACCAAAATCAACAACATATGATTGGTATAAATTGTTCAAAGAAGGTAGAGAACGCGTTGAAGACGAAGAGCGCCTTGGTCGACCATCGACCTCAACTGACGATGCTCACATCCAAAAAGTAAAAGAATTAGTGCTTGAAAACCGTCGATTAACTATAAGAGACATTGCTGATGAAATTGGCGTATCAAAAGGATCAATTAATTCCATTTTGAAAGATGTTTTGGGCGGATTTATGGAAAGACAACTCTTGGTAATGCGCCATCTCACACTGCACTGATTCTTCGTGACTTTTTCGCCAAAAATGCAACCAATATCGTTCCGCAACCACCTTATTCACCTGATTTGGCTCCGTGTAACTTCTGGCTATTTCCAAAATTCAAAAGACCACTCCGAGGAAACCGTTTTGAGTCGATTGAAGACATTCAACGAGGATCGGCGCGCGCTCTGAAGGCTATACCGGAAGAAGACTTTTTGGCATGCTTCGAGGACTGGAAAAAGCGGTGGCATAAGTATATTATATCGAGAGGAGACTATTTTGAAGGGGACGAAATTGATTTGAAAGAATAAACAAAGATTTTTTGATTTATAAAAGAATTCCGACTACTTTTTGGACACAGTGGTATATCAGCGAAGAAGCACACTAATGATGAAAGTAGTGAACCAAAGGGAGCGAAATGCCAGGCATAGTAACGAATTAAGGGGAGCGAAATTTGAGGTTCTAGTTTTTAAGTAGTTGATTCGCGGAAAGTAGTAGCGGACGAAATACGAAATACGCCTTCCAGTGCAAACCTGGGGTAGGTTCTAGAAGAAGTAAGTTGAAAGATGTGAAACTTAAGGTAAACGGATAGACTAAATGATGACTGGTAGAACATAGGAAATGCGGAAGAAAGTAGTCGGAATAGAATTTTGGGACGAAATGATGCGATATTAGCTGTGTTTTATTGCGGACGAGAGTAGAGCAGGTTAAAATACTCCTCAAAAAAACGATCCAGAGTAGAAGTTCAGTTCTAGAGTATTGAACCGGTAAGTTGTTGCACCTGGAAACAATTTGACAAGTTTACTTCGAATTGCCAGTTGTGAATTATAACAGGTAATTTCTATAAAATATTGTGAATTTTCGGCGATAATTCAAAACTTTTCCTTACAGATCCAATTATGAGTGCAAATAGGAAAATGTTTTTTGGAACTATTAGAATCAAGTGATGCGAGGGTTTCGCCTCGGCCACAATAACGACGAGATCTATAAAAAAAATCGAATTATTCACCTAATAAAAATTGAAATCGTTACTTTATCTTTTTGTTTGGATTGATTTCCATTTTTCACAAAAGAAAAAAATGTCTTACTGCGTATCTTCGAGAAATAACTCAGGTTATGAAATTACGTTATTTTGTTAGAAATGTCAAAGTTCATTGCTACCAACGGCTGGGAAATGAAGGTCCCAAGTTCTAAAAACGTCTGAGCCATCTATTAATGAACACAGGAACTATTTATCCAGAGTAGATTAGGTACCCCAGTGGTCTAACTGGGGTAGCTAACCTACTCTGGATAGATGATTTGTTGTTGCTTTCAATGTAGTTACGCTAATCTGCTCTGGATACAGCCGCAAAAAAACACAGCTATTGATGTTTTTTTAAACCTCATTGATTTTTTTGCGTAGATAACGATAAACATTTTGCCGTCAATTGGGAAGTGGGGAGAGGGCTCGAAAAATAGCTAAATCAGTAAATATTTGCCTGTCTTAGAGTTTTTTTTAGATTTGTGGCGTTCCACTAAACTAAATTAAAAAACTGAAAATGAGGTTCGATTTTAGATATTTAGACCTTTAGTTTTAGTGGTATATAGTTAAATTTGTTTTATCCAAATCTGAGATTTAGACTGTATCGTCAATATTACTTTTTAGGCTGCCAAGTAAAATTCCCACATAGTTATAACTTAGAGGAACATGGTAGATATATGGAAAAGAGTTATGAGCGATCAATTCGAAATATGCTGCACCTTCAGACGTTAAAGTAGTGACTCGAAGGGATAAAAATCGGATGCAAAAACTGATGGCATGAATCGAACATCTGCTGGATATACTGAATTAGAGAATGGGTTGATACGGAATAAGGCGGACAAATCAGAACAACCATGGATGAAATCTATTAGGAGTACTCATAGTGATTGATAAAGGTTATGTGCAGATGATGAGTGGAGATTCTTGGGACTTGTTCCTCGTTTCTGGGCGTGGAGTTGCGTTATACAACCGACCGCCACGACCCACAGATTGGCAGAGATATTAGATAGGTCTCTCATCCACTAGTATGAATCAATCAATCTCCTGTTAACACATAGGACACAAACAGTTCTCTTTAACGGCGCAATCCTAAGCATCGGACTTTAGTTATCGCCAGGACTTTTTTATTCCTCCGGCCATCTCCTCAACTGCTCGCCGCTCGAAGGGTTATGAGCTAGCAAAAGACGTCATCGTAATCAAGGAGACTTAAGATGTTGAATAGTACCCAACAAGGACTTTTAGCTTCCCCGCCTTCTGTAGTATACTGTATTCATCAGGCAATACTTTAATATACATAAAAAGAACTATTAGCGATTGTATTTTCATGTGTTAAATACCATAAATTATAATAATACTTGAGAGGAAAATTATTATTGTCACAGACCACAAACCCCTTCTTGAAATTATGAATAAAGAAATTGGTCAAATTCCGTCTACAAGACTGCAACGTACGAAATTAAAGTTAACAAACTGCAATATAGAAATACAATATCAGTCAGGAAAAGAGATGTTCATAGCTGATTTACTGTCGCGAAATTTTATAGAGGGCGGATTGAAATCGGAAATAGAAGACCCAGATGAAGTTATTCATAGTATAAATATGAGTGATGAAAAGAAAATTAAATTTCAGGTAGAAACAGATAAAGACCCTACACTAAGTACGTTTAAGAGAATTTTAAAGAAAGATTGGCCTAAAATAATTCACTCGATGCCAATCTTAGATATTATTGGAAATTTAAAAATGATCTTTATTTAGATGATAATTTAATCTTTATGGGTGAGAGGTTTTAGAACCAACGCAGCTAAGATGGAATGTTAGAATTGCTTCATTTATCCCATTTGGATATTGAAAAAACGAAAAGTAGAGCTCGAGTTCTCTATCTTTTGGACAGGTTTTAATTAAAATATAGAAAAAATGATAGCCAAATGCCCAATTTGTCAAAAGTATAGAACTAAAAATAGTAACGAAATGATGGTTCATTACTATTTTTAGTTCTCATAGTATACCTGATATGCCATATAGCAAAATTGCAATGGATATAATGGGAGGTAGGTCGTACTTGATAGTTGTAGATTATTATTCAAAATATTTTGACGTTCTTATGTATGTTGAATCGAAAAATAGCAAACGAAATTATCATGCACTTAAAAAGATTGTTTTCAGTATATGGAATCCCAAGGGTAATAGTAGCTGATAATATGCCATTTGGAGCGGAAGCTTTCCGTCAATTTGGATACCAGTTAGATATTGGGATGTTAACAACTTCTCCTCAGTATCTCCAGTCAAATAGGCTAACAGAAAAATATGTCAACATAGCAAAAACTCTTATGAAAAAACGGATGAATAGAGGAACAGAAATTTGGAAAACTCTGTTAGAATATCGTAACACTCCTATTAAAGGGGCTAAACAATCACCCGCAGAGTTAATATTTGGTAGAAAAACAAGAACGCCCCTACCTATAAAAAATAATTATTTCAAAATAAAATTTAATGAGGAAATCAAACCGATTTTAGATACAAATAGGGGCAGGAATAAGTATTATTTTGATAGAGGCACGAGATTAGGAAATGAGATCACTGAGAATGAACTTGTTTGATATAGGAGAGAAAAGGAGTGGATGAAAGCTCAAGTTTTAACAAAAGACACATCTCCAAGGTCATATTAGATAAGGTTACCGATTGGTTCGTGTGTATGGCGAAACTTAAGTGTATTGCGTAAAAGAGTAACTTAATAACATAATATCAATGACAAGGGCATTTGCCAGTGCGAGTTGATTTTCAAAAATGCATTTATTCGGTTTGCATTGCAACTAGTAAAGCTAAAAGAAACAATTTACGTTATATTTAATTTTATTGCAATTGCAACCAATTTTGAAAAAAAAACTATCAACTTCACCTCACTCTTTCTACTCCCTCCCATACAAATTTCACAAAATTTCGAAATTTTAACCAAATTATTTTTCTCCAAAGCCGTCAAAGCTATCAACTTAACATTTTGAGAAAAGTATAGTATTACAAATATCATTGATGTCGGAAAATTTGGTTTTGATTTGAATACTCCTTCTATCCCCTCTCATACAAATGTACAATTTTGATAAATGTATTTAATCGATTTTCATTGAAACTATAATAGAAAAGGTACAAACTTAAAATTTAGCCACAATTTGTCACTTAGCAATCGCAATAAATGCTAAAAAAATATGAACTTCGCTTCACTCCTTCTACCACCTCCCATACAAATTTTTGTATTGAAAATTCAAGAAAAGCATTTCTCCTAACAAAGCAATGTGATTAGGATGTTGATAAGCAGATTCAAAATCGTCCAAGGCCTCCCACTTTCTTTGCCACCTCCCATACGATTGCCATAAATTCAGGCAATAATTGTTCAATTTCCTCGAAAATTATGAAAGCTAGAAACTTTAAATTCTGCATGAAACATTTTGCATACTACGTTCGGTATTATAATATATACGAAAATTTCCAACCTCTGCTTTTACCACCTCCCATAAAAGTCACTATTCACTATTCGAAAGAAATTGAGATGGCATACTCTCCGGTACAATAAACGCTTTCCTATTTTATCTAGAGTATCATATAATTGGGCTTTACGTCCAATCATAATTCTGTAATGTTTAGATATTATTTTGAATTATTAGTATCATAGGTTATTGCGAATTATTTATTATATTTTCCATTACAAATTCTACATTTTGATTAACGAAGATTATTACTTATGATATTTATATTATCGTTGTAAAATTCTATGTATTTAAACCACTTACAATTATGGAAAATTGTATGAATGTGAATTTTAAAATTTATCTTGAATGGAAAGGTGTAGTATACTGTATTCATCAAGCAATACTTTAGTACATCTAATGTAAGATTGTAACTCTTTCTAGATTTAAGTATGTGTGTGACTTTTCAATAAACATGGCTGTTCAGTCTGGGCTGTCACCAAGAATACTACATCTTCCAGTGTAGCTTTCAAGATGTTATTTATTATCACCAAAAACATGGCTGGTGAAAATATGCAGCCTTGTCATGAGATATAGCAGCAAAACCATTTCGGCAGCCTGCTCCAATATAATCTGTAGGAAATTTGCTTGGTCTGCACAAGACGAAAATTTACGACACCCAGGCTGATAAGCTTCGAGAGTACTCTACACAGTTGTTCTCTTTCTGGAATATCTTCCTCTGATAACATGTTTAAAATAATGCTAGTTTCATAGAAATTCTGTGAAATTCGGTATGTTTAATATTCTTGCTAGCTAGGGTGTGGCCTAGTGGATAGCGTGTTGGTCTACAATGCGAAGGTCGTGAGTTCAAACGCAGGTCGACGCATAATTCAAGCACACTGCCTGCTTGGGTATATCTTGCTCACTCAATCTACGAAAATGAAAAATTCGAAGAGCCAACAACCCATCTAAAATAATTAATGAAAATATTAAGGAACCTGAAGGTTACGAGGCGAAGATCCGATTTGAGTTGTAGCGCCATTGAAGAAGAAGAGAATATTCTTGAAACCATGTGTACCGGGGTACAGGATTTGAGGGAATCGTCAAATTTGTGATGCAGTATTTTTTCGTTTAAAAGTTTTTATACAAAATTTCAAGTCGATTTATTGAAATTGGTCGGAATCATACTTTTGCATGGGAGGGGATGGGAGAACAGGGAGAATTTCAAAACTTTTGATGCAGCTTTATTTCAAATATTTTGAACTAAATTTGAAGTTGGTAGCTTTTAATGGTTTGGCGATAATTGATTCTTAAAAAATAATTTTGTATGGAAGGGGGTAGAAGTTTAAAAGGTATTCGACCAGTTAATATCTTAAACTTTTAATCACTTTTTTTAAATGATTTTGCAAATTTTCAAGTTTGTAGCTTAAAATTTGGCCCAAAAATTTTGAGTTTTTGTGTGTTTTCTCAATACACGTAAAGTACTTAGTGCAGTTTAGAGCCCCTCTTTTGTAGTTCTGAGTTAAATTAATATTTTTCGTTTATGTATATCAAATGTATGTATGCACGTATACAATTTTAACTTTCTATCTTTTACCAGCCAGGATGTGGCCTAGCGGGTAGCGTGTTGGTCTACAATGCGAAGGTCTTGAGTTCAAATCCCAGTCGACGCATAATTCCAGCACACTGCTTGCTTGGGTATACCTTGGTCACCTCAATCTAATAACCCTTCCATAATAACTAATAATAAAAAAAATGTAAGAATCTGAAGGTCAGGAGGCCAAGGCGCGATTTGGGCTGTAGCGCCATTGTAGAATAGAATCTAGAGCCGTAAAAAACTTTGTGAAAATTTTCAACATTTTGGCCCACCACCTCGTTCCCCTTATCTCGCTCATCTTAAAAATCTAACGAAAATTATAAATTAAATAGCTGACAAAATTTCAACTTACTCGTAAAAGCTGTATTGAATTTTGAGATATAACGAATTGAGATTTTGACCTTCACCCTTGCAATTATTGGCCTCCCTTTAAGTTGATTATAGTGGAAGTGTACGCCACCTAATTGGTCGTAAGATAAGAATTTTTCGGATCAAGTAGTTCCGCAAATATAATTACTTAAAAAAACAATGGTCCAACAATTTGCTTTTAGCGTCCTCTGTTCAGAACCCAAAGACAAAAAAATTAAATTATTTTTTGAGTTTGTTGCTTTCGTAGTGGAGATATTAACAAGTGTAGCTTTCAACTCTTTCCCTTCCACCGGGTACTCTCCAAAATTTAGCTCACCTACCCAATCAACAATCCACCCAAAAACGAACACTCTAACGGTCTCGGAGATATGGGTCTATATGTGCGGCATACTGCGGACGGCGTACGAACAGACGAATTTTTATACTCTAGATGAAATCTGAGAGTATATTGTGTTTGCCTCACCGTTTGTAACGCTAAGAAATAACGCTCGCACAGAGCCGCCAAGGGTACAGAAATATTTGTTGTCGCTCAAAAACTTCGATTCTGAGTGACCGTCTGTCCATCTGTCTGTCTGTGCGTCTGTCTACAGCATAACTCTCGAAAGCTTTGAGCTATGACGCTAAAAATTTTTGTGTGTCACTTTTAGCAAAAAAGTAAGGTCAAGCTCGTGAAGGGGCCCATTCGCTCCACCCCTTCTACCCCCTCCCATACAAAATGACACAATTACGCAATTTGATAATGAACTCAAATTTGGAGCATATTACTTTTATAATGGCTTCAATCTTCCGTATACAAATTATGTGTATCCTCCTTCGCCTTCCACCACCTCCCGTAAAAACTGCACTTTTTCATGAAATGCTCTAAACCAATTTACTCTGTGCGTATAAAATTCAGTAAGCTGAAATTGTGCAAGAAATATTTATTTAAAATTACTAGTAGGACCAATAAAAATTAGATGATTAGCTCCACCCCTTCTACCCCCTCCCATACAAAATGACACAAATACGCAATTCGACACAAAACGGATTCGTTCAAAAAGTATAAAAGCTATGAGTCTGAAATTTTGAATATATTACTTGCGTGGCAATTTAAATCTACCATATAAAAATTATGCGTGTCCTCTTCCTCCTTCTACCAGCTCCCATATAAACTGTACTTTTTATGAAATACTCTGAACCTATTTACTCTGTGCGTATACAACTTATCGAGCTCAAATTTAGCAGTAAATATTTATTTAGAATTATTACCATGACCAAAAAAAATTAGATGATTAGCTTCACCCCTTCTACCCCCTCCCATACAAAATGACACAATTTCGCAACTCGACAATAAACAGATTTGCTCGAAAAGTATAAAAGTTATTGATCTGAAATTTGGAATATAATACTTTTATGATAATTTCAATCTACTGCATAAAATTTATTTGAGTCCTCCTCTTCTTTCCACCGCTCCCATACAAACTGCACTTTTTCATGCAATGCTCTAAACCAATTTAATCAGTACGTATAAAACGTATCGAGCTGAAATTGTGCATTAATAACTTATTTCGAATTATTATTCAGCCCACAAAAAAATTAGATGATTAGTCTTACCCCTTCTACCACCTCCCATACAAAATGGCGCAATTTTGGAATTCGACAATAAACGGATTTGCTCGAAAAGCATGGATGCTATTGATCTGAAATTTGAAATATATTACTTTTATGATGATTTCAATCTATCATATAAAAATTATTTAAGTCCTCCCCTGTCTTTCACCACCTCCCTTACACCTCCCTTTTTCATGAAATACTCTAAAACAATAACTCAGTGTGTATAAAATCTATCGAGCTGAAATTGTGCACTTAATATTTATGTAGAACTATTAGTAAGCCCAAAAAAATGAACCTATTATCTGTACCCCTTTTACCCCTCCCATACAATCTGATACAATTTCACAACTTTACAAAAAGCGGATTTTCCTGTAAACTATGAATGCTATTGATCTACAATTTAAAACATGTCAAAAGCATGATGTTTATAGTTATTTGTGAAAAAGTCATTAAGGACTCGCCCCTCCTTATACCGCCTCCCATACAAACTACACAATTTGGATAAATCCAATAACCTAATTTTCTCAGCAACTACTAAATTTTTTAATCCTAAATTTTGTGTAAAATATTTTAATAGCAACTTTAGCGTAATGGGAAAAAATTAATTCAATGTCTTCAACCCCTGTACCACTCCCCTACAAAATTTCTTGAAATCAAAAAATTTCTTTTTCATCTAGAGTATAGAGTATACGATTGGGCTTTGCTATGCTATGACTAACATGAAACTCGAAAGAACAAAATTTCAGGGTAGCATTTTTTTTTTGTGTCGATCACAATACTTTATTATTAAAATAATAAAGTATAAAAGTAATTGTTGGTTTTTATAAACCATTGTGCTCATTATTGATTATTATTACAGGCGTTTAGTCGATACGCACTTTACTCCCATTTCTTTCGAGAAATCGGAAACAATAAGATAAAATAAATTACTTCAATATTAAACTGGTAACGGTGTTTTGTTGTCGGAACCGAACTGTCACGAGCTTTACAAATATTTAATTGCTCATTAAATTGATGAACGAAAGCACTATCGCCCAATTTAATCTCAACCAGCAATTAAATGAGAAAGTTGGGAATTAACAGCCTATAAAAATTTTTATTTCTCCCAAAAGTTATGATCAATAAATCAATTTGTGTTCGAACACAAAACATTTTCAAATCGCTAATAATACAAAACAGACATATTATGACTCGTACAATAAAATCTGTCACCAAAATATTATCTCTTATAATGATAATCTGTAAGACTGTTAACCTAATAAGGCACATCCTCCCCCACAATCTCCGACTGGTCCGGCAGACATAGTTCCCAAAAGAGATGTATGTATGTAAATGGTGTCCATTAAATCTTCGTCCACATACGAGACAAGTTCCCATATTCGTGGTGTTCACACACGCAGGGTATCCGTTGAACGGTCATGTGGCGCTTAAATTTCCATAAATCAAAAACCAAAAACAGACGAGAAGACGAATACAAATATTTCTTGAATTTTTTACCTTCAGCCCCCATAAAGTTATTTGTTTAGAACACCTTGAATGAATTATGGCCTCCTAGGACCCGATCAGATGATGTGAAAGGACTCTTATACCCACTACGCGACTATGTGTTCACATTTATGGTCGGCATAAGGAATTCCAACTATTCCAGGGCCGATTGCAATATTCCTGTCCAAAGTGTCCACTATCGTCCACTATCTGTACAAAGTATCGTTCAACCAGGTGACAAATTCGATAATTTCTTCGCGAAGAGACCTCGTACCTGGGTACCGCAGGTAAGGTCTCTGTTCTTTATTTGGTCTGATCTCTAATTCTTTGTAATTTGTTTTCAGCTCTGAGGTGGCATTCGTTTTATTGAGATGAAAGGAGATAAGGAAGCTTATGGTCGGCTCTTGCGATCGAGCGGTGTAGTGGGTTTCGGATTTTTCGAGATTGGGGGCTTTGAATCGTGGTTTCGATTTTTATTTATATTTATTTTTATTATCGTTTCTTTTTTTTTATAGGTATATTGAAATCATTGTCGCGATAATAAATGTGTTCCCGCGGTGAGTTATAATGACCCTTGTGGTTTTTTTTCGACTGTCTCGTTAATTGATTGTAGCAGTTTGAGACCAATGTTTGAATTTTAGTTCTGCGTATTCAACATGTAAGGTGGCGGAAAAGGTGCGTTAGTTGAACAATTTTCGAGGCTGCATGTCAAACGAAGTTCCTTGTGAATTTGTTATGATGATTGTGTTAGGACAACTTCCTAACATTCTCAATTATTCTAGAATTTAAATAATAAAACCGAATAACTCAGATTTTAACTATTTATTAAGTTGTAAGTAAAAGCGACTTGAACGCGCTAACAACTTTCAGCATCCGAACTGATCACGTTAACGACAAAGTTCAGAGAGACGACTATTTGATTTTCAATTTAAAATTTCGACTAATATTTTAAACTAGCAAATTTACCGCTGGGTCAATGTCTATTGTTTTCGGAATACAAAATTGGCGACCATCATCGGCCGAGCGAAATTAAACAATACAATGCAATTATAGGCAAGATATACCGTAAGGGTAGTCATACAATTTTATGATGATGAAATTTAGCAAATTGAATTCAGGAACCGTAATATTAGAAATTCAAATTAGCAATAGAATTTAAAAACAATAAATTTTAGGAAATTCAACCTTTTGATCATTGGGACTGTTTTGAGTCTTAACAGATTGTTTTCATTTCTTGTTCAGAAGTCTTCAGCCAAATTATCCATGTGAACAGTGCGATATTTTTTCGGCAGTCACAAATAAAAGGTGTCTTTCGTCATCTGCAATGTTTCTGCGCTCCCCATGTAGACTCTTTAAAGGATTGTATCAACCTGGAATCTTAGATAAGTCACCATCATCAATGGCGCGGCAGTCAAAATCGGGCCAACTGTCGCTTATGTGGTTTACCTATTGGCCGGTTACCATTCGCTTTACCTTTAAACGCACGTTTGGGGATTCTTCTGTCTTTCATTCGCTCTACATGGCCAGCCCACTGCAGCTTACATAGCTTGATGAACGTTGAAGCTTCAGGCTCGTCGTAGAGTTGATATAACTCATGGTTGTATCTTATTTGCCATTCCTTTCCTTCCTTTACATCGGTTTGTATTCTCACTTGGGATTCAGTGTTCGTCATTGTCTTGTTAGTCTTGTCAGTTAGACTAGTTTTGGGGGAATTCCAAAGTCAAGCATGATTTGGTACAGTACGCTCCTGTCGATAGTGTCATGTGCTTGTTTAAATTCTACGAAAATTTGATGCACGTCTGTGTTATATTACCAGTATTTCTCAAGCACCTGTTTCACCGTGAATATCTGGTCTGTTCTAGATCGTCCGGTTCTGAATCCACCTTGGTATTCGCCAATTATTTCATTATTATAGGGTTTAAGCAGACGTTCAATTATTTTTGTCATTATTTTATAGGACGTACAAAACAATGATATTCCTCTATAATTCTCACAGCAGAGTTTGTCTCCTTTCTTGTAAATTGAACATATGATGCTTTTTCGCCAATCATCGGGTATGATGTCCTCTGTCCAAATTTTGCATATCATATTGTGTAGTATTTCAGCGACACACTTTCCACCGTTTTTCAGAAGTTCAACTGGTTTTCGTCAATTCTCGGTGCTTTGTTTCGTTTTTGGTCACATGGTTTTGATTTCAGCAAGCGTGGGTGGTGTCGATGATAGTTCTTCTTCGTCAGTTGACGCTTCAATTGAAATGTTGTCTGTCGTGATAGATGCTAATGGGGTGGGATTGCGAAGATGTTCAAAGTAGGAAGCCCATCTCCTTTAAACTTCTTGTGTGTCGTGGATGATGTTGCCCTCTGCGACTTTGCAGATACTGGTTTTTGGCTTATATTCCTTTTTTATGTCTTGTACTATAGCGTATGCATCCCGCGTTTTATTTTGTCTCATATCGTCGTCCATTTTGTGTATCTTCTCATTATGGTACCTCCTTTGTTTTCGCCTGCAGGTCTTTTTCGCATATCGCCCAAGTTCGTCACATCTATCTTTATACTCTAGATGAAATCTGAGAGTATTATAAGTTTGCCACAAAGTTTGTAACGCTAAGAAATAAGGCTCGGAGAAAAAAATGAATGATACAGAAGTTCGTATAATCACTCAAAAATCTCAAAACCGGATGTTCGTCCGTCCGTGTCCTCTCTAGCTTGAGAACGCGTTGATCTAGAAAGTTCAAATTTTGTACACGTCGTTTTTGACAAAAAAGTAAGGACAAGTCCGTGAACGGGCCAAATCGCTCCACCCCTTCTACCCCCTCCCATACAAAATGACATAATTACGCAGTTTGATAATAAACGGATTTGCTCGAAAAGTATAAAAGTTATTGGTCTGAAATTTGAAACATATTACTTTCATAATGATGTCAGTCTACCATATAAAAATTATGAGTGTCCTCTCACTCCTTCTACCACCTCCCATACAAACTGTACTTTTTCATGAAATATTCTAAACTAATTTACTCAGTGCGTATAAGATTTAGCGTGCTGAAATTGTGCACTAAATATTTATTTAGAATTATTAGTAAGATCAAAAAAAATTAGACATTTAGTTTCACCCCTTCTACCCCCTCCCATACAAAATGACACAATTTTGCAATTCGACAATAAACGGATTTTATCAAAAAGTGTGAAAGCTCTTGATCTGGGATTTTGAATATATTACTTTTATAGTAATTCCAGTCTACTGTATAAAAATTAGTTGAGTCTCCCCCTCTTTCCACCACCTCCCAAACAAACTGAACTTTTTTATGAAATACTCTAAATAAATTTACTCTGTGCGTATGAAATTTATCGAGCTGAAATTATGCACTAAATAATTATTTAGAATTATTAGTAAGACTAAAAAAAATTAGGCGATTAGCTTCACTCCTCTACCCCCTTCCATACAATTTGACACAATTCAACAATTTTACAAAAAGTCGATTTTCCTGAAAAGTATGAACGCTACTTATCTGCAATTTAAAATACTTCAATTAAATGATGTTTACAGTTATTTGTAAAAACGTCATTAATAAATTCACACTCCTTCTACCACCTCCCATGCAAACTGCACAATTTCACTAAATCCAATACACTAATTTTCTCAGTACTTTTTAAATTTTTGAATCCTAAATTTTGTATAGAACATTTTGATAGCAACCTTAGCGTGATGTGGAAAAATTAGTTCAATGTCGTAACCCCTTCTACCACTTCCCCTAAAAAATTTCTTAAAATGAAAAAAATTCTCTTTCATCTAGAGTATCGGACGATTGGGCTTTCCGCCCAGTCGTAGTCCTGTTATGTTTTTTGCCTCGTGTTGGTCGTTCAGTAAAAATTTTGTAAGCCTCGTTTTTTCTGTCTATTGCATCGCGACATTCTTGGTCGAATTATTATTTTTTCGCCGTAGGATATCAAACCTAATATCTCTTCTGCAGAAGATTTGATGCAGTCTCGTATTTTCATCCACATACTCTCCATTGGCATGTTTGTCCATATATTGGTGTTGATGAGCTTCCTCCTTTCCGACTTTTGCATTAAGATCCCCTTAGACAATTTTTAGGTCATTCGAGAGCAGTAAATCATAGATTGTCTCTAGGGTGGCATAAAATTCATCTTAGTTGTATCGTCCTTGTCTTCTGTTGGTGTGTGGACTTTGATCAACCAAATGCTGAAAAATTTAGTCTGTATTTGGATTGCACACACCTTTCACTTACTGGTTTGAAACTCGTGACCTGCTGTTTAATTTTTTTGTCAACGACACAAACGACTCCAAACTCTCTGCTTCCCGACAATTTTCAACTTGGATAGATTGTGTGTGATCTCATGTCCATGATTTCGCTACCGAGCCATTTTGTTTCTTGGATGGCAGTTATGTTGATGTTGTGTTTTACCACTTCTTCGCGGAACTCTTTCAGAGCTCCTGTCCTAAATAAGCATCGAGCATACCAATATCAAAAAGAGTAGTCCATTTTTCGTTTGCGGGGTCGTTGCCGTTGAGTCCACTCTTTCCGAGGCTGTTCTTCAGGTTTCTGGACAGTGTTTTTTCCCGGTGATACGCGCAACGTCCGCCCGACCTGGAGGACCAGTCCTACTTATTTTTTAAAACCTGGTAGAAAAAGGGTGGGAGTTTTCAGTTAAATATGAACATGCTGCTATTTTCACAGTTATGGTGCGAGTCCAACGATATCATACTTTTTGCCTAATTCCTGAGACGCATTGGCATTACTTGCCATCCAGGTTAACTTCATGCTTCCTCCTCCTTTCTCAACCGGGCTTGGGACCGGCTATGGTGGAGTTATATTGACGAACTTATCTCACCAAAATTTAGTTATTTTCAGCTTTCTAGCTGAAGCCATAATTGAGATATTCGAATTTGTATTTTCCAGTTCTAGCCATCCCTCACCTTCCCGTGCACTCCACAGCCCCAGAAATTGTAGCCCGTCGGAGGTAGCACTCCATCTAGATTCCATCCAAAGTTAACTTTCTTTACTTAATGGCATTACTACAATAAAATTGAAAAAAAAATCTATCTTTTATTGTATTTTCTGAAACTAAATTTTTCTTATGAACAAAATGAATCTATTCGCACATTTTGATTCACACTTACGTGGTCGAAATTCGCCTCCAAATGGGACAAAAATAAATGCTATTTTCAAGTATTTTTACACTCCAGAAAATTAGAATTTTTTTGTTCATGTTCCCTTTTCTCCATTCCTGTAAGAGATATTAAGTTGATCGATTTTTCAAATTGCTATAGAATCAATATTTTTTTATTTAGTTCTTTGGCTGCTTGAATAATCTTACGAATTTGCTATCGGATGATCGGTTACTAAGAAAAATCAACATGAAAATGCATCCTTTCAAAGCCAAATTTCATTGGTTATCTGATTGAAGTTTGAATCTGATTAAATAAGTAGAAAGGACAACCACTAGCGTGGACCACTCCTTACATTTCTTAGTGGGTTTCAAAACGAAATTATAAATTCGCTCCAGTTTTCTAATTACGAATTTAGATTTTATGTTTCTATTTCCACACACGCGCTGAATCACACAACGTATCGGTCAGCAAATTTTTATTCGCATGACAAGTTTCTATAGTGGCCTGTTTTATAAACAATTCTAGTTTTCTATTTTTTTTTTTTGCGCTATTGCTCATGTTGTGTCTTTTCACCATTCCACGCTTAGTGCTTCATAACTGCATAACGATGACAACTTTGAAAAAAAAACCGCAAAAAGAGATATGAGGATTGCAATCAACGACAAATATGACAACAGTTGACGGCAAACTTTTCAAAGTGATCATACCTTGGCTCTAAAGTGATAAACTAGAAAACGGCAGCCATAGAGTTCCACTCACTCGAGGTACTGCTAAAATAAAAGAAAAAAATAATTATTCCATTTCGAGATTTTCAGGCTGACACGCTCGCTGAATTTGCGGTTTTGTCGCGAGTAATCCTAGACCTGTGAGACGCAAATCATAAACCAAAACAAAAACCAGCGGCTTAAGTAGTTGACGGATTTTATGCAAAAATAACAAAAATATACGTATAGTCGAGACACTACCACTATTACACCTGTCGTCGTCTGGAATCCCTGCTACTGCAATCTTTAACGAACGTATCGTCTATCTCCAGAACTAGAGCGCAAATGAAAATGGTACGCTTAGTGACCGACAGCAAGGAACGCTTAACATATTTCGAAAATGATTTTCGAAAATTGATTTAGAGGAGGATTCCTAGAAATCAGTCCCTGCTATATTCATCCACCCTAAATTTCTTATATACTTGTTTAAGGGGTAGTTTTCAACCAATAATACAGTACGAATTTATATAGGAAATCTTGTGCAGTCTGACTCCTGCGCAACAAGGACATTCATTAAAATGGTCGTTCAAACAAAATTCTTTTAACTTTGTTAACGTTCAAGCTGTCGACAAATATTTAGAGAATTTTCGCAATTATTGCACAGAAACATGAAAGTAAGAATTGTTCAAGGATTTTATACGGAGACATTACCCTTCCTTAATATCTTTATTTAAAAAAGTTAAAAAAAATTGTTGGAAACTATTTATCAGTATTGTTGAAGAAATACTATCGTTATAGTCCAAGGGACCAAGAACAAATGAAAACAACAATGGAAAGACACGGATATGAACAACATAAATGATAGTGCACTATGTAACTAAAACGAAGGATAAAAAATTAATTTCCAGACAATCGATTACTCACACATCCTTGTATCGGTTATATTCCAAGGTAACCAATTTTTCGCGATGGGTTTCTGAATTTGCAAATTCTTTATATTGTTAGTATTTTAATAAGGGAAAAAATCAAAATTTCGGTTCGGTCTACAGAAAAATCGGTGTTAACGTGTTAAGAAATGGTTACATGCAGTGAGGTGTGAGGTGATGGTAAAAGGTATCAAAAGGAATAACTTCGGCTACCCTTGCTTTCGATTTGACTAAGCCTAACTGAATTTCGAGCGAGCTCCTTTCCTGCTTTATATTTGTTGACCACTGGTTTAATTTTCGAAACAACCGGATCTTCAAAATATAATCTCATACTATCGATTTTATGGTAGTAGAATTCGTGGGGGAATTCCAGTAATTGTGATCGAATTGAAAAAAAAAAAAAAAAAAAATTGGTACCCTGAAATTTTATTTTTTATCGTTTCATGACTAAAATAGCCTAAAAATGCAAAAAAAAATCCGTCTGTGTGTACGCCGTACGCCGCATACCGTACGCCGATGAGTACGATCAGCGCACATTAACTCCCAAACCCTTCAAGATAGAAATTTCATTTTTTGGGGGACTGTAGATAGTTGCAGATGTCAGGCGGACACCCATTTTGGAGGTGTAAGGGTTCAGGGGGAGGCGGAGGGTGCGTTAAAACTCAAAACTAAAAATTCAAATATCTCAAACATGATTCCAGTTAGGAAGCTGAAAATCGACATACATATAGAGGGGTTTGTGGAACAAACTTTAAAAATAATTTAATTTTTGTATTCGTTGGGGTGCAAAAGGGGGGGATGGGCTAAAAGTAAATTGTCGGGGAAAATGGGGAGCATTTCAAAAAATGGTGCACATTGCAAAATTTCAAACTTTTGTATCTCAAAACAGAGTCAAAATCAATCAAATTCCTGTTAAGACCCCCTATAGGGGCATAGGACAGAAACAACTCTCTTCCACAAGGCGCGATCCTGAGCATCGGCTTTAAGCTGTTGCCAGGACTTGTTTATTCCTCTGGCCTCCTGGTCAACTGCTCGCTTCCATTCCAAAACAGAGTACAGATATCAAATTGAAATTTTGTCAGATTGCACAATCAGAACTGCACAATATTTAATTTTGGTAAATATTTTAAATTGGGGGTGTAAGGGGAGGTAGGTGGTAAGCAAAAATGTAGGGACTTGAAATTTTGTACGAGCACCTTATAAGAGAAGTGAAATAAGACTGCATCACAAATCTTACGATTCCCTTATCTCCTATACTCCCTCCCATACAAATGACTGGTTTCGTGAATGTAAAATACACCGAATTTTATGAAAATTCTATGCAACTTCGTCTATGAAACTGACATCTTATACAGAGAATATTGGACGATTCAAGCAATCAATTAAGAAATTATTAACATCCTCCCACCCTTACTATCACCCCTCCTCCTCCCATCACAAGAACCCAAACTTGCATAAACGAATGAAATATTGAGTACATGTACTGAAGCTATTGATCGTACTCGCAATTAAGTGTTAAATTTACAGTAGCCCTGCCCTAAAGGGGGTTCCACTTGTGAAAAAGTCTTCCTTAACCACTCTAACCTGCATATTGGCTTTCCATGCATCCTCAAATTGTCCCAAAAATAATAAAGTTGCGCTCGATTTTTTGACAGTTTATTTTTGTATGGAAGGCTAAAATTATTAACAAAACATTACTCCGAAACTTAAAATGAATAGGTCCTGTACGTCTTGGGAAGTTACGAAAACTTTGCATTTCGTATGAAAGATTTGGCTCTTTCATGAGCTTTCAAAAAAAAATACGTATAGAGGAACCCGGGGCACAACGGGGTAACGGGGTGGAATGAAGTTCTGCGTTTTTCGGTTTTAAGGAGGTGCAACCAGCGAGCGGCAAAAACTAGAACTAGACCAATCTGCTACTGCTTAACTACGTTGGAGCGTGAACTTTTCGCTCAGATTTTTTTTTTTGCTCCTGTATTAAAACTTCTGATGCTTTTGTAACAGCGGTAAGGTATATTCGTGTACATTGCGAATATAGTTCGAACATGCTTGAAGTGCGTCTAATAGTCTTTAGTTTCGTACTGTCAAACGTTAGTTTACGTATTAACCTTAAACGTGTATCTGGGGCGGAACGGATGGGGTGGAATGAGGGAGAACTCCTGTGAATGTCTATTTTGCAGAGAATTTTACTCAAAATCAGTTGAAGGTAGAATCACTTGTTCCATGTGAGAAAAATTGGCACATAATTTCAGTGCGGGAATCGATAGCGAAAATGATGAGCCTGTCCTTTGTAGATAGGTTTAAGAAAATAACACAATCAATGAAAGCGTTGCTAAACTTTTGTAGTCACTTAAAACTAAATAAATATAGAGCAAACTTAATTTTTCTGCATTCCCACTAGTATTAAATGTTTTTGTAAATAATTGTCCTTCCACCCCGTTCTGCTCCGAGCCCCGGGCAGAAAGGGGCAAATGACATATTTTTCTATTTTTGAAAGCAAAATTACTTTGTTCTTTTGTTTTTTGATAATATTATTCGTTTTTTGTGATTATTATATTATAATATGTTAGTAGAAAAATTAACAGCACCATTAATTAACCCTTTTGTGTTTATAAAACTTATTTGAAATTTAGTACTCCTTTCTGTCCCGGGTTCCCCTACAAATTTTGAATAATTATCTTGAGTTCTGGCAAAGATAAAAAGTACAAATTTCATACATGCATTTTTTAAAGCAATTGGAAATTCCGAATAAAATTATTATGCACTGAAAATTGTGGCCGGGAGTGTGAGAGGATCACACTTCTTCTATACCCTCCCATACAAATGCACAATATTGAAAAATGCATTGTATCGATTTCCATCTAGAAATCTCAATACAGTAGTCCCTCGTTAAGACGAACTCGACGGGGGAAAGAAATACTCAGTTCGTGTTAAATAAATACGTGTTACCCGAATTCGTTTAACACAAACTGGGTTCGTGTTATCCGAACCCGAATATTACACACATACTGCATTCATCTCCACGCAGTTAAACACAGTTTATATCCATTCTGTCCAAAAAATTTAAATGAAAAAATAGATCATGTATAGAAAAACATATATTTTTTCGATAACACTTATATAATGTACATAGCATACGATGACATACGAATTTATATTTCTACCTGTGTTTCAGAAAGTTGGTAATTGTGGTTTGTTGGTAAGTTTTTGAAAATTGTCGAATGCACTCTCTTCTTATCTTGTCCAAATTGTCGTCAAAACTTACATCTAGGTTTTCGGTAGAAGTTTTCGCAAGCCTTTGTAAAATCTCCAATGCCGTTATGACTTCACTTCTTTATTTCCTCGATCACTTATTCTTCCTCTTCTTCTTGGTCTTCTCTTTCCTGTCCTTCTTCGTCGGATAAACTACACACTGGTATGGTAAGTTTTCGTCTAGTGAAAGGAACTCAGAAAAAGTAAGAGCCACAGGTGGTTCAGTTGCCACTACGAGTCTCTCCCAGTCTTCTGATCCGTCGATCATAATTTCCAGGTTTAGTAGAGGCGAAGATGTTGGTTCAACTTCCATGGGATTGTCCGAGTTCACGGTGGTCCAAGCTTTTTTTGAAACAATTCGATATGGGATGCTGTATTTTTCCTCTATTTTCGTTTTCGATATCAAACCACATTCCACTTCTTCCAGAATTTTTCTCTTTATCGAAAGATCAATAGATCTTTGGACACTTTTCTTAGCACTCATTTTCCCTTCATAAACTCAAGAAAGACGCGATAGAACTAGAGCGAATCGTCAAAGCAAACAGTAACGATAAAGGGCAGATCGCAAGTCTAAGCATAAAAGCATAAACAAACGGTAAACAAAGACTCCTTGACTTTTCTTTTTTTTTTTCGTTTCCATCGTCAATCATAAAATTCGTGTTAACCGATATTTTCGTATTGGCGTTACAAAATTGAGTTCGCAGTTCGTGTTACCCGAATAATTCGTGCTAGCCGGGGATTTTTGGTTTGAAACCATTGAATTTAATGGGGGAAAAGAAATGGTTCGCGTAAACCGAATGTTCGTGTTATCCGGGTTCGTATTAACGAGGGATTACTGTATCTTGAAATTTGCCAGAATTTGATTTTTAATATCGTATTTGCAATAAAATGAATAAAATATGAAATTCGCCTCTTATTTTAATAATAAAGTATTGTGATTGACTTGAAAAAAAAAAAAAATTTGCTACCCTGAAATTTTGTTTTTTCGCGTTTCATGACTAAATTAGCCGAAAAATGCAAAAAAAAAAAATCCGTCTGTCTGTACGCACAGCGCACATTAGCTCCCGAACCCTTCAAGATAGAAAGTTCATTTTTAGAAGAATTGTAGATAGTTGCGGATCTCAGGCGGATACCCATTTTGGGGGGTGTACGGGTTCAGGGGGAGGCGGGGGGAGCAAATGAAGTTGTTTTAAAAGTTTTGAAATCGCGCTTGCCCTTCTAACCCCTCCCATACAAAACCATGATTTCGACCAATTTCATTAAATCAACTAATAACCAACAAACTAGAAGTTACGAACTTGAAATTTCACTCAAGCACCTCACAAGAGAAGCAAAATAAAACTACATATCAAATTTTACGATTCCCCTACCTTCTCTACCCCCTCCCATACAAATGTTCGGTTTCGTGAATGTAAAATACACCGAATTTTATGAAAATTCTATGCAACTTCGTCTATGATACACATTCTATACAGAGAATATTGGACGTCATTCAAGCAATTAATTAAAAAGCTATTAACATCCACCCACCCTTACTATTACCCCTAGCCTAGCCTTCCCTAACCACTCTAACCTGCATATTGACTTTCCACTCATCCGCAACTTGTCCCAAGAATAATAAAGTTTCGCCCGACTTGTTGGCAGTTTATTTTCTATCACCACAAATTTCTATTTTAAAAACTTATTACGTTTCCCTAGCGATTGCACCAAAGTCCGAAATGTTTTTAGGCTGGCTAACCCGTAAAGATGGGTCGTGGGCTCCAGTGGTCCCTTTGATTTTGGCCGACGTTCCTTATCGACTTATCGATTTTATTGTATCGCGCGAGATAGATAAATAAATTTACAGCAGTTTTACAATCGTAATAATAATAAAAACATAACAGAATAATGATTGGACGTAAAGCCCAATAATATGATACTCTAGATGAAATCCTTACTTACCTTTTGTTTGGGAGGTTTTAAAAGCAGAGAGGGAGGTTTGTAATTTTCGTATTTAACACTGAACGTAGTAAACAAAATATTTCATGATGAATTTAAAGTTTCTTGCTTTCATAATTTTCGAGGAAATTGAACAATTTTTGTCCGAATTTATGGTATTTGTATGGGAGGTGGCAGAGAAAGTGGGAGATTTTGGATGATTTTGAATCTGCTTATCAACATCCTAATCATATTGCTTTGTTACAATTTTATAGTCGATAGCTCTCTTATGTTCGAATGAGAAAAATTTTTCTTGAGCTTCCAATACAAAAATTTGTATGGGAGGTGGTAGAAGGAGTGAGGTGGAGGTAATATTTTTTTTAAACATTTATTAAAATTCTTAAGGGACAAATTCTGGCAAAATTTCAAGTTTCTACTTCTTCTAGTTTCTATGAAAATCGGT
The DNA here is from genome assembly GCA_963669355.1 of Chorisops tibialis. Lineage (NCBI taxonomy): Eukaryota > Metazoa > Arthropoda > Insecta > Diptera > Stratiomyidae > Chorisops > Chorisops tibialis. Next base: position 272,568,539 of record OY770262.1, read on the forward strand.
TAAATGCATTTACCAAAATTCTGCATTTGTACATACATATGGGAGGGGGTAGAAGGAATATCGGAATGAAAACCAAATTTTTTGACATCAATTATATTTAAAATAGTATACTTTTCTCAAATTTTAAAGTTGATAGCCTTGACGGTTTTGAAAAAAACTAATTTAATTGAAATTCCGAAATTTTGTAAAATTTGTATGGGAGGGGGTAGAAGGAGTGAGGTAAAGTTGATAGTTTTTCCAAAATGATTATAATAAAATTAATTATGACAAAAATTGGTTCATTTAGCTTCGCTAGTAGCAATGCAAACCGAAAAAATACATTTTTGAAAATTGTGCATTTGTATGGGAGGTGTTAGAAGGAGTAAGGAAATCAGATCAATATTTCTTGAGGTTAATTATATTTATATCATTATATATACTATGACCTAATTTTCAAGACAATAGCTGAAATGGTTTCGGAGAAAAAAAATTTCGAAATTTCACGAAATTTGTATGGGAGGGGGTAGAAGGAGTGGGAGATGTGGCCCGTTCACGAACTTAAATTTACTTTTTTGCTAAAAATCACACACAACAAATTTCAGCACGATAGCTCAAAGCGTTCGAGAGTTATGTTGTAGACAGACGCACAGACGGATAGACGGACAGACAGCAACTCGGAATCGAGGTTTTTGAGAGACAACTAATATTTCTGTATCCTTGGCGACTCTGTGCTCTCAGATTTCAGCTAGAGTATAAAAATAATAATGTAGAATGCTATATGTTAAAAATTAATTAAATTGTTTTTTTAAATTCTGGCTATGCTCTATTAATATAATATTTGCAATTACAAACCACTAGCTACATTCTTTTTATAATTTTTGAAACTCCGTTGAGGCCTTTGATGACGAGCGTGTCGCCGGTCGTCATCGTTGAAATAGTATGCTTAATCTTTTGCGTAGAATTTGCCGGAAAATCTGTTTCAAAAGAATGCGTAACGTTGGCTCGTTGAATCGTTGTTACGTTGACTGGTCGTCTTTCAATACCACGCGATGTCGTCCTGGCAATAATCCGCCATCCGAATTGTTTCATATTATTCATTCGTCGCACTGACTCTACTTTTAGAACCTACAGCAACAAATTTCCAATATTTATTAAAAAATGGCACTCAACTTTCCTCCTTCCATATTTTGTTTTAAAATTAAAGGCCTCGACCTTCCTTTATTTTCGTCCGAGGAAACGTTAAACGACCTTATTGAACCTCTCGGTACCGTACGTTTTACATATGGACTCATATCTTCGAGATCGTTAAAGATAGAAAGTTCATTTTTGGTTGGATTGTAGATTGGGGAAGTGAACTCCATTACCTTAATTTTCGGAATTTTCAGGTGGATGAGAGAGGCTTTAGTCAAAAACTACACTTGCTAAAATCTCCGCCACGAATGCAGATAGAAAACTATTATTGACTTGAAAGAAGCCAATATGCACCTAAAGGTCAGAAGGCCTATTAACATTTTGTTTGTTATTGTTAGCCCTTCGCACAACCGTCTATCTACGAAATTTAATTTTCGCAGATTGAGGTGGCCAAGATATACCCATACCTATGCAAGTAATGTGCTGTTGTAGATGAACACGCTACCCACAAGGATACACCCTTGATCACAGGGAAAATACTCTGGCGACGAGGCAATGGTTTACAGAAGCAACTAAAAAACTCGACCGACAGGGAAAAGATACAGATGACGAGAAAATGCTTTATGAACAACTATAAGTTCTTTCCAAAAAATCATGAATAAATAAGTGTAGGCCAGGTCTACAGGGAAAAGACTCGGGCGTCGAGGCAATGCTTTATAGAAGTATTTAAAAGCGCTTGACCGAGAAGAAAAAAAAATTTACAACAAGGGGAATGATTCGGTCGACAAGAGCAATATAAAAGGCAATCGTTTTTTATGAATAGGTGAGTCTGGTTTGGAGCCGAGTCAGTCAATGTTTAGAAAGCGATAGAGTCAAGTTTGGCTAGTGATAATTTGTGAACGAAAAAGCCTGAAGTGAAAAATGGAAAGATAATTATATAAAGTTTTGCGGTTAAATTAAAGTGAACTTATTAAACTGGTTTATTTTTACTTGAAATTCAACGACCCCTTGCGCACTTGAGTATATTGAATAAAAAACACAAAAACTAACTTTAGTGAAATTTTGAGTGAGAAACTTCAAAATTTGCCACATTCATTAAAAAAAATGCAATGCACAACTTTTACCCCCTCCCGTATAAAGTATTTTTACGACAATTTTTAATAAATCTACTAATAGTCAATAAATTGAAAGCTGCGAACTTGAAATTTTGTACGAACTCCTTTCAAGAAAAACTTAAAAAAAACTGCATCACAAAATTTTGCGATTCTCTCACCTCATCTACCCCTCCCATATAAATGAATGGTATGAATATACAATGCACCGAATTTCATAGGAATTCCATCAAAATTGGCATGAATAAGCGAATGAGATATTGATTGATGGAGCTATTAATCGTAATCGCACATAAATGTTAAAGAATTGACAGCAGACCTTCCCTAGAACCGACGTTCCCTTAGTATTCCCTATATACCCTAACCTGTTTATTGACTTCCCACATATCCTCAACTTGTTCCAAGAATTATAGAGCAGCGCCCTACTTGTTGTACAGTATTCATTTGCATCTACCTAATAATAGGTGAGGACACATTCCGCTTATGTAAATGGTACTTTCCGTTGTGAACCATCGGTCGGTTACCTGTATTGATGCCGAATGACGAAGCTGGTTGTGTGAGTTGTGAGTAATTTTTTTTTAAAAAGCAAGCAACGGCTTATGCTGCAACGCTACAAACCGACTAAGCCGTGTGGTCCAGATAGCTCAGTGGTCAGCATGACTGCTTCGCAACTCAAAATCCCCGGGTTCGAATCCAACTACCTGCACGGTATTCTCTTAGCGTCTAAGCCAGGGCCTGCTTACACAAGCCTTACTGACGAGTCCGTCGTAAGCAGGCCTGAGACGAAACGCAACCAAGCGCAGTAGCCGCTTAGTCGCTACATTAGTTACCCCGACGTGGTCAACACGATCACACCTTCGTCTCGCTAGCACGTAACACAATTCTCATTCACACAGTTCTCATACTTCCCTCGTATAGCAACACGATACAGCATCACGCTCTTATAACAACATTGCACAGCAACACGCTCGCAGAGCTGCACATGCATACCTGACTCCTAGTCGCCACCAGCTCAAAGACACTACTCACCGCTATCACTGGTGGGTGAGTACTGTGGCAGCTTATACTGGAACGTTACAAACCGAATAAGCTATGGGGTCTAGATCAGTACTGCCGCTTTGCAACTTGAAGTCCATGGGTTCGAATCCAACTGTCTGCATGGTATTCCCTAAACGTCTAAGGCAGGACCTGCTTACACAAACCTTACTGACGAGACTGTCATAAGCACGCATTGGACGAAACGCAACAAAGCGTAGTAGCAGCCGCTCACTCGGTATACGACAATATCAAACCCTATTCGGATTCTTTCAGCCATGAACCAGCTATTCTCCAACATATTGGTTCGCGAGGTCACAACAATCATTGGTCCGGGAATGCGAAAGTTAGGCACGTGAAATGTTGACCTAACCGTGGTTAAGATAAGTCGTTAGAGTTTCAATCACTTCCGTACCAATCATGTCTTCCTTCTTCCTCTTCCAGGCGAACATACACACTTATGTTACAGTGCAAACGTAACAAACTCAAGAAAAGTATTTACATATCTTTCAAACACATAAGAACTATTGACTTGAAAATTGAAACGCAGCCTGGCCATAAAAATGCTCATAAGCCGCTTTAAAATCGAACAAACCTTCCACTCCTTCTACCACCTCCCATACAAATGCTATAATTTGAAAATTATGAAAGCTAATGACATCCAGTATGAAAGTTTGCATACTAAGTTTGGTATATTCAAAAATTATAAATCTCTCCTCAATCCTTTTACCCCCTTGCAAACAAAAGTCACTATTTACTATTGTTAGGAATTCGATACGAAGTTTTTCATTTTTATTTCATCTAGAGTATCGGTTGATTGGATATTACTTCTTCTTCTACAATGGCGCTACAGCCCAAGCTAAGTTCTTTAACATTTTTCATTACTCATTGTGAACAACCTACAACCTTCGCTCAATCCTCTTTCTACGAATTTTTTCATTTTCGTAGATTGAGGTGACCAAGGTATATACAAGCAGGCAATGTGCTGGAATTATGTATTGCGCCGACTGAGATTTGAACTCACGACTTTCGCATTACAAGACCAACACGCTACCTACTAGGCTACACCCTAGCTAGAATGGATATTACGCCTAATTATAATTCTTCTACGTTTTTTTAAGGAACCAAACTGGACTGGAGATTACGCTGTAGTGTATATTCCAGTCGGCTTAGGGCAAGATGAAACCCAACGACAATTACCAAATTTACGAATTAATTAAGTGAGGATGAACAGAATAAAAGAAGTCGTTGAATGTTGCAGCCACGAGTAGTACATTCCACATTTTGCTTCCTCGAGGTGGCAACGAATGTTTCTTGATAAAAGCTGTAATTTTGAATACGGTCAGATCAGACGTAACTTTACATCTTTGCATTTTTCACACCAAACTTTATACCTACATATACGTTTTTCTTATTGATTTCTTTTATTTTATAGTCATTCAATACTTTACAATTATGCTTATAGTTGTGTTTATAACTTGCAGCTAAATATAGCAAAATATAATTCAGTTTGGTTGAAAATATAATTCCGTTTAATATAAACTATAATGTTATTAAAAGACAAATGATTCGGTAATAATAACTTTTTCTTTAAAAATGTTATATGCATATTGAGATAATTTTTTGTTAATTGAAGTTATTTGTATTAATGATTTTATGGTATTTGATATACTTTTATAGGTCATTGCTGCGTTATTATATCCGAGTATTTTCCATAAAGTTGCGATAGAAATTCGGGAATTCGGCCCCTGGCCAGACCAGAATAACCATTAAGATCTGGATAAAAAAATGAGAGTGGATCAGTTGCACCTTTAGATGTCAAGCGTTTAAGAAGTTATGAGCTCAAGGAGAAGCTCAAAATTACGGTTTGTGGAGAATGATTAGTTGAGTTTACGTAACCCCAGAAACCCTCTCTTTGAGAAAAGTTTTGTTAGTCTATTGTCAGATTATTCTCCCCGCAATGAGGGTAGTCAGATGAGGAGGATCAAATCATGTGAATATCTTTGGAGACTTAAGCGACTCTACGGACTTGCGCTTTCGCAGAAAAGTAAGTGCTGGTTCAAAAAGCTTCGGCGATTCCAGTAACTGCTTATGGAGCGTGGCGACTCTGCGAACCTGACCTGTTCGATCAGTATCAAGGTTTTGTGTGACTGAAGTAAGGTTGCCCTCACGAAAGTCCTCCCCAAGGACTTTAAACTTGGTACCTCGCACCAGGTTGTATCGATTTTGTCTCAATAGGTATCAGACGTAGGAGATGTAAGAACTGACGGATGGTGGCTTAACGGTAAATATAAAAGTAGCAAACTGAAGAATGCGAAAGGCAGGGGTCCGGTATAGCCGGGACGACTTAGTAGTAAACAGAAGGATGTGAAAATCGATGCAAGACCAATGGCGATAAAAGTTGAAAACTGAAGGATGCGAAAAGCAGGTGCTCGGTATAGCCGGGACAGCCCAGTAGCAGATAGAAGAATGTGAAAATTGGTGAAGAAATTGATGTAAAACCCATGGGTGCTAAGAGTAGTAAACTGAAGGATGCGAAAAGCAGGGGTTCGGTATAGCTGGAACGGCTTTGTAGCAAACGGAAGGATGTGAAATTAGCTGATGTTGGTAAGGTGGTAAGAATTGTTGATAATTAGTCTGACTGAAGTGTGTGAAAAGCAAGGGTAGTAACGACTGATGGAAATTAATTTGAAGCGAGAAGACTCAGTGAGCTATTAGATGAATGGATGGTTAATGGGCAATAAGCAAAAAGTAGCAGTAAGGTATGGATTGAACAACTGATGATCATACGTATATAGAACAGGAATTGAGACGTATCGATGCGACGTGGTGTGGGCAAACCAATACATCCATGGATGAGGTCCCTTCGGGGTATACGTAGTGGTTGTTGGTTTACCACCTTCATCGCGGGTTGAGCGTAGACCGCAGTATTTCGGTGTTCTTGGGATGCCTAGTGCAAAACTTGTGCTCGACGTGGAGTTGCGTATCAACCGGGTTCCATGACCCTAAGATTGGAAAAGGTTTGAATAGGCCTTGCTCTTACCGGTGTGAATGCTGAGCACACAACGAACTGGTATCATCCGTTGTGATACATGGGTCGTCCTTACGACTATCGTTAAGCGCAATGAACGTAGTCGTTAATGATTTTCGTTACAATAACAATTCGTGTTGTTAAAGACAACCGTGGAATTGAGACTTAATGTCAGGCTATCCACGTTAAACAAACAAGATATGGTTCTATGTCCGATTAATCTATAATTAACATTTCCACCTAAATACAATCAAGTATACTACAATTTAGTTGACAGTGGTGATCACTGCTAGAGAGATGGAGGGATGGTGGTAGAATATTTTTTTTTGGAAATTTTATCCGAAACTCTTTTTATTTTTCACATTAGCATAATAAAATATGGGCCATATGATTTGATGGTTTATATTGTCGGCCTAATGCTAAAACCTCGTAACTCATAAAAATAGAACTTTACAGGAGACAGAAAAAACATATTGCTGTTCGCACTGAACCGTATAGTTACGAGTTTTAAGTATTTCATAATTCAGGGATTTCCCATTGTATTTCGATTCTGATTTTTTCTTGGGATATCGAGCGTCATGTATTTTGATTATTTCGCTCTAAATCCAATTTTTTTATGATTTTGGAGTTAAGAGATTTTAGTATTAGGCCGACGATATATGTACATGCATTTTTAGATTTTTTTTAACTTTAAACACACCCTTTCTTGAAATATAGGTACGTCATAACTTTTACTATCTATGCTTTCGTATTATATTTTATGGCTCCAAAACTATAACGGTCTTGTCTGATGATCATCATCTTGACAGCTCTAGACAAACATTTTACCTTTATCCATAGCCATCGTTTTAATTTTCGTTGATCAACTGAACCATCTTCCCTAATTTAAACTGCTTCAGTCTGAAACGATGTTGAGTTTTGGTGGAGCCAATTAATTTCCAGTTGATTGGTTTCATGTCACTTTTAATTTAATTTAACAGTATCAGGTTCATTATTGGACATTTTATATATATGTATATACACAAGAGGCTCTAATCAGGTTTTCTTTAAACAATGGTTGATGTCGGATTTCTGTTATACATATTTTATGAGCTACCTGTACGTAGTGTATTCCTTATACATAAAAAAATCTTGTCTGCGTGTTTCTAGTTAAAATGTCTGGTGGCTCAATGAGCTATTGAGACGATTAAGAGGAAAAAAGAAATGCTGAGAAGTTTTCAGTGCAACACTATTCGGTTCAAAAAATGAATTTGGATTATTTTTATGCATAAATTTCTTAAATAATAATGTGTGATCAAAGTATAGGTCTTACGTGGATACAAGTAAACTTTCTATCCTTATTGATCTAAATTTTTAGAATCTCCGTCATACAAATTAAACAGATGAAATGGTTCAGTTGGGCCCGACTTACAATAAGAAGGTTGACATATTTCTTCGCAAATACGTGTCATGTGGAGACATAGATAAGATGGCTCCAAAAGATTATACATATGTGACCATCATCAATTCTGCATTAATTTACTTCATCCATATGGTTAATGTGTTCTAGTGTCGTTTGAAAAATTCTATTTCAACTGAACATCCAACATCCAACTGAACCAAATTAGTTCGTTTCTTAGAACAAAAATCCAATGCAAACAATTCCTTTAAAAAAAAAAAAGTTTCAAAAAGGACACTTTGTGTTTCTGTTTGTGTGGCAATAGTGAACTTTAAGTTTTTTTTATTTTTATTATACTCCTTGAAGACTCCAAGAAGTAACGCTCTCCTTCAATTCGGTGAAGAAAGAAACGATAAGAAAATGCATACCAGCATGATGTGTAATTGGAGACTAAAGGAAGTTTCCTTGAATAGTTTTTAAGCTCCGCTTTTGAACAAGTAGAACTGATAGATTCAGTGACTTTTAGTGGAAATAACTTGATCAGCCTGTCAATGTTTTTTTTTGTGTGAAACAATTTTTCAAGGAAATTCCTTAGCATGGGTGGTAGAGGTCCTGTGAAAGGTCATTAGCCGTATAGTTGCAGTGCTTCAGATCAAAAAGAATTTCGATATGTCTGGGAATTTGAATATAGGAAGGATAAAGCAGCAGTTATGGACTAGAATCTAAAGATTTTGACAGTTTGTTTGCAAAATCTGGTTACTATAATCTGAAAGAAATCAGGATATCCATTTAATTTATCATTCTAATAATTGTGATCGATTTTAATCTATTTTAATCTATTGAGACTCCCTATAGAAATATAGAAACGAAACAGTTCACCTGAACTCTGAGAATTAGCTTTCAGATGTCCTCAAGATTTGTTTTTTTCTGGACTTCTTTTCAACTGCTCATTTTCATGCGCAACGTGGCTAATCAGCCAGACGTCCTCCTAGATGGTAATAATCCAGAGCTTGTTTGGAGATGTTTTGTCTGAATGCCTATTTTACTTTATTATTTTAACTAGCGATCGCCCGCGACTTTGTCCGCGGAAGAATCGCAAAATAAGCAATTTTTGAGAATGTAGTTAGTAATATGTACATTATGTGAGATATATAATCTGTTCAGTTTAATGACTCTTTAAACACAATGGTTTGTATTTTGTTAGAATCAGAACCATAAATTATTAAGAATGAAACCACGATACTCGCATTTGTATGGGACAGGCTCGTGATGAAATCAATCCCGTGATCTAAGATCATATATGTACTGAAGACCTTTAAGGACATGTGAATAGTTGTAGCTTGACCAAATAAAATAACGTTAAGCTTAAATCCATAACTGGACTACGATTGTGCGTAAAGCCGAATCATACGATACTATAGATGAAATTGAAATTTTTGTGATAAGAAATTTTGTATAATTTATTTCACATCATGCAAGAGTAGCTATAAAAATGTTTTGTTCGAAATTTAAGCTTCAAAAATTGAATAGGTACTGAGAAACTTTGTGCATTGGATTTAATGAAATTGTGCACTTTGTATGGGAGGTGGTAGAAGGAGTGAGGGGTTTTTGGTGATTTTTCGACAAACAACTATAATCATAATGAAATTGATATATTTTGAATATTAGATCAGTAACGTTAACGCTTTTGAAAAAAACTGGATTTTTGAAAATATGTGGAATTGTGTCCCATTGTATGGGAGGGGGTAGAAGGAGTGAAGCTAATCGGTTAATTTTTTGCCGATATTAATAATAATGCCAATTAAGGATTTGATACAAAATTTCAGCTCGATGGAAGTTATACGTACTGAGAAAATCGGTGTATAGTATTTAATGAAAAAGTGTAGTTCATTTTTGGGGCGATTGTAGATAGTTGCGGATCTCAGGTGGATACCCATTTTGGGGGGTATACGGGTTCAGGAGAGCCGGGGGGAGCATTTTAACCGAAAAACACGAATTCAAATATCTCAACAATGGTTACAGCTAGGAAGCTCAAAATCAACATTCATGTAGAGAGGTTTGTAGAAAAACTTTTAAAAATAATTAAATTTTTTTATCCATTGGGGTACAAAAAGGGATGGCTAAGAACCAATTGTCGGCCGAATTTTTTTTTTCAAATGATTATATCTTCGAAATTACTTACCATAAAAAATTGATATATTACGAAAATTAAGGTGGCATATAGATCCACTAGAATCAGTTTAGATAGAAGCTAATTATTGTAAGGGGGAGGGTTACGGGGTGCAAAGAAAAGCACTTTAAAATCATTATCTCGGCTATTAATTAAGCTATACTAGATAAATACGAGAAAAATTTAACATTTGGACGAAATAGTAGTGGGGGGAAATGAGGAGCATTTAAAAAATGGTGCAGTTTCTAAAATTTAAAACCGTTATATTTTAAAACTGAGTGCAGATATCGAGTTCAAATTTTGTAAAATTGTAGAACTACATAGTTTTTAATTTTGGTAAAAATTTTAGGTCGGGAGGTGTAAGGGGAGAGGGAAGTGGTAACGAAAAATGTCGTAAATTTTGAGTGATTTTTGAAGGGCTCTGGTGAAAGATACAAAGTTTAAATTTTCTACGTGAATACATTTCTTTGTTGTACATACAGAAAAAATAATAAAAATTCCACAAAAACCGACCTCCTGGTCTTACGTGCACAAGATGTTTCATGTGCAATGAATAAAACACATAAACTGAAAATTTTTGAATGAAATTTTAAGGTAGAAACTTGAAAATTTGCAAAATACATTTAAGAAAAATCTCTAAATATATAAAATATTAACTGGTTGAATACTCTTAAAACTTCTTCCCCCTCCCATACAAAATTATTTTTTCGACCATTTTTAAGAAATCAATTATCACCTAACTATTAAAAGCTATCAATTTGAAATTTTGCGTAAAACCTTATAAAAATAATGGAAATGAAAATGCGTTAAAAGTTTTGAAATCGCGCTTGCCCTTCACCCCCTCCCATACAAAAGTATGATTTCGACCAATTTCATTAAATCAACTAATAACCAACAAATTAAAAGCTACAAACTTGAAATTGTGTACAACCACCTTTCAAGAGAAAGGAAATAAAATTCCATCACAAATTTTACGATTCCCCTACCTCCTCTACCCCCTCCCATACAAATGTTTGGTTTCGTGGATTTAAAATACACCGAATCCAATGAAAATTCTATGGAACTTCGTCTATGAAACTGACATACTATACAGAGAATATTGGACTTGGTTCAAGCAATCAATTAAAAAGCTATTAACATCCACCCACCCTTACTATCACCCCTCACACCTCCCCTCATAAAAACTCAAACTTGCATAAATAAACGAATGAAATATTGATTATATGTACAGGAGCTTTTGAACGTTTCCGCAAAGTGTTAAATTGATAACAGCCCTACCCATGAACCCCCTTTCACTTAGTCTTCCCTAACCACTCTAACCTGCATATTGACTTTCCACGCATCCGTAACTTGTCTCAAGAATAATAAAGTTCGCCCGACTTGTTGGCAGTTTATTTAGTGTAATGTTTGTTGCTGGAGACGACGTTTGTCCAGAACATCCCTAAAATGCGTCTGACATATTAGTTCACGAAATTTTCCTTGATGAGTTTATCGTTCACTTTTCATGCGATAAAATGGATTTAAGTATATGTTCTAGGCGCAAGTATCCTACTCGAAATAAAAATATGATTTCGTTGTAATTTTAATATTTTATTTCGAAACTAATAAATGACAATATTTAAGAATATGAAAACTTTTCAGTCGTTCCGTTGTTCAAAGACTACTACATTAGTTCTTAAAGTTAGAAAATATTTGTAGTATGGCGCTGTGCGCTTGCTGAGTGAAAACATGTAAATTTTTAAAATGTTAAGTTAAGTAGCGGAAATAAATTTTATTATTTTGATTGTGTGTGCCCACAACGTCAAATACTCAGCATCGTAGGGAGACCTCTCTTAGCTTTCAGAAAGAAAAAAAGCCTACAGACGACCTGGCGAGCTTTATTTATACGCGCCTCAACATTTTTTTCGGCCTCGCCATCCATGCTGACAGTGCTGCCAAGGTAAAAATCTTGCGATTCTTCCACACATTGGCCGTTAAGGACCTGTGCATGTGCTTCGTTTTTCTGAGATTTATTTTCAGTTCTGCCTCTTTGCATTTGGAATACAACGATCGGACATTTAACTCGAAGTCCTAATGGTTATGCCCAATCAAACGCACACTTCCAAAAAAATCATTGCAAAACATCTTTCTCCAACATTGGATTGGAGCCAACGAACTCAAGTTTACGCGATAGCCAAGGGCAGGGGAAGGCTAAATTGATATCTGTCTCCTCCCCCACCTTCCAGAGTAACATGAAACTACTACTCCATAAAAATATATATGAACATACATGTTACTAGGGGAGGTCAAAAATTTCAATGGATGGACAAGGAAGGAGGAAAATATTTATACCTTTGGGGTATTCAATTCAGATACAAAGTTTTTGTCAAATCAACAAGTCCATTGGAAAGAAAACGCAAACTATGGACATTATTGAGTTTCGTGCTGTCATAAAGTTCCTTATCTAGAAAGGAAAAACGCCACAAATTATTTTAGAAAAAATGTCACCTACGGGGTATCTTTCCCTGGAAAAACGATCATTTATAAGTAGCAAGACAGAGAGTCAATTGAAGATGATAAGTACTCTGGCCGGGCGATTGATGCCACTTCCTTAAAAATCGTCGAAAAAGTTGAGAAACTTATTTTCGAAGATGCTCGTTTAAAGAAGAAACAAGTAACAAAAATGTTTAGAGCATTACATACAAACATTTTTAATAGCCTCCATGATAATCTCGGTATGTCTAAAGTCAGCTCAAGATGGATACCGAGAGCAGCGCGTCGAGTGTTCACGCGAGTTCTTGGATCTCTGTAGCGAGAACAGGAATGAAATTTTGACCCGGGTTATTACTGGAGACGAAACTTGATTTCATAATTATGAGTCTGAATCAAACGAGGTCTCACCATTCGCCGCAAAAATCAGGGCCACTATTTTTTTTGAGATTCAGAGGGAGTTTTGACGATCAACTATAAAGAAATGAACAAAATATCACATGGGGTATCCCACCATCAAAGAAAAAAGAAGAGGAAAGTGGACTCAGGCGTGCTGTTTTTGCACGACAACGGACCTATTCACAAGATCCACGTTGCAATAGCTGTCTTACAGAAATGCGGCTACGGAATATTGAACCACCCCTCTCATAGTCCAGATCTGGCTCCTTTCGATTACTTTTTGTTCCCAAAACTGAAGAAAGAACTTCGGGGAAGAACATTTAACATCAATGAAGAGGTGAAGTCGGTAATTTCAGCCTATTTCGAAGGCCTTGACAAACTATTTTTTTAGAAGGAATTAATAAACTTTGTGAGAGATGTGATAAATGTATTAGGTTTAAGGGAGATTTTATTGAATAGGAAAAATAATAACTTGTTTAGTTTTCCTCCCTTCTTTGTCATTTCGCGAAATTTATGACCTGCCCTCGTAACATGTATGTACATACATAATTTAATTTATTAATACTGTAACATTCAGACCTGGCAACGCCGCTGTTCGATCTCTCTCCAATAGACCAGAATTATGTAGACTCCACTATATACTCCAGTATAATTCACACATACACACAGAAGGAAGCGTCGAGAACTGTTCACACATAGTTCACACATACACACCGAAGGAAGCTTCGAGAACTGTTCACATATAGTTCACACATACACACCGAGGGAAGCTTCAAGAATCGTCATTAGATGTATAAAACCACGAAAGCTTTCAGCGAGAAGTCAGTTGATCAGCGACTGTGATTCATGGAAGACGTGAACCAGGAAAGCGATAGAAAAAGTACGCGGCGGTATTGCCATTAAAGTGCGAAATAAGCGGAAAATCGAATTAGAGTGCGAATAAATAAATTATCACTTATTTTTAAACGAATTGTGTTTTACTTGAAATCCCGGCGAACCCCTAGCTCGCAACAATATTTACACAACATTTCCTTTTTGTTAGCATATTGTATTGTAACAGAAGGCATATAAATTCTTTTAAGTAGTGTCTTTTTTTACTAGATTCCCAGTTTTTGATGAAGTATAGCGGAAGTGTGGTAAATACTTCATGACTGGAGAAGGAGCAGACAAAGCCCGTGAAAAGGAAGTTACTCAGTCTTACATTTGATATTAGATTTCAAACTGTGTTAGCTGCACCCTTGGCACACCTATGACTTAAGTTGTGCGTTCTATTAGCGAGAGATTATTTAGTTAGCCACAAATGCAATAGTTTTTTTTGTAGCGATCTGTCGTGGTCTTACCTGGTTGCATCAGCTCATAATACACCACGACGAGCTGGTCCCACCAAATACACAGCATGATTTTCGAGCCATAGATGTTGGGCTTGGCCGTCGATATTGGTGCTTGGCTGCGGTATCTTCATGATTTTTTTTGCTTTGGATTATCATAATGGATCCACTTCTCATCTCCAATGACGATACGATGCGATCCTGTTTTGCCTTTGGAGCAGCTGTTCTCATATGAAAAAACGCCGTTCGACGTTTATTGGCATCAACTTGTATGGCACCCAATTTCCTTGCTTTTGCATCATTCCCAAACTTTTCAAACGATGTGAAATTGGTTGTTGAGTCACACCCAATAAATCTCAGAGTTTTTGTTGCATTTGGTATGAATCTCCGTCCAGTAATGCATCCAATTCTGCGTCTTCGAATTTTCTAACCGCTCCAGGACGCATCTTGTTTTCCACGCTGAAATCAATCATTTTATAGCGTTGAAACCATTCGCGCCCTGTTCTTTCACTAATACCCTCACCATAAGTTTCAACAATCATTCGACGCACCTCAGCCGCAGACTTTTTTGAATTGAAGGCAAAAAGCAAAATTTCTCGCAAATGTCGCTTATTTGGCTCAAACTTCGATATATTCGCACACAAAAAATATATGAGGCCGATAAAACTTCACAAATCTAATGATGAGAAATTGTTGACAGATGTGTAAGTTTACGATGTGACGTTTCTGATCCGCCATTGTTGATCAGCATTTACTGCTGGCGCCATCTATTAGGAAACGGGTTTCAATTTGTACTCCCGATAATTATTTTATTATTGCAAATATAGTGTCTCGACTGAATTTTAATCTTTGTCTGGTGTTGTCCTGTATGTAATCCTAAAAAGACTAAAAATAATTCCGAGATTTTTAACCGTGCACCACCACTCACTTATAACAACAACAGCTAATGGCATTCACTGATTATTCTAGAATCTAAATTAATTTCGATTATAAAAAAATATGCATTTAGATAAGGATGAAGTTGTTTCCGCACAGTTTTCTCGTATGGCTGATTCGATCCAGAAGTCAGTATTTAGACGCTTTTTACTTTTCTTCAAATACTATTTACTTTGCTCTGCTGATGATTCATTGAGAAATTAAAACAAGAAGTGATCGGAGGGAACTGTGAACAATGATCCAATTGAATTGAGAAAATATATGCCAACAAGTCTGGCGCAACTTTCTTATTTTTGGAACAAGTTGAGGATGCGCGTGAAATCAATATGCAGGTTAGGGTGGATAAGGAAGACTTAGGAAATGGGGGTTCTAGAAGCGAGATATTGTTAATTATTATTTAACATTATATTTAACACTTAACTATGATTACTGTCAATAGTTCCAGTTACATAGAATCAGTATTTCATTGGTTGATTTAAGCAATTTTGGATTTGTATATGGAAGAGGGAAGGGTACGGGGATACTACAAGTGATGCTAATATTTTTTTAATTGCTTGCTTGAATCACGCCCAAAATTCTCTGTATAGCATGCTAGTTTAGTGTTGGTATAGCATGCTAGGTTAGTGTTGGTTATTATTTGATTTATTGAAATTTGGTCGAAATCATACTTTTGCAAGGGAGGGGGAAGAAGAGCTAAGGAAAATTTGAAACACCTCGAGCAGGCTAGTGCTCACTTCGGTACTCAACAGGTCTTATTCAAATTATATTTTTTTCTTTATGTATGTCAAATGGATGTATGCTCGCGCAAAATTTAAACTTTGTATCTTTTATCAGTGGCCTCAGAAAATTTGTGAAATTTTTAACATTTTCCACCCCCTTGACCCTCCCCTTACAATTATTGGCCTCCCATTTAGTAGATTATACTGGATATCTCACCTAATTGGTATTAAAATATGTATATTTTGGAACTACCAAGGACATAATCATTTGAAAAAAAAAAAATCCGGCTGACAATTTGTTTTTAGTCGAACTCCAATGGATAAAAAAAATTAATTATTTTTAGAGTTTGGCCCACAACTCTCCCTATACCTAAGCTGATTTTCAACTTCCTATCTGCATTCGTAGTGGAGATATTAGCAAGTGTAGTTTTTGACTCTTTCCCTCCCCAGCCTCCCTCTTCAAAATGACAGTCACTAAAATTTAGATAATGGAGTTCATTTACCCAATTACGGCGGGATGGATTTTTTTGCATTCTTAGGCTAATTTAGTTATGAAACGTGAAAAAACAAAATTTCAGGGTAGCAATTTTTTTTTCAGTGTCGATCACAATAATTAATTATAAAAATTATTAGAATAATAAAGTAATTAATGTCTCAGATATCTCTTAAGCTGTGTAATTGAAACTTGAAACATATATTAAGATATACTAGCGGAATATGAGAAAAATATAACATTTGGTCATAATAATATTGGGGGGAAATGGAGAGCATTTCAAAATTTCAAACCGCTATATCCCGGTATATTTCTTAAGTATTTTACAAATGGCGAAGCCCTTCGAACGAGCGATGTTTCGTTTGAACCGCCGCGACAAACAACAAATGAAATTAAACGAAATGAATAGGAACGAAATGGAATGGAACAGAATGAAATAAAAAAGAACGGAATAAAATGAAATAGAACGGAAAGAAATGAAACGGTATGGAGCGAAATGCAATGAAACGAAATGAAACGGAACGGAGCGAAATAAAGCAGAATGAAATGAAACGAAACGAAATCAAGCCAAACGAAAGCATCAGGCTACTGATGCTAAGTGTGTTCCTTTTTTTATACTCGAAATGAAATCTGAGAGTATATTATGTTTGCCTTACCGTTTGTAACGTTAAGAAATCATACTCGTACAGAGTCGCCAAGGGTACAGAAATATTTTTTGCTGCTCAAAAATCTCGATTCCGAGTGACCGTCTGTTCGTCTGTCTGTCCGTCTGTCTACAACATAACTCCCGAAACCTTTGACCTATCGTGCTGAAATTTTTCATATATAATTTTTAGCAAAAAGGTAACTTTAAGTTCGTTGACGGGTCACATCCCCCTACTCCTTCTACCCCGTCCCATACAAATTTCATGAAATTTCAAAATTTAAAGAAATTGATTTTTCTCCGAAACCGTTTCAGCTATTGACTTGAAAATTAAGGAATAGTATTATAATTTAAATATCAATACTGTCAAAAAATTTTGATTTGATCCCCTCACTCCTTTTTCTCCCTCTCATACAAATGTACAATTTTCAAAAATTCATTTATTCGGTTTGCATCGCAACTAGCAAAGTTGAAAGAACAAATTTTTGTCAAAATTAATTTTATTACAATTCCAACGAATTTTGTAAAAATTGTCAGCTCCACCTCACTCTTTCTACACCCTCCCATACAAATTTCAGAATTTGAACAAAATTATTTTTCTCCAAAGTTTTGAGAAAAGTATACTATTACAAGTGTCATTGATGCCAAAAAATTTGGTTTTGATTCAAATACTCCTTCTACCCCCTCCCATACAAATGCACAATTTTGCAAAATGCATTTAATCGATATTCATTGAAACTAGAAAAAGTACAAGCTTATAATTTTGCCACAATTTGTCCCTTAATAATTGCAATAAATGCTAAGAAAAATATGAACTTCGCTTCACTCCTTCTACCACCTCCCATACAAATTTTTGTATTGAAAATTCAAGAAAAGTATTTCTTCTTCGAACATATGAGTAACATAGCAATATGATTAGGATATTGATAAGGAGATTCGAAATTATCCAAAACCTCCTACCTTCTCTGCCCCCTCCCATACAAATGCATAAATTCAGGCAAAAATTGTGCAATTTCCTCGAAAATTACGAAAGCTACAAACTTTAAATTCAGCATGAAACATTTTGTATACTACATTCTGTGTTATATACAAAAATTACAAACCTTCCTCCTCTGCTTTTACCACCTCCCATACAAAATTCACAATTCACTATTCAAAAGAATTAAAAAATGTAATGACATATTTTCCGGTACAATAAACTCCTTGCAATTTCATCTAGAGCATCATATGATTGAGCTTTACGCCATAATTGTGTTTTGTTCTTATTAAGAAATCTGGCTTTTTCAAGTTGTTTACACAGTTCTTGGTACCCAGCGGTACAAAGATTACGTTGAAACGTTAATGTACGTTCTACGTCGGTATCATGAGTGAGAAAAAGATACGCCGTGTCTGTGGCAAATTTCAAACCCTCGTGAATTAAACCAGGAGTTTATAGAAAAATGTTATATGTAACTGATATAATAAAAAAAAGTCGGGCGCAACTTTATTTTATTCTAGGGCTCTTGGACTATCACTAATATGTATATCCAAAAATCTTTCTCGTATAAATGAACTCATCAGTCAAAAACAATGTTTGATCATTATATAGGGCACGAGTTAATCAATCACTTTAAATTTCAAGCTGGAATTTTTCATATATAAAGACACCTGACATCCGTGATTTACACTTTAATGTTGGTAACGATCGCCTCCTCCATATCTTCGACTGACTGTACAGAAATTATCACCTAATGTAGTCGACCATCATCCGTCGAATACCCCTCATTATCACCTCCTCGGCCATAAGTTATGTTGTAACTAGTCTCAAAGTTTTATCGTTAACAAAGGCATTTTTTCCTCTTGTTATGTACTCTTGAAAGCACATACATACGGCGCACGCCGGTTTTACAGGGATGTGTGCAGATTGTATGAAAGCGTCCAATCACAACCACATACGGCATACAATTTTTCTGGTTTTATTGTACATTTTTTATTTGGTTAGGATTCTTTTTTTTTAATAACAAGACGGGGCTCGAAGCATATCCCCCCACACATGTGCTGCTCACGTATGTCGAGCAGAACCGAGCAAGATACACCTATTCATATCGTCACAGCGGTATCAACCATCATACGAGGCCTTTTTCTAAATACGCTGCTTTTCCCTCCAATTGAGCTTCGAGTCTGGTTTGAGAAAACCCGGGTGGAAAAAAGCAAAACTGACATAATCCGTGAGTTACTACGCGTTGTCTGCCATCGCTCAACTCCTTTTGTCAGCGATTTCGTATATCCACCTGGCTAAGCGATTTTTTTCGGTATCCTCGCAGGGTATAGAGTATCGCAGAGTTGTGACGGATTAGTAGACGGTTGAAATTGTTTTTATTTTAACTTATTTGTTTTCGTTTTCGAAATTAAGTCGATAGCTTCGACCGTAATTTGGAAATAGTGAAACGGCGGTTATTTACGGAAACGCGACGTGATTGGGAACGATTCTGCGATGTGCCATTTTTAAAGGACTTCAACTAATTCGTAGGCATAAGTTGCCGTCGGTGAGGAAGTTTCGGGAGAATCAGTGTAATTTTTTTCTGTATTCGAGTGCGTTACTTTATCAATTGGAAATATGAACTGCAAGTGATTTTATAATTTTTATTCGGATTTGAGGAAGGTTTCAACAAGTTTGGAGGAAGAGAATAACGTTTTATTCTCGTATCAGTATAATGTTGTATAATGTGCCCTGTTACAATAATTTTTCAACACTGGATTACTACAAGGTTTGTGCATATTTTTCGCAATAATTTTCAGTTATTAAACGGTGGTAAGCTGAGTTCTTGAAAATTTGAAATACAAAATCCTAACTATGTACATATGTGCACTTTTGTTCACCAGGAAAGAAAAACTAAAAATATTTTCTTATCGTATTATTTCGAATCAAACGGAATCGAAATAGGATTAGGTCGTATAACATATTTTGTATATTCTCTAGAATCGGGTGCCGAGGAACCAACACAGGGGGATGGGAGAAGCTGGACTTGCTCTCAACTTCTAAATATTTTGCTATACAAATAAACCTAAAAAGACGGGATCTGGGCTAACACGAATGATTCGTTTAGAAATAGTGGAGTTATTATACAGCTTGTAATTATTTGACCTGAAGAGAATGATTTTATTCCAAACCTATACCGTTGCAACAATCATTGCATCAATAAATGAACCACTAATTTGCTGGTTCAAATGAAATTCTTCATTGGTCCGTGCAACCACACAAAACCTTCAATCACCATTTTCGACCTTATTTATGCATAATATAAGAAGCCCGATGAAGTTTCAACCCCAGTGACCAAAAATCCTGCGTTGGTCCCTGCGGGCTCCCAAAATCAATTCTTTTGATCCAGTTGCTAGCGCTGAGAAATAAATAAAAATAAGTTGGAATCTAATAATAGAAATAGAAAAGGTTCTGTTCAAAAAGGATCGCTTCAGGGCGGCATAATATCGTCTCTCTTGTGGGTCCTAACGGTGAATGAGCCCCTTTCCATTTTAAATCGGAACGGCTACCCCACAATAGCATATGTAGACGATCTTATCATCATGCTAAATAGTAAGTTTAAGCAAGTTCTAGGTGACGTTAGGCAGTCCGATCTACAACTGTTAGACAGCTGGGCACTAGATAAAGGACTTACCATCAACTCTCAAAAAAAAAAAGATCTGGTCCTCTCCTCCAGAAGAAGAAGATCATACGTTTTCAATCCACCAACCGTTCGGCGTATCACTATGGTCGTTTCTGGTCTTTTCGAACCAAGTTGAATATCTAGGTCTTATTCTTGATAGTAATTTATCATGGAAGGCCAACATTTAAGAACGAGCAAAAAAAGCTACCGTAGTCCTCTTCGTTTGCAAAAATACATTCGGCTTGAGATTGGGACTTATGCCGGACCTCATCCACTGGATGTATACCAGTATTGTCACACTAATTACTAGTTGCGGCGCGCTGGAGTGGTGGCCAGCTGTGGAACTAAAATTCAACCTAGCACTTTTCAAGCTAATCCAACGGATGGAATGTTTCTATACAACAGAACCGCAGCAACTCAGCCCTGGAAGTAATTCGCTTCACTTGATCTTTCTATGAGACTAAGACAAACAGCAGGTCTAGCTGCCATTAGATTAAAAACCTCAATTCGTGGTCAGCACTACTAATAGCTCATGGCAAAATTTTAAACGTCATTAGAGACACAACTTCCCTTTTAGACTGCGAGTATGATTGCATGAACCAACTACAGGAGGAGAAACGGAAGTTTCACATTAAGTTTCCTGCACGAAACAAATGAGCGACAAAGAGGATATTTAGTACAATTGAAAAATATACTAGCTTCACCACTCGTTACGGTCATTCTCACTATCCTCCCCCAACCGTCTCAATCCCATTTCTTCTTTTCATGACTGTGTTTGTGCATTGCACATGAAGGCCGAAATTGCCTATAACAAAGTTATGTTGTAGAAAATGAAATCCTTTCAGAAAATATTGTTACATGCAGACCTGGCAACCCCGCAACTCGATCTCTCTTGAATAGACAAGAATTATGTATAACAATATACTCCACTATGTAGGAAGCCACAATTAAAGATCTAGAGCTTTCCAGTATAGTTCACACATACATACCGAAGGAAGCTTCGAGAACACTCATGAGTATGGGAAGAGTATAAAAGCACGAAAGCTTTCAGCGAGAGAGTGATTCATTCAGTAATTTTTATTACGGAAACGCGAACCAGTGAAAGCGATAGAAAAGTACGCGGCGGTATTGCTATATAGTGCGAATTAAGCGGGAAATTGAATTAAAGTGCGAATAAATAAATTATCACTTATTTTTTTAAACGAATTGTGTTTTTACTTGAAATCCCGGCGAACCCCTAGCTCGCAACAATATGGTCGTCTTGAAACCGGGACCTCTTCTGACGCGGGTATAGACTGTATGGCCTCCTTAGCCCTCCTTCTGTCTGTGGCTGAGTACAATCATAACACAAATGTGACGCAAGCATCAAACACTCCAAGCTTTGTGCGAAGGGGGATCTCCCTTAACCTCCAGAAAAGGGAAAGGTTACAGAAGGCCTGACGAGCTTTCTTTATACGAACGAATCAATACCCTTTTCAGCTCCGACATGTTTTCCTGCGTAAATTTAAGTTAATTTACAGCCCGTATCATTTTATTGGTCACTTAATGTCACATTTTAAATGTGTGACATTTGAGATTAAATTTCTGACATATTTTGTTTGAAATTTATTTAACAAAAATCTTACAGAGTTACAATTAACAAGAAAATATGACTGCGCTTCGAGACATGCTAGCTACGAATTTGAAAATAAGAAAACCGATTTTTTAAACAAAGTCGTGACAAATTTTGGGTTATATTTTAGTTAGAGTACAAAAGTCATACAGTAACGCGTATATGACTCTAAGGTAGCTCTTTGTACCAAACAATCTCGATAGCAATTTGATAATTTTTTTTTCTTCGCAAAATTGTTATAAAGTGGTGAACGTAGGATAGACGCTCAGGTGTGGCCTAATGGGTAGCGTATTGGTCTACAATTCGAAGGTCGTGAGTTGAAATCCAATTCCAGCATAATGTCTGCTTGGGTATACCTTGGTCACCTAAATCTACAGAATTCGAAAAATCGTAATTAGAAGGTTGTGCGAAGGGATAACAACTCTTCCATAATAAGTAATGAAAAAAAATGTTAAGGAACTTAAAGTTCGGGAGGCCAGAGCCCAATTGGGTTGTAGTGCTATTCTAGAAGTAGAAGAAGGTTGACGCGAATATCTGGTATGGCATTATACGAATATTTAAGTATTGTATGCGAGGGGAGGAAGGCGGGGATAGTCTCCGGTGAAGACACCATCCATACAGAGCAGAGATGAAAAGGAGAAAAAAGGAAGATGGTAGGGGAACACAATGCCTACCGGTTCATTCTTAAGCCTGCTTTGGCAAATCATTGCTGAATGTCTTGTGTAGTAGGGTCTCTATGGCAAAATCGGGAACAATACGCATCTCCCATCACCATGCTTTGAGATCCAGGGGAAGTTCTTTTATTTCTTTACGGTTGCGCTCAACTAGGCGCTTAAGATTGTACCAGTAGGAAAGGTGAAACCCTACTGCCTTTCTTTTTTATTAAATTTTAAACCACGGCTTTTCAAGGCTTTTGTCTTCCTCGGACCATATACCCTCCCTCAAGCCCTGACTTGCCGACACCCTTGCTGTGAGATCAGAAGGAAGCCCATTTCGGTTTTAACTTTTTAGTATTTTGATGATGTTGCTCCCCTAAAGCATGCCGCCCGGTGTAACTGCTCCACTTGTACTTTGGTTGGATCCACTCTGATGCGAACGATGCTTCCTCTTCTAAGCATCCGGGCGGAAATTGTTCACCAAAGCAACATTTATGCTATTAAGAATTACCTTAGCTATTGCATAAATAGACATATATCCGAAAATCGCCCTTTCTCGGTATTTCGACAATGATGCCCTTCTCCAATTGAGCCCGATATCCTCCATCATTCCACACTTTTTCAATTGCCAACTTTGATCCATGTATTTTGCGAGATCCAGGGTTTCGCAATGCTTAGCGTATTTCTCCCTTTTTTTTAGAAAAGTGTTTCTCGTTACCCCTCCTCCCCCCCTTCCTTGGCATTCAGCGTATTTTATCTTTGCCCAGTGTGGACGACTTGCCGCGTAAGATGGTGGTGTTTTCACATTACTTGTTCGCATCTTCGAATTTAGCCACATTAAGTATCCGCTTTATATGAAAAATCTTAACCAGGCAACTATTAAGTGATGATCGCTCCCACGTTAGTTTCGTGCTTCGCTCGCACATCGAGGAGACTTATCGTCAGTGTATACTAATACCTTTTCGATCCAGGTGGAGGGTATGCTGAGTGGCTATGATTATATCGACGATATTCTTCATCGGTAGCTTATGACCAAATAACCAAATAGTTTTGAGCAACATTGACACAGGAAACCTAAGATGTTTTATGGTATTTCACTCTTGTGTAGAACCTTGTATGGGAGGTGGTAGAAGGAGTGAAGCGAAGTTCATATTTTTTTTAGCATTTATTGCAATTATTAAGGACAAATTCCGGTAAAATTGTAAGTTCGTACCTTTTCTAGTTTCAATGAAAATCAATTAAATGCATTTACCAAAATTGTGTATTTGTGTGGGAGGGGTAGAAGGAGTAATCGAATCGAAACCAAATTTTTCGACATCCACGTCAATGGTATTCATATCTTGATACTATGACCTAATTTTCAAGTCAATAACTGAAATGGTTTTAGAGACAAATCCATTTCTTTAAATTTCGGAATTTCATAAAATTTGTATGGGAGGGGGTAGAATGTGTGGGGGATGTGGCCCGTTCACGACCTCAAAGTTAATGTTTTGCTACAAATGACATATGACAAATTTCAGCATGATATGTCAAAGCTTTCGAGAATTATGTTGTAGATAGACGAGTAGACAGACAGATGGACAGACCGACAGACATGCAGACGGACAGACGGTCGGAATCGAGGTTTTTGAGTGTCAACATATATTTCCCTTGGCGCCTCTGTGCGAGTATTATTTCTTAGCGTTATAAACTTTAGAGCAAACTTATAATACTCTTAGATTCCATCTAGAGTATAAATATTCGATATGAATGTGAGATGCATGTGCGGTACTTGCAAAATTATAGGTATAGTAGCGAAAGGGTTAAAGCTATTGACGCCAAGAGAAATCGTAAAATTTTGTGAGTTTATAAATAAATTATTTCATTCATCATCTGATGAATAAACTATGGAAAAAGAGAACATACGCCCGGGATCATAACATGAAACTACTCAAAGTCATTTCCCCTTATGATCTTGAAAGTTGCACCACGATCATTTGAAAAGTGTCCAAATCATCTAAAACTCCAAGGATTTGAAAGCATCTCGCGTTGTATCCAGAATTTCGATGATAAGTAACAAATGTTATTGGGCGAGAAGATGCCGCAACATCACAAAGTGAATTTCAGTTGAAGAGATTTCTCAAGTATTTTAGGTCTTATTGCGGCGCGGCGGCGGTCGACATTATGAGTGGATGTCAAAATTAAAAGAAAACAAAACAGTTGGATGTGTCTAGGACGTAGCAACCTAAATATGCTATTTCTTTTAAAATGTTAAGATTTCCGGTTGTTATACTACTTTGTTACGTAAAACATTTTGCCACCATATTTCCAGTCTTTTAAAGGACGAATCGATGAAAATACAACACTTCCCATTTTTTCTCTGCAATAAAAAATGATATGACCAAAAGCTATTAACGCGTATCTTATCTACATTTCACCAATTCGAATCAATTCGATAGGACTATAGGGAAAGGCGAAGAACCGAAACGCTATAAACCCACTTTAGCTGCTAATTTGATCCCACGGGAACCAATAAATGTAAAATATCATCGGCTGACATGTTAAAAGGGACAAATTCAAAACGAGGGGTTCCATAAAAGTGTTACATCAGATAAAAATTTCCGACATGATTGAATTTATTATCAACTTGTCGTATTAGGGGTTGAAAATTATTGCAAAGAAAAAACGAAAACACAACATAACCTCCCACTTCCAATAGCCATAAGGATTATGGATCTTATTCTCAGTGCCGAGCCAGTTCTTCCGGAGCAGCCGTAATTAGTGATTTTTGAACATCAACTTCTAGATAAATCATAGAAGGGGATGAAATGCATAACCAACCGGATATAAGCCTATAATAACGTTAGAGGATAATTCGCATTCCTTTCGTAGCACGTCCATCACAAAGATGAGGTGCTAATACGAAGTGATTGGAGCAAACTCTGTATTGTTGTTGATTTTATTAAAATAATGACATAGCCACGTGCTTCAAGGGGATTTCCCGGAGATGTCGCCTTTTAAATGTATGGAGCGGTAAGGTAGATCTACTACGATCTACGTCAACAGTCGACGAGGATGGCACAGGTGCTACAAATTAATCGAACTGAGAAGCAGAGAAGAAATTTCGGCAAACAACACAAAGGTGGGCTTAATGAGGGTTACAAAAGGAAATACTATGAGCAAGAGTGGAGCAGAGTTGAGTCGGCATGGTAACACCCTTTAATTATTTTTTAGTCTAGGGGTAAGCTGAAAAATTGATTTTCATTTCGCGTTTGCTTAGTCGCTGGTATGGTTACTAGGACACTAGGAGGCTGAGTTTTTCTTTATATAGTGGGTTTCTCAATGATACTTTTTGCGGATTTGAGAATATTCTTTTGCATTTGTATAAGTATTTCTTTAAATTACGATTGCTACGAAAACGTCAGAGAAAATATTGTTCTGTAATAAGTTTTTGGAAAAAATAATTTTATTATACCGAAATACATAAGGCGTTAATATAAGTTTGTACATTACAGTAATTCTAATATTACGGTCAAGAAGTTAAGGCAGAAAATAAATATAATTGTATTGTCTGTCTGTTATATTTTTATAAATGACTTTAAGTTGGTATTTTGTTTTATTTGTACAATAACTAAGCAGAAACACATGTTTTTAAAATTCTTCTGTCTGTATATGCCTGTCAGTCTATCCGACTTTCACGCAAAAACGGCTTGACCGATTGCAATGAAACTTTCACAGTTTGTTAGGTATGCTTCGAGATGTAATCTGCGTTTGGTTTTATTACAATACCCCCACGGCTTCTAAACCCCCCCATACAAAATGACTCATTTTCAAAAATATGTAATAATCAAATTTTCTTGAAAACCATTGGAGCGAATAATTTGAAATTTAGAATATAACATTCGCATCATAAATCTGATCTATAGTATACAAATTATTTGAGTTACACCACCCCTTCCACCACCTCCCATACAAATTGCACTTTCTCCTGAAATAGTGTAAACCAATTTGCTCAGTACGTATAACATTTATGCATTCTACCTTTAACGGTCTCGGAGATATGAGTCCATATGTACGGAGTACGGCGGACTGCGTTCGGCGGGATGGATTTTTTTTGCATTTTTAGGCTAATTTAGTCATGAAACGCGAAAAAACAAAATTTCAAGTAAGCAATTTTTTTTTCTGTCTCGATCACAATACTTTATTATTAAAATAATAAAGTAAAACTATTTCAATCGCGCTAGCCGTGCTATCCCTTCAATATAAAATTTTATAACTTTGCACTGTATGCATGAAATCGCTTATTTAAGTGAAAATATAATGTTTTGTAAACAAACAATTTTACCGAAGCCGTTGAAAACCTTTACTTTTTTTCGAATATTCTTAAGCCAAAATATGGGTGACGGCACTGGTTTAATGGCAATGTGATTGGTTGATTGGTTTTAAAGTTATTAACACTTTCGTGCAGGAAGTTTAAGTTAGAAAACTTTAAAAATGAAAATTTTAAAAACAAACATTCTCATTCTCATTCTGTGAGGAAGCGGTAATTTTTTCCCATAACCGAAAAATTAACCTTTTCACGAAGGGAACTGGTTAAAAAGTTTTCCATATTTCAAAGTTTTTATTAACAATATTACATTCTGAAATAGCTATTTTTTGTACTGAAAAAGCTTGATTTTGATTTTAAATTCTTTGCATGGAAAAGATATTTTTTTGATCTTCTTTATAAAGATTGATTTGTTGTCAGTCGAAAAAAAAAATAATAAAAATTACGCAACTTATTAGAATTTATGATCATTTCAAGGTACATCAAATTTTCATTATCAATTTTTTCCGATAAGATCCTGACCATCCAGCTAATCGGATGACATTTTTTCAGCCAATCACTACTACAACTATTTTGAGTTATTCGCACAATATTTCGATTCGAAACTACATCTCCTTCAACAAAAATGCCTTTTCGGTATATACGGCCCCTTAAACTGATTTGGAATCTATCACATTTGATCTGGTAATTGGAATGTAAGACTTTAATGATAGTTCATACTGACTGGATTTAAATTATCAGAATTCACCGACCGCCGATCATACAAAAGTAGTAGTTTAGCCCAACTTCTGAGCACTTAGCTCAATATGCTTCAATTAGACACAATTAACTTTTACGAGGCTAGCGATTGATAAAAACCAGAAAAATGTAGAAACATCAATAGTTATTTTACCAGCCCGCGTCCCCTCCGTACAAAATATTGTTGCATGTCAGCCCTAGTAATTCACCGAGTGTTCGCGATCTTCAGCTTTTCTGCATACATGCGTCTGCACATATTGCTCATTGACTAGACTTCGCGGAAGCGAATAGCAGCCGAATAGCGGACGAAAAGAGACCGAATAGAAAAATATAAAAACGGCGAGCGCTTGTGATGAAGAGTCAGTTGTCGGCTGATAATTGAGTAGGAGAATCAGCAGGCGAGTGCGAGCGACGACCGGGATGAGTGAGTAAGTGAGTCGTGCGGTCGCC
This sequence comes from Chorisops tibialis, assembly GCA_963669355.1. Lineage (NCBI taxonomy): Eukaryota > Metazoa > Arthropoda > Insecta > Diptera > Stratiomyidae > Chorisops > Chorisops tibialis. The sequence goes on from OY770262.1 coordinate 272,596,765, forward strand.
GGTCGGGCTGAGTAAGCCAGTATGCCCCATGCGGAGTTTAGTAAGCGAGTAAGTCCTGTGATCAATAGGTGGAGCTTAGTAAGCGATTAAGTCCTGTGACCGAAAGGCGGAGCTGAGTTAGCGACAGTAAGCGAGTAAGTCCTATGACACCGACAGGCGGAGTTTAGTAAGCAAGTTATTTCTGTGACCGACAGGCGGAGTTCAATACGCAAGTAAGTCCTGTGATCGAAAGTCGAAGCTCAGTAAGCGAGTATGTCTTGTGATCAACAGGCAGAATTCTACATATTGTACAAAATCCTTAAGTAGCATTTTAATTAATATCAGGAAAAGTAAACCGCTTAGCTTCTCGCCTTCTAACCCCTCTCATGCAATGTGACACAATATTACAACATTTCAAATAAACTGCCAACAAGTCGGGCGAAACTTTATTATTCTTGGGACATGTTGCGGATGCGGGGAAAGTCAATATGTGTGTGAGTGGTTAGAGAAGACTAAGTGAAAGGGGTTCTTGGGCAGGGCTGTTGTCAATTTAACACTATGCGGAAACGTTCAAAAGCTCCAGTACATATAATCAATATTTTATTCGTTTATTTATGTAAATTTGAGGTTTTATTAGGAGAGGGGTGAGGGGTAATAGAAAGGATGGGTGGATTTTAATAGTTTTTTAATTGATTGCTTGAATCACGTCCAATATTCTCTGTATAGAATGCCAGTTTCATAGACGAAGTTGCATTGAATTTTTATAAGATTCGGTGTATTTTGCATTCTCGAAACCAAATATTTGTATGGGAGGGGGTAGAGGAGGTAGAGGATTGGAATTTTTGACGCAATTTTATTTCCTTTCTCTTGTAAGGTGCCCGTACAAAATCTCAAGTTCGTAGCTTTTAATTTGTTGGTTATTAGTTGATTTAATGAAATTGGTCGAAATCATACTTTTGTAAGGGAGGGGGTAGAAGAGCAAGCGCGATTTCAAAACTTTTAACGCAATTTCATTTCAACTATTTATACTCTAGATGGAATCTGAGAGTATTATAAGTTCGCTCTAAGGTTTGTAACGCCAAGAAATAAGGCTCGGAGAAAAAAATGAATGATACAGAAGTTAATATTATCACTCAAAAATCTCAAAACCGGATGTCCGTCCGTCCGTCCGTCCGTCCGTGCGCTCTCTAGCTTGAGAACGCGTTGAGCTAGATAGTTCAAATTTTGTACACGTCGTTTTTGACAAAAAAGTAAGGTCAAGTTCGTGAACGGGCCAAATCGCTAAACCCCTTCTACCCCCTCCCATACAAAATGACACAATTGCGCAATTTGACAATGAAGAGATTTGCTCGAAAAGTATATAAGCTATTAGCCTGGAATTTGGAATATATTACTATTATGATAATATCAATCTACTGTATAAAAATTATGTGTGTCCTACCCTTCCTTTTACCACCTCCCATACAAACTGTACTTTTCATGAATTATTCTAAGCCAATTTACTCAGTGCGTATAAAATTTAGCTAGTTGAAATTGTGCACCAAGTATTTATTTAAAATTGTTAGTAAGGCCAAAAAAAAATTAGACGATTAGTTTCACCCCTTCTACCCCCTCCCATACAAAATGACACAATTTCGCAATTTGACAATAAATGGATTTACTCGAAAAGTATGAAAACTATTAGGCTGATTTGTGGGACATATCACTTTCATAAAAATATAAATCTACAGTAGAAAAATTATTGGAGTCCTCCCTCTCATTCCACCCCCTCCCATACAAACATCACTTTTTCATGAAATGCTTTAAGACGATTTTCTCAGAATATATAACATTTATCGAGCTCATATTATGTAATAAATTCTTAATTAGCATTATCACTAAGATCAGGAAAAAAATATTTGATTAGCTCCACTGCTTCTACCCCCTCCCATACAATATGACACAGTTTCACAACTTCACAAAAAATCGATTTTCTTGAAAAGTATAAATGGCACTATTCTGAAATTGAAGGGATGTCAATTTTATAATATTCCTAGTTATTTCTGAAAAAATCACTAAAATCTCCCCACTGTTTCTACCACCTCTCATACAAACTGCACATTTTCATTAAATCTAACTCACTAATTTTCTCAGTTCCCATTCAATTTTTGGAGTAAGCATTTTGAATAAAACATTTTTATAGCTATTTTAGCATGATGGGGAAAAAATTAGTTCAATGCTATCATCCCTTCTAACACTCCACATACAAAATTTCTTGGGGTCACAAAAAAATTCTATTTCATCTAGAGTATCGTAAGATTGCGCATTACGCGCAATCGTAGCCCTGTTATGTTTTTATAAGGTTTTGTGCAAAATTCCAAATTGATAGCTTAACAATTGATTTCATATAAATGGTCCAAAAACTTATTTTGTATTGGAGAGAGTAGAAGTTTTGAAAGTATTCGACCAGTTAATATTTCAAACTTTTAGAATTTTTTTTTAAATGCATTTCGCAAATTTTTAAGTTTCTACCTTAAAATTTCAATCAAAAATTTTCAATTTATGTGGTTTTTTCATTGCATATGAAACACCTTGTGCACGTTAGACCCCCACTTCGGTGCATAATAATTTTGAAACAAATTATTATTTTTCTTCTATGTAATAGTTGTATCGACGTGTAAAATTTGAACTTTGTATCTTTTACCATAGCCCTAAAAAATCACTTAAAATTTTGGACATTTTTGCTTTCCACCATTTCTTACCAAAATTAAAAACTATATAGTTCTACAATCTGACAAATTTTTGATTTGATATATGTTCTCAATTTTGAGATATATCGATTTGTAATCTTGGGAAGTGCGCCATTTTTTAAATGCTCCCTATTTTCCCCCACTACTATTATGACCACATGTTATATTTATACTCTAGATGGAATCTGAGAGTATTATAAGTTCGCTCTAAGGTTTGAACCGCCAAGAAATAAGGCTCGGAGAAAAAAATGAATGATACAGAAGTTCATATAATCACTCAAAAATCTTAAAACCGGATGTCCGTCTGTCCGTGCGCTCTCTAGCTTGAGAACGCGTTGAGCTAGAAAGTTCAAATTTTGTACACGTCGTTTTTGACAAAAAAGTAAGGACAAGTTCGTGAACGGGCCAAATCGCTCCACCCCTTCCACCCCCTCCCATACAAAATGACACAATTACGCAGTTTGATAATAAACGGATTTGCTCGAAAAGTATAAAAGTTATTATTCTGAAATTCAGAACATATTACTTTTATGATAATATCAATCTATCATATAAAAATTGTGCTTGTCCTCCTCCTCCTTCTACCACCTCCCATACAAACTGTACTTATCATGAATTACTCTAAGTCAATTTCCTCAGTGCTTATAAAATTCAGCGGCTGAAATTATGCACCAAATTTTTATTTAAAATTGTTAGTAAGGTCAAAAAAAATGAGATGATTAGCTTCACCCCTTCTACCCCCCCCCATACAAGTGACACAATTTCGCAATTTGACAATAAATGGATTTACTCAAAAAGTATAAAAGCTATTGGTCTCAATTTTGGAATATATTACTGTTTTAATGATTTAAATCTACAGTACAAAAATTATTTGCTTCCTTCCTTTCCTTCCACCCCCTCCCATACAAAATACACTTTTTCCTGAAATGCTCTAAGCCGATTTTCTCAGAACATATAACATTTGTTGAGCTCATATTTTGTAATAAATATTTAATTAATATTATTACTAAGATGAGAAAAAAAATATTTGATTTGCTTCACTACTTCTACCCCTCCCATACAATATGACACAGTTTCACAACTTCACAAAAAATCGATTTTCTTGAAAAGTATGAATGGCACTAGTCTGAAATTTAAGGGATGCAAATTTTATAATATTCCTAGTTATTTCTGAAAAAATCATTAAAATCACCCCACTCTTTCTACCACCTCCCATACAAACTGCACTTTTTCACTAAATCAAACTCACTAATTTTCTCAGTTCCCAGTTCCTTAGTCCTTAGTTTTGGAGTTAGCATTTTGTATAAAACATTTTCATAGCTACTTTAGCATGATGGCGAAAAAATTAGTTCAATGCTATCATCCCTTCTAACACTCCCCATACAAAATTTCTTGGGATCACAAAAAATTCTATTTCACCTAGAGTATCGTAAGATTGCGCTTTACGCGCAATCGTAGCCCTGTTATGTTTTTTTCATATTTTGCTAGTGTAGCTTAGTATTCGTTTCAAGTTTCAATTACATAGCTTAAGAGACAGCCGAGATATTTATTTTAAAGTGTTTTTCTTTGCACCTCCCCTGACCCTCCCCCTTACAATACCTATAATTAGCCTCTTTCTAAGCTGATTCTAATGGATCTATATGCCGCCTTAATTGTCTCAAAATATGAATTTTTTGTGATTAGTAATTTCGAAGATATGTATAATCAATTAAAAAAAAAATCGGTCGACAATTTGTTTTTACCCGTCATCCCCCCCCCCTTTTTGAACGCAAGTGGATAAAAAAATTTAATTATTTTTAAAGTTTGTCCCACAACCCTTTTCATATTTCTGCTGATTTTCAGCTGTGGAAATATTTACAAGTTAAGTTTTTGATTCTTTGCCTTCCCTGCCTCCCCCTTCCACCTGACACTCACCACAAAATGTAGATAATGAAGCTCACAACAATCAACCCAAAAACATTCTATCTTTAACGGTCACGGAGATATGAGTCCATATATGTATACGGCGTACGACGGGACGGATTTTTTTTGCATTCTTAGGCTAATTTAGTCATGAAACGCGAAAAAATTGTTTCAGGGTAGCAAATTTTTTTCTGTATCGATCACAATACTTTATTATTAGAATAACAAATAACAAAGTAAAATGGGAAAAGCTTTACTAAGGAAAATATATGAAAAAAAATTAAATCAAAATAAGTCACCTCAATCTACGAAAATGAAAAAAAAACCCTTCCACAATAAATAATGACAAAATGTTAAGGAACCTGAAGGTCAGAAGGCCAAGGCCTGATTTGGGCTGTAGCGCCATTTTAGAAGAAGTATAGGGTGCTTGAGGAAAGGCCTATTGTTTGACAGCTAGTCGCTTGGCAGTTGTCAAATGTTAATATTTGTCGTCTATAAGCGCGGGAAATTTATCATGGAATGCTACACAGTCGTTGAATTTCATTACGAAAATTCGCATTCAATCGCAGTTACTATGCGCAAATTCGAGGAAATTTTAATCGTAATCATGTGCCTTCTAAAACGTGCGTGAGCAACCTACTCAAAAAATTTCAAAGAACTGACTCAGTGCAAAATATGAAGACATTGAAATGACTTCGCACCAAACGTTCGACCGAAAATATCGCCGCAGTGAAGGACAGTGTTTAAAACGATCCAAACACCTCCAATCGTTAACATACACAAGAACTCAACCTTTCCACGTCCACAATACAGCGAATATTGACTCTGCATGCGTACAAGGTCCAACTGACTTAAGAACTGCAGCCAGCGGACCACCAGCAGCGCTGTACGTTCTCTAATTGAGTCTTGGAAACAAATCCTACACCTCTTGTTGATACACCCTATATTATTTATAAAGTTATTTTCATTTCGTTTTTATATTTGTAATATTTTTTAAACTTTTTTCTAATTTTTTCATGAATAGTAAGTATAAAATTATTATTTTTTTGTTATTTTCTTGAAAATAACATTGAAAACCCAATATCTATTCTATATATATTGCATTTCACTTATTTTATATGTTACTGAATGTGTAAAATATTTTAATTGCTATTGCAAACCCTTTATTCACCATGCTCTGTTTTGCATTGAGAGCACATCTTTATAAGTGTAATTAAATTGCAATTAGATATTATTGAAAATTGGATAATTTTATAAATTTAGCAATATCGGCCACCGGTAGACACTCTAGCTTTGCAACAAGGTATACCCTCTGCTGGACTACAGCCCTGGTACCATCGTGTGTGGATAGTACTGAATGTAGACAACCAAATTAATGAGAATAAACTTAAGGAACAGAGTAGCTAATATGATAATGCCGAACACGGAGTGAAACCAGGATTACTAGAATGGGATGCAGAAGTTACACTATCTATTTCAAAATTATTCTTGTTTTAATTAAATTTTCATTTTGAATTTCATGACTACTTTAAACTGTTGAAATCTTTGATTTATAGATTTGAATTCTGTAAATATTCTCTACAAAGTAATAGAAAAATGTTCTTTATCCTCTCCGAACCTTTCAGTTCTATTGACCTTAATCTTGTGCCTTTCGAAATTGAAAAGAACGATCCAACAAATCCCTAGAATAGGATTACGCAATGACCATAAGTTCGGTCTTATTCAGCCCACACGCACGATTCTTTCGTACCTTCACCAAACAACTCCACAATAAAAAAAAAAATTGAAGGATTTTTAATTTTCTCAAAGATGTTCACTTAATTTTTGTGTTCACTGAGTCGAAAAAAATAAACGAAAAAGGAAAAGTAGATTGTCAAGAAACCTTGCAACCAAAACTGAAAAGAAACGTCCATTCTAGTCTCGAAATTCCACTTAACTTTCCACAAGGATTATCTCTTAATTGAATTAATCATCCTTGAGGAGCTCGAGCCAACGGCCAATGCTGCTGCCGTCTGCTAGCCCACACATGAAATTATTTCCTCAGCGGGATATGGTCAACTGCTACTGTTTCTGTCAAGGACTTGAGTGGAAAGGAATTTTTCAGGCAATCAGTAGCTCAAGGCATTTTGATTGGCAACGAGCAGCTATGCCTTTTCCTTACTTTTTTTTTAAGTTACGGACTAATTGTTATAATTATGCAAAGCCAGGACGAACAGAAGTTCCATTGGCATCATTAAAACTAATTAATTAACCCAGAAACCCAATTAGGCGTGTCTTGTCTAATCAGTGCGGCTAACTTGTTGGCTCTATAAAACGCTTGAAGGAGTTGCTCGGAGTGAAAGGCATGTCCAATTGGAAATTACAGAGTAGACGTAATTGTACGAGAACAACTCATTCGCGCGGTGGGTGAGCCGGAACCCCAGGACGCAAACCAAACGTAATATACAACCCATTACGCACTCTGTATATACAATCAGGCATAACATCTTCTACCGTAATTTCAAATCCTTTAAGTTTCCGAGAGGGATGCGATAATTAAATTGTGTGGATGCCGGTTATCCGATCCGTAGTGTGCATCATATCCCTATTTCAATACCTACGGAATGGGATCTTGTCCATTGCTACAATATAATACCCGTCTTTATATAAGGGCGGATTATGAACTGTTCGCCGGTAACATATGCTTGCATTAGGTTTTTTCGGGGAAAAAATACAACTAGCTACCCCCATTTTTCGCCGCTGTAGAGTGACGTGGTTGCTATTTTTACGGTTCGTCCTAGCGCTTCGGGGGTATTTTCCAGTGTAACTTGAGCTCCCCTGGTGTGTTTTTGTTATCGTCATCGGTACTATAATGAGCCGTTCGGATCTTTCACCTCCGAACGGAGGAGGTCTCTACGTAGAGACACTAACATCTGATTTTCATCGTATTTATTTGCCTTAATTTAATTGAAAGGCCACTTTTGAGCCGTAAGGGGGTGCCTTTGCGTCCTAGTGCCCCTGTGAAATTTAAATTAATTAGACGTGTGCCAGTTTTGCGGTGGTAAGATAATAAATAATTTGTGAATTTTTGTAGATAGGGAGAAACGATTATTGAAATTTCGCATAGTTGAACATAACCTTTGATGGGTGAGTCCAACTTTTTTAGTCTTAAAATTGATTTCGTTAATCGAAATTTCTAACATAAGATTTCGATAATAATGATTAGGGGTTTTTTGGTCTGGCGTAGTAGGCCAAAAGGAAGCTCCATTGATAAGTTCTGTCATAAATAATTTGCTGTGAGCTTAGCGGCGTTTGTGAAGTCGCTCGTAAATTAACACATTTTTGGCCATCATCCGAAAATTCTTGAAACTGCACTTGTTGCGTAATTTGAGATGATAGGTTTTTGAGCTATCTAGAAGCGTATGCCAAATGCTATTTATAATTGATTATTTTTTGGAGCTTCATAACTTTTGATCTAATTGATCAAGAATACTAAAATTCTTTTTGGATAGTAACGCCCAAGGAGGATATATAAAAGGAGTACCTGATAGTCTGTCTCATGTGGGAATATTTTTTGATTCGGAAATTTTCGAAAATTGTGTCCAAGCTTAACTTGGCTTCAAACTTTTACAAAAAAAATACCATAATTTGTATTCTCTCTTAGTTGCTAGTATTCAGTCAGCAATAAACTAATTTTCAGTACAATGGAGTTTGCTGTTTCATTTCAGAAAATTTTATTTTTTCAATTTTTATTAGTTTTGGTTTGTGTTTAAGCTAAGCACTTTAGCAACGGACAATATAACGCGGGACAGAGATAGTTACTTTGGGTTTAAGTATGTCAAACAAGGATAGCGAAACAATTTTTTTCGAAAATTTGACAACTGTTTCGAACAATTTATCGTGGGAAAGAGTTAGTTGCAATATTTTTAAGTGTGGCAGACAAAGATAGCGAAACGATTTTTTTCGAAATATTTCGAGCATTTCGGTAGTAAGGGAGGGAAATACATTCATTCCCATTTTGCTTACAAGGCAAAGCATGCTCATAGTCACTCCTTTTTATATATCCTCCTTGGTAACGCCATTCGATAATGGAATGACCTACTTTAGTTTAATTCTAGAAAATAGTGAAAGTTCCACCCAAAAATCCGTTCCGTTTTGTTTGTGTGGTACTGTTCATACAAACAAACAAAATTTCGAAAAAAATCATCAGCTTTTGGTTACCATAATGAAGGACAAAGAAGTTCACATCGAGAATCTCTAAGCCCGTCCATCTGTGCGTTCGTCCGTTCGCTTTCTATCTCGATAACGCATTGAAAATTTTGAACACGTCATTTTTGATGAAAAATAAGGATGAATTTTGATAAGAATGAGCCAAATCCCTTCACTCCTTCTCCCCTCTCCCCTCTCCCATACAAACTAACACATTCTCAAAATTTTACGATAGTCAGTTTTTCTTTGAAACTAAAGGAGCTATTGATTTGGAATATATAATTTGTATCATAATTTCAATCTACGGTATACAAATTATTCGAATCCCTCCACTCATATCTCTGCTGGCCTTACAAACTGGACTATTTCACGAAATTTAATAGACAAATTTTCTCAGTACCTATAAAATTAATCGAGCTCAATTTGGGTACTATATATTTAACAAGCATTATTAGTAAGATAAAAAATATTTAATAGATTAGTTTCACTCCGTACAAAATGACGAATTTCACAAACTTTAAAAGAAGTCGATGTTCTTGAAAAGCATGAATGCCTCTGATCTGCAATGTGAAACTTGACAAATGCATGATGTTTATAGTTATTTCTAGAAAATCACTAAAATCCCCTTCTTCTTCTTGAATACACTGATTTACGCAGTATCTGTTAAATTCTTACAACTCAAATTTTATTTAAAACATTTTGATAGCAATGCTAGCGTAGAGTGGCAGCTGTTTGGGCACCTGGAGACTTCTCCGTTCGGCTGTTACACTGAGCATGTTTCATAGCGCTATCTGAAGCAATAATTGACGCTTCAGCGGACTCCTTCGCAGGTGGATGTAGTATCCTTACCACATTCGCGTCAGAAGTGCTAGCTATGTTAGTCAGAAAATTGACTGAGGTCTTACAACTTTTCACCTCAATTATGACTATTCTCGAAAGTAATGGAAACTTCTGCCAATCGCAAAATCGATAGATATTTCGAGAATAACCAGCTATTCCACGATCGTTAGAATGGGTTCCGTTCTGGAAGGTCGAAGCGATTTTTCGGTCTATTTGGCAGAACGTTGTAGCTCGTGCGCACGTAAGTATGGCGAAGGTCAAGTTGTTGCACTTGGCATTGCAAAAGATTTTGACAGAGTTTGGTATGAATCTCCTTTAGCTAAGTTTACGGCCATAGGTCTTAATGCTACTTATGTTCAATGGATTGAGAGTTTCCTCTCTGGATGGCGTTACTTCTTCCCCCTTACCAATTGATTCCGGCATCCCTCAAGGCTCGGTTTTATCTCCAACTCTTTTCTTAGCTGTTACATATTAACTGCCATTTACTCTCAATCCAATTCATAGGTTTGCGACACTACTTTAGTCAACACCTATGAGTTTGACCCCGCTGCGGAATCAAACCAGCAGTCTATTGCTTCCAATCGCAGGAAGTTATTCAGTTCACTGAACTCTGATCTAAACTTAATCTTGGAAAGGATCCGGAAAAATAGAGTAGAGTTCAACGCCTCCAAAACATAGGCCTGTCATCAATCCCTCAAACGTGTTGTCTCACAATATGACCTTAGATGACGCACAACTTCGCACTTCTGATAATTTCACACTATTACGCGTCAAAATTAATGACCACTCGAATTGGATCCAGCACATCTTCGATGTTGCCAGTGGCGTAAATAGTACCTCCCCCTCCCCCGCTGACCCTTTGTTGTGGGGAGCGCGCCAGGGCTTAAGGGCGCCGAGGAGCGGTGGTGCCTAAAGGAAGTTGAAATCAAGTTATACTTGCAGAATCTTAGAATCTGCAGTCAAAAACGGGCTTTTTTATGATTGTTCTGAAAGAACCATTTTGTACATTTTTTTGTTCCAGGTATTTTAAATTTGAATCGTTTTCTTTTAGTTTTCGGCATATTCTTAAGGAGATTTTCGGCTTATTATTCAGAATTTCGAATTATAGCCTAATGGGTAGCGTGTTGGTCTGCAATGCGAAGGTCGTGAGTTCAAATTCCGATCGACGCATAATTCCAGCACGCTGCCTGCTTGGCAATACCTTGGTCACCTTAATCTACGAAAATCAAAAATTCGTAGATGGATGGTTGTGCGATGGGCCAACATCCCTTCCACAATAAATAATGAAAAATGTTAAAGAACCTGAAGGTTAGGAGGCCAAGGCCCGATTTGGGCTGTAGTGCCATTGTAGAAGCAGAAGAGCTACGATTGCGGGTAAATAAAAGTTTCACTGACTTCAGAAGGAGATATATCTAATTATGTAACTACTTATTAAAGTATATTATGTTTAATTAGAGCATTATTTTTTGAAAATGTTTTAACTCGTATCGCTAAACTGCGACTTTTGTATAGAAGGTGGAAGAAGGGGTAGAGAAGTTTCAACGATTTTTACGAAAGTAAAATTAATTTCAGATCAGTAATCTTTGTACGTTCCCAGAAAATCAATTCATTATAAAGTTGTGAAATTGTGCCATTTAGTGTGGGAGGTGATTGATGGGATGGCTGGATTGAAAACTTTTTTTCACATCTCACTCTAATCACTACTAAAATACTTTTGAATTAAATTTCAGCTTCATAACACTGATAGATACTGAGAAATTTGGTACATTGCATTTCATGAAATGGTGTAGTTTGTATGAGAAGAAGTAGAGTTGTGGGAGTATTTAATTTTTTTTAATAAAAACTAAAATTATTTGACTCATCTAGTGTTAATTTTCAAATTTTAGGGCACTACCTTTGATAGTTTCCAAGGAAATCAGCTTATAATAAAGTTGCGAAATTGTGTCATTTTGTATGGAACCTTGGCTTTTCACCAAAAATAACGTGTACAAAGTTTGAACTTCCTAACTCAACGCATTCTCAAGCCAGAGATCGAATGGGCGGACGGTTTCGAGATTTTTGAGCGACAACAAATATTTCTGTATCCTTGGCGACTCTGTGCGTGCATTTCTCGGCGTTATAAACTTCAGAGCAAAGTTGTAGACTCTCAGATTCCCTCTAGGGACAACTATTATTTACTGTTAAGCTTGTTGACAGGGGTTTCACTTGCAAAATCGGGTACATTCGTTAAAAAAAAATAATTTAATTAATGCTGGTGTACTTAAGAGTTCTATTCTTTCTCCTACTCTTTTCCTTGTATTCATTAATGGTTTCCAGCCTTCTGCTTTCAAACCCTATCTATAGCATTGCCGACAAAAGCACTACTGACTTATCATACTATTTGGGTACTGCATACCTAGCGCTCGACTTTGACCCCGCTGACTAGCTTAGGGCAATGGTCACATTACTGGATGACCTAGAACGAGTCCTTCTCAGGGGTGAAAAGAGCCGAGTGGAATTCAATGCATTGAAAAGTCAAAGCTGTCTCGTGTTCCTGAAACATGATCCCGATTTGGACCTAATATCCTCTGAGAGACAAGTTATTATCTATTTAGTTTAACGTGAATACTGGGGCCGAGACCTTCCTCCACTAAGGATTAATTTCACGGTTACCTTTAACAACACGTATCGTTTTTGTGACGACAATCATTAGCGCCACCGAAGGTCGCAGGCGTGGCCTATCTAGTACCTCTGCCTATCTGTGAGTCAAGGCACCCGGTTGAGAAAAAGCCCAACTCTACGCCGAACTTCAAAGAACACTTTCCTTGATTTGTGCCAACCACAATCACCACGTGTATCGTTAAGCGGTCCTCAGGTATAGCCGGAAGTGGAAGTAGCTTTCTATGAACTCTCCGACTCCTTTGGTACCAGAAAACCTCTGGTCAGGCTTCGTAACCTATTTTAACTTGCAACTCGTGACTGGTCAGGTACGTGGAGGACTCTAAAAAACAGTCAATATTCAAATCTACACATCTAAATATGCTAGATGTTCAAATTACGAAAAATCTGTATAGGAATTATAGTTAAAAGACAACTGCTTCGTTCAACTGTCAAACAACGACTGCTTTATTTCAGATGTGTTTATAAAAATGTTCATACTTTTATACTCTAGTTATATTAGAATATAACTTAGCATTACTATTAGTACTATTAAGAATGTTAATATTATATCGAACTGTCACTACAGGAATAATACATATTGCGTATTGGCAACTGCGCTGTAGATTATGTTTGAGTCCATTTAGATTATTAACAATCTACGAGGTTTATATTAGATCCTTTCTTGAATATAATTCGCTCAGCGAGGTGGAACTGTGAAAATAACACTCTGCTATTTAGATTGCATACAATCTCGTGCTCTAATATTAAAAGGGCATCCCGACTTAACTCCATCGCCAGAGCACAAGCGTTAGTACTATTTCCAAACCGTTTTTAATCATACCGCAAAATTTCGGGATTCATTTTTGAACTATTCCCTACGAATATAGAATGCACTTTCCACCTTCGAGTTCCCCTTAGAATATGTACAGCTCGCAACTATTCAACGTAAATGTTCATCGCCACCTTGAAATATATCCTTCGTACCTGGAACTCTACCCATCTAACTATTCTCGGGTACAAAAGGTGAAGCTCTCTAGTTCACGTGCAACTTAAAAAAAAACGATGCTGTCATTTCATAAATTTAGATACATTAGAACAATTTTTCATGCAAAATAATGCAAATATAACGGCCATGGATTAAAAAAAAAATTCAAAAAATTTTTCAATTGAGTTCTATTATTATTCTTCAAAAAGGATAAATAGCAAACATTCCGCTGCCAGATTGAATATCTCATACGGAATATCTATTTACAAACCTGGGATTTGGTTTATCATTACGAGTCAATCTGTATTAAAATTATAATTTTTCGAGTTACGTTACAACTCTTCAGAAGAACGAACTTGAAACCAAAAAGATATACTTACCTTTAAAACACTAAAAATTTAGTTCTGTTAATTATCTGTGCGAATTTATTCCTAAAAATAATATGCATGCTTTTGAAATGGTGCAAAATTTTGTTACTTTGGAAGCATTGTCAGCGTTAACGGCGGAACCAAAAAGGATATGGAGGCTCTTATGAATAAAGCTCGTCAGGTCTTCGAAATCCTTTTCTCTTTTTGGAGGCAAAGAGAGATCTCCCTTCGCCCGAAGCATTCGTCAAATTTATGTTTTTATATGGATGTACTATGTGGGAGGTGACCGTTGGACTTATCAACAAATTGCAAACTTTCGTGAGCCAACGCATCCGACGCATTTTACGAATATTTGGGATAGAAGTGATCTCCAATGTCGAACTTTGTACTCCAAAGTTCGTCGTTGCGCAGACGAAAATATGCATTGAGATTCAAACGCGAAAGTGGCAGTGGATCGGTCATCGCCAAATAAGCTCTTGATTATAATCCTCAAGGAAGACGTCAGTTTTATCGACCATATTGCGCATGGAACTAAACATTTGAGCAGAAGGCCAGAGGAATAAACAAGTCCTGCCGACAACTAAAGGCCAATATTCAGGATCGTGCCTTGTGGAAGAGAACTGTTTCTGTCCTAACAGGAAATTGATTGATTGATTGCCAATTGCTTCCTTAAATTGAAACCATGCTTGACGAAATCCATCCAACATTTCGCAGATCAACTCTAGAATTACATCTAACTTGAGGTTTTCGCTCAACTCCATTTGAATACCTTTGAGTCTAAGTGATCGATTCGCGCGAACGCAACTGCCGCCAGGACTTGATTCCACGGTAACCTCTAGCAACACGGATTATTTTTGTGACGTCAATCATTAATGCCCCTGATGGTAGTTTATACATATTGAAGTTCAACATCAGTCATAGGCAATTTACTTTACTGGATTTCGTCCTATCTATATTGCTAATCGTAATGTGCGTGTAACTTTTAACGATCATGATTGTTAAATATTTCTGGCGAGGCCTGGTGTACCTCAAGGGTCTATTCTTGGCCCACTATTGGCCCTTCTTTTTATAAATGACCTGCTCCAGCTTTATACCATTAATACATAGCGCAGCTAAATTATAATTTAGGCCTAAATTATCTTTAAACGGATGTGTGTCATACGCTAATTTAGCTAAATTACCAAAATAGTGATCATTTATCAGTTAAATGCTGTCAGCTAAGTCATCTTATTTAGCTAAATTATCTTATTTTTCACATAATTTTTGCTTGCCTATTTTATATAAGTTTTTTCGTGCAAGACTTGTATAAAATCTCTGTAGCGTGATTTAAACGCCCAGCTATGAAAGATGATTTGCAAACGATTCCAAAACAGGACTAAGAAGCGTTTTTCTCGTTTTGTGGCGTTTTTTGTAAAATTTTATTGCCTGTTGGCTATAGAATTAAAATTTTAAAATACGACAGATGAGTGAGTGGCTCTTTTTAAGCGAAGTGCTATTCTATTAACAATGAAGACGAGCTAATTTACTAAGTAGCAAATTATAAATTAGGTCCGCTAAGTATCACTGGTATTAGTCTTCTTCTTGTCTGTGATCGTAAAATTTTAGAAGCTGACCTTGGTCGCTTACATCTGTGATGTTTGTTGAATGACATAGATTTAAACATTGGTAAATGCTATGCAATGTGTTATTTCATTAAAACTGAACCGCCTGAGTTACCTTATTTTTTCTATATCCTAGCTTTAATTTATCAATGATAGTAGACTATCAGAAGTGTCGATTGTGAAGGATCTGTGTGTCACTTTTGATATTAAAGTTGAGTATCACTGCACATTACGAGCTGATTTATTAACCGGGCTTATCGGATTTCTTCAACTTTTTCTCGTACTGTTCTGCCTTTTATCTCACTAGTTCGTAGTATATTAGAATACTATTCTGTTGTTCGGAATCTTTACCACAAGTTTCACTCAGCTGCATTCGAATCCGTACAAAGTACGTTTACGCAAACTATTTTCTTTCGTGCTAAAAAGCCTTCCGCTGTCTACTGTCTAGTCTTACTCAACTTCATCTCCATCCTTTAAAATAACGTAGAAGTTACATATAGGAGTGCTTTAAATGGTGTTATAAGGACTATTTTCGTTGATGAGCTTAATTTCGGAATGGAAAAAAGTGAATACAAGAAATTGCAATGTTTTTTTTATCCTCCACGCGCTGTACTTGAGATTTATTTTCACTCTCCTGCCATAAGACTTCAGCGTAATAATGACAAACCATATTTTTCAGTAATTTTAAAATTAAACTTAAGAATTTGCTCATTTCACAATGTTAATTTAATTATTTATTTATTGTCACTTTGTGTATTTGGCAGATTAAACATAGAAATTGGAAAATGCTTCTTGCCGACGCCGATGAAAATCTTAATTTTTTTTTAATATCTTTAAATCATAATCTTGGACCTGATTTAATGGCAATGTGATTGGTTTGAAGTTAATAACACTTTCGTGCCGGAAGTTTATATAAAAAAAAACTATAAAAATGCAAGTTTTATAAACAAGCCATTTTTTTTTTATATTTTGCCAGGAAGTGTTAATTTTTTTCCCATAACCGAAAAATAAACCTTTCCACGGAGGGAACTGGTTAAAAAGTTTTCAAAATTTCAAATTTTTTTTTAATAATGTTGTGTTTTGAAATAGCTCTTGTTTTTACTGAGAAAGCTTAATTTTATTTTAAATTTTTGGCAAACAAAGATATTTTTTGACTGTGTTTCTTTATTAGTAGAAAGATTGATTTGTTGTGAGCCGGGAAAAAAACAAAACTAATTAAATCTCCGCAACCAACACCTGGAATATTCATAGTCAATTATTTTCCAATCAGTTCCTGGCCATCCAGCTAACCGGTTCGATATATTCCAGCCAATATATCACTACTAGAACTATTTTCAGCTATTCGCATCATTTTTCGATTCTAAATTACTTCATCTTCAACGAAAACGTCTTTTCGGTATATACGTTCCCTTAAGATTGCCAACGCTGCTCACTTGATCTTACATACATGCACAAAGGTACTTTATTTGAATCCAAACTTCTTAAATCTCTCTTCTCTATCTAATCGCATAAAAAAGTTCAATTTTTGAGCCGATTTCACCAAAAAATTTTGCCAACAAAACACTAACAATCCTCCTTCCTTTATATTAACTTCAATCCGTTGACAAAGAAGCAAACACTAAATTTTAATCCGTTTTGCCAGCTTATCATTCGAAATCACTGCACATGCCCAAACAAAACACAGGCGTAGGTGATCTTAGTTTAATCTTCATCTCACAACTCTAAACGAAAGCATAATCGCAAAAACATTTCTAAAAATGAATTTTTCACAAAAAAAAAAAAAGCCGGAATAAAAGCAAAAAAAAAAAAAATTTAAACACGTTCAAGCTGAAAGTAAACAGCAGCAGTAAAATGTCTGAAGCAAAATACAATCGAGTAAAGAAGGAAGAAAAGGATAAACGAGAAGCGACTTAAGCAGATTTACTCCAAAAGAAGATACTTAAAAGGCTTCCAAAATGCACTTTCTTCTTATTCTTCTTCGTCGTCTTGTCTTGCTGTTGCACTGGCCTTCGTGATCTGCCTATATATAGTTAGTCAACGTTTGTATAGTGTTTCTTAATCCCTGCACTTGGACGATGCACCTTCGAACTACCATCCGTTTCAAATAAAATTAAAAGACGTTGGAAAATAAAAAACTAAATTTCGACACATCCGCTTACGTTGGCTGAAGTCAAGATTGAAATCTTTTGCTCTAGATTTCTATTATCCAGGTCACTTCACTAGGCTCCTACTGCCGGGGATTAAAGGTCTTATCAATTTTTAGACATCAACGGATCGAGAAATGAGCATCATCCTATCGTGATCTTTTCAAAAATTTAAAAAAATAAACGTTCGTAGGTAGTAGTAGTATGTATAGTCCTCGAGAAGTACGATATCGGATAACGAGACCTTTATCTTCTTGCCAGGACGAAAAGACGTTGATTTACCCGGAAAATTATCCAAAACAATTGTTCGGGAAGTTTTTGTTGAAAAGAGCAAATTTTCTTCATGAATGGGCGATTTTCTTGGGTGACTACGGTGGAATGTTCGTTTTTCGATGAGAAACAGGAAAAAAAACGCATCGATATCGAATTACAACAATTATTTTTAAGGAACACCTGTTTGTAGGTAAATGAGTCGGTTCTAAAGAATTGTCTAAATAAGTTATTTCGATTAAGTAAAATATTTCAATCAAAATTAATTTTGTATTTTTAATACCTTGTTAATTCGTAGCGAAAAAAGGTATGTCTTCAATTTTCCTTGCTCAGCAATTTTTCGTTACATTATTTTTCGAAACGTTTATCTGGAATGTGGTTTTCTTAACTGTAGCGCCATTTGATCATAAAATGACATCATATACTCGTATCTTAGTGTAATCCCAGATTATTACTCTATCTGATAGTAGCTCATCAAACTCTCTACAGTCGTTCTGGCGTGGCTGTTACAAACAAACAATCGAACAAACAGATAAAAATTCATTTTGCAATATGCAGACTTTTTACTCCTGGGTTTAGCCTAGTGAGTATCACGTTGGTCTACAATACGAAGGTCGGAAGTTCAAATCTCGGTCGACGTATAATTCCCGCTTATGTCTGGATCACCTAAATCTACAAAAATAAAAATTTCTAGATAAAGGGTTGTGCCAAGATCTAAAGACTCTTCCATAAAAAGAATTGTTAAGGATCCTGATGGTCAGGAGGCCTAGACCCAATTCGGGCTATTCCACCATTGAAGAAGAAGACTTTTTACTCGAACGATTTTATAATAAAACGACCAGATAAATTGAAAAAACAAATAAGAATTTACTTTCACCGGAAATTGTAGCCTTCTTGACCACCGAACTGTGAAATAGGTTCATCCCTAATTAAATTCTTCAAGTCAAACGTAGATTTTTTGCCACCCGAAAAAAATGCATTACTCACTGACGTACAGTTCCGTGTTTCTGGTCGACAGAAGAACAGGTGAGTCCGATAATAGGAGTCTCTTCGAAATTCATTAACGGAAGTTCAATGAAGACTTACCAGTGAACTTTGAGTGCAATGCATGCCTGGCTGGGGCACATTTGTATATGCACAAGACGAAGGCGAAGGGCCTCCCAATGTCAGTTCACTGAGCGTACGTAATTCGACAGGAAATCATATTTGCATTGTACCCGAGGCTCGAGTAAGTTGTTTTACTTTGGCGGTGGCAGAACGCGTCTACTTATTAGCAAGGACGCCGCGCTTACATTCTGAGCTGTCTAGCAACACAGAAGCCATACTATCACCTCGCGCTTGTCGTTCAGGAATTCTTCGATTCTCTGATGAAATATTACTTTTTTTTTCTAATTTAATTATTACCTTGCAGTGCAAAGGTGGGGTAATGCAGGTTTTAATATTTGCAGAGATTTTTTTTTCTATACACTATGAAAAACAAAGCATACGAAAATATTGACGTAACTTATTAAATGCACGAGTATGGTCGATGTGGTTGCTTGTAGATACTCGTATCATCTTACAAAATAGAAGTTTCGCTCGTTGATTTATCGATTTGATGGTGCTACAATTAAAGTTGCATGATACGAATAGAAAGAATACCTCGGTTTTACATTTAGAACTTTGTTAAATTTCAGCACTACTACAGGAATGAAAGTAACAGAAATACTATTTATCCAGAATATTTCAGTGGAGAAAATGTGGAAGAAAATACGAGACGAAACCAAATCCTCTGTAGAAGAGATATTTAGACTTCAAGTCTGGCAAAAAAATAATGATTGGTTCAAAATTTCTACTGAACGACCAACTTAAAAAGATAAATATGATTAGAGTTACTGAATACTGGAGTTCACTCTATGAAGAAGAAAGAACAAGGCACGTGGTAGTAGAGTTCGGTCCAGGCAAAGAGGATATATAATATGAAGAGCCTGATAGGCTTTTTCATGTGGGACTACTTTTGATTCGGACATTTTCGAAAATTGTATCAAGCTTAACTTGGTTTCAAACTTTTACATGAAAACAAGTAACAGAATTATGATTGGGCGTAAAGCCCCTCTAGATGAAATAGGAAAGAGTTTAGTGTACTGGAAAATACGTCATCTCAAATTCTTTCGGAGGGGGGAGGGGGGGGGGGAGGTTTGTAATTTTTGTACATATATATCACCGAACATAGTATACAAAATGTTTCATGCTGAATTTAAAGTTTGTAGCTTTCATAATTTTCGAGGCAATTGAACAATTTTTGTCTGAATTTATGGCATTTGTATGGGAGGGGGCAGAGAAAGTGGGAGGTTTTGAATCTGCTTATCAACATCCTAATCACATTGCTTTGGTACTCATATTTTCGAACGAGAAATATTTTTCTTGAATTTCCAATACAAAAATTTGTATGGGAGGTGGTAGAAGGAGGGAAGTGAAGCTCATATTTTTTTTGCATTTATAGCAATTATTAAGGGACAAATTCTGGCAAAATTGTAAGTTCGAAATCCATTTACAAAAATTGTACATTTGTATGGGAGGGGGTAGAAGGAGTATTCGAACCAAAACCAAATTTTTTCGACATCAGTGATATTTATAATATTATAATTTCTCAAAATTTAAATAGCTTGGACATTTTTGAAGAAAAATAATTTAATCGAAATTCCGTGAAATTTGGAAAGAGAGAGGCAAAGTTGATAATTTTTTCAACATTGGTTGCAATTGTTATAAAATTAATTATGATGAAAATTGGTTCTTTTAGTCTTGCTAGTTGCAATGAAAACCGAATAAATGTTTGTTTGAAAATTGTGCGTTTTTACGGTTGGGGGTAGAAGGAATAAGGGGATCAAATCAATATTTCTTGACCTTACTGATATTCAAATCATTATACTATGACGTAATTTCCTTCTGTCCATCCATGTCCTCTCTAGCTTGAGAACGCGTTGACCTGGAGAGCTCAAATTTTGTGCACGTCGTTTTTGACAAAAAAATAAGGTCAAGCTCGTGAACGGGCCAAATCGATCCACCCCTTCTACTCCCTCCCATACCAGATTACACAATTTCGCAATTTGAAATTAAACAAATTTGCTCGAAAAGTATAAATGCTATTGATCTGAAATTTTGAATGTAATACTTTTAAGATGATTGCAATCTACTGTATAAGATTGCTGCAAATATGATATTAATGTACTACTAGTATTAATAACTGTTCGTCAATTTTTGTCAAGCATACGATAGTGTCGACTGTAATGCTCTGTACAGAACTAGGTGTCCCACCGAAACTAGTTCGGTTAATAAAAGCCACGATGGAAAAAAATGAGTGCCAAGTAAAAATCCAAAACGAGTTGACTTAAAGCTTTCCAATGGAGTCAGGTCTCAAACAAGGAGATGGTCTCGCTCCCATGCACTTTAACTTGATACTTGAGTATGTCATCAGGAAGGCAACTTCAGTAACCTCAGTGGACATCAGAGGTACACTACTCGTAAAATCTGTATAGTTGATGGCGTACGCTGCGAGTCGGCAGCGAGTGAAGTAGGGCTCAAATGAAGCGAAAACTAAATACATGACTCAGACACGAAGGACTGTCTCAGAGAGGCAGAACATTACTTTGGCGAATAAAACTTCGAGCAGGTGGATGAATTCGTATACCTCAAAGCCCTTCTCACAAAGGACGGCAATGAGCGATATGATATTCAAAGAAGACTCGCGACAGCTAACAAAACATTTTATGCGATCCTCCCCATAATGAAATGAAGGAAGGCCCATCGAAACAATAAACTACGCATCTACAAGATATTAATTCGTCCTGTGCTACTATTTGGATGCGAAACTCGGACCTTGACGTGGGTGTCGGAGAAGTAATCGACACGCTTGAGCGAAAAATTCTTCGGAAAGAGTACGGAATAGTGAATGAAGGAGATGATTGGCGAATTCAATACAACTATGAGCTGGATCAACTATTTGACGACCCACCACGTGATCAAATTGCGCAAACTACGTGGAGCAAATGCACGAGGAACGAACTCCAAAACGAGTGCTAAAGGGCAAAGCTCAAGGCAACCGTCCGCAGGAGAAACGACGAAAGCGATGAAAGGACTCAGTCGACGCAGATTGCAGATCGCTTTTCGATTTTTCAAACTGGAGGACGCGGTCGTTGGACCGAGACGACTGGAGGAGGTGCATCCGGGAGGCCAAGGCTTAATATGGACTATAGCGCCATTGCATCATGGTAAAAAATTTATTTGCGTCCTCCCCCTCCTTTCACCACCTCCCATACAAACTGCACTTTTTCATGAAATGGTCTAAACCAATTTACTCAGTACGTATAAAATTTATCGAACTGAAATTGGACATTAAATATTTATTTAGAATTATTAGTAAAAGCAAAAAAATAGATAATTAGCTTTATCCACTCTACCCCTCCCATACGAAACGACACAATGTCACAATTCGACAATAAACAGATTTGTTCGAAAAGTATAAATGCTATTGATCTGAAATTTAGCATTTATTACCTTTATGATGATTTCAATATATTGTAAAAAAGTTATTTGAGTCCTTCCCTTACTTCCACCACCTCCCATACAAACTACACTTTTTCATGAAATACTCTAAACAAATTTTCTGAATATGTATAAAATTGATCGAGCTGAAATTGTGCACTAAATATTTATTTAAAATTATCGGTAATATTAAAAAAATGAGACGATTAACTAAACTCATTCTACCTCCTGCCATACGATCTGACACAATTTCACAACTTCACAAAAAGTTGATTTTCCTGAAAAGCATGAATGCTACTGATTTGCAATTTAAAATAGATCTAGAGCATGATGTTTATAGTTATTTCTGAAAAAGTCATTAAGAACTCGCCTTTCGTTCTACCAACTCCCATACAAACTGCATAATTTCATTAAATCCAATACACTAATTTTCTCAGTACCTATTAAATATTTGAATCTAAAATTTTGTATAAATCAGTTTGATGGCAACTCTAGCATCATGTGAAAAAAATACTTCAATGTCGTCATCCCGTCCACCATTTCCTTTACAAAATTTCATAAAATCAAAAAATTTCTCTTTCATCTAGAGTATCGCACGATTGGGCTTTACGTCCAATCGTTGTCCTCTTATGTTTATACTCTAGATGAAATCTGAGAGTATATTGTGTTTGCCTTACCGTTTGTAACGCTAAGAAATAATGCTCGCAAAGAGCCGCCAAGGGTACAGAAATATTTGTTATCGCTCAAAAACCTCGATTCCGAGTGACCGTCTGTCCATCTGTCTGTCTGTCTGTCTGTCTACAGCATAACTCTCGAAAGCTTTGAGCTATAGTGCTAAAAATTTGTGTGTGTCATTTTTAGCAAAAAAGTAACTTTAAGTTCGTGAATGGGCTACATCCCCCCACTCCTTCTACCCCCTCCCACACAAATTTCATAAAATTTCGAAATATTAAGAAATTGATTTTTCTTTGAAACTATTTCGACTTGGTATTTAGGTCAAAGTATTATGATATAGATGTCATTAATATCACGAAATATTGACCCAATCCCCTTACCTCTTCTACCCGCTCCCATACAAACGGACAATTTTGAAAAATACATATTTTCGATTTTCATTGAAACTAGTAAAGCTGAAAAGACGAAATTTTGTCAGAATTAATTCTACTATAATTGCAATTTATTTTAAAAATAATTATCATCTTCACCTCACTCCTTCTACCCCCTCCCATACAAATTTCACGAAATTTTGAAATTTAAATTAAATTATTTTTCTTCGAAACTGTTAAAGCTATCACCTTGATATTTTGTACAAAGTATACAAATAGAAATATTATCAATGCAAAAAAAATTTGTTTTGATCCGTACACTCGTTCTACCCCCTCCCATACAAATGCATAATTTTTGTTAAATGAATTTTATCGATTTCCATTCAAACTAGAAAAAGTACAAACTTCAAATTTTGCCAGGATTTGTTTCTTAATAATTGAAATAAGTGTTAGAAAAAATTATCAGCTCCGCTTCACTCCTTCTACCACCTCCCATACAAATATCTGTATTATAAATTCAAGAAAAGCATTTCTCCTTCAAGTATATGAGCTATCGACTTTGAAATTGAATCAAAGCATGGTAATAAGGATGATGATAAGCAGTTTCAAAATCATCTTAAATGCTCCACTTCCTCTACCACCTCTCATACAAATGCCCCAATTTCAGAAAATCTATGACCAATTTTTTTAAAAATAATGAAAACTAAAACTTTAAATTCAGCAAAAAACATTTTGCATGCCATGCTCGGTGTCATATATGAAAAATACAAACCTCGCCCTCTACTTCTACCACCTCCCATGCAAAAGTCTCTATTCACTATTCGAAAGAATTTGAGATGACATATTTTCCGGTATATTAAAGTCATTTCCATCTCATCTAGAATATCATATGATTGGGCTTTAAGCCCAATCATAATTCTGTTATGTTTTTAGTTTAGTTTTCATGTGTACGTTCTATCTGTGTCGTCGGCATATGCTACGAGTTGTGTGGATTCGAAGCATGTTCCCTAGGTGTCAACGTTAAGTTTCGAACAACATATTCGAGTTTCAAGTGGAACAGCATTGGTGTTAGGCCGTCACCTTGTTTAAGGCTGTTGTCAGTTCTAGAGCTAGGGTTCAGATCGTTTTCTACTGACTTGTGACAAAGACTCGGTCATTGTCATTCTTGTAAAACGAATCAATTTCGGTGGGGCTCCAAACTCCAACATGATTGCAAAAAGTAGTCGCCTGTCGATACCGTCGTACGCTTATTTGAAGTCAACAAATATCTGATGCACACCAATATTGTATTCCCAGCACTTTTCCAGCACCAGTTTAACTGAGAATATCTCGTCTCTGGTAGATCGTTCAGCTCTGAATTAGCCTTGGTATTCACCAATTACTTTGCCAGCATAGGGCTTAATTCTCTTTCCCAGAATTTTCATCAACATCTTAATACTTAATACTTCTTCTTCTACAATGGCGCTACAACCCAAATCGGGCCTTGACCTCCTGACCTTTAGGTTCCTTAACATTTATTCATTATTTATTGTGGAAGGGTTGTTAGACCTTCGCACAACCCTCTATCTACGAATTTTTCATTTTCGTAGATTGAGGTGACCAAGGTATACCCAAGCAGGCAGTGTGCTGGAATTATGCGTGGACCGGGATTTGAACTCACGACCTTTGCATTGTAGATCAACATGCTACCCAATAGGCTACACCCTAGCTCATATAATATAAGACATACGCAAAAGAGATATTCCTCGGTTGTTTTCGCAGCAGAGTTTGTCAACTTTATTTAAAAATTGGACAAATGATGCTCTTGCGCCAATCTTCAGATGTGTTTCCTGGGTCCGTATATCTGAGAATAATCTATGTAGGTGGTGCGCTATGCAGGTGTCGCCGGTTTCTAGAAGCTCGGCTGGAATTTGATTATTACTCGGCGCTTTGTTGTTCAAGTGGTTCTGCAGGGCCGTTTTTACTTCTTCGAGTGTGGGAGAACTTAAAGAGGATCCTTCGTCAGCTGTTACATCAGTTATACCTTATGTCTGCTGCTATTGTTCGTGCGGGTGATGGGCTCGGATTATGAAGGTGTTTAAAGTATTGCGCCCATCTTTGTTTTATATCTTTCGCATTACTTATAATTTTACCTCTATATCCTTGCAGAGGGTTGTCTTCGGTTAGTATCCCTCTTTCAACCTTTTAACTAGGGAATACGCGGCTCTTGTGTTGTGTAATTTAAAATTTTCGTACATGTTTTTAATTTCGTCATTATTGTACTTCCGTTCTTTTTGTTTGCAAATCGTCAAAGATTATTATGTTTGTCCTGTTTGGCGCGTGTCGGCCGTTTCATTAACATTTTGTAAGCTTGATTTATTTGCTATAAGGCATCTTGGCATTCGCTGTTGAGCCAATCATTTCTTTTGCGCCTGGGTTGTAGTCCTATCACTTCCTCTGCGACGCATGTAATGCCATTTTTGATGCTTTGCCATATTTCTTCTTTTGGCATGCTGGCGTTGTTGTTTCTCATCCTTGAGTTTTCGTTTGTCGCATTTAGGAACCGGTTCTGTTTTGGGGTGTCCTCGGTTTGCGATTTGACATCGGAACTTGGTCTTTACCAAATAGTGATCGGAATCGCAATTATCCCCTCGAGAATGCAAATACCGTCCTTTTCTCTATTAGAACGTGGTCTATTTGGTTGAATATTCTTCCTTCTGGTGATACCCACGTTTTCTTATGAATATCAAGATGCGGATAGCAATATGAGCAATATGATTTTTGCAGCTGGCGATATCAGTCAGCCTCTGGACGTTATCGTTACTAATGTCATTGAGATTGATCCCTCCAATTCTCCCTATATATAACTCTGTTCTTTTCCCACTTAATATTGTTCGACGGAACGGTGTCGAACGTTGATTCTAAGCTGCTGTAGAAATCGTCTTTAACTTCGTCGTCTTTGTCTTCCGTTGGGGCATGGACATTAATAAGCCAAAAATTAAATAATCTTGTTTTGATGCGTATTTCACACAATCGTTCATTGACGGGCTTGAAGTTGGTAACTTGATTTATATACTCCCGGCTTCCCGATGATTTTTCACTTCTGAAAATTGTTTGCGATCCAATGTCAGTAGCTTCACTACCTACCAATTTATTTTTTGCAGTGCAATGATGTTCATATTGTATTTGCTTGCTTGTTCCAGAAGCGCTCTCACTGCTCTTGCTCTGTACAGAGATCACACTTTCCAAGATCCGAAGGAATGGTCAATTTTTCGTTTGTGTTGGCCGTTGCCTTTGAAGCAATTCAGTCCGAGTCTGGTTTTTCCGAGGATGAGTTGTTAACACATCGCCCAACCCCGAACCTGGACGGCCACATTATAGTGCAAAAATTTGTCTGTTTCATTAGCACTCGCACTCATCAGCTCAGCAAGTCAAGTCCGGATGGACAAGACCAGCACCCGGTAACTACCACGTGGAGGTATGATGAGCACAATATCTATACCCATCCATCCACTTACAATTGAAATCGGTAAATTTTCAATCGAATCAAAAAATTGTCATAATTCCTTTTTTCTTTAGTATTTATTCCGATAATTTAGATTTTTTCTTAGTAAAAATGAATGTCGAGAGGAACTGACTTAAATCCTTGATTGCTGTCAGACGATAAAAATTAAACACTGTTGGTTAGCAAATCTGTTCTCCTAGGACTGATAGATTAAAAGTGTTGAACTTTTGCAATGCAATCGGATTAGACTGAACATGTTTCAATTTATTGGTAAAAGCTCGGTCCATATATGTAACACGTCTAAATATCAAACAACTATTGCACAAAACTAGTTTCTCTCAAATGCGTCATCGCTATGATTGGTTGGACTTTGTGAAAAAGAAAGAAAACCAAACAGCTGTCCGTCCATTTCGATCTATGTCGACAGTCAACATTGAAAGGGAAGTAAATATTGTCCGATGCATTATGTTTTGTCCCTCAAGAGCGTTCCACATAAACAAATATCTTAAGTCCTGAAGGACTGAATGCAAACTAAAGCAACGAACTGTACCCGAATAGATCGTTCACACTACTCCCATTTAGTTGAGTAGCTGAATCCTGAATTTGAGTAAGCAGCATATCCCGTATGTCTGATTGACTGACATTACCCACCCCCATCGAGACACTCTAATAATGAGTCCTCTAAGATAATGAGTGAAAGTTCAATAGCTATCGTCAAACCCGAATCGTAGAATTCGATTGAGTGTTGTGGTTTTGGGTTATCATAACAAGGGACGATTCAATCCAGGAGCATTCATACGCAATACTTCAAGCGATGATCCATCATCAGCGTGATGGTTTCTTGGATTTAGACGAACTAACTTACATAACTATAGCATTAATCCATTGCTGCATCATAATTGTAGATCCATATAAGAATGTCAACATACATATAGCGAAACGTAAAGAAAAAGTGCAATCACGATATTTTTTTAAATCCTGAGGGTTACCCGGTGCAGTAGCATAACATGGGATGAATGTCGAGATGGGCTAGTGCTCGAGAGCCAAAGAAAATCTTCATTCAGGACGACAATGGATCGTGCAGAGGCACACACACATTTCGTGATATCGAATTTCAAAACGGTATAGAGACCCCGGGATAATATGATGGTTGGCTGTATAGAGCCATGCCTGGCTATGCCCGCTACTATAGCTGAAAGCAAGTATACGTATACTGCACAGTAGTGAACAATGGAAAATTCAAAACTATACCAAGAGTAGGTACACACTATGCGCTTTTTGCTGATGCCTCAAAATGGTAGTTTAGGAAGAGCCCTGCGCCAGCATTTTAATCAATTTAAGATCTGACATTCTCTCTTAATTGTAAAACTATTTCAGAAAGTTTGGAATTGAGGTTTTTGGTAACTTTTAATTTAGTTTTATATGCATTTTTTTCGAAATTTAGGCTGCTAGAACGTTTTTTAACCTGAATCCTTGTATCTACATTATATAAACAGGAACAGCGAGTGAGACTGGCCGGTTCATAGATCACTGAAAAATGTTAAAAGAAGAAATCAAATAGTTTGATAATTACAGATTGTCACCATAGTGAGTCAGAAACAGTTTTTGGTTTCATCAAACACAATTGAGGTCATCCTCCATTGTTGAAAGTAAGCAAAAGAGCTGAAATCGTTATAAAGGCGGAACATAAAGAAATCTAAAGTTTTCCAAGCATTTATGGAATGTAATTTAAAAATGATGCTATAAAATGTTACCAATATAAATCTTTTTTTTTTTCATTTGCTTGTTTATATTTTCCTACTTTGCCCTAAATTTCATCGGTGACGAATGTGTACAAACGGCTCAGTTATAGATGCATTATATAACTATCGTCTTAATTGCATGTGCATAGTAGCAACACATTGTTACATTGTAATCAATCATTTTCAAGTCTACGGGTTTTTTTTTATTATTCTGAAAATAGTTGTATAAACAGCATCTTCGATACTCATTCGACTCGAACAAAAAAGAAATAAATGAGGTTTGATCAAATTCTTCCCAGTTTCTAAGGTTGCATTATTCTTGGCATGACGCTATGAGGCACAATTTAGTACATTTGTTACCGGTTGCCCCCCATCTAACAATAATGGACTAGAACACACTATTGGAAAGTATAGTGATCCTTGGGTCGACGCGTCATGACCTTGGATTAAGAGAACCGAAAATGGCGATTTTTTTGTGGAGCCTGGACAAATGGTCATCGGAAAGACCCTTTTTCCACACAAACGTCAAAGATTTGGTTTCGTGAATGTTTTCACAGTGCATTTCGAATTGAAAAGAAAGATTTCCGGAGATTGCTGTTAGGCTTTTTTATTCGTGACGTTTCGGTCTCTGCTGAGACCTTTATTAAACTCATCGCCTTTTACAGGAGACTATTATTTTATACAGAATGGGGTTAATTGGAAGGGTAATTTAGTTAAGGATTTCTGGGTATAGATTTTCTTACCAAATTTTAAGGCAGGTAGCCAACTGCTTACAACTTGTATTCCGTGTCTTGGTTGAAGTTCTGTGGACGTTTTGAAATTTCAATAGCTTCTAGTACTCAAGTATTCAATGAAAATATTGGCCAGAATTTGCATATTTTTGAAATCGATTGTATAATCCTCTGTCGCGATCGCTGATGACTGTATTTGGTTTTTCCGTGTGCATCGTTGATCCTTGTTTGGACTGTGCGTCCCATTTCTCCTATGCACACTTTATCGCATGAGCCACAAGGTACTTTGTGCACTTCTTTAGTCTCTAATGGTTTTTTGGCCTTCTGGTTTTCCAAAATTCCTCGGATAGTAATAGGAGTAGAGAATGTTGGATTTTCGAAGGATTTTCCCTGTCTTATCTATCGTGTCCTGGATGTAAGGTAGTTTTAGCCATCGTTTATCTGTATTTCCTTCTTCGGTGTCTTCCCGTTCTTTTGTCCAAGGATGCTTCGGTTTCCACGCCTTATTTATTTCGCTCGTTTTTTATCCATTTGTATCCAATGGTAATTTCTCGTTGCTTTCTGTTTCCATGGTGAAAATTTTACGACAGGTGAAATTAGAGATCCCATTGTTGCTCCTTGCGTTTGCTTGTAAAGTTTCCTTTGAGTTGGAAAGAAAGAATTATTTCAACAAAATTCTATTAAGTCATACCTATTGCCCGGGATGAGTTTCCTGATGATAGTTACGGAGTCCTTAATCGAGGTTTTGGTGAACAGTGATTCCATATCCGTTGGTTCCATGTTGATTTTCTGAAGAATTTCTACTTGATTAGCGGATTTTTTAACCGAGCGCGATGTATGTCTTATTAGTGGGCGTAACTCAGTCGCGAGAGCCTTAGCCAGTTGTTGGGTAAGTGATTGTACCGAGATGACGATGGGTCCAAGCGGGGTCTCCTTGTGAATTTTTGGAAGTACGTACATTTTTGGAGTATGAGGGTCTGAAGGGATTAGTTTGGCATATTTTGCCGCTAATATTGGATTTTTCTTTATGGATAGGCTTAATTTCCGGTGGAGGGCAGCGGTTGGATCTGTTTTTATTCCAGCATATGTTCCTGTTTGTATATTATCTCATATTTTCTCCTCGTATTGTTCCTTGTACATAGCTACAGTTGCGTTTCCCTTGGCCGCTCGCATAATCGCTATCTCGGGTTTCCCTTGATGTTGTTACTCAGAACCAAATTGACCACGCGCTTATAAATCGCCAATGAAGAAGATGTTTGCTCGACTTACGAGCGAAGCGTGGAGCTGACGTGAGGAGCGAATACCACTTGATGGTTACCTGCTTGAGATAATGTACAGCAGTGCCATGAATTCTTCAATTGAAGCGCAAGTTTAATGTGGATAAACTTGGAGACCCCAACAAGGCACGCGAACATAACACCATTCTATGCGAAAACTTATCCACAATAGGCGAATATTGATATGTTCACGTTGGGCGCTAAGTTGGAGGCAACAGTGAGTGAGAGACACTGGATGTCACAAGCCACATGATACAAGGTTGGTGATCGGAAAAAAGTCAAATTGGCAATTATCTCTCAACCCGGTGTCATCCATGGAACTCCCGACTTGAGATGGAGCTTCCGCGATGCTCATATACAGCTAAGAGAACAGGACCCTTGAAGATCTGGCCAATAAGGTGGAATCTCGATCAATTGTCTTAATTCAGCTCAACAAGAGTACAGATCCGCAGGGGGTAGTTGTAGGATGAGGTCTTACCAATTCCTGCAACTATCTTCGGAGACTAACGACTCCACGGACCTGAGCTAACCATTCCCCTGTGGGATGGGGGTAGTAGAATTCACCCATAGCCAGTCCTGCTTGCCCTAAAAATGGCAAATGGACACTCGCTGGATCACGGGCTTATCCCTCGTGATCTTAAATCCTAAATAATACGAGAAATGGATACAGCGCCTTGGATACGGACGGATTTTACGGTAACAACTTTTGGCATTTAAGGCCGATGCTCAAGATTGCGCCTTGTGGAAGAGAGTTGTTTCTGTCCTATGCCGCTATACGTGGTCTTAACAGGAATTTGAAGAGTACAGACCGATTGCCATCTTGCCTTATTTTCCTGAAGTTTTTGAAAAACTTTTGAATAGTTAAATACCATATTACTTCAGCAAATATAATCTACTATCCGATTTCATTATCATCAATTGTGCGATAGCCCAAATCGGGCCCTAGCCTCCTATCGAATTTACAATCAGGTCTTAGACCCCACCATAGTTGTATCACTGCACTACTTAATATCACTGACAATATCAAAGTGCAAATGGTCAATGATCGTGCGTGGATTTCTCCAATGCGTTTGATAAAGTTGATCACAACATCCTTACTTACAAACTTCTAAACTATTATGAGTTTTCTACTTCTTCAACCGCTTTGATTAAATCATACCTTATTATTACGTATCAATCAATGAGCAACTTTCACCTTTTTTGCAAACAAAATGTGGTGCACCACAAGGAAGTATTGTTGGTCCTTTGTTTTTCGCTATTTATATTAATGATTTTCCGTTCTTTCGATCAACATGTATGCTGACGATGTGCAATTAATCCTCTAAGACCAAGAGAGTCATAATGTACAAAACGCAGCT
This sequence comes from Chorisops tibialis, assembly GCA_963669355.1. Classification (NCBI taxonomy): domain Eukaryota; kingdom Metazoa; phylum Arthropoda; class Insecta; order Diptera; family Stratiomyidae; genus Chorisops; species Chorisops tibialis. The sequence continues at coordinate 272,628,570 of OY770262.1, forward strand.
TGATTTGTCGTATTTCCATGCTGTTATCCTTAACAACTCTGTCCTCGGATATGTGGTAAAAATTAAAAATCTTGTGGTTTTTTTTAACAGAACCCTTACGTGGAGCGACCATATTTTATCCTATACAGGAAAAGTTTATGGGATTCTTCGAACCTTATTTAGCATACGTCGGTATATACCAGTAGTTGTCAAACTTATGCTGGTAAAACCAGGTCTTCAACTAATAACACCTAAGTTATTATTTCTAGTTTCACAGAGGCAATTCTTCGTTTATTTCATTCAACAGTGGAATTAACTACCAGTCGAAATTCATAGATCAGGAGAGGGCGGTGATTTTTGCAGGAGGCTCAGAGTATACTTGGCAGGTTGAAATCCAGCCTTGTTTTTGTTTTGTTTTTTTCTATTCTTTTTTTGATTGACTGTTAATGATGTGGAGCTAATTTGAAATGAGTCACTTAATTTGAATAGTTAGTATGCCGTTATTACGCAAACAAAAGATTTTTGTATCTTAATTGTGTTAAACCAAATAAATAAATAATCTAAAAAATAAATACACTAAATCTGCGGCTTACCTTAGGGATATGGGTTCGCTGTTCAAAATTATGAAGCAGTTAGCAAACAGGAAATACACCGCCAAGCACCTGGTGATAGATGTCAACGGAACTCTCCGTAATTTGAGTGAAGACTATTTGCGGCGATGGAAGAAATGCTTCTCTGATATTTTACTTTATTATTATAATAATAAAGTATTGTGATCGACACAAGAAAAAGAAAAGTTTGCTACCCTGAAATTTTTTTTTTTCGCGTTTTATGACTAAATTAGCCTAAAAATGCAAAAAAAAAAAATCCGTCTGTCTCTATGCCGTACGCCGTCCGCAGTACGCCGACGTGTACGCTCAGCGCACATTAACTCCCAAACCCTTCAAGATAGAAAGTTCATTTTTGGGGGGATTGTAGATAGTTGCGGATCTCAGGCGGATACCCATTTTCGGGGGTATACCGGTTCAGCGGGAGGCGGGGGGAGCGCTTAAACCGAAAAATACGAATTCAAATATCTCAACCATGGTAATAGCTAGGAAGCTAAACCTCAACATAAATATAGAGGGGTTTGTGGGACAACTTTTAAAAATAATTTAATTTTTTTATCCATTGGGGTGCGAAAAGGGGGGGCTTAGAACCAATTGTCGGCCGAATTTTTTTTTCAAATGATTATATCTTCGAAATTACTTATCGTAACAAAATCATATTTAGAGACCGTCAAGGTGGCATATAGTTTCATCGGAACCAGCTGAGAAAGCGTCTAATTATTGTAAGGGGGAAGGTCAGGGGGGGTGCAAAGAAAAACACTTAAACATTAATATCTCAACTATCTCTCAAGCTATGTAATTGAAACTTAAAACGTATATTGAGCTATACTAGGCAAATACAAAAAAAATATAACATGTTGAAATAATAGTAGTGGGGGGAAATGGGGAGCATTTCAAAAATGGCGCACTTTTCAAAATTACAAATCCTTATATCTCAAAAAATAGTACAGATATCAAATCAAAAATTTGTCAGATTGTAGAACTACAAAATGGTTAATTTTTGTAAGAATATTAAGTTGGGAGGTGTAAGGGGAGGGAGGTAATAAGCAAAAATATCGAAAGCTTTGAGTGATTTTTTTAGGGCTCTAGTAAAAGATACAAAGTTAAAATTTTGCATGTGAATACCTACATTTAATGCACATAGAAAAATAATAATAACTTGATCCATATTTGTTATAAACCGACCCCCCCGGTCTAACGTGCACAAGGTGTTTCATGTGCATTGAAAAAAACACATAAACTGAAAATTTTTGAGTGAAATTTTAAGGTAGAAATTTGAAAATTTGCGAAATGCATTTAAAAAAAATTTCTAAATATACGAAATATTAACTGGTCGAAAACCTTTAACACTTCTACCCCCTCCCATACAAAACTATTTTTTCGACCATTTTCAAGAAATCAATTATCACCTAACTATTAAAAGCTATCAATTTGAAATTTTGCATAACAACTAACAAAAATAATTAAAATGAAATTGCGTTAAAAGTTTTAAAATCGCGCTTGACCTTCTACCCCCTCCCATACAAAAGTATGATTTCGACTAATTTCATTAAATCAACTAATAACCAACAAATTAAAAGCTACGAACTTGAAATATCGTACGAGCACCTTACAATAAAAATGAAAGAAAATTGCATCACAAGTTTTACGATTCCCCTACCTCCTCTACCCCCTCCCATACAAAATTATTTTTTCGAGCATTTTTAAGAAATCAGTTATCAGCTAACTCCTTTCCACACAAGTTTCACGAAATTTCGGAAATAAAATTAAATTATTTTTCTCCAAAACCGTCAAAGCTAATAACTAATTAAATTATAAATTTTGAGAAAAGCATATCATTGATGTCAAAAAATTTGGTTTTGATTCTAACCCTTCCAATCCAAACGCACAATTATGGTAAATGCATTTAATCGATTTTCATTGAAATTAGAAGAAGTAGAAACTTAAAATTTTGCCAAAATTTGTTCGTTAATAATTGCAATAAATGCTAAAAAAATATCGCCTCACTTCAACCCTTCTACCACCTCACATACAAATTTTTGTTTTGGAAATTCAAGAAAGTAGTTCTCCTTCGAACATATGAGAGACTTTGAAATTGTAACAAAGCATTGTGATCAGGATGTTATTAAGCAGATTCAAAATCTCCCATTTTTTCTGCTGCTTTGTCTGAATTTATGGTATTTGTATGGGAGATACAAATGCCATAAATTCAGACAAAAATTGTTCAATTTCCTGGAATATTATGAACGAAACAAATCTTAAATTGAGCATGAAACATTTTGTATACTTCGTTCGGTTTTATATTCAAAAATTACAAAACCTCCTCCTCTGCCTTTACCATTGGGCTTTACGCCCAATCATAATTCTGTAATTTTTTTATATCTTTTCAGAGGAAGATTTTCTAGAAACAGAATAATTGCGAAACTTCCACACATAACTATTCTCTATTATGGGCGACCACGCATACAGGAAAAAATAGTTTCCGCCATTCAGTCAATGGCGGGCAAAATGCCTCAGGTGCAGACGTATTAAATATTTAGTGCACAATTTCAGCTCGATAAATTTTATACGCACTGAGTAAATTGGCATAGAGTATTTATTGAAAAGTGCAGTTTGTATGGGAGGTGGTGTTAGGAGGAAGATGACTCCAATAATTTGTATACGATAGATTGAAATCATCATGAAAGTGATATTCCAACTTTCAGATCAATAGATTTTAGGCTTTTCGAGCAAATCCGTTTATCGTCAAATTGCGAAATTGTGTTATTTTGTATGGGAGGGTGTAGAAAGGGTAGAGCGATTTGTCCCCTTCACGAACTTGACCTTACTTTTTTGTCAAAAACGACGTGTACGAAATTTTAACTTTCTTGCTTAACACGTTCTTAAGCTAGACTGCGCATAGACGGACGGACGGGCATCCGGTTTTGGGATTTTTCAGCAACAACAAATATTTCTATACCCTTGGCGCCTCTGTGCGAGCATTATTTCGTGGCGTTACAAACTTTAGAACAAACTCATAATACTCTCAGATTCTATCTAGAGTATAAAAATTGTCAGTCTCTACTTCGTACGATGTATTTAATATGGAATGTAAAGTGATAGCCTGAATGTATTCTAGTGAGTAGCGTGTTGGTCTGAAATTCGAAGGTCGAGAGTTCAAATCCCGGTCGACGTATAATTCGCGCACAGTGCCTACGTGGGTATATCTGGGTCATCTCAATCTTCGAATATGAAAATTCGTAGATAGAGAGTTGTGCGAAGGGCTAACAACCCTTCCGCAATAAATAATGATAATGTTAAGGAACCTGAAGGCCAGGAGGCCAAAGCTTAATTTGGGCTGTAGTGCCATTGATAACTACTTGCCATTACTGTGGAGTAGTTGCAACATCAATTGAGTGATTTATTTTTTCGGTACTGGGTGGAATATGCATACGGAACCAAGCGTCTTTGAAATTTAAAAAGCGTGCATATGTACATATACGGCGCATGCAACTTAGTTTTGGTATTATGTGAATGTAATATTATGGACAAAAAAAATTCAGCTTGATACTAGTGGCGCAATTTCCATTCCTCTTTATTTCCCACTACTAAATAGAACTGGCCATATTTATATCGTCGAATATTGACATAACATAGACAATTAAGATGGAAAGATCTCCCTCTACTGCTACTCCCGTGCTATAAATTATATAAGAGTTAAAAATCGATCTTATTTCGCTGGAATCTCTTCAGAATATGAGTTCAAGCTTAGTTCAAAATTAAGGCGCTACGCTCAGATATCTGAACTTTCGATCGAATTCGTAAATTTTTTTCCGCTTCTTCGCCATTACGATATTTATCTCGAAATACTTACGCAAAATTCTCCGAAAGAATTCAATTCGGATCTTATACCTTCGTCAGATTATTCAACATTTGTGTGAAATAGTCCATTTTGTGGCAAAACTAAATAGACATGTCATCGAATGTGACATTTTATATTTAAATGGCCTCTTCGCATAATAAAGGAACGGCATAAGGTGAACCTCATCATCATTATACCCATGGGTTTCTCTTCATCTTCGCCTGCTTATTCTGAGCGTATTACAACACGTTTCTTACCTGGATCACGAATCGAACGAGCGAGGACTAAAGCCTCGTAACACGGCAGTTTACAATAAAACCAGAAGTTCTGCTCCCTTATACCTTCGTCCCAAGAAATGCCAAGCATTCTGAATGGGAAGCCTTTGGGTCTCCTTTCCTACCTTGAAAAGACAATCCATCCGCTATACAGTCTTTTTTTTTTGTGTGTGCTGATAAGAAATGAGTGGGCACTTCTGGTGGATGATCCAGTCCTTGGCATCATTCATTGAGTTTTGTAGGGGAAAAAAAATTATCAACTGCTCAGATGAAGTGGATAAAGGTGTACCCAGATTAGAGGTCGGAACGAAATGCTCGTATGTTGTCACCGATTTTCTTCTTCTATTATGGCATGATGATCTATCGGATTTAGTCCATTCATGATGAGACTCTCAAGCCCATAATAAGAAGCTGAAGAAGAAAAAAAAATTGTGTCGTTGACTCGGCTTCAAAGTGGACTTATCGGGCTTAAGTGATTCTTAACTTGTTCTAAAGCTATGAGAGAGGTGTTCAACAAGTTCCATAAGATGCCTAGATCCCATCATTTATACAGAAGTGGATACGAAACTACTTAAGGTGCGTGCGCATTTTGTGTTTATAATTGGATTGAGTAGCTGAGATTATGAATTTAATTGAATGCATAATTTTCTATTTAATTAATTTTTTTTTTTGAAAAAACAAGATAATTTAAATTGAATGTTAACATCAAGATGACTATTTTGATTGCAATAAATGACATGTAATTAGATCAAAGCTTACAAAAAGTGCTTAATTTTCATAAATTTGAAAAAATAAATACAAAATATATTATTATATTTTATTATATTCCACAAGTATTCACTCCTATATACGCAAACACATACTACGTACGTCGAACAGCGAAGAAGTATTAGGAACACGCATGCAGTCTATAAAAGGATCGAGAGCAAATGGCGGACTTGCCATTCGAGTCTTATTAAGCTAGCGAGAGATTGTAATGGAAAAGCGACTGCATCCTACTTTTATGAAATGCAGCGAGTGAACTCAAAAATTGAAATAAAATAAAGTTTATGATTAATTAATTAAAAAGCGAGATTAATTTCATTTTCAGTTTTAATCTGAAAAAATTATTTTTTTTTACAGAATGTCCTGTATTATAGGCAATTTCGGCCTTTATGTGCAATGCACAAACACAATCATGGAGGGAAGGAATGGGATTGGGAAGGTTGGGGAAGGGAGTGAGAACGACCGTAGCGAGTGGAGAAGCTGGTATATTGCTCAGTTGTACTGGCTGCTTACTGACAAATATTTGCAGATGTTATGGGGGACTGAATGATAGAAAGCGAACAGAAACCATCTACTGAGTATCTAGGCCTTCTTGAAGTGGAACTGTTTCACTTTTACACCGTTTCCCCATTTTATTGCGAATAATTTTTTATCACCAGTAGCAACTGAAAAATTCGTGCTTAAAAAAATCCCCTGTCTGGAGTGGGAATCGAACCCACGACCTATTGACTGAGAAGCAAGCACGCTGCCCACTATGCCACGGAAGCCTATTTAGAATGGCTTCTTTTATACTATTGAAAACTTGAACTTTTTTTTCGAATATCCTTCAATCAAAACTTTAGTGAGGGAACTGGTTCAATGGCAATGTGATTGTTTAATTGGTTTTGAAGTTATTAACACTTTCGTGTAGTAAGCAATAAAAAATAAAATGTAAATTTTATAAATTAATTTTTTTTTTCAATTTGTGAAGAAGTGCTTATTTTTTTCCCATACTCGAAAAATGAACCTTTTCACAGAGGGAACTGTTTAAAAAGTTTTCCAAATTTCAAAGATTTTATTAATACTATTACATATGAAATATCTCCTCTTTTCCTAATCCACCTGGACATTCAGCTAATCGGATGGCTCTTTTTTAGCCAATTTATCATAACTACAACTATTGTGAGTTATTCGCATAATTTCTTGACTCGAAATTATTGCTTTTGTTTTTGTTATAAATATGTAGATTCATACATCTATGAAAGATAAAAGTATTTACCCAACTGAAAATAAAGCGCTTAAAAATCATTAATGAAATACGGTTGTAGTAGCATGTATTGCTTTGTTTTGCTTGATCCTAATCGTTTAATTCACCTGTTTCAATTTTTTATTGACGCCATTTCAAAATTACGCCATTTGTTTTTCTCCAACTAATAAGAGCGGCTTGATCTTAATATTTCTAAGCGCAAATACAATTTTAAATTTAGCAATACTGGGAAATTTCATCATCTTTCATCTTTCAAAGTCTTCTAATTTACCCCGCTAGATAGGATGTATAAAATACAACACTGTCACAGTATATGAGGGCGGCTCTTACTAATGAAAACTGTTTTCCCTGTGCGTTTCACTGTTTTACAGTCCCAGCAGGAAGTTTTTCAAATTTGCTTTCTTTTCATAAACAATTTAACAGAATAGCTTGTGTTATCGGGAATTGAGGCCTTTATGTGCAATGCCCACACACAGTAATAGAGGGAAGGAATGGGGTTAGGAAGGTAACGAGTGACTGCTACTGACAAACATTTGTAGATGTTATTTGAACTGAATGACAGAAAGCGAACAGAAACCTTCTTGAAGTGGAACTGTTTCACTTTTACATCGTTTGTCCATTCTATTTGAAATCATTTTCCATTTTCAGTAGCAACTGAAAAATTCATGCTTAGCAAATCCTACTGCCTGGAGTTGGACTCGAACCCACGACCCATTCACTGCGAAGCAAGCACGTTGCCCACTACGCCACGGAGGTCTTATCATAAAATTTTGTCCATAAATTTCTTTTTCAAAAAAAAAAACCAATGTGTAGAGCACAATGAACACGAACAAATAACTTTTTAAAACAGATATTGCAGATTAGATATATTTGCATGGGTACTCCTTTTCGCGCCTAAAAGATCTTTTTTTATTGTGCAATGCTTAGAACCAAATATTTTGATACACTTGATTTCTATGCAATTTCTTTTTATTAATTTACTTTATTATCTTAATAATAACGTATTGTGATCGAATTGGAAAAAAAAATTTGCTACCCTGCAATTTTTTTTTTCGAGTTTCATGACTAAAATAGCCTAAAGATGCAAAAGAAAAAAAATCGTCTGTCTGTACGCCGTACACCGATTGTACGCTCAGCGCACATTAACTCCCAAACCCTTCAAGATAGGAAGTTCATTTTTGGGTGGATTGTAGATGGTTGCAGATCTCAGCAGATACCCATTTTGGGGGGTGTATGGGTTACGGGAGAGGCGGAGGGAGCGCTAACACCGAAAACTAAGAATTCGAATATATCAATTATGGTCTTAGCTAGGAAGCTGAAAATCAACGTATAAATAGAGGGATTTTTGGCACAAACTCTAAAAATGATTTAATTTTTTTTATCCATTGTGGTCCGGGGCTAAAAACAAATTGTCGGCCGAATTTTTTTTTTTAAATAATTATATCTTCGAAATTACTTACCATAAAAATATTATATTTTGAGACCATTAAGGTGGCATACAGATCCACCACAATCAGCTTAGAGAGATGCTAAGTATTCGAAGGGGAGGGTCAGGGGGGTGGGGTGTAATGAAAAACACTTGAAAGTCAATATTTCGGTTATTTCTTAAGCTCCGTAATTGAAACTTGGAACAAATATTGAGTTATACTAGCGAATTATGGACAAAATATAACATTTGAACATAATTGTAATGAGGAAAAATGGGGAGCATTTCAAAAATATTGCACATTTCAAAATTTCAAACAGTTATATCTCAAAACATAGTACAGATATCAAATTATAATGTTGTCAAATTGTAGAACTACATAGCCTTTAATTTTGGTAAAACTTATAAGTTGAGTGGTGTAAGGGGAGGAGGTGGCAAGCAAAAATGTCGAAAATTTTAAGTGATTTTTTAAGGGCTCTGGTGAAAGATACAAAGTTTAAATTTTCCATGTGGATACATCTATTTGTTATACATACAGAAAAAGAAATAAAAATTTCACAATTGTTATGCACCGACCCCCTGGTCTAACGTGCGCAAGGTGTTCCATGTGGAATGAAAAAAGCACATAAACTAAAAATTTTTGAATGAAATTTTAAGGTAGAAACTTGACAATTTCTAAGAGAATGAAATATTAACTGGTCGAATACCTTCAAATTTTCTACTCCTTCCCATATACAATTATTTTTTCGACTATTTTTAAGAAATCAAGTATCACCTAACTATTAAAATTTATCGATCTGAAATTTTCCACAAAAACTTTGAAAAATAATTAAAACGAAACCGCGGCAAAAGTTTTGAGATCGCGTTTGCCTTTCTACCCCCTCCTATACAAAAGTATGATTTCGACCAATTTCAATAAATCAACTACTAATCAACAAATTAAAAGCTACGAACTTGAAATTTTGTACGAAATAAAACTGCATCACAAATTTTATGATTCCCTTACCTCCTCTAATCCCTCCTACAAATGATTGGTTTCGTGAATGTAAAACACACCAAATTTTATGAAAATTCTGTGAAATTCGTCTATGAATCTGATATTCTATACAAAGAATATTGTACGTGATTCAAGCAATCAATTAACAAAGTAGTAATATCCATCCACCCTTACTATTGGATTATGGGCTTATCACCCGTGATCTTAAGACCTAACTGATACGAGAAACGGATACAGCGCCTCGGATACGGACTGATTCTACGGTAACGACTTTTGGCATTCGAAAACGGAATATGATTGGCTTCCGGTACTTTCGAACATTGAATGACGGGGGAAGAGCTGGGGTTACTCGGTCCTCGCACCGCCAATCAGTGATCGACCGTGAAATGGAGCACTATAAACAAGTCCTGGCAACAGCTTAAGGCCGATGCTCAGGATCGCGCCTTGTGGAAGAGTCCTATGCCCCTATAGGGGGCTTAACAGGAATTTGATTTGATTGACCCTTACTATTACCCGTCCGCTCATAAAAACCCAAACTTGCATAAACGAATAAAATATTGATTACATTTACTGGAGTTATTGATCTGATTCGCAATTAAGTGTTATATTGACAGCAATCATGCCCTAAAGGGTTTCCACTATTGAAAGGGGGTTCCACTTAGTCTCCCTTAACCACTCTAACCTGCATATTGACTTTCCATGCATCCCCACGAATAAAATATTGATTACATTTACTGGAGTTATTGATCTGATTCGCAATTAAGTGTTATATTGACAGCAATCATGCCCTAAAGGGTTTCCACTATTGAAAGGGGGTTCCACTTAGTCTCCCTTAACCACTCTAACCTGCATATTGACTTTCCATGCATCCCCACAACGTGTCCCAAAAATAATAAAGTTGCGCCCAACTTGTTGGCAGTTTATTTTTTTAGTTAGCAAAATTAGTTTGATGAAATTAAATTTTCCAAATGTGAATAATATATTTTACTGATTGTTCTGAAATTATGAATATTTCATTTCATTGGCTTAATTTCGGAAACTACAAAAACTAACTGAAGTTAATTTGCAAAGAATGTATTACCACTCTCTACAAAATGTATTATAGAAAAAAGTATTAATGTTTGTTTCAAAAATTTGTTCGTTCGTATTTTATGTAATATTCAGAAGCGAAACACTTATTTTTGTGAATGCATCTATCTTCGAAATAGTTGTTTACATCCTCCCGGAAATCGCCGTAAGAGTATCCATTGTGTTGAAGTGATTCTTAAAAACATAGCAGGACTACGATTGGGTGTAAAACCCAATCATGCGATATTCTATCTTCTACAATGGCGCTACAGCCCAAATCGGACCTTGGCCTCCTGATACTCAGGTTCCTTAACATTTTTCATTACTTATTGTGGAAGGGTTGTTAGCCCTTCGCACAATCCTCTTTCTACGAATTTTTTCAGATTCGTAGATTGATGTGACCAAGGTATATCCAAGCAGGCAATGTGCTGGAATTATGTATTACGCCGACCGGGATTTGAGCTCACGACCTTCGCATTAGAAGACCAACACGCTACCTACTAGGCTACACCCTAGCTATGCGATATTCTATATGAAAGAGAAATTTTTTGATTTTAAAAATTTTGTAATGGAAATGGTGGTATGGTTGACGGCATTGAACCAATTTTTTCACTTCATACTAGAGTTGCTATCAAAATGTTTTACACAATATTTAAGGTTCAAAAATGTAATAGGTACAGAAAAAATTAGTGTTTTGGCTTTACGGAAATTGTGTAGTTTCTATAGGAGATAGTAATAGGAGTAGAGAGTTCCTTATAATTTTTGAAAAATAACTAAATAAACATCATGCTTTTGACATGTTCTAAATTTTAGATCAGTAACATTCATACTTTTCAGGAAAATTGCTTTTTTTGTAAAGTTGTCAAATCGTCTCATATTGTATGGGAGGAGATAGAAGGAGTGCAGCTAATCGTCAATTTTTTTTTGTTCTTACTAATGATTCTAAATAAATATTTAGTGCACAATTTCAGCTTGATAAATTTTATACCTGCTGAGGAAATTGGTGGTACCAAAGCGAAAAAAACGAATTTTGACTAAAATTATTTTTATTATAAGTGCAATCAGATTTGACTAAATTATCAACTCCACTTCATTCCTGCTACCACCTCACAAAGAAATTTATTTAATCGAAATTCAAGAAAAGCTTTTCTCCTTCGATCATATGAGTGCTATCGACTTTTAAATTGGAACAAAGCATGGTGATGACAATGTTGTTAAGCAGTCGGGGGAAACTTTATTATTCTTGGGACAAGTTGCGGATGAGTGGAAAGTTAATATGCAGGTTAGAGTGGTTAGGGAAGGTTAAATGAAAGGGAGTTCTTGGGCAGGGCTGTTGTCAATGTAACAATATTTCATTCGTTTCTGCAAGTTTGGGTTTTTATGAGTAAGTTAGTAAGTTAGTAAGGGTGGGTAGATGTTAATAGCTTTTTAATTAATTGCTTGAATCACGTCCAATATTCTCTGTATAGAATTTGTTTCATAGACGAAGTTGAATAGAATTGTCATAAGATTCTATGTATTTTACATTCACGAAACCGAACATTTGTATGGGAGGGGGTAGAGAATGTAGGGGAATCGTAAAATTTGATATACAGTTTTATTTCGCTTCTCTTGTAAGGTGCTTGTATAAAATTTCAAGTTCGTAGGTTTTAGTTTGGTGGTTATTAGTTGATTTAATGAAATTGGTTGTCGAAATCATAGTTTTGTATGGGAGGGGGTAGAAGGGCAAGCGCGATTTCAAAACTTTTAAAGCAAATTCATTTAAATTATTTTTATAAGTTTTCACAAAAAATTTGAAATTGATAGCTTTTAAGAGTTAGCTGATAACTGATTTCTTAAAAATGCTCGAAAAAATAATTTTGTATGGGAGGGGGTAGAGGAGGTAAGGGAATCGCAAAACTTGTGATGCAATTTTCTTTCTTTTCTATTGTAAGGTGCTAGTTCAAAATTTCAAGTTCGTGGCTTTTAATTTGTTGGTTATTAGTTGATTTAATGAAATTGGTCGAAGTCATACTTTTGTATGGGAGGGTGTAGAAGGGCAAACGCGATTTCAAAACTTTTAACGTAATTTTATTTCAATTATTTTTGTAAGTTTTTATACAAAATTTCAAAGTGATAACTTTTAATAGTTAGGTGATAATTGATTTCTTAAAAATGGTCGAAAAAATAATTTTGTATGGGAGGGGGTAGAAGTTTTAAAGGTTTTCGACCATTTAATAGTTCGTATATTTAGGAATTTTTTTTAAATGCATTCCAAAAATTTTCAAGTTTCTACCTTAAAATTTCACTCAAAAATTTTCAGTTTATGTGTTTTTTCAAATGCACATGAAACACCTTGTGCACGTTAGACCGGGGGGGGGTTATTATTATTTTTCTATGTACATCAAATAGACGTATCCACATGCAAAATTTAAACTTTGTATCTTTCACCAGATCCCTAAAAAAATCACTCAAAATTTTCGACATTTTAGCTTATCACCTGCCTCCCCTTACACATCCCAACTTAAAAATTTTTACCAAAATTAACCATTATGTAGTTCTATAATCTGACAAATTTTCGATTTGATATCTGTACTTTTTTTTGAAATATAAGGATTTGTAATTTTGAAAAGTGTGCCATTTTTTAAATGCTCCCCATTTCCCCCCAGTACTATTATTTCAACATGTTGTATTTTTTTTTGTATTTTTCTAGTATAGCTTAATACACGATTCAAGTTTCAATTCCATAGCTTAAGAGATAGTTGAGATATTCATTTTTAAGTGTTTTTCTTCGGACCCCCCCTGACCCTCCCTCTTACAATAATTAGCCACTCTCTAAGCTGATTCCGATGGAACTACATATATGCCGCCTTCATGGTCCCAACATATGAATTTCTTACGATAAGTAATTTCGAAGATGTGATCATTTGAAAAAACAATTCGGCCGACAATTTGTTTTTAGCCCCCCCGCTTTTCGGATGCCAATGGATAAAAAAATTAAATTATTTTTAAAGCTTGTTTCACAACCTTTTCTTGATTCTACTGATTTTCAACTTTCTATCTGCATTCGTGGTGGAGATATTAGCAAGTGTAGTTTTCGACTTTTTCCCTCCCCCCGCCTCCCCCTTCCACTTAACCCCCCCCCCCCCCCCCAAATTTAGAAAATAGAGCTCAATTACCCAATCAACAATGCACCCAAGAACGAACATTCTACCTTTAACGGTCTCGGAGATATGAGTCCATATGTACGGCGTACGGCGGAGACTGATTTTTTTTTTACATTTTTAGGCTAATTAAAAGAAAAATTAAATTAAAAAAATAATTTCAGGGTAGCAAATTTTTTTTTTCTTGTGTCGATCACAATACTTTATTATTATAATAATAAAGTAAAATTACAAACCTCCCTACCCTACTTCTTCCTCCATACAAAAGGCACTATTCATTATTCGAAAGAATTTGAGATATTCGAAGCGTGCGCTTAAGGGTCAATTCCAAACTGTTTATATGCCTGGTTTTAGCTAGTCGCAAATTTTTTCCCATATTACTTCGGCTTAAATAAAAACACTTGTTCGGTGTATGGCGCTCTTTAATATTTCGGCACTTTGTGTGTTAACTTCTAGAAGTGTAAAGTTTAATGTTTTGGAAGCTTTTAATTTTGATAAATAACGTTCCAAATAAGTTTATTCTCATTTGGATTCAAATTCATTCTTCAGTCATCATTTCAATTACCAAAAGCAACAATTTGCCATTAATTAACAACTGGTGCAAATTGTTTAGTATTTTATTGCAACCTACTCAAACTTCGAACATTTCCTATTTGAATAACTTAATTGTTCTACTCTAGATGAAATCTGAGAGTATTATAAGTTTACTCTGAAGTTTATAACGCTAAGAAAAAAGGCTCCGAGAAAAAAATGAATGATACAGAAGTTGATATAATCACTCAAAAATCTCAAAACCGGATGTCCGTCCGTCCGTTTGCTCTCTAGCTTGAGAACGCGTTGAGCTAGAAAGTTCGAATTTTGTACACGTCATTTTTGGCGAAAAAGTAAGGTGAACTAGCGAAATTGCTCTACCCCTTCTACCCCCTCCCATACAAAATGACTCATTTTCATAAATCAAATTTTCTTGGAAACTATGAAAGCTAATGATTTGAAATTTGGAATTTATTATTTTTATCACAAATGTGATGTATGGTATAAAAATTTGAATCTCCCCACTCCTGACCCCCCCTCCAAACTTCACTTTTTCATGAAAAACTCTAAGCCGATTTTCTCAGAACATATAACATTAATCGAGATTACATTTTGTACTAAATACTTAATCAGCATTATTACTAATATCAGAAAAAATTATTTGATTAGCTTCACTGCTTCTACCACTTCCCATACAATATGACACAGTTTCACAACTTCACAAAAAATCGATTTTCTCGAAAAGTATGAATGTTACTAGTCTGAAATTTAAGAGATATCAATTTTATAATATTCTTACTTATTTCTGAAAAAAAATCACTAAAATCCCCCCACTCCTTCTACCACCTCCCATACAAACTGCACATTTATACTAAATCTAACACACTAATTTTCTCAGTTCCTATTCAATTTTTGGAGTTAGCAATTTGTACATATCATTTTTATAGCTAATTTAGCATGATGGGGAAAAAATTAGTTCAATGCTATCACCCCTTCTACCACTCCCCATACAAAATTTTTTGGGATCACAAAAAATTCTATTTCATCTAGAGTATCGTAAGATTGCGCTTTACGCGCAATCGTAGCCCTGTTATGTTTTTAATAATAATTAAATACTACCATTTTTATTATTACGACTTTCATAAGATGTTTTATTTTGAAAATGGGAATGCAGTTGGTTGTTGAAAAGGTTTGTTTTCGATTTGAAAAATTGTTATTGGTTATTTTTGGTTTGTTACCATTTCCAATGGAGTAAAAAAAGGAATAGAAAATAATTTATTATGTTCAGTCAAGAAAAGTTATAAAACATTTCACACAAAACAAATAACCAAGGTATTGGATTAATTACGATAAACTATAGGTTAAAAGCTGCATAAATAATTTAATTCCGGAGGTCATATTTTCAAAAAATTCAAATTTCAGCTAAAAAGGAAGTGAAAAATCGATAAAAATTGAAATCAAGTTCGTATTCGTATTGTTACGTTGTATCTTTGCCCTTTCAAAGTTTTATTTCGCACTATAACGCTAAATTCCTGGAATATACTTCACGTAGCCTACATACGTATATTGAATAGAGGGTAAGTGCGTGCGTAAGACCATATAGGGCAGAATAAGGGTATAATATACATGAACCGTTGTCATGGCCTCTATATCCTCTCGTTCAAACTCGAGCCTTTTTCGTATACGAATGGGTACACACAAGCGTATTTGAACGAGTGTATTGGCTGCTTGGATATCCCCCGGTCGATTCTCATAAAACTGGGTTTGGTCGATATTCGATCCGCCTTTTGCGTTTGCCATCGTTGTCTCGTCGCAATGACAATACAAAGATACTCTGTGGCAAACAAGAGATAGCACTTTGATTTGTCTGGCTCGTTTTAGCCTACAGTCAAGCAATAAAAATAATAAAAAAAAAACAAACTACAACATCATAAAACCAGAAACAACACATCGGAATTGCGTTATTCGAGTTAAGGCGGAGGCAAACCTCTTGAAAAACATCTTAAGATTTCTTCGCTATAGTCTTCTCGCTTTCGAAGCTGTGAGATCTCTGTAAATAGTAAAATCTTGGAAGAAGGAATCTCTTATGAAATTCTTTAAGACGCGGGGTGTTCGTCTTCATGTTTTCTTGAGTGCCGTGGCCTTGTTTTGATGATTTTTGCAAAGTGCCTTGGCAAACGAGTTTTAAGACAGCCCCCTCAAAGCCATCGTCGTGCTTAGCTCTTGTAAGAGGAATAGGTACACGGTTTCTGTGGCGTAAGACGGTTCTGAATTCTTTTATACAGTTTATACCTGTCTTATGATGAGATGATGATGGTACGCGGGAGCCGGATTACTAGCCAGTTTTTTTTTAGTGTTCTTAGGCAACTTGTCAACTGATTTGGATATTTATAGATGTCTAAAAGCTTATCTTAGATTGATTTTATGAGAGTATTTTGACATTTTTGTTGGGTATTCCAAAAGAATTGACAACATTGTGAAATATACTTTTTAAAATCTTCGATTATCGTGGGAATGTTTTGGCTGTGTATTTCGATGCGTATAATTAAACGTAACAGAATTATGATTGGGTGTAAAGCCCAATCATGCGATACTCTAGATGAAATGGGAAAGAGTTTAATTCGTGATTAGTGTCTTTTTTATGGGAGGGGGTAGAAGCAGAGGTGGGAGGCTTGTAATTTTTGTATATAGTATCGAACGTGGAATCAAAGATGCTTCGTGTTGAATTCAAAGTTTGTAGCTTTCATAATTTTCAAGAAAATTGGATATCGTTTTGTTTGGGAGGTGACTGAGTAAACGGGAGGTTTTTGATGATTTTGAAAGTTTGGGTGTTCTTTTTTTAGAAGCGGAGAACTTTACTTCAAATGTCTCTGCCGATAAACCAGAAACTATTGAGCACTTGGAAGCTAACATTCGACGCGTTATTGCCGAAATACAGTCTTATTTACTGCGAAGACTGTGAGAAAATTGGACTTCCAGATTACGTCATGAATGCCGTAGCCGCAGTGTCCACATGCCCGAAATCATTCTCAAAACGTAATACTATAAAATTATTTTTCAAATAAAGCCGATTTCATGGATATTAAAAACATTTTTCTGTGTTTTATTTCAATTTAAAGTTCTTCGCCTCTAAAAAAACATCCTATACTTGTCAACATTCTAATCGCCGCGGTTTGTTACAATTTTTTCAAATATAGAAATTTTTATGGGAGGCGGTAGAAGGAGTGAAGCTACTCGTAAGTTGAAATTTTTATTACCATTCATTTCTAACAGCGAAATTCTTGCAAAATTTCAATAAAATTTGATATAATGCATTTATCAAAAATATGCATTTGTATAGGAGGTGTCAGAAGGAGTATACGGATCAAAACAAAATTCTTCGACGTTAATATTATTTTCATTATTATACATTGCTCTAAATTTAAAGTTGGTAACTTTGACAATTTCGAAAAAAATAAGTTAAATTAAATTTTGAAATATCGGGAAATTTGTATGCGAGGAAGGAGTAGGGTAAAGTTGATAATTTTTGTTTTTGACAAAAATTGGTTTTTTCAATGAAAATCGAAGAAATGAATTTTTCAAAATTGTGCATTTGTATGGGAGGGGGCAGAAAGAGTGAGGGAATAGGATTAATATTTTTTGAAATTAATGATTGTGTTACATGCAGACCTGGCAGCCCCGCCGCTCGATCTCTCTCGAATAGAGAAGAATTATGTAGAACAGTATACTCCTCTATTTAGAAAGCCACAATTAAAGATCTAGAGCTTTCCAGTATAGTTCACACATACACACCGGAGGAAGCTTCGAGAACACTCATGAGTGTGGGAAGAGATGTATAAAAGCACGAAAGCTTTCAGCGAGAAACGCAGTCAGTGATTTTTATTACGAAGACGCGAACCAGTGAAAGCGATAGAAAAGTACGCGGCGGTATTGCCATATAGTGCGAATTAAGCGGGAAATTGAATTAAAGTGCGAATAAGTAAATTATCACTTTTTGTTTTTTTAACTAATTGTGTTTTCACTTGAAATCCCGGCGAACCCCTAGCTCGCAACAATATTTTAATTGTTATACTTTCACCTAATTGTCAAGGCGATATTTTGAACACTTTCGGAGAAAAATCAATTTCTTTAAATTCCGAAATTTCAAGAAATTTGTATGGGAGGGAGTAGAAGGAGTGGGGTGATGTCGCCCGTTCACGAACTTAAAATTACTTTTTTGATTAAAAAAAAAAATTAAAACAAGGTTACTTCAAAAGTTTTAAAATTGGTTTACTTCTCCTACCCTCTCCTATACGAAGGTATGATTTCGACCAATTTCTTATAACCAGCAAATTAAAAGCAACTAACTTCAAATTGTATGTACGAACACCTTTCAAGAAAACCGAAATAAAACTCCATCACAAAATTTCCCCATCTCTTCTACTCCCTCTCATACAAATGTATGGTTTCATGAATATAAAATACACCGAATTTCATAGAAATTCTATCAAATTTCGTCTATGCAACTAACATTCTATACAGAGAATTTTGAATGTGAATGGAGCAAGTAACTAAACAATTATTAACATCTACCGACACCTTATACCTACCCCGTCCTCCCATACAAATCCAAACTTGCATAAACAAACGAATGGAATATTGATATTGACTCTCGCAGTTAAGTGTTAAATAATTGACAACAGTCCTAGAACGTACATTGTTGAAGTTTTCCGTATTTTCTGCTATTCTAGCCTGTATATTCTCACGCATCCTTAACTTGTCCCAAGAATAATAAAGTTATACCCGACTTGTTGACAGATTTTTTAATGTTATAACCCCAATTATTTCTAAGGTGCATAACTTCTGAAATCTGAAAATGACACACTTTGGGAGGTATATTGCTCTGTTTTAATACGTCAAAGCAGAACACAACGAATTCAAAAAATCAAAAGGGACTACGATTGGGCGTAAGGCCCAATCATGCGATACTCTAGATGAAGACAAATTTTTGATTTTAAGAAATTTTGTATGGGGAGTGGTAGAAGGGGTAACGGCATTGAATCAATTTTTTCACATCATGCTAGAGTTGCTATCAGAATGTTTTATTGAAAATTTAAGCTTCAAAAATTTAATAGGTACCGAGAAAATTAGTGTATTGGATTTAGTGAAATTGTACAGTTTGTATGGGAGCTGGTAGAAGGAATGCTGAGTTCTTAGTGAGTTTTTCAGAAATAAATATAAACATCATGCATTTGACATATTTCCAATCGCAGTAGCATTCAAACTTTTTAGGAAAATCGACTTTTTGAAAAGCTGTAAAATTGTGTCGTATTGTATGGGGGGGGGGGGGGGTAGAAGGAGTATAACTAATCATCTAATTTTTTGGTCTTACTAATAATTCTAAATAAACATTTTGATAAAAATTTCAGCTCGATAAATTTTACACGTACTGAGTAAATTGGCTTATAGTATTTCATAAAAAAGTGCAGTTTATATGGGAGGTGGTAGAAGGAGTAGAGGGATTCAAATAATGTTTTTATCGTAGATTGAAATTGGTAAAAAATAATATGATCCAAGCATTTATACATTTCGAGAAAATCAACCAACTATCAAATCTCGAAAATGCTTCATTTTGTATGGAAGAGGGTGGAAGGTGTGGAGCGATTTAGCCCGTTCACGAATTTTGCCTTACTTTTTTGTCAAAATGAACGTGTAAAAAATTTAAACGTTGTACCTCAACGTATTCTCAAGCTAGAGAATGAACAGAGGGACATCCGGTTTTGAGATTTTTGATTGATAATATTAACTTGTGAAAGTAGTGGAAACTGCTGTCAATCGCAAAATCGTTGAATATCTCGAGGATAACCAGCTAATTCATGATCGGCAGTATGGGTTCCGTTCTGCAAGGTCGACGGGAGATATTTTGGTCTACTTGACAGAACGTTAGAACTCATGCACACATAAACACGGTGAAGGTCAAGTTCTTGCACTTGACATTGCAAAAGCTTTTGACAGAGTTTGGCATGAATGTCTCATAGCAAAGCTTAGGGCCATAGGTCTTAATGATGTCCTTGTTCAATAGATTCAGAGTTTTCTGTCTGAACGCACTATACGAGTAGTACTAGATGGCGTTACTTCTTCCTCTTTCCCAATAGATTCCGGCGTCCCTCAAGGCGCTGTTTTATCTCCAACTCTTTTCTTAGTTTTTATCAGCGTCCTTCTGTCGTTCACTCTCAATCCAATCCATAGTTTTGCGGATGACAGTACTTTTTCGGATGACAGTAACACCTATGAATTTAGCTCAGCTGCGGAATCACACACACAAGTGTTCTATTGCTTCCAATTGCATGGAATTATTCCTTCCAATTGCATGGAATTATTCCGTTTGCTGTAGTCGGACCTCAGCTTAATTCTGGAATGGGGCAGGGAAAATAGAGTAGAGTTCAACGCCTCTAAAACACAGGCCTGTCATCTATCTCTCAAACGTGATGTTCCAGTATTATCTCAAAATGTGACCTTTGATAGCGCACAGCTTTGTACCTCGGATAACTTCACACTTCTTGGCGTTAAAATTAATGACCACCTGAATTGGGCCCAGCACATCTTTGATGTTGCCCTTGACGACTCTAAACGTCTAGGTGTTCTCCGAAAGTGCAAAAATTATTTCACGCCGAACGACCTTGCAACCATCTATAAGGCATACATTAGACCACGTTTAGAGTACAATTCGCATGTTTGGGCTGGGGCACCCAAATCATACCTCGCATTGCTCGACCATATTCAAAAACATGCGTTACGACTGATTGGAGACGAAACTATCACGTCTTCTATCGATTCTCTCCAGCATCGCAGAAATGTCGGAGTACTCAGCATTTACTATCGCTACTTCCATGGTAAATGCAGTGCGGAATTAAGCACACTTATCCCGAGCTGAACGCTCAAACGAGTACACCGTTAAACCCTTGCCTTCTCGTACAGTGAAATATAGGCAGTCATTCATTTCCCGAACATCAAAACTTTGAAACACATTACCATCCAAAGTGTTTCCCAACGAGTTCAACATCCAGTGCTTCAAAAGCAATGCACACCGTCACTTTCGTCTTTCTCCACCTAAATTAAATTGATCCAACTTCAGTTTTTTTTCTCCAATTCCTATACCGACACAGCTGTGCATAGCATTATAGGGTGGCTTCCTAAATTGTGTTCGGTTCCTTAAAAAAAAAAAAAAATTGAACGGGAGGTGGTAAAAGGCGTGGGGATAGAAGTAAAACCAAAACCAGATTATGGCTCCAAGCATACTCAACAAACTATTTCATTAGAATCGGTTCAGCCATTTTGAGTTGAATCCGGATATACAGACAGACAGGCAGACATACAAACAAAAATCTCACGAACGTGTTTTTATGATTAGTTATTGACTAAATACAAAACAAAACTCTTAACTCATAGCCATTTATAAGCAAATAACGAACAGGCACTTGAATTATTATATGATGAAATTGAGGCTATGGGAGTAAAAGTAGCCTAGCCAACCAGCATAGCTATTGGGGTTAGGTCACTGTTGCTCTCATAGCCTCAATTGGTCTACGATTGTAGACCACGCTCCTATAATCATTTTTCATTGTTGCGCCGCCAAACGAGGAGTTAGCAGATCTGATCTGATTAAAGAATTCCTAATATTAGACGAAGGCTCCTTGAAGGTCTCCAAAGCTTCCCACTTCCATTCATTTGTAGTGTTCATCAGTGCGATGCACCGACAACGTCCTATATAAAGTGCCTAACAATTTGAATTTTCACACGTAAGAAATTCACTGTTGAATGAGATTTGGAAGAATTTTCGCGAGCGATGCTGCATCGCACTACCGCCAAAGATTTGCGAGAATTCGTTGATCTAAAGGGGACTAAATGAATTATCAAGCAATTGGTTTTTGTTTGTATGAGAAATTAGGATACTCTAAATCTAAGAGTTTACACCTAATCCTGTTTTTGCACGAACCTTTTTTACACGATTTTGATTTAACACGAATTCTTTTTACGCGAACCATTTGCATTTAACACGAGCAGTTCAAACCAATTTCTAACAATTTTGTTTTTCCGGAATTCTAAAAAAACAAAATTTTATTTTTCAAGATATCACAGGAAGAATTTCTTTAATAGAGAAAGACGATGTTCACAACATCTAGTGAAAGTAGTGATATTCCAGTCGTACGCAAACGTATGTGTCGTTTCCTAGCTAGCGAAATTTATGGGTACCAGAATGCATCTAATGATCCAATCTATGAATACCAGAATGCTTCCGAAGGATGCAATTTCGAATGAGCTATGTCCAGTTTATGCATACATAAACACGGCGAAGGTCAAGTTCTTGCACTTGACATTGCAAAAGCTTTTGACAGAGTTTGGCATGAATGTCTCATAGAAAAGCTTAGGACCAGAGGTCTTAATGCTACCCTTGTTCAATGGATTGAGAGTTTTCTTTCTGAACGCACTATACGAGTAGTACAAGATGGCGTTACTTCTTCCTCTTTCCCAATAGATTCTGGCGTCCCTCAAGGCTCTTTTTTATCTCCAACTCTTTTCTTAGTTTTTATCAGCGTCCTTCTGTCGTTCACTCTCAATCCAATCCATAGTTTTGCGGATGACAGTACTTTTTCGGATGACAGTAACACCTATGAATTTAGCTCAGCTGCGGAATCACACACACAAGTGTTCTATTGCTTCCAATTGCATGGAATTATTCCTTCCAATTGCATGGAATTATTCCGTTTGCTGTAGTCGGACCTCAGCTTAATTCTGGAATGGGGCAGGGAAAATAGAGTAGAGTTCAACGCCTCTAAAACACAGGCCTGTCATCTATCTCTCAAACGTGATGTTCCAGTATTATCTCAAAATGTGACCTTTGATAGCGCACAGCTTTGTACCTCGGATAACTTCACACTTCTTGGCGTTAAAATTAATGACCACCTGAATTGGGCCCAGCACATCTTTGATGTTGCCCTTGACGACTCTAAACGTCTAGGTGTTCTCCGAAAGTGCAAAAATTATTTCACGCCGAACGACCTTGCAACCATCTATAAGGCATACATTAGACCACGTTTAGAGTACAATTCGCATGTTTGGGCTGGGGCACCCAAATCATACCTCGCATTGCTCGACCATATTCAAAAACATGCGTTACGACTGATTGGAGACGAAACTATCACGTCTTCTATCGATTCTCTCCAGCATCGCAGAAATGTCGGAGTACTCAGCATTTACTATCGCTACTTCCATGGTAAATGCAGTGCGGAATTAAGCACACTTATCCCGAGCTGAACGCTCAAACGAGTACACCGTTAAACCCTTGCCTTCTCGTACAGTGAAATATAGGCAGTCATTCATTTCCCGAACATCAAAACTTTGAAACACATTACCATCCAAAGTGTTTCCCAACGAGTTCAACATCCAGTGCTTCAAAAGCAATGCACACCGTCACTTTCGTCTTTCTCCACCTAAATTAAATTGATCCAACTTCAGTTTTTTTTCTCCAATTCCTATACCGACACAGCTGTGCATAGCATTATAGGGTGGCTTCCTAAATTGTGTTCGGTTCCTTAAAAAAAAAAAAAAAATTGAACGGGAGGTGGTAAAAGGCGTGGGGATAGAAGTAAAACCAAAACCAGATTATGGCTCCAAGCATACTCAACAAACTATTTCATTAGAATCGGTTCAGCCATTTTGAGTTGAATCCGGATATACAGACAGACAGGCAGACATACAAACAAAAATCTCACGAACGTGTTTTTATGATTAGTTATTGACTAAATACAAAACAAAACTCTTAACTCATAGCCATTTATAAGCAAATAACGAACAGGCACTTGAATTATTATATGATGAAATTGAGGCTATGGGAGTAAAAGTAGCCTAGCCAACCAGCATAGCTATTGGGGTTAGGTCACTGTTGCTCTCATAGCCTCAATTGGTCTACGATTGTAGACCACGCTCCTATAATCATTTTTCATTGTTGCGCCGCCAAACGAGGAGTTAGCAGATCTGATCTGATTAAAGAATTCCTAATATTAGACGAAGGCTCCTTGAAGGTCTCCAAAGCTTCCCACTTCCATTCATTTGTAGTGTTCATCAGTGCGATGCACCGACAACGTCCTATATAAAGTGCCTAACAATTTGAATTTTCACACGTAAGAAATTCACTGTTGAATGAGATTTGGAAGAATTTTCGCGAGCGATGCTGCATCGCACTACCGCCAAAGATTTGCGAGAATTCGTTGATCTAAAGGGGACTAAATGAATTATCAAGCAATTGGTTTTTGTTTGTATGAGAAATTAGGATACTCTAAATCTAAGAGTTTACACCTAATCCTGTTTTTGCACGAACCTTTTTTACACGATTTTGATTTAACACGAATTCTTTTTACGCGAACCATTTGCATTTAACACGAGCAGTTCAAACCAATTTCTAACAATTTTGTTTTTCCGGAATTCTAAAAAAACAAAATTTTATTTTTCAAGATATCACAGGAAGAATTTCTTTAATAGAGAAAGACGATGTTCACAACATCTAGTGAAAGTAGTGATATTCCAGTCGTACGCAAACGTATGTGTCGTTTCCTAGCTAGCGAAATTTATGGGTACCAGAATGCATCTAATGATCCAATCTATGAATACCAGAATGCTTCCGAAGGATGCAATTTCGAATGAGCTATGTCCAGTTTATGCATACATAAACACGGCGAAGGTCAAGTTCTTGCACTTGACATTGCAAAAGCTTTTGACAGAGTTTGGCATGAATGTCTCATAGAAAAGCTTAGGACCAGAGGTCTTAATGCTACCCTTGTTCAATGGATTGAGAGTTTTCTTTCTGAACGCACTATACGAGTAGTACAAGATGGCGTTACTTCTTCCTCTTTCCCAATAGATTCTGGCGTCCCTCAAGGCTCTTTTTTATCTCCAACTCTTTTCTTAGTTTTTATCAGCGTCCTTCTGTCGTTCACTCTCAATCCAATCCATAGTTTTGCGGATGACAGTACTTTTTCGGATGACAGTAACACCTATGAATTTAGCTCAGCTGCGGAATCACACACACAAGTGTTCTATTGCTTCCAATTGCATGGAATTATTCCTTCCAATTGCATGGAATTATTCCGTTTGCTGTAGTCGGACCTCAGCTTAATTCTGGAATGGGGCAGGGAAAATAGAGTAGAGTTCAACGCCTCTAAAACACAGGCCTGTCATCTATCTCTCAAACGTGATGTTCCAGTATTATCTCAAAATGTGACCTTTGATAGCGCACAGCTTTGTACCTCGGATAACTTCACACTTCTTGGCGTTAAAATTAATGACCACCTGAATTGGGCCCAGCACATCTTTGATGTTGCCCTTGACGACTCTAAACGTCTAGGTGTTCTCCGAAAGTGCAAAAATTATTTCACGCCGAACGACCTTGCAACCATCTATAAGGCATACATTAGACCACGTTTAGAGTACAATTCGCATGTTTGGGCTGGGGCACCCAAATCATACCTCGCATTGCTCGACCATATTCAAAAACATGCGTTACGACTGATTGGAGACGAAACTATCACGTCTTCTATCGATTCTCTCCAGCATCGCAGAAATGTCGGAGTACTCAGCATTTACTATCGCTACTTCCATGGTAAATGCAGTGCGGAATTAAGCACACTTATCCCGAGCTGAACGCTCAAACGAGTACACCGTTAAACCCTTGCCTTCTCGTACAGTGAAATATAGGCAGTCATTCATTTCCCGAACATCAAAACTTTGAAACACATTACCATCCAAAGTGTTTCCCAACGAGTTCAACATCCAGTGCTTCAAAAGCAATGCACACCGTCACTTTCGTCTTTCTCCACCTAAATTAAATTGATCCAACTTCAGTTTTTTTTCTCCAATTCCTATACCGACACAGCTGTGCATAGCATTATAGGGTGGCTTCCTAAATTGTGTTCGGTTCCTTAAAAAAAAAAAAAAAATTGAACGGGAGGTGGTAAAAGGCGTGGGGATAGAAGTAAAACCAAAACCAGATTATGGCTCCAAGCATACTCAACAAACTATTTCATTAGAATCGGTTCAGCCATTTTGAGTTGAATCCGGATATACAGACAGACAGGCAGACATACAAACAAAAATCTCACGAACGTGTTTTTATGATTAGTTATTGACTAAATACAAAACAAAACTCTTAACTCATAGCCATTTATAAGCAAATAACGAACAGGCACTTGAATTATTATATGATGAAATTGAGGCTATGGGAGTAAAAGTAGCCTAGCCAACCAGCATAGCTATTGGGGTTAGGTCACTGTTGCTCTCATAGCCTCAATTGGTCTACGATTGTAGACCACGCTCCTATAATCATTTTTCATTGTTGCGCCGCCAAACGAGGAGTTAGCAGATCTGATCTGATTAAAGAATTCCTAATATTAGACGAAGGCTCCTTGAAGGTCTCCAAAGCTTCCCACTTCCATTCATTTGTAGTGTTCATCAGTGCGATGCACCGACAACGTCCTATATAAAGTGCCTAACAATTTGAATTTTCACACGTAAGAAATTCACTGTTGAATGAGATTTGGAAGAATTTTCGCGAGCGATGCTGCATCGCACTACCGCCAAAGATTTGCGAGAATTCGTTGATCTAAAGGGGACTAAATGAATTATCAAGCAATTGGTTTTTGTTTGTATGAGAAATTAGGATACTCTAAATCTAAGAGTTTACACCTAATCCTGTTTTTGCACGAACCTTTTTTACACGATTTTGATTTAACACGAATTCTTTTTACGCGAACCATTTGCATTTAACACGAGCAGTTCAAACCAATTTCTAACAATTTTGTTTTTCCGGAATTCTAAAAAAACAAAATTTTATTTTTCAAGATATCACAGGAAGAATTTCTTTAATAGAGAAAGACGATGTTCACAACATCTAGTGAAAGTAGTGATATTCCAGTCGTACGCAAACGTATGTGTCGTTTCCTAGCTAGCGAAATTTATGGGTACCAGAATGCATCTAATGATCCAATCTATGAATACCAGAATGCTTCCGAAGGATGCAATTTCGAATGAGCTATGTCCAGTTTATGCATACATAAACACGGCGAAGGTCAAGTTCTTGCACTTGACATTGCAAAAGCTTTTGACAGAGTTTGGCATGAATGTCTCATAGAAAAGCTTAGGACCAGAGGTCTTAATGCTACCCTTGTTCAATGGATTGAGAGTTTTCTTTCTGAACGCACTATACGAGTAGTACAAGATGGCGTTACTTCTTCCTCTTTCCCAATAGATTCTGGCGTCCCTCAAGGCTCTTTTTTATCTCCAACTCTTTTCTTAGTTTTTATCAACGTCCTTCTGTCGTCCACTCTCAATCCAATCCATAGTTTTGCGGATGACAGTACTTAAGATAACACCTATGAATTTAACTCTGCTGCGGAATCACACAAGTAGTCTATTGCTTCCAATCGCATGGAGTTATTCTGTTCGCTGAACTCGGACCTCAGCTTAATCCTGGAATGGGGCAGGAAAATAGAGTACAGTTCAACGCCTCTAAAACACAGGCCTGTTATCTATCCCTCAAACGTGATGTTCCAGTTTTATCTCAAAATGTGACCTTTGGTGGCTCACAACTTTGTTTCTTGGATAACTTTACACTTCTTGGTGTTAAAATTAATGGCCACCTGAATTGAGCCCAGCACATCTTTGATGTTGCCCTCGACGCCTTTAAACGTCTAGGTGTTCTCCGAAAGTGCAAAAATTATTTCACGTCGAACGACCTTGCAACTATGTATAAGTCATACATTATACCACGTTTAGAGAACAATTCGCATGTTTTGGGCTGGGGCACCCAAATCACACCTCGTGTTGCTCGACCGTATTCAAAAACATGCGTTCCGACCGGTGGCAATTTGTCTTCGTTTGATATACGAGGATCTGGCTCCCATTGAGAATTCATTCGGAATGCATGCTGAATATATTCCAAATTTGCATTCGAAATGCATTCCGAATGGATTCTGAATGTTTGTATTTCCGAACGATGATTAAAGAGGGAAAAAACATAATGCGATCTCGGACTTATGCGCGCATATATTTTTTGTTACTGATCGGAAGCATTCCATGCGAGATAAACAGATGCATTCCATGCGAGATAAACTCAGAAGGAGCTTGATCACCCGCACTCGTGAACACATTCTTTACAGAATGTATTGAATGGATTCCATTTGATTTGCTGGGTTATTGTCATAAAGTGAAAATCAATAAGAAAAATTTTATGTGTAAAACAAATTTTTTTGTTCATGATGAATTTTTTTTTATTTTTATTGCATATTTGTATTATGTGTTTTAGAATAAAATAATAAGCTGGAAACAAATGTTTTCATATCATTTAAACTGATTTTTTAGACCCGGAACTAAACTTCTTCTCTTCTTACAAAAAGACAATGTCTTTTTTACACGTATTTTCCGGGAACGTATCTATCGTGTAAAAATTATTGAAAACTAAGAATTAGGTGTATAGTGTTTGCCTTGCCGTTTGTAATGCTAAGAAATTATACTCGCACAGAGTCGCCAAGGGTAGAGAAATATTTGTTGTCGCTCAAAATCCTCAATTCCTAGTGACCATTTGTCTATCTGTCTGTCCGTCTGTCTATCCATCTGTCCACCTGCCTACAACTCTCAAACGCGTTAACCTATCGTGCTGATATTTGTTTTATTTCATTTTTAGTAAAAAAGTAATGACAATTTCGAAATTTAAAGAAATAGATTTTTCTCTGAAACTGTTTAAGCTATCGACTTAATAATTAAAATAGTGATATGAATATCATTACCGCCAAAAAATATTGATCCTATCGCTTTACTTCTTCTACCCCCTCCCAAATGCACAATTGTGAAAAATGCATTTATTCGATTTTCATTGCAACTGGCAAAGCGAAAAAAATGAATTTTTGCCAGAATTCATTTTAATATAATTGCAACCAATTCCGGGAAAACTATCAGCTTCACCTGACTCCGTCTATCCACTCCCATACAAATTTCTTGAAATTTCATAATTTCAATTAAATCGTTTTTCTTCAAAATCTTCAAAGCTATCGACTTGACATTTTGACCAAAGAATAGTAATGCAAATATCTTTAATGTCAAAAATTTATGTTTTTATCCGCATACTCCTTCTACCCTCTCTCATACAAATGTTAAATTTTTGTAAATGCATCATATCGATTTCCATTAAATCTAGAAAAAATAAAAACAACATTTTGCCAGAATTTTTCATTTGATAATTGTTATAAATGCTAAGAAAAATATGAACTTCGCTTTACTCATTCTACCTCCTCCAATACAAATTTCTGTATTAGAATTTCAAGAAAAACATTTCTCCTTCGAGATATCAACCTTGAAATTTGATAAAGATTCTGATAAGCAGTTCCAAAATTATCCAAACTTTCCACTTCCTCTGCCACCTCCCATACAAATATGTATGTCAATTTCAGAAAAACAATTTCCTTGAAAATTATGAAAGCTACAAACTTTAAATTCAGCGCTAAACATTTTGCAAGCAGTTTTCGGTGTCGAATACCACAAGTATAAACTTCTCCTCTCTGCTTCTACCACCTCCCATACAAAAGTCACTAATCACTATTCGAATTTGAGATGACATTATATTTTCTCGTAAATTAAACTCTTTCCCATTTCATCTAGAGTATCGCATGATTGGGCTTTACGCTCAATCATAATTCTGTTGTGTTTTACGATAATTGATATAAATGCCGTGCTTTTTAAGTTACATCTATGTATTTTTTCTGAAATCTACAAAGTATTGCCCAAACGCAAAATTACGAACTGTTATGCTGTTATCATACGAACTTCACAGCTAACGTGATTTATAAGGAGGTGTTGTTTCGTGACAATGAATTAGCGTCAAAAATAGTTGAGAAAAATATTAAGATATTTCAGCTGCTACTGAAAAAATTTAAGATAGCCAAGAAAAGTAATATCTAGCTTTTGGTACGTTAAGAACGACGAAAAACTAAAAAAATAATTAATAATAATTAGAAGTCGTTAATTTTGATTCATTTTTGGTATCAGTGATTTCTCTCATTTAAAACGATAGGTGGCACAGTTTTCAAATACATTTCGGTGATAAATTTTATAAAAAAATTTCCAAAATTTTTGATTATTTTGATATCGAAGAATTTATTATCGACATGAAACGGAGGAAATTGATTGATTGATGTTAGAAATACAATTTTATTTTATAACCAAGTATTTCATAAAAAAAAAATATTTTTCAAAAATTATGTTTTTTTTTTAGAATTTGACATCAAATAACTCCGATCCCTATATAGCACCATGCTTAATCAAGCTGCTACCATTAACACCACTGACTGCTCCAATTCGCTCGCTTTGTATTAATTGCTTGTAATTAGCCGTAATTCTCGTTCTCGTCAAGTGCAAATTTTCCGACAAATTTGTATGGCGTTAATCTTTTTTTTATAGTAATTACATAACCCAACGAATGCATAACATTTAGTTTTTCCCCTGGGCAAGGCGGCTTGCTATGAATGCTCTGTTTTATTACATGCTTCCCAACATCTTTTTTTTGTGGTAAGGCTCATGCTATGTGCTGAAGTGATAATTTATAGGTTTTGTTTATAACGAAATGTGTGGCATTGGGATTGGTGCTATGTTGATTCGCAGTGTAATTATATTTTTCATGGAAATTTGTTGGTAGTAATTTTTAATTACGCATGAAATTGCGTTCAAGGAATTGTAAGCATACAGCTTTATCAGATTTAGTGCGGAAGGATAAGAAAAAGTTAGGCTCTTCTTCAGTGTCGAAGTTGAAACCTAACATTTGGTTTGAATTGTGGCTTAAACGTAAAAAGTTTGCAGTTTGAATTGAATTCTCGGTTTCAACTTCGGCTGTACGCACATTATTTAAATACCAAAATTTTAAATCTGAAAGTCTGTTATAAAAATATTTGCTTGGATTATCAAGGGCAGTCAGAAGTCTTAAATTATTATTATTATTATAAATGGAGCAGTTGCACCGGGTGGCCTGATGGGTGGCAGCATCATGAGACCGAAAATTTAAACCCTGTTATAAATTTCAAAACCACCCCAGTAGCTAAATTTTATCATTACAGAAAAATGTGATATTTTATCAGAATAGGATTTTCAAATTTGTTTTTAGAAATTAGACAGCAATTTCACAAAGCTTTGTCAAAAAAATTTAGAATTTTTTGACGCTAAATTTGTTTTGACAAAATTTTTACAAATATTTTGTGACAATCAATCTGCATTTTAATAACGTTGTGATGATTTTTCATGTTTTGAGCATACGTCGCTTTTATTTCCATCTGAAACGATCTGTAATGGACTAAGTGCTCCTCGTTTAATTCATCTTAGTAATTGCTAAATACTTTAGAGCTACGAGTCGGTATTTGATTTTTATGAATAATCGTTTTGTTTTTCTTTATACTCTAGATGAAATGAGAGTACATTGTGTTTGCCTTACCGTTTGTAACCCTAAGAAATAATGCTCGTAGAGCCGCCAAGGGTACAGAAATATTTGTTGTCGCTCAAAAACCTCGATTCCGAGTGACCGTCTGTCTGTCTGTACGTCTGTCTACAACATAACTCTCGAAAGCTTTGAACTATTATGCTCCAATTTTTTGTGTTTAGCAAAAAAGTAACTTTAAGTTCGTGAACGGGCTACATCCTCCCACTCCTTCTACCCCTCCCATTTTTTTTCCATGAAATTTGTAAATTATAAGAAATTGATTTTTATTTGAAACAGTTTAAGCTATCGACTTGAAATTTGAGTCAAAGTATAACAATATAAATGTCATTAATATCACGGAATATTGATTCGATCCCCTCACTCCTTCTACCCCGTCAAATGGACAATTTTGAAAAATACATATTTTCGATTTTCATTGAAACTAGTAAAGCTGAAAAGATGAAATTTTTTCAAAATTAATTCCATTATAATTGCAATTAGTTTTAAATAAATTATCAACTTTACTTCACTCCTTCTACCCGCTCCCATACAAATTTCACGAAATTTGTGCAAAGCATAAAAATAGAAATATTATTAACGCAAAAAAATGTTGTGTTGATCCGTATACTCTTTCTACCCCCTCCCATCAATCAAATCAAATTCATGCTAAGTCTCTCTATGGGGTCATAAGACAGAAACAACTCTCCTTCACAAGGCGCGATCCTGATCATCGGCCTTAAGCTGTTGTCAGGACTTGTTTATTCCTCTGGCCTTCTGCTCAACTGCTCGCTTCCATGTATTACATGGTCGACCAACCCGACTTCTTCTTTGAGGATTATAGTCCAGATCCTGTTTGGCGATGTTTCGCTCTGGTTTCCTCAAAGTATGACCGATCCACTGCCACTTCCGCCTTTGAATATTAATAACTATTTTAGTCTGGACAGTTGTACTCCGAAGTTCGTCGTTGGAGATCACTTCTGGCCAGAATATTCCTAAAATGTATCGGAGGCACTAGTTCACAAAAATTTGCAGTTTCTTGGTAAGTCGAACGGTCACTTTTCACGTAGTACAACCATATAACAGCACAAATTTTGAGGTTTTGGCTTGAAGCAATTAAGTACGTTATATTGTTCTTCCTTTCTGCAATTTACCCTATGTACAAAGTATGCGTTAAATCCGTGTTATTATGCGGTTGTATCATACAGAGCTGAACATTTGGAGCTGCAAGTTGCAATGAATGGGTCACATCACATACTAAAAATTCAGAGCAACATATGACTTGATATGTTCTTATCTAAATAACTAATGTATCCAGGATTAGATAGTCATCTGGATGGGTGCGATACCAATAAAATGATCCAGGCGGCAATTTAACTTGGAACGGCACCGTATACATAGCTGTAATACTACCAAAGACTACCTACCCGCGTGCCCATATCTAACAGCCAAGCAATTCCATAGAGACCGTCGCTTTGGCTGTTTTAAACCTTTTTCATGTATTTCAACGCATCGCGATTAGTAGAATTTCTTCCATAGGCTTGGGATATCTTATAATATTGGTAGCATTTGGAACAATCAAAGGCTATGAATAATATAAGATATCCGAAAATCCTATGAAAAAATTCTAACCAATTCTACTGCGTTGAGAGCGACGAAAAGGTTTCAAACACCCATAACGACGACCATCGATTGAATCAATAGGTTCTTGGTTATGGGCGCGCGGGTAGAAGCCAATGAGCAGGGATCACATGTTTTTGGTGTTTAGAACCTTTTCGACGCTCTCAACGCAATACAATTGGATAAAATTTTTTCCCATACGCTTGGGATATCTTATATTATTCATAGTCTTTAGTACTATCTACTTCGTTTTTAGATAAAAATAAAGTATACGCCAGAATATGCCACGGTCTTTCAATCGGTGGTAATGGCTATTGCGAAAGGGGCGGAACTGGTCTTGCGTGCAGGAGTAAATGGTAAGCGAGTTAGTTTTTACCCGGGCAGCCAAGCTGCACTGAAGGCTCGCTCCACTTAGAGCTGCAATTCAAAATGCATGAACCATTGTATGGACATGTTGGAAGAATTATGGAAAATATGCACTTTGCGACTTTGTTGGGTTCCAAGTCATCGAGATATACCTGAAAACGAAACGACGGACAGGCTCTGCAAGATCTGCCACTGCCATCATTGAGGAAACGTACAATTTTGGCATTACCTTGAGAGTCATTAAGACAATTTGCGCCAACAAAGTGTGACGAAGGGAAAATCTCAAATGGTTAGAAAGCAACGATGCTATGGGATGGTTTTGATAAAGAGAAGTCGATAAAAACATTGAGAATCTATGAAACTCCCTACGGACACTAGTAGGTATACGAGGTCACGAGCCACCGTCTTCTTTGGAATCACGCTGGAAGGCTTCGCCTTACAACCGATGAAATTTGCAGAGGCTGCGGTGAGGAGGATAAAACTGTAGAGCATTTCCTCTGCCATTGCGAACAATTCGAAGACAAATTTTCGGAGAGTACTTCTTCGTCGAGCTGAATGATCTCTGGTTCCTTGAACCGATGAAGCTCATTAGTTTTACCAATAGAGCAGACTGGCTAAATGATATTTAGGTACGGAGGCGTACAGTGGGTCCACTGGTGGCCTACGTACATTGGTGTCCCACTCCTCCACAAACCGTACCTAACGTAAAGTATACGCTCTGCAAAGTATGAATAAATTGTAACGTTGCGAAGAAATAATGTGTGGCCAAACCAATAATATTGGCAGGGAATACTAACTTTCAGAAGCGACGCGTCAAAATTTCATGACATTCTGATTCTTTGTTTACAAGCTACAGTGCTCGAAGTGACGCTACTTTTGTTATTTTTAAAAACATGGAAAAATCCGAATTTCGTGTGTTGATAAAACATTGCTTCTTGATGGCAAAAAACACCGTTGAAACAACAGCATGGCTTGAAAATTTGGAATCTGCTCCGTCGAGACAAATGGTTGAGAAGTGGTTTGCCGAGTTTAAATGTGGTCGTAGCTCGACTGAGGACTTGCCCCGCAGTGGAAGGCCAAATGACGCTGTTACTCCAGAAAACATTAAAAGAGCCCACAAAATCGTTTTGGCCGATCGTAAAGTGAAGCTGCAAGAGTTAGCAGATACTCTAAAGATATCGAAAGGCAGTGTGCACACAATTTTGCATGGGCATTTGTCGATGCGGAAGCTCTTTTCTAAGTGGGTGCCGCGTTTGCTCACAGTGGACCAAAAACAACTGTATGAAGCTGTTTCGACGCAATAAAAAAGATTTTTTGCGTCGGTATGTGACAATGGATGAAACTTGGATTCATTATTTCACACCAGAGTCAAATCGGCAGTCATCCGAGTGGACAGCAGCGGGAGAACCGCGACCAAAGCGACCAAAAACTCAAACATCGGCTGGCAAGGTAATGGCTTCAGTTTTTTGGAATGCACATGGTATATTATTCATAGACTACCTTGAGAAGGGAAAGAACATCAATACCGATTATTATATACCATTACTCGAACGTTTGAAGCGAGAAATTGCTGCGAAACGGCCAGACATGCAGAGGAAAAAAGTACTGTTTCATCAAGACAATGCTCCGTGTCACAAGTCGATCAAAACAATGGCAAGATTGCATGAATTGGGCTTCGAATTGCTTCCGCACCCACCGTATTCTCCAGATCTAGCCCCCAGCGACTACTGGCTCTTCGCAGACCTGAAAAAAATGCTCGCTGGCAAGAGATATGGCCCAAATGAAGAGGTAATTTCGAAACACAAGTTGTTCTACAAAACTGGTATCAAAAAGCTAGAGAGGCGTTGGATGGATTGTATCACTCTTGAGGGAAACTATGTCGAAGAATAAAGCAAAATTAGATCGAAAAAACTGTATTTTCTTTGTTATCCTACGGACTTATTGACCGATGTGTTATATCTTGTAACCCATTTACGACTATAGGACAGGATATAGCTTAGTGTGAGAGAGTAGTGTGTTGAATCCTAATACAAAGATCGGACTAACTTTTGGGGTAAAAGGTCCTGAAAAAATGGGAAAAAAATTAAAGCGATTTTGCGAAGAGCAAACAAATCTTTCGAATGAAGAAGATCTGGAGATTAATACCCATTTTGAGCTGTAGTACCATTAAAAACGCTGGTTGGGAAAAACCGTGCCACAAAGGAATCGTGACATTTCACGGCATAATACAAGGGTAAAAATCGCACGAAATCTCTTAATAAATTAAATCATTTTTTATTACAACTTACAGCTTTAATTAAACAACGAACTATTTTCTTTTGAAACCCTTTCCCATCTACTGTTCCATTGTGGTCTACTCCGTCCATACTGATGAACTATTTTTCGACCAATTTCATTCCTTCGAAAAGGGTTTCATTATATAGGAAAGGGTTAAAAAAAAAATGTTTAATTAAATTCTTATTAAAGTCAAACTATTGCTTCATATTTCCCACGGAATTTCCTTCAAATAAGGATTGAATTAAAAAAAAGGGTTGAATTTGGACTTCACCTGAACAGCGAAAAGATTTCCTCAATTATTCTCATTTCCTCAAATGTGAAAATGTGAAACCATAAACATGACCTTATAAATTTTCTCACTATGAATTCGGCCTACCCTCAAGACTGCAATTTGCCAGACTGCTCACTAAATGGTAAAAAAAAGGTCGTGGTAATTTGCGCCAATACGAACATATCGACGACGAGACCTATTTGCCTTCGACCTTCCGGAATTCTCATTAATGGGGTGCTTCTGAGTCAGATTGGGGTTGCAAATAATATCAAGTTTCATCGTAGATATATCACGTCGTTTGCCAAGTGATTTTTCTCCGTGTCGTTATTTTTCATTTTTATGCGATAGTTTTCTTTGCATTTTCGGGAAAGCATTGAAAAATTATTGGAAAATCATAGAATTTTAGATATATTGCGCGGGAAAATTTACCTCATTGGTAATAGTGGAAAGTCAGGCTGTTTATAGCCTGCAATTTATTATTATTTATTAGCGCGGCTCGATTAAGATGGTTGGGTTTTTGTAATCCGATATATTTCTGATCGATTCCACACAAGGTTACGTATAGGTTTCATTGAGGGATGAAATTCGCAACCGTCTGGTGTTTTTGATAAAAGTGAAAGAAAATTTAAGTGTGATTTACTATAGAAATGGTCGTAACAAGGCTACCTATGTTTGCAGACCATGAAGTAATTGTTATATTCGTCACGTCTGTAAACTGTAACTAAGAAATAAAAGTTCATTGGGAAAAGTATTTCCACAGAAGTGTCTGTTGTTTGCATCTTAAAAACCTTGAATTTAAGATCATTGCCTTTGTGATCTGTCTAAGAATATGGGATTATTTAATTATTCACAAATATAAT
Source organism: Chorisops tibialis (assembly GCA_963669355.1). Classification (NCBI taxonomy): domain Eukaryota; kingdom Metazoa; phylum Arthropoda; class Insecta; order Diptera; family Stratiomyidae; genus Chorisops; species Chorisops tibialis. The sequence continues at coordinate 272,665,328 of OY770262.1, forward strand.
TTTTATTTTATTTTGTTAATTTTAGTAATTATCAGTAGAAATAAAGGAAGTATAGAATTCTTATTGGACGTAATGATCAATCATGCGATACTCTGGATGGAATGGAGAACAATTCAATACACCGGAAAATATGTTGGTTGCTTTCATAATTTTCAACGAAATTAATAAATTGTCTTTTTACAATTATGCATTTGTATGGGAAGGAGTAGAAGATGTGTACGGATCGGAAAAGAATGACATTAATGGTATACACAACATAACACTTTGCTCACATTTTCAAGTCGATAGGTTTAATAGTTTCCGAAAGAATCAATTTCGTGAAAACTCAAAATTGCGTGAAATCTGTATTACTGTATCTGTATTAATCAGATTACATTTAGATGTAAAAATGTTTAAAGGCAGTAAATTTTGTTTCCCCAATACTTTATTATTCGAATAATAAAGTAATTACGTTATTATTTGCATAATAAAGTTAAGCTTTATCATATCATTTTTTTTTTCCATCAGGTAAAAAAAGTGTTTATGAAATTTTATTGATGGCTCTTAAATGATCATGACTTCAGCATCCAGTTGGCGATCATTCCCAAAAACAATACTAATCGGGTAAGCGATGTGTCCCATCTTTTGCGCCAACCTTTTCTATTGAAACATATGTACAAACTGGAGGACGCGATCACTGAATCGAGAGGGATGGAGGCGAAGTATTCAGGGGGATTTGGGGCAGGAGCGCCATAGTAAGTATGTATACTTTTTTGGATTCCTGGCAATTCAAATATAGTGAAAATCCATTAGTGGACAAAATTTCAGAAATTATGAAATCTCCAAAATTTTAAAATCTAATACTTAGTTGATATTCTGTCAGATTGTAGAGTTTATTTATTTATTTAGCCATTGAACAAAATTTACATTTCAATTACATAATAGCAAGCGATAAAAAATATCACAAGAATTTCTTAAGTTTAGTTTTAAAAGCATTCAAAAAAATAGACAAAGATCCAGGTTGTAGTTTGTCATGATTTCGCTGAAGTCTAAATACAGGAGAGTGAAAATAAACGTTTAGTAAAGCGCGTGAAGGATAAAAAATATCGGCGGCATTTCTTGTACTAACAACTTCCATTCTAAAATTAAGTTCGTCAACAAGATTAGTCCTTATAATACCATTTACAACCTTGCAAGGAAAGTACTCATCAAAGTAACTTCTGCGTATGTCTAAAGGATGGAGATGAAGTACCATAAGCCTCGTAGAGTAATTAGCATATGGTATTTTAGAACGAAAGAACAGAGAACGCGTAAACTTACGTTGAACTGATTCAATAGCAGCTGAGTAACACTTATGGTGAGGGCTCCAAACAACAGAGCAGTATTCAAGAATACTACGTACTAGAGAGATCAAAAGCAGGACAGCAGTACTAGGACAAGCGAAAGTAGCAGAAATACGGAGGACGAATCCGGCAAGTCTATAGGCATGATTGATAATATTTTCAAAATGCGTAGTGAAACTCAACTTCACATTAAAAGCCACACCGAGATCCTTCATAATCGTTACTTCCGAGAGTCTAGTGCTATCGAATAAATAAAGTAACTCGGGAGGATCAGTTTTAAGTGAATATGACATTGAGAAGCATTTTTTAATGTTTAAGTCTAGGTCATTCGACAAACACCACTGATATAGTCGATCAAGGTCCAATTTTAAAATATCACAATCACAGTGAGAATTAATCACTCGAAAGATTTTGAGGTCATCCTCATACAGGAGACAAGAAGAAGATAAAAACTGGGGTAGGTCATTTATAAAAAATAGGAATAATAGTGGACCAAGAATAGACCCCTGTGGAGCACCAGACCACGCAGGAAATACATAAGACTCAGGTCCCTTAAAAGTTACACGCATACAACGAGTAGAGAAATAGGAAGAAATCCAGTCAAGAAAATTTCCTGAGACGCCATATATTTTAAGTTTCCCAATTAGAATCTTGGGATTAACTGTGTCGAATGCCTTTGCAAAATCTGTGTAAGCAGTGTGAGCAGACTGATGGAGTTCGAAAGATTTGGCTATAAAGTTTGTAAACTCGCACAAATTGGTAGTTGTAGATTTTCCTCTAACGAAACAATGTTAACAGGGCGAAATCAAATGGCCAAGTTTGTCACACATTACATTGTGAACGAGACGTTCAAAAAATTTGCTAAAGCTAGTAAGAATGGAAACAGGGCGATAATTCAAGATATCTTTGGGGTCACCTTTCTTGAAAATAGGGATAACATTAGCCAGTTTCCAGACTTCTGGAAAAGTAATAATCGAAAGGCGAGAACTTCCGATAGTGCTTTAACAAAAAAGTTAGGAATGCCATCGCAGCCGCCGTTAATTTTGGGATCAAGTGAGTTAATAACCTTTAGAGTTATGTGGTGGGGTGGAGAATACGTAGCGTGTTGACCTGTAATACCAAGGTCGTGAGTTAAGATCCCAGTGGGTATGATTGTAGTACTCTGCCTACTAATATCCGTTTATATCCGGGCCTCCTCAATCTACGAAAATGAAAATTCCATGATATCGAATAAATATTAAGGAACCTAAAGGTCGAAAGACCAATTTCCAATTTCAGCCGCAGTGCCATTGAAGAAAGAATAAGATGGTGAAGGAGGAGGTAGGAAGCTAAAATGTCGAAAAATTTGATTATATATCTTAGGGCTCTGAAAGAAGATGGAAGGTTCGACCTTCGCACGTACATACATCCATGCAATATACGAGAAGTGTTTAATACTACCTTGATCAACAAGTTGCAGGAAGGAACACCGTGTGGTGCTCTTAGTCACCTGATTGGAGTTCTTTTGTTTTTATGTTTTATGTTTTTGTCTTAGGCTCCCACATATGTCATTGACAATTCTACCAAATTTCAGCGTTATAGCTTCACATTTGTTAAGGATTCGCCGTAATGAGTACTTCTGCCTCTGAGCCGTTTTCGATTTTCCCATTATCTCCTCTTGCCTGGTGAAACGCGTTCCCCAGACAGGTTTTTTGAGTCAACTGAATAGAAAGAATTCGTATAATTTGATGGCGCTCGTTCTGTTCTTGGGCAAAAAATTCTTCCTGAAAAGTATGCTAGTACTCGTATATACCCTACGGAGCAGTGATCCGAAATGAGTTCGCCAATACACCTCATGTTTATGGACTTCGATAAGTATTTTGATAGCATTAAGGAACATTACAAATAGAATACTTTGTGTAGGAGAGGTATTTCATAAACATATATTCTATTCCATTCAAAAACTGCACATGCTGATACTACGAATGCAGATAGGAAGCTGAAAATCAGCATCTTCGAAATGACTTGCCATAAAAAAATTATATTTTGAGACCATTAAGGTGGCATAAAAATCCACCAGAATCAGCTTTGAACTACATAATTTTTAATTTTGGTAAACATTTTAAGAGGAGGGGAGGGGGGGTGTAAGGGGAGGGAGTGGCAAGCAAAAATGTCGAAAATTTTGAGTGACTTTTTTATGCTTCTAGTGAAAGATACAAAGTTAAAATCTTCCATGTGGATACATCTATTTGATATAAATAGAGAAAAATAATAATTTCTTTCACAATCGTTATGCACTGACCCCTCCCCCCCTCAATAAAATGCAATAAAAAATAAGAAAAAAAAAATTTTTTAGAAAGAAATTTAAAGATTGAAACTTCAAAATTTGCAAAAAGCATTTAAAAAAAAAATCCCTAAAAGTATGAAATATTAACTGGTTGAATACTTTCAAAACTTCTACCCTATCCCATACAAAATTATTTTTTCGAGCATTTCTAAGAAATCAATTATCACCTAACTATTATAAGCTGTCAATTTCAAATTTTGCATAGAAACTTTTAAAAATAGTTGAAACGAAATCACGCTAAAAGTTTCGAAATCGCACTTGCCCTTCTACCCCCTCCCATACAAAAGTATGATTTCGACCAATTTCATTAAATCAAGTTTCAAGTTTGTAGCTTTTAATTTGTTGGTTATTAACAAATTAAAAGCTAAAAACTTGAAATTTTGTACGAGCACCTTACAAGAGAAATAAAATAGAACTGCATCACAAATTTTATGATTCCCTTACCTCCTCTACCCCTCCCATACAAATGATTGGTTTCGTGAATATAAAATACACCGAATTTTATGAAAATTCTATGCAATTTCGTCTATGAAGCAGACATTCCATAAAGAGACTATTGAATTGATTCAAGCAATCAATTAAAAAATTACTTGCATTCTCCCACCAGTACTATTAGCCCTCCACTCTCCTCTCATTGAAACCCAAGCTTGTATAAATAAACGAATGAAATATTGATTATACATATGTGCTGCAGCTATTGATCGTATTCCCAATAAAGTATAACTTCCCTCCCCTAGAAAACTTTCACTTAGTCTGCCCTAACCACTCTAACCTGCATATTGACGTTCCACGCATCCTCATCTTGTCCCAAGAATAACAAAGTTGCGCCCGACTTGTTGGCAGTTTTATTTTTATATATGGCGGAGATCGCGTTTGCACAAAATAACCACAATTTTTGATTTTCACGTTGTAAGTCAAGTAGCATTAGCTAGGGTATAGCCTAGTAGGTAGTGTGTTGGTCTTGTAATGCGAAGGTCGTGAGTTCAAATCCCGACCGGCGCAACATATAATTCCGGCACATTGCCTGCTTGGGTATACCTTGGTCACCTCAATCTAAGAAAATGAAAAATTCGTAGAAAGAGGGTTGTGCGAAGGTCTACTTCCACAATAAGTAATGAATAATGTTAAGGAACCTGAATATCAGTAGGCCAAGGTCCGATTCGGGCTGTAGCGCCATTGTACAAGTCAAGTAGCATTGGACGCATGCGGAAGTTGAGAAGCTTAAGAGATGATTTTGTTAATTTTTGCCTTTAATGAATACTTTCAGCATGCCTGCGCCTAATATTTGGCATTCTTTAATTAGACTTTTCTCCATTTCCACATTTACTGCCTAAAAGAACTTGCGTAAGCTTAATGCAGTGCAATGGATCTCCTGCCGGTTGTCGTTCGATCATCGAAGTCAGGCAGCATTGGACGGCGTATAGTTCTGAAATGGAATCAACATACATACATGATTGTTGGTTTGTGCATATCTATGACAAAGTACCTTCTTAATGATATAATTTTCATTCCCTCCTTTTATAATAATTAAAGAAAAGGATGATCACGTATTAATATGTAAGATGTCGTTTGCGTAAGCTACTATCTGTATAGCGATGATTTAAACAATAGTGTCTCTCTGGTGTCAACTGGGAGTTTCCTTACGACTTATTCCAAACCCAGATTAAAAAGTGTAGGTGCAACGCCATCTCCTTGCTTCAGCCCGGAGAGTGGATCCTTACTTGGCATGTTGAGTTCATCATTGCAAGCCTTGTCAGTAGGACAAGTTTCGCTGGTACTCCTAATTCCAGCATTAAGTTATATAGTACTGTCCTTTTGATACTGCCGTGTGGTTGCTTAAAGTCTACGAATATCTACGTCTGTGCACGTCGATGTTATATTCCCAGCATTTTTCTTTCACCTATTTCATAGAGAATATTTGATCCGTAGTTGATCGTCCGGCTCTGAATTCACCTTAGTATGTATGTTTTCCGCATAGAGTTTATTCCTGGAACCTATAACATTTATCGAGATTTTACATGATATACACAGTGAGGAAATCCCTCTATAGTTTTCGTAACAGAGTTTTTCGCTCACCAATCATGTTTCATGTGTCCAGATTTGCGTCACCATAATGAAGATTTTCCGAGCATTGCGGTCACCACTGACTGCTCGTCAGAAGTTCTGCTGGTATGTCATCTATGCCCGGCGTCTTGTCCTTTTTTAAGTTTTTTAAGGGCATCATTCACTTCTTCTACTGTTGGGAGGCTCAATACGTTTTCGTCGTCAGCAGGTGCCTCGGTCAGGTTGTCATTTCTAGTAGTAGTCGATGACGAGTTCAGGTTAACCAACTGTTGGAAATATTGCACTCATCTTAATTTTATCTCTTCCGTGGCGGTAATCATACCTCCTGCTGTGTCCTTGTAAAGGATCATTTTCGATTGAAATCATCGTTTCTGCTTTTTAACTAGAGCGCAAGCCGTTCTCGTGTTGTTGGACTTAAAATTCATCCTTAACCTTTTTCTTTAAGTTTTGTTTGCAAACTTTCTAAGCTCATCAAATATATGTATTTCTTGGCTCTGTTCTCGGCTCTTGGTCGTTTAGTAAAGTGGTTGTACATTATTTTTGTATATTGCATCTCGGCATTGATGATCGAGCCCCTCATTCTTCTTTCGCCGAGTCTGGTGGCCTATAACCTCCTCTGCAACAGACTTAGTATCATTTTTGATGGAGAGCCATGGTGGTTGAATGTTTGGCTAAAATGTATATCTAAAGCTGTATGCGATTGCGATGAACACGTCCTACAGATTCGCGATGTCGAATTTAAGTGTCAGTTGGTGTTTTGCTGGTCCGCCGTTTACTATTCGACATCCATATGAGGCCTTGATCAAATAGTGCTCCGAGTCGCAGCTAGCACCTCTGAAGTATCTTACATCTAGAATGCTAGAAGCTATTCTTTGGTACTAAGAACCAGGTCAAACTGATTGTACGTCCTTCTGTTGGGTGACGCCAAAGTTTTTTTTGTGAATGCGCAAATGCGAAAGTAAGACAGATGGAATAAATCGCACAGCGGCTTAGCCAGGGAGGAAAAACTATTTTTAAGGACTAAGGAAGAAGTTGTTTCCTGATATTAATAACAATATTAATTAGGGATTTAATACAAAATCTTAGCTCGATGAAAGTTCATCTAACAAACTGTGAAAGTTTCATTGGCTTAGCCGTTTTTGCGTGAAAACCGGAAAGACAGACAGACAGAGAAAATTTTTAAAAACGTCTGTTTCTGCTTAGTTATTGTCCAAATAAAGCAAAAAATTAAGTTATAGCCATCTATAAGCAAATAACAGAGAGACACTACAATTATATTTATATGTATAGATGTATAGATATAGATTATTATCTCTATTATGTTTATAAAAAAGCGTTAGGCCATAACGCATAAATCTGTCATTGAGCCTATGCCTAAATTCACGTGCACGTGCCAGCATTTATATTTATTAAATTTACTGATATCTTTTCTCAATTTCCTTAACAAATTTAATTACCCAGTTATCTCCAAAATGCAGAAGCTCAAATGGCTATGAGAAAAAAATAAAAAAAATTACCAAAACAAATCTAAAGGGGCGTCAAGTGGAATCGTGTGTAACGATAACTTGGCATTATCAGGCCGCCAAATTATCGCTTCACAAATCAAATAAACAGCATGAAACTTATCATGGCGACTCGTTGGAAGCATAAACAATGCGAAGTTATGGAATTTCATTTTTTCGACGAATTTTCAGTGAAGTATGGCCTTTTAATTCACACAATGGGTGTTTGCCAATCGGAAATCAAAGGATGTTTAATTTCTAAAAGGAGAAGAAAAAACGCGAAAATCTTACACAGACTTCTTACAGAATTTTTACCGACAAATGCGGAATGCTACGTCTGCGAAATTACATAAATTTAGCATGTGAGTCTCGGGTTCGACATAATACGTGATTTAGCATACCACGATTATGTGGCGTGACCCAAAGCTGTCTCTGCGAATTGTTTTAGTGATTGGTTTTAAACAGTCATGATTTATGATTCATGCTATAAAATTCAGTTTTATTTATAAAAAAAAAAAATTATTAATGTTCTTACGAAATGTGCACTGTCAAAGAAAGTGTTTATCTTTATATTCCTGCTATCTAGATGGGGATTTGCTTAGTCTTGTCTGGGTGAGCGATTACATTCCGAATAAGACGATTGATTTTTCTTCGGACCAATTAGTTGATAAACAAAGCTTTATCCAAATATTATTTGATATTTAGGAAAAAACTTGATGAATTCTCAAATTTAGCTCGGAGTTCGATTATGCCAGATTTCTACTAACTCTCCCGAAGTTATGAAGTCAAACGAAGAGACATTAGTCCTAAGTATTTAGTAGTTTAATTTGATAAACACGAACCAATTTTTGACTTTTGACGATATCGCTGCGCTTTTTGAACATTTGGTATATTGCATGCATGTGTATCACGCCAGCCTTATAGACGGTAGTTTATTATTTTTATTTTGTATTTATTTTTAAAAATACAACAATAATGATGAGAAAAAAGGTACTAGATCTTACCACTTCTAATTTTTGGAAATAAAAAGAGAAAAAAAGACCTAACCAAATAACTTTTTCTTAATCTTCATCAGTGGCACTGCTGCCCAAATCGAGCCGTAGTCTCCTGACCTTAACAGGTTCCTTAACATTTATTTTTTGGCTTAAAAAATCCTCCTGCACGGACCAAGAGGGACGTTGTTTCGATAAATGGAATAACACAACTTCTAAATAAGCCAACTCGTTTACCAGAAATTGCAGGACAGTTCTCCAATCTTTTTGATTTATTTCTCACTAACAAACCAGAAAAATACTCCCTCTCCGTGATATCTCCTTCGTCAATAGGAAATACGGACCACTTCCTGATTTGCGCACAATTTTTAGTTGCAGCAATAAAACCGCTGCCAGTTAAGGCACCTCGAAGAATTGTTTGGCATTCTAAAAGAGCTAATTGGAGGGCAATAAATGAGTTCTTCAATGCCTTTACGAGGGCTGTATGATAAGTACTCGTGTTTACCGACTGATGGCAATACTGGCGCAAAATGTTTATTGTGGCGAAGACACATAGTGCTAACATCGACCACAAGACAGCGCTGTAATCGAAGTGGAGGAGAGCGCTGTAATCGAAGTGGAAGAGACGGAATTAATTTTGACAGTTCTGAGAACGTGCGACTGAACGCGAACCACGTAAATTGTGAAATCCATTTTTACTTTTGTTATTTAATCGTGAATAAAGTTTGTTTAGAGTAAATAGCAATTGTGTTTACGTGGTAATAGTCGCGAGGTAATTCACGCGTCGTATCCCGTGCCATCCTCGCGCTATATTGGTGACCCTTACGACAAGCAACACGCCGCCTGCAGCAACGCGCACTTCAATCTCATACGAAAAATGTCGGACGACGAGATCGAAAATTCACCGCCGGCAGACCCACAGGCCGACCAAGCCAAAAATGTGCACGCTCAAAAACCAACCGCAGCACAATCCGCGTCTCATATGGACTGCGCACATTCGGTTCAGTCCGTGCAGAAGGTGAAATTACCGCCATTTTGGCAGCGAAGGCCAACGCTTTGGTTCTCCCACGCGGAAGCGCAGTTCGCACATTGTCAAGTGCGATCTAACCACAGCAAATACAACGCTATAATAGCCCATTTAGACGCGGATACACTAGAAAGCGTAACCGACATTTTGGAAACGCCGCCATCCGAGTCGAAATACGAAGCAATTAAAAATGCATTAATTAAACGATTTACTGATAGCGAAGATAGAAAACTTCGGAAACTACTGTATGAGACGGAGCTTGGGGACAAAACCCCATCACAATTATGGCGGGAAATGAAGTTTCTGGCAACAGCAGACATCGGTAGCGCTGCTTTGAAATCCTTATGGCTCCAAAGGCTCCCGGTGAGAGTGCGTGAAATTTTAATCGCCAGAGCGCAACAAAGCATGGACGATACAGTGGAGGTGGCAGACAGAATCATGGAACAATCGAGACCTGCAGCATCAGCGGCGGCCGTTGAAACAACAACAACACCAAACGTTGACATGGTGGACCTCAAAGCTGAACTCACAAAGATAGCTCAAACGGTCAAAGCTATGAACTCTGCTCTCCCAACAAGCAGTAGACAGACTCGTGCAAGTACAACGAGCAATCAGCTCAGTGGCATGTGTTTTTACCACGAGAGGTTCGGAGCTCGAGCACGAAAATGCCGTAAGCCATGCAGCTTCACACCTCCGCTTGTTGAAGCACCCTCCACTTGCACAGTCAATGCCTTAAGCATACCGAAGTACCGATTAGTGTTAAGTGACCAGCACGACGGCACGCTATACCTTGTGGACACAGGAGCGGACGTGTCCATTGTACCCCGAAGCAACGTAACTGGGAACCTACGTCAAGCGAGGTGTCAACTTTACGCAGCGAACGGCACGCCCATAGTAACATACGGCGAATGCGAGAAGAATGTCAATTTAAAACATCTCCCAAGCTACAGGTGGAAATTCGTAGTTGCTGACGTGAAAGTTGCTATATTAGGTGCCGATTTCCTGCGAGAATTTAACCTTCTGGTCGACTTGAGGTGCAAACGACTCGTCAACGGTAGAACCATGCAGGCGACTAATGGAAAGCTTGCGGACTCAAGCGATGTAATCAGCGTAGTGCATGTCAACAGTTTGGATGCATTGCTCAAAAGCTTTCCAGAGCTCACCAATCCATCCACATCAGCCATCGTAACTCACGGCATCGAACACCATATTGACACACGCGGCCCTCCGGTAGTACAACGACCAAGGCGTCTTCCGCCTGATAAGTTCAAAGCAGCGAAACTCGAGTTCGAGAGGATGCTCAAAGCGGGTATCTGCAGGCCTTCTAAAAGCCCGTGGGCCAGTCCGTTGCATCTCGCCAAGAAAAACAACGGCGAGTGGCGACCATGTGGCGACTACCGACAGCTAAATGCCGCCACAGTTCCTGACCGCTATCCAGTAGCACATATCCAAGATTTTTCATACCAATTGTTTGGAAAAAAAATCTTCTCAACCCTTGATCTTGAACGGGCATTCCATCAAATACCGGTCCGTGCAGAGGATATTCAAAAGACCGCGATAGCAACACCGTTCGGCTTGTTCGAGTTCCCGGTAATGACATTCGGTTTGCGAAATGCCGCCCAGACGTTTCAACGTTTTGTTGATACTGCTTTGCGCGAACTCGAGTTTTGCTACGTGTATCTCGATGATATACTCATCGCTTCAGACAACCTAGAACAACACATTGACCACGTTAAGCAGGTCCTACAGCGGCTTAGAGATTACGGCCTGAAAATCAACACGTCGAAATGCGTTTGGGGAGCATCCACGGTTAAGTACTTAGGGTACAAAATCTCAGCGAAGGGCACTGCACCGCTTGTCGAGAGAGTGAACAGCATCCAGCAATTTACCAAGCCCTCTAATGTCCTAGAAATGAGAAGATATCTGGGTATGATAAATTTCTACCGGCGTTTTCTTAAAAACGCAGCAACACTGCTGGCACCGTTAAACGCATTCCTCACGAGCAGCAAGAAAAACGACAAGACGAAAATCGAGTGGACCACTGAAGCAGACACAGCCTTCGAGGAAAGCAGAAAGATGCTCGCTAATGCAGCACTAATCGCACACCCACACGTAAACGCTCCCATCGCGTTGTCTACAGATGCCTCGGACACAGCAATGGGCGCAGTATTGGAACAAATGCAAGACGGTGTGTGGCGACCGCTCGGATTTTTTAGCAAGCGCCTCAGTGATGCACAGAGGAAGTATAGCGCGTATGACCGCGAATTGCTCGCTATATTCGAAGGGATAAAGTACTTTCGCCATATGCTCGAGGCTAGACATTTTGTAATTAAAACGGACCACAAGCCGCTGATCTATGCCTTCAAACAGCGAACAGACAACGTATCACCTCGACGAAACAGGCAACTTGAATTCATTGCGCAGTTCTCAACAGACGTCATCCACGTGGAAGGCCAGAAAAACATCGTGGCAGATGCTCTTTCTCGATCTGAGAGCATAAACGCGATCAGTTTTCCAGAAACGTTAAGTATGAAAGACATCGCTGATCAGCAAACGAACGACAATGAACTGCAGCAGCTTTTACAGAAGGAGAGTAGCTTGCATATTAAAAAATTCCAAATAGACGGCAACATCACTGTCCACTGTGACATTTCGACTGGAGCAATGAGGCCATACGTTCCGCTTCCGTTGCGCAAGCGAGTGTTCGAGCTTGTTCACAACTTATCACACCCGAGCGGCAGGAGTACCAGCAAACAAATCAGAAAGAGCTATGTGTGGCCTAACATGTGTAAGGACATAACCAGCTGGGCCAAGAATTGTAATAAGTGCCAACGTTCAAAAGTAACCAGACATGTCAGGAACGTACCTCTGAAATTTGATACACCGGACAAACGGTTCGAAAGCATCCATGTGGACATCGTCGGACCGCTGCAACCATCGAATGGGTTCAAGTATCTTCTCACGATCATCGATAGATTTTCGAGATGGCCGGAGGCCATACCTATTGTTGATACGACGGCCGACACTGTTGTGACTGCACTCTTTACGCAGTGGGTATCACGTTTTGGCGCGCCCAAAATCATCACCACCGACAGGGGAGCGCAGTTCGAATCCGCACTGTTTAACGCACTGACACAACTCCTCGGGTGTCAACGCATTCGAACAACCGCTTACCACCCAGCGTCCAATGGCATGGTCGAGCGCTGGCACCGTTCACTTAAAGCTGCACTTATGTGCCACGAGAACAACCGCTGGACCGAAACGCTAGCCACAGTCTTACTTGGCCTTCGCACCACTGTTAAGGAAGACTTAGGATGTTCTGTAGCGGAAATGGTGTACGGGTCAACTCTCAGATTGCCAGGTGAGTTTTTTATTAATCACGACCAGCCAAGCAATCCGCAGGTTTTTGCCGAGAAGTTTCGCCGAGATATGCAGCAGTTGCGAGCTGCGCCTGTACTTCATCACAGACGAGACCGTCCGTTCGTCTTCAAGGACTTAGCAACAGCAACACACGTGTTCCTGCGCCAGGATCACGTCAAAAAGCCGCTGGAGCAACCGTACACCGGTCCGCATAGGATCATTCAACGCGTAAGCGACTATGTCTACAAAATCGACGTAGAAGGCAAGCAGCAGATTGTATCAACTGAGAGGCTAAAACCAGCCTACACTGCAAACATTAATCTCGATGACAGTCAAGCAGGCTACACTCCGAGAACATATCCTGGAAAATTAACATCACAAGTGAATCCAATCATCATCAACATGTCAAGTGAATACCGCAACGTCACATCTGACGTTACTCGGAGGGGGGTATATGTGGCGAAGACACATAGTGCTAACATCGACCACAAGACAGCGCTGTAATCGAAGTGGAGGAGAGCGCTGTAATCGAAGTGGAAGAGACGGAATTAATTTTGACAGTTCTGAGAACGTGCGACTGAACGCGAACCACGTAAATTGTGAAATCCATTTTTACTTTTGTTATTTAATCGTGAATAAAGTTTGTTTAGAGTAAATAGCAATTGTGTTTACGTGGTAATAGTCGCGAGGTAATTCACGCGTCGTATCCCGTGCCATCCTCGCGCTATATTATGCCATCATGTAGCGCCATCTTTACAATGACGACTGTGAACATTTCAGACAGATTTATCGAGTAGTTTTGTTTTGACAGCTGTTGAAATTCATCAAGTTCGTGTTTATTTGCAATCATGGAGAAAGAGCAATATCGATCAGTGATTCGATTTCTTTTTTTTTGGATGGGAAGACGTGTGAGGAAATCAAAGTGAAGTTGCATGCCGTTTATAAGGACCATGAACCTTCGATGACTACCATCAGATATTGGTTTAATGAATTCAAGCGTGGCCGAACATCCGTTTTTGATGAAGAGCGCCCAGGCCATCCGATTGAAGTGACTACGGAGGATATGGTTAATAAAATCCATGATATTGTGTTAGCAGATCGTCGCGGATGAAGGTCAGAGAGATTGCTGACTACACATCTCAATTGAACGCATACAAAATATCCTACACTAAAAATTGGGCGTCAGAAAGCTATCGGCGAGATGGGTGCCGCGTTTGCTAACAGTGCAGCAAAAACGGAATCGCATGACAACTTCGGAGCACTGTTTGGACATGTTTAAGCGCAATCCGAACGAATTTCTACGGCATTTCGTGACTGTTGACGAAACATGGATCCATAACTAAACGCCAGAAACGACAGAACAGTCAAAACAGTGGATTTCACCCGGCGAAACTGATCCAAAGAAGACTAAAACGGTTCCATCGACCGGATACTGGGATACGCAAGGCATTATCTTCACCGACTATTTGGAGAAAGGAAGGACAATCACTGGGCAGTACTATGCTGATTTATTGGATCGATTCAATGCTGAATTGACGGCCGCACTTGGCGAAAAAAAAATTCCTTTTTCACCATGACAACGCACCTGCTCACTCGTCCGCAATCGCCACAGCACAACTGGTCGAATTGCACTACGAATTGCTGCCTCACCCACCATATTCCCTTGATTTGGCCCCCTGTGACTTTTTCCTCTTTCCAGACTTGAAGAAATCGTTGACAGGAAAGAAATTCGGCTCGAATGAGGAGGCTATCGACGCAACAGGGGCCTATTTTGCGGATTTCGACAAATCTTATTTTTTGGATGGCTTGAAAAAGTTTGAATATCGCTGGACTAAATGTATCGAGCTGAAAGGAGATTATATTGAGAAATAAATAAAAAAAAAAATTTTTTTTAATGCGTTTTCTTGCCTAACACGGGTACTTATCATACACCCCTCGTATAATGAAATTTTGATTTGATTTCAATAAATACGATGAAGCTTGTTAACTTGTCACCAAAACTATCCTGAAAAGTATGAAGGTTTACAAACCTTCTAGTCTAAAGAAAGTTCGGCTGTCGAAGGACTCTTGTTTTACAAACGAGTGGCTTGCAGCAATTCAGGCGAAGAAATACCCGTTTCAAAGTTTTAAAAATCATCAAACTTTAGTTAGGTTTAGGTTTAGCTTGTAGGAGGGAGATTTCGTAGAACTACAATGCACTGGGGCCATCTAGTTGGGCCCATTGTACTCCCTCTATTGGTTATGAGATGGAAGTCACTCCACTTGTTCTAGCCACTGAGTAGATTTGCGAACCGTAGCAGGCTCGAATGTTTGACACCTCTGAGGTCGTCTAGTTCTGAGAAGAATCTAGAGCCTAAGCAAAGGAGACGACTGTTGGGGATTTGTGGACAGTGACAAGGATAATGTTCGATAGATTCTTCGTCCTCCTCGCACCCTCTGTAAAGGCTTTCGCTCGCGATTTGCAGCCTCGTTACCTAGCAGGTCGCTATGACCTGATATCCAAATCAGAAAAACCTCCGTAGTGGCCGCTAGGCGATACAAATTGTTTCTACAAATGGACACTAGTTCGGACGCAGTCCTGTAGGATTGGATTGCCAGAAGTGCAGCCCTGCTGTCCAAGAAAATATAACGATTTCCGAGATTGTTCTGCATATCTAGAATAATTTTTGTGCACTCGTTCATGGCTAACATTTCCGCTTCGAACACATTCGCGTGTTTTGGAAGATGAAATGCCGTGTGGATGTCGAGGTCGTGGGAATAAATCTATGCACCCGTCCCGTGGTTAGTTTGGTGCTGAGTATCGTGTTTGATGCCCGTTCGTTTCGTTCAGGAAACTTAGTGTGAAACTTCCTATTCAACCTGCGTTTGGTTCATGCAATCATACTCGCAGTCTAAAAGGGAGTTTGCGTCTCTAATAACGTTTAGAATTTTGCCATAACCAATTTATGGTGCTGGCCACGAATTAGCGGTTTTTAATCCAATGGCAGCTAGGCCCGCTAACAGAAAGCTTTATATGAAATCAAGAAATATCTACAAATCTGTCCTCAATCGTGTTAAATTTGATCCCGATCAAAAACTTCGACGGAAGATCCTTCAGAGTCCAAGATGCTGAAGATCTTTCTGGTCATTTGTCAAAATGGTCAATAATAATCACATCCGTTCTTCACCAGATAGGTGATGGTAACCGTACCGTAATTGATCCTGTTGAGAAAGCTAACGTATTGGCAGCAAGCTCAGCGAGAAACTTCACACTACCAACTTCAAACAGAATACCTTCTATCGCAACACCATCCTTTTTTTCGCTGCCTTCACTACATTTTCGCGCAGGATTCTGCAAAAGCTCAATATTCACAAGTCCGCTGACCCTAATGGCATTACCCTTACTACCCTTGAAATGTGCTCGTATTCTCTGGCTAAACCTCTTCGCAATCTTTTCTACCTTTGCTATTCTTCTGGGTGCTTTCCACGTATGTGGAAAGTTGCGAATGTTCAGCCAATTCCCAAGAAAGGAAGCAAAGCGAAACCCGCCAATTACCGCCCGATAGTCATTACTTCATTTCTCTCCAAAGTAATAGAAACTGCTGTCAATAGCAAAAACGTTAAATATCTGGAGAATAAACAGTTTATTCACGATTGTCAATACGGTTTCCTTTCTGGAAGATCAATAGGAGATCTCTTGGTCTATCTGACGGAACATTGAACCTCTTGCTTGCACAAATACGGCGGAGGTCAAGTTCTTGCGCTTGACATTGCAAAAGCTTTTGTCAGAGTTTGGCATGAATGTCTTCTTGTTAAGCTCACGGCCGTTGGCCTTGATGCTACTCTCATTCAATGGATTGAGAGTATCTTGTCCAAACGCACTATACGAGTAGTATTAGATTGCATTACTTCTTCCTGCTTCCAAATCGATTCCGCTGTCCCTCAGGGTTCTGTCTTATCATCAACTCTGTTCTTAGTATTCATGAACAACCTTTTGTCTTCTACCCTCAATCCAATCCATAGTTTTGCGGATGACAATAGTTTAAGTAACACCTAAGAATTTGACTCTGCTGCGAAATTAAACAAGGATTCTATTGCTTCCAATCGCAGAGAGTTACTCCGTTCGCTGAACTCAGATCTCGATCTTATGCTGAAATGGGGCAGGAAAAATAGATAATAGTTCAATGCCGCTAAGACAGGCCTGTCCATTAAATGTGATGTTTCAGCGTCGTCTTTGAATGTAGCCTTTAATGGGGAACAACTTTGCTCTTCCGAAGATTTTATCCTTTTAGGCGTAAAGTTCAATAACTATCTCGATTGAAGTTAACAAGTTCTTGAAGGTGCCCTTGACGCCTCCAAGCGCCTATGTAAATGCAAAAAATACTTTACGCTTCACGACTTAGCTACTATCTACAAGGCTTACACTTGACCTCACTTAGAGTACAACTCGCATCTTTGGCCTGGGGCATCCAAAACTCACCTTGCGCTGCTCGATTGAATCCAAAAACATGCGAACCGACTTATTGGAGATGAAACCATTACGGCTCTATCATCGCAGAAATATCGAAGTACTCAGCATTTACTATCGCTACTTCCATAGTAAATGCAGTTTGGAATTATGCGCACTTGTTCTTCCACTCTATGCTTTTCCACGACATACTCGTCAAGCGGAATATGCGCTCGAGTATGCAGTAAAACTTTTTTCTTCCGGTGGGTATGGCGGAATTATACGTCGACCGGGATTTAAACTCAGGATATTCGCATTGTAGACCAAAACGCTATTCACTAGGATACATCTCAGCAAAAACTATCAATAATATAAGATATTCCAAGTCTATGGAAGAAATTTTACGTTGAGATTTATCGGAAAGGTTCAAACATCCAAAACGACGGTGGCCGTCACATTGCTGTTGGAGATAGGCGCGAATGTAGCGTTCAATATACCGGGAGAATGAGCTATGGGTGTTTGAAACCTTTTATTAAATCAAGTAATAACTAAAAAATAAAAAGCTACAAACTTGAAATTTTGTACAAGCGCCTTACAAGAAAAAAGAAATAAAATTGCATCACAAATTTTACGATTTCGCTACCTCCTCTACCCCCTCCCATACAAATGTTTGGTTTCGTGAATTTAAAATACACCGAATCCAGTGAAAATTCTATGCAACTTCGTCTATGAAACTGACATTCTATACAGAGAATATTGGAATTGGTTCAAGCAATCAATTAAAAAACTATTAACATCCACCCACCCTTACTATCACGCCTCACCCCTCCCTTCATGAAAACTCAAACTTGTATAAATAAACGAATGAAATATGGAGCTTTTGAACGTTTCCGCAAAGTGTTAAATTGAGAACTGCCCTGCCCAAGAAACTCGTTTCACTTAGTCTTCCCTAACCACTCTAACCTGCATATTGACTTCGCATGCGCATTTTGTCCCAAAAATAATAGAGTTTCGCCCGACTTATTGGCAGTTTATTTGTGTATGCCATCGATCGTGGCATGCGAAATATTTCATGCTGAATTTAAAGTTTGTAGCTTTCATAATTTTCGAGGATATTGAACGATGTTTGTCTGAAATTATGGCATTTGCATGAGAGGTGGCAGAGGAAATGGAAGATTTCGGATGATTTTGAGCCTCCTTATCGACATCCTAATCACACGTTTAATCTCGCAGTAATAGGCACCCAATTCAGCAGTAGTTGGCCCCTAGTTTTTACAGTATGCACCCAATACACACAGTTTCTGTAACTTTAAGAGCTGTTTTGGAAAAAGTCTAATCTCGCAGTAATAGGCACCCAATCCGACAGAAGTTGGCCCCTAGTTTTTATAGTTGGCATCCAATACATTAGCAATTATTTAACATTGAACGATTATCAGGGCTATAAAATGTGATTAAAATAAACTACGTACCCATTTATTCTTTGAAATTAATTTAATATAATAATAATAATAAGAGTAGCTTTAAATTAAGTTAAGTGATGAGAACGAACGAGAGAATGTGTTTTTCGCAAATTGTAAAAAAACCCATGTTATTTACTTTCGTGGGTGTTCGACCATTTAACTTAACATCTTCTCAAGGAACTGGGAACTGATTAATTACTATCGCCATCACAATCACAGTCTTACCATTATTGTGAAAGTAAAAGCACCGAAATGAAATTTACGACGTCTTCAAAATCTCATTAAATCGATACGCGAAATCACTACAAAACCAAGAACAGTAAAACGAAACAAATTACGCTCTTCAAAAAGTTTTTAATACTCGTATGTGCATACATGGCGCAATGTCAAGGTTAATCCGATCCACATTAGCAGCATCTTAAGCCTATTCACCAAGAAGTCATTCGTTCCTCACCTTTTTGTCGCCCCGACATTTTAGCCCACAATTCGTTCGCGCTACATATGCATACTGCGTGCACTCGGGTAGCAAAAAAAAACACTCAATCTTAAAGCGACGTGACTTAATTTCTGCGCGCACGAAGAAAATTCTATAAAAGAAGCAAAAACAAATTAAATTAACACTAGGGAGGTCTCACGGATCAATCGGATCATAAATCTTATGCCTGAAGAGATGCTGTGAAGCTTGAGGTTCGCTGGGCCTGCTGTAGGCTCTGGTCTGGGACCGCAAGTGTTTGCACAGCGTCTTTAATAAACCATACCTTTTGAGGTCTGTTTTTATACCGTGCAGACATCGACTGACCACCACCATCACCAGTTCAGGAAGATGAGGGCGACCTCTGTTCCATTTCGACAAGGGACCAAAACGCTTTTGCGTACGACATGACAAGAAACAGGACGTTAAAAAGTGTCCCGAGTGTCGTAGTAGAAATCGAATAACAGGTAAAATATGTTCAAGCGTTCAGGACAAATATAAAAAAAAAAAAAAATAAGCAAACAAATAAGAAAGCAAGGTGGCAATAATGTAGGGAAGTAGAAATGCCGCATAAAATAAACGACGGTGAGTTAAACAAATAAATCTGCAAAATGTCATACCGATGGTGGAGAAGACGATGGAAGTTCAATTAATTTTGGCACGTCACGCAGCGCTTAGGAGGCTGGAATAGTCGTTTGTTATTGTCGGTATCCAACAATATCGGTAACTATAAATGCGAATTACGTTATACATATATGATGGTTGATGGTCCAATATCAATATGGTCTTTCGCGCTTTTCCAATTTAGATCACCGACCTCGTATAATATTGGCACTGTATGTCGAAATTGTTTTTATTATTGCTACTCCTGGAAGCATAGCTCCCCTGCCCTCGGCATTTTCATCCGACTCGTTTTGCTTCTCCTGTATTTGGACTTCATCGCGGAAAGTCCTGTCCTAGATTATGAGGTGTGGTGCAATTTCGTAAAGTCGAGGCTACGCAGTAATCGACCAAATAGAGGTTTTGTCCCTATTTCTCTCTCTTAGTTGTTGAATTTCGCAAAACTCCGTCTAATCAGTTGTCTAATGTCCAGCAAGCACCCTATTAAAAAAAAAAAGTTAAAAAGTTTAACTTTCCCGGTGCAATAAATTTGAATTTGAAAAACTAAATCTTAAAAATAACTGCCAAAAATAAAAATTATAATCATCTACATAGTCGCATAAAGTATAGAATTTCAAAAATAAACACATTCAATTTAATTTAAATTTCAAAAGATACATTTCAATAATCACTAATAGCTCCTACTTCCTTAAACAATTATTGTTAATTTTTGGAATCTTAAACGATTTCTCGGTCAACAATGAAATATTAATGGAAAATTCTTCCAAGAAATAAACACTTTTGAGTTCAATCCAAACGAATAATTTTCCCGTTTCTAAAGCAAATTCATCTAGCATTCATTCTTAAAATGTAATAAGATTTCTAAACATAAAACATTCTCAGAGCACTCGTATAAAGATATTAGCTAGAATGGGAAAATACTAAATTCACACAACGCAATTGTAAAAAAGAGTTTACAGAAGCAATTCCAACGATTCGGGAATCCAGTGCAAAGTAGGATCACACCCTTACACTAACAACAAGAACACATTTTGCAAGCACTTTATTAGCTCCATAGTCCACCGCGATAGACTGCTTGACGTTCTTAAAAGTCCAGTACTCGGTCTTATTCTGAAACGGTCGATAGTCATCTAAAATATATATCTCACATGTTTGAAAAGTTTCGTCCAATTGTTTTGACGCGATCATATTTCCATATCGCTCAATTGGCATTTTAGGCTTCCTTTAGTGTGCTATGAACGTCGCTATAAATCACTTGAGGGATACTTGTAAGTTGAAAGATTGACGGTTGACTTGCGCTTGAATTGGATAAGATTGAGCGTCTAGTATGTGAAGAATGCGATGGTAATATGCTTCTGTAGCGTTCTAGACTGGTAGACTAAATAAAAAAAGTCCATTGTTACAATTACGATCGTTTTATTTAATTAGAATTTAGAATTTTATATAAGTAGGTACTCGAGTTATGTTAATTACAGGATGTCTTCAAATATTTTATTATTTCGAGATGAAATTAATGAGGATAAGTCGTAGCTTGGGTGTACCCTAGTGGGTTTAGCGTACTCAAATCACAGTTGACGTATAATTTCAACACTCTGCCTCCATGAGTACTCGTATATTTGGGTCACCTCAATCTGTATAAATGAAAATTATTTGGTAGAGGTTTCAAAACAAAATGAAAATGTTAAGGACCATGAAGATTAGAAGGTCAGAGAGAAGTAATCCTATTAAAGAAGCTTTTAATACATGAAGCCATTATGACTTCAGCTAGCAATTTGTTGGATTTGAAACATTAAAAAATGCTCCAAAAAATTCAGTGACATCCAGGTGCTACCGCCTGCCCCAAAAATATTTCTGTTTCAGATGTCTGGGCCTAATCAAGCAAGTAAAACGGTTTCCATGGTTCGATGACGATTTGACTAATTTGAAATACTGTCTTTCGTGTCATACTGTCTCTCTCTCGTGCCATACTGTCTCTCGTGGACGGATGCGGACTATGTTTTTTTTTAATTTAATTTAGGGGAACACGTGAAGCACAGCGACCTTCCTGGCCTATTGTGCGTTTATTGTTCCTCTACCCAACCATAGCTCGATAGCTTTGGCTAATCTAAGTATCTTTTCTTCAGTTGTAAGGAAACCTTTTCCTAGAAGATTGCATCTTTTCCTTGCTATTGCCTCGCATTGACAGAGGACATGCTCTGTCATTTCTGAGTCTTTGAGACAAAGGCGGCATATGTCGGTTTCAGTGAGACCCATATTTTCGAGGTGGTGTTTTACTCTACTATGCCCCGTCAATAGGCCGATTAGAGTACTAATATCACTTTTGCTAAATTTTAGAATATCCTCCACTTTTTTTTTGTGGTAGGATAAATTTCTTTGAGATTGATAAGCTTGAAAGTCTATACCAGTGCTCTTTTTCAACCCACTCTCTAAGTATAAGGTTGAAGTATCCTTTTGGTTTTCCACAGAATGGCTCTGGTCCAATAAAATTTGTTTCTGCGCCATTTTTTGCGAGGCGGTCTTCCTCTTCATTTCCCTCAATCCCCGTATACCCTGCGACCCACATTAATGATACTTTGTTCCTTTTTTCCCAGGATGATTAGGTTTTGAAGGCAGTCCCAAACAAGCCTCGAGCCATGTTTGTTGGATGCTAAAGCTTCGAGAATTATCCGATTATCAGATAAGATATAAATAGATTTGTTGCGATGGGCTCTCCTAATATTTTCTTGGATACATAGCTCCATTGCAATTAGTTCGGCTTGGAAGATTGTGGCTTTCTCACCAACAAGTTTTGAAATTAATAAGTTAGGACCTATGACTCCGGCCCCAGTCCGCTTCAAGGTGCGCGAGCCATCTGTGTACCAGATGGTTGATTCCTCTTCCATTTCAGGTTTGGATTGCCAGTCCTTGCGTTCTTTGATTATTACTTTGAATGCGGTTTCCAATCTGAATTTTGTCGGCATAATGCCGGACAGTGTTGAGGTTAAAATCTCAATTCTCGAATTTTCCAAGATTAGGAGGTGGCCTCTAAAATCCTCCGACTTGTAGTTGTTATCCCTCTGTATGCGTAACACCCCTTTTATAGCCCCATTTTTATACTCTAGATGAAATCTGAGAGTATATTGTGTTTGCCTTACCGTTTGTAACGCTAAGATTTCTCAGCGCTCGCACAGAGCCGCCAAGGGTACAGAAATATTTGTTGTCGCTCAAAAACCTCGATTCCGAGTGACCGTCTGTCTGTCTGTCCATCTGTTCGTCTGTCTACAGCATAACTCTCGAAAGTTTTGAGCTATAGTGCTAAAAATTTTTATGTGTCATTTTTAGCAAAAAAGTAACTTTAAGTTCGTGAATGGGCTACATCCCCTCACCCCTTCTACCCCCTCCCATACAAATTTCATGAAATTTTGAAATATTAAGAAATTGATTTTTCTTTGAACCTATTTAAGCTATCGACTTGAAATTTAGGTCAAAATATTATGATATAGATATTGTTGCCAGCTAGGGGTTCGCCGGGATTTCAAGTAAAACACAATTTGTTTAAAAATAAGTGATAATTTATTTATTCGCACTTTAACTTAATTCGCACTATATGGCACTACCGCCGCGTACTTTTCCTTTCGCTTGTACTGGTTCGCGTCTCGATCATCAAAATGACTCGTTCCCGACTGAAAGCTTCGTGCTTTTATACATTTTCCCCCTTAGTCTCAAACCTTCCGTCGTGTATGTCGTCGGGTGTATGTCTCAACTATACTGGAAAGTTCTAGATCTTTAATTATGGCTTTTTACATATTGGGGGATACTGTTCTATATAATTCTTGGCTATTCCAGAGCGATCGAATTGCGAGATTGCCAGATCTGTATCAGCATTATTAATATGACGGAATATTGATCCGATCCCCTCACTGCTTCTACCCCCTCCCATACAAATGGACAATTTTGAAAAATACATATTTTCGATTTTCATTGAAACTAGTAAAGCTGAAAAGAGAAATTTTGCCAGAATTAATTTTGCTATAATTGCAATTAGTTTTAAGAAGAATTATAAACTTCACCTCACTCCTTCTACGCCCTTCTATACAAATTTCACGAAATTTTGAAATTTAAATTAAATTATTTTTCTTCAAAACTGTTAAAGCTATTAACTTAATATTTTGTATAAAGTATAAAAATAGAAATATCAATAACGCGATGTTTTGATCCGTACACTCCTTCTACCCCCTGCCATACAAAAAGACAAGCTAGTCCTTGAATTTTTTGTAGTATAAGCTGCGCTTTTTGTTGTAGTAGTTTAGTCCACCAGACTGTTGATCCGTAAGTGACTATTGAAAAGATGATCTGTAGCACCAGTAGATCATCTTGGGCTGTAATCCCCATCTCCTGTCAAATTATTTATTATTTACAGGCCTAAAATGCCTTTAATGCTTTGGCATGAGTCCATTCTACATGTTTGTTCCAGTTGAGTATGTTATCAAGTATCACACCTAGATATTTAACCTCACCTGAAAAGGGTATTGACGTTCCATTTATAGAAGGAGGTGTTATGTAGGTGTTTCTTCTGTTCCTAAACGGTACTATCTTAGTCTTACTTGGGTTGATGTTCAAGTTCTTGAACTGACACCAGTTCATAATCACTTCCAAGGTAGATTGTAACCTTTCCAACAGAGTTACATCATATTTGCCTCTAATGATAATAACAATGTCATCGGCATATCATATTACTTCATAGCCTTGTTCTGTTAGAGGGTCTAGGAGCTCATCTACTACGATCGACCAAAAAAGTGGAGATAGTTTTTCTTCCTGAGGACAGCTCATATAGGTCTGTGCACTCAATGTGCTATCACCTAGATCCGCGGTTGTCAATCGGCTCCTTAGCATGACATGTATCCATTTTATCGTGGCTGATTCAAATCCTTTTTTCCTAGCTGCCGCTATTATGGCGTTATGTGGAGTATTATCGAAAGCTCCTTCAATGTCTAGGAATGCACAAAGAGCAATTCATTTGTAGTCATAAGCCTTTTCTATTTGTCTAACTAGGCCGATTTGCGAACCGCAGCCAACCTCGCGAATCTTTCAATCAGCTCACTATTAGTTCAGTTCGAGCCAAATATAAAAATTTTGGTTCAACGAAGTGAATAGTTCGAATATAGTAGATAGTTCGTGAACTAAACATCTCTAGTTTGAACGCATTATCTACCACAAAGGCGACACCGAATTCTCTGCCCTCTTGCTTTTTGCCGTTGGTAAAAATCGTGTGAGATCTGCAAGATCTGTAGTTTCGTTTCCGAGCCATCGTTTCTTGAAGAGTGAGGATGCTGATGTTGTTACGGTATATCTCCTAAAGAAGTTCCCGCAGTGGACCTGTTCGATGGAGTGAACGCACGTTCCAAGATCCAAAGTAATAGTTCATTTTCCGTTGCCGTAGTCGGTGCCGTTTGATTTGTCCAATCCGGGGCTGTATTCCGTTGTCAGCGCTTCGCCCAAACCCCAACCTGGAGGGCCAGTCTGGATGGCAGTTCCGATTAGAGGCGCAGAACACTCGTCTTCACCCTTCTCCGTCAGCTGTTTTGAACAAAACACCCGGTGGTCACCGCGATGAGCTGGAGGTAGGATTCAGTAGCAGAGCTGTTGATGCTATTTACAGTGGGTTTTTCACAGAATTTATGCTACGTCATGTACAAGATCTCGATTACGCTCTATGACCCTACACCATTCGACCAACAAAATGGAATCCCTGCTCCCGTATTAAAGCATTGTAGCACTTCTTTGGTTTTGCCTTTATGTCATATACTATTTAACACTTCTTTCAGTTCGATGATATTTCCTAGTTTGTCGAAAGACTCCACTATCAGAATATTGCTCAAGAAAGGAAAAAGAATTGATGTGTGTAACTATCGACCTATTACTAATCTTTCTTACGTTCCTAAGTTTTTCGAGTCTGTTGCTTGTGATATAATGAATTTTCATTGTAAATCAATCATTCATCCAGTCCAAAACGGGTGTACCAAAGGTAGGTCGGCCACTGCAAATTTAATTCACTATTCCAGTGATCGAAGGCGGTAAGCAGGTTGCCTGCATATATACCGACTTTAGCAAAGCTTTTGATAAAGTGGACCTTGCTATTCTTGCTTACAAGCTATACGCACTTGGATTTCCTTTTACTTTCTTAGAATGGATCAGATCTCACTTATCTAGTCGTACCCAAAAAGTGATTTTTCTAGGATCTTATTTCTCTGCTATACCCAACACATCTACTGTGGGAAGCCACAGGGAAGCCATCTTGAACCACCGTTATTTATTTTATTTATTAACGTCGTGAGTTTAGTTATTTCCCACTCGAAAATGTTGCTCTACGCTGACGACGCGAAATTGTTTCGTGATATTTCGAATCAGAATGATTGCGCATTGCTTCAAAGTGATTTGCAACGCTTTTTTGACTAGTGTACAATAAACTGTATGCTTTTGAATATTAGTAAATGTGGAACCAATCTCCCCTACATTTCGATTATGTCATAGACGGTAGCACACTACAACGGAGATACAAAGTACTAGATCTTGGTATATATTTTATAACCGCAAATACGTTTGACAATCATATCGACTACATATCGACAAGGCCGACACCGTTTCTTCTTTTTCAATGGCGCTGCAGCCCAAATCGGCCTTGGCCTCCTGAACTTCAGGTTCCTTAACATTTTAATTTTTTTTTTTTGTGGAAGGGTTGTTAGACCTTCGCACAACCCTCTATCTACGAATTTTTCATTTTCGTAGATTGAAGTAACCAAAGTATATTCAAGCAGGTAGTGTGCTGGAATTATGCGTCGACCGGGATTTGAACTCACGACCTTCGCATTATAAACCAAACACGCTACCCACTAGACTACACCCTAGCCGACACCGTTTGGGGTTTCATTAAAAGATGGTGCAAGGATTTTAATGATCCTTATAAAGCTAAGACCTTATACTGCGCTTTTTTACGCTCTATTCTTGAGAATGCCTGACAGGTGTGGGTTGCGTATTATGAGGAGCATAAAATTAGGATCAAGTCTGCACAGCGAAGGTTCTCTGGTGTGATACGTTGCGTCTTCTCCCTTACGATCAGCGCCTTAAACTCCTTCCTCTACAGTTGCTTGAGAATAGACGGATTAACCTTAGGGCTGCTTTTGCGTTTAAATAATTTTTAAGAGAAATTGATTCGCAATATTTACTCGAAGACATAATTTGAAGTTGTTCGCGTCGATCCTTGAGAAATTATGTGCCACTCCACATTCCTTATCATCACACCAACTATGGACAAAACGAACCAATCGCATCTCTTTTGCGTATTTTCAATAATAATTACTACCGAATTGACTATAATTTATCTAACATATAGTTAAAGTCAGCTTTATGCGATAAATAGGTTGTTAATTGTTTTAAATTTGATACTCGTATAATGTTTATACTCTAGATGGAATCTGAGAGTATTATAAGTTTGCTCTAAGGTTTGTAACGCCAAGAAATAAGGCTCGGAGAAAAAAATGATGAATACAGAATTAATATTATCACTCAAAAATCTCAAAACCGGATGTCCGTCCGTCCGTCCGTCCGTCCGTGCGCTCTCTAGCTTGAGAACGCGTTGAGCAAGAAAGCTCAAATTTCTTACACATCGTTTTTGACAAAAAAGTAAGGTCAAGTTCGTTAACGGGCCAAATCGCTCCACCCCTTCTACCCCCTCCCATACAAAATGACACAAATGCGCAATTTGACAATAAACGGATTTTCTCGAAAAGTATAAAAGCTATTGGCCTGAAATTTGGAATATATTACTTTTATGATAATATAAATCTACCGTATAAAAATTATGCGTGTCCTCCCCCTCCTTCTACCACCTCCCATACAAACTGTACTTGTCACGAATTACTCTAAGCCAATTTACTCAGTGCGTATAAAATTTAGCAAGCTGAATTTCTGCATTTAATATTTATTTAAAATTGTTAGTAAGGGTAAAAAAAATTAGACGATTAGCTCCACTCCTTCTACCCCCTCCCATACAAAATGACACAATTTCCCAATTCGGCTATAAATGGATTTGCTCGAAAAGTGTAAAAGCTATTAGTCTGAATTTCGGGATATATTACTTTCATAATGATTTCAATATACAGTATAAAAATTATTTGCGTCCTCCCTCTCCTTCCAAACCCTCCCATACAAACTACACTTTTTCATGAAATGCTCTAATCCGATTTTCTCAGAACGTATAACATTTATCGAGCTCACATTTTGTAATAAATACTTATTTAGCATTATCACTAAGATCAGAGAAAATTATTTGATTAGCTTCACTGCTTCTGCCCCCTCCCATACAATATGACACAGTTTCACAACTTCACAAAAAATCTATTTTCTTCAAAAGTATGAATTTTACTAGTCGTAAACTTAAGAGATGTCAATTTTATAATATTCTTAGTTATTTCTGAAAAAATCAATAAAATCTCCTCACTCTTTCTACCACCTCCCATACAAACTGCACATTTCAACTAAATCTAACACACTAATTTTCTCAGCTCCTATTCAATTTTTGGAGTAAGCATTTTGTATAAAACATTTTTTATAGCTACTTTAGCATGATGGGGAAAAAATTAGTTCAATGCTATCACCCCTTCTAACACTCCCCATACAAAATTTCTTGGGATCAGAAAAAAATCTATTTCATCTAGAGTAACGTAAGATTGCGCTTTACGCGCAATCGTAGTCCTATTATGTTTTTTTACATGCTTTTTTTTAACATGCTTTTTTTAACAATATTTTTTTCATTGTTTTGATGAATTCGAAATAAATAAATAAATTTAATGATAAAATAAGGCCGAGAAATGGAGTTGGTCTTCAAGGTAGTATGACGCGGCCTTGCAACTATTTTCTTCAAGCATATGTATGTGAAGGCATTGGTGTCCGCCAACATTGGAGAAATGTAAAAGCGAACTCAATTTGAATTATATTTGAGTTTTCAATTTGAATAGTATCTTAAATGGAGCATATCAAGGTTCTGTCGCAGTTGTAAACTTTTCCTAGTGCTAGGAGATCCTTCACCTATAACCACAACAACTCTATTATGATAATAATTGTATGAACACTTCACCATCTAGTTTCCTTCCTATAAAAACGTATATCTTTTTGATAGTACCCATTCATTGACTGATTGATGACATCGTTAAATGTTCGCATTTATCAACATTTATATCAGCGTTTATTGGACTTTTCTTTGTATCATGAATAATAACAACAATGATTTCTTCCACCTTCTTGACCTTCTTCTTCGTAATAAAATCTTTAATTTGATATAATAAAAAAAAATTAACCATCTTTTATGTCTACAAAACACGTATGTCCTCGTACAATAAAAATCTCATATAAAATTCACTATAAACTGACGATAAGGTATGCAAATGTTTTCCGCGCAATCGTCTCGAATATAAATTTTTATGGTAATAAAAATTTGGATTTACTGAATAATATTTATTTAATTTATTTCATTTACAATAATTCAATTCTCGTATAATTAATATAGAAAACGTTAAAATTTAGATAGGAGAACGAAGATTTGTCAAACTCGAATGTAATCTTATGATATGTAGCACTCTTGAAGAAATTGCTTGGATAACTTTATTTTAATAATAAATAAACTTTATAGTTATTGTAAAAAAGATCATAGCAATAACATTAGCAATATTTTCTCGATTATCCATGAGGTAACTATTGTTTTTTTCTTATTATTGTGGCATTGCGATATTAATATGTTTACAAGATCCTGAAAGCGCTGAAATATTAAAGCAAAGCATCTAAATAAATTCCAAGTATCTTCTACAGTAGATTACGAAATGAGCATAATATTATTTTAAAGTACATCGAACTTAAGACGGAGGGATCGAAATAAAAACATTGCTACTTTATTGTACGAGCAACGTCTTGTCCTGGATATGTTTATTTTTGGCATGCGAATAACAAAGGCAATTATTGTGGATAAGCAGTAGCCAGTTGCCTGGCCGTATCTAAAGATATACAAATCGAACACACAACACAGGAACGATAAGGCGATTATTTGTTTTGTCTGAGGCGCCTGGAATTGATCATTATCAATAAATTTTCTCTAATTTTGCCCTTGCGGACAGCTAAAAATTAAGGTACGATACATAAAATCTATACTAAGTTGCCAGCAAACAACTCCATTTTGCGTCGAAGCTCGAAGGAATTTTGTTTCAAATTAATGTATATAGCGATCTTATGGACAAACAGCATACACACAATGCTTGATACTGCAATAATTAGACTTCAGATAACTATGTAATCAGAAATTTTGTTTGGACTATCTACTCGTATTTTAATCGAAACTCAGAATTTAATTATATTTTCATTAAATGCATTTTACTTTATTATTCGATTAATAAACTTCGAGTAAGTATTGTGATCGATCACAGTGAATAAAATAGCTACCCTTAAATTATGTTTTTCGCGTATCACGACTAAATTAGCCTAACAATGTAAAGACTCATATATCTTCGAGATCCTTAAATATAGCATGTTGTACTAAACTCAAAAATTTCATATTTTAGGACCGTTTAGGTGATGTAGAGGTCCACTGTTGTTGACTTTGAAACAGGCCAATACTTGTAAGAGGGAGGGTCAGGATTGAGCAAAGAAAAACACTTTGAAATTACTATCTTGTTTATCTTTCAGTCATGTAATTGAAACTTGCAGAAGGTGAGGAAGATATAACATTTTGTAATAATTGTTTTGGGGGAAAATGGGAAACATTTTTCAAAATTTCAAACCGACATATCTCAAAATCCCATAAAGATATTGAGTTGAAAGATTAAAGAGCTATATGATCTATACTTTTGGTAAAATATTTTAGTTGGGGTTGTAACAGGAGGGAGGTGATGTGCAACAATTTTCTTTTTAGGGTTCTGCAAATTTCAAAGCTATGAGCTTGAAATTTTTTAAGAACACCTCTCAAAACAAACGAAATAAAACTGCATCACAAATTTTACGTTTCCCTCACCGTATGTCATAGAAATTCTGCCAAACTTCATTTATTAAACTAACTAAATTTTTAATTTTTCAAGCGATCAATTAAAAAATTATTAACTTCAACCCACTCCTATTACCCTCTCCCCATACAAATCCAAACTTGCATAAATAAAGGAATGAAATGTTGACTGTAGCTAGTGATCGTAGTGTTAATATTCCTGCCCTAGATCCCCCATTCACTTAGTCCATCCACCCTAACCTCCATATTGAGTTCCCATGCATCCACAACTTGTCCCATGAAAAATAATACGCTCGACTTGTTGGCAAATATATTTTTACATATTTTCAGTATAAGCCCGTCTGTGGAAAGTGAGTAGATATTATTCCATAGCCTGATTGTCAAAAAAGTCGATTAATGATCAATTTATCACCCTGTTGGATGGGGGCAGTCAAGGAGGATGTATAAAATGGAGTGCCTGATATCATGTGGGAATACTTTTTGATTCGGAAATTTTCGAAAATTGTGTTCGAGCTTAACTTGGCTTCAAACTTTTACAAAAAAAAAATACCATAATTTCTATTCTCTTTTGGTTGCTAATATTCAGTCAGCAATAAAATAATTTTTAGTAGAATGGAGTTGGCTGTTTTATTTCAGAAATCTTTATTTTTTCAATTTTTATTAGTTTTTGGTTCATGTCTAATCTAAGCACTTTAGCAATGGACAATTTAACGCGGGACAGAGATAGTTAGTTTGGGTTTAAGTATGCCAAACAAGGATAGCGAAACAATTCTTTCGAAAATGTGGCAATTGTTTCGAACAATTTAACGTGAGAAAGAGTTAGTTGCAATTTTTTTAAGTGTGTCAGACAAAGATAGTGAATCGATTTGTTTCGAAAAATTTTAACATTTCGCCAGTAAGGGAGGGGAATACTTTCATTTCCATTTTCTTACACGGCAAAGTATGCTCATAGTCACTCCTTACTATATATCCTCCTTGGGGGCAGTATAGATCTTTTATAGCCAGTCATACTTGACATGAAAATTGCAAATGAACTCTCAATCAGTTTTACTCAAAGCAAAAAAATGTTGTAGCTTATTTATACTCTAGATGAAATTTGAGAGCATGTTGTGTTTGCCTTACCGTTTGTAACGCTAAGAAATAATGCTCGCACAAAGTTGCCAGGGTACAGAAATATTTGTTGTTGTTTCGAAACCTCGATTCCGAGTGATCGTCTGTCTGTCGGTGTGTCTACAACATAACCCTCGAACATTTTGAGCTATCGCGCTGAAATTTGTTTTATGTCATTTTTAGCAAATTGGAACTTTAAGTTCGTTCGTTCGTTCCTAAACTTCTTCTACCCCCTCCATACAAGTTTCATGAAATTTCGAAATTTAAAGAAATGGATTTTTCTTCGAAACTATTGAAACTATCGACTTGAAAATGAAGTCAAATTATAATGATATAGATATCATTAACGTCAAAAAATATTGATCCGATCCCTTTACTTCTTCTACCACCTACAATACAAATGCGAAATTTCCAAAAATTCATTTATTCGATTTTCATTGCTTAAGTTAAAAAAAAAGAATTATTGCGAGAATTAATTTTATTATAAATGCAACCTATTTAAAAAAACAATCATCAATTTCACCTCACTCCTTCTGGGGGTAGAAGGAGTGAGGTACAAATTTCACGAAATTTCGTTCTTTCATTTAAATCATTTTTCTTCACAACCGTCAAAGCTATCGACTTCAAAATTTGACCAAAGTATATCAATGTCAAATTCTTTTGTTTTGTTCCGCATAATCCTTCTATCCCCTTCCATGTAAATGCATAATTTTGGTAAATGCATTTTATCAATTTCCTTTAGGACTAGAAAAAGTAAAAACTTAAAATTTTGCTAGAATTTGTCCCATAATAATTGCTATAAATGGTTAAAAAAAATCAATTTCGCTTCACTTCCTCTACCCCCTACCAAACAAATTATTATCCTTCAAACATGAGAGCTATCGACCTTAAAATTAGAACAAAGCATAATGATGGGAATACCGATAAGGATATTGAGAAGCAGTTTCCGAATTTTCCAAAACCTTCTATTTCCTCTGCCACCTCCTGTACAAATCCCCCGATTTCAGAAATATCCAATTTCCTTAAAAATTATGAAAGCTATAGACTTTAAAACCAAGATGAAACGTTTTGCATACCACGTTAAGGGTTATATACAAAAATGACAAGCCTCCCCTCTCTGCATTTACCACCTCCCATACAAAAGTCTTTATTCACTTTTCGAAAGAATTTGAGATGATATTATAATTTCCGGTACATTAAATTCTTTCTCATTTCATCTAGAGTATCGAATGATTGGGCTTTACGCCCAATCATAATTCTGTTGTGTTACGTTGAACCCTTCTAACAAAGAACGGGAATGAACTACATCAAATTCAGAGAAGAATCACGACTGCTAACAAAGCATTTTATGCGGTCGTGTCCATAATTAAATCAAGGAAGGTCCATCGAAGCAATAAACTACGCATCTACAAGATATTAATTCGTCCTGTGCTGCTATATGGATGCGAAACGTGGACCTTGAAGCGGGAGTCGGAGACTATAATCGGCAACGCTTGAGCGAAAAATTATTAAAATAGTTAAGGAAGGGGATGACTGGCTAATTCGATACAACCATGAGCTGTATCAACTACCAGCATCTATCGTGATCAAATTCCTCAAGCTTCAATAGCAGGCCACGTGGAGCGAATGCATGAGAAACGCATTCCGAAATGAGTTCTCAAGGGCAAAGCTCAAGACAACCGACAGCAGGGGAAGCCACGAAAGCGATGGAAGGACTCAATCAACGCTCGATTTTTCTAACTGGAGGGAGCTGGAGGATGTACATCATCATCAATACATAAGGTACATATGACGACGCATGTAGGGCGCTCCTGCTGTTCTACCCTGCGTCAACTTATCTACCCTGTTTTTAAGACACTAACTGATACGAAAAACGGATACATTGCCTCGGACACGAAAGGATTCTACGAAATACATCTTATAAAAACGGATAACGGTTGGCTTCTAGAACGTTCGAACGACGGTAGAAGGAGTACGGTAACTCGGTCCCAAATATTGCCAATCAGTGATCGATCGAACTTCGAGCAGAAACATTATTCTATAATTTGGTCCTGAGGATGTTACAAACAGAGCTCATCAGAACTTCGCTTTTCTGGAGGTTTAAGAAGATGCAGCACGACATGCCTAAATTGACAAAGAAATGTGCGCAATCTGGCAATAAATTGAATGCTGTTCTAAACAACTTGGCTGATAATGACTCTAAGGCTAGCTATCCAATGTTTACGCTGATAATGCTATTGCGAATAAGCTTGATTTTATGCACCACATTAAAGTAGCGAAATTGATTGCGGAGGGAAACAAGTGGAAATAGGGAAATTAGTACACTGAGAAAAATTTCGCATTGTAAAATTTAATGAGAACACTTTTAAATCAAAATGTTCAACTTTATATAGATCAATTTTGATTTAAAATGAGAAATTATTGATTTAATACGCAGCCATTTTGAAACAAAATAGCACATTTTATTTTAAAAGTGAACCATTTAAAGTTTTATGCCGTTACATGTTTATATGGATTGCTATAGGAAAAAAGTCTTAGTATGGGTGACAAAAAGCGTCATTGTGATGGGATCGCTCTCATCGGCGTTAGTCGGTTTTGCGAAGCCCCGATTACGGTCGTGGTGTAATTTTTGGAAAGCGCGCGCCACCGAAAAGTGCTTTTGAGATCCTAAAAGAAGGCAAACGAGAAGAAATAGTGTTTGAGTTCCGTGCGGAAAGCGATCCCGATTTTTTTATTATTATGAATGTTTTTTTGGTTTTGTCTTTTCGTCTTCGAGAGAAAGAAGTGTATGAAGTGTATTTTTGTGGCGTGCCTTCGAAGGTCATTTTTTTTATCTCGCCTGGTGTGGAAGAGACGCGGTCAATTTATCGCATAAAGTTCGATTTTATTTAATGGCATTTTCCCAAAATTTCCAAAACCCAAAAAAATGAGTGAATTTGAATTAACCACATTTATTTCGGACAATCAGGAAAATGAGCGAAATTGTGCACTAGACGCAGACAGCTCACAGCTAGAAAATCTTATGAAAGAATTTCAGTTGGAGGCAATATTACCATACCTGAAAAGTAAGTAAGAACTAGTATATTACAAATAATAAAGTGGAAAGCGCATGTTACTGTATATGCCCCTGACTTATGCAGTTTAAAGGAAAAGCGCGCAACCTAAAAAAAATCCGTTTAATAATTCCCATAGCTGGCCGGTACTGCATAATACTCGTAGCAGCGGCACCGTGAAATTTGCGTCTTACGAATTCGCAAATATGGTTGGCGGCTTTTGTTTTTTTTGCACCGGGTAGTAGTAATCTTTTTTTTTAGAAGAAGATCGGTATGATTGCCGGGCAACCATACCGACCTTCTTCTAAGAAGAAAAAAGATTACTACTACCCGGCGAAAAAAAAAATCTAGAGAGATCCGGAATTATACATATGTATATGTACATATAAAACTATATACTCCAAAAAATAATTAAGTAAACATTTATATTATATATAGTACTTTATTTCTTTAATCCAGACGCCGGAATAACATTCAGAAGTTTAAAATATATCGACCGAAAACCATCTTTTCTTAAGTAATGGGCCAAAAATACGAGATTCTAGGGCACCCGACCTGGTAAGTTTTGAAAGTGCATTATCAATATATAGGAATATTTCTAATATACAATATTGTCAATACTTAGATTGATATAGATTTTAAATTATTATATCCTGGAAAAAATCACCGACTATTTAGTAAATGGGACACATTTAAACAAAAAATTAATTTGTATTATGAAAGTAATATAAATAATTTCTATTTTAAAAGTCTTTATGCCGCAACTAAAACGTCTTCAAATATAGGTAAACATTAAATTAATTGAATTTAATTTATAAAAATAAGCATAGCATTATTTTACTTATTTGATTACAGATGCTACAGGCTATCTGCTTTCAACATTATTAAATTCAGTTCTACTTCCTTCAGCAGGTTTTAAAGATAAAACAGGAAGGAATAAACGAAAGGTACCAATCGTAGACGGGCAAGAAAGTTTCGTCCTTCGCTTAGTTACGATCAATGATGAAAACTTATATATAGCTGGTTATCCAATAGAAATAAAACATTTCGATGAACATTTTCAAGCTTACATTGCTGGAAGAAGAATCGATATACATATAAAAAATATTGAATTTTTTACAAGCCCTCCATTGCATTTATATACACTTAACAACGGTAAAACATATGCCAGAAACAAGTACATTTAATTTAATATATGTGCCTTATTATGTATTACACATTAAGTTATTTTCATCATTATCTTAAGACCAGTATATTAGAATTATGTATGATAAATAAAAAAACTAAAACTATTTTACTTGTAAATCAATTCATAAAATTATTTTAAACTTACATTATTATAAATTGAATTCTTGGAGAGTTATTAATTTTGTAAACATTGTATTATTCAGAATAATTTCAAATACACAAATATGTGATTAATAATTAAACTAAATGTTTCATATTATAATTTCAGGTGTCCTAAAAAAATTCCTGATAACAAGTAATTGCTAAAACCTTATTTTGATCCCCCTTCACTTTCATTAAAACCTCGCTTTATGTATAAGCAGCCAAAAACAAAGAAGAAACATTTTAAATAAAAATGCTTAAATTCTTTGATTTAAAAATGTATTGTTTTCATCTCAAACGTAGCAATATTAGCGTCCATTGTTTTTGGACTTAAAATAAAAAAAAAAAAAAATTATTTTTAATCGATCAAACTTTTGAAACAAAATGTTTTATGAGTAAATTTAAAAGCGAAACATTTTGGAATTAAAAATGGATTTAAAAAAAAAAACTTTTAATTTAAATCGATAACACTTTTGAAACAAAATGTTTTGTGAGTAGATTTAAAAGTGAAAAAAGTTTGATATTAAAAGTATACGTTTTGAATTGACATTGACACAAATTTTTAAAATGGTCAATTTTAAATTAAAAATTATCGCTTTTAACCTCTTTTCATAGCGAAAACATTTTGATTCAAAATGTTTTTTTTTGATTTTACTATGTTTTTTCGCTCAGTGTAGGGAAACACAGGAAGGAAGAGTTTTAAGTGTTTTTAAACTGCTTGAGGTTGTACTCAGTGGGAAAGAGATTGCCTGGTAATGAATTCCACAACACTGTCGTCCGGACTGCCTAAACTTCAATGTTCTCCACGGCAAGGGCTTCACAGTGTGAGCGTGCAGCTTGGCGAGTATTTCGGGGAGCATTGAATGTAGGTGGTATAAGGGCTTTTAGTTCGTTGTTGCATTTACCATGGAAGTATCTATAGTAAATGCAGAGTACTCCGATATTTCGAAGATGCTCGAGGAATTCAATTGAGGCCGATATAGCTCGACCTCCAATTAATCGGAATGCAAGTTTCTGGATACGGTCAAGTAGAGCCAGATGTGATTAATACAATTCTACCTGCCAGACAGCAATGGACTGACAATCATGTCAAGCAGAAAGTGATATTTACTGATTCGAAAATGGAAGAGGGAGGTTATAGCATCTTTTCTGAAAGCCTTGACCTACAAATCTCCAGGCATATTCCAGAACATGTTACGGTCTTCCAATCGGAGGTAATGCTATTGTGAATGAGGCGAAACTATCCTTGGGTGTAGGAGTAAATAGTAAGCTTACAGCTGCAATTCAAGATGCTTGAACCATATGGACATGTAGGAAAAATTGGAAAATACTTTTGCACTTCGCGAATTTCAGGGGCATCGAGCATACCTGGAAACAAAATGGCGGACAGGCTGGCCAGAAACGGACTTGCGCTGCCACCGTTGAAGAACCGAACAATGTTAGCATTGTCTGAAAAGTCATTACGACAATCTACGCCACAAAGTGTGGGAAAGGGAAAATCTCAAATGGTTACAAAGCGAGTCGTCTAACACCACGACGTTGCTATGGGGTGGCATTGATGGAAGAAATCAATAAAAATATTGAAATTCGACAGAAACTCCCTGCGGACACTATTATAGGTTTAATTACGGGCCACTGTCTTTTTGGGAAATACACTGGAAGAGTTTGCTGTACAACCGAGGACATTTCAATAGGCTGCGGTGAGGAGGATGAGACTATAGAGCATTTCCTCTGCCATTGAACAATTCGAGTACAGATTCTCGAAGAGTAGGTACTTCTTCACCGAGCTGAATGGTCCCTTGAACCGATGAAGCTCATTAGTTCACCGGTAGAGCAGGCTGGCTGAATGATATGTAGGTCATAACATGTCGACAATACACGGAGGCGTATAATGGGCCCTACGTACATTGGTGGCCAACCTCTCCACGAACCTAACCTAACCTAGAAAATAACATTTCCTTTTCAGCTCTGCGATCGTTATACGTACAAATAATGCCTTCGTGTCTTTTTTGACTCTCAAAAAAACTTTACCATGGTTCCTATTCTCGTCGACGGCATGCGTCGTTCGGCACAATTTTGTGTTAAAAGTCAGTTTCGAATCTCTTCTTTAATGGCACGACAGCCCAAATCGGGTCTTGAACGCCTGATTTTCAGGTTCCCTAACATTTTCATTACTTATTGTGAAGGGTTGTTAGCTCTTCGCACAACCCTCTATCTACGAATTTTTCATATTCGTAAATTGAGGTAACCAAGGTATATCCAAGCAGACAATATGCTGGAATTATGCATTGACCGGGATTTGAATTTACGACCTTTGCATTGTAAACCAACAAGCTACCCAATAGGCTTTCGAATCTACCGGTTAGTATGTGTCGAACATTTTGTAACGCGCACTGTCCATTTATTTTCCATATTTCTTTTTTGTTATAAATATGTAGATATAAGAAACCATAAAAGTAAAAGGTATATGCCCAACTGAAAATATAGCGCTTCAAAATCATCAATGAAATATGGTTGTAGTAGCATTAATTACATTCTTCAATCGTTAAAGTTGCGCCATATTTGATTTTCTCCGAGTAATAAGGGCGTCTTGATTTTAAATTTTTAAGCGCAAACAAGATTTTAAATTTTTCAATACTGAAGCATTTTAGTTTATTATTTTAATAATAAAGTATTGTGATCGACTTGGAAAAAAAATTTGCTACCCTGAAATTTTGTTTTTTCGCGTTTCATGACTAAAATAGCCTAAAAATGCAAAAAAAAAATCTGGCTGTCTGTACGCCGTCCGCCGTACGCCGGTGTGTACGCTAAGCACATATTAACTCCCAAACCCTTCAAGATAGAAAGTTCATTTTTGGGGGGATTGTAGATAGTTGCGGACCTCAGGCGGACACGCATTTTGGGGGATGTAAGGGTTCAGGGGAAGGCGGGGGAAGCACTTAAATCGAAAAATACAAATTTAAATATCTCATCCATGGTTATATCTAGTTAGGAAGCTAAAAATCGGTACACATATAGAGGAATTTATGGGACAACTTTTAAAATTAATTTAATTTTTTTATCCATTGCGGTGCAAAAGGAAGGGGGGGGGGTGGGCCTAAAAATAAATTGTCGGCCGAATTTTTTTTTAAATATTGATATTATAAATAATATTGATATTCTTAGACCATCAAGGTGGCATGTAGATCCACCGGAATCAGCTTAAATAAAGGCTAATTATTGGAAGGCTTGAGTGGAGGAAGCTATAGTGTAGCCTGGTGGGTAGCGTGTTGGTCTTGTAATGCGAAGGTCGTGAGTTCAGATCCCGGTCGGCGCAATATATAATTCCAGCACATTGCCTGCTTGGATGTACCTTGGTCACCTCAATATAAGAAAATGAAAAATTTGTAGAAAGAGGTTTGTGCGAAGGGCTAACAACCTTTCCACAATAAGTAATGAAAAATGTTAAGGAACCTGAATGTCAGGAGGCCAAGGTTCGATTTGGGCTGTAGCGCCATTGTAGAATTATTGGAAGGGGGAGTGTCAGAAGGGTAAAAATTTCAAACCGTTATATCTCAAAACTGAGTACAGATATCAAATTCAAATTTTTGTCAAATTGTAGAACTACATAGTTTCTAATTTTGGTAAAAATTTTACGTCGGGAGGTGTAAGGGGAGGGTGGTGGTAAGCAAAAAAGTTGAAAATTTTGATTGATTTTTTTAGCGCTCTGGTGTAAGAAACAAAGTTTAAACTTTCCATGTGGATACATCTATTTATTGTTCATACAGAAGAAATAATAAAAATTCTGCAATTGTTATGCACCGATTCCCCCGGGTCTAACGTGCACAAGGTGTTTCATGTGCAATAAAAAAAACACATAAACTGAAAATTTTTGAATTAAACTTTAAGGTAGAAACTTGAAAATTTGCAGAATACATTTTAAAAAAAATCTCTAAAAGAATGAAATATTAACTGGTCGAATACCTTTCAAACTTCCACCCCCTCCCATACAAAATTATTTTTTCGATTTATGAAATCAATTATCACCTATCTATTAAAAGTTACGAATTTGAAATTTTGCACAAAAACTTTTGAGAATAGTTGAAACGGAACTGCGTCAAAAGTTTTTAGATCGCACTTGCCCTTCTACTCCCTCTCATACAAAAGTATGATTTCGACCAATTTCAATAAATTAACTGCTAACCAACAAATTAAAAGCTACGAACTTGAAATTGTGTACGGTCACCTTACAAGAGAAATTAAATAAAACTGCATCACAAATTTTACGATTTCGCGACCTCCTCTACCCCCTCCCATACAAATGTTTGGTTTCGTGAATTTAAAATATAACAAATTTTATGAAAAATCTATGCAACTTCGTCTATGAAACTGACATTCTGTGCAGAAAATATTGGACGTAATTGAAGCAATCAATTGAAAAATTATTGACGTCCACCAACCCTTAATATGACCCCTCCCCCCTCCCTCATAAAAACCCAAACTTGCATAAACGAAAGAAATATTGATTACATCTACTGGAGCTATTGATTCGCAATTAAGTGTTAAATTGGCAGCATCCCTGTCCTAAAGGGGGTGCCACTTGTGAAAGCGGGTTTACTTGTGAAAGGGGGTTCCACTTGTGAAAGGGGGTTCCACTTGTGAAAGGGAGTTCCACTTAGTCTTCCCTAACCACTTTAACTTGCATATTGACTATCCATGCATCTTTAACTTGTCCCAAAAATAATAAAGTTGCGCCCGACTTGGAGACAGTTTATTTTTCTTCACTTTCAAAGTTTTCCAATTTTCTTCGCTGGATATTATGGATATTGTTATGTACGTATATATTTACTACTAGAGTAAATTTGTTCCCCGCGCATTTCACACTTTTACTTGCGCAGTGGGAAAAAAGGGGCTTACAAAATGTTTTAAATGCGCTTAATTTGCACGAGAAAGTGCTTCGAACTTGCTAACCTTTCATATACATTTTAACATTGCATGTCCGTTGAAGTAAACTCCCCGCTTCAGCTTTAATAGGAACTATTTTAAAGCGTATTTTCGAAGCCATTTAAAGCGTTGTTTTTTGTTTTAAGCAAAGAGTCCGACTTAGAGCTCATAAGTTTGTAACGGAGCAAGTGATTATACTCTAGATGAAATCTGAGAGAGTTTTAAAATTGCCACATAGTTTATAACGCTAAAAGATAAGGCTCGGAGAAAAAAATGAATGATACAGAAGTTCATATTATCACTCAAAAATCTTAAAATCGTATGTCCGTCCGTCCGCTTGTATGTCCGTGTCCTCTCTACCTCAAGAACGTGTTGTGCTGAGATGTTCAAATTTTGAACACGTCGCTTTTGACAAAAAAGTAAGGTCAAGTTCGTGAACGGGGCAAATCCACCCCTTCTACCCCCTCCCATACAAAAAGAAGCACTTTCGGAAATTGTCATTAAACTGATTTCCTTGAAAAATATAAAAGCTATTGATCTAAAATTTGGAATATATTATTTTTATACCAATTTAAATCAACGGTATAACAAGTATTTGAGTCCCTTTATTCATTCTACCACCTCCCATACAAACTGCACTTTTTCATGAAATACGATAAACCAATTTACTCAGTACGTATAAAATTTATCGAGCTGAAATTTTGAACAAATTATTTATTTAGAATTATTAGTAAGACCAAACAAAATTAGATGCTTAGCTTCACTCCTTCTACACCATCCCATACAATAGGACAAAATTGCACAATTTTTCGAAAAGTCAATTTTCCTGCACAATTTCACTAAACCCAATTCGCGAATTTTTTCAGAAAATATTAAATTATTGAAGCTTGAATTTTTTTTTTTCACAGAATTACTTGTGTCACAGGTAATTTCGGCCTTTATGTACAATACACAAACACAGCCATGGAGGGAAGGAATGGGGTTGGGAAGGTAGGAAAGGGGGTTGTGAGAACGACCGTAACGAGGGGAGAAGCTGGTACATTTATACTCTACATGAAATCTGAGAGTATATTGTGTTTGCCTTACTGTTTGTAACGCTAAGAAATAACGCTCGTACAGAGCCACCAAGGGTACAGAAATATTTGTTGTCGTTCAAAAACATCGATTTCGAGTGACCGTTTGTCCGTCTGTCTGTCTGTCCGTTTGTCCGTCTGTCCGTCTGTGCGTCTGTCTACAGTATAACTCTCGAAAGCTTTGAGCTATATTGCTAAATTTTTTTGTGTCATTTTAAGCAAAAAAGTAAATTCAAGTTCGTGAATGGGCTACATCCCTCCCTTCCTTCTACCCCCTCCCATACCAATTTCATAAAATTTCGAAATACAAAGAAATTGATTTTTCTCTGAAACTATTTGAAATTTAGACCAAAGTATTGTGATATAGATGTCATTAATATCGCGGAGTATTCCGATCCCTTCAGTGCTTCTACCCCCTCCCATACAAATGGACAATTTTGAAAAATACATATTTTCGATTTTCACTGAAACTAGTAAAGCTGAAAAGACGAAGTTTTGCCAAAATTAATTCTACTATAATTGCAATTAGTTTCAAAAAGAATTATCAACTTCACCTTACTCTTTTTACCCCCTCCCATACAAATTTCACGAAATTTTGTAATTTAAATTAAGTTATTTTTCGTCGAAACTGTTAAAATTATCAACTTTATGTATTGTATAAAAATAGAAATATATATAAATATATAACGCGAAAAAAATTTGTTTTGATTCGTATACTCCTTCTACCCCCTCCCATACAAATGCATGATTGCATTATATCGATTTTCATTAAAACTAGAAAAAGTACAAACATAAAATTTGCCAGAATTTGTTTTTTTTCTGCAATAAACGCTAGGAAAAATTATCAACTCCGCTTCACTCCTTCTACTCCCTCCCATATAAACATCTGTATTATAAATTCAAGGAAAGCATTTCTCATTCGAATATACGACTTTGACATTGAAACAAAGCATAAGGATGATGATAAGCAGTCTCAAAATCATCTTAAACGCTCCATTTCTCTGCCACCTCCCATACAAATACCCCGATTCCAGGAAAACTATGTCCGATTTCTTTAAAATAACTTTAAATTCAGCAAAAAACATTTTACATGCCATGTTCGGTGTCATATACGAAAAATAGTAACCTCCACCTCTACTTCTACCACCTCCCATGCAAAAGTCTCTATTCAATATTCGAAAGAATTTGAGATGACATATTTTCCGGGATATTAAAGTCATTCCCATTTTATCTAGATTATCATATGATTGGGCTTTACGCCCAATCACAATTCTGTTATGCTTTTAGTTGTACTGGCTGCTACTGACAAATATTTGCAGATGTTATGGAAGACTGAGGGATAGAAAGCAAACAGAAACGACCTACTGAGTACATAAACCTTCTTGAAGTGGAACTGTTTCACTTTTACACCTTTTGCCCATTTTATTCCGAATAATTTCTCATTACCAATATCAACTGAAAATTCGTGATTAAAAAAATCTCACTGTCTGGAGTGAGAATCGAGCCCACGAAGCAAGCATGCTGCCCATTACGCCACGGAAGCCTCATAAAACATTCTGATAGCAACTCTAGCATGATGTGAAAAAATTGGTTGCCGTCACTCCTTCTACAAAAATCATACAAAATATTTTAAAATCAACAAATTTCTCTTTATTTAGAGTATCGCATGATTGGGCATTACACCCAACTGTAGTCCTGTTATGTTTTTTTTTTTAAGTTGAGAAGAAGATTTGAATCGGGGATCCAAGATCGCAAATCAGACGTGTTAACCACTAAGCGATCTTTACCCAACATTTAAGTCGGTCAAAAGCTATTAAAGTGCTTTTGCTTAACATCTTTAGAAGCAATCTTAAGGCACACCTGCTGTTTATGAAAGAGGCTCAGATCTGCATTTACAGATCATCAATGACTAATTAAAGTATTGTGTAGACTCATTTAGTCACGAAGGGACTGCTGGTTGTTTGTAATTTATTATTTGAATAATTAAGCACGCCACCGTGGCGTAGTGGGCAGCGTACATGCTTCACAGTCAGTAGGTCGTGGGTTCGATTCCCTTTCCAGGCAATAGGATCGATTCTAAGCAAGAATTTTTCAATTGCTACTGGCAATGAAAAAGAATTCGAAATAAAATGGGACAACGATGTAAAAGTGAATCAGTTCCACTTCTAGGAGGTTTAAAATTCAATAGATGCTTTTCTATCATTCAGTCCCCCATATCATCTACAATATTTTGTCAGTAGCAGCCAGTATCACTGAAAAATATACCACCTTCAGCACATCGGTCTCACCCCCTTCTCAATTCCATTCCTTCCCTCCATGACTGTAGCCGAAATTGCATATAGTACAAGTCATTTTGT
Organism: Chorisops tibialis; assembly: GCA_963669355.1. NCBI lineage: Eukaryota > Metazoa > Arthropoda > Insecta > Diptera > Stratiomyidae > Chorisops > Chorisops tibialis. The sequence continues at coordinate 272,709,765 of OY770262.1, forward strand.
AAAAAATTAATACTATTATAATCATGTAATCGGGAACTTATTTATACTACTTAGGTAATGATTTCATAATAAATTGGTTTTTTTATGTAGATTTAGTCCGTTAAATCGAATAAAATAATAAAAAAAAACGAATTCAATAACAACACCCAAACTATAAATATTACCATCTTTCTATACGGTCGACAATTAATTACAACCGATCAAAATTACCTAATAGCAAGCAACACATTTTGATAATACCTATAACACTTTAAAGTCCACCCGTCAAAATTAATTTAACACCTATCGCTACCACAAAATTATCGAACAGCTACTTAACAACCACTTCTCGCGTACCATCATTAAACACTGCCCACATTTTTTTTTTAATTCCAAAACGATGTTCGCATACATCAAATCAATTAGCATAACGCCTAATAAAATTCTCCCAAAGAAAGTTTGACGAGAACAAAAAAAAAAAACAAATTTAATGTAAAAATTTCCTCCACATAAATCAAACTTCATTCTACCTACCACACATCCCTTTATTCGTATCTATGCGTGGAATTTCAAAAATTTCCCGCCAACCTTAAAATACTCGAATAATTTGCACCACCTACGCCAATGAGTAGTTTATTAAATTTAAAAAAAAAAAAAAAATTAATATTATTACTGCAATTCGTAAGGGCAAAACAAAAACAAAAAAGATGATATCAAGCAAATCTGACATGATTGTAAGGTTCTCGCGATATAGCTAGCAAGACTTAAAGAAGACATAACATTGAGTCTTATGAGACCGACACCCCTGTAAAAAAGGGCTGTCCTTCGCGTCAAAACAAGGAAATACAATCTTCGAGCTAGGGGAAAAAACGAGATGACACCAACATACCGAAAACCTGGTTTTCACATCGACCATGCCCATAATTCGAATCAGAAATCAGTCGTTCGGTGTCTTGTGCACTGGGAGGGTATCGTGTTCGAGGAGAAAATTTCGAATTAAGATTATGTGCCGCCGGCAAATTTATGTCTTTTTTTAGCTGACATAACGGCATTTTTTTAATGTTTATTGTTATTAAAAAAAAATATTTATATAATTATAAAAAATAAATATTCGTGTAAATTGATTTTTTTTTTTAATTTTTTTCAAAGTGTAAACTTAATTTATGATATTTTATCGAATAATTCCAAATGCAGTGAAAAAAAAAGTAAAAATAAATAAAATAAAATAATAAATAAATTATAAAAAAATTAAAAAAAAAAAAACAAGATAAATTTATAAAAGGTAATATTGGCATGCAGTGTTTTTTTCTTGTAATATTTTGTTTATTGTTTTCACTTCGCTATAAGTTTTGTGTAAAAGTGTGAACGCAGCTTTAACTTCGGATAAGAAATAAGTTAAAGGCGTTGTTTTTTAATGGTGATTTGATCGGTTTTTTTTTTGTATTTATTGTTTGTATCAGCTAAGAAACAACAATCTCTGTTGATTCATGTTGTAGTCAACTTGCTAAGCAAAATTAAAAAAAAGAAGAAAAATAAAAAATGGTAACTTTAATGCCGTTTGGTTATCGGCCAAGATGTGGTCTAATTGATAAAATGATGGAACCTAAGGTACCTACAAAATCCTTTTTGTTTTTTTTGTAAACAGTGATGTTAATTTGGTAATTTAAATGTTTTTAAAATCTATTATTAGTATTGTTCTTAAAGCTAATGATTATATATTGTTGCTAAACTAATAAGACGACTCCAGCCTTCGACTGAATAATGAAAGTAGTAGTTTTTATCTAATTAATATTAATGTGTGTGTGTGTGTGAAGTGTAAGTTTTTTTAATACCGACGGACATTTTGAAAATTGGATAAAATCTCTGATCTTATCGTTTCAAAGATAGGATCCGCCATTAGCTGTGGTCATTTCTTGTTTTTTAGTAGCACTAAATGTTGAATAATTAAACGTGTTTCTTGATTGGTTAATGACTTTCATGGTTGCAGTTATGGGTAAATCTTGATGAGCTGAAGTTAATGTACTTTTATTTAAAAAAATTTGAATAATTTAATAAGAATCTAATCACTTGGAATAAGATTTGAATCTTCTCTAGAGCGAAATAAGTACTCGTATACATTTCAAAACCTTCTTCTTTAATGGCGATACAGAAAATATTTATTGAAAATATTGTTATAGATCTGGCAATGATCTCTCTCAAATCTGCCAGAGCTATTTAGAATATTCTTCCAACATGTAGAGGGCTTCTAGTAATTTCTCAAAGACACAGACAATGACACCCGACGCCATCTAGTAACTTCCAGAATAGTCCAGACGCAGCAGAAAAACATACACCAGAGAAGGTTCGAGACTCGGATAAATCCATTATAAATAGCCAGAGCTCACGACAAGAAATCCAGTTACCTGAGTGACAGTTTCATGGAAAACACCTATCGGTGTAAATAAGCGAAAGTGATAGATCGCCGGTGTTCTGGATTGTGCGAATTAAGTTTTTAGAGCGAATTTAGTGAAGTGATCGGGAAATTGTGTATAAAGTGCAATAAATAAATTATCGTTATATTTTAAAAACGAATTGAGTTTTCTTTGGAATCTGGCGAACCCCTAGCTCGCAACAATTGGTGTCAGAAGTGGGATTCCAAGGAAAAATTCGGGTTAAAAATCGCGAGTGAAATTAAAAATTCTCGGAACGGATAATTTTGTGAGAGCGGAAAAGTGAAACTAAAATTCTCGAACGGACAGTGAGAATTTGGTGAAACCGAATATTCTCGAGTGCTCTAGTGAACAGTGACTTTAATTAGCGAAGTAAAATCGCGGAACTAAAATTCTCGAACGGACAGTGAGAATTTTGTGAAATCGAATATTCTCGGGTAATTTAGTGAGCAGTGACGTAAATTAGCGAAGTAAAATCGCTGAACTAAAATTCTCGAACGGACAGTGAGAATTTTGTGAAATCGAATATTCTCGGGTAATTTAGTGAGCAGTGACGTAAATTAGCGAAGTAAAATCGCGGAACTAAAATTCTCGAACGGTCAGTGAGAATTTTGTGAAATCGAATATTCTCGGGTAATTTAGTGAGCAGTGACGTAAATTAGCGAAGTAAAATCGCGGAACTAAAATTCTCGAACGGACAGTGAGAATTTTGTGAAAACGAATATTCTCGAGTGAGCAGTGACTTTAATTAGTGACGTAAATTTAAGCGAATTCGATCGCGGAAAATAATCGGTAGTGAGAATGCCGCGTTATTTAAAAGACTTAAAATTAGCGGAGCTGAAAGAAGAGCTCGGTAGACGCGGGTTATCTACGACAGGGAGCAAGTCTGAACTTGTCAGCCGTATGATCGAGACACTGCAGGCTGAGGGTGAGAATGCAGATAGTTTTGAGTTCCAAATTGAAGAAACTCGTAAAGAGGAGTGTTCTGGTACATCGGATGCTCTAACACAATTAATGCAACAGATGATGCACAAATTAGAGCAACAATCAGTGGACATTAAACAACAATCAGCTGTGACAACGGACATGAATCGGAAATTAGAACAACAATCAGCGGACATGCATCAGAAATTTGAACAACAATCGGTGGACATTAAACAACAATCTGCGGACATTAAACAACAATCAGCGGACATTAATCAGAAATTAGAGCAACAATCTGCGGACATTAACCAGAAACTAGAGCAACAATCTGCGGACATTAACCAGAAATTAGATGAGACCTCAAGGGACCTCAACCATAAATTGGAACTACAAAATAATAAAATAGACACCATGGGTAAAGCAATAGAAGAAAACGTAGAGAAGAAACTTCGAGTCTTCGAAGAAGAAGTCGAACGCCTAAAAAGAGACTTGGATAACGTGAAAGCGGTCGGAGTCATGAAAGCAGAGCACGTTACGCATAAGGGTTTCAAAGCTCCAATCTTCGATGGACAGACACCGTGGGCTATTTATAAGATCCAATTTGAGGCTGCCGCCAGAAACAACCATTGGAATGATCTCGAACGAGGAACGGCTCTTATATTGGCGTTAAGAGGTCCACCAGCGGAGGTCCTTCAAACGATTCCGCAGGAGCAACAACAAGATTTTTCAACGTTAGTCCAGACATTGGATCTTCATTACGGCAGTGACCGCATGAAAGAGATCTACAAAATAGAGCTGTACAACCGAACTCAAAAGAATGGCGAAACACTTCAAGAGCTGGCACGCGATATTGAACGACTCACATTATTATCGCTGCCCAATGCGCAAACAGAGCAACGCAACGATACAGCTGTTTTCGCATTTAACAATGCTGTACAGGACAGAGAGCTGCAACAGGCGTTGAAATTGGTAGGTAAGAAAACGATTGGCGAAGCCTTAGTATATGGGCTGACGTTCGAAGCTGCCAAGCAAAGCTCGCGGAGTAACTATCGAGTTCGAGAAATAGTAGAAGAGTGTGTGTGTCGGAAAGCAGAGCACACCAAGCGGAGCGAAAGGTTTGGTGCCCCCCGATGCTGGAATTGTGGACAGGCAGGACACTTGAGACTCGACTGCCGTAAACTCAGAAAAGCGACCAACCATTGTTCCGGCTGCGCGGCTAAACAACGCGAAGGTAGAGATCGTGAATGTAGATCTTGGTTAAGAACTAGTCGTCAGAGTTCAAATCTTACACACGGTTGTGACGAAAGACGCCAGAGTAGATCGAAAACCCCGAGTCGGCAACAAGAACAATACATCGGGAAAGATCATGGAAGCAGAGTTAGGCATTTGAATAGGGATCACGAGCGAACGGGTAGAAGTCGTGACGGCCAAGTACTTCATGCGAATAATCGTGACAAGACCAAACATGGGAAGCGATATGATCGAGAAGATTGCGAAAGGAAGAATGCGGAACGAGAAAAGGGAAGTAAACGTGCCGCTAAGGAGGGGAATGAGCGCGAAAAGGAAACGGAGAAAGAACGCGAACGTGAGAAGGAAAAAGAAGCCGGAAAAACCATTCGGAGGTTAACGATCGAACCAGAGGATGGATGGAATCAGCGAAAACCCCGCACTAAAATGAAAGTGGTACATCTCGACCGACTAACAAAGTACCACGGTGTCATTGCGGAAGTGAACGACTCTGTTCGGGACGAACAGGGACTAAGGAGAGGGTAATGTTATAGATCTGGCAATGATCTCTCTCAAATCTGCCAGAGCTATTTAGAATATTCTTCCAACATGTAGAGGGCTTCTAGTAATTTCTCAAAGACACAGACAATGACACCCGACGCCATCTAGTAACTTCCAGAATAGTCCAGACGCAGCAGAAAAACATACACCAGAGAAGGTTCGAGACTCGGATAAATCCATTATAAATAGCCAGAGCTCACGACAAGAAATCCAGTTACCTGAGTGACAGTTTCATGGAAAACACCTATCGGTGTAAATAAGCGAAAGTGATAGATCGCCGGTGTTCTGGATTGTGCGAATTAAGTTTTTAGAGCGAATTTAGTGAAGTGATCGGGAAATTGTGTATAAAGTGCAATAAATAAATTATCGTTATATTTTAAAAACGAATTGAGTTTTCTTTGGAATCTGGCGAACCCCTAGCTCGCAACAATATGTTTATTATGAAAAAAGCGAAATTACTTTATTATTATTCTATCTTTTCTTGAAAACTTTTCATACGAAAAAATAGTTGAAAAAACACACTTTTCTGGCAGAGAAAGCTTTCGTTTTAATGTAATTTGTGAAATGTACTCGAAACGTTAAACGTAAAAGTGTTTCGGTCTAGTAAAGCTACGCCCAAATTTTTTTTTCATAAAATCAAAGAAAATTGTCGTTGATTTAACGAATTTCACTATTGATTTCGAGCCATGATAATGTCTCGTAAAAGCAACAAATTATGGAATGTATTGTAAATTATGGGCCACGTTTCGTTAAAAAAGGTAAATTAAAATAATGAACATTTTTGTAGATTTTATGTCATCAAAAATTAGTACAATGTTTCATTAAAATTACGAAACTCCCTTGTAGCGGCGGGGTTAGCGGCTACTGCGCCATGTTGCATTTCGTCCCAAGCTCTGTTACAACAGACTCGTCAGTTAGGCTTTTGTAAACATGCCCTGTCTTAAACACTAAGGGAATACCGTGCAAGTATGTAGTTGGATTTTGAACCCGGGGATCTAGAGTTGCAAAGCGGCCGTCCTGACCACCGAGCAATCAAGACCCTACGGCTTAATCGGTTAGTAGCGTTGCACTATAAGCCGCCACATGCTTGCAACATATAACAAATCAATGGAGCTTCTCGTAGATTTTAAATTGTAGCTACGTAAATTTTATGAACTTTGCATAAGTACTAGGAAACGATAACATTAAAAATAAAATTACGAATTTATCTTTCGTAAAATAAATTTTTTGCTTTCAGTGAAATCCTTTCGTGAATTCTACCAAAAAAGTTACTAAAAATACAGTAAAATTGTAGAGTTTAGGATAATTTTGTTAAAAAGTATTTAATAAGACATATTGTAAATTCTATTATATTTATTTTTCTGTGTGTAACTAACAGCTTTATGCAAAATTCAGTATTTTGGACAAATTTTGCAACTGCAGATGCAACTACAACTCCTGACTTCAATTTTAGTTAATCCCGACGGAGACATTGTGTCAATGCGAGAAGAATATCTTCATTTGCGTTCATATTTGAACGGAACATTAAATGGGAAAAAAGGATCACAGCTATAAAGCTTATTTAATAAACGTCATCTTGCAGATTCTTGTCCAATTATGAATATTATTATTAAAACTATCTAAGTACTCTAGCAACTAACTGCTCAGGAGAGCTATTATCACTATCAGGACTATTGCTATTAAAAATATCTGAGTACTCTTGCAACTAACTGCTCAGGAGAGCTATTATCACTATCAAGATTTCTTAATGCAAGGAATTGTCATAAATCGATTCCAAATTTTGGCATCCCAGCAAAACTAGTCCGACTGACCAAAATGACGCTGACATCAACAACATCACAAGTCAGAGTCAACAACCAACTAACTGATGCCTTTGACACAAATGTCGGACGAAAACAGGGTGATGGGCTGTCCCCTCTGCTTTTTAACCTAGCTTTAGAATACGTCATCAGAAAGTTACCCATAGACACAAGAGGTACGCTGCTTTATAAATCCAGCCAGATAGTGGGTTATGCGGACGATATCAACATATTATCACGCTCTTTCACATCCGCAAAAGAAATTTTACTAAGCCTCGATCAAGCAGCAAAATAAGTTGGCCTGAAAATCAATGAAACAAAAACGAAAATAATGACACAAACAAGGAAAAGGACCCCCAATAGACAAAACATTACAATTGACGAATATAATTTGGAAAATGTGGACGAATTCATATATTTAGGCACAAAACTGACAAAGAGTTGAAATGAAACGAACGAAATAAAAAGACGAATCCAGCACGTAAATAAAACGTATTATTCAGTCTTAGCTATTCTTAAGGCCAGCTGTGTACACAGGAAGACCAAACTCCAAGTCTACAAATCAATAGTAAGACCTGTGCTTTGCTACGGATGCGAAACATGGACCCTTACACAAGCATCCGCAAATATGTTGAACGCTTTCGAAAGACGGGTCCTGAGACGAATAATTGGAGCAAAACGTGATGGTGACCGATGACGAACCAGATACAACAGTGAGCTGTATGATATATTAGACGAACCGGAGGTTTCCACTATCATCAGACTGCGAAAGCTGCAATGGGCTGCCCATGTACAAAGGATGGACGAAACTCGAATACCTAAAAAGAGGGAAAAACGGAGGGCCAGAGGCCAGTGGGAAAACCCAAGAAACGCTGGTCCGAATCTGTTGACGAAGACTGTTCATCGCTGCTCGGATTTCAAAATTGGAGGACGCGGTCACTGGACCGAGATCGCTGGAGACTTCGGCTACGGGAAGGCAAGGCCCGAAAGGGGCTGTAGCGCTGCGACGACGACGCTCACGATTCCAAATTGATAAATTGAGAGTCGATTTATCCTCTGGCTCATCATTTAGTGAAGGGACGAAACAATCATCAACATCTCAACACCAAGTACAGATAATAAAAAAAAACAAGAAATTGACAAAAATTCACATACATCGGTGTCAACTAACGTTAAGTTTACGTCTTAAGCACTGCTTTCTGATAGAGAAGTCAAATACATCAGCATTCTTATTAACTTCTCTCACAAGACACGAAATTGGTTCAATCAGACCATATTTTGTCTGGTGAAAGCCAATCTGCAGCAATCTAGGATACCTTGGTAAAAATTGACCAACATCAAACCGTATCAAACCCAAAAGGGTGGAGGAATCTCTATAAGAAGGTTATGGGCAAAAACTACATCCGCTACTTCACATCGTTTTGAAAACGATAACATATTGAATAGCTGGAGTCGATCGGTATAAGGAGGAAGACGAACTTTGTCATTCCAATTAAGTTGACATAAAGCTATTCTTACAAATTTACGATGAATCGATTCAATCCTGCCAATATGCTCATCATAATAATTGGTCTCTTTGAGAACTATATTCAAGGTGAGGTCTTACAAAGGTGTTACAGAGACTTAGTCTAACAAGTAAATCCTGCAATAAACGTGTAGTAAATTCCAACATAATTACCCTTCTGTGCGATCTTATTAATATGCAAACCAAAATAAATTTTATAGTCAAAAGTAACACCTAGGTCAATAATGGAACTAACTCGATCCAAAATGCAGTCATTAAAACTGTAAATTATCACAAACGGAAAGAGTTTCCTAGTATATAATATTACATGATATTTGTCCAAATTCAGTCTAAGTTCATTATGGCGACACCAGTTAGTAAAATTAATCGAATCCTACTAAAGAAATTCGTAAGAATTGGAATTAAGAGACCTAAAGATTTTAATGTCATCAGCACATATGAGTACTTCCGAATATTAAAAACAGAGGCAACATCATTGAAGGCCGGGATAAACAGAAGTGGCCCATATTACTTCCTTGAGGAACACCAGAATGCGCAGTAAACAGCTTAGAAGTACAACCCCTAAAACGAACTTGATAAGTTCTATTAAGTGATATGGCTTAATCTACCAGTGGTGTAAATATGAAACCGGAATATTTTTGCAAAAAAAAAACACTTATTGGTAGGAAATGAAAAGGAGTATTTTATTCAAAGTATAGTCTTTCGCTAGCTATACATTTTCCCCATCTCTTTGGTAATGTGTGGATGCCTCGCCAAAAAAACTGTTGGTCTTTTGATGAAAACCAGTCATCGAGCCATATTCGTACATTTTCGTAAGAAGTGCTGCTCAGCAAGTGCGTGTCTCATCGATGCAAACAAATGGTAATCAGACGAAGCCAAGTCTGGTGAGTAAGCGGCATGGGAAAGAATTTCTCAACTGAACGACTCTATCATTTCCTTGACCAGTCTTGCTGTGTGTGATGGTGCATTGTCATGAAGCAAAATCACTTTGTTTTTTATCTGCTGGTATTCTGGGCGTTTTTCACTCAAAGCTTGATTCAATGCAATCATTTGTTGTCGGTAGCGTTCAGTGTTAACGGTTTCACCAGGTTTCAGCAGCTCATAATAAATCACACCCTTCTGATCCCACCAAACGCAGAGCATTGTTTTCCGGCCATTGCGATTTGGTCTTGCAGTTGATGTCGGTGGTTGGCCTGGAGTTACCCATGATTTTTTCCGCTTCGGATTCTCAAAATAAATCCACTTTTCACCGCCAGTCACAGTTTGATGGAGAAATGACTTTCTTTTGTATCTGGCGAGCAGCATTTCGGAAGTGGTTGTTCCGTTTTCCTGCTGTCTTTCGTTGAGATCATGTGGGACCCATTTTCCCATCTTGTGGATCTTTCCCATGGCTTTCAAACGTATGGCGACGGCTGCTCGTGTTACGTTTAACTGATCTGCCAGTTGTTGTTGCGTTTGAGCGTCGTCCTCATCCAACAATGCTTGCAATCTGCTGTTTTCGAACTTTTTCGGTGGTTTTTCGCGTTCTTCGTTTCTCACGTCAAAATTTCCACTCTTAAAATTGTTAAACCACTCAAAGCACTGTGATTTACCAAGAGCATGATCACCGTAAGCATCGACAAGCATTCGATGCGATTCAGCAGCAGTTTTCTTCAAATGGTAACAGAAAACTAAAGCTGCCCGCAATTCGTAGTTTCGCGGTACAAAGTTCGACATGTTCACTGTTATTAAAAACTATTCTGTCGTATGAAACTTGAAGTGTTATGAGTTGACAATCTTTGTCCGATGTCAAAACATGAAAATGGCGCCACTGGCGCGTGTTGACAATAACCACATTGACCAGTGAGGCCCTCTATGATCAAATTCCGGTTTCATATTTACACCCCTGGTAATTGATAAAACATCTAACAAGTCCAATTTCAATAATATAATGGAGTGGGGCAATTTCTCAAGAGCCTTACAAAATCAGTATTTATACAATCAACCTGCTTACCCTCCTCAATAGCCTAACTGGATTTATTCGCAAACTCCATCAGATTAGTGGCAGTGTAACTATTTTTGACGAAACCATGTTGCTTATTCGAAATTAAGGATTTACAGTGAAACGACATGCACTCGTACACTATAGACTCAAAAAGATTTAGAACAGCTAAAAGTTTAGCTATAGTTTACAATAGCAGATTTCGATCCACTTTTGTGGGTCGGTATTATAAAGGAGGCCTTCCACACAGTAGGGAAAATTCCAGTCTTAAGGGATCTCTGAAATAGTAGAGAGAGTGGTTCAGCAATAGAAAGACAGCAGCGCTTAAAGACAACTGCTGCAACCCCTTAACATCCTGAATGTGAGAGATGTGATTAACTACATCATCATAAGAAATCAGTATACTAGACAAAGTGGTTGCAGCAGTATCTCTAAAGTCATCAAAGTACGATATGTCAGCGATAAAGTCACTACCAGTAAAAGATTAACTGTACAATGTGGCAAAAAAATTACATACAAATAGTGAATTGATCATTATCATATTGCTGCCAAAGAATTGAAAAGAAGCTGGATAACTATCAGATTTACGCTTACAATTAACAAATTTCCAAAACTTCAAGGGATCTCTAATAATATCCGAGTGCACTTAAAGTAAATATTCAGAATACAAGCGAGTAGATGAGTCTTTGTTTGTTTATGTTTACGATGGCGCTACAGCCCAAATCGGACTTTGGCCTCCTGAATGCTTTGCCTCCATCCATCTTGGTTCAGTGACCGCGTCCTCTAGTTTGAAAATCTTAGCAGTGATTTGCTGTCTGCGTCAATCGAATCCTCCCAGCGCTTTCGTGGTTTTCCGACCGGTCTTTGTCCGTTGACTTTCCCTTTTAGTGTGCGTTTGGGAATTCTTCCGTCATCCATCCGCTCCACATGACCAGCCCATTGTAATTTTTTAAATTTTATGAGGGTTGACACTTCTGGATTGTCGAAGATGGCATACAATTCTCTATTGTATCGTATTCTCCAGATCGAGGCTTCCCTCACAGGTCCGAGGATTCTTCTGAGGACCTTCCTTTCAAAGGCGTTAAGTCGTTTTTCGGACGCCTGAGTTAATGTCCACGTTTCGCTGCCATAGCATAGCACAGGTCTTATGATTGTTTTGTATAGCTTAAGTTTTGTTTTCCTGTGCACGTTCTTGTTTTTGATTATTGGAAGTACCGAATAATAAGTCTTGTTTGCCATCATCATCCTTCTTTTAATTTCGATGGGTTCGCTTCCATCCTTCGATAGATTTGCCCCTAGATATATGAAGTTGTCTACGTTTTCTAGGTTATAGTCTCCTACTGTAATATTTTGTCTGATTGGCGTCTTTTTCCTAGTTTGCGTCATAATTTTTGTTTTGTTTTCATTAATGCGTAGTCCAACTTCCCTTGCTACCGAGTCAAGGTTTACAAATACTTCCTTAGCACTCTCCAGAGATCTTGCAAGGATATCTATGTCGTCGGCATATGCTACGAGTTGTGTGGATTTGAAGCATAGTGTTCCCTTGGTGTCAACGGGAAGTTTCCGAACAACATATTCGAGTGTTAAGTTGAAAAGCATTGGTGCGAGGTCACCTTGTTTAAGGCCGTTGTCTGTTTTAAAACTGGAAGTCAGATCGTTTTCTACTCTGACTTGTGACAAAGACTCAGTCATTGTCATTCTTGTCAGTCGAACCAGTTTCGGTGGGACTCCAAACTCCAACATGATTTTATACAGTACGCGCCTGTCGATACTGTCGTATGCTTGTTTGAAGTCAACAAATATCTGGTGCACATCAATATTATATTCCCAGCACTTTTCCAGCACCTGTTTAACTGAGAATATCTGGTCCGTGGTTGAGCGTCCAGCTCTAAATCCGCCTTGGTATTCACCAATTACTTTGTCAGCATAGGGCTTAATTCTCTTTTCTAGAATTTTCGTCAAAATCTTATAAGACGTACACAACAGAGATATTCCTCGGTAGTTTTCGCAGCAGAGTTTGTCACCTTTTTTATAAATTGGACATATGATGCTCTTGCGCCAATCTTCAGGAAGTATTTCCTGCGTCCATATGTCCGCGACTAATCTATGTAGGAGATGCGCTATGCAGGTGTCGCCGGCTTTCAGAAGTTCAGCTGGGATTTGATCAGTGCCCGGCGCTTTGTTGTTTGGGTGGTTCCTTAGGGCTGTTTTTACTTCTTCGAGTGTGGGAGGACTCAAAGCGGATCCTTCATCAGCTGTTACATCAGTTATACCTGCTATTGTATCTGCTGCTGCTGTTCGTGTAGGTGATGGGCTCGGGTTAAGAAGGTGTTCAAAATATTGTGCCCATCTTAGTTTTATATCTTCCGCGTTACTTATAATGTTCCCTTCCGCATCCTTGCATAGGGTCGTTTTCGGTTTGTAACCTTCTTTCATCCTTTTGACAAGGGAATACGCGGCTCTTGTGTTGTGTAATTTAAATTGTTCGTCCATGTTTTTAATTTCGTCATTATTGTACTTCCGTTTTTTTTGTCTGCATATTTTGTTTGCAAATCGTCTAAGATCCTTGTACTTGTCTTGTTTGGCTCGTGTCGGCCGTTCCGTTAATATTTTGTAAGCTTCATTTTTTCGTTCTAAGGCATCTTGGCATTCTTTGTCGAACCAATCATTTCTTTTGCGCCGGGGTTGTTGTCCTATCACCTCCTCTGCGACAGATGTAATGCCATCTTTGATTTTTTGCCACATTTCTTCTATTGGAATGCTGACAGTGGTATTCAGCATTGTCGCGAAGTGCCTCTCCAAGGCTAACGCATATTTCGCAACTATTTTCTCGTTTTTGAGTTTCCCTATGTCGAATTTAGGAACCGGTTGTATTTTTGAGTGTCCTCGGTTTGCGATTCGACATCGAAACTTGGTCTTTACCAAATAGTGGTCTGTGTCGCAATTAGCCCCTCGACATGTACGCACGTCGAGAATGCAGGAGGCCGTCCTTTTCTCTATTAGAACATGGTCTATTTGATTGAATGTTCTTCCGTCGGGTGAAGCCCACGTTCTCTTATGAATGTCACGATGCGGGAAGCATGTCGAGCTTACAATAAGGTTTTTGCTGCTGGCGAAATCAGTCAGCCTCTGGCCGTTGTCGTTACTAATATCATGGAGACTATGCCTTCCAATTGTCCCTATGTATGCTTCTTCTTTGCCCACTTTCGCGTTAAAGTCACCTAATACTATTTTAATATCATTCGACGGAAGGGAGTCGAATGTTGATTCTAAGGTGCTGTAGAAATCGTCTTTAACTTCGTCGTCTTTGTCTTCCGTTGGGGCGTGGACATTAATAAGCCAAACATTAAAAAAACTTGTTTTGATGCGGATTGCACACAATCGTTCATTGACGGATTTGAAGTTGGTAACTTGGTGTTTAAACTTCTTGTCGACGATAAACGCAACTCCAAATTCCCGGCTTCCCGATGATTTCCCACTTTTGAAAATCGTGTGCGATCTTAAGTCATTAATCTCGTTACCTAATAATTTAGTTTCTTGGAGTGCAATTATGTTTATATAGTATTTGACTGCCTGTTCCAGAAGCTCTCTCACTGCTCCTGCTCTGTACAGGGATCGCACGTTCCAAGATCCGAAGGAATAGTCCATTTTTCGTTTGCGTGGTCGTTGCCGTTGAATCAATCCAGTCCGAGGCGTTGCTTCAGGTTTCGAAACGGGTGTGTTTTTTCCGAGGATGAGTTGTTAACACATCGCCCAACCCCCAACTTGGAGGGCCATATTATTATAGTGCTAGAATTTTTCTGTTTCATTAGCACTCGCGCCCATCAGTTCAGCAAGTCAAGTCCGGATGGACAAGACCAGGATCCGGTGGCTACCACGAGGAGGTATGATGAGCACAATTGATGTGTATATGACAGTTACAACACTGAGCGTCGCCTAATGACGCCGATCAGATGCCTACCCTGTCTATACCCATCCAACCACCTAGATGAGTCTTTGAATAAGTCATAATATTCTTCATACAAACGAAAATCAGTGTCATTCTTCGTCCTAGTATTCCTATTACAGTCAGCATTGCGAGAATTGCGAATTGCACGCAACTCACTAGTGTTCCAAGGATAGGACAATGAGATATTCTTGCGATTGGTGAAAGGAACTGTAGTAACAAAAAATTGGTGCAGGATATAATAAAAATCAACAACGGCACTCTTAAAATCGGGATTGTCAAAAATTTTCTTAAAGCTGAAATTAAAGATAAGGTAGTTCAACTGCGAAAAGTCTGCCTTAATAAAATCGAAAGATAGATCTTTCTCACTAGGACTGAAAATATGCTCCTCGTCAATTATAAGAAATATGTTAGTAGGACGGTGTAAGGCATCAATGGTTGAAATTGAGGTTAAGCCCTCTTCCACGCAACAGACACAGTAATCAGAATAACAAATCAAGTCAAGCTGTCTACCACAGAAATTCCTAACAAGGCTAAGTTGCTGGAGACCAAGTGCAAATATACTATCAACAAAAAACTTTCAAGCGAGGACGAAGCATCAGAAACTAAGAGAGTAGAATCATCGTCAGAGAACGACCAAGAAAGACCTGGAATATTAAAATCACCCAGTATACTGAGTTCATCAGATATATTCATATTATTATGAACAAAAGTTATACAGTCTACTGTTTTTTTATAAAAGTACAAGGACTCGATGGGGGAATATCTGTCAAACAACTTAAATATCATTATTGCTAAACACGAGTTTAACACACAAGATCTCCAAACAATGATGGTTCGGTACAGGAACAACTACACAATTAATGCAGCTTGGGACTGCTAATAATACACCATCACCTTTTAATCTAAGATCGGAATTATATCGATCTCTACGAAAGACTTGGAAGTCAGAAGTAATGAGTTCACTGTCAGGAAAGATACAGTTTAGTCCCGTTTCAGTTAGAGCAATAACATCATAAGAAGAATTTTGAGTTGAAGCAAATAACATCTGGGACTTAGTGCGCACTCCATTTACGTTTTGATAGTAAGGAGACAGTTGTCTGAATTTTTTGGACCAGTTTTTTTTTTTTAACTACAATGTCTATAATTTGTAAGCGCATGAAAAGAATCATCGTTAGAAGAAGTTTTCTTGTCAAAGAACAAGTTATGTTGTATCATCGAATCAACACTGATTCGTTCCGGGTAGATCTGTTGTTTCAAATCTACTCTGCAATTTAGGAAAAATTATTCGCGATTTTGATCAAAGCCACCCGATGAACATTATGATTTTGAAAAGGCATTTGACTGTGTTTCATTTAAATTACTATTTATGAAATTAGATTTTAACGGTATTCGTCGATTATTGTTTAAATGGATAATGTATCTTATTATTGATAGCAAGTTTCATGTCAGAACAAGTGAATCGCTTTTGAGCTGATACGAAAAGCTCAGCGGGGCTCCACAGGGTTCCCTTATTGGCCTTTTACTGTTTATGCACACCACATAGAAATTTTAAATTATTAAATCTGAATGTTGCTTGATTTTGTTAATGACAGAATGAAACATTTTTTTTGCAAATCTTTTGATAGAAGCTTTGCTACAACCTGACTTAAACTACATCCTTTAATTTGGCTTATTACGGTAAAAAAATCTAAATAATCGTTACTTCTTTTTTGTTTTTTTTACAGAATGACCTGTGTTATAGGCAATTTCGGCCTTTATGTGCAATGCACAAACACAGTCATGGAGGGAAGAAATGGGATTGGGAAGGATGGGAAAGGGGAGTGAGAACGACCGTAGCGAGTGGAGAGGCTGGTATATTGCTCAGTTGAACTGGCTACTTACTGACAAATATTTGCAGATGTTATGGGGGACTGAATGATAGAAAGCGAACAGAAACCATCTACTGAGTATCTAGGCCTTCTTGAAGTGGAACTGTTTCACTTTTACACCGTTTCTCCATTTTATTTTTATTATTTACATGGAAAAAAACAAGCCCGTGTCTTAATTAGCCCTTGGACGGTGTCAATACAGTTTCAACAAATAGACAGCTGGTCCTGGTAGTAACGATCACCAGCAATTTGAAATGAAATTCACATATAATTATTATCTCGAAGAAAGCGTTTTCGTCAATTTACCTGATTCACGATTGCGGGGACTATAGAGCAACGCAAGTTCTGTTTTGGATGCCTCAGCCCAAACGTGCGAATTGTGTTCTAAGCGAGATCGAATTTAAGCTTTGTAGATGGAGTTATGCGGTAAGGCGTAAGAATTTTTTCACATTTCCGAAGAAGTTTGAAGCGCTTGGAGGCGACAAGGTAAACATCATCACCTCCAATCGAGACGGCTAAAATCTGCACCACTAAAGGATAGCACTTTGGATATGAGGAGGGAAGCGGAGGAGGTAATGTTAAGTTTTTCGCAAAAGTTGCTACAAATAGGCTAGCTCTCTCAACAGAATCAATTATGTGGTACCAATTAAACAAATCAAATTAAGCCCCCTATAGGGCAAAGGACAGAAACAGCTCTCTTCCACAAGGCGTGATTCTGAGCTTCGGCCTTTCGCTGTTGCCAGGACTTGTTTATTCCTCTAGCCTTAACTCTCGCTTCCATGTGCTACATGGTCGACCAACCCAACGTCTTCCTTGAGGATTATGATCCAGAGCCTGGTTGGCGGTGTTTCGCTCGAGTTTACTCAAAGTGTGACCGATTCACTGCCACTTTCGTTTTTGAATCTCAATGCCTATTTTAGTCTGTCCAGTTGTACTTCTAAGTTCGTCGTTGGAGATCACTTCTGGCCAGAAAATTCATGAAATACGTCGGAGGGATTGGTTCACGAAAGTTTGTAGTTTCTTGGTAAGTCGAACGGTCACTTTCTACGTAGAAGAACCATATAACAACACAGATTTTACGCATGTTAAAAACTCACAGCTTCCTGCGAAGGGAGTCTCTTTTGACATTCAGAAAGGGGTCTTACAAGCTTTATTTAGGCCAGGCTCAATATCCTCTTCGGCTCCGCCGTCCATGCTGACAATGCTTCCGAGATAGCAAAAATCTTGAACCACTTCTACATCTTGTGCGCTAAGACAATCGGTGTGCTTGTGTTCGAACTAATGTGTACTTGGCTTTGCATACATTTATTTTCAGTCCCGCCTCTTTGCATTTAGAATGCATCGACCGAACATATGTGCAAGCAAACACATGTCATCAGCATAATCAAGGTGACTTAAGATGTTAAATAGTCTGCATTCCAGAACTTTAGTGCAGCTTTCAAGATGTCATTTATTACCACAAGAAATAGGGTTGGTGATAATATGCAGCCTTGTCTGGCACCTGTTTGCACAGGGTAGCTGTCGGACAGCTCTTCTCTATGTAAAATGCGATACATTGCATCTTCATAGGATTCTTTAATCATAGCAACGTTCTTATCCGAAAAACTTCTACGCAAAGCATTCCATAAGTTATCTCGCTAAATGCTGTCGAAAGTCTTCTCAAAGTCCACAAACATGAGATGTAGTGACGAACTCATTTTGGCTGACTGTTCCAAAAATATCCGAAGGGTATTTGTGTGGTCTTTACATGACGACCCTTTACGGAATCCAGCCTGATAAACTTCGAGAGTGCTCTCTTCGATGTCACTAATCATATTGAGATTACCTGAGGAATGATTCTCGATACGGCAGTAGTATACATATATCACGCCAATTGCCACAATTCCGAAGGTCGCCCTTCTTCGGAATTTTTACAATAACGCCCTCCTTCCAGTCAGTTGGATATCTTCCTTCATTCCACACCTCAGAAAAGAGTGGGAGGAGTATATCGGCTGTTATTTCCGGGTCCGCTTTGAGGAGTTCCGTTGGTAGTCCGTCTATACGTGGAGCTTTCCTTCCCGCCATTGACCGAATGGCGGAAACTATTTCTTCCTTATCTGGGGGATCGTCCCTAATAGAGGATTGTTGCGGTTGGATGTTTGGAAGTTGTTCTGTTTCGGAATATCTACCTCTGACAAGATGTTTAAAATATCAGAGAAGTATTCCTTCCATCGCCGCTACTGGTCTTCACTCATATTAAGGAGAGTTCCCTTGACATCTCTCACCAGGTGGTTGGCGGTGAAATTCCTGTTCGTCAACTGTTTCATAATTTTAAATAGTGAACCCAAATCCCCAAGGTAAGCCGCAGATTCTTCCTTGTTGGCTAGATCTTTCATTACTTTTCCCTTATCACGTCTAACAACCTTTTTAAGCTGTATATGAGCATTGCGGTAGCTTCGCCTCAAGTCGGGCGTTCTTTGCTTGACATCGGTATCGGAGATAATTGCCAATTTGCCTTTTTCCGATTGCCAACCTTGTCCCATGTCTTTTGCGGCATCCAGGGTGTCTCACCGCTTTGCACACATCCCACATAGAGAACTTGTTGAGCTTTATTTCAATTTAATAGTTGTAGTAGTGAAACAATTATTTGCCACAAGACGAACATTAAACAACGAACTTTAACCTTTATTGCTTTAAGCCAAAACAACAAAATCTTACAAAAACTTTTTAGCAGCATACTTCTGTCTGGCGACATTGCCATAGTTAGTTTTTGTATCTGATACCCAAAACTGTCAGTAAATTTCGATAGAAATGTCACAGAAAAGGGTTGATTGTCGACAAAATTTGCGACATTATAGTTTAAATTTGTCTAATGTCATAGTTGAATTCCGACATTTTTGTCTATAAGTTTTTGGCAAAAGTTTTACAGAGCTAATTAGCGAAAAAAAGAATGACAGTGGCAAGACATTTGAATCATAAATGTTTGTGACAGAATGAGCCAAAATTTCGTAAAGCATACATACATAACAAAAATCTTGACAACACTATTGAGACAAAAATTCTACATTTTTCAGCTACAGCAATTGGGGGAAGGGGATAAGACGCATATATGCATACTATGTTGAGGTAGCCAATTGCTAAATATTGTAAATTCAACAGAAATGTAAAAAAAAATATGTTTTTTTGGTTTTGTTTGATAAAAAAAGGACAAAATTATATGAAATGTTTGACACGGATTTCGACATCTGGCTTGACAACTTAAGGTACGTCTACATCTGACACTTCTCTCCAGATATATGTGTCAAGTGTCAGATGGAAATTCGCTTGACTGTTTATATCTTACAGAAATTACCAAACACTTATGTCATGGATAAGTGTCCGACAGTTCTCGAAATGCTAAAATTTGGAATAAATGTGCGACCCGTTTACATTATACATAAGGACACAATTGTCGTACACATCTTTCATTCTATAGTTCATTTCGTGATGAAAGCATCGAAACGCAAAATTGCGGCGTGTGTAATTACTCTGAAAATGTTAAAGAAAGAAGAGAGATTTTTGATGTCACTTGAAAGTCTATTACAAAAGGACTGGTACTCCGTGTAATTTGGAAATACTATTGAAAGTATTAAAAATTACTTTATCCTAATAAAGCACACAACTGTGAATTAGAAAATACGATAAATAACTTAGTAAAGAATAAACATAGCAGATCTACGATTGCTGCTGACGGACGAATTTTCAATAATTAAAATATTTAAAATGCGAGAATTTCTGTTTAATTTTTTATAGCCATGCCCGCACAAAATTTGAACTTTGCATCTTTTACTAGAGCCCTACAAAAATTTCTCAGCCATAAACATAAAAATTTTATGAAATTTATAAGTCATCTCTCTCAGTCTCACAAAATTTCAACTTAATACCTGTATAGAATTTTTAAATATAACGGCTTGAAATTTGGAAAAATGCATCATTTCTTAAATGCTCACTATTTCCCCCCACTACTTTTATGCCCACATATTATATTTTTCTTATATTTCGCTAGTATAGCTGTGGCAACGCCATTACATTTAATATACAAATTACTTTGCAATAATTTTGATACTAAATGTAGTTTAGTCTAAGTAAACTGATTTTATTTTTTATCATAAAAACTTTTATTTTATTATATAACTAACTTTTTAATTTAATTTTAAAACTAAAATTTATATTAAAAATACATTTTTATAATTTTAAATAAAATGAATTTGTATTGTGATAATATATTGTAGTGTATTGTAAAATATTATACCTACAAATTGGTGACCCCGACTTACAAATTGGTGATCCCGACTTACAATAGCTTAATATATGTTTCAAGTTTCAATTACATAGTTTAAGAGATAGTCGAGATATTAATTTTTAAGTTTTTTTCTTTGCGTTACAAAAGAACTGCATTGCATCATCCAGGTTTCGCGACACTTATTGTAAAAGGAGACGAGTAGTCAACTGTCGAGCGAGTTTGAATTTACAAATAATCAGCGTTTACATCTGTTTGGGCAGAAGTCTCGACACTTATATCCGACAATAGAAATATATATCCTTCTTCTACAATGGCGCTACAGCCCAAATCGGACCTTGGCCTCCCGACATTCAGGTTCCTTAACATTTTTTCATTAATTATTGTGGAAGGGTTGTTAGCTCTTCGCACAAATCTCTTTCTACGAATTTTTCATTTTTGTAGATTGAGGTGACCAAGTGTACCACCAAGCAGGCAATGTGCTGCAATTATATATTGCGTCGACCGGGATTTGAACTCACGACCTTCGCATTACAAGACTAACACGCTACCCACTAGGCTACACCCTAGCTTATAATATAAGTAACTATATGTCGGACATAAACTCTTCTTCGTTTACTCTAGTCACGATTTCTGCCCGACATAAATATCGGGCATACAGTGTCACATGTAAACGTATCTTAAGACTTCGAATTTTTGATATTGTGGTCAAAAAATTTTCAACACAAATTCGACTAAATCATTTGATTTACAAAAAAATATGTATACGACGATGTTACGATATTTTATCGATAAATTTGTTATAACGCTCATTACGATTCAAACGCAAAGTTTGCCAGGTATACCAAATGTTGAAGATTGCAATTTTGGATAAATTTTCAATTCGGCTTTTGCTGACAAATAATTAAACTATACAACTGCTCTGTTTGCATATTAATAGAGCTAAGTTTTTCGTTCTACGTCACACGTGTGCACTTTGCCTTAAAGGACCTCCTAAGATTTGATCGGCTCTCTAATCCACAATACATACGAGTACTTAGTATAATAAAAATAAACTGCCGCCAAGTCGAGCGCGACTTTATTATTCTTGGGACAAGTTAAGGATGCGTGGGAGTCAATATGCAGAAATGCAGGTTAGGGTGGATGGGGAAGACCAACTGCGATTAAGATCAATAGCTCCAGTACATAGAATCAATATTTGCAAGTGTGAGTTTGTGGGGGAGGGGTGCGATAGAAGGGATGGTTACATGTCAATAATTTCGAATCACGTTTAAAATTTGCTGTATAAAACGTTATTTTCATAGACGAAGTAAATTCTATGAAATTCTCGGTATATTTTATATTCTTTAAACCTTACATTTGTATGGGAGTGGGTTGATCAAGCAAGGGAATAGCAAAACTTGTAACGCAGTTTTGTTAATATTCTTTCGAAAGGCGTTGGTACCGAATTTCAAGTTCGTAGCTTTTAATTTATTGTTTATTAGTTGATTTATTGAATTCAGTCGAAATTATACTTTTGCATGGGAGGGAGTGGGAGGGCAGGGAGGAGGAATCTTAAAACTTTTGATGCATTTTTATTTGATATAGTTTTAAAAATGTTTGTACAAAATTTCAAGTTGATAACTTTTAATGGCTTGGTGATAATTGATTTCTTAAAAATGATTGGAAAAATACTTTTGTATGGGAGGGGCTAGATTTTTTGAAGGTATTTGACCAATTAATATCTTGAACTTTTAAATATTGTTTTTAAATGAATTTTAGAAATTTTCAAGTTTGTAGCTTAACAATTTCAATCAAAAATTTTTGGGTTTTTGTGTTTCTTTTTTCTGTACACGTTAAACACCTCCACCTTCAATACACGAGAAACACCTGGCCCCCTTTGGTGGATAGCAGCTCTGGTTCAAATTAATATTTTTTTCTTTATGAATATTAAATGGATGTATACTTACTTACGATGGCGCTACAGCCTAAATCGGGCTTTGGCCTCCTGTAATCAATCCAGTCCGAGGCGGTGCTCCAGGTTTCGAAACGGGTGTGGTTTTTCCGAGGATGAGTTGTTAACACTTTGCCAAACCTCCAACTTGGAAGGCCAGATTATAGTGGTAGAATTTTTCTATTTCATTAGCGCTCGCGCCTATCAGTTCAGCAAGCCAAGTCATGGGCAAGACCAGTACCCGGTAGCTACCACGTTGAGGTATGATGAGCACAATTGATGTGTATATGATAGTTACAACACTGAGTGTCGCCTTATGACGCCGATCACCTATCTATACACACCTAACCACCAATGGATGTATGCGCTTGCAAAATTTTAATTTTGTGTCGTTTATTTGGGCCCTAAAAAAATTTGTAAAAATTTTCGATATTTTGGCCCCACTTTCACATCCTATTTCTCCCAGTTCTACAATTGAATTTTGAGATATAATGGTTTGAAATTTTGAAAAATGTACCATTTTTGAAATGCTCCCCATTTCCCCCCACTACAATGGTGACCAAAATTTATATTTTCAAGCATGCTGCTGGTATATCTTTATATATGTTTCAAGTTTCAACTATACATATAGCTTAAGAGATAGTTAAGATATTAGTTTTTAAATGATTTCTTTGCATCCCCTGACCCTCCCCATTACAATTATCGACTTCTATTTTAGTAGATTATAGTAAAAATGTATGCCACCTAATTGGTGTTAAAATAAGAATTTTTTGGATCAAGTAACTCGGAGGATATAATTATTTGAAAAAAAAACAATCGGCCGCCAATTTGTTTTTAGCCCCCTCCCTTCGGACCTCAATGGATAAAAAGATTAAATTATTTTCAAAATTTGTCCCACAACCCTCTCTATACCTACGCTGATTTTCATCAAGTGTAGTTTTTGACTCTTTCCCTCCCCCTGCCTCCTCCTTTTATCTGTCACTCCCCAAAATTTATATAATGGAGCTCACTTACCCAATCAACAATCCACCCAAAAATGAATATTCTACCGTTAACGGTCTCGGAGGTATGAGTTCATATGTACGGCGGACGGTATACGGACAGACGGCTTGTTTTTGCATTTTTAGGCTAATTTAGTCATGAAAAAACGAAATTTCAGGGTAGCAAATTTTTTTTCGTTATTTTTAGAATAATAAAGTAAAATTAAATGAATTGTCCTTTTTGGAATAATCACCTTGAGCAATAAAAAAATCAAAAATTCGAATATTTTCTCATAATAATCCCATGGTGCATCGCATTGCGATATTATTTACTCTAATTTTCAGTTCAAAAATCTCAGGTCCATTCTACTCAATGCATTATTTCAAATTTAGAACAATTTTTGACAGAGGTTCGATTCCGAAACCGACACGTGTGAACCTTTTAAGTGTCCCATTTCAAAGGACTTATGTCTTCTTAGAGCACTTGCTGCTGAGATTTAGCGCTACCTTTCATGCATATTGTCCCATTTTTCGTAACACTACATCTCCTATCCTTAAAATGACGATGATTTTCTTTCCGCCATATGTCACCCTGATGATAAAGTCGCACTTTCATTTACAGCCAGGCATGTGTCTGCAATTACGCAAGAAATTAAGTCGATTGAGACAAAGTGGCACGCACTTGCTGATGAGTGATTTAGTCATAAAGATGTTTCGCTAATAAGGCGCGAGTAGAAAAGTATTTGAATTTTACTTGAGTTGTAGTAGATTTTAATTGGACTATTTTGTTTGCATATTTCATTTGTTTTCAGAGCGATAGATCTTTGACAATCTGTATTTTCGATTTATGAAACTTTTTTGACGACTAGTTTTCAAATATCTACTATCAAATTAGATTTCGTTTAGTTTTGATTAATACGATAAGTTTAACAGATTCCTTCAGATTTTAAAAATTATCGATGAAACTCAGTAATCGATTGGCCGAAAACAGCTTTAGATTTCAATATATTCTTATGTTCGTTCTTGGTTATTAGTTGATTTATTGAAATTGGTCGAAATCATACTTTTGTATGAGGGGGTAGAAGGTCAAGAGGAATCTGAAAACTTTTGATGCAACTTTGTTTTAAATATCTTTATATATAATATATAATAAATATAATAATATATATAATTATTTGTATAAAATTTCAAGTTGAAACCTTTTAATGGTTTGGTGATACTAAATTTCTTAAAAACACTTTTGTGCGGGAGGGGATAGAAGTTTTGAAGGTACTCGACCAGTTAATATCCTAAATGTTTAGCCAATTTTTTTAAATGAATTGTTTGTTGGTTTGGCTAATGTTTTCACAGTGCATTTTGAATTAAAAGAAATGTTTACGGATTCTACACTGTCATGCTTTAATATTCGTGATGTTTCGGTCTCTGCTGAGACCTTCATCAAACTGGATATTATGTTGTTCATCAAACTCAAACCGCGTTCGCATTCAGCTGTGGTACATGGTAACGTTGATATCATCCTCAAGTAAGGCTTTAATATTCCTGGAATAATTTCGCTATTATGTATAATATATTTCCAGGATTTGATTCGAACAGAGTCTTGAAGCTATGCTATCGACCATACTGTTCAAAAATTGTTTGTTATTCATTGGTACGATTCTTGGGTTACGTACCAAAGGGATATTCTTAAATACCAAATTTACGCTGACAAACGCGGTTTTTTCACCAGAGACGGTTTTAAAAACATTCAAAATTCGGATTGTTCTCCTAATAAAATGTTCTGCTCTTGGTAGTAATATCGATGGAGACTGAAGTTCCAAGGATAGAATTAATAATTCTTGTAAGAGTCATACATTAGTCCCAAATCTAATATGAATTCTTGGCTTTAAAATTTTTTTTTATGCAATGATTCAGAAAATTCCCATGCAGCCTTCACTGTTATGAAACTACTTGCAACCCATCGTGTCCCGAGAATTGGTCCGAATGTAGGGAGGTTTAACCGTAATTCGTTGTAGAACTGTACAGCTTATCTAAAAAAGGATTTAAAATTATTTATGCCACGAATGTCTTTTATTGGGTCGCTCACAGATAAGTCAAGTCTATGATTAAAACAGTTCTATTCGAAAAGCTGTGAAGAACTTTGCTTTATCCGAGTAACAAACGACACATGAGTGCTTGCCTATCATTACCTTTGCTCCATCAAATCCAATTGCTATCCAGTTTGTTTTTGTAAAAAATCAATATTTACGGCAATTTGCGATTCTAGCTCATACCAATCGAGAAAAATATTTTCTAAACTTTGTCCTCAGATATTATTATAAATTGTCAGGGTTAATTTGTTACTTAACGTTGTTGATTCGCCAATCAGTGCACTAAATTTTTAATCCAAAGAAATAATTTGAGAAATCAGCCTTTTTCTCATTTCATAGGCTATATCATTAATTATACATATTTATAGCTGAGTATGTTCTCAATACTAAGAATTGAAGCAAGTTTTAAGCCATTTATATCTTACGGATTAGTAAGATCTTTATATGTAATCAGAAAAAGGTCTTCGTTGAGAACGATGGAGTCGAATTTTTTGATGCAAATATACGATACAGAAAAACACAGGGTACATGATGCATATAACACCATATACAACCACCGCATACAGTCATGTTACCAGCGGGTATACGCTTTTTCTAGGAAATGAGCAGAGGATATACGACATATACCCCGTATACCCTAAGACGAAAGCCCTGGTCTTAACAAGAAATTGATTTATTGATTGAATCTACTCTAGGCAGTGGCATGTTGGTTTTCAATGCGAATGTTGTAGAGTTCAAATCCCGTTGTATTATTCCAGCCCACTATCTGTGTGGAATGATTAAGGATTAACAACCCTTTCACAGCAACAAATAAATGTTAACGAACCTGCAAGTCAGAGGTCCAAAGCCAGTGCTATTGCAGAAGAAGGTATTTATACTTTGTACTAATTTTTAAGTCGATAACTTCCATAGGGTCGTAGAAAATGTGTCCCTTAATTGCCAAGAATTTGTATGGGAGGTGGTAGGGACTCTATGGAAGTTGACCCATTAATGAGCTTGAACTTGATTTTTATACTCTTGATGAAATCTGAGAGTATTACAAGCTTGCTCTAAAGTTTGTAACGCTAAGAAATAAGGCTCGCAGAAAAAAATGAATGATACAGAAGTTAATATTATCACTCAAAAATCTCAAAACCGGATGTCCCTCCGTCCGTCCGTCTGTTCGCTCTCTAGATTGAGAACACGTGGAGCTGGAATGTTCAAATTTTGTACACGTTGTTTTTGACAAAAAAGTAAGGTCAAGTTCGTGAGCGGGCCAAATCGCTCCACCCTTCTACCCCCTCCCACACAAAATGACGCATTTTCGAGATTTGACAGCAAACCGATTTTCTCGAAAAGTACAAAAGCTACTGATCTGAAATTTGAAATATATTATTTTTACACTAATTTCAATCTACGGTATACAAATTATTTGAATCCCCCTACTCCTTCTACTACCTCTCATAAAAACTGTACTTTTTTATTAAATACTATAAACCAATTTACGTATAAAATTTATTGAGCTGACATTTTGAACAAAATATTTATTTGGAATTATTAGTAAGACCGAAAAAAATCAGGTGATTAGCTTCATTCCTCCATTACAATATGACACGATTTCACAACTTTTCAAAACGCCGATTTTCCTGAAAAGTTTGAATGCTACTAAGCTGCGATTGAAAACATAACAAATGCATGATGTTTATAGATAATCTGAAAAATTTACTAAGAACTCTCCACTTCTTCTACCACCTCCCATACAAACTACACAATTTCACCAAATCTAATACACTAATTTTTTCAGTACCTATTAAATTTTCGAAGGTTAAATTTTTAATAAAACATAATAGGGCTAAGATTGCGCGTGAATCTCAATCTTACGATACTCTAGATGAAATAAAAATTTTTGTGGTCCTAAAGAATTTTGTATGAGAAGTGGTAGAAGGGGTGATAGCAGTGGACTAAGTTTATTCCCATCATGCTAGAGTAGCTATAAAAATGTTTTGTACAAAATGTAAGCTCGAAAAATTGAATAGGAACTGGGAAAATTAGTGTGTTAGATTTAGTGAAATTGTGCAGTTTGTATGGGAGGTGGTAGAAGGAGTAACGGAATTAAGTAATTTTTTCAGGAAGAACTATGAATATTGTTACATTCAGACCTGGCAGCACCGCAACTCAATCTCTCTCGAATAGACAAGAATTATGTAGAACAGTATACTCAACTATGTAGAAAGCCACAATTAAAGATCTAGAGCTTTCCAGTATAGCTCACACATACACGCCGAAGGAAGTTTCGAGAATAGTCATAATTATGGGGAGAGATGTATAAAAGCAAGAAAGCTTTCAGCGAGAGGGCCAGTCAGTCAGACGCGAACGGTAGTGAAAGCGATAGCACGCGGCGGTATTGCCATATAGTGCGAATTATGCGGGAAATTGAATTAAAATGCGAATTAAGCTGGAAATTGAATTAAAGTGCGAATAAATAAATTATCACTTATTTTTAAACGAATTGTGTTTTACTTGAAATCCCGGCGGACCCCTAGCAGGATATAATATCATAAAATTGACATCACTTAAATTTTAGACTAGTAACATTCATACTTTTCAAGGAAATCGATTTTTTGTAAACTTGGGAAATTTGTCAAATTGTGTAGGAGGGGTAGAAGTAGTAAAGCTAATGAGTTAATTACTTTATTATTCTAATAATAAAGTATTGTGATCGACACAGAAAAAAAAATTTGCTACCTTGAAATTTTGTTTTTTTTTGCGTTCCATGACTAAATTAGCCTAAAAAGGGGGGTAGGTGGAAGGGGAGGGGGGTAGGTGGAAGGGGGTGGCGGGGGGAGGGAAAGAGTAAAAAACTACACTTGCTAACATCTCCACCACGAATGCAGATAGGAAGTTGAAAATCAGTAGAGATATAGAAAGGGTTGTGGGACAAACTTAAAAAATAGTTCAATTTTCTTATCCATTAGCGTCCGAAAAGGGGGGCTAAAAAGAAATTGTCGGCCGAATTGTTTTTTCAAATGATTATATCTTCGAAATTACTTATCGTTAAAATTCGTATTTTGGGACCATCAAGGTGGCATATAGTTCCGCCGGAATCAGCTTAGAGAGTGGCTAATTATTGTAAGGGGGAGGGTCAGGAAGAGTGCAAGGAAAAACACTTAAAAATGAATATCTCAACTAGCTCTTAAGCTATCTAATTGAAACTTGAAACATATATTAAGCTATACTAGAAAAATACGAAAAAAACATAACATGTTGATATAGAAGTAGTGGGGGAAATGGGGAGCATTTCAAAAATGGCGCACTTTTCAAAATTACAAATCCTTATATCTCAAAGCAGAGTACAGATATCAAATCGAAAATTTATCAAATTGTAGAGCTACATCGTCTTTAATTTTGGTAAAAATTAAAGTTGCGAGGTGTAAGGGGAGGGAGGTAATAAGCAAAAATGTTGAAAATTTTGAGTGATTTTTTAGGACTCTGGTGAAAGATGCAAAGTTTAAATTTTGCATGTGGATACATCTATTTGACCTAAATAAAAAAATAATAATAACTTGTTCCATAATTGCTATAAGCCGACCCCCCGGTCTAACATGCACAAGATGTTTCATGTGCATTGAAAAAAACACATAGACTGAAAATTTTTGAATGAAATTTTAAGGTAGAAACTTGAAAGTTTGCGAAATGCATTTAAAAAAAATGCTTAAATAAACAAAATATTAACTGGTCGAAAACCTTTAAAACTTTTACCCCCTCCCATACAAAATTATTTTTTCGACCATTTCTAAGAAATCAATTATCACCTAACTATTAAAAGCTATCAATATGAAATTTTGCACAAACTTTTAAAAATAGTTGAAATAAAATTGCGTCAAAAGTTTTGAGATCGCGCCTGCGCTTCTACCCTCTCCCATACAAAAGTATGATAACGACCAATTTCATTAAATCAACTAATAACCAACAAATTAAAGGCTACGAACTTGGAATTTTGTACAAGCACCTTACAAGAGAATGAAATAAAGCATCACAAATTTTATGATTCCCTTACCCGCTCTACCCCATACAAATGTTCGGTTTAGTGCATGTAAAATACACTGAATCTTATGAAAATTCTATGCAACTTCGTATATGGGTCATTCTTTTACAAACCGTACACCTAATTGGACGACATATTTTCTATTGCTTCCAAAATTTTTCTATAGGTAGTATACATCGAATAAGCCGACACGTATGCGGGGATTTTTTTTTAAATTGTTTATTTTAAAAAATATGGATGTTTAAACATTTTGAGAATCGTTGGTTTTGCTCTTCTTAAAAAGCTATTATCTTCGGCTCTATTTGTCCCACAGATTTCGTTCTTATCTCATTTTAAAGGTAATTTTGTAACCTTTTTACTACATTGTTCCAAAAAAATTGTATTGTTAAATAATTGTAGTTATTAGCAATTAAAGCAATTAAAGTCGATTTTCATACTTGCGCCCAGCCGATAAAAAATCGAAAAAAATACCATCGTATTCCTTGATTGATTCTCTAAAAAATACATTTAAAAAAAAATGGAGAAATAACGGGATCAACAGAAAAAAAATAATTTGCACCACCGGGCGCGTATGAATAATAAAAGAAAAAATTTAGGGCAAAATTAATGCATTGTTATTTGTGATTTTTCTGAGAACTACGCTTTTGTGATCCGAAATGCTATTCAAGGCGTACATTGGAACAATGATCAGGCAACAGTGCATCCGTTTGCGATTTACAACAAAAGCAATAAACACGTACTATAAATGAAAAGCTTAGTAATGATTTCCGAATGTTTCCATCATGACACCGTAGCCGTTCACGTATTCCAATGGCATTCGCTCAATTTTATCAAAACTAACTTACATAATATCAATAAAATCATCCATTTTTCTGTCAGAGCGAGTGCACAATTAGTCCAGTCGGATTAGATCAAAAAAGGTCTGTTTGGCGAAATGCTGCGATTTCGATGTTGTTTTTAACCTCATTGGTTTTTTGCGTACATTACGATAAGGGTATCGCGGCCACTGGGGGAGTGGGGGAAAGACTCGAAAAATAGCAAAATTCGCAAACTTTCGTCTGTTTTAGAGGTTTTTTGAGCTTTATTACGTTATACTAAACAGTTTCGAAAAACTAAAAATGAGGTTCGATTGTAGACACTTAGACCTTTCATTTGAGTGGTACATTCTTAAATTCGGTTTATTTAAACCTGAGATATAGACTGTTATTCAAGACGTTTTTCACAATTTTCAAAGAATCTGTGTTTTTGGAAGGAAATGAGTATCTCATAGACTGTAAAAAAGATATTCTACCAAAACTTGCGGCATTGTCTCTTAATAAATACACTTTAAATAACTGAATCAAAATTCAGCCCAAATTTAGCCGGTTTCATAGAAATTTCACCTCATGAGTTTATTAGAAAATGACTTTTCGAGTAAATTTTTTTTTTTGAGATAAGAACGAAATCTGTGGGACAAATAGAACCGAAGATAATAGCTTTTTAAGAAGAGCAAAACCAACGATTCTCAAAATGTTTAAACATCCATATTTTTTGAAATAAACAATTTAAAAAAAAATCCCCGCATACGTGTCGGTTTATTTCATATATATAACACATAAAAAAAAAAAATAAAGCGATTCTAGAAACAGACGTGAATTTTTTCGGCAAATCCGTACGGTTTGTAAAAGAATGACCCATATGAAACAAATTCTATACAAAGAATATTGGACGTGATTCAAGCAATCAATTAAAAAGCTATTAACATCCACCCACCCTTCCTATTACCCCTCCTCCTCCCCTCATAAAAACCCAAACTTGCAGAAACGAATGAAATATTGTTAAATTGATAACAGCTCATCCCAAGAACTCCCTTTCACTTAGACTTCCCTAACCACTCTAACCCGCATGTTGACTTTCCACTCATCCGTAACTTGTCCCAAGAATAATAAAGTTTCGCTCGACTTGTTGGCAGTTTATTTTTTCCGATCTTAATTGTAATACTAATTAAATATTTATTACAAAATTTGAGCTCGATGTATGTTATATATATTGAGAAAATCGGTTTAGAGTGTTTCATGAAAAAGTGAAGTTTGTATGGGAGGTGGTGAAAGGAGTATTCAAATAATCGTTATACCGTATATCAGATTTATGATGCAAATAATATATTCCAAATTTCAAATTAGTAGCTTTGATAGTTTCCAAGAAAACTTGATTATTGTAAATGATTGAAAATGAGTCATTTTGTATGGGAGGGGGTAGAAGAGGTGGAGCGATTTGGCCCGATCACGAACTTGACCTTACTTATTTTTTAAAAATGACGTGTTCAAAATTTGAATTATGTAGCTCAACGTGTTCTCAAGCTATAGAGCGAACGGACGGACGGACAGACGGACATCCGGTTTTGACATTTTTAAGTGAGAATATTAACTTCTGTATCATTAATTTTTTTTCTCCGAGTCTTATTTCTTAGCGTTACAAAACTTATAATACTCTCAGATTTCATCTAGAGCATAAACATTCTGATAGCAACTCTAGCATGATGTGAAAAACCCCTTCTACCACTCCCCATACAAAATTTCTTAAGATCAAAAAATGTCTCTTCATCTAGATTGGACCTAACGCCCACTCGTAGTCCTATTATGTTTTTAATTAAATTATTTCATAGAAGTCCTTCTGTTTTGAGATGTAGATATCATGTAATTAGTCTTGGAGTACAGGAGTTATTGGGTTATTGAACGGGTAAGCAAGCTTAACTATACTCTTTGATGATACGATTCATTTCGCCCATATAGCAATAAACCAAAACTTGAATTATAGATAAGATACTGTTCTGTGATCAATCAATTCCACCTGGTCCGAATTAAAATCGAGATCTGATTCCGTTATCGTTTCAGTAGTAGGTAACGTACCTGCATTCCATTTAGGAGTATATCTCGTAAATTTCATTTGTAAAACGGCATTCCGTGGCCACTAAAAAATCTGTCGTAATTTTTGTTTTCTTCGTGATGTCGTTTGATAACCAAAATTAAATCTTTTATTTTGAATTTGATTGTTTTTTTTTTTCGTCAGTTTATTTTCCCTTTCACATCTTCCAAGCAGCACACTGACTTCTCGGTTAATCTTATGAGTTTAAGATCTTATCATTATCTTTCGAGCAGAGAGAGAGATGATCGCGCGGCCATCCACGATCGCTAGCCAGTGCCTCATCATAAATTACACCTGGTCATCGAGATTGAGAATTCCCTTCAATTTTCCTTTTTATAATGGTGAAGATGTTGTCTCATCGTTTCTTCTTCTTTTTTTTTTCTTCTTCTGTTATTTATTCTTGTTAGTTGTTTTATAATCGTATAATATAAAAAAAAATGTTAATGTGAAGTTGTAGTTGCTGTTGTTGCAGCTCGGAGATATAATGTCCGTGTTGCATTCTCTCCTATATTTTATATGACATTATCGTCACTATCATGTATGTGTGGCCTTTTTGTTTTACATCTTTAGTGTCGTGTTGTTTTTGTGTCATTTGTCTATGCTCGTTACAAGATAACGTGACCGTACAATTGCCACTAACTTTACCTTGGCGTGGACCAAGTGGAAGAGATGAGTGAGACCCCCTTCTTCATCCCGCTGATGATCTTCTTCATAAATGGTGGAAATCCGTTCAGCTTTAGATGAGCTGAGACTCTTTTATAGACACCTTAACTTACTTACTATCCTACATCGGGGCGATTATTCTTTGCGTTCTGATTGTTTTTAAGTTTATGTTCGGCGATCCCACGTTATGATTTTTCTTGGTGGAATTTCAAAATGTTTTACAAGGTGAATATGGTGGTATGACGACGGCAACGGTTGGTGGGATCTGTGGTTCCATAAAATTTAATAAACTGCTGGTTAAGGTCTTTAATTGTCTCTCAATTTTATGGTGTCGTTTAGTTAATTTTTATCACTTAAAAAATTAATTTCTTGGTGTGTGATAAAGTGGTAATTAATTTGGATATTAATAGATTAGGAAATTTTCATCAGGGAATTTAGATTAAGAGTGATTTTGTCTATGTTTAGGAGTGAAAGTTTTTTTTTATAAAGTATGAAATAAAGAAAAATATAAATTTTATATATTTATTGTTGATCCGTACACATAAATAATTTGCTTCTATTCATAGTTTTAGTTATTAATCATTATCTTGATTTCTATTTAATCAAGCTCAATCTATTTGTTCCTTTGTCGAAATTTCAAAAACTGTTTTGACAATTTTCATAATTCATTTAAATTATTAACACTATCGAAGCGTTTTTCTATAAACCAAATGGAATTGATTTACCATTTAAATGACATAGGTCCCATTGTCAAGACGAATTTGACAAATCGATAAAATCACTTAAAACTATGATTTAGACATTAATAAAAATTTTAAGATACCACCCGCAGTTTTGAAAGCATCCACTCTCATCAATGTGTTATTCATAATAAGAAAGATTTTTTATTTTTATAAATTTGACTCGTGTATTATTGTGTTGTTTGTTTTTTTCACTTCCAGGTTAAGCGGCCCAAAACCGAGACGACAGACACAAGTGAACGTAACAGGTGAGTTTTAATAAGCCTTCCTTAAATAATCCTCACTAAAACCTCTTTCGAATCTTGTGTTTTGGCAGTTACTTTAATCTAATTCGACTTCCCTTAAAACATCATTACAATAAGTTTCATCACAATGATGGTAATTCCTTTCGAGAGATTCTACAATATTTTTCTGTCTTTTTCGTTTTTATTATGTCGTTCGCTTTCGAGATGTCGAGGTTCTATATCGACAGCTGATTATCTTATCGTTATTATGCTCGATACCACCTACCACTCCTCAAGACGATAGGTGGTCTTTGTGTTGATCAAAAGAAGGTGCTGTTATGCATTTTGTCATAAATTGATTTTTGATTTTTGAAAGGATTATTGAAAAGCATGTTTTTTTTTTTTGTTTTTTTTATTTTATCGTCGAGAAATAATAGAAAATATGATTCATTAAATTTTTATTAGCAGGTTGGTAGGTCATGTTATGCATTAGTTTTGATTTGATTTTGAATTTTTTAATGCGCGACACCATTGGCTTAGATGTGCATAATGTATTTAGAAAAAAAAGCACACTAGTAGTTCTTATGAAAGACTGGAACCATTAGTTCCTTTTTCCGTAAAGAAATTGTTTTCAAAAGATTATTGTATGAAAATATTTCTTCATCGTACGAATAGGACCCTCAGCGATCGTTCATGCATTTTGTTATATTTCTCCTATTAACGGCTGTTTTTTTAAGGGCGGAGAACTTTAAATTTTAAATAAAACACAGAAAAATGTTTTTATATCCCTGAAATTAATTGTATCGCGCGTTGTCTAGCATCTGACGCTGTTCTGTTGAAACCACATATCTGCAACATTCTATTCTACAATGGCGCTACAGCCCAAATCGGACCTTGGCCTCCTGATATTCAGGCTCCTTAACATTTTTCATTACTTATTGTGGAAGGGTTTTTAGCTCTCCGCACAACCCTCTTTCTACGAATTTTTCATTTTCTTAGATTGAGGTGACCAAGGTATACCCAAGCAGGCAATGTGCCGGAATTATATGTTGCACCGGCCGGGATTGGAACTCACGACCTTCGCATTACAAGACCAACACATTACCTACTAGGTTATACCTTAGTTCTGCAACATTAATGCCTTCTAATTGTGGCATGAAAAAGTTAGTAATCATGTCTCTGTACCGCTCATCGTTGACTGTAACGTTCTGACCATCATCATTTCTGAAGACATACGGACCAATGATACCACTGGCCATAAAACGCATCAAACAGTGAGTTTTTCTCGTTGTAATGGGGTTTCGACAATTGCATTTAGATTATCATCACTCTAAATTCTGCTTATTAACATAGCCATTTAGCCAAAAGTGTGCTTCATGACTGTACAAAATTTTCAAATAAAATTATGGAAATCATGCTGTATTTCGGCAATAACACGTCGAATGTTGGCTTTCAAGTGTTGAATAGTTTCTGGTTTATCGACGTAGACATGGAACTTTACATATCCCCAGAGAAAAAATCTAGTGGCGTCAAATCGCACGAACGGGGTGGCCAGTTAAAAGGTCCATTTCGTGAAATTAATCGATCATCAAATGTTTCTTTCTATAAATTAATTGTATCCCGCGCTGTGTGGCATGTGGCGCCAACCTGTTGAAACCACGACATTAATGCCTTCTAATTGAGGCACGGAAAAGTTAGTAATCATGTCTCTGTACCCCTCATCGTTGACTGTAACGTTCTGGCCATCATCATTTTTGAAGACCATAAAGCGCCCCAAAAGGTGACTTTTTCTAGATGTAATGGTGTTTCGGCAATAGCTTCTGGATTATCACAGCTCCAAATGGGGTAATTCTGCTTATTCACATATCCATTTAGCTAAAAGTGTGCTTCATCACTGAGCAGAATTTTCAAATGAAATTGCGGATTAATAGCAATACTTCCTTCGACCAATTCACCAAATGTACGGCGCGAACGATGATCGTGTGGCTTCAATGATATGCTGGTCTATATTGTTAGCGATAGCTCAAGTGAAATAGAAAGAAAATTGAATGACGTACTGCATATGATTGAGACGTGGCTTTGTAGAAATAAATTAAACATTAATTCAAGTAAAACTAAATGTATAATAGTCAGACATGAAAGGGCAAATGTTAATTTAAATATTGAAGTTATATCAAGAGATGGGTATATCATAGAACGAGTTAGTGATATAAAATATTTTAAAGGCTACCGACACACGATGCGAGTTAATATATATTAACTTCCTATTTTGATATAAGTAGGCCGAATTATGTATAGGATAATGACACTAGTAATATCGAAAAGCGAGATAATATATATTAACTCGCATCGTGTGTCGGTAGCCTAAGAGAAAAGAAATTCTATTGCATTATAGCAAGAATAAATCCCTAAATTATAGATGATACTCTTCGAGTTAGCAAACATAGGGAACATATTATTATACATAAAGG
This sequence comes from Chorisops tibialis, assembly GCA_963669355.1. Classification (NCBI taxonomy): domain Eukaryota; kingdom Metazoa; phylum Arthropoda; class Insecta; order Diptera; family Stratiomyidae; genus Chorisops; species Chorisops tibialis. The sequence continues at coordinate 272,746,291 of OY770262.1, forward strand.
TAGGAAAGAAAATTAGTTTTCTTAATAGAATTGGTTCCAGTGTGTTAGCATATACTAGAGTAACAATATATAAATCAAACGTAGCGCCACACTTTGAATATTGTTGCACAGTACTAATTAAGTTAAATAAAACTGATGTAGAAGCACTGCAAAAAGCCCAGAATAGGGGAATGCGTAATATATTGCAATGTAGCCGATATACAGCAATTAGGGATATGTTGGAAGCACTGAACTTTATGAGCATTCAGGAAAGGATAAATTATAATAAAGGGTTTTCCAATAAGGACTTGACAACTTTTTTTCAAAATAAAATGCAAACCATTTGAGATATTTCAAAAACTTTATTATCGGGTTGAAGTACAATCAAAACATTTATGAATGGAACTCGACTTCGTTCATATGGCCACCGCGGACACGTTTGCAGCGGTCGATTCGTTGGACCCAATTTTCGGTGACTCGGCCACACATTTCGGCCGAAACGGCTGCTATTTCGTGTTCAATGTTGGCTCTGAGCTCTTCCAACGTCGTCGGCTTGTTGGCATAGATTAACGACTTGACGTGGCCCCAAAGAAAAAAGTCCAGAGGCGTTAAATCTCACGAACGAGGCGGCCAATCGACTGGTTCATTTCTTGAGATAACACGCTCATCAAACTTACTCTTCAATAAATCGATTGTAACGTGTGCTGTGTGGCTTGTGGCACCGTCCTGTTGAAACCACATGTTGTCCAAGTCCATATCTTCCAATTCGGGCCAAAAATAATCGGTAATCATGGCGCGATAACGATTACCATTCACAGTAACGTGACGATCATTATCGTCGACGAAAAAATATGGCCCTATGACGCCGCCGGCATGCAAACCGCACCAAACAGTTATTTTTTGTGGATGAAGTGGTCTTTCATGAAGCACATGTGGATTTTCACCAGACCAATAACGCATATTTTGCTTATTGACGAACCCACTGAGCCAAAAATGAGCTTCGTCACTGAAGATGATTTTGCGATGAAATTGATCATCTTGGCGCATCTTTTCCAGAGCCCAATCGGAGAACGTACGTCGCTTCAAATGGTCCATCGGCTTCAATTCTTGAGTCAGCTTGATCTTGTATGGGTGTAAACCAAGATCCTTACGCAAAATTCGCCATAACGTGGTCTGGGCGATGCCCAACTCTTGAGAACGCCGTGGAATTGACTGATTTGGATCATTTGCTACGGACGTTTCAACGGCAGCGATATTTTCGACACTTCGACCAACCCGTTGTCTCACTGGCACGGCAACATCACACAACGAATATGTAGACTCAAATTTTTGCACTAAACTTGTTACTGCCTGTCTACTAGGGCGAGAATTACGACCGAAAATCGGAGTTAACGCTCTTAAAGTAGCGGTCACCGACTCCGAATTTCTGTAGTAAATATTTATAATTTGCAGACGTTGTTCCTTCGTGTACTTTACCATGATAAAAATGTTAAGTTTACTGAATAAATTGACAGTGACAGTTCGATGATTAGTGAAAGGGTGCGTTCACAAATTGAATTCAAAGTTGTCAAGTCCCTATTGGAAAACCCGATATAAACATATTTATTTATAAAAAGATTAATGGGATCTATCCGGAATTATTATCAAGTAAAATTAAATATAGATGTGATTCTCATAACTACCAAACAAAACATTCCAAAGATTTAGTTATCGAATTTAGATCGAGTAATAAATCCCAAAAAGATATATGTTATGAGGGCTTTCAAATGTATAATGAGCTTCCTCTAGATGTTAGAAATGCTGAAAATATAAATAGTTTTAAACAGAAATTGAGAACATATCTTAAAAATATAAGTTGTATTAAGAATTAAATTATTATTAGTTTGATTGTATAAGCTAAGGCTGCCGACACACGATAGAGATAAAATCGTATTATCTCACTTTTCGATATTACTAGTGTCATTATTCTATACATAATTCGGCCTACTTATATCAAAATATGAAGTTAATACGATTTTATCTTCATCGTGTGTCGGAAGCATAAGTGTTGTATAAATGTGAATGTTTGTTATGAAAATTTGAAAATAAATAAAGTAAAATTGATCATTATGATAAGTAGGAGATAAACGATGGAAACTAGAAAGTAAGAATAATTTTAAGCAAAGTTTTATAATTATTAATGGCTGAGAAAGCTAATAAAAGTCAAAAGTCTCTTTCCCCCAAAATTTCATCCTCTCCCTATACCGACATAATTATGCAATGCATTAGAGGGTGATCCCCTAAGTTAAAATCGGTGCCTTAAAAAAAGCAAAAACAACCAGGAACTGGCACAGAAAAGTGTTGGCAATTCAAAGCTTTCCGCCTTTCCGGAAACTATGCAGAAGAAACCTACCGCAGCGTGAAAGAAGAACTATTTTCGGTTAATTTCGCATTCTAAGGCTTGGTTTAATGAAAATTGTAGTACTGCGATACGGGCCAAAGAGGCAGTCTATGGTGTATAAGCAGCTGCCATCTGAAGTTATTTGGATTAATTAAAAAAAAGAAACCATTTACAGAAAATCTAGCTTACAACGAGAGAAATGTTTGCATGACCAGAAACTGAGGTAGAACACAACAGAATTATAATTGAGCATAAAGCCCATGTTTTATGTTTTTATTTGGCATATCACACTCTTAAATATTTTAGAAAACATTAATTGACAAATGATGCCTGCCAAATGTTTTTTTCATAGCATATTACGTTATTTAGGCTGACAAGGACGATTCAAAATTGCCATAAAAAACCGTATAACTACTCCTTCAATCATATGATATCCCGGAACTTTTAAAAATAGAATTTCCCAATGCCGCGAAAAATCCCATAAATCAAGGTGCAATTTGAGTAATTTTGTAACTATTTCTCGGAATTTTTTATTTTTCAATAAAAAAGTCAACCCTAAATGCCTAATATAACAACTGTAAGGAATGCTTCTTAACATCCTAAGGGATTAACCTCTCACAATGTGTCAAGGCGGCATTAATCAATAAGTGATCAGAGCGGGATGACTTTAATGAGAAAACATGTGTTCGGGAATAGAGCTAGCTTGGTCTTTTTTTTCTGTCGTTATTTCTAATGAGTCTAAAAAAGTCATAACGACTTTTCGGAATAATAGATAAAAAAAAAATTTTGGCATGTGTTTTATTTTACATACGAAATATGGTATGGTGATAGTTGCCATTTGAATATCTACGAATGCAAAAGCAGATGTTTTATACAGTGTATTATACTTTTGATACACTATTGGTATGCGATACCTGGTATCATCAATACGCCAAGTGCTATTCAACACCATGTATATACGTGGTGTTATCTATAATATCGAAACACCATTTTTAAAGCTTTTGACACTGTTAATACTAAAATTCTTCGCTGAAAATTTCCTGTAACTATAAAGCCCAATCATGCGATACTCTAGATGAAAGAAAAAATTTTTGAATTTAAGAAATTTTGTATGAGGAGTGGTAGAAGGGGGGAGGTGACATTGAACCAATTTTTTCACATCATGCTAGAGTTGGTATTAAAATATTTTATACACCATGTAAGGTTCAAACATTTAATAGGTACTGAGGCAATTAGTGTTTTGTATTTAGTGAAGTTGTGCAGTTTGTATGAGAGCTGGTAGAAGGAGTGGGGAGCTCTTAATGATTTTTTTCAGGAGTAACTACAAGCATTATGCATTTGACATGATTTCAATTGCATGTCAGTAGCATTCAAACATTTCAGGAAAATCGACTTTTTGTAAAGTTGTGAAAATGCGTCATATTGTATGGTAGGGGGTAGAAACAGTGAAACTAATCGTCTAAGTTTTTCGGTTTCACTAATTCTAAATAAATATTTCCTGCACGATTTCAGCTCGATCAATTTTATACGAATATAGTAAATTTTTTAAAGTATATCATGAAAAAGTGCAGTTTGTATCGGAGGTGGTGGAAGGAAGGGGAGGACTCAAATAATTTTTATACAGGGTGTTTGGTACTCCGTACATAACCTTGTAAGGGGTTATTCCTGGATATATTTTGAGCAAAAAATTGTTCTACGGAGATGGTCCATTTTCAATATCCGCGGAGATACAGGGTGACCAAGAAAAGTGTTTCGGACCTGTACCCTCACTCACTCAAAACGATATATCTTGAAAACTAATAATCGCATTTCAAAGTGTTATAGCTTGTTTTTTAGGGAATCAAATTACCTTTCATTTGGTGTAATAGTCCGTATAGTACCTGTACCCAATCCTGAGGTATTTGCTTCAGACCACAAATTTTTGATACTTTAACCCTCAAAATTCTGTGATCAATGTAGTTTTTCTAAAAAAAACGCATTATAAAAATGTCATTTTAATGTTGTTGTTTTATGTGCCATATTATTGCCTACAAAAGATGCGTACATACTTATGACTTAGGTTTTCCCGTTTTCCAGGTAATAAGCGAAAATACATATGGCTTAAAAATAAAATATGCCATAAACCAACCCTCGTTCTAAAAAAATTACCTGAAATGTTGTTAAACTGAAATATTCTTTGTGTCCTTTAATTACTATTTAAATTATCGATGAATGTCCTTTAAGTAGTATTTAAATTATCGAGGAAATGAATTAAATTAAAATGAGTTTCAACACAACGACGCTGTCCGACGCTTGGCATTGCAGTTAAACGTCTCTACGTGGAAAGTTTGGAGTGTCCTCAAAGCAGAGCGGTTGCATTCCTACCACCACACACCAGTGCAGGAGCTGGTACCCATTGATTTGCCCAAAAGGATGGAGTTTTGCAATTGGCTCCTTGAACGACAACTAGGTGACGAGAATTTTATGAACAACATTCTTTGGACTGATGAGTCCCAATTCACCAGGGACGGTATCACAAACTTCCACAACTTACACACATGGGCTGAGAGCAATCCACATACAAGAAGAGAGGCATCATTTCAGCACAGATTCAGTGTCAATTTATGGGCAGGTGTGATTGGCAACGATTTTATTGGTCCTATTAGGCTTCCGCCTACCCTAAATAGTTCCAATTACTTGCAGTTTTTGACAAATGATCTACAAGAGTTATTGGATGATGTGCCACTGCAACGATTGGCTTCCATGTTTTACCAACACGATGGTGCTCCAGCTCATTACGGCCGACAAATCACAGATTGGTTAAATTCCAATTATAGCAATCGCTGGATCGGTAGAAATGGACCGATACACTGGCCTGCAAGATCTCCTGATTTAACTATTATGGATTTCTTTGTATGGGGACGGATGAAGGACCTTGTCTACGCAACGGATGTAGTAACGTTGCAGGATCTAAACACCAGAATCGATGCGGCAGCAACAGAAGTAAGGCAGCAGTTGAGGAGTATGAACACAAAGAGAACACTGGCAAAATGAGCTTTAGCGTGCATTCAAAATGAAGGTGGCCATTTTGAACATTTGTTGTAATTAAGGAAATTTGAAATAAACCATAAAAACCATTCTTAAGTTCTTTTAAGCGGAGAGTGTTGATCAACATATTCTTGTTTTTTTGATAAAAGTGCTATACTATTGGAATGATATTTTTTTCTAAACTATGAAATTTATGCAATGCAAGCGTATACATCATTTGTAGGCAATAATATGGCACATAAAAAAATAATATTAAAATGACATTTTTATAATGCGTTTTTTTGAGAAAAACTACATTGACCCCAGAATTTTGAGGGCCAAAGTGTCAAAAATTTGTGTTCTGAAGCAAATACCTCAGGATTGGTACAGTTGTAATGCGGGCTATTACACCAAATGAAAGGTAATTTGATTTTATAAAAAACAAGTTATAAGACTTTGAATTATGATTATTAGTTTTCAAGATATAGCGTTTTGAGTGAGTGAGGGTACAGGTCCGAAACACTTTTCTTGGTCACCCTGTATCTCCGCGGATATTGAAAATGGACCATCTCCGTAGAACAATTTTTTGCTCAAAATATATCCAGGAATAACCCCTTACAAGGTTATGTACGGAGTACCAAACACCCTGTATAGTAGATTGAAATCATCATAAAAGTAAGATATTTCTATTTCAGATCAACAGCATTTATACTTTTAGAACAAATCCCTTTATGGTCAAATTGCGAAATTGTGCCATTTTGTATGAGAGGGTGTAGAATGTGTAAAGCTAATCATTAATTTTTTTGGTTTTACTAATAATTCTAAATAAACATTTGGTGCACAATTTCAGCTCTATTAATTTTATACGCACTGAGTAAATTGGTTTAGAGTATTTCATGAAAAAATCGCAGTTTGTATGGGAGGGGGTGGAAGGAGGGGGCAGACACGAATAATTTTTAAATGATAGATTGAAATCATCATAAAAGTATTACACATAAAATTTCAGATCATTTTTTCAAATCCGTTTATTGTCATATTGCGAAATTGTGTAATTTCGTATGGGAGGGGGTAGATGGAGTGGAGCAATTTGGTCCGTTCACGAACTTGACTTTATTTTTTTACCAAATACGGCGTGTATAAAATTTGAGCTCTCTAGCTCAACACGTTCTCAAGCAAGAGAGGACAAGAACGGATGGACAAACAGACAGACAGATAGACAGATGGACGAACATCCGGTTTTGAGACTTTTGAGTGATTATATGAACTTCTGTATTACTCATTTTTTTTCTCTGAGCCTTATTTCTTGGCGTTATAAGCTTTGGGGCAAACTTATAATACTCTCAGATTTCATCTAGAGTTAAAAATCTAAATTCTAGTTGAATTTGATTTCAAGAAATTGATGTATTGAATAATCGTCAACTTTTTGTTTTTACTGTATTCAAATTTATATTTATGCATATCGAAATTTCCACTCCTACAGTTTAGTTGCAGTATGCGTAGTCAGTGCACTATGCCATTAGCCATTAGAGCATTTAAGAAATCCAGTACTTCTAGACATCTAAGTATACTCGGACCAAAACTATACAATAATATCTGACAACGAGTCGGGAGCAACTTTATTATTCTTTAGACAAGTTGGGGATGCGTGGGAAGTCAATCTGTATTTTAGGATCGATAGGGAAGAGTAAATAAAGGGGGTTCTAGGATAAAGCTGTTGTCAATTATTTAACACTTAACTGCAATTGCGATCACTAGCTTCAGTGCGTTGAATCAATACTTCTTTCCTTTGTGTATCCAAGTCTAGGTTTGTATGGGGACGGGGTGCGATAGAAGGGATGGGTATATGACAACAATTTTGTAATTGGTTCACGTTCGAAATTCGCTGCATAGAATGTTATTTTCATAGAAGTAAATTCTATGAAATTCGGGGAATTTTATACTCTTGAAAGCACACATTTATATGGTAGGGAGTAGAGGAGTTGCACAAAATTTGAAGTTCATAGCTTTCAATGGTTTGGTGATAATCGATTTCTTAAAAATGGTCGAAAAAATATGTTTGTAGGTCAGCTAATACCTTAAACTTTTAAGATTTTTTTTTAAATATTTCACAAATTTTCAAGTTTGTAGCTTAAAATTTCACTCAAAAATTTTGAGTTTGTGTGTGTGTTTCCTTTTTTTCATAAAACACTAAATTCCTCATGCAGGTTGGAACCCCTTTCGGTATATAACAGTTTTGGTTCAAACTATTAGTTTTCCTGTATGTAATATACATTGTGACCATAAATTACCGATAATTTGTAAATAAAATTACTCTGGGGAATAATATTTCAAATTTTTTTTTGGTAACGAGGTAGGACTGTCCTTAATTATTATCCCAAAAATTAGCGCGGTCTGTTAATCAGTTTGTTTAAAACATCTGGTTGAATGGGTACACCTCAGTAATCCGCGGCAATTTTTTTAACATTTTGGCCCACCACCAGTGGCGTGGCGTGACTTTACAGCTAGCGGAAGCAATTATTTTTTTTAATATATTGGTTTATTACGCTTAAGCAATATATTATAAATATTTCTAAGGCCTCTCTCGTCAGCTGCTTGAAACATTATTAATATTCATAGCACCCAAGAATCACGAACGTGATATAAAAAACGATTTACCTATACCCCTTCTTTTAAAGCGCCTTAATTAATAAATAAACGGGTAATCCATATTGTTTAATCCCTTCAATTATAGTGACGTCTTGCTTTGACTAACTCTTTAACCTTTTTTTTATTAGATATAAGCTTTAAAAATGTTGCATAATTAATTAATTCAAGCCTTAGTTTAAGCTTATAATTTTTATTTCCTTAATAAAAAGGTAAAGACGTCCAAAAAAAGATGTCGCCCGATCTGCCAAAGTTTAAACCGATGCGTTTCTACTCAAAGCACGACAAATACGGGTAATATTGCCAGATCTACCTCTTCACATTTTTCTTTCTGACCATTTTTCGGCTACTCTAGAAATTTCAATACTAGTAATACTTTGATCGAGAGTCAGAGCTTGCGACTGAAAGCACTGGCTGCAAGCAATGGCGTTAACGCATCTTTCCTTCCTATAGAAATCGAGCTTGCGAAAAGTTTAGTCGTATTGGCCGGCGGTCTCGTTCTCTTGTATATGCGACTAAAAGCAATGAGAGGAAAGGTGGAAGCATTTTAATCCAATGCATCTCCCCTCCCTATTGAAGTCGAACTTGCGCTCGACGCGCGAGATTATCTTGCTCGTATTGACCGGCAGTCTTGTATGCTTGTAAGCCGCATCTTTTTCCCTGTGGAAGGCTATCAACTTTCGTTGGTCAGAAAAAGCGAAAAAGCTGTCCTAAGCACGTAAATGCTGTTAACAGTGGTAGACGAAAATAGTGCGCGCTTTTTTTTAAAGAAATTTTTTAATAAATTTTCATATTCGTGCTGATTTCGGTTTAGCTTTTCTAAACTGAATGAAGGGCAAAACGTAAGGGAAGCATTGCTCCCCCCTCCCCTTTTTTCGAACAATGGACACAAAAATTAAATTATTTTTAGAGTTACGCTATATACGTATGTTGATTTTCAATTTCCTAGCTTGAATCTTGGTTGAGATATTCAAATTCGTAGTTTTCGGTGCTAGCGCTCCCCGCCTCCCTCTTAACCCGTACACCTTCCGAAATTGGAGTCTGCTTGAGATCGGCACCGATCTACAATCAATCCAAAAATGAGCTTTCTATCTTAAAGGATTTGGGAGTTAATGAGCGCTGAGTGTACATGTACGGCGTACAGACAGATGGATTTGTTTTTTTTTTCAAATTTAGGCTAATTTAGTCCTGAAACGCGATGAAAATTAAATTTCATGGTAACAAATTTTTTTTTTCCAAGTCGGTTACAATACTTCATTATTGGAATAATAAAGTAAAAATGCCTATAAATAATATCAGATGTCCTAAGCCCATGGAAAAAATTATAACCAATTCTACTGTGTTGAGAGCGACGAAAAGGTTTTAAACACCCAAAGCACATGATCCCCACTCATTGGGTTCTACCTGCGCGCCCATATCTAAGAGCCAATCGATTCAATCGGCGGCCGTCGCTATGGGTGTTTAAAACCTTTTCTTCACTCTCAACGCAATCGAATTTGTTATAATTTTTTCCATAGTTTTGGAATATCTTATATTATATATTGTCTTTGCTTATATATAGGCAATTCATCTATATTAGCAACTACAAGACCATGCTCAAGAAATTTATATGGGACCATCCAGCATTATTTGATGAAATCATAAATTAAATTTTCTTTTCTTTTCATTTTACTTTTAAATTAAAAGTTTTTAGTTCTTACGAGCATATGTAGTAGCATTGATTCCAATTATATATATATTTTTCTCCATTTAATTACCAAGTGGCTTAAACAATAACACATGAAATAATTTCAAACTTTTAGTTTTTTTCAATAATTGTTATACACTTAAATATTTTATTTATTAACTATGCATATCTCTGCGGCTCCGAGTGTCAAGCTTCACTTATGTGGGTAGCTAGCTTAATAATTTCTGAACATATTTTAATATTATATTGCAATAATAAAAAAAAAACATAACAGGGCTACGATTGCGCGTAAAGCGCAATCTTACGATACTCTAGATGAAATAGAATTTTTTGTGATCCCAAGAAATTTTGTATGGGAAGTGTTAGAAGGGGTGATAGGATTGAACTAATTTTTTACCCATCATGCTAAAGTAGCTATAAAAATGTTTTATACAAAATGCTAACTCCAAAAATTGAATAGGAGCTGAGAATATTAGTGTGTTAGATTTAGTGAAAATGTGCAGTTTGTATGGGAGGTGGTAGAAACAGTGGGGGGATTTTAGTGATTTTTTCAGAAATAACTAAGAATATCATAAAATTGACATCTCTTTAATTTTAGACCAGTAACATTCATACTTTTCAAGAAAATAGATTTTTTGTGAAGTTGTATAACTGTGTCATATTATATGGGAGGGGGTAGAAGCAGTAAAGCTAATCAAATATTTTTTTCTGATCTTAGTGATAATGCTAAATAAGTATTTATCACAAAATGTGAGCTCGATAAATGTTATATGTTCTGAGAAAATCGGCTTAGAGCATTTCATGAAAAAGTGTAGTTTGTATGGGAGGGGTTGGACGGAGAGGGAGGACGCGAATAATTTTTATACTGTATATTGAAATTATTATGAAAGTAATATATCCCGACATTTACACTAATACCTTTTATACTTTTCGAGCAAATCCATTTATAGTCGAATTGCGAAATTATGCCATTTTGTATGGGAGGGGGTAGAAAGGGTAAAGCTAATCGTCTAATTTTTTTTAACTTTACTCACAATTTTAAATAAATATTTAGTGCACTATTTGAGCTCGCTAAATTTTATACGCACTGAGTAAATTGGCTTAGAGTAATTCATGACAAGTACAGTTTGTATGGGAGGTGGTAGAAGGAGGGGGAGGACACGCATAATTTTTATACGATAGATTTCTATTATCATAAAAGTAATATATTCCAAATTTCAGGCCAATAGCTTTTATACTTTTTGATCAAATCCGTTGTCAAATTGCGCATTTGTGTCATTTTGTATGGGAGGGGGTAGAAGGAGTGGAGCGATTTGGCCCGTTCACGAACTTGACCTTACTTTTTTGCACTATAGCTCAAGGCTTTCGAGAGTTATACTGTAGACAGACGCACAGACAGACAGACAGACAGACAGACAGACAGACGGTCACTCGGAATGCAGGTTTTTAAGCGACAACAAATATTTCTGTACCCTTGGCGGCTCTGTGCGAGCGTTATTTCGTAAGGCAAACACAATATACTCTCAGATTTCATCTAGCGTATAAACATAATAGAATTATGATTGGGCGTAAAGCCAAATCATATGATACTCTAGATGAAATGAGAAAGAGTTCAATGTACCGAAAAATATGTCACCTCCAATTCTTTTAAATAATTAATAGTGACTTTTGTATGGGAGGTGGTAGAAGGAGAGGAGGAAGGTTTGTAATTTTTGGATATGACACCTTATGTGGTATGCAAAATATTTCGTGCTGAATTTAAGGTTTGTAGCTTTCATTATTTTCAATTGGGCATAGTTTTCCTGAAATTGAGGCATTTGTATGGGAGGTGGCAGAGGAAGTGGAGCGTTTAAGATGATTTTGAAACTGCTTATCATCATCCTTATCATCATCCTCATCACCACGCTTTAATTCAATTTCAAATTCGATAGTTCTAATATATTCGAAGGAGAAATGCTGATATTTGTATGGGAGGGGGTAGAAGGATAACTTTTTTTAGCATTTATTGCAATTATTAAAAAACAAATTCTGGCAAAATTTTAAGTTTATACTTTTTCTAGTTTTAATGGAAATCGATATAATGCACTTAAGAAAAATTATACATTTGTATGGGAGAGGTAGAAGGAGTGTACGGATCAAAACACATTTTTTTTTTCGTTATTGCTATTTCTATTTTTATACTTTGTGCAAAATATCAAGCTGATAGCTTTAACAGTTTCGAAGAAAAATAATTTAATTTAAACTTCAAAATTTCGTGAAATTTGTATGGGAGGAGGTAGAAGGAGTGAGGTGAAGTTGATAATTCTCTTAATGCTGATTGGAATTATAATAAAATTAATTCTCGCAAAAATTCGTTTTTATAACTTTGCTAGTTTCAATGAAAATCGAAAAACTGCATTTTTCAAAATTATGCATTTGTATGCGAGGGGGTAGAAGGAGTAACGGGATCGGATCAATATTCAGTCATATTAATGACATCTATTTCATAATACTTTAACCCAAATTTCAAGTCGATGGCTTATATAGTTTCAAAGAAAAATCAATTTCTGAAAATTTCGGTATTTCGTGAAATTTGTATGGGAGGGGGATGTGGCCCATTCACGAACTTAAAGTTTCCTTTTGTGCTAAAAATGACACACAACAAATTTCAGCACAATAGCTCAAAGCTTTCGAGAGTTATGCTGTAGACAGACGGACAGACGAACAGATGGACAGGCGGACAGACGGACAGACGGACATACAGCAACTCGGAATCGAAGCTTTTGAGCGACAACGAATATTTCTGTACCCTTAGCGGCTCTGTGCGAGCATTATTTCTTAGCGTTACAAACGGTAAGGCAAACACAATATACTCTCAGATTTCATCTAGAGTATAATGAGAAAAATATCGTCTTTCAAAATAAATGTGATAAAATTGAGAAATCATGAATTTTATCAAATCTTAACTAAATTGCCAAATGAAGTTTTGATATCAAAATTTCAGGTGACTTAATAATAATCATCATTAAGTCATAGCTAATTATAGTTAGCTGTGTGCTTAATTATTCCACAAATTTAAATTTCAATAGTACAAATCCATTGACAAAGTAACAAAGATACAAATGAGATTTTATAAATCTGAGGTCAACTACAAAAAAATTGAAGGACGGTCGCGAATAATGTTGTTTTTCGTACCATGAAAAAGCAACTTAAATCAAAATCGAGAAGGAAAATATCAAGAAACGTTAGTAGGCATGAATTGATGTCGTCCTGTGCAGAACTTTCAGCGGGCTTAGTAGGAGCATAGCACGTGATGAACCCTTTAGAAATATTGAGATTTTCTATATTTTTTATCAATGAAATTACAAATGAAATGTTTCCCTTTCACTTCTCGTTATGGAGTCATACTTCCAGAGATATATCGTGTCAAAGATGTTCACTATTCCATTATTAGACTGAATAACGAAAAAAAGAAGCACAAGATGAATTTCAGTTGATTAAAACATTCACTGATATATGGTGCATAAAATTGAAATTTTGTAGAAGTTAGTTTCCCTATTTCACATTGACTAATAATTTTTTCCGATTTTCTTTAATATGAACTAGTAGCTAGGTATGAAGATTGTTGTGTAAAAAAATGATGTGCCCTACAAGAAACAACTTCAAAATTCGTTATATTTTCATTACAATTCCAGAATCATCAGAACTCAAGAATATTTTAATTCGCACCCTGTTACTATCTCCGCAATTATCGCATTCAAGCAGCCAGAATAATAAATTATGTATCAACGGCACCGTCGTTACAAAAATTCTTCAAAAAATCGAAATAATTAACACCAAAACTTTTGAAAAATAAAACTCACATTTCTCCACAATATTTACATTTTAAATCAAATAAATAAAATAATTCTAACCGAACATTCCCATAAAAAAAAAAACAAGATTCTCATCATTATCGAAATTTATGGTGTAGGCCGTTTGGAATATCCAAATCGAAATTTGTCTATTATGCAGATAATCTGACAAATCCTGAAGAATTTTATTTCGGTTTTTTGAGTCACAACTTCCAATTCAGTGGCTTTTGTATATGAATTTTAAAATCAAATTTAAATTCAATTTCATGTCATAATTAACAATCGAGATATCATCATTTCAAATCTTAATGAAAAACTTAATTTTTATAAATGATTCTGTTGGGTTCAAAAAAAAAAAAAGAAAAGAAAACCAAATCAACTTTTATTATTAGATATAAATTTTTGACAAATTTAAACAGCACAGTCAGTAAATTATTGCTTGGATTTCCTGGAATCCAGACAGATTAAACGTAAGCATTTATGGTAAGAAAATGCTGATTATTATGACGGCAAAACTCCAGATGCTTCTGATAACGCTAATGTGTGATGTGTTTATGTTAATCTCTTGTTGTTGTTTCGGCCTCATTAAGACGCCCCACGCCTTAACAACAAAATTCACACCGATCTCATGATATCCGTGATACACGCCTTTTATTCCAGAAAATGTTTTTTTTTTTTTTCGTTCAGGATTTAATTTTGAAAGTCCGAACAACAAATGTTCACAATCGGTTCAATTCTTGTTGAGTAATTTTGGGGTTTATTTTCAAGGGGATGAAATAAATTTTTTTTATTTTGTGTACGTAATGATTTTTAAGTAGGTACTTAAATTGCAACTGAACTTTATGTTTCTTCGAAAAAAAAATTGTTCAATACGAATTAAAGAGTTAACGAGTGTTGGCGGTGGATTTCTTTTTAAAATCAGAGCCGTTGCAATGCCTTGATGCATGTTAAGGTTGTAATTTGTTAAGAGTACATCCGACCAGCACATATATTGTATTTTAGAGCTTAATTTTCTGCAATCACATCAATTTGTATCAATTTCACTTTTCTTCTGCGATTTTTTCTTTTTTCGTTAAACCAAAGTTTTATCTAACCTAAAGGATTTGAAACAGTGGAACTTGAATTCAATTTGAACAGACTTTTTCAGATTATAACTTCTGAGCTCTTCGAAAAATGAAAAAATGCGGTCAGTGTAGATTTTAGCGGCGGCAATCTAATCTAAATAGCCGACGGTCGATTTAAAGCCTTATAGACGAACACTGACTAGCTGAATTATTCATAACGATATTCATGACTATTTTTGTATATAATGTTGTATGTGTTGTTGGTTGATAATTCACATTTTAAACGATTGGTTTGAAAAATGGTTCTCTAAAATTTTGCGATCCACTTTTTTTAATTTCGCTCCTAAATATAGGGCTTCACCTTTGCCAAACTATGATAAAGCGTATCTAGTGTACCATAGAGAAACCTTAGGTAGTACATCCTACTGTTGTAGCAGAATTTTGTCAGAACCGAAATTGGATTTCTTTGTCACAATAATTTTGGGAAACTTATAAAAATAAATTTGAAAACATTTTATGGCAAAAGTATAATGGAACATTATTGAACTCAATGCTGCTAGAAAATTTTGCCACAGTTGTCAGTAAAATTTGTGGACACTAAATTTTTTAAATATTGTAAATCTTGTAATAGCTATTCAGTGTTTGTTTTCATACATAGTTAAATAGTAAAATTAGACCTTCGTTTTTATTTCGCCAGAAATATTTTTGTACTTCAATATCTAGATAAACTATAGGATGACCTAAATACTCTGAAAAATCGTTTCCAGCATTTTCGAAAGTGGTGTGATAAATGTTAGGGTGTAACCTTGTGTTTAGCGTGTTGGTCTGCAAATGCGAAGGTCGTGAGTTCAAATCCCGGTCGACGTATAATTCTAGCACACTACCTGCTTGGGTATACCTTCAATCTACGAAATCTAAAATTTGTGGATAGACGGCTGTGCGAAGTGCTAACAACCCTTCCAAATTAAGTAAAGAAAAATGTTAAGGAACCTGAAGGTCAGGAGGGCAAGGTCTGATTTGGACTGTAGTGCCATTGTAGAATAGAAGAATGTGATAAATGCGTTGTGTCGGAGCAGAAATCTATAATTGCTTGCCGACAATTATGCATTAAGTAAGTTTAATTAATTTTTTCGTGATAAATGTCTTTGGCGGTATGGTGTATTTACATTTTTTTTAGCACTATAAGAAAAGCGTCATAATACTAAACTTCTGTCCAAATTGTTACATCTATTACGCATCTAAGACTGCAACAAATAGTGTGACAAATTTAGGAGAACAATTTTTCACCACTTTTATATTTACCAACTATTCGTGCATCATCTAAAATGAAGTGCAAGATATTTCCCATCATATCATAGTAATTTTGTCACAAGTTTTTTGACAATTTCAATACTTGTTTGTTCTGACATATTTTTTTACATTTGTATCGAAGGTTTGTTATTATGTTAGAGCTATAGGCACACTAAAGAGCCGATAGATGGTGCAATAATCAAGAAATGGGAAAAAATGACTTTGGTCGGTTTTCCCCAGGACCTATTAATTGCTAGTATTTAGATCCAGACCGAACGCAAGCACACCGATTGTTCTTAATGGACAGGATGTGGAAGAGGTGCAAGATTTTTGCTATCTCGGAAGCATTGTCAGCATGGACGGCGGAGCCGAAAAGGATGTTGAGGCTCGGCTAAATAAAGCCCGTCAGGCCTTCGGTATCCTTTCCCCTTTCTGGAGGTTAAGAGAGATCTCCTTTCGCACGAAGCTGCGAGTTTTTGACGCATGCGTCAAATCCGTGTTGTTATATGGTTGTACTACGTGGAAAGTGACCGTTCGACTTACCAAGAAACTACAGACTTTCGTAAACCAATGCCTCCGGCGCATTTTAGGAATATTCTGGCCAGAAGTAATCTCCAACGACGAACTTTGGAGTACAACTCGCCAGACTAAAATAGGTATTGAGATTCAACGGCGAAAGTGGCAGTGGATCGGTCATACTTTGAGGAAACCAGAGCAGAACATCGCAAAACAGGCTCTGGATTATAACCCTCAAGGAAGACGTCGGGTTGGTCGACCATGTAACACATGGAAGCGAGCAGTTGAGCAGGAGGCCAGAGGAATAAACAAGTCCTGGCAACAGCTTAAAGCCGATGCTCAGGACCGCGCCTTGTGGAAGAGAGTTGTTTCTGTCCTATGCCCCTATAGGGGGTCTTAACAGGAATTTGATTGATTGAGATCCAGACCGCATAACTGAACAACGCATATAAACCCTCTGATAACTTACTCCACTCCATTATATTGTTGAAAGTGAACTTTTTGGGTTTCCCTACATGGTTTATCAATTGAATTATTTCATATCTAACTGATAGAACTTACCAAGTTCTTTTTCGGAGTTGTACTTCTAAGCCATTTACTGCACATTCTGATGTTCCTCAAGGAAGTAATTTCGGGCCATTTCTGTTTATCCTGGCCATAAATGATGTTGCCTCTGTTTTTATATATTCAGAAGTACTCATTTATGCTGAGGACATCAAAACCTTTAGGTCTCTTAACTCAAACGCACACATTTTCCTCAGGAGGATTTGATTAATTTAAATAACTGGTTCGCCATAATGATCTTAGACTAAATTTGGATAAATGTCATGTAATGCCATTACCTGGATTCCGTAAAGAGTCGTCTTGTACTGACCACACAAATACCCTACGGATAATATTAGAGCAGTCATCCGAAATGGGTTCGCCACTACATCTCATGTTTGTAGACTTCGAGAAGGCGTTCGACATCGTTAAGCGAGATTACATATGGAGTGCTTTACGTGGGAGAGGTATTCCAGATAAGGTCATAGCTATGATTAAAGAATCCTACGAAGATGCAAGGTGTCGCGTCTTGCATAGAGAAGAGCTTCCCTGTGCGAACGGGTGTCAGACAAGGCTGCATATTATCACCAGCCCTGTTTCTGGTGGTAATAAATGACATCTTGAAAGCTGCACTGGAAGGTGGGGAAGGTAAAGGTCTTCAATGGAGACTATTTAACATCTTAAGTCACCTTGATTATGCTGATGACGTTTGTTTGCTTGCACATAACCGTTCGGATTTAGAGTCAAATGTTCGCTCGTTGCATTCTAAATGCAAAGAGGTGGAACTGAAAATAAATGTGCGCAAAACCAAGTACATGCACATGGGTTCGAACGCAAGCACACCGATTGTTGTTAACGGACAGGATGTGGAAGAGGTGCAAGATTTTTGCTATCTTGGAAGCATTGTCAGAAGCGGAAGTGGCAGTGGATCGGTCATACTTCGAGGAAACCAGAGCGAAACATCGCAGAACAGACTCTGGATTATAACCCTCAAGGAAGACGTCGGGTTGGTCGACCATGTAACACATGGAAGCGAGCAGTTGAGCAGGAGGCCAGAGGAATAAACAAGTCCTGGCAACAGCTTAAAGCCGATGCTCAGGATCGCGCCTTGTGGGAGAGAGTTGTTTCTGTCCTATGCCCCTGTAGGGGGTCTTGACAGGAATTTGATTTGATTGAATGCCATTTACTAGGAAACTCTCCTCGTTTGTGATAATTTACAGTCTTAATGACTGGTATTTTGGATCGAGTTAGTTCCATTATTGGCCTAGGTGTTGCATTTGACTATAAAATTGGTTTTGGTTTGCATATTAATAAGATCATGCAGAAGGGTAATTCTATGTTGGGATTTACCACACGCTTATTCAAAGAATTTAACATTTTTCTTGTTAGACTAAATTTCTATAACACCTTCGTTAGATCTCCTTGAATATGTTTCTCAAGTTTGGTCTCATAATGAGCATATTTGCAAAATTGAATTGATTCAGCGTAAATTTGTGAGAATAGCTTTATGTCACCTTAATTGCAATGACAGAGTTCGTGTTCCTCTTTATACCGACCGACTTCAGCTACTAAATATGTTATCGCTTTCGAAACGTCGTGAAGTAGCTGATGTATTTTTTGCTCATAACCTTCTTACAGGGTTAGTTGATTCCTCCACCATTTTGATGTTGGTCAATTTTTACCAAGGTATCCTAGATTGCTGCGGATTGGCTTTCATCGGACAAACTATGGCCTGAATGAACCAATTTTGCGTCTCGCAAGAGAAGTTAGTAAGAATGTTGATGTATTCCACTTCCTTATCGACAAGCATTGCTTAAGACGCTAGTTGACACCGATGAATGTGAATTTTCGTCAATTTCTTGTTTTTTATTATCTGTACTTGGTATTGGGATGTTGATTGTTTCGTCGCTTCACTAAATTATGAGCCAGAGGATAAATCGACTTTAGATTTTTAAATTTTGGATCGATTTATATCAATACCTTGCATTAAGGAATCCTGATAGTGATTGATACTTTTCCTTATTATCTTTTCAATTTCGTGGAGTATTGTATTCCCAATTCGTGGCACGAGCAACCTTCCAAACAATTTTTTTTCCCAAATTTTACAGTTTATTGTGTAAAAAAGGGCTACTGACATCAAAAATGATACCGATTATACTAAACCCAATCATGCGATACTCTAGATCAATGGTCCCCAAAGTGGGTTCCACGGAACCAAAAAAGTGAGGGGTTACCCGCAATAGCCTTGGATCCAGAAATTGGGCATAGTTTTCCTCAAATTGGAACATTTGTATGGGAGCTGGCACACGTAAGGGGTTTGAATGATTTTCAACCTGCTTATCACCATCGATAGCTCCGATTTTAAAGTCGATAGTTCTCATTTGTTCGAAGGAGAAATACTTTTCTTGAATTTATAACATTGGAATTTGTAAGCGAAGGAGGCAAGCGAAGTCAATATTTTTTCAGCATTTATTACAATTATTAAGGCACAAGTTCAAAGAATATTTTAAGATTTTGCAGCTTTGCTAGTTTGACTGAAAATCGACAAAATGAGTTTTTCAAAATTGTGCATTTGTATGAGAAGGGGAAAAAGGAGAAAGGAGGATCGGATCAATATTTTTTGGTGTTAATGATACATACATCATTATACTTTGACTCAAATTTTAAGTCGATAGCTTAAGTAGTTTCGAAAGAAAAATTAATTTCTTAAAATTTCCAGTTTCCATGAAATTTGTAAGGGGTAGAAGGAGGGGGGGGGATGTAGCCAATTTACAAACTTAAAGTTGCTTTTTTGCAAAAAATTACGAACAACAAATTTCAGCACGATAGCTCAAAGCTATCGAGACTTATGTTGTAAACAGACGGACAGACGGTCACTCGAAATCGAGGTTTTTGAGCGATAACAAATATTTCTGTTCCCTTGGCGGCTCTGTGTGAGCATTTTTTCTTAGCATAACAAACGGTAAGGCAAACACAATATACTCTCAGATTTCATCTAGAGTACAAAAATTACATCATATTTTTTTTAATTCTCGCAGCTCTTCTACCCTCTTCTGTACCAATGTATGGTTTCATGAATGTGAGTTAGATAAATATTTTGTGCGAATAATTTTAAATGTGATTCACGACAACAATTGAACAATTATCAACATCCACCTCTTCTCTCCATATAAAACCGTTTTGGTCGCATGTTAGAAAGCGTAGAAATAAGCAATTTTTTCCTTCACAACTTAAGTTTGGTGATACTTCCACTATCTCTCCACAAGAAATGTGTGAGCTTTTTGCCAATTACTTTTCCTCTGTGTTTAGCCACTCGAGTAATGATCTGTCTTATGACTTCTTCATCCCACCCCAGGAGTCGATCTCTGAGATATCCATTAGTGAAAGGGACATTATATCAATCATCCATTCTCTAGACTCGAAAATCGGTGGTGGACCGGATGGGATCCCGAACCTTTTTGTGAAAGCTCTCTCCTCGGAGCTCGCAGTGCCATTATCTATTTTGTTCAATAAGTCTCTTGAAGAGAATTTTAAAGAAAGGAGATAACGAAAATGTCTTGAACTATCGCCCTATTTCCACCCTGAACTGTTTTGGAAAGGTGTTTGAAAGATTAGTTCATAATGTAATGTGGGAAAAACTTTATCACTTGGTATCACCAGCCCAACATGGATTTGTGAAAGGTAGATCTACTTCTACTAATTTATGTGAATTCACTAATTTCGTTGCTCAATCCTTAGATCGTCATAATACTGTCCAAGTCATATATACCGATTTTTCTAAAGCTTTCGACACTGTTAATTGTAAAATTCTAATCTCAAAACTTGAAAGGTATGGTGTCTCTGGCTCTCTCCTGAACTGGTTCAGTTCGTACCTTACGGACCGTCATCTCCGAATTACGTTCAACGGACACTCCTCTACTGAGTTTCTTGCCAACTCTGGCGTCCCTCAGGGATCGATCCTTGGTCCTTTATTATTTACTCTCTTCATAAATGATTTGCCCCAATTTGTATCTTCGAACTGTCTCTTATTCGCTGATGACCTCAAACTGTTCCGGGAAATTTCCTCCGTTTCTGATGACAGGATTCTCCAGGCTGATTTGTCGGCTGTCTCTCGTTGGTGTTCAAACAACGATATCTTTTTGAACATTGAAAAGTGTTTTACTATGGAGTACTCGTATAAGACTACCTCCTCTGTTCTCTCTTACTCTATTAATGGATCCACCCTTACAGCAGTAACCACAATAAAGGATCTAGGAGTGGTCTTTGATCGTAAACTTAAATTCGTCAATCATTTCTCCGAGATTATTAATAAGGCATATAGACTTGCTGGCTTCGTCCTCCGAACGACCGTCCAGTTTAATCGTCCAGGAACGGCTGCTCTCTTATTTGCCACACTCGTCCGTAGTATTTTGGAATACTGTTCCGTTGTCTGGAACCCACACCACTCTTGCCATGTTCAAACCATCGAATCTGTTCAGCGTAGATTCACTCGAACCCTTTTCTATAGATTAAGGAAACCTCATATCGACTACAATGGCAGACTTGAAGTACTTCACCTACAGCCACTGCATTTAAGGCGGACCTTTCTCGATGCTTGCTTCCTCTACAAGATGTGCAACTACCTGCTCAATACCCACCTTTGTGACGACCTGAACTTTAGATCAGGAATAGTCTCAACAAGGAATTCAGACATCTTCAATCCTCCACGTGCCTCTCTAGATGTATACCATCACTCTCCGATGCTAAGAATGCAAAGGAACCACGATCGACTCCAATTTGGTTCTTTAGCTTCTTCTTTTCCATTATTTAAAAATAGAATTAAATCTATCATATTTAATGTTTAAATTTTTAACTTCACTATTCATTTATTTTTTAGCGTATATTATAAACTATGATCTTCAATGTTTAAATTTGCTGTTCTTTTGTTTTCCGCTTTTGTTTAATTGAAATTGTAATCTTTTTGTTCAAGAGCTCAAATAAATAAATAAATAATAAATAAACATAACCAAAAAGATATTTCAAATTTGTTGGTACAAAACGAAAAAGTTCGAGTTATCACGTAACCGTGTCCAATGGAATCACGCAATCTTCCTGCTGGCGTAATATCTGTGATAAGTTTGCTGCCCGTTTTCATGAAGTTTCTGGTGTCCAGCCAGATTCAACCCACAGCGAACTCAAAATTTCGGTTCCTCCACTAGTTGACAATATTTCATTGTCCATTGAGGAGGTACTTGATGCTCTCATAGCTATTGATATCAAAAAAGTTCCAGGTCCAGATCTTATTCTTCTCCTATTATTATCAAAGTGTGCCCATAAATTTTTAAAACCTTTACATGTTCTCTTCAACAAGTCACTGTCATTGGGAACTTTCCCCTCGGCTTGGAAATCGTCGCATCTCCCACCCATCCACAAGAATGGAGACAAACGAAAATTTGAAAACTACAGAGGTATAGCAATTCAACCCTATTCTTAATGACCAGCAGCACGGCTTTAGGAAAAGTCGCACGACAACGACGAATCTCATGATTCTTGTATCTGATATACTCTGAAAATGGGCATCAAATCGACGCAATATACACCGACTTTAGTAAAGCGTTCGACCGAGTTGATCACAATGTTCTTATTTTGAAGTTAAAAACAATTGGTGTGACAGGATCTTTATTCGCCTGGTTTAAATCTTACTTTAATAATAGAACTCAATTTGCTAAGTTTCAAGGTATTATTTCCAAGGAAATATTAGTATTCGCTGGTTTACCCCAAGGAAGTCACTTGGAACCTCTCTTATTTAATGTTTTCATCTCAGATCTATTAGAAGTATTGCAAAATGTCATCTGATGTACGCTGAAAATCTGAAAATACATCATGCCATAACCTCACCCGCAGATGCTGCATTCCTGCAATCCAAGCTTATTGGGCTAGATCATTGGTGTAGTCAGTACAAATTAGAGCTTAATATCTGTGAATGCCACGTGATAAGCTTCTCACGTAAATCATCATCATATCACCATGACTATGTCCTAAGTGGAAATCAACTACACCGTGTTGATCAAATTGAGGACCTTGGCTTACTACTGGACAATAAACTGTGCTTTATATCTCATTATAACCGAATAAAAACCAATAGTTTCTTGGGCTCATTAAGAGAAGAGCCTAAGGGTGCAAAAATGTATGGGCCACTAAATCTTTATTCTGTTCTCTTGTCCGCACTCTTCTGGAATATGTATATCCCATTTGGAACCCCTTTTTCGAGTTATACAGCAATAGAATAGAATCAATCGAGAAGCAATTCCTTCTTTTTGCTCTTAGAGACTTGTATGATCCTAGAGACTTTGAAAAATTTTCACCATACACAGTTAGGCTCCGATTATTAAACCTTTTACCTCTTGGTTCTAGAAGAACTATGCTCACATCCTGTTTTAACTTAGTTGTTTTAAGTGGCGATGATAAGGTTGACCTCATCTCAAATAAATTCAGACTCAATGACAATGTCAGGCCACTTAAGGAATATCCCCATACGGACAAAAGGAGCCTGCTGTAGAGTATTTAGCAAATGCAGCGCACACTATACACCTCCAATAAGTAAGCTAACATACAAACTGAGACTACGCTCTGTTTTATAACGTCCCCACACTCCGTTTGATCCTTCCACCAGTGCCAATCATACTTACAGTGGCTCACAGCTTATTTCGTTCAGCTACAAATTTGAAATTTGTTACGCTGTTATTGGAAAACTATGTAAAATATTGACAAGATTTAAATGCCATGTTTTAAACAAATATTTATTGTTTAAGTAAGGAACTTCAAAAATAACACAGAATCGGAATATGTTTGGAATTTCAAGATTCGCAGCACTCTCGAGCAATTTTTTTTTTTTTTTTCAAAATATTGAGGTACATGGTTTTGTCCATGTTACCTTCAATGAACTCCAAATTTCCAATCCCGGCTGCCGACATACCCAAACCATTACGCTTCCACCGCCATGTTTCACTGTAGCTTTTAAATTTTCCTTTTGCAGCCCAGTATTAGGTTTCCGCCATCAGAGCCAAAAATATTAAATTTTTCTGCTTATGAATGGCTTTTTTCTAGCTACTCGACCATTGAAGTTGTGGTCTCGGAGCACGCAGCGGACAGTTTCTGCACTGCATGACTTACCTAGTCCTTGCTGTATCTCCCCGACTAGTTTTGGAGCCGTTAACTTTGGGTTCGCCTTGATTTTACGTACAATAAAACAGACGTCAGACGAGTTGAAAATTTAGTTTGGCGTGCTTCTGCCCTTATCTTGAATACGATTTTCATGAACAAAGCGTTCAATGATACTCTGCACTGTTCATTGAGCAATTTTCCGCTGGGATAGTCCGTTCTTAAAATGACTTATCACTAATTCTCGCTGCTCAATTGTCGTGCGACGACCCATTTTTTCAAAAAGCACTTCTTGTCCTTTACACGTAAAATATCACACTAAATATTGACTACAGCTAGTTGCCAATTCTTCAAAAAAAAAATAAAGAACAAGAAAGTCCCGTTATACAGCGCGACGCGATCGGACAGAAGTGGAGACAGGTTTCTGCTTGAAATAAGCTGTGGCCTGCGTTTCTGCTGCACCATTGGTCTTTTCAGCCTTAAGAGTGTCAGAATTTATTTTTGTAAACTTTTTTTTTATTTATTGTAATCAATAAGCATGTTTTTCTATATCTACATTCAAAATTTCATGATTTTCTAATTAGTTTTTAAGATACTGTGTTCTATAGTTTAAAAATAGCACTGCACGAAATAAGCTGTGAGCCACTGTATATTAAAATGGGTTTAATTAATTAAGGTAAATTTAACTGAATTAGGTTATATTCAATTAAATTAAGCAATTTATTATGTAACTAATTATCTTGTCATGATGAATAAATAAATAAATCACGCGATTGATTTCATCACGAGCCTATCCCATATAAATGCGAATATCATGGTTTCATTCTTAATAATTTATGATTCTCACTCCAACAAAATACAAAAGAGCCATTAAAGTAAGCAGATTATATATCCCACATAATGTATTACTAACTACATTCTCAAAAATTGCCTATTATTACGATTCTTACGCGGACAAAGTCGCTAGTTTGGAATAAATTTCTAAAGTTGAATTAGAGATCTTAAAATCTCAGCTACTCTTTCTTGTAGATCTGCGACTATATGGACTAAAGAGATTAAAACTAGAAAATTACAACTTATGATCAACTTAATATTTTCAGTGGCAGTCCGTTCCTTAAGTTTAATTCTAACTAGCCTATACTTTTCAAAATGCTCGTAATATTTTTTCTTCATCTTTTCTATTTAATGCCTTCAAACAATAATGCATCTATTACAAAATCGAAAAAAGAACTCTTTATGACACTTTCGAAATGCATCATTAAACCTCAGTCATTTAAAAAAGGACCCATTCAACCTTTTTTTTTTAATTCTCCGAAACCGACAAAAAAAATACATAGAACTAAAATAAACCGCCAAACGAAATACACACGTTCCTTTTGACCTATTCGCTCGTTTCTTATTAGATGGTCACGATTCACACTCAGCCGAAAAAAAATCCCGATCAGAAATTTAATAACAAATAAAACAGGAACCATATTTCGTGGGTGCTCTTGAAAGTCAAGTGTATTCTCAACTAATTGTTCAAAAAATTCAAGAAAAAAATCTCAATATTAGAACTAGAGATGAAGTGAAAAAAAAAATTGCACACACATATGGTGCCCAAATGATGATGTTCTTTTGGCCTGGAGGCTTGCCGTCTGTACACATATCATCGCGACTAATATCCGAGAAATGGCCATTTATAAGAAACTGTACAATTCCCAAATTTCCTAATCCGAACGAGGAAAGACATGCCACAAGATTCCGTCGGTTGGCCGGCTTTGCTCTTCTCGACCCTTGAAGTCGGTGTATGGATTCGGGCCTGGGACTTCTTAAGATGTGAATAAGTCGTTAAAAGTGTGCTTCTTTTTATGCTTGATTCATGCTAATGTTGTTCTTTTTTCGTTTTTCGTTTCAGATTATGTACTACCGCCACGTCGAGCGGTCAGTGTAGTCCCAATATAATCACAGGCAATAACAACAATAACAGTAGTAGTAGCGGCGGCGGTCTCATTCTTCCGGTGTCGTCGTCGGTGTCTTTTGCACAATCGACTCTAGCGCATTTGAACAACAATCAGCAACAACAGCAGCAACAGTTGGTGTCGCAGAACTCCAATCTAGATGCAGGTGTGTCCGTTAATAGCGGACAGAATCTTACATCACCCGGCAATAGCACAAATTCATCGTCCGCTTCGTTACAATCGGGCAGCAGTGGGCCGTCCGGTACGACGCTGCTTGGCGGAATTAATTTATCGGTTGTCGATGTCGGGACCGCCAACGATAATCTACCGATCAGTTCGAGTATTGGTCTAGCATCGTCCGGGGGTGGTGGTGGCGGACGAACGCATTCCGACCTGGGAATGTCACATTGGCTGACCGAAACGAATGCTGTGAAATCGGAAAATCGTAGTCCAAGCATAGACGCAGTGGTTGTTGCGACGGGAGCATCTGGTGTCTCGACATCAGGTCTGATCGGCAGTGGAGCGCACTTAGATCCAGCCCTGTTTTGTACGAATCCGGGCGTTGGACTGGTGGACGGCACGACCGGATCATCGGTGCAGGGATCGAACGTATCGAGCTCAGCGTACGATCACAAGCAGGAATACTACAGTTACTACAACAGTATGCAACAATACACGCCATCGTTCTATCCGTCGTACGGATCGCCCTATGCAGCAAGGACACCCGCAAAAATACAATCGCCCAACTCCTATCTGACCTCAAGCTATACAGCAGCGGCAGCTGCTTCCAATAATAACTCCTCCCAGCTGTATTCGACATATGGCTATAACAACTTCAGTCAGTTCGGAACGACGCAGCAGGACTACGCGGGCTACTACAACGACCAATACAGTAACTATTACAGTCCGGGCAGCTACTCCACGTACGTCAGCTCGCCAGGATCAAGTGCAAGTCACGGCTTTCACGTGGCATCCGGTCTATCGGAGAGTCCATCCGATGGACATCCGACCACACCGATCCTGCACACTCACTCGCCCAATTCGCCTATCGCAATATCGCCGAATACACCGCTCACGGCAAAAACGACACCAACTAGTAAAACGGGACGAGCGCGTGGTCGTCGACATGCCCATCCCAGCCCCACCCGCAGTACAACGTCCGATTCCGGTGTGCCGGACAGCGCTAAGACACCGGAACGGGTTTTCGTCTGGGATCTAGACGAAACGATAATCATCTTTCATACGCTACTGTCCGGTTCGTTTGCGAATCGCTATACCAAAGATCCGAACCATCTGCTACAGCTCGCCTTCCGGATGGAAGAGTTGATTTTCAATATGGCCGATACGCATTTCTTTTTCAATGAAATCGAAGACTGTGATCAAGTTCATATCGACGACGTTTCGTCGGACGATAATGGACAGGACTTAACCAATTATAATTTTACGACGGACGGTTTTCATTCCGGGACGCCGCAAGGTGCACCGCCAAATCTATGTTTGCCGACGGGCGTGCGAGGCGGTGTCGATTGGATGCGAAAACTTGCATTTCGTTATAGGAAAATTAAGGATACTTATAATGCATATAGGAATAAGTAAGTATTGGATGAGATTTTTTGAAGTTGAAATTGATGGTATAAAGGACTTTTGAGTATGCTAGATTTAAAAAAAAAAAAGTGTTTTATTCTGTAATTCAGCTCTGAACTTCTCCTTAAGGTTTTCGTCTTCTTCTTTTTAGTTGTGTTTCTAGTGCTAAATTTTACACGCGTTTCTACATTAGATGACGAGTTTTTGTCGTCGCAGTCTGACCATCGAATTGACTAGATCTGCTTAGTTTCACGTTGGAGTGTATAGTTCGCAAGTCATTTCCGTGAAACTAGTTCATTGAATTAAGATTCCCAACTTTCTAGTTCGCCTTCGACTGCATGATAATCGGTACATACATAGGAAGAAGTTATCAAAAAAAGTGTTCGGGAAAGGTGATCTGCCCGAGGATTAATGGATGGCCATGACTCATAAATGGCTGTATTTATCGAAATTTGATGCAAATACATCCGAAGCATCTATAGTCAAGTTTGTTGCAGATATACTCCATATTCCATCTGACTTAGTTCGTTGCTATAAACTTATCAAGGAACGTACTAATACGAGCTTATTCCGATTCGCAAATTTTAAAGTTGGCATTCCTGTCATCTATTTTAAAGATTTTTTTGCATCCGAATTTTGGCCCAGCGGTTTGGTCATTAGGCCACGAGCGATCCAGCACGGACCATAAAAACGAGAAACGCACCGGGATAACACCAGAATCAGTATGAAACACATCGAGGACCTGTGCCTTTACTGAGACTTGGCTCAATTCTTATCTTCTGAGCTATTTTCCAACGACTATGTGGTTTGTCGTCGCGATCGTGCATCGTCAACTGGATTATTTCAGGGAGGCGGTGTTCTAATCGCAATAAAGTTTCCACTGGTCAGTAAACAAATTGATATTAAGAACGCTGTCTGGTGGAATAACGATCTCGATATTTTGATAAAACGAGCAAGGAAGCTCTTTAACAAAGCTAATTCCAGCAAACTTGACACAGACTGGGACAAATATCAAGTAGCACTTACACTGTATAAAAAACATAACAGAATTATGATTGGGCGTAACGCCCAATCATATGATACTCTAGATGAAATAGGAAATAGTTTATTGTATCGGAAAATATGTCATCTTAAATTCTTTCGAATAGTGAATTGTGACTTTTGTACGGGAGGTGGTAAAAGCAGAGGGGGAAGGTTTGTAATTTTTGTATATAACACCGAACGTAGTATACAATGTGTTTCATGCTGAATTTAATGTTTGTAGCTTTCATAATTTTCGAGGAAATTGAACAATTTTTGCCTGAATTTATGCATTTTTATGGGAGGTGGCAGAGAAAGTGGGGGGTTTTGGATGATTTTGAATCTCCTTTTCAACATCCTAATCATATTGCTATGTTACTCATATGTTCGAAGAAGAAAAACTTTTCTTAAATTTTCAATACAAAAATTTGTATGGGAGGTGGTAGAAGGAGTGAAGCGAAGTTCATATTTTTTTTAGCATTTATTGCAATTATTAAGAGACAAATTGTGGCAAAATTTTAAGCTTGTACTTTTTCTAGTTTCAATAAAAGTCGATTATATGCATTTTATCAAAATTGTGCATTTGTATGGGACGGGGTAGAAGGAGTATTCGAATCAAAACCAAATTTTTTGGCATCAGTGATACTTGTAATAGTATACTTTTCTCAAAATTTAAAGTTGATAGCCTTGACGATTTTGGAGAAAAATAATTTTGTTCAAATTCTGAAATTTCGTTAAATTTGTATGGGAGGGGGTAGAAAGGATGAGGTGAAGTTGCCAATTTTTACAAAATTGGTTGCAATTATAATAATATTAATTTTGTCAAAAATTGGTTCTTTTAGCTTTGCTAGTTGCGATGCAAACCGAATAACTGCATTTTTGAAAATTGTACATTTGTATGGGAGGGGGTAGAAGAAGTAAGGAGATCAGAGCAATATTTTTACACTAATGGTATTCTCATTATAATACTATTACCTAATTTTCAAGTCATTAGCTGAAACGGTTTCGGAGAAAAATCAATTTCTTTAAATTTCCAAATTTCATGAAATTTGTATGGGAGGGGGTAGAAGGAGTGGGGGGATGTAGCCCGTTCACGAGCTTAAAGTTACTTTTTTGCTAAAAATGATATATGAAAAATTTCAGCACGATAGGTCAAAAGCTTTCGAGAGTTATGTTGTAGACAGACGGACAGACAGACGGACAGACGGTCACTTGGAATCGAAATTTTTGAGCAACAACAAATATTTCTGCACCCTTGGCCACTCTGTACGAGCATTATTTCTTAGCGTTACAAACGGTAAGGCAAGCATAATATACTCTCAGATTTCATCTAGAGTATAAACAGTTAAGAGGCGCCAAACGAAATTCATGGAAGAGATTCTGTCAAGAAATCGATAACGTCAACTAGGATACAGAGGACCCTATCCAAGGACCATACATGCCTGAATTACTGGATAAAGGGCTTTTCAGGATGGTTCATGGACAGGGTCTAGCGGCGAGTCACTTGAACTTTTAATGCAAATGCATTTCCCCGGATGCTTTGGGCCCCCGCCTCAAATTTCACGTGCTGATCACATTCTAGCCATCTCAGAACTAGTAGATACAGTCGTGATGCCAGAAAATATAGGAATTGCGTTCAGTTTCTCCAAAATTTACAAGTCACCAGGACTGGACGAGTCTATCCCGCAATGATCTAGAATGCGGATGAAACAACAAATGCGGATGCCACATACCGAAGCAATGGCAAGAGGTTAAGGTAGTTTTCATACTTAAACTAGGCAGAGCCTCCCACAACATGTCGAAGGCTTTCGACCCATCAGCCTGACTTCTTTCCTTCTTAAAGGCCTGGAAAGACTGGTGGACAGCTACCTACTGGCAAATCTGAACCTATTAGTCAGATGCCTCCACCAACACGCCTATCTGAAAGGTAGATCCACTGACACCGCCTTGCATGGGACAGTAGCCGCCACAGAGAAAGCTTTCCATCATAACGAGGTTGCACTCGGTAACTTTCTAGACGTGGAAGGCGCTTTAAGCCACGTCAACACTAATGACATACCTCTTCTCTAGAAGAAGAGGACGATATGTTTTCAATCCACCAAAAATTCGGGGTATCACTATGGTCCTCTCGAATCAAGTGAAATATTTAGGTCTTATTCTTGATAGTAAATTATCCTGGAAGGTCAACTTTCAAGAACGACCAAAAAAGGCTACCGTAGCCATCTTCACTTGCAAACGGAAGTTTCACATTAAGTTTCCTGAACGAAACGAATGGGCAACAAACACGATACTCAGCATCTGTACAGGTCCTCATCTCTATATGGACGGAACTAAAACTAACCAGGGGACAGGTGCAGGGATTTATTCCTAGACCTCGACATCCACATCTCATTTCATCTTCCAAGCGGAAGTATCAGTCATTAACGAGTGTACAACAATGATTCTAGATATGCAGAACAGTCTCGGAAATCGTTACATTTTCTCGGACAGCAGGGCTGCGCTTCTGGCACTCCAATCCTACAGGACTACGTTCAAAGTAGTGTCCATTTGTAGACACAATTTGAATCGCCTAGCGGCCATAGCGGAAATTTTTCTAATTTGGATGCCGGGTCGCAGCGACTTGCTAGGATACGCTGCACGGCAAGGATCTGCAAACATCAATGCCACAAGGAAGTCAGTCGATGTAGCACCAACAGTGCTGAAGACTCACTTCAAACAAACTATTTTGGATTCTTTCTTGGCGGGGTGGCGGTAGCGGTAGAACTGTCAAATCTTTTCGGGAATAACCGAATAAAGATATAACAGCTGAGCTGTTACAACGTATTCGTTATGGCATCCGAGCTATTGTTGGCCTGACCACAGATCATTGCTTGCTAAAGCTGCATGCATTTAGGATGCGGATCGCGAGCGGCAGACTTCAAATCTTTTCAGGAAGAAAAGCGAGGATGACAAAAAATCTATTGAACATTATCTGTGTCACTGTTCGCAAATCTCCAGCAATCATCTCCTTTGTTGAGGCTCTAGATTCTTCTCAGAACTAGACGACCTCAAAGGCGTCCAACTTTCGAGCCTGCTACGGTTCGCAAACCGAACCAAGTGGTTAGAACAAGAGGAGTGACTTCCATCTTATAATAAATAGGGGGAGTACAATGGGCGCAACTAGATGGCCCCAGTGCATTCTATGGAACTGCCCTCCTTCAACCTAAACCTTAAATAAATTGATCTACGCTGTGACTTCGACAATATCGAACAGCTCTGTGCCACCGTTAATTTTAGTATGTAGAAGGAGGTTACGTTCATCATTACCTAGATCCCACCAAATAGTCGACTAGATGCATATGAAAAGCATGTTTCCAATATTGTGTCTATCAATGAGGAATTCTGCATTGATCAGCACCCATTTATTCTTGGTGACTTTAACATACTTGTCCAATTTGGAAAAACTCAATAGATCGAGAGGCCATTGTTATTAGATTTGAATTTTACATTTTTCAAAACAATTGTTGTAATGTAGTAAAAAAGGTATTTGATTTCGCTAAAGTTAATTAAAAGCTAGGGTGTAGCCTAGTAGGTAGCGTGTTGGTCTTGTAATGCGAAGGTCGTGAGTTCAAATCTCGGTCGGCGCAATATATAATTCCAGCACATTGCCTGCTTGGATATACCTTGGTCACCTCAATCTACGAAAATGAAAATATTCGTAGAAAGAGGGTTGTGCGAAGGGCGAACAACCTTGTCACAATAAATAATGAAAAATGTTAAGGAACCTGAATATCAGGAAGCCAAGGTCCGATTCGGGCTGTAGCGCCATTGTAGAAAGTCAATTATGTCACTCTAAGCAACTATTTATTGACAGTAGATTGGTACGAGCTTTTTTTCCGACTTGAACTTACTCGATTCTTAATTAGCTTTCCGCGAGAAGCTATAAGAATTTTTTTTGTGGTCCCTTTAGTAAAAGAGAAAGAACGTTCTAAGCAACCATGGTCTAACTCAAGATTTATTAACTTAATAAACCGTAAGAATAAAGCGTTTAAGGAGTACAGAAAAACTAATAGTGTCTACGATCGATCAAATTATCTCTACATTAGGAAGGAATATACTTACCTTAACTCATTTTTATATGAATCAAACATTGCATTGAAAATTAAATTAGATAGCAAATTATTCTGGTTGCTTCTTAATTCCAAGAGGAAACAGTCATATTTCCAAAGACCTTTGAACTTGAAGGAGTGATGTCCAATAACATTTAAGATACTTGCGAATTTTTTGTAACTTTTTTATACTCTAGATGGAATCTGAGAGTATTATAAGTATGCTCTAAGGTTTGTAACGCCAAGAAATAAGGCTCGGAGAAAAAAATGATGAATACAGAAATTAATGTTATCACTCAAAAATCTCAAAACCGGATGTCCGTCCGTCCGTCCGTGCGCTCTCTAGCTTGAGAACGCGTTGAGCTAGAAAGCTCAAATTTCGTACACATCGTTTTTGACAAAAAAGTAAGGTCAAGTTCGTTAACGGGCCAAATCGCTCCACCCCTTCTACCCCCTCCCATACAAAATGACACAAATGCGCAATTTGACAATAAACAGATTTGCTCGAAAAGTATAAAACCTATTGGCCTGAAATTTGGAATATATTACTTTTATGATAAAATAAATCTACCGTATAAAAATTATGCGTGTCCTCCCCCTCCTTCTACCACCTCCCATACAAACTGTACTTGTCATGAATTACTCTAAGCCAATTTACTCAGTGCGTATAAAATTTAGCAAGCTGAATTTCTGCACTTAATATTTATTTAAAATTGTTAGTAAGGGTAAAAAAAATTAGACGATTAGCTCCACCCCTTCTACCCCCTCCCATACAAAATGACACAATTTCCCAATTCGGCTATACATGGATTTGCTCAAAAAGTATAAAAGCTATTAGTCTGAATTTCGGGATATATTACTTTCATAATGATTTCAATATACAGTATAAAAATTATTTGCGTCCTCCCTCTCCTTCCAAACCCTCCCATACAAACTACACTTTTTCATGAAATGCTCTAATCCGATTTTCTCAGAACATATAACATTTATCGAGCTCACATTTTGTAATAAATACTTATTTCGCATTATCACTAAGATCAAAGAAAATTATTTGATTAGCTTTACTGCTTCTACCCCCTCCCATACAATATGACACAGTTCCACAACTTCACAAAAAATCTATTTTCTTCAAAAGTATGAATTTTACTAGTCGTAAACTTAAGAGATGTCAATTTTATAATATTCTTAGTTATTTCTGAAAAAATCAATAAAATCTCCTCACTCTTTCTACCACCTCCCATACAAACTGCACATTTCAACTAAATCTAACACACTAATTTTCTCAGCTCCTATTCAATTTTTGGAGTAAGCATTTTGTATAAAACATTTTTTATAGCTACTTTAGCATGATGGGGAAAAAATTAGTTCAATGCTATCACCCCTTCTAACACTCCCCATACAAAATTTCTTGGGATCAGAAAAAAATCTATTTCATCTAGAGTAACGTAAGATTGCGCTTTACGCGCAATCGTAGTCCTATTATGTTTTAAATCTGCTTTCAATTCCGACACGCTTCATAATCAAGACGTCTCAAAAAGGTCTCATTTTCTGCAACCAATCGCTGGCATTGCAAATATGAGTGTAACATTGAAAAAAGTTCTCACCGCGATGAGTAGATTAAACGAAAGTACTAAAGCGAGATGTGACTTAATTCCAGCCATATTTCTAAAAAAAAAAACATAAAAGAATTATGATTGGGCGTAAAGCCCAATCATATGATACTCTAAATGAAATGAGAAAGAGTTCAATGTACCGGAAAATATGTCACCTACAATTCTTTTAAATAATTAATAGTGACTTTTGTATGGGAGGTGATAGAAGGAGAGAGGGAAGGTTTGTAATTTTTGGATATGACACCTAATGTGGTATGCAAAATATTTCGTGCTGAATTTAAGGTTTGTAGCTTTCATTATTTTCAATTGGACATAGTTTTCCTGAAATTGAGGCATTTGTATGGGAGGTGGCAGAGGAAGTGGAGCGTTTAAGATGATTTTGAAACTGCTTATCATCATCCTTATCACCACGCTTTGATTCAATTTCAAATTCGATAGTTCTAATATATTCGAAGGAGAAATGCTTTTCTGGAATTTATAATACAGATATTTGTATGGGAGGGGGTAGAAGGAGTAAAGAGGAGCTGATAATTTTCTTTAGCTTTTATTGCAATTATTAAAAAACAAATTCTGGCAAAATTTTAAGTTTATACTTTTTCTAGTTTTAATGGAAATCGATATAATGCATTTAAGAAAAATTATACATTTGTATGGGAGGGGGTAGAAGGAGTGTACGGATCAAAACACATTTTTTTCTCGTTATTGATATTTCTATTTTTATACTTTATGCAAAATGTCAAGTTGATAGCTTTAACAGTTTCGAAGAAAAATAATTTAATTTAAATTTAAAAATTTCGTGAAATTTGTATGGGAGGGGGTAGAAGGAGCGAGGTGAAGTTGATATTTTTTTCAATTCTAATTTGAATTATAATAAAATTAATTCTGGCAAAAATTCGTTTTTATAACTTTGCTAGTTTCAATGAAAATCGAAAAACTGCATTTTTCAAAATTATGCATTTGTATGGGAGGGGATAGAAGGAGTGACGGGATCGGATATGACATCTAAGCCATAATACTTTGACCCAAATTTCAAATCGATAGCTTAAATAGTTTCAAAGAAAAATCAATTTCTGAAAATTTCGGAATTTCGTAAAATTTGTATGGGAGGGGGTAGATTTATGGCATTTCCTTGCATTAAGGAATTCTGATAGTGAAAGAAGGAGTGGGGGGATGTGGCCCGCTCACGAACTTAAACGGACGGACAGACGGACAGACAGCAACTCGGAATCGAAGTTTTTGAGCGACAACAAATATTTCTATACCCTTGGCGGCTCTGTGCGAGCATTATTTCTTAGCGTTACAAACGGTAAGGCAAACACAATATACTCTCAGATTTCATCTAGAGTATAAAAACGGACGAAATTAAAGATCTTGATATTATGTTTAATGTTAAATTATCACCTCATATTGAATACATAACTGCCAAGGCATACTCAATACTGAGTTTTATAAAAAGGAACTCCTCGGATTTTCATGACCCCTATACACTGTTATCGATATTTTCCTCTGTGGTAAGACCGATCCTTGAATATTGCACTATCATCTGGAGCCCATCATATAGCATTAATGAAGTTTCAACACGACCAAATGGCTCGAGATCTTTTTGGTTATTTGTTAAAACGGTCAAAAGCAACTAATAAATCATCTACACCACCTCTTCTAGATGGGGACCGAATTGAATTACATCCTGTTGAGAAAGCCAGTCTTCTCACGGCAAGTTTCGCACGGAACTCCAGGCTGCCAGCGACAAACCAGTCTCCCCCGCTTGTAACGCCATCTGGATTTCCAGGTCCCAATGGTATTACACTCTTAGTCCTAAGAAATTGTTTTGCGTCCCTGGCTAAGCCGCGTTTTATTCCATCTCTCTTACTCTTCTGGACACGTGGAAAATGGTGAATGTTCAGTCAATTCCCAAGAAAGGAAACAAAGCTTGCCCGCCAACTATCGCCCCATCGCCATTACTTCCGTTCTATCGAAAGTGATGGAAACGGCTGTGAATCGTAAAATAGTCCGCTATCTTGAAGATAACAAACTTATCAATGATCGCCAATACGGATTCCGTTCCGGACGATCTACAGATGACCTCTTGGTTTATCTGACTGACAGTTGGAACTCTTGCATCCATAAATTTGGCAAAGGTCAAGTTCTGGCGCTTGACATCGCTAAAACGTTTGACAGAGTTTGACACAATTGTCGCCTAGTGAAGCTCAAAGCAGTCAGCTTTAATAATAACCTCGTAAAATGGATCGAGAGTTTCTTACATGAACGCACCATATAAGTCGTATTGGATGGCGTGGCATCTTCTCCCTTTCCCATAGATTCCGGAGTCCCCCAAGGCACTGTTTTATCACCCACACTATTTTATATTTTTATCAATGACCTTCTGTCGTCAACGCTCAATCCGATACATTGCTTTGCAGATGATAGTACCCTGGAAAACATCTATGAATTCGACTCGATTACTAATACTCACCGTGTCCCGGTAGCATCTAAACGTGCCGAACTATTTGGATCATTGAACTCTGGCCTGAACCAAATCTTCGAATGGGGCAGGATAAATAGAGTAGAGCTCAACACCTCAAAAACACAGACCTGTCATCTTTCCCTTAAACGTGATGTCCCGGCGTCGGTTTCTAATGTAACCTTCGGTGGTGTCCTACTAAACTCTTCCGCATACTTCTCACTCCTTGGCATCAAAATAAATAACCATCTTAATTGAAACCAGCACATACTCGACGTAGCACTTGACGCTTCCAAACGCCTAGGAGTTCTCCGAAGATGTAAAAAATATTTTACTCCCTGTGACCAGCAAATATCTATAAAGCCTACATTAGACCACGCCTTAAGTACAATTCGCATTTATGGGCTGGGCACCCTAAACGCAACTTGCGATGCTCGACCGTGTCCAGAGACAGGCGTTCCGACTAATTGGAGATGAATCCAACACGGTTTCTATAGACTCCCTAGAGTATCGCAGAAATCTCGGAGTACTAAGCATTTACTACCGCTACTTTCATGGTAATTGCAGTGAGGAATTTGCTGAACTTACTCCACCTTTGTATTCATTTCCTAGAAACACTCGCCTAGCTTCTATCGCACACGAGTTAACGGTTAAGCTTCCAACTTCCCGCACAGTGAAATTAAGGCAGGCATTCATACCTCTAAGCTCTGGAATACATTGCCTGAAGCTGTATTTCCATTGTCATACGACCTTCGGCGTTTCAAACTCAACGTCCATCGGCATTTTAGGCTTTTCCCCCCTTTTAATCCCGTTTAACCTTAACTCCTTTTTTCCCTTAGCGACATGACTGTTCTAATTTACATTAAAGGGTGACACCCTAAGTTGTGTTCGGCTACTTAAAAAAAAAAACTTCACCAGGTTTGCGTTACGCAGATTTCATTTTGCGTTTGGATCCTAGTTATAATGATAGATGTTATCTAATTGGGCTACAAATTCTTTCTATCCGTAGAGACTTACTTTGCATAATGTTTGTGAAAAATATTCTTACGTATCGTATTAATTATCCTGAACTTCTTTCGATTTTTAAATTGGGAGCCCAGAGAGATTGGTAAGACATAAGTGTCTCCTATTTCAGGAGGCTCATAGAACAAATTATGGCCTTAATGAGCCAATTACGAGATGTGTGCTGTTATTTAATTCTTTTGGTGACAAAATTGACTTTACTTCAAGTAGAGATATTTTAAAGAGAGATTTACGAATGCTATTCTAGCAAATTCCCTTTATATTTATATTTTTCAATTACTTTTTATTTCTTAATTTTAAGTTTTCTCTAGCCTGTAATTTTATTATAGAAGACGATAAATAAATAATTCATCGCGAAAGCAGAAGTGTGCACGATTTAAATTGAAATTTAGGAATATTAAATCCATTCGCTTTCTAAATTTAATGTACTGAAGTACACAAGTGGTCGATGGACTTCAAGTAAAAATAAAACCACAAATTGCATAAATTCACTTTAAGTTAACCGCAAAACTTTATTTAATCGCCGTAATATTCACGTTGTCGCGCTTCGTCATCAATTCCGACTCTATCGCTTTCTAAACATCGACTGACTCGTTGACGGCTCCAAATCAAACTTTTCACGAAAGCTCGCCCTAATTATACTCAGTAGATATGATCATCGTCCATACGGTCGTCCACATCGTCGATTCTACAGGGATCGTAGTCGTCATGCAAATTGTCAAAGCCCATAATGACTCTTTAACGTTCGTCATCGTCGTTCACATCGTCGCCGCCGATGGAGACTCTACAACGAGCGTCGTTGTCGTTTCTACGACTTCAGAGCGACCATCGTCGCCGCCGATGGCGAGGTTGACAATATCTGGAGACAAAACCAACGCTCCCCGTAGCGACTTAGGGTGATATGTAACAATACATAGATTTATTTTGACGACTTTCGTCGTGAATTAAAATTGGTAACTAATGTAAGAACGCGTATGATTGGCCAAAAGTGCACATTCATACTTTAAAAGTGTAAAATTGAGTAAAAGACACCAAACAAGAAGAAGGCAGATAATTTTTCAGCTGCTATTGGCAAAAAAGAAAAACTATTTAAAATAAAAAGTTAAGACAATAAGAGTGAAACATAAAAAAGACATACTAACCGTCAATAAATTAATGAAAACATAAATAAATTCGTTTAGAATTCTTTCCTGTACAAAACCCTTTCAACAAGGTTCAGCTCAATACAAATGTTGCGAATGAAACTGAAAGGCAAGAAGCTAGAAACATGTCTAAATTTAATTGTAATAAAGTTAGAGCTATCGCTATAAAAAATTGCAATCCAAAATTTAGTTTATTCAATTAGTTTTTGTACAGCGAATTCTTGGTGACAACTAAAGGCCGGTGTGCAGGATCGCGCCTTATGGAAGAGAACTGTTTTTTCCTATAGGGGATCTTAACAGAAAATTGATTGATTGAGAGTCCTTTAGATCAGTTTTATATAATTTTTACTAAAAAAAACTAATTACATTCTTCGTTTTGAATATAAATTCTAGTGTTGGCGGACTACTGGGACAACCAAAACGTGATCAATGGCTTCAAGTTCGTTCCGAAATTGAAGTAGCAACCGACAATTGGGCAAGTTTAGCTACGAAATGCCTAAATATGATAGCACAACGTGAAAATTGTGTTAATGTTTTGGTTACAACGACACAATTAGCTCCAGCATTGGCCAAAGTTTTATTGTTTGGTTTGGGACAAATATTTTCTATTGAAAATATCTATAGCGCACATAAAGTAGGTGAGTACAAAATATCGAATATAATTTTAACATTAAAAACATATTTTTAAGTTTACATATATTCTTTAAGGCAACGATTATTGCCATTGTTTCCTGGTGATTGAAATTCAGGGTAGTAACGCAGCGATCACACGGAATTAAATTAACACAACATTTTTAGCCTTTTGCCATACGAGTATGCGGCTTCTAGTTAGGTTTCGAATATGTGGAATAGTTGCGTTTTGTTTACATAAAAATCAAATGATTTGCGAAGGGAAAAATTGTTAAAAAACATAACAGGGCTACGATTTCGCGTAAAGCGCAATCTTACGATACTCTAGATGAAATAGAATTTTTTGTGATCCCAAGAAATTTTGTATGGGGAGTGTTAGAAGGGATGATAGCATTGAACTAATTTTTCCCCATCATGCTTAAGTAGCTATAAAAATGTTTTGTACAAATTGCTAACTCCAAAAATTGAATAGGAACTGAGAAAATTAGTGAGTTAGATTTAGTGAAAATGTGCAGTTTGTATGGGAGTTGGTAGAAAGAGTGGGGGATTTTAGTGATTTTTTCAGAAATAACTAGGAATATTATAAAATTGACATCCCTTAAATTTCAAACTAGTGCCATTCATACTTTTCAAGAGAATCGATTTTTTGTGAAGTTATGAAACTGTGTCATATTGTATGGGAGGAGGTAGATGCAGTGAAGCTAATCAAATATTTTTTTCTGATCTTAGTAATAATACTAATTAAGTATTTATTACAAAATATGAGCTCAATAAATGTTATATGTTCTGAGAAAATCGGCTTAGAGCATTTCATGAAAAAGTGTAGTTTGTATGGGAGGGGGTGGAAGGAGAGGGAGGACGCAAATAATTTTTCTACTGTATATTGAAACCATTATAAAAGTAATATATCCCAAAATTCAGACTACTAGCTTTTATACTTTTCGAGTAAATCCATTTATTGTCAAATTGCGAAATTGTGTCATTTTGTATGGGGGGAGGGGGGGTGGAAGGGGTGAAGCTAATCGTCTGATTCTTTTTAGCCTTACTAACAATTTTAAATAAATATTTGGTGCACAATTTCAGCCCGCTAAATTTTATACGCATTGAGTAAATTGGCTTAGAGTAATTCATGACAAGTTCAGTTTGCATGTGAGGTGGTAGAAGGAGAACACGTATAATTTTCATACAGTAGATTGACATTATCATAAAAGTAACATATTCCAAATTTCAGACCAATCGCTTTCATACTTTTCGAGCAAATCCGTTTATTGTCAAATTGCGCAATTGTGTCATTTTGTATGTGAGGGAGTAGAAGGGGTGGAGCGATTTGGCCCGTTCACAGACTTAACCTTACTTTTTTGTCAAAAATGACGTGTACAAAATTTGAACTATCTAGCTCAACGCATTCTCAAGCTAGAGAGCGCACAGACGGACGGACGGTTTTGAGATTTTTGAGTGATAATATTAACTTCTATATCATTCATTTTTTTCTCCGAGCCTTATTTCTTAGCGTTACAAACTTTAGAGCACACTTATGATACTCTCAGATTCCATCTAGAGTATAAAAATAGGATATAAACACCGACGCAAGCTAGGATGTAGCCTAGTGGGTAGCATGCTGGTCTAAAAGGCGAAGGTTGTGTGTTCAAATGTCAGTCGACGTATAATTCCAGCACGCTGTCTGCTTGGATACACCTTGCTTACCTCAATCTACCAGAATGAAAATATTCGTATATAGAGGGTTCTGCAATGCAACCCTTCCACACTAAATAAAGAACAAAATTTTAAGGAACTTGAAGGTCACGATTCCAAGGCCCGATTCGGGCTGTTGTGCCATTGTAGAAAAAAAGAGTAGAAGGTAAATACTTCCATAACATTTTATTGGCTTAAAACCGATTTGCTTCTTGTTACTGCTTCCTAAAGTCGTTCTTTGGCGTCAAGTTTGTATTACTTCGATGGTCAGAAAGTCAAAGCCTAATTTGAGCTGTATCGCCATTGAAAAAATAGAGTAGGCTGCAGAACTGATTTAGAAATCTCTTTAAGTTTGAAGTATCAAAACTTTTTCTTTTAAAAAAGGAATGCTAATTTTAGCCTCACTGGATTATAGTTTTAGTTTTAATCCGCAGAATGTTGAACGGAATGCAAGATTATAGTAAAGATTTTATTATTATTTATAGTTATATATTTCTTATCGTCTTCTACTTCTACAATGGCAGTACAGCCTAAACAGAGCATTGGCATCCTGTCCTGACATCAGGTTGCTTAACATTTTCATTTCTTATTGTCGAAGGGCTGTTAGCCCTTTATCTGCGAATTCATTTTCGTAGATTGATAACTGAGATGTACCTAAGCAGGCATTGTCCTGGAGTTATCCGTCGGCCGTAATTTGACCTCATGACCTTCGCATTGTATTATTATTATTATTTATTGGGCTAGGGTGTAGCCTTGTGGGTAGCGTGTTGGTCTACAATGTGAAGGTCGTGAGTTCAAATCCCGGTCGACGCATAATTCCAGCACACTGCCTGCATGGGTATACCTTGGTCACCTCAATCTACGAAAATGAAAAATATGAAGATAGAGGATTGTGAGAAGGTCTAACAATCCTTCCACAATAAATAATGAAAAAAAAAAAATAATAATAATAATAATAATGTTAAGAAACCTGACGATCAGGAGGACAAGGCCCGATTTGGGCTGTAGTGCCATTGTAGAAGAAGAAGATATATTGGGCAACATTTGAGAGCACTGCGACCTTCTCGGCCTATTGTGCGTTTATTTCTCCTTATCCCTACCTCAACTTGATAGATTTGGCTAATATAAGTATGTTTAAGGGAGCTATATTGGCTAGTTTATCAGTTGTAAGGAAACCTTTTCCTAGAAGATTTTCTCTTTTCTTTGCTACTGCTTCACAGTGACATAGAATATGTTCTGCCGTTTCTGAGTTCTTAAGACAGAGGCGGCAGATGGCAGTTCCTGCAAGACCAATATTTTTGAGGTGGTGGACTCTGGTCCAATTATTTTTTTTTTCGCTCAACAATCGGTTGCGGCTTGTGAATAACTTGCACCAGATACGAATGTATCTATAAATATTTGTATCCATTTTATTTCTATATGTTTCATCAAAATCTCTATGTACACACCTGTGCAATATAACCTTTAGTATCGAAAATTTTAATATCACAGCTATTAGTTACAATCAGAAATAAATTATTCAACTACTTCTCTTACGGGGCGTATGGACGGTTCGTGGCACAAATAGCGACAATTTAGGAGAGAGAGAGAGAGAGAGAGAGAGAGAGAGAGAGAGAGAGAGAGAGGCGGGATGCAGATTATAGCCCTAACCAGAATAGACTTAGAGAGCATTAAGGCACCTTAAGTCTTTCTACGACTGAATCTTTCGTTTTTCAAACTTAAAGAAGAAACTTAAGCAATCTTCTGCGTTTGACATTTCTTCACAGTTTTACCGAGATTTTTGTAGTTTGTGATTTCGGATTTGTGATTTGAATTTCTCTAAAATAGAAGATCTTAAATTATTCGAAGATTTGAGTGATTTATTGGACTTGTCGGGAAAATTAAAAAAAAAAGTGTGGTGCTAGAAGAATAAATAGAGATCGGCAAAAAAAAACGGGTATTACCGATTGACGATCATTCCAATGAAAACGCACGATCCCGGACAATTTTTCAAAAAATGCAGAATAAATTCGGAAAGGTTTGACTTTTTATAAGTTTAATAAAGCCTGGAATTCAGAAGAAATCCGCTCTTCCCTTCATCATGCCAACATAATTTAATTAAGAAACACATTATGTAATTATTTTAACAGTTAGAATACATATTTTCATTCATCCAGGCCTTAAATTTAATTCAGTGCAGATATTTGTATATGTGACAGGTATTGCAATTTTATGTAGAACGGTCGGTTCAGAGTCCACGACTCAGGTATTCAGTTTGTACTCTATAAAAGGTTAAATACATATTTTCTCTTCAACTGAAACACAGTTTGTAAAAGATCCGCCCTGGCTTCGTCTCGTTTCTCAGCGGGGATTTCGTTTAACAATGAAATTAGAGTTTTGCACAGTAAGGCATCACTATCTTCACTATCTCGACCTTGTGCTCGTTTCTTAACGGCTACCGCCGCGTCTTCAATCGCTTTCAACGTTGATCCAATGGTACTCTTTCTTTTCGGGGGTCGTTGGAACCCATCTGACGCACTTGAACTCGTAGTATGGGGAGATTCGGGTCCAGGCGAACTTTGTTCACAGCCCTCGAGTATATCCTCATCCTTCTGCTCTATTATTGC
This sequence comes from Chorisops tibialis, assembly GCA_963669355.1. Lineage (NCBI taxonomy): Eukaryota > Metazoa > Arthropoda > Insecta > Diptera > Stratiomyidae > Chorisops > Chorisops tibialis. The sequence continues at coordinate 272,790,171 of OY770262.1, forward strand.
AATATTGTTACATCTAGTCCTGCAAATATAAGAATTATCTTTCATGTTTTTTTAATTAATTATGTAATGTTTTTACGCTCGAAATTTCGCGAAATTTTTTAAAAACATCATGCTCTCGATATAAGGCCAACTATTATATTCTGCCCCACTCTCTGTAAGCAGTGCTTTCGATTTTTTTACGAATGTTTCCCTTAAATGTTTCCATTTCTTTTTGCAGTCTTCAGCTGGAAAATAAACCAAAATTATTACTTCAACTTATCAAAATAGTATAAAAACACACTGTTTTGCTTCAGCTCTTCAGCGATTTGCTTCCAAATCCAATTTTTGTAAGTTTTGTCAAAGTACTTTTTGTTTGATTTATCGTAAAGTACACTATTGGCTTGCACTTTAATAATAAGACTATCCTCGAATGAAATGTCTTCGGTTTTGCCAAAAACTTCACGTACCTTAACGCATTTGACGAAAAGATCTTAACGTGCCTTAAGTCTATTCTGGTTAGGGCTTACCATATATGTTGTAAAGTGCCGCGTAAAGGAGGTAGAAGTATCGGCTAAAACACGAAAACACATATAGGATGACTCTAATTCAGCACCGACCAAGAACTGTTCTCAGTGCGCTCTTGGCTCATAACAATTTTATTTGCCGATTTGGTTTAGTTACAACAACTTAAAATTAAGAAAAATAGTGTTACCAGAAGGGTTTTGTTTTGTTATATGTATTATTATTTTTTTTCATAAATTTCAATTATGTTATGAGTTTATTATTTCAATTTATTTTAAAATAATTAATTTATGTTACACTATATATTTTATTCTTTCCAGGACAAGAATCATGTTTCGAACGAATTGTAACGCGATTTGGACGAAAAAGTACGTACGTTGTGATCGGTGATGGTCCCGATGAAGAAACTGCCGCAAAAAACTTAAATTTTCCATTTTGGCGTATTTCAAGTCATAGCGACATCAGAGCATTGTACACAGCCTTAGATATGGGATTTTTATGAAAACATTATCTCGAAATGCCACGCCGCGATGCATGTAAAGACCGCTAATCTAACGATGAGGACAAAACAGACGAAACATAGTCATTGTCTTCGCGAATACACAGCAAACAAACAAAAGACTTTTCTCTCCACTAATTAATTACTGTAATTTATCTTTGTACAAAATAAAAAAAAAATAAATACTAATAGTTATAAAAAACAATCGAAATGCCAATTATAAAAGAAAATAAACAAAGAAGAATTTTAACAAATTTTAATTCTATAAACACAAACAAATCTTTATTTTTTTCACTTTCTATGTTTCTACTTAAAATAATCTTGCCAATAATTTTTACCAATCTTTTACACAAAAATTATCAATAATTTTATTGTTTTTTGTTTTATTATTTTACACACACTTATACATTTTATTAGCTGAAGAAACACAAGAAATCTAGAAAAAAATAAAATAAAATTAGCATTTAAGAAAAGAAAAAATCTTTACTATTTGGAAGAAGTAATGAGAAAAAAAAATACCAGTGATCTAAAATATTTAAAACAAAAAGTAAAATGTTTTAAACTAGAAATTATTATTATAATAATAAAAAAAAATTATATTATATAAATAAACATAGTTCTTAAGAGAAAGAAAAATATGCACTAAATATAAAATGGACAACAAATTAATTTATGTATTCAGAAAAATAAATAAAAATTTCATATTTTAAATTCGAAAGAACGTTTTAGCTATGTTAATATTTTTAGCTTTTATCGCATCGCTTTCTGGCCGAATTTGATTAATTTTCCAGTTTTATACGAAACAAATAATAAATAAAATGCCAAAAAGTCGGGCGAAACTTTATTATTCTGCGGATACGTGGAAAGTCAATATGCAGGTTAGAGTGGTTAGGGAAGACTAAGTGAAAGGGGCTTCTTGGGTAGGGCAGTTGTCAATTTAACACTTTGCGGAACGTTTGAAAGTACATATAATCAATATCTCGTTCGTTTATTTATGCAAGTTTGAGTTTTTATGAGGGGAGGGATGAGGGGTGATAGTAAGGGTGGGTGGATGTTAATATTTTTTTAATTGATTGCGTGAACCATGTCCAATATTCTCTATATAGAACGTCAGTTTCACAGACGTTGCATAGAATTATAGAATTTTCATAGGATTCAGAGTATTTTCCATTCACGAAACCAAAAATTTGTATGGGAGGGGGTAGAGGAGGTAGGGGAATCGTAAAATATGTGACGCATTTTTATTTCCTTTCTCTTGTAAGGCGCTCGTACAAAATTTCAAGTTCGTAGCTTTTAATTTCTTGGTTATTAGTTGATTTAATGAAATTGGTCGAAATCATACTTTTGTATGGGAGGGGGTAGAAGGGCAAGCGTGATTTCAAAACTTTTAACGTAATTTCATTTCAACTATTTTTGTAAATTTTTATGCAAAGTTTCAAATTGATAGCTTTTAATAGTTAGGTGATAATTGATTTCTTAAAAATGGTCGAAAAAATAACTTTGTTTGGGAGGGGGTAGAAGTTTGAAAGGTATTCGACCAGTTACTATTTCAAACTTTTAGACATTTTTTTAAATGCATTTCGCAAATTTTGAAGTTTGTACCTTAAAATTTTATTCAAAAATTTTCAGTTTATGTGTTTTTTTCATTGTACATTGTGCACGTTAGACCCCCACTTCGGTGCATAACAATTTTGGAACAAGTTATTATTTTTTTTCTATGTATATCAAATAGATGTATCGACGTGCAAAATTTTAACTTTGTATCTTTTACCAGAGCCCTAAAAAAATTACTCAAAATTTTCAACATATTTGCTTTCCACCTCCCTCCCCGTATACCTTCGAACTTAAATTTTTACCAAAATTAAAGAATTTATAGTTCTACAATCTGACAAATTTTTGATTTGATATCTGTACTCAATTTTGAGATATAATGATTTGTAGCTTTGCAAAGTGCGCTATTTTTGAAATGCTCCCCATTTCCCCCCACTACTATTATGTCCACATGTTATATTTTTTTCGTATTTCGCTACTAAAGCTTAGTATACGTTTCAAGCTTCAATTACTTAGCTCTAGAGACAGTCGAGATATTCATTGTTAAGTGTTTTTCGTTGCACCCCCCGTGACTCTCCCGCTTAGAATAATTAGCCTCTTTCTAAGCTGATTCTAGTGGATCTATATGTCACCTTAATAGTTCCCAAATATGCATTTTTTGTGATTAGTAATTTCGAAGATATAAAATAAAAAATTCGGCCGAAAATTCGGACGCCGATAGATAAAAAAATTAAATTATTTTTAAAGTTTGTCCCATAACCCTCTTCATATCTCTGCTTCCTATTTGCAGTCGTGGTGGAGATATTAGCAAGTGAAGTTTTTGACTCTTTCCCTCCCCTCGCCTCCCCCTTCCACCTGACACTCCCCAAAATTTAGATAATGAAGCTCACTTACCCAATCAACAATCCACCCAAAAACGAACATTCTACCTTTAACGGTCTCGGCGATATGAGTCCATATGTACGGCGGACGGCGTACGGCGGGATGGATTTTTTTTTTGCTTTTTCAGGCTAATTTAGTCGTGAAACGCGAAAAAAAAAACAGAATTATGATTGTTAGTCAGGAATGTTACATCTGAGCCTAAACTACCTGAATGATGATGAACTTTGAGCGTACTTTCAGGCCTGCCAGGGTTCTAACGGGGCGGGGGCAACTGTGGTATTAGCCTGAAAGCCATTTCTGCAGGATGTCACTCTTACTTACTGAGGTAACAGAATAACACAGTGCAATGCTGTCTTCTGTATATTCATTTTCCAGTATGCCATAATTAAGATTTTACTGGTCTCATCTTTATATCATTCATCTGGGCTTTGTATACGCCAATCTCCAATTCAAATTTTTTCCGATCTGGATTATTACTTTAGAGTATTCATGCGTGTCTGAGTTTTCACAAGTAAACTGCAAGCCTGAGCACACAGAGTTTTTCATCATGTTTTCCCCTCTTACTTCCGGAGACGCTAGTGTGTTACAACCATTGCGGTTACAATAATCCTTACCTCCTCCTTTCTCAAACTGGGCTTGGGACCGTCAATGGCGGAGTTATGGCTAAGACCTGTTTCACAATGAACGTAAAGTTTATGTAAGCGCTGTCAGTTGAAGTCAAAATGTATCAGAGGACAGCGCTTACGTGTAGGCTGCGTAAGGTTTACGTAACATTGTGAAACAGGGGGCAGGGTGCGCTCGCATTTAATACCATGCCATACCGCGGCTTTCAAACTTTCTAACAACTCGGCCAATCGGACTGTCTTGATCGACTGCGAAGTTTTCGGCTATGGAAGCGCATCCTCTGTCAGTTAACATTGTTATATATGTTCAGTGTTGCCTAGTATGATCTGTGAATGCAACGCGGCGTCCCCAGTCAACCACTTGCTCATCCGTGAGACTTCCATCATGCGGTAGGTGGGATAACTGGCAATCTATCGGACATTATCTTTGTCACGGTCCGCCAATCTCCTACAGTTGTTTTCATTATTAAGGCTCTAGATTCTTCTCTGAACTAAACGAGGCGTCAAACATTTGAGCCTGCTTCTGTTCGCAAATCGTACCAAGTAGCTAGCACAAGTAAAATCTATCTCATCATCAATAGAGTGCGTACAATGGGCCCGACTAGAATGCCCCGGTGCAATATGGTTGTTCGATACTACCTAAACCTAAACCTGGGTGGCAGCTTTTAACGTCCTTTAAAACATAGGCGTGATTTTATGGACAACAACGGTAGTTAGGAATGAATTTCTTATTGGTGCCAGCAGTTGGGTCAATATTGCGTGTCAGTACCAATCAAATTCCTGTTAAGACCCCCTATCTGCTCAACTGCTCGCTTCCATATGTTACATGGTCGACCAACCCGACGTCTTCCTTGAGGGTTATAATCCAGAGCCTGTTTTGCGATGTTTTGCTCTGGTTTCCTCAAAGTATGACCGATCCACTGCCACTTTCGCCGTTGAATCTCAATACCTATTTTAGTCTGGCGAGTTGTACTCCAAAGTTCGTCGTTGGAGATCACTTCTGGCCAGAATATTCCTAAAATGCGTCGGAGGCATTGGTTTACGTAAGTAGTTTCTTGGTAAGTCGAACGGTCACTTTCCACGTAGTACAACCATATAACAACACGGATTTAACGCATGCGTCAAAAACTCGCAGCTTCGTGCGAAGGGAGATCTCTCTTAACCTCCAGAAAGGGGACAGGATACCGAAGGCCTGACGAGCTTTATTTAGCCGAGCCTCAACATCCTTTTCGGTTCCGCCGTCCATGCTGACAATGCTTCCGAGATAGCAAAAATCTTGCACCTCTTCCACATCCTGTCCATTAAGAACAATCGGTGTGCTTGCGTTCGAACCCATGTGCATGTATTTGGTTTTACGCACATTTATTTTCAGTCCCGCCTCTTTGCATTTAGAATGCAACGAGCGAACATTTGACTCTAAGTCCGAACGGGTATGTGCAAGCAAACACACGTCATCAGCATAATCAAGGTGACTTAAGATGTTAAATAGTCTCCATTGAAGACCTTTACCTTCCCCACCTTCCAGTGCAGCTTTCAAGATGTCATTTATTACCACCAGAAACAGGGCTGGTGATAATATGCAGCCTTGTCTGACACCCGTTCGCACAGGAAAGCTCTCAGACAGCTCTCCTCTATGCAAGACGCGACACCTTGCATCTTCGTAGGATTCTTTAATCATAGCTATGACCTTATTTGGAATACCTCTCCTACACAAAGCATTCCATATGTAATCTCGCTTAACGCTGTCGAAAGCCTTCTCGAAGTCCACTAACATGAGATGTAGTGGCGAGCCCATTTCGGCTGACTGCTCTAATATTATCCGTAGGGTATTTGTGTGGTCGGTACAAGACGACCCTTTACGGAATCCAGCCTGATAAACTTCGAGAGTGCTCTCGACGACATCACTATTCCTATTGATAATTACCTTAGCCATAATTTTTGATACGGCAGTAAGTAGACATATACCACGCCAATTGCCACAATCCCGAAGGTCGCCCTTCTTCGGAATTTTCACAATGACGCCCTCCTTCCATTCAGTCGGATATCTTCCATCATTCCACACCTTAGTGAAGAGTGGGAGGAGTATATCGGCTGTTATTTCCGGGTCCGCTTTGAAGAGTTCGGTTGGTAGTCCGTCTATACCTGGAGCTTTCCTTCCCGCCATTGACCGAATGGCGGAAACTATCTCTTCCTTATCTGGGGGATCGTCCGTAATAGAGGATTTTTGCGGTTGGATGTTTGGAAGTTGTTCTGTTTCCGGAATATCTTCATCTGACAAGATGTTTAAAATATCAGAGAAGTATTCCTTCCATCGTCGCAACTGGTGTTCACTCATATTAAGGAGAGTTCCGTTGACATCTCTCACCAGGTGGTTGGCGGTGAAATTCCTGTTCGTCAACTGTTTCATGATTTTAAATAGTGAACCCATATCCCTAAGGTAAGCCGCAGATTCAGCCTTGTTTGCCAGATCTTCAATGGCCTTTCTTTTGTCGCGTCTAACAGCCTTTTTGAGCTGTATATGAGCATCGCGGTAGTTCTGCCTCAAGTCGGGCGTTCGTTGGTTGACATCGGGTTGAGAGATGATTGCCAATTTGGCTTTTTTCCGATTGTCAACCTTGTCCCATGTGTCTTGCGACATACAGGGTTTCTCACCACTTTACGCATATCCCACAGATTCTTCAGCACTAGTTAGAAAAGTGTTTCTGGTTGCCTCCCAATTGGCGTCCAGTGTGCGCATTTCATGTTCACCCAATGTGGATGACTTTTCGCGTAGAATGGTGGTGTATTCGAGTTTTTTGTTGGGATCTCTGAGTTTATCCACATTAAGCTTGCGCTTCATTTGAAGAATTTGTGGTCGTCGGATAGCTGCTGTACACAATCTCAAGCAGGCAACCATCAAGTGGTGATCGCTCCCCACGTCAGCTCCACGTTTCGCTCGCACATCGAGAAGACATCTCGTCGTGTCAGTACGAAGTCGCCTATTTCCCAAGTTTTTACGCGGGCGCTATGGTCAAGGAAGTATTTAAGGTTACAGGGCTTTCTGAGTGGCCAGAAAGATCTGAGGACGGATAAGTTCCAAGTCCCGATCAGACCTTTCATGCAGCTTTTCAATCCAGTATTCGATCAGTTCGTCTATTTAATTTTGTTAGTGATGTAAGCACACCTAGGTTAGGTTAGGTTAGCGGAGAGGTTGGATACCAATGTACGTAGGCCCAGTGGGCCTGTGCGCCTCCGTATTTGTACCATGTGGACCTACATATCATTTAGCAAGACTGCTCTACCCGCAAAACTACTGAGCTTCAACTGCAAATGTCATCGGTTGTAAGGCGAAGTCTTCGAGTGTGATTTCTAAGAAGACAGTGGCTCGTGACGTTACCTGCCAGTATCGGGTGTAAGTTCCAGTCGAGTCTCAATATTTTTACTTAAAATTTAGTTAAGGGTGAAGGGGCCGAACAAATACGTTATAAGGAGATTTTCCTTGTCGACGAGTTCGTTATAAATAGGTTTGACTGCATATATCTAATATTTTTTTTCTTAAACAAACAAGGATGGTGTCGTTTATTCTAGAGTCACTGTATAACTGAGCAACTCTTAGGAGTCTGGAATATGCTTTAATTGGTACAAAAATCGTGCGTTCTAAAAAGTTTGGTTGAAAAATCGAGCGATTTCTAGAGTGAACCAACGTCTTTTCCTTGACGTTTATGACGTTTACTTTTTACTGAATGTGCTGCCATCTATTGTCCAGTAGCTTATCGCCACTGAACAGAACCGTCTACATTCGAAATATGAAACGTCAACAACGAATATGGTTCTTGTACCCGCTATCTCACATTTTCTTGTATTATTAAGGAGAATTTTTAGTGAAATTTTTACTGCAGTTCACTACTAGACTACCGCAACTTTATTGCCTCTGCCATTTTGGATTTTACAGCAGTTGCCTAGGACGAAGGTGGGTGTTGAAACGATTTTCTTTCCGGTGTTTTATTACGTAAATCTTAAAAAATTCTTTCCTCTTATCCGAAAACTCTGTACTCCAATTGGGTGTTGTATTTTTCGTAAGTGCCTTGCGAAAAGTCCGTAGAAAAGTTGCAAAAGGTCAAACTGGAAGAACTGACGTAACATCAGACTGGGTCAATCCCATACGCGTGCCAGACAGACAACAAATCGGCTCAGCTGATCGATTTTCCGGTTCTCGTTGTGCCAAATTAATATGGCTACGAATTTTCGCGTCGTGCTTTATCAATTTCACTGATTGCAGCAGTTTTTCCTTAAGAGAAAGAATTTTTCTTTTCTGGGTTATGTAACACGCTCGAGTGTCAGAATAGCAAATGACAAGTGCCGGACTGTCAGTTGTGGGGCTGCGTCGCCCGAATCTAATCAATTTTTCTAATTCGATTTTCATTACTGTTTCAGCTCGCTCCTCTAATTCCGATATCTTAGACGAAAACTAACTACGAAAATGGCACTCAGATTGCTCGGATTCGCCATGAAACAGGCTGCAGCTCGTGCGCCACAACAAGGCCAGATCGCCGCCGTGCACACGCTCGAAAAGATCGGCAATCGCGAAGTGGTTGGACACGGCTGGAACGGTACCGCTTGCTATGCTGATCGTACAGATTACCCGATGCCGGCGGTCCGCTTCAGGGAGAACACACCCGAAATCGTTGCTCTCCGCGAAAAGGAGAAGAACGACTGGAAGAAGCTGTCCCTCGAGGAGAAAAAAGCCCTCTACCGCGCGTCCTTCTGCCAGACTTTCTCCGAGATGAAGAGCGGCGATGGCCAATGGAAACTCCACCTCGGCATGGCCTGCATTTTCGCATCGGGCGCAGTCTTCGTTTGTATGCTGATGAATGCTTTCGGTGAGTGGACTTCAATTGTAGTACGGCGCATTCTCTGACTTCCGTTTTGCGTTTTTGTTTCAGTCTACGACGAAATGCCAATCACGTTCGACGAAGAACACCAAAAGGCCCAACTTAAGCGTATGCTCGCTTTGGAAATCAACCCGGTGACCGGGCTCTCTTCCAAGTGGGACTACGAAAACAACAAATGGAAGAATTAAGCGTTCGAATTGTTAAAGAAAAACCAAACGTTGTGTACCTCCTGAGTTAATTTAATTGAGAAGAATGGATTGCCATTATTTGTATTTAATATTGAGTCGTTGTAAGATTTTAAGATCGCAATAAATCAAATAAAACCTAATCAATTCCACACTCAAAATTCGCCACTTTATTCGTCTGTTTCACGCGGCTTGAACGAAGTTGGCAATCCAAATTGTTTAATCGTAAGATGAATGCCAGTATTCGCGATGTAATAGAAATTAGAAATGCGTCGTAAAAGAAATAAAAAATGCTAATGGAAATATTGAATACTACGAGTAACTTCTTTATTTTGTTAAGCAGTTAGCCGCCGCTATTGAATGTTTATACAGCGATGCCATCTTTTATGAGTTAGCGATAAAAAAAAAATAAAAAAGTGATCGTCTTGATCACGTAGACCAAATAGCCCCTCACTCAGTGAGATTCAGTTCAGTTGGGAATATTAATCGTGATTCATCTGGAAAAAAATATAGCCTTGTGGTTTTGCAAGATAAAAGAAGAAAAATTCGCGATAGGTACATTGTTATCCGGAATTTTCGATTATACATGTTTGGATTCTGTAAATAAATTAGTGAGGCAGTCAACAAGTTTGCTTTCCGCAGCAATCAAGATAATGTTTAATTAATTTTGATTTGGTATTGTGACAAAAATTTCATTTTTATTTTAAGGATACTCCCTGAACAGACATAAATAGCGACATTCCGTTGAGCATTAACAGGCAATGGCTTAACGACAGTCCGTATCGGTCGATTAGATTCGATTATTCTCGGCAATTTCACAACCTCGTTTTTAATTTTTTTATAAGTTTCGTCTTCAGCATTATTATTGCAACGCTAAATACGCTTCTTTCCTATCTAAAATTCACTGATACCGTACTATCAAAATTCGATATATTCGGATTGACTAGAATCTATAGATGCGGTCTTATAGAAGTGTCGGATTTGTTGCATTGCATTCTGGAAAGATGTACGATAGCATATTCCCTGGCTGGTGTTACCCTTCTTTACCACTGGCATTCTTTCTGTCTATTCTCATGTATTGAAGAAGATAGATAGGTCAGTAGTGACTCGTCAGGTGAAGCGCATGAGGCGGCGCCCCACCTGTTAGAGCATTTTCGATCAATTAAATTATAATTATAATAATCATTAATAAACATTCATAATACGATTAAATTTTGCATATTCAATTATCGTTTTAGATCATTCTCATGTCAACGATACGCCTCTGTCTTTTTACCTTTTGCCTTCCAATATAACAGCCGAAGAACGGGCTTGAAGAAAAAAAAACTTAAAAGCGCTTGGACAGAAATGTGCAAGCCTGCAAACGATCGATTTCTCCACTGAAAATCTTGCTCATCCAGCTCGTTCAAACATTGCTGCCTGCACACACAGAGCTGCTGCTTGATCCGACGATGTCGACGTTATAAAACGCCAAAGATCTGAGGCGCAAATTCCCCTGGATCTCCAGTTTCCAAGTCCAACTACTTGCACGGTATTCCCGTAGTGCGTCAGGGCCTGCTTACACAAGTCTTACTGGCAAGTTTGTCGTAAGCAAGCCTGGAACGAAACTCAATACAACGCAGTAGCTACTACTATTTCGTTACAAGACTACTGTCGTCGATAGTCGTCTTTTAGTGAAGCGTTCAAAATACATATGTACTTCATGCCAAACAACCAAACCATGGAAAAATTTTCAAACATGATATCTGTAGCGGAAAGCCACCACAAGGGAAAAAGAGACAGACATAGTGTTTGAATATTTCCCTATGGTTTGGTTGCCCATGCGCTTCTGTGTTATGGTGTTGGATATTTGCGGGTTGTCACTAGAGTTGAAGAAGAAAGAACAAAGCAACTGAAGGCCTAGCAAGGGTAGGACAGCAGTTCTTTAGAACTAGGGCAGTATTCCCATCCAGTAGATTTGTTGATATCGAGATTTTTTAGAGCTCGGTATACATTGCGTATGCGGATAGTGCGTTATTCTAAGAAAGCAGCGCTTACCTAGCTGAAAATGACGAAGCAGAATTGTTTTTGATTGTTCCTGCGAGACCAGAAACTTTTGCTATCCTTGGGACTATTGAATATTATATACGAGGGTAGGTCAAAAATTTCGCAGAATGAAGGGGATGGACAAGGGAGGGATGAAATATTATTACCTGGAAGTATTCTAATACTCAACACAGGTATAAATACAAAGTTTCTGTCAAATCGAATCACTAACATTTTAGTTATCACGAAATCAAAAAGTCAATCGGAAAGAAAACGCTAACTATAGACAAAAATGAGTTTCGTGCTATCATAAAGTTCTTTACCAAGCAAGGAAAAACGCCACAAATCCTCTTAGAAGAAATGTCATCTGTTTACAGGGACTCTTGCCCTGGAAAAGCGGTAATTTATAAGTGGCATAGTTTATTTAGGCATCAGTTGAAGATGATAAAAACTCGGACCGGCCACTTCCTCAAAAATCATCAAAAAAGTGGAGAAACTTGTTCCCGAAGACGCTCGTTTAAAGAAACAAATAGCAAAAATTTTTGGAGTATTAGATGCAACCATTTTGAATATCCTGTACGATTATCTCGGCATATCTAAAGTCAGCGCAAGATGGGTACCGAGAATGCTCTTAGCGGTTCATGAAAAGTAGCGCGTCGAGTGTTCACGCGAATTTTTGGATCTCTGTAGCCAGAACAGGAATGAAATTTTGACCCGGATTGTTACTGGAGACGAAACTTGGGTTCATTATTATGAGCCTGAAACAAAGTAGGAGTCAATGCAGTGGCTCTGTAAAGACGCTTCACACCACAAAAAGTTCAAGGTCTCATAGTCCGCCGGAAAAATCATGGGCATTATTTTTTTGGGATTCAGAGGGGATTTTGATGATCGACTGTAAAGGAAAAGGACAAAATATCACAGGGGGATACTATGCTAACATGCTACAAAAATTAAGGGATACCATCAAAGAAAAAAAGAAGTGAAAGGTGGACTCGAAGTGGGCTGCTTTTGCACGACAACGCACTTACTTACATCATTCACGTTGCAATGGCTGCACTACAGAAATGCGGCTACAGAATATTGAACCACCCCTCTTATGGTCCAGATGTGGCGTCTTCTGATTACTATTTGTTCCCAAAACTAAAGATAGAACTTTGGGGAAGAAAATTTACCAACGATGAAGAGGTGAAGTCAGCAATTTCAGCCTATTTTGAAGGTCTTGATAAAACACTTTTTTTTAAGGAATTAATAAATGATGTGATAAATGCATTAGGCTTCAGGGAGAATACATTGAAAAAGAAAAATAGTAACTTATTTAATTTTACCCCCTTCCCTAACATTCCGCGAAATGTTTGCCCTCTCCTCGTAGCTTAGTTTTTGGTGATAGATAGATAATATTCTATTCCAAAAGAGACGTTCCCTTCCTTTATGAACTTAGACCATTTACCTTCAGAAGGAAAGTGTTTAAGTAAGTAAGTTGCCTCCTGGTTCCGAATGGTTGCTTACACCAGCAGAATAGGACGCGTTCCTATACAGTACCTCTAGGTCGCATGGGCTTGCATCTATTATGGATGCAATATTTCATACCCAAGAATATAATCTCATTTACTGCGGTTTTGTCATGCTCAATATCTCTTGTTAATCATTTGAGTCCAATTGAAAGAACGATAATTTAAAATTTATTTAGACTGGACTTAGAAGGTAACGTAACTGGTGTTGAGGTGGTAATTAGAAAACAGACAGAAATATAAATAAAATGTTTGGAGCTATTGGACAAACACAGAACAAGATCCCTCCCCTGTAGGGACATAGAACAGATACGGTTTTCTTCCACAAGGCATGCTCCTGAGTATTAGCCTTTAGTGGTTAATTAATTAATTTATTTATTTATTTACAATAGTCGACCGATTATAAATACCACTGACCATAAAAAAAATACAAATTTTTAGAATTAATGAATAATTGCAATAATTAAAATAAAGTAATGGAAAGAATAACAATAATATAATAGAGAAAAATAATGAAAAATTACTTACAAACAAATAAAGCATTAAAAATATAAAAGAAGAAATTAATAAAATGAAACATTATTTATGAAGCAAAACTAGATAAGGCCGATTTTATACAATTTTTACTAACATTAAAATCGATAAAGCTCATAATAACGGTTGAAATCTCTACAAACAACATCAAGAGGTTCCCCTTGCTTATAATTAGTTCTATGAGAAGCAGTATAAAAGAAGTCATGAAACCGTAGAGATCTAGCAGGTACACAGACATTGAGAAGTAACAGCAGATCGGGAGCATCAATATTACCTATGAGTAAGCCATGAGCGAACAAAACATTGATGACCTCTCGACGTCTGGACAGATTGTCTAAACATAATAATTTCAAACGCTCTGAATAAGGTGGGAGAGATTCAGGGTTATTCCAAGGAAGGAATCGCAAGGAAAAACGAAGAAAACGCTTTTGAACACCTTCAATACGGATAATATGGACAGCATAATGTGGACACCAAACAGGGAAAGCATACTCTAAAATAGGTCTTACCAATGAGACAAAAAGGGATTTAAGTACGTAAGGGTCACTGAAATCACGAGTATAACGACGTACGCAGCCAAGCATTTTATTAGCTTTACTCACTATAGTGTCATAGTGCAAGGTGAAGCTCAGCTTACTATCAAAGGTAACACCAAGATCACAAATATGATCAACCCGGTTAAGGGCTGTATTATTTAAAGTGTATGAGGTTAAAATAGGTGCAAGCTTACGAGAAAAGGATAAGACATTACATTTATCAATATTTAAAAATAACTTGTTATGAACACACCAGTCATGAAAGATAACAAGATCACGTTGCAGAGATAAACAGTCAGATTCAATATCAATTTTTTTAAAAATTTTAATATCGTCAGGATATAAAAGTAAGTTAGTGTTCGGTAAAACAAAGGAAAGGTCATTTACAAATAAAATAAAAAGTAGTGGCCCAAGATGACTTCCTTGTGGCACACCGGACGTAGACATGATATCATGGGAAAAACAAGATCTAAATATAACTGATTGAGTTCTATTTGACAAATATGAGCAAAGCCAGCGTAGTAGTATAGGAGGAAATCCTAATTTATCCAATTTCAGAAGTAGAATTTCATGAGACAATTTATCAAACGCCTTGCTGAAATCCGTATATATACAGTCAACTTGAGATTTATTTTCAATACAGCGGTTTACGAAATTGGTAAAGGAGAGAAGATTAGTCACAGTTGATCGTCCCTTAAGGAACCCATGTTGCTTTGCAGAAAGTGAAGATTTAAAACTAAAGTAAATCACTTCAGTCAAAATGCATTCGAAAACTTTAGGAATTGCTGAAAGCTTTGCAATAGAGCTACCCTTTTTATGAACAGGTATAAAAAAAGATTTTTTCCGGATGTGTGGAAAAGCGCCTAACACAAGGGACTTGTTAAACAGCAATGAAAGAGGGAGACTTAAGACATCAGCACAGTGATACAAAATGGCACTGGGAGTCCCGTCCGGTCCCGAACTATAGGAGATTTTAATCTGCTTAAGGGACTGGAAAATAGTATCATCACTGATTGTTATAAAATTACAGCGAGGGATTGTATGACAAGGCAAAGAACTAAACAAAGCAACAAAATCCGATGAACCATCGTCCAGGATAAATGATTGGGCGGCAAATAAATTAGATAGTTTCCATCAAACGATAAGCTCGACGGAAAACCATCATTTTTACGTTTGGAATTAATAAAAGCCCAGAAAGACTTAGGATCCGTCTTAATATCGGTTTGTACTTTCTCAATGTACCTGTTGTAGGCTAAAATCGCGTATTGTTTAAAATTCAGCCTAGCTATTGAGAAATCATTGTAAGAAGCAGACGACCTACTCTTACAGTAAGCTTTCCACAAACGATTCTTAACACGCTTCAAACGACACAGGTGTTCATCAAACCAGGGAGCACGCTTTACTGAGTTGATGTTATTTATAGAGATTGGAACACAAAGCAGGAAAGAATCAAATAAAATATTATAAAAACGAGACAAAGAATCATCTAAATTAATAATATTAAGAAGAAACGACCAATCTACATTAGTTAGGAGAGAATGCAATTTTTCAAAGTTAGTTTTACGAAAATTAAAATGCGACTTACAAGAAAAACTATGGTCAGAACATTCTAAAATTAAATTAACTTCTGAAGCTGGATGATCAGGAACCTCAGGAACAAGCGGAGAACCAGAACGTAAAAGTGCAGTATTTGACGGATCCGAAACGAGGACAAGGTCAAGAATTCGTTTACGTACATTAAGAACACTGTTGATTTGATTAAGATCAAGACCATTAAGCCTGTCGATAACATCACATTCAACGCGAGATGATGCATTAGTCGCAAATAGATGATCCTCAGATTCAGAGTAATTCCAATTTAGATACGGAAGATTAAAATCACCCAGTATAATGATAACATCATTAGAGTCCGCAACGTTCGAGATGTGTTCGATACACAGAAGATAGTCATTGTAACTCTCGATTGTACTCTTCGGCTGAATATACAGAACAATGATGTAGATTATCGAAGCAACGCATTTGAGCGATAAACACATTAAGTCCAACTTCAACGAGTTCGGAGGGTAGAGTCGTGTGCATAAAATTCCAGTTTTTACCGCAAGCAAGACGCCACCTCCAACAGTAGTGACTGAGGTACCCTCATGACGATCATGGCGAAAAACGTTATAATTGTTGAACAGTTCATTGTCAATGAAGGAATCATTAAGCCAGGTCTCAGTAAGTGCAACCACATCAAAACATGATAGCTCAGAGTTGAACTTGAGCAGAGAAGTTTTAGTTCTGAGACCATTAACATTCTGATAATAGATACTAAAACTTCTCATTGAGCCATCAAAAGATTTTAAGTGAGAGGCTGCCGGCGAGAGTTGGTGCGAAAATTTTTTCTGGAGTAAACAAATTCTTTGACAAGAATATCAGCAGGCCAGAAATCCGGTGATAAGATGATATTTAATAAATTTGTCGGAACTGTTAGTTTGAACGATGAAATGCGGCGATTAGCGATTTTTTTTAGGCGTCAAGTTCGAGCAGGTGAAAATATCCTTGTCAAAAGAACGATTACGCAGGTTGTCAGCAACGTATCGAAGAAATCGTCCGCTTCCATGCATTACATGATCGACCAGCCTGTTTTCTTCCTTGGGGGATATGATCCAAAGCTTGTTTAGAGATGTTTCGCTCCGGTTCATGACGTTAACAAACCAAAAAACATAACAGGACTACGATTGAGCGTAAATCCGTATCGTGCGATACTCTAGATGAAGAGAAATTTTTTGATTCTAATAAATTTTGTAGTGGAAGTGGACATCGAACTAATTTTTTCACACCATGCTAGAGTTGCTATCAAAATGTTTTATACAAAATTTAAGATTCAAAAATTTAATAGGTACTGAAAAAATTTAGTGAAATTGTGCAGTTTGTATGGGAGGTTGTAGAAAGAGTGGGGAGATTTTAGTGATTTTTTCAGAAATAACTAGGAATATTATAAAATTGATAACCCTTAAATTTCAGATTAGTACCATTCATACTTTTCAAGAAAATCGATTTTTTATGAAGTTGTGAAACTGTGTCATATTGTATGGGAGGGGGTAGAAGCAGTGAAGCTAATCTAATATTTTTTCTGATCTTAGTGACAATACTAATTAAGTATTCATTACAAAATGTGAGCTCTATAAATGTTATATGTTCTGAGAAAATCATCTTAGAGCATTTCATGAAAAAGTGTAGTTTGTGTGGGAGGGGGTTGAAGGAGAGGGAAGACGCAAATAATTTTTCTACTGTAGATTTAAATTATAATATAATAATGAAATAATTATAAATTTATGAAAGTAATATATCCCAAAACTCAGTCTAATAGCTTTTATACTTTTCGAGTAAATTAATTTATTGTTAAATTGCGAATTTACGTCATTTTGTATGGGAGGGGGTTTTTTTCACCTTACTAACAATTTTAAATAAATATTTGGTGCACAATTTAAACCCTCTAAATTTTATACGCACTGAGTAAATTGGCTTAAGAGTAATTCAAGACAAGTACAGTTTGTATGGGAGGTGGTAGAAGGAGGGGGAGGACTCGCATAATTTTTATA
Organism: Chorisops tibialis; assembly: GCA_963669355.1. Lineage (NCBI taxonomy): Eukaryota > Metazoa > Arthropoda > Insecta > Diptera > Stratiomyidae > Chorisops > Chorisops tibialis. Next base: position 272,807,470 of record OY770262.1, read on the forward strand.
CGGTAGATTGATATTATTATAAAAGTAACATATTCCAAATTTCAGGCCAATAGCTTTTATACTTTTTGAGCAAATCCTTTAATTGTCAAATTGCGCAATTGTGTCATTTTGTATGGGGGGGGGGTAGAAGGGGTGGAGCGATTTGGCCCGTTCACGAACTTGACCTTACTTTTTTGTCAAAAACGACGTGTAAAAAATTTGAACAATCTAGCTCAAGCTAGAGAGCGAACAGACGGACGGACGGACAGACAGACGGACGGACAGACGGACGGACGACAGACGGACATCCGGTTTTGAGATTTTTGAGTGATAACATTAACTTCTGTATCATTCATTTTTTTCTCCGAGCCTTATTTCTTAGCGTTACAAACTTTAGAGCAAACTTATAATACTCTCAGATTCCATCTAGAGTATAAACACTTGAAAATTAATATCTCTCCATTCTCTTAAGCTATATAATTGAAGCTTAAAACGTATATTAAGCTATACTAGCGAAATACGAGAAAATATAAAATTTGGTCATAATAGTAGTGGGGGGATAAGAAGAGCACTGTTCAAAATTTCAAATCGTTATATCTCAAAATCCAATACAGGTATTAAATTTGTCAGATTGTAGAGCTATATGATCTTTAATTTTCATAAAATTTCAAGGGGGGCGAAGTGGTGGGTTAAAAGGACAAAAAATTTCACTACTTTTTTAGGGCTCTGGCAAAAGATACAAAGTTGAAATTTTGCACGCCCATACATCCATTTGATATACATAAGGAAATATAATAATTTTACCCAGAACTGCTGTCCACTAAAGGGGGGCCCTAGCCTGCACTAGCTGTTTCACATGTATTGAAAAGAAAACAAAAGCTCAACATTTCTGAGTGAAATTTTAAACTCATAAAAAAATGCTTAAAATTTGAAGATATTAACTAGTCCAATACTTCTACCCCCTCCCATACAAAAGTATTTTTTCGACCATTTATAAGAAAGCAATTATCAAACCATTAAAAGCTATCAACTTCAAATTTTGTTCAAATAGGTTTAAGAATATTTGGAACAAAGCTGCTTCAAAAGTTTTGAAATCCCTTCCAACCCCTCCCATACCAATCTCAATAAATCAACAAATAACCAACAAATTAAAAGCTACGAACTTTAAATTTTGTATGAACACCTTTCAAATCAAACAAAATAATACTGCATCACAAATTTCACGATTCCCTCAACTCCTCTACCCCGTACAAATGAATAGTTTCAAGAATATAAAATATACCAGATTTCATAGAATTTACTTCGTCTATGAAACTAACATTCTATCCAGCGCACTTTGAACGTGATTCAAGAAATCAATTAAAGCATTATTAACATCAACGCACTCATTGTAACGATTATTGCAACTTGTCGCAAGAATAATAAAGTTACACCTGACTTGTTGGCAGATAGTTTTGTATGTGTAAACGCACATCCGCATCTGCGATGGATTACTTTTTAAGTGTTTTTGAATAAATTTTGAAGTACTAAAACAATATTTGTTTCATTTAATGTCATTAAATGTTTGGGGTGCTATTTATAAAAAATAAATGCTTTCATGATCTTTGGAAAAACATCTGATGGTTCCGCGACCAAAATAGTTTGGGCAACCCTGATAGTATCGAATGATTGGGCTCACGCAATCGTAGCTCTGTAGATTAGCCCAGTTAAACCATAGTAAAATACAAGGTATTCTAGAAAGCTTTAATGTTAAATACAGTTTCGCGCGTTTTTGCTTTTCTTACTGTCTGAGTAGTATCTATTAAATTTACATGTTTATTGTAATTAAAAATTTATTTATTTCGAGAAAAAAAAACTTTCAAACGTATCAAAGCACACATTTTATGTATATGAAAACATTTTATAAAAACAAGAGCTTATATAAAATAATCTTACAATATATGTATGTATAATTTTCTTTCATATTAATGAAAATTAGAAATAGTGCTTTAACACATCTCTGTTCACAACGCCTGAATAATCCTTGTACTCTTCACTTTTACCATTTAGCGCGATAAATTGTTCAGCAACTTCAACTGCAACACGTATCTGAGCTTCCGCAGTACTGGCACCTGTAATTTTCAAAAAAAAAATCTTAAATTATACAGAACACCAATGCTAAATATTTACGTAGAAATATATAAATATCGGTTATCAGATTTACTATATAAAAGCGAATTCTCTTAAGCATCAACTGTTTTTCATTTTATTTAAAAAAAAAATGTTTTTTTTACTTATTTATCGCTTTTAATTCTGGGAACAAAAATAAAAAAAAATCTATATGCCAAACAAAATTGTTTCGAAGCTTTAAGTTGCATTGCACATTAACTACAAAATTTCGTAAAAGTGGTCTTGTTATCTTCTACCGAAATGATTATTGTTATTAATATAAAGCTAGCTTCTAATTTTTCTCGAAATTATTGAAATTTATAGCAGGACTTACGGTTTCAAAAGCGTTATAAATTTTGAACTTAACCCTCCAGTGGGTCGGATCTGACCCAAAAAGCATTATCTCTTACCTCTAAAAAAAACTTTGACCTAATGTATAACAACATGGAATAACTTACCTAAATGCGGTGTAGCTACCACCTTTGGATGTTCTATTAGTTTTCTAGTAACTTCAGACTTAGGCGGCTCCTCCGGGAAAACATCAAAAGCTGCTCCATCACAAATACCGCTTTCTAATGCCTCCAATACCGCAGATTCATCAATAATTCCACCGCGTGCAACATTCACGACCTTAACTCCTCTTTTACATTTTGCCAACGTTGTTTTTGATATCAAATCTACATTCGTAAATGGTTAGATTTCGTTCATGATTACTTATAAACTGAAACTTACTTCTGGTAGCAGGAATCAATGGAGTATGAACAGTTATGTAATCGGCAAGTGGCCAAATATCGTCAAGTTCCATTTTTTTAATACCGGCAGCTTTAGCCTCGGCATCAGTAGTAATAGGATCGTATCCAATAACCTATGAAGCACAATTTTTTGTAAATATAGTAAATACAGTCTGACGAATCCAAAAATATGAGTAAATACGTATAGAATACTAACTTTCATACCCCAGGTGTTCATTCTAATCGCAACTTCTCGACCGATACGTCCCAGACCAATAATTGCCAAAGTCTTTCCGAACAGCTCTGAACCACTGTATAACTTCCGGTCCCAACGTCCTTCTCTCATACTCTGACCCGCTTGAATGACAGGTCTTGCCAAAGCTCCAATTAAAATGCATGTCAGTTCACACGCTGCGATTGAATTGCCACCGGGAGTGCTAATAATTTAAAAAATTAAAAGATTTATTTTATTTAAGGCATCAAGATTCCAGTCTATACATATAAATATAATTGTAGTTCTTCTAAAATGGCACTACAGTCCAAATCGGGCCTTGGCCTCCAGTCACCCTTACTTAGTCTAACGGTAACTTTCCATGTAGTACAACCATATAGCAACTCGGATTTAACGCAGCTTCGTGCGAATGGAGATCTCTTATCCTTCAAGAAGGGTAAATGATATTGAAGGCCGGTCGAACTTTATTTATACGAGCCTCAACATTCTTTTCGGATACGCTGCATGCTGTTAAATTGTGGCCAAGAGCAGAGCTGTAAAAATTCCGCTTGCCATGCCATATAACGAGAACAATTTATTAATCATAGAACATCATGCTCCGAAATATTGTTGAAGTTCGGTTAGTCGTTTAAGTTTGCACTTGATTTTAAATTTTAATATTTGCTGTACCTTTAACCAAAACAATAAAACCGAATTGAAACCCTGCATTGCTCTCAAAACTGAAATAAAAAAAATTGTTTTGCCTCGAGTACGTCACCAAACTCGACCATTTTCCAGCCAATGCGCAAGCCATTGAGCTCAATTCCGAACGCAATCGAGACTTCAAATATCAAAGAACTATCCGAAATGTTTAACAAAAATTACACGTTTTCCTATTTATCGACAGAAAGTAAAACATTATTCAATCAAAATCGCTACATACCTGGAAATCCCAACCCGAAAATCAGTCCGAATAGTTAAGAAAATACGTAACTTTCAAATATTTTCAAACGAACGGATTTTATTTCGTGCACAACACTTTACCGGAAAATCCATTATTTTCGATTCATTTCATTTTCATTCATGTCATAGTCAGGAATATCTTGTTCTAATCCAAGGGCTGCAATAATAACGACAGAACATTTTTTTCATCTTCATCCGTTTCAAAGCAAATAGAAAAATTCCAATTAACTTACGCTGCATGTCTTGGCATCTTGTATGTTGGCGGATAGTTCCGATCGTAAAATTCTTGCTCCGTCGTGAAGACTTCTGGCGTCGGAATTATCAGAATGATTCGAAATCATGTCCAGAATCTGTTCTTCGAACTAAACTTTTAAAGGGTTCTTCCTGAAAATAATAACATACAAATATTTTTTTTTAATTTCTTTCAAATAGAAAATTATTCAAGGGGTTTTTTTTGGGACTTTCCGATTTATCGTGATATTTCTTTAAACTCTCATGGGATTCCTTTTCTCGAAATCATCGGGTAAATTTTAATAATGAGGAAATTTACAATCTTGATTGACATGTTGACACTAACAACGAAATGTCAAATGAGAAAATATTGCGTTTTCGCGCAAATTTTAGTTTTATGTAAATCTGGTAGGTGGCAATGACCGCAAGTGAAATGGATGCAAGTGAGATGACCGCAAGTGGCAATGACCGCAAGTGAGATGACCGCAAGTGAGATGACCGCAAGTGAGATGACCGCAAGTGGCAATGACCGCAAGTGAGATGACCGCAAGTGAGATGACCGCAAGTGAGATGACCGCAAGTGAGATGAACGCAAGTGGCAATGACCGCAAGTGAGATGACCGCAAGTGAGATGACCGCAAGTGGCAATGACCGCAAGTGAGATGACCGCAAGTGAGATGACCGCAAGTGAGATGACCGCAAGTGAGATGACCGCAAGTGGCAATGACCGCAAGTGAGATGACCGCAAGTGAGATGACCGCAAGTGAGATGACCGCAAGTGAGATGACCGCAAGTGAGATGACCGCAAGTGGCAATGACCGCAAGTGAGATGACCGCAAGTGAGATGACCGCAAGTGAGATGACCGCAAGTGAGATGACCGCAAGTGAGATGACCGCAAGTGGCAATGACCGCAAGTGAGATGACCGCAAGTGAGATGACCGCAAGTGAGATGACCGCAAGTGAGATGACCGCAAGTGAGATGAACGCAAGTGGCAATGACCGCAAGTGAGATGACCGCAAGTGAGATGACCGCAAGTGGCAATGACCGCAAGTGAGATGACCGCAAGTGAGATGACCGCAAGTGAGATGACCGCAAGTGAGATGACCGCAAGTGAGATGACCGCAAGTGGCAATGACCGCAAGTGAGATGACCGCAAGTGAGATGACCGCAAGTGAGATGACCGCAAGTGAGATGAACGCAAGTGGCAATGACCGCAAGTGAGATGACCGCAAGTGAGATGACCGCAAGTGAGATGACCGCAAGTGAGATGACCGCAAGTGAGATGACCGCAAGTGGCAATGACCGCAAGTGAGATGACCGCAAGTGAGATGACCGCAAGTGAGATGACCGCAAGTGAGATGACCGCAAGTGAGATGACCGCAAGTGAGATGACCGCAAGTGAGATGAACGCAAGTGGCAATGACCGCAAGTGAGATGACCGCAAGTGAGATGACCGCAAGTGAGATGACCGCAAGTGAGATGACCGCAAGTGAGATGACCGCAAGTGAGATGACCGCAAGTGAGATGACCGCAAGTGGCAATGACCGCAAGTGAGATTACCGCAAGTGGCAATGACCGCAAGTGAGATGACCGCAAAAAAAAAATTTTAATTTTTCAGTTGACAATAATGTACAGCATAATTTTGTTTTTTTTTGTTTTTATTAAATACTAGCAAACGCCCGCGACTTCGTCCGCGTAAAAATCGCATTAATAAGCAATTTTTGAGAATGTAGTTAGTAATACATTATATGGGATATATAATCCGCTTACTTTAAGAGGAGAGAGAGGCTCGGGATCAAATCAAACCAGTGATTCGAGATATAATGTATACGTGTTAAGGACATATGAATAGTAGTAGCTTGTATTAATTGAAAAAAAGACAAAATAAAATGACATTAAGCTTAAAAACATAACAGGACTTCGATTGTGCGTAAAGCCCCATTATATGATACTACCGATGAAATCGAAATTTTTGTAATCTTAAGAATTTTTGTGTGGGGAGTGATAGAAGGGATGACGGTACTAAATTAATTTTTTTCACACCATGCTAGAGTAGCTATAAAAATATTTTGCACCAAATTTAAGCTTGAAAAAATGAATAGGTAACTTGAGAAACTTAGTGCATTGGATTTAGTGAAATTGTGAAATTTGTATGGGAGGTGGTAGAAGGAGTGGGGGGTTTTTGGTAGTTTTTCTAGATACAACTATCATCACCATGCAATTGATATCTTTTAAATTTCAGATCAGTTAGATTCACACTTTTCAAGAAAATCGAATTTTCGCAAAGTCGTGAAATTGTGTCATATTGTAAGGGAGGGGGTAGAAGGAGTGGAGCTAATCGGATAATTTTTTCCGATAATAATAATAATTAGAAAATTTTAGCTCGATCAAAGTTATACGTACTGAGAAAATTGGTTTAGAGTATTCAGTGAAATTGTGCAGTTTGTATGGGAAGATAGAGAGAGGGGTGAGTTCTTAATGACTTTTTCAGAAATAACTATGAACGTCATGCTTTTGACATGTTTTGAATTACAGATCAGTAGCATTCATAATTTTCAGAAAAATTCACTTTTTGCAAAGTTGTGAAATTGTGTCAGATTGTATGGGAGGGGGTAGAAGGAGTGAAGCTAATCATTTATTTATTTCTTTTTTTTTGTCTTACTAATAATTCTACATAAATATTTAGTGCAAAATTTCAGCTCGATAAATTTGTTTAGAGTATTTCTGGAAAAAGTACAGTTTGTAGGGGAGGTGGTGAAAGGAAGGGGATGACTCGAATAATTTTTATAGAGTAGATTGAAATCATCATGCAAGTAATACATTCCAAATTTGAGATCTGTAGCTTTTATGCTTTTTCGAGCAATTCTGTTCGTTGACAAATTGTGTAATTTTGTATAGGGAGGAGTAGAAGGGGTGAATCGATTTGGCCCGTTCACGAACTTGACGTTTTTAGTCCAGAGCGACGTGTACAAAATTCGAACTTTCTAGCTCAACGTGTTCTCAAGCTAGAGAGGACACGGACGAACATCTGGTTTTGAAATTTTTGAGTGATTACATGAACTTCTGTATCATTTAATTTTTGTGGCAAGCTTATAATACAGTACCTTGCCAAATTATTAGACCCATTGTCAACAAATCATTCGTTTTACTTTGGATAAGATATCTTACAACTAATTTTATGAATTATGTATGTGGTTTTCTTATTCTTTGTTGTGTTGGCAACGCTTTAATGATAACATTGTTGCCTAGCAACTCGAATAACGGCAAAAAATTCCTGTTAATTGGAATAACATTTTTTAATAATCACTTGTTATAACTAAGGGCGCAATATTTGTGAATTAAGGTAGTAATAATAATTTTTTTTTGGGAAATTGGATAACGGGTAAGTTGATTAATATTTATTTTGTAGAATCTATTTTTTATTACCGAGATTTTGGGCATATTGTGTTTTATAGCGATGGGGAAGCAAGGTGAATTGTCGCAATTGAAAGTTGTGGAAATTTCCGGATTATTAAGGGCGGGAAACTTGTCCCAATACAGGATTGCAGAAATGTTGGGCATATCAAGAAGTTCTGTAAAGAATATTTAGAAAAGAATGGATGCAGGTGATGATTTGATGCCAAAACGGAAGGGCGCATGCGTGATAAAAAAACGTTTTGAATGGGTACAAGCATTTCACCATTGATAACTGGCAACGGGTAAATTGTAGTTCAGTGGTTTTATCTTGCTAAACTTTCACCGGGAAATTTTAAATATTTGTGATCATCCTTCTGCTTTTCAGGTATGTTTTTCGGATGAATCCATTTTTCAGGTTACGACTGAAAAAACGAAATTTGTGCGGCTGGGAGAAAAATTTCTTTCGGAGTGCATTGTACCCACAATTAAAATTCCCCCGTCAGTCATGTTGTGATCTGTGATCAGCGCCAAGGGGCCGGGACCTCTGTATATTGTAGAGGGCACCCTTAAAGCCGATCAATGCCAACGAGTGTTGAGCGAGCAACTGCTACCGCAGATGAGAAACTGGTTTAAGGCAGATGAAAACCCTTTTTTTATGTACGATGGAACGCCATGCCATAAAGCAAAGGTTGTAACACAGTTTTTGGGTGAAAATAATGTTACGGTCCTTGATTGGCCGGGAAATTCGCCGGATATGAACCCTATCGAAAATGTTTGGGAGCTTTTCAAAATTGAAGCAAGTAATACCGCACCTACTACGAAAAAATAATTATTACAGGTGATTACAAGGATTTGGAGCCATAACTTAAACATTGTGCCACCATTGAACCACACCATTGTATTAACAGTATGCCTCGTCGTATAGACGCATTATTGGAGGTTAAGGGCAGGCATACGATGTTTGTTTTTTTAGTTTAATAAATACTTATTAAATAAGTTTTGTGTTGTATATTATTTCCTAAGGGACAGGGAAAGTGATTAATTAAAAATAGCGGCCAATTATTATATTAACACTTTAAGTTATTATAAATTAAAACGAAAAATTTTGCTAATAGGTTTAATAATTTGGCAAGGTACTGTAGATGGAATCTGAGAGTATTATAAGTTTGTAACGGCAAGAAAAATTGCTCGCACTGAGGCGCCAAGGGTGCAAAAATATTTGTTGTCGCTCGAAAATCTCAAAACCGGATGTCTGTCTGTGCGCTCTCTAGCTTGAGAACGCATTGAGCTAGAAAGTTCAAACTTCGTACACGTCGTTTTTAGCGAAAAAGTAAGGTCAAGTTCGTGAACGGGCCAAATTGCTCCACTCCATCTACATAGAACTACATTTTTAGTGCCCTGCGGGGCTTTTTACCTTCGAACCCGCTTTATCGTATCCAACTACGGCTACGCATAGGACTCAAATGACAGTTCCATACAAATTCGCTCGCTTTTGTATTTGAAATTAAACAAACAATATAAAGAATGATTCCACAAAAGTTAATAAAATGCTAGCCAGACCATTAATAATGCACGAATATCCAACAGAAGTAAGAATCATGAAATAATGAACGCTTTTCAGAAACCACGATAGCAATATTCATTAAAATTTTTGTCTCAACTTTAACTATTTGTAATTACTATTACAATAAATGCAATGATAATTATATCCATTGTAATTTCTTTTCTTTTTACACCGATTTTGAAAAAAATGTTGAAGCTTTTTATACTTTCAAAACAAACACCTAAACGCATTTGTAATACATTACAGCCAATTCTATAATGATTAAATTTTTTCCTTTCTATTATTTATCCTTGAAATAATTAACTTTGCGATTTGTGGCTAACGCAGAGGAATAACAACTGTGCATCACTAGCACAGTGCGGTATGTCGTCGTGCAGGGCGCACGGTAGTGAAATTTTTTTTTCTGTTGATCTCGTTATTGCTCCAATTTTTTTATTACGCATTTTTTAGAGAATGAATCAAGGAATACGATGGCATTTTTTTTAGATTTTTTATCGACTGGAGGTAAGTATGAATATCAACTTTAAACGCTTAAATTGTTAATAACTACAATTGTTTAACAAGATAATTTTTTATAGAACAATGTAATAAAAGGGTTACAAAATTAACTATAAAATGTAAAAAAAAGGCCGAAATCTGTGTTTAAACATCCATATTGTTTAAAAAAAATCCTCGCATACGTGTCGGCTTATTTCATGTATACTAACTATTCAAAAAATTTAGAAGCAATAAAAAATGTGTCCAAATAGGTGTAAGGTTTGAAAAAGAATATCCATTGTCTATGATTGCATATTCGCATACTTTGCTTATTCGATAACCAACAGACCGAAATCAGGCATCTGCAATGCACGCAAGAGCATACAACTCTGCCTTTATAAAGGATAGGATTATCTTGATGATTCTTTTGAAATGATAATTTCAAATTGTTTACAAAAATATTTTATTTACCAGACTGCTTTTTTTATGATACACAAAAAAAAAAACACAAAATATATAAATGTGCAAATGAGAACAGACAGTTGACGCAAAAACCATATAGACGAAGGATGAGTATGGCGCGAGAGCATTCACTAGATCTTAAAATACATAACGATTATATATGCTACACAATCCGATAGTTGCTCCACTAAAATGTCTGCAGTCAGAGGTAGGCCTTAGTTGCTCCGAAGGATTTAATAGTGCGGTTCAAAGCCATATCATCTTAACTCGTGCGGCTTTATCTAATATGCATTGACTTTGAACCACAGAATATATTCTCGCACTTGATTTAAATATATTTATGAAATAACGCCCAGTCCTTATTTTCATTTTATCTTATCGGATAACACAATTTTGGTTTCGAGCCGACATTCAACTGAACTGAAAATAATACGCTATGTTACCAAAAATTTTTTCGTCCGAAATCAGTTTATGGCGTAAACTCTGCATTACTGGTCCATGGCAGCGACTTCATTTGAATGTTTTCGTTCCATATGAGTTTTCAGTGCATAGCTGTATCGGAATTTTTCCGGGCATAGTTTACAAACGTACGGTTTCTCGCCGGTATGAGTATGCATATGTCTGACTAAACGATTGTTAAAACCGAAAATTTTCGAACAAATTTTACATTGATACTCCGGCTTACCGCCACTCAATTCATTTGCATGTTTTCTTCGCATATGACATATTAACGATTGACTGTGTCGGAATTTAATCGAGCATACTTTACACTGAAATGGTTCCTCGCGCGTATGGATACGCATATGATTGACTAGACTGTATTGAAAACCGAAAATTTTCGAACAAACGCTACATTTATATTCGGGTTGCCCATCATTCGATTCATGTACGTGTTTCGTTCGCATGTGGTAAACTAGTGAATACCTATAACGGAACTTGTCCGAGCATAATTTACATTGAAACGTTTTCGCGCCAGTATGACCTCGCATATGCTCGTTATATTTTGCTTGGTACGGTAAAATTTTCGAGCATATTTCACACACGAATACATTAACAGCGGAAATTTCCTTGGGATGTTTCGCCCGTAAATGATGTCTTAGTGCGTGTTTCGTTCGATAATGCAAACCACACAATTCACATTCGTATGGCTTCTCGCAATTGTGAACTATGCTCATATGCAGTATAAAATCGGTTTGTTTTGAGAACCTAACCGAACAAACAGGACATTTTATTCCGTACACTTCGGTGTGGACTCTTAGGTTGTGTCGATCCAGCTGAACTTCGAACATCTCATTCGGACAAATGGAGCATGAAAATGTCGCCTCCTCCTGGTTTTTGGATTCATATATCGTTTCTACTTGATTAGGTTCGATTTCAATGTTTTCGGATTGTTTTGTTAAATTTTCGCTTAAATGAGTTGTGATTTCCTGTGAAAATTCGTTTAAAGGGCTTGGCGGATGGTCAAGTTGTGTGCAGGCGTAACTGGATCGTTTCATTAATTCTTGGCGAAGATGAAATCGATTTTCAAGTAAAAGTTCATTCTTTTTGGGCGGTAGATGCGTCGTTGATTGTTCAAATTTACTTGTTTCTAGAAAAGAAAAAAAATCGAGAGTTAAAATTACGTAAAAAAGCAATATACTAAAATTAACCTTCATTGTCAACTTTATAAGTCTGTTCGTCACTTTCGATACAACCGATGTCATCAACATCTAATACAGGCTCATTTTTAATAATAACTTTAAAGCCCTGTACATATTCTTCCTCCGCACAATCCGAATTTCGCGGTTTTTCGTTAAGCTCTGCGGGATTTTTTCTTGTATTATTGGTAATGAGATCGTTGTCGTCCAGCATTTCTTCTGTGTCCCATGGCTGTTCAAAACAGGTTTCAAATTTACTAGTATTTTCGCTTTTGATCTTTGTTAAATCAACTTTCGATTCTTTTAATTGAAGCAAAATCGACTCTGATTTTTCACATTTTAGCTTGAATGAATATGTTCGGTGGATTTCACTGAAGCAGGAAATACAAATGTGCTCTGGTAAGTCGTCTTTATTATCGATCTGTTAAAAAAATTGCTGTGATGTAACTTTTATTTTTAAATGTGTAACGTTAGAAAAATAACTGAAACAAATGATAATACCTCTTCCATAAGGGTGGTGCTCACAAGGCGTAACCTTGAGTTTTGGCATTTAGATTTTTTTTATGGCACCAAGACCAATGGTGTTACTCTTTAATGAGTCGAAATAGAGAGGAGTAAAATATAGAAGTGCGCAAGGGGTCGTTGGATTTCAAGTAAAGAAATAAAACCACAATTGCATTTTAGTTTAACGACTGCAAAACTTTATTTAACTAATCTTTACTCGCTTTACACTCAAAACTTATTTTCTCACAAATTATCGCTTCTATACCTTTCGCTTCCGACTCTCCATACTCACACGTCAACTGGTCCAAACCAGACTGAATGTCCACCAAAAACGTTCATCTATTTACATTGCTTTCCATTCGTTCGCCGTCGGCTTTCTCCGTTATTTCGTCTATTACTGGCACCCGTTATTTCGACCTTTGCAGGCATCCGTCTCTAAAGCATTTCATCGTTACCCGAACCTTTGCTCGTTCATTCGCGCCCATACGTGTGGTTGTTGTTGCTTTCTATCCAGTATTTCGTCGTTACCCGAGTCTGCCTGATCGCAGTCGTTCGTCACCGGTCGTCACCAATACCTTCGCCATTCATAGCGACATAGTGTGGGAACATTCATAACTGCAAATTCGTGCATGCATGTAGTTTTTGTTGCTTCTGTATATTGCCCGTGTTCGGAATTATTTCGTTCCTGTTTCGGTTCTCTCTTGGTAATTCGATGATCGCACGTATATTTCATTATGTTTGAAGACCTTGACATTCCGATTAAGTCGCACAGCGTTCTTTGTGGTGTTCGTACGCGCGCATTAATTTGATGATAAGCAAGTAAAGCTGACATTTTGCAAAATTAAAGTGGAAGACTGCGGATATTTGATGAATGACAAGGGCTAACATATAAATATTAATGGAATTTAGGTGGGAAGAGACGAAAGTGATATTGGACGGTACTCTTGATGCATTGCAGGTTATATATGGAAAACATCAACTGATAACATGCTCAACAGTTTTGTAGCAGAAATGAGAATTCCCATATTTCACTGTACGGAATGAAGAAGTTTTGATGGTATATTGAGATTGATGAGTATGCCGGGGAAAAGCAAAAAGATGGGGGAAATTAGGTCATGCAGTTCCTTATTGCATTGCTGTGATAGTGTAATTTCCAGTCGGAATGAATGTTTTTCGATACGATCGAGCAACGCGAAGTGTGTTTTGGGTGCAAAATATGCGAATTGCACTTTCGCGAGGTCCAATGTAACACTTGCGAATGTTAGCAAGATTTCAAGAATATTTCTTACATTTTAGCATTGCACATAAAGGTCGAAATTACCTATAATAGAAGTTATTATGTAAGAAAAAAGCTTGAAAAAAGGGGGGGGGGCGGAAAGGGCAACATTCTTTTTGAGTACACCAATGTTATATATATACATAGAAAGCACAGTAATCGCGAAAAAACATTACTATGGCCACTATTCTCTATAATAGCACGCGTCGTTTAGCAGTTTCATGTTAAAAATTTATTTTGAATCTACCGGTGAATATCTGTCCAACATTTTATAACGCGTACTCTCCATTTGTTCGACATGCTTTTTTTGTTATATATTTATACACACGAAACCATGAAAGAAAAAAGTCTGAACCCAACTGAAAATAAAGCACATCAAAATCACCAATGAAATAAGGTTGTGGTTGCATTGATTGCTTTCTTTTTCTTCAGGCGTCCGAAAAATTACTTAACGCGTTTGAAAGGAAGGTCCTCAGAAGAATCCTCGGACCTCAATCTGGAGAATACGATCTTCGATAATCCAGAAGCGTCAACCCTCATAAAATTTTAGAAGTTACAATGGGCTGGTCATGTGGAGCGTATGGATGACGGAAGAATTCCCAAACGCACACTAAAATGGAAAGCCAATGGACAGAGATCGGTCGGAAAATCATAGAAGCGCTGGGAGGATTTGATAGACGCAGACAGCAAATCACTGATTTTTTTTTTCCCTGAATCGAAATGGATGGAGGCGCAGCATTCTGGAGACCAAGGTCTGATTTGGGCTGTACTGCCATCGTAAAAAAGTAAGCGAAAAGTAGTAAACTTACCGATAAGGAAGTGAACATTTTCAAAATATCAGCAGCACTAAGTAGTCCTGTTTCCCTATTCTCATCGAAGAGGGATAGCATTTCTGTACCGGAGCACAAACACGTTCTACAAATTTCATTAAAATCCATCGCTTTAATAAATTTAAAGTTTAACTCATGGACATTTATTAAGCAAGAAAAAAACTATAGAGATATTTGTTATGACTTAATTCCTACCTCATAAATTCACAAGGTGCCAGTTACAGCAGCTGTCGCCATCGCTTTCTCGTTATTCGGGCCTGGTTACCGACAAGATGGCGGAGCTTCATTTGGCCGCTTATATTTTCCATTAAGGCTGGAGCCAATGATATCCTAAACATAAGTACAAGCGCTCGGTAGAAATTTGCACGGTAAAAATTTGCACTGACAAAAGCGCTCGGTAGAAATTTGCACTCCGCGAAAACTGTTTATGATCAACCCAATTTTTCTAAGAATTCCATAATTACGAAGTAAAATTGAATGATCTCCTTTGTCATTATATCGGTTAGGTGGAGTAAGTTTGTAACGCACCAAAATTAAAATTATTCTCTTTCGGTACCTTTCCGCACAAATTTAATTGCCTGAAATTGTTCAAAGGCGCGACAACTGTTTATGACCACATGAAAATTACGGAGAAAAATAAGACAAATAAAATAGTTTATAATAAATTTATTTTCTAATAGTGAGTGTGTTTTCCACTGTTTTGTATTGTCTCAAAAATTCGGCTGGGAACTGAGCTGTATAATTTTTGAACGTAGTCCAAAGGAATATTCCTCTATTCTCACTTTATTCCTTCAATAAGGGATGATCTGCTGTCGTACTGCTTGCTGTTTGCGTACACACGTCGAGATAAGTATCCCCACAAGTTCTCGATGATATTCAGACCGGGAGATAACGCTGGCCAGTCCAAAACACGAAGATTTTCTTCTGAAAACCAGTTTCTGACAAGCTTCGCGGTATGTATGGAGGCGTTGTCCTATTGGTAAATCCAATTAGTAGTCTCCATAAATTCCGTTATTTTAATCTTCTCCTGCATTAAAAGCTCCTTATATTTTTGAGCGATTTGTTTTCCATCAAGAACTACTAAATCGACCACGCCGTTGTGGGACACAGCGCCCCATACGATTACAGAACCAAATGCTGTCTGTCGTCGTGAGAGAAATCGCTTTTCTTTTCGCATATCGTCAAAATAGAAAGAATCATCAAGACAGAAACGCTTTTCGTCAGTAAAAATAACTTTTTGCCATTCTGTTATCCAATCCATATCTTTTCGACAAAATGCCAAACGCTGTTCTTGGTGACCTTCTTTAAAACTGGTTTTCTTGCCATTTTCATTCGTTTTAAATGTGGAAATTCTTTTAAAATGCGTTGTACTGTCCTTAGGCTAGCAGATGTTCCTGCTCTGTTTGCTATTTCTCTCGCTGTGAGTGGTTCATTGGATGCAAGTCTCAATAAACTGTGGCGTTCCCTTTCCGTTGTTGCAGTTTTAATTCCCCCCTTTCTCTTTTTCCCATAATTTTCCGGATCGCGCAGGTAATTCAAAATCACGCCATGACTTCTCCCCAGTTTTCTTCCAATTTCTCTAGTTGAGCAGCCTGTATCCTTCAATATTTTAATTTTACCAATTTCGAAAGCCGTTAAAGTTGTTCCTTTTCCCATTTCAATAATGTTTAAATCTTTCTAAAAAACCGTTCATGCAAAAAATTACAAAGAATTGCAACAACCCGAAAATTTCCTCTTTAAACACATCTATCCGCTAGAAGTAACGAGATTGAACTGATGGTCATAAACAGTTGTCGCGCTTTTGAATACTATTTCAGGCAATTTAATTTCTGTTGGCAGGTAGCGAAAGAGAATAATTTTAATTTAGATGCGTCGAGAACTTACTTTACCTAAGCAATAAAATGACAAAGCAGAGCATTGAATATTACTACGTAATTATGGAATTCTTAGAAAAATTGGGCTGGTCATAAACAGTTGTCGCGGAGTGTATAACTTCATACACAAAGAAAACAGCAGGAGAAAGTTCGACGAATTTTGATTGCTTTTTTTCGAAGTATTTTTCTACTATATTTGACACGAACACGGCATATAGAAGAGTTTTTTTGGCATCCCAGAAAAATAATCTGCGTTAGAGATCTATTCGCCGCGTAATTTGTGTTCTTAGGCGTCGAATATTACTTTTTTCTCGATTTTTCGACATTTTACTTCAATTTGATTGATTATATTTTCTCAGTTACATTACCACCTCTACCAATTACAGAAGATTCCCATGCAAATGCTCTAGCACCCAATGAATTATCCTCTCAACACCAACCAAAACTGTTTGTCTGAAAGAAACATGTAATTCTAATTGCTAGTTTCACATTCAGAGTTCACACGATAAAACTCTGTGAAACATTTTAACGACCAACCCTCGAGATGTAAACAAACTAGTATCTATGCTAAGTTGCCAGATGTACGAGAACCCAATTCAGAGTTCTCACAGAAAAAATTATGAAACATTTTAAGGATCAACCTTATATGAAACTATAATAGAATCTAAGTGCCAGATGTACGAGGACTCGATTCAGAGTTCCCACGGGAAAATTCCAATTAAAATAATACAAGAAAATAGTATTTAAGTCCTAGGATCGTAAGATAAATTGTTCATTATTTTGCGATTTTTAGAGCGAGTAAGGCGAAGCACTGCTCATTAAAGAAACTACGAAAATTAAACGAAGTCTTTTAATTCTATAAAATCAATCAATTGTGAATCATCTAATTTCTCTAGGTATCGACTCTAGTCGAATGCATCATGATCGATATGGTCGTGCTTTCATGGTATGCGAGTACGTCATCCGAAGAATGCAGTGTACCCAGTAGAAAAGTTGGTAAGTCCCTCTACTGGAAGGCCTTATAGCACAGGCTCTAGAAACTTTCTGTTCGCATTTCGACACCAAGTTCGTATTCATCGCTTCCAGTACTGCTTGACAAGAATGGATAAGGCAATGAGTTGATCGATTTTGTTTGCCAAACAGTTAAATACTGCGATTTTATGGTTTGCTCTATATTTTTTATATAAATGGATGTTTTTCGGTCAATTGTTTTGCTTTATTGCATCATTAGTCGCTGAACGTTTGAATGATCGGAAGTGTATTGAAGTGCGTGCGAATTTTTCTATTGAAAGAAGTTTTGATAAAGTGAATTAATGTAAGTACGTTAATATTGTTAAGGTATTCTTACTAAATTGCATAATTTATTGCCTCTGTATTTTTATCTATTAAAATACACTGGTGATTTGATTAATGTGAAAGTTTTGCATACAGCAAACTTCTCTTTGCAGTGAAGATCACTATATTAATAAGTCGACTTTTCTATATGCATATTTAAACAAAAATAAAAATAGCAAAAAAGTGCGGGATGAAAAAACACAATTCCACTGATTACCGATCCGTTTATAATTCCGCGTGTTAAGCAGGTAATACCATTGACACATAGCGCAGCTAAATTATAATTAAGGCCTAAATTATCATTAAACGGCTGTGTGTCATACGCTTATTTAGCTAAATTACCAAAATAGTGATCATTTGGCAGCTAAATCATCTCGTCATGCTCTCAGCTAAATCATCTCATTTAGCTAAATCCTCTCATTTTTCTCATAATTTAGGCTTAAACGATGAAAAATGTAGTACTAGAGTTGGAGCTTTCATAAAAGCTTCGTCGTGCAAGAGAGAAGAAAAGTAATTTTCTGACAGCTCTGAATTATACAAAATCTTGGAATCGTGATTTCAACGCCTAGCCAGGAAAGATGACTCGCAAACGATTCTAAAACAGGACAAAGGATCGTTTTTCTTCTTTTGTTGCCTTCCTTGCAAAATTTGATTGGCTATGCAATTCAACTTTTTAAAATTATGACAGATGAGTGAGTGGCTCTTCTTAATTAGGAAAGTGCTGTGTGTCACCAATCTACTAACGATGAAGACGAGCTAAATTACGAATTAGCCAAATTATAATTAGGACCGCTATGTGTCAATGGTATAAGCTCTACTCGAGAATTGATCCCAGTTGTCAGTTGCCAAGCCAGATTGAGGTTAGGTTTGCAGAGCACCTGACACAGGACAGGAATCAAGACTTTAAAAATCCTTTGTAACGTGTTTTTCTTTTACAGTATTTGGGGGTCAATGCGCACCAGACGTACATATGTCGATGTGGCCGTAATGCCTCGACAATTGCCAGATCGCTTCCGTAAGTACAGCCGACACACATAAGTAGACTCCATTCAGGATGCTCGTAGTGCAACGTATCCTTTGGTTTTTGAAAAACATCTTCTGCTTCTAATCCGTCTTTTCTAGATAATCGGACTCTCACAGCTACGGAATGGACTCTTGAAACAAAGGTAATTCCGATCTTGAAATGATGGAGGTGCGCCATGATGTCCCAGTCCTTTCCAAACTCATTAAACTCATCGTTGAATTCCTTTTCAGGACGAGAACGCCGAATAATTTTAATTTTTCAATTCTTTTTCAATCAAATTTTTGTGCTTCAAGCAAAATATGAAATATATGTACACACCATAATAGTTCGTCATTTCCAGAATTACGAATATTTATACATCCATTGATAGTCTCTACTATTTTTTTAGTGGTTTTACGCATATTTAATATTTAAAAGCGTTAATTTTGATCTAGACCTATTATGCAATTAAATATCAATGTTTCAAAGTTTCAATTTATTGCGAAGGTCAATATAAAGCTAACTTGTTACTAAAGTTGTAAAGTTCGACATGAAAACTTCGCTATTAATTAAATCCTATAAAAATTTGCTTGATTAGATAACAGCCCTTTCTAGCCAAAAGCTGATATCTACATTTTGAAAGGTAAGGAGTTAGAAAGAAAGCAGTGAAGAAATACAAGCCGTCATAGTAGATCCTTAAAAACTAATGCTTAATACCTCTCGATGAAACTCGAGGTACTCAAATGAGTATCCTGTCAATTTCTTTTTGATAGAAGTAGTAATGCAGAACAACTGAAAACATTAACCCGAAGCATATGTGAAAAAACTGCTTACGAGGATTCTCTTATATCATAAATTTGTGATCAAACTGGGCACTACTTGCAATTAAGTGAGAATAGAAAAGATAGGGAACAAAGGAAACCAGACTAAATTAACATGATCAACCCATCATAGCCAACACTCAAGAAACAAAAGTCGACTGAAAAGCATAAACCAGTAGACAATATTAGCGCTTGAAAGTTACAGATACCGAATGTGCTAAATTCGTGGCCACCACTGTATATACGTGGTTTACAACCTGATATAAACGTGGTATTGAGACCTTTCGTAGGATACGAAATTCGCAAAATTTTTCATAGTATACCATGAAAAGAAGGGTTTAAGTATAGAATATAGCATAATATAGCAGGTACTTAAACCTTTTTGCGCCGCTGTGATTATATTTGGTGAATATCTAAACTAAATTTCTTGTGAATTCGTGATAAGGGCTATCAAATGTCAAAATTTCGAATTTAAATTCATTAAAATCATTGCCATCATCAACTAAACCGAAATATTGATTTAATTGATGTGGCGAATATTTCAAAGCAGAGATTACGTACAATTGTGCACACTTTTTATGAAATATGGCGCGACGTTTCAGTTTCATGAACAACTGATGTCAAACCATACCACGTTTGCAATACCAGGTATTGTATACCAGCAGTGTATCATACGTAAAAAGTTGAAAAGGATTATTTTAACAAAAAAAATCATCAATGTTTTTTATTAGAATTTTTATTTATTTTATAATTTTAAGAATTAGTTAATAGTAGGGAAAATCACAAATTGTTTGTATCAAGTTTTTTTTTGTTATAATTTTACATTCTTCTCATCCAAATCAGTTTTTTTTTCAAATTCTTCTTTTCGATATTTTTTTAATCATAAATTATATAACATGTAATCAACAAAACATTTCTTTTTTACAAATCAAGAAATAACTGCTAATAATAAATAGTTTTATTTTTTATTTATTTATCTAACATTATATCATAGAGTTTAACTGTACAAAATTTTCAATAATATTTATTTTTTGCAGTTTAATTGAAAAAAAAAGTTAAGCAATAAAATCTTAGTTTATTTAACGGTAAATGGTAGAATTTATTCATAAATTAAGTTAGCTAATAATATGTGGTAATTCTTCTAATGATTCATTAATATAATTTGAAAATAATTAATTTTATATATATAATATTTATATTTGAAATGAAATGAAATTTTCATAAGTCACATCAAGAATAAAAATACTTTTATTATTTTTTTTTTAATATTATCAGGCATTTTATAGTATATCTACATAATTACAATTGCTAAATTTTTATTACGTAGTAATTTTAAGTAAAACTATAATCTAATTTCAGTGTAAGAAGTTTCCTCTGATATATTTATTGCTTTTAAGCGTTAATTTATTTTGTCTACAATGCTTTTTTCTACTTTATTTAAAGTGTCATAATGTTTTTCAGATTGCCATTCAGTATTATTAACTTTTAGCGGATTAGTGTTTTGTAGTGGGAGACAAGATGTAATATTGTTAAATATAGAGTAGACAAAATTGAACAATTGTTGGACCCTTAATTTCTACTTTAGATTGAATGAAATAAAAGAAAATTAAAATTTTATTTTTAATGCATTATTGGTTAATTTTAGCTAAGCCTTAATAATGAAATTAAACAGAAAACGTAACAATTGATTTTCGTTTGTAATAATGGAAAATTTAATTAGACTAGCTTTCATGCATGTGAAATTGTTAGGAGTTTTTTTTTATCTGCAGTCATCCGATTATGGAGAGAAACAGAAAATTACCGCACGAAATTGATATCTGATGAAATTCTTTTGCATGCCATAGCTAAATGACATGTAAATCCAATAAATCATGCATTAGTATTGACATGCATACATGCCTTAGTATCTAGTATAATCATATCTAATTGCTTGCCATATGATGATTTTTCGTTCGAGCAATTTTACCATTGTTTGAACATTAGGAAAAATTTACATTGGACGAAAGTATAACTAACTATGATTTTACAATTTTAATTGTTTACAAGACTTTCTTAACACTAAACCGTTTTTTTTTTATAATTATTTTAAATTGTGACTTTGTTTTTGAATGCTTTTCATTTAAAATTGCTTTAGTTTTATATTTTACATTTTGAAATGTTTGTGCCTCAATGGAAGGAAAAATACGGGTTAGAATGATTAAATTGAAAATATTTCAATATTTTCTAATAAATAAACGGAACATACTGACATTATGATATAAAGGCACAGCTTAAAATACTGCTACAGAGGTATCGTACTTTTATTTTAATTTTATAACATTTTTTTTCCTATAACGGAGAAAGATTTAATAATTTAATTTATTTTTGAAAAGTTTAAGGATAACAGCAATAGTCAAAATTATTTGAACGGATGGAGTCAAAGTGGTTTTAATATTGTAAATTCGGATAAAAAGAGTTTTTGAGACAAATGTTAGCTTGTTTCAAATTAAATATAAATTATATTAGATTAGTAGCTCTAGGATGATACTAGTGAAGCATTCAAAACTATAAGAGGCTAGGATTTACGTGGATCGTGTTTCCTCGGATAGAATTTTAAAAAGTTTTTCAATTGAAGCTCTTGATCTTCGGCAGTTGTTAAGGGTCGTGTTTGAAAGGGTACATCATTTTTCAAAAAAGTGCTCTTTCGAAAGTACTATCCTTTGAGTGTCTACTCTGAAAATTTCATAAGGAAATTAGCAGTAATGACGAAGTTATAGCGTTGGCTAACCGACAGGGTTAGCAACGAATAAGAGATGATACTTTAAGGGGGTTACATACACCTGAGTAGTTAAAAAAAATCCATTTTTCAAAAAGATTCAAAAGTACTATCCTTTGAGTGTCTCTCTACTTTGAGAAAATTTTTGTTTTTTTTTGTTTTTGGATAAAAAATGGCGGAAGCACGTCTTGTACCGCGAACGGTGTCAACGAAAACACGTCCCAGGAAAAAAACGACTGTAATTTTTTTACCATTTGAAATTTTTCGGAAGAGTGCTGGCACCTCCTTAGTTGCCAGCAGAATTGCTTGCATGTAGAGATGGTATGCTATTTTACATACATGTGATTTTTTCACTGCTCTTTTAAAACAGCAGTAATATATTGGGATTGAAAATTTAAAAGAGCTACGATTAGAAGAGCAGAGTGAATGCATACTGCTTACGATTTATCGTCAATAAAATTGCCGGAATGGTCATCGCTACAAATCCCGGAGTTTTTGCTCGCACTTGCACATTAATCGCGCAACCTCTCCTCACCCCGACAGAACAAAGCTCGCCAAACAAATCGCCGCTTACCCAAGAAAGCGGTCCTCATTCACCACTACGAACGTCCCACAGCACCAATCAGATCATAAAACCCACTGATCAGATCAAAGCTCGCTAAACAAATCGCAGTCGCACTTTACCGACCGACCTGTTCCTAGAACATCAATCAGCTCGCTTCAGCTCTAAGCTCACCGATCAAGCAATGAAAGAGCTTTCACATGAACGCCGTTCATATGGAACCTCTTTCGTTGCTCGATTGCCGCTTGGGACTTCTGATATATTCTATTGTCTTTTCTTGTATCTGTTCATTGCTCCCGCTAAGTGATATCTGCAAACAGTTCACTGCTCAGCTCAGTGATATCAAAGACTATCAATCATATAAGATATCTCAAGCCTAAGTGACAGCCTTTGGTGATATCTACACACTGCTCGCGCTCGGTGCTATCGCTGTACACTGAACACATGAACAGTTCGGTCGGTGAAGTGCGACTGCGATTTGTTTAGCGAGCTTTGATCTGATCGGTCGGTTTTATGATCTGATCGGTGATGTGGGACGTACGATTTGGTTAATGAGGTGCGTTTTCTTGGGTATTGTTGATTTGTTCGGCGAGCTTTGTTCTGAGTTATGATGTCGTCGAGGTGAGGTGAGACATGTGAGTTGCGGCTATTGCAAGTTCTGCCGATTTATGTTGCAGTCCGCTGTGTCGTTAAGAGCTTTACGTTCTTTATTGATGCAAATTGCTTGTGTGAGTAATATCGTGTGAAAAAAAGAAAACAACAGACCCTGTTGGTTCGGTTTTCAATGACCGGGTGTTATTTTTTATTTTGGTTTGTGTACATGCGATATGATTGACAATTTTGTCATCCTGACTCGATTCCGCTCGATCGTTTTTTCGTACATTGAATAGTAAAAGAAAACCTTTTCATTCCGAGGGGAAATGGGGGAAATGTTCACTATGCACATTGAGCTGGTAGTACTGAGCATGAGATTGGGTTTGCCTGATTATTAGATACAGGATTTCACAGAAAATTGCTGTTTTATCTGTTTTTTTTTTCGTATTGTTTTGTGTTATTTTAAACAATACATGTTGGTGAATACTTTGAACTTTTCGGATTTGATTTTTATTTCAGTTTTCTGTGTTCTCCGTTTAATTCATTTCCTTTTTCTGTTTCAATTTGAATCATTACTAAATTAAAAAAAGAAAAGAAATAGTAGCTCTTTTTGATTATATTTATCACTGCGATAACCGTTTTTGCCAACCTTGCGCACTAGCATGGAGATTAGAGGTGAAAAAATCATTGTTATTGGAAGAGCTGCTCTTTTTCACAGATATTGAGAAAGAGCAATCGAGCGAAAAAACGAGCGATCACTGCGATTGGAAAAGAGCAGATTTTGCCATTCTCACTTGCATGTCGTCTGAAATAGGTCATGGAAGTGATCGAGTAGGTTGTTGCAATGGAAACAACTACTGCTTTAATTGATTGCGAGGACAGCCGAGAGTACGCTTCCTAGCGGCAGCTTCGATAGCGTTGCATCGCTAGAAGATACAGCAAGGATCTGCAAACATTAACTCCATTAGGAAGTCAACCGATGAAGCAGGAGTGACATCCATCTCACAATCAATAGGGGGAGTAAAATGGGCTTAACTAGATGGCCCCAGTGCATTGTGGTTCTCATTTCAGATATCCAAGCTTTACCTTTTTATTGAAGATCGTCTCCTTTACAGCTTTACAGCTTTACAGCCTTTACAGATGCA
Source organism: Chorisops tibialis (assembly GCA_963669355.1). Taxonomy (NCBI): domain Eukaryota; kingdom Metazoa; phylum Arthropoda; class Insecta; order Diptera; family Stratiomyidae; genus Chorisops; species Chorisops tibialis. The sequence continues at coordinate 272,831,970 of OY770262.1, forward strand.
ATTCAAGGTGCTTGTACCATTGTATGGATACTTTGGACGAATTGGGGAAAGTCTTGCACTTGGTGACTTGGTCATCAAGATTTACCAGGGAACGAAATAACAGGTGGACCAGAAACGGATTTTTCGTTATCATGGTTCAAATTGCGGATAATATTGGCATTGCCTTGGTAGCTATTAGGGCAATCTACGACAATAAGATCTAGGAAATGAAAAATCTGAAATGGTTGCAAAGTGATTTGTGAACACCAAAACGATGTTATGGGGTGGGTTTGATGGAGGGAAACCATAAAAATTTTGAGATTCCCCAAATCTAACCAAACCTACATTATTGAAAAACGACTGAGAGTTCAAGCGTGATGTTTCAATTTCACCAAAGAAATCTTTGAGTTTAGAGCAATGAAGATAAAATTGCTTTCTTTTAAGAGGACATCTTATTTAAATGGACAGATTTTAACAATCCTTCGAATGTTCGGCACAATATATTGCCAATGGAGACATTGAGACAATGAGAATTAGCGTGAGTAAATAGCGCAGCCGGAATTTCGAAAACGGGGTGCTACTAATTTTTCGATCACAGTTGTTTGCGACACTGGCGTTCGCTATAATAATGAAATTTTATAAAAGTTTTAATCAATGGCATTATGATGCCACGAAATATACCTACCCACCAATATACCCATCTCCCTAGGGCAACGCACTCAGGAGGCAGAAGTAAAAACATAACCTGCCTCAACTGATCGTTGATCCTAGCATAAAGCACAGAAATTTCAATGTCAAGCTAAGGGCATGTACGTATAAGGATGCATCTGCCGAGTTGTCATTGGAGACACACAATAACAAACGATGTGAGTGCATAAACTCAATTTAGCGGCACACAAAAAAAAAAAAAAGAAATTTCAATGTCAAGCTACGAGCCCGGTTTGCATACACAGTACCGCCGAGTGTCATTTGACACTCACAAACAATAACAGGCAATGTAAGTATGCACCGGCATAGTCTCGTAGCTTATAATTATGCAAAACAAATGTGGAAGAAACGAAAAGTTCCAATGTGCGTACTACTAGCATGCAGTCAGGTGCGATTAAATGCCTCGATTTTATTTTCGACTTGGGAAGTGCAATTGGGGAAAATGGTGGTGCCTTCCAGGTGATTTCGTGCCATTACACTGGGTTAGCATTATCAATCAAATTCCTGTTAAGACCCCCTATAGGGGCATAGGACAGAAACAACTCTCTTCCACAAGGCGCGATCCTGAGCATCGGCTTTAAGCTGTTGCCAGGACTTGTTTATTCCTCTGGCCTCCTGCTCAACTGCTCGCTTCCATGTGTTACATGGTCGACCAACCCGACGTCTTCCTTGAGGGTTATAATCCAGAGCCTGTTTTGCGATGTTTTGCTCTGGTTTCCTCAAAGTATGACCGATCCACTGCCACTTTCGCCGTTGAATCTCAATACCTATTTTAGTTTGGCGAGTTGTACTCCAAAGTTCGTCGTTGGAGATCACTTCTGGCCAGAATATTCCTAAAATGCGTCGGAGGCATTGGTTTACGAAAGTCTGTAGTTTCTTGGTAAGTCGAACGGTCACTTTCCACGTAGTACAACCATATAACAACACGGATTTGACGAATGCGTCAAAAACTCGCAGCTTCGTGCGAAGGGAGATCTCTCTTAACCTCCAGAAAGGGGAAAGGATACCGAAGGCCTGACGAGCTTTATTTAGCCGAGCCTCAACATCCTTTTCGGCTCCGCCGTCCATGCTGACAATGCTTCCGAGATAGCAAAAATCTTGCACCTCTTCTACATCCTGTCCATTAAGAACAATCGGTGTGCTTGCGTTCGAACCCATGTGCATGTACTTGGTTTTACGCACATTTATTTTCAGTCCCGCCTCTTTGCATTTAGAATGCAACGAGCGAACATTTGACTCTAAGTCCGAACGGGTATGTGCAAGCAAACACACGTCATCAGCATAATCAAGGTGACTTAAGATGTTAAATAGTCTCCATTGAAGACCTTTACCTTCCCCACCTTCCAGTGCAGCTTTCAAGATGTCATTTATTACCACCAGAAACAGGGCTGGTGATAATATGCAGCCTTGTCTGACACCCGTTCGCACAGGAAAGCTCTCGGACAGCTCTCCTCTATGCAAGACGCGACACCTTGCATCTTCGTAGGATTCTTTAATCATAGCTATGACCTTATTTGGAATACCTCTCCTACGCAAAGCATTCCATATGTAATCTCGCTTAACGCTGTCGAAAGCCTTCTCGAAGTCTACAAACATGAGATGTAGTGGCGAATCCATTTCGGCTGACTGCTCTAAAATTATCCGTAGGGTATTTGTGTGGTCGGTACAAGACGACCCTTTACGGAATCCAGCCTGATAAACTTCGAGAGTGCTCTCGACGACATCACTAATCCTATTGAGAATTACCTTAGCCATAATTTTTGATACGGCAGTAAGTAGACATATACCACGCCAATTGCCACAATCCCGAAGGTCGCCCTTCTTCGGAATTTTCACAATGACGCCCTCCTTCCATTCAGTCGGATATCTTCCATCATTCCACACCTTAGTGAAGAGTGGGAGGAGTATATCGGCTGTTATTTCCGGGTCCGCTTTGAGGAGTTCGGTTGGTAGTCCGTCTATACCTGGAGCTTTCCTTCCCGCCATTGATCGAATGGCGGAAACTATCTCTTCCTTATCTGGGGGATCGTCCCTAATAGAGGATTGTTGCGGTTGGATGTTTGGAAGTTGTTCTGTTTCCGGAATATCTTCATATGACAAGATGTTTAAAATATCAGAGAAGTATTCCTTCCATCGTCGCAACTGGTATTCACTCATATTAAGGCGAGTTCCGTTGACATCTCTCACCAGGTGGTTGGCGGTGAAATTCCTGTTCGTCAACTGTTTCATGATTTTAAATAGTGAACCCATATCCCCAAGGTAAGCCGCAGATTCTGCCTTGTTTGCCAGATCTTCAATGGCCTTTCTCTTGTCGCGTCTAACAGCCTTTTTAAGCATTATGAACATAAGAAAAAAAATTACGACGCGTAAATCTAACTTAAGACTGAAGGAATAGCGCAAAACGTGGGAACCCATTTCATTGTATATGCTTACTCAGCAATAACAACATTATAAATTAAGTGAAAAAGCCCAGTACGGGGCGGAATAACGACAGTATCTTTCTTATTATCATACAAAGAGGTTATCGGAAGAAATACAGATGAAATATGGAGGTAAATAATTAATAAAATTTTATTTTTTTCATTTCTTTTCATGCTGACATTAACACGACTAAACTGACGGGAATACCTTCGACTCCCTAGAGCCAGTTGAGTGTACGGAACCATAAGTGTTGCCTTCCCTAAGCTCCTGCCTGTCCTTTGACGGGATTAACTCTGGCTCCTTAGAGCTAAGTAGTCGGCTCCTAAGAGCTGAGTAGTCGGCTCCTTAGAGCTGTAATCCCCGCTTCACTGTCTCCCGAATTGGGATCAACTCCGGCACCTAAGAACTGGGATCTCCCGCCTCACTCTCTCCTGAATTAGGATCAACTCCAGCTCCTTAGAGCTGAGTATTCGGCTCCTTAAAGCTGGGATCCCCTCGCCTCACTATCTCCTGAATTGGGATCAACTCCGGCTCCACAGAGCTGAGTATTCGGCTCCTTAGAGCTGAGACCCTGGTAACCCCTTTTCGACTAGAGTCTTATTCTGGCATAAGAGCCAAGATAGTGAGACCTCTTTAATCGATTGAGTCCCATCCCAGCAGAAGAGCCAGGATATCGTACTCTCTCAACTCTTTGAAGCCTTTTCTGGAAAAAAGAGTCAGGTTAGTTAATCCTCAGAACTTCTTGAAGCCTATTCTGGAATAAGAGCCAGGGTAGCGGAACTCCCCTTACTCAAAACAAGTAACCCATAAAAAGATGGTGTTACATTATTGATTCTTCTTCTTCTTCAATGGTGCTACAGTCCAAATCGGGATTCGACCTCTTAACTTTAATTTTCCTTAACATTTATTTGTTTTTGTGAAAAGGGTTGCTAGCCTTTCGCACAACCGTCTATTTAAAAATGTTCATGTTTGCAGATTATGGCGGCCAAGATATACCTACATAAGTAGTGGGGGATTTGAACTTCCGACCTTTCCATTGTAGATGAACACGCTATCCACTAGGCTACATACTAATTAATAGCTTTGATTACATCCCAATAAATTTGGTAAGTTATATATCGACATATTGCATTATAGGAGTACCTCTGCCTCACCGCAATATACTTGAATCACATATGTATCTCAATTTCGTAATTAAAGGAGTGTTAATAATTTATTTCTTAATAATTTAAAATAAAAAGAGAATTTTTACTTAAATAACATAGTATGTAGTATAAATCCTGGTTGAAAATAACAACTAAATACCCAATTATTAGGAAGAACATTTGGCGACTGCGTTCTGATTAAATCTCTAAAATTTTGGACATTACCGAAATGGGTACTAATTTTGCAACCTACTTTATAATGTGCAGCAAAGAATCTGTAATACCAGGCTTAAGAATTGCATTTGCTGGGGACATCGATGCCGATCTTCCTCTTTTTTGTACATTCAAAATGAGAATGTACACTTTAGCGAGCCAGATGAATTTTAGAAATAATTACCATCGATTCAAAGTGAAATCTACTATTGCATAAGAATTGTCTTCTTCGGAAAGATTTAAAGCTCAAAAGTGCACATATTAAGCAATTAAAAAAGAAGAAAATCGGTGCTGATGCTATACACATTTATTCGGGCAATAATACCCTCTTATATGATCCGACTTTGCTATTACTTAGCACTACACTCCTTATCCTTCCATTTATTTTCCGTTTTCAAGTATCATGACAATATTATTCCGTTTACATAATTGATTTTCCTGAAGCCTGAAAATTCAACCTTGACTAAATAACTAGTTTCCTCCTCCTACATGAAAAGGTGCAAATCCATTATCCTTCTGGCTTATCTTTTTTTTTTTCTTCTTTCTCTCAAGTAGGCACTTGTAACTAAAGTGGACCTATCTGAATCAAAAGCATCTTATCTTTACCTTCTAGAGAGCGCGTGATATCTTACAAATAGGTATGTTAAGTGGTGCTCTAATCATATTTTCTTTAGCTCGTTGTTATTTTTGTGTTGATTCTAGGATGAAGAAATGTAGAGGACGTAGTTAAGAATGAAGGAAAATACTTATAACAATTGTTTAGAATACTGCGGTATAATATGATTAAATTAAATTGCAATTTTTTTTTTGGTTACTTTAAAGTATTTTTTTTTTTCGTTGAAATTTCGAACTATCGGACATTTATTCGGTTTAATGCTTTAATTAATTTTTTTTCTCTCTCTCTCGATTATTTGGCACTTTAGTATCACCATCGTAAGGGGAAATTTAAATAAAATCTAATTTTTGTGTGCAGTTTTTCATATGAGTATTTGACAATATTTATGTAGACACAGTTTGGCTTTCTTTTCGATTGCTTTTAAGTTTCATTTGAGCAGAGGAAATAATTAAATTGGGTACGTTCTACGTTAAACTCTCTACTTACGTAACTAGCTATTTATTTATTTTTATTTTATGAAATGTGCTAATTTTAGTATTAGTTGATAAATCGCATTACGTGCCCAAATATGAATTATCTTACGAAATTAAAATTTTCGTTATTATTTTGTTTTTAAGAAGAGTGTCTTCACAACCATCGATAATTTTTCTACCTATTTTTAGTTTTTGGTTTGCTTGTGTGATATTCTGAGGAATTAGGAAGTTTTGATTTTTATTGCTAATTTTCATAATATTATATTATATAATAATATATTAAAGAATTGATGTGAAGTTGTCTTCTAGTCCGATGCACCGCCATTACCAAGTCCGGCTTTTGTTTCTGGTGGAACCTGAAAAAGAGAATAATTTTTTTTTAAATGTAAAAAAACTTTCTTAACTTATTTATTTAAAACATAAATCAATTTTTTCTTGTGCTTTAATTACTAGAAGATTTTATTTACATTTACAAACATACGAGTGATGTGTTTTTGCAAAAACAGCTTACTTTATTTATATGTTTGTTATTTTGGTGATAAATAGCGTAAGTAAATAGCGAATTCAATGTTATTTTCAGGTCAAATTTAATAATATGTGTTTTTTGATAATTTTATGGACATTATAGGGCAGAAAGTGGAAGTCCTGGGTTGGCATTTTCCAACATACCTGGACGCAGCTGAACTCACTCTATGCAAGAAGGAGACATACTGTATCAGAGTCTGGCAGAAATGTTACAATCGAAACATATGAATTCACCATCCCCAATTCACCATTCGTGGAGTGGTGAGTTTACTGGTTTTCTTTTGCTAATTTCATCACTTTATCCCTAATATAAAGATTTTTCTTCAAAATTTTTGTTTGTTACTTTTTAGTTAAGTATTATAAACTTCGCACAGTTCTTGATGTTAAGAACGTACCAAAAAAGGGTCGACACATTTTTTAAATTTCGCTCCAGGCTTCACCTTTGCCAAACTATTGTAAAGCGCCTCTAGTGTTTCATGGAGTAACTATTGGTTCAGCTAAGCAAGTCAATTATGAATGGATTAAACTGTAAAGTTTGTATAATACCATATATCTATTTAAGCATACCATATATCTATTTATGCGAAGGATCCCAGCAAACAAAAAGATTCATTAATGATTCATTTTTATCGTTAACGACTATCGTTCGTGAATCATTGATCGGACAAATTGAACATTCGTTAATTAATTTCTTTATCCGATTTAATAACGAATTATAAAATGATCATAAAAACGAGTAACATTACCGTTGTAAACGAGTCGTTAACGAATCCGTAATGGTAATTTGTACAGATTAGTTAATGATCAGCGGTCGTGATTTGGTTTTGATTCATTAATGTGGTAAACTTTCTTAGCGATACCTGAACATCATTTTGCCGAAATAAAAAATGAATCACTATATTTAAAATCAAATTTAATTCATTTCTGAGTCATTGCTAATATTGTTGATAGATTTTTGAGTTTTGAAAAATCAGCAAGTCCCTCCAGTTAAATATTTTTTAATAAAAAGTTCAGAACGAGTTCACCGTATACTTTTGAACTAAATCGAGATGTCGATATTATACAATGTTTGACCATTTGTTTACATCAATATACGGTTTGGCTGAAATCATAATGCAGTTTATTTGCCTTGTGTCATTTCGTTATTTGCAAGCGCTTGTGCAATGCACAATTATGTCGGTAAAGGAATTGCAATGAATTATAAAAACGTAACAAAAAACCAATCATATGATACTCTAGATGAAATAAGAAAAAGTTTATTGTACCGGAAAATATCTCATCTCAAATTCTTTCGAATAGTGAATAGTGACTTTTGTATGGGAGGTGGTAAGAGCAGAGGGGAGAGGTTTGTAATTTTTGTAAATCACACAAAACGTATTATGCAAAATGTTTCATGCTGAATTTAAAGTTTGTAGCTTTCATAATTTTTGAGGAAATTGATCAATTTTTGTCTGAATTTATTGCATTTGTATGGGAGGTGGCAGAGAAAGTTTTGGATGATTTTGAATCTGCTTGTCAACATCCTAAGCACGTTGCATTGTTACAATTTTAAAGTCGATAGCTTTGATATGTTCGAACGAGAAATACTTTTTGTGAATTCCCAATACAAAAACTTTGTATGGGAGATGGTAGAAGAAGTGAAGCGAAGTTCATATTATTTCTAGCATTCATTGCAATTATTAAGGAACAAATTCTGGTAAAATTTGAAATTGTTACTTTTTCTAGTTTCAATCAAAATCGATTAAATGCATTCACCAAAATTATGCGTTTGTATGGGAGGGGTAGAAGAAATATTCGAATCAAATTCAAATTTTTTGACATCTATGATATTTATAATTGTATAGTTTTCTCAAAATTTATAGTTAATAGCTTTGACGGTCTTGAAGTAAAACAATTCAATTGAAATTTCGAATTTTGAAAAAATTGTATGGGAGGATTTTCTAGACTGATGTGAAGTTGATAGTTTTTCCAAAATTGGTTGCAATTATAATAAAATTAGTTATGGCAAAAATTGGTGGTCTTAGCTTTGCGAGCTGCAATGAAAACCGAATAAATGAATTTTTGAAAATATTGCATTTGTATGGGTGGCAGAAGGAATAAGGGAATCATGTCAATATTTTTTGACATTAATGATATTAACATCATTATACTATGACCTCATTTTCAAGTCAATAGCTAAAATGGTTTCGGAGAAAAATCAATTTCTTTAAATTTCGAAAATTCATGAAATTTGTGTGGGAGGGGTGGAAGGAGTCGCCCGTTCACGAGCTTAAAGTTACTTTTTTGCTAAAAATGACAAATTTATGACCAATAGGTCAAAGCGAGAGACAGACAGACGGTCACTCGGAATCGAGGTTTTTGAGCGATAAAAAATATTTTTAATTATTTTTTTAATTTTTCAGATTTCATCTAGAGTAAAAAAATTATAACTATGCTAGTTTAGGTGGAAAGAGATCAAAATGACGGTGAACATCGTTTTTGAAGTACTGTAAGTTGTACTCGTTGGGAAACAATTTCGCTGGTAATATTGTACGTTTCAAAGTCATGACGTTCGGGAAACATATTTTTATACAAGAAAAAATAAAATTATTGAAAGTTTACCTCTCAACTAGCGAGCGATACTACATTACATTTTGTACTCTATGTTAAATCTGAGGGTGTATAATCTTTTTCTAATGTTTGTAATGTTGAGAAATAAAACTGCGAGAAAAAAATTGGTAGCATTCCATGCAGCTCGACCGTTGCAACAGGAAGCGTTACAGAAATGGGCATATGCATACACATTTTAGCTAACACATTAAGAAAGCAAAGATCGAAGTGCCTGGGAAGCTGTATCTCTAATGACAAAGTATGATCTTTCAAGTTGCCACATTCGGCCACTTTTTAAGATAGTAATTGGCAACCAGAAAACGCTAATCGTCAATACAATCCAAACAACCCAAACAATAAGGGGTGGATTACCGTCCCGATGTCTACATGGCTTAGGGGATTCCCGTACGATAGACTTGAGATATCAGGCAACCTCTTAACAATGCGATGCTCACACAGGCGGCAGGACACGAAGCCTTAAATAAATTTGGTGAAAATATGTCGAAAATAAGGAAGACGGTAAAAGGACAAATGCTGTTGGAACTTAATAAGCAATGAAGTGAAGACTCAGAAGAGTTCAAGAAGGAAATAGAAGAGGTCCAGGCGGTTAAAGCTGAAATTAAAGTTTTTACGCAAGAAATTTAACTAGAACTGAAAGATTTAGATGAAATTACGCGAAAGAAGATATCGTAGATGCTATACGCATGCAGATAGACGGACTAAGTTGCTTCAACCCTTCTTGGGTTAGAAAGTTATGCTGGAACACAGACAGCTATGATTAGGGCGCCGACAGAAACTGCGAATAAGCTTATAAAGGGAAAATTAAAGTAGGGTGGGTTGTCTGCCGACTTAGAGGAACGGTGAATGTAACGAGGCTCTGCAGGCGCCTTTACTTCGGTCATTTAGCAAAAGCATGCAAAACACTAAAGATCACAGTGCAAGTTGTATGAAAGTGAAGCAGGCCATTTTGCAAGAGATTGCAATAGCCCACCATGCTGTATGCTATGTAAGAGTAACGGAAGTGCTAACTCTAACCATTCTACAAGCAGTCGAACATGTCCCGCATACCTAGAAGCACGCAAAATTAAAAAAAATATGAAAATAGTTCAGATTAACCTTAATCACTGTGAAGCGGCTCAGGATCTGTTGAAGCAGAGAATATACGAAAAGAAATTTGATGTAGTGATCATTAGTTAGCAATATCGAAGAAGATTTAGGATGGATCTCAGACAGAACACAAAAGGCAGCAATTTGGGCCTGTGGAGACAAAACTTTTCAAAAAATCCACACACTGATAAACAGTACTATGCAAGAGCAAAGATTGGCGGAATAAATATATATATCTGCTATATACCAAGTGTTGGCAACGATGAATATGAAAGGATCCTAAATGGACTCACGATCGATGTTAAGTCAACAAGCCCAAATATCATTGCTGGCGCACGAACGGAAGAGGAAATATGCTACTCAAAGCCTTTGCATCGCTTGACGTCATCGTTTTAAATAGTGGGTGTGTTCGAAAAAAAAAAACGGAAGTGGCTCCGTAGACATTACATTTGCAAGCAGAACATTAATCCAGCACACAGAATGGCGGTTAAGTGATACATACATACACGCTTATCGATCACCAGGCAATAATAGTGACAATCGACTCTTGTAGAAGAAATCGAAAAAAGCGCTAGCATGCGAAAGCGCAGAAAAAATGATGGAAAGATAATACACTAGACGAAGAAATCTTTAAGATGGTACTGAACGCGGAACATGACTTGCAAGAAGACGTAGAAAATCATGCTGAAAGTGTAGTAAGCGAACTGAGCAAAGCCTGTGACGCGGTAATGGTGACAAGAAAAGTTCACAGCGTACGGAAACCAAACTATTGGTGGAATGATAACGTTGCTCGACTATGCACTAGATGTTATAAAGCTAGACGACAGCTGCAACGGAAGAGAACAACCGTAAATAGTAGTACACTTAACGGTATATACAAAGAAGCTAGGTCAGATCTTAAAAAGCCAATTAAGCAATGTAGACAAGAATGTTCTAGAGAGCTTTGTAACAATATGAGCTGAAACTTATGGGATGGAGCATATAAGGTAGTGATGTCGAAAGTGAAGGGACCAAGGGGACAAGCACCAACGTGTCTGATATTTATGGAGAAAGTGGTCGAATCGCTTCGATAGTAATGCTACGGCAATAATAGAAAGCCCCACTGAAGAAAATAATGAACCAGCGGTGGTGACTGCGGAAGAGCAGCTATGCGGCTCGAGAACAATAGATCGCCAGGGTCAGATGGCATACCGAATAAAGCGCTTAAGTTATCTATAAAGCTCAACGCAGATGTCTAAGTAGAAATGTACATGAAATGCCTAAAGAATGGTATTTTTCCCAAAATGTGGAAACGCCAACGTTTGGTTCTACTTTCGAAACCAAACAAACCGCCCGGAGAGCCGAGTTCATACAGGCCGCTGTGCATGCTCACTGGGGAAAATACTAGAGCGGATAATTCTTAACAGATTAGAACAACATCTACAAGAGAGTGGAAATATTTCAGAGAATCAGTATGGGTTCCGCAAAGGGCTCTCTACAGTCGACGCAATAAGAAAAGTGCTAGACATTGCTGAAAAAGCTATTGAAGGTAGTAGATAGAAGAATGGATCTAAAGAATGATGTGCTATAATAACACTAGACGTCAAAAATGTATTCAATCTGCTGACATGGCCTCAGTAGTAAAATTGGAAACTCCACCATACCTTCAACGAATCGTTAGGAGCTAACTCGCAGATAGAGTATTACTATATGATACCGAAGAAGAAGTGAAAAAGTATAGCGTAGTCCCACAGGGCTCAGTACTAGGACCCGTGTTATGGAATATAAAACATGATGATATATTACGACTCTCAATACCAATAAAAATAATTGGATACGCGGATGATATAGCAATTACTGTGGTAGCGAAAGACTTACAGAGCATCAACAACACAACGCCAACGTGATTTCTGACATTAAGAACTGGCGTAAAGCATCTAATCTAGAGCTAGCTGCACAAAAAACAGAAGTAGTTCTTATTACAAGCAGAAAACAAAGAGAGCATATAACGTTAAATACAGATGGACTTAGCGGAATCCCTGCAGAGCTCTTGAACGAAGATGGAACATAGCTTACCAGTCGAATATTTAAATTAATTGCTGAAATGTGGACAACTGAAAAATTACCCGATGACTGGCGGAAGAGTATTATATTATCCGGTATACAAAAATGGGGATCGTCTGCGTTGCGAAAATTACAGAGGAATTTCATTGATGTGTACGTGTTACAAAATTTTGACGAAAATTGTCGAACGGAGACTCAATGAATACGCTAACAACATCATCGAAGAATATCAAGGTGGCTTTAGATCCGGACGTTCGACAACGGACCAGTTATTCTCAGTAAAACAGGTTCTAGCATAATGCTGGGAACATGATGCTAATGTGCACCAACTGTTCGTCGATTTTTGCTAAGCATACGATAGTGTCGACCGTAATGCTCTGTACAGAATAACGATTTAATTAGGTGTCCCACCGAAACTAGTTCGGTTAATAAAAGCCACGATGGATAACAATGGGTGCCAAATAAAAATTCAAAACGAGTTGACTCAAAGCTTTCCAATGGAGCCAGGTCTCAAACAAGGAGATGGTCTCGCTCCCATGCTCTTTAACTTGGTGCTCGAGTATGTTGTCAGGAAGGCAACTTCAGTAGCCTCAGTGGACACCAAAGGTACTCGTAAAATCCGCTCAGTTGGTGGCGTACGCAGACGACGTGGATATTCTGGCTCGATCAATACTGTGCGTTAAGGAAGTATTCCAGGAGTTGGAGTCGGTAGCGGGTGAAGTAGGGTTCAGGGTCAATGAAGCAAAAACTAAATACACGACCTAGACACGAAAGACTGTTTCAGAGAGGTAGAACATTACTATAGGCGACTAAAACTTCGAGCAGGTCTCACAAAGGACGGAAATGAGCGACATGAAATCCAAAGAAGAATCATGGCAGCTAACAAAGCATTTTATGCGGTCCTCCCCATAATGAAATCAAGGAAGGTTCATCGAAACAATAAACTACGCATCTACAAGATATTAATTCGTCCTGTGTTGCTATGTGGATGCGAAACATGGACCTTGACGCGAATATCGGAGAAGGTAATCGACACGTTTGAGCGAAAAATTCTTCGGAAGGTGTACGGAGCAGTTAAGGAAGGAGGTGATTGGTGAATTCCATACAACCATGAGCTGTATCAACTATTTGACGACCCACTAGCATCTATCGTGATAAAACTGCGCAAGCTGCAATGGGCTGGCCACGTGGAACGAATGCACGAGGAACGAATCCCAAAACGAGTGCTCAAGGCAACCGACCGCAAGGGAAGCCACGAAAACGATGGGAAAACTCAGTCGACGCAGATTGCAGATCGCTTCTCAATTTTTAAAAGTGGAGGACGCGGTCGTTGGACCGAGACAACTGGAGGAGGTGCATCCGGAAGGTCAATGCTCGATATGGGCTGTATTGCCATTGCATCATCATCATAAATGGACTTGAAATCACATCCCAACCCTCCATTAAATACTTCTGTTTTATAATTGATGCAAGATTATCCTTTAAGATGAACATCGAAACTCTCTGCGCAAAAGCAGGAAGAGTAAACTCTGCTCTGTGCAAAACAATGGCGAACATTGGACGACCTATCCAAAACAGAAGGATACTTCTTTCAAGAACGACGCGAAGTATCATAATGTATTTGCACCGATATGGAGTGAAGTACCACGATACAAAACTTACGTGAATATATTAAATAAAAACCCCATAGTGCATTAAGGATTTGCAGTGGATTTTGCACAATCTCGCGAATGTTATAGCTGGTTTACTGCCGCCAGACATTCTAGATAGTGAAGCGCAATGATTATATCGCAAAAAAAAACCGATGCTTAACAGTGGAAGAAAAAAAAGAAGAGCAACGGGTAAGTACCAATGCCTGGCAGCTGCAATAGAACACCGTAAACAAAGGCCAACAAGTCGGGGTCAACTTTATTATTCTTAGAACAAGTTGCGGATGCGTGGGAAGTCAATATTCAGGTTGGGGCGGACAGGAGAGACTAAGTGAATAATGGGCAGAGATGCTATCAATTGTTTAACACTTAACTGCGATTACGATCAATAATACCAATGCCATTATTTCATTTGTTTATTTATGCAAGTTTGGTTTTGAATGGGAGGGGAGAATAGAAGGGGTGGGTGGATGTTCATAATTTTTGAATTGAATGCTTAAACCACGTTCATAGAATGTTAGTTTCATCGATAAGGTAAATTCTATGAACTTTGTATTTGTATTTTATATTCATGAAACGATGTATTTGTATGGGAGGTGGTAAAGGAATTGAGAGAATCGTAAAATTTCTGATGCAGTATTACTTCGTTTTTCTTTAAAGATGGTCGTACAAAATTTCAAATTCGTAGCTTTTATTTTCTTGGTCATTAGTTGATTTATTGAAATTGGTCGAAATAATTCTTTTGCATGGGACGGGGTAGCTAGGGGTTTGCCTAGTGGGTAGCGTGTTGATCTACAATGCGAAGGTCGTGAGTTCAAATCCCGATCGACGCATAATTCCAGCATACTACCTGCTTGGGTATAGATTAGTTACCTCAATCTACGGAAACGAAAATTCGTAGATAAAGGCTTGTGCGAAGGGCTAACAACCCTTTCACAATGGCAAATAAAAAATGTTAAGGAACATTAAAGTCAGGAGACCAGGACCCAATTTGGGCTGTAATGCCATTGCAGTAGTAGTAGATGGGAGGGGGTAGGAGTGAAGTGTCTCCGAAATATTTGATGCAACTTTGTTCTAAAAATTTATAAAAGTGTTCGCACAATTCTTAGTTTACAGCTTATAATGTGTTCGGGATAACTCATTTCTTAAATATGGTCGAAAAAATACTTTTACATGTATGGAAGGGATTAGAAATTTTTTTGCATTTCTTTTAAATAAATTTCGCAAATTTTCAAGTTTCTAGCTTGAAATTTTAATCAAAAATTTTAAGTTTTTGAGTTTTTTTTTCACTTCACATGAAACTCCTCGTGTAGGTTAGGACCCCGCTTCGGTGCATAATAGTGCCAGTTAGAGATGGGCAACTCATAAGTGAGCCAATCAAAATGTGTCAGTCAATGCACTGATGTGACTCCCTACAAATGAGTTGGATCGCATCAATTGTGTCGGTAACAATTTATCCACCATACAACACGGTGATCGCATATGACACGGTAAGTGTGCGAAGTGTGTTACTGCGCTGGGACACAGTGCTGTTGTTTGCAAGTGCTGTGGTGAGTCGCCGAAATCCATTGTGTGCTGTGGTCGAATGATGTGATAACGCGATGAGCTACTTTTGATCAATGATGGATCTTTCTTTGTTGTATGCTACGTATGCTAGTGGCTGAAATCTTGTGTCTCTCTTAGATCGACTCAGTTGAGTGAGTGAGTGGAAATCTGCAAAATTTGAACTTTTTATCTTTTACCAGAGCCCTAAAGCATCACTCGAAGTTTTGAACATTTTGGCTCACCACCTCCCTGCCCTTACATGCCCAACAGTAGGATTTTCAACTTAATATCTTTTAAATGCTCCCCCCTCCACATTTGCACCTGCAACTGTCATGTGAAGATTTTATGTTTTTTCAACCTCCTCCAGTATAGTTCGCAAGGAAATAAAATTCACCATGTTAAACCTTCTTAGATGGTAACAGTCTTGTTCTTGCAGATAGAGCAAAATATCTGGGTATTATTTTGGATAGTAAATTGAGCTCGATACCTAATCTTCAGGAATGTGTAAATGAAGCTACTGTTACGCTTTGCTCCTGTAAGAAGGTCATTGGTAAGAAATGGGGAATGCAGTAGTGCATTGGGTCTACGTTGTAATCATTAGACCCATCTTGCTATATAGTGTCATTGTGTGGACTGCCCTAAGGACAGAGGCAAACCGCACTCTCATCTTCAAGGTCCAAAGACAGCACGTTTATGCATAAGTGGAGCTCGGAGAATATGACACAAACTAGGAAGAAGACGCCAATCAAACAAAATATTACAGTCGGAGACTATAACCTAGAAAACGTAAACAACTTCATATACCTAAGGGCGAGCCTATCGAAGGATGGAAGTGAATCCATCGAAATCAAAAGAAGGATAATGATGGCAAACAAGACTTATTATTCGGTACTTCTAATAATTAGAAACAAGAACGTACACAGGAAAACAAAACCAGTATAAAACGATTATAAGACCTGTGCTATGCTATGGCAGCAAAACGTAGGCTTTAACTCAGGTGTTCGAAAAACTACGTAACGCCTTTGAAAGAAAGGACCTCCTCGGACCTGTGAGGGAAGACTCGATCTGGAGAATACGATACAATAGAGAGTTGTAGGCCATCTTCAACAAACCAGAAGTGTCAAATTTAAGAAGTTACAATGGGCTGGTCATGTGGAGCGGATGGATGACGGAAGAATTCTCAAACGTACGCTTAAGGGGAAACTCAACGGGCAATGACATGTCGGAAAACCCCGGAAGCGCTGGGAGGATTCGATTTACGCAGACAGCAAATCACAATAGAGAATTGTATGCCATCTTCAACAAACCAGAAGTGTCAAATTTAAGAAGTTACAATGGGCTGGTCATGTGAAGTGGATGGATGACGGAAGAACTCCCAAACGTACACTTAAGGGGAAAGTCAACGGGCAAGACCGGTCGGAAAACCACGGAAGCGCTGGGAGGATTCGATTTACGCAGACAGCAAATCACTACTAAAATTTTCTAACTGGAAGACGCGGTCACTGAACCGAGATGGATGAAGGCAACGTATTCATATTCAAGTAAGTAAGGAACTCGGAGAATAGCAGCATTAGACCTTCTGTTTTTCTGCTACCTCTTGACATTATTGATAAACAAATGGCAGCAAATGCAGCCGCCTTCACAAAGAAACTCGTCAGTGGACCTGTATGCAAACTGGTTTCTCCTTAAGTCTGAAAGATTTCAAGAATTTAACTGAAAACACAGACAACACTCTCCCAAGTTTCTCCAAGAGTATTCTCGATTGTCGCGCGTCTCTGAGAGAGATGGCTAAACAATTCATCATTCGCCTATGCTGGATATTAGTGCATATGACCATTCTGGGGAACTGCAAGACCGACGAAATTGACCGTCACAGTTCTTTTCGCTACTCATAAGCTGCAAATGAGTTGGATGGAATTAGCAAGGCCAACGAAAGTTGGGCGAATGGTGTTATCCCACCAGAGAGATTTGGCCTGTGCCGGATCTTAGAAGCTCTGGTATTCTGATCTTTCTAAGAAGGCAGATAATCAGCTCCATAGTAGGAGTCATTACATGACTCTGAATGGGAGACATGCTCAGAGGCTTGACCTTGTATTTATGGATCTTTACAGGAGCTGCAAAAATGCGGTAGAGCTAGAAATGATTCTTCATTTATTATGCGGTTGCCCTGCTCACTCTAGGCGAAGGAGACGCCATCTAAGCGCACACTTTTTCGATAACCTCAGTAATCTGGCAAATGTGGAAGCCAGGAGCCATGAACACTTCATAGAGACCTCCGGTTGGTTCACTGAGTAGGAATTTTCTTCTGAGATCCTGTGGCATCATAACGGACCAGTTTATGGTCTAAGTGTGCTGGGCAGTCACCTCTACCTACCTATCTAATATAAATCAATATATTTTCGAGTTTCATTTATATGGCTTAAAAGATAGTTGATATATTAGTTATTAAGTGTACATCTTTGCAAATGTTTACAAGTATTGGCCTCTTTCTATGTCAATTATAGTGGAGCTGTGCACCACCTTAATGGTCCTAAAATGTTGTATGAACTTTTTGCGTTTAGTTTCAAAGAAATAATAATAATTTAAAAAAAAAATCCGGACTTCAATTTGTTTTTAAAAAGCCGAACGTCGATTGATAACAAGTTGTTTTTTTTCTGTTACGCGATGATACCATCCCCTCATTAATTTCGATTATATCAATGAGAAGGTAATTTGAAACAGCTGAAGAAATTTACGGTCACATTACGAAAAATTTTTGATGGCTTCAATGAAGTCAAAGTGGTCATCGACCATAATAAGCGGGTGGTTACTATACAAAAAGGGCCGTTTATGGTTTATGAGAAATGTTCAAATGGTATCCTAGTAAAGTAAAAATAAGGTTACTTAAGGCAATTGGTCATATTATGAAAGTGATCGATTTAGCAGGTTCCACTGTTTATTGTTTTAAGCTCCAGATTTATTTCAATTCCATACCTAAAAAATTTAAAGTTCAGTTGATTTAAAATATTTTGAAATTTTAATTAAAAATCGCGGCGCATTGTAGATTTTCTTAATTGCTGTAAATAGAACGCATGCCATGCACAAAACATGAACAAAACCGCATTCATTAGATCTTTGCATTAAAATGTGCTATTGAACAACAAAAAATTTTATATACATCTATATTATATTTCCATGCTATCATATGTGTAAATTAAATAATAATTATATTTCCAATTAAACTGAATAAACATTGAGCTTACAAAAAATTATTGAGCATAATATAAGGGTGATTTCATTTAATTAATTATATTTACAACAATAATTGATTATTGTGCAGTAAATCAGACAACGCTGATACATTTAGTATACAGAACCAAAACAGGAATAATCATTTTTTGAACTTTACTTTTAATTCTGTTGATATTTTTATTAACATCATCGTTTTTGTGATCATTTTGTTAGAATGATTATCTTTTTTATCTTTCATTTTGCTAAAATTTCCTTAATCGCCAAAAATAAATTGTAAGCCCCAGTTTGTCCAACGTGTATTATTCGTATTTTCATTACGTGTAAACCATTTATGAAATAGTTGTGATTTATTTTCGGTTTCATTTGTTGACTGTAAAAGTAAATATATAAGTATGATAATGTGTGTCATCTAGTTTGTAAATATATATATCTATACTTATGATTAAAAATTTTAATGCTTTGTAATGTTTTATTTTTTATATTATTAAATATTAATAAAATGAAATTGGATTATAGCTCTAAGAAAAAAAATGAGAGTAATTTAATAAATATTTATATTTAAGATCTATGAGTGTTGTCCTGGTTTTATTTTAATTTCTAATTAATTATTTTGTTTTAAAATTTCCAAAGTCTGTAACTAGTATTAAGCTTGATCCATATAAAATCTTCTTTTCCTTATTTGAACTAAAGAAAGACGTTACGATAATTTTAGTTTTTACATTAAATCAAATTGCGGAATTATCTAGATCAGATTACGTTACATCGCCGATTTGATATTTTAGATTTTTATTTTGTTAGGTATATTTAGAACGAACATTGCCTTTGAGAGCCATTTTTTATCAGACATTAGAACCATACAACCAAAGCATTTGTATGCGGTAAGTATACGGTTACACATATGATACACTGCTGGTATACAATACCATCAGTGTATCCCCAAATACCAGGTATATAAGTGGTTTACAACCTGATATAAATGTGGTATTGAGGCCTTTTGTGGTATACGAAATTTGCAAATTTTTCATGGTATACGATGAAAAGAAGGGTTTAAGTACATAATATAGCAGGTACTTCAACCTTTTTGCGTCGCTGAATCGTGAATATCTAAACTAAATTTCCCAGTGCATTTTTGCAATTTAAATGAAAATCGTTGCCATCATCAACAAAACCGAACGTTGCCATGCGAAATAGTGGTTTAATTGATGTGGCGAATATTTCAATGCCAAAATTGTGTACAATTGGGCACACTTTTCATGAAATATGGCGCGAGGTTTCAGTTTCATGAGCAGCTGGTATCAAATCATACCATATGGACGGTATATCAGCCTTTGTAGTATGCTATACCATGTTTGCAATACCAGGTATTGTATACCAGCAGTGTATCATAGACATTTTCCATTGAAGTAGGCAAGAGGAGCCACTTCGAATTCCACTGCTTTTGCAAAACTCATTATATCCTGGGGTATCGTTGCATTTTAGAATCATAGGTATAACATATTCATCAATTCAGAAGTCCTGCATTTTCAAACAGGAATTGAGACTTCATAGTGCAAACTGAATATTTGATAGGACTAACCATCATTAACCATAATTTCGAGAGAAGTTAATAAGTAACGTACATCTTTTATCTATGTATTTATCTAATTTATGGGTAGCGTATTGGTCTACAATGTGAAGGTCGTGAATTCAAATTCCAATACTCACTTTTGGGATATTCTGTTCAGATCTCATCTCCGATGACTAGCTTGGAAGTACAACTGGGCAGACTGAAATAGGTATTGTGATAAGAAGACGGAGGTGGCAGTGGATGGGTTTGAGGAAACCTGAACAAAACATCTGCATACAAGTTCTGAATTATAATCCTCAAGAATGACGTTGGCTTAGTCGACCATGTAGCAATGGAAGCGAGCAGTTAAGCAGGAGGCCAAAGGAAGAAACAAGTCCTGGCGACAACTAAAGGCTGATGCTATGGATTGCGCTTTATGGGAGAGAACTGTTTCTGCCATATGTCTCGAATAGGGTATCTTAACAGGAAATTAATTAATTGACGTGCAATGTCATGTTTGAATTACTCCAATTGACGAAAAGCGAAAACTCGTGGGGCAAGAAAGAAAAGAATTGATCAGGAGGCCAAAGTTCAATTTAAAATGCAGAAAAAAGTTTTGCATATTCTTAAGGCATGTTGCACGAATTACATTAAACTTGATTTCATTGGTTCATTAGGTTGCATCCCGACTGACGTTCAGCAGAACTTTCACATACCGGACACTCTTTGAAAATAGACCCTAAAGGGTCATAGCCTAATGTGGCAAGGCAGTTCACTGGAACAATTGACTACTTCTTCCTTAGCTACTCCTAGCAGCTAAATGAGAGCAGAAATTAAAAAACAAAAGCAAAAAAATTAAGAATAGAAAACGGCAGTAGGCGCTACAAAAAAAGAAGACGAAAAATACCTTTCGGACATAGATGTTTCTAGAAACGAACATACCGAAGAGAAGGCAATCGGGTCCACGAATAGGCAAACAAACGGGTAAGCTAGTATTAGAGTACGGGCAATACCGAAATTACTCGTAAAGGCAAGCACTTATGGTAAAAAGGCATTCTAAGATAGTCCAAGAAACGGTGATGAGGCCCCTCCAGGAATAAATGCACGGCGAAGAGTGCCAGAGGCACCAGGTAGCATGAAAAATCTTCTGCGACGTGGACTTAACGGAGCAGGAATCTGGCACTACCTCTAATTTTTCAAGGAAGGATATAAGCCCTGGAAAGCATGGGAGTTAGCTGAGAAGACCCTACCCAGGCTGTCTCAGCATGAAAGGGACAAATCCGAAAACATCTCCGAGCGCTCACCCTCGGTTTACGCAAGAAAGAAAGGGCAAGGTAGTACAAATTAGAGCTCTTACCTCAAGCCCCGAGAACGTTCCAGCTGCAGAGTCGATAATTTTTTTTTACGACACTGAGTTTAACTTAGGGAATTACCCCTTAACGCAATGCACAGTTATGTCGGAATAGGAAGTGGAATGAGGCTAGAGAGAGACGAAAATGACGGTGGACACTGTTCTTGAAGTACTGCAGGTTGCAATTGTTGGGAAACAAACTAGCTGGTAAATCGTTCCAAAAACTTGACGTTCGGGAAATGAATGACTGTCTATATTTCACTGTACGAGAAGATAAAGATTTGACCGTATACTCGTGTGCGTGTTCAGCTTGACAAGTATTCCGGAGAAAAGTGTAGAGAGGAGAAATGAGTGCCCTTAGTTCCAAATTGCATTTACCATGGAAGTATCGATAGTAAATGCTAAGTACTCCGACATTTCTGCGATACTCGGACGTCGGAATCAATTGGGTAGGAGCAAAAAGTAACTCCATCTTATACTACTCGTATAGTGCGTTCAGAGAGATAACTCTCAATCTATTGAATAAGAGTATCATTAAGGCTTATGGCCCTAAGCTTAATTAAGAGACATCCATGCCAAACTCTGTCAAAATCTCACGAAATGTCAAGTACGAAAACTTAAACATCAACATATTCATGCAAGCATGAGTTCTAACGCTCTATCATGTAGACCAAAAGATCTCTCGTCTATCCTCCAGAACGGAATCCGAAATTTTTTTGGGTTGCTTAGAATGGCTAAAGGAAGCTCTGTACAAGGTAGTGAAAAATCATAAAATTTCACCAGACCATAGAGTAACCTCATCAATCAGCGTCCTCACAGAGTACAACAAAGGTATAAGAGCCTCTAAGCAAAGGTCTTGGAGAGACCTCCAGCAAGGAGTTAAAGAAATCCGAAGGCAGTAAGACTACACAAAGTTCTTTCGAGGGAACAAAATATTGCGCTTGGCACATTGAAAAAGCCTTGCGGAGAGTTCACGGAGGGAGTGTACGAAATACAGTAGCAACGATGCTACCAGATCCAAGATCCTTCAGATTCATCTGTTTCACCGCTTTTCTCCTAAACATAATTGAGTAGGTAGTAGGACAACTGCCTGAGACAAACAGAACTTATTTTCATGTCAACCAGGATGGCAAATTAACGGAAACGGCCCTTTTGCAGCTTTTAAATAATAACATTGGGACACTATGCGTAATTATTGAAAGGTGCACTGGAAGGTGGGGAAGATAAACGTTTTCAGAACCATCTTAACTCATTTTGATTATGCGGATGACTTTAGCTTGTATATAACAGTTCGGACTTAGAGTTAAATATTCGCTCGTTGCATTCGAAATGCAAAGAGGCAAGACTGAAAATAAATGTGCACAAAACTAAGTATATATATGCACGGCACGGAACCACCTTGCACCTTTAATCTGAGAAAGAGAAGTTGAGTGTGCTCGCAATTTATATGCTGCAAATTAAGTTGAAAGCTATTGGCAAAGTTAACAAGAGATGGGCAAACGGAGTTACATGTAATACCACCAGACAGATTTGGCCTGTGCTGGATCTTAAACGTTCTGGTAGGCTGCTCTCGATAAGTAGGCAGATGAACAGCTCCATAGTAGGAGTCGTTACAGGACACCGCCTGGTTGGGCGACACGCTCAGAAGTTTGGCCTTCAAATTAATGATTTTTGCTGATGAGGGAGAGGAAGAGACGATTCTTCATTTGTTATGCACTTGCCCTGCTCTTTCTAGAAGAAGAAGACGCTACCTAGATGTACACTTTTTCTTTAGTCTCGGTAATCTGGCAAATACGGAAGCCAGGACCATTCAACGCTTCATGGAATGCTCCGGTTGGTTCACCGAGTAGGAGTCTCTTCTGAGATACTGTGGCATTACAACGTACCAGATTTTGGTCTATGTGAGCCCGAACTTGTGCTTGGGCAGCCACCTCTACCTACCTACCAAGTACATGCACATGGGTTCGAACGCGAGTCTTCTTAATCAACAAGATTTTTGTTGCCTCGGAAGCATTGCCAGCATAGACGGCGAAATCGAAAAGGATATTGCGGCTTTTCCAAATAACGCTCGTTAGACCTTCGGTATCATTTCCCCCCTTCCGAAGGTTAAGAGACCTCTTCTTCTTCTACAATGGCATTACAGCTCGAATCGGGCTTCCTGCCCATTTTTTTTTCATTACTTATTGTGGAAGGGTTGTTAGCTCTTCGCACAAACCTCTATTTACGAATTTTTCATTTTAATAGATTGAAGTGACCACGGTATGCGTACAGTGCGATCGACGAAACTTCAGTAAAATCGGTGAAAAATTGAGACGATTATACCGAAACCACGTTTCTGAGAAAGGTTGTTTGCAGGGAGCAGTGCTATCTCTGCTTTTACGGTGCCTGGTATTAGATGTTCTACTGAATCTATTTAGCAGAAATGGTTTCAGAATTCAAGGATTCGCAATCGACTCATAACATTTAAGGGCAAATTTGAGGAAGTTTTCTGTGACTTAATGAAATAAGCGCTGGGGAAGACACAATTATGGCGCTAAGAGAAAAACATAAGGTTCGATTCGGACAAAACCGTGATTGTTCCTTTTAACAGAACAAAAAACTTTAAAAGGATGAAATAACTCACGATAAATAGGACCGAAACTAAAGTCTCAGTAGATGTACTTACCTAGGAGTAATATTAGACAAAATATTTCTATGGAACAAGCATTTGAAGAAATTTTCTGATCGCATGTGCGACATGTTATCTGTGTTATGGTTGCGGCAGAAAGCGACACAAATAAGGACACCTAACATGCGGTAACAATACAGAAAGTTCTACAATTCTGCCCCACAGAAACAATGGAGGTTTTCCTGAAACTTGTATCGATGCATCTTCTCCAAATCAGGGATTTGATGGACATGCCTTTAGATTACATGGGGAAAAGGTATCGCTTTGGTATCCCATTCAAATCTATTCTCTGTAAGAGGGAAAAGAGGGTAAGTGACCTATCGAAATTTGAAACAGACAACGTTATATGGTTCACCGGTGGATCGAAGAAGGATGATGCTATCCGAACAGGCATATACGGTCTAAGCGCCAGGATATAGAGAGCGCTGGGTTTCAATCTGACCGTGTTTCAAGTGGAAATAAACGCCATATCCATCTGTTTAAACGTTATCCTCGAAAAAAAACTGCTCAGAAAAGAAAATGTTAGTGCTATCGACAACCAGGTGGTATTGAAGGTCCTGACTTCACACACAGTGAACTCGTTACTGGAAAATTACGCAGTATCGGTTCCAATCACAAACTTTCTCTGTATTGAGTGCCTAGTCATGAAGGCATAGACGCACACGCAATAGCAGACCAACTTGCAAGAGAAAGATCCTCAACTCCAAATTATATCATACCGACGAATTCTTCCCTCTAGCATCTTAAAGAAAACTTCTTTACCAATTACTATGACTTTATAATTCCTAATAATGACGTACTTGTAAAGCAACGCACAAGTTTTTGGCGTAAACTCCATTCAAGTAAGTAATCAAGTCTAGAACTGAGATTCAATTTAAGTCAAGTAATTAATAATTTTAACATGTCCTTAAACGATTAAATTATTTATTTAAATTAAACAAAATAAAACTAAACTCTTTTGGCCTAGTCCAATCCTTATGTAGCATAATCATTAACTAATCAATCAAAATCGACTTACCAATTTCCTAAAACAGTCTTCGAAAAATCCGGTCATAGACCGATACAAATGTCGTTTAACACCCGCTAAACTATGTCCCTCATCAGGATAAATCTGCTGTTTAAATAGCGCTCCTTTTGATGCAAGCGCTCGCGCCAAACCCATCGTCTGTTGCACATGAACATTATCGTCTGCTGTTCCATGAACTAATAAAAACTGCTTATCTCTTAAGTAATCCACATGCTTGGTTAAATCTCCTTCCTCATATCCCTTGTAGTTATCCGTTACATTCGGAAAACTCAGATAGCGTTCGGAATAAGTAGAATCTGTAATCGATTAAAATACGAAATGGATAAATTTCAGTAATCGGTTGAATTGCAAATGACTGACCATATAATTTCCAATTAGTTATCGGTGCTACACTGATACCACATTGGAAAATTGATTGCGTACTTGCAAGAGATAGGGCGGACGTGTAACCGCCATAACTCCATCCCCAAACGGCCATACGTCGCCCATCAATAAAGTGAAGATTATCTCTAAGATACTCGCTGACTTCTAACTGATCGGAGACTTCGACCGTTCCGAGCCTCCGATATACTTCGTGAAGTAGTTGATAGCCTTGACCACTAGATCCTCGACCGTCAATCTGAACAACGATATAGTCCTTGGTCCCGGACAAATACGTGTTCCAATCCACTCGCCATTTGTCGGTGACAAGTTGTGTTCCCGGTCCGGAGTATCTGAAATCAAGATAATAAAATATGAGGTCAGCGGCGTCTCTTTGACAATACAGTCAGGGCACACTTACACATGAAGTATGGTTGGATATCGTGTAATTTCGTCCTCTCGAAGTCCGGGCGGTAAGAAGAGTCGAACCTGGGCATGATATCCTCCCGATATCATCACTGGGAACGCTTTCACTTGCGGCAGAGCGGTTTTCGCAATCTTCTGTCGCAGTCTTGTGTTATTTTGTATGGTAAGGACTAGTTCTAGGGGCTTATTGGTAATATCTGAAGAAATTGAATAAATAGCACTGGAAGGTATCACAGGACCAAGGCATTCGATTAGTACGTAATCGGCTCCGAGCGATGGAGGAAACAAGGCGTTATGATAAAGACATGGGGTTGGTCCCTGCGGCGTTATTTGCCGTTTGCGTTTTTTCTTGGCGGTTGGCGGTGTCGGTGGCGGCACGGTTTGCGCCTCGTCTTCCCAATCGTCGTCCCATGCTGTCACTAATTTCGGTGGTGATTTCGTTGTGGTCGGCAAGCTTTCGGGATCAGTGCTTTGCGGACACGTAAGACAAGTCGGCTGTCGTAATGATGCACCGAATTTCGGTGGATTCGACCATACACGGTACAAATGCTGCTGCGACGGTAGTCGTTCAGGTATTCCGAGATAATATCTAAAATATTTTCAAATAACATTTTCCTGAGTTTTTCGCAATTTCACTACTTACATGAAATTATTGACTTGATCCCAATGAATTATTTTTGTGACTTCATAGCGACCGTGAGTTAGTGGGATAACTCGTTTTCTTGCGACATGCACGTGGACCAAGTGGCGGAAATATCCTAAACCAAAAAATAATAATTAGGTTGAAAAAAAAAAACATAAAAATCAATTTGATTCAAACCTGATAAACCATCTCTTAATGGTGAAATGGCAATGTACGAAGTCCCATTGGCTGCAAACACTGGAACCGATAGGATATCAACCCAGCCTTTCCCATCACTGCTCAGTCGATGAGTCTATTAGAGATGTGAAAAAGGAGAAGAACGGATAAAAAATTAATTAATGGATTATTGATGGGAAATCAATCCCAACCGGTCGCATACAGTAGTGTAGTTGTAAGCGAATGGGCAAAACTGATAAAGCTCCCTAGTGTTTGCTGGGGATTATAAATTGTGTGCCCGGAATAAATGAAAACGACACAATTATAAATGGATCAGTGATTGATGGACGGCCATTCGTCTTGCGTCACCCGAAACGATTTCAAAATCCACATACTAACCTCAAGACACTGCCACATAGGACTCTTGCAAATTGTTATAACGGAAATGTTTTGTGGCCGATTTAGCCAAACCACACAGACTTCCGTTTGACTAACCCAACTGGCACTTGTGAAGTAGTGATCTCTGCGAGAAAGTGAAATAAATATAAAGCAAACGGACTTAATGCAGTGTTTATTTGGGTTAAGAACATTTTAATTTTATGTCATCGTGAAACTTACTCATGCAGGAGTATTGCTGGAGGCTTCAGATCTCTCGTCCGGATATTTTTGGGGTCAGCCAAGTCCGAAACGCGCAGTGTTACTACGGGATTTTGTGTGCCCGGTTTCGGATATCTGTAAGTTGGATGAAATAAATAAAAGAAGTTTTATTGGTCGTATTTATGGGTGGGGAAGATGAACATCATAAATGTGAGATGACTTATTACATATGTTATGTCATAAAAACTTATATAGTATATATTAAGTGATTAAGTGAGGAAATAATCGTTCTTCCTGCTAGTAAAAAAAAGCCGATGACGTTAGTTTTCCAGACTAGAAGTAGATAGTTAGTAGCTATATATTGAATATTGTATTATGAAAAAATTGTCAATGGGCGAAAAAAATTTAATAAGACTGCTTTCATAGTTCTATAAGCAGAAATACCTACAAAGATAAAATAATGACTAAATTTAAGACATTATTTGAAAGATAATATTTAGGTCTTAGTTTTAATGTAGTATTTTTTTGTTTTGATTTTAATTGTTTATATTTGTTGTAAGTAATGGTTAAAACTTTTTTCATAAGCTTAGTATTAAGATTGTTTTTTTTTACTATATTTTTGTAAAATAGACTTAACTTGTCTACCTATATTAAATAAAAAAAATAAAAAATAAATAAATGAAAATTTGGACACATCCTCCTTTTAATGAGCATGGCAAAATAAAGTCCAGCTGAAATCGACTTTGCAAAAACCTAGGTGGAGGAGGTTGAAGTAGTGGCATAAGTAAGAGTAGAGTCAAATCATAGGCATATCTGTCTTCATTTGGCTATATAGGCCATTGTAGAAACCCGAAACATGTCAACTGGAATTTTTACCAGTTAATCCTAGAGTACGCACTAAGAGGAATTAATAAGCAGTCCAGACTGCATTGATCAAATCACGAACAAACTCGTAAACAATATTATTAATGCTTACAAACAAAATTCTCCCGTTCTACACAAAAAAAGGTGGAACGAGGAACTAGCGGCAAAACGCAAACAAACTAGGAAATTGTTCAATGGGGCAAAAATCCTTGGGAACTGGGACGAATACAGAGAGTCCCTTACTGAATATAAAAAAACTTCTAAAAAAGTTAAAAAAGTAGTCTTGGAGAAGATTTTATGAAGAGATAGATGATCTTCCAATGGTCTCAAGACTTCAAAAGGTGTTTCTGTGACATCGGAACTAGAGGGGTTGCCCTTTCGTACTGAAGCACAGCTCTGGTGAGGGGGGAAGGATATTAGTTGTTGGAAATTAAGGGAATAGAGATGGAAGTGGCGAAGAATATTTCTTTTGAATTTTTGAATGATGTAGTCATGCGAGAATACTGAGATGGGCAGCGAGCTCCACATTCGAACATTCCGGTTTAAAAATGAATCACGAAATTTGACAGTGCGACCGAAGGTGGGGTTGAGACAATACTTATGAGCACGTGAAGCAGCTTTAGCATTACGAGGTAAGGGCATACATGAGGACAAGAGATTAGCGATTTCGTCCGAACAATCTCCATTGTAGTAGCGACACAAAAAGGTTAGGGAGCTTTCAGTTCATCTATGATCGAGTGAATCGAGCTATGAAGTGATGTCAGAATCTCTTATAATTTTAATAGTCCGAGACTGGATACTAACTCCGCCATACACAGTCCCAAGCCCGGTTTGAGAAAGGAGGAGGGAACATGGAGTTAACCTGAATGGCCAGTAACTCCAGTGCGTCTCAGGAAATAGGCAAAATATGACATAGTTGGACTCGCAGCATAGCTGTGAGAACTCCAGCATGTCGTATTTAGCTCAAAACTCCCACCCTTTTTCAACTAGGGTGTAATAAATAAGTAGGACCGGTCCTCCAGGTCGGGGGTTGGGCGAGGCGCCGACAACGCATCACCGAAAAAAGAACACTGTCCAGAAACCTGAAGAACAGCTTCTGAAAGGACGGACTCAACGGCAACGGCCCCGCAAACGAAAAATGGACTATTCTATTCGATCTTGTAATGTTCGATCCTTATTTAGGACAGGAGCTCTGAAAGAATTCCTCGAAGAAGTGGCAAAACACAACATCAACATAACTGCTATCCAAGAAACGAAATGGCTCGGTAACGAAATCATGGACATGAGATCACACACAATCTATCCAAGTGGAAAATTGACGAGAAGCAGAGAGTTTGGAGTCACTTTTGTCGTTGACAAAAAATTTAAACAGCAGGTCACTAGCTTCAGACCAGTAAGTGAAAGATTGTGTGCAATCCAAATAAAAACTAAATTTCTCAACACTTGGTTGATCAACGTTCACGCACCAACAGAAGACAAGGACGATATAACTAAAGACAATTTTATGCCACCCTAGCCCACAACCTATGATTCACTGCCCTCGAATGACCTAAAAATTATCTTAGGGGACTTTAATGCAAAAGTCGGAAAGGAGGAGGCTCATAGAGGAATAACAGGAGGGCATAGTCTTTATGACATAACCAACGACAATGGCCACCGTCTTATTGATTTTGCAAGCAGCAAAAATATCAAAGTCAGCTCTACGTGCTTCCCACATCGCGATATTCACAAACGAACGTGGGCATCACCAGCTGGTTGGGAAAGATCCTTGAGCGAATTATTAACAACAGACTGCTCGTACTAGTCTCAGACCACCAGTTCGGATTTAGGAAATCGCGTTCAACTGATGACGCCATAAAAGTGGTAGTCGATACTGCAGCTGAGGCGATACAAGGAGAAAGATGGCGATGGGGGATAAAAAAATATTGTGCAGTAGTGACACTGGACATTAAAAATGCCTTTAACTCGGCAGATTAGTCACTCATAAACAGATCGTTAGTTAGGATAAAGACACCACACTACATGTTGAGAATAATTGCAAATTACTTCACCAACAGGAAGTTGAGGTACCAAACTGATGAGGGGTTAAGGTACTACAACGTCACCGCGGGAGTCCCACAAGGATCTGTACTAGGCCCTCTCCTATGGAATATTATGTACGATGGAGTTCTTCGACTATCGTTACCACAAGGAGTAAAATTAATCGGGTTCGTTGACGACATCGCCGTTGTTACCGTGGCTAAGCACATCCACGAAATAGAGTCAGCATTAAATGAAGCCGTATCACAAATTAGAGACTGGCTTAGAATTAGCTGATCACAAAACGGAGGCTGTTCTAATAACAAGCCGAAAGAAAATTGAATACGTGAACATTCAGGTCGGCAGTCAAATCATCAGATCCAAGGAGGCAATTAAATATCTAAGAGTTATGCTCGATAACAGATTAAAATTTAAAGTTCACGTGGACTTCGCGAGCAAAAAGGCGTCGCAAAAGCAGGCAGTCCTTTCCCGAATACTGCCAAACATCGGTGGATCAGGATATGCCAGAAGGATACTACATTCGAGAATGGTCAGCTCGGTTCTCCTATATGCTGCTCTGGTTTGGGCGGTGGCGCTAGCGACAAAGGAAACAATGAAAAAGATGTCATAAACTTATAGGCTCTGTGCGATAAGAGCAATCAGCGGTTTCCGAACAATATCGGACGAGGCAGCCTGTGTCATAGCCGAAATGATCCCCATTGACATTCTCGCGAATGAGATGCTAAGGATCTACGAAAGAAGATCCTCGATCCAACAAGAGGCAGCTGTTGCCAGGAAAATAAAAGAAGAGGAAAAGGCAACATCAATTGCTATGTGGCAAGCTAGGTGGGACAACGCTACAAAAGGCAGATAGACCTATAAGCTAATCCCCGAAATTGAGGTCTGGACAAAGCGGGTGTACGGGGACTGCAACTATCACATCACGCAGTTCCTATCAGGCGACGGCGGCTACCGCAAATACCTACATAAATTCGGACACGATAATTTGCCTCTTTGTTCAAATTGCTCAGATCAAGAATAAGACACAGAGCACGCGGTTTTCAACTGCAGTCGCTTCGGAGAATGGAGAAATAATATTCCGAGTCCACCATTCATCATTGACTATATGATGGAATCAGAGGAAAATTGGATGAAAATTTGTACAATCGTACCGAATGTGCAAAAGGATCTTCGAAGAATCGAGAGAGAAAGAAGAGCAGAAACAATTTAAGGAGCACAGCATAAAATGCTAGCCAGCTCCGCGAAGTAATACCTAACGGTAGTCCCGCGGGGAGAGTGGTTGAAGTCTGCCTGCGGGAGTGTGGTTTAGTACGCAGGCACATATCGGCTGACAGTTCTGTTAGGATCAGATATGTGAATCGTGCATGCCAATGGCACGGGCTATTGGTATCTAATGAAGATCCCTGGAGTAACCAGAAAAAAAAAAAATAACCAGCTGGTCACACCTTCAACCAAATAGACCAGGTTCTAATTGCGAAAAGGGCTGCTTCCAGCATACTTGATGTACGAACTCTCCGCTGCGCGAATTGTGACTCTGATCACAATCTAGTCAGAGTTAAGTATCGATGCAGAATAGCTTGTCGTGGATATTCTAAAACGAGACGAGCTCGCAAATTCAATGTCGACAAGCTTAACGACGAAACGGTGGCACAGGCTTACATGTTAGTATGTAATAAACACCTGACACCAATATATGAAAATATCCAAAATATGCCAGTGGAGAATGCGTGGATGAAAATACGAGACGGCATCAAATCCTCTGCAGAATAGGTATTAGAATATCAAGCACGGCAAAAAAATAATGATTGGTTCGACCAAGAATGTCGCGATGCAATAGATAGAAAGAACGAGGCTTACAAAATTTTTACTGAACGACCAACACGAGTCAAAAAAGGAAGATATGACGAGCTTATATGCGAAAAAGACATGCAGACGAAAACAAAGGAAGTACCATAATGACAAAATATAAAAAATGGACGACGACATGAGAAAAAATAAAATGCGGGACGTATACGCAATAGTGGGAGACTTAAAAAGGGATTTAAGCCACAAACCAGTCTCTGCAAAGACGCAGAGGGCAACATCATCAGCGACACACAAGAAATCAAAAGGAGATGGGCTAACTACTTTAAACATCTTTTGAATACAACCACATTAGCACCAATCACGACAGACAACATTTCAATTAAGGACTCAACTGACAAAGATGAACCATCATCGACACTACCCACGCTTGCTGAAATCAAAGCAGCCCTATGTGATCAAAAATGAAACAAAGCGCCGGGAATTGTCGAAATACCAGTTGAACTTCTAAAAAACGGTGGAAATTGTGTCGCTGAAATACTGCACAACATGATATGCAAAATTTGAACAGAGAAAATCATACCCGACGATTGGCGAAAAAGCATTATATGTCCAATTTACAAGAAAGGAGACAAACTCTGCTGTGAGAATTACAGAGGAATATCATTGTTGTGTACGTCTTATAAAATACTTACAAAAATATTTGAACGTCGTCTTAAGCCCTATACTAATCAAATAATTGCCGAATACCAAGGCGGATTCACAACCGGACGATCTATAACAGACCAGATATTCTCGGTGAAACAGGTGCTTAAGAAATGCCGGGAATATAACACAGACGTGCACCAAATCTTCGTAGATTTTAAACAAGCATACGACAGTATCGACAGGAGCGTACTGTACCAAATCATGCTTGACTTTGGAATTCCTCCAAAACTAGTCGGACTAACAAGACTCACAACAACGAACACTGAATCCCAAGTGAGAATAGAAACCGATTCCACAACCAGCTTTCGAACGGAATGTGGCTTAAAGCAGGGAGATGGTCTAGCCCCCATGCTTTTCAAATTAGCACTAGAGTATGTCGTCCGAAAAATCCCAGTTGGCACCAACGGGACACTACTATTCAAGTCCACCCAACTAGTAGCATACGCTGACGACATTAACATTCTAGCAAGATCATTCCCTAGTGCTAAGGAGGTATTTGTCAATCTTGATTCCGCCGCAAAAGAAGTCGAGTTGCGCATTAATGAAAGCAAAACAAAAGTAACGACGCAAACAAGAAGGAGAGTGCCTATCAGACAAAACATAACAATTGCGGAATATAACTTGGAGTGTGCGGACAATTTCATATATCTTGGGGCTAATCTAGCAAAGGACGGTAATGAAACAGACGAAATCAAACGACGGATAATACTAGCAAATAAGACGTATTATTCGGTACTCCCAATAATAAAATCCAAGAAAGTGCACAGGAACAATAAGCTGCGGATATATAAAACTTTTATACGACCTGTGCTCTGTTATGGCAGCGAGACGTGGACATTAACGCGAACTTCCGAAAAAGCAGTTAACGCATTCGAAAGAAAGGTCCTCCGAAGAATTTTGGGACCTGTGAAGGAAGGAACGGACTGGCGAATAAGATACAACCATGAGTTGTATCAACTCTACGACGAGCCAGAAGCTTCAACGTTCATCAAGCTACGTAAACTGCAGTGGGCTGGCCATGTAGAGTGAATGGAAGACAGAAGAATCGTGCACTCAGAGGCAAAGCGAGTGGTAACCGACCAGTAGGCAAGCCACGCAAGCGATGGGAAGACTCGGTTGATGAAGATAGCAAAGCCATCTTAAAAATTAGCAGCTGGAGGACGCGGTCTTTGGATCGAGACGATTGGAGGCGACGACTTCAGGAGGCCAAGGCCCGATTTGGGCTATCGCGCCATTGATGATGACGAAAATGTCACTAACCCAGAAGCGGTGAAGGAGTTCTTACAACGTTTTAGGTAACCCAAACATTTAGATACTTCGTTGGCGATGTTAAATGTATGATCGTTCCAAGATAAGTTATCTGTGATTTGGGTACCTGACATCTTAACATTTGAGGAGTTGGTTAATGGCTGGCCTCCGAAGATGATAGGATCAAGGTTAGAGTCACGCCTGTAGGACACAAGACAGCAATGGCTTTCCAAAGCATTAAATTATAATATAAATATATGTAAATGCCGAAATAGCCTATAATACAGGTCAGTCCGTAAAAAAAAAAGTTAGGATAAGAATTCTGGTTCAAAGAATTATTTTTTGTCACTTTTACGAGAGCATTAAAAAAATTATTCCTTTTTTTGGATATTTTAGATGACCAGCTCCCTCCCCTTACATCCCTCAACTTCAAAATTTTAGCAAAATTAGAGTAGCTCTACAATTTGACAAAATTCCAACTTAATACCTGTATTGGATTTTCAGATATAACGGTTTGAAATTTTGAAAAGTGCACAATTTTCGAAATGTTTCTGTTATATTATATTTCACTAGTATAGCTTGATAGATAAGTTTTAATTACATATCTTAAGAGATAGGAGAGATATTAATTTGAATGCGTTTTTATTTGCACCTCCCCCCTCTGCTCCACCTTGCAAGTATTGGCCTTGCCCAAAGTTGATTATGGTTTATCTATGATCATCCTATTTCGTCGTAAAAAATTAAATTATTATGTTGAGTAGTTTCAAAGATATAATCATTAAAAAATTATCGGCGAACATTGGTTTTCAGCCCCCCCTCTTTTCTACTCCACTGGATAAGAAAATTAATTGATTTTCACATTTTCCCCATAAATAAGTGTACCCGAATGTCAAGTTTCAGCTTTCTGTTTGCATTGGTAGTGTAGATATCAGCAAGAGCAGTTATCGATCTTGATCCTACTTCAGCCTTCCCCTTTGACCCCACGCTCTCAAAAACTTACACAGTGAAAGATCCTTACTCAATCTATAATTCACCACAAAACGAACCCTCTATCTGTAAGGGTTTTGGATATATGGGTCTTTTAATGTCGTTGGAGCGTACACGTACGCAGTTGCATTTTTAGGCTAAATTAGTCATGAAACGCGAAAAAACAAAATTTTAGGGTAACATTTTTTTTGTCCGTGTCGATCACAATACTTTATTATTTATTAGGCCCTCAGCTCCCACGATTACATTAAATAAAATAAATACAATCTTCATAATATAAACACGTTAAAGTGAAACTCTAATAAAATCCTATTATCTTCCTAAAATTGTGCTATTTGTCATAATTAGCCAATGGTCTACTCGCATATGGATTATGCTTTTATCTTAATAATTAACGTCCCACATTGCATTCGTTGTGCATGCGACAATACTTGGATAGCGATCTAAAGTAAATTTATGATAGTCATCCTCTCGGTAAATAATAATAATTCTCTCAATATAATTTATTGCTGGCTATCATACATGCCGATGATGATGAAAATTATATTCTACATGTCAAACCATATGGCATATAATTATCTCCTATTTTCATATGAAAGGTATCCTTTGATCTAGTGGAAATTAGATTTGCATAAGCAAAGCTGGAAAGCCATAATATAGCTGCATTGATTCTGCATTTTGATCTCTATCTACCGAGAAACAATTTCAACTCAATCATATTACCTGATTTAAAATTTGCTAGCCTGATAAGTTTGTGTATATAAACTAACCTGGCAAACATTTGCACATAACTCTTTAGCTACATACGCAAGCACTCTTACGGATAAACTAGGATATGAGACATGATAAGTGGAAAAATAAACGAAGGAGATTGTTTTACATTTTATGCTGTAAAATTGCCTGGGCAATGGCATATTTTTCAGCTGCTCCTCGGGTAGGTACATATGTATGTATATTCTGAGAAAAGTCCAGATTGATTCTGAAAATAGAAAATTTTATGCAGTTAACTCAACTTACCGTAAAGACCTTATTTCCGGATATAAGTATGCATTTCCATTCGAAGGATTCATTGTTCCGTACCAAGCGAATTTCTGCTCTTGAACCATTGAATCGTTAAACGAGCTGTAGAGCATGAGATAGCCGTCGGCAGACATCCAAATTGCATGATTCGATCCGAGAATTTCCTCTGCAGAAAAGTAGAAGAAATGTTAGAAGATAAGATAAGGAGTGGGATTTCCTTTCTATTTTTTTTATCGTTCGAGAAAAATTGGTGCATAGTAAAACAATGTTTGATGTGCATCTTCTTATGAGTCGTTGAGTTGCAAGTGTAATTAATTTGAATCTAATATTATTGGATTATGGGATTATTAAGCTAGGGTGTAGCCTAGTGGGTAGCATGTTGATCTTGTAATGCGAAGGTCGTGAGTTCAAATCCTGGTCGACACAATATATAATTCCAGCACATTGCCTGCTTGGATATACCTTGCTCACCTCAATCTACGAAAATTAAAAATTCGTAGAAAGAGGGTTGTGGGATTATCACCCGTGATCTTATAATATAATTGATATGTGAAACGGATACAGCGCCTCGGATACGGAATTTTACGGTAATGACTTTTGGCATCCGAAAACGGACTATGATTTGCCTCTGGAACGTTTGAATAATTAGGGTCACTCGGTCCATATACCTCTAAGCCGCTAATCAAAAATCGAAAGTAAATTAAAGCAGTACAGTAAATTAAAGCAGTAAATTAAAGCAGATCAGGAGAAGAATGAACCCTGAGCGAAAACACAATTCTGTACGGTGGTACTGAGTGAGAAGCCAAAAATAGCGTGGCGGTTATTTTTACACTGAGAGCGAGAAACAGTCTCATCAGCTGGGAACCAATCTCGGATAGGATTATCGTCATCAGACTTAGGACCAATGTCAACAATTTGAAAACTCTGCCAACTATTGCCGTAACTACTGCTTACAAAGAGTAGTCTTATTACGAACTCCAGCGTGGTCCAAGAGGTGATCGTATTACCATCTAAGGAGATATGAAAACCCAAGTTGGCTCTGACAATACTGAACTAGAGCATGTCATGGGGAAACATTGTGACTTTTGGGTAGACGCGTTACGATCTTGGATTAAGAAACCCGAAAACGGCGAATTTTTGTGTGTTTGTAGTACTTGGAAAATGGTCATCGGAGGGATACTTTATCCATACAAGAGTCATCATAAAAGATCTTGCGTTTCCACCGATGGTGTTATTCAGAACCAAATCGACCATTAAGTTGCCGATGGAAAATATGTTTTGTCGATGCGCGAGCGAAGCATGGAGTTGACGTGGGAAGTGATCACCGATTACCATCGGAATATGAGCTCGCAATTTAAAATTATGAACGAGCTAACGAACATGCATTTCACCGCCAATCAGATATCAACGGAATTACATCTTAATATGAGCGAAGACCATTCCCGGCGACGGAAGGAATACTGCTCTGATATTTTAAACATCTTGCAGGAGGAAGACATTCTTGAAACAGTATAATTGCCAAACATCCTACCGCAACAATCTTTTAATTGGAACGATTCCCCAGATAATGAAGAATTAGTTTCTGCTTATCGGTCAATGGCTCGATGGATTACCAACCCAACTCCTCAAAGCGGACTCGGAAACAACAACTTTTAACTGAGGTGTCGAATGAAGGAAGATATTCAGCTGAATAGGAGGAGGGCGTCATTGTCAGAATCTCGAACAATGGTGACCTTCTGGATTTTTTTTTTTTCGGGTCGCCTTGTACAGACCATTCAAATACTATTAGGAGCAGTCCGCGAAATGGGCTCGCCACTACATCTCATGTTTGTGGGCTTCGAGAAGGCTTTTGACAGTGTTAAGCGATATTACACATGAAATGCTTTGCGTTGGAGAGGTATTCCAGATAAGATCATAGAACCACACCAGTTGTTCCAAATGGACAAGATACGGAAGAGGCGCAAGATTTCACCTCGGAAGCAATGTCAGCATGAACGCTGGTGCTAAAAAGGATATTGCGGCTCGTGCAAATAAAGCCTCCGGCATGCGATCCCAAAATTATCTCAAGGGATAAAATTTACTTCTTTCGAAGCAGTCTCCAAGGTCGTTGCTGAGTTTTATGGGTCCAAAAATGAAGATTTCAATGCTCGGGAATCGGAAGTTACCTGAAAAATGGTAACGAGTGGTTTTCAACAATGAAAATAATAAAATCGATTAATGTATAGACATTTTCAAAACACAAAGTTGATTATAGTAGAACTATATGCTATGTAAATGGTCCTAAAATTTGAACTATTCTTGCTTAGTAATTCCGAAGATTTGAAAAAAAAAAAATTCGGTCGCAATTCGTTTTTAGCTCCATGTTTTTTGGATCCAAAAATTAAATTATTTTTAAAGATTGCCCCACATATCGATTTTCAGCTGTCAGCCTCTAGGGCAATTGATGCTCAAATTTGTAGCTTACGATTCTAATCCTTCCTCGCCTTCATTTTAAAATTTGGAGGTATAAATTTGGAGCCCAAAAATGAACTTTGTATTTTGAAGGGTTTGGGAGTAATTTTACGCTGAGCGTACACGTACGAGCTAGGGTGTAGCTTAGTGGGTAGCGTGTTGGTATTGTAATGCGAAGGTCATGAGTTCAAATCTCGATCGACGCAATATATAATTCGAACACGTTGCCTGCTTGGATATACCTTGGTCACCTCAATCTACGAAAATGAAAAACTCGTAGAAAGAGGATTGTACGAAGGGCTAACATCCCTTCCACAATAAGTAATAATAAAAAAAAAATGTTGAGAAACCTGAATGTCAGGAGGCCAAGGTCCGATTTGGGCTGTAGCGCCATTGTAGAAGTAGTAGGAGTACACGTACGATGTTCGGCATACAAACTGACGGTTTTTTCACTCGAAATGAAATTTGAGAGTAATTTCATTGGTCACGTTTGTAACGCTAAGAAATAATTATCGCTCAGAGTCCTCAGGGGTACTGAAATATTCCGAGTAACCATCTGTCTGTCTTTCTACAAGATACATATCTCTCGAACGCTTTGCGCTATCGAGCTGAATCTTCGGAATGTTATTTTCAGCGCAACAGAAAATATTAGCTATTAAACTCTCCCCTCCAGAAACTTCCTTGTAACCCTATCGCTCACTTACTCTATACCGACTTGACTGTGCATCCAATGCATTAAAGGGGGACCCCTAATTTATGTTCAGTGCTATAAAAAAATAATTTCGAAATTTCAAGAAGTTAACTTTTCTTCAAAAAATATTAAAGCTATCGGCTTGAAAATTTCATCAAATTACAATAGTGTGGTCAACATTTATTCCAATCCAAACATTTCTTCTATCCCCTCCCACACAAATGCATAATTTTGGCAAATGCCTTATATTGATTTTCATTGAAACTAATTCTACCTCTACACTGGCACTACAACCCAAATCGGGCTTTGGCCAGCTGAACTTCAGGTTCCTTCATTGAAACTAGAAACGGTGTAAACTTAAAATTTTATCACGATTTATTTTTTAATGCAATAACCAAAATTTAAAAATTATTAACACACCCTTTATACACTCTCCCATTCAAATACACAGTTTTAAACAAGGCCTATCGATTTTTATTGAAAGTAGAGAATGTAGGAACATAAAATTTGAAATTTTACCAGAATTTGTCATTTAGTAATTGCAATAAATTTTGAAAAAAGCTATCAACTTCATCCCACTGTTCGCATTTTTTAAGGTTTTAGGGAAATATTTTTTTCCAAGTCGATAACAATAGTTATTATTGGAATAATAAAGTAAAATAAGAATTTAGAAGGCCGATATATCTCAACGTTTGATAACTATAGATAAAATGAAGGGTGGGCTTATTGTTTTGCTTTTGTGTTTTGTTATAAAATTAGGTCAAATTCAGCATTGCTTAAAAAAATCGTCAGGAAAGCAAAAAATATGTTTTCCATTCGTTGTATCTTAGATAAGTTGTATGTTTTGCTCCTAACAGGGTTACAACTTCGGTAAGTCTTGCGTTTCAATAATTAAATAGAATAAAAATGTTTGTATTAAAGTACAATTTGTGACTCCAAAACGTTATAGTTAAAACGCCATATTACTTCATGGGACAAGATCGTACGAAATATTAACCCAGAAACTCTTAAAATATTGACAACAACACCAGAGAGCAGAAGCATAAACTATCTCGCTATCGTATTAATCAGTGAAATTAATAAAAAAAAACTTCTGGCAATTTAAATTGAAACAGTTGGCAAACAAACTAAATTAATAATTTTTCCATCTTGTTTTTTCTTGTGGTCATTATTCTATACAATATATTATTTTTTTAGAGTGGAACCTTATTTCAGAATAAAAATACGATAAAATAGATGGCTACTAAAATCACAAAACATTTTCTCTACTAAGTGCACATAAGGATAAAATGAGAAAAGTACGACATATAACATTTTCGTATTACCTTCATACAACCAGTCCGGTATTCCGTTGTATACAACACCTGGTATCGCATCCTTTGTAACTCGATAGACGTGTGCTGACCGTGGCCCAGGACTATAGTAGATGTCGTAGTTGTATACCATGACCAGGGCACTTCCTGATGGAGTAAATTGAGCAAAATGCAGGTACGGCCATTCATCACCATCCGATTTTGTTGTTAGTTTTAAGCTTTCACTAAATTGGAAGGAGAGAAGAAGTCAGTGTACTGTAGAGTTTGTGGTGCGATATAGATTAGTCAAAGGATTAGGATTAGGATTTGATGATCGAAAAAAAAATCGGGTTGAACTTGTTTTTATTTAATGTTATTACGATCTAGTTTTGAAACTAATAAGCAATTTGATTTTAACTTAATTTACTACGGTTTAAAATTCAAGCTAAGCACTTATCCATCGATATTCTCCCATATTGTTTTCGACTTTTTATTATGTATTTAGATTTAACTATATTTGTTTTTGGTGTTTTGTTATTTTTGTATTTTATTTCCACAACATTACAAATGGTTTTACCCTCTTAAGCCTTCGCAATTTGTCTAGGATTTAAATCGGCTTGGTATTGGCGTGTGGAAGAAGTCTTCGCTCGTGACTTTGTGCAAACTTCTTAATTTCATAGGTGACAAATTCTATATGTAGATCGTTCGATAGATAGCCCTTGCATATGTAGCATGGTGCGTCTACAATGGTAGGTAGGTATACCATAAGTCCAAACTGGCTTTAGGACTTTTTTCTACAGCAGAAGCTTGTTGCAAGTTAACTAGGAGGAGTATCTACATATTAGCCAATATATTTTGATGCATTTGTATTGCTGCCATCCCATCAAGATAGAGATGCAAATATTTTATTTCAATCTAGCTTCCAACACTGCTACATCGACTGACACTCTATTGGATTTAATATTTGCATATTTTTGCATGGTGTCTGCTGCGTCGTTACCTAACAGGTGGCTAAGCCCCGGTATCCAAATTTAAATTACTTCGGCTATTGCGATTCAAATTGTGTCTACAAATGGGCACTAGTTTTTACGTTGTCCTTTAGAATTGGAGTGGCAGAAGTGTAGCCCTGCTGTCCGCATACATTAAAATTTCCGAGACTGTACTGCATTTCTCAAAGAATATTTGTGCACTTGTTAATGTCTAATACTTCCGCTTGGAACTTAGTCGCGTGTTCTGGAGCATGGTGAGAAGTGTTGATGTCGAGGATATGAGAATATATCGCTGCATCTATACTCTGATTACTTTTAAATCCATCCGTATAGAGATGAGGACCCTTGCAGACTTTCCGTATCGTGTCTGTTGCCCATTCGTTTTGTTCAGGAAACTTAATGTGAAAAATCCGTTTCTCAACTTATGGTTGGTTCATGTAATCATACTGGCAATCTAAAAGAGAACTTGTGTCTCTAATGGCGTGTTAAATTTCGCCATGATCTATTACTGGTGCTAGCTACGAATTTAAGTCTTTAATTTAATGAAAGCTAGGCCTACTGTCTTAAACAAAACTGCTATTGGGCGTAAATCCCAATCATGCGATATTCTAGATGAAAGAAGAATTAGTTGATATTAAGAAATTTTGTACGGTGAGTGGTAGAAGGGGTGACAGCATTGAACTAATTTTTCTCACATCATGCAGTAGCTGTAAAAATATTTTATACAAAATTTAAGCTCCAAAATTTTATAAAATTAGTCTATTTGATTTACTGAAATTGTGCAGTTCGTATGGGAGGTGGTAGAAGGAGTGGTGGTTTTTTTTGGATTTTTTTTAAGAAACAACTATAATCATCATGTAGTTGTAATATTTTAAAATTTAGATCAGTAACATTCACACTTTTCAAGAAAATTGAATTTTTGAAAAGTTGTTAAGTTTTGTTATATTGTATGGGAGGGGTAAGAGGAGTGTTGCTAATCGGCTAATTTTTGTCGCGTTACTAATAATTTTAAATTAATCTTCAGAATTTCAGCTCGATAAATTTTATACATACTGAGTAAATTGGTTTATAGTATTTCAAGAAAATGTTCGGTTTGTATTGAAGGTGGCGGAAGTTCAATAATTTTTGTACAGTAGATTGAAACTATCATAAAAATAATTTCAGATTAATAAATTTCACACTTTTCAAGAAAACCCGTTTATTCTGAAATTCCGAAATTGAGTCATTTTGTATAGGAGGGACTAAAAGGGGTGGAGGGATCTGACCTTTTCACGAACTTGACCTTACTTTTTTGTAAAAAACGACGCACAGAGGGGTATTTAGTATAAAAAGCTGGCCAAAAGTCCAGTTTCCCAATTTCAATATTTTACATACCTGATCATTTTAAACAATAGCCAAGGGATGGGCTCATCTACTTATGACGTTTTTTTTAAATTGTTCGAACAATAAATGTGTCTACCGTAGGCGGTAATTCATTTAAATTAGGGGTAGATGAACATTTTTTTTTCAACGTCTATAAAAGCTTGTTGCATATTTTAAAGGATTTAGTTAACTGAAGTTTATT
Organism: Chorisops tibialis; assembly: GCA_963669355.1. Lineage (NCBI taxonomy): Eukaryota > Metazoa > Arthropoda > Insecta > Diptera > Stratiomyidae > Chorisops > Chorisops tibialis. Next base: position 272,874,645 of record OY770262.1, read on the forward strand.
ACTGTATTCGTTAGATATGGATTCTCATGCTGAAGGTACGTAGACAATTTTACATATAATTTCATATTCCATATTGCTAAGGATTTAATTTTTTTTTCTGTTAAAAGTAACGTAAAAAAAAATTTTTTTTATATTCTTTTTACAAATAAAAGATTTTTAGTAATACTTCCAAACTTTGCCAAGCAGGAAAACTTCTTGAATCATAAAATTAAATTTGTCATCTATGATAATCAATCAAAACTTTTGTCCAAAATACTCCATTTGCTTGTATATGTTGTTTCAAAAAAAACTTGTCACGTGCTTATAATTTCTAATTTTTGCAAGCATCAATAAAAGAGAAATGTTTTGTTAACTACTTCAACAGGAAAATGGATAGAAATGACCAGAAAGACATTGTTCGTTATAATCAAGGAATCCCATCGCAGAAAATTTGATGAGAAATTGGAATATTTGGAGAAACATCTGATTGTCGTCACCAAATGCTCCGAGGGAAACTATACGGATTTGAGATGCCAGCTTTCACATTTTAAATCACAATTCAGACTTCGTTGGTCTACTACTCGAAGTACGGAACCAGTTTTTGTAAAAAAAAAACCATGAATGGTTAGCAGATTCAATTAAAATACCTACATTCGTAGAAGTGAAAAGTGGTTATCCAGCGAAGCTATTTCAGGAATCAAGAGAGCGAACTAAAAGACGGAAAACTGAAGACTTAAGGACTAACGAAACAACAGGAGAGCTAAGTTATGCGACTAAGATGAGCTTAGGAAAATTAGATCAAGCGGATGCGTCTAGTTTTATTAAAGATATTACTAATACCTATCCAAATCAAGCTAAAAAATAAGAAAATGCTTAACAAAACCAGCATAAACAGCTTTCTCCGACACAGGCTTTGTCCATATTTGTTGAAGCCGAATTCACACGAAGACAGTACGACATAGTAAGACAATCTGACAAATCTAGATTTCCATACTATTCTGTCCTGCAAAAGGTTAAAAGTGAATGCTACTCACCGCGGCAATCATAGAGAGTAACATCCACTTGCTTTGAATTAGATTTACAACCATTATTAGATTGTACTGGTAAACGTTTGTCCATGAGTTTATCTGAAGTTGTGAAAAGTTTGACGAAGAAAGAAAGGGAAAATCTTCAACTAATATCGAAATGGGGATGTGACGGCGCTCAGCAACGCCAGTATAAACAAAGGTTTGAAAATGGTTCTGAAAGTGACGCAAATATCTTTCAAAGTTCCTTTGTTTACTTGCAACTTCTATCAGATATTGATGGCCAGAAGAAGGTGGTTTGGCAAAATCAAACACCTTCATCGCCGGGATACTGTCGGTCAATCCGCATAAGATTCATCCATGAGACAACCGATATTACAAATGAAGAGGTTGAAAAAAGAATATAAATCCTTTTTCAAAGGAAACCATTGAACTGTTGCTACCTGCGGAAATTCCTCACACCATTCAATGTAACATTAACGCCCTCAGTGATGAAGAATAACAGTTATATGTATATATAGAGAAATTAGTAGTTCGGAATATGAGTGGAGCTATTCTTCGGATTATGAAAACTACCCTAGTAACCAATAAAAATTATTTTTGGAAAAAACTGTTTTAATTTCTTTAAAATCTTGTAAACCCTCATTAAACTGATAAAAAAGGATTACTTCTACACAAAAGAGACAAAAAAAATCATAAAATAATTTTGGCCAACTTTTTATATGAAATACCCCTATGTGCGACGTGAACACAATTTGAACTTTTTAGCGCAACGCGATCTCGAGACGACACGGATTGACAGACGGACGGACATCCGGTTTTGAGATTTTTGAGTGATCATCAACATCATATTGTTCCGTATCATTAATTTTTTTCTCCGAGTATCTGTTGTGTAGAACCATGCCATCCGTTGGATCAGATATTAAGGTGCTTGGTTGGTTTTTAGTACTACCACTGGCCACTACACCATTTTGCCAAAGATACATCCGGTGGATTACGTACGGTTTAATCTCAAGCCTGTTGTGTTTTGGAAGCAAGCAAAGGCTACGTCAGCTTATTTTGCTCGTTCTTTTTGAGGCTTAACGGTGAGTCCTTTGTCTTGTGTCCAGCTGTCTAACAGTTGTAAAGCGGACTGCATAGATCGCCAAGAACTTGCTCCAACTTATCAGTTAGCATGATGACAATATCTCTGCATGTGCTATTATGGGGTAAAGCCGTTTATTTATCGTGAGGACCCACAGGAGAGGTGATATTGTGCCGCTTTGTAGCGTACATGTAAACCGAAGCTTTTCTTGTTTCATCCCCCATCCATAAAGTATTGAAGTTCTTCTCTTTTTCCATGATGTAAGCTTTTCATGTAACCTTCACATCTAGTGTCATGCCCAAGTTTTTAGCTGTGATCGAGTAGGAAATCACTTGATTGTTGATGTTAACTGTGGTTGATTTTCTTATTAGTGAAGTCGACATGCTTTATCCACCATTTCTTCGTCCAACGAAGTATTTGGGAAATGACCGTTTGCAATTTTTCGGATGATTCCAAATTAGTGTCTCCTACAGCCATTATTACGCAGTTATGTTCTAAGTTCGGTCGGTTATAGGTGTCCAAGAAGTAAAGAACCGGTCTAAGTGCACTTGCTTTTGGAATTCCCGCTTTAATCTGCTTCAGGTGTTCTTGCTTGATCCTGATATATATCGTATGATTTTGATATATCTCTGAATTGTGCGAAAAAAATCGTTCTATTGTTTGTATATGAGCCCCTCATGCCACACTTTATCGAAAGCCTTCTCCACAGCCTTCACCGTTGAAAATACTTTACTTTATTCTAGTGTGTTTTTCATTAAAGTTAGTTATCCGATGTACTTGTTCAATTATTGAATGCTTATCACGAAACTCAAACTGGTTATTTGGGATCAGATTTTTGCTGTCAATAACTGGCTTTAGTCTCTTTGATAGCAGTCTTAAAACTGGTTCGACATTAGCGATATTGGTTTGTATACTGACCTTAAGAACCATAATGACTTCAGTTGCTTTTCACAGTTGCGGTACATATTTGAACCTGAAGGATACATTATGTTTGTCAGTTTTACATTTCCGTTTCTTGAAAATTTCTTAAGAATCTATCTGGCTATTAAATCAATTCCGGGAGCTTTTGATAAACTGATATTTCTCTTAATCTCTTTCCTGGCTTCGGTTGGTGACGTTAAGGTAATTTTCAAGTTGTTCCGAGCTGGTACTTCTATGATTTCTTTTTCATCTTCTTCCGCATTCGATTTGAACATGCTTCTAAGATATTCTGTGTTTCTTTCTACCATTTTTTTGGGTGATGTGCGTCCGTATCCTCTCTAGCTCAAGAGCGCGTTGAGCCAGAAAGTTCAAATTTTGTACACATATTTCATGATAAATTAGTACGGTCTAGCTCGTAAACGGTCGAAATCGCTCAATCCCTTCCACCCGCTCCTATACAAAATGACAAAATTTAGCAATGAGCTGGTTTTCTCGAAAATTTTAAAGGATATAGATTTGAAATTTTACGATTTTCATAATATCGACAATTTACAGTATAAAAATCATTTGAATCGCCCTTTTTTTTATACCGCCTCTCACATAAATTGAACTTTCTGTTGAAATAGGTACTTTAAACTAATTTAATCAGTACGTATAAAACTTATCGAGCTGAATGTGTGCACTAAATATTTGTTTAGAATTAGTAGTAAGAATGCAAAAATTTTACGATTAGTTACACTCCTTCTACCCCCTCCCATACAATATGACACAACTTTATGGAAGGACGATTTTTTTTGAAAAGTAACAATGCAACAGATGTTCAAATTAAAACATGTCAATTCAATGATATTTATAGTTATTTCTGAAAATTTCAATAAGAAGTCCCCACTCCTTCTATCACCTCCCATACAAACTGCACAATTTCACTAGATCCATTACACAAATTTCTTTAGTACATTTAGTTACATTTTTGAAGCTTATATTTTTGTTTAAAACATTTTAATTCCAACTCTAGCATAATGTGTAAAAGTTAGTTCAATGCCGTCACACCTTCAACCACTCCCCACATAAAATTTCTTAAATTAAAAATAAATCTTTTTCATCTAGAGTATCGCATGATTGGGCTTTCCGCTCAATCGTAGTCCTGTTATGTGTCAGTTTTGTTTTGCCTTGAAGTGACATTTTTTCTCGTTCTCCGTTTCTAAGAAAGTAGTTCTTTGATTTCTCTAGGGTAGTTGTTTCCTTTCAATTTTGGTTTCAATTGAGGAGTATTTTGCAATGCTGCTTCCTGGATATCGTTAACGAATTGTTAACTTTAGTATTCTTGAGTTTTTAGTGACACTGCCAGCTAAAATTTATTATCGATTTGCAGTTTAAAGCCCTCTGAGTCTATCTAGGACAAGCACTACTTTGTTTATTTCCTGCATAATGGGTTCAATAATAGCAAACAGGACTAAAGAATGGTCTGAGTTCATGTCTAGACTATCTTGAGTCAGCAAAAAGTTACATGATATGTATTTAACGATAAGAAATCAATCACATTATGAATTTTGCCAGAATCAGTAGGCCGACAGGTAGGCTTTCATGTTGATAGTGATCATTGCACTAAACAAATGTCTTCGTTTCGTGTTTGTTTATTTTGAACATCAACGTACATGTTTCGCATTGAAGTCATCAAACTAAAACGAAACGTTTTCCAAGATTCTTTAAGCATTCTATAAACTGGTGTAGAGTGTATATGCTGGCTACTGACAAAGTTTTTTTTTTATGTTAACTCCTTTGACTTGCATTTACTTAGTTTCATATTTTGATTCTTTGTTGTGATTGCGCTTCAACCGAGGCCTTAGATTTTAGGGTGAGTAGTGTGATACACCCTGTAATCGAATGTGAATTGTTTGCTAAAGTGTGTTTCAGAAATTAAGCATGTATCAATTTTATTTATATCTAGGATTGCATGTAGTTCTTCCTGGAGCTTGCAGGCCATTCCAAGACAATAAAATTTCCGCGAATTAGTCATTTCGCGTAGATTTACGAGTGTTAGCTCCCTAGCTTTTCAACTTTTTTATTAATTATGATTTTACGTCTTCTGCAATGGCACTACAGCCTTGACATCCTGACCTGCAGGTTCCTTAACGTTTATTCCATATCTATAAATTTTCATGTTATTAGATTGAGAGGACCTAGATGTACCCACGTAAACTGTGTGGTAGAATTATACCACCAACAAATTACCCACAAGGCTACTCCCAGGCTTTTATTAACCACTTCAATTATCTTAAAATTTATATATGTTGGGTAGCTCTTAATACTTTTTGATTTGCAAGAGTTATAAGATTTTTTTACCATTACTTTAATAGGCCTACTTTGCTTGTTTTCGTATGTGTGCCAATTCATACCAATCTCGTTTAATATTTTGCTGATCTCTCTGTATTTATTACATCTCTTATATTTAATTTTGCTGATTCAATTCCAGTTACATTCATATAGATATAGATATAGGCTATAATGTTAATGAAAAACTCCTCATACAAGGCAGTTCATTTTCCTGTTTCTCCCCCCCCACTCCTCCATGGTTTTGCGAACTCTTTGCGTGGATTGGGAGGTGTGGATGGAGTAAGTATAATAATATTTAGATAATGTAAAATATAAAATTAGTTCACATTGAATTTACTTACCTTGTTTGAATATCAAACACGGTGTATTGCGCCAGATACGAGTGACGAAATAACTTTTTTACATTTTGTGCGAGAAGAAGATATCGCTTATCAGGTGATATTGTGAATTTAATTGGTGCTAGTGTTTTCTGAAATAATTAGAAATTTTGTTTGATTAAAAAACGAAATAATGCAATTAAATGTAAGAAAACATAATTATACTCTAGATGAAGTCTGAGAGTATTAAAAGATTGCTACCAAATTTGTAACGCTAAGAAATACATATAAATGAATGACGCAGAAATTAACATATTCACTCAAAATTTACAATACCGGATGTCTGTCCGTGCGCTCTCTAGCTCAAATTTTGAACATGTCGCTTTCGACGAAAAAGTGAGGCCAAATCCGTGAACTCTTCTTAATGATCTGCGATTTGAAACTCACCATTTTTATGAAAAATATATTTATTTCTCAAAAATAAATTAAAATCGTCCCACTCCTTCTACCACCTACCATATGAACTGCATAATTTTTCACCATTTATTTAAGTATCTATCAAAGTTGTGTAGCTGAAATTTTGTCTGAAGTATTTTCGTAGCAGTTCTAGTGATATGAGATAAAATTGGATTGCTCTCGTCGCCCCTTCCATCACCTCCCATATAAAATGAAACAGTTTTAGAACTTTCTAAGAAATGATATTTTGATTTTCTTGAAAAACATTACAGCAAGTGCTTTGAAATTTTGAAGTTAACACTTCTTCAGTGCCATTATTTATTATTTTATTAAAATTTTTGAAATCCTCTTACTCCTTCTACCCCTCCCATACAAACAGCACCATACCTAATATATATGCTCGGAAGTAAGTAGCTGATGGAAATTTCCAGATCAAATGACTAAAACTTGCGTTTTTTTTTGTTAATTTCTTGTAAACATGACAGTACTATAAAAACTTTTAAATCCAAAAAATCTTACGCTCTAAGCCCCCGAAAAAGGGTTTAAAGTTTCCCTTTTAAAAATATTGTCATGATTAAGTATATGACTATATTTGGCAAGATAAGTTTATCAGGGTCGGTGGTTTAATTGGTAGTATGCTTGCTCGGCCCGGGGTTCAATTCTAGATAAATACATATTTTTTTAAGATTTGACCAGAGAAAAAATATCATAAATCCAGCGAACTACGGCAGCAGACGTGCCCGTCCGATTCAAGTAGATAGAGAAGATGTTGGCTTTATATGTACGGATATAAGAGGCTGATCGAAATTCCAAGACTATTCTCAGACTAAACGATAGCACCTAAGGACTTGCGGTTTCTTTATTAAATTTTTGAAACTTGAGAGTACTATAAAAACTTTCAAATCCATAAAATATTGCATCTTAAGTCCTCGAAAAAGGATTTAAAGTTCCCCACATAAGAAAACCGTCAACAGTTAGTAAGTAGTAGTAAGTAGATGACTGTCAATTTAATTTTATCAGTGTAGAACGTTCGCCTGACGGGCAGTCGGTGCGAAGCTCAATTTCAGATACATATATATATATATATTTATATTTAAATGTATTGTATTTTTTTTAAGATTTTACTAGAGGAAAAATATAATAATTTTAGCGAAGCTCGGCAGCAGATATCCTAGTGCAAGGCCAACAGTAATTTTTGGTAATTAAACACAGCCCTTATGAGTTTTATACATTCGCCTACGTAAACGCAAGACAAAACCGGCCGAAGTACGGCTAGTTACGAAATATCGGGAGAATTAAAAACTCTTTTCGTATTTTGTCGACAGAAGTTTTGAAGTCGATTATCTCTGGTAATACCAAACAGAATTTAGAAAATATGTACATGTTAGAAAGGTGGTATTTTACAGAACATTTTTTTGTTCAAATAGTGCGCAATTTCAATTAACAGCTTGAAAGTTATTCAAGCTTGAAAATGGAAGTTTCTAATTATTGTGTAGTCGTGGAATGTGTCTCATTGTATGGGAGGGGGAAGAAGGAGTGAAGCTACTCGGTTAAGTTTTTTCCCGATATTACTAATAATGCTAATTAAGGATTAAATTCAAATTTTTACCTCGATGAAATTTAAATGTACTGAGAAAATTCGTTTAGAGTATTTCATGAAAAAGTGCGGTTTATATGGGAGGTGGTGGAAGGAGAAGGGGGTTTCTGGCGATTTTTTGAAAAACAACTATAATCATCATGCAATTGATATATTTGAAATTTCAGACATTCAGACTTTTCAAGAAAATCAAATTCTTGTGAAGTCGTGGAACTGTGTCACATTGTATGAGAAGAAGGGGTAGGGGTAGAAGGAGTGAAGCTAATTGGTTAATTTTTTCCTGATATTAATAATAATGTTAATTAAGGATTTAATACAACATTTTAGCTCGATGGAAGTTACACGTACTGAGAAATTTGGTGTAAAGTAATTCATGAAATAGTGTAGTTTGTATGGGAGGTGGTGAAAGGAATGAGGAAACTCAAACAATTTGTAGACCAAAAGACTGCATTTATAATAGAAATAATATATTCCAAATTTCAAATTAATAGCTTTTATGGTTTCCAAAAAAATTTGATTAAAATACATATATTTTGAAAATGAGTCACTATGTATGGGAGGGGGTAGAAGGCGTGAGGGGAGTGAAATGAAACCAAAAGCAGATTTTATTCCGATGGACACCTAACAAACTGTGCAAGTTTCATTACAATCGGTTCAGCCGTTTGTACGTGAAAAGCGGTCGGACAGACAGACAGACAAAAATTTCAAAAATGTGTTTTTATGCTTAGTTAATGCTAAAATAACTCAAAAAACTAACTTATAGCCATTTATAAGCAAATAACAGACACAGGCACACTACAATTATATTACTATGTATAGATTTTTGTTGGATGTATGAATGCCATGTGACAGAACGGAGCTGTAAATCAATCACCTCCCATTCATTTCACATAGGTAGCTATAAAAAATAATCCCTCTCGTCGGCATCTGTTAAGGGATTGATAGCAAAATCAATCAACCCCATGTTAGAAATATTCTGTAATCCTGAATTGCTTTGTCTAATCAAACGTTTTCCTAATCATCATTCTGTTGATGAGCCATTTGGGTTTGTAAAAATGATTCATGTCTGAAATTTGTTGTTTTCGCTGTTCCCCAGGCAACCGTTAACAAAGTTAATTCCTATCTCATTTCCATCCAAGCTTTTACGAAGCGTACCTACTAATCTTTCGATCACCCACTGTTTATAAGATACCTCCCACGGTTCTGGAGGATTATTCACAGTATCCTCTAATTTCAAGGGTCGCCATTATTCTTGCCTGTTCATTAGCTATTATTTGTTCTAATGGCAAAAATTACGACCCGCAATTTGACTCAGCAATTGCCAATTGAATTCAATTAGCATCGTTAAACATAAAATTTCTTCTTTATTACACATAAGCTTCAATCTATATCGTATAGTCAATCGTTACACTATTTCGATTTTACCCAATATATTTTAGTCGGAGTATCGATATAACGGGGAGATCTTCATCATCATCTAAAAATTTTCAGTATCCTTTTAGTAAATATTTGTTTTCAATATCCCTGTAAGCCTACGCTACCTTAGTATAAACAAGTTGGAAGCCAGTTAACTTAACGACTTGCGATATGAATCAGTTTGACAGCAAATACATTTATAGCTTCATTTCATTGGTGGATACTTACGTATGTTGTATTGGACATCAGAACCCTCTCCGATAAATTTCCGACATTCAATAAACTTATTCCGCCCCATTGATCTTGATAAAGGAATTCCTCAGCTGAAAATAAAATACATTTGAGTTGAGGCGACATATCAATTCGGAAGATGTAGAGAAGGACGAAAACTAGAACAACACGAGGGATGTTTCAATGATGAAGCCAATATTGTCTTGTTCGACATATGAATGGAATGGTTTTACTTACCCCCGATCCATGTACCATTAACTCTTTGCGGTTGATAATGACCATCAACTATGTCTTGTAATTTTATGCGTTGACCTTTCACACGTGGTCCTTCATCGGGTGGCGTCAAAAGAACCTGAAAACAACAAAATTAGAAGTAATTCACCGCATATAATCGGGATATATTTTATAAACATGTTGTAGTAATTCAAAGCGATAAATGTATTGGGACTTCAATGGTATCATTTTCGAAACCAAAAATAGCAATAACCTGGAAAGCTAAGGGAGGAATTGGAAAATTTATGGCTGGATACGAATGAAAAGGATTCTTTTAGTCCCTAGTTTCTTGTCTAAATGGAAGTAGAAGGCTGTAACAATTGTTTTTTAGTTCAAAATAAAAGCCATCTGACGGAAGAGAGAAAAAGGAATTTTTATAGCACAATAGTGAGTCATTCTTAAAGGTTTCGATAAACTCTTTCACGGCTGAGTTAGAACCTATGTAACTTGTTGGCGATAAAATAATTCGATTCAGTAATAGGAAAGCGAGAATGAGTTTAACTATATTAACAGTAAAGATCTAAACATCTGACGAGTTCTGCGCTCAACAATAATAGGTATTCATCATAAGCATGTATATTTCTAGTATTTTTTAGAAAACTAAGCGTCTTATATACGAGCTATAGAACCTTAGAAAAACAGTTTTAGCTCATTTTGCAAAGCATCTGAAGTTGAAAACATCATCATCATAGTTCTTTGATGTCATTGTTACGCCATTAATAATAAGTGGGATTTCATATTTTGTAAGAGGAGTGTTGAAAAGCTTTGCAATTATCTTTAATATCACTTCAAGAAAAGCTCTTTTCGATGAAAAGAAAACCGACTTTCTTTTATACGAGTCATAATTTGTCCAGTTATTATCGAAATACAAGACGTCAAGTACCTAAACTCTTTGCTGAAGCATCAATAGATATAGGCGAATAGGCACTCCAGCAAACTTAAACTTGAATCAGACAACAAGGTCAAGTTTGTCTTCCATTGAAAGAGAAAGCCTTGTAGTTACAAAGTGAAATTTCAGGATAAGAGCAATTTTCTTACATAAGCCAATGACAAAATGACGCACACAAATCTGTAATCCTTTTAGTGAAATGCCAAGGAAATTGGTCAATTTCAAACATAAAAATATCGATTAGCTACCCAATCATTTTATTTTCAAGGTTATAATTATGGATTGTTAATTTTACTTTAATATTCCTAATAATGGAGAATGTATTAATTTAGATGCTTGAAGAAAGTTAGCTTAGGTTTGGGTTTAGGAGGGGGTTTTCGTAGAACCACAATGCACTGAGGTCATCTAGTTGGACCCATTGTACTCCCCCTATTGATTATGAGATGGATGCCATTCTTCTTATTCTAGGCATTTGGTTCGATTTGCGAACCGTAAAAGGCTCGAATGTTTGACGCCTCTGAGGTCGTCTAGTTCTGAGAAGAATGTAGAACCTAAAAAAAGGAGCGACAATTGGAGATTTGCGGACAGTGACGAAGATAATGTTCAGTAGATAAGAAATGTAGTTACTCTAGTTTATTTTCGCGTAAACTGGAGGAGAAATGGTTGGGCTAACACGAAAATCTAGTAAATATGTTGGTAGGAAATATAGATAGAAAGCTGAACCAAGTACATGTACACCGATTGTTCTGGACTGACGACATAAGATAGAGGAGCCGAAATAAAGATTTGTGTATGTGAGGAGAAATTAGTGAGCTTTCATTAAAGAACTGGGCCTTACAAGGTATGTATTACAGAACAGTAAATCAACAGATTCAGCCCTTCACAGTCTTGTAAGAAAATTGAAAAAGCTTAAAACTACATTCCTAGATATAGAAGGAGTATTCGACAACACTCCTCATGACACCATAATTGCAGCAGGAAAAGGGGCTTAGAATTGGCCACTTTAAAATGGATATACGCCATGTAAAAGAGGCGAAAGACAAATGCGGATCTAGGTGACAGCACATTGACTGCACTGACCTTTTGGAGCTGTCCTCAAGGAGGAGTACTATCTGCACTTTTTATTATTATTATTTAGAGTTACCTTTTATAAGCTAGTAAAATGAAATTAAAAAAAGGTATATTTAAAAAGAAGAAACCAAAAAACAAAGTAATAAAAATGAAAAAATTGTTGAAATAATAATGCTAAGAGATACTAAGAAAATAATACAGAAATTCAAGAAATAGTGATACTTAAGGATTTAAATAATGAGCACAACTGAAAAGCGGTAAGATGATGAATTACAAGAGACAGGGAATATTAATTACCCCTCTCAACACTGAATGTTTGTATGTCAGTAAGCTGAGGAAATAAAAATCTAAAGTGTTAAAGTGTGAGCTGTGATTTTTCTATATGCGCATGATTGGGGTTTGAAGAATATATTGGACTTTTGCCTTGGTAAGCGGAAAGTGGAAGGTACGCGATTAGAGCAAAGTAACATAAATATTCTAAACGAAAAATAAATGACGAATGTGTCTTTTCTATATGTTCTCGATTTTGTCACGATAAATAATATATATTGAGTTTCAAACAGTACAAGCGTATTCAAGGAGACTTCTAACTAAGCTATAATAAGTATAAATAATGAATTAATGGCGTACTACGGAAAGGCTTAGTAATCCGAAAGATGAAACCTATCATTTTGGAGGATTTAATAGATATGAAATATGAGCCTCAAAGGTAAATTGAGCATCAAACACAAAATCCAAATCTTTTTTCTCAAAACCACGACTTAAAGAAACATAATACATTTCATAATCAAAATGAATAAGATCTCGCTTCCCGCAAAAATAAAGGATTGAACATTTCTGCACGTTTATTGGGAGAGCAACTATCTATGTTTTTCTGAGATAGACTCAGTCATGAACATTCGAAATATTTCTAGAAATTTTGAGATCATCCGCAAAACATAAAGCGTCCGACGACGTAATATCTATACATATAAATATAATTGTAGTATCTGTCTGTTATTTATTTATAAATGGCTATAAGTTAGCTAATCGCTTTATTTTAGCAATAACTTAGCAAAAACACTCGTTTTGCAAATTCTTCTCTGTCTGTCTGTCCGGCTTTCACGCAAACGTCTGAACCGAATGAAACTTTCACAGTTTATTAGGTATACGCCGAGATTTAACCTGCGTTTGGTCTTATTTTAATACCTCCACAACTTCTAAAATGACTCATTTTCAAAAATATATGTTAATCAAATTTTCTCGAAAACCACTGGAGCGAATAATTTGAAATTTAGAATATGTTATTTTTATCATAAATCTGATATATGGCATATAAACTATTGGAAACCTCCAACTCCTTCTATCACCTCCCATACAAACTGCACTTTTCGTGAAATACTTTAAACCAATTTGCTCAGTATGTACAACATTTATCGAGCTCAAATTTTGTACTACTTACTTACTTACTTACGATGGCGCTACAGCCCAAATCGGACTTTGGCCTCCTGAATGCTTTGCCTCCATCCATCTCGGTTCAGTGACCGCGTCCTCCAGTTTGAAAATCTTAGCAGTGATTTGCTGTCTGCGTCAATCGAATCCTCCCAGCGCTTTCGTGGTTTTCCGACCGGTCTTTGTCCGTTGACTTTCCCTTTTAGTGTGCGTTTGGGAATTCTTCCGTCATCCATCCGCTCCACATGACCAGCCCATTGTAATTTTTTAAATTTTATGAGGGTTGACACTTCTGGATTGTCGAAGATGGCATACAATTCTTTATTGTATCGTATTCTCCAGATCGAGTCTTCCCTCACAGGTCCGAGGATTCTTCTGAGGACCTTCCTTTCAAAGGCGTTAAGTCGTTTTTCGGACGCCTGAGTTAATGTCCACGTTTCGCTGCCATAGCATAGCACAGGTCTTATGATTGTTTTGTATAGCTTGAGTTTTGTTTTCCTGTGCACGTTCTTGTTTTTGATTATTGGAAGTACCGAATAATAAGTCTTGTTTGCCATCATTATCCTTCTTTTAATTTCGATGGGTTCGCTTCCATCCTTCGATAGATTTGCCCCTAGATATATGAAGTTGTCTACGTTTTCTAGGTTATAGTCTCCTACTGTAATATTTTGTCTGATTGGCGTCTTTTTCCTAGTTTGCGTCATAATTTTTGTTTTGTTTTCATTAATGCGTAGTCCAACTTCCCTTGCTACCGAGTCAAGGTTTACAAATACTTCCTTAGCACTCTCCAGAGATCTTGCAAGGATATCTATGTCGTCGGCATATGCTACGAGTTGTGTGGATTTGAAGCATAGTGTTCCCTTGGTGTCAACGGGAAGTTTCCGAACAACATATTCGAGTGTTAAGTTGAAAAGCATTGGTGCGAGGCCGTCACCTTGTTTAAGGCCGTTGTCTGTTTTAAAACTGGAAGTCAGATCGTTTTCTACCCTGACTTGTGACAAAGACTCAGTCATTGTCATTCTTGTCAGTCGAACCAGTTTCGGTGGGACTCCAAACTCCAACATGATTTTATACAGTACGCGCCTGTCGATACTGTCGTATGCTTGTTTGAAGTCAACAAATATCTGGTGCACATCAATATTATATTCCCAGCACTTTTCCAGCACCTGTTTAACTGAGAATATCTGGTCCGTGGTTGAGCGTCCAGCTCTAAATCCGCCTTGGTATTCACCAATTACTTTATCAGCATAGGGCTTAATTCTCTTTTCTAGAATTTTCGTCAAAATCTTATAAGACGTACACAACAGAGATATTCCTCGGTAGTTTTCGCAGCAGAGTTTGTCACCTTTTTTATAAATTGGACATATGATGCTCTTGCGCCAATCTTCAGGAAGTATTTCCTGCGTCCATATGTCCGCGACTAATCTATGTAGGAGATGCGCTATGCAGGTGTCGCCGGCTTTCAGAAGTTCAGCTGGGATTTGATCAGTGCCCGGCGCTTTGTTGTTTGGGTGGTTCCTTAGGGCTGTTTTTACTTCTTCGAGTGTGGGAGGACTCAAAGCGGATCCTTTATCAGCTGTTACATCAGTTATACCTGCTATTGTATCTGCTGCTGCTGTTCGTGTAGGTGATGGGCTCGGGTTAAGAAGGTGTTCAAAATATTGTGCCCATCTTAGTTTTATATCTTCCGCGTTACTTATAATGTTCCCTTCCGCATCCTTGCATAGGGTCGTTTTCGGTTTGTAACCTTCTTTCATCCTTTTGACAAGGGAATACGCGGCTCTTGTGTTGTGTAATTTAAATTGTTCGTCCATGTTTTTAATTTCGTCATTATTGTACTTCCGTTTTTTTTGTCTGCATATTTTGTTTGCAAATCGTCTAAGATCCTTGTACTTGTCTTGTTTGGCTCGTGTCGGCCGTTCCGTTAATATTTTGTAAGCTTCATTTTTTCGTTCTAAGGCATCTTGGCATTCTTTGTCGAACCAATCATTTCTTTTGCGCCGGGGTTGTTGTCCTATCACCTCCTCTGCGACAGATGTAATGCCATCTTTGATTTTTTGCCACATTTCTTCTATTGGAATGCTGACAGTGGTATTCAGCATTGTCGCGAAGTGCCTCTCCAAGGCTAACGCATATTTCGCAACTATTTTCTCGTTTTTGAGTTTCCCTATGTCGAATTTAGGAACCGGTTGTATTTTTGAGTGTCCTCGGTTTGCGATTCGACATCGAAACTTGGTCTTTACCAAATAGTGGTCTGTGTCGCAATTAGCCCCTCGACATGTACGCACGTCGAGAATGCAGGAGGCCGTCCTTTTCTCTATTAGAACATGGTCTATTTGATTGAATGAATTTTGTACTAACTCCTCTCAAATCACGAGATTGATTTGATCACGCGCTCGTTCCATACAAATGCGAGTATCATAGTATCATTCTTAATAATTTCTGATTCTAATACCAACAAAATAGAAAGGAATATGTTCAAATTGCCATTCAACTAAGCACATGACACATCCCATATAATGTATTACTAACTACATTTTCAAAAATTGCTTATTATTGCAATTTTTACGTGGACAAAGTCGCAGGGGATCGCTAGTCTTTAATATAAATAGTGAATAAAAGGGGCCCTAATATAGAACCTTGAAAAAACACTGGAAGAGGGAGTAAGAAAATTGAAATAAGTATTCCCAACAGTAACGCGTTGCAGGCGGTTTCTCCAATAAGAATCGAACCTTAAAACCAAGTTCTCATTGAAACCAAATGCTTGCAATTTATTTAATAAAATAGAATAACTAATCTTATCAAACGCTTTCGAAAAGTCAAAAAACAAATAATCGACTTTTAAATCAACGACTCGAAAATTAATGACAAAGAGTTCAAAATTAATTGTTATCCCAAAAATTTGAGCGGTCTGTTAATCAGTTTGTTTGCAGCAGCTGGTTGAATAGGTACACCTCAGTAGTCCACGGCGGTTTTTGTTTTATGTCTGCGAGAGACTTACATATTGCAAAGATCTGTAATAGGTTGCGCTAAAGAACTGGCACACTTCATACAAAAAATATTAGGGATACCATATGGACCCCCCTTTTTGGTAACTTTCAAACTTCCCCTGCCTCGCCCTTTTATCTGACACTCCTTAAGATTCAATTAATGGAGCTCACTTACCCAATTAACAGTCCACCCAAAAACGAATACTTTAACAGTCTTGGAGATATGAATCCATATGTACGGCGGGACGGATTTTTTTTTGCAATTTTGGACTAATTTAGTCATGAAACGCGAAAAAACAAAATTTCAGAGTAACAAATTTTTATACACTAGATGAAATCTGAGAGTATATTGTGTTTGCCTTACCGTTTGTAACGCCAAGAAATATTGATCGCACAGAGTCGGCAATGGTACAGAAAAATTTTTTGTTGCTCAAAAACCTCGATTCCGAGTGACCGTCTGTCTGTCTGTCCGTCTGCATACAACATAACTCTCGAAAGCTTTGACCTATCGTGCTGAAATTTTTCATACATCATTTTTAGCAAGAAAGGAACTTTAAGTTCGTGAACGAACCTTGTCCCCCCACTCCTTCTACTCCCTCCCATACAAATTGCATGAGATTTCGAAATTTAAGGAAATTGATTTTTCTTCGAAACCATTTCAGCTATTGGCTTGAAAACTTGGTCATAGTATAACGATGTAAATATCATTGACGTCAAAAATATTGATCTGATCCTTTTACCCCTTCTACCATCCATACAAATGCACAATTTTCAAAAATGCATTTATTCGATTTTCATTGCAACTAGTAAAGCTAAAAGAACCAATTTTTGTCATAATTAATGTTATTACAATTGCAATCGAATTTGTAGAAGCTATCAACTTCACCTCACTCTTTTTACCCCCTCCCATACAAATTTCACGAAATTTAGGAATTTTAAATAAATTATTTTTCTCCAAAACCGTCAAAGTTATCAACTTTAAATTTTGAGGAAAGTATACTATTTAAATATCATTGATGTCGAAAAATTTGATTTTGATTCAAATACTCCTTCAACCCCTTACCATACAAATGCACAATTTTTGTCAAATGCATTTAATCGATATTCATTGAAACTAGGAAAATTACAAACTTCAAACATTGCCAGAATTGGTCCCTTATTAATTGCAATAAATGCTAAAAAAAATTAATTTCGCTTCACTTCTTCTACCACCTCCCATACAATTTTTTGTATTTAAAATTCAAGAAATTTCTCCTTCGAACATATGAGTAACAACGCGATGTGATTAGAATGTTGATTAGCAGATTCAAAATCATCCAAAATCTCCCACTTTCTCTGCCACCTCCCATACAAATTCCATAAATTCAGACAAATTTGTTCAAACATTATGGAAGCTACAAACTTTTAATTCATCATGAAACATTTTGTATATTACGTTCAGTGTTAAATACAAAAATTACAAACCTTCTCCTTCTGCTTTTACCACCTCCCACACAAAAGTCGCTATTCACTATTCGAAAGAATTTGAGATGACATATTTTCCGGTACAATAAACTCATTCCAATTTCATCTAGAGTATCATATGAATGGGCTTTACGCCCAATCATAATTCTATTATGTTGTTTTTCTGTGTCGATCACAATACTTTACTATTAAAATAATAAAGTAAATGGATGCTTTGAAAGGGGTGTTACGCATACAAAGTTAAAAATACAAATCGGAAGATTTTAGATGTCACCTCAAAATCCTCTGAAAATTGAAGTTTTAACCTCAACATTATCGGAAATTATGCCGAAAAAATTCATCTTTGAAACCCCCTTCAAAGTTGTAACCAGAAAATGCTAGGACTGGCAATCCATGCTACCGGAAATGGAAGAGGAACTACAGAAGGATTGTGCCTTTCGGAGGGGACTGGAGCCGGAGTTAAAGGTCATGCTCAGTTTCAAACCACTCAGTAAAAAAGCCACAATCTTCCAGGCCGAATTAATTGCAATGGAGCTATGTATCTAAGAGAATATTTGGAGAGCTAATAGCAATAAAACTATTTATATCCTGTCGGATAGTCAGGCAGTTATCAAAGCCCTAACATCCAAAAAACACAAATTGAGGCTAGTTTGGGACTGCCTTCAAAGCCTAACCATCCTGGGAAAAGGACAAGGTATCCTTAATGTGTGTCCCAGGACATATGGGGATTGAAAGAAATGAAGAGACTGATCGCCTCGCAAAAAACGGTGCAGAAAACCAAAAGGACATTTCAACCTTATACTTAAAAAGTGGGTTGAGCAAGAGTATTCAATCTACTGGAACAGACTTTCATGTTTATCAATCTCAAAAAATTTAATCCTTCCATAGAAGAAGAAATTGGAGGATATTCTAAAATTCAGAGTGATATTAGTACTCTGATCGGCCTTATGACGGGCAACAGTGGAGTAAACCATGATCTTAAAAATATGGATCTAGCTGAAACCGACATCTGCCGCCTCTATCTCAAGGAGTCAGAAACGACACGGCACATACTATTCACTGCGAAGCAATAGCAAGGATAAGAACTTAACAGAATCATATGATACTCTAGATGAAATGAGAAAGAGTTCAATTTACCGAAAAATATGTCACCTCTAATTCTTTCGAATAATTAATAGTGACTTTTGTATGGGAGGTGGTAGAAGCAGAGGAGCTAATGGAGGACCTAATGTGGTATGCAAAATATTTCGTGCTGAATTTAAAGTTTGTAGCTTTCATTATTTTCAATGGGACATAGTTTTCCTGAAATTGGGGCATTTGTATGGGAGGTGGCAGAGGAAGTGGAGGTGCTTAGAAGATTTTGAAACTGCTTATCAACATCATTATCGCCAGGCTTTGTTTCAATTTCAAAGTCGATAGCTCTCATATGTTCGAAGAAGAAATGCCTTCCTTGAATTTATAATACAGATATTTATATGGGAGGGGGTAGAAGGAGTGAAAAGGAGCTGATATTTTTTTTAGCATTTATTGCAATTATTAAAAAACAAAATCTGGCAAAATTTTAAGTTTGTACTTTTTCTAGTTTTAATGGAAACCGATATAATGCATTTAACAAAAATTATGCATTTGTATGGGAGGGGGTAGAAGGAGTATACGGAGAAAAACACATTTTTTTCACGTTATTGATATTTCTATTGTAATACCTTGTACAAAATATCAAGGTGACAGCTTTAACAGTTTCGAAGAAAAATAATTTAATTTAAATTTCAAAATTTCGTGAAATTTGTATGGGAGGGGGTACAAGGAGTGAGGTAAAGTTGATAATTTTTTCAATACTGATTGCAATTATAATAAAAATAATTCTGGCAAAAATTCGTTTTTATAACTTTGCTATTTTCAATGAAAATCGAAAAAATGCATTTTTCAAAATTATCCATTTATGTATATGGGAGGAGGGAGAAGGAGTGAAGAGATCGGCTCAATATTTTGTGACGAAAATGATATATATATCATTATACTTTAACTTAAATTTAAAGTGAACAGCTTAAATAGTTTCGAAGAAAAATCAATTTCTGGAAACTTTGGAATTTCGTGAAATTTGTATGGGAGGGGGTAGAAGGAGTGGGGGATGTGTTCCGTTCACGACCTTAAGGTTACTTTTTTGCTAAAAATGACATACAACAAATTTCAGCACGATAGCTCAAAGCGTTTGAGATTTATGTTGTAGAAAGACGGATAGACAGCAACCCGGAATCAAGGTTTTTGAGCGACAACAAATATTTCTGTACCCTTGGCGGCTCTGTGCGAGCATTATTTCTCAGCGCATTAAACGGTAAGGCAAACACAATATACTCTCAGATTTTATCTAGAGCATAACAACATCTTCTAGGAAAAGGTTTCCTTACAGCTGATGAACTAGCCAATACGATACATTCTTAAATTAGCCAAATCTATCGAGTTGTGGTAGCACAATGAACGTAGAACTAGCCGAGAAGGTCGCAGTGCTCTCACGTGCTCCCAAATGAAAATAAATAAATGGAAGGTGATTGAAATGGCGACGGAGCTCAACTTATTATTCTATATCTTACTGTAGTTGCTACTTGAATACTTTATATCAAATTTCAGTATCTTACACAGAGAAGATTGGGTGCTCGGGAGTTCAAATGCCGGTCGACGTTTAATTCCTACACATTGCTTACCTGGGTATGTTTGGGTCTGATATGTGAAAATAAAAATTTCGTAACTTGAGGGTTGTGCGAAGGGCTAAAAACACTCCCACAAAAATAAATACAAGTTAAGGAATTTGATGGTCAGGAGGCGCGAAAATCGAAATTTTGTATACATTTGTAATAAATATCTAAGAAGAAATTTGGAAACACTATTGCGACAGGATTGTTACTGACACAAAAAAACATTAATTTTCAACAGAAATGTGAAAATTTTTTAAGTGCATATTAAAAAGATTTTAAGAAAGGATGGGTAGGGTTGACGATGTTTTCGACATCTCGTATGACATATTAGCTATTAGATTTGTGACACTTAGGTTAAATTTTCTTAGCACAAATTTGACTAAAAGGTTTGATAGACGCATACTATAGCTCTGACATGTTGGCAACTTTCTGACGAAAAATTTGCTATTGGTACACAATTGTAATAATACGTCAGAATTTTTCTGTACAAAAAATTTGGCCAATTTTCGTTCATTTTGATAATGCTGCCCCTCGAACATGTCACCCGACGCAACTGTTCCATTTACACCTTGGTAGGACCGTCCTAATGTGTGTTCTCTTGTCAATCTTTTATCGATTTATATTTTTAGAATAACAGAGCAGTTCGAATTTGCACGGATTAGGTTTTTCTGTACTACAATATCAATTCACTAGTTCACTAAGGTAGATCTAGAAAAATTGTAGTTATTTACTGCAAGCTCTACAGCATTTCTTTATCCGTTTATTTCTCGGGGAATTTAGAAATTTTAATGGTTTCTACTTTGGCAGTACTCAGCCCTGGCCCAAGGCAAAGCCAGACTGCCTGGGACGCAAAAACTGCAGAGTGTCCAAATCATTTGTAGAATTTAAAATAAACATCCTTTGGTAGAATATTGCACATTTTGAATTAATTAAGTAACTCTATCGTGTCCAAAAAAAAGCTCAAAGTACTGCACAATTAGGCTTGATTTCATTGCTATGGTGGCCAAAGATACATTCATTAATTTAAATTTTGTTAAAATATGATATGAGAAGTTTTTCGTGCAGGAACTAATAATCTAATCGAAAGCGCAACTCAATTTACGAATGTGCGAAAAAATTCTCACGTCTGAACTTAACACTAAAGCCGTTCGGCAAATATAACATAACAGGGATTCAGTTCATTTTCTTTTGATCTTTTTTCTACTGAATCTTGGATACGTGGAATCAATTTATCAATTTGTTTCCAACATTTCGATGCGATTTTGATCCAAACATACGTGATTGCCTACAAAAAAGTTGATGCGGAAGCTATAAGAACAAACAGATCCAAGAAAATAAGATCTGGAAGATATCTGAATCCCTTCTGAAGATTGTTACTTTATGCTCAGCTAATTAAATAAATGTAAAGTAACAATCATCAGAAGGGATTCAGATTTCTTTTAGCTCTTATTTTCTTGGATCGGCTTGTTCTTATAGTTTCCGCATCAACTATTTTGTAAGTACGAGGAGAGGTCAAACATTTAGCGGAATGAAGGGGATGGACAAGGGAGGGGGAAATATTTTTACCTGGAGGTATTCTTACACTCAATACAGGTATAAATACAAAGTTTCTATCAAATCAAATCACTAACATTTTAGTTATCCTCAAAACAATAAGTCAATCGAAAAGAAAACGCTGACTGTGGACAAAATTGAGTTTCGTGCTGTCATTAAGTTCATTAACAAGCAAGGAAAAACGCGGCAAATCATTTTGGATAAAATGTCATCCTCGTAGATTCTTGCCCTGGAAAAACAATTATTTATAAGTGGTATAGTTTATTCAGGCGAGGCAGACAGTCATTTGAAGATAATAAGCACTCGGGCGGCCGATTGAGGTTCCTTCCACAAAAATCGTAGAAAAAGTGGAGAAAGTTGTTCTCGAAGATGCTCCTTTAAAGAAGAAATAAATCGAAAAAATGGTTGAAATATCAGATGCAAACAAAATTCAGAGAAGGAACTCTATCAACGATGAAGAGATGAAGTCGGCAATGTCAGCCAATTTTGAAGGAATTCATAAACTTTGTGATAAATGTTTCAGGCTTAATCGAGAATATATTGAAAAGGAAATAAAATAACTTGTTTAATTTTTGAACTCCCCTCGTACACATGTGCTCTCTGATTTCATCTTGCTTATAAAAACTGAATGTACATCTATTGAAATACCCTCCCAACTTTTTCAATCATCCAAAATTCATAATTTTAGAAACTTATGTAAGCAAATTTCTTTAAAAACTATAAACATGAAACAAAGCACATTATTTCGATTTCAGCCAACAAGTTTAAAATTAGCTTTCACTGAACAGGTATAATACTCATGTGAACACATTTTGACTTTTTTCCCACAGGATTCAACAAAAAAACATTGCAAAATTTATTATTATGTTATAAATTTACTATTTATATGAAGTTGTCAAAATTTTTCAAAGTTAAAATCCATTAGTGAGATTTCCTTCCTCCGTAAAGAGACGTAACCGTAAGCCAAGAAAATATGGCCAACAGATGCTTCATTTATCCAAGCTTCGATACCTATGCCATCAGTTTATTTCTGTTCTTTTCGAGAAATTCTGTGCTAAATTCCATTGTCTTTATTAATATTATCGGGAAGTGATGGTATTCTCTAGTTGGCTAAATGGATTTGTCGAAATTTTGAAACTGGGCTCACTCATATCCGCGACACTTCTTCGTGACTCCAATCGCGTAACCAACATTAACCAATCAAATTTTAGTTCGTCGACACGAAGTGTTGGGTGTCAAGAGTCTAGTGAACTTAATCTTAATCCGTCACGAAATATACATGAATATATGTTTATGAAATTTTTGACCTACTTCAAAAATATTTTTGAACAATTCGCTGATGTTATAAAAACATTTTCGCTTATGTACAAGACAACCGAAGAGGTGACGGGACAAGATGGTGTAACGCATTTGGTGTATGGGAAGAGCATGGTATATGATTATTTAAGGTATACATCTATAAAATATTCGTACACCAATAAATTAAGGGGGCTTACCACCCGTGAACTTAAAATCTAACTGATACGAGAAGCAGATACAGCGCTTCCGATACGGACGAATTCCACAGTAACAGCTTTTGGTATTCGAAAATGTACAACGATTGACTTCTGGAACGTGCAAGGGCAGGGGCCACTCGGTCCATACATCGCCAGTTAGTGATCGATAGTGAAATTGAGCACAACAACATCCAAATCTTTGGCTTGAATGAGGTCAGGTGGACAGAGTCAGGAGAAAAACGAACTCCGAGCGGAAATACCCACCTTTCTTATTATTGGTTCTGGGCGTTAAGCCAGAAACAGCGTAGTGGTTGTCAATACAACGAGAGCGATTAATGGTGTCATCGGCTGGGAACCAATGCCGGAGAGGATTCTCGTCGTCAGAATCAGGACAAAGCTCAGAAAAGTTAACGCACCAACCAGGGCTGTAGTCGTAAATACAGCAGATGGTATACGCTTTTGCAAGGCTATTCTGATCACTAGTGACCGTGTTGTTAAATTTATAAAATCATCAAATCACAAATAATATTGAACTGTAATTTAAATATCCTACGCAACAATTTATTATATACTTATAAAGTTGCGCTCCCAGTGCAAAACAAATTCCACGTGGTAATCAACGGGTTTGCAATTATGTATAAGAAACACAATTTTCAATAGATTATAGCAATTAAAATACTTATCTAGCTGTATATTAAAAATTAGTAAAATGCAATGTATTGAAGCATATAGCTAGGGTGTAGCCTAATGGGTATTGTGTTGGTCTACAATGCGAAGGTCGTGAGCTCAAATCCCGACGCATAATTCAAGCACAGTGCTTGCATAGATATACTTTGGGTACTTCAGTCTACTAAAATGCAAAATTCGTAGATAGAAGAAGAGCTAACAACACTTCTGCAATAAATAATGAAAATGTTAACGAACCTGAAGGTCAGGAGGCCAAGGCCAGATTTGGGCTGTTCTGTCGTTTCTGAGTCTTCAAGACTGAAGTTGCAGATATCGATTTTAGCTAAACCCATATTTTTGGGGTGGTGGTTTACTCTAATGTGCCCCTACTGTGTTTCAGAATATCCTCCACTTTGTTTTTTGTGGCAGCATTAATTTCTTTGAGATTGATAAATCTGGAAGTCTATTCCAGTAGATTTTATGCTATTGTTCTACCCACTTTCTAAGTGTAGAGTTGGAGTGCCCTTTTGGTTTTCTGCAGAATGGCTCTGGTCCGATAAAATTTGTTTCTGCGCCGTTTTTTGCAAGTTGATCAGCCTCTTCATTTCCCTCAATTTTGATATCTCCTAGTACACACATTAAGGTTACATCGTTCCTTTTTCCAAGGATGATTAGGTTTTGAAGGCAGTCCCAAACTATCCTCGATCTGTATTTATTGGATGATAGGGTTTTGAGAACCGCCTGACTATCATATAAGATATAAATAGTTGTGTTGCGATTAGCTCTCCTTATATTCTCTTGGATGCATAGCTCCATTGCACTTAGTTTAGCCTGGAAGATTGTGGCTTCTTTACCGAGTGGTTTTGAAACCTGTCCCCTCAAAGGTGAGCGAGCCATCTGTTTACCAGATGGTTGATTCGTCTTCCATTTCACCTAGCATGGATTGCCAGCCGTTGGGTTCTCTGATTTTAACTTTGAAGGGGGTTTCAAAGTTGAATTTTGTCGGCATAGCGTCCGATGGTGTGGTGGTTAGAACCTCTAGTTTTGGCTCTTTTTTTTCATCGATTGGCCGTCGCTGCAGAAGGTTATAATGATGGTTGTGCCCTCTACTCTCCTGCTTAGCACCTTCCTATTTGAGGCGCGTAAACCAGCATTTTGTGCATCAATGACGGTAGTTATTTCCTCTCTATTTTTCTTAGCACTCAATTGTGTCAATTGAAGATCGGTGTTCTCTTAGCCACGATCGGACATATTTTTCAGGTTGGAACTGAACCACAAAAACATTATGTCTGATAAAGAATATCGCAAATCAGTTCATCAAATTGAAGCCGTAATTTTTTTGAAATAATTTCATAACTTCGGCAAGATCTCTCAACTATTCAATTATCTCGATTTCTTTCGCAAAGAAGAAGAGAATTTGTAGACGATTTAACGTCTTCAAATTCTCTTCATTTTAGTTTTCCCAAAGTGGTTATTCTCTGGTTTCATTAAAACATATTTTAGAAGCTCTACGTTTTCGGGATTTGATTCAGAACAGAGTTTTGAAGTCATCCCAATCGACCATACTTTGCGAAAATTGTTCGTTATTAATTGGCAAGATTCTTAGATTACGCATCAAAAGAATATTTTTAAATATCAAATTTTCCCTGGAAGGGACTGAAAAACCACTTATTAATTTCCAATAAAAAAATTTTAAATTTAAATAATTACAGTAGAACCTCTCAAACCCGACCCTCCAAAGCCCGACTCTCTCCCAAACCCGACCAAAATTTGCCAATATAAAAAACACATTGCAAGTTGTGAATTAGTTGTGAAATTGTGACATTTAGTTGTGAAATGAAGTGGAAGCAAGTGTTTTTTTCTTAAGATGTCAACCGTGAATAAAAACATAACAGGGCTACGATTGCGCATAAAGCGCAATCTTACGATACTCTAGATGAAATAGAATTTTTTGTCATCCCAAGAAATTTTGGATGGGGAGTGTTAGAAGGGGTGATAGCATTGAACTAATTTTTCCCCATCATGCTAAAGTAGCTATAAAAATGTTTTATACAAAATGATTACTCCAAAAATTATATTTAGTGAAAATGTGCAGTTTGTATGGGAGGTGGTAGAAAGAGTGGAGGGATTTTAGTGATTTTTTCAGAAATAACGAGGAATATTATAAAATTGACAACCCTTAAATTTCAGATTAGTACCATTCATACTTTACAAGAAGTGTGAAGTTATGAAACTGTGTCATATTGTATGGGAGGGGGTAGAAGCAGTGAAGCTAATCAAATATTTTTTTCTTATCTTAGTGATATTACTAATTAAGTATTTATTACAAAATGTGAGCTCTATAAATGTTATATGTTCTGAGAAAATCGTCTTAGAGCATTTCATGAAAAAGTGCAGTTTGTATGGGAGGGGGTGGAAGGAGAGGGAGGACGCAAATAATTTTTCTACTGTAGATTTATATCATTATGAAAATAATATATCCCAAAACTCAGACTAATAGCTTTTATACTTTTCGAGTAAATTAATTTATTGTTAAATTGCGAATTTGCGTCATTTTGTATGGGAGGGGGTAGAAGGGGTGAAGCTAATCGTCTAATTTTTTTTCGCCTTACTAACAATTTTAAATAAATATTTGGTGCACAATTTCAGCCCGCTAAATTTTATACGCACTGAGTAAATTGGCTTAGAGTAATTCATGACAAGTACAGTTTGTATGGGAGGTGGTAGAAGGAGGGGGAGGACATGCATAATTTTTATACGGTAGATCGATATTATTATAAAAGTAATATATTCCAAATTTCAGGCTAATAGCTTTTATAATTTTCGAGCAAATCCTTTAATTGTCAAATTGCGCAATTGTGTTATTTTGTATGGGAGGGGGTAGAAGAGGTGGAGCGATTTGGCCCGTTCACGAACTTGACCTTACTTTTTTGTCAAAAACGACGTGTACAAAATTTGAACAATCTAGCTCAACGCGTTCTCAAGCTAGAGAGCGAACAGACGGACGGACGGACGGACGGACGGACAGACGGACGGACGGACAGACGGACATCCGGTTTTGAGATTTTTGAGTGATAACATTAACTTCTGTATCATTCATTTTTTTCTCCGAGCCTTATTTCTTGGCGTTACAAACCTTAGAGCAAACTTATAATACTCTCAGATTCCATCTAGAGTATAAAAAGGAAAAATGTTACTTCGTCATTGGAAACAAAACTTGAAGCACTTGAGAGGCTAGATAAAGATGAAAGTCTTCAGAGTATTGCGCGAAGTATTACTATCGGCAATACTAATCTTAAAGAGTGGAAAAAATCGTGTAAAACTGCAATCGGCTTCGATTTCCATAGATTCGAAAAGTGGTCTTAAAGTGCGAAAAACTATTAAAACACCAATGTTAGAAGGAGTTGATGAAGCTGTGAGCTTTTCAACAGTTTAATTTCATAAAATTTGTTTTGCTTACGCATGTTATTAATGTCTGTAGGTTTGGATCTGGTTTAACCAGGAGATACAAAAGGGAACTCATTTACCAGGCCCTTTAATCAAAGAGAAAGCGATGGTATTCCACGAAGACCTGGGGATCCGTTCTCAGCTAGTGAAGGTTAGCTGGAAAAGTGAAAAAAAAGGCACGGAATCCACCAAATTACCATCTCTGGAGAAAAGGGATCTGTGGATCACCTTGCTGTCGAAAGTTTCATTAAAAAATTTTCAGGCATTGTTATTTTGTTGATATTTTGCCGTTGCGTTGCTGAATGAAATACAGACTCCACAAAGTGGTGAAATACTGGATGAGTCTGATATTCAAAAGTGGTTCCTACAGATCACGATCCATTTCGAGACTTGGACGAGGAAGAAATTTTGGAATGCGCTCTTGGAAGATCTCAAGAATTGTCAACCGCTGCAACCACTACTGACTCTGATTCAGACTTCTAAAGTTAGCCATTCTACGGCAGTTGAGGCTTTAGAAACAATGCTTAAGCACATCGAACGACAAGATTCAGCTAAGGCGATGGGCATTCTTTGGTTGAAAAAATTGAAGGACTACGCAGCACACAACCGAAAATTACATTTTAAGCAAAGTAAAATAATAGATTTTTTGAAGTAAAAAACATATAACATACAGAAGTAGAGTCGTTTTCTTTAAAATTCCAATGTCTCTCCAAAACCCGACTCTCATTCATTCAACGCTGTCTTTTATATCGAATGAAACATTGCCTGGCTTTCCCATACAAAATCGGATCTGAAATACTTGGCGCCCATAATTTAGTAGCAAGCAAAAGTCAAAGAGAAAATCAAACGCAACCTGAAATTCGATTCCTCCTCTTATATAATCCCAACGGAAACACGCACATAATTCAATAGCAAGCAAGAATTTTAGTCAACTTGGTTGTCAGCCAAGAAAGAAACGTAAGCTGAAAAAGTACCGCCCTCCCCAGAGAAAAATCAGAGCAGAAATGTGGCCGACAATTCGACCGCTTCGTATACAGAATCTAACCTTAAGTACCAGGCCACCATTGTTCAGAGCTAATGTTTTTAAACAAAGTGTTTGGCGAAATGTAGACGAAGACAAGTAGGGTGCGTCGTTTTCCTTTCATTGTCGTCTCAACAGAGCAAATGTCGCCGACACCGTCATGGGCTGTTGCTACCCTGTTTACGTTATCTTCAAATCATTAAATTTCAGATCGTGGTTGAGAAATTGCAAAATCTTACGATTTCACATACAAATCCGACAAGAAATACCAGACACCCATAATTCAACAGCCGAATTTTTTCAAACGGACATTTTGAGTTGGTCGATATCCTTATGCCTATTGCTCAGTTGAGATTATGGACGCCTGTTAAGGAGATAGAGTGACGGCAACGAACTTCATGACATACAAAATGTTTGGTTGAACCAAGCCATTAGACATATCCATATTAAAATTGAATTGCATGGGAATGGGATATGCATATGGGAATGATGTTGAGTAGGTGACCGTGGGAGCTCGCGAAGTTTCTTCAAGACTCGTTTGTTATAGATTTTCTCGTTTCGCAATCGAATGATGGAGTCGATTTTTTTGATGCGAGTAATATACTGATACAAATATACATAGGTAAGTATCTCCATGTAAAAAAATATATGTTAAATACTACTTCTGTGAAACAACTCAGGACACACGACGTATATACATATATGTATATAGCCCTGTTACCACGGCGTATACCGCGTATACCCTGGGACGATACCCCAGCCTCAGTTAATGCCGCAACATAACAGGACTTCGATTGTGCGTAAAGCCCAGTCATGCGATACTCTAGACGAAAGAGAATTTTTGTTGATCTCAAGAAATTTTATATGGGAAGTGGTAGAACGGGTGACGGCATTGAACTCATTTTTTCAGATCATGCTAAAGTTGCCATCACAATGATTTATTGACAATTTAATAGTTATTGATAAAATAAGTGTTTTGGATTTAGTGAAATTGTGCAGTTTGTGTGGGAGGTGGTAAAAGAAGTGGGGAGTTCTTAATGAGTTTTACAAAAATAACTATAAACATCATTCAATTGACATGTTTTACATTGCAGATTAGTAGCATTCATACTTTTCAAGAAAAACCAATTTTTGTCAAGTTGGGAAATTGTGTCATATTGTATGGAAGAGCTAGAAGGGGTCCAGCTAAGCGTATAATTTTTCTCGGTCCTACTAATTATTCTAAAAAAATATTTTGTGGATATTTTTAGATCGATTAATTTTATAGATACTGAGTATAGTCTACTATCTACAATGGCGCTATAGCCCAAATCGGGCCTTGGCCTCCTGACCTTCAGGTTCCTTAACATTTTTTTTATTATTTATTGTGGAAGGGTTGTTAGACCTTCGCACAACCCTCTATCTACGAATTTTTCATTTTCGTAGGTTGAGGTGACCAAGGTATTCCCAAACAGGTAGTGTGTTGGAACTATACGTCAACCGGGATTTGAACTCACGACCTTCGCATTGTAGACCAACACGCTACCCGCTAGGCTACACTCTAGCTCATTCAGTATAGTAGGTTTATAGTTTTTCTTAAAAAAGTACAGTTTGTTTGGGAGGTGGTGGAAGGAATGGGAGGATTCAAATAATTTTGAAACAGTAGATTGAAATCATAATAGAAATAATTTTTTTTCCCAAATTTCAGATTAATAGCTTCCATCCGTTTCGAGAAAATCCGTTTATTGTCAAATTCCGAAACTGAGTCATTTTGTATGGGAGGGGATAGAAGAATAGGAGCGATTTGGCCCGTTCACGAACTTGACCTTAATTTTTCACCAGAAATAACGTGTCTAAAATTCGAGTTTTCTAGTTTAACGTATTCTCAAGCTAGACATCCGGTTTCGAGATTTTTGATCGACAACAAACATTTCTATATCCTTTGCGACACTATGCGATCACTATTTCTTTGCGTTACAAACTTTAGAGAGAATATATAATACTCTTAGATTGAAATCTAGAATGCAAAAATTAGTTTTGTGGCCAACTGAACATATTCCCAGAAGTAATGTTATTATCATCTCAGGAGATATAAACGCCCAGGTTGGCTCTGATAATACTGGAATTGAACATGTCATGAGAAACCATGGTGACCCTTGGGTCGACGCGTTACGGCTGTGGATTAAGGACTTGAAAACGGCGAATAATTTGAGGAGTTTCATAGTACTCGGCAAATGGTCACACAAGAGTCACAATGAAACATCTTGGGTGATTACTCAGAAAAAATCATTTGGCCATACGTCGCCGATGAAGAAGATGTCTCCTAGATGTGCGAGCGAAGTAGAGCAGATGTGGGGAGCGATCACCACTTGGTGGTTACCTGCCTGAGATAGTGCACAGTAGTTGGTCCGAAGGCCACGAATTCTTCAAATGAAACGCAAGCTTAATGTAGATAAACTTGGAAACCGTAACATAAACGCGAGAATACCACCGTTTAATGCGTAAAGTCGTCCATATTGAACGCGTGAAATGCGTGTACTGGACGCCAATAGAGAAGCAAACAGAAACACATTCTTGAGATGTGCTGAAGCTGTGGGATATGTGCAAAGCTGTGGGATATGTGCAAAGCTGTGAGAATTCCTGGATGTTGTACGGTATCTGGTACCACGTGTGTCGGGGAGCCCATGAAAAGTTGCTTCCACCCTCGGCAATAGAAGATGGCCCTTCGGGGAGTATCATGGGTGCTGTAGTTTATTGCCCATATCGCGGGCAGAGCTCTTAGGAGTTCGGCGTGGAGTTATTTTTTTTAACCTGGTGCCATGACCATGAGATTGGCAGAGATTTAGATAGGTCTCGCATCCAGCAGTATGAATGCCAAACTTGCTTTTGGTATAGACTACTAGCTTCGGAAGCGTTATTGATTATCGTTACAAAAACAATCTTTGATGCTAAGGACAACCGTGAACTGGCGATTTAACGTCAGGCTAAGGCGAATAAGATATGGTATGCAGCAATCCTCTGTTAGACAGGTTCCCCAGATGATGAAGAAATAGATTCCGCCATTCGGTCAATGGCGGAAATGAAAGCCCCAGGTATAAGGTAGATGGACTACCAAACGATCATGTCAAAGCGTATCCAGAAATAACAGCTGAAATACTCCTCCCACTTTTTATATACTTAGGTGTGGAATGATGAAAGATATCATTTTGAATGAAAGTTGTGGAAATTTCGAATAAGGGCAACCTTTAGGATTGTGGCAATTGGCTTGGTATATGTCTACTTACTGCCGTATCAAAAATCAAGGTTGAGGTAATTCTCAATAGGATTGCTGATATTGTAGAGAACTATCTCGAAGTTTATCAGGCTGGATTCTGTAAAGGGTCGTCCTATACAGATTAATCAAATACCCCAGCGATAATATTGGAGCAGTCCTTCAAAAGAGGTTCGCTACTATATTTCATGTTTGTGAACTTCGAGAAGACTTTCCCCAGCGTTGAGTGAGATCGGAAATGGAATTATTTGCGTAGGAGAGGTATTCTAGGTCATAGCTAGAATACAACAAAGAAGCAAGGTGTTGTGTCTTGATAACAGAGAACTGTTTGAGAACTTCCCTGTGCGAACGGGTGTCATGGTACCACTAGCCCTGTTTTTGGTAATAAATGACATCTTGAAAGCTGCAGTGGAAAGTAGAGAAGTTAAAGTGGGAATTGTTTAACATGTTAAGGCACCTCGATTATGCTAATGAAGCACGGATGGCGGACCCGAATAAATAAAGCTCGTCAGGTTTATGGTATTATTTCCCTTTTGTAGAGGTTAAGAGTGATCAAATTTTGTACACGTCATTTTTGTTGAAAAGTAAGGTCAAAGGACCAAATCGCTTACCTTTCCCAAAATGACACAATTTCGGAATTTGACTATAAACAGATTTTCTCGAAAATAATAAAAACTTTTGTTCTGAAATTTGGAATATATTATTTGATGATTTCAATCTATAGTATTAACATTTTTCGAATCCCCCCACTTCTTCCATCACTTGCCATGAAAACTACACTTTTTCATTACTGTAAAGAAACGTACTCAGTAAAAATTACCGAACTGAAAAAGTAATTTAAGACTCCTTCCATCACCTCCCTATACACTAATTTTGTTAGTACCTATTTAATTTTTGATGCTTAAATTTTGTCTAACCCTAACATAATTTGAAAAAATAAGTTCAATGCCGTCACCCCTTCTACCACTCCCATACAAAATTTCTTAAAAAAAACATCACTTGATTGGGTTTCGTACCCAATTCTGATTATGTTTTGAATACGTTCTAAGATTCTTTATTTCAGCACGACCATTAATCGACATTTTTGAATTCCTTCTCAGTACCAGCTATTTTTTCTTCCCTCCGAACTCTGCAGAATTGTGGGAGAAAGGGAGATAATTATGTTCTAGTCATAATTATTTCACTTCTATTAAATAAAAATCACATTTCTTATAATAGGCACTAAATACATATAATTGAGTTAAATTCAATCAAAAGAAAACGCGATAACCTCTATAACAAATCGGTCTTATGGCTTTCCATTAGCATTATATCACCTCATATAAATGCAAAAGCACAATAACGACATTATACGATTTTTACACGGCATCCAGAACCATCGCGTCTCACATAATCATAACAAAGAAAAATCTTTAAGATTAAAGTAAAACTTACCACAGACGTAACAATGAGCGCCAGCACGATAACTATAACTAAAAGTGCTATAAGAATTCCTCGCCAATTCCTTTGATTCGGGTTGCTTGATACCAACTGTAATAAAATAAGAAATAAAGGATACAAATTAAGGATGTAATTAGCATAAAATGTTCTCTCTGGACAGAAAGAAATTCACACAAAATACCAAGAAGAAAAAATAACTTAACTATAAACTGAACATTAAGCCATGAAGGACGAATAACATTTATATGTAAAAGGACTACAGAGGGCTGTACATTAAAAGCAAACATATTTTTAAGAACTCCATGCAGCGTAGCATAGCCATACTAACTAAAAGAATACATACATAAGTCCAAGGCAAACCCCTGCTAAATTCTTACTGGAAAAACGGGTAATTTTGTGCCAGCTACAGAAATAATAAATTCTTGAAGAATAATTAGACCGAAAAATGTGCTCTCTTACCCCATTGCCTTGATTCGCGTAACACACCCATACACGGCAGACGAAATTTTATGAGTCTGCAGCACGAGTAAACCACACATACCACAAAAATTACATTCAAGAAGTTATAGAAGAAAGCAGAGGACTTATTGTCTTCAGGCTACTTATGCTCGGGGCTAAGTTTTTTTTTGCGTCTTAAAGATGATGAAAACGATGAAAAGTGTTGAGACATTCTGAATGGATTTATTCAAATTTGATAGCACTCTCAAGCGAATTATTAGCTTCCTGTTGTTTCTGTGTGGGACTTTTCCGCGCTCAAGATTAACAGATAACTTGATATGTTAAATGTCTTGTCTTAGATCTAGCGCTACAGAGTTAATATTTTTTTTTTCTTTCGAAGAAGATCATTTGCCTTCATTCATTCATACATCACTTTACATAAAATATTAAAATTCATAGAAATTCTTTTACTTTGCGAAGTCGTGAAACTTAGCCCACAATTTTCGTCAAGAGGTTCCGACGAAATTCTTTAAGAAAGTTTTATTTTCTTTCAAGTCTATCGTACAGCTACTACTATTATTTTGAATTTTTGATGATTGTGTCCTGACAAGCAACAAATTTATGTTGAATGTTGCTACGAGAAGTTTCGAAATCAGGATGTCAGAATCTACGAAGTTTTTGGATGACAGAATATTCCATTTGTGTACGGGGGGAACAAGAAAATTAAAAAAAAAACTTTTCTGGCAAGGATGAGGCTAAGATTGAATTTTCATTTGGCCTTGGAATAGAAAAGTTTATTTTTTGCGAAATTCTGGCGCCCTCGAGTCGAACCAATTGTCAGATAAGTTTAAGAAAAAACTTTGTTCCGGCAATTTAGCCTAGGTAAGGCGATTACGGGAGATTTCAATTACGGTCATAAATTATATCACAAGATTTTGTTTACCAAGGATGACAAGGTTAAAATTTTTCCTTACTAAAGTTAGGAAGATTTTTTTTGTTTGAATATAATCTGAAATAAGATTGTGTTCTAAAGAAGTTCGGGTTTTCCTTTTAATTTTTTTTTATGGTTGACAACTTCAAGTGTAAATTATTTTAATTACTGGTAAAAATAATATAATAATGATGTGAATAACTTTAATTAATGTCTGCGCACTTAATTATTCTTGGGAGAAGTTGGGGATGCGCAGAAAGTAATTCTTTTTGTCAATTATTTAAGTTAACTTAACTGAAATTCTTATCAATAAAAAATCAATATTATTACTATAAATGAAACCTGAGGGTATATTGTGTTTTAGTTTGTAACGCTAAAAATTATTGCTTGCACAGGCCACAGAATTATTTGTTAATGCTCATAAGCTTCGATTTCAAGTGACAACTGTCTGTTTGCCTATAATATAACTCTTGAACGATTTGAGCTATCGATGAAATTTTTTTAAGTCAGTTCGTGGACAGGCTTAGAATACTCGATATATACAGGGTGTTTGGTACTCCGTGCATAGCCTTGTAAGGGGTTATTCCTGGATATATTTTGAGCAAAAAATTGTTCTACGGAGATGGTCAATTTTCAATATCCGTGGAGATACAGGGTGACCAAGAAAAGTGTTTCGGACCTGTACCCTCACTCACTCAAAACGCTATATCTTGAAAATTAATAATCATAATTCAAAGTGTTATAGCTTGTTTTTTAGGGAATCAAATTACCTTTGATGTAATAGTCCGCATTGTAACTGTATCCAATTCTGAGATATTTGCTTCAGAACACAAATTTTTGACACTTTGACCCTCAAAATTCTAGGATCAATGTAGTTTTTCTCTAAAAAACGCATTATAAAAATGTCATTTTAATGTTGTTTTCTTATGTGCCATATTATTGCCTATAAAAGATGCATACACTTGCATTGCATAAGTTTTATAGTTTGGAAGAAATAACCATTCCAATAATGTAGCACTTTTGTCAAAAAAGCAAGAATAGGTTGATCAACTCTCTCCGCTTGAACTAAAAGAACTTAAGAATGGTTTTTATAGTTTATTTCAAATTTCCTTAATTACAACAAATGTTCAAAATGGCCACCTTCATTTTGAATGCACGCTAAAGCTCGTTTTGCCAGTGTTCTCTTTGTGTTCATACTCCTCAACTGCTGCCTTACTTCTGTTGCTGCCGCATCGATTCTGGTGTTTAGATCCTGCAACGTTACTACTTCCGTTGCGTAGACAAGGTCCTTCATCCGTCCCCATACAAAGAAATCCATAATAGTTAAATCAGAAGATCTTGCAGGCCAGTGTATCGGTCCATTTCTACCGATCCAGCGATTGCTATAATTGGAATTTAACCAATCTGTGATTTGTCGGCCGTAATGAGCTGGAGCACCATCGTGTTGGTAAAACATGGAAGCCAATCGTTGCAGTGGCACATCATCCAATAACTCTTGTAGATCATTTGTCAAAAACTGCAAGTAATTGGAACTATTTAGGGTAGGCGGAAGCCTAATAGGACCAATAAAATCGTTGCCAATCACACCTGCCCATAAATTGACACTGAATCTGTGCTGAAATGATGCCTCTATTCTTGTATGTGGATTGCTCTCAGCCCATGTGTGTAAGTTGTGGAAGTTTGTGATACCGTCCCTGGTGAATTGGGACTCATCAGTCCAAAGAATGTTGTTCATAAAATTCTCGTCACTTAGTTGTCGTTCAAGGAGCCAATTGCAAATGAAACAAAAACGAAAATAATGACACAAACAAGGAAAAGGACCCCCAATAGACAAAACATTACAATTGACGAATATAATTTGGAAAATGTGGACGAATTCATATATTTAGGCACAAAATTGACAAAGAGTGGAAATGAAACGAATGAAATAAAAAGACGAATCCAGCTCGCAAATAAAACGTATTATTCAGTCTTAGCTATTCTTAAGGCCAGCTGCGTACACAGGAAGACCAAACTCCAAGTTTACAAATCAATAGTAAGACCTGTGCTTTGCTACGGATGCGAAACATGGACCCTTACACAAGCATCCGCAAATATGTTGAACGCTTTCGAAAGACGGGTCCTGAGACGAATAATTGGAGCGAAACGTGATGGTGACCGATGGCGAATTAGATACAACAGTGAGCTGTATGATATATTTGACGAACCGGAGGTTTCCACTATCATCAGACTACGGAAGCTGCAATGGGCTGGCCATGTACAAAGGATGGACGAAACTCGAATACCTAAAAAGGTATTCGAGGGAAAAACGGAGGGCCGGAGGCCAGTGGGAAAACCCAGGAAACGCTGGTCCGACTCTGTTGACGAAGACTGTTCATCGCTGCTCGGATTTCAAAATTGGAGGACGCGGTCACTGGACCGAGATCGATGGAGACTTCGGTTACGGGAAGCCAAGGCCCGAAAGGGGCTGTAGCGCTGCGACGAGACGAGAGCCAATTGCAAAACTCCATCCTTTTGGGCAAATCAATGGGTACCAGCTCCTGCACTGGTGTGTGGTGGTAGGGATGCAACCGCTCTGCTTTTAGGACACTCCAAACTTTCCACGTAGAGACGTTTAACTGCAATGCCAAGCGTCGGTCAGCGTCGTTGTGTTGAAACTCATTTTAATTTAATTCATTTCCTCGATAATTTAAATACTACTTAAAGGACATTCATCGATAATTTAAATAGTAATTAAAGGACACAAAGAGTATTTCAGTTTAACAACATTTCAGGTAGTTTTTTTAGAACGAGGGTTGGTTTATGGCATATTTTATTTTTAAGCCATATGTATTTTCGCTTATTACCTGGAAAACGGGAAAACCTAAGTCATAAGTATGTACGCATCTTTTGTATGCAATAATATGGCACATAAAACAACAACATTAAAATGACATTTTTATAATGCGTTTTTTTGAGAAAAACTACATTGATCACAGAATTTTGAGGGTCAAAGTATCAAAAATTTGTGGTCTGAAGCGAATACCTCAGGATTGAGTACAGGTACTATACGGACTATTACACCAAATGAAATGTAATTTGATTCCCTAAAAAACAAGCTATAACACTTTGAAATGCGACTATTAGTTTTCAAGATATATCGTTTTGAGTGAGTGAGGGTACAGGTCCGAAACACTTTTCTTGGTCACCCTGTATCTCCACGGATATTGAAAATGGACCATCTCCGTAGAACAATTTTTTGCTCAAAATATATCCAGGAATAACCCCTTACAAGGTTATGCACGGAGTACCAAACACCCTGTATACAAGAAAACTAAGAGCCCTATAAAGCCACCGAAAGCAAATCCCTTCCATAAATAAAACGATCCCAACCTGTCGCCGACCACTCTCAGGTGCCCTAAAATCAGCGAATTCGCTCTCAGCTCAACGAAAAAAACATGTAAAATTGCAGTCGGTTCTCTATCGTAAATCATTTCCCTTGCATTTTTTTTTGCGTTCCTATACCATTCATCCAATTGCGGTGAAACTTTTATTTAATATAGGTAGACAAGTTAAGTCTATTAAAACTAAGACTTAAATATTATTTTCAAATAATGTCTTAAATTTAGTCATTATTTTATCTTTGTAGGTATTTCTGCTTACAGAACTATTGAAGCAGTCTGAATGCAAATTGAAGTTTTTTATGGCGCAAGCAATAGGATCATTCATCAAATATTCGGTAGGATAAGTTTCACTTTTCAAGATCCTTTTGTCTTGAAAATTAAACCTGTGGTCAACAAATATAAAGCGGGAAAGGAGCTCGCTCGAAATCATGTTAGACTTAATCAAATCGAAAGCAAGGGTAGCAGAAGCAAGCTCTCTTCTTCTCTCGAGAGTAGTCATATTGAGCAGAAGTAGCTGGCATTTGTAAGAGGGCAACCGGTAGCTCTAAACTGAAGACTTTGTAAAGCAAACAGTAGAAATTGAACTTGTACTCTTTCAATTCTGTACGAGTCGATTTGAGTAGAAGGTGACCAAACAACACTAGAATATTCGAGCAGAGGCAACAACAGCGCACAGAAAAGAGTCTTACACAGTTGTGGGTCATTAAGTTCCTTGACTCTCCTCTTTATGAAACCTAGCATAGCCATACCACTGATTGAAATTTTATCTATATGGGATTTAAAAGACAACTTAGCGTCGAATATTACTCCAAGATCTTTGATTTGAGAAACACGTTTCAAATTTTCATTGTTAATATTATAGACAAATTGAAAAGAGCCAGACTTTTTTCTGGAAAAGGATATTACTGCACATTTCGTAACATTCAATTGCATAGCGTTATTTAAACACCATTCTGATAAAATATTAATATTTGCAATATAATGCAATCTCGATTTGATCCGATGGTTCTGAAGATTCTTAAATCATCAGCATAAAAGGATAAGTTGCATTCGTTTAAAAGTAATGGCACGTCATTAATAAAAATTATAAATAAAAGGGGCCCCAATATGTTACCTTGGGGAACGCCAGAGGAGACTGTAGTCAATTTGGATAGATGCGATGAAAATCTAACTTTTTGTGTACGATCCGCCAAGTAAGACTTCAACCAAGAAAATACCGCTAATTCCATAACGCTCTAACTTGAATAGAAGCAGACCGTGGTCCACTACATCAAAGGCACTAGAAAAATCTGTGTACACAGAATCTACCTGTTTACTTTTACCAATTTTTTGCCTAATGAATGTAGAATATTCCAAAAGATGAGAAACAGTTGACTTACCCTTTAAGAAGCCATGTTGGCAAGGATGAATAAAAGGACTTACGGTTTCTATTCGTACTCCCGCAACCAGTTTTTCGAAAATCTTGCCAATAGATGATAAAATGCTTATTCCTCTGTAATTACGAATGTCAGATCTATCTCCATACTTTAAAATAGGTGTTATATGCGCCAATTTGAAACATATAGGGAAAATAGATTGCTGAAGCGACGCATTAAACAAAGGAAGCAATAATCGAGGTAAAGTGGAGGCGGTTTTATTCAGGAAAATTGAGGGAATGAGATCAGGTCCAGCACCTTTATGAATATTTATATCAAGCAGTGCAGAAGTTATTTGGTCAATATTTAGGATCACGTTGGTTAATTTCGGATCCTGAAAAGGTATGTGAGAAAACCAGTATCAAACTTGAAAGGTTTGATAAGTTTGAAGTCAAAGTGGTTAGCGAAAAAGTTCGCAATTTCTTCAGGATCAGAAGAAGAGCGATCTCCAAATTTCATAGAAGCCGGATAACCACTTGTACCGCGTTTGTCATTAATGTGTTGCCAAAACATCTTAGGGCGATCAATCAAGCTGTTTACTATTTTAAGGTTATGGAGTTTTATGGCTTCCTTTTCACTAACATCGAATTGTTCAAGCAGATGCAGAAATGCAGTATGATCCTCGACTGATTTAGATTTAGCCCATTTCCTGTAGGATTTGTTACGTTTGTTACGTAATATTCTAAGGCTTTCATCCATATGCGGGGGACAAGACAACTTAGTACTAATACATTTAGGGGTGTGCTTATCTATTGTAACTTTTAAAGAGGCAACGAGATTTTCAGCACTTTCATTCACATCAACACTATTATTGACTGAAGATTTTAAATTAGAAATTTCGAGATTTATCATTTCATAGTCGGCGTTGGTAAAATCATAGGTTATGATCTTGTTAGAGTCACTACGAATATCGTGTATAGAAGAGAAATAGTTTAAGCAAAGTATATTGTGGAAAACACTCGTCTTTTTAGTCAAAGTAGAGGTTGCTTCTTTTAATGAAAAATTTGAAGTAACACTGGTGAAAACAAGATCCAATACATTACCGAATTTATTAGTTTTATCACAAATTTGGAACAAACCAAGTGAGTGAATTTCAGATAAAAATGAAATTTGATGCTCATTTATGTTAAGTGGGTCAAAAACGGAATTGAAAATTTCCCTGGCCTCCACAAGCTCCGACAAGACCGGTATTTTTTTTAGCCGTTCAGGTCGCGCCTTTTTTTGTTGTTGGCATGATCCACGTGCTACGAAGTATAGAAAAACCAGCGAAGGAAATAACATTTTCTTAAGTGATTTATTGTTTAATTACTTAATATGCTGGATCCTCCATGGAATTATTCAACCTTTAACGGCGACACTGTGACTCAAACCGGTTTCTCGTTTTTTCTCTCTTTTTTTTTGGTTTTTTGTCGAGATATAGTCCTAATTAGCTTATGGATTGTAACCAGGAGAGCCCTCCAAGGATATTTATGGTTGGGTTCGGAAGATAGCGTCTTGCGCACCTTTCAGAGAAAAATATAGCTTGTGTGTTTGCTAGCGTTTATTTTTGTTTTCCATTTTGTAAAAAACTTGAGATAGACTCCTGCTGCGATTGTAAGTTTTGAATTCTGATGCCGGGATCTTCGGAGCTTGTGTAGATACAAGTGTCGTCAGCAGACTTCGCTATTTCACAGTTGCAGTCCTTGGGGAAAATTGAGGTGCATGTGTAGCAAAGGGCTCAGACAAGAGCCTTTAGGTACGCCTGCAGGTATTAATCGGGGTGTAAAGGTTTTTCATTGGACTTTTACACTGAACAATTTGTTGCTAAGGAATGAAGCTATTCTTTTAATAATACAAGGATGAAAAGAAATCTTTTCTAATATATATATATCAGACCATTGTGCCATACAGAGTCAAATACTTTTTCTATGCCTAAGACAATTGCGTCCGTGGACTATTTTAGTTGGAAGTTATCTTTAATATGTTCGGTAACTCTGTGTAATTGGTGGTTGGTGGAAAGACCAGCAACAAATCTCAATTGAAAGAAAGAGATCG
This sequence comes from Chorisops tibialis, assembly GCA_963669355.1. NCBI lineage: Eukaryota > Metazoa > Arthropoda > Insecta > Diptera > Stratiomyidae > Chorisops > Chorisops tibialis. Next base: position 272,915,888 of record OY770262.1, read on the forward strand.
TGTTATTATTTTCGAGTGTCTGGTACATCCGATGGAGTATGATTTTTTCGAGAAGTTTACCGAGAGTAGGTAGTAAGCTGATTGGACGATCGTTTTGGGGAAACTTGGTATCTTTTGCTGGTTTGGAGATAGGAATAATTATTGCAATTTTCCATGCGCTTAAGACAAGCGTTGAAAATAAATGTCTGCAAGATTATTGTTTTTTTAAATAGTTTTTTCATTAAGATGTTTGGTGTTCTGTCCAGCGTTTATTCCTAGCAACGAGAATTTGGGATTGGATTTCTTTATTTAAATAAGTTAAAATCATTTTAAACTGGAGAGTTCTTGTTCTCTGCCATAGTCTTATTACGGAATCCCTTCATTGGATTAGGGATTTGTCAAATTTTAAACAATAGCATCATCCTGCAGTGCTATGCGCTGCTATGTCAACGGTGGACATTGTTTTTGGAGAACTGAAGATTTCACTCGTTGGGAAACACTTTGGCTGGTAATGTGTTGCAAAGTCTGTACGCAAATGCATGGCCATGACGTTGGACTCGTGTTCGCGTTCCCCTTGGTGAGTATGGAGGAATGACTGCGCTTAGTTCAGCACTGCAATTACCATGGAAGTAGTGATAGCAAATGCTAAGTACTCAAAAACTTCTGCGATATTCGAGAGAATCGATAGAAGACGTAATGGTCTCGCTTCCAGTCAGTCGGAATCCATATTTTTGAATTTGATCGAGACATTCCCAAACTGCGAATTGTACTCTAAACGTGGCCTAATGTAAAGGCCTTCCCTTTGTTTAAGACAATCATGCCGTTGACTGTTTTATTATAGTTGCAAGTTATTCTCAGTGAATTTGTACATTTGGCGGTTAGTGGAAAGTCAAATCCGAATTGAAAGGAAGTGATCGTGTTGTTATTTTCTACAACTTCTTCTACAATTATTTATTACACAATCTTTAATTATATATAATTAGTCCTGCCATAAACATTGGCACAAGACTTTTTAACTACAAAAATAAAACTACTGGTTGGATTTGAATAATTTTTTCAGTTTTTTATTGTGTCAATAGTAAACTACAAAATTTAAAAAAATTATAATTGATACAGCACCGAAGTCTGGGAGGATACTCATCGATTGCTGTACGGACGATATCCATTGGAAAATGGCCCACAGCTGCTACAAACGCTTGCTTCAATGACTTCAGCTTGTGGTGGCATATTTTACAGACAACCTGACCACAATTTGTGGTCAAGCGGATTAAGCTCTGGGGTGGCTACCGGCCAATATTCAGTACTAATAAGCTCAGGTACATGATTTGCAAGGCACTGTTGAGTTGTTTTGGCCTTATGAGCTGGCGCAGAGTCTTGTTGAAATATCCATGGTTTGTTTTGTAACATGGTTTGATTCAAGGGCTATACTACATTCCTTAAAATGATATTTATTCCCGAAAGGTCGCACGGCTGATTTTAATATTATTGCCTTTCAGTGTGGAGATTCCATGGATCCGAGCTGTTCAATCAGTATCGAAGTCATTGCAGGAACTTAGACTGAAGTTGGGGCGCTTGCGGCGTCCTACGAAGACCAGATTAAAAGTCTAAAAACTGGTACTACGGGGGTTGTGTTGAAGACTCCCATCATATCGTATCAGTTAATTGGTGCACAAGTTAAACGGGCTAGATTTGTCGCAAGTTGGCGAAGAATTGCTGTTGTTCAGATAATACAGGTATTTAAAGCTGCGATTGCACGGTACGATTGCAGAAGGGGAAGAAAGTAGCGATTGGTGGTTGATTAAGTTCTCAATGTGAGTGAAATTTGGATGGGAGGTGCTTGAAAGGTGGATCCTAACCGAATAATAGTAGCACGAGCGCAAAAGTCGGTGGCGGATGGTGTTGGATGTAGGACATGTAAACGGATGGCAGATGCACGTTGGAGGTTTTCGGAAGAAAGTAGCGAACTAAACTGAGAGCAAAATTAGGTAAAACCGATCTGAAGGGAACGAAATGGGATGTTAACGAGTCTTATGTAGGATCGCATGACATAATGAATTTGATGGAGGGTGTGATTGTCCAGAAGATAGTAGTGAATGGTGACGGGAGAAATGATCGCAAAGTAGCTTATACCCAAAGGGATCGAAACCGGAGGAAAACATGTTTTCGGAGGAAGGCAGTATGGTGGGTTTGTTGAGAAGAATGTTGTGACCGGAGGTAAGCAAAGTGTTCGTAAAGTACCTAAGAACCAAACGTATCAAAATCGGTAGAAAAAATATTGTCAGTTAAGGCAGGGATGGTGGTTTGTCTAGGTCACCGGAGGCGGGGAAATGTTCGCAAAGAATCTGAGACCCAAACCGATCGACGGTAGGTTATTTTTGAATTACTAGGATTTGGATAGATTAACTGATTCGATGTGCTGCGGGCAATTCAAAAGAGCCGTGGTTGTGGTCCCTTTGGGATACACGATTTGTCTGATGGCTGACGTCTATATTGTAGGCAGAATATCTGTCGTTTTGCAGCACTGTGCTAAGTGCAATATACGTTTTCTTGAATAATTACATTGTACCCTTATACGAGGCTAAGGCAAACTCGAAATTGAGTTGCATAATATCCGGGTTCCATGGACAAGATTGGAAAAGATTTAAGATACCAGTTACAAGTGTGAATGCTCAGCCTGCAGTATAAAGCGGAACCCCCGGTGGAATTATTGATTGCCGTCGAAATAACAATTCGTGTTGCGAAAGGTAGCCGTGGGATAAAGCGCAGGTGTCCACGGTAAACAAAATGAGATACGGTTCTTTGCATACTTATTCGAGCTACAAAAAAGGTAAAACTAAAAAAAAATATCTAGATAAGCTAATCGTCCATCAAAACTGTAATGAAATCCCATTTAAAATCACTTCTTCCGCGCCATGAGATCAGGATACTGAGAATCAACAATATCATACTACATAAACATAAATATGAAATATGATGGAGTTATCCATTAGGACGCCGATTTGATGTCTACATTCTAAAGTAGGAAAATATTCAGTCCTAGAACTTATACAATTTAGCTTTTGACATACAGGAATATTGCAAGGATAGCGTGTTTTACAACGTGCAAGAGCATCTGTTGTGAAAGAAATGCTTGCCACTACAATATTTCCGCTGGAATACTTCCCGCCAAGCTTTTAAGGGCAGCCCCTTGATTATGTTTATTTTTGCTGTTTTTAGCTTAGAATTTTCTTGTATGATACAACATATACGAGTACCTTTCATATTGAACATTTTATTTATCTTACTTTTTCCTTAAGATAAAAGGAAATGCTATGAAAACTTTTTACTCACTGATGTGAATTGAAGTTAGTGTGGAATATGAAGACCATGTCTGGAGGATGATGAAATTTTAATTGAGAATGCTTTAGTTGCTTCTGATAAATTTCAAATGCTAAATAAATGTTTTGTGAAAGAATGTTGAAACGCACGTATACTCTAGGTTCGCTGACTTTTTGAAAAAGCTGTCAATTCTATTTACTTAAAGTTATATAGATATGCGTACAAATGTTCAAAGTGTCGTATAAGCTTGTTAGTTCCGAATAAGAACGCCTGTGAATAACAATAATAAACAATTGTCTTTTGCTTAGAGATCTTTTTCAACTCCTTGTTTAAGCTAAGCCTGAAACTACATATTCAAGTTCCAGTAAAAATATTACGGGCGTTGCCGTTGGAACGGGAAGACATTGTAAAAATTCCCTTGTGAATAAATCATTTTTTCATGAGTAATTTTATCTAGCAAATTTAGATTTTCTGCCACATAATAACTGCATTGGAAATTTTGTTTCATTGGTCAACCGAGCACGGTACTCAGCTCGGTTGACTAGCCCGCCATTATCTTTGCGGATAACAATTCAAAGCTGAAATCAAATATTAGCAAGAATATTAAATTCACTAATAAATTGGCTTGCGTAATCAAAGTTTACACCCACCAGATAATTATTAAACTCTTTTCTTAGCATTAGTAAAACTAAAAGTTAGGTTACCTAAATTAACATGCCCTTAACTTTTACCTTAATGACTTATCAGTAGTCTGTACACATTAATGTAATTGCTAGCTCCAATTATATGAATATAATTTTTATCTACAATCCAATAAGACAATAAAGTGTGGCTGAGGTAATATTTAAATAACACTCTACCAACATTCATTAATCAAGCAATTAAATCTCAAGGTTGAATATACATATACCATATGGTATGTAGTTAGTTTTCTGTTGGGTCCTCTAAATGGATTTAGTACAGAAATAGTTTTTTTTTTCTCAATGGCCGATTTAGAGCATTGGCCTTTAGTTGCCGTCAGGACTTGTTTGTTCTTTCATCCTCTTTTTGAATTGCTCGATTTTACATACTACGTGGTCATGTGGTATCATCACCTGTTTGTGTTTTAATTCAGTGCATGTTTTGGGATATTTCGCTATGGCTTCCTCCAATCCACTGCTACTCAAGCATTTGAGTCTCTCTCTTATTTTATCCATCATTGGTGATGACGTCAGAGGTTCCCCAAAATATATCGGTGGCATTGTCACACAAAACTTTACATTTCAACCAGATATCAACACGGATTACCACAGGGGCATAGTTGTACGAAGAGGCTTTACCAATTCATGCAGCTATTTTTTTGGAGAATAGCGACTCCACGGATCAGAACTAAACATCCCCCTGTGGGATGCGGGCAGTATAATTAACAGCCTCGGATACGAACGGATTCTACTGTAATGACTTTTGGCATTCAAAAACGGATTATGATTGGCTTCTGGAACGTTCGAACATTGAATGATGGGGGAAGGACTGGGGTCACTCGGTCCTTGCACCGCCAATCAGTGATCGACCGTGAAATGAAGCACTATATCATCCAAAACTTGGGCATGAGCGAGGTCTGGTGGACAGGATCACGAGAAGAGTGAACCTCAACCGAAAACATTATTCTATACGTTGGTCCTGAGAGTGAAGCCAAAAATAGCGAGGCGGTCTTCCTTACACCGAGAGCGAAGAACAGTCTCATCAGCTGGGTACCAATCTCGGATAGGGTTATCCTCGTCAGGCTCAGGATTACTATCAGAAACGTCACAATTCTGTGGAAGCATGGCTACCCTTGGGTCGACGCGTCACGACCTTGGATTAAAAGACCTAAAAACGGGAGATTATTTGTAGAGTTTTGAAATACTCGGCATTTGGTCATCAGAGGGACACTTTTTGCGCACAAAAATTCACCAGAAGACATCTTGGGTTTCCCTGATGGTGACGAAGATGTGTGCTCGTTGTGCGAGCGAAGCGTAGAGCTGACATGGGGAGTGATCACCAATTGATGGTTGCTTGCTTGAGATTCTTCAAAAGAAGCGCAAGCTTAATGTGGATAGATTTAGAAACCCCAACAAAATGCGTGAGTACACCACGATTCTAAGCGAAAAGTCATCCACATTGCGTGGATATAAAATGCGTACACTGGTCGCCAATTGGGAGGCAACCAGAAATACGTTTCTGACTAGTGTTGAAGAATCTGAGGGATATGTCGCAAGATCCAGACAAGGTTGGCGATCGGGATAAAGCCAAATTGGCAATCATCTCTCAACGCGATGTCAACCAACGTTCACCCGACTTGAGATAGAACTACTGCGATGCTCATATATAGATTAAAAAGGCTGTTAGACACGGCAAGAGAAAGGTCATTGAAGATGTGGCCAACAAGCCAGAATATGCGGCTTACCTTGGGGATTCACTATTTAAAATTATAAAACAGTTGACGAAAAGGAATTTCACCGCCAACCACCTGGTGAGAGATGTCAGCGGAACTCTTCTTAATATGAGTGAACACCAGTTGCGGCGATGGAAGGATTACTTCTCTGATATTTTAAACATCTTGTCAGAGGAACATATTCCAGGAACAGAACAACCACCAAACTTCGACCGCAACAATCCTCTATTAGGGACGATCCTAAAGATAAGGAAGAGATATTTGCCACAATTTGGTCAATGGCAGGAGGGAAGGCCCCAGGTATAGACGGACCACCAACCGAACTTCTCAAAGCAGACCCGGAAATAACAGCCAATACACTCCTCCCATTCTTTACTAAGGTTTAAAATGAAGGAAGATATTCGACTGAATGGAAGGAGGGCGTCATTGTGAAAGTTCCGAAGAAGGGCGACCTTCGGGATTGTGGCAATTGACGTGGTACATGTTTACTTACTGCAGTATTGGAAATCATGGATCAGGTAATTCTTAATAGGATTGGTGGTGTGTCGTGGAGATCACTCTCGCAGTTTATCTGGCTAGATTTCGTACGGGTCGTCTTGTACCGACCACACAAATACGCCGTGGATAATATTGGAGCAGTCAGCCGAAATGGGTTCGCCACTACATCTTATATTTGTGAACTTCGAGAAGGCTGTCTACAGCATCAAGCGAGATTATATACGGAATGCTTTGCATAGGAGAGGTATTCCAGATAATGTCATAGCTATGATTAAGGAATCCTCTGAAGATGCAAGGTGTCGCTTCTTGCATAGAGGAGAGCTGTCTGAGAGCTTTCCTGTGTGAACGTGTCTGAGACAAGGCTGCATATTATCACCAGCCCTGTTTCTGGTGGTAATAAATGACACCTTGAAAGCTGCACTGGAAGGCGGGGAAGGTAAAGGTCTTCAATGGAGACTATTTAACATCTTAAGTCACCTTGGTTATGCTGATGATGTATGTTGCTCGCACATAACCGTTTGAACTTAGAGTTAAATGTTCGCTCATTGCATTCTAAATGCAAAGACGCGGGACTGAAAATAATTGTGCGTAAAACCAGGTACATGCACATGGGTTCGCACGCAAGCACAGCGATTGTTCTTAACGGACAAGATGCGAAAAAGTTGCAAGATTTTTGTTATCTCGGAAGCATTGCCAGCATGGACGGCGGAGCCGAAAAGATGTTGAGGTTCGTCTAAATAAAGCTCGTCAGGCCTTCGGTATTCTTTTCCATTTCGGGATGTTAAGAGAGATCTTCCTTCGAACGAAGCTGCGAGTTTTTGACGCATGCCTCCAATCCATGTTGTTATATGGTTGTACTACGGGGAAAGTGACCGTTCGTCTTACCAAGAAACTGCAAACTTTCGTGAACTAGTGCATCCGACGCATTTTAGGAATATTCTGGTCAGAAATGATCTCCGACGACGAACTTTGGAGTACAACTGAATAGACATTGAGATTAAAAGGCAGAAGTGGTAGTGCATTCGTCACACTTTAAGGAAACCAGAGCGAAACATCGCCAAACAGGCTTTGGATTACATATTTACAACTCTAGTATTACGCAATTAACTTTTCCAGTTCTGTGGAAAAAATCTATTGTTGTCCCCATTCCGAAAAACAAGAACGCAATTGCACCAGAAGACTTCAGAGGCATCCATAAATTGTCACCACTTTCAAGGGTATTGGAAAAGTTAATGAGTTCTCAGATGAAAAATTATCTAAAAACTACTGACCAATTAACAGCTTCCCAGTCAGGATTTCGTGTTAAGCACAGTTGTAATACCGCACTTGCTAAAATAGTTAATGATATAAGCTGCAGCCTTGACATAAATCACATTACCTTCCTGACTTTATTGGATTTTCAAAAGCCTTTGATAGTGTAAGCTTTGAATTATTACTTGAAAATTGAGGCGTAATTTTAATTTTTCACCATTTGCTTCCTCATTTATCAATAGCTATTTGAGTCACAGAGTTCAAAAGGTTAGAATTGCAGAAATGGAGTCATCTTGTAGTTCGGTGTTGTGTGGTGTTCCTCAGGGCTCGGTCTTGGGGCCTCTGTTACTTTGCATGTTTATTAATGATTTACCAAATGTGTTAAGGAATGTAACTGTTCATCTATATGCTGATGATGTGTGAAGTCTACCTAAGCTGTCCCCAAAGCAATGTTTTTTCATATGTAAGACTTATTAATGAGGATTTGTGTAAAATTAATTTCTGGGCTAATGATAATAGTCTTTGTATAGTTTTAAGCAAAAAATCTATTGATACATCTTCTTTTCCACTTATTCTCCTGGACTCAGTGCCAATAGCATACTGTGACACTGTGAGAAATTTAGGAATTATTTTTAATAAGACTCTGACCAGGAATAATCACGTGCATATGGTGACTAGAAGGGTCTATACTATTTTAAGAACTATGTGGATTTCGGCGAAGTTCCTACCAACTAATATTAAGAAATCCTTAATAATTGCCTTTATTATGCCTATTTTTAACTATGGATGTGCAATTTATTGTTTTTTGAGCTATGCGAAAATGTACAGATTACAGCTATTGTTTAACAATTGCGTTCGTTTTGTGTATAATATTCGGAAATTTGATCATATCTCTCACGTTGCAAACACTTTCTTAGACATACCCCTTAAGGAGTACCTGAAAATGAGGATATGCTTATTTATTCACAAAGTCCTAATAACTAAGGAACCAGCATATCTTTATTTTCAGATTTGTTTCGGTAATTCCTCACGGACTCGTAATATCATTATTCCGAGATTTAGATGTAATACACGAGAGCGCACTCTATTTGTGGAAGGAGCTAGAATATGGAATAGTTTACCTACTTCCATAAGAAAAATTTTCTCTAGTCGCGAATTTGGTAGAGCAGTGGCAGATTTTCTCAAAGCGTGAATTTTCTCAATGCATAAATTTGATTTTTATTCTCTTTTTTCTTCTTCTCTCAATCTTTCATTTGGTCCTAAAGCGTGGTGTGTATTTCTTTTCTTGTTCCGTTTTTTTTGTTTTTAAATATTCCTTTTTATTCTTTTAATTTTAATTTTCATATATTATTCTCTGTTTAGTTCATTTTATTTTGTTATCATTTCTTTATTTTATTGTCTTATTCTTTCATTAAATTCAAATTTTGTTATTGTACATATAAATGGAATTTAATTCTAATTGTACTATTGAATTCAAATAAACAAATTTATAGCACTTGGCAATCGGTCATCAGAAAGATTCTTTTCACTCACAAGAGTCACCATGAAAAATTTGGGAACAAAGAGATCATTTGGCTGTAAGTCGCCGATAAAGAAGATATTCCCTCGATGTGCAAGCGAAGCGTGAAACTGACGTAAGGAGCAATTATCACTGGATGGTTGATTGCTTAAGATTGTGCACCGATGTTATCCGATGGCCACAAATCATTCAAATAAGGCCCAAGCTTAATGTGGATAAACTTGAAGGCGTCAACTACGAGGAAACCAGAAACACCTTCTTACAGCAGTGCTGTAGAAACTGTGTGATATGTGCAAAGCGGTGAGAATTCCAGAATACCACAGGATACATGGACATGGTTGGCAATCGAAGAAATAAGAATAATAATCGACGCGGCAAGAGAAGAACGATTAAAAATCTGGTCAATAAGTCGGTAATGCGGCTTATCTTAGAAATAATAGTTTGTTATTTAAAATAAACTGCGAACAAGTCGAGCGAAACTTTATTATTTTTGAGACAAAATGCGCATGCGTAGAAAGTCAATATGCAGGTTAGAGTGGTTAGGGAAGACTAAGTGAAAGGAGCTTCTTGAGCAGGGTCTGTTCTCAATTTAACACTTTCCGGAAACGCTCCATATTTCATTCCTTTATTTATACAAGTTTGAGTTTTCATGAAGGGAGGGGGGAGGGTGATAGTAAGGGTGGGTGGATGTAAATAGTTTTTTAAGTGATTGCTTCAATTACGTCCAATATTTCCTACACAGAATGTCAGTTTCATAGACGAAGTTGCATAGAATTTTCATTGGATTGGGTGTATTTTAAATTCACGAAACCAAACATTTGTATGGGAGGGGGTAGACGAGGTAGAGAAATCGTAAAATTTGTGATGCAGTTTTATTTCGTTTCTTTTGTAAGGTACTTGTACAAAATTTCAAGTTTGTAGCTTTTCATTTGTTAGTTAATAGTTGATTTAATGAAATTGGTCGAAATCATACTTTTGTGTGGGGGGGGGGGGGGGGGGGGTAGAAGGGCAAGTGCGATCTCAAAACTTTTAACGTAATTTTATTTAAATTATTTTTGTAAGTTCTTGTGCAAAATTTCAAATTGATAGCATGTAATAGTTAGGTGATAACTGATTTCTTAAAAATGGTCGAAAAAATAATTTTGTATGGGAGGGGGTAGAAGTTTTAAAGATATTCAACCAGTTAATATTTCATACTCTTAAAGATTTTTTTTAAATGCATTTCGCAAATTTTCAAGTTTCTACCTAAAAATTTCATTCAAAAATTTTCAGTTTATGTGTTTTTTTCATTGCACATGAAACACTTTGTACACGTTAGACCTCCACTTCGGTGCATAACAATTTTGGAACAAATTATTATTTTTTTTTTGTGTACATTAAATGGATATGTCGACGTGCAAAATTTAAACTCTGTATCTTTTACGAGAGCCATAAAAAAATCACTAAAAATTTTCAACATTTTCGCTTTCCACCTCCCTCCCCTTACACCCCCCAGCTTAAATTTTTTACCAAAATTAAAAACTATATAGCTCTATAATCTGACAAATTTTTGATTTGATATCTGTATTCAATTTTGAGTTTTGGTGATTTGTAGTTTTGGAAAGTGCGCCATTTTTGAAATGCCCCCCATTTCCCCCCACTACTATTATGTCCACATGTTGCATTTTTTTCATATTATGCTAATAAAGCTTAGTACACGTTTCAAGTTTCAATTACATAGCTTAAGAGATAGTCGAGATATTAATTTTTAAGTATTTTTCTTTGCACCCCCCCTGACCCTTCCCCTTACAATAATTAGCTTCTATCTAAACTGATTCTAGCACATCCGTATGCCATCTTAATGGTCTCAAATATCAATTTTTTATGGGAAGTACTTTCGAAGATATAATCATTTGAAAAAAAAATTCGGCCGACAATTGGTTCTTAGCCCCCCGTTTTCGCACCCCAATGGATAAAAAAATTAAATTATTTTTAAAAGTTGTCTTACAAACTTTTCTATATGTATGTTGATTTTTAGTTTCCTAGCTGTAACCATGGTTGAGATATTTGAATTCGTATTTTCGGTTTAAGCGCTCCCCCTGCCTCCCCCTGAACTCGTACTCCCCCAAAATGGGTATCCGCCTGAGATCCGCAACTACCTATAATCCCTCCAAAAATGAACTTTCTATCTTGAAGGGTTTGGGAGTTAATGTGCGCTGAGCGTACACGTCGGCGTACAGACAGACGGATTTTTTTTTTTGCATTTTTAGGCTAATTTAGTCATGAAACGCAAAAAAAAACATAAAAGAATTATAATTGGGCGTAAAGCCCAATCATATGATACTCTAGATGAAATGAGAAAGAGTTCAATGTACCGGAAAATATGTCACATCCAATTCTTTTAAATAATTAATAGTGACTTTTGTATGGGAGGTGGTAGAAGCAGAGGAGGAAAGTTTGTAATTTTTGGATACGACACCTAATGTGATGTGCAAAATATTTTGTACTGAATTTAAGGTTTGTAGCTTTTATTATTTTCCATTGGACATAGTTTTCCTGAAATTGAGGCATTTGTATGGGAGGTGGCAGAGGAAGTGGAGCGTTTATGAAGATTTTGAAACTGCTTATCATCATCCTTATCACCACGCTTTGATTCAATTTCAAATTCGATAGTTCTAATATATTCGAAGGAGAAATGCTTTTCTTGAATTTATAATACAGATATTTGTATGGGAGGAGATAGAAGGAGTGAAGAGGAGCTGATAATTTTTACCATTTATTGCAATTAATAAAAAACAAATTTTGGCAAAATTGTAAGCTTATACTTTTTCTAGTTTTAATGGAAATCGATATAATGCACATAGCAAAAATTATACATTTGTATGGGAGGGGGTAGAAGGAGTGTACGGATCAAAATACATATTTTTCTCGTTATTGATAATTCTATTTTTATACTTTAGGCAAAATATGAAGTTGATAGCTTTAACAGTTTCGGAGAAAAATAATTTAATTTAAATTTAAAAATTTCGTGAAATTTGTATGGGAGGGGGTAGAAGGGGTGAGGTGAAGTTGATAATTTTTTCAATGCTGATTGCAATTATAATAAAATTAATTCTGGCAAAAATTCGTTTTTATAACTTTGCTAGTTTCAATGAAAATCGAAAAACTGCATTTTTCAAAATTATGCATTTGTATGGGAGGGGGTAGAAGGAGTGACGGGATCAGATCAATATTCAGTCATATTAATGACATTTATATCGTAATACTTTAATTCAAATTTCAAGACGATAGCTTAAATAGTTTCAAAGGAAAATCAATTTCTGAAAATTTGGGAATTTCCTGAAATTTGTATGGGACGGAGTAGAAGGAGTGTGGGGAATTGGCCGGTTCACGAACTTAAAGTTACTTTTTTGCTAAAAATGACACACAAAAAATTTCAGTACGATAGCTCGAAGCTTTCGAGAGTTATGCTGTAGACAGACGCACAGACGGACAGACGGACAGACGGACAGACAGCAACTCGGAATCGAAGTTTTTGAGCGACAACAAATATTTCTGTACCCTTGGCGGCTCTGTGCGAGCATTATTTCTTAGCGTTACAAACGGTAAGGCAAACACAATATACTCTCAGATTTCATCTAGAGTATAAAAATTTCAGGGTAGCAAAGTTTTTTTTTTCTTGTGTCGATCACAATACTTTATTATTAGAATAATAAAGTAATTATGACGAGCAGGAATTTCACCCCAACTACCTGATGAGAGATGTTGACGGAACTTTCATTAATAAAAGGGAGTAACAGGTGCGGCGATGAAACGAATATTCTTTTAAACACCTCGTCAGGTGAAGATATTCCAGAAATAAAACAATTACGGACGATTCCTCAGATAAGGAAGAAATTAGTTCTGCCATTCCAACAATATCGGGAAAGAAAGCTCCAGGTATAGAGGGACTACATACTTGCAATCCAAATGCAAAGAGGCAGGACTGAAAACAAATGTGCTCAAAACCAAGTACTCGTATATACATATTTAGGTTTGAGCACAAGCATTCCGATTGTTCTTAATAAATAAAAAGTGATGATTGTCAGACCTTTGGTATCCTTTACCTTTAATAGGGATCTGAATACGCCCGATGGTGTGAGTGTTTGACGCATGCGAGAAATCCCTGTTGTTGTAAGTTGTATTACATGGCAAGTACCTCTTAAACAAGTCACGAAATTGGGGATATTCTGGTCAGGTGTCATATCCAACGACGAAATAAGGAGTATAACCAAACAGACTAAGATAGGCATTGAGATTGAATGGCGGAATTAGCAGTGGATCGGTCAAACTTTAAGCAAGCCAGAGCAAAACACACACCATGAATTTTGGAAACATCAGGAGGTCAACGGAATATACAAGTGTTGATGATAACTAAACGACGATGCTCAGGATAGCGCCTACAGGAAGAATACTCTTTCTGGACTATGCCCCTGTAGAGCGTTTTTAGAAGGAAATTGATGGGTTGGTTGATAACAATATCTGTGTATGCAATTGATACAGTTCTGATGTTTCATTGACTCATTTTAAACATAATTGTTTCAAGCCAGGGACACTACTTATTTTATATAGTTTTTCAAATTCCCTAGTATAGCCTAATCATTAGCACTATAATCTTAAATGCGAATTTCGTGAGTTCAAAACCCGGTCATAGCAGCAAATTTAATGCAAAGCCTCTAAGGATACCCAATCTGCAAAGATCAAAAATTCGAATATGGGAAGACTAAAAAAGGGATAACTCATTTCCATAAAAAAAAGTTTCGAGACGTGAAGGCCATAAGGTTAGGTTTTTCTTGTTTTGAATGTTGCAGTACGAATTTTTTAATGAAATTGTAGCAATTGTATACATTTTTCGATCAATATTAATTCATAAAAAAAAACCTTTTAAACAATTTTACATATGTACAAACAGTAAGGCAAACAAATAAAATACTATTTCTAAACGTGTCATAAACTCTTTAAACTACGTCACATAGTCCTCGTTCGAATTCAAATAGCATGGTAATGGTAATGCTTTTTTCCCCAATCCCAAAAGGGAGTTTCTATTTCATAATAAAAAAAAACCCGCATTTCATCCTAGCAACGTACTATCGATAAATTTTAAATGGTGAAGCATCCCGAATACAAACGTCTGACATGACAAAACTTAAAAGATTGTGCCTTTTTTATATCCACATCCCACAAACAGGACCTTAAAAATTTAAAGTATCACTTATTCAAAGCATAAGACGTGATAGGCTGCTAGGATCAAGGTAGATCATAGTTTGAAACGGGCACCATATACCATCGCGTAACATATGCCGTCCAACCCGAATAAATAAGATAGTGGGCCATGGAAGGTGTATCCTTAACGCACATGTTTTGGAATTGTTAGCCTCCCATGAAATGAGAAAGAATACAAGAAGCATAAAAATAGGCTCTCCTGAAACATACATAATATATGAGTGCCTAAAGGAGCAACACACACTTTTGTATGATGGACATCAACAACAAAAATAATAGAAAGCAATTTTCGGAGTGATAGAACATAATAGACTCTTAAAGTGATAATGGTTTACATAAAATGGAGATTGCTCGCTATAACAGAAAAGTGTTAACTGTTTGTTTGCTCCTTTTTATTTGCAGACAGAGACGTTTCTTTCAGTAATAGACGGTAAAGCTGGATTAAATGGATTAAAGTAAACGTAATGTTGTTAATTTCAAACAATCCGGAGTGGCAACAGATTAAGAAAATTGTGAAAATTGTTATTTTTGGCGTTATCATCAAAAAATTAATTTTTACGTACATATGTTTATGTGTAAATAATACATTAAACGAATTGAATAGAAGTTGATATCGTCAATCAGAAAGCTTAAAATCAGATTTCCGCCCGTGCTTTTGTCCATTCGCTCTCTAGCTTGATAACGCGTTGAGTTGGAGGGTTGAATTTCTGTAAGCGTTTTTTTGTCAATAATATAAGCTTAAGTTTATAAATGGTGGTGTCCGTAAATAGATTCGCAATAATAATAATATTAACGTCTTCGTTGGTCGATAGCTCTTGAATAACTGTCCGAGCTGCAATTTTTTTTACATGAAAAATGTTAAAACAATAACATTTAAGGTAGAGCCAGCTTATAATTACATATTCTCTGTTGTACACTATAATACTTAACATAGTGTTAAATGTAAGCTAGGGTGTAGCCTAGTAGGTAGCGTGTTGGTCTACAATGCGAAGATCGTGAGTTCAAATCCCGATTTACGCATAATTCAAGCGCACTGTCTGCATGGATATACCTTGGTTACATCAATCTACGAAAGTGAAAAATTCGTAGATAGAGGGTTGTGCGAAGAGCTAACAACTCTTCCGCAATAAAAAATGAAATTTTAAGGAACCTGAAGACCAGGAGACCGAGGCTCGATTTGGGCTATAGCACCATGGAAGAAGAAGTTACATGTAAGACCTAGTGTTACATGTGAGACGCTCGCCGTATGTTTTCAGTGATTCTCAAACAACAACAAATATACGCGCACACAAATACCAATCACTATTTGCCGAGAAAGCAACAACAATAACACGGGAGCACATATTACTCAGCGACTATGATGTATAGAAGCGGCAGGCAGGGAAATGATACTAACTATACATTCAAACTAGTTAATTCATTGAATCAAATGAACTATTCACTGAAATTTTTATATTTAGTTCAAACTGAGCTGGTAGGGAGCTGCCTGAAAGTTTCCAGAGGCTGGCTGCTGTTCACAATTTCATTCAGAAATTACATTCACATATAAGCCAAAATAAGCTGCCAACAATTCGGGCGAAACTTTATTATTGTTGGGACAGTTGAAAAGGCAAATTTACTAGCAGCGAGTTTCGCGAGAAATTCAACCCTGCCACCTAGTAATCAGTCACCCCAACTGTATCGGCTACAGGCACCATATTGCGTGCCATAAAGTTTCCACTCGCGTTATTGCTAAAATTCTTCAGGATCTCAATATCAATAAATCCTCTGGTCCGGACGGTATTCCCCCTTAATCCTTAAAAAATGCTTCTCATCTTTGGCTAAACCTCTTCGTGACCTTTTCCATTTATCCTACTCTTCAGGAAAATTCCCAAATAACTGGAAACAAGCGAATGTGCAGCCTATACCCAAGAAGGGAAGCAAGTCAGATCCGGCAAATTATCGCCCAATAGCCATCACTTCCGTGCTGTCAAAAGTTATGGAAACTGCTGTCAACAGCAAGATCATGCAATATTTGGAGAGCAATCAACTTTTACATGATCGTCAATATGGTTTCCGGTCGGGAAGATCCACAGGTGATCTATTGGTTTACCTAACCGAACGCTGGAACACTTGCATACATAAATTTGGCGAAGGCCAAGTAGCATTAGACATTGCGAAAGCGTTTGATAGAGTTTGGCACAAATCCCTACTTTCTAAGCTCAAAGCATTTGGCTTTGATGCTTCTTTTTTGTTATGGATTGAGAGTTTCCTGTCGAACCGAGCCATTCAAGTAGTTTTAGATGGCGTCTCCTCGTCTCCCTTTCCTATCAATTCCGGCGTTCCCCAAGGCTCCGTTTTATCACCTACTTTATTTCTAATCTTTATTAACGACCTTCTGTCGTAGACTCTCAACCCAATTCACAGCTTTACAGATGACAGTACACTAGAAAACACTTACAGCTTGAACTCAATTGCTGAGGCGCACCAGTCTTCTGTACCTACTATGCGCCGAGAGTTATTTAATTCACTAAATATTGACCTCAACACAATCCTGCAATGGGGCAGAGCGAATCGAGTAGAGTTTAATACCACTAAAACACAAGCCTGCCATCTCTCTCTTAAATACGACATGTGATAGTAAGGGTGGGTGGATATTAATAGTTTTTTAATTGATTACTCATGTCATAATCATGTCTAATATTCTCTGTATAGAATGTCAGTCTCTCTGTATCTTTCACCAGAGCCCTTAAAAAATCACTCAAAATTTTCGACATTTTTCGTTACCACCTCCCTGCCCTTACACCTCTCGTCGTAAATTTTTTACCAAAATTAAAAACTATGTAGTTCTACAATTTGACAAAATTTGATTTTGAAATCTGCACTCAGTTTTGAAATGTAACGGTTTGGAATTTTGGAAAATGCACCATTTTTTAAATGCTCCCCATATCCCCTCACTACTATTTTGTCCAAATATTATATTTTTCTCGTATTTTTCTAGTAATTAGCTTCTATCTAAACTGATGCTAGTGGATCTATATCTCATCTTAATTGTTCCAAAATATCAATTTTTATGGTAATTTTTTTTAAGTAATTTCGAAGATATAATCATTAAAATAATTCGGCTGACATTTGGTTTTTACCCCGCCCCCCCCCCCCCTTCGTTTTTCACCCCAATGAATAAACAATTAAATTATTTTAAAAATTGTCCCACAAACTCCTCTAAATGTATATTGATTCTTAGCTTTCTAGCTGTAACCATGGTTGAAATATTTAAATTCGTATTTTTGGTTTAAGCGCTCCCCCGCCTCCCCTTTAACCCGTATACCCCCCTAAATGGGTATCCGCCTGAGATTTGCAACTATCTACAATCCCCCAAAAATGAACTTGCTATCTTCAAGGGTTTGGGAGTTAACGGACGGCGTCAGACGGATTTTTTTTTTGCATTTTTAGGTTATTTGTCATGAAACGTGAAAAAACAAAATTTCAGGGTAGCAAATATTTTTTTTCCAAGTCAATTACAATACTTTATTAATAAAATAATAAAGTAATTAATCGTTTGTCAATCGTCAAGAGCGACTTCAGCGCTTTTCACTGTCACTCCGCACATGCACGTATTTTAAATTTAAAATTGAAAAGAACACCTCTAGGCTACATCCTAGCCTAAACTAAAGTGTACTAGTTTTATTATTTTTACTTGAAATCCAGCTTGCCCTAGTGAACTTCAATAGCATCCATGGAGGATAATTATGACGCAACCCCATCGGAGCGATGTATTTTTTAGAAAATTTATTGAGATTGAAAAAAAAATAAAAATTATAACAATATTGTGAATTTTAGAATTAAATTATAATTTGAAACAAACTTGACATTTCAATGGTGGTACAAAATATACCTAGCAAAAAATTTCTTTTCTCCCATCCTAATTTCAGAGTTACGAAAATTAAATTATAATATTTCATTCAATTTATAAATTTTTTTTTTAATCTTATTACCTGATTCCCAAATGTATTTCTTATCTGACAACTTTTAAGAATTCGGCGGCTGCAAAAGAAATTTTATTCAAATCGAATTTCCGACGCAAAGCTTTATTAGATTTTTCAAATAATATCTAATGAAGCATTTCGAAATATTATACAACAAAAAATTATTCATAACATTTTGACATCTTCTAAAATACTCCCAGATCCATAACCATGAAAATCTAAAAAAAACGCTTCGACAAAAAGTCAATTCATCCCTATAAATATTCGAGTGAAGGAACAGTACACAGGAATCGACAAATCCGAATCATAAGGCAGAATACCATTCGGGACTTTTCCATAGGGGGCTGCTACAATTCAAGAGAATTGCGTGTGACATGTTCGAGAAATTTATGATGCCCAACTTCAAGTTGGGTGGGTTTCGTTACGATCGATTCATATCCGTTAAAATTGTCAAACCCTTTAAGTGAATACAGCAGCAGCACTGGGCCGATTCGTCAAGTCAAACTGTTCGGTGGTCTATGAGTCCTGCACGTCTCATGGGAATGGATTATGAATGCTAAGGATACAGCCACATCCACTTCGAAATGTCGAAACTATATCTGTCGAGTTCTGTGCGATTCTTGATTTACATTTCCGGAAGCACGGATTGATGCAAAACGACTGGACTTGTTTCAGGATCTCATTAAGTCTCCGTGTACAAATGAAGTCGAGTGTAGAATCTAATACGTGTGAATATGCAATGGAAAATGCAGATTTGCATATGCAAATACTTCGCAAGTGTCGTAGAGGTTTTGAAATTGTAGAGAGTGTAAAATGTTACGTGAATGGATTATTTATTTGCAAAGCTATCGACTGATAAAAAGTTATTGTGGAATAATGCTAAGGATTTGGACGTGCAGCTATTTGAATTTGTGCAGTTTGTTGTGAGATAAGTACGTAATTTATTTATAGAGTTTTGATAGCTGCCAGATTTCTAGGGATTTATTAATCATATTACTGAAAGTCAAACATGGAATAGCAATTCGCATGAGTATACTAAAAAGCAAGTTTAACGTTGAGCATTAATAAAGAACTCCTTAGCAATCTAGTGGCCGCAATGATCATGACTACTGATTACTGTACTAAAAACGTATGATTTTTTAAGGCCCTTTAATGCATTGCACAGTTGTGTCTTCATGGGAAGAGGATAAAATTTGAGGGAGAGTGCATTTCAAAGTCTAGACCTTCGGAAAACGAACGGCTATCCATATTTCATTGCTCGAGTAAGAATAGATTTGACGGTATATTCGAACGCATGAGCATTTTGGGGAAAACATTTAGTGGAGGAAAGATTGAGCTAAATTCCGCACAACATTTACCATGGAAGTAGCGACAGTAAATCCTGAGTGCTCCGACATATCTGTGATGCTCGAGGGAGTCAATAGAAGCCGTAACAGTTTCATCTCCAATTAATCGGAACGCATGTTTTTGAATTCGATCGTGCAGCACCAAATGCGAGTTCTATTCTAAACGTGGTCGAATTTAGCCCTTGTAGATGGCTGCTAAGTCGTGAGGCTTAAGATATTTTTGCAATTGTGAAGAAAACCTACGCGCTCGGAGGTCTCAAGAGCAAAATCAAAGATATGTTTGCTCCAATCAAGGAAGTTATTTAACTTAATGTCAAATAGGATAAACTCATTTGAAGAGTATGGTGGCACGCCATTAAGGGCTAAATTAGACGACGATGCTGAAAAATTGCGTTTAAGTGATAAATGACTGGCCTGTGGCTTAGTGGCGGTAAAATCTTCTCTATTTCCCCCCCGCCCCCCATTCCAGGATTACGTCAAGGTTGCGGATCAGCGAACCAAATAACTCCCTGCGTTTTGAAGCAACAGAATGCTTGGAAGATTCTGCAGTGGAATCAGATTCATGAAAGTTATCTAAAGTACTGTCAACTGCAAAGCTATGGATTTAATTGAGAGTTGAAGTCAAAAGGTCGTTAACGAATACTAATAACAGAGTAGGTGATAAGCCAAAACTCTGAGGTACACCAGAATTAATTAAGAAATAGGATGAAGTAGCGCTTCCAATGTACTACTCGTATAGTGCGTTCGGATAGGGAATTCTCAATCCATCGAGGGTAGTATCAAGGCCAATAACCGTTAACATAACAAGGAGACATTTATGCCAAACTGTCAAAAGCGCTTGAAGTATCAAGCGCAAGAGCTTAACCTTCACCGTATTTATGCAAGCAAATTCCAAACAATCCTTTCGGGAGCACTGAAGTAATGGCTATCAGTGAGTAGATAGCGGGGTTCGCTTCGCTTCTTTTTTTCGGAATTGAAGAAGAGTAAGATAGATGATAAAGATTACAAAGAGGCTTCACCAGAGAAGATGAGCACATTTTAAGTTTAATGGGGGAATGGCATCATCAGTTTCAATCGTTTCGGGAACACTAAAGTAATGGCTATCGGGCTGTGGTTAGCGGGATTCGCTTTGCTCCCTTTTTCGAAATTGGCTGAACATTCACAATTTTCCATAATCGTGGAAAGCACCCTGAAGAGTAAGATAGATGAAAAAGATTACGAAGAGGTTTAGCCAGAGTAGAGGAGAACATTTTAAGTTAAATGGGGGAATGGCATCAGGGCCAGCGAACTTGTAATTATTGAGCTTTTGCAGGATCCTGGATACGAGACGTGCACCAAAATGTAGTGAAGGCATAGAAAAAGCAGATAGTGATGCAGCAGGAGAAGTTTGGTTTGATGATGGTTCTGTAGAGTTTCTTGCGAAGAATGCCGCTAATAAGTTGTACTTGCTGAATGTTTTCACAGTGCATTTCGAATAGCAAGAAAAGTTTTCCGGATATTACACTGTTACGCTTAATTATTCGTGACATTTTGGTCTCTGCTGAGACCTACATATGCATTGGGTTATTACCAATAAGTTGTTTTCGGCTCCTTAAAAAAAGGATTCTTTAATCATAGCTATGACCTTATATGTAATACCTCTTCTACGCAAAACATTCTATATGTAATCTCGTTTAACGCTGTTGAAAGCCTTCTCGAAGTGCATAAACATTAGATGTAGTGGCGAACCCATTTCAGTGGACAGCTCCAATATTATCCGTAGGGTATTTGTGTGGTCGGTACAGGACGAACCTTTACGGAATCCAGCCTGATGAATTTTGAGAGCGCTCTCCACGACATCATTAATCCTAATGAGAATTACCTCAGCCATGATTTTCGATACGGCAGTAAGTAGACATATACCACGCCAAATGCCACGATCTCGAAGGTCGCCTTCTCAATGACGCTCTTCTTCTATTCAGTCTACGCAGAGTATATCGGCTGTTATTTCCGGGTCCGCTTTGAGGAGCTTCATTGGTAGTCCTGAGACTTTCCTTCCTGCTATTGGCCGAATGGCGGAAACTATCTCTTCCTTATCTGGGAGATCATCCCTAATAGAGGATTGTTGCAATTGGATGTGTAGTAGTTATTCTAGTTCTGGAATATCTTCTCTGACAAGATGTTAAAGATAGCAGAGAAGTATTCCTTTCATCACCGCACCCTCGTATTAAGGAGAGTTCCGTTGACATCCATCACCAGGTGGTTGGTGGTGCAATTCCAGTTCGTCAACTCTTTCAGAATTTTAAATAGTGAACTCATATCCCCAAGGTAAGCCGCAGATTCTGCTTTATTGGCCATATCTTCAATGGCCTTTATCTTATCGCGTCTAGCAGCCGTCTTAAGCTGAATATGAGCATCGTGGTAGTTCTGTCTCAAGTCAGGTTTTCGATGGTAGATTGACATTGAGTTGAAAGTTGATTGCTAATTTGGCTTTGTTCTGATCGCCAACCTTGTCCCATGTGTCTTGCGAAATCTCAGGTTTCTCACCGTTTTGCATATAACCTACGGATTCTTCAGCACTAGTTTCAAACGTGTTTCTGGTTGCCTTCCAATAGGCGTCTAATGTGCACATTTTATATGACTTCTAGCGTAAAATGGGGGTGAACTCGCGCTTTTTATTGGGATCTCTAAGTCTATCTACATTAAGCTTGTGCTTCATTTGAAGACTTTGTGATCGCCAGATAGCTGCTGTGCACAATCTCAAGCTGGGAGCTATCAGGTGCTGATCGCTCCCCTCGTCTATCTGGTGCTGAGTAGCACCATCAGGGGAAACCTAAGATGTTTTATGGTGGCTCTTGTGTGGAAAAAGGGTCTTTCCTATGACCATTTGCCGAGTGCAATAAAATTCCACAACGCCGTTTTCTGGTTTCTAAGTCCAAGGTCGCGTCGACCCAAGGGTCACATGCTTCCCCATGACGTGTTCTAGTACAGTGTTGTCAGAGCCGATCTAGGGTTTCATATCTCCTGATGATAATAATAACACCCCTTGGAATACGCTTGAAGATGGCACTCAGTTGGTTATAAAACTTCTCTTTTTCACCGGGTGTTGGGGTACTAGTTGGTGCGTAGCACAGCAGATTTGTGAGGTTTCTGACACTGGTCCTGAGCCTGCCGACGATAATCCTATCCGAGATTGGTTCCCAGCTGATGAAACTTTTTCTCGCTCTCGGTGTAAGGACGACTAACATGCCATTTTTGGCTTCGTTCTCAGGACCAACGTACAGAATGGTTTTACCACTCGGGGTTGTTTATACTCTAGATGAAATCTGAGAGTATTATAAGTTTGCTCTAAGGTTTGTAACGCCAAGAAATAAGGTTCGGAGAAAAAAATGAATGATACAGAAGTTAATGTTATCACTCAAAAATCTCAAAACCGGATGTCCGTCTGTCCGTCCGTCCGTCTGTCCGTCTGTCCGTCTGTCCGTCTGTCCGTCTGTCCGTCTGTTCGCTCTCTAGCTTGAGAACGCGTTGAGCTAGATTGTTCAAATTTTGTACACGTCGTTTTTGACAAAAAAGTAAGGTCAAGTTCGTGAACGGGCCAAATCGCTCCACCCCTTCTACCCCCTCCCATACAAAATGACACAATTGCGCAATTTGACAATTAAAGGATTTGCTCGAAAAGTATTTGAGCTATTGTCCTAAAATTTGGAATATATTATTTTTATGATAATACCAATCTACCGTATAAAAATTATGCGTGTCTTCCCCCTCCTTCTACCACCTCCCATACAAACTGTACTTGTCGTGAATTACTCTAAGCCAATTTACTCAGTGCGTATAAAATTTAGCGGGGTGAAATTGTGCACCAAATATTTATTTAAAATTTTTAGTAAGGCGATAAAAAGTTAGACGATTAGCTTCACCCCTTCTACCCCCTCCCATACAAAATGACGCAAATTCACAATTTAACAATAAATTAATTTACTCGAAAAGTATAAAAGCTATTAGTCCGAGTTTTGGGATATATTACTTTCATAATGATTTCAATCTACAGTAGAAAAATTATTTGCGTCCTCCGTCTCCTTTCACCCCCTCCCATACAAACTACACTTTTTCATGAAATGCTCTAAGACGATTTTCTCAGAACATATAACATTTACAGAGCTCACATTTTGTAATAAATACTTAATTAGTATTATCACTAAGATCAGAAAAAAATATTTGACTAGCTTCACTGCTTCTACCCCCTCCCATACAATATAACACAGTTTCACAACTTCACAAAAAATCGATTTTCTTGAAAAGTATGAATGGTACTGATCTGAAATTTAAGGGTTGTCAATTTTATAATATTCCTAGTTATTTCTGAAAAAATCACTAAAATCCCCCCACTCTTTCTACCACCTCCCGTACAAACTGCACATTTTCAGTAAATCTAACTCACTAATTTTCTCAGTCCCCATTCAATTTTTGGAGTAAGCATTTTGTATAAAACATTTTTATAGCTACTTTAGCATGATGGAGAAAAATTAGTTCAATGCTATCACCCCTTCTAACACTCCCTATCCAAAATTTCTTGAGATGACAAAAAACTCTATTTCATCTAGAGTATCGTAAGATTGCGTTTTATGCGCAATCGTAGCTCTGTTATGTTTTTCTCCTAATCCTGTCCACCTGGCCACGCTCCAGTCCAAGACTTGGATCTTATGGTGCTCCATTTCACGGTCGATCACTGATTGTTGGTGCAAGAAGCGAGTTACCCCAGCCCTCCCCCGTCACTTAATGTTCGAACGTTCCAGTGGCCAATGATAGTCCATTGTCGAATGCCAAATGTCGTTACCGTAGAATCCGTTTGTATCCGAGGTTCTGGATCCGTTTTTCGTATCAGTTAGGCTTTAAGATCGCAGTTAATAAGCCCTTGATCTAGTGTAATACATTGTAAGCTTTCTAAAATATTATGCATAATATTTTATCAGGTAGTTACTAAATATGAAGAAACCTGGACTTTAAGAAGAAATAATCTGTACAGACTCTTGTACATGAATAATTTTTTAGATAGCCTATCATCTTTGATATCTAAAGCGATATTTTCCTTCCTAAATATTTTAGAAAGTGCATAGTCTAGTATTATGATACTATTGCTACGAAACGAAACAGTCCAAGAAATCTTATTAAATAAGCCATAATTTTCAAACATCTCACGCCTCCGTTATAGCCGCTAGAATATTATCCCAACAAATTCTAAATTTCCATTAAATAATTAAGATTGATTGACTTTCATTATGGCTTCAAAACTTAACGAATATTTTCATAATTTCGTCAATCATCTACAGACTCAGATTTAACATCAAACAAAACCAAGAGCCCACCTAAAGTATATTTAACCATGACTAGATAGTCCAGTATTGAGCAGATACATCCTTTATTAGAAACAATCCAGTCGAAAGTACACACAAAAAGTTAAATTAACGAGCCTTACTTCTACCTGACAGAATGAAAATTACCCTAAGGCAATCACAAGACAATCCGGACGTTCGAATTATTATGTCCATTCCACTAAAATCCCGTAAATTTATTCCTTTCAAATTGTAGATACGTCATGCTCCATAGCCTACATCAAAGCAGACTTACGCAGATGAATGAAACCTCTAACCCTGGAGTCATGATGACTTAAAATTACGGAACGACATCGTCAACCATTCCAATGCCATCATGAAAGCGTCTTAGCGCAAAACCTCACTTAATTGCTGTTAATTATGATATTTCTATAGAGCCTTGTTCTTACCCAGTTCCATTCCAATTCGGTTGTGCTCATCACCTGGCCGAACGTTAAAGGCCTACAGGGACTTAATTTAAAAAAAAAAAATGGCTGACATTTATTATATCCCACGTAAGGTTCATAATATCGTACGTTTCAGAGACTACATTATCTCACCTCAGTTCTTGCTCAATTCGCAGAAGAATCCTTACGATGACACAGAAAAATTGCTCGGGGACCTAAAAGTCCAACGGACTAGCTTAATTACTCCTGTTTTATTTCATTTTTCATTTGATCTTTCTACCGAGGCTTAGGCAGTGGGCCAACATCACATGGTATGCACTGCTGCGACATCCTCTACGGAGGGTCAGCCTGGGCTTTTCTGAAATAATAGCATAAAGAAGGCTATTCGCATCATTGATACAGCGGTCGCATGCTGTACACCTATCTTGCGTCCTGGAGTAATTTCGATAGATCCAAATACCCTTTGTTGTTAGTTGAGGTCGCATCGATTTCATTTCTCTTCCGAACTTTCCTCTAAACGTTCTAAGGTTATGTCATCCCGATTTTCGCCTGAGATCCTGCAAAATTCATTTTTATTTTTCGGCGAGTGAAATAGGCACGTGGAATAATTTAGTAGTGGTGGCAATCTCGTGGTGTTTTAGGTATTTACGGAGCTGAGGGTCGACTGCGAAGTAATCTGCACAGCTTCGAGGCCGTAAATAATGCATGAGATAGATTGGATTTTCCCCATGGCAAGAGGGAGGAGATGAATATATCACACATAAAATCCCTTCGCTAACACACAGTTTTTAGCCTTGTTTTTCAATCCGTTCGGCCGTATGTTCCTCTTTATAATTCATGTTTTCGCGTTTGTATGTTTCGGCTCGAAAATTAATGCGAAATTTGATGAAAAGGAATTGCTTTGAAAATTGCTTAGAATTTTCGTGGGATAATATACTTGTAGTTATACGAGAAAAATCTATTATGGAAATGCTATTATGGGACTAGTGCCACAATAGTTTAGAGGCTGGAAGCGATTTTATATGTCTGATGTAAAATTTAAATTATTAATATTTAATTAGCTCTTTTATTTTTGAAACTCTTTACAATTAATGTTTAATTTTGAGAATTTCGTCAGAGATTGAGTTTGAATTTAGACCGCCTTACTAAAGGGAAAGTATTTTTTTTAGATACATCAGAAAAATGTTAACGGCTCTCACGGATTAAATCAGTTTTTTGCTAGGATGGCTTTCATTACAGCACATTGAAAGCAGGAATCGAACTAAGTCGGAAAGATGGATACGTTCGGATTTTCAAATCTCAGGTTCACGCTCGGTGCAGAAATACAAAAACTTGGACGGTTTTTTGTAAAGTCCACGCTAAACTATCGTACTTAATGAGATATACCTACATAGTAAGTGTTAAGTGGTAGTTTATCTCAACTAAAGCAGCTCCAATCTGTTCAGTTTATTTAATTTGTAAATAATTTTGAATAAAAAAAATTAATATAATCTACCGTTTCCACTGTTACCGATGTAATATTAGTTTTAAATGTCGGAAATGAAATATTGACATACATACTTTCTGCATCCTTTGGCTAATTAGCAAGCAAGAATCATATTGTCGTGTGCAATTTTAAAACTGAAAGGACCACATTATTATGCATTCATATATCTTATTGTACATGTGCAGTTTTTTGCTTACTTTGTATAATAAATACTATAAACTACTTCCAGTTTTGTCTACAATCTTCATTTAAATCAAAAATCCTTCGTTCGCAACATATGTACACCTCTTATTTTTCAACCAGGAACAAATAATTAAAAAACTATACACATTTACGAGCCAAAATTCCAGGTCAAGTGTAATAAAAGATATACCACTATACAGCTAGGACTAGAGTTAGTTTATAGAACATGTGCCAGGTATATCCTATCCCAGTTTCCCGAGTTACAGAAGTGCCTCTTCACAAATTTCTCGTAATTATGTTCGACATTCAAGTTCCTATGTTACCTCGACACAAGTAGAAGCAACGCTATCTAGCGTATACTATATTCACTGTCAACATGCTGTGCTAGGTAGGAACTAGGATTTGCAGTTACAACTTGTTAGAGTCATCATGCTATGGCACAAACTTAGTAGAGATATTTGCATCTGAAAGCGGGAGAACGTATGCATTTTCCAACCAGTTCGTATCTAGAATGCTGATTTTAAAGTTCGTCTACTTCGTTTTTTCACCTGTGAAAAGGCAATTGTTTTATTACATCTTCGACAGACAGTCACGTTACTTTGCAATTAATTAATTAGAAATTAAGAACATAATGCACAATAATTGCACACGCTTAATGCAAATGATGATTTATCTGGGACCACATAATTGGTAAATATGCAAATACAAAATGAGCATATGTTACATTTAGGGTATAATTATAATTACAATAACTAGTTAGTGGTGATTAAGCAACATTAGGTATTTACTGAAATCATTGTGTTGAATCCGAATGGTTGTATTTTAGCTTAAAATACTCTAAATTTTAATTAAATGTTTCGACTAATCCTTCTGACAATCTAATATGATAACACTGGAGAAGGTCATGTACCTTGGACCTGTTGTACTTTGGTCCTATTGTTATTTTGATGAATTTAACAACGTTTTGAAAAACTGATTTCGCCCTTTAATTTTAGTGAATGTTCTGTATATGTCACCCTTTCGAAGTAGCCCGTACTTCGCATAGGGAATAGAAATAGTTTTTTGGTGTCCAAAGTAAAATTTTGAAGTGTTTTTATTTGGTAATAATTCGCGAGTCCTTGTGACTTTTTCCTCGGTAGTTTGTTTTTCGTCTCGCTACTTTGTTCTGTTTTGAATCCCCTATTATTAAATAGATTGATCGTTACTGTGTGTTAAAATACTATCCTTGTACCTCGCTCCTCTTTATTTCTTGTACTTTGGTCCGTAGCAAGTTTCAAGAAATTACGAGTAGTGCAAAGTATCAGCAAATTATCCATTTGCAAAAGGTTTACGGCGGAAGACCCAGTTTGGGTTGTGATGCCATTGAAAAATCATTTTGAACCATTATTTTAGTTCAATTCAAGAAAATCGATTTCAATTTTATAAAATTAGTCGTTTACTAATTTTGTAACGAATAATTGGGATTGATGGGTTATTTGTGTTCACAAATATTTCTAAATTCGTAATAAAAATTATTTGTTAATAAAATTCGATATTAAGGTACCAAATATATATCTTGGACCGTTTTGACTTGCTACTAGCTACGCTTTCGTTCATAATAGTGCATTATATGAAATTGTTAAGATGGAGCAGAGATTTATACCTTTAAAACAAGATAAGCGAGAAATACCATGCATAAATATTTTGAAAGTCATAGTGCATTAAATGCAGATCAAGGCAAATGAGCTTCCCCTATATGTATAATGAAGAACCACGCTTTTCGTTTAAATCACATTTTTGATAATCGATTGCTTTATAAATGCTGAGCAGTTTGAGAGCTTCGAAGAAAGATTTAAGATTTTTAATTTGAAATTTTTCTCCTGCCGAAAATTAAACTGATTCTAAATCCCGCACACAGTTTGCTTTGAATTATTATTTCGCATTTGCGATATTTTTAAGAAATAAAACTGCTAAATAAAACATGTCACTCTTAGAAGAATAGTACAATGGGCCCAACTAGAAGGCCTCAGTGCTTGTGGTTCCGTGCAACCACCCTCCTACAACCTAAACCTAAACCTAGAAGAATTAATTTTATTTCCGTGAAATTGTAACAATTTTAATGAGCAAAGAGCAAATCAACATAAATCAATTAAGGAAACATAACTATAGAGTTTAGTGCACTGTAAAATATGTTATTTCAAATTTAATGGAATGGCAATTTATATGGGAGGAAGTTGAAGGAGTGTGACGAATCTTATAGTTTTTTTTTAAACATTTATTGCAATTATTAAGAGATAACTTCAAAAAGAGGCCCAAACGAACATTCTAAAATGTCAAACTGTGCTCTTTCCCATCTTACAAATGATCATTGAAGATGGGGTAATTTTGAATTGAACAATTATGCGAACAGCTCAAAATAGTTTCAGTAGTGATAAATTGGCTGAAAAAAGGCCCTTCGATTAACTGGATGGCTAGGAGCTGGTTCGAAAAAAATTGAATTCGATGCTGCTTTAAATCATAATAAAATCTAATTGATTGCGTGAATTAATTTCGATATTTTCCCAAGACGAAAAACAGATCGAACTTTAAAAAGAAAAAATTAAAAAAATTGAAAATCTGAAAGAAAAGATTTCCGGATTCTACATTGTTACGCTTTATTATTCGTGACGTTTCGGTCTCTGCTGAGACCTTTATAAAACTGGTCTCAGCAGAGACCAAAACGTCACGAATAACGAAGCGTAACAGTGTAGAATACGGAAATCTTTTTTTTCAATTCGAAATGCACTGTGAAAACATTCACCAAACAATTAAAAATCTGCTATGTAGAAAATTAGCAATACAAAAATATGAAAAAATTAATTTTTGATAATCATAATACATGATTATCAAAAATTTGAAATGTGTTCAATGCAAGGCCTATTCGTGGTCTTGTTCTATTGTTATAGCAACAAAAAGTAAGTTGTCATCCTTTGAAATATAGGTAAAAAAATTTATTGAAAATGTTCAATTTTCCCAGTTTTTAAGACTATAAGCGAATTCGTGGTCATATATTATTTTCGAAGCAAAATGTTTCAAATTTGTTCAATACAAATCCTAATAAATTTATTGAAGATTAAAATGAAAAATATATGGTTTCATTATATTTTACCGTTAATCAGGAATATTCGTTCGATAACAGGCTATTTTTAATGAAAATCGCTATTTGCTACACACGGCCCCTTAAAAGAAAAGATTTCAGGATTTCTTACTGTTTGCTTTATTTTGTGTGACGTTTCGGTCTCTGCTGATACCTTTGTCATACTCAGTTTAATAAAGTTCTTGGCAGAGAAAAAATCCACCATGAAAACATTCACCAAACCACGAAATAATACTGCATAACTTAATTTTAGGATTTTACAACTTTTTTACCCCCAATACAAATGTATGGTTAAAAGAAAATGAAATACACAACTCCGAAGTGTTATCAATTTTACTTTATTATTCTAATAATAAAGTGTTGTGATCGACACAAGAAAAAAAAAAAGTTTGCTACCCTGAAATTTTTTTTTTTCGCGTTTCATGATTAAATTAGCCTAAGAATGCAAAAAAAATCCGTCCCGCCGTACGCCGTACATATGGACTCATATCTCCGAGACCGTTAAAGGTAGAATGTTTGTTTTTGGGTGAATTAGCTCTATTTTCTAAATTTTAGGGGGTGTTAGGTGGAAAGGGAAGGCGGGGGGAGGGAAAAAGTCGAAAACTACACTTGCTAATATCTCCCTCACGAATGCAGATAGAAAGTTGAAAATCAGTACACATATAGAGAGGCTTGTAGGACAAACTTCAAAAATAATTTAATTTTTTTATCCATTGGCCTCCGAAAAGGGGGGGGCTAAAAACAAATTGTCGGCCGAATTGTTTTTTCAAATGATTATATCTTCGAAATTACTTACCGAAGAAAATTCATATTTTGGGACCATTAAGGTAGCATATAGTTCCATCGGAATCAGCTTAGTGAGTGGCAAATTATTGTAAGCGGGAGGGTCATGGGGGGTGCAAAGAAAAACACTTAAAAATGAATATCTCAACTATCTCTTAAGCTATGTAATTGAAACTTGAAACGTATATTAAACTGTACTAGGAAAATACAGAAAAATATAATATGTTGAAATAATAGTAGTGGGGGGAAATGGGGAGCATTTCAAAAATGGCGCACTTTTCAAAATTACAAATCCTTATATCTCAAAAAATAGTACAGAAATCAAATGGAAAATTTGTCAGATTGTAGAACTACATAATAGTTAATTTTGATAAAAATTTTAAGTTAGGAGGTGTAAAGGGAGGGAGGTGGTAAGCAAAAATGTCAAAAATTTTGAGTGATTTTTTTAGGACTCTCGTGAAAGATAGAAACTTTAAATTTGGCATGTGGATACATCTATTTGATATACATAGAAAAAAAATAATAATTTGATCCACAATTGTTACGAACCGACCACCCCGGTCTAATGGGCACAAGGTGTTTCATGTGCAGCGAAAAAAAAAAAACTGAAAATTTTTGGATGTAATTTTAAGGTAGAAACTTGAAAATTTGGGAAATACATTTAAAAAAAATTCCTAAAAGTATGAAATATTAAGTGGTTGAATACTTTCAAAACTTCTACCCCTCCCATACAAAATTATTTTTTCGACCATTTTTAAGAAATTAATTGTCACCTAACTTTTAAAAGCTATCAATTTGGAATTTTGCATAAGAACTTATAAAAATATTTGAAATCAAATTATTTTAAAAGTTTTGAAATCGCACTTGCCCTTCTACCCCCTCCCATACAAAAGTATGATTTCGACCAATTTCATTAAATCAACTGCTAACCAACAAATTAAAAGCTACGAACTTGAAATTTTTTATGAGTACCTTACAAGAGACTCCCCGCAAGGGGGTAGTTGTAGTATGAGGTTTTACCAATTCCTGCAACTATCTTTGGAGTTAGCGACTCCACGGACCTGAGCTAACTATCCCCCTGTGGGATGGGGGCTGTAGAATTCACCCACAGCCAGTCCTGCTTGCCCTAAAAATGGCAAATGGACACTCACTGGATCATGGGCTTATCACCCGTGATCTTAAGACCTAAATGATACGAGAAACGGATACATCGCCTCGGATACGGACTGATTCTACGGTAACGACTTTTGGCATTCGAAAACGGACTATGATTGGCTTCTGGAACGTTCGAACATTGAATGACGGGGGAAGAGCTGGGGTTACTCGGTCGTTGCACCGCCAATCAGTGATCGACCGTGAAATGGAGCACTATAACATCCAAATCTTGGGCTTGAGCGAGGTCAGGTGGACAGGATCAGGAGAAGAACGAACCCCTAGCGGAAACACTATTCTGTACATTGGCCCTGAAAGTGAAGCCAGAAATGGCGTGGCGTTCGTCCTTACGCCGAGAGCGAGAAACAGTCTCATTAGCTGGGAACCAATCTCGGATAGGATTATCGTCGTCAGGCTCAGGACCAGTGTCAGAAACGTCACAATTCTGCAGTGCTACGCACCAACTAATACCGCAACATCTGGTGACAAAGAGGAGTTTTATAGTCAACTGAGTGCCACCTTCGAACGTGTTCCAAGAGGTGATATTATTATCATCTCGGGAGATATGAACGCCCAGGTTGGATCAGACAACACTGGACTAGAACACGTCATGGGGAGGCATGGTGACCCTTGGGTCGACCCTTCACGACCTTGGATTAAGAGACCCGAAAACGGCGAATTATTTGTGGAGTTCTGTAGTACTCGGCAAATGGTCATCGGAGGGACCCTTTTTCCACACAAGAGTCATCATAAAACATCTTGGGTTTCCCCTGATGGTGTTACTCAGAACCAGATCGACCATTTGGCTATAAGTCGCCGATGGAGAAGATGTCTCCTCGATGTGCGAGCGAAACGTGGAGCTGACGTGGGGAGCGATCACCACTTGATGGTTGCCTGCTTGAGATTGTGTACAGCAGCTATCCGACGACCACAAATTCTTCAAATGAAGCGCAAGCTTATTGTGGATAAACTCAGAGATCCCAACAAAAAACTCGAATACACCACCATTCTACGCGAAAAGTCATCCACATTAGGTGAACATGAAATGCGCACACTGGACGCCAATTGGGAGGCAACCAGAAACACTTTTCTAACTAGTGCTGAAGAATCTGTGGGATATGCGCAAAGCGGTGAGAAACCTGGATGTCGCAAGACACATGGGACAAGGTTGACAATCGTAAAAAAGCCAAATTGGCAATCATCTCTCAACCCGATGTCAACCAACGAACGCCCGACTTGAGGCAGAACTACCGCGATGCTCATATACAGCTTAAAAAGGCTGTTGGACGCGACAAGAGAAAGGCCATTGAAGATCTGGCAAACAAGGCAGAATCTGCGGCTTACCTTGGGGATATGGGTTCACTATTTAAAATCATGAAACAGTTGACGAACAGGAATTTCACCGCCAACCACCTGGTGAGAGATGTCAACGGAACTCTCCTTAATATGAGTGAACACCAGTTGCGACGATGGAAGGAATACTTCTCTGATATTTTAAACATCTTGTCAGATGAAGATATTCCGGAAACAGAACAACTTCCAAACATCCAACCGCAACAATCCTCTATTAGGGACGATCCCCCAGATAAGGAAGAGATAGTTTCCGCCATTCGGTCAATGGCGGGAAGGAAAGCTCCAGGTATAGACGGACTACCAACCGAACTCCTCAAAGCGGACCCGGAAATAACAGCCGATATACTCCTCCCACTCTTCACTAAGGTGTGGAATGATGGAAGATATCCGACTGAATGGAAGGAGGGCGTCATTGTGAAAATTCCGAAGAAGGGCGACCTTCGGGATTGTGGCAATTGGCGTGGTATATGTCTACTTACTGCCGTATCAAAAATTATGGCTAAGGTAATTCTCAATAGGATTAGTGATGTCGTCGAGAGGACTCTCGAAGTTTATCAGGCTGGATTCCGTAAAGGGTCGTCTTGTACCGACCACACAAATACCCTACGGATAATATTAGAGCAGTCAGCCGAAATGGGTTCGCCACTACATCTCATGTTTGTGGACTTCGAGAAGGCTTTCGACAGCGTTAAGCGAGATTACATATGGAATGCTTTGCGTAGGAGAGGTATTCCAAATAAGGTCATAGCTATGATTAAAGAATCCTACGAAGATGCAAGGTGTCGCGTCTTGCATAGAGGAGAGCTGTCCGAGAGCTTTCCTGTGCGAACGGGTGTCAGACAAGGCTGCATATTATCACCAGCCCTGTTTCTGGTGGTAATAAATGACATCTTGAAAGCTGCACTGGAAGGTGGGGAAGGTAAAGGTCTTCAATGGAGACTATTTAACATCTTAAGTCACCTTGATTGTGCTGATGACGTGTGTTTGCTTGCACATACCCGTTCGGACTTAGAGTCAAATGTTCGCTCGTTGCATTCTAAATGCAAAGAGGCGGGACTGAAAATAAATGTGCGTAAAACCAAGTACATGCACATGGGTTCGAACGCAAGCACACCGATTGTTCTTAATGGACAGGATGTGGAAGAGGTGCAAGATTTTTGCTATCTCGGAAGCATTGTCAGCATGGACGGCGGAGCCGAAAAGGATGTTGAGGCTCGTCTAAATAAAGCTCGTCAGGCCTTCGGTATCCTTTCCCCTTTCTGGAGGTTAAGAGAGATCTCCCTTCGCACGAAGCTGCGAGTTTTTGACGCATGCGTCAAATCCGTGTTGTTATATGGTTGTGCTACGTGGAAAGTGACCGTTCGACTTACCAAGAAACTACAGACTTTCGTAAACCAATGCCTCCGACGCATTTTAGGAATATTCTGGCCAGAAGTGATCTCCGACGACGAACTTTGGAGTACAACTCGCCAGACTAAAATAGGTATTGAGATTCAACGGCGAAAGTGGCAGTGGATCGGTCATACTTTGAGGAAACCAGAGCAAAACATCGCAAAACAGGCTCTGGATTATAACCCTCAAGGAAGACGTCGGGTTGGTCGACCATGTAACACATGGAAGCGAGCAGTTGAGCAGGAGGCCAGAGGAATAAACAAGTCCTGGCAACAGCTTAAAGCCGATGCTCAGGATCGCGCCTTGTGGAAGAGAGTTGTTTCTGTCCTATGCCCCTATAGGGGGTCTTAACAGGAATTTGATTACAAGAGAAGAAAAAGAAAATTGTTTCACAAATTTTGCAATTCCCTCACCTCTTCTACCCCTCCCATACAAAATTATTTTTTCGAGCATTTTTAAGATATCAGTTATCAGCTAACTCTTAAAAGCTATCCATTTCAAATTTTGCATGAAAACTTACAAAAAGAATTGAAATGAAATTCTTTTAAAAGTTTTGCAATCGCGCTTGCCCTTCTATCCCCTCCCATACAAAAGTATCATTTCGACCTATTTCATTAAATCAACTAATAACCAACAAATTAAAAGCTACGAATTTGAAATTTTGTACGAGCACACTACATGAGAAAGGAAATAGAATTGCGTCACAATTTTTACGATTCCACTACCTTCTCTACCCCCCCCATACAAATGTTTGGTTTCGTGAATGTAAAATACATAGAATCTTATGAAAATTCTATGCAACTTCGTCTAGGAAACTGACATTCTATACAAGGAATATTGGACGTGATTCAAGCAATCAATTAAAAAACTATTAACATCCTCCGACCCTCACTATCACCTCTCACCTCTCCCCTCGCAAAACTCAAACTTGCATAAATAAACGAACGAAATATTGATTATATGTATATACTGG
Source organism: Chorisops tibialis (assembly GCA_963669355.1). Lineage (NCBI taxonomy): Eukaryota > Metazoa > Arthropoda > Insecta > Diptera > Stratiomyidae > Chorisops > Chorisops tibialis. Next base: position 272,951,616 of record OY770262.1, read on the forward strand.
AGCTTTCAAACGTTTCCACAAAGTGATAAATTGATAACTGCCCTGCCCAAGAACCCCCTTTCACTTAGTCTTCCCTAACCACTCTAACCTGCATATTGACTTTCCACGCATCCGCAACTTGTCCCAAGAATAATAAAGTTTTGCCCGACTTGTTGGCAGTTTATTTAGTTTTAGAAGCATTTGTAGTGTAAATATAATGTTGGACTAAGTCGGATCCGTGGGGTAATTATGCAGGAATATATTCTGGGATCGAAGAGTTTATTTTCAATTTTGTCTGTGTGTGTGTGTTCATTCAAAATCGAGATCCTTTTCAGATGAAGCAGTCGTTCGAACAAAAATCGATTCGATGTTGCGGAATTATACTAGAGTCTTCAATCGTGTTCAATATGTGCTTCAGAATAATTTTCTCATAATTTTTAGCCATAATTGGTGGCAGGCTTGTGAAGCCATAGCTTTTGGTTTTTTTTGGGTAAGCGCGACATAAGCTTTGGAAGAGATGTTGATTTCACTACAGTATTTGTGGAACTTTTCAGAGTAGTGATCAATTTTCATTTTCATTTTCAGTGCAGTTACAAAGGCTAGTTTAATCGCGTTCAAGGTTATTTTACCACTTGTTTAGAAGATATTAGAACTTAAGGCATTTGGTTTCTGAGAAGTTAAGTTGGGTGCTTAAACTTATTTCACTAGGCAGTCTTATTAGGATCGGAAAAGAAATTCGAAGATGTGAAGAGGATGGGACATTTAATATTACTGGATCTGTTAATACTGTTAACTCATTAGGAATCAGTAGGTCTATTTGCCATTAACCGAAGTGTAGACTAATACTTACTTACGATGGCGCTACCGCCCAAATCGAACTTTGGCCTCCTGAATACTTTGCCTCCATCCATATCGATTCAGTGACCGTGTCCTCCAGTTAGAAAATCTTAGCAGTGATTTACTGTCTGCGTCAATCGTAGACTAGTGGCTGAGTTTGAATCCAGGTCGACGCATAATTCTAGCACACTGCCTGCTGGCTATATCTGGGCAACCTCATTTTGCGAAAATGAAAACTCGTGGAAAGAGGGTTGTTCGATCGGCTAACAACCCTTCCGCACTAGCAAATAAATATTAAGGAACCAGAAGATCAGGAGGCCAAGGTAATTGGGCTATTGAGAAGAAGTCTATTGCTATGAACGCCAAGGTTGGCTTTGACAAAACAGAACTAGAACACGTCATGGGGAAGTATGGTGAACCTTTGTTCGGCGTGTCCTAATCTTGGATTAACGAACCCGAAAACGACGAATTATTTGGGAAATTTTATAACAGTCGGCAAACTTTTATCGGTTCCTGTTAGTGAACCAAATCGACCAGACCAATCGATAAAATATCTCCTCGAAGTACGAGTGAAGTGTAGAGTTGACTTGAGGATAATGACATTGTGGTTTCTTACTTAAAATTGTATACAAAAGTTGCCCGACGGCTGCAAATAATTCAGACAAAGCGCATGCAAAATGTGAACAAACTTGGAGATCCAATCGAAAAATACGAGTCATCCAGATTGGGCGAAGATGAAAGGCACACTGTTCTTCTTCTGTCCTCCAGATCTTCAGATTTCTTCAAATTTTTATTTGTTATTGTGAAAAGGTTGTTAGCCCTTCGCACAAACCTTTTTCTACGAATTTTCGTTTTGCAGATTGAGTTCGCCACTACATCTCTCATTTGCGAATTTCGAGAAGACTTTCGACGCGTCAAGCGAGATTACATATGGAATGCTTTGCGTAGGAGAGGTATTCCAGACAAGGTCATAGCAATGATAAAAGAATCCTGGGAAGATGCAAGTTGTTTTGCTTAGAGGAGAGCTATTCGAGAGCTTTCCTGTGCGACCGGGACATGGCTGCATATTATCACCAGCCTGGTTTATGGTGGTAATAAATGACATCTTGAAAGCTGCACTGGAAGATGGGAAAGGTAAAGGTCTTCATTGCAGACTGTTTAACATATTAAGTCACCTTGATTATGCTGATGACGTGTGTTTGCTTGCACATAACCGTTCGAACTTAAAGTAGTTCGCTCGTTGCATTCTAAATACAAAGAAGCGTGACTGAAAATAAATGTGCGTAAAACCAAAGGTTCGAACGCAAGGTCACCGATTGTTATTAACTGACAAGATGTGGAAGAGTTGCAAGATTTTTGTTATCTTGGAAGCATTGTCAGCATGGATGGCGGAGCCGAAAAGAATATTGAGGCTGGTATAAATAAAACTCGCCAGGCCTTGGGTATCCTTTCCCCTTTCTGGAGGTTAAGAGAGACCTCCCTTCGCAAGAAGCTGCGAGTTTTTCACGTATGCGTCAAATCTGTGTTGTTATATGATTGAACTACGTAGAAAGTGTCCGTTCGACTCACCAAGAAATCACAAACTTTTGTGAACCAATGCCTCTGAAGCATTTTAGGAATATTCTGACCAGAAGTGATCTCTAACGACGAACTTTGGAGTACAACTGGACAGACTAAAATAGGAATTGAGATTCAAAGGCAGAAGTGGCAGTGGATCGTTCATACTTTGATGAAACTAGAACAAAACATCGCGAAACAGGCTCTGTATTACAATCCTCAAGGAAGACGTCGGGTTGGTTGACTATTTAGCACATGGAAGCGAGCAGTTGAGCAGGAGGCCAGAGGAATAAACAAGTCCTGGCAACAGCTTAACGCCGATGCTTAGGATTGCGCCTTTTGGAAGAGAGTAGTTTCTTTCCTATGCCCCTATAGAGGGTCTTAACAGGAATTTGATTTGATTGATTGACACTACCCACTAGGCTACACCCTAGTTTAGACATTCGCGCGTAGAACGCCAAGTGGGAAGCAACCTAAAACGCCTGCCTAACAAGTCCTGAAGAGAGTGGGGAAAATATTGGATCAGTCCGCGGAATTGGGTTTGCCATTACATTTTTTTTGTGGATTTTAAGAAGGCTTTCGACTGCGTTAAGTCAGATTGCATATAGAATACTTTGCGTAAGAGACGTATTTTAGATAATATCACAGCTGAAGCCAAGGAATCCAACTGAGATTTACTTAATTTGAAAGCTAATGTTATAGCAATAATGTTTGAATATGATTTAGAGCATGTGGCTGCGGCTGGCGCGTACATGGCGTAATCTGAAAGTCAAATTTCACGCACTCTGTGCAGTAAATCAAGCTGTATTTCGGCAATAACGCGTCGAATGTTGGCTTTCAAGTGCTCAATAGTTTCTGGCTTAGCGTCATAAACACGGGACTTCACATATCCCCAAAAAAAAATCCAATGACGTCAAATCGCACGAATGAGGTGGCCAGTTAACAGGTCCATTTCGTGAAATTAATCGATCATCAAATGTTACTTTTAGTAAATTAATTGTATCACGCATTGTGTGGCATGTGGCACCGTCCTGTTAAAAACACACATTTGTGAAATGCCTTAGAATTGAAGCACGAAAAACTTAGTAATCATGTCTCTGTATCGCTCACCGATGACTGAAACGTTCTGACCACCATCATTTTTAAAGACATATGGACCAACGATTCTATCAGCCCATAAAACGCACCAAACGGTTGCTTTTTCTTCGGTACTTCGACAATGACTGGTAGATCACCATTGTTCCAAATACGGCAATTCCGCGTATTGACATAGCCATTTAGCCAAAAGTTTGCCTTCCAGATTACACCATGTGCTCGCCAGCCGCGGCGGCTACATGCTCGAAATTATATTAAAACAATAATGCAACAAAATAGTCTTTCACTTAAAGTTAATTTCATGGATATTAAAAACATTTTTCGGTGTATTATTTTAATTTAAAGTTCTCCGCCTCTAAAAAACACCCTAATTGAGCGCGTAATTCAACACTGCACTTACCTGCGAAACGAGTCTGTCTAATATCGATGGTCTTTGCTGCATCAAAGTCAAATGCAGTTTTGTATGTTAAGGAAAAAAAATGGGCGGGTCTAAGGTTTGACTATTGCATTGACATTTTAGACATTCTTTTTCCATTGTTGGATCCCGGCAAGTACACCACTGACAAACTAATTGCAATTTTCCGATATTAATCCTGGAATACAATAAACACTCAATGTGTTCGACTCTTACTACCAGAGTCACCCCACCATATTCTTCACTGATGTATTCCAATAATATATTGTTTTAAATTAGGGGTTTCACTTATCTGAAACTTAGTAAGAAAAAAAGCAGGTCTAACTAATTGAAGCTAGCGCTTAACGATATTAGCTTAGGTATTAAAGCAGATCAAGAGGGCTTTAAAATTATTTTGAATACATTGCAAAACTAAAACACTTTCAACAATATTAAATATTAATTTATAAACTGACTAAAATAGTATAAACAAGCATGTTGAGCTCTAACACTATTACTAGATGTTTAATTTTTAATTCGCGAATTTTGTTACAATTGCTGAATATATTATTATTATTATTTTTTTAATTTCTTTATTGTTTTTGTTTATTAGTTTTCGTGTTGTGTTAACGATTTAAATCGAATTGGATACTAACTTTCCTAATAAATTAGATTTAATTTTTATTAAGCAGTTGAATACTATAAATTATTAAGTGTCGAAAATTCTTATTTCCGAATCATATACTTTTTGAATATTTTCTTAATTTTATTAATAAATTAATGATAAAAGTTAATTCGAAAATCAACGAAAATCACACTTACTGATAAATTTAGTTATCTATTTCACATTTATTTAAGAAATTCCAACTATATTATTTACAACAACAGTGAGTATTGAAGATTTTCTATCTAAACAAGTTAAACTCAACTATTTACGTGCACTAAATATTTATTTATCTAATATGTAGTTACTATATATTAACTAATAGAACGCAAATGCAATCAAATATTAACTCTAATGAATTCAGCACACATTCGAAATAATGAAATAAAAACCAAACGCAATTTACCTCATCATCGTAATTGTCCTGTTCTGTCATTTTTATGTTTGATGAACTTTTAGAATATTATCAAATAATATAAAATAATATTTTATTTGTTGTTGATTACGATGATTTGATTTCTCGGTTGGCGTGTTTGGTTGGTGTAATGATCTTAACCGTATCAATCTGCACTACACCACCACACACCTTTTATTCAAGCAACAATTCAGCAAGGATGCGCGAATTTTTCAGTTGTATTGATTCGCACATTTGTATTACACTCGGACTATCTTTTATATATATTTTTTTTGTTACTTAATATTGGAGTCACATTACATCAATTTGACAACACTCACTGCTGGATACTGCTAATTTGTTTATTTGTAACTCCTGAAAATAGTTGAGAATAATGTTGTTTTGATTGATGGTACTGTTCTATAAGTTAATATGAAGCTAAGTTGTTGATTGGTGAAAAGGTATTTAGTGAAAGTCTATTGTGGAGCAATAGTGAAGTGATTTGGATTTTGCTACGAGAATACTAGGTGGTGTAAAGCTATAGAAGATAGTGGTGAAAAATATGGGAAAGGTTGCTACTGTAAAATGTGATTTTCTTTTTAGCAAGCAACTAGAGAAAACTAGAGGTGCGTTAGATTGTAAGTTATTTTAGTTGGAAAGTAGTTAAGTGATTTTTATTCTATTTCTAAAAATTTAATTCATGTTGGAAGTTTAGACTAATTTTTTACAAGAACTAGATATCTAATTGGGTGTTTTGTTTTGCCCCATATTTAGAAACTAATTTTCATAGTAGATGGCTAAGTGTTTTTATTTCCATAGTCGTGTCAATCATTTGTGATGATTCAGTCATATTACAAGTCACGCGAAAAATGTCAACGAATTCCAACGAAAACATTATTATTTTAACCGCCTTATTATGGTTGCCTTCCTGGCGTTTACTTTACTCCCGTAGCGGCATATATATTTTCCGAATCGGTACACTTTCCAGGATGGGTTTCTTGTATGGCGTGAAAGTTTAGCTTTCATAGCCGCTTTCTCCTCCCCTAAAGAGCGTATTTATCATCGTAAAGTTTATGCAGATACTGGCGGCGGGTAAGGAATTTTCAGTACTAAACAAATCAAATGAATGGTCTATGAAAACGAGACCTACTTGGGAAATTCCGCGTATATCAGCCCAACCACAACTACTACGAATTTGGCCTAATGGCGGAGAAAATAGGCCAAACAATTTCATATTGTCATATATTAAGGACATGCGGTTTTGCTTCAAACCATCGACTTGGCCATTAGTTTAAAACATGGTGTGAAAATTCTACAAGAGATAAATGTTTTTTTTTTTTTTTTTCATTTTCCTAAGTCCTGAAAGGGAGCTGTCGGAAAGTTTTTTTTTCAATTTTTGTTTCTGTATAAGAAGGATATAGGATGCGATTCATCTTGACGTGTCTTCAATGTCGATGATGTCAGTATTCTATACAGTATGAGGATATGTATAGTTTGAAGTATAATGCTGTTGGGACTCCCTGAAAGAGTTTATTTTGATGGATGACACCATTTATCGGAAGACTTCTTGCTGACGGATCCAAGCTATTTCGAAGTCTATAATTTAACTGATGGAGTGGAATAATAAGTTTTGTATGAAATTTATTTGAAGACTGTTTTAGTTATTTGTGTTATGATTTATTAGAAGCATAATCTGAGTCAGCGTTATTCAAATGAGGATATTCGTACAGTTTTGGGAGCGCGAGTTGTCTCGACCATTTAAACAAGCTATAAACAATTTATTACTTACTCTTCTTGATTTATTAAATATGCAATGCCTGCTCTCTTATATAGATAAATCGTTTGACCAGGGCTGGTGTGAGAGGGTGAATCGATGAAGCGGTCGGCATAGCTTGGCGGCTTATTAATTATGGATTGGGGCGCAATTTTAAGCCATCAACTAAATACATAAATCTACATATAACTATGTCTTATAATTTCTAGATTTTGCAGTAATATGTAAATTCTTTCTATGGGTGCCATAAGAAAATTTGAATACTGCTTATCAGCGGACCGCAAAGCACAACGCTTCCAATTGCAGGTAGCAGACGTATTTGTATATTTGTTTCGAAATGATTCTGAACAGTTTGTTGCTATCGATAATCACGAATTATTTATCTCGATAATTGAATTACGTAAATACAGATGTGGAATATCTAGAAACACTGGAGTTAAAATTCGATAAGATCATAACAAGAAATCGATCTGTAAATAGACCTCCAACAAGGTCATGTGAATCGCAGCACATCGTTCGAAGCACTTGGAAGCACACAGTGCCGTTCCAAGTTAATTGGCTGCCCGGATCGTTATATTGATTTACTAAATAACTCATCACAGATTATTTTATTTATATGTAGTTCAGAGCCTACTTCATGATTTTTTGATTTCTATTTTCGAGGTGTGATGTGACCTATTCAATGCCACTTACGCCTCCAAATGTTTACCTTCCATGTGGTAGAACAACACATCAAAAGAGGCTTGATGCTTGCTTGGCAGAAACGGTAATCTATTCTAATATTCAGAAAATGAGAAGAGTAGACTTGGCAAATCAGAACTCTAATTGTACGTAAGGCCCAATCAAGCGATACTCTAGATGAACTGGGCAAAAGTTTTATGTAATGGAATCGTCATCTCAAATTCTTAGTGAATAGTACCTATTGTACGGGAGGTGCTGGAAGCAGAGGGTAGAAGTTTGTAATTTTTGTCCATACCAACGAACGTGGTATGCAAAATATTTTGTTCTGATTTTAAAGTCAATTTAATTTTCAAGGAAAGTGGTCGATGTTCTTCTGAATCTGTGGCATTTGCATGAGAGTTGGCAGAGGAAATGGAACTTTATGGATAATTTTCTAAGAATATACCAACATCCTTACACCATGCTTAGTTCCAATTTCAAAGTCGACAGCTTTCAAATATTCAAAGGAGAAAATCTTTCCTTGAATTTCTAGTATTGGAGAATAAGTAGAATAAGTGAAGCGAATTTATTTTTAGCATTTATTACAATTATTAAAGGACAAATTCTGATAAAATCTTAAATTTTTATTTTTGAAAGTTTCAATGAAAATCGATATAATGCTTTTACCGAAACTGTGCATTTGTATGAGAGGAGTATTCTGATCAAAACAAAAATTTTCGACGAAATTTCAAGTTTAAAGATTTGATAGTTTTGAAAAAAAAAAAAAAAAAAAAAAAAAAATCATTTAATTGATAATTTGAAACTTATATCACCTCCCATTTGAATTTCGAAATTTCAATAGAAGGCTCAAGTTGATAGTTATCTCAAAATTAAGTGCATTTCCAAAATAATTCTGGTTAAAAATTTATCCCCTTAGCTTTGCTAGTTTCAATGAAAATCGAAGAAGTGCATTTTTCGAAATTGTGCATTGTATGGGAGGTAGTAGAAGGAGTGAGGGATCACATCATTATTTTTGGTCGTTAATGATATTCTTATCGATGTACTTTCTCCTAATTTCCAAGTCGAAAAGTGAAGTTATTTCGAAAAAATAATCAATTTATCAAAATTTCGAAATTTTTTGAAATTCGTATGAGAGGAGTGTTCACGAACTGAAAACTCTTTTTTCGCTTAAAATTATATGAAATAAATTATAGCTCAAAGCGTTCGAGAGTTATGTCATAGTTAGTTGGACAGACAGAGAGACGGTCACTCGGAATCCAGATTAAAAAAAAATGCAATAAATATTGATGTACCCTAAGCAACTCTGAAATAATGCTCGTAAGGCAAATACTCTCAGATTTTATTTAGAGTACAGAAATTCGTCAGTGTCTAAATCGTCCGCTAACCGCGGACCGCCTTTTAGGAGAATCACATTTTCGAAGCTTTTAGAGGTAGAATGTTTATTTTGGAGTAGATTGTAGACTGAATAGGGGAATTTCATTACCTAAATTTTGGGAGTGTTGGTTGGAGTCGAAAAATGCACTTCCTAATATTGCTTTCTATTTTTGAGGTGTGATGTGACCTTTTCAATGCCAATTGCGCCTCCAAATGTTTACCTTCCATGTGGTAAAACAACACGTCAAAAGAGTCTTGATGCTTACTTGGCAGAAATTGTGATCTATTTCAATATTCCGAAAATGAGAAGACTCGGGGAATCAGAACTCTAATTACACTTACTTCATTACGAATACAAATAAGGAGATGAAGCCCGACATTCGGATATTTTTATTCATGGGGAGAAAAGTAGAAATAAATTAATATTGATTTGCAGTGGGGTTCAAATAAACTGCCAACAAGTCGGGCGCAACTTTATTATTTTTGGGACAAGTTAAAGATGCATGGAAAGTCAAAGTGGCTAGGGAAGACTAAGTGGAACCCCCTTTCACAAGTGGAACCCCCTTTCACAAGTGAAACCTCCTTTCACAAGCGTAACCCCCTTTAGGGCAGAGATGATGTCAATTCAACACTTAGTTGCGAATACGATCAATAGCTCCAGTACTTGTAATCAATATTTCATTCGTTTATGCAAGTTTGGTTTCTTGTGAGGAAGGGTAGAGGGGTGCTATTAAGGGTGGGTGAATGTCAATAATTTTTCAATTGATTGCTTCAATTACGTCCAATATTTCCTACATAGAATGTCAGTTTCATAGACGAAGTTGCATAGAATTTTCATAAAATTTGGAGTATTTTACAATCACGAAACCAATCCTTTGTATGGGAGGGGGTAGAGGAGGTAATGGAAATGTAAAATCTGTGATGCAGTTTTATTTCAATTCTTTTGTAAGGTGCTCGTACAAAATTTCAAGTTCTTAGCTTTTAATTTGTTGGTTAGCAGTTGATTTATTGAAATTGGTGGAAATCATACTTTTGTATGGGAAGGGGTAGAAGGGCAAGTGCGATCTCAAAATTTTCGACGCAGTTCTGTTCCAACTATTTTTGAAAGCTTTTGTGCAATATTTCAAATTGATAGCTTTTAATTTTTAGGTGATAATTAATTTTTTAAAAATGGTCGAAAAAATAATTTTGTATGGGAGGGGATGGAAGTTTGGAAGGTATTCGACCAGCTAATATTTCAATCAAATTTTTACGTTTCTACCTTAAAATTCCATTCAAAAATTTTTAGTTTATGTGTTTTTTCAATGCACATGAAACACCTTGTGCACGTTAGACCAGTGGGGTCGGTACATAACAGTTGCAGAGTTTTTATTATTTTTTCTGTGTTTATAATAAATAGATGTATTCACATGGAAAATTTAAACTTTGAATCTTTTACTGGAGCCCCAAAAAAATCACTTAAAATTTTCGACATTTTTGCTCACCACCTCCCTCCTCTTACACTTACCGACGTAAAACTTTTACCAAAATTCAAAACTTTGTAGTTCTACAATTTGACAGTATTTGAATTTAATAACTGCACGCAGTTTTGAGATATATAGGTATGAAATTTTGGAAACTGCAATGCTCTTCATTTTCCCCCACCACTATTTTGTCCAAATGTTATGTATTTTTTTTCGTATTTCTCTAGTATAGCTTAATATAAGTACCAAGTTTCAATTACGTAGCTCATCAAATAGCCGAGATATTGATTTTTAAGTGTTTTTATTTGCACCCCCCCTGACCCTCCCCCTTACAATAATTAGCCTCTATGTAAGCTGTTTCCAGTGCGTCTATATGCCACCTTAGTGGTCTAAGAATATCAATTTTGTATGCTAAGTAATTCGAAGATATAATCATTTGAAAAAAAAAAAAAAATTGGCCGACAATTGGTTTTTAGCCAATCCTTTTTTGCACCCCAATGGATAAAAAATTAAATTAATTTGGAAAGTTGTCTCACAAACCCTTTAATATGTATACCGATTTTCAGCTTCCTAGCTGTAACCATGGTTCAAATATTTGAATTCTTAGTTTTCGGCTTAAGTGCTCCCCGCGCCTCCCTGTGAACCCTTACACCCCTAAAATGGGTGTCCGCCTAGGATCCGCAACTATCTGCAATCCCTCCAAAAATGAATTTTCTATCTTGATGGGCTTGGGAGTTAATGTGCGCTGAGCGTTCACACCGGCATACGGTGGACGGCGTACAGACAGGCGGATTTTTTTTTTTTGCATTTTTAGGCTATTTTAGTCATGAAACGTGAAAAAGCAAAATTTCAGGGTAGCAAATTTTCAAGTCGATCACAATACTTTATTATTAAAATAATAAAGTAAATTTGGAGTGGGCTTCATACAAAGTTTCGGCCGCTTCTTTTCTTTCAAATGTTTATATCGTATCTATTCTTAAAAATAATAATTTAAAATCATATAGGCGACATACAGTACCACCGTAATCGACCTAGAGAAGGGAAATTCTTTAAATAGAGAGGAGCAGGTAGGTGGCAAATATAAAACTTAAAAATTAATTATATAAACTTTCTTTCAAGAAACAATGCTTAAGCTTGAAACCTAGCTGTACTACGGAAATATGAGAAAAATAAAGGACTTACGTACTATAACAGTAGCGGGTAGCATTGTAGGTGGTTTCAAACCAGGTCTACTTTAAAAAAATTTCAAACCGTCATATCTCAAAATCAAGTACAGATATTGAGCTAATTTATAATTGTGTTAGTTGGAAGAATATACGGAGAGGGTGGGGTTGAGCCAGAATGTCAAAAACTTTGAAAGATTTGTTTAGAGCCCTGATAAAAGACACGAAGCTCAACTTTTGCATACATCCAATTGATGTACAAAACGAAAACATAATAATTTGGACCAAATCTCTCATAAGCCGAAGTGGAACCCTACCCTGCACAAGGCGCTTCAAGTGTATTGAAAAATATACATCACGAAACCGCAAATTTTTATACTCTAGATGAAATCTGAGAGTATTATAAGTTTGCTCTAAGGTTTGTAACGCCAAGAAATAAGGATTGGAGAAAAAAATGAATGATACAGAAGTTAATGTTATCACTCAAAAATCTCAAAACCGGATGTCCGTCTGTCCGTCCGTCTGTCCGTCCGTCTGTCCGTCCGTCTGTTCGCTCTCTAGCTTGAGAACGCGTTTAGCTAGATTGTTAAAATTTTTTACACGTCGTTTTTGACAAAAAAGTAAGGTCAAGTTCGTGAACGGGTCAAATCGCTCCACCCCTTCTACCCCCTCCCATACAAAATGACACAATTGCGCAATTTGAGAATTAAAGGATTTGCTCAAAAAGTATAAAAGCTATTGGTCCGAAATTTGGAATATATTACTTTTATGATAATATCAATCTACCGTATAAAAATTTTGCGTGTCCACCCCCTCCTTCTACCACCTCCCATACAAACTGTACTTGTAATGAATTACTCTAAGCCAATTTACTCAGTGCGTATAAAATTTAGAGGGCTGAAATTGTGCACCAAATATTTATTTAAAATTGTTAGTAAGGCGAAAAAAAATTAGACGATTAGCTTCACTCCTTCTACCCCCTCCCATACAAAATGACGCAAATTCGCAATTTAACAATAAATTAATTTACTCGAAAAGTATAAAAGCTATTAGTCTGAGTTTTGGGATATATTACTTTCATAATGATTTAAATCTACGCTAGAAAAATTATTTGTGTCCTCACTCTCCTTCCACCCCCTCCCATACACTTTTTCATGAAATGCTCTAAGACGATTTTCTCAGAACATATAACATTTATAGAGCTCACATTTTGTAATAAATACTTAATTAGTATTATCACTAAGATCAGAAAAAAATATTTGATTAGCTTCACTGCTTCTACCCCCTCCCATACAATATGACACAGTTTCACAACTTCACAAAAAATCGATTTTCTTGAAAAGTATGAGTGGTACTAATCTGAAATTTAAGGGTTGTCAATTTTATAATATTCCTAGTTATTTCTGAAAAAATCACTAAAGTCCCCCCACTCTTTCTACCACCTCCCATACAAACTGCACATTTTCACTAAATCTAACTCACTCATTTTCTCAGTCCCCATTAAATTTTTGGAGTAAGCATTTTGTATAAAACATTCTTATAGCTACTTTAGCATGATGGGGAAAAAATTATTTCAATGCTATCACCCCTTCTAACACTCCCCATCCAAAATTTCTTGGGATGACATCTAGAGTATCGTAAGATTGCGCTTTATGCGCAATCATAGCCCTGTTATGTTTTTTAAGGAAATATTAAGCTGGGAACTTAAAAATTTGAAAAGTTATTTACAAACATAAAGGAATTATGATTGGGCGTAAATCCCAATCATTGGATACTCTAGATGAAATGGGAAAGAGTTTAATGTACCGGGAAATATATCATCTCAAATTCTTCGAAGAGTGAATAAAGACTTTTGTATGGAAGGTGGTAGTTGCAGAGAAGGAGACTTGTCATTTTTGTATATGACACTGTACGTGGTATGCAAAACGTTTCATTTTTTCTTCAATGGCGCTACAGCTCAAATCGGGCCTTGGCTTCCTGAACTTCAGGTTCCTTAACATTTTCATTAGTTATTGTGGAAGGGTTGTTAGACCTTCGCACAACCCTCTATCTACGAATTTTTCATTTTCGTAGATTTAGGTAACCAAGGTATATTCAAGCAGGTAGTGTGCTGGAATTATGCGTCGACCGGGATTTGAACTCACGACCTTCGCATCGTAAACCAACCCACTAGTCTACACCCTAGCTCATGTTTCATGCTGGATTTAAAATGTGTAGCTTTCATAACTTGTAAGGAAATTTAACGACTTTTGACAGAATTTGTGGCATTTATATGAAAAGTGGTAGAGGAAGTGGAAGGTTTTAGATGATTTTAAATCTGATTGTCAACATCCTAATCACATTGCTTTGTTACAATTTTAAAGTCGATAGCTCTCATATGTTCGAAAGAGAAATACTTTTCTTGAGTTTCCATTAAAAAAATTTGTATCGGAGGGTGTAGAAGGAGTGAAGCGAAGTTGATTTTTTTTACCATTTATTGCAATTATTAAGGGACAAATTCTGGCCAAATTTTTAATTATCTACTACTTTCAGTTTAATAAATGCATTTAACAAAATTGTTCTTTTGTATGATAGGCAATAGAAGGAGTATTCGAGTTAAAACAAAATTTTTCGACATTAATATTTGCAATAGTATACTTTTCTCAAAATTTTAAGTTCATAGCTTGGATGGTTTTGAAGAAAAATAATTTAATTGAAATTTCCTGAAATTCGCTTGGGATGGGGGTAGAAAGAGTGAGTTGAAGTAGATAGTTTTTTCATAATTGGTTGCAATTGTTATAAAAATAGTTCTGGAAAAAATTGTACTCATTGCAATGAAAACCGAATAAATGTATGGGAGGTGAGGAGTAAGAGGATCAAATCAATATTTTTGATATCAATAACATTCATATTATTATACTATGACCTAATTTTCAAGTCGGTAACTGAAACGATTTCGGAGAAAAAATTTTCATGAAATTTGTATGGGAAGGGGTAGAAAGAGTGGAAGATGTGGCCCGTTCACGAACTTAAAGTTTAAAATTTCAGCATGATATGTCAAAACGTTCGAAAATTATGTTGTAACCAGACGGAAAAACAGACAGACAGACGGACAGACGGTCACTCGGAATCGTGGTTTTCGAGTGACAACAAATATTTTTGTACCCTTGGCGATTTTGTGCGAGCATTATTTCTTAGCGTTATAAACAGTAAGGCAAACACACTATACACTCGGATTTCATCTAGAAATTTGAGATATTAACTGGTTGAATAGCTTTACTACTTCTACCGCCTTGCAAGCAAAAGTATTATTTCGACAATTTTTAATAAATTACCAACACTTTTATCGCTATAAACTTGAAACTTTATGCGAACACTTTTAAAAACTCAAAATAAATTTGAATCAAAAATTTTGAAATACTTCTACGACTTCTAGCCTCTCCCATTTAAAAGTATAATTTCGACCGATTTCGATCGATTTCCTGTTAGGATTTTGGGTTTTTAAACAGAAACGGCAAAACCTATTTCCACCCCTCACCAACATCCGTGACAACAAGCTTGTATATAATGATGGTAACAAATCTGAAGTGATTGCAAATCAATTTTATATCGCAAATTTGATCTCCAAAGGCATCTGAAAAAAAAACAATAAAATAACTGTTAACATTCTATTCGTAACTATTCCTAATAGCACTGATTTTCTACCAGACGCTTTATGTAAGCCTCGCGAAATAGCAAATGCGTTGAGTACTAAAAAACTACCTAAGAAGGCAACTGTTATAATAAACTTTATTTTCAGTGCATGTTTCAAGGAAGGATAATTCCCAGAGTCCTGCAAAAACGCCATAGGTACTCCAATGGAAAAACCCTGGTAAGGACCCGAGCCCAAGACCACATATTATCGGCCTATAAGATTGTTTCCTGATCTAAGCCAATTATTCGAAAGAATTATTTTGTCACGAATCTAAACACAGTGTACAAAATTTATCAACCCTTCGTTTTCGAACTAGGGTTTTTCCGAAATCGTTCAAGAGCTCACTGTTAAAAAGCCTGTGAACCCGGAGGGCATCCCACGAATTGTCCTCAAGAAATGTGCTTCCTCTCTGGCTAAATCGCTTCGAACTGTTTTTCATCTTTCATACTCGACAGGGTGCTTTTCAAAGATCTAAAATTTTGCGAATGTTCAGTCTATTGCCAAAAAGGGATGCAATACAAACCATGCGCTGTTGTCATCACGTCAGTTCTTTCTGGCTTTCTAAGGTAATGGAAATTGCTACTAGATTTTGTAGTGTATCTAATTGAACGTTGGAACTCTTATATACACAAATTTCGCAACGGGCTTGCTATTGACATTACGAAAGTATTCGACAGGCATTGACATAAATGTCTCAAAGCTAAGCTTTAAGCCTTTGGCGTTAACTCGGTCTTTTTTAAATGGATTGAGAGGTGCCTCTCTGAGCGTCATACGAGATGCACTAGATAGCGTTACCTCTGCCCCTTTACCATTGATTGCGGTGTCCCTCAAGGCTCAGTCTTTTCCCCCACCCTCTTTTTAGTCTTCGTAATTGGCCTTCTGTCGTTAACTCTCAATCATATCCATAGTTTCGCTAGTAACAACACACATGACAATATTTACCAGTTTGACTTCCCTGCGGGAGGCATGTCTGACTTCAGTGTCTTCATGCCGTTAAGAGTCAATAGGCTCATTAAACTGAGACCTAAGCTAAATTCTGGAATGGGGCAGAAAACAGAGTTGCGTTCAATTTTCCGGCGTTGGCCGCTATAATGTCCTTGGGCGTAAAGCCCAATCTATATGATTGGGCTTAAAAATACTATATGTATTTTAGATGAAATACGAAAGAGTTTATTGTACCGGAAATTATGTCATCTTCAATTCTTTCGAATAGTGACTTTGTATGAGAGGTGGTATAAAGAAAGGGGAGAGCTTTGTAATTTTGGTATATAACACTGAACTTAGTATACAAAATGTTTCATGCTGAATTTAAAGTTTGTAGCGTTCATAATTGAACAATTTTTGAATTTCCAATATAAATATTTGTATGGAAGGTGGTAGAAGGAGTGAAGCAAAGTTCATGTTTCTTATAACATTTATTGTAATTATTAAGAGACAAATTTTGGAAAAATTTTAAGTTTGTACTTTTGCCAGTTTCAATGAAAATCGATTAAATGCATTTACCAAAATTGTGCATTTGTATGAAGGCGGTAGAAGGAGTACTCGAATCAAAGCCACAGTTTTCGACATGAATGATGCTTGTAATATTATACTTCCTCAAAATTTAAAGTTGATTGCTTTGACGATTCTGAAGAAAAATATTTTAAATGAAAATTCCGTGAAATATGTATGGGAGGAGGTAGAAAAAGTGAGCTAAAGTTGATATTTTTTCAAAAATTGGTTGCAATTATAATAAAATTAATTATGACGAAAATTGGCTCTTTTAGCTTTGCTAGTTGCAATGCAAGCCGAATAAATACATTTTTGAAAATTGTGGATTTGAATGGGAGGAGATAAAAGAAATAAGGGGATCATAAGATCAATATTTTTGATGGTAATGATATTTACACCATTTTACTATTACCTAATTTTCAAGTCAATAGCTGAAATGGTTTCGGAGAAAAATCAATTTCTTTAAATTTCCTAATTTTATAATGAAATTTGAATAGGGGTGTTTTTTTGTTAAAAATTACATATGACAAATTTCAGCACTATAGATTAAAGCTTTCGAGCGTTATGTTGTAGACAGACGGACTGACGGTCATTTGGAATCGAGGTTTTTGACCGACAACAAATATTTCTGTACCATTGGTGGCTCTATGCGAGCATTATTTCTTAGCATTACAAACGGTAACGCTCTCAGATTTCATCGAGAGTATAAAAAAGGAATCTGTGACATCACACTGGGCATCGAAAAGGGTTCGACTCAGTCTGACACGAAGAATTATTATTTAAGCAGCTGAAATTTTCTCTCTCTAATTATATGGTTAATATAATTCAGTCGTTCCCAGTTGGCAGAACTTTCGCAGTGAAGATTAAATCCGAAAATACCTACAGGTGTTCCGCAAGGCTATTCTTTAAGCCCTATACAACATCTTCACCGCTGATTAACTATCATATCATAAGTTTTTTTAACATATTAGTTGATGACGCCAGTATTGATAATAGTGGAACCGATCCAAATACCAGATAACTGAGCTAAATCATATCAAAACAAATGCTTTGATTCTTAGAGATCACGGGTCATAAGCCCATGATTCAGTGAGTGTCTATTTGCTATTGTTAAGGGAAGCAGGAGTGGCTGTGGGTTTAATCTACTGGCCCCATCACCCAGGTTGAACAATTCAACAATTTCACTGAATCACCTAATATCCAACAAATGAAAAGCTAAGAACTTGAAATTTTGTACAAACTATATCACAGTTTGGCGATTCCTCTTACCCCTCTTACCCTCTCTATATAATACCGAATTTCATAAAATTTACATCGCCTATAAAACTAACATTCTATTATTCAATCAAACATTTTATTAAAATCCACGCACCACTTATACATTCCCCACTCCCACCCCCCATACAAAATATATGTAATCCACTTACATATATAAACGAATTAAATATTGATTCTATGTCATCATAAAAGCAGTTTAGTGTTAAATAATTGAAAGCGACCCTGCTCTTAATAATCGACAAGAGCCCTGCGCTTGAATTCTCTTAGTCTTCTCTATTTGATAGCACCCTAACTTGGGTATTGACTTCACACGCATCTTTAATTTGTCTTAAAAATGATAAAGTTGCACCCGATTTATACTTCTTCTCTTTTTCCACAATGGCACTACAGTCCAAATCAGGCCTTGGCCATCTGAGCTTCAGGTTCCTTAACATTTTTCATTATTTATTACGGAAGGGTTGCTAGTCTTTCGCTCAATCCTCTATCTACGAATTTTTAATTTTCTTAGACTGAGGTGACCAAGATATATCCAAGCAGGTAGCGTCCTTGAATTATACGGGACTTGAAATCACGACCTTCGCCTTGTAGATCAATATGCTATACAGTAGGCTACACCCTAGATTTGCGCTCGACTTATTGGCAGATATTTACCATGTAAGCGGCATGGTATGGCTTATAATTTTATGGCTGTCCATTCGTCCACTACTAAGTGGATAACGCCTTGAGCTAGAAACCTTTGTACACAATATTTTTGCCAGCAAAGTAAAGTTCATGAATGGAGCAAGTCCTTCTACTACTTTCCATAAAAATGACACATTTCCACTACTTCACATCGCGCTGATTTTCTGAGAAAGTTTTGGATCTAAAATGTGGAATATAAATTTCTAATGGTAATTGTAATCTATCGTATAAAAGTTATTAGTACTATACTACTTTCACCATTTTCCATATAAAATGCATAATTTCAAGATACGCAATAAATAGGTTTTAAATGTTTTTGGAAATAGTGTTGCTAAGTAGTTTTGGCATGTGCAGACACCTCCTAATTGGGACACAATTTTCTTGATCCCTTTTCTGTTCCCAAGAGTTTTTTTCTGTAGTCATGTTTCCTAACTATCCTATATTCTTAATCAATTTCGTTTAGAGAAATAATTATTTTTTCTTGTGCTTTTCAGGTCATAATAACTTCAATCAGAAATCGGGATACCACATGCCTTTTGGGACTCAATCTCATTCAGTGAGATCTCATCAATATCATTACCACCCCACCCGGCTATCCTAATAAATCTCATCCTTCTGATGTACTATTGATTCTGGTTCCACGGGAACTACTCCATTTTTCCGGCTGTAATTATTAAATTTTACGTGAATTCCTTTAGCAGGTTTCAATTTTATTTTATTATCTTATATATAAAAATAAGTGGTCTACGTATGTACACGTATAACTCAGCCACCGTTCGTCCGATTTGGCTCAAATTTTTTTTGTTGTGTTCGTTAAGGCCCAACTTAGATACTAACGGAGCCAAAAATTGCAAATTTGGAAAATTTCGTTTTCAGTACATTTTGTATGGAGACATTTTTTCGTTTGTTTTTCGCAACTATTCACTAGATTTGCATGATTTTTTTTCTTCGGAATAGTCTCTGCTATCTCAACACACAAAAAAAAAAAAAAAGAATTCCGGAACAACACAAATCGGAGCACACGGCCGCATAGTCATACAATTACATACATATACAAAGATATGTATATGTATGAGGCTTCCGTGGCGAAGTGGGCAGCGTGCTTGGTTTTCAGTCAATAGGTCATGGGTTCGATTGCCACTCCAGATGGGATTCTTTTTTTTCTCTAAGCACGAATTTTTTTTTTTTTTTAATGTATTAAGATATCATATGGATGCATATGTATATGTATGACAATGTGGCCGTGTGTTTTGGTTTGCGTTCGTCCGGCATTTCTTTTTTATGTGCAGAGAATCGTAAGTAATCATGCCAACTATTTCCATTTCTATATTTCTTTAAAATACATTAAAGAATATGTACACTATTAGTTCATAGTTCATAGTTATTTAGAAAAGTAGTAAAATAATTTTATAAAATTGTGGTATTCGAAGGGGGGAGCATAAGAAGTGATGGGATATCGATAAAATTTTCGTTCATAGACCAGCATTGTTATGCGAATGATATATTTGTAATATGATGATTTACAGATCCATAGTTTAAATATTTCTCAAGAAAATTTGCTAAAATTCGATTTTTTTGGATTTTATTGGGGAGCGAGATGGAATGAATCTGACTGTATTATGTATTATGTTTTCTTTCAAGTTTGTAACGCTAAGAAATAACGTTCGAAGAAAAACAGAATGACACAGAAATCAATATTTTTGCTCGAAAATCTCGAAACCGTCTGTTCGTTTGTCCGTCCAGGCGCTCTATAGTTCCACAGTGCGTTGAACTATAAAGTCCAAATTTTGTGCTCACTGATTTTGTTCAGAAGTGATGCCAAGTTCGTGAACGGACAGAGAGACGGTCACTCGGATTCAAGGTTTTTGATCGGAAACGAATAATTCTGTACCCTTAACGACTCTGTGTGAGCATTATTTCTTAGCGTAACAAACGGCAAGGCAAACACAATTTACTCTCAGATTTCATCTAGATTATAAAAATTATTTGAAAACATTCTGTTTGAAGTCATAACAATCGTTGTTGTTAATGTCAACATCTATTTGAAATTAAAGTGATTTTTGTTGTTCCAATGACAGGAAACAAACTGAGATCTGTTCAAATCGATGTCAGTGTAATTATGTCAACAGCAGTAAATATCTTTAAATTGAAGTAAATCCTTAACATTCAAAAATAATATATCAAATCGACTTATTTTCATTTGAAAAATAATTGCAATTGATTTAGAAAGAGGTTTAAAGTGAGCAGATTATATTTCCCCAGATATTGTATTACTAACAGCATTCTCAAAAATAGCTTATTAATGCGATTTTAGCGCGGACGAAGTCGCGGGGTCTGCTAGTTCTACTATAAAAGTATTGTGATAGACATGGAACAAAAAAAAATTACTGTCAGCGTTTCATGACTAAATTAGCATAACAATGCTACGTCGTGGGAGGGGAAGAAGGGGTAAGGATAATCATCGAATTTTATTTTGATTTTACTAATAATTCTAAATAAATATTTAGTGCACAATTTCAGATCGATAGATTTTGTACGCACTGATTAAATGGTTAAATGGTTTAGAGCATTTCATGGAAAACTGCAGTTTGTATGGGAGGTGGTGGAAGAAGGGTGCTGACAGAAATAATTTTTATACAGTAAATTTAAGCCATCATAAAAGTTTTACGTTCCAAATTTTAGATCAATAGCATTTATACTTTTTGAGTAAATCCGTTTATTGTCAAATTACGAAATTGTGTAATTTTGTATGGTAGGGGGTAGAAGGAGTGGAGCGATTTGGCCCGTTTACGAACTCGACCTTACTTTTTTGTCAAAAACGACGTGTACAATTTGAACTATCTAGCTCAACGCGTTCTCAATCTAGATAGGACACGGACGAACGGACATCCGGTTTTGAGATTGTTGATTATATGAATTTCTGTATCATTCAGTTTTTCTCCGAGCCTTATTTCTTGGTGTTACAAACTTTGTTGCAAACTTATAATATTCTCAGATTTTATTTAGAGTATAAATATAATAGGACTACGATTGGGCGTGAAGCCCAATTATGCAATATTCTAGAGAGATTTTTTTTGAATTTCAGAAATTTTGTATGTATTGATCAAATTTTTTAACATCATGCTAGAGTTGCTCTAAAAATGTTTTATACCAAATTAATTGTGCAGTTTGGGAGTGAGTAGAAAGCGGTCTTACTAACAATTCTAAATAATATTTTGTGCACAATTTCAGCTTTATAAATTTTAGATGTACTGAGTAAATTGGCTTAGAGTATTTTATGAAAAAGTTTAGTTTGTATGATAGGTGGTAGAAAGAGTAGAGGAATTAAAATAATATTAATACTGAAAATTAAATTTGGTATAGAAATGATGTATTCTAAGTTTCAGATCAATAGCTTTTATACTTTTCGAGAAAATCGGTTTATTTTTAAATTCCGAAATTGTGTCATTTTGTATGGGAGGGGGTAGAAAGGTTGGAGCGGTGTGGCCAGTTAACGAATTTGTCTTTATTTTTTGCCAAAAGAACGTGTACAAAATTTGAACTTCGCAGCTAAACGCGTTCTCGAACTAGAAAGGACACAGATGGATAGACGAACGGACGTACGAACATCCGGTTGTAAGACTTTCGAGTGATTCTCTATTATTAATTTTTTTCTCCGAGCCTTATTTCTTAGCGTTAGAGCTCTGTGACTTCATCTAGAGTATAAACATAACAGGTCTACGATTGGGCGTAAAGCCCAATCATGAGATACTCTTGATGAAAGAGAAATTTTTTGAATTTAAAAAATTTTGTTTAGGAGTGGTAGAAAGGTGGCGGCATTGGTCCAATTTTTCACTTCATACTGAAGTTGCTCTTAAAAGGTTTTATACCAAATTTAAGGTTAAAAAATTTAATAGGTACTCAGAAAATTAGTGTACTGGATTTAATAAAATTTTGCAGTTTGTATGGGGGTTTGGTAGAAGGAGTGGGGTATTCTTGATGATTTTTCATAAATAACTATAAACATCATGCCTTTGACATGTTTTAAATTACAGATCAGTAGCATTCATACTTTTCAGGAATATCGGCTTTTTGTAAAGTTGTGAAGTTTTTTCATATTGTAAGGAAGAGGGTAGAACCAGTGCAGCTAATTGTCAATTTTTTTCAGTTGTACTTATAACCTTAAATAAATATTTAGTACATAATTTCAGCTTGATAAATCTTACACGTACTGGGTAAATTGGTTTATAGTATTTCATGAAAAAGTGCAGATTATATGAGAAGTGGTGGAAGGAGTGGGAAGATTTGAATCATTTTTTATCGTAGATTGAAATCGTTTTAGAAATAATATATTCCAAATTTTAGATTCATAGCTTATAAACTTCTGAAATAAATGCGTTTATTGTGGTATTGCGAAATTGTGTCATTTTGTATGAGAGGGGGTAGAAGGGGTGAAGCGATTTCACCCGTTCACGAACTTATCCTTTATTTTTTGTAGAAAATGACGTGTATAAAATTTGAACTTGCTAGCAAAACGCGTTCTCGAGCTAGAGAGTACACGAACGGGCGGAATTTTATTACCTAATTTTTTAGCACTACAAACTTTATGGCGAACTTATAATACTCTCAAATTTGATCTAGAATATATATAATTATAGCATTTAGACATAATAGTATTAAATTTAAACTTTGTCAAATTTTATAGCTAACATGTACATATGATCTATAATTTTGGAAAATAATTTGAAGTTGTTGGTGTAAGAGGAGGGAGCTGAAAGTTTCATTAATTTTTCAAGAGCTGCGGGAAAAGATACAAAGTTCACCTTTTGTACGTGCATACATTCATTTGATACACATAAAAAAAATATTAATTTGAACCAGAACTGTTATGCACCGAAGCGGGGTGCTAACTCGCACTTGTCAAGTATATTGAAAAAAAAAAAGTTTAAGACAAGTTAAGATAAGTGTCGAATATCTTCAAAATATCTACACCCTCCCATACAAAAGTATTAAATCAACTAGTAACCAACAAATTGTAAGCTACGAATTTGAAATTTTGTACGAACATCTTTCACAAGCAATGATATAATTCTGCATCAAAAATCTTATGATTTCCTCAACTCATCCACCCCCACATATGCATAGTTTCATAAATATAAAATACACCGAATTTACCTCATCTATGAAACTATTATTCTGTAACGAAAATTTTGAACGTGATTCAGGCAGTAAATTAAAAAACTATTAACATCAACCCACTCTTTCTATCTCTCCCCCCGCATAACAAACGAATGAAATATTGTCCGAAGAATAATTTAGTTGCGCCCGACTTGTTGGCAGATATTTAATATTAATAATAGAAATTTCTACTGTTAACTATCAAAGGCATCATCACCTTCCCGACAAATTGTTGAAACTTTGTATAGTGAGATGTGGCTGTATAATAATAAAATATACTACTCTCCTGTTAGCGAATTGTGTTTGATGAAATAAAAATATTCCTGCGAAAATTGTGATATGTATCTTATATACGAGCAGTAAAACACCCGTAATGGCTTTCCAGTCATCCCAAATAAATTCAATACTCATTTAGATTCGATTAGATTTAAGCACATATATCATAGACTTAGAGATAGGAAAGCTTATTTCTGATCGTAGTTTCATATTATCCCAAAATAGCATTGGTCATAAAATCTTGATTTATGAGCATATTATTGATGCAAAATGTTTACTATCTCCCGATCTGCGTTCCCTTAAACCTAAATCAACTTTATACCATATACTTATTGTAGAAAAATCAATTTGTTGAAACTTATGTAGCTATAAAGCTAAACGCTAAAGCTACAACGCTATAAACGAGTTCTGGACAATATCTTGAAAATTCTTTCACAAACTTTCAGAATAAATTTTTCACCGAAACTATTCATTACAGCAAAAGTTTTCGTCCTTACATTATTGTTTTATTTTCTAAATATTGTTTAACAATAAGAACTTTTCTCTAAATATTTACTTTGAATTTGTAATCTTTTGTTGGTTTTTCTCTTCAACCAAATGATTGTTCGGCTTAAATAAATAATAAATTATTGATTCACAAATAGAAAATGATCTCCGTGATTTATGGCACAATTTTTATTGTTCCGTTTCATGAATGATGAAAATCGATTTGAAAACAACAATTTAATAGAAATGTCTTGATCTTCGTTTTATATTTTTCGATTGTTGATAAATACAAAACTTTCCCGCAATTTTTTTTTTAATTGAGAAATTGCTTTTATTTGTATGCTGTCGGTGCGAAAAATTAGACAAAAACTTTATTTAAAAATGAATTAAGGAAAATCTTTCAGGGAAGTTTACATAAAATATTACCTAAGTTTAAAATGTAAACAAAGAGTTAGAATTATCGTCAGACGGCTATCCAGCTGTTTGAGCGTATAATTATTTTGGCGAAAAATTCATAGGAACAATTAACCCTATTGGAAAATTTAATTTTTTTTGGTGAATAATTTCGATTATTTTCTTTTCTTTACAGCAGCTGTATTATGGAAATAAATAGTTGTTTTTTAGGTTATTAGTGTTTTTATATTGAACGGGTTTGATTTTTGTCTTAACAGTTTGCGGTTTCCTTTCATTCGTTTGTGTTATTTTAACCCAATTTTTTGCGTTAAGTAAATTGCGGTTTTTTTTCTTTGGTGCGCCACTTTCTATTTACTCCACACTATGTGAGATTGTGATAGAGATAATGACATGTGCGATTGTTATAAAAATTTTAAAAAACATGTATGAGTAATTCATTAAATTTTTTCCAACAGTCAAAATAATTTGTTTAAGAATCGGTAATGAATCATTTTAACGGGCAATTTGATGGTTAACGAGTGTCTGTAATGATTTGGTAATCATTCATCAAGCGGACTAAATGGACATTCGTTGATGAATTACTTTTAACGATTCATTAATGAATTGTAAAACGTTTTGAAGAAAGCGTGTATGAGCAAGTGAATAATCGTTATTAATGAATCATTAATGATTTTTTTTTAAGTCACACAAAATAATTTTTGTCATCATCAATGCGTGAGACGAACACTGCTTAGCTCGACAGTGGGTGACCCTTTCTGTTTATATTGTTGCGAGCTAGGGGTTCGCCAGATTTCAAAGGAAACTCAATTCGTTTTAAAATATAAGGATAATTTATTTATTGCACTTTATACACAATTTCCCGATCACTTCACTAAATTCGCTCTAAAAACTTAATTCGCACAACCCAGGAACACCGCCGATCTATCACTTTCGCTTACTTACACCGATAGGTGTTTTCCATGAAACTGTCACTGAGTCACTGGATTCCTTGTCGTGACCTCTGGCTATTTATAATGGATTTATCCGAGTCTCGAACCTTCTCTGGTGTATGTTTTTCTGCTGGGTCTGGACTATTCTGGAAATTACTAGATGGCGTCGGGTGTCATTGTTTGTGTCTTTGAGAAATTACTAGAAGCCCTCTACATGTTGGAAGAATATTCTAAATAGTTCTGGCAGATTTGAGAGAGATCATTGCCAGATCTATAACATTACCCTCTCCTTAGTCCCTGTTCGTCCCGAACAGAGTCGTTCATTTCCGCAATGGCACCGTGGTACTTTGTTAGTCGGTCGAGATGTACCACTTTCATTTTTGTACGAGGTTTTCGCTGATTCCATCCATCCTCTGGTTCGATCGTTAACCTCCGAATGGTTTTTCCGGCTTCTTTTTCCTTCTCACGTTCGCGTTCTTTCTCCGTTTCCTTTTCGCGCTCATTCTCCTCCTTAGCGGCACGTTTACTTCCCTTTTCTCGTTCCGCATTCTTCCTTTCGCGATCTTCTCGATCATATCGCTTCCCATGTTTGGTCTTGTCACGATTATTTGCATGAAGTACTTGACCGTCACGACTTCTACTCGTTCGTTCGCGATCCTTATTCGATTGTCCATCTTTGCTTCCATGATCTTTCCCGATGTATTGTTCTTGTTGCAATCGAGCTTGCCGACTCGGGGTTTTCAATCGACTCCGGCGTCTTTTATCAAAACCGTGTGTAAGATTTGAACTCTGACGACTAGTTCTTGACCACGAACTACCTGCCCGATTTCCATCTTCGCATTGGTTAGCAGCGTAGCCGGAACAATAGTTGGTCGCTTTTCGGCAGTCGAGTCTCAAGTGTCCTGCCTGTCCACAATTCCAGCATCGGGGGGCACCAAATCTTTCGCTCCGTTTGGTGTACTCTGTTATCTGACACATACACTCTTTTGCTCTTTCTCGGCGTCGATAATAACTCCGTGAGCTTTGCTTGGCAGCTTCGAACGTCAGCCCATATACCAAGGCTTCGCCTATCGTTTTCTTACCTGCCAATTTCAACGCCTGTTGCAGCTCTCTGTCCAGTACAGCATTGTTGAATGCGAAAACAGCCGTATCGTTGCGTTGCTCTGTTTGCGCATTGGGCAGCGATAATAATGTGAGTCGTTCAATATCGCGTGCCAGCTCCTGAAGTGTTTCACCATTCTTTTGAGTTCGGTTGTACAGCTCTATTTTGTAGATCTCTTTCATGCAGTCACTGCCGTAATGAAGATCCAATGTTTGGACTAACGTTGAAAAATCTTGTTGTTGCTCTTGCGGAATCGTTTGAAGAACCTGCGCTGGTGGACCTCTTAACGCCAATATAAGAGCCGTTCCTCGTTCGAGATCATTCCAATGGTTGTTTCTGGCGGCAGCCTCAAATTGGATCTTATAAATAGCCCACGGTGTCTGTCCATCGAAGATTGGAGCTTTGAAACCCTTATGCGTAACGTGCTCTGCTTTCATGACTCCGACTGCTTTCACGTTATCCAAGTCCCTTTTTAGGTGTTCGACTTCTTGTACAATCCCGGATATCTTTTCCGTAATTTGCTCTTCGAAGATTCGAAGTTTCTTCTCAACGTTTTCTTCTATGGCCTTCCCCATGGTGTCTATTTTATCATTTTGCAGCTCCAATTTTGGTTAAGGTCTTTTGAGGTCTGATCTAATTTTTCATTCAGGTCCGCTGACAGCTGACTTTGTTGGTCTAATTTCTGATTAATGTCCGCTGATTGTTGCTCTAATTTCTGATTAATGTCCGCAGATTGTTGTTTAATGTCCACTGATTGTTGCTCTAATTTCTGATTCATGTCCGTTGTCACAGCTGATTGTTGTTTAATGTCCAATGATTGTTGCTCTAATTTCTGATTCATGTCCGCAGATTGTTGTTTAATGTCGACTGATTGCTGCTCCAATTTGTTCATCATTTGTTGCATTAACTGTGTTAAGGCATCCGATGTACCGGAGCACTCCTCTTTACGAGCTTCTTCGATTTGGAACTCAAAACTATCTGCATCTTCACCCTCAGCCTGCAGTGTCTCGATCATACGGTTGACAAGTTCAGACTTGCTCCCTGTTGTAGGTAACTCGCATCTACTGAGCTCTTCCTTCAGCTCCGTTACTTTTAAGTCTTTTAAATAACGCGGCATTTTCACTACCGATTATTTCCAGTTTTTCCGCGATTCGAATTCACTTAAATTTACGTCACTGCTCACTAAATCACTCGAGATTATTCGATTTCACAAAATTCTCACTGTCCGTTCGAGAATTTTAGTTCCGCGATTTTACTTCGCTAATTAAAGTCACTGTTCACTAGAGCACTCGAGAATATTCGATTTCACAAAATTCTCACTGTCCGTTCGAGAATTTTAGTTCCGCGATTTTACTTCGCTAATTAAAGTTACTGTTCACTAGAGCACTCGAGAATATTCGATTTCACAAAATTATCCGTTCGAGAATTTTAATTTCACTCGCGATTTTTAACCCGAATTTATCCTTGAAATCCCACTCTTCTGACACCAATTGTTGCGAGCTAGGGGTTCGCCAGATTTCAAAGGAAACTCAATTCGTTTTAAAATATAAGGATAATTTATTTATTGCACTTTATACACAATTTCCCGATCACTTCACTAAATTCGCTCTAAAAACTTAATTCGCACAACCCAGGAACACCGCCGATCTATCACTTTCGCTTACTTACACCGATAGGTGTTTTCCATGAAACTGTCACTGAGTCACTGGATTCCTTGTCGTGAGCTCTGGCTATTTATAATGGATTTATCCGAGTCTCGAACCTTCTCCGGTGTATGTTTTTCTGCTGGGTCTGGACTATTCTGGAAGTTACTAGATGGCGTCGGGTGTCATTGTTTGTGTCTTTGAGAAATTACTAGAAGCCCTCTACATGTTGGAAGAATATTCTAAATAGTTCTGGCAGATTTGAGAGAGATCATTGCCAGATCTATAACAATATTATGTTTGGTTTGCCTGAGATTCTTGGAAAGCTTATTGGGACTTTGTCATTTCATGTTCATTTTAGGATTGTTATATACCAGCTCTCGTTAAATACTGCTGTTTTGCTCATTGCGCTTGTCTATTTGAATATGACCAACATGTACACCTTAGGACGAACATGCTATATTCGGGTCAGCCTTAAGGAGTTTAGTTGGTAGTCCGTTGTTCCCACCAGGATTGTTGAATATAATCATCTGACACTCTCACCAAGAGATGGTGGTGCAATTTCCGTTCTTCAGTAGTTTTATAATTTTAAATAGCGAACTCGCATCCCGAAGGTAAACTGCGGATTCCGACGGCTAGATTCGCTCTTATTTTAACGCGTCTAGCTGGCTTCTCAAGCTGTATACTTGTTCTATGTATGTGCATTGCGGTTGTCTCATGTGTCTTGCGACATTGCATAATATTCGAACAATCATGGGCTACACATGTTGAAAGCAAGTATGTGTTTTCACGAAAATTGCATCGGTATGCCATTAAAGCTCACAGAAAGTATCGAGAGGAAAAAACTGTTTCAATAATTGAAGCAATTTTGTGCGTACATTTGCAACACTCTTTATATCTTTATGATTATTTTAATCCTTCAAGAGCATATTAGGGTGTATCCTACTCGGTAGCGTGTTGGTCTGCAATGCGTAGGTCATGAGTTCAAATCCCGATCGACGCATAATTCCGATAGAGGGTTGTGCGAAGATCTAACAACCCTTCCACAATAAGTAAAGAAAATGTTAAGGAACCTGAAAATCAGAAGGTCAGGGCCTATGTGTGCTGTAGTGCCATTGTAGAAGTAGAAGCGCATCCGAAGTGTAGCTCACTAAGTTTACAATGCGACTGGTGAGAAAAGTTTTGGGGAGGTGGGGCTAGAACCGAAAATTAAGAATCAAAATATCTCAACCATGGTTCTAGCTTGACGGTTACTTGAGTAAACCGCAACGGACAATGGTATAAGTTGTCGCAAAAGATCAGGTACATCGCCGAACAGGCCTGTATCGCTTTTTGGGAGTGACCATCAACTGGAAGCGAAAGTTATGAGCATTTAACAGAAAAAAAATGCTTAGTTCCTTGACTGAAGAGTTTCGTATGACAAAGTTGCAAACCTCTACATAAAAATATTCTTAGGAAAAGTTGTAGAACTTGACGAAATAAAAACTTTTTGTTCTCTCTACCTTTTTCATATATGCATAACTTTTTCTCATTTTCTTAAGTTTGGAATTTTTGCAATTGGAATAAGTTATACTTCGGTTGGCAGTACACTGGGTGGAGTACTATTTGCGTAGTCGTGGAGATACATTTTTAATTTGCCTGCTGATTAGAAAGACCGACACAACTTCATATTAAATAAAGACTATTGTCTCAAATCGATTTGATCCTGGTGCGACATAGCAAAATTGACATAGATAGCGTAAAGCGCTAAATACACGAAGCTACATGTGTGAAATATGTGTGATTTCACTTATCGCAGAGGTCATCTTTCGCAACATACCTGTATGCTACACATACGACGACGTTGAAGGCAAAGATCCCAATAGGAATGGTAAGCATTACTTCATCGATTCAGTAATCATTATTGGGCCATTTACTGACTTCTTTCTATGGGAAAACATCAGTGACTTCATCACGGCGATGTTATAAGAGTGAGTGTGCATGGAGTATTGACCATTTTTTTCATTCGCAGGAATTGATGTAAGAACAAATGATGTGCACAGTAGCTTAGCTACTATACTCAGCAATGGTAATAAATTATTATTTTGAAATAATATACTCGTACTAAACGTTTTCAAACAAAAATGATGTTTATTTTTGAAGTCTAGTGGTTAATTGAATCAGATTTTGCCATTTTTCGAAATATATTTTGTGTGACGCGTTATGACAAAAAGTTTCCTTTCTAGCCAGAGGCCTAAACTATGCTCTTGCAGCCAATTCTGGAGAAAACGGCGAAAAAATTTAGTGAAAATGCAAAAAATGGCTGTTATGAAGAATATTGGAGTTGAAGAAAGGAAATAATTGAAGTTAAAGTTTCACTATGTTTCCAGACACATTACAAGTGAACATAATTTTAATAAATAAAGATGTCCCGATAATTATTTTTAAAGTTTTTGAAGTCTTCTATACAAGTATGATGATTTTACATTGCACTTTACATCGGCATGCATGTATGACGTATGTGACACATGTGGCTTCGTGTATCTTCTTCTTTTACAATGGAGCTATAGCCCAAATCGAGCCTTGGCCTCCTGACCTTCATGTTTTTTAACATTTTTTTTTCATTATTTATTGTGAGAGGGTTGTTAGACCTTCGCACAATTCTTTATCTACGAATTTTTCATTTTTGTAGATTCAGGTGACCAAGGTATACCCAAGCAGGCAGTGTGCTAGAATTATGCGTCGACCGAGATTTTAACTCACGACCTTCACATTGTAGACCAACACGCTACCCGCTAGGCTACACCCTAGCTTCGTGTATGTGGCGCTTAAATCTGCCAGTTCGTCTAACCTTTATTAAAAAAAAGAAGACCTGACACAATACTAAGCGCTGGTGACTTCAATAGCAAATAAATATTAATTAATTGCTCATTATTGGTCTGATGTAAAATATCTACTTCTTTAATAACGAATACTCAGAAATCCTGCATCCCTTGCACTCCACAGACTGTACATCTATCCCGTTTCCATCTATAATCTACCTGAGAAAAATATAATTTCTGATGACACCTTTTACATGCCACTTCCACCTAAAGGCTTACAACTCACCAATATAATATAAATTTCAGTCACTCCAGCCAGCTTTAAAGCAGGAACTGAAAGAGCTGTATGTAATCCGGCTAATTTCTACTTTATAGGATTCGAAAATACCTAAAATTTGCGAAAACATGCAACAAGAATTAAAAGTTATAATTCCTTCAAATTTTCTCTAAAATTTATTTAAATACTGAGTTAAAATTTCGCTTCTTAAAGACATAAAAATTAAATTGGTATCCTGCTTCTGATTGTATCTAAATTGTTCTTTTCATTTACTATATGACCGCAAAACACGCAGTTGAAGTATGTAATCTTCAAGCACAGAATAAGGATAGCGATACACACTTTACTCAGGCATATCAACAACAATTTATTCCATGTCTTCATGTCATGTTTATGTCATTTGCATGCAACCACTTGTGGTTGCTCAAGTTCCACTTTGATGAACATTAAATAAACAAGAAGTGCCGATTTTCCTCCTTTTATTATTATTAGATTTTATTGGCGATTCTTCAATAGATTTGAAAAAAATTTTTCTATATCGAAATGTTTTATTAAACATTTTCGAAATCGATCAAATAACTGCTCACTTTTATACTCTAAATGAAATCTGAGAGTATTATAAGTTTATCATAAAGTTTGTTAGACTCGGAGGAAAAAATGAAAGATATGGAAATCTCAAACCCGAGTCCTTTTTAGCTCGAGAACACGTGGCGTTAGAAAATTCCAATTTTGGACACGTCGTTTTAATCAAAAAGTAAGGCCAAATTTTTATTTTACTTTAGATGAAATCTGAGAGTATTATAAGTTTGCCACAAAGTTTGTAACGCCAAGAAATAAGACACGGAGAAAAAAATGAATAATACAGAAGTTCATAAAATCATTCAAAAATCTCAAAACCGGATGTCCGTCCATCCGTCCGTCTGTCCGTCTGTCCGTCCATCTGTCCGTCCGTGTCCTCTCTAGCTTGAGAACGCGTTGAGCTAAGAAGTTCAAATTTTGTATACGTCGTTTTCAACAAAATGTAAGGTCAAGTTCGTGAACGGGCCAAATCGCTCCGGCCCTTCTACCCCCTCCCATACAAAATGACACAATTTCGAAATTTCACAATAAATGGATTTCCCCGAAAAATATAAATGCTATTGATCTGAAATTTGGAATATAATACTTTTATGATAGTATAAATCTACTGTATTAAAGTTATTGGAGTCCTCTCCTTCCTTCCACCACCTCCCATATAAACTGCACTTTTTAATGAAATGCTCTGAGCCATTTTACTCAGTGCATATAATATTTATCGAGCTGAAATTGTACAGGAAATATTTAATTGGAATATTAATATTAAGATTACAAAAAAATTAGACGATTACCTGTACCCCTTCTACCCCCTCCCATACAAAATGACACAATTTCGCAATTTCACTATAAACGAATTTGCTCAAAAAATATAAATGCTATTCTTCTGAAATTTGGAATATAATATTTTTATGATGATAAAAATCTACTGTAAGAAAGTTATTGAAGTCCTCCTCTTCCTTCCACCACCTCCCATACAAACTGCACTTTTTCATGAAATGCTCTAAACCAATTTACTCAGTGCGTATAAAATTGATCGAGCTGAAATTGTGCACGAAATATTTTTTTAAAATTGTTAGTAAGACCGAAAAAAATTAGATGATTGCATTCACTCCTTCTACCCCATCCCATACAACCTGGCACAATTTCACAACTTTATAAAAGGTCGATTTTCCTGAAAAGTATGAATGCTACTGATTTGCAATTTAAAACATGTCAAAAGCATGATGTGTTTATTTCTGGAAAGTCATTAAAAACTCGCCCCTCCTTCTATCACCTCCCATACAAACTGCACTAATTCACTACATCCAACACACTAATTTTTTTAGTACCTATTAAATCTTTAAATCCTAAATTTTATATAAAACATTTTGATAGCAACCTTAGCGTCTTGTGAAAAAATTAGTTCAATGTCGTCACTCCCTCTACCACTTCCCCTACAAAATTTCTTAAGATCCCAAAATTCCTCTTTCATCTAGAGTATCGCACGATTGGGCTTTACGCCGTACTTCTGTTATGTTTTTTATGATGGTTTCAATCTTCGGTAAAAATTTATATGAATCCCCCTCCAACCACTCCCCCCACTACTTGCGTAACCTCACATCAGAACTGAACATTTTCTTCAAATACTATAAGACAATTTACTCAGAACGTATAAAGCTTATCGAGCTGAAATCGTGTACGAAATATTTATTTAAAATTATTAGTAAGACCAAAAAAAATTAGACGATTAGCTTTACTCCTTCTACCCCCTCCCATAAAAAAATGAAACAATTTCGCAATTCGACAATAAACGTTATTTGGAATATATTATTTTTATGATTATTTCAATTTACTGTATTAAAATTATTTTAGTCACAACCTCCACAACCTCCCATACAAACTGCACTTTTTCATAAAATACTATAAGCCAATTTATTCAGTACGTATAAAATTGATCGAACTGAAATTGTGCACTAAACATTTATCTGAAATTATTAAGTAAGACAGCAAAAAATTAGACGATTAGCTGCACTCTTTCTACCCCCCTCACAATTTAACAACTTCACAATAATTAGATTTTCTTAAAAAGTTAAATGTTACTGATCTGAAATTTGAAATTACATGATGGTTATAGTTTAATTCTCAAAAAATTATTAGGAACCCC
Source organism: Chorisops tibialis (assembly GCA_963669355.1). Taxonomy (NCBI): domain Eukaryota; kingdom Metazoa; phylum Arthropoda; class Insecta; order Diptera; family Stratiomyidae; genus Chorisops; species Chorisops tibialis. The sequence continues at coordinate 272,985,918 of OY770262.1, forward strand.
CACTCGTGGAACTCGTTCCACCACCACCCATGCGAACTGCACAATTTTACTAAATCAAATAGACCAATTTTTCCTTTCTATAACTACTCCAGCATGATGTGCGAAAATTTAGTTCAATGCTGCTACCTCTTCCACCACTCCCCAAATACAATTTTTAAAATCAAACAAAAATTCTTTCATCTAGAGTATCGCATGATTGGGCTTTACGCCCAATCGTAGTTCAGTTATGTTATCAATTTTTTATCTTAAAATAGCAAAAAAATATTTTCCAAAAAGTCGGGAGCAACTTTATTACAGTTGGGACAAGTTGAGGATGCCAGGAAGTCAGTATGCAAATCATGGTGCAAGCAAAAAGGGAAGATTAATTGAATGGGGGTTCCAGGGAATGCCTATTGTCAATTATTTAACGGAAAGTTTAGGTTCGTGGCAGGCTCATTGTACGCCTCCTTGTTTTTAAGATATGGACTTATATATCATTCAGCTAGCACACTCTACCGGTGAAATAAATGATCTTCATCGGTTCAAGGGACCGGAGATCATTCAGCTCGGTGAAGAAGTACTCTCAGAGAATCTGTGTTCGAATTGTTCGGAGGCATGTTCAATGGCAGTCTATAGTCTCATCCTCCTTAGCCTCTACAAATGTCTTTAGTTGTAAGGCGAACTTTTTGAGCCTGTTTTCTAAGAAGGGAATGGTCTGTGATTATACCTATAATAGTGTCCGTAGAGAGTTTCTGTCGAGTTTCCATATTTCTATTGATTTTCCTCTGTGAAACTCATTTCATAGCGTCTTCACGGTGTTACACGACTCGCTTTGTAGCCATTTGAGATATTCCCATCCGCACACTTTGTTGTCTTAATGACTCTTAAGGCAATACCAAAATTGTTCGTTTCTTCAACGATGGCAACGGAAAATATGACATCTCAAATTCTTTCGAATAGTGAATAGTAACTTTAGTATGGGAGGTGGTAAAAGCAGAGAGGGAGTTTTGCAATTTTTGTATTTAACACTGAACGTAATATACAAAATGTTTCGTGCTAAAATTAAAGTTAGTAGCTTTCACAATTTTCGAGGAAATTGAATAATTTTTGTCTGAATTTATGGCATTTGTATGGGAGGTGGCAAAGAAAGTTTTGAGGTTTGGATGATTTTGAATCTGCTTATCAACGTCGTAGTCATATTGCCTTGTGGCACATATGTTCGAAGGACAAAATACCTTTCTTGAATTTCCAATACAAAAATTTGTATGGGAGGTGGTAGAAGGAGTGAAGCGAAGTTAATATTTTTTTAGCATTTATTGGAATTATTAAGAGACAAATTGTGGCAAAATATGAAGTTTGTACCTTTTCTATGTAGTTGCAATGAAAATCAATTAAATGCATTTACCGGAATTGTGCATTTGTATGGAAGGGGGTAGAAGGAGTATTTGAATGAAAATCAAATTTTTCGACATCAATGATATTTGTAATAGTATACTTTTCTCAAAATTTAAATTTGATAGTTTTGACGGTTTTGAGAAAAACAATTTATTTAAAATTCCGAAATTTCGTGAAATTTGTATGGGAGGAGGTAGAAAGAGTGAGATGAAGTTGATAGTTTTTCCAAAATTGGTTGCAAATGCAATGAAATTAATCATGTCAAAAATTGATTTTTTAGCTTTGCTAGTTGCAATGCAAACTGAATAAATGCATTTTTGAAAATTGTGCACTTGTATGGGAGGGGGTAGAGGTAGAGGAGGATCAGATCAATATTTTTTGACGATAATGATATTTACATTGTTATACTGTAACCTAATTTTCAAGTCAATAGTTGAAATGGTTTCGGAGAAAAACTAATGTCCTTAAATTTCAAAATTTCATGAAATTTGTATGGAAGGGGTAGAAGGAATTGAGGGATATGGCCCGTCATGAATTTAAAGCTATTTTTTTGCTAAAATGATATGTGAAAAATTTCAGCACGATAGGTCAAAGCTTTCGATAGTTATGTTTTAGACGGACGGACAGACATACGGCCACTCGGAATCAAGGTTTTTGAGCGACAACAAATATTTCTGTACCCTGGGCGACTCTGTGCGAGCATTATTTCTTAGCCTTATAAGCGGTAAGGCAAACATAATATATTCGCAGATTGCATCCAGAGTATAAAAACTTTAATGAGACAGGGCCGTTCCAAAACAGTTACTCTACTCTACATAACATCATCTATATTTCATTCATTGCAAGTATTTCATTGTGGGGAGGGCGGGGGAGGAAATGGCGTTAGAAGAATATTGGTCCTGTTAATAATTGTTTGACTGGGTTACGTTCACGGTTTTGTATACCATCAAAAAGTTTCAGGAATTAATTCAGAAAATTAAAAATGTAGAAAAGTACTCTCCATCGATTGCAACGTACTTATGCCAGCGCTTCGTCCAATCGTCGAAACATTTTTGATACTCGGTTTTCAGTATGTCCATCAGAGCTAGGATGTAGCCTAGTGGGGAGCAATGCGAAGGGCGGGAGTTTGAAGACTGTTCGAAGTAGTATAAAATACCAGCACACTGCCTTCTTAGTTTCTACGAAAATGGAAAATTTATAGATAGAGGGTTGTACGAAGGGCTAATAACCCTTCCACAATAAATAATGAAAAATATTAAGGAACCTGAAGGTCAGGAGGCCAAGGTCCGATTTGGATTGTTGTACCATTGTAGATGAAGATCAGAGCTGTCTTCAATTTGTCCATTATCTCCTCGTGGCTGGTAAAACGCGTTTCCCGGAGCGGTTTTTTGAGTCGACCGAACAGAAAGAAGTCGCACGGAGCCAAATCGGGCCAATCAGGTTGCTAATGGATGGTATTCGTACCGTTCTTGGTCAAAAACTTGCAGATATCGATGGCATTGTGCGACGGTGTGTTATCTAGGTGTAAAGACGAACAGACCATATTATTTTTTCTTTATGTATCTCAAATAGATGTATGCACGTGCAAAATTTTAACTTTCTATCTTTTACAAGAGCTCTAAAAAAATATTGAAAGTTTTGAATATTTTGGCTCACCACCTCCTTACACCCGCAACTTAATTTTTTTTTTTCATATTATAAATCATATAGCTCTATAATTTGACAAAATTTCAATTCAATATCTGTATTCGATTTTGAGATATGACGATTTGAAATTTCGTAACCTTGAAATATTCGCCATTTCCTCCTGCTACTATTACATAAGTCGAAATGTTATATTTTTTCTCATTTCGCTTGTATGGCTTAATATATATTCCACGTTTCAATTATTAATTATCTATTACAAGATAGCCGTCCTTCCGCTTAGAAATATTGGCCCCCTCTAAATTGATTGTCGTGAGGCTATGTGCCACCTAATTGGTCTTAAAATATAAACTATTAATAGTAAGTACTTCCAATGAAATAATCATTTGAAAAAAAAAAAAAAATTTTTGTCGACAATATTTGCCCCCTCCCTCCTCCCTCTCAGCTTTTCGCACCATAATGGATAGAACATTTAAATTATTTTTATAGTTTGTTCCACAAACCCCTCTACATATGTTTCGATTATCAGCTTTCTAGCTATAACTGTGGAAGAGACTTTCGAATCGTAGTTTTTGGTTCTAGTGCTCTCCGCCTCCCTTAACATCGCCCAAAATTAGTGTCGGCCTGAGATCACTGTCCTTCTATAATCCACCCAATAATGAGCTTTTGATCTTTCAGTGTTTGGGAGTTAATGTGCGCTGCGTACACGTACGGCATAAAGACAGACCGATTTTTTTTTTAACCATTTTCAGGCTAATTTAGTCATAAAACGCATAAAAACGAAATTTCAGAGTAGCAAATTTTTTTCCCAAGTCGATCATAATACTTTATTATTAGAATAATAAAGTAAAACTGATGTCGCATTTTCCTTTGCATAAGCTATGAAAAATGTTTTTATTGATTTCATAGAGCAATTACCCAGAAATAGCTTTAATTACTCTGAATCATGCAATTTCAGCTTCAGGTATTCGAACGAATGGTGCAAAATAATAATTCAGGAGTCGAGTGCATAATAGCGTGTAAGTGAGAATCTTAAAATTTAATAACTAGCAGTGTTTAAGTATCGTACTGTGATTACTAATCCATTCAAATTGCTATTCCATTCGTTTTATTATTTATGACAGTGCAAACTGTTCTATTTTTATGTATTTTTATATTTTTCAAGTTGACTTGTTGTTCGAACAATTTCTAAAGAATATTTTAAGATCATAAAAAGTTTTCTACTGGTATTCGAATTATTCGACATAAATGGATAAAACTAAATGGAAGTGAAATAATTGAAATTTTGTAGCAGTGGTGTATCCAGGTGAAAGGGAGTTGCGCAGGTTGTAGCACTAACTTGAACTAAAAGAAATGGGAAATTTTTTTACTATGAGGTGGGGGAAAAAAAAATTTTGAAACCTATTGCACTTTAGTGAATAGTTTTGTCGTTTAAACTGAAATGAGAAAAACCATGTCGCTTATGTCTCCCGGAAGCAACTGAATTATCTGATTTGTGAATATGGGGCTAAAATTATTCCACTAAAAAACTGCTTGTCGTAAAAGGCCATTAATGGTCAATATATCCCCCATGTAGAATGAGAGCAGAGTTTCTAAAACACTATCTGAGAAACGTATGTAGAGCCTCGGATACGAACGATTTCTATGGTAACGAACTTTGGAACTCGAAAACGGACTATGTTTGAGTACTGGAACGTTCGAATGGGTGGAGTAACATCGTTAATCACAGATCGAGTGCTGTGACATCCAATTCACAGGCTTGAACTAGGCCAGATAGTCAGGATCAGTTGAGTAATGGAGCGGAAGCACTGTTTTGTATATTGGTTCTGACGGCCAGGCCAAATATGGCGTCGCGGATATTCTTACACCAGTGGCGTGATGTTATTTCTAAGGGAAACAATTACAATCACTATATTTAGCTAATAAATTTACTGGATCATATTATTTCCGCCATTTGAAGAATTTATATTTTGATTGTGTTCACCGTATATCTCATCCTGGCATCTTAAATGACACGCAATATCAATTAAAATTTTAATAAATTCTCTATTTCTTGCATTACCATTAAAATTATTGATCCATGTTGGTTACTTAACAAAAAACATAAAAGCATTGATTTAAAATGATCAACGCTTTTTGTGCAATGTCTGTCTACAGCTTTATGTAAATTATTTAAGTCACAAAATCTAGTAGATCGCCGAACATTTTTGTCATAATCATAATAATAAGCAACAACTGTGCATATGTTTGAAGTCACGTGAAGTAGGTTACTAAGTGTTGGCGAGATAGTTTCGTCGGTATCGGTAGTTTAGTAGAAGAACTCGCCTGAACGCGGGCAACCCCGATAAAATAAATAAGAATAATTTTGATTCCACGTTCGAGTTGGAAAAATTGCTTTTTCAACGGGTTGTATGCCCTTGTTAGAAAATAATAGAAATGACCAAAAAAATAAAATTTGAGTAGTATTACAACTAGCAAATGGTTCGATCTCTCTCTTATACTGCACTAGCCAAATAAAAACAATGACACTACTCACTTCATGGCACACCACACTAAAAATTGCATCTTATTGCTCTTCTAGATAGCTAAACTAAAAGCGATTGAATAAATTTTAATAGAAATAAAACGAACTATAATCAATAATAATAAATTAAAACGTTTGAATTCATAAATAAACGATCATTCCAATACCTTGTAAATCTTATAGCAACATCTTCCTTTGATAAACCCTTCAACCTTTTTTTGTTCAACATAAGCTTTGAAAATATTGTATATAATTAATATAAGGTTTAATTTAAACTTATCAAATAACAAAAAAAAAGTAAGGACGGAAAGATGTCGCCCGACCTACAGATTGATTCATTTCCCCTCAAAGCCCGACAAATAAAGGCAATATTGCCAGTCTACCTTCCTGTTCACGTTTTTCTTCCTGATCAATTTATGGCTAGTTCTGAAATTTTAATACTGGTAGTACTTTGATCGAGAGCCAGAGCTGGTGACTGAAAGCACTGAGTAGAAGCAATTACTTTAACGCATCTTCCCTTCTAATAGAAGTCGAATTTGCGTTTCGCAAGCGCAAAAATTTGGCCACGTAATGGTCGGCAGTATCGTGCATGCGTTTTTCAAATCGCATCTCGCCGATTTTTTCTCTATAGAAGGCTTTGAACTTTCATTCAAATTGTTTTGTTCAGAAAAAGCGTCAGAAAAAAGCTGTCCTATGAACGTATATTAGATGGAAATAATGCGCGTTTTCTTTTAGAAATGTTGTAATAAATTTACGTAATCGCTTTGATTATAGTTCAGTATTCCAAGACTCAACAGAAGTCAAATTATAAGGGAAGCAATGCTTACGTTGCATCAGTGAACGCCACTCCATTGCCTTACACCAAGAGTGAGGAACAGATTGATTAGCTAGGAACGAATCTAGAATAGGATTATCGTTGGACTCGGGAGCAAGGTCAAAATAACCCAATTCTACAATGCCATGCACCATTTAATTATTCAACATCTAGCGAAAAGAGGAGACTTATGGTCAATCGAGTGTCATTTTCAAGCTTGTTCCACGAGGTGATAGTATAATCATCTCAGGCGATATACACGTCCATGTTGAGATCACAGAATGAACGGAATGGGGAATGAGATATAATCATGAGTTGAGTCAACTCTATGATGTACCAAAATTTTCAACGGTCATCAAGTTACATTAACTGAAGTAGGCTAGCAAAGTAGAGCGAATGGAAGATAGATGAATCTCCAAGCCTGCTCTTAAAGAGGAAGCGAGTGATATCAGCTCAATAGGCAAATAATATTTTATACCGATAACTCTAGGCCTGTGAAGCGAACTGGAGGTGTGTTTTATTGTAATGCGAATTGCCAACCAAGCTTTAAAATCAACCAGCATATATTTCTAAATATCAAAGCCTTCTTCTTAGATTGCAGTCATATTCAACCACATCTAACTCCCAGTACGCACATTATCACTGCAGATAGCCCTACTTTTTTATAAAATATTTCTTGCTCTGCAAAGGCTAACTCAAGGCCTCATATCCACGTACTTCAATTAGAAGAAACCTTGCAGCTCACTCTGGCCTTTGAGGAAATGACTGCATGACTTCATCAGATGTCAATGAATCAATCTTCTGTTAAAACTCCCTAAAGGGGTATAGGAAAAAAAAGTTCTCTTGCACAAGGCGAGATCTCTGTGCATCAGCAGCTAGTTGTCGCCAGGACTTGTTTCTTCCTCTGGCCTACTAGTGAACTGCTTGTTTCCGCTACATGGTGGGCCAGTTTGACGTTTTCCTTTTGGATTATAATCCGGAGCTTATTTGGCGATGTTTCGCACTGGTTTCCTTAAAACGTGATCAATCTATTGCCTTTTCTGCCTTTGAATCTCAAAGCCTATTTTAGTCTGTCCAGTTATACTCCACAGTTCGTAGTTCCACGTAATATCTGACCAAAATATTCTTAAAATGCATCAGAGGCATTGGCTTAAGAAAGTTTACAGTTTCTTGGTAAGCCTAACGGCCACTTCCCATATAAAGCAACCGTACAGCAACAATAGTTTGACGCATGCATCTAAAAATCGCAGCTTCTTGAAAATGAAAATCTCTCCTAACCACCTGAAAAGGAAAAGTATACCGAAGACCTGACGAGCCTTATCTATAAGTGCCTCAATATCCTTTTCTGTTCCGCTATCCAAGCTGGTTTTCAAGCTAACAAAAATCTTACAACACTGTCACATCTTATCCGTTTAGAGCAATCAGTGGGCTTGACTTGGAACCCATGCGCAAGTACTTAGATTTACGCACATTTATTTTCAGTCCTTGCTCCTTGCATTTAGAATGCAAAGAGCGACTCTGAATCTGACCGGTCATATATATGCAAACAGATGTCACAAGCATAATCAAGGTGACTTCAGATGTTAAACAGTCCCAACTGAAAAACTTTATCTTCCCACCCTCCAAAACAGCTTTCAAGAAGCCTGACACTCGTTTGCGAAGAAAGCTCTCTCTGACGCATTTGTATTTTTGTAGGATTCTTTAATCATAGATTTTATCTTATCTGAAACACCTCTGCTACGCAAATTACTCCGTGTGTAATCCCATTTAACTATGTTAAAAGCCTTCTTGAAGTCGACAAAAATGAGATGTAGTGGCAAACATATTTTGGCGGACTGCTCCAATTATATCCGGGTATTTGCATGGTCTGCGCAAGATTACTCTTTCCGGAATCTTGATAATCTTCGAGTGCGCTCTCTATAACATCACTATTGAGAATTATCTTAAACAAAATTTTTGATATGATACTAACTAGACATATACCACGCCACTTGCTACAATCGTGAAAATCGCCCTTATTTGAGTTTTTCACGAGGGCGGTCTCCGTCCATTCAGCTGGATATCTTCCATCATTTCAGATTTCAGTAAAGAGTGTGTGGCGTATATCTGCTGTTATATCCGGGTCCGCTTTGTAAATTTCGGTTGGTAGTATACGTGGGGCTTTCTTTCTCGCCACTGACCAAATGGCGGTAACGTTTTTTCCTTTGCTGGAGGGTCGTTCCTAATGGAGGGTTTTATCTCTGATATGATGTTTCAATGATCAGAGAGGTATTTTTTTCATCGCTGCAACTAGTGCTCACTCATATTAAGGAAATTCCCTTGATATCTTTCACCAGGTGGCAGTCGGTGAAATGCCTGTTCGTCAACTGTTTCATAATTTTAAATAGCAAACACATATTCCCATGGTATGCCACATATTGGACAGTTCTTCAATGGTCCGTAGTTCCGTCTTAAGTGGCGATTTAATTGGTTGAAATCGGGTTGAGAGATAATTGCCAGTTTATCTTATTTTTCCGATTGCCAACCTTGTCGCATATGTTTCGCGACATTCAGGATTTTTTACCGCTTACACATATCGCACAGACTTTTCAGCAGTTGTTAGAAATGTGTTTCTAGCTGCTCTCCACTTGGCGTCCAGTGGGCGTATTTTATATCCGCCCAATTTGGATGACTTTTCGCGTAGAACGGAGGTATACTCGCGTTTTTTGTTGAGATCTTCACCAAACCATTAAAGAAGTTTATCAACATTAAGTTTCCGCTTGATTTGAAGACTTTGTGGCCATTGGACAGGTGATGTGCATAGTCTTGAGTGGGTAACCATCAAGTGGTGATCGTTCCACACGTCAACTCGCTCGAACATCATAGAAGGGATCTTCTCCTTCCTCAACTTATTGTGAAATGGTCGATTTGGTTCTGAGTACAACGATGAGATAGATAGGGTGTAGCCTAGTGGGTGGCGTGTGGGTCTTGCAATGCGAAGGTCGTGAGTTCAAATCCCGCACACTACCTGCTTTGATCTAACTTTGTTACCTCAGTTTAAGAAAATGAAAAATTCGTAGATAGAGGGTTGTGCGAAGGGCAACAATAAATAATCAAAAAATTCTTAAGGAACCTGAAGGTCAAGAGGCTAAGGCCCGATTTGGGCTGCAGCGCCATTGTACAAGGAAACGATGGAACGAAACCCAAGATGTTGTATGGTGACGCCTGAGTGACGAAAGGTTCCCTCCGGTGACCATTTGCCAAATACTACAAAACACCACAAATAATCCGCTGTTTTCATGTATTTTGATTTAGGGTCATAATGAGTCTACTCAGGGGTCGCCATGCTATATAGAACACTTCATGTGGTGTTCTAATATAGCATTGTCAGAGCCAACTTGTGTTCATATCTCCTGAGATAATAATAATATCACCTATTGGAACACGCTCGAAGGTGGCACTCTGTTGGCCGTAATACTCATCTTCGTTAGGTGTTGCGGTATTAGTTGATGAGTAGCATTGCAGAATCGAGACGTTCCTGACCTTGATCTTGAATCTGACGACGGTAATCTTATCCGACATTGGTTCCCAGCTAATAAGATGGCTTAAGCACGACCGGTATGCTAGTTTTGGCTCCACATTCATTTCGTGTTTCCGCTCGAGGTTCGTTCTGCTCCTGATCCTGTCCACCTGACCTCCTGACCTCGTTCAAGCTTAATATTTGGCTGTTATTGTACTCCATTTTACGGTCGATCACTGATTGGCGGTATATATACCGAGTGACCCCGGCCCTCTGTCATTCAATTTTCGGATGTTCCAGAAGCTAATCAAAGTCCGTTTTTTGAATGCCAAAAGTCGTTACTGTAGTACTCGTCTGTATCCGAAGAGCTGTATCTATTTCTCGCATCACTTAGATTTTAAGATCGCGGGTGATAAGGTGAGTGTCACTTTGCAATTTTTAGAGCAAGCAGGACTGGCAGCTGTAGCCTAGCGGGTAGAGCGTTGGTTTTCAATGGTCGTGAGTTGAAAGCCCGATCCACGTATAATTTCAGCACACTGCCTGATTGGGTATAAATTAGATCATCTCAGTCGACGAAAATGAAGAAATCGTAGATGTAGGGTTGTGTAAAGGGCTAATAACCCTTCCATAATTAGTAATAGAAATGTTATCAAATCTGAAGGTGAGGGGCCAAGTCCCGATTCGGGCTATAATACCTGTGAAAGTATTCTATTGCCCCCATCCCACCGAGAGATGTGGCAACCTTTTTTCCCGGGCTCCCAAAGAAAGACGGCAAAACTGTTGCCTTCAATACTAAGATGTCGATCATATTCTGTGGTACTGCATTTGATTTCCATATCAAGTTAAACTAGTCTTGTCTCTTCTACGATTCCACTCACGTTATCCGTGATATTCAATCGTGATGCGTCAAGTAGCGTTTGCTCGATCCTTTGAACATGTTATTCGAGTTCTTTTATACTCCACTTTAAACTAAATACAAAATTAGGCTATGACCCTTGGCCCTATTACGGTCTAACTTAAAAATAGAGATAACATGTTTGGCTTTCTAGTTAATGGTGACCTACTAATTCAAAAATATTCACTGTGAAAAAGTATTAGCGGAAGTTTAAACTTCTCAATACCTCATCCAATTCTATTATAAAGCTACAGTACACAATCTTTTCACTAAAATTAAAAAATCAATACTATCGCTCGGCATTGAGTTCGAAATGAAATTTCCATTTGAACGATTACTACTCAGCTATGTGTTTTAAGTTTTCAGAATATCAAGGCTGTGTTGCGTACTCTTAGTTAGTTGAACTTCAATAAGCATTACTTACAATGCATCATTCACAAGGGTAATACATATAATGCTATACGCCTGGCGTATATAATTGAAGAAATCCTAACGATATACCATAGTCTATACAAGCTAGAAATATATTTAATAATGGAAAAGCATTTTGTAACTCTATTCAGGTTTACAGTCCTTGCAAGCTGGATTACGTTTCGAGAAGTTTAATGGTTCACTGAAGAAACTTTCTATAGAGATAGACGAATGATGTATTAAGACCTATTAAACAAAATACCTGTATGCCCTGTATTTGAACCTTTTTCGAGAGGACACGTTGGCAGATGGGCTAGGGAACACATCCGCATGAAGAATAGTGTTAATTCTGAAAAGGATCCACAGTGTATTATGATTCCTTAAGATCCCTTCATTTTCATTTGCCTGCTTTCAGGAAGATCATTCTACACATAACGATTTTTTTGTGTGCGAAAAAGGTTTGAATCGAGAAGGTGTAAGTAATTCATTGTATGCTCTATTTAAAGTGTGGGTGATAGGGTAATTTTTCTTTCCTTTTTAGACACGATTCCATTTTATTTTATGTGCCTCTATTGTTAACAGTTTGGGTAAAAAATGCTGAAGAAAGAAAATTGATTTCGAACTATTTTCTAAGTGAAAGCAAACGACTACAAAAGGATATTTCTTCGAATTAGGCTTTTATCCTAAATACCCGGACACTTTGTGATTTTCGAAAAATACCATATTAAATCGATAAACTTTAATAAATTGGAGTTATAGAAAAGCTACGATGTAGAGCAGTGGAAATAAATAAATCTTGCAGCCTCAAAAATAAACCATACCAAAATTGTAAGCCAATTTTGTTTTCTCTCAAACGAACCTCGTAAATACATCCACCAAAGATGAGAGGAAATTCCACTAGAAAAAGGATTATTGAAAAGAAGAATGATTTCAAGAGGACGTCGGCTATATCTAATACAGGTGTAGGAATATTCGGCAGTGCGAAAATATTCAACTGGTTTTTATCAAGCGTAGATGGGGTTAGATTTTCACCATATTACTTTGTACTCTGTTTGTGTTGTATTTTATGGTCGGATTACGGCTGAAAGGATTGTGTTTCGTTGAAATTGAAATGAAAAGAGGATTTTCAAGTTGAGGATTTGAATATTTTTGTGGTTGGCAGTAGAACTGAAAGTGTTGGTTTCAGTGCGCTTAGGATTAAGGAGTTTTGTGCGGCTTAGCTTCGGAAGTCTGTTTTCAGAGGATTCTAGAAAATGGAAAATGGAGTAAAGGATTCTTTTGCATGCATTGGACTTGACATTAAGAATAATATGTTGTGTTAGAGTTCATTCGATTGAAATATGAATGGATTGATTTATGGGAGCAAGAAATCTGCAATACTCGTAAATATTTATAGAGGAAGGCTTCAAGCCACACAATTCATTGACTCGAAAAGCATTGGAAGAAAATAAAAAAAAACTTGGAATATGGTTAGCAATCAATTCCGTATTAGGGCTCCTTATAGGTGTATAGGAAAGATAAGTTCTCTTCCACAAGGCCCGATTCTGAGCATTGGCCTTTAGTTGTTGCCAGGCCTTGTTTAAAGATTATTGGACAGTAGTATCTTGACCAGGTCGACTCAGCTCCATTATTGTTATACATTTAAAAAAATCTTCGCTTTGTTATGTTAGGCCATACAGCTCCTTTGACTCATGAGTTACAATTGAGAGAATTGAGTTACAATTGAGAAAACCTGTGTCGATTATTTCTGCATCTCAGTGGATTACTTCGACTAGGTGAGGCATAAATTGAGTGCCAAAGCCCAAAACAGTCCTTGCCTGAATTACCGTACCTCACAGCACAGCAGGACAAAAAAGATACTTGTCAAGGGCAAATGGCTTACACCAATAGCATCCGTTCACCATCGCTTTCCACGACTAATTTTCTTCTTCAATCGCATTACGGCCCAAATCGGGCTTTGGCCTCTTGACCTTCAAGTTCATTTGCATTTATTTGTGTGAAGGGCTATTAACCCTTCACACAACCCTTTATCTACAAATTTTCTATTTTCGCAAATTGAAGTGGCCCAGATATTTTCATCCAAGAAGCGTACTGGAGTTATACGTCGATGCTAATTTGAACTCACGATCTTCACATTGTAGACCAATACGCTTTCCACTAGGCTACACACACAGGTACGACTAATTGATCCTAGCAAATATTCATATCCTGTATCATCTAGGTAGTCGAATTCACTCACAGCCAGTTCTGCTTGCCTTAAAAATGACAAATAGACACACATTGGTTCTATGTCTTATCATCGCGATCTTAAAACACTGACTGATAAAGGAAATGGATCATTAGAAGAACGAACTCCAAACGCAAACATAATTCCGTGCGTAGGTTCCGAGTATGAAGCGAAAAATGTCGGGGCGGTGGTCCTTACATCGAAAGTCAGAAACAGTCTGATTGGCTGGGAACCAATCTCGTAAGATTAGAGTTACCAGCATCAGGAGCAAAGTAGGGAACGTCTCAATTCTGCTACGCATCAATTAATGCCGCATTACCTGACGAATTTAATGACCAACTGGGTGCCACCCTCGAGCGTGTTCCACGAGGTGATATTATTACCATTCCAGATTTGAATGTCCACGTTGGCTCTTACGATACTGGACTGGAACAAGTCATGGGAAAGCACGGTGACTTTTGGGTCGAAGGGTCTCAACCATTGATCAAGAGAAACTTGAGAACATTCGATTATTTGTTAAATTTTGTATTTCTTGGCAAATAGATCGCTACGATGACGATTTGCCAAGAAAGAATCACCATAAAGAAGCTTGGGTTTCCCCTGGTGGTTTTACTCAGAACCACATCGCCCATTTGCCCATAACTCGACAATGGGGAAGATGTCTTCTTGGTGTGCAAGTGAAGGGTCGAGCTGACGCGGAGAGTGATCACCACTTCTTGATTGTCTGCTTAAGATTGCGCATAATAGAAGAATTTGTAGTCATCATAAAGACTACAAATTCTTCCTGTGAAGCGGAAGGTAAATGTGGATGAAGTGGAAGAAGAAGCCAATGATGGACGCGGGTATTCTACCATTTAACACGATAGGTCATAAGCCACATTAGGCGGAGATAAAATAAAAAAAAACAGAATTTCTAGTAGGAAACAACTAGGAAAACTTGCTTAGAAAGTGGTGGAGAAACTGTGTGATGTGAGTAAATCGGATGTTGCAAGACACAAGTGATTTAGTTTAAAAAATGAAAATGCCAAATTCAGAATCAGGCTCAGACCTAATCCACTTTTTACTGGAGTGTAGAATGAAGGAAGATATTCGGCTTAATAGAAGAAGGATGTCATTGATGACGAAAGGCGGCCATCGAGACCTTCAATTGAAAAGGCATTCGATAGCGTTAGCAGCGGTTATGCAATAAATGCTTTGCGTATTTGTGGTATGCTGGATAAAATCATAACTACGATTGGACTGCCTTATAAAGAAGCCCTATCCACTCATCTCATTCTCAGTAGCTTATTACCGAAGGATATCTTTAATTTTTTTGATTCTTCCATTTTAGAACGCAGAAGAGCAGGATTTATCAAGAAGAAAACGATTCAGGAACAAAATTCTTGAGTTTAAAATCAACATTAGAAGCCGCGTAACGATTCCAGATGAGAAGCGAAAACATAGTGGTCAACCGTTCATCAATGGCGTTAACCAAGGAACAAAAGGATGTGTTAAGCAAAGGTTTCAGCTTCGCGCAGTACCTAACAAGTATTCCAGCTGAAAAAATCATTCAGCAATCAGAGCCTGCAATCAGAGGTCTTAGGCAAGCAATTGAAATCAGACAAGAGATGTCTCACATCATCAAGCGAGCAGTCACTCCTACGATTAATCCCCCCGAAAGTAGCGAAAGCTCTGAAGGAACTTAAACAAATCAAGGAGATAGCAATTATGCGAGCGGACAAAGGAAACGCAACTGTAGCTATTGATAGTAACAAAACTATTAAAAGATACTAAATATTCTACGAACAGGACCTCATAATGAAATAAAGAGAGATCCAACAGCTGCTCTCTATCGGAAATTAATCCTTTTCATCAAAAAAATCCAATTTTAGCGAAAAAACATCCCTTCAGACCACTAAAATATACGGACTTCCGGAAATTCATAAGGAGAATACAATGCTTCGACCCATCGTCAGTTCGGTATATATCGGGTTTTCCAATAGGGACTTGACAACTTTGAATTCAATTTGTGAACGCACCCTTTCACTAATCATCGAACTGTTACTGTCAATCTATTCAGTAAACTTATCATTTTTATCATGGTAAAGTACACGAAGGAACAACGTCTGCAAATTATAAAAATTTACTTTGAAAAAAAGTTGTCAAGTCCTTATTGGAAAACCCTTTATATGGACTAAAGGGGTTTTCCAATAGGGACTTGACAACTTTGAATTCAATTTGTGAACGCACCCTTTCACTAATCATCGAACTGTTACTGTCAATTTATTTAGTAAACTTAACATTTTTATCATGGTAAAGTACACGAAGGAACAACGTCTGCAAATTATAAAAATTTACTTTGAAAAAAAGTTGTCAAGTCCTTATTTGAAAACCCTTTAGAACCATATCGTTTAACGTAAACAGCCCAAAACTAGGTCGCAAGTTTACGATTGCCTTTAGCAACACGGATTATTTTTGTGACGACAGTCATTAACGCCACTGAAGGTAGCAGTCTATACCAAATGCAAATTCGGATGTGAGACCTATCTAAATCTCTGCCAGTCTATCGGTCATGACATCGGATTGGAACACGCAACTCCACGCCGAATATCTTTCCCCGATGTGGGCGGTAAACCACAGCTATCACGATATTCCTGGAAGGGTCACCTTCCATTACCGAAGATGGAAGCAACCTTCCATGGGATCCCTGACACCCGTGGAACCAGAAAACCTACGGTCAGGTTTCGTAATTTTGAAAAATGACTCTCAGTTTAGGTTTTATTTGCAAACCCATGACTGATAGCACACCGCTACGGGTCGGTGGGCCCCAAAGGTTATACTGGAATTGACCTTGGTCGCTTACCCGGTATATGATAACTCGCGATATTCCTTCCCTGCGTATAAGAAAGTAACCATTAATCCCTACATCCTCCTCTGTCGCGTCTCAGCCCATTTTCTTCTGAATGCTTCGTGTGCGAAATCACAAAGGCATTCAAATGTTTTTCGACTCGAAAGGCACCTACTCATGTCCAGGCTATCCCCGCTATGCACTACCCTCATGTCATCGAGTTGCCTTGTATCAGCATATCTTGCGCATTCGCCCAGAATACAATCCTGTCAGTTCGGTATAATCAGTGACTCAAACACTTGCCAAGGCTCTCGCCACTCAGTTACTCTAGTGGGCGTGCCTGTGATACTTCAAGAAATCAACTTGGAACCGACGGATATTTTAATCAGCCTGGACGTGGAATCACTTTTTACTAAAACCCCAATTAAGAGTACCTTAAATACCATCAATAGTGATCGGTGGCGGACTGGATGGGATCCCGAAACTTTTTATGAAAACTCTCTCCTCAGAGCTCTTGGTGCCACTATCTCTCTTGTTCAATGAGTCACTTGAAGAAGGCTTGTTTCCTGCTAGCTCGAAGTTCGCAAGCTTAGTACTCATTTTAAAGAAAGGATATACCAAAAATGTCTCAAACTATCGCCCGCTTTGGTAAGCTTTTTGAAAGATTAGTTCATAATGTAGTTTGTGAAACATTATCATTTGATATCACCAGCCCAACATGGATTCGCAAAAGGTAGATCTACTTCCATCAATTTATGTGAATTCACAAATTTATTTACTCAATCCTTAGATTGACATAATACTGTCCTCCTCATGTATACCGATTTTTCCAAAGCTTTCGACACTGTTAATTGTAAAATTCTTATTTCAAAACTTGAAGGGTACGGTGTAACTGGTTATTGCCTGAACTGGTTCAATTTGTACCTTGCGGATCGTCGTCTCCGAATTACGTTCAACGGATACTCCTTTACTGAGTTTTTTGCTAACTCTGGTATCTCGCAGGAATCGATTCTTGGTCCTCTATTATTTGCTCTCTTCATAAATGCATGCCCCAATTTGTATCTTCTAACAGTGGAGTGAACAGTGAACAGTGGAGTGAACCACCACCTCAATAATATGAGCTTATCTGAAACCGACATCTGCCGCCTCTGTCTCGAAGACTCAAAAACGACAATACATATCCTATGCCACTATGAAGCAGTGGCAAGGAAAAGGCATAATCTTCTGGGGAAAGGTTTCATTTCCACCGAGAAACTAGCCAACATGGCTCCCTTACAGATAATCAGATTAGCTAAAGCTATTGATTTATGGTAGGGTATAGGGGCAATAATCGCACAATAGGCCAAAAAGGCCGAAGTGCTCTCACGTGTTCCCCTAATATAAATAATAAATAATATTTTAACTGTTTTTTATTCGCTGATGACCTTAAATTATTCGGGGAAATGTCCTCCCTCTCTGATTTGCTGGCTGTCTCTCGCTAGTGTTAAAACAATGATATCTTTTTGAACATAGACAAGTGATTTGCTATGGAGTACTCGTATAAGGCTACCTCCTCTGTTCTCTCTTACTCTATTAATGGATTTATCCTTATGACAGTAACCACAATAAAGGATCCAGGAGTGGTCTTTCATCGCAAACTTAATTTCGTCAATAATTTCTCCGTCATTACTAAAAAGGCATACAGACTTGCTGGTTTTGTCCTCCGTTCGACAGTTCAGTTTAACTGTCCAGGAACAGCTGCTTTACTTTTTTCCACTCTCGTCCGTAGTATTTTAGAATACTGTTCCATCGTCTGAAACCCTCACCATTCTTGCCATGTTGGGGCCATCGAATCTGTTCAGCGTAGATTCACTCGAAGCCTTTTCTACAGATTAAGAAAGTCCCATATCGACTACGATGGTAGACTTGAAGTACTTCAATTCCAACCCTTTCATTTACGGTGGACCTTCTTCGATGCTTGCTTCCTCTTCAAGCTTTGCAACCACTTGCTTAATACTTACTTCTGTGACGACCTGAATTTTAGACCCAGGAATAGTCTCAACCAGAAATTCTGATATCTTCCATCCTCCTCAATCCTCTCTCAATATATCTCTCTGCCATGTTAGGGCCATCGAATCTGTTTAGCGTAGATTCGCTCAAAGCCTTTTCTACAGATTAAGAAAGTCTCATATCGACTATGATGGTAGACTTGAAGCTTTCAATTCCAACCTTTGCATTTACGGTGGACCTTCCTCGATGCTTGCTTCCTCTTCAATCTTTGCAACCACTTGCTCAATCCTTACTTCTGTGACAACCTGAATTTTAGACCCAGGAATAGTCTCAACCAGAAATTCTGATATCTTCCATCCTCCTCAATCCTCTCTCAATATATCTCTCTGATACAAAGAATGCAAAGGAATCACGATCGACTCCAACTTGGTTCTTTAGGTCCTTTTTTTACTTTATTTAAAATTAGAGTTAAAACTATCTTCTTTAGTGTTGAAATTGTTTTCTTTGCTATTCTTTTATTTTTCACTTTTGTTTCATTGAAATCGTAATCTTTTTGTAAAGAGCTCAAATAAATAATAAATAGCTGTCCGAGAGATTTTTTGTGTGAATGGGTCTCAGAAAGTCAGCATATTATCTCCAGTTTTGTTTTTGGTGGTAATAAATGAAATCTTGGAAGCAGCACTGGAAGTTGGGAAACGTAAAGCTCTTCAGAGACGTCTGTTTAACATCTTCAGTATGCTTGCGCATAACCGCAACGCACGATATAAATGAGGCTTGTTAGGACTAGGTATCCTTTTCCTTTTTGCAAGAAACTGTGAGTGTTTGACGCACGCTTCAAATCCGTGTTTTCATTTGGTTTAACTACGACCGATATTTTCGTTCTAAACAAATAAAACTTAATCTGTTAATTATTTTACAAAAGTCAGCTTTGAACAGTGTTCGTTTATCATATAAATCACTAATTCCTGATTTTCCGTTTTGTTTGAGTGAGCAATTTAAATTTATGGAGAAGAGAATTCACTGCAATTTAATGTCGACAATCAATCTAGAATTTCCACACTAATTATCATATTTCACCAAACAAACAGACAGCATTTCATCGCTTTGCTTAGTTCTATGTGATATCGACTACCAAAATGTTCTACTTTAAGCGAAATTCCACTTCACTAATCCTAGCTTAATCGCTATGTGATACCTTTCTGCATAGCATAGCCCTTCTCGTAAAATGACACAGCCGTAATTATCCTTTCGCGTTAATCAATCAAACGAAAACCGAAACCACTTTATGGATAAAACGTAAGCATGAAACTTTCGAATGGAGCCGAAATGTTAATTAAGCCGAGCGAATCGTATCCCGGCCATAAATAAATCATTACGCTACCACTAAACCAGTCTATCAGGATACCGGCAGAAATTTCGGAAAAAAGGAAAACTCCATACTCACCCAACATTCACGGTGTCCATTTTATTGCATACTGCTTTAAACATTGCCGCAAGAGTTATATCCTTTTTAACTTTTTCGCAATATTTTCTGAACTCTGTGGCATCAGAGAAGAAGCTTCTGTGCAATTTTTTGAAATTTTATTTTGGTTACGTGTCAAATTTTCCACATCATTCTATTATTGTATTATACAATACATACATGTTGTATGTCAAGACCAATATGGTCGGCACAGCATTATTTTGCAATAAGTCCTGAGTCCATGGTATCAGGCATCTTAATTTCTTCGTAATTACTAGTGGTATTTGAACGAGGCGTATGTGATCATAACCATAAATCAATTATGAACAACGTTGTCAAGCCAATGTTGACGTGATGTTTATTTTTCAATTATATTTTAATTGATTGTCGCATCACATTACATTTAATAGACTAATCGATATGTCTACTGCCCATCTATTGCAATACCCCAAATTATTAATTTAGTCGATTTGGCCTGTTTGTGCGGGGCAGGGGAAAATTAAATTATTATTGCTACTTTGCGTTATATGGTATTTGGAATGGTCTATAAGATAAACACAGCTGACCTTAAGCGATCGTTATTCTTAAATCTGCTAATGGGAGAAAGTGGGGGTAAGTCCATTAAGAAAATTAGGAGGTTGTTGTTTCACCCTCATTTTCTGTTCAATTTGTTAAACTGAAACATCAATTTTTTCACATGTTGATCTGAATGAATTTCAATACCCTTCATCAAGCAACCCTACCATGTCGATGAAGAAATCGAGCCAGCCATCTCCTTTCTCTTCCCAGCTCGACCGCCAACGAAGTCAGACTCCAGCTGTAACTTCGCTACTAAATAAAATTTGAATTAAATTTTACTTAAAAGTCATGTTTTAATTGACCTGATCCCCTACATGTAGACAGCTAATTTCAATCGATTGGCAATTTTCATTTTCGTAGATTGAGGTGACTAGGTTTTACCCAAGCAGGCAGCGTGCTGGAATTATAAGTCGATCGGGATTTGAACTCATGACCTTCGCATTATAGACCAAGACGCTACACACTAGGCTAAACCCTAGCTTTACCTAAACACTTACAAAAGAAAATGAAAGCAAATTATGGAATTGAGTTGAGAGAAGTGATATGCTGGATGATAACTGAGAATTTTTGACAATAGTATTTTCCTTTTCTCTTCGTAATTTAAATCCTTTCACTCCTTCTGCCACCTCCCTTATCAATTTCCACAAAAACTGTCTAAACTATATCCCATCGTGAGATGAAGAAAGAAAACTTCTGATAACAAGTATAAGTAGGAAAATTATAAACCTCCTCCACTCCTTTCATCACCTCTCGTACAAATGCTATTGCACTATTCTGAATTTTGAAGAATTTTAATTGGTAAATGCTCCCATTTAAACTTTATGGCATTTGGCGTATAAAAACTTATATTATTCACTGACTACCTGTAAAATAGTGGAAGAAATCAATTAAATTGGTCTTGTGTCCACCATAGCCTGTTGTATTTTTCTGTAATTTAATGGGAATTAAAGAAGGCGTAGGATTTTACTAGAAAGCTATCCTTTTCTATTTCAATCATAGTTACTGTGTCCTACCAACGAGCACTGAACTTATTATTTATAATGAGTGGCTAGCCATTCAATCAGTGTTCTACTTCTTCTACAATGGCACTACAGCCCAAATCGGACCTTGGCCTCGTGATATTCAGGTTCCTTAATATTTTGCATTACTTATTGTGGAAGGGTTGTTAGCCGTTTGCACAACCCTTTTTCTACGAATTTTTCATTTTCGTAGATCGAGGTGACCAGGGTATATCCAAGCAGGCAGTGTGCTGGAATTATATATTGCGCCGACCAGGATTTGAACTTACGACCTTCGCATTACAAAACCAACACGCTAACCACTAGGCTACACCCTAGCAGTGCAGTGTTACTGTTTAAGAAAATCCCGTTCCAGTTTCTGGTATTTATATTCTCACGTCACTGCACAATTCTGCCTCCATAGCTTAAGAATAAAATATTTTATTTATAGTCTCATCCCGCTATATAGACGTTCATTGGATTAAGAATGAATTTCATAATTGCACTTACTAAACCGATTTTCTGGAAATTTTTCAAAGGAATTGCCCTTAAATTTATTATTAAGTTGGTAAATTGCACCATTTTGTATGGAAGGACGTTGAAGGAGTGAAAGTACGTTTTCACCTAGCGCGTTCTCGAGCTATAAGATATTTTAGAAAAATGATTGATAACAACCTTCGCGCAAAGCGCGATCTCTCTAAGCCCTTAGAAAGGAGATAGGTTTTCAAAGACTTAACAAATTTTATTCATGCGAGCCTCAATACCCTTTACGGCTCTGCCGTCCAGGCTAACAATGATTCCGAGGTAACGAAAATCTAGCTTCTTGGTTTCTCAAACCTGTGATTAATTTCGTGCTCCTCGTATCTACTAAAGTAATTTAAGTGAAGAAGTGAGCTCAGGCCAGAATCTTATATATTAGCGAATCTGGGAGGTACTCTGACTGGTTTTCAGTCTAGGTGACAGTACCGCTGCTGGAGCGACGTGCTAGCTGATGACGGATCTAGATGCGAATGTGGGGGGTTCGTGTCTCCAATACTGACCATAAAACCCTAGCCTAGACAACTATTAGACGTCATTTTACCCATAGAGACACCGTCTCCAAACAAAAATCATAATCAAAATGTCATGGTCGCGATATTAGCCAAAATTTTACGTATGGTCCAAGAAGAAAGGGAAAGGAGGATGTGGAGGTTTAGTGACCCCCCTTAAAATATAAACTTACAAGTCATTTTCTCTTAATTCTTATTTCTTTAATAATATCAATTTTCGACAGTACTATTCTTATATAGTATCTTCTAAATGCGCAGATTTCTTTCGTCACATCTTATAAAAAAAGAAGTTCAGCGGGAATATTCACATCCTGCAAAGAAAAGTTCTCCCGCTACGAAATTATGCAAATGTCCGAGAACTGCAAGGTAAGTGATCCCATAAATAATTCGCATTGTAACGCTTTGAAGTTGAATCACATCAACTCCTACATACTTGTTGTACTTGTTTTTATACTCTAGATGGAATCTGAGAGTATTATAAGCTTACTCTAAAGTTTGCACGCCAAGAAATAATCTTCACACAGAGGAACCAAGCGTACAGAAATATTTGTTGTTGCTGAAAAATCTCTAAACTGGATATCAGTCTGTATTTCTGTACCCTTGGCTTCTCTGTGCGAGCATTATTTCTTGGCGTTACAAACGGTAAGTCAAACACAATATACTCTCAGATTTCATCTAGAGTATATGTAAACAGCACAGCTTACGCTACAAAATATCTCACGGCTAGCTTGTCTTGGTATCACAGGAGCAATGAAAACCTGTCCTACGACGGCAATGGAAATGTTCCTAAGCATCCCTCCGATACATCTCCAAATAAAAAAGGAGCCTATCAAAGGAGTGTTACCGATGCAGAGGGAAAGCAATTACAAATCCGGGGATTTTAGAGGTCAACTCAAAATCCTAAAAAACCCTAAAATAGAGGTTGTAACCTTCACACTATCCGACGCTATCCCGACAAAATTCAGCTTTCAAACCGCCTTCAAAGTTATAATCAGAGAACGCACGGACTGGCAATCCATGATACCTGACATGGAAGAGGAATCAACCATCTGGCATGCAGTTGACTCGCGCACCTCTGAGTGGACTGGAGCCGGAGTCAAAGGTCCTAAATTTTCGGTTTCAAAACTACTCGACAAAGAAGGCACAATCTTCCAGGCTGAACTAATTGCAATCGAGTTATGCATACAAGAGAATATAAGGAGAGATCATCGCAACAAATCCATTTATATATATATATCGGATAGTCAGGCGGTTATTAAAGCCCTAGCACCCAAGAAACACGTATCGCGGATGGTATGGGGCTGCCTTCAAATTCCAATATGGGAAAAAGGAATGATGTAACCTTAATGTTAATGGAATTGAGGGAAATGAAGATGGCCTTGCAAGAAATGGCGCAAAAATAAATTTTATTGGACCAGAGCCATTCTGCGGAAAACCAAAAGGGCACTCCAACCCCACACAGAAAGTGGGTTGAACAAGAGCATAAAATCTACTGGAACAGACTTCCAGGCTTATCAATCTCAAAAAAACTAATCCTTTCACAAAAAAACAAAGTGGAAGATATTCTAAAATTCAGCAAGAGTGATATTAATAGTCTAATTTGTCTAATTTTTTGAGGTGGTGGTTTACTCCCCGTAGTGGAGTAAGCCACCACCTAAAAAATATGGGCTTATCTGAAACCGACATCTGCTGCCTCGGTCTCAAAAACTCAGAAACGCAGAGCATATCCTATGTCACTGTGAAGCAGTAGCTAGAAAAAGACACATTCTTCTCCTTCTCCTTTCTACCGAGGAACTAGCCAACATGGCTCCCTTAAAGATACTTAGATTAGCCAAAGCTATTGAGTTATGGTAGGGTAAAGGGGCAATAAACGCACAATAGGCCGAGAAGTTCGCATTACTCCGACGTATTCCCCAAATTATATATAAAAAAAAATAATAAAAAAAAAAATAAAAAAAATGTTAAATCCCGGAGAGAAATTTACTATTCAGTCAAAAAAATGAACAGTGTCTTTGTATTTCGAGTCTCCCTTTTTTCTTTTTCTTAACTCAATTTATTCATCAATAATTCTGTTTATCTCCCTTATCTTATTTCGGTTCAAAATCTCCTTATTCTATATTTCCTAACTCTATCTAACTAACTAATGTAAGTTCTTCTTCACTGCTATGTGTCTCATTGATTGTATTGCACTCAATAGACGAAATAAATGCAATGAAATTCGATAGAATTAATATTCTTGAAACCATACATGATGATTTCAGGTCGCAAGCGATCAAAGTTTTGCCAGTATTGAGATTTCTGTATTAGCTGAAAAATGATTAGGAAGAAAAATTTGAAGAGGTAGATCTTGCAATATTCCCCATATTTGTCGTACTTTGAGTGGAAACGAATCGGTTTAAACTTCGGTAGATCGGGCGACATTTTTGTACTCTAGAAGAAATCTGAGAGTATATTGTGTTTGCCTTATCGTTTGTAACGCTAAGAAATAACGCTCGCACAGAGCCGCCAAGGGTACAGAAATATTTGTTGTAGCTCAAAAACTTCGATTCCGAGTGACCGTCTGTTCGCCTGTCTATCTGTCCGTCTGTCTGTCTGCCCGTCTGTCCGTCTGTGCGTCCGTCTGTGCGTCCATCTGTGCGTCTGTTTACAGCATAACTCTCGAAAGCTTTGAGCTATAGTGCTAACAATTTTTGTGTGTCATTTTTAGCAAAAAAGTAATTTTAAGTTCGTAAATGGGCTACATCCCCCCACTCCTTCAACCCCCTCCCATACAAATTTCATGAATTTTCGAAATATTAAGAAATTGATTTTTCTTTGAAACTATTTAAGCTATCAACTTGAAATTTAGGTCACAGTATTATGATATAGATGTCATTAATATCACGGGATATTGACCTGATCCACTTACTCTTTCTACCACCTCCCATACAAATGGACAATTTTGAAAAATACATATTTTCGATTTTCATTGATACTAGTAAAGTTGAAAAAACGAAATTTTGTCAGATATAATTCCACTATAATTGCAATTTATTTTAAAAATAATTATCAAATTCACCTCACTTCGTCTACCCCCTCCCATACAAATTTCACGAAATTTTGAAATTTAAATTAAATTATTTTTCTTCGAAACTGTTCAAGCTAGCAACTTGATATTTTGTATAAAGTATACAAATAGAAATATTACTAATGCAAAAAAATTTATTTTGATCCGTACACTCCTTCTACCCCCTCCCATACAAATGCATTTTTTTTTTAAATGCATTTTATCGATTTCCATTCAATCTAGAAAAAGTACAAACTTCAAATTTTGCCAGAATTTGTTTCCTTAATAATTGAAATTACTATTAGAAAAAATTATCAGCTCCACTTCACTCTTCTACCCCCTCCCATACAAATATCTGTATTATAAATTCAAGAAAAGCATTTCTCCTTCAAGTATACACATGAGAGCTATCGACTTTGAAATTGAATTGAATGATAAGCAGTTTCAAAATGATCTTAAACGCTCCACTTCCTCTGCCACCTCCAATAAAAATGCCCCAATTTCAGGAAAACTATGACTAATTTCTTTGAAAATAATTAAAAACTAAAAACTTTCAATTCAGCAAAAATCATTTTGCATGCCATGTTCGGTGTCATATACGAAAAATACAAACCTCCCCCTCTACTTCTGTCACCTCCCATGCAAAAGTCTCTATTCACTATTCGAAAGAATTTGAGATGACATATTTTTCGGTATATTAAAGTAATTTCCATCTCATCTAGAGTATCATATGGTTGGGCTTTAAGCCCAATTATAATTCTGTTATGTTTTTTAGACGTCTTTACTTCTTTTTATTAAGAAAATAAAAACTAGAAGCTTAAACTAAGTCTTGATTTACTTAATTATTCAACATTTTTAAAGGTTATATTTAGTAAAAAAAGGTCTGTAAGAGCAAGATGTCACTGAAATATTTCTTCGAATTTCGGTCCGCTACCACGCTAGCAAATAAAATGCCATCTATTGAAGGGATTAAACAATATGGATTGTCAGTTAATTTATTAATTCAGACGCTTTAAGCTCCTGTGCCGTAGTGGGTGGTGAGTGTAAATCGTTTCTTATTTTTATATGTATGTATGTGATTCCTGGGTGCTCTCAACATTAATAATGTTTCAATCAGCTGACGAGAGAGGTTTTAGTAATATTTATAATACATTGCTTAAGCGTAATAAATCAATATATTTAAAAAATAATTGCTTCCGCTAGCTATGAAGTCACGCCACGCCACTGCCCTAAAATGTTTGGATTTATTACTGGGAACATTATGGTCTTTTTAAACATATAGTCTATTAGAACGCTTTACTGTTTTTTAGTTCGACCTAATTGCGAATATCGGTCGGTGATTTGGAATCTATATTTCGAGATCCATAATAATACTAATGAACAATAACACATAAATTTATTTACATATTTATATAACATTGCATTTAAAATGCTAGTCCCGCTGGAACAACTTAACTTATTTGCCCCTTTCAAAGCGACGGGATCATTTGGAACTTAAAGCCTTTTTACGAATCCTCCACAATGAAATGGATTGTCTGCAATTCCTAGAGGTTATCAACTTTCAAGTTCCAAGCCGCACAACAAGTTAATTTCAAATGGTATTTTATATTGGCCATCAAATACACGGACAAAATACTCCATCCCCTCAGTTAGAATGATAAAAGCTGCTTTTCTAATCTGATTAATATCTTCAACGCTAATATCTTAGAATGCTTTTTTTACTATTACAACTATTATTACTAGTATTTTTTTCCATGTCTGTGAAGTTGTTTTTATTCTGCCTTGGATGCTAGAAAGTCAAGGTACGGCCTTGTCTAGATTATAGAAATTAACTGAAACTTAATATTATTGGTGTATAGGAAGAAAATAAAATGGGAAAACGCGTGGATCCATAGGCAATAGTAATGTCACTTGATAGTTTATTGAAATTGACAAATTATAATTTCGCTAATAATTATTAGTCTGGTCGAGTGGGGTGAAAATATAGTTGATAGTAAAACCACTTTGGATTTAATGATATTACAGAATACGATACGAACTACTTGAGGGCATATTGAAGGAATTCTGAAATAATAATTTTTTTCATGAATAACTACGTAACGAGTAGTCCAGGAGTACGATTACCTCATTTTTCATCCAATGAATATGAAAATGCAACTTTTACTTAAATGCAAGCTGGCAAATCGAGCAATAAATTCAATGTGGGTAAAAACTTCGACTTGTAAAAAAGTTTTGATTACCTAATAACTATGAAGTTTGAATTATGCGATTCGCCCTGCTGGTAGAATGTACGATATATTATTGCATAATAGTAATGGTGAACTATACGATTTCATCTTCGAGATATAAGGATAATAATCGAATGAAGTAGAAGACAGTCTTGCAGAGACTTAATCTTTAAATCATCTAGCTGGATTAAGGCTTCCTGAACTTTCTACAGAGTAAATATTCATTAAAGAAATATTCTATAACTGCCTAGTCAGAACTGTAACGATCGCTAGAAAATAAACTTATCTAGTGGAATCCCTAAAACTACAGAATCCGCTATTGATTCGGATTAAAGTAAGTGCAATCTTTATAATTAATTGAAAATGTATACGATTGATGTTACGCTTAGAATCAGAATTAATTACATCCGAGGGCACTTGTTTTGGGAATTAGTGCAGTACTCTACTCTATTCTCGATAATACGGTAAAACATTTTCCTGATAAGTTGAGATTTATCCAAGTGTTGTTGATTATGCAAAATATGTACTACACTGTGAGTTTAACAACATAAGTATTTGGTAATATCCATACTACTGATAAAATCGTACCAGACGAACAGGTATTTCTGGTGAGCACGCTTATACGATAATCTGCTTAAGCAAGTATTTTGACAACAATTTCACAGAAGCGCCACGAAGAAATAATTCTTCTGCCTTTCTGTAATTTTAACCCGTTCGAAGCGCGAATAGAGATGGCAGAAATATATGTACATATAAATGTAACAATATTAATAAATAAATTGGAAACAATAGTAAATTAATTACGATATGTTCGAAATAGTTATTTGTATATTTTACCCATTGTAATATGAAAACGCTTCAACAAATGTACATACAATAATTTTATATCATAAATACATTTTTTATTCACGAGCACGACATGCTATAAATCAGATGAGTTAGGTTTCGTTCATATGCAATGTTAAAAATATTCCTGCTGCAAGGTTTAATAACCTGCTGGATTATGCCGGCATTCTGTGAATTGGATTTATTCGCAAATTCCTGGTTATATTAAACATGGAGGTATCTCTCGCAAAATGTTACACAAATGTATATTGGGTCCTATGAAACATCGCGTTATGTAAAACCACATTATACGAGCCTTTAAGCTTATACAAATTGGCTGTTATATTTAAAACGAAAAAAGTTTTTGATTAAATTTTGACAAGGGTATCACACTTCGGTGGCGCAAGCGTTTGTGGAAGACACATTAGTGATTCTGAAGCGCACTTCAACTGGTGTCAGAAGTGGGTTTCAGGCAAAGCGAGAATAGCAAAGAAAGTACTCGAGTAGGGTTTTCTAACTTAGAAAATTCTGGAACGAACTGTAAAAATTTTCTGATTATTTTTTTTTGTGTGACATAATTCTTCTTAGAAATTCACTTAACGACAAATCCAGTGAAAAATTCTTGTCGAATAATAAGATAGTTTTGTGTTTCGAAATAACTTTAATAGTTTCGGATAACTGAAAAAAAAGTTAATATAAAAATTCCGCGTTGTGTAAAAGATTTAAAATGACGAAATTGAAAGATGAACTCAGTATATGAGAGAGGCTGTAAACAAGG
This sequence comes from Chorisops tibialis, assembly GCA_963669355.1. Lineage (NCBI taxonomy): Eukaryota > Metazoa > Arthropoda > Insecta > Diptera > Stratiomyidae > Chorisops > Chorisops tibialis. Next base: position 273,015,087 of record OY770262.1, read on the forward strand.
CAGAGTTTGTAAGCCGAACGATGGCTCGATCGCGAACTCATTATTATTATTTATTATTATTTATATTAGGGGAACACGTGAGAGCACTGCGGCCTTTTTGGCCTATTGTGCGATTATTGCCCCTTTACCCTACCATAACTCAATAGCTTTAGCTAATCTGAGTATCTGTAAGGGAGCCATGTTGGCTAGTTCCTCGGTGGAAATGAAACCTTTCCCCAGAAGATTATGCCTTTTCCTTGCCACTGCTTCACATTGGCATAGGATATGTATTATCGTTTCTGAGTCTTCGAGACAGAGACGGCAAATGTCGGTTTCAGCTGAGCCCATATTATTGAGGTGGTGATTCACTCCACTGTGCCCCGTCATTAGGCCAATTAGAGTACTAATATCGCTCTTTCTGAATTTTAGGACATCCTCCACTTTGTTTTTTTGTGGTATGATTAGTTTTTTTGAGGTTGATAAGTCTGGAAGTCTATTCCAGTAGATTTTGTGTTCTTGTTCAACCCACTTCTTAAGTGTCGAGCTTTGATGCCCTTTTGGTTTTCCGCAGAATAGCTCTGGACCAATAAAGTTTTTTTCCGCGCCATTTTTTGCAAGGCGATCAGCCACTTCGTTTTCCTCAATTCCCATATGTCCTGGTGCCCACATTAAGGTTACGTCGTTCCTTTTCCCCAGGATGACTAGGTCTTGCAGACAGTCCCAAACTAACCTCGATCCGTGTTTATTGCATGTTAGGGCTTTGAGAACCGCCTGACTATCCGATAGGATATAAATTGATTTGTTGCGATGAGCTCTCCTTATATTCTCTTGGATACATAGCTCCATTGCAATTAGTTCGGCCTGGAAGATTGTGGCTTCTTTGCCGAGTGGTTTTGAAACCGAGAAGTTAGGGCTTTTGACTCCGGCTCCTGTCCCCTCAGAGGTGCGCGAACCATCTGTATACCAGATGGTTGATCCCTCTTCCTTTTTTACTTGTAGATGTATCGGAGGGATGTTAAGGAACATTTCAATTGCCGCTGTGGGACAGGTTTTCATAGCTCCTGTGTTACCAAGACAAGTTAGCCCTTGGATTTTTTGTAGCGTAAGCTGTGCTTTTCTTTGTAAATTTTTAGTCCACCAAATCGTTGATCCGTATGTGACTATTGGAAGAATGATTGTTCTGTAGCACGGGCTTTAGTCCCCATTTTCTGCCAAATAAGCTTTTACAGGCCCAAAATGCCTTTAGTGCTTTGGCATGAGTCCATTCTATATGTTTATTCCAGTTGAGTTTGCTATCTAGTATAACACCCAGATATTTTACCTCATCTGAAAAGGGTATTATTGTACCATTTACTGAAGGGGGTATGATGTACATTTTTCTTCTATTTGTAAATGGTATTAACTCAGTCTTACTTGGGTTGATGTTCAAGTTTTTAGACTGACACCAGTTCATTATAACTTCTAAGGCTGGTTGTATCCTTTCTGATATAATTAAATCATGTTTGCCCCTAATGATAATGACGAGGTCATCGGCATATCCTATTGCCTCGTATCCTTGTTCTGTTAGGCGATCTAGGAGTTCATCTACTACAACTGACCAAAGAAGTGGAGATAGTACCCCACCTTGGGGACAGCCTCTATAGGTCTGTGCAGTCAATGTGCTATCCCCTAGATCCATGGTTGTTATTCGGCTCCTTAGCATGGCATGTATCCATCTAGTCGTGGCCGTTTCCAAACCCTTTTTCCTAGCCGTCGCTATTATGGCTTCATGGGGAGTATTGTCAAATGCTCCTTCTATATCTAGGAATGCACAAAGTGCAATTTCTTTATAGTCTATTGCCTTTTCGATTTGTCTTACCAGACCGTGAAGGGCTGACTCTGTTGATTTGCCCTTTTGGTAGGCATGTTGATTAGTATTAAGACGAACCTTGTTGGGTTACGTGTATGTCCACTAACTTCTCCATCGTTTTGACGAAGAAGGAGGTAAGGCTTATAGGACGATATGACTTAGGCTGATCCATGGGACGATTACCTGCGAACTCATTATTATTGATGTTATATCCCTCTGTAATGCCGATAATTATGGTGAGCATGAGATCGAACAACAAAATGTAATCGGAAGCTCAACAGATGATATATCTCAACAATAAAATTAACTTTTACATTAAACAGGCTGGAGAGCTGTCAAATTAACTGTTAGACCTGATCCAAAAGATACAACAACAAAGTCCGAAAATAGTGAATAAAATGGATACACTTAATTAGATTGAACAATAGTTGGATGCGAAGTTTCGAGAACAACAAACGCTCCAGAATAAAAGATCATCGAAAAAATCGATGGCACATCCAGCGTCTGAAAATGGACTTCATGGTGGTGCGTCATCGACCCCGGGAGTGTGGCTTAAAAAAATGTACCATCTACAAGACAGTAAGTAACAGCCTTAATATTGGCATTATGGGTATCTACGACCGATTGCAGTAGCCGAACAGTAAAAAGATTTTCAGTTTCTGGTGCAAACTTTGGATATTCGATACGATTCCGATATCATAAGGAAAATATCGTCTATTAAGCGCAACCGCACACAAGAACCTGGCGAAAATCTACAACATTTATTACAGAATGTTGAACAGCTGGTATTATTTCTTTGCAGATTGAATACGAAAAACCGCAATAAAGCTGCGGTGAATGCATTTATCGGCGCTCTCAAGATAGAGAGCTACAATAGTCGTTAAGATTGGCAGCCAGAAAGACACAGGCTTTGGTATATGCTTTAACCTTTGAAACTGATATACAATTGGCAGAAAATAATTGGCGGATCCAAAAAATGATGGTGAGGATAAATAAATGCTTGTTCCGAAGGTTCGCACACCGCTGTTGGAATTATGGTAAGGTAGGACATATAAGGCGTGAGTGCAGTAGAATCGAGACAACAGAAATGTATTCGCCAAGATGTGTTGCCAAATAAGTTTTACCGAATGATGGGCGAATCCAAAATTTATAATTGGAAACGTGCAATGATGGTGACAGTCGGAATATGCGGTGCACTACGAGTATAAAGTTCCGCGATGTAGAAATTGCAGACAGGCGGGGTACAGAGGCATGTTGGGGAGGCTGCTCCACAAATTCGAAAAAAAAGTAATTGGTATGCAATGCCTATGTATCTTCTTTTTTTAGCTCCCTCTCCCCCCACCTTCCCGTGTCGACTACTTCACCTCAACTACTTCGCTCTACGCAGAACACTTACGACGCGACTGACTGAAATGAAGAAAAACATGAGAGTATTGTTCAGAAAGTGCCTTCAGATCCTGTCCTAGGGCATAGGACAGAAACAACTCTCTTCCACAAGGCGCAATCCTGATCATCGGCCTTTAGCTGTTGCCAGAACTTGTTTATTACTCTGACCTTCCGCTCAACTGCTCGCTTCTATGTGCTACGACCAACCCGACTTATAATCCAGAGACTGTTTGGCAATGTTTCGCCCCGGTTTCCTGTGTGTGACCGATCCACTGCCACTTCCACCTTTGAATTTCAATGCGTATATTAATCTGTCCAGTTGTACTCCAAAGTTCGTCGTTAGAGGCATGGGTTCACGAAAGTTTGCGGTTTCTTGCTAAGTCGAATGGTCACTTTCCACATAGTACAATCATATAACAACATGGATTGGATGCATGTATCAAAAACTCGCAGTTTCATGCGAAGGGAGATCTCTCTTAACCTCCAGAAAGTGGAAAGGATACCGAACGCGTGACGAGCCTCAATATCCTTTTCCGCTCCGCCATCCATGCTGACAATGCTTCCGAGGTAACAAAAATCTTGCACCTCTTCCACATCTTGTCCATTAAAAACAATTGTTGTACTTGTGTTCGAACCGAGATGCATGTATGCACATTTATTTTCAGTCCCGCCTCTTTGCATTTAGAATGCAACGAGCGAACATTTGACTCTACGGACTTAGAGTCACACGGTTATGTGCAAGCAAACACAGCATAATCAAGGTGACTTAAGATGTTGAATAGTCCCCATTAAAAAACTTCCCACCTTCCAGTGCAGCTTTCAAGATATCATTTAGTACCACCAAGATCAGAGCTGGTGATAATATGCAGCCTAGTGGGACACCCGTTCGCATAGGATACTTTGCATTATCGTAGGATTTTTTAATCATAGCTATGACCTTGTCTCTCCTACGCAATGCATTTCAGATGTAATCTCGCTTAACTCTGTCGAAAGTTTTCTCGAAGTCCACAAACTTGAGATGTAGTGGCGAACCCATTTCGGCTGACTGCTCCTATATTATGTGTAGAGTATTTGTGTGGTCGGTACAAGATGACCCTTTACGGAATCCAGCCTGACAAATTTCGAGAGTGCTCTCCACGACAGCACTAATCCTATTGAGAAATACCTTAGCCATGATTTACGGCGGTATGTAGACATATATAACGCTAATTGCCACAATCCCGAAGGTCGCTCTTCTTCGCAATTCTCTCAGTGACGCCCTGCTTCCATTCAGTCGTATAACGATACGCGCGAGATGATTGTAATCACCCGCTCGCTAACGTATGTACCGATCAAAAATGCAAAAAATGAAGCGCTCACACCAAACCACTTGCTACTGGGAATCTGTAATGATAGGAAACCGCCTGGAGAATTTACCGAATCTGCGTTGGTTCTAAGAAAAGATTGGAAAATTGCACAGAAGTTAACCAACGTATTCTGGAACCGGTGGGTTAAGGAGTATCTGCCTGACTTAACACGCAGAACAAAATCCCAGCAAACAAAATAATTCGTTAAAGAATCGTTAAAATATTACAAACGTAAACGGTGGAAACATAAAGATTTAGTTTGCTTGAGTCTTGCTTGCGCATCCATGAAAATTTCTACGACATAAACAACAGAATAGAAACACCATTTGCGATCTTATCTTGTTTGGCCTTAAAATACCAGTTCTTTAAAAAAAATCTTTATTGTTTCATAAATAATATCGTTTCCGAATCTTAAACGATATTCGCTGATGAAGTGGAACAAAAATCATTAATGATTCATTGATAACGAGCAGATATTTAGAATCGCTCTTTAATATAATTCATTAACGATTCTTTAACGATTTATTTTGTTTGCTGGGTTTGTACATAATAAGACCGAAGTCGTGTGACCCTTCTTGTTTACTCTTATGTTTGGTTTGCCTATGATCATGATGGAGTTTATTTGTTTAGTGTCATTCCATGCTCGTTTTAGTATCGTTATTTGCGAGCGCTCGTTAAATTGTTTGTTGCGATGGTTTGATAGAGTGGAATCAATAAAGGTGGGCGATGTGGTAATAATAGTGGTCAACAATGAACCAATCCATACATGGAAAAAGGGAATCGTGATGGATTTTATAGCTGGAAGAAGTGGGCAGGTGTTGCAAGCTAGATTTCGAACAAATACTGGAGTAATAACCAGACTAGCCGTGAAATTAGCTAAATTAGACGTGAGATTAAAATATTTGGTAGGCGAGTCAAACTGATTCATTTAACAAGAAATTTAAATTTACTTGTCTTTTCTATTATTGTCTTTTCTATTATTATATTACTTGTCTTTCCTATTCTATTATTATTATCGTATTATTTATACTTATTGTAGAATAACAACAAAATAATCTTGATGTTTCCTATACTGAATCATCAAAACAAACTTTAAAATCTTAAATGTTCTGTTAATGGCCCTTCTCCTGTCACGTCTAGCAGCATTCTTGAGCAGTATATGAGTATTGGGTAGTTCCGTCCGAAGGAGGCAGTCCTTCAGTTTACATGAGGTTGAGAGATGATCACCAATGTTTGGTTTTTCCAATAGCGAACCTTGTTCCAGATTTTTCGCGACATTGCACCGCATCAACTTATTCCATTGTTTCTTTAGAACTTGACAAAAACGTGTTTCTGCATATTTGACTGCTACCGTGCACAATCTCAAGGAGGCAATCATTAAGTGGTGATCGCTCCCTTTGTCAACTTAGCGCTTCGCTCGCATATCAAGTAGCCATCTACTCCATCTACGATTTTTGAATTCGAGTGAGTGGAGAAAGGGTTCCTCTGATAACCAGTTTCCGAGTGCTTCAAAGCTTCACACATAATTCGCCATTTATGAGTCTCTAAATTCAAGCTAGAGTGTTACCTAGTGGATAGTGTTGCGAACTATTTTTTTTTGTAAATTTCTTTTCTTTAATCTTTACCAGAATTCAATTTTTACTCTTCCCTCATTTAGGTCGCAGTTTATTGCTGTATTTTTTTGTTATGGTTTTGCTCTCATACTGTTCCTAGATACAATTAGGTTACATATTATATTTTTTTTTTTCATAAACATGAAATAATAACACCACCAAATAACAAATTTAAAAGAAAATAATAATAATAATCAAATTAGTTCGCGCCAAATAATTCACCGAAAAATTATGGACATAAAAACTCCCATGGCAGCACTGCTATAAAATATTTTGGCGCCAAAACTATCGATGATATTGGAAAGAAAGCCGTTGAAGCTCGCGTCTGCCGGCTAATTGCAAAGAAGTGAAAAAGTTTTGGGGGAGAACAAAATAGACTGTGTTCGAGGAAGGAACAGAACTATAGGGAGTGGAGGAGCTTTTTGGGTGTTGAAGGTTGAAAAGTGAATAAAATATCAAAAAAATGAAAGGTTGAAAAGTGAATAATATATCAAAAAAATAAAAGGTTGAAAAGTGAATAATATATCAAAAAAAATAAAAGGTTGAAAAGTGAATAAAATATCAAAAAAATAAAAGGTTGAAAAGTGAATAATATATCAAAAAAATAAAAAAACGAGAACAAAAAGTGAAATAATACAAGACTTAAAAAAAAAAAAAAAAGAGAACGAAAGAAAATACTTATAACAATAAAATATCAAACAATTAAAACTTCAGTTTAATATTTATTTTTTTTGAGTGAGTCAACTAAAACAATAAGAATAAGTGCATCGCCTCAACGATCGAGTCGACAGGGAAGAATAAAACTGGAAGCAGCAAGGGCCCCAACATACAATAAGTTAAGTACTTAGTCTTAGTTTTTTTTTATTTAAGTCATAAAAAAAAAATATATAAAAATAAAAACTTCTTAATAAAAAAATGTAATTTATGTTTAAAACAATTGTTTTTTTTTTGTTGTGCGAAAACGCATTTATATTTCTCTCTTATATTTTCAATTATTTATGTGTTAAGATTAGTGTGAGTATTTAGGAACAGGTATCCAGATTTTTTTTGTTATTTGATACAATTCTCGACATGAGTGAGTGAATAACTCATGAGAGGGTTCCCAGGCTTCGTCCGGAAATCGGGTAGGTATTTATCGATGACATGAGGATGTGCGAAAATGTAGATTTCCGCGAAGTACAAGTAGCGGCATTCAGGACACCCCGCTAAGCGCTTATACCGCATAAAGTAGTACGGTATCATGATCCGTTCCCCATTCCGTTTTGTATCAGCACGAACTAGGATGAGGATTTCTTAGGTCAATGACCCACCCCAAGCTCCTGAGCCGTCGGCAAAATCGTGCTGCCCCGGCCTAAGAAATTCCCATCATCTGGAGCAGGATGAAGGATTTTCTTCATCTCGTAACAGTGGCGCCCAAGTGTGTGATAAATGTAGATTTTGTTAATTAGTACATATTCGACTTTATCGGCCAAGATCCTCTTTGTCTTGGTTTATTTCATTTTTCATTTTTTTTCCTCTTCATAATTCGTTTTGTTTCCTCTAACACTTTCATATTATATACATTTTCGTTATATTTGAATTTCATCTCAGTGATATTTATCTCGTGCTTTCTTCTAGCACACAGATTGTGGTTACTCAAATAAGTTATGACTTAGTCGTTTATCCTATTCAAACTCTTGGTAATGTCGGTTGACTTTTTGTGGTTTTTCGGTCAATACCAAAGAATTAAAAAAAAAAAAAAAAAATTTAATAATAGTAGACAAAAGTTTGATATTAATTTCACTTGCAATACCAGGCGGTCATAATCTGCAGTGAGTCGAGTTCATTCAACTTGATGAAGCGATTTTATTCTAGCTCTCGGTATAAATTACAGTAGGCAAATTTCCAATCACCGAAATAAATTCTTTTACGACTTTCATTCATTTGCTTTAACTTTTATTAATTTCCTAAATGTATGCAATCAAGTTAATTTTATTTCGTCCAATTACTTCATTATTATAATAATAAAGTATTGTGATCGACACAAAAAAAAAAAAAAGTTTGCTACCCTGAAATTTTTTTTTTTCGCGTTTCATGACTAAATTAGCCTAAAAATGCAAAAAAAAAAAATCCGTCTGTCTGTACGCCGTCCGCCGTCCGCCGTCCGCCGTCCGCCGTCCGCCGTACGCCGACGTGTACGCTCAGCGCACATTAACTCCCAAACCCTTCAATATAGAAAGTTCATTTTTGGAGGGATTGTAGATAGTTGCGGATCTCAGGCGGATACCCATTTTCGGGGGTATACGGGTTCAGGGGGAGGCGGGGGGAGTGCTTAAACCGAAAAATACGAATTCAAATATCTCAACCATGGTAACAGCTAAAAAGCTAAAACTCAACATACATATAGAGGGGTTTGTGGGACAACTTTTAAAAATAATTTAATTTTTTTATCCATTGGGGTGCGAAAAGGGGGGGCTTAGAACCAATTGTCGGCCGAATTTTTTTTTCAAATGATTATATCTTCGAAATTACTTATCGTAACAAAACCATTTTTAGAGACCGTCAAGGTGGCATATAGTTTCATCGAAACCAGCTTAGAAAGCGGCTAATTATTGTAAGGGGGAGGGTCAGGGGGGGTGTAAAGAAAAACACTTAAAAATTAATATCTCAACTATCTCTTAAGCTATATAATTGAAACTTTAAACTTATATTAAACTATACTAGGCAAATATAAAAAAAATATAACATGTTGAAATAATAGTAGTGGGGGGAAATGGGGAGCATTTAAAAAATGGCGCACTTTTCAAAATTACAAATCCTTATATCTCCAAAAATAGTACAGATATCAAATCGAAAATTTGTCAGATTGTAGAACTACATAATAGTTAATTTTGGTAAAAATGTTAAGTTGGGAGGTGTAAGGGGAGGGAGGTAATAAGTAAAAATATCGAAAACTTTGAGTGATTTTTTTAGGGCTCTGGTAAAAGATACAAAGTTAAAATTTTGCATGTGAATACCTATATTTAATCCACATAGAAAAATAATAATAGATTGATCCATATTTGTTATAAACCGACCCCCCCGGTCTAACGTGCACAAGGTGTTTCATGTGCATTGAAAAAAACACATAAACTGAAAATTTTTGAGTGAAATTTTAAGGTAGAAATTTGAAAATGTGCGAAATGCATTTAAAAAAAATCCCTAAATATACGAAATACTAACTGGTCGAAAACCTTTAAAACTTCTACCCCCTCCCATACAAAATTATTTTTTCGACCATTTTCAAGAAATCAATTATCACCTAACTATTAAAAGCTATCAATTTGAAATTTTGCATAACAACTAACAAAAATAATTAAAATGAAATCGCGTTAAAAGTTTTAAAATCGCGCTTGACCTTCTACCCCCTCCCATACAAAAGTATGATTTCGACTAATTTCATTAAATCAACTAATAACCAACAAATTAAAAGCTACGAGTTTGAAATTTCGTACGAGCACCTTACAATAAAAATAAAAGAAAATTGCATCACAAGTTTTACGATTCCTTTACCTCCTCTACCCCCTCCCATACAAAATTATTTTTTCGAGCATTTTTAAGAAATCAGTTATCAGCTAACTCTTAAAAGCTATCAATTTCAAATTTGGCATAAAAACTTATAAAAATAATTCAAATGAAGTTGCTTTAAAAGTTTTGAAATCACGCTTGCGCTTCTACCCCCTCCCATACAAAAGTATGATTTCGACCAATTTCATTAAATCAACTAATAACCAACAAACTAAAAGCTTCGAACTTGAAATTCTATACAAGCACCTTACAAGAGACGCGAAATAAAACTGCGTATCAAATTTTACGATTGCCCTATATTCTCTACCCCCTCCCATACAAATGTTCGGTTTCATGAATGTAAAATACACCGAATTTTATGAAAATTCTATGCAACTTCGTCTATGAAACACATTCTATGCAGAGAATATTGGACGTGATTCAAGCAATTAATTAAAAAGCTATTAACATCCACCCACCCTTACTATTACACCTACTCCTCCCCTCATAAAAACCAAACTTACAGAAACGAATGAAATATTGTTAACAGTCCTGCCCAAGAACTCCCTTTCACTTAGCCTTCCCTAACCACTCTAACCTGCATATTGACTTTCCACTCATCCGCAACTTGTCCCAAGAATAATAAAGTTTCGCCCGACTTGTTGGCAGTTTATTTTTTTTTCCTATCGGCATACTTGTATGTATAGTCTACTTAGCAAAATTTTTTTTTCTTCCGCCTTTTCATTATAATTGCTTACACTTTCTATCTCTCTCACTCTTATTGGATGCATTTTGCATTTGACGAAATTCTCTTCTAATGTAAATGCACATTTCTTTTGCATTTAACTTATAATTTTTTTTTCAATTTCATGGCTTTTTTCCTTAAACCTTTTTCGCATTGATTAGGAAATATTTTGGATTTTGTCGCGCGATTTATTTTGAGTTTATTAACGTAGTTATAGGTAACCCAAGCGCACCTTAAGTGAATGATCCATTAGGGACATATTTTCGCTAGTGGGCGTATTTTTTTTACCTGATTTAATTGGTTTAGTTTTGCTATTGGATAATGATCGCACTAGCTATCCGCGATTGGCGTTAGTTTTCGAAATAAAACTTATCGAATGCTAGTGTTAGTGTCATTATTTGGTAGTATCGCGGTTAAGCAATGATTTGGATTCTCGCGGAATTTTATCCGGACCGGGTCCGTCGATTAAAGAAAAACTTTAATCTTTCGAATAATTTCGTTAGTAATAGAATTCAAATCATTAGAGCTTTCGATTCCTTGGAAAATAGATTATACAAGATTTAAAATAAATTACTTTTTAATTCAAATCCCTCCTTAAATCCTGTCTCTTCCACATGATACTGTACTACTCAATAACTTTGGCTTACGGAAGGCAAACACTTGTGTCGAAGATGAATGCTTATCTCTCCGGTGGAGTTCTGGGAACTCTTTTTATGTTTTAATTGAATTTTGATTAGTTTCTACCATTATTTTTTTTGCATTGTGCAAAATTTTCAGCTTAGATTTATGATTTGAGTTTTTTTATTATATTTTCTTTAATTCCATACTATTAATTTTTTTTACGTTTCGGTTTATTTTATAATATATTCTACAATATGTCAGTGTTGAATATTGAACATTTGGAACCCGAAGAGTTTCAGATGGAATGTATGATTCGTGACATTCGTGGGAGCGCTATGAATCAGTTTGATGCTCTTAAGAAACAGTTGGTTCTTGAGCAAGAAAAGCCTTTCTTGCGTCCTGCTTATGCTCCGAGTAAGGTTTTGGAAGACCCGGAGTATGAGATCAAATATTGTCTTGGTAAACTGGATGAAATTACCAACTTATTAGGGCAATCTGAGGCGAATGCTACAGAACTCACGAAATATTCAACTCGTCTGATGCATTATGCCAGTCGACTTGAGTTATTATGCAATCACAATACAAAATTTAAAGTTGTCGCTAGTGAATCCGCTCGATCGGTGAGGGATTTATTTAATCTAACAGACGACTTCAGCAAGAACAAAGTTGACGGTAACACTTTTGCAAGGAAACTCAATCTTTTAAATTTCTCGAACATATCGTTGAATGAAAAGGCAGTTCATCCGGTTACTGAACCAACTTTCATTAACCATCAGGATCAGATACAATCAACCCCGCCTGCAAGTAGTACGCGTTTTAATCCTAATTCGGAAACTTTTATTCGTTCTAGCCCAGTTCGTAAGTACGTGCCAATTTCGAAGTGGAATATTATTTTTGATGGAACTTCCGTCAATATCAATAGGTTCATTTTTCGTGTAGAAATTCTCGCTTCTGATCATGCTATCTCTGATTGTGAGCTGGTATCGGATATACATCTACTTTTTAAAGGTAAGGTGGTTGAATGGTACTGGGCTCTTCGTGAGAAATTTCCTCGTCTAACTTGGAACGAGCTTAGGTGTATGATGCGCGAACGATATAGTGACAATCAAACTGATCTTGATATTCGGCGTATAATTGATTGTCGTAACCAAAAAACTCGAGAACGGTTTCAAGAATTCGTAGATGCTATCGAACAACTCGGTTTGCAACTTTCAGTGCCTATGACTGATTTTGATCTTCAGCAAATTCTGTGGAAAAATATGCGACCAGGTTTGCAAGTGCAACTTGCAGGACAACAATTTCAGTCTTCGCAACAATTAATTCGAAGATGTGTTGCCATTGAAAGTACGTGGCAACGTGTTGGCTTTGATGCTGAAGCCATTTGTTATTCTCGTCGTCAAGTCAATGAGTTGGATGGTATTTCTTCTGATCTGATTCCGCATGATTTATCACCTCCCATTCTTGCTGCAGTTCAGACAAATTCTAACCACGCCATATGTTGGAATTGTCAGGACATTGGTCACAATTTCACGGATTGTCCCAATCCCATTCGCGGAGTATTCTGTTTTGGTTGCGGTCTTCGTAATACACTGAAACCAAATTGTACTCGGTGCAAAAACCAATCATCGGGAAACTTTCGGCGGAGTGCGATTCCAACTGGGACCAATCGTGCTCAGACGTCTTGGAGAGGTCCCAATCGACCGACATGCGAAGCAGCTTCGAATACCGATCCGGAACTATTGAGGAGGCAATTTCATTAGCATCTTCTACTGATGAATTTTTACAATCTAAGGTGCGACGTCTTTCATCTCGTTTGGATCGTTCAATGCGTTACTGGCGTATTCGACGACAACTTAAACGTGCGTCCTTGGAATCCATTTTCCATGTTTCAGGTGACACACGACCACATGCCAATATTTCTATCAATGGTAACAGTTTGGTTGGACTTCTCGACAGTGGTGCTTCTTGTAGCATTCTTGGTGCCGGAGCGCTCCAATTTATAAAAGCATCGTCTTTACCCCTACATGCTTTGGACACTCACGTGATTACGGCGGATGGTCAACCAAACAGCGTAGTTGGATATGTTCAAGGCCTTGTATCTTTTGGGTCCAAAAAGCGAATTATGCGTTTCTTGGTTGTTCCTTCATTGAAAAATCCACTATATCTAGGGATTGATTTTTGGGACACCTTTGGTATAGCACCTGTTCAATTAAGCGAACTTATGTTGGCGAATCCTGTCGAAAATTCTATGCAGCATGAACTTTCTGATTCAGAAAAACTTCAACTCAACCAAGCTATAACGACTTTTCCATCTTTCAACAAGTTAGGCTTGGGTAAAACAACTCTTTTGTCGCACCGAATAGATGTTGGTTCTGCTGAGCCAATAAAACAGCGCTATTATGCAGTTTCACCAGCAATACAAAAGTTGATGGACGACGAGCTGGATAGGATGCTGGCCTTGGGTGTCATCGAAGAAAGTTCTAGCGCATGGTGTTCTCCAGTTACTCTGGTTCGTAAATCTACCGGTAAAGTACGCTTGTGCTTGGATGCCCGTAGAGTGAATGAAGTTACAATCAAAGACGCATATCCACTTCCGTTGATCGATGGCCTTTTATCCAGACTACAGTCCACTAAGTACATCTCAAGTTTGGACTTAAAAGATGCTTTCTGGCAGATTCCTTTGGCACTTGAGTCTCGAGATAAAACTGCTTTCACAGTCCCAAATCGTCCATTGTACCAATTCACGGTAATGCCTTTTGGTCTTTGTAATGCGCCTCAGTCAATGTGTCGACTGATGCACAAGGTAATTCCGCATCAACTGCATGATAAAGTCTTCGTATATTTAGATGATTTGCTTATTACTTCAAGCACCTTTGCAGAGCACATCGCATTACTGAACACTGTAGCCCAGTTATTGAAATCGGCAAATCTAACTATCAATGTCGAAAAAAGCAAGTTCTTGCTTAAAGAAATAAAATATCTGGGTTGCATTGTAAGTGATGGTGTCCTTAAAGCAGATCCCGAGAAGGTACAAGGTATAGTTGATTATCCGATCCCAAAGACTGTTCGTGATATTCGGAGATTTATGGGAATGGCAGGATGGTATCGAAGATTTATCCCGAATTTCGCTTCGGTAACATCTCCATTGACAGATCTACTTAAATCAAAACAGAAATTCTTATGGAATGAACGTGCTATGAATGCCTTTAAAGAATGCAAACATTTATTAACATCAGCTCCAGTTTTAGTGAATCCTGATTTTGAACGGCATTTCTTTATTCAATGTGATGCTAGCGCTACAGGCTTGGGTGGTGTTCTTTTTCAAAAATCAGACAATGGAGATGAACATCCTATTTCCTTCATGTCAGTGAAATTGAACGCTGCTCAACGTAACTACAGTGTTACTGAGTTGGAGTGTTTGGCGGCCGTTAAAAGTATTGCTCGTTTTCGTGCATATATTGAGGGACATCCTTTTACGGTGATTACCGATCACGCGAGCCTTAAGTGGCTTATGTCACAAAAAGACCTATCTGGACGTTTGGCCAGATGGAGTTTAAAATTACAAGGCTTTAATTTTAATATTGAGCACCGCAAAGGGTCTTTGAATGTTGTCCCTGACGCCTTATCACGAGCCCATAGTGTCGACGAAATTGAATTGGCTGATGTAAGTCCCGACGTAACTTACCCACATATCAACTTGCATAATGACGCTTTTAAAGACCAAGAATATGTTGACAGAGTGAGTAATATTCTGGATCAACCGGATAAATTCCCGAATTTACGCGTTCAGGACAATCACCTTTTTATTCACCTTCCCCGTCGTAAGGCAGTTTCAGTTTCAGATATACCAGATTGGAAACTTTGGGTCCCGTCTTCGTTAACTCTTTCTTTGATTGAAAAAACCCATCGTAGTCCTCTTACGTCGTATTGCGGAATACAAAAAACTATTGAGTTATTGAGGCGATTCTATTTCTGGCCGAAACTTCAACAGGACGTTTCTACTTTTATTTCCTCGTGTGAAGTTTGCAAACAAACTAAACCTGCCAATCATTGTTTACGCCCAGCAATGGGAAATCGCGTTGAAATTGAAAGACCTCTGCAGCGAATATTTATCGATTTTTTAGGCCCTTATCCTCGTTCTCGGGCAGGAAACAAATATATTTTTATTGTGTTAGATAGTTATACTAAATTCACTTGGCTGAAATCTATGCCTGAAGCTACTTCTGAGCGTGTGGTTAAATTTTTAGAACACGAGATCTTTCTCACTTATGGCGTTCCTGAAATTCTCCATTCGGACAATGGAGCTCAATTTATTTCGCGCACTTTCGCAAAACTGCTCGATAAATATGGTGTCAAACATGTTCGGTCACCGGTATATAGCCCTCAAGCTAATGCTTCGGAACGAGTGAACCGAAATATTTTGGCTGGTATAAGGTCATATGTCGGTAATGATCACCGCACTTGGGATGAACATTTGAATGAGACATTGACTGCGTTAAGGAACACTACACATGAAGCAACGAAGTGTTCTCCTCATTTTCTTATGTTCGGGTATCATCATATTCTACACGGAAATGATTATGAACTACTTCGATCCTTGAATTCTTTTTCGGAGGGTGACATTCAAACTACACCATATATTGAGCGATTGCGTATGGCCCAGACTGAGGTTAAAGCCCAGTTAGATCTTGCTTACCGTAAAGGTGCCCACACTTATAATCTGCGAAGCAGAAATCGAGAATTGCAAATTGGACAAGTTGTTTTTGTGCGCAATCACACTGAAAGTGATGCTGCGAATAAATATTCTTCGAAATTGGCACCGAAATTTATCAAAGCTCGCGTAAGAACACGTATTGGAAATGTCGCGTATGAGTTGGAAGATTGTGATGGTTTATTGATGGGAGTTTTTCATGGTCAGGATATTAAAGTTTAATACCTTTTTGTGTATCGAAGTTTTTTTAATTCCATTTTTTTTTTTTTTAACTCTAATTTTCTTTATTAAATTGTTGTTGCTAAAGCGTGGGTATATTTTTTTTTCTTCATCTCAAAGCCCGGCTAAGAGCATGAAACCATCTCATCTTGGGTCGAGGTCATCCCCACGATTGTTGCGAACTATTTTTTTTTGTAAATTTCTTTTCTTTAATCTTTACCAGAATTCAATTTTTACTCTTCCCTCATTTAGGTCGCAGTTTATTGCTGTATTTTTTTGTTATGGTTTTGCTCTCATACTGTTCCTAGATACAATTAGGTTACATATTATATTTTTTTTTTTCATAAACATGAAATAATAACACCACCAAATAACAAATTTAAAAGAAAATAATAATAATAATCAAATTAGTTCGCGCCAAATAATTCACCGAAAAATTATGGACATAAAAACTCCCATGGCAGCACTGCTATAAAATATTTTGGCGCCAAAACTATCGATGATATTGGAAAGAAAGCCGTTGAAGCTCGCGTCTGCCGGCTAATTGCAAAGAAGTGAAAAAGTTTTGGGGGAGAACAAAATAGACTGTGTTCGAGGAAGGAACAGAACTATAGGGAGTGGAGGAGCTTTTTGGGTGTTGAAGGTTGAAAAGTGAATAATATATCAAAAACATAAAAGGTTGAAAAGTGAATAATATATCAAAAAAATAAAAGGTTGAAAAGTGAATAATATATCAAAAAAAATAAAAGGTTGAAAAGTGAATAAAATATCAAAAAAATAAAAGGTTGAAAAGTGAATAATATATCAAAAAAATAAAAGGTTGAAAAGTGAATAATATATCAAAAAAATAAAAAAACGAGAACAAAAAGTGAAATAATACAAGACTTAAAAAAAAAAAAAAAAGAGAACGAAAGAAAATACTTATAACAATAAAATATCAAACAATTAAAACTTCAGTTTAATATTTATTTTTTTTGAGTGAGTCAACTAAAACAATAAGAATAAGTGCATCGCCTCAACGATCGAGTCGACAGGGAAGAATAAAACTGGAAGCAGCAAGGGCCCCAACATACAATAAGTTAAGTACTTAGTCTTAGTTTTTTTTTATTTAAGTCACAAAAAAAAAATATATAAAAATAAAAACTTCTTAATAAAAAAATGTAATTTATGTTTAAAACAATTGTTTTTTTTTTTGTTGTGCGAAAACGCATTTATATTTCTCTCTTATATTTTCAATTATTTATGTGTTAAGATTAGTGTGAGTATTTAGGAACAGGTATCCAGATTTTTTTTGTTATTTGATACAATTCTCGACATGAGTGAGTGAATAACTCATGAGAGGGTTCCCAGGCTTCGTCCGGAAATCGGGTAGGTATTTATCGATGACATGAGGATGTGCGAAAATGTAGA
Source organism: Chorisops tibialis (assembly GCA_963669355.1). Classification (NCBI taxonomy): domain Eukaryota; kingdom Metazoa; phylum Arthropoda; class Insecta; order Diptera; family Stratiomyidae; genus Chorisops; species Chorisops tibialis. The sequence continues at coordinate 273,032,491 of OY770262.1, forward strand.
TTTCCGCGAAGTACAAGTAGCGGCATTCAGGACACCCCGCTAAGCGCTTATACCGCATAAAGTAGTACGGTATCATGATCCGTTCCCCATTCCGTTTTGTATCAGCACGAACTAGGATGAGGATTTCTTAGGTCAATGACCCACCCCAAGCTCCTGAGCCGTCGGCAAAATCGTGCTGCCCCGGCCTAAGAAATTCCCATCATCTGGAGCAGGATGAAGGATTTTCTTCATCCCGTAACAATAGCTTGTTGGTCTACAATGCGAAGATCGTGAGTTCAAATCACGATCGACGAATAATTCCAGCATGCTATTTGCATGGGTATATCTTGGTTACCTCAATATATCAAAGAAAAATTTGTAGATGGAGGATTGTGCGACCGGGTGACAACCCTTTCACAATAAGTAATGAAAATGTTAGGGAGCCTGAAGGCCAGGATGACAAAACCCGATTCAGCTGTAGTGCTATTGAATAAAAAAATAGAAATCCCAGTTTCTGGCTCGTCGAACTAAGGGACGCTTTCGTGTCTTATGACACATATTCTAGGTCAGAGCTGTTAGTGTCACCCTGGACGTTTGTAACTCCTGAGATGATAACCATACCACCTAGTAGGAATCGCCCATAAAATGCATCTTTGTCGCGAGGGCTTACAGCAAGAAATATTTCACCGGTTTTGGTCTTAGGCGTTCACACTCAGGACCAACGTATGGAATGGTGTTGAAATTTGCGATTCGCTCTCCTGATCCTGTCCATCGGAATCAAGCATAAAATATGAATGTTTCAGTGTTTAATTTCACAGTTGGTGGTGTATGAACCAAGATACTCCACCAACCCACTCTTAAACCGTCATTCAATATTCGAACATTCCAGAAGCCAATCCGTTTACAAATGCCAAAATTCATCATTGTAGTATCCGTTCGTGAGAGTCAATTTACTATTTTTAGGACTAACTAGACTGGCAGTGAGAGAACTTTACCGCCTCCTATCCCAGAGGAGTTTAGTTTGTCCAATGAATTGTTTTCTTTTTTGTTTCTTAAACATTCCGAATAATAAAATAAAAATCGTTGAGCAAAGCTAAAGAACGAAGATCAAGACTCTCACTATGCCCTGTCAGAAGTATTGTGAAACGTATCTAACAAATTGAATGATTGTTTCTTTGCTGTATAATACATATGAAGAAAGTTTTCCGAAACTATTTAGCTACAAGATGTAGTATCATTAGTAAAGCACAGGCATTAAGCTCATTAATAGTCAATAAAATATGACAATTAGGATAAATCACTCTGAGCTGTAAATTGGATATGCGATATTCGAAATGTCAACGTGAAAGTCCTCTAATGGCTGTAAGGAATTAACGTACATTAAGGCATAAATATATGTATCTTATAAATGTGTGAGAAATAGTCTCATTAATTATGTTGGTGATGTGTGCTTTCTTGGTTTAGCGTCAAATGTCAACTCGTTGCCAGTGGCGTGGCGTCTATTGATGCAAGGTTATCAATGCTTCCCTTACGTTTTGCTCTTTATTCAGTTTAGAAAATCTAAACTGAAATCAGCACGGATATGAAAATTTATTTAAAAATTTCTTTAAAAGAAAGCGCGCATTATTTTCGTCTACCACTGTTTACAGCATTTAGGTGCTTTTTTTCTCACGCTTTTTCGGACCAACAAAAGTTGAAAGCCATCCACAGGAAAAAGATACGAATTTAAAAACGCATAAACAAAACCGCCGGCCAATACGTGCAAAATTTTCTCGCGCGACGAGCGCAAGTTTGACTTCAATAGGAAGGGGAGATGCATCGCATTCAAATGCTTCCACCTTTCATCTCATTGCTTTTAGTCGCATACACAAGAGAACGAGACCTCCGGCTAGTACGAGTAAAATTTTCGCTCGCGGCAAAGTTTGACTTCTATAGGAAGGAGAGATGCATTAACGCAATTGGTTCCAGTCACTGCTTTCAGCAGCAAGCTCTGGCTCTCGATCAAAGTGTTACAAGTATTGAAATTTCGGTACTAGTAGAAAAATGATCAGAAAGAAAAATGTGAAGAGGTAGATCAGGCAATATTGCCCATATTTGTCGTGCTTTGAGTGAAAAGAATCGGTTTCAGGGGGAGCACTAGCTAAAAAATTGAAAAAAAAAAAATCGTTTTTTTTATTTCCTATTAATAATATTGACTGGGTTCTAAAGCGATTGCCGAAAACTGCACCCCTCTCGGATGAGTAGAAGTGTTTCAAATAATGTAATGATGTAAACTTGTGGAGTCATGCATATTGACGCAGCGCTTGTAGCTTAGCGCAAAATAATTGCCTCCCCTAGCTATAAAGTCACGCCACGCCACTGCTTGTTGCATTCTAGAAGGCCGGACTGAAAATAAGTGTGAACAAAACCATATACCAGGTGTATGTATAAGTTCTTTCCGGTTTTACTAACACATTACGCCAACAATAAGTACGCAGCATATTGATTTGACAGATACGTCATTTTGTTCATCTAACATTTAGCTACAAACACATAAGAGTTGAATCCGCTAAAAATATGCGTAGAAACTTATGGTGAACATGCTTCATCGGTTAGAACATGTGAGACATGGTTTCGAAATTTTAAAAGTGGTAATTTCAATGTAAAAGACAATGAGCGTTCTGGTAGACCACAAAAGTGCGAAGACGAGCAATTGCAGGAGTTATGGGATGATGATCCAACTCAAACTCAAGACCAATTGGCAGAAGCATTAAATTTGATACAAGAAACAATCAGCACATGTTTTCAAGCACTGGGGAAGCTCAATAAACTCGGTAGATGGGTCCCACACGAATGAACGTCAATTGGAAAATCGCAAAGTCAATTGGGAAATGTTGCTTGAGAGCCACGAAAGGAAATCATTTTCGCATCAAGTTGTGACGAGTGACGAAAAATGGATTTATTTTGAGAACTCGAAGCAGAAGAAATCGTGGCTTGCACCTGGCGAGGCTGGTTCTTCAACACAAAAGCCAAATCGCTTCGGCAAGAAGACCATGCTCTGTGTCTGGTGGGACCAGAGCGGTATTGTGTATTATGAACGCCTGGCGAAACCGTTAATACACAACGCTATCGCCAACAAATGATTAGTTTAAACCACGCATTGATCGAGAAATGACCGGAATGGGCCAGAAGACATGGCAAATGGATTTTGTTACACGACAATGTGCCGCCTCACAAAGCGAAACCAGAAAAATACACCTTGAAATCGCTTAGATGGGAGATCCTTTGGCACCCGCCGAACTCCTCAGACCTGGCACCGTCTGACTATCACCTCTTTGCATCTGTGGGGCATTCGCTCAAGGAGCAGCACTTCAGCAATTTTGAAGAAGTTGGAGAATGGCTCGACGAATGGTTTGCCGTAAAACACAAGCAGTTTTTCTGGGATGGTATTCATAAATTACCAGAAAGATGGGCGAAATGTGTAGAAGCCGATGGCCAATATTTTGAATAAAAAACAAAATTGATTTCCCTTGAAATTTACGTGTTTTCTTTACCGAAAAGACCGGAAAAAACTTATGCATACACCTTTTATATGCATATGGGTTGAAGCAGAAGCAGACCGATTGTTCTTAACGGACAAGAGGCAAGATCTTTGTAACTTCGAAAGAATTGTCATCATGTATGGCGGAGCCGAATAGTATATTGAGGCATATGTAATTGAAGCTCCTTAAGCATATAGTATCCTTTCCTCTTTCTGGAGGAGAGATCTGCCGTCGCACTAAGCTGAGAATGATTGTATAATATGGAAAGTGCCAGTACCAAAAAACTGCAAACTTTCGTGAACCAATGCCGCCAACGCGTCTTAGGGATATTATTATCATATGTATTTTCTAATGACGAAGTAGTACACCTGGACAGACTAAAATAGACACTGGGACTCAAATGCGGAAGAAGTAGTGGGCGGGTCACACTTTGAAGAAACCATAGCAAAACATCTGCAGACAAGCTCTGGATTATAATCCATGGAAGCGAGCAGTTGAGAAGAAGGCCCGAGATATAAAAAAGTCCTTGCGACATCTAAAGTCCGATGCCCAGGATCGTGGAAGAGAAATGTTTTTGTCCTATGGGCATATAGGCATTCTTAGCATAAAATTTATTGGTTGATTTATGTTATTTTTGCAGAATTTGTAAACTTTGCTATTTTTAATTTCTTCAATAAAACATTTTGATTTTAAAATGAATATAGCATCAGATTTATGCTTTTTACTTAGAATTCGTAAATCGAAAATCTGTACACCTGACGTAATAGTAAATAATTCTGAATCACTAAACCAATTTTCAAGTTCGGAGAAATCCGAATGATTTTTCTTATGGCTCCACGTAAAGAAATCTTTTTTTTTCGTGAGATTTATTCACTCAATAATTTGTAAATAAAGTGAGGAAGATGAAATCTTTATTTTAATTCCAATGTATTTAAAATTAAGATGGTCTAATGATAGGACACGAATTGCTATTTGATCGATTGCGTAATAAGCTCATGGGATTTTTATTTACAGTGAGTGGGTTAATTTTATTACATATTCGCGTGTTTGTGGAATATAAAATGAAGTGGAGTGAATATGGAATCCGGATTATATGTACCAAAGTGTATAAGATGCAATTGAATGCTCATCATTTCGATTTGGTTTTTTTTTCAGAATAATAAATTGTTCTTATGATGCTGCTGAAAGCTATTTACAATTTGGTAGCTAAAGATATGAACTAATTAGCGACGGATATTTCTAATTCTAATTTATTTACAAATATCAGTTAACTTTTTCCATTGCTGCAAACTTTACGATGAATATTGCATAAAAAGTATTTAAAAAATTATAAGCTTCACTGAAAAGTAAACCGAAAATGATGTTCGTTCCTTTCGCTCTGTTTTATCAAAAGTCTTCTACGAAGAACAACAAGTATTATCATCTTAAGTATCTAACATAAAAAATCGACTTTTTAAGGATGATAAGTGAACGCACATGGAAAGCCACTTTTCACAGAAATAAAAAAAAAGCGTAAGCAACATAGAGTTTTTTTTCCAAATAAATAATAAGTTCAATGGTGATATTGTGGGGTAGCGGGGTGAAGGTGGTATAAATATAGAAAATGTGTTTAAGCGTAAAATTCAAATTACCATCACTTTCACAATTTTATTTGTTTTCTTGTTATAAAAATCTCGCAATGTCGGATATCTACAGGAAAAAAAAACTGACACGAGAATTGTGAATTTATATCTTGCTTCCTGTTGCCAAGAATCAAAAAAACCAGTAAGCTGCATTCAGGATCTCAAGCACATTCCTACGGGAATAAGAAGCACACACTGTCGAGGATTGATGCGGCTGTTAGGCATATAAAGGCAAATGTACACTTCGCACGTATTACGATTATCTACGAACCCGATAGGACTTACCGACGAATCTCTGTCCCATTTTCTTTCGGCTCTTAAATTTGCGCAAACTTTTCAATGCTTTAATTTGAAAAAAAAAAAAAAATCCAGACTAAATTTTTTATGATTTCATTGAAACACACGCACGAAACAGATTTAATAATTAATTTTTCACCGTGTTAACCCGGATATCAGCGGATACACTAGCGAATTTCGCGACACCAAAATATGAAATAGCCGAGCGGAATGCCGAAGGAAAAGCTAAAATTCAAGAATTTGAAATTGTTGAGAAGAAGATTTTTGAAAGAAATTCACACACTATTTAGGAAAAATACTTAGTGCAAGATATCAAGTGTATGTGAAAATTGTTTCGGACAAGTTGGACTTCTTCTCAACTAATTCCTTTCGCGTTTCACATGAAACTGAGCGAATTTTCCGACGGGGCTTTTCCAAGTTAAACAATAATCATCCAGAATTACGATAAGAGAATCGTTTGGTATAAGAGAACGTTTGCGCAGAACGGATTTTCCGGCTTTTGAACTTTTTCGATGTTTTTTTCTCCAACATTTTCCGAGCGTTAAAATCAGAACGAAAAACTTATTGGGGAAGTTCTCATCTAAACCTGGGACGATGAGATGCTTTTCCAGATAAGAACAAGTGGTTGCTTTCTTAGTGGGAAATAAACAGAACAGTTTAAGAAAAAAAAAAGTCTGGATGAAAATAGAAAATTCCTTAGTTGTTGTTTTTTTTTTTGTTTGATTGATTGAGCATAGCCGAAGTTTCGGGATTTTATTGGGTGTTGGTATTCATTTTAGTCTAAATTTCTGTACTTTTCGAATTGATTACCGGATGAATATAAGCTGTTTTGGAATTGTACATAGCGTTCGTGTAAATCAGAATTATTAGCCGCAGTAAAAATAAAATTATGCATATGATTTTTATACTTTAGATGAAAGTTGATAGTACATATTTTTTTTTTTGCCCTACCGTTTGTAACGCATAGAAATAATGCTCGCACAGAGTCGCTAAAGGTACCGATATATTTTTGTCGCTCAAAAACTCGATTCCGAGTGAACGTCTGTCCGTCTATCTACAACGTAGGTTCGGTTAGAGTGGTGGCATTAGCCCACATGGACCCTTTGGGTTCATAATGATACCACATGAAGATAAGGAAAACCTTACGTGTCCGACGCTGAAAAACCTGATTCCGGGTGAACGTACTATGTCATGTACGAACTCTCCGCGGTACGAATTGTCTAATTTTTGTTGTCTAATTGTCTAATTACTATCTAGTCAGAGCTAAGTACCGATGCAGAATAGCTTGTCGTGGATATTCGAAAACGAGTGGAGCTCGCAAATTCAATGTCGACAAGCTTAACGACGAAACAGGGGCGCAGGCTTAGATGTTAGCATGTAATAAACACCTGACACCAATATATGAAAATATCCAAAATATGCCATTGGAGAATGCGTGGATGAAAATACGAGATGGCATCAAATCCTCCGCAGAAGAGGTATTAGGATATCAAGCACGGCGAAAAAATAATGATTGGTTCGACCAAGAATGTCGCGATGCAATAAATAGAAAGAACGAGTCTTACGAAATTTTTACTGAACGACTAACACTAGCCAAAAAAGAAAGATATGACGAGCTTAGGCGATATGCGAAAAAAACCTGCAGACGAAAATAAAGGAAGTACCATAATGACAAAATACAAAAAATAGACGACGACATGAGAAAAAATAAAATGCGGGACGCATACGCAATAGCAAAAGACTTAAAAAAGGGATATAAGCCAAAAACCAGTCTCTGCAAAGACGCAGAGGGCAATATCATCAGCGACACACAAGAAATCAAAAAGAGATGGGCTTCCTTCTTTGAACATTTTTTGAATCCCACCCCATTAGCACCGATCACGACGGACAACATTGCAATTGAAGCCTTAACTGACGAAGATGAACCATCATCGACACTACCCACACTTGCTGAAATCAAAGCAGCCCCATGTGAACAAAAACGAAACAAAGCGCCGGGAATTGACGAAATACCAGTTGAACTTCTGAAAAACGGTGGAAATTGTGTCGCTGAAATACTGCAACATGATATGCACAATTTGGACAGAGAAAATCATACCCGACGATTGGCGAAAAAGCATTGTATGTCCAATTTACAAGAAAGGAGAAAACTCTGCTGTGAGAATTACAGAGGAATATCATTGTTGTGTGCGTCCTATAAAATACTGACAAAAATAATTGAACGTCGTCTTAAGCCTTATACTAATCAAATAATTGGCGAATACCAAGGCGGATTCAGAACCGTACGATCTACAACAGACCATATATTCTGAAACAGGTGCTTGAGAAATGCTGGGAATATAACACAGACATAAACCAAATCTTCGTAGATTTTAAACAAGCATACGACAGTATCGACAGGAGCGTACTGTACCAAATCATGCTTGACTTTGGAATTCCTCCAAAACTAGTCCGACTTACAGGACTCACAATGACGAACACTGAATCCCAAGTGAGAATACAAACCGATTCCACAACCAGCTTTCGAAAGGAATGTGGTTTAAGGCAGGAAGATGGTCTAGCCCCTATGCTTTTCAACTTGGCACTAGAGTACGTCGCCCGAAAAATCCCAGTCGACACCAACGGGACACTACTATTCAAGCCCACCCAACTAGTAGCATACGCTGATGACATTAACATCCTAGCAAGATCCTTCCCTAGTGCTAAGGAGGTATTTGTTAATCTTGACTCCACCGCAAAAGTTCCAATAATGAAATCCAAGAAAGTACACAGGAGCAGTAAGCTGCGGATACATAAAACTATTGTACGACCTGAGCTCTGCCATGGCAGCGAGACGTGGACATTAACGCGAACTTCCGAATAAGCAGTTTACGCATTTGAAAGAAAGGTCCTCCGAAGAATTTTGGGACCTATGAAGGAAGGAACGGAATGGCGAATAAGACACTACCATGAGTTGTGTCAACTCTAAGACGAGCCAGAAGTTTCAACGTTCATCAAGCTACGTAAACTGCAGTGGGCGGGCCATGTAGAGCAAATGAAGGACAGAAGAATCCCAAACGTGCTCTGAAAGGCAAAACGAGTGGTAACCGGCCAGTAGGCAAGCCACGCAAGCGATGGGAAGACTCGGTTGATGAAGACAGCAAAGCCATCTTAAAAATTAGCAGCTGGAGGACGCGGTCATTGGATCGAGACGATTGGAGGCGACGACTTTAGGAGGCTAAGACCCGATTTGGGCTGTCGCGCCATTGATGATGATGATGTATGTCCGTCTATCTACAACGTAGGTTCGGTTAGAATGGTGGCTTTGGTCCACATGGTCCCTATGGGTCCACAGTGATACCACATGAATATAAAGAAAACCTTATGTGTCCGTCGCCGAAAAACCCTTTTCTGAGTGAACTATCTACAATGTAGGTTCGGTTAGAGTGGTGGCTTAGCCCACATGGACCCTTTGGATCCATAGTGATACCACATGAAGATAAGGAAAACTTTATGTGTCCGTCGCTGAAAAACTCGATTCTGGGTGATCGTGTGTCCGTCTATCTACAACGTTGGTTCGGTTAGAGTGGTGGCCTTAGCCCAAATAGACCCTTTGGGTCCATAATGATGCCACATGAAGATAAGGAAAACCTCGATTCCGGGTGAACGTATGTCCGTCACAATGTCTAAAACGCAGGTTAGCTTAGAGTGGTGGCCTTAGCTCACATGGATCCTTTTTGTCCGTGCATCAAGCGATGTTGTGGGTTCCTTGTTGAGCTGAATGATTTCTGTTTCTGCGGCAACATTCAACAGATTCCGCATACCGCATCTTGAGACCTGCTTAAGGTCAAGAAAGAACGGTGCGCCGATTGATTAGCAAGAGCCAGGCAGCTACACAGCACGTGTTTCTCCGTCTTTTCTGTCTGTTTCCAATTTATGCAGAGATCATAGGTTAACAAACTTATTCTGCTATATATATACATATATATATATTTTCCCAGCGTAGAGTCGCTCTTTACTTCCACGATGATGTGCCTTTCCAATTGGTTCCGCTTTTAGATTCCTGCTCCGAAATCCGAAATTCAATTTTATGTGAATAAAATTATTGCTCCAAGGGCACATTTTGTATTTTTGTTACGTTTATAGAAGCCCGGCAATAAATGCAGCCAAAACAATCGGTGAGCAGGATAGTTTGTCCGAGGCTATCCAGACCATACACGCCTGCACATTCTGACGCTGAAATCATTGTCGCGGTCGAATATTTCTCCTACGTGGACCAAGAGGGAAGTGATACTGAGCTCTTTGCGTCGATAAATGAATTAACACAACTTGTAAATGTGCTAACTCGTTTACAAGAAATTGCAGGACAGTTCTCCAATCTTCTCGATTTATTTCTCACTAATAAACCTTAGAAATAGCTCCTTCGCCACGGACCACTTTCTGATTTTCAGTTGCAGCACTAAAACCGTTGCCAGGTAATGCACCTCGAAGAATGGTTTGGTATTCTAAAAGCGCTAATTGGAGGGCACTAAATGACTTCTTCGAGCCTTAAATTGGAAATTGTTCTTCAATTCCAATAACTGGATAAACACTGTAAGCTTGTCACCAAAACTATCCTGAAAGGCATGAAGCTCTAGATACCTTTCAGTTTAAAGAGAGTTCGACCGTCGGGGGATTCTTGGTTTACAAACGAGTATCTTGTTGCAATTCAGGCGAAGAAACAGTTGTTTCAAAATTTTAAAAATCATCAAACCTTAGCGAACAGAAAGTTTTATACGAAATAAGAAATGCCTGTAAAGTTATCTTCAATCGTTTTAAATTTGATCACGGCCAAAAACTTCGACTTAAGATCCTTCAGTGTCCAAAGGGCTCAAGATCTTTCTGGTTATTCGTCAAAACGGTCAACAATAATTTTATCTCTACATCAACACCACCACTCGTCGATGGTGAGCGTACCGTAATTGATCCTGTTGAGAAAGCTTACCTATTGGCAGCTAGTTTCGCAAGAAACTCCACACTACCATCATCAAACCAAACCATCCTATCGCAACACCATTTGGTTTTTCGCTACCTCCGCTATATTTTCGCACTCGTCTCATATCCAGGATTGTGAAAAAGCTTAATATTCAAAAGTCCGCTGGCCCAGATGGCATTCCCTCCATTACCCTTAAAATGTGCTCCTCTTCTCTGGCTAATCCTCTTCGAAATCTTTTCCATCTATCCTACTCTTCTGGGTGCTTTCCACAATTTTGGAAAGTTGCGAATCCGCCAATCCCCAAGAAAGGAAGCAAAGCAAAACCCGCGAACTACCGCCCAATAGCCATCTATCTGCTGTCTATCGCAGAATCTTTAAATATCTTGAGGATTAACAGCTTATCCACGATCGCCAATGCGGTTTTTGTTCTGGAAGATCAACGCGAGATCTCTTGATCTATCTGACGGGACGCTGGAACTCTTGCTTGCATAAATATGGCGGAGGTCAAGTTCTTGCGCTTGATGCTGCAAAAGCTTTTGACAGAATATGGCATGAATGTCTTCTTGTTAAGCTCACGGCCATTGGCCTTGATGCTATCATCGTTCAGTGGGTTGAGAGTTTCCTGTCCAAACGCACTATATGAGTAGTATTAGATGGCGTTACTTCTTCCTCCTTCTCAATCGATTCCGATGTCCCCATGGTTCTGTCTTATCGCCGACTCTGTTCTTAGTATTTATTAACGATCTCTTGTATTCTACTCTCAATCCAGTCCACTGTTTTGCGGATGACAGTACTTTAGAAAACACCTGAGAACTTCACTCTGCTGTGGAATCAAACAAGCATTCTATTGCTTCCAATCGCAGCAAGTTATTCCATTCGTTGAACTCAGATCTCGATTTAATCCTGGAATGGGGCAGAAAAAATAAGTAGAGTTCAAAGCCGCTAAGACACAAGCCTGTCATCTTCCCCTTAAACGTGATGTTCCACCGTCATATTCTAATGTAACCTTTAATGGCATACAAGTTTGTTTTTCCAAAGATTTTATCCTCTTAGGCGTAAAGTTCAATAATCATATCGATTGGAGTCAACACATCTTTGGAGTTGCCCTTGACGCCTCCAAACGCCTAGGTATTCCACGTAAGTGCAAAAATACCTTACGCCTCGCTACTATTTACAGGGCTTACATTAACCCTCGCTTAGAGTACAACTCGCATCTTTGGGCTGGGGGACCCAAAACTCATCTTGCGCTGCTCGATCGAATCCAAAAACATGCATTTCGACTTATTGGGTATGAAACCATTACGGCTTCTATTGACTCCCTCGAGCATCGTAGAAATGTCGAAGTACAATTTGCTATCGCTACTTCTGCAGTAAATGCAGTTCGGAACTATGCGCACTTATTCCTTCACTTTGCTCCTTTCTATGACATACTCGTCAAGCGCAACATACGCACGAGTATACTATCAAACTTTTATCTTCCCGTACAATGAAATTTAGACAATCATTCATTTCCCGGACATCCACTTCTTCACTTCTTTTACCGACATAACTGTGCAACGCAACGCATTAAAGGGTGACACCCTAAATTATACTCAGCGCCTTTAAAAAAAATATGTATATGAATAGATTTTTTGATCATGTTGGATTTCTGGCTCTTGATTTTCAGTCTTTACTGTTCGGTATACGTATCGAGAGCTTGAACTTTTTGTGAAAACAGGACTTTGCAACCATAGAATCCGTGGTTACAGCAGTTAAGGCTGTTATAATACTATGCCCGTACGGGCGCATTTTAAGTTGGTTGGACTTCCTAAGTTGAAGAGAATGGATGTCACGCTTCTTGCTGGTCGATTGGCGGCACAGAGAGTAAGACGCGAATCTTATACATTGCAGGCCACCATGTCAGTAAAGCGTCCAGCAGAATTGACCTTACTATAGTCGCGTAAATCTTGTGCGTTATACTCGGTTTCAGTTCCCACTTTCTAACGAATATCTTTTTGCACGAGCAGAAAGCGATACTGGCCTTAGTTGATCGTTCCTTAATATTTTGTTTCCATGTAAGCTTATCTAAGATTAATCCAAGATACTTTGCATGTCAGGGAAGATTGTGAGTTCAAATCTCTGTCGACGTATAATTCCAGCACACTGCATGCGTGCATCACCTCAATCTGCTAAAATAAAAGGTTGTTGTGCGAAGAGCTGATAACCCTTCCGCAGTAATAAATAAATGTTAAGGAACTTGAAAGCCAGGAAGCCAAAGCTCGATTTCGGATGTAGTGCCATTGAAAAAGAAGAAGATCTAACTGATCTAAATGTTAGATGTATCAAAAATTCTGAACAAACAATATCTCCGACTATTTAAATCAATATTAAACAAAATTAATTAAATTGTAATTCTTGTAAGTCTGACTTACAACAATTGAATTTAGTCACATGTGGGTGATAACAAGAGGAGTAAATGGATGAAATCTACCTACTAAGTTTTATTAACTGCTATCGAAATTCTTTTTTGAGATCGGTAGCATCCCGTTTCATATCGCTAACGAGGTTTTGCAGTTACTCGAAGCCTGGGTAATTTATCTAAATTGTTACATATTATCGAGTTGTTCATAGTAATTCTGAGTGCTGAAAATCGGAAACTAGCTTTAAAGTAATAATAATTTATTCGTCAAAAAATTGATTACTGCGCTTATGTACATAAGAAATAATGAATCAGTTGGGATCAATAAAAAAATCCAAATTAAATTGAAAAAGAATTAAATGGAGAATTATACAAAAATTTAAACTTTTTATAGAATCAAGCATAATTAACACCAAGAAAGCTAATTTTTGCTTGGGAAACACTCATTGGAAAATTCAATTGAAGTAGAAGTCATTATTAAAATCTGGTTCATAAGACCCGTAGTTCATGCGATGCTGCACAATTCTTCAAAGTTCATATTTTCACAAAGGACGACATGAAACAATGAATTTAATCATAGACTGCAATTTGTCAAAGTCAATTATACCTGAAATTACTTTAAAACCAAAAACAATTCTGGCACGAATCCTCCTTTTCACAAGGGAGTCCATAGACAGCAGATTTAACCGATTATTTTATGACAGTAACCTGGATATGACCAGGGAAGGCATTGAAGAACAAATCTCAAGAACCGACGTTGAACTGCTTCGATTCTATCTACAGAAGAGAAACGAAGAAATAGAAGTGAGCTTAGATGGCTACCTTGCGGAACGCCTGGAGTATTAAATATGTATCTCAGAAGAGGCTCTAAGAAAGTGGTGTTTCTGAATGCGATCACTAAGAAACCACTTAATCCAAATGACAAAAATATCAGTAAGACCAAGCAGGCGGAGCTTTATTGTGAATTTTGTCAAAGGCCTTACTAAAGTCAGTGTATATGCAATCCACTTGCTGCTCGTTTTCGACAGAAGTTCGAGAATTCTATAAGATTAGTTACAGTGGGTTTGCCTTTGATAAAGCCATGCTGAAATGATGCCATAATCGACTTGAAATGAAAATATATTACATACCACAAAATACTCGATTACATTATTTTTTTTTTTTTTTACAAATTATCTATATATTCGTCATCTGTTAATTATCCGTGATACTTAAGTTTAAGTGTAAATAAAGGCCAAAAATTAGTTATCAACTTTTTAATCAAATTTTCCGCTTTAAACATCCTAATTGTTGTTTACTGAAATATAAGCCAAAAAATCACCCAGAGTTTTAATGTAAAATTCATGTCCTGAATTTTCCTGGAATATGACACGAACAAGTATTTTTTGATAAAGAACGTGTGTGCTTACCCTCGCTCTCACGATTAAATTCAATTTTTTTTAAAGGTCTAACGAATAAACAGTTTTTATTTTGCTCTAAAAGTCGGTGTAAATCGAAAATGAGCTTTATCCTTCGTGTAACTAGAATCTAGAATTTTTTCCATGTACTAGAAAGTCCCAAAGGAGAATTAAAAATATGTAAATTTAAGGAGAAAATAAATTACAAGCTATAGCTTAGTTATACTTGACAAGAGTATACAATTTCTATGGAGTCAGTCTACCTAATATTTCGATGAAGCTTATCGCATTAGCTAGGACCCGGTTTAACGGGCATATTTTAATCAAATTGAAAAGAGTCCGTTTACTTATTTTTGTATAATACATAGCGGAACTGCGACTGTGAGTAAAATCCTATCATGTATTTGGATGTAATAGATTTAGATATTTTTTTATAAAGTGTAATTTTTTTGGAAATATGCCATTTTTTGTGGGTTGTTAGAAGGAGTGGTAATATTACGATAATCTTCTTAAGAGGACGTTTATCGAAAAATGCGACTTTAATCAAAAATTGCCTATTTTCGAACGAGTATTCCTGGATTAATTGTGCAAGTTAATAAAGCCCTTTTTACGTTTAATCTTTTTAAAATTTATTATACAATTTTATTTTAATTCAATTAGCACTATTCTGATTTGTCAGGTTGTAGACTTAGTTAGGGGTGAGGGATCAATTCATACTTCCATATTACATAGAAAACACTTAAAGACTAAATAATTATTGCTATTAACTAATTATGTACTGTAAAAGAAATAAGTAATAACATCAATGTAAATAAACAATAGCTATCGGTTTAAATATAAATCATCACTAGAGTATAATAGTAATTTTCAATACTTAATTCATTAAATAATTTGATTCACTTATAAGTATAGTGTGCTTGGCCTACATTGCTAGCTCTTAATGGAAAAAATAATTCACACTCGGAGCCACCTCTTGCATTATTCTTATTTACTTCTATCAATCCGCTCTTATATTCCTTAAATATTTGGATGGTGGAAATAATATCAAATATTTTATTTACATTAATAACGTTTACTATTGAAAATATTTCAATGGATAGAAATCTTCGGGGTGAATGCAGAAGTATTCTAAGCATTAATTTTTGAGTAACTAGGAAAGGTCTTAAAGTGATGCAATTATACCATATTGCAATATGGAATTGATCAACGCAAAGTAGAATATTCTCGTAGCTTTTTTTAGTACGGAATGTGCGAACTTGCAAGCAGATTGGTATCTTTTTTTTTAATCTGGATGTAACACTGTGTATCTGAAAATCTCATTTTAAATGCTGGTCGAATATTGCACCCAAATATCTTGTGTGATTACTTGTTTCACAATTAGGCATTTACAGTTTTCTGTGCATTTGTTGTTATGAATTTTTCTAATTCTAACACTAAGTAGACTGTAATTTACTTTAATTTGAAATCCTTCCCAGTCAGTATCTTCAACAAACAATACGGTAAGATAGCAATTTACACTTAAGTTGCTGATCATAAAAATCATTTACATAAAATAAAAATAATACCACACCACAATCAAAAGTTAATGGTTTACTGAATTCATGATAGACTTTAACAGCTTGCCTCCGATTTTCCAAATAACCCTTTATCCATTAAATTCAACTTAATTTCAGATTAATTTATTGGGGTTAAATTGAACGAAATTTAAAAATTGTACTTTGGAAATGAAATGTGACCACAAATCTCCGTATAGTTTTCAAAAACTTGGCTATTTTCAGTCGATATCGCCCAAATCGAGTAGTCGCCTCATAAATACTCCGTTTCCAATCTGCCGCGTCCTTTAGTTTGAAATTTCTGGCAGTGATTTGCTATCTGTGTCAATGGAATTCTTCCACCGCTTCCGTGATTTTCCAACTCTTTGTCCATTGACTTCCCCTTTTGTGAGCGTTTCGAATGTCTTCCATCATCCATCCACTCGACATGAACATCCCATTGTAGCTTCTTGAATTTCATTAGGGTTGACACTTGTGGATTTTCGAGAACGGCATTCAATTCTCCTCGCAGTAGAGTTTGTTCCCTTTTTATTAATTGGACATATTATGCTTCTGTGTCAATCAGTAGGAAGTGTTTCCAGTGTCCATATGTTCGTAACTGGTCTGTGTAAAAGATGTGCTATATAGGTGTCTTCGAATTCCAGAAGCACATCTGGAATTTTATTAGTACCTGGTTATTTGTTGTTTGGGTGGTTCTTCGGGGCTGTTTTTATTTTTTCGAGTGAGGGATGACTTAAAGAGGATCCTTCATCAGCTGTTACATCAGTTGTACCTTCTATTCTGACTATTTCTGCTGACTGTGCGGATGACGATCTCGGATTAAAGTGGTGTTCAAAGTATTGTGTTCTTCTTAGTTTTACATCTTCCGCTTTACTTATAATGCTTTCATTTGCATCATTACAGTGGGTTGTCTTGTGTTAGTTTCCTCTTTCATAATTTTAATTAGGAAATGCGCGGCTCTCGTGCTGTGCAACTTAAAAATTAGTTTGTACATTATCTACAATCATTATATCGTAGATATTTATCCTATTTGGCTCATGTCGACCGTTGCGTGAATAATTTTTATACTCTAGATGAAATCTGAGAGTATTATAAGTTTGCTCTAAAGTTTGTAACGCCAAGAAATAAGGCTCGGAGAAAAAAATGATGAATACAGAAATTAATATTATCACTCAAAAATCTCAAAACCGGATGTCCGTCCGTCCGTCCGTCCGTCCGTCCGTCTGTGCGCGCTCTAGCTTGAGAACGCGTTGAGCTAGATAGTTCAAATTTTGTACACGTCGTTTTTGACAAAAAAGTAAGGTCAAGTTCGTGAACGGGCCAAATCGCTCCACCCCTTCTACCCCCTCCCATACAAAATGACACAATTGCGCAATTTGACAATAAACGGATTTGCACGAAAAGTATAAAAGCTATTGGCTTGAAATTTGGAATATGTTACTTTTATGATAATATCAATCTACCGTACAAAAATTATGCGTATCCTCCCCCTCCTTCTACCACCTCCCATACAAACTGTACTTGTCATGAATTACTCTAAGCCAATTTACTCATTGCGTATACAATTTAGAGAGCTGAAATTGTGCACCAAATATTTATTTGAAATTGTTAGTAAGCCCAAAAAAATTTAGAATATTAGCTTCACCCCTTCTACCCCCTCCCATACAAAATGACACAATTTCGTAATTTGACAATAAACGGATTTACTCAAAAAGTATAAAAGCTATTAGTCTGAATTTTCGGATATGTTATTTTCATAGTAATTTTAATCTACAGCAGAAAAATTATTTGCTTCCTCTCTCTCCTTCCACCCCCTCCCATACAAACTACACTTTCTCATGAAATGCTCTAAGACGATTTTCTCAGAACATATAACATTTATTGAGCTCATATTTTGTAATAAATACTTAATTAGTATTAGCACTAAGATCAGAAAAAAATATTTGATTAACTTCACTGCTTCTACCCCCTCCCATACAATATGACACAGTTTCACAACTTCACAAAAAATCGATTTTCTTGAAAAGTATAAATGGCACTAGTCTGAAATTTCAGGGATGTTAATTTTACAATATTCCTAGTTATTTCTGAAAAAAATCACTCTAATCGCCCCACTCTTTCTACCACCTCCCATACAAACTGCACATTTTCACTAAATCTAACTCACTAATTTTTTCAGTTCCCATTCAATTTTTGGAGTAAGCATTTTGTATAAAACATTTTTATAGCTAATTTAGCATGATGGGGAAAAAATTATTTCAATGCTATCAACCCTTCTAACACTTTCCATGCGAAATTTCTTGGGATGACAAAAAATTTATTTCATCTAGAGTATCGTAAGATTGCGCTTTACGCGCAATCGTAGCCCTGTTATGTTTTAGCTACAATTTGTTCACTCTAATGCAACTTGGCATTTGTTTTCTTTTGCGACGCGGTTTCTGTCACTTCCTTTGCTTGCGACGAACGTAATGCCATCTTGGATGCTGTGTCGCATTTTTTCTAAGGTCATGTTAGTGTTGTTTTTAGAAAAAAATTTTTATATCATCTGTGTGTAACAGGCATTTCGAAGATTTCAAATTGCGTCATTCACAAAAAGCATAAACAGCATTGGTCACAATCAACTTCCTTGTGGTACACCCGAAACCACGTTGAAAGTCGAAGAGTTGGAATTTGCAATTCTCACAAACCGCTTTCTATTAGCTAGGTAAGTTGATATCCACAAAACAGATTTGAAAAGAAGTTTAATATGAACTCTATCGCAACTCTTTTGAAAAGCGCATTTATCTGAAAACCATTTTTAATGGCATCATTACTTTTTTTGTGAAAAGAGCTAAATTTATTGCAGTTGATTCACAGGTAAGGCAGCCGTGTTGCGCATTCGCTAAAGATTCCTTGAGCCCGAAATAAAGTTGATCATTTACTAAACTTTCGAACAATTTTGAAATTGTTGCGAGTTTAGATATTGGGCGATAGATCTTAACTAGAAGCTTCCAACCTGATTTAAATACGAGATTTACATGGGATACCTTCCATTCATTTAAAAATTCACCATTGTGTAGCGATTTATTAAAATGATGATTAACGGTTGTAGTGGAGGAGTAATTCCTTAAAAATGTGGCCAGAATCAAATCTCATTCCGCTTTAGAATTGGAAAAAGATTTCATACCTTACAACCAAGCGCTAAAATAGGCAATATGGGTTTAGTTTTGGAGAATGTTCAAATTGAAATGAATAAATTACATTTCAGTGTGAACATCCTTCAAAACTAAACCCATATTACCAATTTCAGCGATTGGTTGAAAGGTATGAAATCTTTCTGAGACATTATGATCATCCAGTGTGTCAGAATTAAAAGGCGATTAAAAAGAAGTTGCGAAAAATTCACAGGAATCTTGAATGTTGAAAGACATTACTCCATCTAGTTCAAGAGCTTTTGGAAAATTAGACTTATTTGGAATTGGTTTGAATTTAGAAACAACCAGATTGATTTGCTATCCGATTTGATTTTCGATTCTACAATTACAATACTTGACCTATGTATATATATAAAAAACTGTTTAGGTAGATAAATTCTTATTTAATATAAAGTTATTTTAACCGATCGTGGGTATTATTGGTTCTTCTCTACTCCTTTAAGTTTTATTTTTAGTATTTTCTAGATTACTGAGTCTTGGTTTAAACTATGGTGGCCTTGAATTTTTATTCTGTTTTGTGATTGGGATCTCTATCCATTGCCGAGAAATAATTATTTATAGTTACATAGCTGACTTCAGTAAAATTATATGGTCGAAATTCGACAGCTAGAGTATAGCATAGTGGGTAGTGTGTTGATCTTGTAATGCGAAGGTCGTGAGTTCAAATCCCAGTCGACGCAATATATAATTACAGCACATTACCTGCTTGGATATACCTTGGTCACCTCAATTTACGAAAATGAAAAATTTGTAGAAAGAGGGTTGTTCGAAGGACTAACAACCCTTCCACAATAAGTAATGAAAAATGTTAAGGAACCTGAATATCAGGAGGCCAAGGTCCGATTTGGGCTGTAGCGCCATTGTAGAAGAAGTGTGTGTAAAATAACGAAATTCATACTTTCAATATGAATTCACCTAACATTACGCATTCTTTCATTACACACTTTTCTATTTCCGCATTTTTTACGTAAAAGAGCTTGCGTAAGCAGTGTATTTGGATCTGCTGGTACTAGTTCTATTACCGAAGTCAAGCAGCATTTAGCGGCCTACCCTCTTTTTAGTCTTCATAAACGACCTTCTGTTATTGACTCTCAATCCTCTTCATTGACAGCACTTTGGATAACACCTTCCAATTTGACTCCCCTGCGGAGGAACGCCCAACATCAGTGGCCTCATGAGTCAATACAGTCATTGAATTCTGACCTCAGGTTAGTCCTGGAATGGGGCAGGAAAAACAGAGTAGAGTTTAATGTCTTAAAAACTCAGTCCTATCATCTATCTATTAAACATAACGTTCCGACGTCGGCTGCTAATATGTCTAAGTATTCTGCGGATGTGTAAGAAATACTTTTCTGCGTCTGAATAAGCTAGCATCTATAAGGCTTATATCCAACCACGTCTTGAGTACAACTCGCATGTATGGGCTGGGGCCCCAAATTCACATCTGGCTCTTCTTGACCATATCCAGAAACATGCATTCCGATTAATTAGAGATGAATCTGTATCGGCCTCAGTTGACGTCGAAATATCGGTGTGCAGCAAGGAACTGAAAGCCCTAATACCACCTATATTCAATGCTCCCTCCCCCCTCCCCCGCCGAAATACTCACCAAGCTGCACGCTCACACGAGTACACTGTGAAGCCCTTGCCGTGGAGAACAGTGAAGCTTAGGCAGTCCTTCATCCCTCGGACGACAGTGTTGTGGAACTCATTACCAGGCAATATCTTTCCCACTGAATACAATCTTCAGCAGTTTAAGAATAACATTAACCGCCACTTTAAACTCTTCCCTCCTGTGTCTCCCTGCTAATTTCCCTATTTCCGGTAAGGAAAATAACCTATGTCGAATTAACTGTGCATCGCGCATTAAAGGGTGACCCCCTAAGTTAATTTTGATAATCATAATTTGGAAGCCCGTAGTTCTGAAATGGGATCAATATGTTTTTTGTAAAGTTGTGAAATTGTGTCACATTGTATGGGAGGGGGTAGAAGTAGTCAAGCCATCCAGTTAATTTTTTTCCGATTTTAATGATAGTGCCAATGAGTAGCTTGAAAAATATTGTACGTACTGAGAAAATTGGTTTACAGTATTTAATGAAAAGGGCAATTTGTATGTGAGATGATGGAAGGAGTGGGGAAATCAGAATCATTTTTATAACATAGATCACATTTACTATAAAATTAATATCTTCGAAATTCCAAATTATTAGTTCTTAAAGTTTCCATGAAAATTTTATTATTTGAAATTAATGAAAATGAGTCATTTCGTATGGGAGGGGTAAAAGGGGAGGGGGAGCGGTTCGGCCGTTTACGAACTTGACATCATAAACGACGTGTATAAAATTTAAACTTTCTAGCTCAACGCGTTCTCAAGCACGGATTGACAAACGGACGGTTTTGAAATTTCTGAGTGATAATATTAATTAATTTTTTTTCTCCGAGCCTTATTTGTTAGAATTACAAACTTTGTGGCAAACTAATACTCTCAGTTGTCAGAGTATAAAAAGGCCCAATTTTTTCTTGCTTAACGTTTACATTCGTCCTCAACAGTTTAATTTTTTGCTTGCGACGTTCTCGCGCCATAAATGAATCGATCAGCACTAATTAATTATAAGGTTTTTGGTCTGAGATGATAGATGTCGTTTTCATGTTTTTAAAAGTTGTCCATAAATCAAAAACCAAAAAACAATCCAAGTACAAATCACAAATTCGTGGATAAAAAAAATAAATAAAATAATGTGCAAAGAAAGCTCCGAAAAATAAAAAAATGAATTTATTTAAATATTTCGAAGGTTAAGTTCTCGCACTTGACATTACAAAAGCTTTTAACAGAGTTTGGCATGAATGTCTCTTAGTTAAGGCCATGTTCAATGGATTGAGAGTTATCTCTCTGAGCGCACTATACGAGTAGTATTAGATAGTGTTATTCCTTCCTCATACCCAATTGATTCCGGTGTCCCTCAAGGTTCTGTTTTATCTCCAAAACTTTTCTTACTTTTCAGAAATGACCTACTGACGTTTACTTTCAGTCCAATCCATAGTTTTGCAAATGATAGCACTTTAGATAGCACCTATGAATTCAACTCTGCTGCGGTATCAAACAATCATTCTATTGCTTCCAATCGCAGAGAGTTATTCATTTCGCTGAACTTGGATCTCAAATTAATCCCGGGGGCAGAAAAAATAGAGTAGAGTTCAACGCAACCAAAACACAGGCTTGTCGTTTATCTCTCATACGTGATGTTTCAGTGTTGTCTCACAATGTAACTTTTGATGGTGTACAAGTTAGTACTTTAGAGAATTTCACACTCTTAAGCGTCAAAATTAATGACCACCTGAATTGGGTCCAACATAACTTTGATATTGCCCTTAATGCTTTCAAACGTCTAGATGTTCTCCGAAAGTGTAAAAATATTTCATTCCGATTAACACAGCAACCAGCTATAAGGCTTACATTAGACAATGTGTAGAATACAACTCGCAAGTTTGGGCTGGGCACCCGAAACAAACCGCGCGTTGCTCGATCGTATTCAGATACATGCGTTCCATCTTCTATCGATTCTCTCGAGCATCGCAGAAATGTCGGATTACTCAGTATTTACTATAGATACTTTCATGGTAAATGCAGTACGGAACTAAGCGCACTCATTCGTCCACTGTATATGTTTCCCCGGAAGCTGAACGCGCACAAAAGTACACGGTTAAACTTTTGCCTTCTCGTGCAGTGAAATATAGGCTGTCTTTCATTTGCCGAATGTCAAGACTTTGGAACGATTTGCCAGCTAGTTTGTTTCCCAACAAGTACAACCTGCAATGCTTCAAGAAGAATGTCCACCGTCATTTTGTCTCTCTCCATCTTAATACTTCCACTTCCTATACCAACATAACTGTACATTGCATTAAAGGGTGACCCCCTAAGTTATACTCGGTGCCGTAAAAAAAAACTAACATTCTATACAGCGAAATTTGACCGTGATTCAAGCAATCAATTGAAAAATGATTAACATCATCTCCATCTCTTCTATCTCACCATTCAAACTCAAACTTGCATATATAAACGAATGACATATTGATTCAGTATACGTGAACTATTGATCGTATTGCAGTTAAATGTTAAATAATTGACAATATTTCTGCAACAGAACCCCCATTCACTTAGTTTTCCCTATCCACCCTAATCTACATATTGACTTCCCACATATCCTCAACTTATCCTGAGAATAATAAAGTTGCGTCTGGCTTGTTGGCAGACATTTTATTTCTTCTTCTTCTTTTTCTTCAATAGCGCTACAGCCCAAATCGAACCTTGACCTCCTGACCTTCAGGTTCCTTAACATTTTCATTATTTATTGCGGAAGTGTTGTTAGCCCTTCACCCAACCCTCTATCTACGAGTTTTTCATTTTCGTAGATTAAGGTAACCAAGGTATACCCAAACAAGTAGTATAAACGTAAAAACGTCGACCGGGATTTCAACTCACGACCTTCACATTGTAGACCAACACGCTACCCACTAGGCTACACCCTTCGGTTTTATTTCTTAGCCTTCCAAAATTCAATCATAAGAATGAGAATAGTTTGTTGCTAACACTGCGAATTAAAGGGAACTTGAGAAAACGTTGATGGAAAACTTAGAATGGCAAACATTCGCATAATCTGGAGCTACTAATTTGTTTAAAATAAATTGCTTTTGGCAACTAAACGAAATTGTTTCTCATTTTGGTTTGTTTGAAATAAATTGGTTTTGGCAACTAAACGAAATTGTTTCTCATTTTGGTTTATTGGTTTTTACATATTTAACCGTTCTTCTAAAACGCTGATTAATCGCTTTTCTACGGTCATGATATGATTTTATGCATATTATCTGCGAGGCAAATTTTTTACGATTTATAAATTTAACGAGGCAGAAAATTAAACCTTGCCAGATTTCTTGATTAAACCGCAAAAGTATAACACGGATTGAATACAGCTCAAGCAATTTAACAAGTTATTATTCTGAAAGGTTGTGGCTATTTTATAGGCCTGATGTAAAAACAACAAACCAAATTATTTCTGCATTCAATTTAAGTAAATTTACGATTAGAAATTCAGAAGCTTCCAAAATTCCCCCAAAATTCAGCGAAAATTTCTAATTGCACGCAAGTACACTTGACGATGTATTGCTTGGCATTATTAAAATAAGCCCGGTTGTAATTCGCGTGATATAACTTTATTACCTGTGCTAATGTGTAAAGTTTACTTCACAATGCGACACATTTAGGGCCATATCGTTCGTTTTATCTTAAGCTGTACATTATACTTATAAACGTAAACCATGCCATATCCAAGATACTCAGCTTATTTAAGAGGTTATTCTTCAGATAATATTGCGGCAAAAATTGCCACTGTATGTTTACGAAAATTTCCATTTCAAATTATTTTGTTTTTTCATACTCGCAAAGTTGGGATATTTTATTTTGGTGTCCATGAAAAGAAAAAAAAACAATAAAACATGTCAGCTTTAATGAGAACCATGATTTAAGTTATAGGAAAATTCTGGTAAAGTATAAATTAGAACGAAATTGTGTTGATTCTGATAATAAACAAGTCTGATGTAAAATAGCATCAGCTCCATAATAGTAAATGGTATGAGCTTAGTAAATTTTCTTCTAAAAGCATTTCAACAAAAATTAATGCATTGGAACGAAGTATGTACATATACTGTAGATTTCCTATAGATGTGAGTTGATAGTACAAGTATGTGGCTCCAGGCTAGGACATTACGTACAATATTAAGTATGTACTGGATCCACAGAACACTCATGAACGAACAAAATTGTTGGCAGTTGTAAATGTAATGCAATACGGAACATACTAAATGGTGTGTATCCTTCCGGAGTACAACGTTGTAGTAGCAGTCGTTGCTTATTAGTTCGTAGTTTTCAGTATAGATACATTGTTTTCGATAGGCTTTCTAACATTCAAAAACAGTTGGAGTAGCGCTCCAATAACAGAAATCATAGCAAAATAAAATCCAAATACGTAGTTTGATATACGAGTATATACAACGATACGCAAAAAAGTACGGAAAGACTTTTTAGTATACTCCAACTATACTGCTAAATCGTTCCCGGGAAAAGTTTGTACATTCGAAATATGTATTAAAAAAAATAATAAAGATTTATACCGACTATTTTGGCTATGTAGAATCCAATGAGCCCAAAATTGTTTATTTGCTTGTAGGTTTGTTTGTTTATAACAGTCGCATGCAATAACTCCTGAAAGGATTTTAATGCGGTTTTCTCCTTCAGACAACTTATTACTCAATGCTTAAGCATGGGTGTATGAAGATTCATTCTCAAATGGCGTTAAACCCGAAAATTAATGTTGTAGGCGGCGATGCTGCCGATGTAAATTCTGGTCGATGGAAGGCATATTAAAAAGGGCTCAACAAGAATAGATGTTGCATGGTCAATGTTTTTTTTTCGCAAAGAGAAAGATTTATTCATTGTAAAAGTTTGAAGCTAGCTAGTTAATTTTAGACCATACGGTTAATGAGAAAAAAGATTTAGATCAGAATAAATCATGCAATTGTTACCATAAATATATTTTTTGTACGATTCAAGCTTAGTGAACAATCTACATATTTAAAAGAATAAGTGTTTTTTTTGTAAACGCACTATAGCCCAAACCAATGATCGAAAATAAACAAATTAAATACAATTGGAAATGTATTTTCGTGAAAGTGTGCCATTTCTAGGTGCCAGGTCTCCACTGCTTCTGGTTCCGGATTTCCCCTGAAATACGGAAGCATGATGAAAAGGTGAAAGGAAAATTGATAACTTTTCCCGTAATCAGATCACGACCTCCGACGAGCATGTAAGAACTTAAGGCCGGTGCGAGACACAAACATAAAGAACAAATGCCATTCATTTTTCAGTTCACATCTTTTCGACAAACACACAATCGCCACCCTCACAACCCACACCATTTGCAAATATTTCTCAGTTGCAACTAGTACAGCTGAATTACCCAATCCCATTCCTTTCCCACATGATAATAATTGTTGATTGCATGTAAAGACCGAAATTGCCAAAAAAACAGAACAGAATTATGATTGGGCGTAACTCCAACTATTATATACTTTTTTACAGTAATGGTATTCTCATTATAATACTATTACCTAATTTTCAAGTCATTAGCTGAAACGGTTTCGGAGAAAAATCAATTTCTTTAAATTTCCAAATTTCATGAAATTTGTATGGGAGGGGGGTTGAAGGAGTGGGGGGATGTAGCCCATTCACGAACTTAAAGTTTATTTTTTGCTAAAAATGACACACAAACATTTTTAGCACTATAGCTCGAAGCTTTCGAGAGTTATGCTGTAGACAGACGGACCGACAGCAACTCGGAATCGAGGTTTTTGAGCGACAACACCCTTGGCGACTCTGTGCGAGCATTATTTCTTAGCGTTACAAACGGTAAGGCAAATAAAATATACTCTCAGATTCCATCTAGAGTATAACAATGCTTCTTCTAAGTACTCCATTTGATTTTTAATATATACAAAGAAAGCACAGTGATCGACTTCAAAAGCTGGATATTTACAGGTCTTGCTTTGTTGTTAGCGTATAACCTTTCCTCTTCAGTTATGCGATAGTTATACGTACACATAATGCTTTCGCGTCTTTATTGACTCACAAAAAAAAAACATTGCTATGGCCGCTATTTCATGTTAAAAGTCTGTTTCGAATTCACCGGTTATTATCTGTCCAACATTTTGTAACGCCTACTGTCTATGTGCTTTTTTATTGTTATATATTTATAGATTCATGAATCCATGAAAGAAAAAAAAGTCAAACCCAACTGAAAATAAAGCGCTTCAAAATCACTAATGAAATACGGTTACTTCAATTGCTTTCTTTTGCACGATCCTAATGGTCTATCCCATTTTTTTGTACATGCCATTCGTTTTCCTCCAACTAATAGGAGCGCCTTGATTTTAAATTTCTTAGCGTAAATAAGATTTTAAATTTAGGAATATTGAAGCATTTTTCCTCACTTTCAGAGTCTTCTAATTGTTGCCGGTGTATGGGATGAATATAGAACACAACATTATGTCAAAGTATATGCAGGTTGGTCTTACTAAGTAAACATTTTGAAACGTTTAGCTATTCCAGCGGGGAAAAAAGCGCTTGCGAAGTATTTTAAATGCGCCTAGTTCATTGCGAGGAAGTGATTCGAACTTGCAAACATTTTACATACATTTTAACATTACATATCCGTTTAAGTAAGCGCTCCACTTCAGTTTTAACAGAAGCTATTTTAAGGCATATTTTCGAAACCATTTTAAAGCGTATTTCTTGTATTGAACAAAAAGTGCAATATAGAGCTCATAAGTGTGTAACGAATAGGCAAGTGGGTTTTTTTCAAGTCGAGAAGTTGATTTGAACCAGGGACCCTAGTAGCAGGCGAACACTGAGCCATTTCCACGCAATGTTTAAGTCAGTCAAAAGCGTGTGACTATGAGTTGCTATTGAAGTGCTTTTCCCTAATATATTTAGAAGCGATCGTAAAGCACATGTCCTGCTGTTTGTAAAACTGAGTAGTGGGTATATGCCGGTTCTGGCGCACTTTGACCTCGTTTGACCTTTGACCTTTGACCTTGACCTTTGACCTTGACCTTTGACCTTGACCTTTGACCTTGACCTTAACCTTTGACCTTGACCTTTGACCTTGACCGTTGACCTTGACCTTTGACCTTGACCTCGTTTGAACTTTGACCTTTGACCTTGACCTTTGACCTTGACCTTTGACTTAGTGGGGATCCAAACCGGCAACACTTATTAGTGGGGATCCAAACCGGAGGTGGACTTCGAGAAGGCTTTCGCTGTTTCTTCAGAGATGGCAGTAGCAGTATCCCTAACTGACTTTTTTTTTGAAATGTCAAGATTGATAAGAGTTGTACGAATTATGATTCATATATGATGAAATTGATATTTACATTGACAGGAATAAACACGAATTGTAAACAATTATATTTTTAGTTGGACTTTAAGAATGCTTTCGTTGTTTATATTGTGAAATAGGTTGTGCTCAGCATATATAGTTGTATGGAAGAGTTTTGTTATGAACTAGTAGAGATAAGAGATTTACGTATTAGGTTTCATATATGATGAAAATTGATAGATTGTGTGTATGGAGATTGTTATTGTTATTAATAGCGTGATATTTTTTTTTATGAAGTCATCATCGAGTAGGAATAATTCTTTCGAATTGTTTATGGGTTAGAGTATTCGTTTGATATATGTAGATAAGAGTTTTTTTGTTATGATAGGTTGTTTACATTTTTTTGTATGGAATTTTTTGGTTTACGAGTGAGATTGGTGTTAGAGATAAGAATTTGTTTATATTGTGAAATAGGTTGTGCTCAGCATGTTTAGTTTTACAGATTAGGTTTCATATATGATGAAAATTGATAGATTGTGTGTATGGAGATTGTTATTGTTATTAATAGTGTTTAGTTTTACGAATTAGGTTTCATATATGATGAAAATTGATAGATTGTGTGTATGGAGATTGTTATTGTTATTAATAGCGTGATATTATTTGATGACGTCATCATCGATTAGGAATAATTCTTTCGAATTGCTTATGGGTTAGAGTATTCGTTTGATATATGTAGATAAGAGTTTTTTATT
This sequence comes from Chorisops tibialis, assembly GCA_963669355.1. Lineage (NCBI taxonomy): Eukaryota > Metazoa > Arthropoda > Insecta > Diptera > Stratiomyidae > Chorisops > Chorisops tibialis. The sequence goes on from OY770262.1 coordinate 273,061,085, forward strand.
ATGATAGGTTGTTTACATTTTTTGTATGTAATTTTTTGGTTTACGAGTGAGATTGGTCTGAAAATTTCACCTCAATTCGCCAACATATATGATCATTTTTTTGATGAACGAGTTCAAGGTCTAAGATTTGTATGAAAATAACTTGTATTTGTGGTAGATGAAGCACTTGTATGGTTACATGGATATAACGCTGTTATGCAATAGTGGTAAGCTTTGTATGGGATGTTGGTTAGTGATGATGTACTGACGTTCCATGACGTCATCAATTAGGGTTGCCATAAGGTCATCGATTATAGTTTCATGACGTCATCATCAATTGGGGTTGCCATAATGTCAAAAAAAAAAAATAAAAAAAATTAAAAAAAAAAAATAAAAAAAAATAAAAAAAAAAATCAATAAAAAATAAAAAAATAAAATCATAAATTTACAGATTCGCATGACAATGTTCCTATGTCTAATACTGATAAATCCGATTAATGGGCTATTTAACGTACACGAACTGACAGGATTTACGGAAATACAACTTAACAAAGTAGAAATAGTGACCAAAGCAAATATTTTATCGGATGTTGAGATAGTTTTGAGGTATTAATTGATGGGGAAATCTCGGAATAAAACAAATTTTGGTGTACAAGTTTTTATTAAATATTCAAGCATTATAAGAGCTTAAATTTTATTTTGATTACATAATTGAATTTTCTGAAGTAAAATAGGTCTTAGTAATTGCTCCAATTTTAAGATCCTTCGTTGAAACCTTAGTCGGTCTAATACACAGCTCTGCCAATTACCCTTTCTACTAGTTCTATATGCATACTCCCAGACAATTATGTATTTAACGGACACATGATCAGAAAATCTAACATGTCTAAGATCTGCAGATGACATCGTATAGGTTGACGAACTCGATTGTCATAAAAAATAAATCAGTTCTGGTTGATAATTGAATGTGGCTTATACCGAAAGGATTATAAACACTTATATGACACAATATGATGAAATGCTGGTTCTAGATCTATTTAGAAAACGAAATAAGAACAACAGGTTTTATTAAGAAAATTATAAAGCAGATAGACATAATCATCAATCTAAATACAAAAACTCTTCAAAAACATAATAAAATCAACAAATAATATCAAAAAAAAAAAACTAAATTTACAGATTCGCATGACAGACAATGTTCCTATGTCTAATACTGATAAATCCGATTAATGGGCTATTTAACGTACACGAACTGACAGGATTTACGGAAATACAACTTAACCAAGTAGAAATAGTGACCAAAGCAAATATTATCATACACATAATTGACATAAGAGAAATTTTAGACGTAATACAATTTAATGAATCTTTCAGACAGCTTAAAAATTGAAAAATAAATATATACAACCATATCAACTACAACAACAAAAACAACTACAACACTAGAAAATACAACCAAACAACCATACAAACACCTGCTACCAACTTGTACCCATATGATACCAACTTACCTTATTAAATTTTACTATAAGTTAAGAAATAAAAAAGAGTCTTGTGTGTTGTTATACTTGTATACCAAATTCTGGTTAATATGCATATTTCAAGAAAAAAAAAACTGAATGAAGGTTTTAATCATATTTATTATCAAGATATTTTTTTTAAATAAATAAACATAAGAAAATTACGATATGTATCGGTTATATTATATATAGAATAGCTATTTCTTGAACAATGAAACAGTTTTCAGATCCTCTAAATTTAATATTTATATTATTACTTCAGCTTTTCTCAATGCTTCAATGATGGCAACAATCTCGTTGATATGATAAATATCTCCCACCTGTAGCGCTGATACAAGCAATTGTAACCGGTCCACCAATTCATTGGGGTCATCCCATGAAATATACTGTTTTGGTTCGATTGATGTTTGTATTAAATCTCCTCCTCTATGAGTTAAAAGTTTGTTAATAATTTTTGTATATTTATAGCTACGGTTTCCATTTATTTGTCCGTTGCTGGGTTCGATTAATGTTTGTATTAAATCTCCTCCTCTATGAGTTAAAAGTTTGTTAATAATTTTTGTATATTTATAGCTACGGTTTCCATTTATTTGTCCTTTGCTGGTATAGTGACGTCTATAAGCATTAGTATCAAGCAAAATATTTCTATAATTCTGTAAATCATCTTCATTGTACAGAGTCTTATCTGGAACTTTCATAAATAGTAGCTCATATATGCCCTGAGTACCATCATAGGTTTTATCTTTTATTAATATTTGACTACCATCGATTGTAAAAATTTTCCATTGTTCATTTTCATGATAAACACCATAAGTACTATCGATTAAATCCGGATTATTTGCAAATATATTTAAATATTTTGTAGGTATTTCATCAAATTCTCGCTCGTTCATATATTCAATGAGTTCTTGCCGACCTAAAGGAGTTGTCACATATTTACGTATGCTTCTTACATCCGGAGACTTTAATGGTGTTTCAAAAGTATCAGTTAGATCAAGCTTTCGTCTGAATTTGGGTGTTGGAGTTTCAAAGTCAACGTCACTTTCAATATCATCTGTAGATTGAGTTTCCATGTTTTCTTCTTTTTCAGGTTCATATTTGCTGTGATCATGAGTTTCTACATCTCTTTCTCTTTTAGGTTCGTATTTACTGTGGTCATACAGTTTAACTAATTCTTTAAGAGGTCTTGTGATTGGTTTAAAAGTTTGTTCTTGTCGAGTCTCAGCATTAACTCTACCGATTTTTAATTGTTTATATTTTTTACGTATCGAGTTAGTAGACTTTATAACTTGTTTAAGAATATCTTTATCGGTCGACTTCTGCATTTTTCCTTCTTACACAACAACAACAGATTATCAGATATCGTACTGCTTTAATACTGCTTCTGTACTGAGGTGTACTGCTTTAATACTGCTTCTGTACTGAGGTGTACTGCTTTAATACTGCTTCTGTACTGCTTTGTACAGCTTTAATACTGCTTTGTACAGCTTTAATACTGCTTTGTACAGCTTTAATACTGCTTTAATACTGCTTCTGTACTGCTTTGTACAGCTTTAATACTGCTTTGTACAGCTTTAATACTGCTTTAATACTGCTTCTGTACTGCTTTGTACAGCTTTAATACTGCTTTGTACAGCTTTAATACTGCTTCTGTACTGCTTTGTACAGCTTTGATACTGCTTTGTACAGCTTTAATACTGCTTTAATACTGCTTCTGTACTGCTTTGTACAGCTTTAATACTGCTTTGTACAGCTTTAATACTGCCTCTGTACTGAGGTGTACTGCTTTAATACTGCTTCTGTACTGAGGTGTACAGCTTTAATACTGCTTTGGACAGCTTTAATACTGCTTCTGTACTGAGATGTACTGCTTTATACAGCTTTATTACTGCTTTCAGGTTTTTAAATATAGTTTTTCAAACTTTTTTCTCATATTACTGGATCAAAGTCTTCATATTGATTATATATAGTTGTATTTATTTGATATTGGAATCAAGATAGGAAATAACTTCTCTTGGATGCTGAAAGTGAACAGAATTCAAAGCATATATACAGTATTCATATAAATCTAGAAACATGACTGCTGAGTGTTGAAGGGAAAAGTATAGATTTTTTTTTTTTTTTTTTGGTTATTCGAGCCTCAATGTGATTACAATCAACCAAGTACAGCTGTGAGGTTGTATAGTTGGTTGTACAGCTGTGTGGTTGTATAGTTGGTTGTACAGCAGTGTGGTTGTATAGTTGGTTGTACAGCTGTGTGGTTGTATAGTTTGTTGTACAGCTGTGTGGTTGTATAGTTGGTTGTACAGCTGTGTGGTTGTATAGTTGGTTGTACAGCTGTGTGGTTGTATAGTTGGTTGTACAGCTGTGTGTTTGTATAGTTGGTTGTACAGCTGTGTGGTTGTATAGTTGGTTGTACAGCTGTGTGGTTGTATAGTTGGTTGTACAGCTGTGTGGTTGTATAGTTGGTTGTACAGCTGTGTGGTTGTATAGTTGGTTGTACAGCTGTGTGGTTGTATAGTTGGTTGTACAGCTGTGAGGTTGTATAGTTGGTTGTACAGCTGTGTGGTTGTATAGTTGGTTGTACAGCTGTGTGGTTGTATAGTTGGTTGTACAGCTGTGTGGTTGTATAGTTGGTTGTACAGCTGTGTGGTTGTATAGTTGGTTGTACAGCTGTGAGGTTGTATAGTTGGTTGTACAGCTGTGTGGTTGTATAGTTGGTTGTACAGCTGTGTGGTTGTATAGTTGGTTGTACAGCTGTGTGGTTGTATAGTTGGTTGTACAGCTGTGTGGTTGTATAGTTGGTTGTACAGCTGTGGGTTGTATAGTTGGTTGTACAGCTGTGTGGTTGTATAGTTGGTTGTACAGCTGTGTGGTTGTATAGTTGGTTGTACAGCTGTGTGGTTGTATAGTTGGTTGTACAGCTGTGTGGTTGTATAGTTGGTTGTACAGCTGTGTGGTTGTATAGTTGGTTGTACAGCTGTGTGGTTGTATAGTTGGTTGTTATCACATTGAGGCTCGAATAACCAAAAAAAAAAAAAAAAAAATCTATACTTTTCCCTTCAACACTCAGCAGTCATGTTTCTAGATTTATATGAATACTGTATATATGCTTTGAATTCTGTTCACTTTCAGCATCCAAGAGAAGTTATTTCCTATCTTGATTCCAATATCAAATAAATACAACTATATATAATCAATATGAAGACTTTGATCCAGTAATATGAGAAAAAAGTTTGAAAAACTATATTTAAAAACCTGAAAGCAGTAATAAAGCTGTATAAAGCAGTACATCTCAGTACAGAAGCAGTATTAAAGCTGTCCAAAGCAGTATTAAAGCTGTACACCTCAGTACAGAAGCAGTATTAAAGCAGTACACCTCAGTACAGAGGCAGTATTAAAGCTGTACAAAGCAGTATTAAAGCTGTACAAAGCAGTACAGAAGCAGTATTAAAGCAGTATTAAAGCTGTACAAAGCAGTATCAAAGCTGTACAAAGCAGTACAGAAGCAGTATTAAAGCTGTACAAAGCAGTATTAAAGCTGTACAAAGCAGTACAGAAGCAGTATTAAAGCAGTATTAAAGCTGTACAAAGCAGTATTAAAGCTGTACAAAGCAGTACAGAAGCAGTATTAAAGCAGTATTAAAGCTGTACAAAGCAGTATTAAAGCTGTACAAAGCAGTATTAAAGCTGTACAAAGCAGTACAGAAGCAGTATTAAAGCAGTACACCTCAGTACAGAAGCAGTATTAAAGCAGTACACCTCAGTACAGAAGCAGTATTAAAGCAGTACGATATCTGATAATCTGTTGTTGTTGTGTAAGAAGGAAAAATGCAGAAGTCGACCGATAAAGATATTCTTAAACAAGTTATAAAGTCTACTAACTCGATACGTAAAAAATATAAACAATTAAAAATCGGTAGAGTTAATGCTGAGACTCGACAAGAACAAACTTTTAAACCAATCACAAGACCTCTTAAAGAATTAGTTAAACTGTATGACCACAGTAAATACGAACCTAAAAGAGAAAGAGATGTAGAAACTCATGATCACAGCAAATATGAACCTGAAAAAGAAGAAAACATGGAAACTCAATCTACAGATGATATTGAAAGTGACGTTGACTTTGAAACTCCAACACCCAAATTCAGACGAAAGCTTGATCTAACTGATACTTTTGAAACACCATTAAAGTCTCCGGATGTAAGAAGCATACGTAAATATGTGACAACTCCTTTAGGTCGGCAAGAACTCATTGAATATATGAACGAGCGAGAATTTGATGAAATACCTACAAAATATTTAAATATATTTGCAAATAATCCGGATTTAATCGATAGTACTTATGGTGTTTATCATGAAAATGAACAATGGAAAATTTTTACAATCGATGGTAGTCAAATATTAATAAAAGATAAAACCTATGATGGTACTCAGGGCATATATGAGCTACTATTTATGAAAGTTCCAGATAAGACTCTGTACAATGAAGATGATTTACAGAATTATAGAAATATTTTGCTTGATACTAATGCTTATAGACGTCACTATACCAGCAAAGGACAAATAAATGGAAACCGTAGCTATAAATATACAAAAATTATTAACAAACTTTTAACTCATAGAGGAGGAGATTTAATACAAACATTAATCGAACCCAGCAACGGACAAATAAATGGAAACCGTAGCTATAAATATACAAAAATTATTAACAAACTTTTAACTCATAGAGGAGGAGATTTAATACAAACATCAATCGAACCAAAACAGTATATTTCTTGGGATGACCCCAATGAATTGGTGGACCGGTTACAATTGCTTGTATCAGCGCTACAGGTGGGAGATATTTATCATATCAACGAGATTGTTGCCATCATTGAAGCATTGAGAAAAGCTGAAGTAATAATATAAATATTAAATTTAGAGGATCTGAAAACTGTTTCATTGTTCAAGAAATAGCTATTCTATATATAATATAACCGATACATATCGTAATTTTCTTATGTTTATTTATTTAAAAAAAATATCTTGATAATAAATATGATTAAAACCTTCATTCAGTTTTTTTTTCTTGAAATATGCATATTAACCAGAATTTGGTATACAAGTATAACAACACACAAGACTCTTTTTTATTTCTTAACTTATAGTAAAATTTAATAAGGTAAGTTGGTATCATATGGGTACAAGTTGGTAGCAGGTGTTTGTATGGTTGTTTGGTTGTATTTTCTAGTGTTGTAGTTGTTTTTGTTGTTGTAGTTGATATGGTTGTATATATTTATTTTTCAATTTTTAAGCTGTCTGAAAGATTCATTAAATTGTATTACGTCTAAAATTTCTCTTATGTCAATTATGTGTATGATAATATTTGCTTTGGTCACTATTTCTACTTGGTTAAGTTGTATTTCCGTAAATCCTGTCAGTTCGTGTACGTTAAATAGCCCATTAATCGGATTTATCAGTATTAGACATAGGAACATTGTCTGTCATGCGAATCTGTAAATTTAGTTTTTTTTTTTTGATATTATTTGTTGATTTTATTATGTTTTTGAAGAGTTTTTGTATTTAGATTGATGATTATGTCTATCTGCTTTATAATTTTCTTAATAAAACCTGTTGTTCTTATTTCGTTTTCTAAATAGATCTAGAACCAGCATTTCATCATATTGTGTCATATAAGTGTTTTTAATCCTTTCGGTATAAGCCACATTCAATTATCAACCAGAACTGATTTATTTTTTATGACAATCGAGTTCGTCAACCTATACGATGTCATCTGCAGATCTTAGACATGTTAGATTTTCTGATCATGTGTCCGTTAAATACATAATTGTCTGGGAGTATGCATATAGAACTAGTAGAAAGGGTAATTGGCAGAGCTGTGTATTAGACCGACTAAGGTTTCAACGAAGGATCTTAAAATTGGAGCAATTACTAAGACCTATTTTACTTCAGAAAATTCAATTATGTAATCAAAATAAAATTTAAGCTCTTATAATGCTTGAATATTTAATAAAAACTTGTACACCAAAATTTGTTTTATTCCGAGATTTCCCCATCAATTAATACCTCAAAACTATCTCAACATCCGATAAAATATTTGCTTTGGTCACTATTTCTACTTTGTTAAGTTGTATTTCCGTAAATCCTGTCAGTTCGTGTACGTTAAATAGCCCATTAATCGGATTTATCAGTATTAGACATAGGAACATTGTCATGCGAATCTGTAAATTTATGATTTTTTTTTTATTTTTTTTTTTTATTTTTTATTGATTTTTTTTTTTATTTTTTTTTATTTTTTTTTTTATTTTTTTTTTTTAATTTTTTTTATTTTTTTTTTTATTTTTTTTTTTTTATTTTTTTTATTTTTTTTTTTTGACATTATGGCAACCCCAATTGATGATGACGTCATGAAACTATAATCGATGACCTTATGGCAACCCTAATTGATGACGTCATGGAACGTCAGTACATCATCACTAACCAACATCCCATACAAAGCTTACCACTATTGCATAACAGCGTTATATCCATGTAACCATACAAGTGCTTCATCTACCACAAATACAAGTTATTTTCATACAAATCTTAGACCTTGAACTCGTTCATCAAAAAAATGATCATATATGTTGGCGAATTGAGGTGAAATTTTCAGACCAATCTCACTCGTAAACCAAAAAATTACATACAAAAAATGTAAACAACCTATCATAATAAAAAACTCTTATCTACATATATCAAACGAATACTCTAACCCATAAGCAATTCGAAAGAATTATTCCTAATCGATGATGACGTCATCAAATAATATCACGCTATTAATAACAATAACAATCTCCATACACACAATCTATCAATTTTCATCATATATGAAACCTAATTCGTAAAACTAAACACTATTAATAACAATAACAATCTCCATACACACAATCTATCAATTTTCATCATATATGAAACCTAATCTGTAAAACTAAACATGCTGAGCACAACCTATTTCACAATATAAACAAATTCTTATCTCTAACACCAATCTCACTCGTAAACCAAAAAATTCCATACAAAAAAATGTAAACAACCTATCATAACAAAAAAACTCTTATCTACATATATCAAACGAATACTCTAACCCATAAACAATTCGAAAGAATTATTCCTACTCGATGATGACTTCATAAAAAAAAATATCACGCTATTAATAACAATAACAATCTCCATACACACAATCTATCAATTTTCATCATATATGAAACCTAATACGTAAATCTCTTATCTCTACTAGTTCATAACAAAACTCTTCCATACAACTATATATGCTGAGCACAACCTATTTCACAATATAAACAACGAAAGCATTCTTAAAGTCCAACTAAAAATATAATTGTTTACAATTCGTGTTTATTCCTGTCAATGTAAATATCAATTTCATCATATATGAATCATAATTCGTACAACTCTTATCAATCTTGACATTTCAAAAAAAAAGTCAGTTAGGGATACTGCTACTGCCATCTCTGAAGAAACAGCGAAAGCCTTCTCGAAGTCCACCTCCGGTTTGGATCCCCACTAATAAGTGTTGCCGGTTTGGATCCCCACTAAGTCAAAGGTCAAGGTCAAAGGTCAAGGTCAAAGGTCAAAGTTCAAACGAGGTCAAGGTCAAAGGTCAAGGTCAACGGTCAAGGTCAAAGGTCAAGGTCAAAGGTTAAGGTCAAGGTCAAAGGTCAAGGTCAAAGGTCAAGGTCAAGGTCAAAGGTCAAGGTCAAAGGTCAAAGGTCAAACGAGGTCAAAGTGCGCCAGAACCGGCATATACCCACTACTAAACTGAGGATCAGATCAGCATTTACATATCATTGGTGACTAATGCATAATAAGGTATTGTCTGGGCCCATTCAGTCACGTAGGGACTGTTGGTTGCTAGTCACTTTATTATTTTAATAATAAAGTAATATGATCGACACAACAAAAAATTGACTTGACGTCCGAACTTTGTTTTTCAAGTGTATGAAAATTGCAAATACTTGCAAGGAGGAGGGTCAGAGGGGTGCAAAAAAACTCCTTGGACCTCAAAACATGTACATCCGTAAAAAACGGATGTCGAAAATATTCAAGATTGCCAAAGTACTAAAAAAAAATAATTTCAACCAAGACTGTTATGCACCGAAGCAGTGACCGAACGTGCACAAGATGTTTGATTTGTATTGGGAAAACACAAAAAGCAAAATTATGATTGAAAAATTAAGCTAGGATAAGATTTGCAAAATAAATTTCAAACCCTAACAGAATTATGATTAAGCATAAAGCCAAATTATGCGATACTCTAGATGAAATGAGAAAGAGCTTAATGTACTGGCAAATATATCCTCTCAAATTCTTTTGAAAAGCGAATAGTGACTTTTTATGGGAGGTGGTTGAAGCAGAGGAGGGATGTTTATAATTTTTGTATATGACACCGAAAGTGGTATGCAAAATGTTTCGTGTTAAATTTAAAGTTAGTAGCTTTTATAATTTTCAAGAAAATTTAACATTGTTTTTATGAAATTTGCAGTAGAAGTGAAAGGTTTTGGATGATTTTGAAACTGATTATCAGTATCCTTATCGGGAATAATTGGAACAAAGCATGGTGATAAAGCCATGCTTTGATCCAATTTTAAGATCATTATCATCATGGGCTCCTGAAGTCGTCGCCTCCAATCATCTCGATCCAAAGACCGCGTCCTCCAGCTGCTAATTTTTAAGATGGCTTTGCTGTCTTCATCAACCAAGTCTTCCCATCGCTTGCGTGGTTTGCTTACTGGCCAGTTACCACTCGCTTTGCCTTTAAGAGCACGTTTGGGGATTCTTCTGTCTTCCATTCGCTCTACATGACCAGCCCACTGCAGTTTACGTAGCTTGATGAACGTTGAAGCTTCTGGCTCGTCGTAGAGTTGATACAACTCATGGTTGTATCTTATTCGCCATTCCGTTCCTTCCTTCACAGGTCCTAAGATTCTTCGGAGGATCTTTCTTTCAAATGCGTTAACTGCTTTTTCGGAAGTTCGTGTTAATGTCCATGTCTCGCTGCATAAACAGAGCACAGGTCGTACAATAGTTTTATATATCCGCAGCTTATTGCTCCTGTGCACTTTCTTGGATTTCATTATTGGAAGTACCGAATAATACGTCTTATTTGCAAGTATTATCCGTCGTTTGATTTCGTCTGTTTCATTACCGTCCTTTGCTAGATTAGCCCCAAGATATATGAAGTTGTCCACACTCTCCAAATTATATTCCGCAATTGTTATGTTTTGTCTGATGGGCGTTCTCCTTCTTGTTTGCGTCATTACTTTTGTTTTGCTTTCATTTATGCGCAACCCAACTTCTTTTGCGGCGGAGTCAAGATTGATAAATACCTCCTTAGCACTAGGGAAGGATCTTGCTAGAATGTTAATGTCGTCAGCGTATGCTACTAGTTCGGTGGACTTGAATAGTAGTGTCCCATTGGTATCGACTGGGATTTTTCGGACGACATACTCTAGTGCCAAGTTGAAAAGCATGGGGCTAGACCATCTCACTGCTTTAAGCCACATTCCGTTCGAAAGCTGGTTGTGGAATCGGTTTGTATTCTCACTTGAGATTCAGTGTTCGTCATTGTGAGTCTTGCTAGTCGAACTAGTTTTGTGGGAATTCCAAAGTCCAGCATGATTTGATACAGTACGCTCCTGTCGATACTGTCATATGCTTGTTTAAAATCTACGAAGATTTGGTGCACGTCTGAGTTATATTCCCAGCATTTCTCAAGCACCTGTTTCACTGAGAATATCTGGTCTGTTGTAGATCGTCCGGTTCTGAATCCACCTTGGTATTCGCCAATTATTTCATTAGTATAGGGCTTAAGACGACGTTCAATTATTTTTGTCAGTATTTTATAGGGCGTACACAACAATGATATTCCTCTGTAGTTCTCACAGTATAGTTTGTCTCCTTTCTTGTAAATTGGACATATAATGCTTTTTCGCCAGTCGTCCGGTATAATTTCCTCTGTCCAAATTTTGCATATTATGTTGTGCAGTATTTCAGCGACACAATTTCCACCGTTTTTCAGAAGTTCAACTGATATTTCGTCAATTCCCGGCGCTTTGTTTAGTTTTTGGTCACAAAGGGCTGCTTTGATTTCAGCAAGCGTGGGTAGTGTCGATGATAGTTCATCTTCGTCAGTTGAGGTTTCATTTGAGATGTTGTCTGTCGTGATCGGTGCTAATGGGGTGGGATTCAAAAGATGTTCAAAGTAGGAAGCCCATTCCCTTTTAATTTCTTGTGAGTCGCTGATGATGTTGCCCTCCACGTCTTTGCAGAGACTGTTTTTTGGCTTACATCCCTTTTGAAGATCTTTTGCTATTGCGTATGCGTCCCGCGTTTTATTTTTTCTCATGTCGTCGTCCATTTTTTGTATTTTGTCATTATGGTACTTCCTTTGTTTTCGCCTGCAGGTCTTTTTCGCATATCGCCTAAGCTCGTCATATCTTTTTTTTTTGCTCGTGTTGTTCGTTCAGTAAAAATTTTGTACGCCTCGTTCTTTCTGTCTATTGCATCGCGGCATTCTTTGTCGAACCAATCATTATTTTTTCGCCGTGCTTGATACCCTAATATCTCTTCTGCGGAGGATTTGATGCCGTCTCGCATTTTCGTCCACGCACTCTCCACTGGCATATTTTGGATATTTTCATATATTGGTGTCAGGTGTTTATTACATGCTAACATGTAAGCCTGCGCCACCGTTTCGTCGTTAAGCTTGTCGACATTGAATTTGCGAGCTCTACTCGTTTTCGAATATCCACGACAAGCTATTCTGCATCGATACTTAGCTCTGACTAAAAAGTGATCAGAGTCACAATTCGCTCCGCGGAGAGTTCGTACATCAAGTATGCTGGTCTATTTGGTTGAAGGTGTGACCATCTGGTGATGCCCACGTTCGTTTGTGAATATCCCAATGTGGGAAGCACGTAGAGCTTACTATGATATTTTTACTGCTTGCGAAATCAATAAGACGTTGGCCATTGTCGGTGGTTATGTCATGGAGATTGTGCCCTCCTTTTGTTCCTCTATGAGCCTCCTTCTTTCCGACTTTTGCATTAAAATCCCCTAAGACAATTTTTAGGTCCTTCGATGGTAGTGAATCATAGGTTGTCTCTAGGGTGGCATAAAATTCGTCTTTAGTTACATCGTCCTTGTCTTCTGTTGGTGCGTGAACGTTGATCAACCAAGTGTTGACAAATTTAGTCTTTATTCGGATTGCACACAATCTTTCACTTACTGGTCTCAAGCTCGTGACCTGCTGTATAAATTTTTGTCAACGACAAAAGCGACTCCAAACTCTCTGCTTCCCGACAATTTTCCAATTGGATAGATTGTGTGTGATCTCATTTCCATGATTTCGCTACCGAGCCATTTCGTTTCTTGGATGGCAGTTATGTTGATGTTGTGTTTTGCCACTTCTTCGAGAAACTCTTTCAGAGCTCCTGTCCTAAATAAGGATCGAACATTCCAAGATCCAATAGAGTAGTCCATTTTTCGTTTGCGGGGTCGTTGCCGTTGAGTCCATCCTTTCCGAGGCTGTTCTTCAGGTTTCTGGACAGTGTTCTTTTTCCGGTGATGCGTTGTGGGCGCCTCGCCTAACCCTCGACCGGGAGGACCGGTTTATTACACCCTAGTAGAAAAAGGGTGGGAGTTTTGAGCTAAATATGACATGCTGGAGTTCTCACAGCTATGCTGCGAGTCCAACTATGTCATACTTTTTGCCTACTTTCTGAGACGCACTGGTGTTACTGGTCATTCAGGTTAACTCCATGTTCCCTCCTCCTTTCTCAAACTGGGCTTGGGACCGTCTATGGCGGAGTTTTAAGATCGATAACTCTTATATTGTTGAAGGTAAAATGATTTTGTTGATTTTCTAACATAGAAATTTCTACGGGAGGGGGTTGAAAGAGTGAAACGAAGGTGATATTTTTTTTAAGAATTAATGGGCCAAGTATATCGAAACGGCGATTTCGTATTTGCGCTTAGATATTCCTGACAAACCACTCAATATTATGGAAATTTGTTTTTATCATTTTAATCCTCGTTAAATTTACTTTGATTTATCGGGAACTACTTTTTAAAATTATAATTAGGAAAACAATTTTCAGCACAACTCCGAGTTCGGACTGTTTTCGAAATGAGAAAAACTGCAAATTTCGAAGGGATTTATCACCTACAATTCAAGAAAGAGCTCTATATTGTTTTTTACAATAACAATAAAAAAAAAGTTCGCGGCGAATCGCTCCACCGCTTCTACCTCCCCCCCAACACAAAATGATACAATTTCGAAATTTGATAATAAACGGATTTGTTCGAAAAGTATGAAAGCTACTGATCTGAAATTTGGAACATATTACTTTTATGATAATTTCAATCTACAGTGTAAAATTATTTGAGTCCTCACTCTTTTCACCACCTCCCATACAATCTGCACTTTTTCATGAAAAACTTTAAACAAATTTATTTATTTACAAATACTAGCAAAGCCAAAAAAAATTAGACGATTAGCTTTACCCTTTTTACCCCCTCCAATACATACAAAATGATTAATTTCGCAATTCGACAATAAACAGATTCGCTCGAAAAGCATAGAATCTATTGATTTGCAATTTGAAATACATAACTTTTAAATTTTTTGAATCCTCCCCTTTTTTCCACCACCAAATACTTCAAACAAATTTACTTAGTAGTTAAAAAATTTATCGAGCTGAAATTATGCACAAATAACTCCACTCTTTCTACCCCCCTCACATACAATCTGACAAAATTTCACAGCTTTACAAAAAGTCGATTTTCCTGAAAAGTAGAAATGCTACTGATCTCCAATTTAAAACATGTCAAAAGAATGTTGCTTATAGTTTTTTCTTTCAAACTGCACAATTTCACTTAATAGATTAAGATATATATACACTATATTAGATTAGATAGATTAAACACTAATTTTCTCCGTATTTATTAAATTTTTGAATCCTTAATTTTGTGTAAAATATTTTGATAGGAACTCTAACATGATGTGAAAAAATTAGTTCAATGTCGTCACCCGCTTTACTACTTCCCCTACAAAATTTCCTAAAATCAAAAAATTACAAACCTTCCTCTGCTTTTACCACCTCCCATACAAAAGTCACTGTTCACTATTCGAAAGAACTTGAGATGACATATCTTTCGGTACAATACACTTTTTCCTATTGCATCTAGAGTGTCATATGATTGGGCTTTACGCCCAATTTTTTTAATTTCTGTCACGAGGAAGCTTTTTAGTCATGCTCCTTTCATACTACTCCTTTCATACTGCTACATGCTGTTTTTTTACCTCAATTTTGGACTGTACGCTCTATTGTTGATCAAGTCAAGTCTTCTTTCTCCGAATTTGTGAGATAACTGTTTTTTTTTTTCTTTTTTCTTTGGGATATGTTTGGTGTTGAGTTCTTTGATCATTCGCTTCAATTTCTGAAAATTAGCTTAAGTAAAAATTAAATATTCTCCAGCCATTCCAAAATTATCTGTTGCCAATTACGCTGACAAATGACTGAACAGGTTAAAATCTACGAAAATATCTAAATAAATATACTGATTCCTAAGTTAATTAAAAAAACTTCATGATGGTATTATCTCGGAAGGACTATTAAAACATAACAGGAATACTATTGGGCGTAAAGACCAATCATGCGATACTCTAGATGAAGTGACATTTTTTGATTTCAAGAAATTTTGTGTGGTGAGTGGTAAAAGGGGTATCGGCATTGAACCAATTTTTATATATCATCCTAGAGTTGCTATCAAAATGTTTTGAAAATTTAAGCTTCAAAAATTGAATAGGCACTGAGAAAATTAGTGTATTGGATTTACTGAAATTGTGCAGTTTGTATGGGAGGTGGTAGAAAGAGTGGGAAGTTCTTAGTGATTTTTTCAGAAATAACTATAAACATTATGCATTTGCCATTTTTCAATCGCAGATCAGTAGCATTCAAACTTTTTAGGAAAATCGACTTTTCGAAAAGTTGTGAAATTGCATGGGAGGGGGTAGAAGGAATGGAGCTAATGATCTATTTTTTTTTGGTCTCACTAATAATTCTAAATAAATAATTTGTTCAAAACTTCAGCTCGATAAATATAATACGTACTGAGCAAATTCGTTTAGAGCATTACATGAAAAAGTACAGTTTGTATGGGAGGTGGTAGAAGGAGTATAAGATTTAAATAATTTTTTTACCGTGGACTGATATTGGTATAAAAATGATATATTCTAAATTTCAGATCAATAGCTTTTATAATTTTCGAGAAAATCGGTTTACTGTTAAATCTCAAAATGCGTAATTTTGTATGGGAGTTGGGGTGGAGCGATTTGGCCCGTTCATGAACTTGACCTTACTTTTTACAAATTTTGAACGTTCTAGCTCAATGTATTCTTAAGCTATAGAGCGAACAGACGGACGGACAGACGGACATCCGCTTTTTAGATTTTTGAGTAATAATATTAACTTCTGTATCATTCATTTTTTTCTCCGAGCCTTATTTCTTAGCGTTACCAACTTTTGAGCAAACTTATAATACTTATAATCGAGGTCAAGTCTTAAATAATTGACAACTGCCCTGCCCGAGAGCCCCATTACCTTAGTCTTCTCTACATGCTACCACCCAAACATATTGACTTTTTAGTGTCTGTAACTAGGTTTTTAAATTAAAAACAATATTCATTGTACGATAGCTCCTGATCAAGTGCATAAGCTACCACTTCAAATTTTCATCAAAAACAGTTAAAACGAAAAGATTTAATCAGAACCAGGTCATAATTAAAAATTCTATATTGTGCAAAAACTTAACATAGCATATAGGATCATTACAACTTCACACGCATCCTCAACTTGTCCCAAGAATAATAAAGTTTCGCCTGACTTTTTGACACAGATTTATTTCTCGTGAGAAATCTTTCATTTTCTTAAGTGAATCATAGGAGATGTGCCCGTACGGTGCATAGATATGTATGCTGGTTTATCATATATTTTATACACATTACTTCACTTAGAATTTTGCTCAAAGCTTTGCACTATAGTCAAACCGAAAGCTTTAAAAAATTGTATAGCTAGATCCTTTAAAAAGAATTGCATCATAAAAATCCCTGTAATACTTAAATTTTAACAGCAGCAATAAATTCTCACCGTAGATCAGTACAGCAAAGCGCTTCAAGGTGAGTAAAATCTTAGACATAGAGCTCCAGCATAATATACGAAATTCTCATCAACATCCATTATAGCCGTTCTGGTACATTGCCTTGGAGACCCCATCAAATCATCTCCAAGAATATTTTTTTCTCATGAACATAAAGTTTTTATCCCGGAAAAAAATTCAGTTCATCCTCTTGACCGTATTGTTATGTAACGTGACTTCCGGAAAATTGAATTTCCCAAAAAAAACTTTTTAACTATTTGACCACTGCAAAAACGAAAAAAGGGAATTGATTCCGAAAAACAACAACAACAACGAGAAATCATCCCAGGGAACATTTCACGGCTATTAGGTATCTGAATCAGAGCAAAAAAGTATCTATCGTAAGGAAGGAATGACGATAAAAAAAACTACAGTCGACTTGAAATTCTATTCGCCTTAATGAGAATTTAATGGTGCCTCATTTCGATATCCAATGATGTCTACAATTTTCTTTTATTCAGTTATCATGTTCTTATCGCAGATCGTTATTACTCTGATATGTCAATGATACCGAAAATAGTGCTATTTCGGAAAATATTTTTCATCATAATCATTGCCAGAACATTAATATTATTTCAATTTTGATGGGATTGATGAATAAAGAATTGGGCATTCAATTTCAATATATCGCATGCCGAAAATTATTATTTTTTTAGCGTAACTCTAATTTGAAATTTGTTACCTTCAATTTAATTTTTTTTTCACAGGAGCTCTATTTCAGCAGAACAGAATATTTGCTCTATGATAAATGGATTTTACTCTTAAGGTCTGGGTTCGATTCCCGGTATGAGAAATGTTGGTCAATTTGATTATAATCCGAAAAATAAATTTACATTTTCCGAAAATTTATTCGAAACTGAAAGTTAGCACTTCTTCAACATTTTTTGAAATTTTAATGACAACAACAATTTTTCTTCTTCTTCAATGGCACTATAGCCCAAATCGGGCTTTGGCCTCCTGATCTTCAGGTTCTTTAATATTTTATTTGTTATCGTGAAAGGATTATTAGCCCTGCGCACAACTCACAATCTACGAGTTTTAATTTTCGCAGGTTGAGGTGGCCAAGACAAGAAGTGTGCTGAAATTATGCGTCGACTGGAATCTGAACTGCCGACCATTGCAGGCCAACACACTACTCACTAGGCTGCACCATAGCTTAATTATAACAAAAACAAAACTTAAAACTTTAAATGTTGCAGCCTTTCATAGAATTTCTGCTTTGGATGTTGGGTTGGAAAGGCCTTTTATTTGGGAGCTGGTCGCTTGACAGGAAAATTCATCATTAAAGGTTACACAGTAAAAAAAATGGTAATCGTTATATTTTATTAAGAAAATTCGCGTTCAATCGTAATTACGATGCGCAAAATTTGAGCCAATTTTGATCGCAATCATGTGCTTTCTGAGACGTGTGCAACCTTATCAGAAAAGTTTCCAATTGACTGGCTCAGTGCAAGATGTGAAGATACCAAAACGACTTTGCCCCAGATGTTCGATTGAAAATATCGCCGCAGTGAAGTAAAGTATTTAAAACGACCCATTCGTCATCGCGCTCAAGAACTTCCACGTCAATATTGACGAAAAATTTGGTTTTACATGCGTACAAGGCCGAATTGACTCAATAACTGCAGCTGGCGGACCACCAACAGCATCGTACGTTCTCTAGTTAGGTCTTGGAAAACATGAATGATGGTGATTATTGCAAAAAAATCGAGTTTTCTGACGAAGCCCATTTTCATAGAACTCGACCTCTCCACGTCCACACTGCCGCGAATATTGACAATAGATATGACTCTGAATGCATACAAGGTCTAATTGACTCAAGAACTGCAGCAGGCGGACCACCAGGAGTACCTTACGCTCTCCAATTGGGTCTTACAAGACATGAATGATAGTGATTTTTGCAAAAAAAAAATCGTGTTTTCTGACGATGCTCATTTTCACAGAACTCGACCTCTCCACGTTCACACTGCGGGGAATATTTACGAAAGATTTATCTCTGAATGCAGCTAGTGGACCACCAGCAGCGCCGTACGTTTTCTAATTAGGTTTTGGAAAACATGAATGATGGCGATTTTTGCAAAAAAATCGTATATTCTGACGAAGCTCATTTTCACAGAACTCAACCTCTTCACGTCCACACTGCGGCGATTATTGGCAAAATATTCAGCTCTACGTGCGTACAAGGTCCAATTAACTCAAGAACTGCAGTCGGCGGACCACCAGCAGCACCGTACATTCTCTAATTGTGTCTTGGAAACATGAATGATGGTGATTTTAGCAAAAAAAAAACGTGTTTTCTAACGAAGTACATTTTCACATTGGCAAAATTACCGCATTTGGTGATACGAAAAGTCGCAAATAATTCAGTAGACGTTGGCTTCTACTGAATTATTACGAACGAGTGACTGGCGCGGATTGCGGGCCTGAGGCGCCATGTGACCGTACATTTTCGAAAATGACGACGGAAGAGCCGTAACAGCCAAAGGAACTCGCTACAAACATATGATAAACAAATTATTGTGTCCGAAGATAGAGTATCTGAACTCGAATGATCTTTTCTTTCAACAGGATGGTGGGTACGTGCCATACAAGCTGCGAAACGAACGAGATATTGCCCAGAAGTTCCTTGGTCGCAGAAATATAATCATTTTCAAAAAAAAAACCGTCTACAATTAATTTATTTTTAGGCCCTCCCCCCTTTCTGGCCGCAATTATTAAATTTAATTATTTTTAAGGTTTGTTCTACAACCCTTCTTTTCCTCTGCTGATTTTCAGCTTCCTACCTACATTGTTAGCGGAGATATTAGCAAGTGTAGTTTTTGTCTCTTTCACTACTCCCGCCTCCTCCTTCCACCTGATACTCCCTAAAATTTAGATAATGTAGCTCACTTAGCGAATCAGCAATCCACCCAAATACTAACTTGCTACCTTTATTGGTCTCGGAGATATGAGTCCATTTCTACGGTGTAAGGTGGATGGCGTACGGCGGATTGACGGACGGATTTGTATACTCTAGATAAGATTGTATATTGTGTGTAACTTACCGTTCGTAATGGTAAGAAATAATGTTCGAACAGAGCCGCAAAGGGCACAGAAATATTTGTTGTCGCTCAAAAACATCGATTTCGAGTGACCATCTGTCCGTCTTTCTACAACATAACTTTCAAATGCTTTGTGCTGTCGTGCTGAAATTTGTTGTGTGTCATCTTTGTCATCATCCCATATAAAAATCATGAAATTTCGAAATTTAAAGAGATTGACTTTTCCTCGATACTACTTAAGCTACCGACTTGAAATTTGGGTTAAAGTATAATGATGTATATCTATCTTTTTTTTTTTTTTTTTAAGGCACCGAATATAACTTAGGGGGTCACCCTTTAATGCTATTGCACAGTTATGACGGTATAGGAAGAGGATGAAACTTGGTAGTATTATAGGAATTTTGGGGGAGAGAGACGGAAGTGGCGATGGACATTACTTTTGAAATGCTGAAGGTTATACTTGCTTGGAAACATACTAGCAGGCAATGCGTTCCAAAGTCTGGACGTTCGGGGGATGAATGACTGCCTATATTTCACTGTACGAGTAGGAATAGGGTTAACAGTATACTCGTGCGCGCGATTAGCTTGACGAGTATTACGGGGAAAGGTGTAAAGTGGAGGAATGAGTGATCTAAGTTCCGCGCTACATTTACCATGAAAATAGCGATAGTAAATGCTGAGTACTGCAACGTTCCTACGATGCTCGAGGGAATCAATAGAAATCGTGATGTTGTCATCTCCGATTAGTCGGAACGCATGTTTTTGGATTCGATCGAGCAGCGCAAGGTGTGTTTTGGGAGCCCCAGCCCACAAATGCGAATTGTACTCTAAACGAGGTCTAATGTAAGCCTTGTAGATGGTAGCTAAGTCGTGAGGAGTAAAATATTTTTTGCATTTGCGAAGAATACCTAGGCGTTTGGAGGTATCAAGTGCAACATCATAGATATGTTTGCTCCAATCCAGATGGTTATTTAACTTTACGCCTAAAACGACAAATTCCTCTAAAAGGCTAATTGGTATGCCATTAAAAGCTAAATTAGACGACGACGCTGGAACATCACGTTTAAGAGAAAGATGACAGGCCTGTGTTTTAGCAGCGTTGAACTCTACTCTATTTTTCCTGCCCCATTCCAGGATTAAGCCGAGGTCGGAGTCCAGCGAACTGAATAACTCCCTGCGTTTGGAAGCAATTGATTGCTTGTGAGAATCCGCAGCAGAGTTAAATTCAAAGGTGTTATTTAAGGTACTGTCATCAGCAAAACTATGGATTGGATTGAGGGTAGAAGACAAAAGGTCGTTAATGAATACTAAGAACAGAGTAGGCGATAGGACAGAGCCCTGAGGAACACCAGAATTAGTTGGGAAAGAAGAAGAAGAAACGCCATCTAAAACGACTCGTATAGTACGTTCAGATAGGAAACTCTCAATCCATCGAATGAGGGTAGCATCGAGGCCAATGGCCTTTAGCTTAACAAGGAGACATTCATGCCAAACTCTGTCAAAAGCTTTTGCAATGTCAAGAGCAAGAACTTGACCTTCGCCGTATTTGTGCAAGCAAGAGTTCCAACGTTCTGTCAGGTAGGCCAAGAGATCTCCCGTCGACCTTCCAGAACGGAAACCGTATTGGCGATCGTGGATAAGCTGCTTATCCTCGAGATAGTGAATTATTTTGCAATTGACAGCAGTTTCCATCACTTTCGAGAGCACTGAAGTGATGGCTATCGGGCGGTAGTTAGCGGGGTTCGCTTTGCTTCCTTTCTTGGGAATTGGCTGAACATTCGCGACTTTCCACAATCGTGGAAAGCACCCAGAAGAGTAAGATAAATAAAAAAGATTGCGAAGAGGTTTAGCCAGAGAAGAGGAGCACATTTTAAGGGTGATGGGGGGAATGCCGTCAGGCATATGTGATCCCCCTACTCCTTCCACCCTCTCCCATACAAGTGTACAGTTTTGAAAAATTCCATTGTTCGATTTTCATTGAAACTAACAAAACTGACAAGACGGATTTTTGACACAATTCATTTTGTTATAATTTCAATCTGTTTTAAAGAAACTATCAACTTCATTTGATATCTTCTACCCCCTCCCAAGGAGGTTGTTGTAGTAGGATGAGGTTTTACCAATTCCTGCAACTATTTTCGAACACGGACCTGAGCTAACTATCCCCTGTGGGACGAGGGCTGTAGAATTCACCCACAGCCAGTCCTGCTTGCCCTAAAAATGGCAAATGGATATGGGCTTATCACCCGTGACCTTAAGGCCTAAATGATACGAGAAACGGATACAGCGCCTCGGATACGGACTGATTCTACGGTAACGACTTTTGGCATTCGAAAACGGACTATGATTGGCTTCTGGAGCGTTCGAACATTGAATGACGGGGGAAGAGCTGGGGTTACTTGGTCCTTGCACCGCCAATCAGTGATCGACCGTAAAATGGAGCACTATAACATCCAAATCTTGGGCTTGAGCGAGGTCAGTTGGACGGGATCAGGAGAAGAACAAACCCTTAGCGGAAACACTATTCTGAACATTGGCCCTGAAAGTGAAGCCAGAAATGGCGTGGCCTTCGTTCTTACGCCGAGAGCGAGAAACAGTCTCATTAGCTAAGAACCAATCTCGGATAGGATTATCGTCGTCAGGCTCAGGACCAGTATCAGAAACGTCACAATTCTGCAGTGCTACGCACCAACTAATACCGCAACATCTGAAGACAAAGAGGAGTTTTATAGCCAACTGAGTGCCACCTTCGAACGTGTTCCAAGAGGTGATATTATTATCATCTCGGGAGATATAAACGCTCAGGTTGGATCAGACAACACTGGACTAGAACACGTCATGGGGAGGCATGGCGACCCTTGAGTCGACGCATCTCGACCTTGGATTAAGAGACCCGAAAACGGCGAATTATTTGTGGAGTTTTGTAGTACTCGGCAAATGGTCATCGGAGGGACCCTTTTCCCACACAAGAGTCATCATAAAACATCTTGGGTTTCCCCTGATGGTGTTACTCAGAACCAGATCGACCATTTGGCTGTAAGTCACCGATGGAGAAGATGTCTCCTCGATGTGCGAGCGAAACGTGGAGCTGATGTGGGGAGCGATCACCACTTGATGGTTGCCTGCTTGAGATTGTGTACAGCAGCTATCCGACGACCACAAATTCTTCAAATGAAGCGCAAGCTTAATGTGGATAAACTCAGAGATCCCAACAAAAAACGTGAATACACCACTATTCTACGCGAAAAGTTATCCACTTTGGGTGAATATGAAATGCCCACACTGGACGCCAATTGGGAGGCAACCAGAAACACTTTTCTAACTAGTGCTGAAGAATCTGTGGGATATGTGCAAAAGCGGTGAGAAACCCTGGATGTCGCAAGACACATGGGGCAAGGTTGACTATCGGAAAAAAGCCAAATTGGCAATCATCTCTCAACCCGGTGTCAACCAACGAACGCCCGACTTGAAGCAGAACTACCGCGATGCTCATATACAGCTTAAAAAGGCTGTTAGGCGCGACAAGAGAAAGGCCATTGAAGATCTGACAAACAAGGCAGAATCTGCGGCTTACCTTGGGGATATGGGTTCACTATTTAAAATCATGAAACAGTTGACAAACAGGAATTTCACCGCCAACCACCTGGTGAGAGATGTCAACGGAACTCTCCTTAATATGAGTAAACACCAGTTGCGACGATGGAAGGAATACTTCTCTGATATTTTAAACATCTTGTCAGAGGAAGATATTCCGGAAACAGAACAACTTTCAAACATCCAACCTCAACAATCGTCTATTAGGGACGATCCCACCGGATTAGGAAGAGATAGTTTCCGCCATTCGGTCAATGGCGGGAAGGAAAGCTCCAGGTATAGACGGACTACCAACCGAACTCCTCAAAGCGGACCCGGATATAACAGCCGATATACTCCTCCCACTCTTCACTAAAGTGTGGAATGAAGGAAGATATCCGACTGAATGGAAGGAAGGCGTCATTGTGAAAATTCCGAAGAAGGGCGACCTTCGGGATTATGGCAATTGGCGTGGTATATGTCTACTTACTGCCGTATCAAAAATTATGGCTAAGGTAATTCTCAATAGGATTAGTGATGTCGTCGAGAGCACTCTCGAAGCTTATCAGGCTGGATTCCGTAAAGGGTCGTCTTGTACCGAACACACAAATACCCTACGGATAATTTTAGAGCAGTCAGCCGAAATGGATTCGCCACTACATCTCATGTTTGTAGACTTCGAGAAGGCTTTCGACAGCGTTAAGCGAGATTACATATGGAATGCTTTGCGTAGGAGAGGTATTCCAGATAAGGTCATAGCTATGATTAAAGAATCCTACGAAGATGCAAGGTGTCGCGTCTTGCATAGAGGAGAGCTGTCCGAGAGCTTCCCTGTGCGAACGTGTGTCAGACAAGGCTGCATATTATCACCAGCCCTGTTTCTGGTGGTAATAGATGACATCTTGAAAGCTGCACTGGAAGGTAGGGAGGGTAAAGGTCTTCAATAGAGACTATTTAACATCTTAAGTCACCTTGATTATGCTGATGACGTGTGTTTGCTTGCACATAACCGTTCGGACTTAGAGTCAAATGTTCGCTCGTTGCATTCTAAATGCAAAGAGGCGGGATTGAAAATAAATGTGAGTAAAACCAAGTACATGCACATGGGTTCGAACGCAAGAACACCGATTGTTCTCAATGGACAGGATGTGGAAGAAGTGCAAGATTTTTGCTATCTCGGAAGCATTGTCAGCATGGACGGCGGAGCCGAAAAGGATGTTGAGGCTCGGCTAAATAAAGCTCGTCAGGCCTTCGGTATCCTTTCCCCTTTCTGGAGGTTAAGAGAGATCTCCCTTCGCACGAAGCTGCGAGTTTTTGACGCATGCGTCAAATCCGTGTTGATATATGGTTGTACTACGTGGAAAGTGACCGTTCGGCTTATCAAGAAACTACAGACTTTCGTAAACCAGTGCCTCCGGCGTATTTTAGGAATATTCTGGCCAGAAATGATCTCCAACGACGAACTTTGGAGTACAACTCACCAGACTAAAATAGGTGTTGAGATTCAACGGCGGAAGTGGCAGTGGATCGGTCATACTTTGAGGAAACCAGAGCGAAACATCGCAAAACAGGCTCTGGATTATAATTTTCAAGGAAAACGTCGGGTTGGTCGACCATGTAACACATGGAAGCGAGCAGTTGAGCAGGAGGCAGAGGAATAAACAAGTCCTGGCAACAGCTTAAAGCCGATGCTCAGGATCGTGCCTTGTGGAAGAGAGTTGTTTCTGCCCTATGATCCTATAGGGGGTCTTAACAGGAATTTGACCCCCTCCCATACAAACGTCACGTAATTTTGAAATTTAAATTAAGCTAATTTTCTTCGAAAATGTCAAAGCTAGCAGCTTGACGGTTCATGGAAAGTATAATATTAGAAATATCATTGACGACGAAAATTTTTGATTTGATCCTTATGCTCATTCTACCACTTCCCATACAAATCCTTACTTTTGGTAAATGCATCATATCGATTTCCATTAAATGTAGACAAAGTTCAAACTTAAAATTTTGTCAAAATTTGTCCCTTGATAAATGTAATAAATGCAAAAAAAAAAAATATCAGCTTCGCTTCACTCCTTCTACCCCCTCCCATACAAATATCTAAATTATACATTCAAGAAAATCATTTCACCTTGGAACATATGAGAGCTATTGACTTTTAATTTTAAATAAAGCATGGTGATAAACAGTTTCAAAATCATGTAAAACCCTCAACTCCGCCAATTTCAGGAAAACTATGTAAAATTTCTTTGGAAATAATGAAAGCTACCAGCATGAAATTTATCACGAAACATTTTGCGTGCCATGTTTGGTGTCATATACGAAAATTACAAACCTCCCCTCTCTGCTTCTAACACCTCCCATACAAAAGCCACTATTCCATATTTAAAAGAATTTGAAATGACATACCTATTTTCCGGTGCATTAAACCTTTTTCCCATTTCATCTGGAGATAGGCTTTACGGCCACTAGAATAATAAAGTAAAAGTTCAAGAGCAAAATCATTTTATTGCATATTTAAAATCTACGGAATAAATTAAATAGGGTCATCCATATGGATTTCAAATAGGGTTTTGCCTCTCAGAGTTATTCGTTAAAATTGCCAAACTTTAAATAGTAATATCTAAAAACAAAGTTGTTTCATTATAAAATTTCACAAGTCCATAACTCAGCCAATTTTTGTAATTTTTCTATGAAAGAAATGTCGTTTTGTTCAGAGTTGTATCTAGTATTAGAAAATGTAGCCAACCGCTGCCCAGCTAAGATCCCTTTCTCTATGGACGGTCACATACTTCATATCGTAGTCGCTTTGCGTTGATATTTTGGTTCTATATAGTTCTCTGGGACTATTAAGATTATCTAATAAGTAACCCTTAAATATCTGGTCAATCCTTCGAAATGAGCTTATTTGCCTCCCCAAACAGGACGCTACATGAGCTATGAGAACCGTACATTAATCACATTGTCCGGAATCAAAATAAGTCATTTTCTAATATTTCGGAAAATTTCATAACTAAAATAGTTTCCATAAGTTATTTGGAACAATGTTAATTTATTCATAGAGTAGTCTAAAAACTATTGCTGAACTGAAACAATTTTGATGTCTGTTCACAATAAGCTTCGTTCCTTCAGTGTGCGGCACAAGTTCATGAAATTTCATCTACCGAGATAGGCTACATACATATTTTTCATATACTTCGGCGCCTCGAATATCCTGCAATATCTCTCTGTTTTATCTCTATTGCAAAAAACTTTTTTGGGAACTTTAGTATCCGTAATATGGTTCCAAGCTGATTCTCCTTTATTTAGAAATATGCCAACTGTTTATATTCATGTGGGAAAACATTCTTGAAATTTTTTCAACATGAAAAATTGAAGTGAATATTGAATAAACAAAAAAAGGGAAACCGAAACTGCAGAGGGTATGTTTCCTTCTTGGAATATTCGATAAGAGTCTTGCTTTGTAGCTTGTAATGAAAAACTGTTCATGGGATTTTTGATAAAAAGTCGCTTATTGAAAAACTGGCAACTAACTTTTTATACTCTAGATGAAATCTGAGAGTATTATAAGTTTGCTCTAAAGTTTGTAACGCCAAGAAATAAGGCTCGGAGAAAAAAATGATGAATACAGAAATTAATATTATCACTCAAAAATCTCAAAACCGGATGTCCGTCCGTCCGTCCGTCCGTCCGTCCGTCCGTCCGTCCGTCCGTCCGTCTGTGCGCGCTCTAGCTTGAGAACGCGTTGAGCTAGATAGTTCAAATTTTGTACACGTCGTTTTTGACAAAAAAGTAAGGTCAAGTTCGTGAACGGGCCAAATCGCTCAACCCCTTCTACCCCCTCCCATACAAAATGACACAATTGCGCAATTTGACAATAAACGGATTTGCACGAAAAGTATAAAAGCTATTGGCCTGAAATTTGGAATATGTAACTTTTATGATAATATCAATCTACCGTACGAAAATTATGCGTATCCTCTCCCTCCTTCTACCACCTCCCATACAAACTGTACTTGTCATGAATTACTCTAAGCCAATTTACTCATTGCGTATACAATTTAGAGAGCTGAAATTGTGCACCAAATATTTATTTGAAATTGTTAGTAAGCCCAAAAAAATTTAGACTATTAGCTTCACCCCTTCTACCCCCTCCCATACAAAATGACACAATTTCGTAATTTGACAATAAACGGATTTACTCGAAAAGTATAAAAGCTATTAGTCTGAATTTTCGGACATGTTATTTTCATAGTAATTTTAATCTACAGTAGAAAAATTATTTGCTTCCTCCCTCTCCTTCCTCCCCCTCCCATACAAACTACACTTTTTCATGAAATGCTCTAAGACGATTTTCTCAGAACATATAACATTTATTGAGCTCATATTTTGTAATAAATACTTAATTAGTATTAGCACTAAGATCAGAAAAAAATATTTGATTAGCTTCACTGCTTCTACCCCCTCCCATACAATATGACACAGTTTCACAACTTCACAAAAAATCGATTTTCTTGAAAAGTATAAATGGCACTAGTCTTAAATTTAAGAGATGTCAATTTTACAATATTCCTAGTTATTTCTGAAAAAAATCACTCTAATCGCCCCACTCTTTCTACCACCTCCCATACAAACTGCACATTTTCACTAAATCTAACTCACTAATTTTTTCAGTTCCCACTCAATTTTTGGAATAAGCATTTTGTACAAAACATTTTTATAGCTACTTTAGCATGATGGGAAAAAATTAGTTCAATGCTGTCATCCCTTCTAATACTTCCCATGCGAAATTTCTTAGGATCACAAAAAATTCTATTTCATCTAGAGTATCGTAAGATTGCGCTTTACGCGCAATCGTAGCCCTGTTATGTTTTTTTATTAAAATTTGGTAGGAAAAAATAAAATCCATTAAAACGATGTTTTTAAACGTGAACCATGTTTGTAATGCGCTCAGCTCGAGCGGAGTAAAATATTCGCATAGCTCAAGTTCACTGTGAATAATATCTGCCAACGAGTCGGGTGAAACTTTATTATTCTTGGGACGAGTTGAGGGTGCGTGGGTAGTCAATATGCAGATTAGGATGGATGAGGAAGACTAAGCAAATGGAGGTTCTAGGACTGGGTTATTGTCAATTATTTAACACTTAACATCGATTACGACCAATAGCGCCAAAACATAGAATCAATATTTCATTCATTTATTTATGCAAGTTTGGGATTGCATGTAGTGGTTTAGGAAGAAAGAATGGGTAAAAGTTTATAATACTTTAATTGGTTGCTTGAATTACGTTCCGAAATCGCTGTATAGAATACGAATTTCATAGACTAAATAATTTCCATGAAATTCGCATAGAAGGTGGTAGCATCAATCAAATTCCTGTTTAGACCCCCTATAGGGGCATAGGACAGAAACAACTCTCTTCCACAAGGCGCGATCCTGAGCATCGGCTTTGAGCTGTTGCCAGGACTTGTTTATTCCTCTGGCCTCCTGCTCAACTGCTCGCTTCCATGTGTTACATGGTCGACCAACCCGACGTCTTCCTTGAGGGTTATAGTCCAGAGCCTGTTTTGCGATGTTTCGCTTTGGTTTCCTCAAAGTATGACCGATCCACTGCCACTTTCGCCGTTGAATCTCAATACCTATTTTAGTCTGGCGAGTTGTACTCCAAAGTTCGTCGTTGCAGATTACTTCTGGCCAGAATATTCCTAAAATGCCCCGGAGGCATTGGTTTACGAAAGTCTGTAGTTTCTTGGTAAGTCGAACGGTTACTTTCCACGTAGTACAACCATATAACAACACGGATTTGACGCATGCGTCAAAAACTCGCAGCTTCGTGCGAAGGGAGATCTCTCTTAACCTCCAGAAAGGGGAAAGAATACCGAAGGCCTGACGAGCTTTATTTAGCCGAGCCTCAACATCCTTTTCGGCTCCGCCGTCCATGCTGACAATGCTTCCGAGATAGCAAAAATCTTGCACCTCTTCCACATCCTGTCCATTAAGAACAATCGGTGTGCTTGCGTTCGAACCCATGTGCATGTACTTGGTTTTACGCACATTTATTTTCAGTCCCGCCTCTTTGCATTTAGAATGCAACGAGCGAACATTTGACTCTAATTCCGAACGGGTATGTGCAAGCAAACACACGTCATCAGCATAATCAAGGTGACTTAAGATGTTAAATAGTCTCCATTGAAGACCTTTACCTTCCCCACCTTCCAGTGCAGCTTTCAAGATGTCATTTATTACCACCAGAAACAGGGCTGGTGATAATATGCAGCCTTGTCTGACACCCGTTCGCACAGGAAAGCTCTCGGACAGCTCTCCTCTATGCAAGACGCGACACCTTGCATCTTCGTAGGATTCTTTAATCATAGCTACGACCTTATCTGGAATACCTCTCCTACGCAAAGCATTCCATATGTAATCTCGCTTAACGCTGTCGAAAGCCTTCTCGAAGTCCACAAACATGAGATGTAGTGGCGAACCCATTTCGGCTGACTGCTCTAATATTATCCGTAGGGTATTTGTGTGGTCGGTACAAGACGACCCTTTACGGAATCCAGCCTGATAAACTTCGAGAGTGCTCTCGACGACATCACTAATCCTATTGAGAATTACCTTAGCCATAATTTTTGATACGGCAGTAAGTAGACATATACCACGCCAATTGCCACAATCCCGAAGGTCGCCCTTCTTCGGAATTTTCACAATGACGCCCTCCTTCCATTCAGTCGGATATCTTCCATCATTCCACACCTTAGTGAAGA
Source organism: Chorisops tibialis (assembly GCA_963669355.1). NCBI lineage: Eukaryota > Metazoa > Arthropoda > Insecta > Diptera > Stratiomyidae > Chorisops > Chorisops tibialis. Next base: position 273,091,221 of record OY770262.1, read on the forward strand.
GTGGGAGGAGTATATCGGCTGTTATTTCCGAGTCCGCTTTGAGGAGTTCGGTTGGTAGTCCGTCTATACCTGGAGCTTTCCTTCCCGCCATTGACCGAATGGCGGAAACTATCTCTTCCTTATCTGGGGGATCGTCCCTAATAGAAGATTTTGCGGTTGGATGTTTGGAAGTTGTTCTGTTTCCGGAATATCTTCCTCTGACAAGATGTTTAAAATATCAGAGAAGTATTCCTTCCATCGTCGCAACTGGTGTTCACTCATATTAAGGAGAGTTCCGTTGACATCTCTCACAAGGTGGTTGGCGGTGAAATTCCTGTTCGTCAACTGTTTCATGATTTTAAATAGTGAACCCATATCCCCAAGGTAAGCCGCAGATTCTGCCTTGTTTGCCAGATCTTCAATGGCCTTTCTCTTGTTGCGTCTAACAGCCTTTTTAAGCTGTATATGAACATCGCGGTAGTTCTGCCTCAAGTCGGGCGTTCGTTGGTTGACATCGGGTTGAGAGATGATTGCCAATTTGGCTTTTTTCCGATTGCCAACCTTGTCCCATGTGTCTTGCGACATCCAGGGTTTCTCACCGCTTTGCGCATATCCCACAGATTCTTCAGCACTAGTTAGAAAAGTGTTTCTGGTTGCCTCCCAATTGGCGTCCAGTGTGCGCATTTCATGTTCACCCAATGTGGATGACTTTTCGCGTAGAATGGTGGTGTATTCGAGTTTTTTGTTGGGATCTCTGAGTTTATCCACATTAAGCTTGCGCTTCATTTGAAGAATTTGTGGTCCTCAGATAGCTGCTGTACACAATCTCAAGCAGGCAACCATCAAGTGGTGATCGCTCCCCACGTCAGCTCCACGTTTCGCTCGCACATCGAGGAGACATCTTCTCCATCGGCGACTTATAGCCAAATGGTCGATCTGGTTCTGAGTAACACCATCAGGGGAAACCCAAGATGTTTTATGATGGCTCTTGTGTGGAAAAAGGGTCCCTCCGATGACCATTTGCCGAGTACTACAGAACTCCACAAATAATTCGCCGTTTTTAAGGTGTTAGAGGAGTTGTTAAAATCGTACAATTTGTGATGCAGTATTATTTCTTTAGCATTGAAAGATTTTCGTACAAAATTTCAAGTTCGTAGCTGTCAATTTGTTGTTTATTGGTTGATTTATTGAAATTGGTCGAAATCATACTTTTGTATTGAAGGAAGTAGAAGGGCAAGCGGGATTTCAAAAATTTTGGCGCAACTTTGTTTTTAACATTTTGGAAAGTGTTTGTTCAAAAGTTGAAAGGTTTCAACGGCTTAGTGATAACTGATTTCTTAAAAATGGTCGAAAAGAAATGTTAAATGGGAGAGGGCAGAAGGGCTGTTTAATATCTTTAACTTTTAAGCAATTTTTTTTAAATAAATTTCAAACATTTTCAAGTTTGTAACTTAAGATTTAAATTCAGAACTTTGAGTATTTATGTTTTTTCAATATACACAAAGAAACTCGTGCAGGTTAAGGCCACCTTTCGGTACATAATAGCCCTGTCTCAAGTTATGATTTTCTTTTTATAATAAATAGATATATCCACATGGAAAATTTAAATTTTGCATCTTATAACAAAGACCTAAAAAGATTACTAAAATTGGTTAACATTTTGGCCCACCACCTCCTTCGCCTGACATCCGCCAACTTAAATTTTTTCCCAAAATTATAAGTCATGAAGCACTACAATCTGACAAAATTTGAACTCAATACCTGATAGATAAATCGCTGTGAAATTTTGAAAATGCTCTACGCAACTTCAGGGTCGAAAAGGTACCAAAATTGTTTTTTTCCAAGTCGCTCACAATAAAGTAAAATCTGCGAAATCTCAATTTTGTATGTTTATACTGTAGATGAAACCTCCAAAATTATAAGATTGCCCAAACGAAATCAGACTCGGGAAAAGTTTGTGGCCTTTAGCACTACATATAGGTAGAGAAAATGAGAAATTTAGGAAATTGAAATTAGTTATACACTTTATTTTTATCGACAAAGTAAGGTCAAGACATAGCTTCACAAAACCATGTAAGGTGATTCAACCAGATCGTTAATACTGGGTGTCCACTAGGCCCAATCTCAAGTAACCATCAATCATCGGCTGCAAGGAAAAGTGGTAGGTGCTGGAGTACTTGGAGTGCGCCCCAGTACAAATATGTATGCCAGCATGTATGAATTCTATATTGTTTTTCAAGCTGAAATACATGCAATATATGTATTCAAGAGAATATAAACAGATCATAATCAGGACATTTACATTTTCTCGAATAGTAGGGCGGCAATCCTAGCTAGGGTGCGAAGGTCATGTGTTCAAATCCCGGGTGACGCATAATTCCAGCACACTGGGAATACCTTGGTCACCGTAATCTGCGAAAATGAAAAATTCGTAGATAGAGAGTTATGCGAAGGTTTAACAACCCTTCCACAAAAAATAATGAAAAAATTGTTAAGGAGCCTGGAGATCAGAAGGCCAAGGCCCGATTTAGGATCTAGGGCCATCGTAGAAGTAGAAGGAGAGAGTTTTATAATAATCTCAACAACGATCAGATATCAAGTAGGATTGCCTTCATGTATTAATATAACTAGGGAATAAAAACAGAGTAACTCTCATCTGGATCCCGGAATACAGTGGCTTTGAGAGTAATGGAAAATATATATAATTCATTGGCCAGGAAAGGATCTGAAACTGATACTGTCCTAACTATACACTGTCACATGAAAAATCATTTTCATAGATGTCAAAGGACAATCTTTGCAGAGTGTGCAATGAAAAGGAGAAAACAGCACAGCATAATCCTTCAGAATGGAGAACAAAAGACTCCGCCATTTTGGTCAACGATTCATGAACCCAAGTGAATCTTCAGCCATTTCTCTACGTGATATCCTAAGCTTTAGCAATAATATGGAACCCGATCTCTAAATTATATACACCGGAGGAAAGCACAATAGACCCAGCGATAGAGGAAACCAAAACTACTCCACCGTGAAGTCTAATCTAATCTAAGGTCAGAGTCGAGAATAGAACAAATACTTAGACCACTTTTACCTAGTCTTATACAAAATGACACATTTTTACAACTTCTTAATATGCCGAATTGCTCGCAAAGCACAAGTTCTCATGATCCGAAATTTGGGAATAAATATTATCTAGATAATAGCTAGGGTGTAGGCTAGTAGGTAGCGTGTATGCTTACGGTAATGCTAAATGTCATCACTACTTGATTATCATCCACCACTCAACACTGAATAAAATTAATGCACGCGTACGGTCACAAATTCCGACCATGCTCACTCGTCGCATATTTCGCAATTTTCCACTATTGTCGACACACATTAGATTACTCATCGCCATGAGTCAGAGAACACCTGCAACGGTTGGGTACTGTGTATAAATAGACTACCAACAAGTCGGGCGAAACTTTATTGTTCTTGGGACAAGTTGAGGATGCGTGGAAAGTCAATATGCAGGTTAGAGTGGTTAGGGAAGACTTAGTGAAAGGGGGTTCTTGGGCAGGGCTGTTATCAATTTAACACTTAATTCTGGATACGAACAATACCTCCAGTCCATACAATCAATATTTCATTCGTTTATTTGTGCAAGTTTGGGTTTTTATGAGGGAAAGGCGAGGGATGATAGTAAGGGTGGGTGGATGTTAACAGTTTTTAAATTCATTTCATGAATTACGCCCAATATTCTCTGTATAGAATGTCAGTTTCATAGACGAAGTTGCATAGAATTTCCATAAGATTCGGTGTACTTTACATTTACGAAACCAAACATTTGTATGGGAGGGGGTAGAGGAGGTAAGGGAATCGTAAAATTTGTATTGCAATTTTATTTCGTTTCTCCTGTAAGGTGCTCGTGCAAAATTTCAAGTTCGTAGCTTTTAATGTGTTGGTTATTAGTTGATTTACTGAAATTGGTCGAAACCTTACTTTTATATGAGAGGGGATAGAAGGGCAAGCGCAATCTCAAAACTGTTAACGATATTTCATTTAAGCTATTTTTTAAAGCTTAGGTCCAAATTTTCAAATTGAGAGCTTTAAATTGTTAGGTGATAATTGGTTTCTTAAAAATGGTCGAAAAAACAATTTTGTTTGGGATGGGGTAGAAGTTTTAAAGGCATTCAACCAGTTAATGTTTCATATATTTTAGGATAGGCTTCGACGTTAAAATTGCATTCAAAAATTTTTAGTTTATGTGTTTTTCTCAATGCATATGAAGCACTTTGTGCGCGTTAGACCGGGGCGTCGGTTTATAACAATTGTGGAACAAATTTTTTTTTTATGTATATCAAATAGATGTATCGATATGCAAAATTTAAACTTTTTATCTTTCACCAGAGCCCCAAAAATTCACTAAAAATTTTTGACAGTTTTAGTTACCACCTCTTTCCCCTTACACCTCCTAACTTAAAATTACCAAAACTAAAGACTATGTAGCTCTATAATCTGACAAATATTCGATTGGATATCTGTACTCAATTTTGAGATATAACGGTTAGAAATTTTGGAAAGTGCACTATTTTTGAAATGCTCCCCATTTATCCCCACTACTGCTATGACCAAATTTTATATTTTTCTTGTATTTTGCTAGTATAGCTTAATATATGTTTTAAGTTTGAATTACATAGCTTAAGAGGTAGTTGAGATATTCATTTTTAAGGGTTTATTTATTTATTTATTTTTTTTGGTAAGTAATTTAGAAGAGGCTGGGGTGTAGCCTAGTGGGTAGCGTGTTGATCTTATAATGCGAAGGTCGTGAGTTTAAATCCCGGTCGATGCAATATATAATTCCAGCACATTGCCTGCTTGGATATACCTTGGTCACCTCAATCTACGAAAATAAAAAAAATTCGTAGATAGAGGGTTGTTCGAAGGGCTAACAACCCTTCCACAATAAGTAAATAAGTAGTGAAAAATGTTAAGGAACCTGAATGTCAGGAGGCCAAGGTCCGATTTGGGCTCTAGTGCCATTGTAGAAGTAGAATTTAGAAGATATAATCATTTGAGTTTTTCGTTGAGCAGTTATTAGAATAATAAAGTAAAATGAGCGAGCCCACTTGAAATAGTCAGTTTGAATTGGGAACTGGAAGCAGTTAGTTGTGAGTTGATATTCGAGTAGGATAGCCGGTGTGCGAGTGCCATCGACAGCCGCCGTGAGTAAGCGAGTGGCCGTGTGGTCGGCGGCCTGATAGGAGCTCAGCAGTAAGCGGTTGAGTCCTGTGATCGACAGGCAGGATTAAGTTCTGTGATCGACAGTTTGAGCTCAGTTAGTGGATAAGTCCTGCGATGGACGAGCAAAGTTCCGTAAGCGACCGAAAGGCAGAATTCAGTAAGCAAATATTGCGGGATCGACGGTGGAGATTTTCGTTCGAAATAAGATGATCGCGTGGGAAGTCGCAATGGAAGCAGTCTGAACTGGGAAGCAGTTGGAAATATAGAATGCCATAGAATGAGTCGAGATTGAGTCGGCTACGGAAGCAGTTGGAGATATAGAACACGATAGAGTGAGTGGAGATCGAGCAGTCGACGGAGGCAGTTCAAGTATTGGAAGCGACAGAGTGGAGACTGAGCTGTCGACTGAAGCAGTCGAACTTTGGAAAGCGGAAGAGTCGAAAAGGAAAGCGGTATATTGAACGAATAGTGTTAAAATCAACGTTCAAAGCGAAAAATAAAACTTTTGGTGACTTTGAAATTAAAAGTGAACTTGGTTTTACTTGGAATCTAGCGACTGCTTACGCACTTCAATATATTCGACAAGCAGAAAGACTGGAAAAAAGATGAAGGGACCCGCTTGAGACAAAGATTTATAAAAATCCAGGGAAATGCTTCTATCCACTAAAATCAATAAGCACAATTTGAGATTTAATATTTGAATAACTTATTAATAATTTTCAAATTTCCAAGAAAAAAATTAAACTAATTAATAATTTTTGTAATTAATGGGTGCTGTTGCCGCCTGGCTCGGGAGACATAATTTTCCGTTTTTCTTCTTTTAAATGACACAAAACTTCAATTCGCTTGCTTCTTTGATTGTGGCTTTTTAACTCTTTTTCCTAGTTGTCAAGCTGGGATTTCGGTCTTATGAACGAGGGGAAGAAGGGCTACTTAGCTATCGAGCTTTATAAAGCGTTAAACTATTCTTATTATTTATTTAAGCCTAAACCATGACGTCGAAAAAGTTTATCTTCGCTAACAAGTAAATAGATGTATAGTTATACTACAATTGGAAATGGAAAATTGTGTTATTTGTATGGGAAGTGGAGGGATTGGCCAGTTCATGACATTTGCTTCTTCATAAGAAATGACTATTACAAAATTTCAAATTTCCGTTCTACCGCTCTCTCAAGCTAAAAAGTGGACGGACGGACTAATATGCAGACTCGAATTTCTATGTCGGTACAAACTGTGAGACAAATCCAACCTTCCGTCATATGACAGCATAAATTAAACCTTCGCGTATATTTTATTAACTATAATAGTGAAATTAGATTTAGCAATTCGGAGGATAAAAAATTTCAAATTCGAATGAAAATCTTTTCTAAACAATTTCACACCCTAAAAGCTAATCATAATTTAAATTGTGGCATAATTAATCTAGTTGGGCGTAATTAAAATTTTATCATTAAACGTGCTCCATCGCAAGCATAGAACATCGTTCGTTAAATATATTTAGACTAAAATTGATATTGGCATTACAAAATCGCTCCACCCATAGTTTTTGTTAGTTTGTTGGTTATTAAAAACAAAAAGCCTTTACTGAAACTTTATGAAAAGTGGATAGGGATGATTTTTTCCTCGCAGCAGGAAGGGTTGATGTAGTGACGTTAATTGAGTTTTTCGTTGAGCAGTGCTGGTTCATTGTTTGACCCAGTTTTAAACAATTGCATTTTACCGACAGGGTGGATGAAAACGGACTATTAGACCTGATGGAATGTTTTATTGGAAGGTAAGACAAGTGAACGATGAAAATGGGCTTGAGTTTATTTGAGTAATATGAATGAGGGGTGAATACTGGCTAAAAGTTACGACTAGAAAAACTGACAGCTTTTGTTTGAAGCTCTATGTCTTGGATACCCAAAAAATAAAAAAAAGATATTATTGAAAGAAAAGATTTCCGGAACAGTGCCGCCGCAGATTCTGAACAATAAGAACATCAGCATTATTTTTTTCGTGTAGCAATTATCCGTTTTTTTCTAAAACGAAAAATATTCATACTAAAAAAATTTTAATTTCGCCTTTAATGTTTTATTTTCATCAGGTAATTTTCTTCCGATATTTTTTTTGGGTGAAGATTTATGTGAATGTTTCCTTTGGTGTGAACTCTGCGGAACGGAAAATTACCTTTTTCCGGGTATCGGAAAAAGGTAATTTTCCGTTCCGCAGTGTTTAGTTTTTTCTTTCTTGTTCGTCTGTGAAATCCGGGAAAAAAGCATAATATACGTATAGAGTAGAGAGATCGCTCTGGGCTCCACAGAATGAGCCCCCTCATGGTGACTCAATCATAGTTGCCATTACTTACGGCTGAAAAGATGGAAACTAGCATCTTCAACTTAAAAGCAATAGATTGCGTGTTAGCGTGTTACGAGAGCGGCTAAGAATTCCTTGGCATACCCACCCTTATGGTCCTTGCTAGGCGGTAAAAATCGCACTTTTGTCGAGGAAAATCTTCACAAAATCAGATGGTCGGACTGATTTTCATATTGTATTTGTGCGCCTCAAATTTAGATATTTTCCTAATATTTACAAAAATGCCATTTTTATTGCTTTATCTAAACTCGACAAAGACAGCAGCCAACCTACAAATATAAACAAATCAGTTTACTATCTTTCATGGTTAAGGTTTTCGAAAAAATTGCCAAACCATATAAATAGGCAACTGAGATCCTCGCCCCCTCATACAAGATTTCCAGGACACTGTACTAACCATCAATAATACAAGGTCACTTCAGATATCAGAAATGCTTTCAGGGAGACTGGTTTGATCAGTCTGGGCATCGGAAAAGCTTTTGATATGGTCTGGCATCATGGTTTACTGTACAATTTTAAATCATTCAAGTTGCCCGGCTTATTCTTCTTCAATGGCACTAGAGCCCAAATCGGGCCTTGGCATCCTGACCTAAAGGCTCCTTAACATTGCTATTTGTTATTGTGGAAAAGATGTTATTCCTTCGCACAACCTTCTTTCTACGGATTGTCGTTTTTGTAGATTGAGGTAATCCAGATGTACCCACGTAAGCAGTGTTCGAGAATTATACGTCGACTGGAATTATATCTCTTTATAAGTACAATGTCCGAATTAAAAAAAAATAATTTTGAAGAAGCACAATTATTTCTAAGTGGCGAGAACAAGAGTAGTGACATCCATCTCATAATCAATAGGGGAAGTACAATGGGCCCAATTAGGTGGTCCCAGTGCATTGCGGTTCTACGAAACCACCCTCCTATAACCTAAACCTATTTCTTCAGTGCTTTTCTCGCTTACTTAAAACACTTTCGTGATTCTTGTAGCGTGGTACATATAGTAGTATAGGGTTATCTAATAAGAGGTGTTGTTTTGAATAGCCCGCTATTTCGGCAGATGTCACTTTTGAAGCTGTCATTTTTTGACATTTGACAAGTAGAAACTACGCCATTAATAAAAATGGAACGATACACGCTTCAACAACGCATTGAAATTATTAAAATTCACATTATTAAAATTCACTATTCTTGACTGATGAGGCCCATTTCCACCTCGGTGGCTACGTCAACAAGCAAAACTGTCGCATCTGGGGCTCGGAAAACCCAAGAGTTATTGTTGAAAAGCCTCTCCATCCTCAACGTGTGACTGTTTGGTGCGGTTTATGGTCCGGCGGGGTCATTGGACCTTACTGTCGAAAATGAGGCTGCAGCAACAGTTACGGTGAATAGATTGCGCTATCGAGAGATGATTAATGATTTTTTATGGCCGGAATTGGATGATATTGATCTGGATAGCATTTACTTTCAACAAGGCGGCGCTACGTGCCACACAAGCACCGAAACCATTGATCTTTTACGGGAAAAGTTTCAAAATAACACCTTTTATTGGATAACCCTATATTAGAAGTGGTAGTATCGTTTGGACAACTGAAATATTATTCAGTATGCAAAAAGGGTGACCGAACGAACGAATGAAAATTATCGATCGAAGACTCAACGAATACGCTAACAACTCATCGCAGAATATCAAGGTGACTTCAGGTTCCAACGATCGACAACGTACCAGTTATTCTCAGTAAAACAGGTGCTAGCAAAATGTTGGGAATATGATATTAGTGTTCACCAACTGTTCGTCGATTTTTGGCAAGCATATGGTAGTGTCAACCGTAATGCTCTGTACAAAATAAGGATTGAGCTAGGTGTCCCCCCGAAACTAGTTCGGTTAACAAAAGCCACGATGGATAACAATGAGTGCCAAATAAAAATTCAAAACGAGTTGACTCAAAACTTCCCAATGGAGTCAGACCTCAAACAAGGAGGTGGTCTCGCCCCTATGCTCGTCAACTTGGTGCTCGAGTATGTCGTCAGGAAGGACACCAGAGGTACTCTACCCATAAAATCCGCATAGTTGGTAGCGTACGCAGACGACGTAAGAATTCTGGCCCGATCAATACTTTGTATTAGGGAGGTATTCCAGGAGTTAAAGTCCGCAGCGAGTGAAGTAGGGCTCAGAGTCAATGAAGCGAAAACTAAATAAATGACCCAGACACAAAGGATTGCCAGTGGCCAGAGAGGCAGAATATTACAATGGGCGAATACAACTTCCAGCAGGGGGATGAATTCGTATACCTGGGAGCCCTTCTCAAAAAGGACGGATTTAATTTATGTGCACATAAAAATAAACATAACAGAATTATGATTGGGCGTAAAGCCCAATCGTATGATCCTCTAGATAAAATGGGAAAGAGTTTGATGTACCGGAAAATATCTACAATGGCACTACAGCCCAAATCGGACCTTGGCCTCCTGACATTCAAGTTCCATAACATTTTTCATTACTTATTGAGCTACCCATTATGCTACACCCTACCGGAAAACATTTTATCTCAAATTCTTCGAAGAGTGTTTAAAGACTATTGTATGGGAGATGATAGATGCAGAGGAGAAAGTTGTTCAATTTTGAATATGACACCGAACGTGGTGTGCAAAATATTTCATGCTAAATTTAAAGTTTGTAGCTTTCATAATTTTCGAGGAAATTGTACAATTAATATCTAAAATTATGGTGTTTGTGTGGGAGGTGGAAGATGATTTGGAAGATTTTGGATGATTTTAAAACTGCTTATGAACATCCGAATGACATTGCTTTGTTAGAATTTTAAAGTCGATATCTCTCATATGTTCGAAGGAGAAATACTTTTCTTGAATTTTCAATACAAAAATTTTTATGGGAAGTGATAGAAGGAGTGAAACGAAGTTCATATTTTTTTAGCATTTATTGGAATTATTAAGAGATAAATTCTGGCAAAATTTTAAGTTTCTAATTTTTCTAGTTTTACTGAAAATCGAATAGATGCACTTACCAAAATTGTGGATTTGTATTGTAGGGTGTAGAAGGAGTATTTGAATCAAAACCAAATTTTTCGACATCAATGTTATTTGTAATGGAATACTTTTCTTGAAATGAAAAGTTATTAGCTTTGACAGATTGAAAGAAAAACAATTTAATTGAAATTTCGCGAAATTTGTATAGGTTAGAAAGAATGTGGTGAAGATGATAGTTTTTTCAAAACAGATTGCATTTTATTATAACTAACTCTGGCGAAAATTCGTTCGTTTAGCTTTGCTAGTTACAATGCAAATCAAAGAAGTGCATTTTTTAAAATTGTGCATTTGCATTGATCAAAACAATATTTATCAACGTTAATTATATTCACATCATTATACTATTTCAAGTTGACAGCAGAAATGGTTTCAGAGAAAAATTGATTTCTTTAACTTTCGAAATTTTCATGGGTGGTGGTAGAAGAAGTGGAGATGTGACCCATTCACGAAATTTATTTTTTTGCTAAAAATGATATATGAAAAATTTCAGCACGATAGGTCAAAGCTTTCGAGAGTTATGTTGTAGCCAGACGGACAAACAGATGGAATCATGGGTTTCGAGCGACAACAAATATTTCTCTATCCTTGGCGACTCTGTGCGAGCATTATTTCTTAGCGCTACAAACGTAAGGCAAACACAATATACTTATGGGGATCTTTAGCTTAAACTCTTATTTGATTAAAAGACAAGGTGTCTTGTTGAGTGTCGAAAAGTTACTGATTTTATTTTTCATAAAAATACTAAAACTAAACTTATTTCTAAAAATACAAATTGCTTAAAATTATATTATTACAATATTTCATGTTGAATCCGTTTTGACCTAACGGTTTGGATTAGTTGCAATTGAATTCATTTGCATTTACAAAAATTGTTAAATTAAAATAACGGAGAGGATTAGTCTAGAAATATCAATTTCAGATTTCGCGTGGGAAAATTATATGTGCTAGAACTTAAAGGCACCGGTCACTACACACTCCCCTTCCAGCGAAGCGTTATTTAAGAAGTTTTTAGCATATAGTTTTTTAATTATTATTATCCTTGCATGTATATGCAGGTTTTAATCGGTCTATCGAAATTGATACGTGTTTCGCGTTGATTTCAATTACAAAGCTCTTGCGAAAGCGACGAATTACTTTATAAGGCCCTTCATAAGGAGTACTTAATCCAGTTCTTACTTTGTCGATTTGCATAAAAACAAATTCGCACGTATTCAAATCGGTTGCAAAATTTATATTCTTCTGTGTATTAATCCTTGTATTAGTAGCTTTAATGTTACTCATAGTTTGTCGCAATTTTGAAACGTAATCGTTGGGTTCTACATGTTTCGTTTGTGTTGGGGTAATGAAAAATTCACCTGGTACTTTCAGACTTTGGCCATAGACTAGGTCTGAAGGAGAACATTGAAGATCGTTTCTAACTGCGGTTCGAATTCCTAGTAATACTAGGGGTAATTCGTTATACCAATGTTTGGTATTTCCCCTTGCCATAATAGATTGTTTTAAATGTCTGTGAAAGCGTTCAACTAATCCATTGGCTTGAGGATGGTACGCAGTAGTATGTATGCGATGCGATCCTAAAACTTTAGTCAATTCTTCGAATAGTTTTGATTTAAATTGGCTACCTTGATCCATGGTAATTTCCAAGGGTACTCCAAAGCGCGGTATGTACTGATGGATAAATGTTTCAGCTATAGTTTTTGTTGACATATCCTTCATCGCGTAAGCTTCTGGCCACCGAGTGAATCGGTCGATAATAGTTAGCAGATAGCTGTAATCACTTGAAGGCGGTAGAGGACCAACAACATCCATGTGGATGTGCTCGAATCTTTTTGAAGGTAGATCAAAACTATCGAATTTTGTTCGCGTGTGACGATGAACTTTGGATTTCTGACAACCTATGCAAGTTTTGGACCATTTGTTTGAATCAGTATTCATAGAAGGCCAAAAATATTTTAGAGTAATTTGTTTTCTCGTTGTTCGTATTCCTGGGTCTGAAAGATTGTGTATGGAATTAACCACTTGCATCCTTAACCCATTTGGTACATATGGACGACTTCTTCCAGTACTAGTTTCACACCAAATTTTGTCATCTGACAAAGGAACATTAACTAGTTCTAATTTGTATTTTGATTGTGGTTTGGTAGGGTTGTTTATAATATCTTGCAGCTCTTTGTCCGTTTGCTGCAGATTAGATAAATTTTGTACATTTAATGTTATCGTATTAATCTCGATGCTATTTAATCGCGACAGTGTGTCGGCTACGTGGTTTGATTTTCCACTGATATGCCTAACATCTGTTGAGAATTGCGATATAAAATCTAAATGTCTGGTTTGACGCGGTGATCGCTCAGTTTTGGACGGAATAGCCATTATTAAAGGTTTGTGGTCTGTAAATATGGTAAAGTTTCTACCTTCGAGAAAATATCGAAAATGTTTGATTGATAAATATATTGCAAGTAGCTCTCTATCGAATGCAGAGTACTTGACTTCGGCTGGAGATAGTTTCTTGGAATAAAATGCAAGTGGAATCCAGTTTCCTGCATGTAATTGTTGAAGAACGGCGCCAACTGCCGTATTTGATGCATCTGTTGTGATACTGTATGACGTATTTTCTATTGGATGCGTGAGAAGTGTAGCTTTGCTAAGGGCTTCTTTAGTTTTACGGAAACTTACTTCACATTCGTCATTCCAGCTGAATGACTTATTGCGTCCTTTTTGCTTAAGAAGTAAGGCAATATGAGCGTGAATAGGAGCTAGCAATTTCGCAAGCTCTGGTATAAATCTGTTGTAATAATTAACCATGCCCACAAATTGTTGGATTTGTTTTACAGTATTTGGAGTTGGTAGGTCGTTAATGGCTTGAATTTTTTCAGTTGAAGGTAATATACCTTTTTCCGATATGACATGACTGAGAAAATTCAATTCAGTTACACCGAAAAGACATTTGGAAGGTTTAATGTTTAAACCGAATTCAGATAGACGATGAAAAAGACGTTGAAGATGAATTTCATGTCGTTTTCGTCGCGGCTAGCAATCAGTATGTCGTCTATATAAACGAAAACGAATTCTAAGCCGTTTACTACTTGGTTAATGAATCGTTGGAAAGTTTGTGCAGCATTTTTTCATCCAAAGGGCATACGAGTAAACTCAAACAATCCAAATGGAGTTGTTATCGCGGTTTTGTGTATGTCCTCGGAGGCAATCGGTATTTGATGATATGCTCTAACCAAATCGATTTTAGAGAAGATTTTACATCCGCTTAGAAACATTGAAAAATTATGGATGTGTGGAACTGGGTATCTATCTGGGACTGTGATTGCATTTAAACGGCGGTAGTCACCGCACGGACGCCAGTCCTTACTATCCTTTTTGGGTACCATATGTAAAGGCGATGATGCTGGTGATGCGGATGGTCGACAAATTCCGAGTTGCACCATGTGCTCGAACTCGAATTTCGCAGTTTTGTGCTTTTCTGGGTCGAGTCGTCTTGGACGAGCTGAAGGTAGTGGACCTTGTGTCACAATGTGGTGTTCCACAGAGTGTTTAATGGGGGTATTGAAGTTAGATGGCTGACATAGTGATGGGAAATTTTTCAATAATTTTCCAAATCTGCTTTCTATTGAAAAATTAAGTGGGGTTGGTGTATCAGCATTAATTAAATTCATAGATGAAGATAGTTTTGTCGTGTTATCTATGAGTTTTTTATTTTTAATATCTACTATAATGCAAAATTTTTCAAGAAAATCTGCACCGATAATGGGTTTGTTCACTGCTGCGATTAAAAACGAATGTACGAAATCGCGACGGAGACCCAAATTTATGTTGAGTAGTTTTGTTCCAAAGACTTTAATAGTCGATCCATTAGCTGCAGTCAGACTAAAATCTGATGCTTTTGAAGTGGTTGAGAAAAGATAATGCGGGACAACGGAAACATCCGCGCCGGTATCTATCAGAAAATTAAGCTTATTATTCTCATCTTTGACATAAAGGCGGCGAGATTTTGTTGGTAATCCCCTATTTGCCGCTAAAACAGAGGAATAACTCAGTTTTTTTGGTGTTGAATCCAAAACAGTCGTATTGAATTTGCTCGGTTTTATGCACTTACGTGCGTTATTTCCAAATTTTTTGTGGTAAAAGCAGAATTCATGAAATTTTTCGTTGAAATTTCTGCTTCGCGAGCGGCTCCGTGATTTATGCCTATAACGAGTATTGTCTCTGTTATGAAACGACAAATTCTCGATTTTTCGTTTTAGTTCCACTATTTCTTGTTGAAGAGAGGAAATGGTTGCTTTGGTTCCTATTTCGCTCACTGAACTCGAATTAGGAAGAGCGTCCCAAATTTTATCTGCCAATGATATTAAATCTTCTATTGGCTTCTCGTTCTGCGGGATTAAAGCAATCGCTATCGGTTGTGGTAAACGTCGCATCCATAAGTTGCGCATAAGTTTTTCGTTGATAGCTTCACTAGTTCCCGCTAAATTGGATAGAGATCTGTAGAGTTCAGATGGTTTTCTGTCTCCCAGCTCTACATTTCCAAATAATTGTTCTAAGCGTTTTTCTTCGCTTATAGAATGTCGATTAATTAGGATTGTTTTTAGGTTTTCATATTTATTATCCGCAGGTGGTTTTTGAATGGTGTCAATGACAGTTTCGATAACCTCTTGAGGAAGTGCGGCTAATATGTAGTTATATTTGCTATAGTCTTTCCTGATTTTGCCGATTTCGAATTGAGCTTCGGCTTGGATGAACCAAACTAGTGGTGAATTTGGCCAAAATGCAGGAAGCTTAATAGAATGCGTTGACACCTCAGTAGAATTGTTTTGTACTGATTTTACGTCATTCTCAACCTCTAAATTAGGCATTTTGAGAAAAATTGAAAGAAAATATAAAGTTAAGATGGAATTCCGTGGAAGAAACAAATGTTTGAATTAAATAATTTTCTTATTTAAACTCTGCCCCAAACGAAACATGGAAATCGATGATACCGAAAATTCTAATAAGACAAAAGAACTGAGAAAAAAATATTTTTACACTTATTTAAGGAACTTAATTTAAGTATCGCTTCTAATACTTAAATAAATTATATTTGAAATTTTGTAATTACACAAGGAATTTACTTTATTTATTGTTCACAATAAGTAAGAAAATCATTTCATTTAAAATTCTGCAAATCTTGCAAGGTGCTTTATTTAGTTATCTTCGTGATAAGTAGATAAAATTATCTCATTTAAGATTTCTTCAACTACGTGAGGAATTTAATTTAAGTATCGCGTTCAATAGTCAAAAAAATTTTCATTTAAATTTTAGTGTAGCTATTGATCTCCATTAACTAAGAAAAATTCTATTATCCAATGCTGGATTTACTTTTTTATATAGCGCACAATAAAAAATTATATTTATGGTTTTGAGATCGTGTGATCTTATTGCTTTTGGTAATTTATATCACGACTGTCTAAAAGGATTGATATTTCTTTACATTGTTATATATTTTTTTTTATTTTATTTATTTACTTATGAATTCATATTCGAGAGAAATGTTCAAGTATATGTTTAACGTTGTTTTTTAAAAATGTAAAATATATGTATATAGTAAGGTAATTAATATAATGAAATGTACTTCTTAATAGAAAAACCTTGTGTGTACTCCTGTCTCTGCCTTGCTGAATCGTGGATACGATGATCGATTCTTGGTTGAAGATGTGTGTTGTGTTATGGCTCCACAATAGTAAAACGACGACGGAATATCGGATGTCTCGATGCTGTATATGTTGTTGAGTTTATTCATTTCGTTCGGTTACGGCATGGAAAATTCTGAAGTACTGAAAGGCGATAGAATCGTCAATCTCTTCATACATGATGCAAGCGAATCGGCGAATAAATTTTATTTCGTAAGGTTTTCGAATTGTTGATTTTCGTTGATGATCCGGATGCTGTGTGTCGTAAAATTTTGGTGTACGGCTATATTTAAAGGTTCGTGGACATCGTACGATATGAAGGCACCGCTGGACAGCTTGTAGAATATGATTTTGAGTTCTTCGTGGAGGCGACTCTATTCAAGTGGCGAGTCCTCCCGGGATTTGATAAATTGATCGTTGAATTACGTCGATTTCTTCCCTTTGAATTTAGTTTGTAGAACTGTGCTGATGACGACGATGTTTTTTTTACTTTTTTTTGTTTTAAATAATTCACTGCCGGTATTTTATAGTAGATTCTTCATATAACTATTTTTTTACTTCTTCATATTGGGAAATATTTGTATTTAATTTTGTTTCACTTTTTAAGATGATAATTTTCATTTGATAAATTAGCACTAAAAGAAATTTATTCAACACTTTTATTTTTTGCTTTTCAATCACTTTTCACGACATTTAATTATGATTCACGTCGGGTATATTATTTTATTCGATTGAAAAAATTTTTCGTTGTTCTTTTAATCGGGTATAATTTTATTCGATTGAAAATATTTCACGTTGTTCTTTTAGTCGGGGTCACCATTTATGGGGATCTTTAGCTTAAACTCTTATTTGATTAAAAGACAAGGTGTCTTGTTGAGTGTCGAAAAGTTACTGATTTTATTTTTCATAAAAATACTAAAACTAAACTTATTTCTAAAAATACAAATTGCTTAAAATTATATTATTACAATATTTCATGTTGAATCCGTTTTGACCTAACGGGTCGGATTAGTTGCAATTGAATTCATTTGCATTTACAAAAATTGTTAAATTAAAATAACGGAGAGGATTAGTCTAGAAATATCAATTTCAGATTTCGCGTGGGAAAATTATATGTGCTAGAACTTAAAGGCCTATGTGCACCGGTCACTACATACTCTTAGATTTCATCAAGAGCATAAAAATAAGAAAATGAGCAAATGCGAGTAAATTTGTATTGTCTTATCTAAATCTTTTTCACTGTTACCACCATTATACAGGTAGTGTATGTAATTTCCTAATACAGTATGAGGGTTCAACTCATCATTGAAAGAGTATTATTTAAATAATAAGATGCTTTCAAAAGGTTTTATATGCTTATGTAGCACACAAGCGATACTTGACGGTATCTATTCAATATTGCGATTTATTAAAAAAAAAGGCTAAAACACAGCTTTCCTTCAAATAACTGAAACGAAGCCCAAAACAATGGCGAAACTTTACTGCCTTGAAATCATGCTCAAATGATTTTCAATTAACCCGTCGAAAAGATTTTGATTTTCCTGCACTTCTGCACAGCGATTCTTTAAACGACTCAGCTGTGATCTGATCGGAAGCGTAAATCTTCTCAATATAAATCTCATTTTTCCTGTGGCTTCTCTAATTAGATTAAGATATTTTCAAGATTGTCTGGTTAGTCGACAGACCAATCCGATGAAAGCATAATGGTAAATATTACCGATGTATACAGAATCTCATTAAAACAATATAAGCTTTATTTTCAGGACAATTTCAATTTCGAATAAGAAATAGAGAGAAAAAAAAATATGCGACGAATATAAACTGAATTTCAAGCGCGCGATAAGGATAATCCGTGTGGTAGCTACATTTCCTTAAGGATTATGTCTATTTTGAAATTGAAAGAAAAGTAGGGAAATGGCATCGCGCCAACTGTAGAGTAGCATCTTTTCCTCCATTCATAGTCCATATCGTCATCAGTAAAGTGCTCCGTTAAGCTTCAACCTTCTTGAAGTAAGAACTAAATAAAGGAAGGGTCTTAAGGCCGATACTTTACAGCGCACTTGCTTTCACTGTTAAGAAATCGTAGTCTTAATGGCGGTATCTTAATCGACAAAACTCCTCGCAAGCTTTCAACTGAAATATACAAAGAATTTTACATTGCCAGCTTCTTATCCTTAAAAAGAATGAGTTTTTTCTTTTATAAAGAATGTGCTCCCTATTTATGTTGGGATCCTTTGTTTTACCTTCGAGCATTTTGTCAGATTAACGTAATAAGATTAGAAGGGAAATAGAGAAAACTGGGATCAAAGAGCGCAACCAGTTAACAATCCATAAAATGGAAAATTGTCTTAGGGGAAGAATGTACGTGCGAAAGGAATGCTCTCAGTAGGCAAAATTAAATCAGTTGAATTTATTATCGGAAGGATTTAGAAATGTTCGCTCATAATTTTGTTGACGAAATTTTAAAATAGCTTATTTATTGCAGACTAGTCGCTAACATGTTGATTAGAAAAGAGAAATAATTTTAAAACATAACTGGACTATGATTGGGCGTAAAGCCCAATAATGCGATAGTCTAGATAAAAGAGAATTTTTTTGATTCTGAGAAATTTTGTATGGGGAGTGGTAGAAGGGATCACGGCATTGAACCAATTTTTTCACATCATGTTAGAATTGCTTTTATACAAAATTTTAGCTTCATAAATTGAACAGTTACTAAGAAAATTAGTGTATCGGATTTAGTGAAATTGTGCAGTTTGTATGGGAGGTGGTAGAAAGAGGGGCGAGTTTTTAATGACTTTTTGAGAAATAACTATAAACATCATGCTTTTGACATGTTTTTAAAAGTGGCTTTTTTTTAAAGTTGTGAATTTGTGCCAGATTTACGGGAGGGGTTAGAAGGACTGAAACTAATTGCCAAATTTTTTTGGTCTTACTAATAATTCTAAATAAATGTTTAGTGCACAATTTCAGTTCAATCAATTTTATACGTATTGAGTAAATTTGCTTATAGTTTATCATGAAAAGTGCAGTTTGTATTGGAGGTGGTGAAAGAAAGGGGTGGACTCAAATAACTTTTATACAGTAAACTGAAATTGTGGTTAATTCCGAATTTCAGAACAATAGTATTTATACTTTTCGAACAAATTCATATATTGACAAATTGCTGAATTGTGCCAATTTGTGTTGGAGGGGATAAAAGGGGTAAGCTAATCGCCTAATTATTTTTTGGTCTTACTAATAATTCTAAATAGATATTTAGTGCACAGCTCGATAAATTTTACTAGCACTGAGTAAATTGGTTTTGAGCATTTCATAAAAAAGTGCAGTTTATATGGGATGTAGTGGAAGGAGAGGAAGAATACAAATAATTTCTAAACAGTAGATTGCAATCATCATAAAATTATTATATTCCAAATTCCAGCTCTATAGTATTTACACTTTTCGAGCAAATCCGTTTATAGTCAAATTGCGAAATTATGTCATTTTTTATGGGATGCAGTAGAAGGGGTGGAGCGATTTGGCCCGTTTACGAACTTGACCTTACTTTTTTGTCAGAAACAAAGTGTACAAAATTTGAGCTCTCTAGCTCAAGGCGTTATCAAGCTAGAGAGGACATGGACGAACGGAAAACCGGGTCGACCAACCCGACGTCTTCCTTGAGAATTATAATCCAGAGCCTGTTTGGCGATGTTTCGCTCTGGTTTTCTCAAAGTGCGACTGATCCACTGCCACATCCGCTTTTGAATCTCACTACCTACTTTAGCCTGGCCAGTTGTACTCCAAAGTTCGTCGTTGGAGATCACTTCTGGCCAGAATAATATAAAATGCATCGGAGGCATCACGAAAGTTTGTAGTTTCTTGGTAAGTCGAACTGTCACTTTCCACGTAGTACAACTTATAACAACATGGATTTGACGCAATCGTCAAAAAATCGCAGCTTCGTGCGAAGGGAGATCGCTCTTAACATCCAGAAAGGGGAAAGGATATCGAAGGCCTGATGAGCTTTATTTATACGAGCCTCAATATCTTTTCTGCTCCGCCGTCCATGCTAACAACGCTTCCGAGATAACAAAAATCTTGCACCTCTTCCACATCTTGTCCATTAAAAACAATCGGGGTGCTTGCGTTCGAACCCATGTGCATGTACTTGGTATTACGCACATTTAATTTCTGTCCCGCCTCTTTGCATTTAGAATGCAACGAGCGAACATTTGACTCTAAGTCCGAACAGCTATGTGCGAGCAAACACACGTCATCAGCATAATCAAGGTGACTTAAGATGTTAAATAGTCTCTATTGAAGACTTTTACCTTCCCCACCTTCCAGTGCAGCTTTCAAGATATCATTTATTACCACCAAAAACAGGGCTGGTGATAATATGCAGCCTTGTCTGACCTCCGTTCGCACTGGAAGCTCTTGAACAGCTCTCCTTTATATAAGACACCTTGCATCTTCGTAGGATTCTTTAATCATAGTTACGATCTTATCTAGAATACCAAGCATTCCATATGTAATCTTGCCTAACGCTGCCGAAAGCGTTCTCGAAGTTCACAAACATGAGATGTAGTGGCGAACGCATTTTGGCGGACTACCCCTATTATCCTTAGGGTACTTATGTAGTCAGTAAACGAACCTTTACGAAATCCAGCCTGATAAACTTCGAGAATGCTCTCCACAGCATCACTAATCTTACTGAGATTTACCTTAGCCATGATTTTCGATACTGCAGTAAGTTGACATATATCGAGAAGTATTCCTTCCATCGCCGCAATTGATGTTCACTCATATTAAGGAGAGTTCTGCTGCATCTCTCACTAGGTGGGTGGTGGTGAAATTCCTGTTCGTCAACTGTTTCATGATCTTAAATAGTGAACCCATCCCCAAGGTAAGCTACAGATTCTGCCTTGTTGGCCAGATCTTCAATAGCCTTTCTCATTTTTGGCTTCACTCTCAGGAGTACAGAATGGTGTTTTCGCTCGGGGTTCGTTCTTCTCGTGATCCTGTCCACTTGACCTCAAGATTTGGATGTTATAGTTCTCCATTTCACGATCGATCACTGATTGGCGGTGCAAGGTCCGAGTAGCCCCAGCTCTTCCCCCGTCATTCAATGTTCGAACGTTCCAAGCCAATTATAGTCCGTTTTCGAATGCCAAAAGTCGTTACCGTAGAATCCGTCCGTATCCGAGGCGCTGTATCCGTTTCTCGTATCAGTTAGGATTTAAGATCACGGGTGATAAGCCCATGATCTGATAATGCCTCTATCTCACCGGAGGATAGTTAGCTCAGGTCCTTGAAGTCGCTAGTCTCCAAAGATAGTTGCAAGAATTGGTAAAGCCTCGTCCTACAACTACACCCTGCGGGATACATATTAACTAATCTTAATTAACTAATTTAATCCTAGATTACCCTTCCCACACCCAATCAACTCTATTATGTATACAATAATAGTCTTTTGTAATTGCTGATCAGTTTAATAAAGGTTTCGGCAGAAGCCGAAACGTCACGAATAATAAAGCGTAACAGTGTAGCAACACTCTGAACCCCACCCTTAACGATAAAAGGTTTCTATTGGAATATAACAATTGATCATATTCCTCAATTTAAGCTCAAAATAATAAGCTGTTCGATGGTGAAATTAAAATCTGTTCATTCAGTAGTTTCTGCGTAAGGCTCTTACAAACTAATTGATAAATAGGCAGGCAGACAAAAATTTAAATTTTTAGTCATTTGGAAAAATATAATAATAATAATTTAGTTGTGTTTGTCCATCCGTGTACAATGACTAAGGGCTTAATTTATACACGACTACATCTCTACCATAATTAAATAGGCAATGAATCATATTTTCTGGTTACTCATCTGCCACATTTTTTTTTCTTTTTCTCATATCAAAGGATATTAGCTTGACAACTAGGATATTACCTTGACAACTAAATTTCAAAATTTGATTTATGGGACGATGATATCAAACTTGAACAATTTCGTGGATTGATGCCTGATGGCTTCTGCACTAAAGAGCTATGCAAATATTATTTTCCGTTCCCACACAAGTTAACCTTGCGGAACTTATTATCCTGTTTTGTTTGACTTTAACCTTCGGTAACGCCAAATATATATATTTTTCACGAACAAAGAAAAAAAGAAGAAGAAGATTTTCTCGTCAAGATTGAGATGTTAGCTATTGAATTGAAAATTTCATTCACGTACCTACACCCAGAGTCTTAGGTGACATACAGGGTATTCTTGCTGATACGAGTACAATGGAAGCTAAGGACTCTGATGTGTGAGACCGAATGACATATGATAGAGTTGTCTATGAATATAAGATTTCGAAAACGTATTCAATGTAACACAATACTGCCGAAGTCTTACGTTTATTTTAAAAATCATTACCAAAACTCAAATCTACAGTAATACTTTTATGTACATACATATGTGTTAATAAAGTGCGCTACTTAAAATGTATAACGTCAAGCTACAATGTTGACTGAGATCAAAAGTTATATGTGTATTTTTTGAATACGAGTAAGAACATGAAAAACCGAGAGATTTAGATAAGGAATGAAATTGAAAATGGGAAATAAGATATCCAAAATAGCTTATGCTACAAGCAAGGTATTGTTCCAAAATGCTAAAAGTTTCTTCGTTCGGTAATAGTTTGGTGAATGTCATCACATTGCATTTCGAATTGAAAGGAAAGATTTTCGGATTCTACACTGTTACCCTTTAATATTCGTGACGTTTCGGTCTCTGCTGAGTTTAATAAAGATCTCAGCAGAGACCCAAACGTCACGAATAATAAATCGTAACATTGTAGAATCCGGAAATCTTTCTTTCAGTCTGTTATGATTCGGAAATCCTCGCCGTTTCCAAGATCTGAAAAATATAAAGACAGGTTCATCATCATCATCAATGGCGCGACAGCCCAAATCGGGCCCTGGCCTCCTGAAGTCGTCGCCTCCAATCGTCTCGATCCAAAGACCGCGTCCTCCAGCTGCTAATTTTTAGAATGGCTTTGCTGTCTTCATCAACCGAGTCTTCCCATCGCTTGCGTGGTTTGCCTACCGGCCGGTTACCACTCGCTTTGCCTTTAAGAGCACGTTTGGGGATTCTTCTGTCTTCCATTCGCTCTACATGGCCAGCCCACTGCAGTTTACGTAACTTGATGAACGTTGAAGCTTCTGGCTCGTCGTAGAGTTGATACAACTCATGGTTGTATCTTATTCGCCATTCCGTTCCTTCCTTCACAGGTCCCAAAATTCTTCGGAGGACCTTTCTTTCGAATGCGTTAACTGCTTTTTCGGAAGTTCGCGTTAATGTCCACGTCTCGCTGCCATAACAGAGCACAGGTCGTATAATAGTTTTATAAATCCGCAGCTTATTGTTCCTGTGCACTTTCTTGGATTTCATTATTGGAAGTACCGAATAATACGTCTTATTTGCTAGTATTATCCGTCGTTTGATTTCGTCTGTTTCATTACCGTCCTTTGCTAGATTAGCCCCAAGATATATGAAGTTGTCCACACTCTCCAAATTATATTCCGCAATTGTTATGTTTTGTCTGATTGGCGTTCTCCTTCTTGTTTGCGTCATTACTTTTGTTTTGTTTTCATTAATGCGCAACCCGACTTCTTTTGCGGCGGAGTCAAGATTGACAAATACCTCCTTAGCACTAGGGAAGGATCTTGCTAGAATGTTAATGTCGTCAGCGTATGCTACTAGTTGGGTGGACTTGAATAGTAGTGTCCCGTTGGTGTCGACTGGGATTTTTCGGATGACATACTCTAGTGCCAAGTTGAAAAGCATAGGAGCTAGACCATCTCCCTGCTTTAAACCACATTCCGTTCGAAAGCTGGTTGTGGAATCGGTTTGTATTCTCACTTGGGATTCAGTGTTCGTCATTGTGAGTCTTGTTAGTCGGACTAGTTTTGGAGGAATTCCAAAGTCAAGCATGATTTGGTACAGTACGCTCCTGTCGATACTGTCGTATGCTTGTTTAAAATCTACGAATATTTGGTGCACGTCTGTGTTATATTCCCAGCATTTCTCAAGCACCTGTTTCACCGAGAATATCTGGTCTGTTGTAGATCGTCCGGTTCTGAATCCGCCTTGGTATTCGCCAATTATTTGATTTGTATAGGGCTTAAGACGACGTTCAATTATTTTTGTCAGTATTTTATAGGACGTACACAACAATGATATACCTCTGTAGTTCTCACAGCAGAGTTTGTCTCCTTTCTTGTAAATTGGACATATAATGCTTTTTCGCCAGTCGTCGGGTATGATTTCCTCTGTCCAAATTTTGCATATCATGCTGTGCAGTATTTCAGCGACACAGTTTCCACCGTTTTTCAGAAGTTCAACTGGTATTTCGTCAATTCCCGGCGCTTTGTTTCGTTTTTGGTCACATAGGGCTGCTTTGATTTCAGGAAGCGTGGGTGGTGTCGATGATGGTTCATCTTCGTCAGTTGAGGCTTGAATTGAAATGTTGTCTGTCGTTATCGGTGCTATTGGGATGGGATTCAAAAGATGTTCGAAGTATGAAGCCCATCTCCTTTTGATTTCTTCTGTGTCGCTGATGATATTGCCCTCTGCGTCTTTGCAGAGACTGGTTTTTGGTTTATATCCCTTTTTCAAGTCTTTTACTATGGCGTATGCGTCCCGCGTATTATTTTTTCTCATGTCGTCGTCCATTTTTTGTATCTTGTCATTATGGTACTTCCTTTGTTTTCGTCTGCAGGTCTTTTTCGCATATCGCCTAAGCTCGTCATATTTTTCTTTTTTGGCTCGTGTTGGTCGTTCAGTAAAAATTTTGTAAGCTTCGTTCTTTCTATCTATTGCGTCGCGACATTCTTGGTCGAACCAATCATTGCTTTTTCGCCGTGCTTGATATCCTAATACCTCTTCCGCGGAGGATTTGATACCGTCTCGTATTTTCATCCACGCATTATCCACTGGCATATTTTGGATATTTTCATATATTGGTGTCAGGTGTTTATTACATGCTAGCATGTAAGCCTGCGCCACCGTTTCGTCGTTAAGCATGTCGACATTAAATTTGCGAGCTCTACTCGTTTTCGAATACCCACGACAAGCTATTTTGCATCGATACTTAGCTCTGACTAGATAGTGATCAGAGTCACAATTCGCACCGCGGAGAGTTCGTACATCAAGTATGCTGGAAGCAGCCCTTTTCTCAATAAGAACGTGGTCTATTTGGTTGAAGGTGTGACCATCTGGTGATGCCCACGTTCGTTTGTGAATATCGCGATGTGGGAAGCACGTAGAGCTTACTATGATATTTTTGCTGCTTGCGAAATCAATAAGACGTTGGCCATTGTCGTTTGCTATGTCATGGAGACTGTGCCCTCCTGTTGTTCCTCTATGAGCCTCCTCCTTTCCGACTTTTGCATTAAAATCCCCTAAGACAATTTTTAGGTCATTCGAGGGCAGTGAGTCATAGGTTGTCTCTAGGGTGGCATAAAATTCGTCTTTAGTTACATCGTCCTTGTCTTCTGTTGGTGCGTGAACGTTGATCAACCAAGTGTTGAAAAATTTAGTCTTTATTCGAATTGCACACAATCTTTCACTTATTGGTTTGAAGCTCGTGACCTGCTGTTTAAATTTTTTGTCAACGACAAAAGCGACTCCAAACTCTCTGCTTCCCGACAATTTTCCACTTGGATAGATTGTGTGTGATCTCATGTCCATGATTTCGCTACCGAGCCATTTCGTTTCTTGGATGGCAGTTATGTTGATGTTGTGTTTTGCCACTTCTTCGAGAAACTCTTTCAGAGCTCCTGTCCTAAATAAGGATCGAACATTCCAAGATCCAATAGAGTAGTCCATTTTTCGTTTGCGGGGTCGTTGCCGTTGAGTCCATCCTTTCCGAGGCTGTTCTTCAGGTTTCTGGACAGTGTTCTTTTTCCGGTGATGCGTTGTCGGCGCCTCGCCCAACCCCCGACCTGGAGGACCGGTCCTACTTATTTATTACACCCTAGTAGAAAAAGGGTGGGAGTTTTGAGCTAAATATGACATGCTGGAGTTCTCACAGCTATGCTGCAAGTCCAACTATGTCATACTTTTTGCCTACTTCCTGAGACGCACTGGTGTTACTGGCCATTCAGGTTAACTCCATTTACCCTCCTCCTTTCTCAACTCGGGCTTGGGACCGTCTATGGCGGAAATCCTCGCCGTTTCCAAGATCTGAAAAATATAAAGACAGGTTCATTACAGATTAAAATATTATTGTGAAGCCTCAATAGAGCTTACCCCTGTTACCGATGTCAAGCACCTTGTAGCGGATTCTTTTCAACGCCACCAACAATTTCTTTCTGCACCTAAAATTTACCAAAAAACATAACAGGGCTATGATTGCGCATAAAACGCAATCTTACGATACTCTAGATGAAATAGAATTTTTTGTGATCCCAAGAAATTTTGTATGGGGAGTGTTAGAAGGGATGGTAGCATTGAACTAATTTTTTCGACATCATGCTAAAGTAGCTATAAAAATGTTTTATACAAAATGCTTACTCCAAAAATTGAATGGGGACTGAGAAAATTAGTGAGTTAGATTTAGTGTAAATGTGCAGTTTGTATGGGAGGTGGTAGAAAGAGTGGGGGGATTTAAGTGATTTTTTCAGAAATAACTAGGAATATTATAAAATTGACAACCATTAAATTTCAGATCGGTACCATTCATACTTTTCAAGAAAATCGATTTTTTGTGAAGTTGTGAAACTGTATCATATTGTATGGGAGGGGGTAGAAGCAGTGAAGCTAATCAAATACTTTTTTCTGATCTTAGTGATAATTCTAATTAAGTATTTATTACAAAATTTGAGCTTTATAAATGTTATATGTTCTGAGAAAATCGTCTTAGAGCGTTTCATGAAAAAGTGTAGTTTGTATGGGAGGGGGTGGAAGGAGAGGGAGGACGCAAATAATTTTTCTACTGTAGATTTAAATCATTATGAAAGTAATATATCCCAATATTCGGACTAATAGCTTTTATACTTTTCGAATAAATTAATTTATTGTTAAATTGCGAATTTGCGTCATTTTGTATGGGAGGGGGTAGAAGGAGTGAAGCTAATCATGTAATTTTTTTTCGCCTTACTAAGAATTTTAAATAAATAGTTGGTGCACAATTTCAAACCGCTAAATTTTATACGCACTGAGTAAATTGGCTTAGAGTAATTCATGACAAGTACAGTTTGTATGGGAGGTCGTAGAAGGAGAAAGAAGACACGCATAATTTTTATACGGTAGATTGGTATAGTCATAAAAGTAATATATCCCAAATTTCAGGTCAATGGCTTTTATACTTTTCGAGCAAATCCTTTAATTGCCAAATTGCGCAATTGTGTCATTTTGTATGGGAGGGGGTAGAAGGGGTGGAGCGATTTGGCCCGTTCACGAACTTGACCTTACTTTTTTGCCAAAAACGACGTGTACAAAATTTGAACATTCTAGCTCAACGCGTTCTCAAGCTAGAGAGCGAACAGACGGACGGACAGACGGACATCCGGTTTTGAGATTTTTGAGTGATAACATTAACTTCTGTATCATTCATTTTTTTCTCCAAGCCTTATTTCTTAGCGTTACAAACCTTAGAGCAAACTTATAATACTCTCAGATTTCATCTAGAGTACAATTAGCAGTTAGTTTGACATTTCATAAATTCGATTGAAAAACTTTATTCTGCATAGTGAGGATAAATAGGAGAAGATAACATTTATGAAAGCGATCAAGGACGTATACGAACTAATAAAGGAAACGAAAGGCAAAGCGGAAGTAGCAAAGAACGTGTAGAGAAGCGTAGGCGAAAAAATGGATCACTAGCGGCCCACTGCCCGCCTTTATAGGTTAGTCAGCCAGATTTCTTTTCGCCCCTATTCGGTGTGCTGGTTTTCCGTTCCGGGGTTTTCCAGTCGACGAAAAACCATTACAAATCATAGCGGAATATGAAATTCTAAATTAAATTGTTAACTTTCTGAATAGCTAACATTTAAAAAAATTTTAAACTAAAAACATAACAGGGATACAATTACGCGTAAAGTCCAATTTTACGATACTCTAGATGAAATAGAAATTTTTGTGATCCCAAGAAATTTTGTATGGGGAGTGGTAGAAAGAGTGATAGCATTGAGCTCATTTTTTTCCCATCAAACTAAAATAGCTATGAAGATGTTTTATACAACCTCACAAAATTTAATAAGAATTGAGAAAATTTTGATGAAATTGTGCAGTTTGTATTGGAGGTGGTAGAAGGAGTTGGGAGATCTTAGTGATTTTTTTTCCAGAAATAACTACGAATATTATAAAATTTACATCTCTTAAATTTCAGACTGGTAACATTCAGACTTTTAAAGAAAATCGATTTTTCGTCAAGTTGGGAAATTGTGTCATATTGCATGGGAGGAGGTAGAAGCAGTAAAGCTACTCAGTTAATTTTTTTCTGATCTTGATGACGCTAATTAAATATTCAGTACAAAATTTGAGCTCGATAAATGTTATACGTACTGAGAAAATCAGTTTGGAGTGTTTCATGAAAAGTGCAGTTTGTGTGGGAGGTGGTGGAAGGAGTAAGGTGATTTGAATAATTTTTATACTATACATCAGATTTATGAAAAATAATATATTCCAAATTTCGAATTATTAGCTTTTATAGTTTCCAAGAAAATTTGATTATTGTAATTGATTGGGAATAGCGTTACAAACTTTAGAGCAAACTTATAATACTCTCAGATTTCATCTAGAGTATAAAAAGACTTATTCCAAAGCAAAATGCATTTAAATCTGAATATGTCCTTCGTAGACTTAGGCAACTGTCGGAGTGAAAGCGAGAAATGATGCGAACAAGTTTGCAATTTAAGCCTTCTTGGGAGATTGCATATGTCCGGGTTATTCCCGAGCAAGGTTGTGACGAAATATGTCGAACATCATAATACTATTAGTGATAATCACTAAAATTTCCGCAGAAACCTTGTAAATGATGATCTGTTGACAGTTGTAATCGAACTTTGAACCAACAGTGTTCATCGATTTGGTGAATTTAGCATTATTACTCTGGACATTTCCAAAGTGTTCGATACAGTATGGCATTTGGCTGTTGTGCCTCCTGAAACTATACCTCCATCGTTCTCGATTCAGTAACCGCGTCCTACGGTTTGAAAATCTTATTAGTGATTTGCTTCCATGGTTTTCCAACTGGTCTTTGTCATTTCATTATATTGCTTGAGCAGAAATCGAGACATTAGGTTTTTTTGTGCAACTCCTGACTCTCCCCCTTCCATGGCCTCTAATTTGATTACAGTGCATCTATATCCCGGAATCGGTTGTAAAGAAAATTCGATAGAGAATTTTTTCAGTATCTCCTTTTTGGGTCCAATCGATTCAAAATTAAATTAATTGTAGAGTTTGTCGAACAGCACTATATATATGTGTGGGTCAATTTTCAGCTGTCTAGCTAGAACCATGGATGAAACATTTGAATTCGTAGTTTTCAATTCAATGGCCCCCCTAACTCCCTTAACCACTACGCCCGACAAAATTGGTGTCCACCTGAGATCAGCGCCCATCCATAATCCACCCAAAAATAAACTTTCTGTCTGCAAGGATTTGGAAATCATTGTACGGACAGACGATTTATTTTTTATTTTTTGCAAATTGTTTGGCCCAAGTTGATCACAATACTGTATTATTAGAATAATAAAGTAATACCTATGTGTTAAATAAATAAAATAATACGAAGAGTTATTTATTTTGAATTTTATGTAAAAAAACAAATTGAATTATATATATATATATATGCTTTAATGCGATGAACCAAATTTTATTGTAAATTTGAACGAAAAAGAAAATTATTGTGAATTATATTTATATATGGGTGTAGCCTAGTGTCTAGCGTGTTGGTCTACATTGCGAAAGTCGAGAGTTCAAATCCCTCTCGACGTATAATTCCCACACATTGCTTACGTGCTTAATACGAATCTTAAAACGAGCATCAAAAGTTCACGATATAAATAAACTGCGTGATGATCACAAGCAAACCAAACAAAAAGGGTCGCACAACGTCGATCTTGCTATATATCAGCAGTTTTCATTTCACCATGCCCATTAACAGAGCCAAAAATTATTTCGTTGTGGGGTCCGTGGAATGTTCAAAGCAGTGATTTGGTGAATGTTTTCACAGCGCATTTCGAATTGAAAGAAAAGATTTCCGGATTCTACACTGTTACGCTTTATTATTCGTTTCGGTGCTAGCAGGGGCCTAAACGTCACGAACAATAAAGCGTTACAGTGTAGAATCCGGAAATCTTTTCTTTCAAAATAAAAACAGAATAAGAAGCAATTGCGATCGTTTATGAATCGTTAGCGCTATTTTTTAACCAATTAAAATAAAAATCATTAACGACATATTAATGATTCATTGATAACGATTATATATTTGCTTATATCCTTCCTTTTAAGCGTTCTACAATTCATTAATGAATCATTAAATGTAATTCATTAACGAATGTCCATTTAATCCGCTTGATGAATCGTTCATGACTCGTTAACGATCAAATCGCTCGTTAATACAATTCATTAACGATTCTTTAACGAATTATTTTGTTTGCTGGTAAGTTTATAATGTTTTACTAACTAAAGATGTGATCACAGATGCATAGAAATGTATTTATTTATTTGGGCTCTTGAACAAAAAGATTACAATTTCAATTAAACAAAAGCGGAAAATAAAAGAATAGCAAAGAGGAGAATTTAAACATTGAAGATGATAGTTTATAATACACTCTAAAAATAAATGAATAGTAAAGATACAAATTTAAAAATTAAACATGATAGATTTAGCTCTATTCTTAAATAAAGGAAAAGAAGAAGCTAAAGAATCATGGTTCCTTTGCATTCTTAGCATCGGAGAGTGATGGTATACATCGAGAGAGGCTTATGGAGAATTGAAGATGTCTGAATTCCTTGTTGAGACTAATCCTGGTCTAAAGTTCAGGGCGTCACAGAGGTGGGTATTGAGCAGGTAGTTGCACAGCTTGAAGAAGAAGCAAGCATCGAGGAAGGTCCGCCTTAAATGCAGTGGCTATATGTGAAGTACTTCAAGTCTGCCATTGTAGTCGATATGAGGCTTCCTTGATCTGTAGAAAAGGCTTCGAGTGAATCTACGCTGAACAGATTCGATGGCCCGAACATGGCAAGAATGGTGAGGGTTCCAGACGATGGAACAGTATTCTAAAATACTTCGGACGAGAGTGGAAAATAGTAGAGCAGCTGTTCCTGGATGGTTAAACTGGACTGTCGTACGGAGGACGAAGCTAACAAGTCTGTATGCCTTATTAGTAATCTCGGAGAAATGATTGACGAATTTAAGTTTGCGATGAAAGACCACTCCTAGATCCTTTATTGTGGTTATTGCTGTAAGCTGATCCATTAATAGAGTAAGAGAGAACAGAGGAGGTAGTCTTATACGAGTACTCCATAGTAAAACACTTTTCTATGTTCAAAAAGATACCGTGGTTTCAACACCAACGAGAGATAGCAGACAAATCAGCCTGGAGAATCATGCCATCAGAGACGGAGGAAATTTCCCGGATCAATTTGAGGTCATCAGCGAATAAGAGACAGTTCAAAGATACAAATTGGGGCAAATCATTTATGAAGAGAGTAAATAATAGAGGACCAAGGATCGATCCCTGCGGGACACCAGAGTCAGCAAGAAACTCAGTAGAGGAGTATCCGTTGAACGCAATTCGGAAACGATGATCCGTAAGGTACAAACTGAACCAGTTCAGGAGCCAGAGACACCGTGCCTTTCAAGTTTTGAAATTAGAATCTTACAATTAATAGTGTCGAAAGCTTTTAAAAAATCGGTATATATGACTTGGACAGGATTGCGCTAAACTTGTTTATTGTGGTGCCTGACTCACATTGTGGAATTGCCACACAGTTGTCTTTAGCAACACCGATTGTTTCTGACGACAATCATTAACGCCCCCGAAGGTAGCAGTTTCTACTATTTGCAGGATAAGTATTCTTAATGTTAGAAGCGAGACCTATCTAAATCTCTGCCAATCTCTCGTTCATGGCAACAGGTTGTTAATCTAAATCACGCAACCTTACGCCGAGCTATTGCTCTGCCCGCGATTTGGGCACCATGAGCCACACCGTGTATGTCGAAGACATCCTCAACCAACGCTGTGGGTAGAAGTAACCTTCCATGGGCTCCCCAACTCCCGATGTGCCAGTTAACCCCTGGTAAGGCTACACATCTGAAGCATAGCTCCCTGCACTATGATCAGTTGCACCCCTCGGGTTCGTGGGGACGGTAGGCCCCAAAAGTAGTTACTGGAATCGCCGACGCTTTCTGGACCAGTACTTTCTTCCCTGCGTGATAGGTTGCGGAGCTGACGGACCATACGGTCTGTTCAACTTTATCCCCCCTATCGTGTAGGTTTCGGAGCCGGTGATCTTAGTATGATTAAGTTGATTACTCAACTTAATATATAACATCGACTTAATCTCACCTACTTGGGTATGATAGGCGGAGTTGACGGACCATTCAACTTTATCCCCCCCCCCACCTAAATGGGCTACGGAGCTGACGGTACATCAACTTTATTCTCCTACCATTGCAGGATCGGAGCCGATGCCATAGTATGATTGAACTAAGTTCAATATACAAGACATCAACTTTATCCGTCCTACAGTTGACGGGTTTCGGAGCCAGTAAATATAGTGTAATAAGCCCTCTTTAAAAGAAGGCTCAATACACCAGACGCTGACTTGCTCCCCCCTCCCCTCCCCTTGGAAGGTTTCGGAGCCGACAGCAAACTGCCGACTTACTCCCCCTATCCATTGCACATTTAATAGCATCAGTGTGCCGGTTTATTCAATTTCAGTTGTTTCCATCTGTTGTACGGGCTCACACTAAAATCGGCTTTGCCAATCATCAGTAAACCTTGCTACTTTGCATCAGCGTTTCGCAACTAGTTATCATCGACTGCCTCCATTTACAACTATTTGTGTTCGTATTATTTCGACATTTAACGTCAACAACATCGTGGCTTTTCGCACACTTCTTCTTCAGTTCGCCGATTTAGTACCTCAGTTTGCTCACTAGTGCCCATGGTTATCTCAGATTATCTATGCTGGGTTTCAAAGAAGATACAATGCGTGCAGGCTCACGCCAGTATCAACTTTGTCCACCCTCATAGATCTCAACTTTAACAACAGATTTGAACATCGTGGCTACTTTGCATTCCGCGTTTCGCACACTAGTTTTCCTCAATTGCCTCAGTCTCTGCCTCGGTTTTTGACAACCATTATTGCAGAACTTCAGCCAATGTCGCAGCCCGGGCCAGGGCGCTGCTTCGGACCTTCTAGTTGCTACTTTCCTTACATTTGCACACTTTTTAACACATATTTGAGCCCCATGATTTTCATTCATACCCATTCATTCCTCCATTCACAGCCCATTCGCTTTACATCATACTAATATGCTCGGATTTTGCTTCCTTGGGACCTCAGCGACACCTCGTAGGGCCATAGGCTACTAATTGATATCCGTTCAGCAATTGATGGGTTTCGGAGCCGGCGAAATATATTGCAATAAGTTCACGACCCTAAAGGCAACTACCACCGACGGATTCCCCCCCATCTGCAGACCTCTTAGCGTTACCCAGCCTGCATCACGTGGAGGTGGGTCTGCTTCGCAGGCCATATGACTTGGACAGTATTATGACGATCTAAGAATTGAGCAACGAAATTAGTGAATTCACATAAATTAGTTGAAGTAGATCTACCTTTTCCGAATCCATGCTGGGCTGGTGATATCAAGTGATAAAGTTTTTTCCCATATTACATTATGAACTAATCTTTCAAAAACCTTTCCAAAGCAGTTCAGAGTCGAAATCGGGTGATAATTCAAGACATTTTCGGTATCTCCTTTCTTTAAAATGGATACTATGTTAGTTAACTTCCAGCAAGCAGAAACGAGCCTTCTTCAAGAGACTTATTGAATAAAATAGATAGTGGCACTGAGAGCTCCGAGGAGAGAACTTTCACAAAAAGGTTCGCGATCCCATCTGGTCCGCCACCGATTTTTAAATCTAGAGAATTGATGATTGATATAATGTCCCTCTCACTAATGGATATCTCAGAGATCAACTCCTGGAGTGGGATGAAGAAGTCATAAGACAGATCATTACTTGAGTGGCTAATCACAGAGGAAAAGTATTGAAGAAAATAAATTCATTTTCGCTTAATTCCATACATTCCTGAGTTACCCTCGTCTAAAATTCTGAAACGATCAATCAAGCACGTGTGAGCTAAAAAGAGAAACAAAAGTATATTATTGGCGGCATCTTCTCTGTAAAATCTTTTCAAGGACCCGAAAATTGTTTCAGTATCTTTCGATTTTACCTCCTAAGATAAAAATTTCGGAAATTACTTTTTCGACTAGTTCACTTTTATTTCACAATGATTTCGCATTTTTTTGTGGTTTTCTATTGTTACATAGCTCCAGCTCCTTATTTTGGTTATCATTGGAGATTGTAATTGAAAAATAGGAATTCTTAGCGTTCCATTTTCTTTAATTTAAAATCTTTCTATATCATCCTTTTTGTAAACCAATGTTTTAATTGAATTGCCCGGGGCAACAATTATTTCCTACCAATATTTTACCATAAACCGTATTGAAGAATTCTATCAAAGACTTGAATTTAAAAAAGAAAAAAATATTTCGTGATACAAAAGCAATGTACGGATACATGTATCTACTTAAACTCGTTATGATGTTTGATATGAACTCGAAAAATATATTGGTTTGCATAACTTCAATGGTATTAAAGCCAAGAAGGTCGCTCCTTAGACTGATTGCTTCACATATTTATCGTAAAATCTCCTTGACTTCATATTTACTGGTTTATTCAGGAAAACAATCTTGTATGAAATTATTATTTTTTCATTTCGCATGTTGTGTTTTGCTCTCCAACGTGCAAAAAGATGATGACGAAAAGCCGTAGGGAAATTTACAAATTAAAGATTTCTTACGAAAATAATGCGTAGATACGTGTTTTTTTTAAGCGGAAAATAAAGTATCTTCTGTTTGTTCAATAATATTATTTTTATCGGAATAAAGAGATTTTCGTTAATGCCTTGCCGAGAAAATTTTTTTTATTGTTATTACAATATAGTGAGTGCTGCTGATGTAAATATGTGCCACAATCTGTTTTAAAACAGCTTAACGCCTATTATTATGTCCCCCTGAGATAGTTGATAGGATTTTTCCTCTTTTCCTAGTCCTAATTATTCTCACATTGAAGTTGAAAAAGCGATATATACACAAAAATCAGATAAGAGCCCAGGAGACGACCGCATCACGAATGAAATTATACAAAATAGCTACACCATAATTTCTAAAATTTTTAACAGGAATTTTTAACCAAGCGATACAAACTCAATCGATACCACAGCAATGGACAACATCTAATATCATCGTCCATCACAAAGAAGGGAACAGAAATGTTTACGAATCAATATCAATTTTTACAAAATATTCTCAAAAGAAGTCCGAACCCGAATGTTCAATGTACTCGACGCAAACCAACTAGGAGAATAAGCCGATTTCAGGAGATCGCTTTCGACTATTCATACACTCCTGGAAAATATAGAAAAATATATAAAATCGTTTACATTACCTTTATTGACTACAGAAAAGTATTTGAAACAATTAAGCACAGTGCGATATAGCGGCGAGAAAAATGGTTACATATCCATCATATGAGAAAAATAATCGCACAGTACAGCAAGGATAAAATTGGAAACCATTAGTCCGAATTTTGGCTTGAAGCTGGGAGTACGTCAGAGAGATCCAATATCGCCGAAGCTTCTCACAGCTGTTCTCAAAAGCATATTTCGGAAATTAGATTGGGATTCACTTGAACTTCGAATAGATGGGGACAGTCTAAAACATCTTCGATTTGCAGATGATATCGTTTTCTGGCCGAAAATCACTACGAACTTCAAAATATGTTTGAAAATTTAGCTGCAAAAAGTGAAAATGTAGGCCTTCCAATAAACATTACGAAAATAAAGCTCTTGACCAGCGCTAAGAAGCTTACTATTTTATTAAGCATTCGAAAACGTTGACGAATACGTGTATTTAGGTCGTGTAGCGTGGTACTCGTCAGATCTTCCCCGCCTTGTTGCAGAGCTGTATGCCACCACGCGCGTCCATAGGTTGCGGATAGTGGACGACCAACCGGGGGTCAGCCAGCTGCCGAATAAGCTATTTTGTGGGTAAGCCGCCACGGACGAAGAGAATGTCATCAAAACAGTATCTTTTCTCCCCAAGAACTATTCCCTAATCCTCGTAACCCATTTCCCTTATCATTAATAGCTTCAAATCCCGATCGTCTTTTTTATTTTCGCAGGTTGGCAGACAAAAAAGAAAGCCGGCTCGGAGAAACCCACCACGGAGAACGCAGAACGGAAAACTCGGGTAGTGATATCTACCCAAGTATCGTTAGGAGCTGCAAATACTGGCGAGTGCTCGGTAGGTAACGACACGTCCGTTGTCGTTATCAAAATAGCCTTCACGACGTTTTGGACCAGGTCCGTCCAATGCAGTAGTAGTCGAGCAGGCTGTTGCAATGGAAACTACTACTGCTTCGATTGATGGTACCGATAGCCGCAAGAGTATACTCCTTGACGGCATCTTCGATATCGATGTATCGCTGAAAGCCATCACTCTGACTGGGAACGACTTGTTAAGTGACGAGGAGACTATAAACCTTCAAAGTCAATCGTCCTTGACGCTCGAGCCACTGGTCATTGTCGATGAACGGCCATCGTTGAAGAAAGCGAAAGCGAAGAAGACCGACTCTGGTACGCAAGGAAAAAAGTCAAGCTCACGGACTACCGCACTCAGATGACAACGAAATTGAGTAAGACTAAGTAGAAGAGGGGAGGCCAGAGCTGTGGCTGGTTCCACTTCTTCTTATGTAATATGCGCTGATTCTGCACCGACGCTATCTGAACCTTCAGGCATCAGAAAGAACGATAGCGAGTCGAAGCGAAAACCGAAGAAGACTGAAACCTCAAAGCACCCACGGAACCTAAATGCGGTCATCGTCATCTGAATCGGTATGCGCTATACAAACGGAGCGGCTGGATGACAGTGCAGAGATTCCTGCTGCGAAGGCAGCCAAATCCGTAGCTCAGTCTTTCAGTGCCGTGGCTGTGGATGGTCTTAATGTGGCAGATGCTGAGGAAAAAATCGCCGAAGAAAATCAGTCCGCTGTTGAAGAGGAAGTAACAAACCTACTGGACGAACAAGTGGACCCAGGAGGCGTTTCAAAAATCAGTTTCGATTGGAGCGAATGGATGGACGGTTTTTTTGGAAGATCGTGTACAGTCCAGCAATTCAGTGACTTATCACAAAAGCTGTAAGTGGAATGAAGCCAACTCAAGGCTGGCCATAGTCTATAAGGACAATGTTCATCGTCTGATCGACGCTAGTGTTATAGTGAAAGATCGGAACAGCAAGTGGTCGCGATTCCTGAAGAAG
Source organism: Chorisops tibialis (assembly GCA_963669355.1). Taxonomy (NCBI): domain Eukaryota; kingdom Metazoa; phylum Arthropoda; class Insecta; order Diptera; family Stratiomyidae; genus Chorisops; species Chorisops tibialis. The sequence continues at coordinate 273,129,081 of OY770262.1, forward strand.
ATCATGAATCAGAACAACCTCGATACAAGAAGCTGAAAGATCTGTTAGATGACACAGTCTGAGAAGGATATTAATGTAGAAACCGGTATTGACCGAAGTTCAGCATTAGCAATTACGAAGCCGAAGGGTTTATTGCACTTCGGACTGTACCGAATTCACTTTACCCTGGGGAAAAGGCGTAGCGATGGCCAGAACGGTGCACATAAGCCTCCACCACAGTACTGCGGCGACTGTGAATCTATAGGCCCTTATACTTCAGGGTAGGAGCGACTTGACACTCATCCACGAGCCGTGGGTGAGTAGCAGAAACAATATACTTGCATTGAGCCAGTATGTTCGATGTTTGCCAATGCTTTGCAGCAGTTAAGCCGCATGTATAGTAACAAAAAAAAGATTTTAAACTAATCAAGCTCTCTCAGTTTTGCAGCGAGGACCAAAAGGTTGAATTTTTGAAAAGGGTAGTAATCGGTTGCCGTACGTTTCACCAACATCACCACTATCGGATCTGTGCCGGCAAGTAGTAAGTTTCACGGAACAGTACCATTTTGATCTGATTCTGGCTTGTGATGCGAATGCGCATAATTCATTATGGGGAAGCTCAGATACAAATAAAAGAAGGGGGTCACTTGTTGAATTTCAAGCAGAGAGTAACAGAGGTAACAAGTGCACCTTTGTTATCAAATCCAGGGTAGAAGTTATCGATATTACTGTGGTATTCCTTTCGTCGACCTTTGGAGTGATAGATTGGATGGTTCCTCGAGAAGAGTCACTATCCGACCACAGATACCGTGATGCTCCTAGCACCGACTCGTATAGGAATCCTGGAGCCACAAATTGGCAGGCTTTTGCAATCAGCCTAGCAAACTTGTTGGGTCACTCACCAACAGTAACTTCTTAACAACTGCGGTTATGAGAAGTTATGACATAACTCGTCCCATGAAAAAATTTGAAGTACAAAATGGAGAAAACTCCTGGTGGAACTTCAAGCCTTTTAAGTCAGCGGAACCAGATGAAATAGTTCCTGTGATGCTACAGCATTGCCTGGACAACATGATTGTAAGGCTGATTAACATTTCCAGGTCTGTCTTCTTCGAAGATATGTGTCCTCGAAAAGTGGAATGAGGTGAAGTTGATTTTCATACAGAAGGCAAACAAAAGTAGTGTTACAAAGCCGAAGGACTACAGGCCAGTAAGTTTGACATCTTTCTTTCTAAAAACCCTTGAAAGACTGATAAATATTCACATAAGAGTCACCGTAAATATCGCCGGTCTCAGTCCTTCCCAACATACTTGAAACTAACAACATAAAAGGATGCTCCTTGGAATCAGCACTGCACACGGTAGTATCAAAAATTGAAAAATTTATGGAACTTAAGGCGTACACTTTGAGTGCTTTTGTGGATGTAGAGGGCGCGTTTAATAATATATGCATCAATGCACTAATAGGTGCGCTAATCGCACATGGTGTAAATTCAATGCTCACAGAATGGATTCATAACATAATGGTGGGCAGGAATATTACTGCCACAAAGGGAAACAATTCTAGGACAAAACAAGTGAATATAGGAACACCACACGTAGGGGTTTTGTCACCTATACTTTGGCTACTAGTCGTGAATGGTATCCTCTTGCAGCTAAACGCTGCCAGTTATTGCATTGTCGCCTATGCGGGGGTGGGTCTAATTCGTGAGGATTGAGAATCAATCCTGATAAGACCACGCTCATATTCTTCACTGAAGGGCGACTCATAGAAAGTTCCAACCTAACATCCATTGGGGGAGTTCCTCCAAGGCTTTCAGTTAGGGTAATTTATCTCGGAATCATGTTGGACAGCACACTGAGATGGCGATTGAATGTCGAGGAAAGATTTAAGAAAGCAAATAATGCCTTCTTCATACGTAAAAAAACCAAAAAATAAAGACTGAAACCAAATATGGTAAGGTGGATGTATATCAGTGTCATACTACCAATCGTTAGATACGGTGCGCTGGTATGGTGCGAAAGTACCGATCTGAAATATAACCAATCACAATAGAGTCACATTCAGAGAATTGCCTGCATAGGCATAAGGGGGGCATTGCGTACAACGCCCACAGCAGAACTGGAAGCCATTTTCGGTCTTTTTTCACTAAATGCTGCAATTTTGAAGAAGGCAAGCATTACGGCTATGAGATTTTAAATTTTTGGTGCATGGCTTGGGACCAATTAAAAAAAATCTCATGCTCATCATGTCATGCAGAACTACGAGTTACGATATTTACTGATGGTTCGAAAATAGAAGATGGAGCAGGTTAAGGCATCTTTTCTCAAAGCCTTGAATATGCCAATCGAAGGTAATGGCTATTGCAAAAGTGCATAAATAGACTTGCGTGCAGAAGTAAATGGTAAGCGAGGTTTTTTTTACTCGGACAGCCAAGTTGCACTGAACTCCCTCTCCGATTACAGCTGCAATTCAAGATGCTTGAATCATTATATGCACATTTGGGCCTGGGAGCGCGGACGAGGCGGTGAATAGCTCGGTTTTAGAAGAAATAATACTTTATTGTATATAAAGGTCGACGCGTCGTCGGGACCCGCGATTAAAACTGAGAACGGAAGAAACTGAACTAATAAAGGCCAGCGCGACTGCCTTTTAATTCCACCTTTTTGCTGACGCTGTGGCGTGTCTGGCTGCGTACTTTGGCTCCACTTGTGCGCGATAAGCACAAATTAATTGCTGATCGCGCGCTTTGTTGGGCATGCCACTTGATAACTTTTTCGTTGAATATCTGCAAAAAGGGACCGTTTGCTTGTGCGCGATAAGCACGTATACGTCTGATGTCATGGACGCTTGAATGTATCGACGACGTCGTATCGCCACACACATATTGGAAGGTTGGGGAAAACCTGCACTTTGCGACTTTATTGGGTTCCGGGTCATCGGGATACACTTGCAAACGAAATGGCGGACGGGCTGGCCAGGAACGAATCTGTCACTACCACCGGACAATGTTGGAATTGTCTTGAGAGTTATTAAGACAATTTGCGCCAGCAATGTGGGGGAAAGGAAAAATCTCAAATAGTTACAAAGCGACTTGTGTAACACCACGAAGATGCTATAGGGTGGCTTTAATGGAGGGAAATCAATAAATCTATTTAGACTCGACAGAAACTCCCTACGGACACTGGTAAGTATAGCCACGGGTAGCTTCTTAGGAAACACGTTCGAAGATTTCGCCTTACAACCAACAACCTTTGCAAAGGGTGCGGTGTGGAGGATGATATCGAAGAGCATTTCCTCTGCCATTGCCGATGCCTCCGAACAATTCGAAGGCAAATTCTCGGAAAGTATTTCTTCGTTGATGATCTCCGGTCCCTTGAACCGATGAAGCTCATTGGCTTCAGCGTTTAAGCAGGCTAGCTTAATGATATGTAGAATCCTTCTACTTCTACAATTGCACTACAGCCCAAATCGGGCTTTGGCTTCCTGACCTTCAGGTTTCTTAACATTTTTCATTATTAATAAATGTGGAAGGGTTGTTAGACCTTCGCACAACCCTCTATCTACGAACTTTTCATTTTCGTAGATAGAGGTGACCAAGGTATACCCAAGCAGGCAGTGTGCTAGAATTATGTGTCGACCGGGATTTGAACTCACGGCCTTCGCATTGCAGACCAACACGCTACCCACTAAGCTACACCCTAGCTTGATATGTAGGTTCACAAGGTACAAATACGGAGGTGTACAATAGGTCCATTGGTGTCCTATGTAGATTTATATTGAACCCCTCCACAAACCTATCCTAATCTAGGTCGTATAACCTCTATGGAAGATAACACATGGAAGGATATTAACAGACGTATCTCTATGGCATAGAAGTATTTTTGTTCCTTAAAGATGTTCTAAAAAGTGAACAACCTGTCAGTCTCAAATGAAAAGTTCATATTCATCTCGCACTAATATACGCTTCACAAATGTGGATATTAACGGCTTCCAACAGTCCAACACATTGATTAAATAGTAATGAGTTTAAAGAACACTGAATATCATTTATGCGAAATATATTGGCAAAATAAAGGTTATTTTATTTATTTTATTTTTTCTGAGAACTTGACAAATTTTTTTTAAAAAGAGAATTGTTTACAGCTTTCCAATAGCATTCTAGACTATCTACATTTATTTTGTATGCACACACTAACCCCCTATGTGATGAATGGAAACTTGCCCTTAACATGGCAAAATGACGCTGAAACACTAACTGATACGAGAAACGTACAGTGCTTCGGATATGGATGGATTCCGCGACCTTTGACATCCGGCTAACGGGATATGATTGGATTCTGGAAAGATCGAACATTCACTGACGTTGGTGGAAGAGGTGGGGCTACTCGGCCCGCATATCACCAAACAGTTATCGACCGTTAAATAGAGCTAGAGTGTAGTCTAGTGGGTAGCATGTTGGTTTACAATGCAAAGGTCATAAGTTCTCATCTACGTATAATTCCAGCACTCTTCCTCCTTTGGATACTGTTATGGATTAACATATAAATTATTTTTTATTTATTTTAAAATTAATCACACGTGACAACTAACAATCATTACAAACAATTCCCAAAAACTGACTAAACTATTTTCTCGTCGATCCTTTTTTTTATCGACATTCCTAGCCTCCTGCGTTAGACTATCAATTCTCCTTGCCAAGTAGCGTCTCCAACATCTCCCTCCTTTAAAAAAGATCTGGTGAAGAGTCTCAACTTGAAGGATGTCTTTTTCCGTGGTGGGTTGGTTGAAGTCGTCTAGGAGCTGTACGAGTACGTTTCGGATATTGATGTTGCCCCAATATTGGTTGTATAGGTTCTTCCGTTACGGAGTCTGCGTTAATAACGACTGGTTCTTCCAATATTGGTGGATTGCGATTGTTAGCGATAGGCTTAACATCGAATGTGTCAAGCAACATGTCCAATGGAAGCTCTGCTATTGACAGTGCAGTAGCATTTGAGTGACGGCGCCGAATTTGGTTTGCGTGTCGAATCCAAACTTGGTCATTCACTCGAACCTTGTACTTGACCGTTCCAATGCGCTTCAGAATCGTGGCTTGTACCCACAATATCTTGTTATTCTTGTAGTTCCTCACATAGACAGTATCATTAAATTGATAGGTACGAGAAACAGCGCTATGTCGATCGTTAAAGTTTTGTTCCATCTCTGTATTTCGTTGCAACGGAACTGTTGATTCTATTGGATGCATCAAATCCAACAACGTTCGTATGTTCCTGCCGAACATCTGCTGTGAAGGTGTTGCTGAATTTGGCAGTGCTGCATTTGGTGTGGTACGATAACACCTTAAAAAGAGTTGCAACGCGGAAGCCGTCATGTCTTCCCCTTTTGCTTTTAAGAGAGCTCGCTTAAAAGTATCCACAAATCGTTCCGCTTGACCGTTTGATTGAGGGTGATACGGCGGTGAACGAATGTGTTGAATTCCGTTGAATGTACAAAATTCCCCGAATTGATGTGATATAAATTGTGTTCCATTATCGGAAACTAGTATTTCCGGAAATCCAAACCTAGCAAAAACTTCTTCCAGTTTGCTTAGCGTTGCCGACGTGGTAGTAGATGGCATTATAAAAATTTCAGGCCACTTGCTGCAGGCATCCTAGATATTTAATTCGAGGAAGAAATAATGCGCACTTCTCTGCTTTGACACGGAGTCCCCATTCTTTTAAACGTTGAAAAACCTTCGACAAGATCTCTTCATGTTCTTTCTCTGTTTTAGCTACTATAATCAGATCGTCCAAATAACTAACAGCGCCAGTCACTCCGGCTAACATAGTGTCGATTGTTTGTTGGAAAATTCCTGGAGCTGACTTTATACCAAAACAAAGTCGGTTGTACTGATATAGTCCTTTGTGAGTGTTGATTGTAAGTAGAGAGCGTGAAGCTTCGTCGACTGGTATTTGCAAATACGCATCAGCTAAGTCAATCTTTGAAAAAAATTTACCACCAGCTAATGTAGCGAAAATATCCTCTGGAGCAGGAAGCGGATAGTTGTGTGACTCCAGCATATTATTGAGACCGGTTGAGAAATCCGCACAGATGCGAATACTCCCGTTAGCCTTCTTAATTGCTACGATGGGTGCGGCCCATGCTGAAAATTCAACTTTGCTTAACACTCCTTGATCTTCGAGTCTCTGCAGTTCTTTTTCCACCATAGGTAGAGTAGCGTAGGAAACCGTTCTTTTTGGTCGAAAAACTGGTTGAGCACCAGTTTTCAAATGAAGTACAGCGGTCGACTTTGTGCAGAAACCAAGTGTGGTTTCAAAAACTTCAGGATATTTCTGCTCTAATGTTTTAACAATCTTCTGAGCACTTGACGAAGACGGGTAACTGGAAACAGACGTGATTTTGTTATAAATTGAACTTATCGGAACTTCCCATAACCCGAATTGTTCGATCCAGTCAATGCCCATAATGTCCAGATTGGTATCGGAAACGTAACATTCGCCATATGACGACTTCTCGCCAAAAGCGATTTCACATTTGAGCAAAAATGATAGTTGAAAAATATCTCCGGATGCATTTCTTGCTAATTGGTCAATCGTAGTAAGAGCTGGACTGCCAATTGTTTTCCACGTTGTTCGTGAAATGATGGAAATATCCGAAGCGGTGTCGAGTTGCAATCGAACAGGAACAGAATTAATCCTGATGTTGACAAACTTACGGCGTCTCTCGTAGTCTATCTTCGATACCATAAACAGGCTGTTGGTTTTTGGTTTGTTTACAAACTTGTTAATCTTCGATTTGTTATTCCCAGTACTGGTTCTTGGTTTGGAAGATTGGCAAAAACCTTCTTTGTGTCCCATGTTTCCGCATTGAGTACATTTGTGTGTTTTAAACTTACAAAATCGAACATAGTGCATATCACCACAAAACCAGCATGCGCGTTATGGTTTTTTTGTCGGACTCTGATGTTCGTTTGAGTACTTTTCATGATTATGGGCGTTCTTTTTTACCCATTGAACCACGGGTGACTGCTTCTCAATCATCTTAGTGTCATGTTTCAAAGACATCAAACGATTTGCCTCTTCAGTAAGTGCATGAATAGTCACTTCGGAATCCGTTTCGATTTTGGATAGAAGCCGCGTGCGAATATCTGCTTCGGAGCTTGCACTTAATCCACACACAAATATTAGACATTTAAATTGCGCGTTAGTAAGATTCTTTAAATTGAAATTTTCGCAGTGTTTGTTCACTATTCCAGCATATGTAATGAAGTCATCTTTTGCAATTTAAGACAGTTATAGCGAGCGTTGAACAGTGACATCTGTTTGCCGAAAATCTCACTCAATTTAGCTTTTGTCTCTTTGAAACTGAGATCGCGTGGCTCTTGTGGTAAAATATAATTTGCATACCTTGTATGAGCTAACGAATCTAGTTTTCTTATCAGCAAGCGAACTTTTGCAGCGTCATCTAATAGCTTGGCATCTTCTTCAAAACGGTCTGAATATCGAGCGTACCACGTCTCGAAAATAATGCCATTATCCGGATCATAGCTAAACTCATTCATGCTTCTTGATAAAAACTCCATTGTCTTTTCCACCGATGACTGAGTCTCAAGTACATCGGTAGGAGCTGAGCTAGTTGAAGTGAGTTTAGCCAACGCGGCATTCAAGATTTCCGATTGCCTCTGCATCCAATTTTGCTGCTGCTTAAAAAAATCTTGCATCGCTTGGTCCATTTTAAAACAAATCCTCGTCGCCAAATATGTTATGGATTAACATATAAATTATTTTTTATTTATTTTAAAATTAATCACACGTGACAACTAACAATCATTACAAACAATTCCCAAAAACTGACTAAAATATTTTCTCGTCGATCCTTTTTTTTATCGACATTCCTAGCCTCCTGCGTTAGACTATCAATTCTCCTTGCCAAGTAGCGTCTCCAACAGATACCTCGGTCACCTCATTTCAGGTTCAATGACCGCGCCCTCCAGTTTGAAAAACTTAGCAGTCTGATTAGTCGGGCTCCAATCTCGGATACGATTATCGTCAAAAGACTCAGTACCTATTCAGCATGGCTACCCACCAACTAATGCTGCAACACTTGGAAACAAAGCAGCTGATTATGGCCAATGAATTGCATCTTTCGAGCGTGTTTTACAAGGTGATATTTTCATCATCTCAGGAGAAAATAACGTCTTGGTGGTAGCCCTTAGGTCGGCGTATCATGACCACGGATTACTCCCAACGATGGACTAAGATAGGCATTGAGATTCAAAGGTAAAAGTGGCAGTAGATCGGTAGCACTATGACTATACCATAGCAAAACATCTCCAGACAAGCTCTGAAATATGGGTGGGATTGATGCAAGAAAACCAGCAGTTCTTAATGTTACTGAAAATATAATTGTAATTATTATATAATTGTAATTATGAACGTTAAACTTGTATTTATAGAAAAAGTTATCGCAAATTACACAAATGAAATTGATTAGACTATGCGCCCGACGTCGTCCACGGTTATCGGGAGAGAGTGAGAGAGAAAGAGAGAGACATGATGCAGCGCTTTCATGGAACGCCAGCTGGCATGGCATTGCAAGATTAACCAAAATATCTTACATATATTTCTCAATTAAGACGTCAAGTTAGTCGACAATTCTCATTTCTTAATTAGAAATTCAAGTAAAGTATTTACTTTTTTTTTCTACGTGGCCGAACACAACATAGAGGGTCACCTTTTAATTCAATTTACATAGTCATGTCGGAAAGGGAGCAAAAAAAGGAGTTAAGGTCAAATGAGATTAAAAAGAGGGAAATGATTAAATACCGGTGGACGTTGAGTTTGAAGCGTCGAAGGTCCTATGACAATGGGAATACAGCTTCTGAAAATGCATTCCAAAGCTTTGAAGATCGGGGTATGATTGACTGCCTGCCTATATTTCACTGTACTGGAAGTTGGAAGCTTAATAGTACACTCGTGTGCGTTTGAAGCTAGGCGAGTATTTCAAGGAAATATGTAAAGAGGTGAAATATCTTTAGCAAGTTCCTCACTGCATTTACCATGAAAGTAGCGGTAAGCATTTAGTGCTCCGAAATTTCTGCGATGCTCTAGGGAGTCTATGGAAACCGTGTTGGCTTCATCTCCAATTAGTCGAAACGCATGTCTCTGGGCACGGTCGATCATCGCAAGTTGCGTTTTGGGTGCCCCAGCCCATAAATGCGAATTGTACTCGAGGCGTGGTCTAATGGAGGCCTTATAGATATTTGCTAGGTCACTGGGTGTAAAATATTTTTTACATCTTCGGAGAACTCCTAGGCGTTTGGAAACGTCAAGTGCTACGTCGAGTATGTGGTGCTTTTAATCACGATGGTTATTTATTATAATGCCAAGGAGTGAGAAGTGTTCGGATGAGTCTAGTTGGACACCACCGAATGTTACATTAGAAACACGCTGAAGCATCATGTTTAAGGGAGAGATAACAGACCTATTTTTGAGGTGTTGAAATCTACTCTATTTATACTGCACCATTCCGAGATTAGGTTCAGATCAGAGTTCTATGATCCAAATAGTTCGACACGTTAAAATGCTAACGAGACACGGTAAGCTTTAGTAATCGATCCGAATTCATAGATGTTATCCAGAGTATTGTCATCTGCAATACATCGAATTGAGCGTTGATGACAGAAGGTTATCGATAAAAATAAGAAAGAGTGTGGGCAATAAGACAGAACCTTGAGGGACTCCGCAATTCATGTGAATATGAGAGCTAACAACTCTAAAATTATAATAAAGCATGGTGATAACAATGCTCACAAGCAGTTTCAAAAACATAATTAACTTTCCACTCCTTCTACCACTCCCCACACAAAAGCCATAGCTGTAGAAAGACAATGAACAATTTCCTCGAAAATTAGGACGGCTACGAACATTAAATTCAGCACATACCACGATCAGTGTTATTTTCAAAAATTGCAAACCTCTGCTTCTCTCATCACCTATACAAAAGTTACTATTGCTTATTATTAAGAACTTGAAATTATATATTGTAACGTATAGTGGAACTGGCCGATGTCGACGATCCAGATCAGCGAGTTTCAGTTGAAAGAGAGCAAGCAAAACTAGCGTTCTGTGCCTGGTGTAAAGAACAAAATAAAAGGTGCAAAATTAAGTTATAGATCAAGGGCCAAAGTGAGTTTTTCATTCAAAGACTGTCTTTTCCGTAAACCTGTTCCATCTCCTTAATACTTATTTTCCGGTATATTAAACTCTTTCCCATTTCATCCAAAGTATCTCATGACAAATAATTTTGTTTAATGTTTTTTTTCAAGCAATTTCTATTACGCAATATATTTTGTGACCTAACTTTGCAATATTTTAGTTGATTTCGCCATGAAATATGTCATACCCAAGAATATGGAAAAAACGGGCTACATTATTTTTTAAATATTGTTCCTAAAGGGTACAGTTTTCTAAAATTAAGTCAAATAAAATTTTTTGAAAAACACAACTGATGAGGTGAGTCCATTAAAACACATGGTGTTCTGGCTAAATTAGGAAATTCTATATAATCTGCCTCACCTGAACAATATACCTATCATTAATCGCCCATGGCTTGTCCCTACTAGGTATCATCTGCGAACTTGAGATCTGTTATTTGCTCACAGATATTCAACCCAAATTCATTTCAGTTGAGCGAATTGAATATATCCTCCAGCGGTGATGAGAATAGGAGAATATTAATGAACTGCAAAAAGGTATAGTTTTGAAAATTATCCTTCGAAACTATGCTACTAACTATACTCTGCTATCAGACTTATGCACGAAATTCTCAACAACGAAGTAAAATTGTAATTCGCACATACTATTTGAGATACATATTTTATCTTATCTAATATACAAACCTTCTTAGCATCTTACCCTTAAATACATCCCCAAGCTATAGCGTGATAGCAACTGAAACTTAATCGTTAGCGAGAGTAAATCGATTTTCTACGTACCTATACTACCGAGATACCGAACTGGAAAATCAGATTTTCCCTTAACGACTTCCACCTTGTTTATTTGATTTGAGATTCATTAGGAATTTATGAGACAATAATGAAATTTATTGCAAAGAAATATCCTTCACGCAGCAGGGTGTATTTATAACTAAGTCTCTCGAGAAATTCATATGATTGACAATTTTCGATTTGTTGAGAAGCAAGCGAGAACGACAGGACGAATAGAAAAGGTTAAATAATGATTTTCGACATTTCAATTGACATTCTATTTAACTTGCTCGCAAGTGCTAGAAGGCCAATAATAGTGATAGCCTGGCAGCTCCTGACAACGTAATAATGGGTGCAGTCATTGTATTGTTGAAGCCTCCAATGCTCCTGTCGGAAACGTTTTCATTTTACCATTACGATGTTCAATGAAATTTTACCAATAATATGGGAGAACTTGAGGAATGCGGAAGCCTGGGGAAATTGAAAACATTCAATCAAATTCGTGATTTATAGATTTGATTAAGTTTACGATTCATTGGTCATTTCATGATTGATGGAGTATTATTGATTTTGATTTACGAAAATTGTTTAAACAATTTTTTTTGGAATTCTTGTCGACTATCTATACATATAAATACAATTGTAGTATCTGTCTGTTATTTGTTTATAAATGGCTATAAGTAGGTTTTTTGCTTTATTTTAGCATTAACTAAGCAGAAACAAACGTTTTTAAAAAAATTTCTCTGTCTGTCTTTCCGGCTTTCACGCAAAAACGGCTAAACCGATTCTAATGAAACTTTCACAGTTTATTAGGTATGCACCGAAATGTAATATGCGTGTGGTCTTATTTCAATAACCCCACGCCTTCTACCCCCTCCCATACAAAATGACTCATTTTCAAAAATATGTAATAATACAATTTTATGAAAACCATAGAAGCGAATAATTTGAAATATTGATTATATAATTTTTATCATAAATATGATCTGTCGTACACAAATTATTTCAATCTCTCCACTCTTTCTGCCACTACAAACTTCACTTTTTCAAGAAATAGTGTAAACCAATTTGCTCAGACCCCGCAAGGGGGTAGTTGTAGTATGAGGTTTTACCAATTCCTGCAACTATCTTTGGAGTTAGCGACTCCACGGACCTGAGCTAACTATCCCCCTTTGGGATGGGGCTGTAGAATTCACCCACAGCCAGTCCTGCTTGCCCTAAAAATGGCAAATGGACACTCACTGGATCATGGGCTTATCACCCGTGATCTTAAGACCTAAATGATACGAGAAACGGATACGTCGCCTCGGATACGGACTGATTCTACGGTAACGACTTTTGGCATTCGAAAACGGACTATGATTGGCTTCTGGAACGTTCGAACATTGAATGACGGGGGAAGAGCTGGGGTTACTCGGTCCTTGCACCGCCAATCAGTGATCGACCGTGAAATGAAGCACTATAACATCCAAATCTTGGGCTTGAGGGAGGTCAGGTGGACAGGATCAGGAGAAGAACGAACCCCTAGCGGAAACACTATTCTGTACATTGGCCCTGAAAGTGAAGCCAGAAATGGCGTGGCGTTCGTCCTTACGCCGAGAGCGAGAAACAGTCTCATTAGCTGGGAACCAATCTCGGATAGGATTATCGTCGTCAGGTTCAGGACCAGTGCCAGAAACGTCACAATTCTGCAGTGCACCAACTAATACCGCAACATCTGGTGACAAAGAGGAGTTTTATAGCCAACTGAGTGCCACCTTCGAACGTGTTCCAAGAGGTGATATTATTATCATCTCGGGGATATTAACGCCCAGGTTGGATCAGACAACACTGGACTAGAACACGTCATGGGGAGGCATGGTAACCCTTGGGTCGACCCTTCACGACCTTGGATTAAGAGACCCGAAAACGGCGAATTAGTTGTGGAGTTCTGTAGTACTCGGCAAATGGTCATCGGAGGGACCCTTTCTCCACACAAGAGTCATCATAAAACATCTTGGGTTTCCCCTGATGGTGTTACTCAGAACCAGATCGACCATTTGGCTATAAGTCGCCGATGGAGAAGATGTCTCCTCGATGTGCAAGCGAAACGTGGAGCTGACGTGGGGAGCGATCACCACTTGATGGTTGCCTGCTTGAGATTGTGTACAGCAGCTATCCGATGACCACAAATTCTTCAAATGAAGCGCAAGCTTAATGTGGATAAACTCAGAGATCCCAACAAAAAATTCGAATACACCACCATTCTACGCGAAAAGTCATCCACATTGGGTGAACATGAAATGCGCACACTGGACGCCAATTGGGAGGCAACCAGAAACACTTTTCTAACTAGTGCTGAAGAATCTGTGGGATATGCGCAAAGCGGTGAGAAACCCTGGATGTCGCAAGACACATGGGACAAGGTTGGCAATCGGAAAAAAGCCAAATTGGCAATCATCTCTCAACCCGATGTCAGCCAACGAACGCCCGACTTGAGGCAGAACTACCGCGATGCTCATATACAGCTTAAAAAGGCTGTTAGACGCGACAAGAGAAAGGCCATTGAAGATCTGGCAAACAAGGCAAAATCTGCGGCTTACCTTGGGGATATGGGTTCACTTTTCAAAATCATGAAACAGTTGACGAACAGGAATTTCACCGCCAACCACCTGGTGAGAGATGTCAACGGAACTCTCCTTAATATGAGTGAACACCAGTTGCGACGATGGAAGGAATACTTCTCTGATATTTTAAACATCTTGTCAGATGAAGATATTCCGGAAACAGAACAACTCCCAAACATCCAACCGCAACAATCCTCTATTAGGGACGATCCCCCAGATAAGGAAGAGATAGTTTCCGCCATTCGGTCAATGGCGGGAAGGAAAGCTCCAGGTATAGACGGACTACCAACCGAACTCCTCAAAGCGGACCCGGAAATAACAGCCGATATACTCCTCCCACTCTTCACTAAGGTGTGGAATGATGGAAGATATCCGACTGAATGGAAGGAGGGCGTCATTGTGAAAATTCCGAAGAAGGGCGACCTTCGGGATTGTGGCAATTGGCGTGGTATATGTCTACTTACTGCCGTATCAAAAATGATGGCTAAGGTAATTCTCAATAGGATTAGTGATGTCGTCGAGAGCACTCTCGAAGTTTATCAGGCTGGATTCCGTAAAGGGTCGTCTTGTACTGACCACACAAATACCCTACGGATAATATTAGAGCAGTCAGCTGAAATGGGTTCGCCACTACATCTCATGTTTGTAGACTTCGAGAAGGCTTTCGACAGCGTTAAGCGAGATTACATATGGAATGCTTTGCGTAGGAGAGGTATTCCACATAAGGTCATAGCTATGATTAAAGAATCCTACGAAGATGCAAGGTGTCGCGTCTTGCATAGAGGAGAGCTGTCCGAGAGATTCCCTGTGCGAACGGGTGTCAGACAAGGCTGCATATTATCACCAGCCCTGTTTCTGGTGGTAATAAATGACATCTTGAAAGCTGCACTGGAAGGTGGGGAAGGTAAAGGTCTTCAATGGAGACTATTTAACATCTTAAGTCACCTTGATTATGCTGATGACGTGTGTTTGCTTGCACATACCCGTTCGGACTTAGAGTCAAATGTTCGCTCGTTGCATTCTAAATGCAAAGAGGCGGGACTGAAAATAAATGTGCGTAAAACCAAGTACATGCACATGGGTTCGAACGCAAGCACACCGATTGTTCTTAATGGACGGGATGTAGACGAAGTGCAAGATTTTTGCTATCTCGGAAGCATTGTCAGCATGGACGGTGGAGCCGAAAAGGATGTTGAGGTTCGGCTTAATAAAGCTCGTCAGGCCTTCGGTATCCTTTCCCCTTTCTGGAGGTTAAGAGAGATCTCCCTTCGCACGAAGCTGCGAGTTCTTGACGCATGCGTCAAATCAGTGTTGTTATATGGTTGTACTACGTGGAAAGTGACCGTTCGACTTACCAAGAAACTACAGACTTTCATAAACCAATGCCTCCGGCGTATCTTAGGAATATTCTTGCCAGAAGTAATCTCCAACGACGAACTTTGGAGTACAACTCACCCGACTAAAATAGGTATTGAGATTCAACGGCGAAAGTGGCAGTGGATCGGTCATACTTTGAGGAAACCAGAGCGAAACATCGCAAAACAGGCTCTGGATTATAACCCTCAAGGAAGATGTCGGGTTGGACGACCATCTAACACATGGAAGCGAGCAGTTGAGCAGGAGGCCAGAGGAAGAAACAAGTCCTGGCAATAGCTTAAAGCCGATGCTCAGGATCGCGCCTTGTGGAAGAGAGTTGATTGATTGATTGAAAAGTAAAACGATAACCTTCTCCCCTATACAATGTGACACAGTATCAAAATTCAAATTCCTGGAAAGCATGAAAGTTATTGATCTGATATATAAAATGTAATAGTTGCATGATGATTATAGTTGTTTCTCAAAAATTACAAGAAACCTCCCACTCCTTCTACTACCTCCCATATAAACTGCACAACACAACACACTAATTTTCTCAGTATCTATTCAATTTTTGAAGCTTAAATTTGGTTAGAAGCATTTTTATAGCTACTCTAGCGTGATGTGAAACAAATTATTACATTATTGTCACCCCTTATACCACTCCCCATACAAAATTTCTTAAGATCACAAAAAACCTAAGCAGATTACATATCCCACATAAAGTATTACTAACTACATTCTCAAAAATTGCATTTTTTTCGATTCTTACACGGACGAAGTCGCGGGTGATTGCTAGTATTTAATATAATCACGGGTACTATTTTCGTGAAGGGATTGTTAAATTTTTCGAAAATCTTTCCACGTTTAATGTTCAACACTGTTCTGAACACCAAGTCACGTTTATTTTAAGAGTTTAATGTGAGTTCCTTGCAAATTTGATTTTATGCACTTTCGGTTGATGAACATATTCTAAAGCAATTGGTGAAGATTAAGAGGTTTTGCCATCAGCCCCAATATTTTCTGTTGAAGCGAGTTATCGTCGAAATAGATATTACTAGCAAATCAACATTTTTAGGATTCCCAAGACCAAAAATATTGAAAAACCTTCAAAAACCAGATATGCTCAATTTTTTATGATTACAGTAGTTTCATCTAATGCTTACTACTTATTTGGTAACAAAGCATTAAAACAAAACACATAGCTGCATACACATTTCATAGCTTCGGTAGAGTTGAAACTTTAAAATGCACTGCCAAAAAGTCGACCGCAAGTTTATTATTCTTGGCACAAATTGAGGATGCGTGGAAAGTCAAAATTCAGGTTCGAGTGGTTAGGGAAGCCTAAGTGAAAGGAGGTTCTAGGGCAGGGCTGTAGGTAATTTGTCAATAGCTCCAGAACATATAATCAATATTTCATTCGTTTATTTATGCAAGTTTAGATTTTTATGCTAGTAAGGGTGGCTGGGGGTTAACAATTTTTTAATAGGTTGCTTGAATAACGTCCAATATTCTCTGCATAGGATGTCAGTTTCGTAGACGAAGTTGCATAGAATTTTCATAAAATTCGGTGTATTTCACATTCACGAAACTAAACATTTGTATGGGAGGATGTAGAAGAGGTAAGGGAATCGTAAAATTTGTAATGCAGTTTTATTTCATTTCTCTGCTAAGGTGCTCTTACAATGTTTCAAGTTCGTAGCTTTTAGTTTGTTGGTTATTAGTTGATTTATTGAAATTGGTCGAAATCATACTTTTGTATGGTAGGGTGTAGAAGGGCAGGCGTGATTTCAAAACTCTTGATGGAATTTCGTTTCAACTATTTTTGAAAGTTCTTACGCAAAATTTTAAATTGAAATAAAAATAATTTTGTAAGGGAGAGGGTTGAAGTTTTAAAGATATTCGATCAGTTAATATTTCGTTCATTTAAAGATTTTTTTTACATGCATTTCGCGAATTTTCACCCTGTAAATGGTATGCCAGGGCAGCATAATAAGTGTGTAACAAATTATTATTTTTTCTCTATGTATATCAACTAGATGTATCCACAGGGGAAATTTGATTTTTGTATATTTCAACGGAGCCTTAAAAAATCATTCAAAATTTTCGACATTTTTGCTTACCACCTTCCTCCCCTTACACTCTCCTCCCCCTGAACTTAAAATCTTAACCAAAATTAATGACTATGTAGTTCTATAATCTGGCAAAATTTCAAGATATCGATCTAAGCTCAGTTTTAAGATATAATGGTTTGAAATTTTGGAAAGTGCAACATTTTTGAAATGCTATCCAGAGATAGTTAAGATATTCATTTTTACGTGTTTTTCTTTGCACCTGCTCCCCCCTCCCTGACCCTCCCTCTTAGAATTAGCCTGCTTCTAAGTTGGTTGTGGTGGATCTGCATGGTCCCAAAATATGAATTTTTAAGGAAAGCGATTTCGAAGATAAAATCATTTAAAAACAAAATTCGACCGACAATTTGTTTTTAGCCGCCACCCCCTCCCCCCCGCTTTCCGACGGCAATGGATAAAAAAATTAAATTATTTTTTAGAGTTAGTCCCACAACCTTCTCTATACGTATGCTGACTTTCAGGCTCCTATATGCATTCGTAGTGGATTTAGTAGTAAGTGTAATTTTAAACTTTTCCCCCCTCCGGCCACCCCCTCTAACTGACAGTTCACAAAATTGAGATAATGGAGCTCACTTACCCAATTAACAATTCACCAAAAAACGAATATTCTACCTTTTATAGTCTTGGAGATATGAGTCTATATGCACGGCGTACCTGAGAGTTAACCTGAATGGCCAGTAACACCAGTGCGTCTCAGGAAGTAGGCAAAAAGTATGACATAGTTGGACTTGCAGCATAGCTGTGAGAACTCCAGCATGTCATATTTAGCTCAAAAACTCCCACCCTTTTTCTACTAGGGTGTAATAAATAAGTAGGACCGGTCCTCCAGGTCGGGGGTTGGGCGAGGCGCCGACAACGCATCACCGGAAAAAGAACACTGTCCAGAAACCTGAAGAACAGCCTCGGAAAGGATGGACTCAACGGCAACGACCCCGCAAACGAAAAATGGACTACTCTATTGGATCTTGGAATGTTCGATCCTTATTTAGGACAGGAGCTCTGAAAGAGTTTCTCGAAGAAGTGGCAAAACACAACATCAACATAACTGCCATCCAAGAAACGAAATGGCTCGATAGCGAAATCATGGACATGAGATCACACACAATCTATCCAAGTGGAAAATTGTCGGGAAGCAGAGAGTTTGGAGTCGCTTTTGTCGTTGACAAAAAATTTAAACAGCAGGTCACGAGCTTCAAACCAATAAGTGAAAGATTGTGTGCAATCCGAATAAAGACTAAATTTTTCAACACTTGGTTGATCAACGTTCACGCACCAACAGAAGACAAGGACGATGTAACTAAAGACGAATTTTATGCCACCCTAGAGACAACCTATGACTCACTGCCCTCGAATGATCTAAAAATTGTCTTAGGGGATTTTAATGCAAAAGTCGGAAAGGAGGAGGCTCATAGAGGAACAACAGGAGGGCACAGTCTCCATGACATAACCAACGACAATGGCCAACGTCTTATTGATTTCGCAAGCAGCAAAAATATCAAAGTAAGCTCTACGTGCTTCCCACATCGCGATATTCACAAACGAACGTGGGCATCACCAGATGGTCACACCTTCAACCAAATAGACCACGTTCTTATTGAAAAAAGGGCTGCTTCCAGTATACTTGATGTACGAACTCTCCGCGGTGCGAATTGTGACTCTGATCACTATCTAGTCAGAGCTAAGTATCGATGCAAAATAGCTTGTCGTGGGTATTCAAAAACGAGTAGAGCTCGTAAATTCAATGTCGACAAGCTTAACGACGAAACGGTGGCGCAGGCTTACATGCTAGCATGTAATAAACACCTGACACCAATATATGAAAATATCCAAAATATGCCAGTGGATAATGCGTGGATGAAAATACGAGACGGCATCAAATCCTCCGCGGAAGAGGTATTAGGATATCAAGCACGGCGAAAAAGTAATGATTGGTTCGACCAAGAATGTCGCGACGCAGTAGATAGAAAGAACGAAGCTTACAAAATTTTTACTGAACGACCAACACGAGCCAAAAAAGATAGATATGACGAGCTTAGGCGATATGCGAAAAAGACCTGCAGACGAAAACAAAGGAAGTACCATAATGACAAGATACAGAAAATGGACGACAACATGAGAAAAAATAATACGCAGGACGCATACGCCATAGTAAAAGACTTGAAAAAGGGATATAAACCAAAAACTAGTCTCTGCAAAGACGCAGAGGGCAATATCATCAGCGACACAGAAGAAATCAAAAGGAGATGGGCTTCATACTTCGAACATCTTTTGAATCCCATCCCAGTAGCACCGATAACGACAGACAACATTTCAATTCAAGCCTCAACTGACGAAGATGAACCATCATCGACACCACCCACGCTTCCTGAAATCAAAGCAGCCCTATGTGACCAAAAACGAAACAAAGCGACGAAATACCAGTTGAACTTCTGAAAAACGGTGGAAACTGTGTCGCTGAAATACTGCACAGCATGATATGCAAAATTTGGACAGAGGAAATCATACCCGACGACTGGCGAAAAAGCATTATATGTCCAATTTACAAGAAAGGAGACAAACTCTGCTGTGAGAACTACAGAGGTATATCATTGTTGTGTACGTCCTATAAAATACTGACAAAAATAATTGAACGTCGTCTTAAGCCCTATACTGATCAAATAATTGGCGAATACCAAGGCGGATTCAGAACCGGACGATCTACAACAGACCAGATATTCTCGGTGAAACAGGTGCTTGAGAAATGCTGGGAATATAACACAGACGTGCACCAAATATTCGTAGATTTTAAACAAGCATACGACAGTATCGACAGGAACGTACTGTACCAAATCATGCTTGACTTTGGAATTCCTCCAAAACTAGTCCGACTAACAAGACTCACAATGACGAACACTGAATCCCAAGTGAGAATACAAACCGATTCCACAACCAGCTTTCGAACGGAATGTGGTTTAAAGCAGGGAGATGGTCTAGCTCCTATGCTTTTCAACTTGGCACTAGAGTATGTCGTCCGAAAAATCCCAGTCGACACCAACGGGACACTACTATTCAAGTCCACCCAACTAGTAGCATACGCTGACGACATTAACATTCTAGCAAGATCCTTCCCTAGTGCTAAGGAGGTATTTGTCAATCTTGACTCCGCCGCAAAAGAAGTTGGGTTGCGCATTAATGAAAGCAAAACAAAAGTAATGACGCAAACAAGAAGGAGAACGCCAATCAGACAAAACATAACAATTGCGGAATATAATTTGGAGAATGTGGACAACTTCATATATCTTGGGGCTAATCTAGCAAAGGACGGTAATGAAACAGACGAAATCAAGCGACGGATAATACTAGCAAATAAGACGTATTATTCGGTACTTCCAATAATGAAATCCAAGAAAGTGCACAGGAACAATAAGCTGCGGATTTATAAAACTATTATACGACCTGTGCTCTGTTATGGCAGCGAGACGTGGACATTAACGCGAACTTCCGAAAAAGCAGTTAACGCATTCGAAAGAAAGGTCCTCCGAAGAATTTTGGGACCTGTGAAGGAAGGAACGGAATGGCGAATAAGATACAACCATGAGTTGTATCAACTCTACGACGAGCCAGAAGCTTCAACGTTCATCAAGCTACGTAAACTGCAGTGGGCTGGCCATGTAGAGCGAATGGAAGACATAAGAATCCCCAAACGTGCTCTTAAAGGCAAAGCGAGTGGTAACCGGCCAGTAGGCAAACCACGCAAGCGATGGGAAGACTCGGTTGATGAAGACAGCAAAGCCATTCTAAAAATTAGCAGCTGGAGGACGCGGTCTTTGGATCGAGACGATTGGAGGCGACGACTTCAGGAGGCCAGGGCCCGATTTGGGCTGTCGCGCCATTGATGATGATGCACGGCGTACGGCTGATGGTGTACGGCGGGACGAATTTTTTGTTTTTGCATTTTTAGGCTAATTTAGTCATGAAACGCGAAAAATCCAAATTTGTGGGTAGGAAATTTTTTTTTTCGGATTGAACACAACATTTTATTATTAGAATAATAAAGTATTTTATTTTTAATGGAATATACTGCTTATTAGACTTATGTACAGTCTGTGAAAATTACAACAACAAAAAACATTAAACTTTCGCACTAGCTTTTATCAAACGTTGAGGTCCTTTTCTGTAAACATTTACTCACATAATAGATCCTTGTAATTTAACACTTAACTTCTCCAGCACTTGCTATATTTAGTATACTCGTACAACACGAAAATTCTGTAAATATCAGTATGTTGACTTTCTAACTGAAAGCACAACACCATACCACAAAGTTCCCGAACGAGTGATTTCTTGACGATAGTTTAGCACTTTGCATATAAAGTATGAGCGTCGACAGGAAACCGTTCTTCTACTTTAATATCTTTCTTGTTGGAGTTTCGTAGTACGAGATATTTTAGTCGAAAGGATGTAACATGAGCCCAGTATGTGCATTTAATCTCATCTAAAAGCTTCCGGACGTACTTAAGCTCCAGAGCATATTGGCCAGGATTTTAAGTACGTTACTCGTCTCTCTGTTCGTGTAGTACCCGAAATAGCAAACAACGAAAGATAACTTTAATGACTTATCGCCAATGTTGATTGTTAAATTTTCATGATGTACTAATGTACTAAAAAAAAAAATTGGAGTGAATTTTTTTACATGGTCCTGTGCTTGAAGTTTGAAGAATCAAAAAATTTGCTAATAGAATTTTGCAGTATTAAACAATAAATACTTGAAACTACTTAGAAACGCAGTCCGACTTGACTTAGTTTCTTCATTTTTTTTCTTACGGCCGTCGAAAATAACTTAGTCGGTCACTCTTTAATGCGCGGTGCACAGTTAACTCGACACGGGTACGGGGAAACAAGTGAATAGAGGAAAATTAGTAGGGAAACACAGGAGGGGAGATTTTGAAGTGGCGGTGAACGTTGTTATTAAATTGCTGGAGGTTGTATCCCATTGGAAAGAGATTTCCTGGTAATGAATTCCACAACACTGTCGTCCGAGGGATGAAGGGCTGCCTAAACTTCACTGTTCTCCACGGCAAGGGCTTCACGGTGTACTCGTGTGAGCATGCAGCTTGGCGAGTATTTCGGGGGCATTTAATGTAGGTGGTATAGCCTAGTAGGTAGTGTATTGGTCTTGTAATGCGAAGGTCGTGAGTTTAAATCCCGGTCGGCGCAATATATAATTCCAACACATTGCCTGCTTGGATATACCTTGGTTACCTCAATCTAAGAAAATGAAAAATTCGTTGAAAGAGGGTTGTGCGAAGGGCTAACAACCCTTCCACAATAAGTAATGAAAAAAAATGTTAAAGAACCTGAATATCAGGAGGCCAAGGTCCGATTTGGGCTGTAGCGCCATTGTAGATGTAGAATGTAGATGGTATAAGGGCTTTTAGTTCCTTGCTGCATTTACCATGGAAATATCTATAGTAAATGCAGAGTGCACCGATATTTCGACGATGCTCGAGGGAGTCAATTGAGGCCGATATACATAGCTTCATCTCCAATTAATCGGAATGCATATTTCTGGATACGGTCAAGAAGGGCTAGATGTGATTTGAAACATGAGAGTTGTACTCCAGACGTGGTCGGATATAAGCCTTATAGATGGTAGCTAGTTCGGTGGCAGAGAAGCATCAAGAGCGACTTCGTAAATGTGTTGGCTCCAATCTAGGCGATTGTTAAGTTTTACACCTTGTAATGTAAAATCTGCAGAAGGTGGAATCTGTACGCCATTCTAGGACATATTAGTGACCGACGTCGGAACGTTATTTTTAAGAGATAGATGGCAGGATTGCGTTTTTAAGGCATTAAACTCTATTCTGTAGTTCCTGCCCCATTTCAGGATTAAACTGTTGTCAGAGTTCAATGACTGCATCGACTCATTACGACAAGAAGCCACCAATATCGGACGAGCGTCCGCAGGAGAGTCGAATTGGTAGGTGTTATCTAAAGTGCTGTCATCTGCGAAACAGTGAATAGGATTGAGAGTAGACGACATAAGGTCGTTTATGAAGACTAAAAAGAGAGTGGGAGATAAAACTGAGCCCTGAGGGACGCGAGAATCAATAGGAAAGGGTGCAGAAGTTACTCCGTCTAGTACGACTCGAATAGAGCGCTCGGAGAGGAAACTCTTAATCCATTGAAGAAATAAAGTGTTTAAACCAAAGGCCTTTAGCTTGGCTAGGAGGCATTTGTGCCAAACTCTGTCAAACGCTTTGGCGATGTCAAGAGCAAAAACTTGACCTTCACCAAATTTGTGGAAGCAGCAATTCCAACGGTCAATAAGATAGATCAGGAGATCGCCTGTAGAACGATCCGAGCGAAATCCATATTGGCGGTTATGAATGAGATTTTCATCCACAAGAAAGTTGACTATCTTGTGATTGACAGCAGTTTCTATTACCTTTGAAAGCACTGAGGTATTTAGCGGGGCTCACTTTGCTTCCTTTCTTTGGAATTGGCTGAACATTCGCGACTTTCCAGAACTTAGGAAAGCACCCTAAAGAGTATGAAAGATGGTAGAGATTACGAAGAGGTTTAGCTAGAGAGGAAGCGCAGTTTTTAAGGACAATAAGGGGGATGCCATCAGTCCCAGCAGACTCATTCCACAGCATAAAAGCTTGAAACTTTTGCGATTTGATCAACTCTGAA
Source organism: Chorisops tibialis (assembly GCA_963669355.1). Taxonomy (NCBI): domain Eukaryota; kingdom Metazoa; phylum Arthropoda; class Insecta; order Diptera; family Stratiomyidae; genus Chorisops; species Chorisops tibialis. The sequence goes on from OY770262.1 coordinate 273,152,820, forward strand.
AAAATAACATAGTTAGAAAGTCTTCTTAAAGATAAAGCAGCACTATAGTATATTTTTTTCTTCTTTCTTCTTTTATACCGTGGATGGAAAACATCATAACAGAAAATTGTTTAAATTTCAGAGCTATAGGTCTTAGGAAAATCAGTTTAACGTCAATTTAGGAAATTCTAATATTTTGTATGGGAGGGGAATAGAGGGATTTGGCCCATTTACAAACTTCACCTTATTTTTTGTCAAAAACGACGTTTCCAAAATTTGAACTTACTAAGTCAACGCGTTCTCGACCTGGAGAGGACACAGACGAACGGACGGACATCTGGTTTTGAGATTTTTGAGTGACAATATGAACTTCTGTATCATTCATTTGTTTTCCGAACTTTATTTCGTAGCTTTACAAACTTAATGGCAATCTTATCATACTATCAGATTTCTTTTCTGGAGTATAAATATGTATAACAAGAATAAATCAAGAGTCGATGGATCATATTCTTGCAAACGGAAGGCCTAATACTGCACCGAACATAAACATTGGGTCCATTGAATCTTCCTGGTAAGTAATGCAAATTTTTTTTATCAGTTAAACTAAAACTTAAATGTTAAGAGCAGTACACCCTCTTAAGAAAAACTGCCAAAACATCAATGTAAACTGCGTTAGAAAGTGCTAATTGAATTCGAATTTGTTACGCATGTCAAGAATCGAAATGAGCACCTGACGTCTGTGTTCTTCGCTAATTTTCCGAGAAGGTCATTGCCGTAATTTTCCGTGACAAGAAATAACAAACAGGTAATTTCGCATGGTCATTGACGAAACCTACAAAAAAATGTACAACGATAAAATTCTAAGTGCTAGTAAAATTCTGTGCGGTTCTTTGCCGAACAAGGTTACGGCTAAGAGGCAATAGCCAGGAATATCTGGAAACTTTGCTAATTCAATTCCAGGCTCAACCCCCACGACACTTTCGCTTTCGAAATTAGAATTTCAAATAAGTTGCTTTCTACACAAAAGCCTATTTAGACGTGATAATAGAACTGAAGAACTTTGATAAAAAGATACTGTGAAAGAGAGAAAAGGTTAAAAGAGATGGAAATTGTAAAGAATTTTTTACCTTGGACGATTTCATAGAATGAGGATTTCCGCTCAAAATGTGGTTTGGCTAAGGAATAATTAAGCTACTTTTTTGAATTTATTCTCTAGTAACACGCAAATGGAAAATGACTTTCCTATTACGAAGGACCATTTTGCAAATTAAGTGCATTTTATTCGGTTTTTATTCTCTGCGATACTCCCTATTTTTTTGCTCTCCATTTTCGTCTATTTCACGTTTTAATTAATTTTATGTCCGTGCAATGTTCTACGCCTCGATTGGTAGCAAAGCGTTAATGATTTTAACAAGTAAAGTTTGTGTAGTTTTTTTGTTATTCACTTAAGTATCCACCGACAGGCTAAAAAAAACGATAGACTATCGGCGCTCCATCCAACCCTCGAGTGTAGAAGGACTGGCCACAGACCGAAATAATTCAATTAGCCAACGAACGAGCGAGCGGCAAAAAAGGAAAACCTGTTAAGGATGCATGGATCGTTAACATGGTGAACGTGGAAGCCTTATCTATTCACCACATGTATTTAATATGTATATGTACATGTATAGCTGGCTAAGGTTTTCCAGGTCCAGAAATCCAGCAATTTTCTATTAACACGGCAAAAGCAAAGGAAATTGGATATTGTGCGAGATTGTAATCGGCTCGAAATGGAATCTACCCGCAAATGCGGTCGATGAAATAAAGAGTGGGATCGGTGGGAAATCTGTAGATAAAGGCATGGCGTATTTAAAATGAAAAAGGATGAAAACTTCCATTTCTCATGTAACTTTAACCAACACATTTATCACTCTCTGCGTATTTTAATTTACCAGGCGACATTAATAGGGAAATTAAAAGAAAATTTAAAATACGGATTCCTTGTAGCCCACAAAAGGTCACGCTAGCTTAGTGGTGAAACTATTATGCGGTATCACACTTCACAAGTGCTTAGCTCAGACGCTCTCGGAATTGTTAATGAGTGGTTCGTTAAACTGGACAAATTGCATAAGAAATAAATTGCACCTATTTTTGACTTACGAGGGCAGATCTTTTGTTTTTAATGACTTCCAATATAGTACATTTCAAAAAAATTTCGTAGTGAGAACAGCGAAGGCAAAAAGAAGATGTGCGATTCCTATTTCACATATTGCAATTTTGGAACACTCTATTAATAACTGTGCTTTCGAAAGATTAATATAGTTCAAGAAAGCTATCAGTTTTCAATCTTGAGATAAAACTAAAAGCTAGAGAGTCAAGAACCGGAAAGAAATCAGAACGAAGGTGACTGGATGCAGACTCAGTCTTTGGGCCTAGGAGTGCGGACGAGGTGGTGAAACACGAGTGAATACAAATTAATTAACAATTTTATTATGCAATATGTGAGAGCGCGCTGTTCCGGAGGTTTTGAAAGTCCAAGTCGAAATCGTCTTCGAAAAGCCAGCGCGAATGCTTTTAACCCACGTCATTATGCTGACGCTGCGGCGTGTCTGGCTGGCGAACTTTGTTATTATTTTTGCATGATAAACAACAAAGTGATTGCTTGATCGCGCGCGTCGTCGGGCATGCCACTTGATCTCCTTCGTTGTATATCTGGCGATATGCAGAAGGTGACGTTGGCGATTAGCAAATCTGGATGTATGAAAATGAGGACGGTTCTGCTTGTGCGTGGTCAGCATATATCCGTCCGATGTTAATGACGCTGGAATGTGTCGACGACGTCGTATCGCCACAAGTCAAAAAGGATTCAAATCAGCGCTTGACAAAAGCCAATGATTATTCTTGGGGGAAGCAAGTGGATCATTTGAAATACTTCCGATACGTGGCAAAATCCATTATTTCTTTTATTTCACCGAGTATTACTTAATCAATGCAATTAGACTTAAAATAAGGCAACTTTAGGTAGAGAGAGATGATATTGATAGCCAATAAACTAGTTTTGAGAATTCATTTCAAAGCCTTGAAGTTCGAAATAAGGATAATTTCTTTCCACAAGAAAACAATGATTTAATAGTGTACATACATATATGTGCGTTTAACTTGGTAAAAAAAGCAAAAAGCCAAGGAACTTCCAACTTTAGAAGAAACTATCGCAATGATAATATACAGATTGAAAGGAAAGATTTCCGGATTCTACTCTGTTACCCTTTATTATTCGTGACGTTTTGGTCTCTGCTGAGACCTTTACCAAACAGTTTGATAAAGGTCTCAATAGAGACCGAAATGTCTCTGTAACAGTGAAGAATCCGGAAATATTTCCTTTGAATTCGAAATGCACTGTGTTTTCACCAAACCATGATAATTTAAAGCTTAAGAAGTTTGTTAGACGTGATAAAAGAAGAATCATTCAACATCTGGCGGATAAGCCAGAATCTACGGCATACCTTGGGTATAAGGGACCACGATTTAAAATAATGGTAAAAAGGAATTTCACTACCAACCAGTTGCTTAGAGATGTCAATGGAGCCCTCCAAATTAAAATATTAGTGAAAAAAGCAGTTGTCGCGGTGAAATGAGTACTTTTCAGATATTTTAAACATCTTGCCAGATGTACATGTTCCATAAACAGAGTCATTACCGAAAATTTAGCCCCAACAATTCTTTAATAGAGATTGTCCCACAATCATTTATTTATTTAGGAAAGACAAGAATTATTATAATTGTAATTAGCTTGAAATATTAGAACTATAGCAACAAAAAAAAAATACAAATAAATACATAAATTGCATGATGGTTATAGTTTTTTTCTCAAAAACATTACTAAAAACACCTTCTACCACATCCCATCCAAACTGCAAAATTTCAGGAAATCAAATAGACTAATTTTCTCAGTACTTATTTGATTTTTGCAGCTTACATATTGTATCAAGTCAATTAAATCAAATTCCTGTTAAGACGCCCTATATGGGCATAGGACAGAAACAGCTCTCTTCCTCAAGGCGCGATCCTGAGCATCTGTCTTTAGCTGTTACTCCAGCCGTCTGCTAGAATCGCTTCCATGTGCTAAATGAGCAACCAACTGGACTTCTTTCCTGAAGATTATAATCCAGAGTCTGTTTGGCAATGTATCGCTCTGGTTTCCTCAAACTATGACCGATCCACTGCCATTTCTACCTTTGAATCGCCATGTCTATTTTAGTTTATCCAGTTGTACTCCAAAATTCGTCGTTCGAGATCGCTTCTGGCCAAAATATCCCTAAAATGCGTCAGATGCATTGGTTCACGAGAGTTTGGAGTTTCTTGGTAAGTCGAACGGTCACATTCCACGTAGTAAAATCATATAACTACATGGACTTGATGCTTGCGTCAAACACTCGCAGCTTCGTTCGAAGAGAAATCTCTCTCAACCTACAGAAAGGGAAAATGATACCGAAGGCCTGATGAGCTTTATTTAGGCGCGTCTCAATATACTTTTCGGCGCCTCCGTCCATGCTAACAATGCTTCCGAGAAAACAAAAATTTTGCACCTCTTCCACATCTTGCCCGTTAAGAATAATCGGTGTGCTTGCGTTCGAACCCATGTGCATGTCCTTGGTTTTACGCACATTTATTTTCAGTCCCGCGTCTTAACATTTAGAATGCAACGATCGAACATTTGCCTGTAAGTCCGAACGATTATGTGCAAGCAAACACTCGTGATAAGCATAATCAAGGTGACTTAAGATTTTAAAGTCTCCACTGAAGACCTTTATCTTCACCACCTTCCCCAGCAGCTTTCATGATGTCATTTATTACCACCAGAAAGAGGACTGGTGATAATATACAGCCTTGTCTGACACCAGTTCGCACAAGAAAGTTCTTGGGCAGCTCTCCTCTATGTAAGACGCGATTCGTTAATCATAGCTATGGCCTTATCTGGAATACCTCTCCTACGCAAAACATTCCACATGCAAACTCGCTTAACACTGTCGAATGATTATACTCTAGATGAAATCTGAGAGTATATTGTGTTTGCCTTACCGTTTGTAACGCTAAGAAATAATGCACGCACAGAGCCGCCAAGTGTACAGAAATATTTGTTGTCTCTCAAAAACCTAGATTCCGAGTTGCTGTCTGTCCGTCTGTGCGTCTGTCTACAACATAACTCTCGAACGCTTTGAGCTATCGTGCTGAAATTTGTTATGTGTCATTTTTGGCAAAAAACTAACTTTAAGTTCGAGAACGGACCATATCCCCCCCCTCCTTCTACCCCCTCCCATACAAATTTCATGAAATTTCAAAATTTAAAGAAATTGATTTCCCTCCGAAACCATTTCAGCTATTGACTTGAAAATTAGGGCATAGTATAAAGATATAAATATCATTAACTTCAAGAAATATTGATCTGATCTTCTTATCCTTCTACCACCTCCCATACAAATGCGCAATTTTCAAAAATGCATTTATTCGGTTTGCATTGCAACTAGCAAAGCTAAAAGAACCAATTTTTTCCATAATTAATTTTATTATAATTGCAACTAATTTTGGAAATACTATCAACTTAAACTCACTCCTTCTACTTCCTCCCATACAAATTTTACGAAATTTGTCCCTTAATAATTGTAATAAGTGCTAAAAAAATATCGCCTTCACTTCACTCCTTCTACCACCTCCCATACAAATTTTTGCATTGGAAGTTCAAGGAAAGTTTTTCTCTTCGAACATATGAGACTTTAAAATTGTAACAAAGCAATGTGCTTAGGAAGTTGATAAGCAGATTCAAAATCATCCAAAATTTCCCACTTTCTCTGCCACCTCCCATACAAATATCATAAATTCAGACAAAAATTGTTCAATTTCCTCGAAAATTATGAAAGCAAGAAACTTTAAATTCAGCATGAAATATTTTATATACTACGTTCAGTGTTACATACAGAATTTACAACCTCCCCTTCTGTTTTTACCACCTCCCAAACAAAAGATAAGTAAGTATTTCATCTATAGTATCATAATTCTGTTTTTCGATACGGCAGTAAGTAGACATATACCACGCCAATTGCCACAATCCCGAAGGTCGTCCTTCTTCGGAATTTTTGCAATTATGCCCTCCTTCCATTCAGTCGGATATCTTCCTTCATTTCACACCTCAGTAAAGAGTAGGAGGAATATATCGGCTGTTATTTCCGGTCCGCTTTGAGCAGTTCGGTTGGTAGTCCATCTATACCTGGGGATTTCCTTCCCGCCATTGACCGAATGGCGGAAACTATCTCTTCCTTATCTGGGAAATCGAACCTAATAGGGGATTGTTATGGTTGAATGTTTGGTAGTTGTTAAGTTTCAGGAATATTTTTCTCTAACAAGATGTTTAAAATATCAGAGAAGTATTCCTTCCATCGCCGCAACTTGTGTTCACTCATATGAAGGAGAGTTCTGTTGATATCTCTCACTAGATGGCTTTTATCTTGTTGCGTCTGAAAGCCATTTTAAGCTCTGTTTGAGCATCGCGGTAGTTCTGTCTCAAGTCGGACATCGCATTGAGAGATGATTGCCTATTTGGCTTTTTTCCGATCGCCAACCTTGTTCTATGTATCTTGGGCCATCCAGGGCTTCACACCAATTTACACATATAACACAGATTCCTCAGCATTTGTTAGAAATATGTTTTTGGTTGCCTCCTAATTGGCGTCCAGTGTGCGCATTTCATATCCACCCATGGTGTATGACTTTTCGCGTAGAATGGTGGTGTATTCACGCGTTGGTTGAGGTCTCTAAGACTATTAACATTAAGCTTGGGCATCATTTGAAGAATTTGTGGCAGTCGGATAGCTGCTGTGCATATTATCAATCAGGCCACCATCGAGGGGTGATCGCTTCCAACGTCAGTTCCACGCTTTGCTCGCACATCCAGAAGACATCTTCGCCATCGGAGACTTAAAGACAAATGGTCCGATCTGGTTCTGATTAACACCATGTTGCAGCTGTAACGTAGACGATAGCACCGAGAAGGAAGAGAATAGTTAGTGAACCAACATGATAAAATTATTTTCCGAAATACTTACCCAGACTATGGTAAGGCCAGCACCCCAAGTGGCTACCTTTCGCTCCGTTGACGCTCCGTCCACAAATATTTCGCCGTTTTTGGACCTCTTAATTCACGCATCAACCCAAGGATTATCATGCTTCCCCATGACGTGTTCTAATCCAGTGTTGTCAGAGCCAACCGTTCATATCTCCTGAGAAGATAATAATATCAGCTCTTGAAACATGCTCGAAGGTGGGCTATAAAACTTCTCTTCGTCACTAGGTGTTGTGGTGTTAGTTGGTGCTTAGCACTGAAGAATTGTGACGTTTCTGACACTGGTCCCACAGCCTGACAACGATAATCCTATCCGAGATTGGTTTCCAGCTGATGAGACTATTTCTCGCTCTCGGTGAAAGGACGACCGTTACGCCATTGTTGGCTTCACTCTCAGGACCAACGTTCAGAATTGTATTTCCGGTAGGGGTTCGTTTTTCTCCTGATACTGTCCAACTGATCTCGCTCAAGCCCAAGATTTCGATATATGGTGCTCAATTTCATGGTCGATCACTGATTGGCGATGCAAGGACCGAGTGACCCCAGGCCTTCCCCCTTCATTCAATGTTCGAACGATCCAACACAGACTGGCTGTGGTTGAATTCTACTGCCTACCACACAGAATGATGATTTACTCCGGTCAGTGGAGTCTCTGTTCTCCAAAGATAGTTTCATGAATTTGTAAAAACACATCCTATAACTACCACCCTGCGGAGCGGTACTGGGCGAGCATTATTACACACAGTAAGGCAAGGGTATAAAAATAACAAGCCCACCCATCAGTTTCTACTACCTCCTATACAAAAGTCACTATTCACAATTCCAAAGAACTAGAGATTTCATATTCGTATTTTCCGGAACATTAAACTCTTTCTATTTTCTTTTTGAGTATTGCATGATTGGGCTATACGTCCAATCGTAACTCTTTTATTTCACTTGAAACCGAGAAAAATTGAATCGCAAGGTAAAAATCCATCGAAAATAACTTTGTAACTTGACAGTTATTTCTTCTTTCTAACGAGAATCTATAGATAGATGTGAGCAGAATTCACTCCATGAAGAATTTTTTTGAGGTGCTTCTATCGTTTCGAATAGTAAAGATAAAATGAATTTTGATATTTTGCGACAACCTAAAAGTTTTAACGGCGACAGGTGAAACAACTCCTAAGGCGAAATTTCACACCATTTCTCTGTCTGCACTTTCTTTTCATGTTTAAATTAAGTGAAAGTGTATGACTGGAGGAAATTAGAGCAAAGAATGAGGACTAACAATGGTTTATGGTAGCAGACATAAAATTGCAGAAAATATTCAGGAAATGTTTGCCTAGACAACGAAGGTACTTATTTTTTGTAGTAGTAGAAACTGGAAATGACTTCAAATGTCGAAGTAATTGAACGTAATAAAATTATAGCTTCCAACAAACCAACCGTGTGATCAGCGGTGTCAGTAAGGGCGATTTTAGGGCGATGCTGAGGATCCTGTAGGAATTTGATCCGTTTTAAAAATTATTTTTTTAAAGTAATCATTATCGGATTTCACACTGTTAAGCCTTATTAGGTGTGACGTTTCGGTCTCTGCTGATACTTTTATAAAACTGGTCTCAGCAGAGACCGAAACGTTACATTTAATAAAGCATAGCAGTGTGATATTCAAAAACTTATTCACGGAACCAATTTGTTTTTTTTTTGGAGATTATTTCAAGGTTTAAATAGTCTTAAGTTGTAATAATTTCCCTGTCAGAATTAGTCCAAAGTCATTATTTTGTTTAAAGAGTTTTTAATTTGCTAATTTCAATAATTTTAAGAGCAGATGAAATTGCTTTAGAAGTTTGCGGAGTCACTGATCAATAACTACCCATTTTACTAATAAAATTCTGTTATTCCACTTTTCATAACTAAACTAGACTAAAAATGTAAAAATACAACTGTCTGTCTGTACGCCGTATGTGTAGCCTCAGAGTAAAATAACTCTCAAAATCTTGAAGAAGAAACTTTAGATATCACCCCAACTCCAATTTTAAGGTTTGTTGGAGTTAATGGGAGACGGGTGAAATAGAGTCGAAAATTATAAATAATAATATCTCAGCTGTAGCTTTAGCTAGAAAGCAGAAATTTAGCAGTCATATAGAGCTGTTTGTGGGTAAGCCTTGAAAAATAATTCAATTTATGTATCCATTGGGGTCTGAGGAAGCGGGACTAAGAACATATTATGATTATATCTATAGAATTACTTAATGCAAATAGTTCATGTTAGGACAGGAAAATTATGAACCTGATAGAGTGAGCTGCCATTAAACTGTTATTGTATCTATAGAATCTCGCATGATTGGGACCTACCCGTTATTGGATAGTTCTATTAGATTTTCCTTGCAAGTCGATCACCATACTTGATTATAAAAAATAATCTGTCAACAAGTCGGGCGCAAGTTTATTATTCTTGTGACAATCTGAGGATACGTGGGAAGACAATATGAAAAAAAAAATACTTTTGAATGGGGGGAGGGAAGATGGTTAGAAGTTTTGGAGGCATTCAACTAGTTAACACCTGAAACTTTTAAGCATTTTTATACTCTAGAAGTTTGTAATGCTAAGAAATAAGGCTTGGAGAAAAAAATGAATGATGCAGAAGTTAATATTATCACTAAAAAATCTCAAAACCGGATGACCGTCTGTCCGTCCGTCCGCCCGTTCGCTCTCTAGCTTGAGAACGCGTTGAGCTAAAAAGCTCAAATTATAATGTCGTTTTTCACGAAAAATTAAGGTCAAGTTCGTGAACTGGCGAAATCGCTCCACCCCTTCTACCCCCTCCCATACAAAATGACACAATTACGCAGTTTATCAATAAACAGCTTTTCTCGAAAAGCGTATATGCTATTGGTATGAAATTTGGAATATAATACTTTTATAATGATTTCATTCTACTGTATAAGAATTATTTGTATCCTCCCCCTCATTTCACTACCTCCCATACAAACTGCACTTTTTCATGAAATGCTCTAAGCCAATTTACTCAGTGCGTATACAATTGAACGAGCTGAAATTGTGCACTAACTATTTTAATTATTAGTAAGACCAAAAAAAAATTAGACGATTAGCTTTACCCCTTCTACTCCCTCCCATACAAAATAACTCATTTTCAATCAATTACAAAAATCAAGTTTTCTTGAAAATTATCAATGCTACTGATTTGAAATTTGGAATATATTTTTTTATCATAAATCTGATGTATAGTATAAAAATACTTTGAGTCCTCCTACTCCTTCCACCACCTCCCATACAAACCGCACTTTTTCATGAAACACTCTAAACCAATTTTCTCAGTACATTTAACAAACAACGAGCTCAAATTTTGTACTAAATATTTAATTAGTGTTAACGGACGGTTTGTCCCATAACCCTCTCTATACCTATGGTTATTTTCACCTTCCATTCTGCATTCGTAGTGGAGATATTAGCTATTGTGCAGTTTTTGACTCTCTGCCTACCTTCGCTTCCCCCTTCTCTCTGATACTCCTAAAAATTTAGATAATGGAGTTCACTTACCCAATTAACATTCCACCTAAAAACGAATATTTTATCTTGAAAGGTCTCGGAGATATTAGTACATATGTACGGTGTACGACTAGATTAGCATAAAAATGCAATTCACCTCCGTCAAACACGAAAAAAAAAATTCAGGGCACTATACTTTAATATTAGAATAATAAAGTAATAGTAAAATATAAGTGATACCAAAACAAATTCCTGACGAGCTAAAAAAAAACTCGAAACTAGAAACTTTATTCGAGGTTTACATTTTCACCCCATTAATTGTTGTTCTCATTGCTCATCGACTACAGCTATTAAACGTTCCATCATTTACGAATTAACTACGTAAACTGGCTGATGTGATATTTGCCCATCAACTTGTTATATTGACTCAGAGTGTTAAGTTTATTTAATTTTGCTGGAGGGTCCTTCTGACTAGACTCTCCTCGCTGACTAGCTATGAATCGATTCAAACAATTTCATGCATCTCAACAGAAATTAATAGAAATTTCAAAAATTTAGATGTTGATGAATCCTACGTTCTTTTGATTTAGTTTGGTCTCAAACTGATAATTTGGTTCCGATTTCGTTATTCTATCTATTGAATTCATTTCGTTTACATTTCAGATTCTTCTCAGATACTTTCTTTCTAAGATGCTTAAAAGCTTTCAGTTCAGGTATTTAATAGCGTTTTTTCTACAGCAGATTTAAGGTTTTGCATTTTCGTTATACAATCAAACCCTGTAATACCTAGTTAACAACATGCAAATATTTATTAACCAAAATATCCAATTTAATAATACAAATATTTATTAATCGAAATGACCAATTTTTCGGGCATAAATTCCTATAAATTTTCAATGTCCTTAGACCTTCCGAACATCATAACTTCCATTAAAATCAACTTGATAAAATGGCCTTCCGCTGTTCCGCTCATTTCTTCTCGTTTATGCTCCAATATCTCAAAATGATTCAATAATACCCGATAATAAATCTTAGTGATAAACGTGCCAGCATTTTCCTATCACCAAGTTTCTGAAGGAAGCAACAGGTCGAGGATTGGTGACCGGAAAAAAAAGACACGGTTCGCTATTTTATGGTCATTTCAATTAACGATCGGGCACTTTCTGACCGAACTGTTGCCTACAATCTTCGATAGCCTTACTCCAAATTTATCTCGCATCCCGATAAGCGAAGGAAGCAACAATTTTAATTTATTGCTCGGATTGCAATCACGGTAGAAAATTCTTTCACAGTACCGGTGAAAGATTAATCAACAGGTGAACGTTTAAAATTCAACCTACCAGTCATAAATTATCCGCTAGTACGGTATGTATTAAGGGAGGTGGTGATAAAATCGGTTCATGGCAGAGCATATCCTTTTCGTTTTTATTGTGGTTAAGCTTAAAAAGTTTTATTTTTGTTTGAAATGATAAAGTGAAGCATAGAAAAGAGTTTTTTGTTAAAGGATAAGATAAGAAATAACTTGAGACTTGGACGATTTTTTTTCGTGTCACGGTTGATAAAAAGTGAAATGCTTTAGCCTGAGGTCGAAAAGATTACGAATACTTCATAAAAGTACAAATTTAGAAGAACTTTAACACTTTGTCATAATTCGAAAATAATCGTACCAGCAGTGGTATATAGGGCAGATTAGGCATGATATATCAAATGCACAAATTAGTCAGAATTCCCAGGGCTTGTACGTGTTTTCGACACAATACTTGAAGATTTGTAGCCTGAAATGTCGTTCTTTGAAGCACTATGATCCTTTTTGAAGAAATAACACATTTGGGCTTATTAATGGAACGATTAAATTTGTGCATTCGCAATGTTTATACGTAGATTTATTGTTACGACTAGTATTAATTTTAATTTTCAGTTATTAATTTAAGTGCGTGCAATCGAGTCTATTACCATTGTAAAAGATTGAATTAAAATTTAATTTTAACAAAGTTTTGTAAATTAATTATTTCTGCTTAGATTACCAAACAAAAAATTTTTAAATAAATTACTATTGTATATACTTGAAATTTATTCACAATCTTTAAATTTATTGCTGAAACAATCTTTAAATTTATTGATGAAACAATCTTTAAATTTATTGTAGAAACAATCTTTAAATTGATAACGAACTCATCATGACGGAACCTTTTAGAAGGTCAAGCAGAATTCGGGGATCCCCGCCTGCGACAAAACGAGGTGTAGGTCTTCATTGCCAGAGCTGCACGGGCCCTGGCATTGATGAAATGGTACAATGCGACCTGTGCGATAAATGGTATTACTTTTCATGTGTCGAAGTTGATAAGACCATCGAAGACAAGGATTTCACCTGTCCGAAGTGTGGTCCAACTAATGTGAAATGCGGAGAAATCGACAACAAATCTGTGTCTTCAGCCTCAGCATCTCGAGCACCGTCACGGAGGAAAAAACAGCTTGAGATGCTGCAAATTGAAGATAGAAGGATATTGGCGGAGAACCGGGACCAGATATTCCTCGAGAAAAAATATAAGATACTCCGGGTAGTCGGGAGACGATTGTAGTGAGGTGTCAAGCTTAGGAACACGTCCGGAATTGGTGGAAGAGGGTTCATGAAAGCAAGCAGGTGGCAGGTGGTGCGTAAGTTCTCATTGATTGACTCGATGCAGAAAGTACTTCCTGTAAATGATGTCCTATCAATGAACATACGGGCATCGATTGTCACACCGAAGCAGCCAAAATTTTTATCGACCGAACCATCGCTAATGGCTCCAAATATTACGCAACTACCCACGTGTTCTGCTCCTCCACAGATGACAGCACCTGCAGTTCTACATAAAGGCGTACGTAGGCCGCTATTTAAGTTTTGAGCCTAACCTATACGCAGTGTTGATAGGCGCCATCTGACGTTTCAAATGAAAAGTATGATCTTTTCAATCATAACGTACTTCAGAGCGTTTTGACATTGGAGCATAAATTCTGTTGTTTACAGTCTGTTCAAAATTTTGTCTCAGCGAAAAAATGGAATTATCTCGGGAACATGTTCGTGCGATGATTTTTTACGATTTTCGACGTGGATTATCACAACGGGACTGCATTGATCAACTCACTTCGACTTTTGGTGATGAAGCCCCATCCGTGGCCACTGTGAAACGCTGGTACAACGAATTTGATCGTGGCCGTAGTTCGATCAGGGACGAAAACCGTGCAGGTCGTCCAAAATCAGCTGTTGTGCCAGAAAACATTGCTGCTGTTCGCGAACTAGTATTGGAAGATCGTCTTGTGACCTAGCGGGAGATTGATGCATCCGTGGGCATCAGTATGACGACCATCAACAAGATTTTGCATAAACATTTAGCTGTGAAGAAGATTTGTTCACGTTGGATCCCACATAAATTGACACAAGATCAATAAGATGCTCGTGTCAAGTGGTGGAAGGAAATGATCAAAAAATACAATCGCGGTGCGTCAACAGCTGTTTATAACATCTACACAGGTGACGAATCTTGGATCTATGCATATGAGCCTGAAACAAAACGCCAATCCATCGTATAGGTCTTCCACGACGAGCCAAATCCGAGAAAAGTTGTTCGAGCGCGGAGCAGTTCGAAGCAAATGATCGCCTGTTTCTTCGAAATAACTGGACATGTGGCAACCGTACCATTAGAGGAGCGAAGAACGGTTAATTTTGAATGGTACACAACCATTTGCTTGCCAAAAGTGTTTGGCGAAATACGAAAAAGGAAGCGGCAACGTAGGATCATTCTTCATCATGACAATGCGAGCTCTCCCACATCGGCTGCAACAACCGCCTATTTGACTGGTCAAAACGTCGACTTAATGGGTCATCCTCCGTATAGCCCTGATTTGTCACCTAATGACTTCTTTTTATTAATAAATTTCGCGGTCAACGTTTTTCGAGGCCTGAAGAAGCCGTTGATGCATTCGAAAACCATGTTTTGGAGGTACCTCAATCGGAGTGGAAAATGTGTTACGAAGATTGGTTTAAGCGAATGCAAAAGTGTATCGATCATCATGGAGACTACTTTGAAAAACAATAAAGTCATTTCCAATAAGAAATTACTGTCGTTTCATTATTAGGCTCAAAACTTAAATAGCGGCCTACGTACATTCTCCAAGTTCCACGCTTCCATCGTGAACAATAATGCCAACACCGGCAGTTGTACATACGACACTAGCAAAACAGCCTCACCGATTCCCTGTATCTGAGCTAGGGTGTAGCCTAGTAGGTAGCGTGTTGGTCTTGTAATGCGAAGGTCGTGAGTTCAAATCCCGGCGGGCGCAATACATAATTCCAGCACATTGCCTGCTTGTATATACCTTGGTCAATCTTCGAAAATGAAAAAATTCGTAGAAAGAGGGTTGTGCGAAGGGCTAACAACCCTTCCACAATAAGTAATGAAAAATGTTAAGGAACCTGAATATCAGGAGGCCAAGGTCCGATTTGGGCTGTTGCGCCATTGTAGAAGTAGAAGTAGATTCCCTATATCATTGCCTAAAAATCCAGAAGTAAAGGACAAAAATATTTGGTTTGGTGAATTTTTGTGCATTTCAAATTGAAAGAAAAGATTTCCGGATTCTACACTGTTACGCTTTATCAAACTGTAGCAGTCTGATAAAGGTCTTGGCAGAGACCGAAACGTCACGAATACTAAAGCGTAATAGTGTAGAATCCGGAAATCTTTTCTTTCACAAAAATATTTGTTTTCGTTTTTCAAAGTGCGATGTATTTAAAAAACTTGACCACTCCAGCAAGTGAAATGTCATTAAACGACATGGACTATGCCGAAAGTGCTTGGGTCGCCATAATCCAAACCGGTGCAAATCGGACAACATCTGTGGACAAAATGGTTGTAGTTTCAGATACCACCCATTACTACACAATGACAGTAAAGATCCCGAAGTAAGCGATAGCTCAAACCACAGTACAATAACTCTGTATAATGCCTGGGTTAACAGGTTTTTCATGAGAGTCCTCTGAAATTTGACGTCATTACTTCCGCAAAAGAGGGAGAGAAAAGTACTGACGGACTCGTTCGCTACGTGTCCCGCCGACACCTCTTATCTCTCATTCTTGTACATAGCGTTCTTAAAGCTTTCGCTCGCGTAGTATTCACTTTGGACGGGGGGTGCGCGGGTGATGGTCGGCGGTTCTTAAAATTTCGCTTGCTCTTGTCTAATAAAAAAACATTTTTACCAAAAAGAAATGGAAAGATCAGATTAAATTTTCACTGTAAGCTTGAGGGAGAGGAAACACTCGTGTCTGGGAGAGGAAACGCACGTGTGTTTTCGGCAACAAGCCACATATTTGGCTGGGTACTGGCTATACTGTGGCTCAAACTACAGAGCACAATCTCACAATACTCACCAGCAGCTGAAAACTACAATGCTCTCCCGAGTAATATCTGTAAAGCTTTACGCTGGTATCACCCGTGATCTTAAGACCTAAATGATACGAGAAACGGATACATCGCCTCGGATACGGACTGATTCTACGGTAACGACTTTTGGCATTCGAAAACGGACTATGATTGGCTTCTGGAACGTTCGAACATTGAATGACGGGGGAAGAGCTGGGGTTACTCGGTCCTTGCACCGCCAATCAGTGATCGACCGTGAAATGGAGCACTATAACATCCCAATCTTGGGCTTGAGCGAGGTCAGGTGGACAGGATCAGGAGAAGAGCGAACCCCTAGCGGAAACACTATTCTGTACATTGGCCCTGAAAGTGAAGCCAGAAATGGCGTGGCGTTCGTCCTTACGCCGAGAGCGAGAAACAGTCTCATTAACTGGGAACCAATCTCGGATAGGATTATCGTCGTCAGGCTCAGGACTAGTGTCAGAAACGTCACAATTCTGCAGTGCTACGCACCAACTAATACCGCAACATCTGGTGACAAAGAGGAGTTTTATAGCCAACTGAGTGCCACCTTCGAACGTGTTCCAAGAGGTGATATTATTATCATCTCGGGAGATATGAACGCCCAGGTTGGATCAGACAACACTGGACTAGAACACGTCATGGGGAGGCATGGTGACCCTTGGGTCGACGCTTCACGACCTTGGATTAAGAGACCCGAAAACGGCGAATTATTTGTGGAGTTCTGTAGTACTCGGCAAATGGTTATCGGAGGGACCCTTTTCCACACAAGAGCCATCATAAAACATCTTGGGTTTCCCCTGATGGTGTTAGTCAGAACCAGATTGACCATTTGGCTATAAGTCGCTAATGGAGAAGATGTCTCCTCGATGTGCGAGCGAAACGTGGAGCTGACGTGGGGAGCGATCACCACTTGATGGTTGCCTGCTTGAGGTTGTGTACAGCAGCTATCCGACGACCACAAATTCTTCAAATGAAGCGCAAGCTTAATGTGGATAAACTCAGAGATCCCAACAAAAAACTCGAAAACACTACCATTCTACGCGAAAAGTCATCCACAGTGGGTGAACATGAAATGCGCACACTGGACGCCAATTGGGAGGCAACCAGAAACACTTTTCTAACTAGTGCTGAAGAATGTGTGGGATATGTGCAAAGTGGTGCGAAACCCTGGATGTCGCACGACACATGGGACAAGGTTGGCAATCGGAAAAAAGCCCAATTGGCAATCATCTCTCAACCCGATGTCAACCAACGAACGCCCGACTTGAGGCAGAACTACCGCGATGCTCATATACAGCTTAAGAAAGCTGTTAGACGCGACAAGAGAAAGGCCATTGAAGATTTGGCAAACAAGGCAGAATCTGCGGCTTACCTTGGAGATATGGGTTTACTATTTAAAATCATGAAAAAGGGAAAGGAAAAGGAATTTCACCGCCAACCACCTGGTGAGAGATGTCAACGGAACTCTCCTTAATATGAGTGAACACCAGTTGTGACGATGGAAGGAATCTTTCTCTGATATTTTAAACATCTTTTCAGATGAAGATATTCCGGAAACAGAACAACTTCCAAACATCCAACCGCAACAATCCTGTATTAGGGACGATCCCCCAGATAAGGAAGAGATAGTTTCGGCCATTCGGTCAATGGCGGGAAGGAAAGCTCCAGGTATAGACGGACTACCAACCGAACTCCTCAAAGCGGACCCGAAAATAACAGCCGATATACTCCTTCCACTCTTCACTAAGGTGTGGAATGGGGGAAGATATCCGACTGAATAGAAAAAGGGCGT
Organism: Chorisops tibialis; assembly: GCA_963669355.1. Classification (NCBI taxonomy): domain Eukaryota; kingdom Metazoa; phylum Arthropoda; class Insecta; order Diptera; family Stratiomyidae; genus Chorisops; species Chorisops tibialis. The sequence goes on from OY770262.1 coordinate 273,170,596, forward strand.
CATTGTGAAAATTCCGAAGAAGGGCGACCTTCGGGATTGTGGCAATTGGCGTGGTATATGTCTACTTACTGCCGTATCAAAAATTATGGCTAAGGTAATTCTCAATATACTGATATTGAGAAAAGACATAAAGATGTCTCACTCAGTAAAGAAAATAGTCATATGAAGAAAAAGCTCGCCGCATTCTCTCGCATCCAGGCGAATTCAATACCAGTGCTAGCACGAAGGGGAAACAAAGTTCAAGGCGAATGAGAACGTAGTGTGGCAGAAATTGATAATGAACTGGTTATGACCAGGTAGAAAATACACAATCCTTAGAAAAGGGATACTTGAGCTGTGCGTTTTTTTCGTATGTAGAATTGAATTGATCTCCTAAATTTTTTTTTTTTCTTTTAGCAAAGTCAGTACCATGGTTTTGTTTTTGATTTCATGAATCAATGTCATCATTCGCCTTGAACTTTGTTTCCCCTTCGTGCTAGCACCGGTATTGAATTCGCCTGGATGCGAGAGAATGCGGCGAGCTTTTTCTTCATATGACTATTTTCTTGTACTGAGTGAGACATCTTTATGCCTTCACTTATCTCTGGATATACCTTGGTTAAATTAATCTACGAAAATGAAAAAAAAGAAAGAAATCGTAGGCTGTGTGATGGGACAACTCTTTCACAATAAGTAGTGAAGTGTTACGGATCCTGAAGGAGGCCAAGGCCAGATTTGGGCTGTAGTACCATTGTAGAGTGGGAGGATATAATCCGTTCACGAACTGAAAGTTTCGTTGCTATAAAACAAATTTCAGCACGATAGCTCAAAGCGTTCGAGAGTTATGTTGTTGACAGACGAGCAAACGAACATAAACATAGAGACGGTCAGACAAACGGACAAACGATCACTCGGAATCGATGTTTTTGAGCGATAACAAATATAATCCTTGGCGGTTCTGTGTGAGCATTTTTTCTTAGCGTTACAAACGGTAAAGCAAACGCAATATGCTCTCAGATTTCATCTAGCGTATAAAAGTACTTCAGAAGTTTTTGAGAAACGTGCAAAATATTCTGTTGTACAGTTGAACTAATCAGCCTTAATGATGAAAATATCTCCTCACCATAAATTTCCTTTGAAAAACTTCGTTATTATTAATTCCAGCTGTTGTTCATATAATTATTTAATTTCAAACAAATTGGTGCTATTTAATCAATCCAATAATGTAACAAATACATTATTACACCGGGATTATTCGATTTATGCGAAAGTTTCCGAACTTCGAAAATCGAAACTTTCCCACAAGATGTGAACCAATTTCCGAACATGGTTACAAATAACCTAATTGGCCGCTGAATCGACCTTCCGTAGAAAAACGAAAAGTTTTTTTTTTTCTTATTTTCCAATACTTTACTCCGAATCCCATTTCTTTTTGAATGAAATGGATAGCAAGAATGTTTTGTGCGTTTTGATTCGGCTACTCGGTTGAAAAATCCAGAAGTAAAAAGAAATCCAATTATGGTAGTGGGGACAATTCAATAACATGAGATTGGTAGTCAATTGATTACGTTTTCTTCGAGGAAGATGTATGATACACATATGTGGTGGTCATTTTGTAAAATGTTTTCAATTTCGGTGGAAGATGCTGGGAGATTGATGGAAAATAAAATGAAAATGTCTAAACAGAAATCTACAGATCGATTTCCTTACTTAACTTAATATGAAACAAATGAGGCTATTTAATTCTTCAATACGTATGGAAGAGATGAATACCTCAGTGTTAGCTACTAATTAGCTCTCAGCGCATGGGTAATATCTGAGGGTTCAGATTTGGTGAATGTTTATGACCAACGTAAAGTGCTAGTTGGGCAAAATAGTTTAAAGGAAGGTTCTATTGTTTGTAATTAATGGGAAGGACACGTCTGAAAAACAGCACAAGGTATCAACCATTATAGAACACTACTTTCTAGATCAAACAAAAATTGTGAACCATATTCTGGTTAATCAATTTTTATAATAAAGAGTTAAAACTATTAATTTTTACAAAAAATAATACATAACAGGACTACGATTGGACCTAAAGCCCAATTGTACTCTAGATGAAAGAGAATTTTTTTGATTTCAAGGAATTTTATAGGGGAAGTGGTTGACGACATTGAACTAATTTTTTCTCATCACGCTAAAGTTGCTATCAAAATGTTTTATACAAAAAGTAGGATTCAAAAATTTAATAGGTACTGAGAAAATTAGTTTATTGTGCTATTTGTATGGGAGGTGGTAGAAAGTGAGTCGAGTTCTTAAAGGCTTTTTCAGAAATAACTATTGTTCATATTTACAAAATGTTCATGTGCAGGCTTTGCTTTCTGTGAAGAAGAAGAAAAAAAAATAACCCCGTCTGTCATAATTTGTATGTTGGCCTTGATGGCTGTCTGTGTTCATAAAATAAATAAAGTGAAATTATTTGATTAAGGTTTCGTTTGTCCTTGCTGGCGGTGTTACTAATATTAAAGGGTCTTGTCCGACCGGCGAATCCGGGAATGAATTGGAATAAAAAGCATCGGAGTACAACGTCTTTTTTGCACGTGCCACAAGTGCGAACCACGCACATCCATCGAGGAGAAATCAGCAAAGACCAGAGGAATCCCCGCCAACATTTGGTCCATCGAGCCGGATGCGTGCAAAAACTCTTTAAGCAGGAAGAAGCTAGACGAATTTGCGAATAAGTCAAAAGCATCGGAGTACAACGTCTTTTATGCACGTGCCACACCCATCGGGGAGAAATCAGCAAAGACCAGAGGGATTCCCGCCAACAACTATAAACATCATATTTTTGTCATGTTTTAAATTGCAAATCAGTGGCACTCATACTTTCAAGGGAAATCGACTTTTTGTAAAGTTGTGAAATTGTGTTAGATTGTATTGGAGGGGGTAGAAGGAGCGAAGATAATAGTCTGATTTTTTTGGCCTTACTAATAATTCTAACTTAATATTAATTGCATAATTTCAGCTCGATAAATTTTATACGCTCTGAATAAATTGGTTTAGAGCATTTTACGAAAATATGCAATCTATATGGGAGGTTGTGGAAGGAGAATGAGGACACAAATAATTGTTTTTACAGAAGATTGAAATCAATATATAAGTAACATATTCCAAATTTAAGATCAATAGCTTTTACACTTTTCAAGCAAATCCGTTTATTGTCGAATTGCGAAATTCTATTATTTTGTATGGGAAGAAGTATGTAGAAAGGGTTAAGCTAATCATTTAATTTTGATTGGTCTTACTAATAATTCTAAATAGATATTAAGTGCACAATTTCAGTTTGATAAATTTCATACGCACTTAGTAAATTGGTTTAGAATTTTCATAAAACAGTACAGTTTATATGGGAGGTGGTGGAAGAAAAGGGAGAATACGTATACTTTTTTTACAGAAGATTGAAATCATCATAAAAAAAAAATTTCAGACCAATAACTTTTAAAAATTTTGAGCAAATCCTTTTAATGTCAAATTGCGATATTGTGTCATTTTGTTTGGGAGGGGGTAGAAGGAGTGGAGCGATTTAGCCCATTCACGAACTTGACCTTACTTTTTCTGTCAAAAATAACGTGTCCAAAATATAAAATAATGCTCTCAGATTTCATCTAGAGCATAATTATGCAACCTATACTCCATAAAAATTATTGTTAATTTCTGATTATTACGACATACAAAGAGTGACCAATAAAAGAAAATTGAACGAACAAAGTTAAAGTATTGTTAAATGTAAAGTTCAGCGCCTCAGCAATTATTTGCGATCTTCAACTTTCTACTATTTTCACCGCATGCACCCACATTTACTAATGTTTCACATGAACGCGCACTCTTGCATACATGCATCTATAACTATGCTACGTCGAGCAGTACCTCCTTATTAGTAATTCGGAACTGACAGCCAGTCGAAAATTGCTCATTATTGTGGATCTTACGCGGACAAAGTCGCGGGGATTCGCTAGTCTAAATATATCGGGAATAAAAATTGAAACCCGTCGTTTCCCAATAGATGGCGCCAGCAGTAAATGCTGATCAAAAAAGGCTGATAAGAAACGTCACAAAGTAGACTTAGGCATCTGTCAACAACTCCTCATCATGAGATTTGTGAAGTTTTATCGGCGGTACATACTTTTTTGTGCGCGAATATGTCGAAGTTTGAGCCTAATAAGCTGCGTTTACAGGATATTTGGCTTTTTACTTTCAATTCAAAAAACTCTGCTACTGACGTGCGCCGAATGATTATTGAAACTTGCGGTTATTGTCGCGAATAGTTTCAACGCTATAAAATGGGTGATTTTGGGTTGGAAGACAAGGAGCGTCCCCGTGGTTAACACGTTTGAAGACGCAGAATTGGAGGCATTACTCGACGAAGATTCATGCCAAATGCAACAATAACATCGAATTTTATTATTATTGATGAGAAAAAAATCGTGCAGTTGACGCGGCCATCCATCAACATCAACGGCCAAGCCCGGCTCGAAAATCATGCTGTGTATTTGGTGGGACCAGTTCGCCGTGATGTATTATAAGCTGCTACAACCAAGTGAAACCATCTCGGCAGGTCACTACAAAACAATTAATGCATTTGAGCCGAGCGTTGGAGAAGAAACGGCCGCAATACAAGGAAAGACACGACAAAATGATTCTGCTGTACATCCACGCTCGGTAACATGTTGCTCACGTTGCGAAAACCTACCTGGAAACACTGGAATGGAATATTCTATCCCACCCGCCATATTGTCCAGACATTTAAACTTGTTTGATCATGGTTAACTTTACGATTGACCAGATTAACGTTCGGGGTCTGCACTCTGCCTATCTTTCGCTGTATATCCATACCCAAACTGCAAGACCACATATTCTAGCACTTGTCGAATGCAAGGTGTTACCGAGAAATGAACAGTTTTATTCTATTTCTGGATACCACCTTGTCCCAGCTTTTCTCGCCAGCGGGATGTTGCATTCTACATCCGCGATGATGTGTCTTTCCAATTAGTTTCCTATGTAGAATATTGCTCCAATCCAAAATTTAATTACATCTAGATAAAACTACTGATCCCTATCATGCATATTTGTTATGTGTATAGAAGCCCAGCAATGACTGCAGCGAATACTTTTTTAGGACTGGATGGGCTATACATGGAAAATCCTGACGCTGAAATCGTTACTGCAAAGGGTTTCAATGTTCATAACATTGCCTGACTTAAACATTCCTCCACTTCGGATAAGGGGGACGTGATACTGACCTTTCAGCCTCTTTAAATTGATTAACACAACTGGTGGATGAGCCTACTCGTTTTCCAGACATCGCAGGACACTTTCCTAACATTCTTGACCTATTTCTCACCAACCAACCTGAGAAATATTCTGTTTCAGTCATATCCCCATCGCCAATTGGAAATACCGATAATTTCTTGATTCGTGCTCAATTCCTAGTTGCAGCAACTGCATCGCTGTCAGTTAAGGCACCTCGAAGAAATATTCGGTATTTCAAAATGGCCAATTGGGGTGCACTAAATAACTTCTTCAATGGATTTAATAGGAAGTTGTGCTTCGATTCCTATGACTGCGATGAAATCTGTAGAATTGTCACCAAGATTATCCTGAAGGGTATAAAGTTCTACATAGCATCCAGTTAAAAGAGAGTCAGACCGTCGAAGGATTCTCTGTTCAATAAAGATTGTCTCGATGCCATCCAGACCAAGAAACACATGACCAAAACTTCGACGGAAGATCCTACAGTGCCCTTTAGCCTCGATGACTTACTGGTCATTTGTCAAAACAGTCAACAACAATTTCATTTCTTCTTCAGTACCACCTCTGGTTGATGGCAACGTAGCGTAGTTGATCCTAGCGAAAAAGCTAACTTACTGGCAGCAAGTTTCGCAAGAAACTCTCGCCTTCCACCATCAAACCAACCAACTCCCGCTGCAATTCCTTCTGGTTTCTCATTGCCTGCACAGCATTTTTGCACGAGAATTATTTCTCCGATCCTTCAATCAATCAATCAAATTACTGTAAAGGCCCCCTATAGGGGCATAGGACAGAAACAACTCTCTTTCACAAGGCGCAATTCTAAACATCGGCCTTAAGCTGTTGCCAGGACTTGTTTATTCCTCTGGCCTCCTGCTCAACTGCGCGCTTCCACTTCAATCAAGCAGATGTTTTCCTTGGGGATTATCATCCAGAGCCTGTTTGGCGATGTTTCGCTTTGGTTTTCTCAAAGTGTGACCGATCCACTTGCACTTTCGCCTTTGAATCTCAATACCTATTTTAGTCTGTCCAGTTGAACACCAAAATTCATCGTAAAAGATCACTTCTGGCCAGAATATTCCTAAAGTGCGTCAGAGGCATCGGCTCACGAACGTTTATAGTTTCTTAGTAAGTCAAACGGTCACTTTCCACGTAGTACAACCATATAACAGCACGGGTTGGACGCATGCGTCAAAAACTCGCAACTTCGTGCAAAGGGAGAAAGTTACCGAAGGCCTGACGGACTCCGATCCTAAAAGAGCTCAATATCTACAAATCTGCTGGTCCAGACGGTATTCCCCCATCACCTTTAAGAAGTGCTCCTCTTCTTTAGCTAAACCTTCTCGCAATCTATTCTATCTTTCTTATTCTTGTGGGTATTTTTCAGGTATATGAAATGCTCAGCCAATTCCAAAGAAAGAAAATAAAGTGAACCCCGCTAACTACCGCCCAATAGCCATTTTTTCAATACTCGCGAAAGTTATGGAAACTGCTGTCAATCGTAAAATCGTCAAATATCTGAAGGATAAACAGCATGATCGTCAGTATGGGTTCTGGACGGTCGACGGGGGATCTTTTAGTCTACTTGACAGAGCATTGGAGCTCATGCTTACATTATGGCGAAGGTTTAGTTCTCGCACTTGACATTGAAAATGCTTTTTACAGAGTTTGGCATTAATGTCTCTTAGTTATGGTCGCCTATGGTACTGGCCTTTGGCCTCAATGGATTGAGAGTTAATTCTCTGAACGCACTCTACAAGTAGTATTAGATTGCGTTACTTCTTCCTCCTACCTAATTGATTCCGGCGTTCGTTAAGGTTCTCTTTTATCACCAACACTTTTCTAAGTTTTCATGAGCGACCTACTGTCGTCTACTCTCAATCCAATCCATAGTTTAGCAGATGATAGTACTTTAGTCAACACCATTGAATTCAACTCTGCTGTGGAATCAAGCAATTATTCTATTGCTTCCAATCGCAGGGAGTTATTAAGTTCCCTGAACTTGGACTTAAGCTTAATCCTGTAATGGGGCAAGAAAAATAGAGTAGAGTCCAACGCATCCAAAACACAGGCCTATCATCTATCCCTCAAACGTGATGTTTCAATGTTGTGTCACAATGTAACCTTTGATGGTACACAGCTTAGTACTTTGGAGAATTTGTCACTGTTAGGCGTCAAAATTAATGACCATCTGAATTGGGCCCAGCATATCTTTAATATTGCCTTTGACGCCTCTAAACGTCTTGGTGTTCTCCGAAAGTGCAAATTTCACAGCAATCGACGTAGCACCCATTTATAAGGCTTACATTAGACCATGATTAGAATACAACTCACATGTTCGATCGTATTCAAAAACATGCGTTGCGACTGATTGGAGACGAAACTATCACGTCTTCTATCGATTCTCTCGAGCATCGCAGAAAGTCGGAGTACTCAGAATTTACTATCGATAATGGTAAATGCAGTACGGAACTAAGCGAACACATTTTTCCACTGTATTATTTTCTCTGAAATACTCGCCAAGCTGACCGTGCATACGAGTACACGGTTAAACCTTTGCCTTCTCGTGCAGTGAAATATAGGCATCCTTTCATTTTCCAAACATCAAGACTTTGGAACGATTTGCCAGCTAGTTTGTTTCCTAATAACCTGCAGTTCTTCACCCACCCACCGTAATTTTCGTCTCTATCCACCTTAATACTTCCACTTCCTATACCGACATAACTGTGCATTGCATTAAAGGGTGACCCCCTAAGTTATAATCGCTGGAGTCAAAATAAACAAAAAAAATTGCTCCTTCCGATTACCACCTATTTCGATCGATGACGCATGGCCTGGCTGAGCAACACTTCCATTCTTACGAAGAATCCAAAAATTAGGTCGAATTAAAAAAAAACGGCGGTTTTCAATTTGCATTCCCAATATAAATATAATTGTAGTGTCTGTCTGTTATTTGTTTATAAATGGATTTAACTTAGTGTTTTGCTTTATTTGGACAGTAAATAAGAATAAAAACCCGTTTTTGAGATTTTTGTCTGTTTGTCCGGACTTAACTCGAAAACGACTGAACTGATTGTAATGAAGCTTTTACAGATTTCTAAGAAAGCTTGGAGACATATTCTGCTTCTGGTTTTATTTCAATCTCCTCACGCCTTCAAAAATATGTAATAATCAAATTTACTTGGAAACTGTAAGAGCTAATAATTTGAAATTTAGAATACAGATTATTTTTTTCAGAAATTTGATGTGTATCTTACAAATTATTGGAATCCTCCTACTCCTTCTCCAACCTCCCATGCACGAAATAATGTATGCCAATTTTCTCAGCACGCAAAACATTTATCGATCTCAGATCTTGTACTTCATCCTTTATTAGTATCCCTTCCTATTCGGACCACAATGAATAATAGCATTAAATTATTTTTAAGGTTTCTTCCTGCAAACCCTTCTATATCGATTTTTACCTTCCTAGCTAGAGTCATGGTTGAGACATTCGACTTAGCAGTTTTCGTTTCTAGCCCTTGCCTCCCCACTAATCCTACACTCCGCCTTAATTGCGAAAGTGCACCTGAGATCAGCACCCATGTACAATCCACCTAGAAATTGACTTTATACCTTTATGGGCTTGGGAGTTATGAGTTATGGTTTAGGTTTACCTTGTAGGAGGGTGGTTCCATAGAACCACAATGCACTGAGGCCATCTAGTTGGGCCCATTGTACTCCCCCTATTAATTATAAGATGGAAATCACTCCTCTTGTTCTAACCACTTGGTTCGGTTTGCGAACCGTAGCAGGCTCAAATGTTGGACGCCTCTGAGGTCGTCTCAGAGACGTCCAAGATTCGAGCCAGAGTTATGAGTTATTGTACGCTGAGCGAACGTACAGCGCGGCGCACAGACTTTTTTTGTATTGTTAGTCTAATTTAGTTATGATACGCGAAAAACTAATTTCAGAGCAGCAAATTTTTTTTCCAATCCGATAACAATACTTTATAATTAAAAAAATTACTCAAAATTTTGGACATTTCTGCTTACCACATCCCTCCCCTTACACCTCCCAACTCAAAATTTTTACCAAAATTAATAATTATTTAGTTCTACAATCTGACAAATTTTCAATTTAATACCTGTACTCAATTTTGAGATATATTGATTTGTAATTTTGGAAAGTGCTCCATTGTTAAAATGCTCCCCATTTCCCCCCACTATTATCATTTCCACAGGTTATATTTTTTTCGTATTTCGCTAGTATAGATTAATATATGTTTTAAGTTTCAATTACTAAGCTTAAAAGATAGTTGAGATATTCATTTTTAAGTGTTTTTCTTTGAAAGGTTTCGGAGATATGAGTCCATATGTACGGCGTACGGCGGGACGGATTTTTTTTTGCATTTTTAGGCTAGTTTAGTCATGAAACGCGAAAAAACAAAATTTCATGGCAGCAATTTTTTCTTTTCTGTTTCGATCACAATACTTTATTATTAGAATAATAAAGTAAAACTAATTCAATCACAGATTGTTTTTTTTTTCTTGATGTCCTTTTTTTGTTTTACCATGAAAACATTTCGACTAGGATGCCTGTCGCCATAGTCTTTCATTAGTCACACCAAAAATATATATTAAAACAATCTACAACCAGTATAGTAGAATCTTTGTTTTGCCATGAATGAGATTGTGAGCAAATATCCCATTCATAGCATCCGTCCAGGATTGTAGACTCGACTGAAGGACACAATTCTCATCGCGTTCAGGACTTTTTGGCTCAGGATTCTATCGTTGTATTTAATTTATGAAGTCTGTAGTCGCTTACGAGGGACATAAATGCAGTCTGGCGAACTAAATTTCAGATTATGCATGGTCATGTTGTCGGAAGGCTTTGATTTGTTTAAAAATCGATAGAATTTGTGATGCACTAAAATCGCACTTATCTATTTTAGTTGAAAATGAAAAATCCTATCTATTTGTAGCGCTTTGTCGTATTAGGAATTACTTGCATGAAAAAATGGATAATTCTTAAAAACAATTCTTTATTGTGTAAGTTACGGGCAGACCAATGTAAAATGGGCCCACTGGTGGCCTACGTACATTGGTGTCCAACCCCTTCATGAACGACCAAGCTACGGGAAGAGTGAGAATTGTTCACAACGCTCTTACTTTTGGTGAAATAGACTGCATTTAGCTTAGCTGTGCTTCAATCACTATCGTGTTCTGGTTTTCAAAGAAACTGTACAACCATTAGTCTTATACATCTCGAGTTATTCTAGACGCAGAATTGCTAAAGACTAGCGTACAAACAAGGTTCGCACTATCTGAAGGCACCTTCTCTGGATATAATTGATTTAAATAAAGACAAATTTCGCAAATATTGAAATGCATTTCTATTGCAATAACGTCTACCGGACCTATCGATTTCCGTAAACAGAATCAAGTATACGAAAACCAAAGATCCACTTGCGAAATGGGGTAACGAAAAACGATTGTTCGTTCTTGCCCGGATGCAATAGATGCCAGATACTATGAAATTATTTTAGCTGGAGTGCGGCGTATATTGAACGGTCGCCGTGTATTGGATTATGCTTTGGCGTCCTGTAGGCATTAAGCCAAGCGTAATTGCGCTTATACATATAAGGCTTAGTACTGCCGAGCCCACAATGCAGAGCTTGCTGGTGCCCTCGAGACGGAATCGAATGCTTTCCCTTCAGAACAGTCTGCAATGCGGAGTCCGGGCATTCCAATTGTTTAACTACGTTGACTATCAGTTTATCGTAAACTGATAATTTATGGCTGATAAGGAAAGCTATTAGTGGTCCCGAGGAGAGAGTTATTGCCTGAAATGGCAGAGGATTTCCGAATGTGGTCGGATTGTAAATTACTCAGGTCGGGGTGTACACAATTAGATTGTAATTGTTTTGGTCGGAATTTGCTTTCAGTGGTACAAATTCTTTCATGATATTTAAACAGGCCAGTTCAATTCTAATTTTAATAAATGTACAAAATTGAATTATGTTTTCAATTCCCCAAACCCTCATTCCTTAACTATGTACCATTAATTAAATGAGCTTAGTCAAGTAGCCTTCTGAAAATACGTCCTCTTAAAATTCTCGTCATCCAATAGGCACGATTTGAATACTTTCAACTTTAATTTTCTTTAAAAAAAGATTCCGAAAAATAATCCAGGCCGATTGAATCGCTAGAAACAACCATTCTTCTCCCTTGTCGTATCTTTTATTTTTCATCCTTTCAGCTCCTGTTAAATGGAGTCAACATGGAGCCGCCTTGTTTTTGTACGTTCGTCTCTCTTTTCCGAAATCGAAACCGTAAATTTAGCACTCGAGCACGTCAAAAAGGACAGACCTATTTGATTTGGGTTCTTCTCATTTTGGAAATTCGGAGATTAAGCGTAAGAACAATATATGTCAAGAGGCTAGGTATTGGAAAATTAAGACATAAGACAGAAAAAAATGAAATTTCATTTAAGGGAAATGACTTGGAAATAATTAGGGGAGATATTTTTTATTGTGATTTGAAAATCATTTAATTAGTTATCTGCGTGAAATTTTCGGGTCGAAAGTGGATCGGTATCTTTGGGGCCCATAAGCTTTTTATTCATTAGAAATTATAAGATAAATCATTGAGAATATCTAACTAAATACTGAACGAAGAAAGATTTTTGATAAATGATGAATTAATATATTTTCGGCTTGAATAACTTTTTTATGGATTGGGTTTGGTGTAGGTTGGGTCGGTAATGTCCAGTTTAAGAGCTCAATAGGAGGTGATTCTTGTCTGTATGTAAAATCTGACCACATTTACTTTATTATTTTAAAGGGTCGGGCAAATACAAGTTTAATTTTAAAAATGCAATAAAATGAACACTTATCGAATATTTTTCGAAGCTCTTTTTGGAACACGACTTAATCTATATGGCTGCCACGACTGGCTTTGTAGTAGCGCATGGAGGTGAACATGTAGTGCCTACTTTACTATCACTACTTTACTTTTTATAAATTAAGTAAATCGTAGAAACTTACTTTAATAGCGCTACTTTACTTTTGATAAATGAATAGATCGCACAAAATATAAAAATAATCATATTAGTTTTTTATGAAAAAATTGTAAAAAACAAGTCAGTTGAAAAATAAATGATTTACTAGATAGTCATTTTTGAAAAACGTTGTCGTAAAATTAAATATCTGTTTTAAAAAATATTTAAATAAATATCTAACAATTGTTAAATAATAAATACTAAAAGTGAATGTTAATTTAAACTTAAAATAAATAAATGTTGTTAATAAAAATTATTTTAAATGAATAATTTATTAGGGGAATTTGTGTTATCTAAAAGAAAACCCCTAAATTGGTGACCCCGATAGAAACAACATCACCAATAATAAATTGGTGACCTCGATAGAAACAACATCACCAATAATAAATTGGTGACCCTGACAGCAGCAGCTATAACATCAAGAATAAATTGGTGTCCCGATCCCAACAACGGCAGCAGCTATAACATCAAGAATTAATTGGTGACTCTGACATCAACAACAACAGCAAACAGTGAATGCATCGAGTTCACAGCAACAGTAACAGCAACTGCAACAGAAATAGCAACAGCAGAAACTGAAATAACAACAGCAACAGAATACAACAGCAACAACAACATCAACAGCAAGAGTAACAACAATAGCAACAGCAGCAGCAGAAGCGACAGCAACAGCAACAGCAGCAACAACGTCAACAGCAAGAGTAGCAACAACAGCAACAGCAGCAGCAGCAGCTACATCAACAGTCAAAGCGCAACAATAACAACCGCAGCAAAATTCAGAATACGTAATTGCTCAGAATAAGAAAATACATAAATCAAGTAAATTTTAATCTAATATTTATATTTTACTTCATATATATATTTCACTTTCACTTTGTAAATTTTAAATTTTGTGGCGATTTATTGATATTAAGTTGCGTCATGTCGTATGAAACTTTACCTCCTTCATCTCGGGATGAATCGTTGATAGCTAATCCTTTTTTGGGGTTAGGCGATTCAAATAATATTGCGACCGTCGCAATTCAAAAGGTCTGTTTGTGGAGACGAAATCCGACTGCTTGGTTTCAAGCTCTCGAGGTACAATTCCGGTCAGTTAACATTTCGTCAGAAGCAACGAAATTTAGCTATGCATTGAGTATGTTGACTCAGGAAGAATGTGATAAGGTGTTGGACATTATTGAGAATTTATCCTCTACCACACCTTATTCGGATTTGAAATTGGCTGTTATTTCTAGATTTGGTGAATCGGAAGATCACAAACTTCAGAAATTAATTAACGGTCTTGATCTTGGAGACGATAAACCATCTCATCTTTTAAGTAAGATGAAGGCGTTAGCTGGGTCTTCTGTTGGAGAACCTCTTTTAAAGAAGCTTTGGCTTCAAAAATTACCACCTAATGCACAATCGATTTTAGCAGTAGCGAATGTTTCACTCGACGAATTAAGCATTCTTGCAGATCGAGTTATTGAAACTAATCCTAATTTCAATTGGGACGTTTCAAATATCTCGCAACTAAAAGTTAATGAAATTAGAACTGATCGATTTAGTTTTGAAAGTTCAATCATTCATCAGATGTCCCTGTTAACGAAACAGATTGAATTATTGACTCTGAAACAAAACCAATTTTATAGAAGGAATCGATCACGTTCTAGAAGTAATTCACGTTCTTTTAGTAACTATCGCGATAATTCAATACCAAATTCGAATTTCTGTTACTATCATAAAAAATTTGGAACTAATGCAACTAAATGTCGCAAACCTTGTTCGTTCAACAATCCAAAAAACTGAAAAAGTTGTCTGAAGTGGCGATGTTCGACAACAAACCATCATCATCAAGTCGCCTATTCATTTTAGACAATTTATCCAAGTTTAGTTTTTTAATTGATACTGGAGCTGACATCTCTGTTCTTCCGGTTAATCCAAAGGAAAACAGGGTTTGTGATAAATCTATCGTACTCACAGCCGCCAATTCTTCTAACATCAAAGCTTTCGGATTTAAATTTTTAGATATCTCTCTCCAATTAAGAAGAGTATTTAATTGGAAATTTATTATAGCCGATGTTGAAAAACCCATTCTTGGTGCAGATTTTCTTAAACATTTCGGTTTAATCGTGGATATCCGACGTAAATGTATTATCGATCCACTATCACAAATTAGTTCAGTAACTGGTTCCTTGGTTAATGGACCATCTTCAAATCTCGCTGTTTTGTCAACTACACCTTTAAATCCAAAAGTTGAGTTGTTATTATCTAAATTCGAAGGATTACGACGCACCTTAAATTATAGTTTCATAGAGTCGAGCACAGTGCGACACTTTATCGTTACTAAAGGTCGTCCAATCTTTGCCAGACCTCGTCGTCTAGATCCGGTAAAGCTTAGAGCAGCTAAGGCCGAATTCAATCTAATGATTGAACGTGGTATCTGTAGACCCTCCGACAGTCCATGGGCATCACCGCTTCACATGGTGAAGAAGAAGGATGGTAGTTGGAGGCCTTGTGGTGATTATAGATCTTTAAACGCTATCACTACTCCTGACACTTATCCTATTCCTCATATTCAGGACTTCTGTCAACAGTTGGAAGGATGTACATTTTTTTCAACTGTTGACTTAGAGAGAGCTTATCATCAAATTCCCATTAATGAGGATGATATTCCGAAAACAGCCATTACGACACCTTTCGGACTTTACGAGTTTGTGCGGATGACTTTTGGTCTTCGCAATGCAGCACAAACTTTTCAAAGATTCATTTTCTCAATTTTAAATGATTTTGATTTTTGTTTTGTCTATATCGATGACATTTTGGTAGCTTCTAAATCAGAAAGTGATCATTTCAATCATTTAGAGAAATTGTTTGAACGACTTAACTCTCATAATTTGGTAATTAACCAAACTAAATGCTCGTTCTTTAAATCTTCGGTCGATTTCCTCGGTCATTCGATTGACAAAAATGGAATCAAACCAATCGCTTCACGAGTCGAAGCTATATTAGCTTATACACGTCCATCTACAGTAAAAGATATGCGACGATTTTTAGGAATGATTAATTTTTATCGCCGATTTATTCCTCACGCTGCCGAAGCACAGTCAATTCTTGACAGCTTCACTATTGGTAGCAAGAAAAAGAATGATAAAACAGAATTGGTTTGGTCGGTTACATCAATTGAAGCGTTTGAGCGTTGCAAAAAGCAACTCGCTCAAGCTACAACTTTAGCTTTTCCCTCCACTTCTTCATCTCTTTCATTAGCAGTGGACGCTTCTGATACAGCTTTAGGAGCCGTTCTTCAACAACGATATGGAAATGACTGGCAACCACTAGCCTTTTTCTCGAAGAAACTTTCTTCACCTCAAAAGAATTATAGTGCATATGATCGAGAGCTTCTAGCGGCTTATATTGCCATTAAACATTTTAAATTTATGCTTGAAGGCAGAGATTTTATTTTGTTTACGGATCATAAGCCGTTAATTTTCGCTCTTAAACAAAACCCTGAAAAAGCTTCGCCACGTCAGCTCAGACATTTGGATTTCATCAGTCAATTTACATCAGATATTCGTCATGTTTCTGGTCAAAACAATGTTGTCGCTGATGCTTTATCGAGAATTGAAGCATTAAACCTTCCGACAACTATTGACTACTGCGAAATTGCTGATACTCAACTAATTGATTCTGAATTAAATAAAGCTAAAAATTTACCCAGTTTAAAAATCATTCCGGTTATTATTGAAGGTACCATCAATCCTCTTTGGTGTGACAATTCCTTGCATAAACTTAGACCTTACATTCCTTTAAATTTACGAACTCGCGTTTTTCGTACTGTTCACGATTTATCGCATCCAGGAATTAAGACTACCGTTAAACTTATGCGACAAAGATTCATTTGGCCCTCAATCAATAAAGATTGTCGTAAATGGACTAAGGAATGTTTTGCATGTCAAAAAGCAAAAATCTCTCGACACGTCACAAGTCCTTTAGGAGATTTCAAACCAGTTTCAAGCAAATTTGAAACAATTCATATTGATCTGGTTGGTCCTTTGCCAACTTCGAACGGTTTCAGATACTGCCTTACAGTTTTGGATCGTTTCACCAGATGGCCCGAAGCTTATCCCCTTACAGATATTCGCGCAGAAACTGTTGCATCTACTTTATTCAAAGAATATATTCCACGTTACGGAACGCCAGTTTCTATTATTACGGATCAAGGTCCTCAATTCGAATCTCGATTATTTCACGAATTAGGAAAATTGATAGGATTTAAACGCTGCAGAACTACTGCATACAATCCTAAAGCAAACGGCATGTTAGAAAGATGGCACAGAGTTTTTAAAGAAACTTTGAAATGCAAAACAAACGAAAGTTGGTCAGATGCACTTCCTTTTACACTTCTCGGTTTACGAACAGTAATTCGAGATGATGCCAACGCGACCCCCACCGAATTACTTTACGGTCAGAATATTAGACTTCCTTACGATTTTGTTCAACACAAGAACAAATCGAATACAATGTCTGGAAGTGATTTTGTTGAAATTCTTCGTGATCGGATCAACAAATCAAGCCCTCGCCCTCCATCAAGACATAGTTTGGAAACTCCTTTTGTTTTTGAAGATCTCAAAACATGTACCCATGTTTTTCTGAGAACAGACAAGGTTCGCACCTCTCTTCAAACTCCATATGAAGGCCCTTTTGAAGTCATTCAGAGAAACAACAAGTTTTTCGTCATTAAGATCAAAGACAAACCGACTTCAGTATCAATTGATCGTCTTAAGCCTTGCTTCATTAGTTCTTCCGAAGCAACAAACTCGTCAAGAGTTAAAAAGAAAGTTTCCTTTGTCAATTAAATACAAAATGCGTACCACAGACATTCCTTTCCTTTTTTGTTTATTCTTTAATGTATATAATATCGAAAAGATCAAAGATCTTCTCTAGGAAGGGGGTATGTAGTGCCTACTTTACTATCACTACTTTACTTTTTATAAATTAAGTAAATCGTAGAAACTTACTTTAATAGCGCTACTTTACTTTTGATAAATGAATAGATCGCACAAAATATAAAAATAATCATAT
Organism: Chorisops tibialis; assembly: GCA_963669355.1. Classification (NCBI taxonomy): domain Eukaryota; kingdom Metazoa; phylum Arthropoda; class Insecta; order Diptera; family Stratiomyidae; genus Chorisops; species Chorisops tibialis. The sequence goes on from OY770262.1 coordinate 273,187,969, forward strand.
TAGTTTCTTATGAAAAAATTGTAAAAAACAAGTCAGTTGAAAAATAAATGATTTACTAGATAGTCATTTTTGAAAAACGTTGTCGTAAAATTAAATATCTGTTTTGAAAAATTTATTAAATAAAAAAGAACATAAATAATAAAAAAATAGTTGTTGTTAAAATTTAAAAAATATTTAAATAAATATCTAACAATTGTTAAATAATAAATACTAAAAGTGAATGTTAATTTAAACTTAAAATAAATAAATGTTGTTAATAAAAATTATTTTAAATGAATAATTTATTAGGGGAATTTGTGTTATCTAAAAGAAAACCCCTAAAAACAAAATAGTTAATTTTGGTGAACTAGTTCATTAGTTCTAGTTCATCAAAAAGGTATAGTTATTTATCTTAGTTCGTTTTGTTCACCCCCGTTGTAGGACATGACACACGATCAATAGTATATTTAATGGTAAATAATAGTAAAAATTAGCTAGGGTGTAGTCTAGTGGGTAGTGTGTTTGGTTTACAATGCGAAGGTCGTGAGTTCAAATCCCGGTCGACGCATAATTCCAAGCACACTACCTGCTTGAATATACCTTGGTTACCTCAATCCACGAAAATGAAAAGTTCGTAGATAGAGGGTTGTGCGAAGAGCTAACAACTCGTAAATAATGAAAATGTTAAGGAACCTGAAGTTCAGGAGGCCAAGGCCCGATTTGGGCTGTAGCGCCATTGAAGAAGAAGAATAGTGAAAATTACTGTTTTCAGCACCACTGTTCGGCAACAGGTTGATCAGACGCAGCCACACCAGCTGTGTTGATCCTCTAATGCACCGATCAGTAGCTCCAGCCTATGTTGAGTGGAGCGGGTTACCTCTATATAGACCGGCCATACCAGCCGATAATATAGAATTATTAGGGAAGGTAGGATTTCTACAATGACCGACCACACCAGTCGATGATATAGATTTAGGCTAATTTGGATAGCAAAAAGAAATTATTTTTTTAAACAAAACAAAATTTTTATTATTTCAATTAATAAAAAAAAAAAAATTTGCAAAATTGATAGTTCACTGTAGTAAGTAGTAAGGTAGTTAAAAAACAAAAAGTAAACAATTCCACGTCTGCAAATAGGTACTCTAAATTATGATAAGGTGCGGCAAACATAAATAAATATCTAAATAATAACTTAAACAAAAATTCAAAATTAAGTGTTTAAGTTATTAACATTATTATTAAATTTTTATTATTACTTTAAATTTTGGTTGAAAACATTATTTCCTCGATTTTTCTTGACGTAAGCCGAGATCTTCTCGTTGTCAATGTTTATCACGCTTTTGAAAAAATGCATTCGCAAGGCAGTGATGTAGCGGTTACACACAGTCTTCTTTAGGCAAACTGTTATAAGTGAGGATAAGTAAGTTTTTTTTGCAAAGGATTATCGGCTCACTGATGTATCTATCCAGTTCCATAATACTTCGGGATCGTGCTTCTGGGTTTTTTTTTTTAAATTGAAGATCAAACTCTTCATATAAACGTGATTTTACTTTATTATTATAATAATAAAGTATTGTGATCGACACAAGAAAAAAAAAAATTTGCTACAATGAAATTGCTACAATGAAATTTTTTTTTCCGCGTTTCATGACTAAAATAGCCTTAAAAATGCAAAAAAAAAAAATCCGTCTGTCTGTACGCCGACGTGTACGCTCAGCGCACATTAACTCCCAAACCCTTCAAGATAGAAAGTTCATTTTTGGGGGGATTGTAGATAGTTGCGGATCTCAGATGGATACCCATTTTGGGAGGTGTACGGGTTCAGGGGGAGGCGGGGGGAGCGCTTAAACCGAAAAATACGAATTCAAATAACTCAACCATGGTAACAGTTAGGAAGCTAAAACTCAACATACATATAGAGGGGTTTATGGGACAACTTTTAACAATAATTTAATTTTTTTATTGGGGTGCGAAAAGGGGGGGCTAAGAACCAATTGTCGGCCGAATTTTTTTTTCAAATGATTATATCTTCGAAATTACTTATTGTAAAAAAATCTTATTTAGAGACCGTCAAGGTGGCATATAGTTTCATAGGAATCAGCTCAGAAAGCGGCTAATTATTGTAAGGGGGAGGGTCAGGGGGGTGCAAAGAAAAACACTTAAAAATTAATATCTCAACTATCTCTTAAGCTATGTAATTGAAACTTAAAACGTATATTAAGCTATACTAGGCAAATACAAAAAAATATAACATGTCGAAATAATAGAAGTGGGGGAAATGGGGAGCATTTCAAAAATGGCGCACTTTTCAAAATTACAAATCCTTATATCTCAAAAAATAGTACAGATATCAAATCAAAAATTTGTCAAATTGTAGAACTACATAATGGTTAATTTTGGTAAAAATTTTAAGTTGGGAGGTGTAAGGGGAGAGAGGTGATAAGCAAAAATGTCGAAAACTTTGAGTGATTTTTTTAGGGCTCTGGTGAAAGATACAAAGTTAAAATTTTGCATGTGAATACTTATATTTAATGTTCATAGAAAAATAATAATAACTTGATCCACATTTATTATAAACCGACCCCCCCGGTCTAACGTGCACAAGGTGTTTCATGTGCATTGAAAAAAACACATAAGCTGAAAATTTTTAAGTGAAATTTTAAGGTAGAAATTTGAAAATTTGCAAAATGCATTTAAAAAAAATCCCTAAATATACGAAATATTAACTGGTCGAAAACCTTTAACACTTCTACCCCCTCCCATACAAAATTATTTTTTCGACCATTTTCAAGAAATTAATTATCACCTAACTATTAAAAGCTATCAATTTCAAATTTCGCATAACAACTAACAAAAATAATTGAAATGAAATTGCGTTAAAAGTTTTAAAATCGCGCCTGCCCTTCTACCCCCTCCCATACAAAAGTATGATTTCGACTAATTTCATTAAATCAACTAATAACCAACAAATTAAAAGCTACGAACTTGAAATTTCGTACAAGCATCTTACAATAAAAATGAAAGAAAACTGCATCACAAGTTTTACGATTCTCTTACCTCCTCTACCCCCTCCCATACAAAATTATTTTTTCGAGCATTTTTAAGAAATCAGTTATCAGCTAACTCTTAAAAGCTATCAATTTCAAATTTGGCATAAAAACTTATAAAAATAATTCAAATGAAGTTGCTTTAAAAGGTTTGAAATCGCGCTTGCGCTTCTACCCCCTCCCATACAAAACTATGGTTTCGACCAATTTCATTAAATCAACTAATAACCAACAAACTAAAAGCTACGAACTTCAAATTCTATACAAGCACCTTACAAGAGACGCGAAATAAAACTGAGTATCAAATTTTACGATTCCCCTATATTCTCTACCCCCTCCCATACAAATGTTCGGTTTCATGAATGTAAAATACACCGAATTTTATGAAAATTCTATGCAATTTCGTCTATGAAACAATTCTATACAGAGAATATTGGACGTGATTCAAGCAATTAATTAAAAAGCTATTAACATCCACCCACCCTTACTATTACCCCTACTCCTCTCCTCATAAAAACCCAAACTTACAGCAACGAATGAAATATTGTGAACAGTCCTGCCCAAGAACTCCCTTTCACTTAGCCTTCCCTAACCACTCTAACCTGCATATTGACTTTCCACTCATCCGCAACTTGTCCCAAGAATAATAAAGTTTCGCCCGACTTGTGGGCAGTTTATTTTGTAAGAACTTCCTTTGTTAATGATAAGGAGTTCAATGCAGGTAACGGTAAGGTGATTGATGTTTCGATTTTGGCTAAGACAAGGGTTTCGTAAGCGGTATTATATTTGTCGGTCGTCATTCCATGATGCTTGAAACGTGGATCTAGAATTGTTGCATGCTTATAAATTTCATTGTCTTCTAGATAAGAAAATCTAGATTGAAATTACCCTTGAAGAACTTGAAGAAATGCTTCAAATTACACTGGTAGACCAGTAATAGACTGGCATTTTTTTTTTACAGAATGACCTGTGTTATAGGCAATTTCGGCCTTTATGTGCAATGCACAAACACAGTCATGGAGGGAAGGAATGGGATTGGGAAAGTTGGAGATGGCGAGTGAAAACGACCGCGGCGAGTGGAGAAGCTGGTATATTGCTCAGTTGTACTGGCTGCTTACTGACAAATATTTGCAGATGTTATGGGGGACTGAATGATAGAAAGCGAACAGAAACCATCTCCTGAGTATCTAGGCCTTCTTGGAGTGGAACTGTTTCACTTTTACACCGTTTCCCCATTTTATTGCAAATAATTTTTTATCACCAGTAGCAACTGAAAAATTTGCGCTTAAGAAAATCCCGTCTGGCGTGGGAATCGAACCCACGACCTATTGACTGAGAAGCAAGCACGCTGCCCACTACGCCACGGAAGCCTCGCATTTGTCGATGTGTATGCTTATAGTCCGGATAAAAATTAGTACTTTAGAAATAGATACAGTTTTTTCAGAACTAACGTCCGTTGTTATGTCCTTAAATATTTCCAAAATATCTAACAACTTATTTAAAACTTCCCTTTACTCTCAACTATTTCAGCAAAATGATTCCAAATGGGACTTCTTTTCCTTGATGCCATCACGCATAGATTTTTAGCACATAAATATTAAAGAAATAATTTTTTTTAATAAAATGACATTGACAAAAATAGTGTTTGCTGTTGCTACTTGTTATATTCGAAAAATACTTCCAATAGTAAAGGTACTTGCACTTTTAAGAAAAACAAATTACAATTACAATTTCAATTTTAGCTACCAGCGTGCCAACTGCTACTTGTCCCTTCACTCTATGAAATATGCAAAAAGAAACATCATACGAAGCACGCAGTAATTTTCTTATTCAACTCACAGAATACAACAAAAAATTCATCAAGCTGAAACTGATAATTCAAAGAATCTTCGTACTGTTCGTGAATTATGTGTATCTTCTCTTCGCGAGAGATTGGAAACATTTCAGTTTCAAAATCAATGAAACTCGTTTCTTTTCGCGAGATTTAGCAGGAATAGGAACAGGAATGGGAATTGGAATGCTGGCCTTAGCTCGCTCTCGTACTTTCATTCTGGTACACTGGAACACAGTGCCGAAGGCAAATACCAGTTGCGTATGCATATACATGCTTGTATCGGTAAGTTGAGCCGGCATCGGCACTGTGTTGCAATGCTTTGGCAATACAAAATAACATAAATTCAAAATACTTACATGTGCGCAGTTAGATTCAGAGTACTGAAGCCGCTCTTGCTGGTATGACGATTGATATTGTTATAGATCTTGCAATCACGCAATTTGGATGTTGCCAGTAATATCGAGAAAAGTCCATCAACATGTAAAACGCTATAAACATGTTTGCAGCAACTTCTACTAAACACCATAATGTAGGCAATCTTTCTGGACAACCACACATACCCACCCGAAGAATACACCACAAGGTTCGAGAATTGGGAAAAACCCAATATAAATACCGCAGCTTTCAGACCAGCAGTTAGTCATTGACCGACACCTATCGGTGGAAGAACGCGAACCGGTACAAGAAAGCGATAGTAAAACACGCGACAGTGTTGTGAAAAAGGCGAAGTGATCGAGAAATTGTGAAAAAGTGCAATTAAATAAATTATCCTTATGAGATGGCGACGAATTGTGTTTTACTTGAAATCGGCGATCCCCTAGCTCGCAACAATATGATGAATATGAATATTGAATTGAATTGTGAACCGCAGCCGCCTACGTAAATTTTGCATTCGGTCAGCTCCCTATCAGTTCAGTTCGAACTAAATTTGAAAATTTGAGTGAATAGTTCGTTTGGTTCAATGAAGTGAATAGTTCGAATGTACTAGTTAGTTCGTGAACTACACATCTCTAGTAGCGCATCCTGTCAGCCTAATCAATCAATGTCCGGTCAATATTCAACTTAAGGGCCTGAATCGTTTTTGGGTCCTTCATATAACATCGATATTTCACGGTACTCCACAAAAAGAAGTCCATCGCTGTCAAATCGCAGTTCTGATCTGGCCAAAAAGATATCGCCAAGATGGCTAATTAAACGATTAAAAAACTTGGTGCGCAAAAGATCGATTCTTTGATGGACTGTATGGCCAATGATGCCAACACTCTTTAATCCGCAACAAATTGTCACTGTCTGAGAATGCACTGGCTTCTCGATAATCATATGCAGATTTTCCAGAGCAGTTTTACTTGTTTATATAGCCGCCAAAATGATGCCTCATCAGGAAAGTATTTTCTGACGTTAGGAGGTACAATACTAACTTTCTGACAATATTTTGTGCAGGAAAAGTCTTTCAGTGCCAAAATAACCTACAACAAAAAAAACCAGAAGATGGCGTACGCTATAGAAATAAAATTATTTAAATTTTAGACAATCAGCTTCTATAGATTCCTTCGAATATTATAGAAATGTCGCGTTATTCAGCGTTTACTATCGACATTTCCGCGATAAATGCAGCGAAGGAGGGTCCATCCTCATCTCTCCTCTTTTCAACTATCCCAGAAATACTCGGCAAGCCGCAATGTTTTATTAGGACCTTCAAAGTAGGCTGAAATTGCCGACTGCACACGAAGTTCTTTCTTCAGTTTTGGGAACAAATAGTAATCGGAAGGAGCCAAATCTGGACTATAAAGGAGGTGGTTCCATATTCCGTAGCAGTACTTCTGTAGGGCAGCCATTGCAACGTGGCTCTTGTGAGCAGGTGCATTGTCATGCAAAAGCAGCACACCTTGAGTCCACTTTAGTCTTCTTTTTTCTTTGATGGTTGGCATAGTGTCCCTCAGTGTTCTTTTTCTTTATAGCCGATCATCAAAATCCCCTCTGAATCCCAAAAAATAGTGGCTATGATTTGTCCAGCGGATTGTTAGATCTTGAACTTCTTGGAGGGTGAAACGTTTTTAAGGAGCCATTGCATTGACTCCTGCTTTGATTACTCACAATGATGAGCCCATGTTTCGCCTCCAGTAACAATCCGGTCCAAGATGTCATCCCTGTTCTCGCTACAGAGATCCAAGAACTCGCGGGAACACTAAACTCGCTGCTTTTTCTGAACCGCTTAGAGTATTCTCGGTACCCATCTTGCGCTGACTTTAGACATGCCGAGATGGTCGCGAAGATACTCAAAATAGTTGTATCTAATACTCCAACCATTTTTGCGATTTGTTTCTTCAATTTTCTTCACTTTTTAAACGATTTCTGAGGAAGTGGACTCAATCAACCGGCCCGAGTGCTTACCATCTTCAATTGACTCTTTGCCTTGCCTGAATAAACTATGCCACTTATAAATCACCGTTTTTCCAGAGCAAGCGACTGACTTGTAAATTTGGCGATAACTAAAATGTTAGTGATTCGATTAGACAGAAACTTTGCATTTATACTCGTATTGAGTCTTAGAATACCTCCACGTAAAAATATTTCCTCCTTCTCTTGTCCATCCCCTTAATTCCGCGAAAATTTTGACCTCCCCTCGTAAAAGCGGCTCCATGGATGGACCCAGGTTTTTTGGCTTTGACTTTTGGGTGAAGAGGACAAGTCAATGAGAAACTAAAGTGGAAAGCGCAATAAAAATTCACTATAAACTTAAAATATTTTGAAAAAAAAAGAAACTACTTAAACAAATAAAGTGAAGAAAAGGTGAAAATAGTGACTATTCATAAACTCCTCCTCGAAAAAATCAGCAAAAGAAACAACCAGCTAGTGCTGCGAAACGTTTATGGCAAGGCGGATTCAAGGAAAAACGCTAAGAAATTCAAGGGCCCCAACGAGTCACCAGGTATTTAGGATAAACAAAAAAAAATTTGTGTTAGGGATTTTTTTTTTCTATTTCTTAACAAAACTTGGATTATAATTTACATAATAAATTTTAATTTCCTTTGTTATTAATAGTTGTAAGGTTTTTTTGTGTACAGCAAGTTGTGGGCCCGAATATTCCTTTGTCAGTTGCTCCTTTTCGTAATCTGGTAAGTAGGGTGACACAAAATGAAGTGCTAGGATGATTAGTTGTGGACCTTGCTCCCCATCATGTGCGGTGAAGTCCTATTTTGTATTGCCCGCGATCTCTATGACATAGTTCACTAAGGAACCAGAGCGCACCCGAATTTCGATAGCACTTTCAAAGACGGGGGTCTCCCAGGTCAATTATTCTCATACCCACGCTTCTGAGCAGCCGGTAGGATGTGCTGTCTAGACCTAGAGGACCTCATTAAGACTCTGCATGCGAAATTGGACACCCAAGGTTCATTTTGTATCACCTCTTCAATTCTCTATAATCGCACTATAGCTCAAATCGGGCCTTGGCTTCTTGACCTCCAGGTTCCTTAATACTTTTTTTTTTATTTATTGTTCTTCACTCGTTTCTACGCAGAACTGTGCGAAACAAGGAAAAAATGCACAAAAGAAAAGGTAGTTAGTAGTCCGATCATACATAGACTATAGGCTGGTCCGTTGAAATGCCACAGAAAAGACTACTACTCGGAGTCCCAACCGGAGCTTTCTATATAGAGTTGAAGACTCCTGGCTTCCGCATTTGCCAGCTTAACGAGACTACTGAAGGAGTGTGCACCTAAGTGGCGTCTCCTTCTTCCAGAGAGAGCAGGGCAAGTGCATAGCAGATGAACAATCGTCAAAAGAAAAACACAGCACCCCAGAAAGCACTCAAAGTCAATAAAAGCAAATTTGTTTTGTGGTTCTGCTAAAAGTTATATTTCTTTTATTTTAGGTACCTTTTTCTCAGGAACTGCGAGAGTATTGGAATTTTTACCAGGCATCTCGCAGGTAAACTGGGTCTAACAACATTTTGAACTGAAATGTGTATCCAATAATATTCTTTGACGACAACAATATTCATTATTATTTTTCTAAATATAATTCATTTTTTTTTTATAAATTTGAAATTATTGGCTGTCATTTTACTGGCGGGTTTTTCAAAACTCCATCCAGATTTTAAAATACGCGAAAATCTTTTTTAAATCCTCCAGCAGATATTTCCATTTTTTAGCCAAGATGAAGCCAGCAAGGTTTGAACAAGTTCGGCTGAGTAGTTTTCGAGAAAAAGAGTTTTCTAGTATATTAGCAAGGTATAAAAATTAGACCGTTAGCTTCACTCCTTCTACCCCCTCCCATACAATCTGACACAATTTCACAATTTCACAAAAAGTCAATTTTGCTAAAAAGTATGAATGCTACTGATCTGCAATTTAAAATATATCAAAAGCATAATGTTATAGTTATTTCTGAAAAGGTCACCATGAACTCACCCGCTCTCCTTTTACCACCTCCCATACAAACTGTAAAGTTTCTCAGTATCTATTAGATTTTAGTATTTAGGATTCAAATTTTAATCAAAACATTTAGATAGCAACTCTAGCATGATGTGAAAAAATTAATTCAATGTCGTCACCACTTCACCACTTCTCCTACAAAATTTCTTAAGATCAAAAAATTTCTCTTTTATCTAGAGTATCGCACAATTAGGCTTTACGCCCAATCATAGTCCTGTTATGCTTTTTTTTTTATTTGAGTCTTACTAATAATTCTAAATAAATATTTAATGCACAATTTCAGCTCGATAAATTTTATACCTACTGGAGAAATTTGTTTGGAGCATTTCATGAAAAAGTGCACTTTGTAAGGGAAGTGGTAGAAGGGGTAGAAAGGGTGGAGCGATTTGGCCCGTTCACGAACCTGACCTTACTTTTTCGTCAAAGACGTGTACGAATTTTGAACTTTCTAGCTCAACGCGTTCTCAAGCTAGAAAGCGCACAGAAGGACGGACGGATATCCGGTTTTGAGATTTTTGAGCAATAACAAAAATTTCTGTACCCTTGGCACCTCTGTGCGAGCATTATGTCTTGGCGTTACAAACTTTAGAGCAAACTTGTAATACTCTCTACTTTCGATATATTGCCTAACATTATAATAAGAAACTCAAAACGAGGAACAAAGCTCAGACAAGCATTGAATAAGCCTTGTCATCCTGATTTCTTGAGAAACATATCCTAACAATAAACTTGTTTAATAATAAAACAACTTCTTGGATCTAAAAGGCACTTAACTAAGCCAAACTCCTGTTTAAAAAATCATATATGTTCGAATAAGATTCCACTAAATGTCGAGAATATCACCTGAATAGACCCTATGGACTTAGTTGAATATTCTTCGCATGAAAAAGGTCTTTAACCATAAGTACAAAGCAAAAAGGACGATGATGTCTGCGTTTGAACTCAACAACTAAGTAATAAGATTTGCTATATGCAAAAGCCATAGAAGAAAGTTTTAAGACACTTTCGCAACTCTCATACATTTATTTGAGAAAGTTACAATAAAAGAGTTTTCTCTTTGGCAGTTAACAAAATAAAGTGTACATGTCGTGACCAACCAATTCAAAAGGACTTGTAAGATTATCGTTTGCATAATTTTCACTTTGTAGGGGAAAGATAAAAACAACAACCCTCGAGCCATGTTATACCCAGCTAAAAGGCAACACAATTGAACCAAAACTGTAGAGCAAACGAAATGATTAAATTCCGACCTACAATTATCTGGGAATAAGGGAGTCAAGCAAGGAGCAGAACAAGTGCTCTAACTTGAACGATTGGCAAAGTTAGTTGAGGGAAGTTTGAGCATTGAGATATAATGTAATTATGTTTGAAACAAAGTGACCGCAAGAAAGTCAACATGAGTAATTGAAATCTACTGTACACATATGGTTGTATAAATGGCTGTAAGCTAGAGGAAAATTGTTTAAGCTCTATTTAACAGATTCTTATTTAATTGGCCATAATTCTAATATTATTTATGACACTCATCTATATGAAAACTAGGTTATGGCTTAATATGTAGCGTCTAATTTACATATGTGTATGATGCGAAACGAGTGCGTTTAAATCTCATTCAAAGTATTTGAATACGATAATTCTCGTAGTTATTGAATGTTTACATAGCAAAACCACGCTTAAAGCTGCACACAACTATTTCAGTATTACCATACGTAATGGTTTTTGATCATTTGCAACAATTTTTTCAATGCTGCTTCAGACTTTTGCACCATTGAGAAAATAGGTGGAGATGATCAAAAACCACGGCGTATAGTAATCGTGTTTTACACTTTTAATATTACACTTCTCATGAATAAGTTATTGTAGTTTGAATTATCGCGAAAGCAAAAGTGTCGACGTCATAATTTGAAATTTATATTCCTCCTCCTACAATAGCACTACTACCGAAATCGGGCCTTGTTATCTTGTCCTTAAGGTTCCTTAAAATTTTTTCATTATTTATTGTACGAAAGTTTAATAACCCTCTATCTATGAATTCTTCATTTTCGTAGATTGAAGTGACCAAGGTATACCCATGCAGGCAGTGCTCTAGAATTATGCTTCGACCGGGATTTGAACTCACGATCTTCGCATTGTAGACCAATACGCTACCCGCCAAGTTACACCCTAGCTAAAATTTATATTGCGGCACATATAATTCAGCTTTCGGCGAGAACTAAACTACAAAACTTTAGTAACTAATATAAGAACGCTTAACACTTTTGGCAGATTTAAAAGTTTGAAATTTAGCAAAAAAAAACGCAAAAGAAGAAGACAGGTATGGAAGAGCCCATAAAGTAGAATATGAATAGCATGAACAGGATTTATCCGATTCTGGCCTTCACTGTTTCTTAATCATTGGAGCTAGATGAAATCTCAGAGTATTTCACACTCCTATTACCGAAACCCTAAGATGACTCTGGCTGATTAACTCCTGCATCCATAAATTTGGCGAAAGTCAAGTTCTGGCGCTTGACATCGCTAAAGCGTTTAACAGAGTATGGCACAAATGTCTCCTACTGAAGATTAAAGCAGACGGCTTTAATTATAACCTCGTAAAATGGATTGAGAGTTTGTTATATGAACGCACCATACAAGTCGTATTGGATGGCGTGGCATCTTCTACCTTTCCCATACATTCCGGAGTCCTTCGAAGCTCTGCTTTATCACCTACACTCTTTCCTATTTTTATCAACGACCTTCTGTCATCAACGCTCAAACCGATACATTGCTTTGCATATGACAGTACCCTGAATAACGTCTATGAACTCGACTCGATTACTAACGCTCACCATGTCCCGGTAACATCTGAATGTGCCGAACTATTTGGATCATTGAACTCTGATCTGAACCTAATCTTGGAATGGGACAGGATACGAATACTTCTCACTCCTTGACATTAAAATAAATAACCGTCTTAATTGAAACCAGCACATACTCGACGTAGCACTGGACGCTTCCAAACGCCTAGAAGTTCTCCGAAGAGGTAATAAATATTTTACACCCAGTGACCTAGCCAATATCTAAGTATAAGGCCTACATTAGACCACGCCTCGAGTACAATTCGCATTTATGGGCTGAGGTACCCGAAAAGGCAACTTGCGATGCTCCACCGTGCCCGCAGACAGGCGCTCCGACTAATTGGAGATGACGCCAACACAATTCCTATAGACTCCATAGCACATCGTAGATATGTCGGAGTACTAAGCATTTACTACCGCTACTTTCATGGTAAATGCAGTGAGGAGCTTGCTAAACTTATTCCACCTCTGTACACATTTTCTAGAAACACTCGCCTAGCTTCAAGCGCGCACGAGCTTACTGTTAAGCTTTCAACTTCCCGTACTGTGAAATATAGGCAGTCATTCATAGCCCGAACTGAAGCTGTATTCCCATTGCCATACGACCTTCGACGTTTCAAACTCAACGTCCACCGGCATTTTAGGATTCTCCCTCCTTTTAATCCCGTTTAACCTTAACTCCTTTTTTCCCTAACCGACATGACTGTGTAAATTGCATTAAAGGGTGACCCCCTAATTTGTCTTCGGCTACGTAACAAAGATACTTACTCCATTATAACCACGCTACAACCCAAATCGGGGCTTACCTGCTATATACTCCACCTTCATCCTTCTTGCAGCAGTGGCCACGTCCTTCAGTTTGAAAATCGCAGCAGTGATTTGCTGTCATTAGAATCTTCGTCGTGAGTTCAAATCCCGGTCGAAGCAATATATAATTCCAGCACATTGCCTACTTGGATATACCTTGGTCACCTCAATCTACGAAAATGAAAAATTCGTAGAAAGAGGGTTGTGCAAAGGGCTAAGGTTTAGGTTTAGGTTGTAGTAGGGTGGTTGCATAGAACCACAAGCACTGAGGCCATCTATTTGGGCCCATTGTACTCCCCCTATAGTTATGAGTTGGAAGTCACTCCTCTTGCTCTAACCACTTGGTTCGGTTTGCGAACCTTAACAGGCTCGAATGTTGGACGCCTCTGAGGTCGTCTAGTTCTGAGAAGAATCTAGAGCCTAAACAAAGGAGACGACTGTTGGAGATTTGCGGACAGTGACAAAGATAATGTTCGATAGATTCTTCGGCTTCCTTGCAACCTCTGCACAAGCTGCCGCTCGCGATCCGCCTGTGGTCAGGCCGACAATAGTTCGGATACTGTAGCGACAACGTTTTTGGATTTGGCCGTTTTACAGCTTTCCAGCTGCCGCCACCCCGCCAAGAAAGAATCCAAAATAGACTGACTTCCTAGTGGAATTGATGTTAGCAGATCCTTGCCGTGCAAGCGTATCTGCCGCCTCGTTACCTAGCAGGTCACTATGACCCGGTATCCATATTAGAAAAACTTCCATTATGGCCGCTAGGCGATTTAAATTGTGTCTACAGATGGACACTAGTTTGGATGTAGTCCTGTAGGATTGGAGTGCCTGAAGTGCAGCCCTGCTGTCTGAGAAAATGTAACAATTTCCGAGACTGTTCTGCTTATCAAGAATAATTTTTGCACACTCGTTAATGGCTAATACTTCTGCTTGGAACACTGTCGCGTGTTCTGGAAGATGAAATGAAGTTTGGATGTCGAGGTCGTGGGAATAAATCCCTGCACCTGTCCTCTGGCTAGTTTTAGATCCGTCCGTATAGAGATGAGAACCTATACAGGTGCTGAGTATTGTATTTGTTGCCCATTCGTTTCGTTCAGGAAACTTAATGTGAAACTTCCGTTTCTCAACCTGCGGTTGGTTCATGCAATCATACTCGCTGTCTAAAAGGGAGTTTGCGTTTCTAATGACGTTTAGATTTTGTCCATGACCAATTTGTGGCGCTGACCACGATTTAGTGGTTTTTAATGTAATGGCTGCCAGGCCCGCTGCTTCTTTTATAAAAAGATCAAGTGGGGGTAGTGAGAGAATCACCTCCAGAGCTGCAGTCGTTGTGGTTCTAAGGGCACCTGTTATGCACAGACATGCCATCCGTTGGATCAGCTGTAAGGGTGCCAGGTTGGTTTTTAGTACCACCGCCGGCCACCACACCAGCGCACCATAGCAAATAATTGGTCTAACAATACTGGTATACATCCAGTGGATGAGGTGCGGCTTAAGGCCCCATCTCAAACCGAATGTCTTCTTGCAAGCGAAGAAGGCTACTGTAGCCTTTTTTGCTCGTTCCTGAATATTGGCCTTCCAGGATAATTTACTATCAAGAATTAGGCCTAAATATTTAACTTGATTCGAGAGGACCATATTGATTCCTCGAATGTTTGGTGGATTGAAAACATATGGTCTTCTTCTTCTGGAGAAGAGGATCAGTTCTGTTTTTTGTGGGTTAATAAAAGTCCTTTATCTAGTGCCCAGCTATCTAACAGTTGTAAAGCGGATTGCATGCGGTCTCCTAGAACTTGCTCAAACTTACCAGTTAGCATGATGACAAGATCGTCTGCATATGCTATTGTGGGGTAGCCGTTCTGATTTAAGATGGAAAGGGGTTCATTCACTGTTAAGACCCACAGGAGAGGTGATATTATTCCGCCCTGTGGCGTTCCTTTGTGAACAGAGCCTTTTCTTGTCTCTTCACCCATTCGTGCTACGATTTCCCGCGAACGAAGAAGCTTTGCTATCCAGGCAGTCAGGAGAAGTTCCACACTATGGCTACGCAAGGCCTCAAGTATGGCGTCAATGTTGACGTGGTTGAACGCGCCTTCCACGTCTAGGAAGGCACCGAGTGCAACCTCTTTTTGATGGAAAGCTTTCTCTTCGGCGGCTACCGTCACATGCAAGGCGGTGTCAGTAGATCTATCTTTCAGAGGGCAAAGGGCTTACAACCCTTCCACAATAAGTAATGAAATATGTTGAGGAACCTGAATATCAGGAGGCCAAGGTCCGATTTGGGCTCTAGTGCCATTGTAGAAGAAGAAGAATCTTCCCAGCGCTTCCGTGGTTTTTCAACTGGTCTACGTTCATTGACTTTCTCCTTAAGTGAGCGTTTGGGAATTCTTCAGCCATTCATTCGCTCTACATGTAGCTTCATAAATTTTAGTTTAAGTTTAGTTTTTCTGTGCACGTTTTCGTTTTCCGTTATTGGAAGTACCGAATAATACGTCTTATTTTCTGGTCATAGTCATTTTTGTAAGACGAACCAGTTCCGATGAAAGTCCAAACTCCAACATGATTTTTTCAATACGCATCTTGTACATATTGTCGTATGCCTGCTTGAAGTCATTAAATGTAAGTGGTGCACATCAATGTTATATTTCCTGCACTTTTTAGGATCCTGTTTAGCTGAGAATATATGGTACGTGGTTAATCTTCCAGCTCTAAGTCCGCCTTGAAATTCACCAATTAATTTTCACATAGGACTTAATTTTCTTTTCTAAAATTTTGGTCAAGATTTTGTAAGACGTACACAACAAAGATATTCTTCGATAGTTTTCGCAGCAGAGTTTGATACCTTTTTTATAAATTAGACATATGATGCTATTGCGACAATCTTCAGGAAGTGTTTCCTACGTCCAAATGTTTGTAGCTAATCAGTGTAGGAGATATCTTAAGCAAGTTTCGTAACTTGAAACTGACCAAAGTACAATAATGGCACCGAACACTGTAAAGTATTTTTCAAATTAAAGTAACAAGCAATTTTTTTAAGAGGGTTTAAAACAGGACAAACAAGCAAGATGGAGAACAAACCACCGACGAAAATGAGGCTTCGCAAATTATTTTAACACTTCAAAAATGTATTAATTTTTTCTTCCTGTGCGAAGGACGGGCTGAATAAAAAATAGTAACAAAAATTTTGAAAATTTAATAAATGCAAATGGCCAATAAGTAGTGACAACCTTTTTTCCCAAGACATTATTAAATACGTCAAAACAGCAATAGGACCAAAAGTACAATAGGTTCAAGGTAAAATCAGACCATGTCTTGAATTTAATTCCCACGTATGGGCGGGAGCTGTAAGAACTTCTCTCTCCTATCTGAATAATACCCAGTTTCGGACCATTAAAATTATAGGAGACTCTGACGTCACTTTATCGCTTGATTCACTCGAGCATAGATGAATTGTAAGCTCCTTAGCCCTTCGTGTCGGATATACAATGGAGATTGTTCGGACGAAATGTCTACCCCCATGTAAGCTCTTACCCCGTAATACTAGAGCTGCTTCACGCACCGTCAAATTTCGTGATTCGTTTTTAAACCGGACTGTTCGAATTTAGAACTCGCTACCCATCCCAGTACTCCCGCATGACTACAACATTCACCAATTCAAAAAAAAAAGGAATATTCATAGCCACTTCCGTCTCTATTCCCATAGTTCCCATAAACAAGCATCCTTCCCCCGTCACCGGAGCTGTGCTTCAGTACAAAAGGACAACCCCTCTAGTTCCGGTGTCACATAAAAAAAAACCTTTCCCTATATATTATTCCGTGCCCTACTCATAGCAACATTAGCTCAAAAATACGTCTTTTTCTACTCTATATGAATCATAAGTTTTCGGAGCCTCACAAGCTTTAGAGTACTTCTAAAGCTCTAGGTACCACATGTTCCGAGGGTCCCACATGCTTTGTGATTTAATATTTTCTGTACCACCTCATGCTCTGGGCTCCTGAATATTAATCAACCAATTTCTCTGCTAAGATCCTCTATAAGAGTATGGGACAGAAACAGTTCGTTCTCACAAGGTGTGATGTTGAACATCGGCCTATAGTTATGGCCAGGACTGGTTCATTATTACCGAGTTCATTTCTGGACCTTTAAGAGCCAAACTTTTTTTTTTTTTAATGAAAATTTGAACAAATTTAGTCCATTCGGGGTTGGTGTCGATGCGAAACTCATGGCGACCACCTCTATTATCACTTGATATAAAATTCCAATTTCATGTTTATTTAAGATATTGTATCTTCCCTCATGAGCTGCCCTAATTTGGCTTCCTTTCCTGACCGGCCGGAGGCATTCTTATTTAGAAATTCATACGAATAATAATGAAAATCGATCCCAGTATTTTATAAATAGACTCCTGTTCTAATTTTATAACGTTTAGAGAATCACTAAAAATAAAAACCGAAAAACTCCATAATTGCTATGAAGCTCAAGAGCTATTAAAAAACGAAATTTAAATTTTAAATACTCTAGTTACTGAAACCTTGCTCAATAATTATTTTGAATCACAGAATTCGAAAACTTCTAAGCTAATCAAACTTGACCTATAAATGAATGCAAAATCCTGGAATGCTAGTAGCCTTCTATCCACTTTAAGAGCTACCATGCCTTTGACCGACATAGCGTTAGGCAAAATATGTCAGTGACAGAAAATACTGCAGACTTTATGGCACTCGAAGTATCTTTTTGACAAGTCTACGTATCTTTTAAAGAGTAATACTGAGGAAAAGGACATGCGCATTTAAAAGGCATGAGAAGAGAAATGCACTTCTTGCAGACTCTCTCTATCTAGACTATCTCTTTAAAGGAGATCAAAATTACAGGGAAATGATTCTTACACGAATGTTAATGCAATCAGAACAAATGTGACGATAATATCAGAAAATTGAAGCAATCGCAAATGTTATTTTGGGAAAAATAGAAAAGGGTTGAAATGGACATGTGAATATGCTTACTACTATAGTTAATAGAAATATATGTGAAGCTGGGATGCTAGAATAAAGAAAAGAACCCATATGGCAATCTTTTTTATCTCTGTGTCACAGAGCTTTTTTTTATAGCACCGAGCATAACTTTAGGAGTTTCCCTTTATTGCATTGGACGCACAGTCAAGTCCGAATAGGGAAGGTGAAAGTTAGGGCTAAGAGGGAGTTTAAGGACCCATCTAAACTATCGGTGGACAGTTGTTGCTGGAAACTCTTGAGGCGGCAATGCATTACATAGTCTTGATGCTCGGATGATAAGGGGCTCCCAATATTTAACTGCATGCAATGGTTAATGCTTAACAGTAAACTTATGGGCGCGTACAGCTTACTGAGTATTCTTCGGATAGTTGAAAAGGGGAGGATTCAATTTAGAATGTTCTTCGCTGCATTTACAGCGATAGTATCAATAGTAAGCGTTTCAACGGTGTACAAAGCAGATACGGTTTCGTCTCCAATTAACAGAATGCAGGTTTCTAGACACGATCGAGCAACACTAGGTGTGATTTTCGGACCCCAGCCTAGATATGCCAGTTGTACTAAAGACGTCAAGATTGCAGCTAAGATAATATAGTATCTGAAAAAAAAAGTGGAAAAAAGGTTCGTTCCCTATTAAAAATATTATATTTTAAGCCTCTTTAATATTTGGTATTTTCAACCTGTGTTTTCGTCACGCTGGCAAGTATGCTAACTTTATAGTCTTTATGCTTCGGATCATTATTATGGTAAAAATTAAAATGAAATTTGCCTTTCAAATGTTTAGACATCCAATATGATCCATTGAAGTTGATAATTTCTTAAAAACTGATTGCAACTGTAATAAAAATAGTTCTCGTAAGAATTAGTCTTTTTTGCTTTGCTGGTTTCAATGCGAATCCATTTTTCAAAATTTTGTATTTGTGTGAGGGTAGTTGAAGAATGCGGTTTTTTACCAATTCCTGCAACTATCCTTGAAGACTAATAACTTCACGGAACTGAGCTAACTATCCCCCTGGGGGATGGGGCAGTAGAATTCACCCACAGCCAGTCCTGCTTGCCCTAAAAATAGCAAGTGGACACTCATTGGATCCCGGGTTTATCACCCATGATTTCTCATACGAGAAACGGATACAGTGCCTCGGATAAGGACGAATTCTATGATAACGACTTTTGGCCTTTGAAAACGGACTATGATTGGCTTCTAGAACATTCGAACATTGAATGACGGGGAAAGGCCTGGAGTCACTCGTTTCTTGCATCGTCAATCATTAATCGACCCTGAAATGGAGCACTATAACATCCAGATCTTGGGCTTAAGTGAGGTCAGGTGAACAGGATCAGAAGAAGGACGAGCCCCGAGCGGAAACACCATTCTGTACGTTGGTCCTGAGAGTGAAGCCAAAAATGGCATGGCGGTGGCGAGCAAGAAACAGTCTCATCAGCTGGGAGCCAATCTCGGATAGAATTATCTGCATCAGGCTCAGGACCAGTATCAGAAACGTCATAACTCCGCAGACCTACGCACCAACTAATACCGAAACACCTGGTGATAAAGAGGAATTTTATAGCCAACTGAGCGCCACCTTCGATCGTGTTCCAAGAGGTGATATTATTGTCATCTTAGGCGAAATAAACGCCCAGGTCGGCTGTAACAACGCTGGACTAGAACACGTCATGAGGAAGCATGGCGACCCTTGGGTCGACGTGTCACGACCTTGGATTAAGAAACCCGAAAACGGCGAATTATTTGTGGAGTTTTGTAGTACTCGACAAATGGTCATCGGGGTACCCTTTTTCCACACAAAAGTCATCATAAAAGATCTTGGGTTTCCCCCGATGGAACCAGATCAACCATTTGGCTATAAGTCGCTGATGGAGAAGATGTATCCTCGATGTGCGAGCGAAGCGTGGAGCTGACGTGGGGAGCGATGA
Organism: Chorisops tibialis; assembly: GCA_963669355.1. NCBI lineage: Eukaryota > Metazoa > Arthropoda > Insecta > Diptera > Stratiomyidae > Chorisops > Chorisops tibialis. The sequence continues at coordinate 273,207,851 of OY770262.1, forward strand.
AGGTTACCTGCTTGAAATTGTGCACAACAGCTATCCGACGATCACAAATTCTTCAAATTAAGCGCAAGCTTAATGTAGATCAACTTATAGACCCCAACAAAAAGCACAAGTACACCACCATTCTACGCGAAAAGTCATCCACATTGGGTGAATATGAAATGCGCACAATGGACTCCAAGTGGGATGCAACCAGAAACACGTTTCTAACTAGTGCTGAAGAATCTGTGGGATATGTGCAAAGCGGTGAGAAACCCTGGATGTCGCAAGACACATGGGACAAAGTTGGCGGTCGGAAAAAAGCCGAATTGGCAATCATCTCTCAACCCGATGTGAACCAAAAACCACATGACTTGAGACAGCACTACCACGATTAAGAAGGATGTTAAACGCGACAAGAGAAAGGCCATTGAAGACCTAGCCAATAAGGCAGAATCTGTGGCTGACCTTGGGGTTCATTATTTAAAATTATGAAAAAGTTGACGAACAGTAATTTCACCGCCAACCACCTGGTGAGAGATGTCAACGGAACTCTCTTTAATATGAGTGAACACCAGTTGCGGGAATACTTCTCTGATATTTTAACATATTCCAGAAACAGAACAACTTTCAAACATCCAACCGCAACAATTCTCTATTAGAGACGATCCGATAAAGAAGAGATGATTTCCGCCATTTGGTCAATGGCGGGAAAGAAAGCGCTAGGTATTGACAGACTACAAACCGAGTTACTCAAAGCGGACGCGGAAATAACATCCGACATACTCCTCCCACTCTTTACTGAAGAATGGAATGAATGAAGATTTCCGACTAAATGGAAGGAGGGCGTCATTGTGAAAATTCCGAAGAAGGGCGACCTTCGATATTGTGGCAATGGGCGTGGTATATGTCTACACTGCCGTATCGAAAATCATGGCTAAGGTAATTCTCAATAGGATGAGTGATGTCATGGAGACCACTCTCGAAGTTTATCAGGTTGAATTCCGTAAAGGGTCGTCCGACCATAAAAATACCCTACGGATAATATTAGAGCAGTCAGCCGAAATGGATTCGCCACTACATCTCATGTTTGTGGACTTAGAGAAGGCTTTAAGCGAGATTAAATTTGGAATGCTTTGCGTAGGAGAGGTATTCCATACAAGGTCATAACTATGATTAAAGAATCCTACGATGATGCAAAGTGTCGCGTCTTACATAGAGGAGTGCTGTCCTAGAGCTTTCCTGTACGAACGGGAGTCAGACAAGGCTGCATATTATGACCAGCCCTGTTTCTGGTGGTAATAAACGATATCTTGAAAGCTGCACTGGAAGGTGGGGAAGGTAGAGGTCTTCAATGGAGACTATTAAACATCTTAAGTCACCTTGATTATGCTGATGAAGTGTGGTTGCTTGCACATAACCGTTCGGACTTAGAGTCAAATGTTCGCTCGTTGCATTCAAAATGCAAGGAGGCGGGACTGAAAATAAATGTGCGTAAAACCAAGTACATGCAGATGGGTTCGAACACACCGATTGTTCTTGATAGACAAAATGTGGAAGGGGTGCAAGATTTTTGTTATCTCGGAAGCGTTGTCAGCGTGGACGGCGGAGCCGAAAAGTATATTGAGACTCATCTAAATAAAGCTCGTCAGGCCTTCGGTATCCTTTCCTTTTTCTGGAGGTCAAGAGAGATCTCCCTTCGCACGAAGCTGTGAGTTTTTTACGCATGCATCAAATCCATGTTTTTATACTACTACGTGGAAACTGACCGTTCGACTTTCTAAGAAACTGCAAACTTTCGTGAACCAATGTCTCCGACACATTTTAGGAATATTCTGGCCAGAAGTGATCTCCAACGACGAACTTTGGAGTACAACTGGACAAACTAAAATCGGCATGGACATTCAAAGGCGGAAGTGGTAGTGGATCGGTCACGCTTTGAGGAAACCAAAGCGAAAAATCGCCAAACAGGCTCTGGATTATAATCCTCAAGGAAGAAGTCGGGTCGGTCGACCATGTAGCACACGGAAGCGAGCAGCTGAACAGGAGGCCAGAGGAATAAACAAGTCCTGGCAACAGCTAAAGGCCGATGCTCAGGATCGCGCCTTGTGGAAGAGAGTTGTTTCTATCCTATGTCCCTATAGGGGGTCTTAACAGGAATTTGATGGGAGGAGGTAGAAGGAGTAAAAAATAGCGTCAATATTTTTTGTCATTAACGGTATTCACATCATTCAACTTCAACCTAATTTTGAAGTCGATAGCTTAAATATTTTCGGATAAAAATTCAATTTTTACAATTTCCAAATTTCATGACATTTGTATGCACTACCGCCTGTAGGGGATGTAGTTCCTCCACGAACTCTCTTTTTGTAAAGATGGCATAAAACCAATTTCAGCCCGATGGTCCAAAGCGTTCGAGAGCTATTTTTAGACAGCCGGACAACGGACGGACAGACGGACAAACGGTCACTCGGAATCGAGGTTTTGGAGTAACAACAAATATTTTTGTAACTTTGGCGACTCTGTTTGAGCATTTTACTTTATTATTATAATAATAAAGTATTGTGATCGACACAAAAAAAAAAAAAAAGTTTGCTACCCTGAAATTTTTTTTTTTCGCGTTTCATGACTAAATTAGCCTAAAAATGCAAAAAAAAAAATCCGTCTGTCTGTACGCCGTCCGCCGTCCGCCGTACGCCGACGTGTACGCTCAGCGCACATTAACTCCCAAACCCTTCAAGATAGAAAGTTCATTTTTGGAGGGATTGTAGATAGTTGCGGATCTCAGGCGGATACCTATTTTGGGGGGTGTACGAGTTCAGGAGGAGGCGGGGGGAGCGCTTAAACCGAAAAATACGAATTCAAATATCTCAACCATGGTAACAGCTAGGACCCTAAAACTCAACATACATATAGAGGAGTTTGTGGGACAACTTTTAAAAATAATTTAATTTTTTTATCCATTGGGGTGCGAAAAGGCGGGGCTAAGAACCAATTGTCGGCCGAATTTTTTTTTCAAATGATTATATCTTCGAAATTACTTATCGTAAAAAAGTCATATTTAGAGAATATCAAGGTGGCATATAGTTCCATTGGAACCAGCTGAGAAAGCGGCTAATTATTGTAAGGGGGAGGGTCAGGGGGGGTGCAAAGAAAAACACTTAAAAATTAATATCTCAACTATCTTTTAAGCTATGTAATTGAAACTTAAAACGTATATTAAGCTATACTAGGCAAATACAAAAAAAATATAACATGTCGAAATAATAGTAGTGCGGGGAAATGGGGAACATTTCAAAAATGGCGCACTTTTCAAAATTACAAATCCTTATATCTCAAAAAATAGTACAGATATCAAATCAAAAATTTGTCAGATTGTAGAACTACGTAATGGTTAATTTTGGTAAAAATTTTAAGCTGGGAGGTGTAAGGGGAGGGAGGTGATAAGCAATAATGTCGAAAATTTTGAGTGATTTTTTTAGGGCTCTAGTGAAAGATAAAAAGTTAAAATTTTGCATGTGAATACCTATATTTAATGTACATAGAAAAACAATATTAACTTGATCCATATTTATTATAAACCGACTCCCCCGATCTAATGTGCACAAGGTGTTTCATGTGCATTGAAAAAAATACATAAACTGAAAATTTTTAAGTGAAATTTTAAGGTAGGAACTTGAAAATTTGCTAAATGCATTTAAAAAAAATTCCAAAATATACGAAATGTTAACTGGTCGAAAACCTTTAAAACTTCTACCTCCTATACAAAATTATTTTTTCGACCATTTTCAAGAAATCAATTATCACCTAACTATTAAAAGCTATCAAATTCAAATTTTGCAAACCAGCTTACAAAAATAATTAAAATGAAATTGCATTCAAAGTTTTAAAATCGCGCTTGCCCTTCTACCCCCTCCCATACAAAAGTATGATTTCGACTAATTTCATTAAATCAACTAATAACCAACAAATTAAAAGCTATGAACTTGAAATTTCGTATGAGCATCTAACAACAAAAATGAAAGAAAATTGCATCACAAGTTTGACGATTCCCTTACCTCCTCTACCCCCTCCCATACAAAATTATTTTTTCGAGCATTTTTAAGAAATCAGTTATCAGCTAACTCTTAAAAGGTATCAATTTCAAATTTGGCATAAAAACTTATAAAAATAATTCAAAGGAAGTTGCTTTAAAAGTTTTGAAATCACGCTTGCGCTTCTACCCCCTCCCATACAAAACTATGATTTCGACCAATTTTATTAAATCAACTAATAACCAACAAACTAAAAGCTACGAACTTGAAATTCTATACAAGCACCTTACAAGAGACGCGAAATAAAACTGCGTATCAAATTTTACGATTCCCCTATATTCTCTACCCCCTCCCATACAAATGTTCGGTTTCATGAATGTAAAATACACCGAATTTTATGAAAATTCTATGCAACTTCGTCTATGAAACACATTCTATACAGAGAATATTGGACGTGATTCAAGTAATTAATTAAAAAGCTATTAACATCCACCCATCCTTACTATTACCCCTACTCCTCCCCTCATAAGAACCCAAACTTACAGACACGAATGAAATATTGTTAACAGTCCTGCCCAAGAACTCCCTTTCACTTAGTCTTCCCTAACCACTCTAACCTGCATATTGACTTTCCACTCATCCGCAACTTGTCCCAAGAATAATAAAGTTTCGCCCGACTTGTTGGCAGTTTATTTTCTTATCGTTACAAACGGTAAGGCAGATACAATATAATCTCAAATTTCATTTAGAGTATAAAAATTTCCTTTCAAATCTGCATATTGCGATTATGATGCACAGATTTACTGATATATAAACCCATCTAGAATTTGTAGAAGACTTACCAAATAATCACACCATTCGTAAATTTATCTAGTTACGAATATTTTATCGTATTTCTTATTGTGAGGATAAGAGTGAAGACACAAACCATTACCGATCCGATGCAATTTATAGCTTTTTTATTCCGGTTTCGTTCATATTTAGCCTAATAGATGACGAGACTTCTGCAAATGAGAAAACAACTTTCAGCCGTTATATTTAAATTTTCGACTGCCTTTATAAACATAACATTAGATGAAATGGGAAGGAGCTTAAGTTACCGGAAGTTCAGTCATCGCTAATTCTTCGAAGAGTGAATTTTGACTTTTGTATTACAGGTGGTAATTGCAGAGGGGGAGGTTTATCATTTTACTTTATTATTCTAATAATAAAGTATTGTGATCGACACAAGAAAAAAAAAATTTGCTACCCTGAAATTTTTTTTTTCGAGTTTCATGACTAAATTAGCCTAAAAATGCAAAAAAAAAAATCCGTCTGTCTGTACGCCGTCCGCCGTACGCCGACGTGTACGCTCAGCGCACATTAACTCCCAAACCCTTCAAGATAGAAAGTTCATTTTTGGAGGGATTATAGGTAGTTGCGGATCTCAGGCGGATACCCATTTTGGGGGGTGTACGAGTTCAGGGGGAGGCAGGGGGTGCGCTTAAACCGAAAAATACGAATTCAAATATCTCAACCATAGTTACAGCTAGGAAACTAAAAATCAGCATACATATAGAGGAGTTTGTAGGACAACTTTTAAAAATAATTTAATTTTTTTATCCATTGGGGTGCGAAAAGGGGGGGCTAAGAACCAATTGTCGGCCGAATTTTTTTTTCAAATGATTATATCTTCGAAAGTACTTCCTATAAAAAATTTATATTTTGAGACCATTAAGATAGCATAAGGATGTGCTAGAATCAGTTTAGATAGAAGCTAATTATTGTATGGGGAAGGGTCAGGGGGGCTGCAAAGAAAAACACTTAAAAATTAATATCTCGACTATCTTTTAAGCTATGTAATTGAAACTTGAAACGTGTACTAAGCTTAACTAGCATGATATAAAAAAAATACATTATGTAGACATAATAGCAGTGGGGGGAAATGGGGGGCATTTCAAAAATGGCGCACTTTCCAAAACTACAAATCACCAAAACTCAAAATTGAATAGAGATATCAAATCAAAAATTTGTCAGATTGTAGAACTATATAGTTTTTAATTTTGGTAAGAAATTTAAGCTGGGGGGTGTAAGGGGATGGAGGTGGAAAGCGAAAATGTTGAAAATTTTGAGTGATTTTTTTATGGCTCTCGTAAAAGATACAAAGTTTAAATTTTGCACGTCGACATATCTATTTAATGTACACAGAAAAAAAATAGTAATTTGTTCCAAAATTGTTATGCACCGAAGTGGAGGTCTAACGTGCACAAAGTGTTTCATGTGCAATGAAAAAAACATATAAACTGAAAATTTTTGAATGAAATTTTTAGGTAGAAACTTGAAAATTTGCGAAATGCATTTAAAAAAAATTTGTAAGAGTTTGAAATATTAACTGGTTGAATATCTTTAAAATTTCTACCCCCTCCCGTACAAAATTATTTTTTCGACCATTTTTAAGAAATCAATTATCACCTAACTATTACATGGTATCAATTTGAAATTTTGCACAAGAACTTACAAAAATAGTTCAAATAAAATTACGTTAAAAATTTTGAGATCGCACTTGCCCTTCTACCCCCTCCCACACAAAAGTATGATTTCGACCAATTTCATTAAATCAACTATTAACTAACAAATTAAAAGCTACAAACTTGAAATTTTGTACAAGCACCTTACAAAAAAAAACGAAATAAAACTGCATCACAAATTTTACGATTCCTCTACCTCCTCTACCCCCTCCCATACAAATGTTTGGTTTCGTGAATTTAAAATACACCGAATTCAATGAAAATTCTATGCAACTTCGTCTATGAAACTGACATTCTATACAAAGAATATTGGATTTGGTTCAAGCAATCACTTAAAAAACTATTTACATCCACCTACCCTTACTATCACCCTCCTCCCTCCCTTCATGAAAACTCAAACTTGTATAAATAAAGGAATGAAATATGGAGAGTTTCCAGAAAGTGTTAAATTGAGAACTGCCCTGCTCAAGAAGCTCCTTTCACTTAGTCTTCCCTAACCACTCTAACCTGCATATTGACTTTCTACGCATGCGCATTTTGCCCCAAAAATAATAAAGTTTCGCCCGACTTGTTGGCAGTTTATTTGTATATAATACCGAACGTAAAAAATGTTTCATGCTAAATTTCAAGTTTATAGCTTTCATAATTTTTGTAGAAATTGAACAATTTTTTCTGAATTTATAGCATATGGGAGGTACTAGAGAAAATGCTAGGGTATAGCCTAGTAGGTAGTTTGTTGGTCTTGTAATGCGAAGGTCGTGAGTTCAAATCCCGGTCGGCGCAATATATAATTCCGGCACATTGCCTGCTTGGATATACCTTGGTCACCTCAATCTAAGAAAATGAAAAATTCGTAGAAAGAGGGTTGTGCGAAGGGCTAATAACCCTTCCACAATAAGTAATAAAAAATATTAAGGAACCTGAATATCAGGAGGCCAAGGTCCAATTTGGGCTCTAGCGCCATTGTAGATGTAGAAGAGGAAATGGAAGGGAAGGACGATCTTGAAAATGTTTATCAACATTCTAATCACATTGATTTGTTACAATCTTAAAGTCTTTCTCCGAAAGAGAAATACTTTTCTTAAATTTCCAATTCAAAAATATATAGGAGGTGGTACAAGAAGTGAACCGAAGTTTATAATTTTTTTTAGCATTTAGTGCCAATTATTAAGGAACAAAATTTTAAGTTTGTATTTTTTTTAGTTTCAATAAAAATTGTGCATTTGGATGGGAGCGGATAGAAGGAGTATTCGAATCAAAACCAAATTTTTCGACATAATTGATATTTGCAATAGCATACTTTTCTTAAAATTGAAAGTGGATAACCATGATGGTTGTGAAGAAAAATAATTTACTTACTTATTTATTTATTTAATTACAGCTTTAGCACAGATAGCTCCAATAATATAAAAATGATGCGAAATTTTATGTGGAAATAACAATTACGATATTAGAAAATAATTAAAAGGAAGTAATTACAATAAGCAAGAAAAAATTCAAAAACAATAACGAGAAGACACGTTAATCAAGGTAAGCTAAGTATATGCTTAAATGTGCGTAAAAATAAATTATATGGAACAGTTAAAGGACCAAGCCTCAGGAGATCATGCGAAAATCTAGGCAAGAGCGAATGAAATAAACATTATGAATGACAGTTCGATAAAGAAACGTGAACTAACTATACCGTTAGCGATTTGTATAATGTATACTGGTCGATTAAAATACCCAACAAGGTTAATATCACACTGGTAATGGGGATTCCAAATGGAAGAACAGTACTCTAAAATAGGACGAGCTAACGTTATAAACAGTAAAACTGCAACACTTATATTCGAAAAGGATTTAGTGGAGCGCAATATAAAACCAGAGAGACGATAAGCTATAGCCGAGATTTAAGCACAGTGATGCGTCAACTTTCTACTTCTACAATGGCTCTACAGCCCAAATCGGACCTTGGCTTCCTGATATTCAGGTTCCTTAACATTTTTCATTACTTATTGTGGAAGGGTTGTTAGCCCTCCGCACAACCCTCTTTCTACGATTTTTTTCATTTTCGTAGATTGAGGTGACCAAGATATATCCAAGCAGGCAATGTGCTGGAATTATGTATTGCGCCGACCGGGATTTGAACTCACGACCTTCGCATTACAAGACCAACACGCTACCTACTAGGCTACACCCTAGCTAAACTTTAGTTTCTGTCAAATAGAACACCAAGGTCGTTATAAGTGCTTACCTCAGAAAAACGAATCGCGTTAATTATGTAGGTAAAGTTAAGGGGGCTAAGTTGGTAATTTAACTTCATGAAAAGACATTTCTCAATGTTAAGAGAAATGTCATTGTTAAGACACCACTCAGATAGAGAATAAAGGTAACATTGTAGTGCTAGATAGTCAGAAAGAGAATTAATCACACGGAATATTTTGAGGTCATCAGCATATAAAAGACAAACAGAAGGAAAAAATGATGATAGGTCATTTATGAGAACAAGAAATAAGAGTGGACCGAGAATGGAACCCTAAGGAAATCCAAAATTCGATGAAAAGGCTTAAGATATGATATTATTAAAAACCAAATAGTGGGATATATGGATTTAGGAGACACTGCAAATAAAAATACGTATGTGTTTTCATGGTTAGAGGTATTTTAGGAAATTGGAAATTTATAGTGTGCTATTTCGCAACTACAACACTAATTTCTGGAGAAATTTTGAATCAAAAAATTAAGGATTGCATTAAGATTTGTAGGGAAATCGGTTTGAATATACGCTGCATAACAAGTGATCAGGTTTCGAATAATCGTAACTGTCGGCGAAGGCTGGGTAATCAGAGGAAAAAACTTGATTTTGAATATAATTGTTCAAATAATGAGCCATACAGTACACGCGGCTATGAACACTACTAAAGAACTAAATCTTTATAACAGTAATGTTTCGGCAATGCTGATTTATTTAAGAGAATGAATGGTCTTTTCAACTGCTTAAACAGTAAAGGACCAATCCACAAAAATCATTACAATCATTACAAATGCGGAGATATTAGTAAGTCCGAGGAGATTTGAAGTCGTGGGCTTTAAGGAACCCATGTTTGCTTTGGAGAAATAAAATGAGAAAGATGTTCGGAGATGGAGTTATGAATTGATTCTTAAAATATTTTTCCAAAGCAGTTCAGTGTTGAGATTGGGCGATAGTTTGTAACATTATTCTTGTTGCCTTTTTTAAAAATTGGGATCACGGTAGCTAGCTTCCACGCTCTAGGAAAGTAATCATCACTGAGAGATTTTTTGAAAATCATCGCAAGCGGAGAAGATAATTCATCACAAAGCGATTTGGTGAACCGGTTGGGAATACCATCCGAATCACCATTGGTATTTGGATCCAGCAGACTAATGCAATTTACGACATCGACCGAAGAAATAGGGATAACGTCATGTTCATGGTTCTCAACAAAGAAATCGTAGCTTAGATCCTTGTCGGTGAAAGAGAAAACAGAGCTGAAGCATGAAGCGAAAAGATCGCAGATACCATAAGGTTTCAAAGCACAGATGTTATCATAAGGCGCAATTGAAGATAGTGGGGACGTCTTTCTATTCTTCTTAATGTACGACAATAATTTAATTGAAATATCGAAATTTCGTGAAATTTGAATGGGAGGGGCAGCAAGAGTGAGGTGAAGTTAATAGTTTTTTCCTAAATTGATTGCAATTATAATAAAATTAATTCTGGCAAAAATTCAATACATTTTTGAAAATTGTGGACTTGTAGGGGGGATAGAAGAAGTAAGGGGTTCAGATTAACATTTTTATACGTTAATGACATCCACAACATATTTCTGTGGCCTAAATTCCAAGACAATATCTAAAATGGTTTTCCAGAAAAATCAATTACTTTGACTTTCAAAATTTCATGAAGTTTGTATGGGAGGTGGTAGAAGAAGTGGTGAGATGTTGCCCGTTCACGAACCTAAAGTTACGTGCTTGCTAAAAATAACTTAAGAGAAATTTCCGCACGATAGGTCAAAGCGATCGAGAGTTATGTTGTAGACAGACGGACAGAGAGACGGGCAGACGATCACTCGGAATTGACGTTTTTGAACGACAACAAATAATTCTGTACCCTTGGCGACTCTGTGTGAGCATTGTTTTGTAGCGTAACAAACGGTAAGGCAAATACTATATACTCTCAGATTTCGTATAAAGAATAAAAATCAGTCTGTCCATACACCGTCCGACGTGAGCCGTACATATGGGCTCATATCTCCGAGACCATTATGTATACAATTGTTTATTTTTGGACAGATTATTGATTGGGTAAGTAAACTCCATTACCTAAATTTTGCGGAGTATCAGGTGGAAGGGGAAGGCAAGGGGAGCGAAAGAGTCAAAAAATACACTTTTATTTATTTTTTATTTATTTATTTCAAATTCATCAAAATAATGATTACTTACAAAATATTGTTACAAAGAAGTACGTAAAAAATACATCATACGAGTATCCAATTTAAAACAATCAACAATCACAAATTATTTATCGCATAAAGCTGACTTTAACTGCATGCTAGATAAATTATAGTCAATTCGGTAGTAATTATTATTGAAAATACGCGAAAGAGATGCGATTGGTTCGTTTTGTCCGTATTTGGTGCGATGATGAGAAATGTGGAGTGGCACATAGTTTCTCAAGGATCGACGCGGAATACTAAAAGTTATGGCTTCGAGCAAATATGGGGAATCAATTTCTCCTAAGATTAATTTAAATGCAAAAGTCGCCCTAAGGATAATCCGTCTATTCTCAAGCGACTCTAGAGAAAGGAGTTTTAGGCGCTCTTCGTAAGGAGGAAGATGCAACGTATCAGACCAAGGAAGGTCTCTTAGAGCGAACCTTAAGAATCTTCGCTGTACAGACTCAATCCTACTCTTATGTTCCTCGTAATACGGAGCCCATACCTGACACGCATACTCCAGAATAGAGCGTATAAAAGTACAGTATAAAGTCTTAGTTATATAAGGATCATTGAAGTCCTTGCGCCATCTTTTAACGAAACCCCAAACGGAGTTGGCCTTGCTGATTATGTAGTCAATATGATCGTCAAACGTAAATGCGGAAATAAAATATACACCTAGATCCAGTACCTTATCTGTCTGTTGTAGTGTGCTACCGTCTAGGACATAGTCGAAATGTATGGGAGATTTGGTCCTAAAGAATGAAACGCTTGCACATTTACTAATATTCAAAGGCATACAGTTTAATGTACACCAGTCAAAAAAAAGTTGCAAATCACTTTGAAGCAATGCGCAGTCATTCTGATTCGAAATATCGCGAAACAATTTCGCGTCGTCAGCATAGAGCAAAATTTTCGAGTGGGAAATAACCGAACTCACGTCGTTAATAAATAAAATAAATAACAGTGGTCCTAGATGGCTTCCCTGTGGCACACCAGATGTGTTGGGTATAGCAGAGGAATAAACACCTCGAAAAATCACTTTTTGAGTACGATTAGATAGGTAAGATCTGATCCAATCTATGAAAATAATAGGAAATCCAAGCGCGTATAGCTTGTAGGCAAGAATAGTATGATCGACTTTATCAAAAGCTTTGGTAAAGTCGGTATATATGCAGTCAACCTGCTTACCGTCTTCAATAACAGGAATAGTGAAATTGGAAAATTCCATCAGATTTGTTGTGGTCGACCTACCTTTGGTAAACCCATGTTGGGCAGGACTAATGATTGATTTACAATGAAAATTCATTATATCACAAACAACAGCCTCGAACAACTTAGGTATGCAAGAAAGATTAGCAATAGGACGATAGTTACACACATCACTTCTTTTACCTTTCTTAAGCAATGGTCTGATAGTGGAGTATTTCCACAAACTAGGAAATATCCCCGAACTGAGAGAAGCGTTAAATATATGGCATAAAGGCAGAACCAAAGAGGTACTACAACGCTTTAGTACGGCTGCAGGGATGCCGTCTGGACCTCTGGAAAAACTATCCGTAATGCTTGAAATAAACTTTAAAATGGTCGCTTCCTCAATATGAAGATCTTATATCTCTAATGAGGTCGAAGGAAATTTCGATATGTAATGGAAATCCTCAGGACTAATCGTACGATTTGAGGTAGTGAAAGCAGTACGGAAATGGTCAGCAAAAAAGTTGCTTATAACTAAGGGCTCATCACTGACTACACCGTCGAAAGACATAGAAGCGGGATAACCGTCGGTGCGCTTTTTGGAATTTACAAAATTCCAGAATTGCTTAGGCTTATCCTTGATTGATCGCTTAATTTTACTGACGTAATTATTATACGCCACAGTAGACTGACTAACGAACAAATCACGTAGCTCAGAGTAAAAAATGTAGTCCGCATCGGTTCTCGAGAGACAGTACGACTTCCATGCTTTAATTTTTAAATTTTTCAAATGAGTCAAATCGTCATCGAACCATGGAAATCGTTTTACCTGCTTCTCGAGGGTGAACGGTACACACCATGTAAAGCAAGTAAAAAGCGCGGTATAAAAATTTGAAGTAGCAATCTCAACATCTTGTTCTTTAAGAACGCGCGACCAATCGCATGATAGTATGTCCTGGTTCAAAACAGTAAAATCAGCTTTATTAAAATTAAATTGATAAGATACTTCTTTAGCAACGTTACTTTTTGCACTTGAATCCAAATGAAAAATTGCGTGAAGCGCAGGATGAAGTGCGGATTCTGGCAGTAGTGGAGCAATACAATGGTTAATAGTCATGCTGCTTGAACTCGAAGAAAAAATTAGGTCTAAGTACCTTCCAAAACTGTTGGCTATATGATTGGACTGAACTAAACTTGTCGATAGCATGCAGTCCAAAAAATGTTGATCTTGCCGAGAAGCCTTTCCAGTGAAAGATGGCATTAGGCAATCGTCATCTTCGGAGCGACGCCATGTCACATAAGGTAGATTAAAATCTCCGAAAATAAGCAGCTCATCGGAAGGACGCATAAGATCGCAGATTCTTTCAGTGGCATTATAGACGGACTCGTAAACGCTAGAATCACTTGATGTTGAGAGGTAGGTAGTGATGATATAAAGCTTTCTATCTCCAATTGCAAGAGCCACGCAGATAAACTCAATTCCACTGGATTCAGGAACCTCGATGGTCGTAGCGGAGAATTTCTGATTAACAGCACAGAGTACACCGCCACCAACTGGTGCGTCAAGGAGATCGAGGTGACGATCACGACGAAAAACTTGATAGTCGGAGTCAAAAAGTTCAGCATCCTTAAAATTGACACAAATCCAAGTTTCTGTTATACATATGACGTCGAAACAGGATGCAGCAGCTGCGACGTAAAGTTGTCTCGTTTTAGAACGCATGCCGCTTACGTTGTTGTAATAAAACGAGATGTTATCGAGTTTTTTGAGTTTTTTGATCCAGAGGTGCGATGAGCTTTGCGACGAAGCGGCAGGAACTCGCGTACAATTGCAGACGGTGGCCAACAGTTTGAACCAACAACAGCTTCGAAACACGGTATCGGTAAAACAATCCTGAACGAAGCAACGCGAGAATTGCCATCTCGCGCGGCCTGACCGATTTTTTTGCATGATATCGATTCAAGTGGGGCAGTAACATGACTATGTTCAAGGATAGTCGCGATATTATTTGAAACCTCTGCTTCCGTGGTGTTCGGGTCCAAGCGTGAAACAAAAAGCACCTTTGGCATTTCCACAGCCTTCAAGGTGCACTGCAGGTCCCACGGAGAATCAGCAGCAGAACTATTATTCACAGCAGGGGCACTGCGACGATGTTCAACAATATTATCATTATACTCCCTGGGATTAGCCGCTTTTGTCCTCTTGATTGTGTTGTTATCTACCTTTCCCCTGTTATTGTTTTTCTTTTTACTCAAAACTATGGGAAAAGTCTCATTATACTCTCCGGGATTTGCCGCTCCAATCCTGTTTATTATGTTGTTGTCTACTTTTTCCATATTATTGTTATTCTTCTTTCTTAAGACTTTGGGAACAGTCTTTTTTGGAACCAAAGTAGATTCATCCGTCTGACAAGAAGCATGAACACCTGAACATACGCTCTGTGATTCTTTTAAAGGTGGTGACATGGATAAAAGAGTTTTATCCGAACTCTCCGCAATTAATTTTGCAACTTTAATGTCATCGTGCATAACATCAAGCTTTTTCGCAATAGCATTACCATTGAAAGTCTTATCCTCATTTGAGTACAGTGGGTAACTAGCCTTAGCGTCGCTATCAGCTAAGTTGTTCAGAAGAGCATTCAATTTATTGTCGGATTGCGCACATTTCTTGGTCAATTTAGACATGTCGTGCTGCATAAGACTACAACAAGCATGTAGTTTATCAAACTGCGTACCGTAGTCACGAAATTCGTCAATGCATTCATTTAAAGCAGATATTGTGTCCGACATTTTATTGACTTTGTTTGCGATAAATGCACAGTCACCTTTCAGATCGTCAATAGCACTTGTGGTTTGGTCCATTCTCGATGCGGTTATTTTTAGTAGGCGCAGAATATGACAAGGTTTTATTTGAGCACAATCCTTACATGTAAAGTTGCTTACAGTGCTTAAAATACGCGAGCCTTTAACACAATCAATGTGAAAGCATCGATCACAAATTCCATCGCAGTAAATACGATGATCGTCAACGATGTTTTGTGTACAACTACCACAGACGGCCGAGTGCAAAAGTGACGAAGACGACATTATGTATTTATTAAAACAAGAAATATATGGCGCGCACTGTAAAATTATCTTTACTAATTATCAGGGGATTGTCCTAGCTAAATTTCGAAATCAGCTGACTATGAAAGTTTACCTGATCAAACGTGAAAACAAAAATAAAATTCAATATCGAAATCAGTACCGTGCTGGCGGAAGACCAGGTCAACCCTTCAGAGCCTCCGCGCCAGGAACAAAAAACAAGTTAATAAACGAAGCGAGAAATCGAAAGGCTACGACACAAACTATCGATATTATCGATTACACGATATCGCAGTTTATATACTTGTCACTATGAACTATAAATTTGGCGGGAAGTGAGTTCAGTTTTTATTTAGAATCCGCAACACTGCACTGTCAGCCCACCTTGTAAATATTTTTTAAATATTTTTTCCCGATTGTGAGTTCCTAATCAACAAAATACAGCACACAGCTGACGACACTTCACCATCCGTAAATATGTGGTTTAGTTCGCGGTCAAGAATCAAGCCAGAATATATTTTTGTACGATCGTCGATTTTTATTCTTTTCCGAAAACAGTCCCCGATCACTGCTAATATCTCCACTACAAAAGCAGATAGGAAGCTGAAAATCAACGTACGTATAGATGAGATTGTGGGACAAGTTCTAAAAATAATTTAATTTTTATTATCTATTAGGGTTCGAAAATAGGGCCGAATTTTTTTTTCAAATGATTATATCTTGGGAATTATTTAACACAAAAAAATCCTTTTTAGTTACCAATTAGGTAGCATACAAGTCCACTGTAATCAAGTAAAAGGAAGGCCAATAATTGTAGGAAGGAAGGTGAGCGAGGAGGCTGGTCGACCAAAATATCGAAAATATTCACTAATTTTCTAGGTTTCTGACAAAAGATGCGAAGTTTAAATTTTGCACGTGCATACATCTATTTGGTATACATAAATAAAATTTAATAGTTTGAACCAGAATTTTTATCGTCCAAAGGGGGGGCCCTAACCTGCAAGAGATGTTCCATGAGAAGTGAAAACAAAAAACATAAAAAATCAAAACTTTTGAATGCAATTTTAAGCTAATGACTTGAAATTTTTTGAAATTTGTTTAAAAAAAAACTTAGAAGTTTAGGATATTAACTGGTCGAATATCTTCAAAACTTCTACTTCCTTGCACATGAACATTTTTAAATATATTTAAAATGATGGTACATCAAAAGTTTTGAAACACCTCTTACCCTTTCACCTCCTCCCATACAAAAATATGATTTCGATCAATTTCAATAAATCAACCAATAACCAACAAATTAAAAGCTAAGAACTGGAAATTTTGCGCCAACACCTTTCAAGAGAAACGAAATAATACTGCAACGCAAATTTTACGATTCCTTCATCTCCTCTACTCCGTCCCATACAAATGCATGGTTTCAAGAATATAAAAAAAACACCGAGAATTTCATAGAATTTAATTCGTCTATGAAACTTAGAGAGATCTCCCTTCGCACGAAGCTGCAAGTTTTTGACGCATGCGTCAAATTCGTGTTGGTATATGGTTGTATCACGTGGAAAGTGACCGTTCGACTTACCAAGAAACTACAGACTTTCGTGAACCAATACCTCCGACGTATTTAGGGAATATTCTGGCCAGAAGTGATCTCCAACGACGAACTTTGGAGTACAACTTGTCAGACTAAAATAGGTATTGAGATTCGAAGGCGGAAGTGGCAGTGGATCGGTCATACTTTGTGGAAACCAGAGCGAAACATCGCCAAACATGCTCTGAATTATAATCCTCAAGGAAGACGTCGGGTCGGTCGACCATGTAACACATGGAAGCGGGCAGTTGAGCAGAAGGCCAGAGGAATAGGCAAGTACCTCGTAGAAGAGAGTTTTTTCTGTCCAATGCCCCTATAGGGGGTCTTAACAGGAATTTGATGAAACTAACATTCTATGCAGAGAATTTCCAACGTGATTTAAGCAATCCATGAAAAAATTATTAATATCCTATAACCCCTTAAGTCGAACTAGAGAAAATAGGAGACGAAGCATACAGGAGACCTAGGCCCGGCTTGGGCTGAAGCGCCATTGATGATACTTGTATGATAGGTGGATAGGTAGCAATTTCAAATTTTACCAGAATTTGCCCTTCAATAAATTCAATAGACGTTGAAAATGTTATTAACAGCACTTCATTTCTTCTATCCCTCCCATTTAAATTTTTATAGTACAGCATCTTCCCTTTAAACATAAAAAAAAAAGTTACCGACATAAAAATTTAAACACAGCATGGCAATAAGAATGTTTGTAAGCAGTTTCAAAACATCCAAAATCTCTTACTAAAAATCTTTTCATCATTTCTGTGAAAAGTATTAAAGCTACTAACATAAAATTCAGCACGAAACTTTTGCTTACCATAAGTAAGTACGCGAATATGGTGAGGGTATACTGCAAGGGAAAACCCTAGCAGATTTGATGAACACCGTCCATATTTCCAG
The DNA here is from genome assembly GCA_963669355.1 of Chorisops tibialis. Classification (NCBI taxonomy): domain Eukaryota; kingdom Metazoa; phylum Arthropoda; class Insecta; order Diptera; family Stratiomyidae; genus Chorisops; species Chorisops tibialis. The sequence goes on from OY770262.1 coordinate 273,225,570, forward strand.
GTAAGCATTTTAAAAAATAGCTCGTTGAAAAACATAAACTTTCCATTTTATTTTTATTTTTATTCTTTTTAAATTAGTTTAAGTGACAAATCGAGACCAGTCAACCTATCAAAAACAGAACTACTCGTAATTAAAATTCTCCAAGAAAAGCAAAATAAATTTCCGATTTGGTACAAATTGACCCGAACTCATGAGCTAGGCCAAACCGCGCCTAGCCGAATAAGTTACCTTACATCGGAGTTTGTTTTTGTCTTTAAATTGAATTTTGTATACACCTGGAAAGTAGATCGCTATGACCTTCATCGCCTTCCTTCCACCTTTTATTCAATTTAATTTCAATTAGGGAACCGTAGCTAATTCCACGTCCCATCTGTCACCTTTAGCTAGTTATCCAAAGCATTCCTCTCTCTTGCCCGGATTGTCCTTCTCAACGGGTCCCTTCGGATACATCACCCGCTCCATGTACTTACAGCCCGACGTATTCTACTCTCGTAGTATCCCACGAACAGAACGTAGAGAACCTGTAACTCCACAGGGGATTAGGACATACATCGAACGGTCTAAGCAATTTTTTGAGAGATAGCAAAACTCCAGGAAAGGACGATACAAAAAATAAAACCAAATCCTTGACAACAACAACACGAGAAGAAATACGAAACGGGAGCAAAAAAAGGCATCGTGCAAACATACTAAGGATACTGTAGACCATCCAGAAAAAATTCTTCTCTTCCATGCACTTGGATACCGGGTTCACGAAATTTATATCTGTACATCCCTGTGGGTGTTTCGCCCCATAAGCCTCCTTTAACATCTCTTAATACTTCTCGCTCCGGCCATGCTATACCCTAGAACAGTGTTATACGGCGTGTATATCTTGGTATGGCGTAGATCTGAGCTAAGCTATGGGGAACATAAAAAATTATGTACGTTGGGATATTCGAAGCCCTCTACGAAGCCGTCGGGGATGAGATTGAAGAATGAAGGGCACATACCAAAAAAGGAGGACAAGGTTTTAGAGGTTCAAATGTAAGCTCGACTGGGTTCCCTTTTTGTTGCCTTCTTGGGATTGGAGCCAGTTGAGTAGTTGTACCCGTTTGACTGTCAGGACATTGGAATCTACCAGAATAGCTCCTAACCGGGCGGCAGAGGGCTCACTCTTCCGTCCATCCGCCCACCGTTCCGTCATCTAGTTTTCCGACTCATTTTCATTTCTTGCCTTTTGTGCGATACGACCCCCCTGGCACGGACAACTTTTTCAACTTTCTTTTTCCTGTGCACTCCCCAACTCATGCCACCAGCTAACCCACCCACCCGACAGCCCTCATCGGCCTTTCCTTCCTGCCACTATAACGATACGAAATGGACGACTATGTGGGTTACGATTTTTTCCTTATTTTTCGGATCCCTATTTCTCGTAGAGTTCGCCAGAAATGAATAAAACGGACATCTCGGACTGCTACCGGTAGATGGGGTGACTGGTTTTCGGGGATATTCGACGTTACAGTAGAAAGTATTATAGAACAACAAAAGCAACAACAATATAAACTGAACAGCAGCAACAACATGACTTGGACTTGGACGCTATAAAGGAAAGCAACGTCAAATACTGAAGAAGGTTGACAGCCCTTTGCGGTAGGTTTCCTTCTTTCCGAGATGGTTAGGAATAGATGGGTGCCAGGCGAGGGTGGTCATTGCCCATCCGAGAGATACAAGAAACGTAAAAATTCGTAGCGGATGTTCTTTACTCAGGGTCGATGGAGGCTGATGAGCACAGTACTGGTCGGGAGTGACGAGGATGGCGGTGGCCCAGGAAAAGAAAGAAATAGAGGAATAAAAAACCTATTACTCGTCGTGTAGAATAGAATCCGGTTCCATCAACTCGGTTTGGATGTTGGGTATTACCCCGGCTCCGAAATGACCAAGAAGTTCTATGCTAACTGAAGCACCCGAGGCGAAATGTTATAAGACAAGTCGGAGGGAGGTCCTGGGAAGGACGATTCATCAGAAAAAGAAATTGTTGGGCGCTGATGATATAGAAGGTGGATTACTTCGAAGAAAATGAATTAGTTTGGGTGCCGGCTGGACTGCTTAGTCGTACCACATTTCCAGATCACTAGCTGCACCCCCAAGTCTTTTGTGATGAGTAAAAGTGAAGCGAAGTCGGCCGTGAGGTTGAAAGAAACTATCGCCAGATTGGATTTTATACGAAATGTTACGACTTAGATGAATGAGATCTGAAATTTTTTTTGGGTAGTAAACGAAATGTCCTGGTCGAAGATAGGAATAGTCGAAAACAACTTTTTTTTTGTATGTATTATGTTAACTGTTGCTGAGAAATGATAGCAACGAACTGGTTGAATAATTAATTTGAACTATCCGGGCTTTGTAGTTGGTATCTGATGACACGTGTGTGGGGTTCATTGTATTTCATGTTTATGAGAAATACAATGGATACATCTAGCACACAACGATTTTAAATCGAATCGAAAAATTCGGAAAATGTTATGTACCTAAATTTAAAAAACCCAGTCAATCATTTTTCGAGGGTTCGCAAATAATAATAGAAAAAGATGCACGCAATATGTATGTGTATCTAAACGGATGTTTAGATACACATATCATAATCAGGCAACTCCTCTTGTATAATTTTCCGTGTTATTGTAAACATATGAGATCCCACCAATAACAGCACCGAAACAATTAATTGTCGGTCGAGAGCCAAATTTTACTTTACTACTTTAATAACTAATAGTAATGTGATCAACGTAGAAAAAAAAAATTTGCAACCCTGAAATTTTGCTTTTTCGCATTGCATGACTAAAATAACCTAAAAAAACAACAACAAAAATTCGTTTGTCTGTAAGCCGTACGCTGTGCATCGTACGTGTACGCTCAGCGCACATTAACTCCCAAAACCTTCCAGATAAAAAGATAGAAAGTTAATTTTTGGGTGGATTGTAGATGGTTGTGGATCTCAGGCGGACACCTATTTTGGGGGGTGCAGAGGTTAAGGGAGAGACGGTGGGAGGGCTAAAACCGTAAACTAAGAATTCGAATATCTCAATTATGGTTCTAGCTAGGAAGCTGAAACTGAATATATACATAGAGCGGATTGTGGCACAAACTTTAAAAATAATTTATTTTTTTTATCCATTGGGGTCCCACACAAAAAATTGTCGGCCGAGTTTTTTTTTTTGTTTTTCAAATGATTATATCTCCGAAAATACTAACCATAAAAAAATTCATATTTTGGGACCACTAAGGTGGCATAGGAACCCACTAGAATTAGCTTAGAGGGAGGCTAATTATTGTAAGGGAGAGGGTCAGGGGGTGCAAGGAAAAACACTTAAAAATCGATATGTCGGCTATTTCTTTTTTTTTACAGAATAATTTGTGTTATGGGCAATTTCGGCCTTTATGTGCAATGCACAAACATAGTCATGGATAGAAAGAATGGGATTTGGAAGGTAAGGGAAGAAGAGTAACGACCGTAGCGAGTGGAGAAGCTGATATATATTTTTCAGTTGTACTGGCTGCTAATGACAAATATTTGCAGATGTTATTGGGGACTGAATGATAGAAAGCGAACAGAAACCATCTACTGAGTATCTAGGTCTTCTTGAAGTGGAACTGTTTCGCTTTTATACCGTTTCCCCATTTTATTTCGAATAATTTTTCATCGCCAGTAGCAACTGAAAAATTCGTGCTTAAAAAAATCGCCTGTCTGGAGTGGAAATCGAGCCTACGACCTATTGACTGAAAAGCAAGCACGCTGCCAACTACGCCATGCAAGCCTAAGCTATGTAACTGAAAATTGGAACATACATATATTAAGCTATACAAGGGAATTATAAGAAAAATATATTATTTGAACATAATAGTAGAGGGGGAGCAATGGGGAGCACTTCAAAAATGGTGCACTTTCCAAAATTTCAAACCGTTGTATCTCAAAACTGAGGACAGATATCAAATTAGAATTTTCTCAGATTGTAGAACTATATATTATAGTCTTTAATTTTGGTAAAAATTTTAAGTCGAGGGGTGTAAGGGGTAGCAGGTGGTAAGCAAAAAGGTCAAAAATTTTGAGTGAGTTTTTTAAGGCTCTCTAATTTTGTAGGTAAAGTTAAGGCGTTAAAGTTGGCAAGTGAACTTCATGAAAAGACAATTCTCAATATTAAGAAAAATGTCATTGTTAAGACACCACTCAGATAAAGAATAAAGGTGACGTTGTAGTGCTAAATAGTCAGAAAGAGAATCAATCACTCGGAATATTTTGAGGTCGTCACCATATAAAAGACAAACACGAGGAAAAAATGATGATAGGTCATTTATGAAAACAAGAAATAAGAGTGGACCGAGAATGGAACCCTGAGGAACTTCACAATTCACCGAAAAAATGGGAAATGATTTACCGAGAAAGGTCACTCTTATACTTCGATCAGATAAATATGAAGAAATCCAACCGAGAAGCGAACCACAGATACCGTACTTCTTTAATTTTGAGATAAGTATCTTAGGATTCACAGAGCCAAATGCTTTGACCAAGTCGGTATATATGGAATGCATGGATCTATGGATTTCAAAGGATTTCGCAACAATATTAGTAAGTTCGAGGAGATTTGAAGTCGTGGACTTGCCTTTAAAGAACCCATGTTGCTTTGGAGAAATAAGATAAAAACGATTTTCTGAGATGGAGTTATGAACTAATCGTTCAAATAATTTTCCAAAGCACTTCAATTTGGGCGATAGTTCCTAACATTATTCTTGTCACCTTTTTTAAAAATGGGGATCACGGCAGCTAGCTTCCAAGCACTGGAAAAGTAACCTTCACTGAGAGATTTATTGAAAATCATGGCAAGTGGAGAAGATGGTGAAAGATATAAAGTTTAAACTTTCCATGTGGATACATATATTCAATGTACAAATAGAAAAAATAATAAAAATTCCATAATTGTTATGCACCAAACCCCCGATCTAACATGCAATGAAAAAAAAAAAAATTTTTAATTTTTCAATGATTTTAAGGTAAAAACTTGAAAATGTGCAGAATGCCTTTTATAAAAAATCCCTAAAAGTATGAAATATAACTATTAACTAGTTAAATAACTTTAAAACTTCTACCCCCCTCACATACAAAATTATTTTTTCGACCATTTTTAAGAAATTAATTATCACCTAACTATTAAAAGTAATCAATTTGAAATTTTGTACAAAAACTTTTGAAAACAGTTGAAACGAAACTACGTCAAAAGTTTTGAGATCGCGCCTGGCCTTCTACCTTCTCCCATACAAAAGTATGATTTCGACCAATTTCAATAAATCAATTAATAACCAAGAAATAAAAGGTTATGAACTTGAAATTTTGTACGAACACCTTACAAGAGAAACGAAATAAAAAATTATCACAGATTTTACGATTGCCCTACCACCTCTACCCCCTCCCATACAAATGTTTCGTTTCTTGAATGTAAAATACACCCAATTTCATGAAAATTCTAAGCAACTTCGTCTATGAAACTGACGTTAAATATAAAGCAAACAATTAAAAAATTAGTGACATCCACCCACCCATACTATCACCTCTCCCCCTCTCCTCTTAAAAACCCAAACTTGCATAAATAAACGGATGAAATTCGCAATGAAGTGTTAAATTGACAGCAGCCCTACCCTAAAGGGGGTTCCCCTTGTGAAAGGGGGTTCCACTTAGTCTTCCTTATCCTGCATATTGACTTTCCATGCATCCTGAGCTTGTCCCAACTTGTTGGCATTTTATTAATCTATAATCTATATTTGTAAATACAATTCAAAATGCTGCCAAGTAATGATGCAAGATCGATACATGATTTATGTGCTCTCAGAGATCGGTACTTTCAAGGTAGCCGCAATGTCCTTTAAAGAACCGCGGATTAATCGGGTTTTGAAATCGAACGACGAATACTTTGATACCAACTATATTGTAGTAATAATTCCTAGGAATGCAAAAAAAAAAAAAAAAACAAAAAAAATTTGGCTGAATCATGAAACTTCTTCCGCCGCGGATCGCTTTCGCTTTCGCAATTCGGTATCACGAAATCACTTTTCCGCCTTGAGGCGAGCAAAGCGCGGCATCATGAAAATCAAAAGCGAACAGAGGCGACAAAATCCGCCTGTCATCCGACACATCTCGAACTGTCGTAAACAGAGGCGAGTGAACGCTTGTGATTGTCGATTGTCATAAAGTGCTGTGGTCGTTGTCTAGTGACGATAATAAATATGTAAGTCTGATATTTGTGTTGACAATGAGTTTTTGAGCATAATGAATTCTTTAAAGGGTTTCGAAAACGACAGGAAATCAATTCGACATATTAGTCGAATTCATGGAGGAAAACGAAGGCATCGCCAAGGGCTATCTTAATGCACCCCAATACAAGGCCACAGCCCAAAAAAAGTGGGTGGAAATTACATCGCGGTTAAATGAAGTAGGACCTCCTTTTAAAACAGTCGTCGGATGGAAAAAGGTAAGTTTTAAAGACACGTCGAAACTGTTGCAAACAATTTTTATTTGATAGGTTTGGAAAGACTTTCGGTACCATATCAAGAACAAAATGCGGCACAACACAAAATGCCATAACGGTACAGGAGGAGGTCCCAACAATAAAAAATTTATTACGCCAATTGAGGATAGAGTTGCTGCGCTTTGTGATTTGAACGCTTCGGTTGAAGGGACGTCAGGAGTCAAAGCATTCGGAGCTGAATGTAATGAAAATTTGGACCCGAATTTTAATGCATCCGTAGAAAAAGACTTGGAAGATCTTCTCAACGAGGAAGAATTGGAACTAGTGCCACCAACTCGTCCCAACTTGGCATCTTCATCTGAAAAGCCTCAGAAAGAACAGCGTGAACCCTCAAGATGTACGAAGACTAAGCTAACTTCAAAACAGTTAATCGAGAAGCAGATCGGTACGCAGGAAAACTTCCATCGCAATACCATTCGCGCGCTGAAAGATTTCAGCAGAGCCACAAAAATGGCTAGCGCAAAGAATGATCAAAATAAGGGAGAAATTGTAGCAGCAATAAACGGTTTGAAAGATACCGTGAAGGAGTGGGCTACTCACGAAAAGGAGTATAAGTTTGAAAAACTGAAAATTAGAAAAACTGAGCTAGAACTCAAACTTCGAAAAGTCGAAATAGCGGAAAGAAAATTAGCTGTAAGAAAACAGTACACCAAATAAAAGCTCAAAGGCTGAAATGAGAAGACTTTTTTAGATTATAAGAAGAGTATTTTATTTTATTTATATTAGTTTAGGCTATATTTGCTAAATGAATAAGAAAAGCCTTTATTTTATTAAATTTATATGTGATTTCATAATGCATTTTTTAATTGTTCCCTAATGCTTTTAGCGGCTGCACTGCTGCTGCTAGTACTAACTACGGGAAAATTATCATCCCTATCGTTTACAAACAGTTCCTCTTCGAAAGGTACATTCAATTTGATACACAGATTGTGTAGCATACAAGCGACGTTAATCATTTTGGAAGCCTTTACGGGATCATATTGAAGTTGTCGTACTTTGAGGAGGCACCGAAAACGTCCCTTCAAAACACCAATACATCTCTCAACTTTACTTCGGCATTCAGAATGTATTCGGTTATATTTGGCTTCCTGACTATTCGTGGCTGCTATCCGGAACGGAGTCATCATAAATGGCTCAAGAGCATATCCAGAATCACCTGTTAATACAAAATTAATAATTTTTAATAGGTTAACGAAAAAGTGAACTACCCAGGCACCACGAAGACTTGTCATTGCGATTCCAATTGCCTTCAAGAACTTTCCTCTCAGAACTCATCGACCATACAAAAGAGTCATGTGATGCTCCACCATAACGTGCGTTAATAGCAACGATTTGTAGTTTATGATTGCACATCTATGAATATCCAATGAATTAAATAGATTTGATATGAAATCCATTAACGATTCATATTATGTACTCACTATCATCGCGTTAACACTATGTTCACCTTTTCTATTATAAAAATGATGTTCATTGATAGTTGGTCGTTTTATGTTAACGTGTGTTCCGTCCACGCATCCAATTATTCCAGGGAATCCGAATTTATCGTAGAAGTATTTTTTTGTTATATTTCTTTCGTCAGCAGATGGGAATTTTATTAATTGTGGACACAAGATTGTTTCCATATTATTTAATACTTCCGTCAGTACTGTTGAGACAGTGGATTGGGCAAAGGCTATCAAAAAATCTTGTCCCACAGATTGTTGGTACGAGCCCTCTGCTAAAAATCTTATCGTTGCTGCAATTTTTAACGTTGCCGGAATTGCCGATTTGGTTTTTTTTTCTACCTCTCCCTTTAAGCTATCCAAAAGAAAATGAAAAGCTTCCTTCGTTATCCTAAACAATTTGATGGATCTAAAACTACATAGTTTTGAAACAAATCTTGAGAAAAAATAAAAAAAAATTGCCTTTTCTCTGGCAAAGATAAAGGATCTGAACTGTCTCGTAATGTCCTTCGAACCACTTTCGCGTCCCTAGCTCCATTCTCATGTTCATCGTCACTTAAGTCGCCTAAAAGAAATACGCCAACCGAATCCATTTCTCGCAATAATTAATTTGAGACGACCGTTTAAACGAAATCTCGACAACTGACACTGGAAAGTCATTGGAAATCTCGCACAGAAAACTGGAATAACTGACGTTTCCAGGCACTTCCAATAGCAAAAGCGAAAGCGATAGCGCCTGGTTTCGTGATACGAGAAAGCGAAGCGCTTCGCTTGGGTAAAGGCGGATTTATGCGCTAGCGGATGCGATTTCATGATAGGGCCCCTGCTTGCCATAAAAATGACAAATGGACACTCACTGGATCATATGCTTATCACCCGTGATCTTAAGGCCTAACTGATAAGAGAAACAGATACAGCGCCTCGGATACCGACTGATTCTACGGTAACGACTTTTGGCATTCGAAAACGGACTATGATTGGCTTCTGGAACGTTCGAACATTAAATGACAGGGAAGAGCTAGAGTTACTCGGTCCTTGCACTGCCAATCAGTGATCGACCCTGAAATGGAGCACTATAACATCAAAATCTTGGGCTTGAGCGAGGTCAGGTGGACAGGATCAGGAGAAGAACGAACCCCTAGCGGAAATACTATTCTGTACATTGTCCCTGAAAGTGAAGCCGGAAATGGTGTGGCGTTCGTCCTTACACCGAGAGCGAGAAATAGTCTTATTAGGTGGGAACCAATCTCGGATAGGATTATCGTCGTCAGGCTCAGGACCAGTTTCAGAAACGTCACAATTCTGCAGTGCTATGCACCAACTAATACCGCAACATCTGGTGACAAAGAGGAGTTTTATAGCCAACTGAGTGCAACCTTCGAAAGTGTTCCAAGAGGTGATATTATTATCATCTCAGGAGATATGAACGCCCAGGTTGATGACGTGTGTTTGCTTGCACATACCCGTTCGGACTTAGAGTCAAATGTTCGCTCGTTGCATTCTAAATGCAAAGAGGCGGGACTGAAAATAAATGTGCGTAAACCCAAGTACATGCACATGGGTTCGAACGCAAGCACACCGATTGTTCTAAACGGACAGGATGTGGAAGAGGTGCAAGATTTTTGCTATCTTGGAAGCATTGTCAGCATGGACGGCGGAGCCGAAAAGGATGTTGAGGCTCGGCTAAATAATGCTCGTCAGGCGTTCGGTATCCTTTCCCCTTTCTGGAGGTTAAGAGAGAACTCCCTTCGCACGAAGATGTGATTTTTTGACAAATGCGTCAAATCCGTGTTGTTATATGGTTGTACTACGTGGAAAGTGACCGTTCGACTTACCAAGAAACTACAGACTTTCGTAAACCAATGCCTTCGACACATTTTAGGAATATTCTGGCCAGAAGTGATCTCCAACGACGAACTTTGGAGTACAACTGGCCAGACTAAAACAGGTATTGAGATTCAAAGGCGGCAGTTTATCGGTCATACTTTGAGGAAACGAGAGCGAAACATCGCCAAACAGGCTCTGGATTGTAATGCTCAAGGAAGACGTCGGGTTGGTTGACCATGTAACACAGGAAACCGAGCAGTTGAGCAGGAGGCCAGAGGAATAAACATATCCTGGCAACAGCTTAAGGCCGATGCTCAGGATCGCGCCTTGTGGAAGAGAGTTGTTTCTGTCCTATGCCCCTATAGGGGGTCTTAACAGGAATTTGATTTGATTGATAGAAAATTAAGTTCAAATTATTTACTGCCTTTTTATACTCTAGATGAAATCTGAGAGTATTATAAGTTTGCTCTAAGGTTTGTAACGCTAAGAAATAAGGCTCGGAGAAGAAAATGAATGATACAGAAATTGATATAATCACTCAAAAATTTCAAAACCGGATGTCCGTCCGTCCGTCAGTCTGTCCGTCTGCCTGTCTGTCCGTCTGTTCGCTCTGTAGCTTGAGAACACGTTAAGCTAGAAGGTTTAAATTTTGTACACGTTGTTTTTGACAAAAAAAGTAGGGTCAAGTTCGTGAACGGGTCCCTTCTACCCCCTCCCATAGAAAATGACGCATTTCCGAGATTTGACAATAATCCGATTTTCTCGAGAAGTATAAATGCTATAGAACTGAAATTCGGAATTTATTATTTATTATAAAAATGATTTGAATCCCCCTACTCCTTTTACCACCTTTCATATAAACTGCACTTTTTCATGAAATACTATAAACCAATTTTCGCAGTACATATAAAATTTACCGAGCTGAAATTTTGAACAAAGTATTTATTTAGAATTATTAGCAAGTCAAAAAAAAATTAAATGATTTGCTTCACTCCCTCCCATACAATATGGCACAATTTCACAACTTTTCGAAAAGTATATTTTTCTGAAAAGTTTGAATACTACAGATCTGCGATTGAAAACTTGTCAAATGCATTATGTGTGTAGTTATTTCTGAAAAACTCAATAAGAACTCCCCACTCCTTTTACCACCTCCCATACAAACTGCACAATTTGACTAAATCCAACATACTGAATTTCTCAGTACCTATTAAATTTTTAAGACTGAAATTTTCAATAAAACATCTGGTAGCAACTCTTGATGTAAAAAAATTGGTTCAATGCCGTTACACCTTCTACCACTCCCCATACAAAATTCCTTAATATCAAAAAAATTTTCTTCATCTAGAGTATCGCATAATTGGGCTCCATTCGTAGTCCTGTTATGTCTTATGTGTTTTTGTTTGATTATTTTTATTACACTTATTATTACAATAAGGGTTTGAACCCAAAACTACAAATCTGAATATCTCAGCCATGGTTCTAGTTAGAAAGCTAAAATCGAATTTTCGTAATAAAACTCAACGAGTGTGTAGGGTTCCATAGTAAATTTTAAGCATTTATAGATGACAAATATCAACATTTGACAATAGTCAAGCAACCAGCTGTCAAATATTGGGACTTTCCAATCCTACACCCCTTGCTCAAAAACCCAAGTTGCACTTTCCAAAATATCAATCCGTAATATCTCAAAATTCCATACTGATATTAAATTCAAATTTTGTCACATTGCAAAACTTCGTGATCCATAGTTTAAGTGGGTGGGAGAGAAGTAGAGCACCAAAATATCCAAAATTTACAAAAAAGATACAAAGCTTGAATTTTACACGTGCATACATTCATTTGATATACCTAAAGAAATAATAATAATTTGAACCAGAACTGATATCCTCCGAAGGGGAACCCTACTCTGCATGTGTATTGAAAAAGAAAACACAAATAATAAAAATTTCTAATTGAAATTTTAAGCTAGAAACTTGAAAATTTGCGAAATGCGTTTAAAATAAATACATTAAAGTTTAAGTTTGGTCAAAACTTCCACCCCCTCCAGTACAAAGTATTTTTTCTACCATTTTTACGAAATCAATTATAAAACCCCCATTCATTTATTCTCAACTATCCACCCTAACCTACATATTGACTTCCATCATCAACTTGTTTCAATCCAAGAAAAAAAAAGTTCCGCCTGACTAGTTGGCAGATACTTTTCCAATTAAACCGCATTCCGATGGCTGCTGCAACATTCCTATGAAATGGTAGAAATACGGAGGCGTACAATTAGCCCCCTGGTGGCCTACGTACATTGCTGTTCAACTCCTCCACAAACCTAACCTAACCTACAGCACCGAGATATCTACGAATACATATCTCCAAAATTTTCAAAAAATTTTTTCTTTCTAACAAATAAAACACATTTGAATTTAATTTCGTCTTAGAGTTCTGCATTTGGTTTTATTGACTTATTTTGATTATAATTTTTCTTAAGTTTAATAAGTTTCTCTTTTTTTTAATTTTAAATATTCTTATTTAAATTCAAGTAAATGTAACGAAATAATATGAAACAAAAAACAATAATATAAAATTAGTAACGAAAAAGTTAATTAGATATTACATTTTAGTATTATAAACGTGCCCTGATTTCGATTTAAATTTTATTAATTTCTATTATATTAAATTTTTTTTTACCTTTTTGTTATTAAATTCTACAATAGTTTAAACTTATTTATTTTGTTTACTCTCTAAATAGAATTAAAGCAAAATAATAATGTAGATAATTTTACAAAAAAAAAATTCACATACTAATTTTGTTGACATTAATAATAAATATATAAATATAAATTCAGTAGTTTAACAATGTTAAATATATATATTTTTTTTTTGTTTTTAATCACCCGTTTGTAGTTTTGTTGTTTACTTTAAGTTTTTTTTTTTTAAATATTTAAATCAACCTATTTTGAAATTTTTTTTATGTAAATGACATAAATTTGTTTCAAAATTAAATAAATTACGTTATTTTATTTTCGATTTTGAAAATACTTTAAAAGTTCGTCTTAATAGAAAATTAAATTACTTTTTGTTTACTTTTTCATTCTATCACCCTGTGTTGTACATATTCAAATAATTTAATTTACTTTTAAATTGAGAAAATAATTTTTTTTGTGTATCTTATATAATATTTTCCATTGAACTATAACTAATAGCACAAATAAATAAAATTACAATAGAATTTAATGACAAGAGTTATGCAGGTAAGAATAATAATAATAAAGTGCGTACTTACGAATTTTGAACCGTTTTGGTTAACCGCCCTGTAGAATTGGGTTGTTTGCATGTTGAGGATTTTATTGTTGCTGCAGGAGCAATTGCTCGAGCTCATCTGCAGATCGGAGAAGAAAAGCTGCACTCTCTCGATAACCGGTGATAAGTTGACGCACTGCATTCATTTCGTTCGGGTTGAGTTTGTGCGATAGGAGTGGTGGACGACCGGTTGAGACCGATCCGGTAGCAGTCGATGACAGGGTCTGCAAGGGTTGGTTGGACTGCTGACTTGATGGTTGAACGTGTTGTTTCATCGATAAATCTGTTGGAGTTACTGTTGATGAAGAATTATAGGTTCGTTTATGAAATTAATTTTCTGTGATGACATTTTCTTTGGAAGTGATAAGCGAATAGGGTCATTCGTTATTTTTATATTATTTCAAAAACCTTTCATTGGTATGATATCTATCAAGACACTGCTAACTGACACCGCTGCTGAGGGGTGTTAACAGAGGATGGGGTACTTCCACTCATCTTGGTGGTGGTCTCTATTAGTTGATGATCTTATTTTAGAGGTTACAAACTGCAGAACAGAAGGACAGGGGTTGCAACTGACCAAGCTATCCTAATTAAAGGTAAGTTAAAATAAAACATAACAGGGCTACGATTGCGCGTAAAACGCAATCTTACTATACTCTAGATGAAATAGAATTTTTTGTGATCCCAAGAAATTTTGTATGGGGAGTGTTTGAAGGGGTGATAGCATTGAACTAATTTTTTCCCATCATGCTAAGGTAGCTACAAAAATGTTTTATTCAAAATGCTTACTCCAAAAATTGAATGGGAACTGAGAAAATTAGTGAGTTAGATTTAATGAAAATGTGCAGTTTGTATGGGAGGTAGTAGAAAGAGTGGGGGGATTTTGGTGATTTTTTCAGAAATAACTAGAAATATTATAAAATTGACATCCCTTAAATTTTAGACCAGTAACATTCATACTTTTCAAGAAAATAGATTTTTTGTGAAGTTGTGAAACTATGTCATATTGTATGGGAGGGGGTAGAAGGGGCGAAGCTAATCAAATACTTTTTTCTGATCTTAGTGATAATACTAATTAAGTATTTATTACAAAATATGAACTCGATAAATATTATATGTTCTGAGAAAATCGTCTTAGAGCATTTCATGAAAAAGTGTAGTTTGTAAGGGAAGGGGTGGAAGGAGAAAGAGGACGCAAATAATTTTTCGACTGTAAATTTATATCATTATGAAGGTAATATATCCCAAAATTCAGGCTAATAGCTTTTATACTTTTCGAGTAAATCCATTTATTGTCAAATTGCGAAATTGTGTCATTTTGTATGGGAGGGGGTAGAAGGAGTGAAGCTAATCATCTAATTTTTTCTTAGCCTTACTAGCAATTTTAATCTAATATTTGGTGCACAATTTCAGCACGCTAAATTTTATACGCACTGAGTAAATTGGTTTAGAGTATTTCATGAAAAAGTGCAGGATGTATGGGAGGTGGTAGAAGGAGGGGGAGGACACGCATAATTTTTATATGGTAGATAGATATTATTATAAAAGTAACATATTTAAAATTTCAGGCCAATAGCTTTTATACTTTTCGAGCAAATCCGTTAATTGTCAAATTGCGCAATTGTGTCATTTTGTATGGGAGGGGGTAGAAGGGGTGGAGCGATTTGGCCCGTTCGCGAACTTGACCTTACTTTTTTGTCGAAAACGACGTGTACAAAATTTGAACTATCTAGCTCAACGCGTTCTCAAGCTAGAGCGCGCACAGACGGACGGACGGACGGACGGACGGACGGACGGACGGACAGACGGACGGACATCCGGTTTTGAGATTTTTGAGTGATAATATTAACTTCTGTATCATTCATTTTTTTCTCCGAGCCTTATTTCTTGGCGTTACAAACTTTAGAGCAAACTTATAATACTCTCAGATTCCATCTAGAGTATAAAAACTACGGACTGACGCTTAGTACCGCATCTTGTATGAAAAACAGTTCTTCTGTCCTATGTTTCTATGGGAAGTTTTACCAAGAAATCGATTTAGATTAGTTGAGTTAAGAAAAAAAATCACAACAGGACTACGACTGAGCATAAGACCCAATCATGCGATACTCTAGATTACGAGAAATTTTTTGATTTTAAGAAATTTTTTCATGGTGTGTGGTAGAAGGGGTGACGGTATTGAACAAAATTTTTCACATCATGCTCGAGATGCTTCAAAAATTTAACAGGTACTGAGAAAATTAGTGTATTGGATTTAGTGAAATTGTGCAGTTTGTATGGGAGGTGGTAGAAGGAGGGGCGAGTTCTTAATGACTTTTTAGAAATAACTAAAAACTACATGTTTTTGACAGGTTTTAAATTGCAGATCAGTAGCATTTATACTTTTCAGGAAAATTGACTTTTTTTGAAGTTGTTAAATTGTGTCAGATTGTATGGGAGGGAGTAGAAGGAATGAACCTATTCATCTAATTTTTTCGGTCTTACTAATAATTCTAAATAATATTTAATGCGCAATTTACGCTCGATAAATTTTATTCGTACTGAGTAAATTGGTTTATGCTACTTCATGAAAAAGTGCAGTTTATATGGGAAGGGGTGGAAGAAGTGTGGAGATTTGAATTGACATTGGTATAAAAATAACATTTTTCATATTTCAGATCAATAACATTTATTGTTTTCGAAAAAGTCGGTTTATGCCAAATTATGCCATTTTGTATGGGAGGAGGTAGAAGAGGTGGAGCGGTTCGGCCTGTTCACAAATTCGACCTTTCTTTTTTTTATCAAAAACGACGTGTACAAAATTTCAACGTACTATCTCAACGCGTTCTCGAGCTAGGGAGGACACGGATGGACAGACAGACTGACATCCGATTTTGACATTGTTTAGTGATAATATGAATTCTGTATCATTAATTTTTTTTTTTCGGAGCCTTATTTCTTAGCGTTACAAACTTTGTAGCAAACTTGTAACACTCTCGGATTTCATCTAGAGTATGAACAATTATTAAGTAATTTGGTTAACTGCTTATAGCTTCCAATGCCTGTTGGAAATCATTCCCAACAGTAGAATTCTTTCCGGATACATTCCCGATCTTTTGCGACTACATCCGCTCTTTAGTGTTGAAGTTCACTGAAGTTATCGTCGGACACACAGACGTACAGACTACCATTCCCAAACTAATTGTTTCGTTGGATTCTAGCGACCGGAAATAGTGAAAATTCGTCGAATCTGAATGTCGAACATTTTCAAGATCACCAAAGTTTCCCTTTATTACATAATATAGGGAATAAGAATACACACTATTTGTTGAATGGATAACATATATGATTTTCCGTAAAACTAAGAATAAGCTAGGGTACAGCCAAGTGGGTAGTGTGTTCGTCTTGCAAGGTCGTGAGTTCAAATCCCGGTCGACGCAATACATAATTCCAGCACATTGCTTGCTTGGATATACCTTGGTCACCTCAATCTACGAAAATGGAATGGTGGGTTGTGCGAAGGGCTAACAACCCTTCCACAATAAGTAATGAAAAATGTTAAGGAACCTGAAAGTCAGGAGGCCAAGGTCCGATTTGGGCTGTAGCGCCATTGTAGAAGAAGTAAAAAACGAAGAATAAATCACCAGGTGAATGATGTCCAGCGAGGTGCAGAATTTGGTTCAACATTAATTCCGACGAATTTTGGAAGTTTTCTGAGCAGAAGAAGTTTCTTGTGATTCAAACCTAATAGGCCCAAGAGAGACTTGAAGAAATATCACCAAACAGGTCGTAGGCTGGAGCCTTCAAGTGGTCTGATGAGTGGGTCCAATGAGTTGCATATACCGACGAGATAGACAGAATGGGCTAGCTCGAGTGACAATTAAAGGTTGATGGACAATAGAGACCACTGCTGGTAGTGGTGTAATTTCTCTAAAACAGAAAATTTCAAAATAAGTTTCTACTCACCATTTGCCGTAGCGGAACTCGAGAAAAAAGTTGGATAGGAAGGAGGCGCTCGTGATGTCGAATACGGTGATGAGGTCGACGATGGAGATGTAAACTCCGTTGGACGATATAGTGGACTAGCGATTTGACTGCTTGCCGTTCCATTAATTAATGTTGTCGAATTCGGTTTTGTATCTATGGATGACGAAGTGCTAGTTAACCCAAGTGGGGAGTTACGAGCTGACGGAATCGTTTGTATGGTGGTCGATGGGAGCGTTGTATCCATATCACTTGTACTGACGGTTGTATTGGGCGTCGTTCGAAAACCCGGATACGATATTGATGGAGCGATCGAATCACTTGTAATGGCACTATTACTGGGCATTGGAAGCGTTTGGCTGATTGGATCCAAGCCGATACGCATCCGTTTCGCATTCATGCTTTCGTTTTCGCATGCAATAGCAAGAATCTGTTCGGCTTGAACGGATGTTAGATGGGCTGGAGTTGGTCGAGACTGTTCGTAAAAAAAATCAACTTTGAAATACTAAAAGCGGGATAAAATAGAAAACTTACTGTATTGTCCCATCCTTCTCTGGCTTTCTTATTGCGTCTGCACGATTTCAAGTAAGTTCGAATCCTTTTCCGAGATCTTTCACAAAACTCTGGAAATTGGCGAGCACAAGAATCGATTATGGCCTGAATTTTTTCCTTCGGTTGTTTCGATATTGGAATCATACGGTCCAGATTTTCGTCCACAAAAAGTCGCACAAACATCTGCAAATATGGAAAGTTACCTTGAAAAAAATCTCTTTAAGCCGGGACTCGAACCAAAACTTACATTGAATGCTTTCAACCTCTCCGGGTCCTGAGCATTTTGATCTAATTTATCGTCGGAATCATCTTCGGAACCATCATCCTCATCCTTTTGTCCCGACGAATTCGTTTCGTCCTGGTTCTCGATCGGCGAAGATTGTTCAGCCCGATTAACCGGTGAAACCGATGGCTGTTTGGCATTCAATGCTAAAGCATTTTGGTATTGTGCCCATAAGCCGCCAACTACTCCCAAATCAGGTCCTTCCGAACCATTACGAACGGCATTTGAATTTTGGTAGTTCCATGCGAGAAGCATAAGTTTCAGTTTATCAGCGTCTTTCATGAGGCCAGCGTATGCATCGTCGGGACTTGGGTCTGGTAGCATTGGTTCTGGTGCTGATGTTGGAAGCGATTCCTGGAAATTATAAGAAAAGGATGGAAAATTAGGAATCTATGTAATTATCTCGTGGGTTAATAGTTTGGGGCATTACTGGTGTAAAAAAATAAGCTAATAAAATATAGAAAACAGAAAGATGATTGTAAAAATACCAGCAATTTATACTCTCTAATACAATCTCAATTAATCAAAGATTAATTTCAATTTCCGGTGCCAAACGGGTCCAGCGAAACCTGTCGAATCACACCAAGTTTGTGCCTGTATCTTCAAATTATTTCGTTTGTCACTGGTTTTGGAAATTAATTTATCATCCTTCGTCTTAGTTACATTGAATTCTGTCATTATATGCATTTTATATCCTTATCGCTTTTCGCTGTTATTTTACTTTATTATTTTAACAATGAAGTATTCTGATCAACTTAGAAAAAAAAATTGCTATCCTGAAATTTTGTTTTTTCGCGATTCATGACTAAAATTGCCTTAAAATGCAAAAAAGTGATTTAAGCGAAGATCTATCGAATTTATGGAGTCTCTGCATCTGCAATGGCACTGCAGCCCAAATCGGACTTTGGCCTCCTGACATTCAGGTTCCTTAGAATTTATGGAGTAATTATTCTATAACTCGAAAAATGTCATTTTAAAGGCAATAAGACAAATTTCACTATTTTTGCTCAAGCACCACATTCTTCACGTCTCAAATCAAATTCCTGTTAAGACCCCCTATAGGAGCATAAGACAGAAACAACTCTCTTCCACAAGGCGCGATCCTGAGCATCGGCCTTAAGCTGTTGCCAGGACCTTCTAACCCCTTCTTCACGTCTAATCGGTATAAATTGATGGAAAACCCATTTTGCATGCAAACTAAGAACCACCCTAGTACGTATGTATACATAGTTATATAGAAACACATTTAGTTTCTGGTTAAAAGCACAGCTAAATTATTCATTGGAAGCATGAGGGGGCTCGAAGCTCGAATATCTAGAAAATAAGTGAAAAAATTGCAAAAATTGCAAAAAAAGTAAAGAAAAATTGATCATTTCTAATGATTTTCATCAATTTTAAGGGTGCAAATCTACCTCCTTGCTACAAGCTTTCATGTTTTAGAAATTTTCAGCTCTCTAGCCCCTAAGGAGAAATGTAAAGGTTAAAATAATCATTTGTTCTCACCAAATTCTCGAAAAGTGATAAAAATAGATAGGTGGCTCGTCTAAGTAAAGCTTGTCTTCTGGCCTTCCGTATCCTTTCCCCTTTCTGGAGGATAAGAGAGATTTCCCTTCACACGAGCATTTAACGCAGGCGTCAAATCCGTTTATATGGTTGTACTACGTGGAAAGTGACCGTTCGACTTACCAAGAAACTACAAACATTCATTAACTAATACCTTCGACGCATTTTAGGGATATCCTGGCCAGAAATGATCTCAAACGATGAGCTTTAGAGTAAAACTGAACAAACTAAAATAAGCATTGAGATTCAAAGGCGGAAGTGGCAGTGGATCGGTCACACTTTATTACGGTTTTTTCGTGATTAATTTTGGTTGTTTTGTGCGCGGCTATTTGTCGCTGCCGATTATTAGTGTTTCCCGACGTTTGGGACCTGCAATCGGATGTGAATGTGCTTTAGTGCAAGTGATCGTGATTTACTGTGGTGTTCTTTTCTTTTCAGGTTAAGTATTGGGTGCTCGGATGGCGTCGTGAGTGTGGTGCCAGGACGGGGAATTGGACGTGATATGTGAGTCCATTCCCTGGCTTGCTGCCGGATGACGACGCCATCATTCATCCGGGATGTTGATTGGTAAGTTCCAGTTTGGTTTGCTTCGTGCCCTGCGTTTTGTCGTTTCTTTGATGATTTTGACTTTCAGGTTTCATCTAGGTGTTTCGCAGGCTTTGCTTTGGGTAGTAAAGCGGAGGATGGGCGTAAACTATCAGTCAGTTCTTCATTCTGCTGCCGGACGACGTTGTTGTGATTCAACGAGTTTTTTACTGCTTCCAGCGGAATTAAATACGTTCAGGAAGGTGTACAAAATTCTAAGCTACTTTACGTTATTGACTTTCTCGTCCTTTTCAGCTTTTCTTTGACGACGTGCGGTTTAATTTCCCGGTGACTCATGAGTGCGGCACCATCTTCAATGGAGCCACTTGGGTGTTGGCCTGACCGTAGTCTGAGTAAGTGTTTCGGAAAATAATTTTACAACATTGGTTCAGTAATCCTTTCGCTCCTTTCAGGTGACAACGTTTATGTTACGGTGGGCCGTACCAACTTCGAAGAAACCAGAGCAAAACATCGCCAAACAAGCTCTAGATTATAATCCTCAAGGAAGACGTCGGGTTGATCGACCACGTAGCTCAAGGAAGCGAGCAGTTAAGCAGGAGACCAGAGAAATAAACAGGTCCTGGCAACAGCTAAAGGCCGATGCACAGGATCGCGCCTTGTAGAACAGAGCTGTTTCTGTCCTATACTTTTATAGGGGGTCCTAACAGGAATTTGATTTGAGACATGAAGAATGTGGAGCTTGATTGATATTACATTTATGATCAAAATGATTCTAAATTTCAAATTATTAGCTTTTATGGTTTCCAAGAAAATTTGATTTCTGTGAAAGATTAAAAATAAGTCATTTTGTGTGGAAGAGGAGTAGAAGGGGTGGAGCGATTTGGCCCATTCACGAACTTGACCTTAGTTTTTCGCAAAAAATGACGTGTACAAAATTGTAACTTTCCATTTGATATTGTTCTCGAGCTAGACCGCGAACGAACGGACGGACATACAGTTTTGAGATTTTTGAGCGAGAACATATGTTTCTGTACCTTTGGCGATTCTGTGCGAGCATTATTTCTTGGCGTTACAAACTTTAGAGAGCGTAACTTTCCGAAATATTTCATCAATTAGTAAACATGTTTCGAGCAAAACTGATTATTTTTTGTTATGTAGCATACGAGATTCCATTCTCTTCTGCAACACATCAAAAAATAAACTACCAACAAGTCGGGCGTACCTTTATTATTCTTGGGACAAGTTTAGGATGCGTGGAAAGTCAATATGCAGGTTAGAGTAGTTAGGGAAGACTAAGTGAAAGGTGGTTTCCTGGGCAGGGCTGTTATTAATTTAACACTTAATTCCGGATACGATCAATAACTCCAGTACATATAATCAATATTTCATTCGTTTATTTATGCAAGATTGGGTTTTATCAAAAGAGGGGCGATAGATGATAGCAAGGGTGGGAGGATGTTAATAATTTTTTAATTGATTGCTTGAATCACGTCTAATATTCTCGGTATAGAATGTCAGTTTCATAGACGAAGTTGCATAGAATTTCCATAAAATTCGGTGTATTTTACATTCACGAAACCAAATATATGAATGGGAGGGGTTAGAGGAGGTAAGAAAATTGTAAAATTTGTGATGAAGTTTTATTTCATTTCTCTTGTGAACGTTAGACTAGGGGGGTCGGTGCATAACAATTGTGGTACAAATTATTTTTTTTTTTATGTATTTCAAATAGATGTATCCACATGGAAAATTTAAACTTTGTACCTTTGACCAAAGCACGAAAAAAATCACTCAAAATTTTCGACATTTTTGCTTACCACCTCCTTCCCCTTACACCCCCCAATATAAATCATTTACCAAATTTAAAAACTATGCAGTTCTACAATCTGACAAATTTTCTATTTGATATCTGTACTCAATTTTGAGATATAACGATTTGTAATTTGGGAAAGTGCGCCATTTTTGAAATGATCCTTATTACCCCCCCCCCTGCCCCTCCCTACTGTTATTTCCACATGTAATTTTTTTCGTATTTCTTTAAAATAGCTTAATATACGTTTACATAGCTTAAGAGATAGTCGAGATATTTCATTTCTTCATTTTTTTGTTCGCCCCCCCCTCCTGATCCTCCTCCTAATAATAATTAGCCTCTCCCTAAGCTAGTTCTGGTGGGTTTATATGCCACCTTAATGGTCCAAAAATATTAATTTTTTATGATAAGTAATTTCGAAGATATAACCATTTAAAAAAAAAATTCGGCAGACAATTTCTTTAGGGGGCCTTGGATAAAAAAATTAAATTATTTTTAAAGTTTGTTCCACAACCCTATCTATACTTCTGCTAATTTTCTGCTTCTGATCTGCATTCGTGGTTGAGATATTAACAAGTGTAGTTTTTAACTCTCTCCCTACGCCGTCTCCCCCTTCCACCAGACACTCCCGAAAATTTAGATAATGGAGCCCACTTACCCAATCAACAATTCACCCAAAAATGAACATTCTACCCTTAACAGTCTCAGAGATATGAGTCCATATGTACGGCGGACGGCGTCGGTACGGATTTTTTTTTTGCATTTTTAGGCTAATTTAGTCCTGAAACGCGAAAAAACAAAATTTCAGGGTAGCAATTTTTTTTCAGTGTCGATCACAATACTTTATTATTAGAATAATAATTACTTTTACCAAATCCCACTATCTGCCAATCTGTTCTACTTATAGAACATTTTACCAAGCCACCTTTTCCGCGAATAACTAGGTCCACATCAGCACTATTTCGCTATTTTTACGGAATAAGTGACAAAGTGACAAAAGCTGTTCTTTTTCCAAAAAGTTATATAACTGAAATTTAATATGTAATTTAATTGGATTTAAATATTTGCCGCTCGATTAAATCAAGTTTCTTGCAAAATTTTTAATTCTTTTCCTACACTTTCCTTTGACCATTTCACTAGCTATTATTCTTACTTCGCAATATAAATTTGAGCTAATTTGCTAATTGCTTAGGCCAATGTATGGAAATCATTTCCTACAAATACGAAAAAACGAATGTGTTATACACGAAATTAATCCAAAACCATTCATCGTGATGTCCAAAGCGTTCTTTTTTTTAAGCCGCTAATAGCTCTGCGATTCCATTCGCTACACGTACACCCCTACCTTCTCGAGACTTTATTTTATTCAAAAATAAAATTGCAGAACTTTCACACGCTCAACCCCAAGCCTTGCCGCCAGATGCGGTACGCTGGTGGCGACATTTTCGCGAGTATAGGAAGTGCACATATCGAATTGGGAATAGCATGTATAAATTACCAAAAATAATATCCACCCAACACACCCCCGTTTATGCCGTAATATAGGCCAGGAGCGTGTATATTCGAGTGTGTCCATGAAGGATATTATGATCATCAGCCGCACCACTAAAACAGCCCAACGCACGACAGGGTGGTCTTCTACCAACACGTTCCGAAATACTCCCAGTGGGACGCGATATACTCATTTGCACACGAATGTGTACTTAGACGGGTTGTGAGGGTCCACCATTAGGTACACTCCATAATGAGCATTAAAAGCCGCCGCGAATATGACGAACGGGAGAGACGAGGATTATAGGCAATTTAACGAACGTCAACTCTTTAATATGGAAAATCCTGTATACAGTCAAAGGACGATAATCATTTTTTTCTGCCTCTTTCCCCTCTTTCCGCACACCGAAATGTACTCATCCGGATTAGAAAATAGCAAAAAAAACGTAATAGTAAGAGCGTGAAGTGGATATCAGTGAATCAATTGACAAGAATTTCTTAGAACAGATTCGAACGAATTCTACTGTAGAACGATATGATTGAGAGCACATATTGGAGAATGTCCTTACCCACTGCCGGTTACCATTCCCCAGTTTTATAGAATAGAATACTAGTTTCGGGTTTGCACTGTAATACATCAGAGAGCCCTATATATGTTTCTTTTATATATGTGTAATGTAAAAGTTACTTGCCAAGAGGGTAGTTTCCAAACTCCCTCGTAGTCATTTGGACCCGATTTTCGTCGCAAAATTGAGGCGGTCGGGTACTGACACTCATTCTGTATAAGATGATAAAAGGACGACATTCTGTCCGGGTTTTCGATACGGTACAGTATCTTCCTCCATTGCTTCTACTTGAATGGAACAAGCACTCTTTTGCTTCTTCTTCTCCTCATGGTAACTTCGTCTATACGAAAAGTTTGTGAAAGGTCTGAGCTCTGTAGGGACTCTCCTGTAAGGGATCTGATCCCTTTTCTTAAGGCTTTATACATAAGAACGACCGACCGAAAAAACGAAAAATAACGTCATAGTATATGAGAAATCCTCGAATGGTTTTCTAGTTTAATAGTATGGTTCGGGCAAAGCAGAAGAAAAGGAAGAGCGTCATGAGTAAAATAGAAGATATGTTCAGGATGAAGAGGGAATGAGGATACGAAGTCGATGAGCATTGGATAATAAAGACTAACTTTGCTGATTCCTTCCACTGTCTTCATATTATATGCTTGACGGGTACCTAGAATGCTTCTTGTAAAATGGTAAGAGGCCAGTTAATCTTCTTGGAGGAAATTAATTAAAGAAACCGCACTCAGACGACCAATGGACTTTTCGTATGACATCACAATTCGGTGATCCTTGTTATACTCTAGATGAAATTTGAGAGTATATTGTGTTTGTCTTACCGTTTGTAATATAAGAAATAATGCTCGCACAGAGCCGTCAAAAGTACAGAAATATTTGTTGTCGTTCAACAAATATTTTGATGTCAAAAAATTTGGTTTAGCTTAGCACTTCTTATACCTCCTCCCATACAAATGCACAATTTTGGTAAATAATCGATTTACATTAAAACTAGAAAAGAAGAAACTTAAAATTTTGCCGAAATTTGTCCAATAATAATTGCACTAAATGCTGAAAAAATACACACTTCACTCCACTCCTTGAATTCTCTCCCATTCAAATTTTTGTATCAGAAATTCAAGAAAAGTATTTCTCCTTCGAACACACATATGAGAGCTGTCGACTTTAAATTGTAACAAAGTAAAGGATGTTGATAAACAGTTTGAAAATAATCCCAAATTGTTGACTTTCCCTGCCACCTCCCATACAAAGGCCATAATTTCAGACAAGAATTGTTGAATTCCGTCGAAAATCATGAAAACTACTAACTTTAAATTCTGTATGAAACATTCTGCATACCATGTTCGGTGTCATATATCAAAATGACAAACCTCCCCTTCTGCATCTATCACCTCCCATATTAAAGTTTTTAATTACTCTTCGAAGAATTTGGGATGACATGTTTCCTGTACATTAAGCTCTTTCCCAGTTCATCTATAGCGTGAACGGGCCAAATCGCTCCACCCCTTCGCATACAAAATGACTCAATTTGACATTAAACGGATTTGCTCGAAAAGTATAAAATCTATTGATCTGAAATTTTGAAAATATTACTTCTATGATGATTTTAATCTACCATATACAAGTAATTCGTGTCCTTTCCCCCTTCTTCTATCTCCCATACAAACTGCACTTTTTCATGAAAAGCTCTAAGCCAATTTACTCAGTGCGTTTAGAAATTATCGAAATGAGATTTTGTAGTAAATATTTATTTATAATTATTAATAACGCCAAAATAATTAGAATATTAGCTTCACTCCTTCTACCCCCTCCCATACAATCTGACATAATTTTACTACTTTACAAAAAGTCGATTTTCCTGAAAAGTATGTACCTACTGATCTGCAATCCAAATTATATTTATAGTTACTTTTGAAAAAGTCATTAAGAACTCGCCTCTCCTTCTACCACCTCCCATACCAACTGCACAATTTCACTAAATCCAATACACTACTTTTCTCAGTACCTTCGTGAATCCTAAATTTGGTATAATACTAGATTGTAATTTGGGTAGCGTATTGGTCTATAATGCAAAGGTCGTGAGTTCAAATCCCGGTAGATGCAAAATTTCAGCACACTGCCTGTTGTGAAAGTTGTGAAAAGGACTAAAAACCCTTTCACAGTGACGAATGAAACTTTAAGGAACCTGAAGGCTAGGAGGCTAAGGCCCGATTTCGGCTGGAGTGCCATTGTAGAAGAAAAAAAATTTGTATGAAACATTTTGATGGCAACTCTAGTGTGATGTGAAAAAATTAGCTCAATGCCCCCTCTACCACTTCCCCTACAAAATTTCTGAAAATCAAAAAATTCTCTTTCATTTAGAGTATCGCACGCTTTACGCCCAGTCATAGTCCAGTTATGCTTTTTCTTTCTTTTTGGCTATAATTCAGTAGACAGTGAGTTTCGTTGGATGAAAAAATTACATATATTTCATTTTCAATCGTTGACATTATTTCAAAATCCCATAACTCTCAAAATTTCCAAAAAATTGTATGAGCGAAAAATTCTCCCGTATAGTTACATCGATTTTTCGTAAATTAAATTGGGTAGAGGGATTGAAGCTAATCAGTTATTTTTTTTCTAATCTTAATGATAATGAAAAATAAGAATTCAGTATGAAATTTGGGCTCGATAAATGTTATACGTATTGAGAAAATCTGTCTATCTCTTTACTTTGTTCTGTTCGTCTAAGAGTTAAGCCGGTTAGGTAAATAACCGGCTGCTCTCTGATCAGTAACTACAAAAAATGAAAGGAAAGGTAATAACCTCCTTTGTAAAACAGCCCGAGCCGGAGAGTACATCATGAAAAAGTTCAGTTTGTATGGGAGGTGATGGAGGGAGTGAGGGAACGTAAATAATGCTTATGCCGTGGATTACATTTATGATAAAAATCGTGTATTCTAAATTTTAAGATATGTGATTGTACAGTTTCCAAGAAAATTTGATTATTGTAGATTATTGAAAATGAGTCCTTTGTATGGAAGGGGGTAGAAAGGGTAGAGCGATTTGGCCCGGTCACGAACTTAACCTTACGCTTTAACAAAAACAACGTGGACAAAGTTCCGGTTTTCTAGCTCTACATGTTCTCTAGCTGGAGAGCGCACAGAGAGACGGACATCCGGTTTTGAAATTTTTGATGGACAACAAACATTTCTGTACTCTTGGTAGCTCTGTGCAAGCATTATTTCTTCACGTCATAAACTTTAGAGTAAACATATAAAACTCTCAGATTTCATCTAGAGTATACAAAGTGGTTTGATATATCGATTCGTGAAGGGGCGCAACAGTTGAATTTGGTACACGACTCCAAATGAGCTAAAAGAAGCCCTGTCTCCTTACCAATTAAATAAACTAGGCATAATTCCAGCACATTGCATGCTTGGGTATACCTTGGTCACCTCAATCTACGAAAATAAAAAAAAAAATCGTGGAAAGAGGGTTGTGCGAAGGGCTAACAACCCTTCCACAAAAAGTAATGAAAAAAATGTTTAGGAACCTGAATATCAGGAGGCCAAGGTCCGATTTGGGCTGTAGCGCCATTGTAGAAGAAGAGGAGGCATAAAGGAGACTAAAAGCATATTGAGCTTCGACCAATAAAGCTGTTTTTCAGGATAAAAATTTTGCATTATCATCAAATTTTTTTCAGAGGTGGTGGATTGGACATTTTAAAAAAAATAATAAAATTTGAACTTTCAAGTCATTGTTTTGTGAAATTGTAAGCTTTCGTCATCATGGCGCTATAGCCAAAATCAGGCCCTGCTCTCCTGACCTTCAGATTCTTTAACATTTTCATTATTTATTGCGGAAGAGTTGTTAGCTCTTCGCACAACCCTCTATCTACGAATTTTTAATTTTCGCAGATTGAGGTAACCAAGGTATATTTATGTAAGCAGTGTACTTGCGAGTAGTATGTAATAAGTTCGCATAATACTCGCCATTGAGCGTTTGAGTGATGAAATAAAGAAAATATTGCCGTATTTGGCAAAAAAGTCCTTAACC
This sequence comes from Chorisops tibialis, assembly GCA_963669355.1. Taxonomy (NCBI): domain Eukaryota; kingdom Metazoa; phylum Arthropoda; class Insecta; order Diptera; family Stratiomyidae; genus Chorisops; species Chorisops tibialis. Next base: position 273,253,517 of record OY770262.1, read on the forward strand.
TTGAGCATTCCTTTAAGTAGGTCGTGGTCTGCAATTACTTCAAACAGTGTCACTGAAGAGCCCAGAAAGTTGTGACTCCAACCACCAGCTACCATACCAACGACACATTTTCACAACTTCAATAATATGTCGATTTTCTTAGGAAATATAAAAGTTACCGATCTGAAATTCATCAGGCTTCGAAACACTTATTTAAACAAAACAGAATTACGTTTGTACGTAAAGCCTAACCTTGCGATACTTTAGATGAAATAAACAATTTTCTGAATTTAAGAAAATTTGTATGGGTAGTTGTAGAAGGGGTGATGGAATTAAACAATTTTTTTCATATCATGCTAGAGCTGCTATCGCAATGTCTGAAATAAAATTTTAGCTTCAGAAATTTGATAGGTACTAAGGAAATTAGTTTATTGGATTTTGTGAAATTGTGCTGTACGTATGGGACGTGCTAGAAGAAGTGGAGGGACTTGAGTAACTTTTTTTTAGAAATAATTATAATTGTCATGCATTTAGCAGAGTTTGTCCGATAACAGAACTCAATCTCGTTTTCGAATGTCAAATTACATTACAGTTACAGATTTGTCAGTATTCGAGACTCCGTATCTGTCTTTCGTAACACTTAGTATTTTTAAAACACGAGTGATAAGCCCGAGATCCAGTGACTGTCCATTTGTCATTTTGGTCGTAATCAGAGCTAGCCGGAGGTGAATTTTACAGCCCTCATCCCATTCGGGAGAACATTACATATCCGAAATTGAATGTTTTGCCAAAATGATTATGCACAATTAATATATTTGAAAAAGAAAATATGTAAAGCATACACTTGCAACCTACAGACAGAAAAAATGTTATACCCATAAATAAATCTGGGAGTATACTTCGATTGCTCTAAAGTTTTTACCACGAATAAATAAGGCAGCCACAGAGTTGTCAAGGGTACAGAAATATTTGCTAAGACCAGCTGTCCTCCGCACTCTACCGCCTACCATACAAGTTTTCCATGTTTTAAAAATTAAAGAAAATCGTGTTTCTTCGAACGTGTGACAAATAGCGACTTTAAATTTGAAAAATAACATGATGAGAAGAATACTGATAAATAGTCCAAATCATTCCACTCCTTCTACTACCGCTCATACAAATGTAAAAACTTCCTGGCAACTACACCAAGAAATATTAATTTAAGCACGAAAATTTAGCATACCAAGGGACATATTCAACAATTATAATCGTCAAACCATTCCTTCAACCACCTCCAATACCAAGGCCAGAATAGTGTATGCTGATGTGTTGAAGAAATTTTCATTGAGCGTAATCTACAAATATCATTCTAAGTGAGATAATGACGTCGTACATTCTTTATAAATATAAAGATAACATCATAGACGTTTCCTTTCCTATGACTTCCAAACTACGTACTCAAACGAAAAAAAAAATCGTTTGTTTTTTACCAAAAACGGCTTCATTACAAAGTGCTGCGTCAATAAAATTTCGAAACACCCTTAAAGCCAAACAACTTAGCACCACCGTTCGATCTGCATCCTAGAACCAGCGGAGCATTTAATTTCACTATTTTTGCTTCCTACCATTTCATCTCCAATTAGAATGATTAAACTAATTAAGCTCAAAGCCGGCACCGAAAGCCATTGCTATACTGCGGTCGAATCGAGATAGAAAGAAGGGGACGACGATTAAAACAGGGTGCAAAAAAGAAATGTTTTCCGGCCAAAAGAAAAATCCAATTTCTCTCTTAACCCAACGTTCTCTACCCTAAAATAAGTAACCTATCAGACTTCAACTAAAAATAACAAATCGAGCTCTGCACCCTCTTTGCAAGGATCCCAGACCACCACCGCCACATCACCATGCTGATGACTAACACCCTTTCCCAGGCAAAAACCAATTTGAGGAAAACTATCGTCCCTAAATTACAGGAACTTCGGAATGAGCACTACCAGCATAGAGCATACGATCCCAAGAAATAAAACCGAGAAGGCCAAGCCCAAGAGGAATCCTTCCAAGCGGACCGTACATACTACGTTCAGTGTGTTTACCACTCCTGATAAGATGAAAATAACTAAGAAAGAATGGACTTGCAACTAAGAATTCCTCATACCCTTTCACTCAACCCCGGCAGCAACGAAAAAAGGAACAGAAACGACATAAAAATCCCCGAGTTTTTGGACAACGGATGATCCATCAGAAAGGACGACGAATGAAAACAACAACAAAACAGAAGCAATCCAAGCATAAAACTCCCCGAGCACCCGTACAAAATAAAATAACAACCTTGAGTAAGATGAGTACGATGGCGTTAAAGGGGGAATGGATTATGGGGAAGGGAAAGAAATTAAGGCGCCTTGACTATGGAAACACACAAACAAACTCCCATCTCCCACAGCCGGAAAGCACTGACTACCGTGAAACAGAGCGACGCACAAACAAACGCAACGACAGAAAAAGAAAAAAAAAACGAAAAAGATTCTGCCAAGGAGACCACCTACCCACCACCCATCGAAAAGAACAGAACCACCCAACGTCAATTTTCTAGGTTTCAGGGCATCTTGTGGTTCGTAAAGACTGTTAAGGTTGAAAGATACCCAAATGCTGGGGGGTTTTTTTTTCTTCGCTGTTCTGGTGGTTGAGGCGCGGTGATGTTGCGTTGGCGTTGGATTTATCCTTCAAACTTCCATCACCCGATATTCTCTCTACTTCCTACCACACACTACATGCCAGATAAGTTATACCACCCTCGGCTCTCATCCACTGTCGAAATAACAACATCACCGACGAGAAAAAAAAGGGAAACTTAAGGCAAGGCACAAACAACACCCAAAGGAGATGGGAAGGAATTTCCTTTCGGAGCCAAAAGTGATCCTTCTTCAAGACTTTTCTTATCCACTTGGAGCCTTTCTTAAATTTTTTTTTCCCGAGTATTCGCTTTTTCCCTGACTACTCTACTTCTCGGCTGAATGCTGCTGCTGGTCGTGCTACTGCTGCTATTGGCGCTGCTTCCTCGGAAGATTCTGCTGAGTGCTTTGCTGGGTGCTTCTGGCTATGTGCAGACATTACCGTTCCCAAAAACATAGAAGTCAGAGCCAGTAGAGAACAAAAAAACTGGAAGATTGAACTAAGCGGATGGGATGTTCTATCGCGCTTTCCTCTAGCCCACATGCTCCTTAGACTCACTCTCCACGTTGGTGAATTCAGATCCCGAAAAAAGAAAGAAATAAGTTTCATCCTACGATGTTGAGACTGTCCTAGTTTATCAAACTCTTTGCTATTTTCTTGCCGATGCGCCCCCATATCCTTCAAATCATCCGACCAAATGATATGTGAGTTTCGTAGCATGAAACGAGGTTTTCGAGTAGGTCGTTCGGTCCTTTTTCCCTTATTTGTTTGTTTGTTAGTACTGGTACCTTAATAAGTCTCGTTATCTATCTTAGCAATTTCATTTTTATTTTCATTAATCTACTGGACAATTCACAAGGAAAAAGAATTTGATAACGAACAAATAAAAGAGATGTGAAGGATAACAGAGCTTTGAAGTAATGAGCCTAATACTCGTTCTTCTTCTACAATGGCACTACAGCCCAAATCGGGCCTTAGCCTTCTGATCTTCAGATTCCCTAACATTTTCATTATTTATTGTGGAAGGGTTATTAGCTCTTCACCCAACCCTCTATCTACGAATTTTTCATTTTCGTAGATTGAGGTAACCATGGTATATCCAAGCAAGCAGTGTACCGGAATTATGAGTCGACCGGGATTTGAACTCACGACCTTCACATTGTAGACCAACTCTCAACCCACTGGGCTAGACCCAAGCTTGTTGTATTTGGAATTAAGTAAATTGCGAAAAAAAGGACTTAATGAATTATTATACAGACTAATAAAAGATGATGCATAATTGGGAATACCAAATACTAAGGCACATAAAATTAATTGATTACGGTTGCTTTTCACCAAAAAAAAAGCAACAGGCATTAAACTTTTTTGTATTGGCTTAAAAAAATAATTTACCAAGAATTGTTAATATTAATCAAATTATTAGAATCATAAAAATATTTAGCGAACAAATAAATGAAAAACAATATTACAAATCTCGCATACACGTGGGACCTATGAAAGTCTCTCCACATATTGTGGCTATTTAATTTGTTTTGCTGATTTTTTTTATTAATTTTATGGCAAATGTGCGAACACAAGCTCACAGTCAATACAAAAGGGTCAAAATTTGAACGAGGTGACAATATGAGATGGATGTTACTCCTACTCCTGGTAAGGTTTACAAACTGAAGCAGGCTCGAATATTTAAGTTTCTTAGTTCGTCCAGTTCTTAGAAGAATGTAGAGCCAAAATCCAGGACTTTCGAAATTATTTAATAATTTCCGAGATTGTTCGGCATATCGAACACTTGAAACACAGTCGCGTGTTCTCGAAGATGGTAAGAAGTGTGGATGTCCAGGTTTTAGGTGCATGGCAAGTAACTGCTAGGCTTACCAAAAAACCTTCTTGAACCAATGGTTTCGGTGCATTTTAAAAATATTCTGGTCAAATGCCATCTCCAAAGGTGAACTTTGGAGTACACTGACATAGATCAAGGTAGTCATTGGGAATCAAAAGTGGGAGTGGTATTGGATCGGTCACACTGTAAAGATAGCAGATCAAAATAGCTCCAACCAAGCTTTGGATTATAACCATGAACGAAAACCTTGGGTTGGTCAGTCATGTTGGAACTATGAAAGCGAGCAGTGTAACTTAGACCGGAGAAATAATCATGTCCTGGCGACAGCTAAAGGCTAATGCTTACGACAGCGACTTGAGGAAGAGCAATATTTCACTACGCCTATAGAGGGTCTTAACAGTAAGCCGATTGATTAATGGACAATCAACTCAATATTATAGAAAATTAAATGCATCTGCAAAGTAGTATTGGAGTGTAACTTGCTAGATACGGTTTTTTTTTTAAAATGTGCATATAAGCTTCCGTACCAATTTCGTTAAGTATTTGCAACATAAAAGTGAAGCTTTTTATCTTGTACGAATTTCGATACTGCAGATTCATGTTATCTTGCGCAATTTTTGAGTTGTGCAAGTATACATATGTTTGAAAGTGAGTGAGAATTTAGTACTTGGTCCCCTGGGATACTTTACTAAATGCTATTACTCGCAGATTCCTTTAGTTTTGTATTGGTTCTGTATATTAGGGTCTTTAGTACTCCTGCTTTTTGACTTAAGTGATGTTAAACCAAATGAAGTGGACTTCTTGTATACCTATAAGCTTATTAATGAATCTACAAAAAAATATTGAAAGTAATTAGTGAAAAATTCAAATTATCGTCAGTCTTCTACTACTGGTTACTTCAGATTCAATTTTTAAAGTGCATTTGAATATATCGCAATTATCTTTCTAGTCTAAAAGTTTCGGCAGAGTATAGTGTGATAATAACTAGCAATCATTAACACCAACGACTTTCTAGGCATTATACCAGATTCGGTGAGACCTCAAATTTACTCCTCATTGAGGAACATTCTAAGCGAACACCTCTTGGGTAATCCACCAGCTAAACCAAGCCTTTTCAAGTACGACTTCGGGCCAGGTTAGCTTAGGATAACTTGTGCTGACAAGACCCTCTGGTTTTCCTTCAGGAGGCGGTTCCCAAGATGAACGAGCTCTTAAAGGACATCAAGCTACAGGTGGTGGAAGGAGCCTAGACTCCTAGTCAGACGAAACTGTCCGTATGGATCCCGGGTATTATTGAAGACCTTGGAATCCTATTGATGGATATTAAGCTGCAAAACAATCTTTCCACGGAGGTATGGAAGCTTTTCCATAGAGAACAAAAAGACAAGAAGTAACTTCTTGTTCTCCGAATTGACAAAAGTTAGATGGAAATGTTGCTTGTAGCGAAACGCTTCACGGATTGTGGACTCAAAAAGGTCCACTTCAAACTCCCGAAACCAAAGGCGGCCAGCCTCAGAAGCTGGAGTAGTTTAAGCATAATAGTAGAGCGGCTACTGTCACTCTCCAAAAACACCTCTTAAGAGGATATTCGGATGTTGCATTTGTCCGGGAACTGTGGTTGAGAGGCTCAAACCATATTCTAGGTTGGTGCAAGAAAACTGTTATAGTCCTTCATGGACTGAAGTCCACCAAAAACAAGAAAAACGCTGTCTGGTGAAATAACGATCTTGATATTCTGACAAAAAAACGAGCAGGGAAACTCTTTAACAAAGCTAATTCCAGCAAACTTGACACAGACTGGGACAAATACAAAGCAGCACTTACACTGTATAAAAAACAGCTAAGAGCCATCAAACGAAATTCATGGAAGAGATTCTGCGAAGAAATCAATAACTTCAACGATACTGCTGGATAAAGAGGACCACATCCAAAGACCCATACATGCCTGAATTAGTGGATAAAGGCGAGGGTTCATAGACGGTGTCTAGTGGCGATTCACTTGAACTTTTAATGTAAACGCATTTCCCCGGATGCTTTGAGCCCCCGCCACATAGTTCATGTGTCGATCGTATTCTAGCCTACTTGGAATTAACATACAGATACAGATACAGTTATGACGCCAGAAAATATAGGAATTGCGTTCAGTTTCTTCAAACCTTAAAAGCCACCAGTACTGGACGAAATCTGTCCCGCAATGATCCAGAATGATGCCGGTGAAACAATAATTCAGTACCTGGTTGACATACCAAAGCTATGGCAAGAGGTTAAGGTGGTTTCCATACCTAAAACAGGCAGAGCCTCCCACAACATACCGAAGGCTTTTCAATCCGTCAGCTTGACTTCATTCCTTCTTAAAGGTCTGGAAAGACTGGTAGACAGCTACTTACGTGCAAATCTGAACTTCTCGGATAGGTGCCCCTACCAACACTCCTATCTGAAAGATAGAACCACTGACACTGCCTTGCATGTAACGGCAGCCGCCGTAGAGAAAGCTTTCCATCATACCACAGAACGCCACAGGGTGGCATAATGCCTCCTGTCAGTCCTATCAATTAATGAACCCCTTTTCATTTTAAACCGGAACGGCTACCCCACAATAGGATATGCAGACGATTTTGTCACCATGCTAACTGATAAGTTTGAACAAGTTTGAGGTGATCTTATACAGTCCGCTTTACAACTGTTAGACAGTTGGGCACTAAATAAAGAACTTACCAAAGAACGGATCTGGTCCTCTTCTCCAGAAGAAGAAGACCATATCTTTTCAATCCACCAAACTTTCGGAGTATCACCATGGTCCTCTCGAACCAAGTTAAATAATAAGAGAGAGACGGTGGAGCACTTGCTGTACAACTACCTGGCTCTTGCTAGAAGAAGACTTAAATTCCTAAACGCACCATTCTCCTCCAACTTCAAGCAGACCTTGAGCTGCGGAATCTATTGAATTTCGCCGCCGCATCGGAGTTTTGAGCTCAATAAGGAAGTCGCAGTATCGCTGGATGCTACATATTAGATTGTACTTGCATCATGTGGCGTCATTATGGATCCCAAAGGGTATATTTGGGCTAAGGCCATCACTTAACCTTAACCTGACCTAACCTATATTCACGAAACCATACATCGCTTTGAGTGGGGGTAGAGGATATGAAGCCCTATCAAACTGTGTGTCGATTTTCAGCTTTCTAGCTAGAAATATAGTTGAGATTTATTTAAAATGCGACGCAGACACTACTGTTCGTCAAAACCTTTCGGCTAACGACTCTGATAGTACTAACTAAATGGTTTTGCTCAAATAGAGTTTTTCTCAGCTTTACGAACGCCAGAGAAATTCGAATACATACTCAGGTTTCACTCGGAGTATAAATATTTATTTCTAGATAAGATACCAGGAAGCTAAGTAAAATAAATCATATCTATTTTAAAATGGCACTACAGCCCAAATCGGACCTTAGCCTCCTAACCTTCAGGTTCCTTAACATTTTTCACTACTTATTGTGGAAGAGTTGTTAGCCTTCGCACAACCGTCTATCTTCAAATTTTAATTTTTTTTTGTAGATTGAGGTAACTAAAGCGTCAAATACACGACGCTACATGTGTGACATACTTTCCATGTCGCCATACATGTATGCTGTCTATAGTGCAGTTTTCAGTGTCATCACTCTTGTGTAAGGGTTTTCAAAAACTTTTGAGTTTTTGGGGACGGAGCTTAAAGTGCGGTGACAGTTTGTGTTGCGGCATGTCATACTTTCATACAAAGGGAAAAGAAATAATGGGGAAAAATTTATTTGTTAAAATTGTGTTGACAATTGATATGTCCGAAAAAATAGTGAGATTTTAGCCTCAATTATGTTTTATGTGGTAACCATTACCATTCCTATTGGGATCTTTGTATTCAATGTCGTCGAATGTGTGACATACAAGTATGCTGTGAATTGTGTACACTGCGATAAGTATAGCTACTAGTAGTTCAATTATGCGTCAACCGGGATTCGAACTCACGACCTTTGCATTGCAGACCAACACGTTACCCACTAAGCTACACCCTAGCTATCTAAAATCATATCTAAGTAGATTCATAATTTTTTATTTATTTTTTATATGTAAACAGACGTTTCTAAGTTTTCATATAATCGAATTTCAGGCCAGTAACGAGCAGCGGTAGTGTCTTTACCTTCTAAAAGAGTCGATCAGCTTTGCATATATTTTGGAGGAAACTTTAATATTTATCTTACTCATAAAATGATGTAGTCGTAGCGACTCTGTCAGTAAGATTGAAAGAAATAGATGAAACGAACTATTATTTAACTGCTCATATTAATAGAAATTGTAGAAATCCATCCACCTTTCTACAAATAGACCCAACGGGAAGATGACAAAGGATCAGTTCAATATTGTAACTAAGCTCTAAAAAATTTTCTCAATCACTTATCTATATTCGCAACATAGCCTTAACACAATTTTCTTAAAATATAGAAACACAGTATTATATTATAACTAGCTACTTATTGATTCTAAACGATAGCTATTAAAACATTATTGAATCTCCTTGAATTTGGCAATATTTATTTTTAATAAAGCAGTGTTAATGAACAAAAAAAAAACTTCCTTAAGATAAAACCGCAATCCAATTATTTTTACTATCACTAACGACTCTGATTATTGTTCACATATTTGCCTGTAATATTTTAATTACCAAAGCAATTAAATGAAAACACCCTCATGCGAACAGAAAGGAGTTCCATTACATACAAAACTTCTTTTTAATATTATCTAAGAAAAGACGACGGAAATTCTGCTTGATACCTTGCACTAGTTCAACTCCGGGAGGTAGATAGGGCTCAGTCTAGATGATTATGATGATGTAGGGTATAGGTACAGGGTAACTCGCTACCATTTCTCTCTCTCGATCTCATCAAACCCTTTTACGAAACTCCATCTATTTTTCAACTATAAACCATATGCCAGGACTTCATGGGGACAAGTGTATGCTACGTATCGCATATACGTTAGCAGTGAACGCGTAATATTAAAAACGCATCGTGCACATAGAAAATCCCCTTCGGGCAATGCACATATACCGAATCAACCCCCAAACCAAACCCATCACGAAAGTCGGTTCCAACGTATATAGAATGCGTTAATGTGTAGAGTAAATTCGCATGACAGGATATCTCATCCTCTTTTCCGAATCGAACGCGTCACGTACCTCTCTCATATTTAACCCTCGGCATTCATCAAGCCAAAAATAATTCTTTTCTTCGGTGTGACTATGTTCCGCGTTCGTTCTATATGTGGTTGGTGAGGGGGAAGAAGAGAAAGATGAGGCTGGGGTGGCGGTGGATATAGAACAGGACATTTTATAGGGTGCAGCGTGTAATATTCATGCTACTGGAGCGTGTACGCACCATCCATCCTCTGTGCTCCCGCGACGAGGGAAGGGTTCAAGGATGGGTGCAAAAAAAAAGCACACAACAGTTTCCAGTTCCATTTGCCTACGAAAACCAGGGGTCCGTAGGTACCCTGACGCTCTACTCTACTCTAAGGCCGAACACGCTACCTTCCAGCTTGCTATGTGCGATTCTATGGCGCACTATAGCCTGTACTCGAGGTGGTTGTAGTACGGGGTAATGGACATGCCGTGGAATGAGTACGAAGCAATAGGTAACGGGGTACATGGGACTACGATGATGACGCACCCTGATGGTTCGCAGGATATATGCACGGAAAATACAAAACTTTTTTTTCTACATAATTTTCGTACGTTTTGTACATTCCGCCAACCAACTTACCCCGGGATACTTTATGGTAAAACACAAAATCCTAGCATAGAAAGAGAGAGGGTGGTGTCCTGGATATGAAAGACTGGCAGACTGGGCTAAAAACTACCATCGTACAGAACAACCAGCCAACCAACTTTCCAACTCCGGTACTCCACGAAACTATTTGTGACGAACTGGAGTAAATTGTTGGAGAGTAGTATGGTACGTTCGGATTGCATAATGGATAGTCCGGATGCGATGCAAAAATACAAAAATGCAGAAAAATAAAAATAAAATGCCATCGACATATTGTCTATAGACAAAGCTACAGCTATAGTTCCAAATTAATTACCTGGGCATCATCAGTTAACACAACATCATCCCTGATGGCTCCCGGTACTATTTCTATGTTTATTGGTCGCATTATGTAGAATTTTGAACAATGCGATTGCAAACGTATACAGATCTGCAAGGATTAATACACAGGCTGAAAATAATGCAGCTTTAATTTTAATGAGCATCAATACTATGCCCAAAAGATGGTCACGATTCGGATTCAGTAGTCTACGCTTGCCTGAATAAAATACACAGACGCTTTGCAATTAATGTAAGTGTCGTTTATTTGCCGGAGCGCGATAGCAGGTTAGACTCGCTGTGCCCCGTATTATCCTTCGAAATTGCTACGCGGAAGTCAACACGCAATTTTAAGGCGGTCATCATCAGTTATAGGATAGCTAACGTATCTTGCTAGCTGCCAACCATTTACCCCAAGGATACGCTATCACAAAAATGTAATGCTACTTGTGAAGGTAACGATATAGGTTTAGGTACCTATGAATCGTTTCGACGGTACTTTATGGGTTACTCGCTAGTTCCACTCCCATTTAGAAGTTTACATTTACACTATTCAGAAACGTGATACGGTATGATTGAGAAGGAGCCTTATTTCCCAGTAGACTGGCGGTGTGATAGGTGCGTTCTAGCTACCTATGTAATTAGGGCTAAGCCAATTGTATGAAGAAAAGTGCGTTAAAAAATGGAAAAATATTGGGTATGCCCAACTTAGACTACATACTTTAAGGTCTTCAATAATCATCAAGACTTACATTTCAAAATGTTTTCAATATAATTGGGAAGAAAAAAATTACGTTCACGAAAAAGCAAAAAAAAAACGTTGAATCTTATTTCCCTATCCAATGGATCTGGTCTGTTAAAATAAATTGGTTCGAGATGGTGAACCGATTTATTTTTGATAGATGCAAGGTACAAAGCTTTTACTCAGACCCATGTCTACGAATTTTCATAGATTGAGGTGGTCCATACATATGCAGGCAATGTGCTTCAAAATTATGCGTCAACCACGATTTGAACTCAAGGCTTTCGGATTGTAAGCTTCCTGCGATTTGCCTTATTGAATTTACCGTTCATGACAGCAAATTCGAAACCAGCGAATCCATTTTGTTCCTAATGAAAATGTGAAAGAGGTGCATGATTTTCGTTATCTCGGAAGGATTGTCAGCATGGGCGGCGGAGCCGAAAAGGATATTGAGGCTCGTCTAAATAAAGCTCGTCAGGTCTGCAGTATCCTTTCCTCTTTCTGGAGGTTAAGAGAGATTTCCCTTCGCATAAAGCTGCGGGTTTCTTATGCATGCATCAAATCCGCGTTGTTATCTGGTTGTACTACGTGGAAAGTAACCGTTCAACTTACCAAGAAACTGCAAACTTTCGTGAACCTCTGCTTCCCACGAATTTTGGGAATATTCTGGCCAGAAGTGATTTTCAACGACGAACTTTGGAGTACAACTGGACAGACTAAAATAGGCATTGAGATTCAAAAGCAGAAGTGGCAGTGGATCGTTCACACTTTGAGGAAATCAGAACGAAATATCGCCAAACCGTGTGTGAAAACACTACTTGATCAATTTTAACTGAATCCGAAACTGAAGGAATTTACTGCTGATCGGGTGCCTATGAAAGAAAAATTTCCTGAGCTCCAGCCTGCGAAGATTGACCCAAGTTTTAGTAGGATTAGATCGGGCAAGGTACCTGAAAACGATGAAACGACAGGCGCTATGTACAAACGCATTTGGAACGCCATCCCCGCCGACAATTTCGAGATAGCGTTTCCCAAACAGGAAGATAGCATTTGTTATCGTGAAAGTCAGGAGTAACGTCCAGTCTTTTCGAAACATATTATAGTCCGCAAGCTGGAGGAGAAAGTGGTCCATCTGGCGTCGGACTATCAGAAGGGCATCTGTTTTGCTGGAAGTCCGCAGGATGCTTGGATGCATCTCAAAGATATAGTTTCAAGCAGCGGTTGTCCTTGGAATCTTTGTAGATTTCAAGGACACATTTGACTATTTCATCAGAGAACTCGACCAAGCCTCTGTGACTGTCGGGATGTAGCATTATAGGAGAGCTATGATAAGTTTGCATATGTGAGGGATTTGCGTAAAACTTTGTAAAAGGTCGTTCAGCGTGGCTGCACACAAGGCTCCAATAGTGGTTGGTTTATTTGGAATCTAATAATGAATGAACTTCTAGTACAGCTAGCAGATTCATGTAGCATCGCGGTGTATGGTGATGATCTGCTCATGTTAAAGAAAATAGTCTCCAGAATTGAGCAGGAGCGAGGGTGTAGGTCTTATGTTAACATATCAGAAATTGGTCCTGAAAGTAGATGAAGCAATAACGAAGAGGTGATCTCCTCTAGCTTTGAAAAAGCTGAAGAGGAGAGGGCTCAAGTGCGCGAGATGCGTCAAGTACCTCGACATCATTGTTTCTCAGCTGTCGAGATTTAAGCTATATCTCAAAGAGTGTCAACTTGCTACTGTGGAAGACATTCGCAGAGTTCTACAATACGACGACGTGGAGAGAATTCTTGAAGTTTATAAAGCTGGATTCCGTAAAGGGTCGTCTTGCACCGACTATACAAATACCCAACGGATAATATTGGGGCAGTCCGCCGAAATGGGTTCGCACCTACATCTCATGTTTGTGGACTTTGAGAAGGCTTTTGACAACATTAAGCGACATTACTTATGGAATGCCTTGCGTAGGAGAGGTATTCTAGATAAGGTCATAGTTACGATAAAAGAATCCTACGAGAATGCAAGGTGTCGCGTCTAACATAGAGGAGAGGTGTCCGAAAGCTTTCTTGTGCGAACAGGTGTCAAACTAGGCTGCATATTTCACCAGCCCTCTTTCTGGTGGTAATAAATCTTGAAAGCTGCACTGGAAGGTGGGGAAGGTAAAGGTCTTCAACGGAGACTATTTAACATCTTAAGTCACCTTGATTATGCTGATGACGTGTGTTTGCTTGCACATAACCTTTTGGACTTAGAGTTAAATGTTCGTTGGTTGCATTCTAAATACAAAGAGATGAGACTGAAAATAAATGTGCGTAAGCCCATGCACAGGGGTTCGAACACAAGCACACCGATTGTTTTTAACGGACAAGATATGGAAGAGGTGCCAAATTTTTGCTATCTCGGAAGGATTGTCAGCGTGGACGGCGGCGCCGAAAAGGATATTGAGACTCGTCTAAATAAAGGTAATCAGGTTTTCAATATTCTTTCCTTTTTCTGAAGATTAAGAGAGACCTTCCTTCGCACGAAATTGCGGGTTCTTGATGCATGCGTCAAACTCGTGTTGTTATATGCTTGTACTACGTGGAAAGTGGCCGTTCAACTTACCAAGAAAGTACAACTGATGAATTTTAGGAATATTCTTGCCAGAAGTGGTCTCCAACGATGAATTTTAGAGTACAACTGGACAGGCTAAAATAGGTATTGAGATTCAAAGAGCGGAAGTGGCAGTGGATCGGTCATACTTCGAGGAAACCAGAGCAAAACATCGCCAGGTTCTGGATTATGAAAGCGAGCAGTTGAGTAGGAGGCCAGAGGAATAAACAAGTCCTGGCAACACCTTAAGGGCAATACTCAGGATCGTACCCTGTGGAAGAGAGTTGTTTCTGTCCTATGCCCCTATAGGGGGTCTTAACATGAATTTCATTGATGATGATGGGAAGGAGTGGTCTCGCGTGCATATATGCTGAGTGTTGTATGGTTTCTACGGACACTATGTAGGAAAACGTGTGTGTTCTATCGTTGAATTCGGACGTGGAGCGCCTGTAAAGTCCGGAAGAGCTAGTCAACGATTGGTTAACTTTAGGTGAAGTACGGCAGAGCAAACTTCTCGAAAGACAGCCAGGTGGGCTAAAAGCACCAAGAGTTGGTTATATTTCGATTCAATGGTGTTGAGTACTTCGCAAGGAATTTGATTTTCCTCCAGGTTTTTCTCTTGACGGGGACGAAATCTGAGTGAGACGGTCGGTTGGATCAGTGAAGTGAGGTCCGATGGCTACCTACATGTAGCCGAATGTCCAAGATATGCAGACATCAGGCAGCTGGAGGAAGTACGGTCACGGAGAGTGTAGAGGTGTTTAGCGTAAGGGGTTACTTAGCGAGCAAAACGACTTTTGAGTGCATTCGTATCTTTGTGCGCGCAGCATTCAAAAGAAGAATTACAGGAAGATGATAAAAGAGTTACTTATAATTTGTTCCCATTGCCGGGTAAAGGACTCACATCAATTCCTGCAAAGCGTTTGGAGAATGCTGTCTACACGTAACTGAACTATGCTACCAGTCACAACTTATAAGAAGCTCAACTGGAAGAAACTCGTTGAGTTACGAAACATGACTAAAGGTTTTTCGATACTCCTAGAAATGGTGCGGCCATCTTGGTGGAGAAATGTGCTCGCTATGATTTAACGCCATAATGCGTGTAGAGCTCGTCAACCGAATCTTAACAACTCGCATTTGTATGGGCCAGGCTCGCGATAAAATCAATCCCGTGATTTGAGATCATGTACGTATTGATGAGCGTTAAGAACATGTGAACAGTTGTAGCTTGTGTAAATTAAATAACAAAAGCCCAAATAAAATAACATTTATCTTAAAAACATAACAATACTACGATTGTGCGTAAAGCACAAACAATAATACGATATTATAGATGAAATCGAAATTTTTGTGATCTTTGTGGTAGAAGGGTTGACTGCATTGCACTAATTTGTTTCACATAACAATAGAGTAGCTATAAAAATATTTTGTACCAAATTTAAGTTTCAAAAATTGAATAGATACTGAGAAAATTAGTGCATTGTTTTTAGCGAAATTGTGTTGTTTGTATGGGAGGTGATAGAAGGAGTGGGGGTTTTCGGTGATTTTTTGAGAAACAACTATAATTATCATGCAATTGATATGTTTTGAATTTCAGATCGGTAACTTTCATACTTTTCAATAAAATCGAATTTTAGAAAAGATGTGATATTTTTTCACATTGTATAAGAGGGGGTAAAAGAGGAGAAGCTAATCCGTTTACTTTCCCCCTATATTAATTATAATACTAATTGAGGAGTAAAAAAATGTAGCTCGTTAAATGTTATCTGTACTGAGCAAATTGGTTTATAGTATTTTATGAAAAGTGCAGTTTGTATGGGAGGTGGTGTAAGGAGTGGTGGACTCAAATAATTTGTGAATCATAGATATCATTTATGATAAAAATAATAATATAATTCTAAATTTCAAATTATTCGTTCCTATGGTTTTGAAGAAAATTTGATTATTATGTATTTTTGAAAATATGTCATTTTGCATGGGAGGGGTAGAGGGCGTGTGGGTATTGAAATAAGACCGAACGCAGATTACATCTCGAAGCATATCTATTAAACTGTGGAAGTTTCATTATAATCGGTTCAGCCATTTTCGCATGAAAGGCGGACAGACAGACAGAGAAGAATTCCAAAAACGTGCATTCTGCTTAGTTGCTAAAATAAAGCAAAAAACTTAGTTACAGCCAGTAATAAACAAATATCAGACAGACACTACAATTATATTTATATGTATAGATTATTACGAAATTTAACATGAACTGCTAAAATGAGTTTCAAGAAAATCTACTTAGTTGCTGAGTTTACAATACCGACAATATTGAAAACAATGCTTTTAGATAAAGGGTGCTAATCATTGCATTGACAAACACTAATGGAATTGTCTGTAGTAAAAATCCGGCGTAAGTAGCAAGTTTCATTCAACAACAAAAATTAGTCAATTTTAAATACGTTAACAGAAATTTCATATCAAAAATGAATTTTCAGTGTTTCCATAACTAAAAACCTACATCTCATTCAACAGCTGTGAAGCTATGATATTTTATATGGCAGGTGGATGTGACTTAGTATTAACTTTGGTGACCAATCAAAGCTCGCTAAATTGGATATACATACATATGTGTATTGGAAATTCGTTTTTTGCTCATGAAATTGTTCCATTTTTATGGAGGTGGTAGAATGATTTCGACAATTTCAAATTTTTTAGACAATTACTAATATAGCTACTTCCCAAAAAAAAAGAAATCATTGTGAATTTTTGAAGAATGAATTTGACGCATTCATGAATGTATCCTCACCTTTTGACGTGCATGGCAAACGTTCCACTTTAAGGTATTGTTTTTTTTAAAAGCTACTTACAGCTTAACCCTTCAATACAACGTATAGAAGATTTTGTTTAAGAAAATCAAAATTGAAAAATATTTGAAAGCAAAGATTGAAGTGACAGTGGACAATATTCCTAAAACATTAGATGTTATAATTACTTGGAAAGAAAAACCCAAATCATAAATTTGAAGTTAGTAATATGAAATACCAGGGTATAGCCTAGTGAGTAGCGTGTTGGTCTATAATTCGAAGGTCGGGAGTTCGAATCCCGGCCGACGTATAATTTCAGCATACTACTTGCGTGGGTGTATCATGGCCATCTCAATTTGCGAAAAAGATAGATAGAGGGTTGTGCGAAGTGTTCACAATTCTTTCACAATAACAAATAAAAAATGTTAAGGAACCGACGATCAGAAGGGCAAAGCCCAATTTGATATTTCATTGCACGAAACGAAAAATTCACGGAATACTCGACAATTGTCATAGCGAAAAGTTGAGACAAGAACATATCGACGGTTGACAAGCAGAGGTGTTTAAG
Organism: Chorisops tibialis; assembly: GCA_963669355.1. Taxonomy (NCBI): domain Eukaryota; kingdom Metazoa; phylum Arthropoda; class Insecta; order Diptera; family Stratiomyidae; genus Chorisops; species Chorisops tibialis. The sequence goes on from OY770262.1 coordinate 273,270,778, forward strand.
TCCATTTTTTTAGAAATTGTTTTTTTTTAATCAGCTTGCTTTAGAATGTATTAAAACATTAAAAGTTCATATATTCCGGCATAAAATTATTCAAAATGTGAAAAATATGGACATAAAACTTTTTCCAACGTAATTATCGTAGTAAATTTCGATTTCAAAACGGTTTGCTGTGGAATTTTCATTTTGTGACTTAGGCACCTCTGGTTGTCAACGGACGTATCATACGAACACATTTCTTTTCTACACACGCGAAAACAAAAATTGCATGAATAAAATTTTCTGAGAATGCTAAATAGACCAAATCTAAATTCAGATAACTTTGTTTTTATTTGTATTTCCAGAAGAATTTTATTTTTATTAAATTAAAGGATATAATCGTTTAGAAACGCACCAGCTGCGAAAGCATTTCTCACTTCTGTAGTTTTGGAATTCAAAAGTCAGAATGATGATAGTCTGACCATTAACTTAAAATTTTAATTTGTTAATAATTTTCAAAAATTAATATTGCCTATTGTATGAATTTTATTTTACAACATTCTTAAGCCGAAATTTTTGTATTCAGTTTAGATAACGAAGTTATTTAGTGATCTTAAACTTAAAGTAAGAAAAAAAAAAGATTTTCAACTCTACCTTATGCAGCAACACCGATGCTTTCCTCTTTGCTGCCATCTTCAAGATTATTTTCTTAATCTTCGACGAGTATTCTATAAGTTAACTTCGATATTTTTAAACGAAATGTAAATGTTTAAACTTCACAAAACTACTGATTATCCTTCGATCGTCGAAATATCCTCCAAAAAGTGCACTTTAAATTCACTTTCCTATTCGAGTCACTTGAATCCAATCACAGTGATAAACGACTGGCTGGTATTCATTAAATTCACCACCACCACAAACTACAAACACCTATTTTCACTTAGTGTATTTATTTGTTTTTTTTTTTAATCTTCACAAAAAGTTTATTAACAATAAACCCAAATTGAAAAAAATATCCAGTATTGCAAAAGCAGACGATGCTACTGGAACCAGAATCAACTTTTGACTGACCAAAACAGAAATGTGGCCCCATGTATTTCAATGAAACCGCTCGAATCCCTATCCGTACTAACACAACGATACAGCAAAAAACCCCGTCATGGAGAAGATAGTCCTTGCATGATGGAGAGCTCTACCTTTATAACTGCCATATCGAGAAGGTTATAAGGGTGTCCTTCTACTGTACAGAGCCGAGCGCCGCGAGTATAGTATGTCTGTCTGTAGGACTGATGCTCTCCATTTACTTCTCTCATCCCGGTTCCAATTTTCCTACGGATGATAATACCGATACGCACAACTACAACTATAGACTGGTGTATCCCAAAAAGGATATCCTTCACTGATGAGAAATACGGACGCGAATTCGAAATGTGTTTCAAGAGTATGAAACACTCTCAACGTACCCCTAACGAAAATATCAGGACGTTAGGAGGACAGAAAAAAAAAACTGGAAAAAAATTCAACCTAAAAGGGAACCGTAAGGTAGTGAATAGAACCTGCAGGGGGTTGTTGATATCCTTGGGAGATCCTTTGGAAAAGGGACCACGACGACGACGACAGCGGCGTTCGAAGTGGACTTATGGAGTAGGGTGGCTAAGGGATATGCTGTCTGACGTACAGCGCCAGCAACAATAGTACGTTTTCGTAGAAGGCACGGAAAAAAAAACCTCCTTTCGTTTTGGACACTTTTTTTTGGTCGTGTGACAGTTTTCGTCTAGTTTGATGGGAACCGATGAAAGGGACTTTGGATTTTCGGGGTGAGATAAGGACGCGTGTATATCGTGCACTATATATATAGCAGATACAGAGATGGATTGGATAGTGGGCTTAATAGTGGGTGCTATTGGACTGTGTGCGGTAAAGGGAGAACTTAAATGAAGAGATTCGCTGGAGCATGGAACTAATATACGAAGGGATGAGTGTATACATGGGGTGATGGAATGGTGGTTAGCACAAGGATTAAGCGGAAATTAGATGGACAGGGTAAGTATTAGATATATATATATACATGCTTCTCTGTTCCCCATAATTATGGTTGATCTAGGACACAGGGAAAAATTAAGTGAGTGCAGGTCAAAGGTACGCATCATATAGCAGAATTTTACAAAATTAATACTCACGAGTAAATTTAATTTCTAGGAATATTTTTTGTAAGAATGATTATTAAATGGCAAAACGGAGCTAATTACATTTGATGCACAATTCTGGAAACTATGCCAGCCTTGGAAAATCTGAGTTTTCTTTTAGATGTCATGGTTACGATATCAGATTGAATCGCCATTTTAGAGAGAGAAAAGAATAAGAAATAGGTCATTTACTAAGAACTAAACTCTACCAATTACTGAAGAAATACTCGTAAATTCGAATAGCTTCAATAAACCTGAAGCAAGAGCACCTTCAAATTATTAAATACATAGTGCCGGAAGTACTTTCAGATTTTTTGCTTCTAAGAAATTCGACATTTCTACCATGATCTTAGCTTTGCAATGTTTCTTCATAAAAAACATAACAGGACTAAGATTCAGTCATGCGATACTCTAGATGAAATAGAACCCGGTTATAATGCACTCGATTATAGCGTACAATTATTTTGATCCAGTTTAGGTTTGAAATAATCCTGACGCTTTAACCGGGTCCTAATGTATGAATGTTTTTAAGTTACTCGAGAAATAGAAAGATGAATGAATTGAGCAAAACGCACCTCCCATAAGATTGAAGGAGCTATGATTTAAGAGTAAATTTGGAAATGCCAGTTACAGATTATCTTCCATGTATTATTTACATCAGGTGGCAGAGTCTTCTAAATTTACGTAAAAAATTCTTGAAAGAGTAAGATCAAACTTAATATATATATAATAAAATAGATTACCTGAAATTTATTTAATTTTTTAATATTTTTCGGGTGCATGCATCAAATCTGTGTTGTTGTATGGTTGTACTACATAGAAAGTAACATTTCGACTTACCAAGAAACTGCAAACATTCGTAAACCAATGCCAACGACGAACTTTGGAGTACAAGACAGATTCGAATATGCATTGAGAATATAATCGTCAAGGATCACGTGAAGTTCGTCGCATATGGAAGCGAGCAGTTCAGCAGGAGGCCAGAGGGATAAACAAGTCCTGGCAACAGCTAAAGGCCGACGCTCAGGATCGCGCCTTGTGGAAGAGAGGTGCTTCTGTGTTATGCCCCTATAGGGTGTCTTAACAGGAATTTGATGATGACAATTTTTATCATTTATTAAGTCGGTAAACCAGATGATTGCCTCAGCCTGCTTAATAATAAGTAGGATGATGAAAGGCTATCGAAAAAAGATTATCATAAATATGGCATTTACCGAGCCTTGCTTATATCAAGTCAATTATTTGAACAGGTAGATGTACTTTAAAATTTTTTTGAAATAATTGAAAGAAAGGATAATTTTACCTAAATTATATAGTTCTGGTTATTTCTTTGAAAGCATCGAACTAATTCCTAGAGCTTCAATTCGAAAATATCTATTGTTTCGGAAAAAAGCTATACGAGTAGATATGTATGTTTACATAAAATTTATTTATTTGGTTTGGTGAATGTTTTAGAGGGCATTTTATTTGAAAGAACATATATTTCAAAATATCTGCCAACAAGCAAGGGGATTGTGTGGGAGGGAGTATAAGTTTTGACGGTACTGGAGCAGTTAATATTCTAAACTTTTATGCATTTTTACTTTATTATTCTAATAATAAAGTATTATGACCGACACAGAAAAAAAAATTGGCTACCCTGAAATTTTATTTTTTCGAGTTTGACTAAATTATCCTAAGAATGCAAAAATAAAAACATAACAGAGTGACATATGATACTCTAAATGGAATGGGAAAGAGTCTAATTTACCCGAAAATATGTCATCTCAAATTCTTTCGAACAGTGTATAGTGACTTCTGTATGGAAGGTGGTAAAATCAGAGGTAATTTGTAAAAGTTTGTAATTTCTGTATATGACACCGAACGTGGCATGCAAAAAAATTTGGTGTTGAATTTAAAATTTGCAGATTTTACTATTTTAAAAGAAATTGGACATAGCTTTCCTGAAATTTATCGCAATTATTAAGGGACAAATTCTGACACAAAAGTTTTGTACTTTTTCTAGTTTTAATGGAAATCGATATAATGCTTTTACCAAAATTTTGCATTTGTATGGAAGGTGGTAGAAGGAGTATACGGATCAAAACAGAATTTTTTGTCGTCAATGATATTTCTATTATTAGACTTTCAACAAAACAACAAGTCGATAGCTTTGACAGTTTCGAAGAGAAATAATTTAAATTAAATTTCGTGATATTTGTATGGGATGAGGTACATATAAGGTGTGAGGTGAAGCTCATGTTTTTTTTTAAAACTGATTGTAATTATAATGAAATTAATATCGCCTAGAAATTTGTTCAATTGGCTTCTCTAGCTTCAGTACAAATCGAATAAATACGTCTTTGAAAATTGTTCATTTGGGAGTCAAAGGAGTGAGGGATCGAATCAATATTTTGTGATATTAATGATATATACATTGTTATACTTTGAGCCAAATTTAAATTCGACACCTTAAAGTTTCAAAGAAAATCAATTTCATAAGATTTCGAAATTTCATGAAATTTGTATGGGAGGTGGTAGAAGAAGTATGGGGATATAATCCGTTCCCGAACTTAAAGTTACTTTTTCGCTAAAAATGAAACAAAACAAATTGCAGCACGATAGCTCAAAGCGTTCGAGAGTTATGCTGTAGACAAACGGACAGACAGGCAGACGGGCAGACAAACAGACGGACAGCAACACAAAATATTTCTGTACTCTTGGCGGCACTGTGCGAGCATTATCTCTTAGCGTTACAAACGGTAAGGAAAGCATAATATACTCTCAAATTTCATCTAGAGTATAAATAAACTGCCAACAAGTCGGGCGAAACTTTATTATTCTTGGGACAAGTCGCAGATGCGTGGAAATTCAATATACAGCTTATAGTGGTTAGGAAAGGTGGTTGGATGGGTATAGACAGGGTAGGCATCTGATCGGCGTCATTAGGCGACGCCCAGTGTTGTAACTGTCATATACACATCAATTGTGCTCATCATACCTCCTCGTGGTAGCCACCGGATCCTGGTCTTGTCCATCCGGACTTGACTTGCTGAACTGATGGGCGCGAGTGCTAATGAAACAGAAAAATTCTAGCACTATAATAATATGGCCCTCCAAGTTGGGGGTTGGACGATGTGTTAACAACTCATCCTCGGAAAAAACACACCCGTTTCGAAACCTGAAGCAACGCCTCGGACTGGATTGATTCAACGGCAACGACCACGCAAACGGAAAATGGACTATTCCTTCGGATCTTGGAACGTGCGATCCCTGTACAGAGCAGGAGCAGTGAGAGAGCTTCTGGAACAGGCAGTCAAATACAATATAAACATAATTGCACTACAAGAAACTAAATTATTAGGTAACGAGATTAATGACTTAAGATCGCACACAATTTTCAAAAGTGGGAAATCATCGGGAAGCCGGGAATTTGGAGTTGCGTTTATCGTCGACAAGAAGTTTAAACACCAAGTTACCAACTTCAAATCCGTCAATGAACGATTGTGTGCAATCCGCATCAAAACAAGTTTTTTTAATGTTTGGCTTATTAATGTCCACGCCCCAACGGAAGACAAAGACGACGAAGTTAAAGACGATTTCTACAGCACCTTAGAATCAACATTCGACTCCCTTCCGTCGAATGATATTAAAATAGTATTAGGTGACTTTAACGCGAAAGTGGGCAAAGAAGAAGCATACATAGGGACAATTGGAAGGCATAGTCTCCATGATATTAGTAACGACAACGGCCAGAGGCTGACTGATTTCGCCAGCAGCAAAAACCTTATTGTAAGCTCGACATGCTTCCCGCATCGTGACATTCATAAGAGAACGTGGGCTTCACCCGACGGAAGAACATTCAATCAAATAGACCATGTTCTAATAGAGAAAAGGACGGCCTCCTGCATTCTCGACGTGCGTACATGTCGAGGGGCTAATTGCGACACAGACCACTATTTGGTAAAGACCAAGTTTCGATGTCGAATCGCAAAACGAGGACACTCAAAAATACAACCGGTTCCTAAATTCGACATAGGGAAACTCAAAAACGAGAAAATAGTTGCGAAATATGCGTTAGCCTTGGAGAGGCACTTCGCGACAATGCTGAATACCACTGTCAGCATGCCAATAGAAGAAATGTGGCAAAAAATCAAAGATGGCATTACATCTGTCGCAGAGGAGGTGATAGGACAACAACCCAGGCGCAAAAGAAATGATTGGTTCGACAAAGAATGCCAAGATGCCTTAGAACGAAAAAATGAAGCTTACAAAATATTAACGGAACGGCCGACACGAGCCAAACAAGACAAGTACAAGGATCTTAGACGATTTGCAAACAAAATATGCAGACAAAAAAAACGGAAGTACAATAATGACGAAATTAAAAACATGGACGAACAATTTAAATTACACAACACAAGAGCCGCGTATTCCCTTGTCAAAAGGATGAAAGAAGGTTACAAACCGAAAACGACCCTATGCAAGGATGCGGAAGGGAACATTATAAGTAACGCGGAAGATATAAAACTAAGATGGGCACAATATTTTGAACACCTTCTTAACCCGAGCCCATCACCTACACGAACAGCAGCAGCAGATACAATAGCAGGTATAACTGATGTAACAGCTGATGAAGGATCCGCTTTGAGTCCTCCCACACTCGAAGAAGTAAAAACAGCCCTAAGGAACCACCCAAAAAACAAAGCGCCGGGCACTGATCAAATCCCAGCTGAACTTCTGAAAGCCGGCGACACCTGCATAGCGCATCTCCTACATAGATTAGTCGCGGACATATGGACGCAGGAAATACTTCCTGAAGATTGGCGCAAGAGCATCATATGTCCAATTTATAAAAAAGGTGACAAACTCTGCTGCGAAAACTACCGAGGAATATCTCTGTTGTGTACGTCTTATAAGATTTTGACGAAAATTCTAGAAAAGAGAATTAAGCCCTATGCTGATAAAGTAATTGGTGAATACCAAGGCGGATTTAGAGCTGGACGCTCAACCACGGACCAGATATTCTCAGTTAAACAGGTGCTGGAAAAGTGCTGGGAATATAATATTGATGTGCACCAGATATTTGTTGACTTCAAACAAGCATACGACAGTATCGACAGGCGCGTACTGTATAAAATCATGTTGGAGTTTGGAGTCCCACCGAAACTGGTTCGACTGACAAGAATGACAATGACTGAGTCTTTGTCACAAGTCAGAGTAGAAAACGATCTGACTTCCAGTTTTAAAACAGACAACGGCCTTAAACAAGGTGACGGCCTCGCACCAATGCTTTTCAACTTAACACTCGAATATGTTGTTCGGAAACTTCCCGTTGACACCAAGGGAACACTATGCTTCAAATCCACACAACTCGTAGCATATGCCGACGACATAGATATCCTTGCAAGATCTCTGGAGAGTGCTAAGGAAGTATTTGTAAACCTTGACTCGGTAGCAAGGGAAGTTGGACTACGTATTAATGAAAATAAAACAAAAATTATGACGCAAACTAGGAAAAAGACGCCAATCAGACAAAATATTACAGTAGGAGACTATAACCTAGAAAACGTAGACAACTTCATATATCTAGGGGCAAATCTATCGAAGGATGGAAGCGAACCCATCGAAATTAAAAGAAGGATAATGATGGCAAACAAGACTTATTATTCGGTACTTCCAATAATCAAAAACAAGAACGTGCACAGGAAAACAAAACTTAAGCTATACAAAACGATCATAAGACCTGTGCTATGCTATGGCAGCGAAACGTGGACATTAACTCAGGCGTCCGAAAAACGACTTAACGCCTTTGAAAGGAAGGTCCTCAGAAGAATCCTCGGACCTGTGAGGGAAGACTCGATCTGGAGAATACGATACAATAGAGAATTGTATGCCATCTTCGACAATCCGGAAGTGTCAACCCTCATAAAATTTAAAAAATTACAATGGGCTGGTCATGTGGAGCGGATGGATGACGGAAGAATTCCCAAACGCACACTAAAAGGGAAAGTCAACGGACAAAGACCGGTCGGAAAACCACGAAAGCGCTGGGAGGATTCGATTGACGCAGACAGCAAATCACTGCTAAGATTTTCAAACTGGAGGACGCGGTCACTGAACCGAGATGGATGGAGGCAAAGCATTCAGGAGGCCAAAGTCCGATTTGGGCTGCAGCGCCATCGTAAGTAAGTAAGTAGTGGTTAGGAAAGATTAAGCAAAAGGGGGTTCTAGGGCAGGGCTGTTGTAAATTGAACACTTAATTGCGAATACGATCAATAGCTACAGTACATATAATCAATATTTCATTCGTTTATTTATGCAAGTTTGGGTTCTTAAGAGGGCAGGGGTGATGGGTGATAGTAAGAGTGGGTGGATGTTAATAATTCTTTAATTGTTGTTGTAAAGTTGCATACCATTTTAATAAAATTCGTTATTTTTTACTTTAACGAAACCAAACGTTTGTGTAGTCTTATTTCGTTTCTCTTGTAAGATTCTCACACAAAATTTCAAATTCGTAGCTTTCATTTGTTGGTTATAAGTTGATTTATGGAAACTGGTCGAAATCATACTTTTGTATGGGAGGGGGTAGAAGAGCAGGTACGATCTCAAAACTTTTAACGCAATTTTATTTCAACTATTTTTAACAGTTTTTGCGCAAAATTTTAAATTGATAGCTTTAAATAGTTAGATGATAATTGATTTCTTAAATATGATCGAAAAAGTAATTTTGTATGAGAGAGGGTCGAAGCTTTGAAGGTATTCAACTTGTTAATATTTCAAATTATTGGAGTTTTTTTTAAATGCATTTCGCAAAATTTTCAAGTTTTTACATTAAAACTTTATTCAAAATTTTTCATATTGATCTTTTCGGCCGAATTATTCCCTTGTCGTACAAATGTTTTCCTTCTCGACGGAACGCACTTAGTTGCTTCTATAAAGCATTCCCTCATCGTTCGAATGATTTCCTCGCCAGCCGAGTTTATGCGTATAATTGTTGTTGTTGGCGACCTTTAACAACCGAGTCGCATTTGGTCCCAAATGTGCCTTATTTACCAGCGTAGTATTTGTAAGCTAGGGTATAGCCCAGTAGGTAGTGTGTTGGTCTTGTAATGCAAAGGTCGTGAGTTCAAATCCCGGTCGGCGCAATATATAATTCCGGCACATTGCCTGCTTGGATATACCTTGGTCACCTCAATCTATGAAAATGAAAAATTCGTAGAAAGAGGGTTGTGCGAAGGGCTAATAACCCTTCCACAATAAGTCATGAAAAATGTTAAGGAACCTGAATATAAGGGGGCCAAGGTCCGATTTGGGCTGTAGTGCCATTGTAGAAGTAAAAGAAGAATTCGTACGCGCACACTTATTTCCATCAGTCTTCGGTTGTAGACGATGAGCAAGTGGAGCTGACTTGCAATAATATGTTCCAAGTCTTAATTATATAGCTTAAGAGATAGTCAAGACACTTATCTTTAAGTGTTTTTCTTTGTACCACCCCTGATCATCCTTCTTACAATTATTGGCATCGCGAAAAATTAATTATGGTGGATCTGTATGCCACCTAATTTGTCTCCAAGTACAAAATTCTGATATCAAGGATTTCTAAAAATATTTGCATTTGAAAACAAAACAAAAAACAAATCGGGAGACTATTTGTTCTAAGCCTCCTCTTTTCGGACACCAATAAATAAAAATATTAAATTGTTTTTAAAGTTTGTCCGATGAGTCCCTCTATATGCGTGCTAATTTTCAGCTTCCTAGCTAAAAATCATCGGTGCAATATTCGAATTCTTATTTTCCGGTCCTTGCACTCCCCCGCGCTCCCCTTAACTCCTATACACCAGAAAATGGGTGTTTGACTGAGATCAGCACCCATTTATCTTCAGGGTCTTATGCGCATGTACGGCGGACAGCAGCATACAGCCTACAGACGGATTTTTATACTCTCGGTGAAATCTGAGAGTATATTGTGTTTGCCTCACCGTAAAGTGCAACGCTAATAAATAGTGCTCGCACATAGTTGCCAAGGGCGCATAAATATTTGTTTTAGCTCAAAAACCTCGAATACGAGTGACCGCTAGTCCGTCTATTTACAACATCGTCGAACGCTTTGACCTACCGCGATATTTTATGAAATTTTCAGATCAACGGGCTACATCCCTTAACTCCTTTTACCTTCATGAAATTCCAAAATTGTGGGACATTGATTTCTCTGAAACTATCAACTTTAAAATTAGGTCAAAGTATAATAATGTGAACATAATAACCTTTAAAAATATTTATGCGGCCCTTTTACTCCTTCTACCCCCTCCTATACTAATGCACAATTTCGATAAATGCATTTCTTCGATTTTCATTGAAACTTCTTCTTCTTCTTCAAAGACGCTACAGCCCAAATCGGGCCTTGACCTCCTGACCTTCAGGTTCCTTAACATTTTCATTATTTATTGCGGAAGGGTGGTTAGCCCTTCGCACAACCCTCTATCTCCGAGTTTTTTTTTATTTTCGTAGATTGAGGTAACCGTGGTATACCCAAGCAGGTAGTGTGCCGATCGGGATTTGAGCTCACGACCTTCGCATTGTAGACCAACACGCTAGCCACTAGGCTACAAGAACGAATTTTTGTCATAATTATTTTCACTATAATTGGAATTAGTTTTAAAAAATATTTCAACTGCACCCCACCCCTTTTGCCAGCTTCCATATAAATATCACGAAATATCGAAGTTTCAATTAATTTAGTTTTCTTCGAAACTATCAAAGTAATGGACTTGAAATTTTAAGCGAAGTATAATAGTGAAAAATCATTAACCCCGGAAAAAATTGGTTTTGATCCGCATACTCCTTCTACTCTCTCCCATACAAATGATTTCGGTTTTATATCGATTTCTAGCAAAGTAGAAAATTAAAATGTTGCTAGAGTTTGTCCCTTAATAATTATAATAAAAGTTAAAAAAAAAAACTATAAGCTTTGCTTCACTCTTTCTACCCCCTCCCATACAAATTTCTATATTAGAAATTTAAGAAAAGCATTTCTCCTTCAAGCATTTATTTTTCCTCTTTAAATTTTTTTTTTTTAGAGAGCCAAACACAACTAAGGGGGCCACCCTATAATGCCATGAACATGTCTGCCGGTATAGGAATTAGAGAAAGAAAACTAAAGTTCGGTTAAGTTAATTTTGGTGGTGAAAGACGAAAATGACAGTGTGCATTGCTTTTGAAGCACTGGAGGTTGCAATCGTTGGGAAACACTTTGGCTACTAATGTGGTCCAAAGTATAGATGTTCGGGAAATGAATAATTGGGTGCATGAAAAGGCAAGGGTTTATGGGTGTACTCGTAAGCGCGTTCAGCTTGACGAGTATCTTGTGGAAATTTATGTAGTGGAGGAATGAGTGCCCTTAGTTCTGCACTGTATTTACTCTGGAAGTAGCGATAGTAAATGCTGAGTACTCCGACATTTCTGCAATGCTCGAAGGAATCGATAAGAGACGTGATGGTCTCCATTCAGTTGGAACGCATGTTTTTGAATACGGTAGAGCAACGTGAGGCGTAATTTGGGTGCCCCAGCCCAAACATGCGAATTGTAGTCTAAACGTAGTCTAATGTATGCCTTACAGATGGTTGCGAGGTCGTTCGGCGTGAAATATTTTTTTTACTTTCAGAGAACACCTAGACGCTTAGAGGCGTCGAGGGCTTGGCCCAATTCAGGTGGTCGTTAATTTTAACGCCTAGAAGTGTGAATTTATCCCAGGTACAAAATTGTGCGCCACCAACGGTCACATTTTGTGATAACACTGGAACATCACGTTGATGACAGGCTCGTGTTTTGGAGGCGTTGAGTTATTTTTTTCCTGGAATAATTCCATGCGATTGAAAGCAATAGAGTTAAACTCATAAACGTTACTAAAATACTGTCATCCGCAAAACTATGGGTTCGATTAAGAGTAGACGATAAATGGTCGTTGATGAAAACTTAGAAACGAGTTGGAAATAAAAACCGATCCTCGAGGGACGCCAGAATCTATTGGGATAAAGAAAAAAATAACGCCAGTACTACTGGTAAAGTGCGTTCAGAAAGAAAACTCTGAATCCATTGAACAAGGGTAGTTTTAAGACCTTTGACCCTTAGCTTAACTATGAGACATTCATGCCAAACTCTGTCAAAAGCTGTTGCAATTTCAAGTGGAATAACTTGACCTCCGTCGTGTTTATGTCTGTATGAGTTCCAAAGTTCTGTGAAGTAAACCAAAAGATCTCCCGTCGGTCTTCCAGAACGGAACCCATATTCACGATCATGGATTAGTTGATTATCCTCGATATAATCAACGATTTTGTAATGGACAGCAGTTTCCATTACTTTCAAGAGCACTGAAGTAGTCATTGCATTAGTTGACGGGGTCAGCTTTACTTTCTTTCTTAGAAATTGGCCGAACATTCACAACTTTCCACTTACGTATAAAGCACCCAGAAGAGTAGGAAAGATAGAGAATATTACGAAGACGATTAGCTAAATAAGAGCGGCATTTTTTAAGGTCAATGGGGGAAATACCGTACGCACCAGCAGATTTGTGAATATTGAGCTCTTGAAAGATCCTAGAAATAAGTCTCGTGCGAAAATGTAGGTTAGGCCGTGTGAAACTGGAATCATTTAGAGCGAGTGGGATTGGTTTTATGGTAGAAGGCGTGAGCACGTTCAAATTCAGATTTATTATTCAGAAAATTTATACGCAAGATTAACAATCGTTTTGTACGCAAAAATAAAGGAAAAAAAGTAATAAAATTAATTACAACATAATAAAAGTTAAAACTATTGTAAGTAACAGCGAAAAGAAAAAAAAGATAAAGGAAGTAATAAAAGTCAAATTCAAATTCATAAGATTCCAAACTACTGGTAACTTTAAAAATAAATTTATTGTTATAAAAAATGCAAGTGATATCTGAAACTGAGAGCTCCGGCAGCACTTTACTGTCTTCAATTACCTCTGGTAAATCATTATTAAACAAACTGAATAAGAGAGGACCTAGAATGGAGCCCTGAGAAACGCCATTAGAAAGGTGCGTAGAGGATGACATTTTTTCACTCGTTGATATCAGAAGGGTAAAAAGTTCATCCAGAACTTCGTTGCGTTTTGCGAAAATTCGAAACTGGATAGAAGTTTTTTTGAAAAGTACGGAATGATCAACGCTTTAGAAAGCTTTTGAGATATCCAACAAGGCCATGTAAGTTATTTTGCCATTTTCAGTAGTTGTTCTAATATCTATTCGCAACTATGTCTAGGGTGGAAACCAGACTGCCATCTTGTGAGGAAATTTATTTTTTTCTACGAAATCTCGTATCTGAAGAGACATTATATTTCCAAGTAATTTTGACAAAAAGCACAGTGTGCAACTCGGACGAAAATCGGAAATCTCATCAGGAGATCGCTTTTTCTAGAGTAGTAGTAGTAGCATGCTTCCATTTGTCAGAAAACTTATTCGTCATCAAGAAAATATTGAAAATATGAAAATATAACTATGAATATATGGACGTAGAATTTTCAAGAATTTCGGGTTTATGTCATCAGAAACAATTGCATTAGATTTGATGGAGTATACGGCTTCCAACAACTCGTTACCATTAATGCATCTAAAAGAGAATGCTCCAACGCCATCATTATGACGAAACTTAAGTCCTGCTACTGCAGGACTATTTGCACTAAAAGATGAGAAATAGTTATTCATCTAGATGAGCTAAAACTGTTCTGTCGCGTCTACAAATTTTATAAAATTTTTCACGCAAATCAATGAACCTTTTAACGTTACTGCAAAATCATGGGCAATGAAAGGACTTAGGCCTAATACTGCGTATAGGGACATGCTTGCAATGCAAGTACCCTATCATTTCTTCCATTGTTCATTTACGAATGAAGTTGCGTAAATATTTTCCCAAAGAAGAGTAATACATTCTGATATTAAAAATTCCATGTTTATAGCGCGATAATCCCGGTAGGAGATAGAGAAAGGAATTTCAGTAGAAAACATGATATCGTACGTGAGAAAAGGAAGGTCATGATCAAGCGAACTGGCCGGGCTAAGTTAATTGATGAAAAATAAGCGATTGGCGTCGGATAAGAGTATTAGATTAAGAATAGATGGAGGTTAGCTTCTTCGACAGGATCAATAACGCTATGGTCTCCATCAACAAGAGAGTTGTTGACCGCTTTGACGAATGACAAGTAAGATCTGGAGCCCTTAGGGCACTGAAGAATCATCCGTCGAAGTTTTTGGTCGTGCTCCAATTTTATTTTGTAGTCTTTAAAGGTTTGAAATGCTTGTTTCTTGGTCTGAATTACATCGAGACATTTTTTATTGAACCAAGAGTCCTTCGATGGCCTGACTCTCTTATGACTGGAAGGTATGTAGAGCTTCATACTTTTCTGGATAATCTCGGCGCAAAGTCTACATGCTTCATCGTCATTGGAATCAAAGCACAATTTCCACTTCCTTAAAGTCATTGAAGAAGTCATTTAGTGCCCCCCAAATTTCAAATGCCAAATATTTTTTTGAGGTGCCTTGATTGTCAGCGGTGTAAGTTCTGTAACTGGGAATTGTACACGAATCAAAAAATGATCCGTATTTCCAATTGGCGACAGAGACAGAATATTTCTCTGGCTGGTCAAAAAGTTTAGAAAAATATCCTGCAATATCTGGTAAACAAGTGGGCTCATCTACCAACTATGATAAATCGTTTATAGAGGCAAAAGGCTCAGTATCACGCTCCTGCTCGTCCATAGTAGAGATATGTTTAAGCCAGGCAATGGTATGAATATTGAAATTGCCCGCGATAACGATTTCAACGTCAGAGTTTGCAGTGCTTATTGACTGGATAGATTCGGTTAACCCATCCAGTTCTAATAAAGTGTTGGCTGCAATATTTGCTGGGCGCCTATACACATAACAGAAGTGCATGACATGTCTTTGAATCAGCAATTTTATCCAGATATAATTATATTCAGGATTGGAGCAGTTCCTTAAATAGGGAACTAATTGGAAAGACACACATCGCGAATGCAGAGTACAACACCCCGTTAGCAAAAAAAAATCAGGAATAAGGTGATATCCAGGCATAGAATAAAACTGTTCACTAACCTGTAGCACCTTACATTTGCCAAGTGCTAGAATATCTGGTCTTTCAGTTTGGGTATGGATATACAGCGAAAGATAGGCAGTCCCGAAATATTAATCTGATCAATAGTGAAGTTAACCATGAACAAACAAGACTCTGACTTTAGATCAATATCTATAATTGGTTAAAACAATATTTCAGGGTAGCAATTTTTTCCCAAGTCAATCACAATACTTTATTATTAAAAAAAAAAAAATAAATAAAAATAACAAAAAAACATAACAGAATTATGATTGGGCTTAAAGCCCAATCATATGATACTCTAGATGAGATGGAAATGACTTTAATATACCGGAAAATATCTCATCTCAAATTCTTTCGAATAGTGAATAGAGACTTTTGCATGAGAGGTGGTAGAAGTAGAGGGGGAGGTTTGTATTTTTCGTATATGACACCGAACATGGCATGCAAAATGTTTTTTGCTGAATTTAAAGTTTTTAGTTCTCATTATTTTGAAAGAAATTGGTCATAATTTTCCTGAAATTGGGGCATTTGTATGGGAGGTGGCAGAGGAAGTGGAGCGTTCAAGATGATTTTGAAACTGCTTATCATCACCCTTATCACCATGCTTTGATTCAATTTCAAAGTCGATAGCTCTCATACACTTGAAGGAGAAATGCTTTTCTTGAATTTATAACACAGATATTTGTATGGGAGGTGGTAGAAGAGTGAAGCGGAGCTGATAATTTTTTCTAATATTTATTGCAATTATTAAGAAACAAATTCTGGCAAAATTTGAAGTTTGTACTTTTTCTAGCTTGAATGGAAATCGATAAAATGCATTTAACAAAAATTTTACATTTGAAAGAAAAGATTTCCGGATTCTACACTGTTACTCTTTATTATTCTTTTCGAAATGCACTGTGAAAACATGCACCAAATTTTACATTTGTATCGGAGGGGGTAGAAGGAGTGTACGTATCAAAACACGCGTTATTAATATTTCTATTTGCATACTTTGTACAAAATATCAAGTTGATAGCTTCAACAGTTTCGAAGAAAAATAATTTAATTTAAATTTCAAAATTTCGTGAAAATTGTATGGGAGGGGGTAGAAGGAGTGGGGTGAAGTTGATAATTATTTTTAAAACAAATTGCAATTATAGTATAATTAATTCTGACAAAATTTCGTCTTTTCAGCTTTACTAGTTTCAATGAAAATCGAAAATATGTATTTTTCAAAATTGTCCATTTGTATGGGAGGGGGTAGAAGGAGTAAAGGGATCGGGTCAATATTCCGTGATATTAATGACATCTATGTCGTTATATTTTGACCTAAATTTCAAGTCAATAGCTTAAACAGTTTCAAAGAAAAATCAATTTCTTAATATTTCGAAATTTCATGAAATTTGTATGGGAGGGGGTAGAAGGAGTAGGGGGATGTAGCCCATTCACGAACTTAAAGTTACTTTTTTGCTAAAAATGACACACAAAAATGTTTAGCATTATAGTTCAAAGCTTTCGAGAGTTATGCTGTAGACAGCCGCGCAGACGGACAGACGGTCACTCAGAATCGAGGGATTTTGAGTGACAACAAATATTCCTGTTCCCTTGGCGGCTCTGTGCGAACGTTATTTCTTAGCGTTACAAACGGTAAGGCAAACACAATATACTCTCAGATTTCATCTAGAATATAATAATAAAAAAAATTATAACATTTCAACATTCAAAATCGAATACAAATACCCACATAAAATTTTATCAGATTTTAGAGTCATAATACTTCTAAGGGGCGAGGGAGGTGCTGAGCAATATATGAAAAACTTTGACAAATTTTTTTTGGGCTCTCGTGAAAGATGCATTTTTAGTAAAATAAAAGCTATTAACTTAAAAATTTGTGTCAACACTTTTAAAAATATTTGAATCAAAGTTCCATTCAAAGTTTTTTGATCCTCCTACTTCTTCTTCACTCTCCCATACAAAAGTTGAATTTCAATAAATCAAATAACCAGCAAATTAGAAGCTGCGAACTTCAATTTTGTGCGAACACTTTTTGAAAGGAACGGAAGAAAACATCATCCAAAATTTTACGATCTCCCTAACTCTTCTACCCCTTCTGACCACTGAGGTTCAACCAGCTGCTGTAAACAAACTGATTAGCAGACCGCGCTAATTTTTGGGATAATAATTAAGGACAGTCCTACCTGCTTACCAAAAAATTTGAAATATAAGTATTTTTATTTACAAATTGCTGTTACTTTTTTGTCACAATGTCTGTCGAGGAGCTATTGATTGTAATCCCAGTTAAGTGTTAATACGAAACAATAGCCATGCCCTAGAACTCCATTCCCTATCTGCTACGACCCTAATCCGCATATTGACTTCCCAAGAGTAATAAAGTTGCACCCGATTTGTTTGTAGATATTTTTCACTACGAAACTTTTCTGTTTCAAAAAAATTTCATGACGAAAGTACTGAATAAATCGTGAAGTTGTACCAGCAAAGCTACAGCTATTGCTTCAATTTACACAATCTGTATGAAATTATAGCACAAGTTACAAGTATCCACGAATATGTCAACCGTATTATTAATCGAATTGAACAGAAACTAAATAATGAATGACCATTAGCAGTGATACTGTTCTTTCCGCACCCGCAAATAAGATGGGGTTAGCGTCGCACACGCACTTCCCGTGACGATTCCTTGTCGATGTTTTTTTCGTTCGGACAAACTGTTTTGGTGCGACGGGATCAAGCGAACGCCATAAAAAATGTGTTATTTCAAATAATTGTAATATAAGACCCCGAAAGAAAATAAGCAAACTGTACACGAAACCACCCCACCTACATTCTTGTTCTGGTCGAAATTGGTTGATTGTTCGAAAACAACTTATACGTCGCAGTGTTCGCTTGGCATAAGGACGGCGGATGAGTCGGGGCGACGGTCGCCTCATCATCAAACGTTAGGGTGCCATCAGGAGATGGAGTTTGGAATTGCCCACAGCCTGGCTTTCTCTTATATCCCAAAAAGTATAGTTCTGCCGCCTGAAAAAAAAAATGGAACAAAGGAACATAGGAAATTCTTACCACCCGGGGTTGGAGTTGACGATGGGTAATGGGATTTAAGGATGGGGTGTGCTCCTCACCCCTTTTTCGGGCGAGTGAACGAAAGATAGCGGATATAGGAAACGTGTATATCCTCAACCTTCCTACGAGTAGTCCATATACCGGGCTTTGTAATATATGTGATGGGTATGTACTCTCCTCTTGAAGGACCTTTTTTGTTGGTGGTGCTCTAGGGTTGATAGGAATGGTGGTGCTGCTGCTTTTCCCTGTTTCTATTCCTTCGGATTCTTCGTTTTTTTTTTTGTGCTGCGCCTTCCTCTGCTAGAGAGTTTCTCGGGGACTGTGGGTATAAGAGCCTTAGGTAACGTTGAAGGATACGGTGCTGCTTTTTGGGGGTATTCTACTATACCGTAATAGAGAAGAGCTCCCTTTTAGCTTGTGTACTGTACTTAGATACTCGCATCCGCATAGATATATGCCATGGGGGTGAAAGGTTTGTTGGGTGATGTCCTCTATTCGGATAGACGCATCACTATGCTAGCGGGTAGAGTCAAGAACTATAAGACCCAATATCTATAGAGCTTAGGACTTAGCACTGTCGGTCCGTACTGAGGCGTGTGTGTAAGTATAGCACTCGATAGATGTATGTAGATTCCAGCTATAGCTACATACGTCAACTATAAGTGCCTTTTCTAGGATGTAAGACGTTGTGTGTTCACCTTGTTTTTATGTTCATCGTATACCACGGGTGGATTTGATACTTGCTCATCGTCCTTTTTGGTCATATCGTGATAACATCGAGGGGGTTGCTCACTATGTCGTCTTTTGTCGGTATGAGATTTGGTATCTATTTTGAGGTAAAGATATTAATTATGGAAGTCTATATTATTTTTTTAGTACTTCCAGCTTTATAGTATAGGACGAAACTTGACACTTTGGTGAATACTCCAATAAATAAGTTATATATAAATTTCGATAAAGGAAAAATGCATATTTGCGATTTTTGTCGAAAAAGGGCATTAAGCTATTTCGGGACATATTGTAGAAAAAAATGCAATTAATTAGCCCTTCATTTTTTTTTTTTTAATTAATTATATTCAAAAAGTTAAATATGTTTCAGTTTTCGTTGTGCACTGCACTGCGATACTCTAGATGAAAGAAGCAGTGGTGGGTGACGACGTTGAACTAATTTTTTCACATGACGCTAGAGTTGCATCGAAATGTTTTTTAAAAAAAAAATTAGTATTCAAAAATCTAATAGGTACTGAGGAAATTAGTGTAATGGATTTAGTGAAATTGTGCATTTTGTATGGGAGGTGATAGAAGGAGGGCCGAGTAATTAATGACTTTTTCAGAAATAACGAAAAACATTATGTTTTCGACATGTTTTAAATTACAGATCTTTATCCTTCATACTTTTCGGGAAAATCGAACAAACAACTTGAAATCACCATAAAAGTAAGAGATTCCAAATTTCAAATCAATAGCATTTATACTTTTTTGGTCTTACTAGTTCTAAATAAATATTTGGTGCACAATTTCAGCTCGATAAATTTTAGATGCACTGAATAAATTAGTCTAGAGCATTTCATGAAAAAGTGCAGTTTATATGGAAGGTGGTGGAAGGAGGGTGAGGAAACAAATAATTCTTATACAGTAGATTGTAATTATCATAAAATTACTACATTCCAGATCAACATTTATACTTTCCGAGTAAATCCATTTAGTCAAATTGTGTAATTTTGTTTGAAAGGGGGTGAAGCAATTTGGCCCGTTCACGAACTTAACCTAACTTTTTTGGCAAAAACGACGTATACAAAATTTGAACTATCTAGCTCCTCGCGTTCTCAAGCTAGACAGGAGACGGACAGGTGGACAGTCGGGCAGACATCCGGTTTTGAGATTTTTGATTAGAAGTTCATCTTTATCATTCATTTTTGTCTCTGAACCTTATTTCTTAGCGTTACGAACTTTATGGCAAACTCATAGCACTCTCAGATTTCATCTAGAGTATAACAACAATATCGAGAAGATCTACGAATACTCTGGGAAAATCGATGGTATGAATTGTGAGATAGAGCTGCTGAAAAGGGACTTCAAGGTGGTTAAAACAACTAAAGTCATCAAATCCGAAAGTGTCGTCAATAAAAACACCTTAGGCCATCTATTAGACTCAATTTGAAGCAGCTGCCACCACCAATTCTTGATCAGGAGCAAGCAACGGTCTTGATATTGGCTTTACAGAGGTCTGTGGCCGAAATTTTGCAGATATCCACAGCCAAACAACAAGGTGACTTTCAGTTCCTGATCCAGACCTTGGACCTTCAATACGGTGGAGATCATATACAGGAAACTTATGAAATGTAACTTAGCAACCGTGAAAACTGACTACTAACTCTACAACAGCTTATACAGGACATTGAACGCCTATTGCTATTATACTTCCCTGTCATAGATCAGGATAATTGGAATGAACGGGTAGTAGTTGCATTTTTCGACGCACTATAAGGTAGAAAGCTATAAAAAGCGTTTAGATTGGAAAGCAAGAAAACACCGATGGAAGTTTTGAGCTACTCTCTTACTTTTAAAGCTGCTAAACAAATTCCGCTCAACGGCAGTCAGGTCCTGGAATGTTGAGACCGAGAATTGCGTTCGCCAGAGAGCGGAGTTTGAAGGAATTGGCAGCTATAAACGAAGTATGTCGTCAATTTCTTTAGAATGTATCTCTAGATCAGTTTCACGAAGCTATTGACGAGACCAGGAAAACATGGTTAAGGCATATGAAAGCCCTGGAGTGTGACTAGCAAGGCAGCATTTAAGTCCTCAAGGTCCACGATGAGGGGATTGTGGACGCGCAGTACATTTAATGTGAGAGAATGTCACCAAACAAATATTTTAAATGAAACGTTCTTCTCGGTACCGTAAACTGTTAAACGGCTATGATCCAGAAAATAATTTATAGCCGCTATTTATTTATGAGATGGATCTTACTCCTTCTCTGCTAACCACTTGGTTCGATTTTCGAACCGAAACAGGCTCAAATGTTTGACGCCTCTGAGGTTGCAAAGTTTTGAGAAAAATCTAAAGCCTAAGCAAAGGAGATAACTGTTGGAGATTCGCGGACAGTGACAAAGATAATGTTCGATAGATTCTTCGTCATTCTCGCATCCTCGTAAGAAGCTATCGCTCGCGATTCGCAGCCTGAATGATTGCATCTTTAGCAAGCATTGACCTGTGGTCAGGTCTACAATAGATCGGATGCTATAGCAACTACGTTGTAATAGCTGAGCTCAATGTTTTAAATTTTTATTCGGTTATTTCCAAAAGGATTTGGCTTTTTTTCAGCTGTCCAGCTGCCGCCACCCCGCCAAGAAAGAATCCAAAATAGTTTGTTTGAAGCTAGCCTTCAGCACTGTGGGTGCTACATCGACTGACTTTCTAGTGGAGTCCATATTTGCAGGTCCTCGCTGCGCAAGCGTGCCTGTTACGTCGTTTCGTTACATATCGCTATGAGCCGGTATCCATATTAGAAATACTTTCGTTATAGCCGCTAGGCGTTTCAAATTGTGTCTTCAAAAATGGACACTAGTTTCGACGTGGTCCTGTAGAATTTAAATGTCCGAAGTGCAGCTCTGCTGTCCGAGAAAATGTAACAATTTCCGAGACTGTTTTGCATATCTAAAATAATTTTTGTGCAGCTATTAACGGCTAGTACTTCCACTTGGAATACAGTCGCGTATTCTGGAAGATGAAACGAATTGTTTCCCATTCGTTTCATTCAGGAAACTTAATGTGAAATTTCCGTTTCTCAACCTGCGCTTGGTTCATGCAATCATACTCGTAATCAAAAAGGGAATTTACGTCTCTAATGACTTTCAAAATTTTCCCATGACCAATTTGTAGTGCTGACCACAAATTAGACGTTTTAAATCTAATGGCAGCTAGGCCCGCTGTTTGTGGAAGTAGTAAGAGAATTACCTCTAGGGCTGCAGCTGGTGTGGTTCCAAGAGCACAGGCATGCCATCCTTTGGATTACCAAAAGGGAAGAAATCCAGTACCTCAGCGTAATTGGGAAGCAGCCTATCAAATAAACACCAAAGTAAATGGCGCAGAACACTGGAAGCCCAGCGCAAAGATGAAAAGAGTAACCAGTGTGGCGAAATACTATGACCACCCTAACGACAGTGGAAACTCTGATCGGGACGAACAGAAGCTTAGTAGAGGATAATGTTACAAGTTGGCTCCAGTCGTTCATCGAGTATTCGCGATCTTAAGCTGTCTACTATTTAGCATACACACATACACACACACACACACACACACATATTTATTAACAGGCCGCAAATGGCCAAAACAATGGAGAAGACAGTGGACCGAAAAATTGACCGAAATGCGACGCGTACGAAGATTTGAGAACGAAATAGAAAGGGCGAGCGTTTGATATAGTGAGTCAGTCGAAGTTGGGAAAGCGATTAAGCTGTGTAATCGACACTGCGAGTATTAAGGCGATATAGTGCGAATAAACAGTGTTAAAAGTGTATTTCTTTTATTTTAACAAATTCAGTATTTTCCTGTTTGTTTGCTTGCATATTCAATGAGAGTAGCTATTGCTTTCGCTTTGGCCGAACAAATTGTGAGGTAATCAAAAACTACATTTCTTTTCGGCAGCACAAATTGTAGGCTGGAAAGTTTCGGAAGAAGCTATGAACATTAATGTCCATTTCTCGTTTTGGAACTTCGAAGTAACAACTTGAAAGTGATGCTTGCAAGCCATAGTGGGATTAATATTATATAATAATAGCGAAGAATAAAACAAATGATATTTGTGATCCCTGCGGTATATGATTTTGTATTGACCTGACCTTTGAAAGTACTCAACTTACTCTGACTTAAAACTATCTATGGCCATAAAATGAATGCCCTTGTTCTGAATCTTAGGATAAATTCCTAATCTTATGAATTCTGAGGTAATAAAGTGGGTTCCTTGTCGATCAGTTTGATAACGTCCCAGCAATGACCGAAACATCACATATAAAAGTGTGAAATCCGAAAATTTTTCATTTTAATTCGATTTAGTCACTAAACCAGTTCTAGTGTTTAAATTTGTACGCGTTCTTGCATTACCAAGTTTTCGTAGTTTCAATCATCGTGAAAGCAGAAGTGTCCATGTTTTAGTTTGAAATTTTGGAACCGAGTTCATTTCCTTTCTAAATTTTAAATTACGCCGCAGTTAGTGCACAATTTCGCCGTGAATTAAATTACAAAACTTTGGTAACTAAAGCAAGAACTCTCAAGACGAGCAGAAAGGGCATTTTAAGCTTTAAAAGTGTAATATTTAGCAAAAAACACCAAAGCACAAGAAGAAGACAAGTCATAACGCGCAATACATCTGAAGCCTGGGCTAGTGGGTGGCGTTTTAGTCTACAATGCGAAGGTTGTGAGTTCAAATCTCGTTCGACGTATAATACTAGCACACTGCTTGCGTGTATATATGTACCTGAGTCGCCTCAATCAGCGAAAATAAAAAATTCGTAGATAGGGGGTTGTGCGAAGAGCTAACAACACTTCTACAGTAACAAATAATTCTAAACGAACCTAGAGAAGCCAAAGCCAAAGAAGAAAATATTGGGCTTAACCGAAATCTATTTCTTGCACCTACAACTACCTAATAATACAAATTCCGTTACTACTTTCAAGTCATAATATTACAAGTCTCGGTAACGCGCTAGCTGGGAAATTCTCTAAATACTTTAACATACCTTTGCATTTGTCTTAATTTAATCAAACTCCATATATATCCCTGTTTCTCTCTCTCTTTCGTTTATTCTACTCATATAAATAATAAACGATTATTCATACTATCCTCTCCTCCTTCTCTCTCTCTCTCTATCTCTATCTATCTCTCTCTCTCTCTATCTCTCTCTCGCTCTCTACCACACTCTCCTTGTGCACTGAACCAGAATGTTGGTATCCCAACGCAAAAGGCGTGAGTTCAAATCTCGGTCTTCACTTCAAGCTACAAATCAAAAGGTAACAGTAACAGACTTTCCCACAATTTTGTTCGAGATCAGTCAAGCACAGAATTATATTGTGACGAAAAACGAAGGTACATAAACGGAATCCTCTAAAAATTTTCATTCTTCGCCAACAGATAATCTTCTTCTACTTCTACAATGACGCTACAGCCCAAATCGGACCTTGGCCTCCTGATATTCAGGTTCCTTTACATTTTTCATTACTTATTGTGGAAGGGTTGTTAGCCCTTCGCACAACCATCTTTCTACGAATTTTCCATTTTCGTAGATTGAGGTGACCAAGGTATATCCAAGCAGGCAATGTGCCGGAATTATATATTGCGCCGACCGGGATTTGAACTCACGACCTTCGCATTACAAGACCAACACACTACCTACTAGGCTATACCCTAGCTACAGATAATCTTAGCGGTGTTTTTTATTCAGGCAAACCGACTAGCTTAGAACGTGGGGGTGGGTTAAAAAGTTAAAAAAAAACCACTCTTAAGGCGAAGAATGAAATTTTTTAGAGAACTCCCGTCATGCACCTGCGTTTTTCGTGAGATTGGCAGAGCGGTTCCAATTTATATTTCCCCATAATATGGTCCTGCCAAGAAACTGCGAACCTTCTCGAACCAATGCCTCTTAAGCAATTTTTTGGCTAGATGTGATTTCCAGCAATGAACTCAACATAACAGGACTGCAACATAACAAGACAACAACTGGGCGTAAAACCCAAGCATGCGATACTCTAGATGAAAGAGAAATTTGTTGATTTTAAAAAATTTTGTATGGGGAGTGGTAGAACGGGCTACGGCTTTGAACTAATTTTTTCACATCATGATAGAGTTGCTATCAAAATGTTTTTTACGAAATTTAAGCTTCAAAAATTTGGTAAGTTTCGAAGAGGAGCGGGGGTTTTCATTATTATTACTTTTTTTTCAGTAATAACTATGAAGATTATGCAATTATCATCTCTCAAATTTCAGATCAATAACGTTCATACTTTTCAAGAAAATCGATTTTATGTAGAGTTCTGAAAATCTGTCACTTTGTATGGGAGGGGGTAGAAGGAGTGGAGCTAATCAGTTATTTTTTTCGATCATGCTAATAATTCTAAATAAAGATTTAATGCACAATTTCATCTCGATAAATTTTATACGTATTAAGTGAATTGTTTTATAGTATTTCAACAAAAAGTGCAGTTTATATGGGTGGTGGTAGAAGGAGTAAGGAAATGCAAGTTATTTTTAGTCTATGAATTAACCCCTTCATAAAAATAATACTTTCTAAACTTCAGATCTAAAGCTTTCATACTTTTTGAGGGAATCCGTTTATTGTGAATTTCCGAAATTGAGTCATTTTGCATGGGAGGGGGTAGAAGGGGTGGGGCGATTTGGCCTGTCTACGGACTTAGCCTTACTTTTTTGTCAAAAGCGACATGTACAAAATTTGATCACGGATGGACGGACAGACGGACGGACGGATCGACATCCGGTTTTGAGATTTTTGAGTGATTATATGAACTTCTGTATCATTAACTTTTTTCTCCGAGCCTTATTTCTTAGCGTTACAAACTTTGTGCAAACTTATAATACTCTCAGATTTCATCTAGAGTATAAAGAGTAAACCACTACCTAGCAGCTGGTGCAAGCCGTTTCAGATATATACAGGTGTTACGGCATTTTTTCTCAATCAACCTTGCTGCTCGCTTTTTACACTTCTACATTTATTGCACATTTTTCCGCTATTCATACGAAATGCATATAAGTTCTATCGACAGTATATTAACAAAACGCCAGCTAACTTTATATTGCTTTCTATTAATTTTGTTTGGGATGTTAGAAACGACCATTACTGGGCCATTTTAATTTTAAAAGCAGAATAAATTCATATCGTTTGGTATTGCTTGAGGTCTCCTAATTACGCATTGATATTTGCATTTTATGAAATTGACTGATATTAGTAAACTTACAGCTACTCACATCACATCTATAATTTATTTAATACAACATAGATCTTCGTAAGCAACTGGGAGGACTAAATGTGATTTCCTTGTGCAATCCGAAGCTTTAAGACAGATTTAAATTAAGGAGACATTAAAGACAGACTAAGCGAACGCAATCCTTATAATCAATACACCTATATACTTTGGTGTATGTCGAAAGTATTATATTGTAGGATGTAGTTTCCATCATGTTTATCATCATCTACTCACTCTTCAAAGCTGTACCTTAAGGACAAGGATATAGTATTCCGCTTCCAATATCGACCTAGCAGAGACATACACCTCCTCACTCCTCTTCTTGAGCAATGTACACATGCCGACCCCCTCTGGGCGATATTACCAAAACCATCTTATGCCATGTACCCAAAATGACAAAGCATATCAGTTCGGGTCTTACTGAATATCCCGTTGATGAGGGTATTGGTACAACAGCATACAGAATTCTCGCAAAGCATCTAGGGAAGAAAAAAAAATGGATGAGACGACCCTCCAACAAAAACCTCGAAAACCAAATGGAAAAAAGGATCCCGGATCACGAGCAATCGTATAGATGGGTATGGTTCCCACTCCCCATACTCGGAACAACTCGACCGGCTCTGCCGGATACCGAAAACTCTCAGAACCCTCAAGAAAGGAAAACAAAAAGCCGGAAAAAATATCGAAGAGAATCGCCTCGAGTCCAAATAAAAAGAAGATTTTCAGATATCCGTCGTATTTATCTATGTATGTATGCTTTTCGAATCCGGGTTCCTCGACAAGCGCCCATCATCCGCACTCATACCGATAGGGTGGCTTGTTCACATTCGTCCACCCTGGACTTCAAGTGGGTTGAGATGTTATTTGTAACTTGCAATCGCCCGTGTGGACTTGTGCCGCCACCGTCGTTGTCGTCGTTGCCATCACCCTTCATAAACTGTTCCGTACACACGAGACTTCTGCCGCAAACCCTACCAAAAGGACTAAAACTTAACTTCGGGGTTCCAGGGAGCATAGAGATACCCCCCATCTGAAACTCACTCCACACACTCAACTGGTTTCGGTCTAATCGTCGACCGGGTGCACCATCGAAGACTGTGAAAATTACAAGGACGACGACGCCGCCAATGGGTGTGAGTTAAAGATGAGTTCGGGCTTGGTTTACGGCACTAAAGTCTAGGAAGCTAGGGCGCACAGAAGACCCTGAGGAAGGAAGATGTTAAAAAAAATTATTACCAAGGAGATGGATGGTGGTTGTAGGATAGTCAGCGTTCAATATAAAAGACGAGAGAAGAAAAATGCCTGGTCAGAGTGGGTGGAGCACGAGAACGTCGTTGAAGGACATCCTAACCACAGGCGATGGTTCCATCCCGAGAAAAACAGTCTTTTTGGGCAATTTACTTTTTTTTCCTTTCTTAACGAACGAAAACCATAAACTCTTTCAGACGTATGCTTTCCACTGAGAGTGGCACGAAGGGGGTTAATTTATTAGTTTTCGAGTAGTCATTTGGTTCTGTGGATCTCACTGAGCGAACCATTCAACTTCGGCGGCAGTTTAAATATTAAAATTCTTGAAAAGTAGAGCTATTTTTCAAGTTTCCCTTTGAGAAACCAAAGCTTCCTTCCAAATGATGACCTACTTACTTCAATCAATTATCCATAAAAAAAAACAGCTATCATTTAACACCACCCATCCAAATAAAACTCTAACAAGTGGTTTTGTTCTCAAAAAAATTATTTATCTTTAGCAGAACAAAGAACGAAACGAGAGCGAGAGAAAACAAACAACTTTTTTGTATGTTTTTGAATAAAAAAAATCCTTTTTCCTTTTCAAATCGAATTACTCTCTACACACACAGCACAACAGTTAGGACGAAGGAAAAAAACGATTTCGCAACAAAACCATCAGCTGACAGACAGACAGTCATACTCACCCCGCAACCCCTATCGCTGAACAAATAGAAAGGAAAATTTCAAATGCAAGGCTCGCACGATATGTTCGTGAAGAGGCATAGGGGAGAGGTACCAACAATCAGCTGTCATACTACACGTGCGAGTAGTTGAAAGCGTGGAAAATCTCCGGCTTAAGAAAAAAATCTACACAACAACAGCAACTCCCAAAACTCCAAATTCCAAGCAATTATTCAACATCCCCTTGAAAAATCTTCTCTCTGCTCGAAGAAATGCCGGCATTTGCCTCAGCTCTTTTACTATAATTCGCTCTCTCTAATGCAATAATCGCTCTCATTTCCCTCTTATTTGCCGCGCAATTTTATACGAACGAGCACAAGCGTCAAACAGAGATAGAAACATGGGTTTTTTGTTTGTATGTTTTTCAACCCCTCAAGTTAGGGGAAAGTGAAAATCGTAGTTGATGCAAAAATGAAAAATTCCACCAATACTGTTACGAAAATTTAAATTCCCGCGAGAAAGATATGAGCGGATAATAATACTTTGCGTTTGTATGAGCGAAATAGTGAGTAAAGAGGAGCGCGCCCTTTCAATGTAAAAATATGTGACGTATATTCATACTCAATGGATTGATATGCGATTTTGACAAGGTCGGAGGTAAAATTTAAATGCAACAGGTGACTAGGTAATAAATATGACGAGAATAATTACAAAACAAGGATATAAGGGGCGATTATTTTCACATTTGTGATAGCAATTGTTTGGAAGAATATTTACGAGAAGGTTGCGTTCAGCTTTCAGTTGGAACGACGTTAGATTGGGAATCGAGCATAAGTTCTTATTATGTTTCGATTTTATTGGGAAATTCAACCAAATATTTAAACAATTTTAAGATATACTATAAGATTCGCCACCTTCGAATCTTATACCTGAAACCTAATCCACTGATTTTCCTTAATTTCTCAAAAATGCTCAAACCTTGATAGAAAGACTTCTCTTTCCTAGATTCACCCTCCCCTTTCCTAGATTCACCCTCACTCATTTACCATTTCAGATCGTTGGTCATGAACGCCGTACAAAAAAAAAAGGTTATTTCTCGGGTCTAATAAACTTTTTCGAAAAAGGTCCAGAAAGAAAACAAAATACCCCAAATAATAAACCGGGTTTCGGGACTCTCGAAAAAGGCACTGTACCCGAAAAACTCTTCTTCTGCGTCTAGCCCGAAAGTAGGATAACGTTTTCACCGAAAACGAGTAAAGATATCCTCGGTGAATAACAAAAGCCCTTTTTTCTTCTTTTTACTTAGGTACGGGAGTTGAGCAACAGCATGGAACAGGATTACACCCTTATCACAGACAAATATGTACACCCACAAAAATGAATTGAACCTTCAAACCTTTAGAGAAAATCCGTTTTCAAGGAACATAGCAGCGTTGAGCATACCCAACCCTTTCTAAATGTACTACGGAACGAATGAAAACCTTCAGTAGCACGGAGGATACATGGGTCTTCTGAACGGTGGATACAGCCTTTGAAATCCCGTTGAAGGATATTTTGAAAAGAGCCGCTCCACAGTACGGAGATGATTATGATGACGATGGTGGTCGGGTTACGTTTTGGAGGATTGGAACCACCGTGTCCTGACACGAAAATAGAAAACAACAAAACGAAAATGTTGTGATGGCAAACTCTCTGTTTCGAGGACTCATCCCTATCGTACTGCGGTATGTAGGATGAGAGTGTTCGGTGGCTGACACTCATATCCTTGTTTCAAGTTAAAGAAGAAGGCCTCATCGTCGTCACTCCGACATGTGTGTATGCCTTTTGAGGCTGTTTAGAGATGGGAACGGATACGGCTATTCAGTGGAAGGAGCGTGTAGATGAGGACGGATACGTTTGCCATGAAGTTATCATGGAGCTACTCCAAGGGAAGACAGAACAAAGCTCTACGCTATGTATGTACGTACTCATTTGTGGGCAAAGCCCCAAAGTATTTGTCAGTTCTTGCGCCAGCAGAGCGACCTTTTTCGAGTTTGGTGTGTTACGACGCTACTATCAAGACGTGGGTCGTGCACAGCACAAGGATAGACTTGGCGCCATGTTCCACCCTCAAACCATTTGGAGCAACAACGTTCATGTTCGTTCCAAAGCCTGAATCTTTTCTTATGGCCCAAAACTCCTGACAACGACCTCGAATACAGCCCCCCCTCTCCACCCGACCCTCCACAAACACTACACGCTCTCCAAACTCATTCGTACGCCTCCCAGTCTGTTTTATCCGGTTCTTGTCTTCTGTGTTCCTTTGGGGAGGACGAAAAGTGATGAGAAAATTTCCCATGATCGTTTCCCATTCCCCACTTATTTTTTGGTCTTTTATAGATTTCACGTATCTAGTTCTATGGCGGCATCTACTCGTATAGCCTGGCGGTCGAAATGTCGGTTCTTTCTAAACTACCATCACTCCCTCGATGGGTAACAATAATCTCCTTTGCCGGCTTTTTCACTGAATCTACCGAGGCACTACCTACAATCTACTCCCAGAAAAGTTCAATGGTGGGATTGTATGAAAGCAACTAGATGCTTGCCCTTTTGAATACGTTTTTTTCTTTTTGCCATTTTACTTATGTTGAGGGTATTCTAGTCTGTTCGGACTCATACCTTGGAGCTCCTCTTGAAGAACTTTTGATAAGAGAGGGATGATAAGAAAAATGCTCTAGTCTTACTTGGCAACATCAAATGTTCGAAGTCTGTTGGGATCTCTGTCACAGAAACGTGTGTTCGATATCTAAAGTTATAGAGGGGGCCGTGCTGCTATTCGTTCACTTTGGATCGGAGTACCTATAAATAATTAATGATGTACGTTTTAAAGAGAGGTCGAAGCAACCAATTTTCAACACTTGGGAATATTTTTGAGCTGGGAAGTTTAATGAACTGCAAAATAGTGGACAAAGTTGAAAAAATTTCTGTCCATTGCAGAGTAATTATTTTGGACAATTACGAAATAAAGTGAAGAATCGGATCTTTTTTTTCCCAAAGGAGTCAGAATTTAAAGCATTTAAAACTCAAAAGGGAAAATATTGTTGCGAGCTAGGGGTTCGCCGGGATTTCAAGTAAAAACACAATTCGTTTAAAAATATATGATAATTTATTTATTCGCACTTTAACTTAATTCGCACTATAAGGCACTACCGCCGCGTACTTTTCTATCGCTTTCACTGGTTCGCGTCTTTCCTAAATAAAAGTCGCTGACTAAACTGAGCTGCTCGCTGAAAGCTTTCATGTTTTTATACATCTTAGAACAGTTCTCGAAACTTCCTTCGGTGTGTATGTGTGAACTATGTGTGAACAGTTCTCGAAGCTTCCTTCGGTGTGTATTTGTTATACTGGAAAGCTCTAGATCTTTAATTGTCTACATAGTGGAGTATACTGTTCTACATAATTCTTGTCTATTCGAGAGAGATCGAGTTGCGGGGTTACCAGATCTGCATGTAACAATGTAAATAAATATCCGGGAGAAAAATTTCATATTCTTAACTCTTATGCAAACATTACTTCTTGTTCAGAACAAATTGATGTATAAAGGTTGATTAGTACCCAGTTTAGGCAAATCTTTTCTTAATTGTAGATATTGTTACATGCAAACCTGGCAGCCCCGCAACTCGATCTCTCTCGAATAGACAAGAATTATGTAGAACAGTATACTCAACTATGTAGAAAGCCACAATTAAAGATCTAGAGCTTTCCAGTATAGTTCACACATACACACCAAAGTAAGCTTCGAGAACAGTCATGAGTATGAAGAGATGTATAAAAGCACGAAAGCTTTCAGCGAGAGGGTCAGTCATTTTTAAGACGCGAACCAGTGAAAGCGATAGAAAAGTACGCGACGTTATTGCCATATAGTGCGAATTAAGCGGGAAATTGAATTAAAGTGCGAATAAATAAATTATCACTTATTTTTAAACGAATTGTGTTTGTTTTTACTTGAAATCCCGGCGAACCCCTAGCTCGCAAAAAAATGTTTCTAGTATAGTACCTTTCCAACTCGATCCAATTGGTCCTAGTCATTAAAAACATAAAATTTATCAAACTCTGCCAAAAGGTGCTGTATCTAGCTTGAGTGATTTAGAATTTTTATACTCTAGTTTATAGTCAGAGCTAAGTATCGACGCAAAATAGCTTGTCGTAGATAGTCGAAAACGAGCAGAGCTCGCAAATTCAATATCGGCAAGCTTAACGACGAAACGGTGGCGCAGGCTTACATGTTAGCATGTAATAAACACCTGACACCAATATATGAAGATATCCAAAATATGCCAGTGGAGAATGCGTCGATGAAAATACGAGACGGCATCAAATCCTCCGCGGAAGAGATATTAGGGTATCAAGCACGGCGAAAAAATAATGATTGGTTTGACCAAGAATGTCGCGATGCAATAGATAGAAAGACCGAAGCTTACAAAATTTTTACTGAACGACCAATACGAGCCAAAAAAGAAAGATATATGCGAAAAAGACCTGCAGACGAAAACAAAGGAAGAACCATAATGCCAAAATACAAAAAATGGACGACGACATGAGAAAAAATAAAATGCGGGATGCATACGCAATAGTAAAAAACTTAAAAAAGGGATATAAGCCAAAAACCAGTCTCTGCAAAGACGCAGAGGGCAACATCATCAGTGACGCACAAGAAATCAAAAGGAGATTGGGCTTCA
The DNA here is from genome assembly GCA_963669355.1 of Chorisops tibialis. Lineage (NCBI taxonomy): Eukaryota > Metazoa > Arthropoda > Insecta > Diptera > Stratiomyidae > Chorisops > Chorisops tibialis. The sequence goes on from OY770262.1 coordinate 273,303,719, forward strand.
TACTTTGAACATCTTTTGAATCCCACTCCATTAGCACCGATCACGACAGACAACATTTCAATTGAAGCCTCAACTGACGAAGATGAACCATTATCGACACCACCCACGCTTTCTGAAATCAAAGCAGCCCTATGTGACCAAAAACTAAACAAAGTGCCGGTAATTGACGAAATACCAGTTGAACTTCTGAAAAACGGTGGAAATTGTGTCGCTGAAATACTGCACAACATGATATGCAAAATTTGCACAGAGGAAAACATACCCGGCGATTGGCGAAAAAGCATTATATGTCCAATTTACAAGAAAGGAGACAAACTCTGCTGTGAGAATTACAGCGGAATATCATTGTTGTGTACGTCCTATAAAATACTGACAAAAATAATTGAACGTCGTCTTAAGCCCTATACTAATCAAATAATTGGTTAATACAAAAGCGGATTCAGAACCGGACGATCTACAACAGACCAGATATTCTCGGTGAAACAGGTGCTTGAGAAATGCTGGGAATATAACACAGACGTGCACCAAATCTTCGTAGATTTTAAACAAGCATACGACAGTATCGATAGGAGCGTACTGTACCAAATCATGCTGGACTTTGGAATTCCTCCAAAACTAATCCGACTAACAAGACTCACAATGACGAACACTGAATCCCAAGTGAGAATACAAACCGATTCCACAACCAGCTTTGGAACAGAATGTAGTTTAAAGCAGGGAGATGGTCTAGCTCTCATGCTTTTCAACTTGGCACTAGAGTATGTCGTCCGAAAAATCCCAGTCGACACCAACGGGACACTACTATTCAAGTCCACCCAACTAGTAGCATACGCTGACGACGTTAAAATCCTAGCAAGATCCTTCCCTAGTGCTAAGGAGGTATTTGTCAATCTTGACTCCGCCGCAAAAGAAGTCGGGTTGCGCATTAACGAAATCAAAACAAAAGTAATGACGCAAACAAGAAGGAGAGCGCCTAGCAGACAAAACATAACAATTGCGGAATATAATTTGGAGAGTGTGGACAACTTCATATATCTTGGGGCTAATCTAGCAAAGGACGGTAATGAAACAGACGAAATCAAACGACGGATAATACTAGCAAATAAGACATATTATTCGGTACTTCCAATAATGAAATCCAAGAAAGTGCACAGGAACAATAAGCTGCGGATATATAAAACTATTACACGACTTGTGCTCTGTCATGGCAGCGAACATTAACGCGAACTTCCGAAAAAGCAGTTAACGCATTTGAAAGAAAGGTCCTTTGAAGAATTTTGGGACCTGTGAAGGAAGGAACGGAATGGCGAATAAGATACAACCATGAGTTGTATCAACTCTACAACGAGCCAGAAGCTTCAACATTCATCAACCTACGTAAACTGCAGTGGGCTGGTCATGTAGAGCGAATGAAAGACAGAAGGATCCCCAAACGTGCTCTGAAAGGCAAAGCGAGTGGTAACCGGCCAGTAGGCAAGCCACGCAAGCGATGGGAACACTCGGTTGATGAAGATAGCAAAGCCATCTTAAAAATAAGCAGCTGGAGGACGCGGTCTTTGGATCGAGACAATTGGAGGCGACGACTTCGGGAGGCCAAGGCCCGATTTGCACTGTCACGCCATGATACTCTAGATGAAATCTGAAAGTGTTATAAGGTTGCCACAAAATGTGAAACGCTTAGAAATAAGACTCGGAGAAAAAAATGAATGATTCAGAAGTTCATATTACCATTAGAAATCTCAAAACCGGATATCCGTCCGTCCGTCTGTCCGCCCCTGCCCTCTTCAAATTATGTAAACGTCGTTTTTGACAAAAATAGTAAGGGCAAGTTCGTGAACGGGCCAAATCGTCCCACCTCTTCTACCCCCTCACATATAAAATGACATAATTTTGTAATTAGACAATAAACAATAAAATACTCAAAAAGCATGAAAGTTTGAGATGTGAAATTTGGAATTATTGTTTGATTATTGGATTTATTGATTTAAATGTACTATATAAAAACTATCTGAACTCCCTTACTCCTTCTACCACCTCCCATACAAACTGAACTTTTTCATGAAATTATTTAGAATTTTTAGTGTGCCCGGAAAAAATTAAACGGCTAGCTTCACTCCTTCTACCACCTCCAATACCATGTGACACAATTTGGCAACTTTACAAGAAGCCGATTTTCCTGAAAAGTATGAATGCTATTGATCTGCAATTTAAAACATGTGAAAAGCATTCGACAAGCTTTCTCATAAAATACTGTTAACGAAATTAAGTAACATTGAATTTGGTGGCGGTTTCTTAAAATAAATTAGCTCTTACCTATCTGACAGGTCATGTGAGGTCCTTTTCCGTAACACATGATCAAATAAAGTTTTTTTAAACTCTGGAATTAACCATCTGGGTTCAATATTATTTGTTATATTTATAAATGGAGCATAATTCGCAACTCTAAAACTCTTATTTACGCCGATGATGTTAAAATCTTTGATAATATTTCGCACTATACCGACCTTCAAAATTTATGAGCTTTGGCCGTACAGGCATAATTCAAAACGATGATTACAATTTAAACTCTGTATCTTTACAGATACTCGACGGAATCGTTGACCTTGGCATAGATCTTGATCCTGAACTATCTTTTCGAATAAATAAAAAGTCCAATACAACATTGGAGTCTGCAAAACGTTACTTACGAGACTTTCATTATCCATTTGTCTTCAAGCTGTTGTACATCTCGTTTGTCAGACCTATTCTTGAAAATAGACGTTTGGACGCTTTGGAGACCATAATTCCGCTTCCACATTGATCGCTTGGAATCTGTACAAAGAAGATTTCTGCACTATGCACTGAGAAGTCTTCTTTGGAGTAATTTAATTGATTTACCACCATCTTCAACTATTATCGTTACCAACGCTTTATGCCCGAATACAATATCTCCAATTTTGTTTCACGGTTAAAGTATTAAATGGTGGCATAGATTTCCATCTTCTTCTGAACAACTTTACATTAAACAAAGAAATCTACGTCATAACTATCAAATTTTGAAATTATTTTTTAATCGGGCTAACTGTTCTTAACAAACTTAACAAATTCTACAACATAACTTTCTCTTGACGATATCTTAAAATCAATCACTTTTAAAATTGCATTCTATAATGCTGTAATTTATTTTTGTATCCATAATGCACTTGCAATGTCGTATTTGGGCTAGGGTGTAGCCTAGTGGGTAGTGTGTTGGTCTACAATGCGAAGGTCGTAAGTTCAAATTCCGGTCGGCGTATAATACCAGTACACTACCAGCATGGGTATACCTGAGTTATCTCAATCTAAGAAAATGAAAATTCAAAGATAAAGAGTTGTGCGACGATAAGAAATGCAAATGCTAAGGAACCTGAAGGGCAGAAGGCCAAGGCTCGATTTGGGCTGTAATATCACTGTAGAAGGAATGTATTGTTCGAAATAAATAAAGTAATTGTACTATAAAACATAACAGGACTGCGATTGAACGCAAAGCCCAATCGTGCGATACATTAGATGAAAGTAAATTTTTTTGATTTTAATAAATTTTGTAGGGGAAGTGGTGGAGCGGGTAACGACATTGAACTAATTTTTTCACATCACGCTAAGGTTGCTATCAAAATGTTTTATATAAAATTTAGGATTTAAAAATTTAATAGGTACTAAGAAAATTAGTGTGTTGGATGTAGTGAAATAGTGCAGTTTGTATGGGAGGTGATAGAAGGAGAGGAGAGTTCTTAATGACTTTTTTAGAAATAAAAATAGGCATCATTCAATTGACATGTTTTAAATATCAGATAAGTAACATTTATTCTTTACAGGAAAATCGATTTTTCGTAAAGTTGTGAAATTGTTTCAGATTGTATGGGAGGGGGTAGAAGAGTGAAGCTAGTCGTCTAATTTTTTTTGGTTTAGTGCACAATTTCAGATCGATATATTTTAAAGGCTAAATGTGGTAAAATATGAAAGATGGCATTACATCTGTCGCAGAGGAGATGATAGGACAACAACCCCGGCGCAAAAGAAATGATAGGTTCGACAACGAATGCCTAATAGCAAAAAACTCAAGCTTACAAAATATTAACAGAACGGTCGACACGAGCCAAACAGGACAAATATAACGATCTTAGATGATTTGCAAACAAAATATGAAGACAAAAAAAACAGAAGTACAATAATGACGAAATTAAAAACATGGACAAAGATTTTAAATTACACAACACAAGAGCCGCGTATCCTCTTGTTAAAAGGATTGAAAGAGTATACTAACCGAAAACGACCCTCTGAAAGAATGCTGAAGGGAACATTCTGAGTAATGTGAAAGATATAAAACTAAGATGGGCACAATACTTTGAACATCTTCTTAATCCAAGCCCGCCATCCGCATGAACAGCAGCAGTAGACACAATAGCAGGTATAACTGATGTAACATCTGATCAAGGATCCGCTTTGAGTCCTCCCACACTCGAAGAAATAAGAACTGCCTTGATGAACCACCCAAACAATAAAGCGCCGGGCACTGATCAAATCCCAGCTGAGCTTCTGAAAGCCCGCGACACCTGCATAGCACATCTCCTTCATCGACATATGGACTTCCTGAAGATTGGCCCAAGAGCATCATATGTCCAATTTATAAAAAAATTGACAAAATATGCTGCGAAAACTACCAAGGAACATCTCTGTTGTATACGTCTGATAAGACGAAAATTTTGGAAAACAGAATTAAATCCTACGCTGACAAAGTAATTTGTGAATACCAATGCAGATTTAGAGCTGGAAGATCGACCACGGACCAGATACTCTCAGTTAAACAGGTGCTGAAAAATCGCTGGGAATATATTGGGTTGTTGCAAATGAAATGGCGACTTTGCTAGTGAAATTTCAAACAACTCTTATAAAACTTAATTTTATTAATCAAAATAGGTATCAACAAATGCAATACACTTCTCTCAACGAGATACAAGTGCAATTATGCCAGTCCGACTTTTTAGACTGAAAAAATTCCTCGAAGTGATTTTTGATGGCTGCTTCATTGTTAAATTGTTTCTCCGCCAAAAAATGATCCAAATGTTTAAAAAAAAGTGGTAATCGGTTGGCGAGAGGTCTGGTGAATATGGTGGATGAGGAAGAGTCTTATACTGCAACTCGTTTAATTTTTTGACCGTTATCCTTGATACATGAGGACATGTTCTGCTCATTAAACTCATGCGGAACCCACTTATCAAGCTTTTTGAATTTTCCAAGCTGTTGCAAGAGCCGGGAAACTGTCGAATAGTATATGCCCAGTTTCTCTGCAATGCCCCTTACAGTAGCAAGCTGGACTACGTAAAAACCAAACGAAAATTATGTCATAAACTAGGAAAAAGACACGAATCAGACAAAATATTACAGTAGGAGACTGCAACCTAGAAAACGTGGACAAATTTATATACCTAGGGGCAAACCTTTCGAAGGATGGAAATGAACCAATCGAAATAAAAAGAAATATTCGGTACTTCCAATAATTAAAAACGAGACGCAGGAAAGCAAAACTTAAGCTATATAAAACGATCAGAAGACCTGTACTATGCTTTGGCAGCGAAACGTGGACATTAACTCAGGCGTCCGAAAAACTATTTAACGCCTTTGAAAGAAAGGTCCTGCTCGGACCTGTGCGGGAAGACTCGATCTGGAGAATACGATGCAATAGAGAATTGTATGCCATCTTCGACAATCCAGAAAAGTCAACCCTCATAAAATTTAAGAAGTTATAATGGGCTGGTCATGTTGAGCGGATGGATGACCGAAGAATTCCCGAAGGCACACTAAAAGGGGAAGTCAATGGACAAAAACCGGACGAAAAACTGCGGAAGCGCTGGGAGAATTCGATTGACGCAAACAGCAAATTAACTGGAGCACGCGGTCACTGAACCGAGATGGATGGAGGCAAAGCATTCAGGAGGCCAAGGTCCGGTTTGGGCTGTAGCGCCATTGTAAGTAAGTAAGTAAGGAATTTTATACACACTGAGTAAATTGGCTGAGAGCATTTCATGATAAAGTGCAGTTTGAATGGTAGGAGGGAGGAGGGGGAGGGCACGAATAATTTGCATGCGGTAGATTGAAATTATCATAAAAGTATAATATATTCCAAATTTGAGATCAATCCATTTTATACTTTTTGAGCAAACCCGTCAAATTGTGTGTCGTTTTAAATGGGAGGGTGAGGATGGAGCGATATTGCCCGTTCACAAACTTGACCTTACTTTTTCGTCAAAAACGGTGTCTACGAAATTTGAAGTATCTAGCTCAGTGCGTTCGCAAGCTAGAGAGCGAACGGACAGACAAACGGACGGACATCTAGTTTTGAGATTTTTGAACGGCAACATATTTTTCTGTACCCTTGGGGCCTCTGTGCGAGCATTATTTCTTGGCGTTACAAACTTTAGAGCAAACTTATAATACTCTCAGATTCCATCTAGAGTATAACAAATGGCATACAAAGCCATCATAATCTACTTTCACAAAATTTCAAAATTTTGAATTTCCGTGGAGATAATAGGCAAAGAAAAAAGAGTTAGAAATCTTACTACAACATCTAACTTCTTGTTGAGTGCAATATATAATTACGAGTACAAAGAATTTGTTTACAACAATTACAGTTTCCATGATTGAACTGGTGACCGAATCGTTTGCCCGTTTTATGAAGCTTAAAAAATATTGTGCATAATATTTAATTAAGCATTACAGGACTACGATTACGCATAAAGCCCAATTATACGATAGTCTAAATGAAATATAAATTTTTGTGATCTCAAGAAATTTTGTATGGAGAGTGGTAGAAGGAGTGCTAGGGTATACCCTAGTAGGTAGCGTGTTGGTCGTGTAATGCGAAGGTCCTGATTTCAAATCCCGATCGACGCAATATATAATTCCAGCACATTACCTGCTTGGATATACCTTGGTCACCTCAATCTACGAGAGTGAAAAATTCGTAGAAACAGGGTTGTGCGAAGGGCTAACAACCCTTCCACAATAAATAATAAAAACATGCTAAGAAACCAGAATATCAGGAGGCCAAGGTTCGATTTGGGCCGTAACGCCATTGTAGAAGAAGTGGTAGAAGGAGTGAAAGTATTGAACTATTTTTTTTTTCATATTATGCTAGAGTAGCTATAAAAATGTTTTATACTAAATTTAAGCATCAAAAATTAAGAAAATTAATAAACAAATTTAATGAAAAAATGCAGTTTATATGGGAGGTGGTAGAAGGAGTCGGGGGTTTTAAGTGAATTTTTTTTTTTTCTAGAAATAACTATGAACACTATGAAATTGACATCTTTCGAATTTCAGACCAGTTACACTCAAACTTTCCAAAAAAATCGATTCTCTTGTGAAGTTGTGAAACTATGTCATATTGTATGAGAGTGGGTAAAAAGGGTGGAGCGATTTGCACCGTTCGCGAACTTGACCTTGCTTTTTCGTCAAAAACTACGTTTACAAAATTTTAACTTTCTAGCTCAACGTGTTCTGAAGCTAGAGACCGAACAAACGGAAGGACGGACGAACAGACATCCGGTTTTGAGATTATTGAGCGATAACAAATATTTCTCTTGGCGCCTCTGTGTGAGGATTATTTCTTGACGTTACAAACTTTACAGCAAACTTATAATAATCTCAGATTCTATTTAGAGTATAAATAATCTGCTAACAAGTCGGGCGCAATTTTATTATTCTTGGGACAAGTTGAGGATGCGTGGAAGATCAATATGCAGGTTAGAGTAGATAGGGAAGACTAAGTGAAAGGGAGTTCTAGGGCAAGGCTGTTATCAATTAAATACTTTTAATTGCGAATACGATCAATAGCTCCAATTTATTTAATTAATATTTCATTCGTTTATGCAAGTTTGGGTTTCAATGAGGGTAGGGGGAGGGATGAGGGGTGATAGTAAGGGTGGGTGGATGTTAATGGTTTTTGAATTGATTGCTTGAATCACGCACAATATTCTCTGTATATAATGTCAGTTTCATAGACGAAGTTGCGAAAAATTTCCATAAAATTCGGTGTATGTTACATTCACGGAAACAATCATTTGTATGGGAGGAGTAGAGGAGGAGGTTTTGCAGGGAGCAATTAATAATTCATACTTTTAGCAATTTTTTTTATAAATGCAGTTTCTACCTTAAAATTTCATTCAAAAATGCTTAGTTTTTTATTTTACTAAAGTATTGTGATCGACACAGGAAAAAAAAAATTTGCTACCCTGAAATTTTTTTTTCGCGTTTCATGACTAAATTAGCCTAAGAATGCAAAAAAAAAATCCGTCTCGCAGTGCGGCGTACATATGGACTCATATCTCCGAGACCGTTAAAGGTAGAATGTTCGTTTTTATGTGGATTGTTGATTGGGTAAGTGAGCTCTATTTTCTAAATTTTGGCGGGTGTTAAGTGTTAGGGGGAGGCGAGGGGAGGGAAAAAGTCGAAAACTACACTTGCTAATATCTCCACCACGACTGCAGATAGAAAGTTGAAAATCAGTAGAGATATAGAGAGAGTTGTGGGACAAACTTTAAAAATATTTTAATTTTTTTATCCATTGGCGTCCGAAAAGGGGGGGCTAAAAACAAATTGTCGGCCGAATTGTTATTTCAAATGATTATATCTTCGAAATTACTTACCATAAGAAATTCATATTTTGGGACCATTAGGTCGGCATATAGATCCATTAGAATCAGCTTAGAGTGGCTAATTATTGTAAGGGGGAAGGTCAGGGGGGTGCAAAGAAAAACACTTAAAAATTAATATCTCAACTATCTCTTAAGCTATGTAATTGAAACTTGAAACATATATTAAAATATACTAGGAAAATACACAATAAATATAACGTGTTGAAAAAATAGTAGTGGGGGGAAAAATGGCGCACTTTTCAAAACTACAAATCCTTATATCAAATCAAAAATTTGTCAGATGAAATATATCGGTTTTAAATCTTGGAAAGTGCACCATTTTTTAAATGCTCTCCATTTTCCCCACTACTATTCTGTTCAAATGTTATATTTGTCTCGCATTTTGCTAATATAGCTTAATACATATGTGTTCCAAGTTTCAATTTCATAGCTTAATAGATAGTTGAAATATATTATTATATTCTTTTAAAGTGTGCTTTTTCACCGCCCCTTGATCCTACTCCTTGCAATAATTGGCATCTGGTAAGTAATTTGATTTAGCCTAACCTTGGAAAAAAAATAAATTGTTTTTAGAGTTTGCCCCACAAACCCTTCAATATATATGTGATTTTCAGCACCCTAGCTAGAATCATGGTTCAGATATTCGATTTCCTAGTTTTTGATTGTAGCGCTCCCCTGCTTCCCCCTTGACTCGCACACTCCCCAAAATGGTTGAGATCCGCAACCTACAGTCCACCAAAAAACAAACTTTCTCTCTTTAATGGTTTGGGAGTTAGTACAGACAGACGGTTTTTATACTCTAGATGACTCTGAGAGTATACTGTGTTTGCCTTACCGTTTGTAACGCTAAGAAATAACGCTCGCACAGAGCCGCCAAGGGTACAGAAATATTTGATGTCGCTCAAAAACATCGATTTCGAGTGACCGTCTGTCCGTCTGTCTGTCTGACCGTCTGTCTACAGCATAACTCTCGAAGGCTTTGAGCTGTACTGCTAAACATTTTTGTGTGTCATTTTTAGCAAAAAAGTAACTTTAAGTTCGTGAATGGGCTACATCCCCAAACTCCTTCTACCCCCTCCCATACAAATTTCATGAAATTTCGAAATATTAAGAAATTGATCTTTCTTTGAAACTATTTAAATTATCGACTTGAAATTTGGGTCGAAATAATATGATGTAAATGTCATTAATATGACGAAATATTGATCCGACCCCCTTACTCCTTCTACCCCCTCCCATACAAATGGACAATTTTTAAAAATATATATTTTCGATTTTCATTGAAACTAGTAAAGCTGAAAAGACAAAATTTTGTCAGAATTAATTTTACTTTAATAGAAATTTATTTTAAAAATAATTATTAACTTCACCTTACTCCTTCTGCCACCTCCCATACAAATTTCACGAAATTTTGAAATTTAAATTAAATTATTTTTCTTCGAAACTATCAAATTGATATTTTGTATAAAATATACAAATAGAAATATTAATAATGCTAAGAAAAATGTGTTTTGATCCGTACACTCCTTCTGCCCCCTCCCATACAAATGCATAATTTTTGTTAAATGCATTTTATCGATTTCCATTAAAACTGGAAAAAGTACAAACTTCAAATTTTACCAGAATATATTTGTTAATAATTGAAATAAGTGTTAAAAAAAGTTATCAGCTCCGCTTCATTCCTTCTACCACCTCCCACACAAATATCTGTATTATAAATTCAAGAAAAGCATTTCTCCTTCAAGTATATGAGAGCTATCGATTTTGAAATTGAATCAAAGCATAGTGATAAGGATGATGATAAGCAGTTTTAAAATCATCTTAAGCACTCAACTTCCTCTGCCACCTCCCATACAAATGCCCCAAATTCAGGAAAACCATGACCAATTTCTTTAAAAATAATGAAAACTAAAAACTTTAAATTCAGCAAAAAACATTTTGCATGTCATGTTCAGTGTCATACACGAAAAATGCAAACCTCCTCCTCTACTTCTACCACCTCCCATGTCTGTATTCAATATTCGAAAGAATTTAAGATGACATATTTTCCGGTATATTAAAGTCATTTCCATCTCATCTAGAGTATCATATGATTGGGCTTTAGTTTAAGCCCAATCATAATTCTGTTATTTTTTTTTTGTTTTGCGTTTTTAGGCTGTTCTAGTTATAAGAGGCGAAAAAACAAAATTTCAGGGTATCAAACTTTTTTTTCAAGTCGATCACAATAGTTTGTTATTAAAATAATAAAGTATGAGTAAACGAATAATGTATTGAGATAAATTAATACAAATTTACTATCGTCAGATTTTCGATTGACTTCAGCGGTAATATCGGAACATTTAATTATCGCTAGTTCCCTTTTTAAATACAGTTTGTAAACTTTTATTTCAAACGTTCATTAATCAGAGCTTTCGAAATCTTTCATTTCACGAACTATAGGTACAGCTGCTCTGTGCTAGCCAGAGCTTTTGTAACGAATAGAAGCTCCAGTGCTTCAAGTAAAACGTCCACCCCCGCTATCACCTCTGACCGCCAAAATTCATGTGCTCCTCCCTATGTCGATTCAACTATGCATTGCATTAAAAAATGGACCAATAGTTGACTTTTAAGAAAAAATTAAAACTACTTTTTAAGAATCGCGCATATTGCATCTGCAAATCAAATCGTTGATTTTTGCGCACAAGAACTACAACACCATCTTCGACCTGCGCATTAATCTAGCTCTGCACGGACAAATTTTTGGAGCTAAGATTTGTTGTATACCCCATACGAATTACTATAACATCTCATCATCATCATCAATGGCGCGAAAGCCCAAATCGGACCTTGGCCTCCTGAAGTCGCCGCCTCCAATCGTCTCGATCCAAAGACCGCGTCCTCCAGCTGCTAATTATACTCTAGATGAAATCTGAGAGTATTATAAGTTTGCTCTAAGGTTTGTAACGCTAAGAAATAAGGCTTGGAGAAAAAAATGAATGATACAGAAGTTAATGTTATCACTCAAAAATCTCAAAACCGGATGTCCGTCTGTCCGTCTGTCCGTCCGTCCGTCCGTCCGTCCGTCTGTTCGCTCTCTAGCTTGAGAACGCGTTGAGCTAGATTGTTCAAATTTTGTACACGTCGTTTTTGAGAAAAAAGTAAGGTCAAGTTCGTGAACGAGCCAAATCGCTCAACCCCTTCTACACCCTCCCATACAAAATGACACAATTGCGCAATTTGACAATTAAAGAATTTGATCGAAAAGTATAAAAGCTACTGGCCTGAAATTTTGAATAATTTCTTTGATAATAATATCAATCTACCGTATAGAAATTATGCGTGTACTCCCCCTCCTTCTACCACCTCCCATACAAACTGTACTTGTCATGAATTACTCTAAGCCAATATATTCCGTGCATATAAAATTTAGCGGGCTGAAATTGTGCACCAAATATTTATTTAAAATTTTTAGTAAGGCGAAAAAAAATTAGACGATTAGCTTCACCCCTTCTACCCCCTCCCAGACAAAATGACGCAAATTCGCAATTTAACAATAAATTAATTTACTCGAAAAGTATAAAAGCTATTAGTCTGAATTTTGGGGTATATTACTTTCATAATGATTTAAATCTACAGTAGAAAAATTATATACGTCCTTCCTCTCCTTCCACCCCCTCCCATACAAACTACACTTTTTCATGAAATGCTCTAAGACGATTTTCTCAGAACATATAACATTTATAGATCTCACATTTTGTAATAAATACTAAATTAGTAATATCACTAAGATCGGAAAAAAATATTTGATTAGCTTCACTGCTTCTACCTCCTCCCATACAATATGACACAGTTTCACAACTTCACAAAAAATCGATTTTCTTGAAAAGTATGAATGGCACTAGTCTGAAATTTAAGGGTTGTCAATTTTATAATATTCCTAGTTATTTCTGAAAAAATCACTAAAATCCCCCCACTCTTTCTACCACCTCCCATACAAACTGCACATTTTCACTAAATCTAACTCACTAATTTTCTCAGTCCCCATTCAATTTTTGGAATAAGCATTTTGTATAAAACATTTTTGTAGCTATTTACCATGATGGGGAAAAAATTATTTCAATGCTATTACCCCTTCTAACACTCTCCATCCAAAATTTCTTGGGATAACATCTAGAGTATCGTAAGATTGCGCTTTATGCGCAATCGTAGACCTGTTATGTTTTTTAAGATGGCTTTGCTATCTTCATCAACCGAGTCCTCCCATCGCTTGCGTGGCTTGCCTACTGGCCGGTTACCACTCGTTTTGCCTTTCAGAGCACGTTTGGGGATTCTTCTTTCTTTCATTTGCTCTACATAGCCAGCCCACTGCAGTTTACGTAGCTTGATGAACGTTGAAGCTTCTGGCTCGTCGTACAGTTGATACAACTCATTGTTGTATCTTATTCGCCATTTCGTTCCTTCCTTCACAGGTCCCTTTCTTTAAATGGACTTGAATAGTAGTGTCCCGTTGGTGTCGACTGGGATTTTTTGGACGACATTCTCTAGTGCCAAGTTGAAAAGCATGGGGGCTAGACCATCTCCCTGCTTTAAACCACATTCCGTTCGAAAGCTGGTTGTGGGATCGGTTTGTATTCTCACTTGGGATTCAGTGTTCGTCATTGTGAGTCTTGTTAGTCGGACTAGTTTTGGAGGAATTCCAAAGTCAAGCATGATTATAACATCTCCATATCATCCAGACTTTTCTTTTGTTATGTTTAAATCTTAAAATAAATCTGAGAATTGAAAGAAAAGATTTCCGGATTCTACACTGTTACGCTTTATTATTCGTGACGTTTCGGTCACTGCTGAAACCTTTATCAAACTCAAACAGCAGAGACCGAAATGTCACGAATAATACAGCGTAACAGTGTAGAATCCGGAAATCTTTTCTTTCAATTCGAAATGCACTGTGAAAACATTCACCAAACCAAATCTGAGAATGTTTTGTATTTTTTGCCGTTCAAAGAAGTCGTAGCTCAAGACCTTCTATCCATCTTTTCGCCGACTAAACTTTCAATCGCTTTAAGCTATCGAGCTACAATTTTTTCCATGTTATTTTCAGCAAAAAGGTTGCTTTGAGGCCGTGAACAGGAAAAATTGCACATCAATTTTCATGAAAACTAGACAATATATAATTATGGAATTTAACTAGAAACTATTCTATATCAATTGCAATAAATATTCAGAAAAATACCAACTTCACTGCATTACTTCTCCCACTCTTATACAACTATTAAAGGAAATTAGGAAATCCCTTTCCATGCGAATATTGGATCTATCGACGTGATAACGATCTGATAAAAATGTTAATTAACAGTTTTGAAATTGTCCAAATTCTTCTACCTTCTATATAAATGCTCCAATTACCGAAAATTGAAAACACGAAAAGTTTACGAAGTGTAATTACATGTTGCGTTTACTTTCATAAACAGAATGTTTCTCCGATACAAAAAAAAAACAAAAAAAAATAATTCCTAAATATTCAATTGATTGTTCAGAATCAAAACACTAACCTATTTAATCTTAAGCCCCATTCACCTTGCTTTTGTATCAAATCAGTCAGAAAGATCGTGAACCTTAGAAAAACATTAGTAAAACCATAATCTTTTCTCACAGGATATAAACTCCTCGTAAAAAATACATTTCCATAAAAAGATAGGAGACGAGAGGCTGCTGAGCAAGTTTACAGCGAACGACGATATTGCCGAAGGATGACGACATAGCCGAAAGTACACCAGTGAACTGACATAGCTCGATATGATCCTTGAAAGCATATTTCTTTTTATATAAGGCATGAAAGGAGTATACGAACCGACCCGTTCGCCCATCGCAAAGCACTAAAAAGACACCCCGGACGTTAAGATGCCATTACACCTCTTTTCTCATACCAGCTGATTCCTAATACCTAAAAAAAAAGGACCGAACGGCCAAATCACCACAGAAAAGAATGAATCCTCAACGTTACCCTGTTCTCACTCCTAAATCTTTTCGAAACCTGAACCCTGAAGACATCATCTTAAGTCTACGGGAAAATGGACACGAAAGCACCAGTAGCAAAAAAAAAGGAAATAGAAACTCCCAAAAGATTGGGTTTTGGGATGGGAAGGACTTGAAGGTTTCTGATGGGATAACATTTGGAATGGGTTCAGCGATGGCCTGTCCTTTTCAGTATATATCTGTTTTGAGTAGCTCGGTAGCTATGTTGGAACTGTTACGTGTAGATATGTCTGTTGTGAACGTCCCCGAAATGATCCTTTCCTATCCTCTGGCTCTGGCAAAGGTTCGCCATGCAGTTGAAGAGTTTCTCTATGAATTGTCGATGGAGTGGGTGCAGATGGGAAGATTCCTCGGGTGAAAAAGTAGTGAACCGAAAGCATAGTATAGTAATGGAGGGACCGCCCGACGACAAGGGATGGATGAAGGAATACCTTTCGGTGTACTAAACATAAATCCAAGGCTTTCCAAGGGTGTTTCGGCAAAAGGTAAAACTTCCTAGAGCCACCGACTGTACGACTAACTACCCTCCTTCTCACGGGATATACTCTCAGTGGGGAGTTTACGGCAGATTCGAAACTTGGGTCTTCCTAACGACAGAAACATTCCAATCCTTCCCACCTACACGTTCCTCGTTCGCCTCAACTCTCAGCGCATCCACTACGTACCCTTCACCTTATAAACTTAACCAACCTACGGAATATAAACGAGAATAACATCGCTTCGGGTGCCAAGGTAAGACTGTCGGAGGACGAGAATGTTTCGCAAGGGTAACATTCATGACTGTGCTATGCCAGAGAATCCGCCAGTCGTAGGTTGTATCCTCGTAGCTGCTGTAGAGCTCATTCTTTTCAGCTTACTGCGAATGGTGTTCGAAATTTTCGTGAAACCTGTCATCAGCCATCCTTATGTTTCCCGACAATACTAAACATACCCAAAAAATATAATCCGGCGTATTGGATTTGTTCAAAGATACAGAACAGTAGTCCTTGTGTGTACACTGGTTGGGTACTAGCTTTAAGATGATGACTCAATATAATCAAAGTAATAATTGATAACATCTTTAATATTTTTGTCTAAATATTGAAGTTACACACATGTATTAAGCATAAGCTACAGCGCTAAGAGTTCTATTTTTTATGAAAGCATGTATAGGTTGGAGTTATGCTTGTTAATAGTTAACTTTTAAGATTTTCCTTTTATTTTGTTTAATTTTACTTTATTGTTCTAATAATAAAGTATTGTTATCGATACAGAAAAAAAACATGATACCCTGAAATTTTGTTTTTCGCATTTCATGACTAAATTAGTCTAAAAATTCAATAAAAAAATCCGTTCCGCCGTACGCCGCACATATGAACCCATATCTCCGAGACCGTTAAAGGTAGATTGTTCATTTTTGGGTGAATTGTTAACTGAATAAGTCAGCTCTATTATCTATTATATAATTTTGGGGAGTACCCGGTGCAAGGGGGATGCGGGGAGAGGGAAAGAGTCAAAAATTTCACTTGCTAATATCTCCACTACGAATGCAGATAGGGATCTGAAAATCAGCATAAATATAGTGAGGGTTGTGGCACAAACTATAAACATAATTTAATTTTTTTATCCATTGGCATTCAAATAATTATATCTTTGGAACTAAATTAATATCTCAACTATCTCTTAAGCTATAAATTTGAAACTCAAAACATATTTGAAACTATACTAGCGAAATACAAGGAAAAACAATTTCGTATAAATAGTAGTGGACAGAAATAGGGAATATTTCAAAAATGGTTGATTGGTGTGCTCTATAATTTTTGAAAAAATGTTAAGATAGAGAGGTGCACGGGGAACGAGGCTGTGGTCCAAAATATCGAAAACTTTCACTAATTTTTTTAGGGCTCTGGTAAAAGATACGACGTTAAAATGTTGCACTTGTATACAGCCATTCTCAAAACTGTTATCCACCAAAGGGGGCCCTCACATGCACTAGGTGTTTTACGTGAAAAGAAAACAACACAAAAACTCAAAACTTTTGAGTTAAATTTTAAGATAGAAAATTGAACTAACCCCAACTTTTGTATGGGGGGAGGGCAATACAAAAGTAATTTTCCAACCATTTTTAAGAAATCAATTATCACGAAACCATTAATCAACTTGAAATTTTGTTTTACAAAAACTTCTAAAAATATTTCAAATAAAAATGTATCAAAAGTTTTGAATCGCCTCTTGCCCTTCTACCCCTTCCCATACAAAAGTATGATTTCGACTAATTTCAATAAATTAACTAATAACCGACAAATTACAAGCTACGAACTTGAAATTTTGTACGAACAACTTCCAAGAGAATCGAAATAATTCTGCATCAAAAATTTTATAATTCCTTCAAATCCTCTACCTCCTCCTATACAAATGCATGATTACAAGAATATAAAACCCTCCAAGAATTTCATAGAATTTACTTTATCTTTAAAGAGAATTTTCAACGTTATTCGAACAATCCATGAAAAATTATTCACATCCACCAAGCCCATAAGTCAAACTCTACCCGTGGAAGTTGGGTTTGTAACTTCCAGAAATAATCGAATGGAAAATTGATACTTCGTACTGGAGCTACTGATCCTAATCACACTTAAGTGTGTTGACAACAGCCCTACCCTAGAACCCCCATTCACATAGTCTTCCCTATCTACGCTAACCTGCACATTGACTTCCCACGTATACTCAACTTGTCCTAAGAATAATAAAGTTGCATCCGACTTGTTGACAGATTTTTATACTCTAGATGAAATCTGAGAGTATTATAAGTTTGCTCTAAGGTTTGTAACGCCAAGAAATAAGGCTCGGAGGAAAAAATGAATGATACAGAAGTTAATGTTATCACTAAAAAATCTCAAAACCGGATGTCCGTCTGTCCGTCTGTCCGTCTGTCCGTCTGTCCGTCCGTCCGTCTGTCCGTCTGTCCGTCTGTCCGTCTGTCCGCCTGTTCGCTCTCTAACTTGAGAACGCGTTGAGCTAGATTGTTCAAATTTTGTACACGTCGTTTTTGACAAAAAAGTAAGGTCAAGTTCGTGAACGGGCCAAATCGCTCGACCCCTTCTACCCCCTCCCATACAAAATGACACAATTGCGCAATTTGACAATTAAAGGATTTGCTCGAAAAGCATATAAGCTGTTGGCCTGAAATTTGGAACATATTATTTTTATGGTAATACCAATCTACCGACAAAAAATTATGCGTGTCTTCCACCTCCTTCTACCACCTCCCATACAAACTGTACTTGTCATGAATTACTCTAAGCCAATTTACTCAGTGCGTATAAAATTTAGCGGGCTGAAATTGTGCACCAAATATTTATTTGAAATTATTAGTAAGACGAAAAAAAATTAGACGATTAGCTTCACCCCTTCTACCCCCTCCCATACAAAATGACGCAAATTCGCAATTTAACAATAAGTTAATTTACTCGAAAAGTATATAAGTTATTAGTCTGAGTTTTGGGATATATTACTTTCATAATGATTTAAATCTACAGTAGAAAAACTATTTGCGTCCTCCCTCTCCTTTCACCCACTCCCATACAAACTACACTTTTTCATGAAATGCTCTAAGACGATTTTCTCAGAACATATAACATTTATAGAGCTCACATTTTGTAATAAATACTTAATTAGTATTATAACTAAGATCAGAAAAAAACATTTGATTAGCTTCACTGCTTCTACCCCCTCCCATACAATATGACACAGTTTCACAACTTCACAAAAAATCGATTTTCTTGAAAAGTATGAATGCTACTGATCTGAAATTTAAGGGTTGTCAATTTTATAATATGCCAAGTTATTTCTGAAAAAATTACTAAAATCCTCCCACTCTTTCTACCACCTCCCATACAAACTGCACATTTTCACTAAATCTAACTCACTAATTTTCTCAGTCCCCATTCAATTTTTGGAGTAAGCATTTTGAATGAAACATTTTTATAGCTACTTTAGCATGATGGAGAAAAAATTAGTTCAATGCTATCATTCCTTCTAACACACCTCATACAAAATTTCTTGGGATGACAAAAAATTCTATTTCATCTAGAGTATCGTAAGATTGCGTTTTATGCGCAATCGTAGCCCTGTTATGTTTTTAGTTTTAGAAGTAAAATACAAGAGACCAACTTTTGCATTATGTAAATAGACAAAATTAGTAGTTACGGCAGAGTTATTACGATAAATTTGAAATGATCCAAAAAAATTCTAAATAATAATTTGATCGACCGTAATTTTTTTCAGCATTTGATTCAAAGTCAACGAATCCGCTTACTGTAACCTATGTTCTGTTTACTATCAATCAAATCAATCAATCAAATTCCTGTTAAGACCCCCTATAGGGGCATAGGACAGAAACAACTCTCTTCCACAAGGCGCGATCCTGCGCATCGGCTTTAAGCTGTTGCCAGGACTTGTTTATTCCTCTGGCCTCCTGCTCAACTGCTCGCTTCCATGTGTTACATGGTCGACCAACCCAACGTCTTCCTTGAGGGTTATAATCCAGAGCCTGTTTTGCGATGTTTTGCTCTGGTTTCCTCAAAGTATGACCGATCCACTGCCATTTTCGCCGTTGAATCTCAATACCTATTTTAGTCTGGCGAGTTGTACTCCAAAGTTCGTCGTTGGAGATTACTTCTGGCCAGAATATTCCTTAAATGCGTCGGAGGCATTGGTTTACGAAAGTCTGTAGTTTCTTGGTAAGTCGAACGGTCACTTTCCACGTAGTACAACCATATAACAACACGGATTTGACGCATGCGTCAAAAACTCGCAGCTTCGTGCGAAGGGAGATCTCTCTTAACCTCCAGAAAGGGGAAAGGATACCGAAGGCCTGACGAGCTTTATTTAGCCGAGCCTCAACATCCTTTTCGGCTCCGCCGTCCATGCTGACAATACTTCCGAGATAGCAAAAATCTTGCACCTCTTCCACATCCTGTCCATTAAGAACAATCGGTGTGCTTGCGTTCGAACCCATGTGCATGTACTTGGTTTTACGCACATTTATTTTCAGTCCCGCCTCTTTGCATTTAGAATGTTTACTATAGTGATTTAAAATAACATTCCTTTTACTTAACATAATAAACATTTACAATTAAACTAAAACCTTTTCCAAATCAATTTAAACCTACTAAGATCCGAAATAAATTGTTTTTAAGATGAAATAACTTGTTCTACATCAAACAAAACTCATTCTCGATAGAAATTAAACATGGTAAGAGTTAATTATGACTTGGAAAATTTTGTATTTGATATATAAATGGTTGAATTTGATTGAAAAAGTAATGTCAAAATCTCATACGTTACATTGGAAATTTCAAATAAACGCATAATAACGAGAGAGGGATCTCGTTATTATGCTTTAAATTGAGTTTGTTATTTTAATTTTTTTTTTCGAAATCATATTTGTAAGCAAAATATTAGTTAAAACACTCTGTATATTCAGTTTTTGGTAAAGAAAATTCATCAAATGGTTTGGCGAATGTAGTTTGATAAAGGTGTCAGCAGAGACCGAAACGTCACGAATAATAAAACGTAACAGTGTAGAATCCGGAAATCTTTTCTTTCAAAATTCATCAAGTTATTTTCCGAAAAAAAAGCACTACCGACAGCAAGAATGAATCAGAATGCCATCAATCAATTTCCTGTTAAGATCCTCTACAGGGGCATAGAACAGAAACATTTCTCTTCCAAAAGACACGATTCTCAACATCGGCCGATAGTCGTCGCAAGGACATGTTTATTCCTTTAGCCTCCTGCTCAACGGCTCGCTTCCATGAGCTACGTGGTCGATCAACCTGACGTCTTCCTTGAGGATTATAATCCAGAGCTTGTTTGGAGATGTTTCGATCTGGTTTCCTTAAAATGTGACCGATCCACCGCCTTTTTCGCCTTTGAATCTCAATGCCTATTTTCATCTGTCCAGTTTTACTCCAAAGTTCGTCATTGAAGTTCACATCAGGCCAGAATATCCCTAGAATGAGTCGGCGGCATTGGTTCACGAAAATTTGCAGTTTCTTGGTAAGTCGAACGGTCATTTTCCATGAAGTACAATCAAATAAAAACACGGATTTAACGCATGCGTTTCTGACGTTAAGTGTGTTTTTGCGTTTCCGGACTAAATTAGTCTAAAAATGCAAATAGAAAACAATCCATCTCTCCGAAATAGTTAAAGAGATGGGAAGTTCATTTTAGGGTGGAGTTTAGATTGGATAGAGAAGATTGATTGTTTAAATTTTGGGAGTCTGAGGTGAAAAGAAAAGGCGGAAGGAGGGCAAAATTCGAAAGTTACACTAGCAAATATCTCTACTACGAATGCAGATAGAAAGCGGAAACTCAACATTCAAATATATTACAATAGTTTATGGAGAAAACGAAAAATAGACTAATTTTTTAATCCTGTGGGGTCCGAAAAGAAGGGGGGGGGATGTTAAAAACAAATTACCGGCAAAATTTTTTAAACGCATGAGAGTTTTTTCAATCTTGCTCCAATTTTTTCGAAAACAATTCTTAATAATATTTGTGGAACTTAAAATATACAGATGGTAAATCACCGTACAAAAGTCTTTTCAATACGTGACGACGTCTGCCATCTATCAATAACGCGTCAGTCTAATACACAAGTCCTGCAGGATACAAATTGAATTTTTAAACCCCCTCTTTGCACATATTGTGGCTGTAGGCGCCTCATTCAACTTATTCGTTCTTTATAACTCAAAAAATAGCTAATAAAGCCAAGCCAAGTTTTGTTTAGCTAGGGTGTAGCCTAGTAGGTAGCGTGTTGGTCTACAAATGCGAAGGTCGTGAGTTTAAATTCCGGTTGACGCATAATTCTGGCACACAATCTGCTTGGGTATACCTTAGTTACCTCATTCAATGAAAATTAAATTTGTAGATAGAGGGTTGTGCGAAGGGCTAACAACCCTTCCACAATAAGTAAAGAAAAATGTTAAGGAACGTGAAGGTCACCAGGCCCAGGTCCGATTTGGGCTGTAGTGCCATTGCAGAAAGTTTTTTTTTAAATGCACGTTTACACAATATTTCAGGGTACTTACATCATTTGCAGTGATATGCCTTGCGAACAGAGTAGAATTATAGATTATGAGAATAAAGTCAAAAATGGCGGTGGCCTCTAAATAATTGAAGTGAACCAAATAACCTGTACCCTATGTAAAACCGAAATATTTGAAATACCTGATCTGAATTAAACAAGAAATTTGCGGTACAAAGTATTCCCGCAACAAGTTCTTTATGAAGAGAACTGAAAAACATTCCACCTTATCACAATTGGAAAATACTTCAGTCGAATAATCATCTTTCTGAAGAAACGACGACCACATCAAAAAGAACGAGTACCGCAGGATTTGTCTGTTAAGATGTCCGCCCAATTTTCGCCAACAACCCAACTGTGTCTAATGGGTCCACTAGAACCTAACCAGTGGATAAAATTAATACGACGAACGGTTATTCTTTTCTTTTCAGTTTTCATCTCTTTAGGTCCCAATACCGAGAAACATTGCCATTTGCCAGAAGACACTACGCTACCCTTTACTTTCTCAACCTAATTCCGAAAACTTCATTGCTCCAGTGCGTCCCTTTCAAGTTTGTTCGAAGGAGCCAAGTGTGTTTAATTTGAGGATCCTGATCCCTTTTCAAGATGTTACTCGACGTAGAGAACAACGTTTCTGGCAGCCAAGAACAAAGGCTCCGGGTATATTATGAGGGAGGATATTCGAATCTATACCCGTAGGTATCTTCATATACTACGCGGTAGTTGTGCTAAGGCAGAAACTGTACCCCCAGAGGAGGAAATGGCACTTCGTAGAAATTGGATGGATGGTAAAATGGGTACCCCATTATCATCTTCGTCTATGTCGTAGTCCTAGTCGTCTTCACCGTCGTTCCAGTCATCGTCTTCGTCGTCGTCGTCTAGGGTACTCGTCCTTGTGTAAGACGTTCGTTCTACTTAGACCCAAAATCAGATTGGATGGCTAAAGGAATTCCTTGCTTCCCATTTAGGACATGTCACGACAAAGTTGAGTGTATGAAGATGTGGGTAAATGGAGTGAGTTGATAGGGTGGGTCGATATATACCCTATCGGGATAACTAGTGTAAAAAGCAAGATAGCTTCGAACAAAATTCACCTTACCTAAACCTCTTTTGGCTTTAAAGCTTTTCATATAAAAGGGAAAGACAAGAACTCGAATTGACAGAAATATTTCAGTCCATATTAAAGGAATTTCCGATGTACATCTTTCAATAAATTTTTGGTTTTAATCTGAAAATTTGAGACGCCTTCTTATCGCATAGTACGTATAGCTAAATGATTTAGGTTTCTATTAGAAAAACATTGCACAACATATTTCCTCAAGATTTAGAAACGTCGAAATCTTTCGTTCAGAATCGAAACCAGTTGTTTTTAGTTTTCAATTTTTTTTTTTTTAGTTAGTCGCAATTATCAGAATCTACCGCATGATTTGAGTTTACTCGCAATCGCAGTTTTTTCATGTTTTCCATCATAATAATACAGTTTGAAACCAAATTGCAGCATCGATCAGGCGAATAAATGATATACTCTGGATGAAATTTGAGGGTATTATAAGATTGCAACAAAGTTTATAACGCCAAGGGATAACGCTCGTAGAAAAAAATTCATGATACAGAAGCTCAATAATCACTTAAAAATCTAAAATTCCTCTCTAGCATAAGAACGCATTGAGCTCGAAAGTTCAAATTTTGAACACATCATTTTTGGCAAAAAAAAGTAAGGCTAAGTTCGTGAATGGGCCAAATCGCTCCACTCTTTCCACCCCCTCCCATACAAAATGTCGCAATTTCGTAATTTGGCAATAAATGGATTTGCTCAAAAAGTATAAATGATATTGATCTGAAATTTGGAATAAGCCACTTTTATGATAATTTCAATCTACTATAATCTACTATATACAGACTTTCGTGAACCAATGCCTCCGACGCATTTTAGGAATATTCTGGCCAGAAGTGATCTCCAACAACGAACTTTGGAGTACAACTGGCCAGACTAAAATAGGTATTGAGATGCAAAGGCGGAAGTGGCAAAGGATCGGTCATACTTTGAGAAAATCAGAGCAAACCATCACCAAACAGGCTCTTGATTATAATCCTCAAGGAAGTCACCGGGTTGGTCGACCATGTAACACATGGGAGCGAGCCGTTCAGCAGGAGGCTAGAGGAATAAACAAATTCTGGCAACAGCTTAAGGCCGATGATCAGGATCGCGCCTTGCGGAAGAAAGTTGCCCCTATAGGGGGTCTTGCCAGGAATTTAATTGATTTGATTGATATAAAAATTATTTGAGTCCTTCCCTTACTTCCACAACCTCCTATACAAACTGCACTTTATCATGAAATAGTCTGACAAATTTTTTCAGTACGTACAAAATTTGTCTAGCTGCAATTGTGCGCTAAATATTTATTTAGAATTATTAGTAAGACAAAAACAAAAAATATATATACGAGTAGCTTCACTCCTTATACCCCTCCGATACAATCTGACAAAATCTCACAACTTTACAAAAAGTTTCCTTGAAAAGTATAAATGCTACGAATCTGCAATTTAAAACATGTCAAAAACATATATATATATGTATACTATATATAGTTATTTCTGAAAAAGTCATTAAGAACTCGCCTCTCCTTCCACCACCTCCCATACAACCTGCAAAAATTTCACTAAATCACATACGCTATTTTTCTCAACACCTGTTAAATTTTTGAATTCTAAATTTTGTATGCGACATTTTGATAGCAACTCTAGCGCGATGTGAAAAAATTAGTTCAATGTCGTCATTCTCTGTAATAATTCACCTACAAAATTTCTTATAATCAAAAAATTTCTCTTTCATCTAGAGTATTGGGCTTTACGCCCAATCGTAGTCTTGTTATGTTTTTTTCAGTTAATCGCAATTATCAGAATCTAGGTGGAATACCACATGATTTGAGTTTACTCGTAATCGCTTCTATCTCCTCCCATACAAACTGCAACATTTCACGAAATAAAATGAAACAATTATCTCAGTAGTTATTAAAGTTTTGAAGCACAAATTTAATACAAAACATTTGAGTAGTGACTCTAGTGAGATGTGAAAAAATAAGTTAGATCCCGCTACTCCTTGCATCACCTCCCATTCAAAATAGCACAATTACGCAACTTTAAAATATGTCGATTTTCTTGGGAAGCATATGGAATACTGATCCAAAATTTATATCAAATTATTCCCATATCGATTTTAGCTATCTCGTAGAAATCATGCCACATACATACATATTCTTCTGTCACTTTAAGTTACAGTTTGACAATATGCGTTAAAAAAACAAAAGGCACAAGACAATATTGCTCCAAACTATACATACAAATTTAATTGTAGTGTCTGTCTGTTATTTGTTTATAAATCACAATAACTTAGTGTTTCGCTTTATTTTGACATCAACTAATCAGAAACACACGTTTTTAAAATTCTTCTCTCACGGTCTGCCTGTCTGTCCGTCCGGCTTTTATTGAAATAAACTGCCAACAAGTCGGGCGAAACTTTATTATTTTTGGGACAAAATTCGCATGCGTAGAAAGTCAATATGCAGGTTAGAGTGGTTAGGGAAGACTAAGTGAAAGGAGCTTCTTGGGCAGGGCAGTTCTCAATTTAACACTTTCCGGAAACGTTCAAAAGCTCCATATTTCATTCGTTTATTTATGCAAGTTTGAGTTTTCATGAAGGGAGGGTGGAGGGTAATAGTAAGGGCGGGTGAATGTTAATAGTTTTTTAATTGATTGCTTGAACCAAATCCAATATTCTTTGTATAGAATGCCAGTTTCATAGACGAAGTTGCATAGGAATTTCATTGGATTCAGTATATTTTAAATTCACGAAACCAAACATTTGTATGGGAAGGGGTAGAGGAGGTAAGAGAATCGTAAAATTTGTGATGCAGTTTTATTTCTTTTCTTTTGTAAGGTGCTTGTACAAAATTTCAAGTATGTAGCTTTTAATTTGTTAGTTATTAGTTGATTTAATGAAATTGGTCGAAATCATACTTTTGTGCGGAAGGGGGTAGAAGGGCAAGTGCGATTTCAAAACTTTTAACGTAATTTTATTCAAACTATTTTTGTAAGTTCTTGTGCAAAATTTCAATAGTTAGGTGATAATTGATTTCTTAAAAATGGTCGAAAAAATAATTTTGTATGGGAGGGGGTAGAAGTTTTGAAGATATTCGACCAGTTGAAAGTTTAAATGCATTTCGCAAATTTTCAAGTTTCTACCTAAAAATTTCATTTAAAAATATTCAGTTTGTGTCTTTTTTTCATTGCACATGAAAAACTTTGTGCACGTTAGACCCCCACTTCGGTGCATAACAATTTTGGAAGAAATTATTATTTTTTTCTATGTACATTAAATAGATGTGACGACATGCAAAATTTAAACTTTGTATCTTTTACCAGAGCCATAAAAAAATCACTCAAAATTTTCAACATTTTCGCTTTCCACCTCCCTCCCCTTACACCCCCCAACTTAAATTTTTTACCAAAATTAAAAACTATATAGCTCTACAATCTGACAAATTTTTGATTTGATATCTGTACTAAATTTTGAGATTTGGCGATTTGTACTTTTGGAAAGTGCGCCATTTTTGAAATGCTCCCCATTAACCCCCACTACTATTCTGTCCATATGTTATATTTTTTCATATGTCGCTAGTAAAGCTTAGTATACGTTTCAAGTTTCAATTACATAGCTTAAGAGACAGTCAAGATATTAATTTTTAAATGTTTTTCTTTGCACCTCCCCTGACCCTCCCCCTTACAATAATTAGCTTCTATCTAAACTGATTCTAGTAGATCTTTATTTCATCTTAATGGTCTCAAAATATCAATTTTTTATGGGAAGTAATTTCGAAGATATAATCATTTGAACAAAAAATTCGGCCGACAATTGATTTTTAGCTTCCTAGCTGCAACCATAGTTGAGATATTTGAATTCGTATTTTTCGGTTTAAGCGCTCCCCCTGCCTCCCCCTGAACCCGTACACCCCCCCAAAATGGGTATCCGCCTGAAATCCGCAACTACCTACAATGCCTTCAAAAATGAACTTTCTATCTTGAAGGGTTTGGGAGTTAATAAGCGCTGAGCGTACACGTCGGCGTACGGCGGACTGCGTACAGACAGACGGATTTTTTTTGCATTTTTAGGCTATTTTCGTCATGAAACGCAAAAAATAATAATTTCAGGGTAGCAAATTTTTTTTTTCCCAAGTCGACTGAATCGATTATAATGAAATTCTTACTGTTTATTAGGTATGCTTTGAGATGCAGTCTGCTTTTGGTCTTATTTCAATAACCCCACGCCTTCTACCCCCTCCCATACAAAATGACTTATTTTCAAAAATATTTAATACTCAAATTTTCTTCAAAGCCATAATAGCGGTTAATTTGAAGATTAGAATACGTTTTTTTTAACATAAATCTGATCTATGGTATACAAATTATTGTGAACCACCAACTCCTTCTACCACCTCCCATACAAACTTTTCACTTTTCATGAAATACTTTACACCAATTTTTCCAGTACGTATAACATTTATCGAGCTCAAATTTTGTACTAAATCCTTAATTACTACTCTAATTAGTATTGGCGAAATATAAATCGCTTACCTTCTTCCCTTCTATCCCCTCTCATAGAATGTGACACAATATCTATACCAACGCAATAATTTTCTCAGTATCTATTCAATTTTTATACTCTAGATGAAATCTGAGATTATATTGTCGTTGCCTTACCGTTTTTAACGCTACGAAAAAATGCTCGCACAAAGTCGCCAAGGGTACAGAAATATTTGTTGTCGCTCGAAAACCTCGATTCCGAATGACCGTCTGTCCATCTGTCCATCTGTCTCTCCGTCTGTCCGTCTGTTCGTCTGTCCATCTGTCCGTCTGTCCGCCTGACCGTCGGTCCGTCTGTTTAAAACACAACTCTCGAAAGCTTTGACCTATCGTGCTGAAATTCGACATTTGTCATTTTTAGTAAAAAAGTAACTTTAAGTTCGTAAACGGGCCACATCCCCCAACTCCTTCTACCCTTTCTATAAAGAAATTGATTTGTCTCCGAAAACATATTAATTTGAAAATTAGGTCATAGTATAATTATGTAAAAATAATTGACGGCAAAAAATATTGATCTGATCCCCTTACACCTTCTACCCCCTCCCAAACGATTGCACAATTTCGAAAAATGCATTTCTTCGATTTTCATTGGAACTAGCGAAGCTAAAAAAACTAATTTTTGCTAGAACTATTTTTATTATAATTGCAGTTAGTTTTAAAAAAAATCCTCCTTCTACCCCTCCCATACAAATTTTATGAAAATTTGAAATTTCAGCAGCTATTTTGCTTCGAAATCATCAAAGCTATCAACTTGAAATTTTGAGCAAAGTATAATAATGCAAACATCATTAACGTCAAAAAAAATTTTGTTTTGATCCGTAAACTCCTTCTAACCCCTACCATACAAATGCATAATTTTTGTTAAATGCGTTGTATCGATTTCCATCAAAACTAGAAAAAGCAAAAACTAAATTTTACCAGAACTTGTGACTTGATAATTGCAATAAGTGCTGACAAAAATTCAAATTCAGTTGGCTTTACGCCCAATTATAATTCTGTTATGTTTATAGCTACTCGTAGCATGATGTGAAACAATTTAGTTCGATACTGTCACCCCTTCCACCACTCCCCATACAAAATTTCTTAAGATCATAAAATTTTCGATTTCATCTATTGTATCGTATTATTGGGCTTTACGCATAATCGGAGTCCAGTTGTGTTTTCAGCTTTATGTTATTTCATTTAGGATTTTTTTTTAAATTAACACAAGCTACAACTACTCACTTGATTTGATCACGAGCCTGTCCCATACATCATGGTTTCATTCCTAATCCTGATACCAACAAAATAAAAAGCATTGTGATCAAAGAGCAATTAAACTAACCAGATTATTTATCCCACATAATGTATTTCTAACTACATTTTCAAAACTTGCTTATTATTGCGATTCTTAGGCGGAAAAAATCGCGGGGATCGCTAATTAGACATAAAGTTGTATAAGTTGGCTATTGATGTGGCAGGAAAATCATCCGTTCTAAGGTTACTGAAACTTCAATTCTATCTAGAATATCGCATGAGTGGGGTTCACCCGCAACCCCATTTCAGTTGTGTTTAATCCTTTGTGAAATATTGTACCTTGATCTGCAGCCAGTTACAAGAATTCAGGGGTAAAGAAATCAAGAGTTGTACAATTTGTGAACAAACCAATCACATTTATTTAAAATTCATCAAATACTGCTTTAGTAATTTTCGTAGATCATTTGTAATCATGAATAATTTTATATTTATATTCAAGATGAAATCTGAGAGTATATTGTGTTTGCCTTACCGTTTTGTAGCGCTAAGAAATAACGCTAGCACAGAGCCGCCAAGGGTACAGAAATATTTGTTGTCGCTCAAAAACCTCGATTCCGAGTGACCATTTGTCCGTCTGTCTGTCTGTCCGTCTGTCCGTCTGTGCGTCTGTCTATAGCATAACTCTCGAAAGCTTTGAGCTATAGTGCCAATGAATTTTGTGTGTAATTTGTAGGAAAAAAGTAACTTCAAGTTCGTGAATGGGCTACATCCTTCCACTCTACCCCCTCCCAAACAAATTTCATGAAATTTCGAAACATAAAGAAATTGATTTTTCTTTGAAACTATTTAACCTATCGACTTGAAATTTAGGTCAAATTATCTTATATATAAAAATAAGTGGTCTACGTATGTACACGCATCACTCAGCAACCGTTCGTCCGATTTGGCTCAAATTTTTTTTGTTGTGTTCGTTAAAGCCCAACTTAGATACTAGCGGAGCCAAAAATTGCAAATTTTCCACGAAAATTGGAAAATTTGGAAAATTTAGTTTTCAGTACATTTTGCATGGGGAAATTTTTTCGTTTGTTATTCACAACTATTCATCCGATATTTGAGACATCCGTGGCGTAGTGGGCAGCGTGCTTGCTTTTCAGTCAATAGATCATTGGTTCGATTCCCACTCCAGACGGGAATTTCTTAAGCACGAATTTCTTTTTTTTTTATGTATAAAGATAGCATATGGATGCATGTGTTAATGTATGATCATGTGGCCGTGTGTTTTGGTTTGCGTTCCTCCGGCATTTCTTTTTTATGTGTAGTGATTCGTAAGTAATCATGCGAACTATTTCTTATCTTCTTATACATATATGTATATAAAAATAAGTGTGTACACGTGTAACTCAGCAACCGTTCGTCCGATTTGGCTCAAATTTCTTTTGTTGTGTTCGTTAAAGCCCAACTTAGATCCTAACGGAGCCAAAAATTGCAAATTTTCCCCGAAAATTGGAAAATTTGGAAAATTTCATTTTCAGTACATTTTGGATGGAGAAATTTTTTCGTTTGTTGTTCGCAACTATTCACCCGATTTGCATGAATTTTTTTTCTTCGGAATAATCTTTGCTATCTCAACACACAAAAAAAAAAAAAATTCCGGAAAAACGCAAATCGGAGCACACGGCCGCATGGTCATACATATACTTACATATATACAAAAATATGTATATGGTTATGTATGAGGCTTCCGTGGCGAAGGGGGGAGCATAAGAAGTGATGGGATATCGATACAATTTTCGTTTATAGACCAGCATTGTTATGCAAATGATATATTTCTAATATGATGATTTACAGATCCATAGTGTAAATATTTCTCAAGAAAATTCGCAAAATTCGAGTTTTTTGGGTTTTATTGGGGAGCAGGATGGAATGAATCTGACTGTATTATATGTTTTCTTTCAAGTTTGTAACGCTAAGAAATAACGTTCGAAGGAAAAACTGAATGACACAGAAGTCAATATTTTTGATCGAAAATCTCGAAACCGTCTGTTCGTTTGTCCGTCCGTGCGCTCTATAATTCCACAGCGCGTTGAACTAGAAAGTCCAAATTTTGTGCTCACTGATATGGTTCAGAAGTGATGCCATGTTCGTGAACGGACAGAGAGACGGTCACTCGAATTCGAGGTTTTTGATCGGAAACAAATAATTCTGTACCCTTAACGACTCTGTGTGAGCATTATTTCTTAGCGTAACAGACGGCAAGGCAAACACAATATACTCCCAGATTTCATCTAGATTATAAAAATTATTTGAAAACATTCTGTTTGAAGTCATAACAAACGTTGTTGTTAATGTCAACATCTATTTAAAATAAAAGTGATTTTTGTTGTTCCAATGACAGGAAACAAACTGAGATCTGTTCAAATCGATGTCAGTGTAATTATGTCAACAGCAGTAATTCTCTTTAAATTGAAGTAAATCCTTAACATTCAATTATAATATATCAAATCGATTTATTTTCATTTGAAAAATACTTGCAATTGATTTAGAAAGAGGTTTAAAGTGAGCAGATTATATTTCCCCAGATATTGTATTACTAACAGCATTCTCAAAAATATCTTATTAATGCGATTTTAGCGCGGACGAAGTCGCGGGGTCTGCTAGTTATAATATAGATGTCATTAATATTACGGAATATTAATCCGATTCCCTCACTCCTTCTACCCCCTCCCATACAAATGGACAATTTTGAAAAATACATATTTTCGATTTTCATTGAAACTAGTAAGGCTGAAAAGACAAAATTTTGCGAAAATTAATTCTACTATAATTTAAATTAGTTTTAAAAAGAATTATCAATTATCAATTCCTTCTACCCCCTCCCATATAAATTTCACGAAATTTTGATATTTAAATTAAATTATTTTTCTTCGAAACTGTTAAAGCTATAATCTTCATATTTAGTATAAGGTATACAAATAGAAATATCAATAACGGAAAAAAAATTGTTTTGATCCTTACACTCCTTCTACCCCCTCCCATACAAATGCATAATTTTTGTTATATGCATTATATCGATTTCCATTAAAACTACAAAAATTACAAACTTAAGATTTTGCTACAATTTGTTTTTTAATAGTTGCAATAAATGCTACCTTCTACCCCCCCTCCCATATAAATATCTGTATTATAAATTCAAGAAAAGCATTTCTCCTTCGAATATTTAAGAGCTATCGACTTTGAAATTGAATCAAAGCATGGTGATAAGGATGATGATAAGAAGTTTCAAAATCATCTAAGACGTTCCACTTCCACTGCCACCTCTCATACAAATGCCCCAATTTCAGGAAAAACTGTCCAATTTCTTTAAAAATAATGAAAACTAAAAACTTTAAATTCAGCCAAAACCATTTTGCATGTCATGTCCGAAGTCATATGCGAAAAATATAAACCTCCCCTTCTACTTCTACCACCTCCCATGTAAAAGTCTCTATTCACTATTCAAAAAAATTTGAAATGACATATTTTCCGGTATATTAAGGTCATAATAAAATGCAAATATTTTATGGGACTACTTACTGTAGGTTCAAAGTACACGCAACTTCGGACCAAGGTATAAGTATTACACATATTCATATTCTGAAAATGTTCAGATGGCACTGAAATATTATATATATCTTTAATACGAGTTCAACGAAAAATACCGCACATTAATATTTTATATTTGCACAGTAAGTGCATTAAGATGAAAATGGACCAAGGTAGATGACCTTCCACTACACAAATTTGCTAGTGTAATTAAGAAATTGAGAGTATGTCATTGAGTTTGAAAATAGATTACCTCCTACACCTTCTACCATCACAAATACAGATTTCTCTTTTCAAAATTTTCTAAAAACTGAAAAAAAAAATATTCTCGGAAATGAAAATCTTAAAATTCGTTATTAACTCTGGAGTATCTCATGATTCACACAATTTCCAACATTTTCTGTATTATCTATCCTGACACCTGAAAAATTGAAAGAATTGTCTAAATAAAGTACGTACAGGACTTCTCCTTGATCACGAATTTTATGTATACATACTTATAGAAAAAAGAAAACACACTATGGAAATAATTAAAATATTGTTAAAATAAAATATAAAAACATTAAAAATTTTATAATTAATAACCAAATCAGATTTTATTAAAGTTTCAAGCAAAATATTGTATGATTACAAAAGAGCATAACGGTCCGGCACTAAATAATAAATAAACCAAAAATATTTATCTAGGTATAGTAAAAACCAAAGCTATAAATTCTAACTAATTTCTCAAAACAGAAATGGTGAGACTTGCTTTCCAGCCACCATTATTCTTAAAATAAATTTAAAAAAAAAATATTCTTTAAGTTTTTTTTTTTGTCCAAAATCTATATCAGTAAACTAAAACAAAACACAACTTATCTAAATTCGGGACACACTTGTGATAGTAAAGTCTAGCAGGGAGAGTGTTAACTTATGTAATTAAACTTGAAAATTTTTTACTGGGTATTTCAATAAGGACATAACATAACTTTTGAAGAGTCCAATCGGAGAAGTTTCGGCCCATCAAATGATCAAGAGGCTTCAGTATTTGATCTTATAAGGGTGCAGGCCAAGAACTTTTTGCAACAATCGCCACAATATGGACTTAGAGATTCCCAATTCCTGTGAAGGTGTGGAATCGACTGATTTGGATCATTTTTAACTGAAGCCCTTACGGCAGCAATATTTTTGGAACTTCGATCGGTGCGTAGTCTCACTTGTACAGGAACATTCAATAGTGAATATGCTGACTCGAATTTATCTACTATAGTACGCACAGCCTGTCTGGTAAGCCGATTATTATGATCGAAAATTTGAGTAGACGCTCTTAAAGTTGTAACCACCGACTCAAAATTTTTAATAATTTTCAAACGTCGCTCGTTCGTGAATGTTTACATGCTAAAAACGTCAACCTTGACTAACGTTTTGTCATTGGTAGATCATAAAAAAAATTAAGGGTGCGTTTTCACTAAAATATAAAATTGTTATGTCCCTATTATTATTATCTATATTCAAAGAACGACAGTTGTAGATAATACAAGGTGAATTAACTTTTGTGAAAGAACTATTATTATTAAATAATTTAATATACTCGAATGGAATTCTTTAAATTCACCCTATTAACAAACGCTGTAATTCTGCAATGCCAACATATTATTATCTTCAGTACTACAGGGTTTTCCAGTGAAGACGCTCGATCTTTGACAGTAAATAACGACCATGTTTAAATAAATGCTTCAGCCAAGTTCGACAGATCTGTTTATACTCTAGATGAAATCTGAGAATATTATTCAGTTTGCCACAAAGTTTCTAACGCTAAGAAATACGGGTCGGATAAAAAAAATGAATGAGCCAGAGGTTGACATTATCACTCAAAAATCTCAAAATACGATCTCCGTCTGATTCCTCTTTACTTCAAGAATAAGTTAAGCAAGAACATCCAAATTTTTTACAAATCGTTTATGACAAAAAAGTAAGGCCAAGTTCGTGAACGGGTCAAATCTCTCTACCCCTTCTACCCCCCCTCCCATACAAATTGACTTAATTTCGGAATTTCATAATAAACGAATTTTCTCAAAAATCAGAGGTATTGATCTGAAATTTATAATATATTATTTTTATGAAGGCATCAATTAATCTTCTCACTACTTCTACCACCTACCATGCAAACTGCACTTTTTTTAAATGCTCTACACCAATTTACTCAGTGCGTATAATCTTTTTCGAGCTGAAACTGTGCATTAAATATTTATTTAGTATTATTGGTATGAACGAAAAAAATAACTGATTAGCTTCACTCCTTCTACCCACCCCCATACATAGGGAAACATTTTCAGAACTTTACTTAAAATCGATTTTCTTGAAAAGTATGAATGTTATTGGTCTGAAATTTGATAGAAGTCAATTGCATAATCTTCACAGTTATTACTGAAAAAAAACATTGAAAACCCTCGTTCCTTCTACCACCTCCCATACAAACTGATCAATTTCACTAAATTTAATACCAAAAAACTGGTAGAGCACAAATAGGAACCGTAAGTCCTATTATTCATCCTTGTCATCGTGGCTGCCAAAGGAGTAAGTCAATTGTTTCCAATCTTATGGAATATTCTACGTTTATTAGACAAAAAATTGGTAAAACTATACAGGTAGATTCTGTATATAGCTTTTTCTAGTGCTTTCG
The DNA here is from genome assembly GCA_963669355.1 of Chorisops tibialis. Taxonomy (NCBI): domain Eukaryota; kingdom Metazoa; phylum Arthropoda; class Insecta; order Diptera; family Stratiomyidae; genus Chorisops; species Chorisops tibialis. Next base: position 273,338,601 of record OY770262.1, read on the forward strand.
ATATGGTGTATCACGATCTGCTTCTATTCAAGTTAGAGCGTTATGGAATTATAGGTATCTTCTTGAAGTGGTTGAAGTTTTACTAGACGGATCGTACACAAAACGTTAGATTTTCATCGCATCTGTCCAAAATGACTACAGTCTTCTCTGGCGTTCCCAAAGGTAGCATATTGGAGCCCCTTTTATTTATAATTTTTATTAACGATGTGCCATTACTAATTAAATAATGCAAATTATCCTTTTATGCTGATGACTTAAAAATCTTCAGAACTGTCGAATCAAATCGAGATTACATCATATTGCAAAACAATATTGATATTTTATCTGAATGGTGTTTGAATAACGCTATGCAATTGAATTGGATTTTGAATAAATGTACAAATTTTTAATAAATGTATATTATATTTCATTTTGCGTATAATATTAGAAATGAACAGTTAAAACGTAGCTAGAGTGTAACCTAGTGGGTAGCGTGTTGGTTTTATAATGCAAAGATCGTGAGTTCAAATCCCGCCCGACGCAATTTATCATTCCTACACATTGCCTTCTTGGATATACCTTGGTCACCTCAGTCTACGAAAAATTAAAAATTTGTAAATTGAGGGTTGTGCGGAGGGCCAACAACCTTTCCACAATAAGTATATAAAGATGTTAAGGAACCTGAATGTCAGTCGGCCAAGGTCCAGTTTGGGCTGTAGCGCCATTGTAAAAAAAAGGTTAAAACGTATCTCTCAAATCAAAGATATTGGAGTAATTTTTGACGCTAATTTGTTTTTTAAATTTCATATAGATAAAATTTTAAGCAGTGGTATGGCAATGCTAGGTTGCATAAAGAGGAGAGTCAAGGAATTTAATTACCCACATCTGTGTAAGACTCTTTTCTGTGCGCTTCTGTTACCTGCTTGAATATGCAAGTTTTGGTCATCTTCTACTCAAATCGACTCGTACAGAGTTCAATTTCTACTGTTTGCTTTACGAAGTCTTCAGCTTAGTATTTACCGGTAGCTCTCTTACAAATGCCAGCTACTTATGCTCAATATGACCACTCTTAAGATAAGAAGAGAGCTTGCTTCGACAACGCTTGCTTTCGATTCGATTAAGTCTAACATAATTTCAAGCGTGCTCCTATTTATTGACCACAGGTTTAATTTTTGAGACAACAGGAACTTGAAAATGGAAACTCATCCTACCGACTTTTTGATGAATGATCCTATTGCTTGCATCATAAAAAATTTCAATTTGCATTCAGACTTCTTTAATAGCAAAAATACCTACAAAGATAAAATAATGACTAAATTTAAGACATTATTTAGAAGAAAATATTTAAAAGTCATAGCTGTAATAGACTTTTATTTTGTTTTGATTTTAATTATCTATATTTGTTGTAAGTAACGGTCAAAACTTTTTCTCATAATTTTAGTATTAAGATTGATTTAGATCATATTTTTAAAATAGACTTAGTTTGTCTACCTACATATATATATAAATATAATTGTAGTGTCTGTCTGTTATTTGCTTATAAATGGCTATAAATAAGTTTTTTGCTTTATTTTAGAAATAACTAAGTAGAATCAAACGTTTTTAAAAAATTTCTCTGTCTGTCTGTCTGTCTTTCCGGCTTTCACGTAAAAACGGCTGCACCGATTGCAATGAAACTTATTAATACTCACAGATTATTAGGTCTGCTTCGGGGAGTAATCTGCTTTAGGTTTTATTTTTCTCCCCTCACGCCTTCTACCTCCTCCCATACAAAGTGACTCATTTTCAAAAACTTATAATAATCAAATTTTCATGGAAACTATGAAAGCTAATTATTTGAAATTTAAAATGTATTATTTTTATTATAAATGCAATCTTCAAGTATATAAATAGTTTGAATCTCCCAACTCCTTCCACCACCTCCCATACAAACTAAACTTTTTCATGAAATACTATCATTCAATTTTCTCACGACTTTGCAAAAACTCAATTTTCTTGATATCAATTGCATGGTGATGATAGTTGTATATAGAAAAATTACCAAAAACCTCCCACTCCTTCTACCGCCTCCCATACAAATTGCACAATTTCACTAAATTCAATGCAATAAGTTTCTCAAATTACCTATTCAGTTTTTCAAGCTTAAATTTGGTGCAAAATATTTTTATAACTACTCTAGCATGGTGTGAAAAAAAATTAATTTAGTACAGTCATCCCTTCTATCACTCCCCACACAAAAATTCTTAAGATTACAAAAATTTCGATTTTATCGGTAGTATCATATAATGGGGCCTTCCGCACAATCGAAGTCCTGCTATGTTTTTAAGCTTAATGTCATTTTATTTGGGCTTTTTTCAATTAACACAAGCTACAACTATTCACATGTCCTTAACACGTATACATATGATCTCGAATCACGGGATCACGAGCCTGTCCCATACAAATGCGAGTATCATGGTTTCATTCTTAATAATTTATGGTTCTGATTCCAACAAAATACAAAGCATTGTTTTCAAAGAACCATCAAATTAAGCAGATTATTTATCCGACATAATGTACTACTAACTACATACATTCTCAAAAAATGTTTTTATTGCGATTCCTAAGCGGACAAAGTCGCGGGCGATCGATAGTATTAGATAAAAATAAATAATGCACTAATTCTCTCAAAACCTTTCAAATATTTGAATCTTAAATTTTACAATGATAAGGCATTTCGAAAGCAACTCTATCACGATTTGAAAAAATTAGTTCAATGCCGTGACGCCTTCTACCACTCCCCATACAAAATTTCTTAAGATCAACACGCCCAAACGTACTCCTGTTGTTTTCTTAATTAAGATTTAGAAAATCATCCTAGCAAATTACCGAACAACGCGAATACTTGTAAGGCAGAGTATTACGGAGGGTGAAGAACACTTAAAAATTAATATCTCGATTATCTCTCAAATTATGTATTAGGGGTTGGAATTGATTCGTAGCGTTTTACAAAAGGTCGCGCTACTCAGGTATCCGTAGTCACAAATACAAAAGCAAATATCCTCCATAAAGCTACTGTCATGGCGCATCTAGTTCACTGAACAACATTTCTTTATCGAGTTTATAACATTTTGCTGTGCGTCATCAAACATGTCAACGTTCATGCCCGAAAATCTGTTTTTGCGGGCAGTGTTGCTTCATTACTTCCACATGAAGAAAAGTGCTGCGGAAATTCATCGCATTTAGTAGACGTTTATGGTGAATATGCTCTAGCTGAGCAAACGTGCAGAAAGTGGTTCGCTCGGTTCAAAAATGGAAATTTTGACTTCGAAGACAAGGAGCGTCCCGGACAGCCGAACAAGTTTGAAGATGAAGAATTGGTGACAATGCTCGATGAAGACCCGTGTCAAACCATCACTGAGGACCTCTACAGACATCAACTGATGCTTTTGAGTAAAGCATTAAAAGAAAAGCGCCCCCAGTTTAAGGATCGACATGACAAGGTGATTTCGCTCCACGACAATGCCAGACGCCATGTTGCAAAAGTGGTGAAAACTTATTTAGAAACGCTGAAATGAGAAGTTTTATCCCTCCCGCCATATTCACCAGACATCGCTCCAGCAGATTTCCACTTGTTCCGGTCCACGGCGAATGGCTTGTCAGAGCAGCACTTCGACAACTACGAAAGTACCAAGAATTGGATCGATTCATTCATCGAATCTAAAGACGAAGAATTCTTTCGACGTGGTACTCGTGCTTTGCCAGAAAGATGGAAAAAGGTAGTAGAAAACGATGGACAATACTTTAAATAATACCACTGTCAAAATATTTTCAGAATAAGCCATCAAACTTTGCAAAAAAACAATACAAATTAATTCCAATCCCTAATAATAGAAACTTGCAACACATATATACTAGGAAATTATGAGAAAAATATAACATATGGACTTAACAGCATCGGGTAGAAATGGGGAACATTTCAACAATGGTGGTTTAAACCGTAATATCTCAAAATCAAAAACTGAATCTTTGATCTAAATATTTTTAAATTGAAGGGAGTAAGAATAAGAATGTGGTGAATATCGAAAAATTTCAAGTGGTTTTTTAGAGCTGTAATAAAAGATACGAATTTATAAATTTTGCAATGGCATGCATCCATGTGATATACACAAAGAAAAAAGGAAAATTTTCAACCAAAACTATTATGCACCGAAGCAGATAATGTTGGCAATAAGATGTATTATTCGGTACTTGCAATAATTGAAACAATAACGTGCGTAGAAGACTAAACTATAAATACATAAAACAATAATAATACCTACGTAACGCTATTGCAGCGAAACGTGGACGTTAACCCTGTCATACGAAGGAAAGGTCCTTTGAAAGGAAGGTCCTCAGAAAAATTTTCGGACCAGTGAGGGAAGACTCTACCTGGAGAATACGATAAAATAGAGAATTGTATACCATTTTCGACAATCCAGAAGTGTCTACTCTCTTAAAATTTAAGAAACTAAAATGTTCTGGTCATGTGAAGTGGATGGATGACGGAAAAATTCCCAAACGCACACTAAAAAAAGAAGGTAATGGACAGAGACCGATCGGGAAACCACGGAAGCGCTAGGAGCATTCAATTGACGCAGACAGCAAATTACTGCTAAGACTCTCAGGTCACGATGATTAAGCCGAGATAGATGGAGACGAAGCATACAGCAGGTCAAGGTCCAGGCTGTAGCGCCATCGTAAGTAAGTAGTCCCGCAAGTTTTGGTAGAATGTCTTTCCTGCAGTTTATTTCGTTCTAAAAATAGTAATTCTTTGAAAATTGTCAAAAACGTCTTTTAAAACAATCTACATCACATGTTTAGATAAACCGAATTTAAGTATACACCACTCAAATGATATGTTTAAAGGTCTCCAAATGAACCCCATTTTCATTTTTTTTTTCAATTAAGTATAGTGTAACGCCAAAAATTTCAAAAAACCTCTTAAACAGACGAAAATTGGAAAATATTGCTATTATCGTAATCAAAGGAAAAAAATGTGGTTATACAAAATATCTAAATCGCAACATTTCGCCCCAAAACTCTAATCCAAGTAGACTATAGAGCGATCAGAGAGGACACTCACAGTACATTGAATAAGGGCACCACTGAATAAGGGTCCGTGCCATGCAAATGTGTGGATTCATGAATGTAACATTCACTGAATTATGTAGAATTTACTTCTTTCATAAAAGTTTGGACTTAGAGTCAAATGTTCCCTCGTTGCATTCTAAATGCAAAGAGGCGAGGCTAAACATAAATGTGCGTAAGCCGATTGTTCTTAACGGACAAGATGTGGAAGAGATGCAAGATTTTTGTTATCTCGGAAGCATTGTCAGCATAGACGGCGGAGCCGTAATATATTTTAAAGCTCGTATAAATAAAGCTCGTCAGCCCTACGGTATTCTTTCCCCTTTCTGGTGGTTGAGAGAGATCTCCCTTCGGACGAAGCTGCGAGTTTTTGACGCATGCGTCAAATCCGTGTTGCTATATGGTTGTACTACGTGGAAAGTGACCGTTTGACTTACCAAGAAACTGCAAGCTTTCGTGAACCAATGCCTCCGAAGCATTTTAGGAATATTCTGGCCAGAAGTGATTTCCAACTTTGGAGTACAACTGGGCAGACTAAAATAGGCATTGAGATTCAAAGGCAGAAGTGGCCACACTTTGAGGCAACCAGACCGAAACATCGCCAACCAGGATCGGGATTATAATCATCAAGGAAGATGTCGGGCTGGTCGACCATGTAGTACATGGAAACGAGCAGTTGAGCTGGAGGTCCGAGTAATAAACAAGTCCTGCCATCAGCTTAAGGCCGATGCTCAGGATCGCGCCTTGTGGAAGAGAAAGATACTGTTGTCTTCATCTTCTCTCAGGCACTGTGAAGTCTCTTAGAAACCTGCGGAAGATAGAGTGATATTTATGTCAACAGAAATTCGTTATAATTTTGCAACAATTTTTGTTTTGTTGCACTAGCTCAGTCGATCCATCCCCTTCTATTTATTTTCGTCGTGAGATATGTGAATATGATACGATCTTTATACTGCGAAGGATGAAGAAATGGAGCCAACCCCGACAGTAGTAGCGACAGTACGATCTAGGATGAGGGAGATGCTTTACGAACCAAGACATATTCGAGATATTGGAACTTTATTTTTATAAATAAATTTATGGAAGTTTGGGTTTTTATGGGGAGAAGGCGGAGGAAGATAGTAAGGGTGGATGGATGTTAATAATTTTTTGATTGATTGCTTGAATCACGTCCAATATTCTCTGTACAGAATGACAGTTTTATAGACGAAGTCGCATAGAATTTTCATAAAATTCGGTGAATTTTACATTCGCGAAACCAAACATTTTTATGGGAGGGGTTAGAGAAAGTAAGGGAATCGTGAAATTTGTGATGCAGTACTAGTTCGTTTCTCTTGTAAGGTGCTCGTACAAAACTGTAAGTTCGTAGCTTTTATATTGTTATTGGTCGAAATCATACTTTCGTATGGGAGGGCGAAGAAGGGCAAACGTGTTCTCAAAACTTTTGACACAATTTCGTTGCAACTATTTAACGAGTGAGCAACAATTGTGCAATAAATTAATATTTTTTCTGTATGTATAGAAAATAGATGTATGTATCTTTCACCAGAGCCCTAAAAAAATCACTCAAAATTCTCGACCCTTTTGCTTACCACCTCTCTCGTCTTATACCACCCAACATGAAATTACCAACATTAAAGACTATGCAGTTCTATAATCTCAAAAAATTTCAATTTGGTATCTGTACTCAGTTTTGAGATATAACGGTTGGAAGTTATCGAAAGTGCGAATTTTTTGAATTGCTACTCATTTTCCCCCACTACTATTTTTTCTAAATTTTATATTTTTTTTATAATTCGCTTGCTAATATAGATTAATATAAGTTCCAACTTTCAATTACATAGCCTAGATAGTCGAGATATTCATTTTTAAATGTTTTCCTTTGCACCCCCTGAACCTACCATTTACAATAATTAGCCTCTCTTTAAGCTGATTCTGGAGGATCTGTATGCCACCTTAATGCGCCCAAAATAAGAATTTAATATGGGAAGTAATTTTGAAGATATATTCATTTACAAGAAAAAAAAAAAAAAATCGGCCAACAATTTGGTTTTAGGCCTCCCTTTTTGGACCCCAATTGATAAAAAAATTAAAATATTTTTACAGTTTGTGCCACAAACCCCTGCATGTATATGTTGATTTTCATCTTTCTAGAACCATGATTGAGCTATGCGAATTCTTTGTTTTCGGTCTTAACGCTAAACCCACCTCCTAAATCCTTAAGCCCCCAAAATGGGTGTCCGCCTAAGATCCACAAACATCTACAATCCACCCAAAAAAGAACTTTCTATATTGAAGAGTTTGGGAGTTAATGTATACGAAGCGTACACGTACGGCGTGCAAAGAGACGGTTTTTTTTCATTTTTAAGCTAAGTATTTTAGTCAGGAAACGCAAAAAAAATTGTTTTCTTTTCGATCACAATACATATTTACTATTAAAATAATAAAGTAAAATTAGTTCAATGCTGTCGCCCCTTCTACCACTCTTGAGGTCACTGGCATTTCTATCTCATCTAGATTATCGTATGATTTGTTTCTACGCGTAGTCGTAGTCCTGTTACAGTTTCTGTTTAATTTCAGGCTATGTATGTGAACTAAATGGATACAAAAACGTACTTCCTTTTTTCTGTGTAGTTCTTTGTGAGCCTCAGGATTGATTCGCTTACAAATAATCTTTCAGATGAATCTCTTTCAATTTATCTCCCAGACGTAACCAGCGGGCCCGAAAACCCTAATCCAAATTGTCCTATATTAACTAAGTTCATGGTCACCCAGAGCACCAAATGCTTCTCTCCAGTGTGCTTCTAGAAGTGGTGCTGCATCTTCGATAATGTTTCTAGTTCCATGACCACTGTGGCTCTTAGTACGACCCCTTGATCTACGAGTATGATCCCAAAGGAAATTTCACATGAAGGAGCATCACCGATAAGAAATCACTCGTCAAGATCGCTATTCTCTTTTGAAGATTTCGGGGGACAATATTCACCATTGGAATCTATAGACCACTGAATTTGACTAAATGCTTATTACAAATGGTGAATGAATAAAACTTGTAAAGTTTGAGAACCATGCTACAAATCCTTTCATTGCTGCGAGTTTCAAATGCTGAAAATCAGAAACCATCAATTGCCGGATGCCGATCTCCTAAGTTAGTTGATTGGCCGATTGTCTAAGAGCGATGTCAATTTATTTTGAAGCAAACTGAGAAATAAAAACATAACAGAATTATGATTGGGCGTGAAGTTTGTAAGGCCCAGAAATAAGGCTCGGAGAAAAAAATTAATGATACTGAAGTTAATATTATCACTCAAAACCGAATGTCCGTCCGTCCGTTCGCTCTCTAGCTTGAGAACGCGTTGAGCTAAAAAGCTCAAATTTCGTACACGTCGTTTTTGATAAAAAAGTAAGGTCAAGTTCGCTCCACGCCTTCTACCCCATACAAAATGACACGATTGCACAATTTGACAATAGACGGATTTGCTCAAAAAGTATAAAAGCTATTGGCCTGAAATTTGGAATATATTACTTTTATAATAATATCATTCTACCGTATAAAAATTATGCGTGTCCTCCCCCTCCTTCTACCACCTCCCATACAAACTGTACTTGTCATGAATTACTCTAAGCCAATTTACTCAGTGCTATAAAATTTAGCGAGCTGAAATTGTGCACTAAATATTTATTTAAAATCTGTAGTAAGGGCAAACAAAATTAGATGATGAGCTTCACCCCTTCTACCCCCTCCCACACAAAATGACACAATTTCGCAATTCGACAATAAATGGATTTGCTCGAAAAGTATAAAAGTTCTTTGTCTGAATTTCGGGATGTATTACTTCCATAATGATTTCAATCTACAGTATAAAAATTATTTGCGTCCTCCCTCTCCATCCATCCCCTCCCTTACAAACTACACTTTTTCATGAAATGCTCTAAACCGATTTTCTCAGAACATATAACATTTATCAAGCTCATATTTTGTAGTAAATACTTATTTAGCATTATCACTAAGATCAGAAGAAAATATTTGATTAGCTTCACTGCTTTTACCCTCTCCCATACAATATGACACAGTTTCACAACTTCACAAAACATCTATTTTCTTGAAAAGTATGAATGTTACTAGTCTAAAATTTAAGAGTTGTCAATTTTATGATATTCTTAGTTATTTCTGAAAAAAGCTAAAATCCCCCGACTCTTTCTACCACCTCCCATACAAACTACATATTTTCACTAAATCTAACTCACTAATTTTCTCAGCTCCTATTCAATTTTCGGAGTAAGCATTTTGTATAAACCATTTTTATAGCTATTTTAGCATGATGGGGAAAACAATTAGTTCAATGCTATCACCCCTTCTAACACTCCCCATACAAAATTTTTTGGGATCACAAAAAAATCTATTTCATCTAGAGTATCGTAAGATTGCGCTTTACGCGCAATCGTAGCCCTGTTATGTTTGTATATGATAACAAACGTAACATACAAAATGTTTGTAGCTTTTATTAATTTCAAATAATTTGACAAATTTTTCCTGAAACTCGGGCAGTTGTATGGAAGGTGGTAGAGAAAGTGGAGGGATTTATATGATTTTGAAACTGTTCATCAACATCCCTATCAACATGCTTTGTTTCAGTTTCAAAGTCGATAGCTCTCATATGTTCGAACGAAAAATGCTTTTCTTGAATTTATAATACAGATATTTGTATGGGAGGGTGCAAAAGGAGTGAAGCGAAGCTGAAAAATTTATTAGCATTTATTGCAATTATCAAGGGAAAAATTCATGCAAAATTTTAAGTTTGTACTTTTCTAGTGTTAATGGAAAACGATGTAACGTATTTACCAAAATTATGCATTTGTATGGGAGGTGGCAGAAGGAGTATACGAATCGAAACAAAATTTTTCTTCATCAATGATATTTTCATTATTATACTTACAACAAAACTTCAAGTCGATAGCTTCAATAGATTCGAAGCATAATAATTTAATTTAATTCTCAATATTTCGTGAAATTAAGAGTAAGATGAAGTTGATGATTTTTTTTAAAACAATTTGCAATTCTAATGAAACTAACACTGGCAAAAATTTGTCCATTTAGCTCCTCTTCTTTCGATGAAAATCGAATAAATACATTTTTGGAAGTAGTGCATTTGTATGGGAGGGGGTGGAAAGAGTGAGGGGATTGGATAAGTGTTTTGTAATGATAATGATATTTACATCAATATACTTTGACCAAAATTTTAAGTCGATACCTGAAACAGTTTCAAAGGAAAATCAATTTCATAAAATTTCGGAATTTAATGAAATTTGTATGGAAGGAGGTAAAAGGAGGAGAGGGATGTAGTCCGTTAACAAACTTACAGTTACTTTTCTGCTAAAAATGACACACCACAAATTTCAGCACGACAGCTCAAAACGTTCGAGAGTTGTTGTAGACAGACAAGCAGACGGACAGAAAGACAGACGGTCACTTGGCATCGAGGTTTTTGAGCGACAACAAATATTTCTGCACCCTTGGCGGCTCTGTGCGAGCGTTATTTCTTAGCGTTACAAACGGTAAGGCAAATACAATATACTCTCAGGTTTCATCTGGAGTATAAACATTCACCATAACCATGAATTAAATGAACATGTTCATTTTATAGCTAACAATAAAATTTAGTCCTGCTATAACAATTTACTGTCAACAGAGTCTGTTCAAATTTTGGAAAGATTATCAGTCCTGTAATGTACATTTACATGAACATTATTTTGATATTTCAGAAATGTATCTACAATATGCAGCAAATCCTGAATTGAGTGCATTTTGTGACCTAAAACAAATTCTTTTTCAACCTTACACCATAAATGTATCCCTGCTAAATCATTAATTAATATATACTGAAACTAACAACAAAATTAATATATCAACTACAACGAATACTTAAAGTCCTTACTCACCAAGTCATCGATCTTGAGAGCATCTTCATCGCTAAGTCCAAAGCTGCGTGTCATTCTCAAATAAGTAGAAGTGATGGGTTTGACCTTCCTCAAATCAACTTGGACAGCGGCTTCGGGCGTGGCATCAACTTTACTAAACTTCTTCCTCAAATTTATTGCACAACTTTCCACCTCGGGGCTTGGCAGGGGTGGTAATGGTGGTGAAGGTATGTACACGCTATATCTTTTCTTAGGCGGCGTAGTTTTGCACGAAATTTTCAACTCATTGCGCAAATTTGACATGTTTATCGAAACATCGACGGAGTTGATGAAAATCTTTTCGACTTTTTCAACTCGCTCCGTTTCGGTAGAGCTATTAATGCCAAAAGAATTCCCAATATTTATCTTAATACTGCTGGCTTGATTCATCGTTAAGTCTACAGATGAATCTAAATTTTCGCTATTCGTAGTTACACTAGAATTTCTATCACATTCATTTTCAATTTTTGGAGTAAGCGTACCGCTCCTGTTGGGCATGGTGCAAAATTTTTTCAAAATTTGATAATAATTCGGCGATGCTCCAGCGATTGTTTTAATTTCGTTCAGTTTCGGTTGCTCATTAATTTTCGAACAAATCTCGTCGAAATAGGTGACCGATTTCGATTCAATATCACAAGTTGATCTGTCCGGTGTTTCAATAGGAAACGAGTTTGTAACGAGCGGTGAAGCTTTGCCCGCAGAGTTTTTTCGAATTTTTACGATGGGCCCGTGTTGAGTACTGTCAACTGAACTGTCATTTTGTGACGAATAGTTGAGAGCTTCGAACTCCAATGAGCTTTCGTTGAAAGTATCATCTAAGCGACTTGGTGAGAATGGTCGAAGATTTTTCTTACAAGCCGGACAGCTGCTTAAGAATTTCGTTACAGCTTCACGTGGTAGGAAGGCATAGGTTTCGGTTATCTAGAAATAATAATTTAAATTATAGATTTTTGTTTTCAGCGAGAATTTCAAAATTTTACTCACAATTCTGTATGTTCGCTTTTGGCCGGCATGGCGACCACTACGACCACCCAATTCCACGTGAACATTGTAAATGATTTCGAAAAATTCTTCGACAACAGCAACTTTCCGGTATGCTTTCTCGCCAAAGTCCTAAAAATAAATAAATAAAATTCGCCATTATAATCAGTTATGCCAAGACAAAATATATTACAAAAATAAGAGCTCCTTTCTCATTTTTATTAAATCAATTAGACAAATATTTACTTAAAATTTTAAAAAAATTTCAGGAACTACGATTGCGAGTAAAATCCAATCAAGCGATACTCCAGAAATAGATACTTCTGTGACTTTAAGAATGGGGTGACGGCATTGAATTAATTTTTTCACATCAAGCTGCAGTTGCAATCAAAATCTTTTACGAAACATTTAAACTTCCGAAATTTGATTGGTACGTGAAAAATTACTGTACTGAATCTCGTGAAATGGTTCATGGTGGTGAATGGGAGGTGATAGAAGGGGCAAAGAACTTCGCTGCTTTTGAAACAACTAATATTATTATAAATATGCACGTTGTTAGCATTCATATACTTGAAGACAAAAAGTATTCTTTAAATTTCTAATATATGCAAAATTCATAAGGGAGGAGGAGTGCAGTTGATAATTTTGTTAACATCTATTATAATAGTATAATTACTGTTATAATAGTTCTTATAAAAATTATAGTTTTTATAAAAAATAATCTATGAAATCATATGTTCCTACCTTGGCGAGTTTTCGATAAAATCGATATAATAAATTTTCCATTTTCACAACGCGACTATCTATTTCGCCATGATGAAGGTCGGAGTAAACTTCTCGGAGGAGACCTGAAACCAAAAATGAATCTTCAACTCCTACCGTTCGCTTCCTCTATTTCTCTCTCTCCCTTTGGCTACATTAATGTAGCCGTGCCGAATTGACCAGGCTGAGAGCCCTGTTGAATAACTCAATGGCGAGCGGAAGAACCGGAAACCAGACGCCCTGCAGATATTATAGCCCGTCTTCCTTGCGCAGAACGAACTTTTTTTTCCACTACTCGTGGGATCATTATATCCGTTAATAATAATAACAAAAAACAAACCCCAGAAGTTTGCTCTTTTAAAATGCCAGAAGAATGCAAACACGGCTCTTTCCTGGCTTCCATGGAGCCAAGTAAAGCTTTGGCTACCAAACCTGGTCTAATAATGTGCGCTACAATAACCATGGGTATCAAACCTTGTTCAAAAAAGCACCCTAAGCCTAGATCTATTGGCTTAGAGCACACGGAAAAAAACCGTTTCCTCCAAATAAAGTGCAGATAGCACACTTCTGGTGCAGTCAGAGGACATCAAACCTAGTCCCAATAGCGGCAATGGTATACTCCAAATCTCTGACAGAAACTTCAGGGCAAGATCGACGGATTGCATCCTTAAAACAGCTCTTTAGGGAGCAGCGCAGTGCCCAGAGTCCTCAGCTGAATATCCCGGAACACCTCAGAACCGAAGAGCAGAGGGAATCTGTTGATTGGTCTTCCAAAATGATAGCCTAATGTATAGACCTTTCGACGGGATGGCGTACGAGATCTCAGGATGAGCTCAGTAAAGAAGCAACCGGGGGTATGTCAAGGTCCTTCAGCGTTATCCTTAAGTGTTGCTTGTAGTAGCGATAATTGAAAAAAGGGATGCAGCTGGAAGCATCATTCATGAGCGCTGGAGGAAGGTTGAAAGCAAATTTTCAGCCAATTGCATGGAAATCATGCGGGATAATCCTGATCCTTCATCGATCTGAAGAGACGAAGAATAGCAAGTCATGTGAAACTGATCCAGTAAGCTGATCAAAGGTCAACTGACTTTATAAAATCGCATTTGCTAGTTTGGAAGAACTGCGGCCAGGCACGCAACTCGCAGTTGTGTCAAGGGATGGGATTCTAAGCCATCTTCGAATGAGAATATAAAGCATTTCCTCTGCCATTGCCCATGTCTCCAAACAATTTGAAGACAAGTTCGTCGAGAGTACTTTTTCACAGAGCGGTATGATCTTCGGTTCCTTGACCCAATGAAGCTCATAAATTTCACCGAAAGAGCGGGCTGACTGAATGATATGTAGGTTCACATGGTAAAACACGGAGGCTTATAATGGGTCCATTATTGGCCTAGGTACATTGGAGTCTAACTCTTTCACGAACCTAATCTAACCTAAGCAATCCTCGAGCACTTACTTGTACGGAACCGAGCGATGTGGGCAAAATTTGTGACCCAAACTTTCGTACCCATAATTGGAGCAGGAGGAAATTAGAGGTATATCTAAATGCACCGCAATGGTGATCACCAATAAGTCCCTACCTACCATGGCAAATTTCGGAGGCATTATTAATTATGAGTTTGGTGCCATCACAATGATGGTGTACAAAACGAACGAGTTGGAAGCCGAGCAAAGAGGCCAGTATCCCGACCATCCGTGATAGACACGAAAGGAGGGATTCCACATCCGAACTAGGCCCAGTTCTCCACATAGCTAGTCTCTTCATTAGCAAAACGACTGACAATCGTGAGGCTCACAGATGGGAGAAGAGCTCCTTCGTTCGCATCCGCGCAGCGAAGATGAACTTCTAGCTTCCAACATGGAAAAAGCGGTCATCACTATGGTGAAAGTTGAACACAGACATGGCTCAGATAATGAAGTTTCCGCAAATTAATTTTTACCCCTCTAAATTGACGTCAGCCTCCTTATTTCTCCTGCTGAGTCAGCAAGGAGAAGACATAGTCTTGATACAAGAACGTTGGGTTGCTGGGAATCTAATCTGTGGACTCATGATCTCTAACTATACTCTCATCTTGTGCCCTTGCAAGAGCACTTTGAACATACTACTACTTCCACGTTACAGTAATAAGGATATTGTTGCAGACACCCTCGAAACGAGAGCAAACAATTACGGGCTGATTTCATTATATTTGGCTCATGATCATCCTAGGCAACTCCCTCACCTAATTTGAAAAGCACGGAGCTTTAAAGCAGATTACATTATTGAATGCGACGCTAACGCGCATCATACAGTATGAGGTAGCTCCCACATCAATAATGAGGTAAGGTGCTGCTTGACTACTCCTTAAACACCGACTCTGGAACAGAGAAAGAGCCCACTTGTGTTACTAGCAATAGATATAAAGTCCAAGGTATTACCACAGTCTCAAAAAATATATTTGATTAGGGACTGCAAGGTGTCCAGAAAATGCTCCTTTTAAACCATTGATACCTCCAATTTTCTTAGATGACTATCCCGACAAACCAATCGTCAGGGACTACAAGAACAATAACTGAATCAAGTGCAGCGAAACTATCAAAGAAATGCTTCACTCTAAACCTCGAAGCCTTCCGGATACCACTGCTGCTCTTGATGTTTATCCTCACAAGGGCTTTAAATGGGACAAAAGACAATCAAAAGCCAGTGACGAAATGTGAGATCTCAGAAAACATTGAAAGCGACTTTTTAATAAGGCCAAGCAAACCATAGAGGCCTCAGAATGTGAGTCGTATAAAGAAGCCCTTCGTTTTTATAAAAATAACTTTAAGAAAGCACAATGCAAATCATGAAAAGTCTTTTATAGTAGAGGATAAAATTCTCTCTATCTGCTTCTCAATTCCTGCACCTGCACGAGTGACAAAGCCATTGTTCTTCTCTTAAATACGCAGTTTCGGAGTGGGTGTACAGTCGCTCCATAATGAGAAGAGCATGACCTCTACCATTCAGTGGATGACTCTGAAATCACCATCTTGCGAAATAAAATTCTTTGGGCGATACACAACTTCAAACCGAATATATCCCCAGGACCAGACGGAATAGTACCTGCCGAAATTCAAAACACCTCTGACACCATCCTTTCCTGGTTGGACGTTATTTCTAGAGGTTGATTACGACTGATATTCATTCCTGAAATATGGAAGGAGGTGAAAGTAGCTTTCATCCACAAAGCGAGAAGAAGCTCTCATAAATGTCCGAAGAACCTATGACCATTCTATCCTAATTCTTTCTAAAAGCTTCAGAACGATTGATAGATATCCAACCATGCAGCAACATCCATCAACGCATGTTGATCAGCGGCCCACCATGCATACTGCAATTGGTTGAAACGGCTCTTCAGGTCGGGAGTTGGATGAAGCTCCGATAAAAAAAAACACTGTCTAGAAACCTAAAAATCATCCTCGAAAAGGATCTTGGAATGTTCGATCCTTATTTAGGACAGGAGCTCTGAAAGAGTTCCTCGAAGAAGTGGCAAAACACAACATTAACATAACGTCCATCCAAGAAACGAAATGGCTCGGTAACGAAATCATGGACATGAGATCACACATAATTCATCCAAGTGGAAAATTGTCGGTAAGCAGATAGTTTGGAGTCGATTTTGTCGTTGTCTGAATAAAGATTACATTTTTCAACATTTGGTTGATCAACGTCCAAAAACCAACAGAAGAAAAGGACGATATAACTATAGATGAATTTTATGCCACCCTAGAAACACCCTATGATTCACTGCCCTCGAATGATCTAAAAATTGTCTTAGGAGATTTGAATACAAAAGTTGGAAAGGAGGTGGCTCCTACAGGAACAACAGGAGGACATGGTCTCCATGACATAACCAACGATAATGGTCAACGTTGCAAGCAGCAAAAATATGACAGTAAGCTCTAAGTGCTTCCCACATCGCGATATTCATAAACGAAAGGCAGCTTCCTGCATACTTGATGTACGAACGCTCCACGGTGCGAATTGTGACTCTGTTCATTTTATTTAGTCAGAGCTAAGTATTGATGCCGTATAGCTCTTCGTGGATATTCGAAAACTAGTAGAGCTCGCGAATTCAATGTCGCAAAGCTTAAAGATGAAACGGTGGCGCAGGCTTACATGTCAACATGTAATAAGCAGCTAGCACCAATTTATGAAAACTTCCAAAATATGCTAGTGGAGAAAATACGAGACGGCATCAAATCCTCCGCAGAAGAGGTATTAGGATATCAAGCACGGCGAAAAAATAATGATTGGTTCGACCAAGAATTTCACGATGCAATAGATAGAAAGAACAGGGCTTACAAAATGTGTACTGAACGACCAATACAAGCCAAAAAAGATAGATATGACGAGCTTAAGCGATATGCGAAAAAGACCTGCAGGCGAAAATAAAGGAAGTACCATAATGACAAGATACAAAAAATGGACGACGATATGAGACAAAATAAAACTCGGGACGCATACGCAATAGCAAAAGATCTAAAAAAGGGATTTAAGCCTAAAACCAATCTTTGCAAAGACGCAGGTGGAAACATCATCAGCAACACGCAAGAAATCAAATGGAGATGATCTTCCTACTTTGAACATCTTCTCAATCCCACCCCATTAGCACCGATCACGACAGACAACATTTCAATTAAGGCCTCAATTGATAAAGAAGAACCATCATCGACACTGTTCACGCTTGCTGAAACCAAAGCATCCCTATGTGACCAAAAACTAAACAAAGCGCCAATAACGGATGAAATACCACTGGAACTTCTGAAAAACGGTGCAAACTGTGTCGCTAAAATACTGCACAGCATGACATGCAAAATTTGGATAGAGGGAATCATACCCGATGTTTCAATTACAGTGGAATATAATTGCTGTGTACGTTCTATAAAATAATGACAAAAATAATTGAACGTCGTATTAAGCCCTATACTAGTGAAATAATTGGCGAATACCAAGGTGGATTCAGAACCGGACGATCTACAAAAAACCAGATATTCTCGGTGCACCTGTCTGCTTGAGAAATGCTGGAAATAAACACAAACGTTCAAAGACTTTTCGTAGCTTCTAAACAAGCATACGAGCGTACTGTGCCAAACCTTGCTTAATTTTGGAATCCCCCCAAAACTAGTCCGACTAACAAGACTCACAATGACGAACACCGAATCCCAATTGAGAACACAAAATCGATTTCACAACCAGCTTCCGAACGGAATGTGGTTTAAAGCAGGAAGGTGGTCTAACCCCCATGCTTTTCAACTTGGCACTAGAGTATGTCGTCCGAAAAATCCCAGTCGACACCAACGGGCACTACTATTGAAGTCCACCCAACTAGTAGCATACGCTAACGAGATAAACATGCTAGTATCCTTCCCTAGTACTAATATTTGTCAATCTTGACTCCACTGCAAAAGAAGTCGGATTGCGCATTAACGAGATCAAAACAAAAGTAATGACGCAAACAAGAAATAGAACGCCAATCAGAAAAAACGTAACAATTTCGGAATATAATTTGGAGAGAATGGATAACTTCATTTATCTCGGGGCTAATCTAGCAAGGGACTGTAATGAAACAGACGAAATCAAACGACAGATAATACTAGCAAAGCCTTCTTAAAAAACTTAACAGAAATATGATTGGACGTAAAGCCCAATCATATGATACTCTAGTTGAAATAGGAAAGAGTTTATTGTAGCGGAAAATATATCGTCTCAAATTCTTTCCAATAATGCATGGTGACTTTTGTATGGGAGATGGTATAAGCAGAGGGGAGAGGTTTGTAATTTTAGTATAGAACATGGAACGCAGTATACAAAATGTTTCGTGCTGAATTTAAAATTTGTAGCGTTCATAATTTTCAAGGAAATTGAACAATTTTTGTCTAAATTTATGGCATTTGTATGGGAGGTGGCAGAGAAAGTTGAAGGTTTTGGATGATTTTGAATCTGCTTATCAACATCTCAAACATATTGCTTTGTTACAATTTTAAAGTCGATAGCTCTCATTTGTTCGAAGGAGAAATATTTTTCTTGAATTTCCAATACAAAAATTTGTATGGGTGGTGGCAGAAGGAGTGAAGCGAAGTTCATATTTTTTTTAGCATTCACTACAATTATTAAGGGATAAATTGCGGCAAAATTTTAAGTTTGTATTTTTTCCTGTTTCAATGTAAATCGATTAAATGCATTTACAAAAATTGTGCGTTTGAATGGGAGGAGATAGAAGGAATATTTGAATCAAATCTAAATTTTTCGACATCAATGATATTTGTAATACTATACGTTTCTCACAATTTAAAGCTAATAGATTTGATGGTTTTGAAGAAAAATAATAACTGAAATTCCGAAATTTCGTGAAATTTCTATGAAGGGGGTAGAAAGAGTGAAGTAAAGTTGATAGTTTTTCGAAAATTGGATGCAATTGTAATAAAATTAATTATTACAAAAATTGGTTCTTTTAGCTTTGGTAGTTACAATGCAAACCGAACAAATGCATTTTTGAAAATTGAGCATTGGTATGACAGGGGGTAGAGGGAATAAAGGGATCAGATCAATATTTTTTGACGTCAATGATATTTACATCATTATACTATGACTTATTTTTCAAGTCAATAACGGTTTCGGAGAAAAATCAATTTCTTTAAATTTCGAAATTTCATGAAATTTGTATGAGAGGGGGTAGAAGGACTGGGGGATGTGGCGCGTTCACGAGCTTAAAGTTACTTTTTCGCTAAAAATGATATATGAAAAATTTCAGCACGATAGGTCAAAGCTTTCGAGAGTTATGTTGTAGACAGACGGACAAACGGTCACTCGGAATCAAGGTTTTTGACCGACAACAAATATTTCTGTACCCTTGGCGACTCTGTGTGAAAATGATTTCTTAGCGTTACAAACGGTAAGGCAAACTCAATATACTTTCAGATTTTATCTAGAGTATAATTAGCAGCTGGAGGATGCGGTCATTTTAATCTAGGTGATTGGATGCGCTGATTTCAGGAGGCGAGGTCCCGATTTGAACTGTCGCGCCATTGATGATGATATAAAAGAGGTTCGATATTTTTTTTACCAGGAAAGCATTGTTAGAATAGACGGTGCAGCCAAATAGGGTGTTGAGGCTCGTATAAATAAAGCTCGTCAGGCCTTTAGTACCTTTTCTTTCTGGACGTTAAGAGAGATATTTCTTCATACGAAGCAGCGGATTTTTAATACATTCATCAAATTCGTTTTATTATACAGTTTTACTACATGAAAGGGGCCAGATATTCTTCCCAAGAAACTGCAAACTTTCGTGAACTTAAGTCTTTAAAGGTAAAATGTGGATTAATTTAATGAAGCTATACCAAAACATCTCCAAGCAATGTCGGGATATTAACCCTTCAGATGATATTGTGTTGAATGACTACGAGTAGTTAAAAAAGGGGTCAGAAACAACTCTATGAATTTAAGCCCCAAATGTAATTTAAAAATTTTTCAATTGAAAGAAGTGTGTAGAAACTCGCAGTTTTATAAAACAGAAATCACCTTTCCACATTATTCTAAAACTATCGTTCCAAAACCAAAGATATTAAATACTATAAGATGTCCAAAGTACGCTTAAATCGCTTAGCTTCTAAACTGGATTTCAAGATTAGCGTCGATATTGAGTCGAACCACATACAAAAAAACGGCAAATCTTTCCATTCCCGCTGATAATGAGATCCAGAGACATCTTTTAGTCTTCCCCAATTCACACAATCATAATTTTAAGATATTAATCAAAACTGTCTTTTTCAAGATTATACCACTTACCTTAACAGTAGAAGCCACAAACAAATCGATATGATCCTTCGGTGTGTCCTGCTCCTGAAAAGTTCGTATAACTAGGCCATCGCAAAAGGTTTCCGGGCGTTGTATAGTGAATCCTGTGCAAAAAAATATTGCGAAAATTAGATCCAAGCTTCAAAAAATTCTGCCTTTTAATTATTTAACCGAAAAAAAATAATAAGGACCTTTTGACTTGACCCAGAACCGAAATTTCGAACTATCAGGATTATTCTGTTCCTTGCCGTCGAGTGCTTTCAGAATCCGATGTTTCTTTCTAAGCGTAATTGTTTTTGTTTTTGCCTGATCTCCGTACGTTTTCAAGGCCCACGGCTGAAAAACCTGTAAAGCGGAAAACAATTGAACCCCATCCTTAAAATATTCTTTACGTTAATTTCCGAACTCACCTCAAACATCTGATCCTTAATTGTGCACAATTTCAACTTTTTAACTTGTACAGCATCCGTCGAGGGCACGAATTTCCGTTTGTTACACTCAAAACTTTCACTTTTTACATCTAGTGGTAGCACGTGTTCTTCTTCATCCTTCACCACAGCTACCACCTCATTTTCATACCGTTTCTCCTTACTTACAATAGCCGTATCCTTGAACGAATCGCCCACTACTACAGCGCTGCCCGTAACCTTCTTCTTCTTCGGGGATTCCCTTTTCTTTGGCGGACTCCTAATCTTCTCCTTCGAATTGTTCTCGTCCTCGAAAAAGACGCTATAGCACTTGTTGGAATTATTCCGTGAATCACGGCTACGTAAGCGATCGCCCATTCTAGCACACGGCATATGAAATGTTGCACTTCAAAAGTCGTAAAATTGCCGAAAATCGCCAAACAGAAAAGACACACACAGTTCGAGTCAGGATCATAACACCACAAATGTCAGAAACAGACTGAAGTGAAAAATACAATTTTCCCGGCATATTTTCATCGTCGTCGACGGAAAAGCAAAGACAAAAACAAAAAAAACAGGATTTCTCGGCGCTACGTCGATTACTACAGAAAAACCGAAGGTACAATGTGGAAAAACTTTCGAGAGTCCTTTCGTAAAGTCCTACCTCAATAATTTCCTATTGGAAAAGTGTTGGATCGAAAAGGACGACTACTAGTCCTTTCTGCTCAGACGCATTTTAAACTTTTCCTCGTGGTGCTTTTCGAAGTGTCCTTCTTAGGGTTCGGTGAGGAGGTGCCCGCTCATTTCACATTCCGATTGTTCGGGATAGTCGGCAACGGCCACGTGAGTAAAGTCCTTATGAATAGATCCTGGCACGTGGTTTATTCGAAAATTTACTATGTGTGTGAGTAGGATATTTGGGCTTTAGTTGTGTACGGGCTGTGAACAATGAGGACATGGTATAATCAAAACAATGTTATTTTGGGTGGTGGAATTTCATGGCGAAAGGACGAATGATCCGCCGATAGAAAGGCTTAGGAGATTTTTATTTATTTTTTTTTTTTTTTTGAGTCTCCGGTATATGAGATGTGTGTGCGTGACTGACACACATTTTCTGACCTGAGTTTTTTGGTTTCACTTTTTTAATGCGACCGAAAATGAATGGGATGAAAGGATATTCGTGGAACGGACGTGGACTATTTCACTTATGGGCGACCATGTAAGGATGGGCTGAGATTTTTTTTTCTTTTGAAGTGCCGTAGAGGGTCTAAGGTTTCCATAAAAAATTGTAGGACTGCGTGACGTGATAGGATAATATGCACGGTAAATAGGAGTGTCTTATTTCAGGATAATCGTGTTGAAAGTGGGCCAATTAAATGAAAATGGTTGCTATAGTGCGGAGTTTAAAGTTCCATCTACGGGCAGAGCAATCAACCACTTTCATCAATCAAATGCAAATTGGGATGAAACTTTCAACAATTATAAATTATCGCAAAATGATGACTTCAATCACTTGACAAGTGCTGCAGCCAAAACATCATTTTGGCGTTTACGTTTCAATAAACCCATTTTCGGTTCAACCATTACTATAAACTCGCAAAGCAGATTTTCTATCTCTGAAATTCACCTCATCATCCGAATACTATGAATATACTGTGTGTGTAGTTTCTTCTGGTCAGATGGTTGATATTTTCTTGTTTGGTCAATTTAGGGAAAATTTTTTTGTCTAGTCAACATTTTCGACCATTTTTCTAATCGAAAAAAAAAGTTTTAGAATTTTTCAAAAAGCAGGTTTTAGCCCTCATTTAAAATGTTTGGAATGAAATCACCCCTGGACCAAAATATAACTGCCGCATACATACTCATCGCAGTCATATACAGGAATGATCGCTTCTTTTGCTTGAGATTCAATATTAAAAAAAAAAGAAAAAGTCGCAAAAAAATTCAAAATTCTCAAGAGACTGTCCAAGAAATCACGGGAGAATGTCAAAAATTGGCGAAGCTATGATATTTTGAATATGTTGTAAGAAGATAGTTTCGAGGTAATTGAGGTTAAAGTTTCACTGTGTTTCCGGAAGAATTAATTGTCAACATAATTCTTACAAATAAAGCTCTGCTCATAATTTCCCTCCCCCTCTCCACCCCTTCCAACATCGACCACATTGCAAAAAAAAAACCAAGACATGAAATTTGAACCTAATCTCGCGTTTTGGCTAGTATTGAAAATTGTGCTTTGGCGCGTCACATATGTATGCAGACGTATTAGAAACTATCTGCCAAAAAGTCGAGCGGAACTTTATTATTGCGGGAACATGCTGAGGATAAATTGGATGTTGATCTGCAGATTAGGTTATCCACCCTAGAGACTAAGTGAATGGGGGTTCAAGATCAGGGCCCATTTCAATTATTTCGCACTTAACTGTGATCACGATCAATAGCACCATGGAAGCATATCTTCTTTGAATAACGTGGATACCAGCAAGCCTCTATCCCTCGGTTGTCTATATCACCTCAAATTTTATTAGACGACAACCATTAACGGCCAAAGCAAACAAACTTCGCATGAGACTTATAAGAGACATACGTATAGTTACGCAGCAAAACGGATGGTTCTCTGCCCGCGAAGTGGGCATCGACCATAGGCACCACGCGTACCTCGAAGGGAACTCGCCTTGGCCATAGAGCCCTTTTAGCTGCTAGCGCAATACTAGTATGCGTCAGACGACTGCAGGGCACGAATCGACAGAGACAATCGGCTCCCGTGGTACAAGATAACCTCTGATGGAGCTTCGCAGAGATTGGACATCCATATGTTGAGATAATGCGAATGACCACCCCCTGCTTAGGTCTAACTCTGGGTAACATGATACCGATCGATTGGTTTAGGTGCGTGGAGACGCCGCACTCGAAAAGCAATTACTGGAATCACCGTGACTTTCTCGTGTAGCACTTACTCAACTGCGAGAGATAAATAGCACCCGTTAGAATCAATATTTCACTCGTTTATTTATGCAAGTTTGAGTTTGAATGGAACAGGACTAGTGATTTAAAAAACACCCCCGCTGGCCCCGCGGAGGGCGCTAAGGTTGAAGTACGTCGAACGGCGGTAGTGTTTCTTCTACTTCTACAATGGCACTACAGCCCAAATCAGACCTTTGCCTCCTGACATTCAGGTTCCTTAACATTTTTCATTACTTATTGTGGAAAGGTTGTTATTCCTTCGCACAACCCTCTTTCTATGAATTTTTCATTTTCATAGATTGAGGTGACCAAGGTATATCCAAGCAGGCAATGTGCTGGAATTATATATTGCGTCGACCGGGATTTGAACTTACGACCTTCGCATTACATGACCAACACGCTACCCACTAGGCTACATCCTGGCGGTGGTGCTTAAACGAAGTTAAATTTGAGATTGCGGCTTCTCCTTGTGAAGCGTAAGAGTCTTCTACCCAAGAAAAAAAAAATTTTGTAATTCGTCTGAAAGAACAGTTTTATATATTTCCTTGTTCCACTTATTTCCAATTTGAATCAATTTCGTTTAGTTTTTGGCATCACCCCCGGCGATTTTGCGTTCTGTTGCTTAGAATTTTATAAATTTCAGGCATTTAATATTGTACAGTATAAAATTATCAATCAATCAATCAAATTCCTGTTAAGACCCCCTATAGGGGCATAGGACAGAAACAACTCTCTTCCACAAGGCGCGATCCTGAGCATCGGCTTTAAGCTGCTGCCAGGACTTGTTTATTTCTCTGGCCTCCTGCTCAACTGCTCGCTTCCATGTGTTACATGGTCGACCAACCCGACGTCTTCCTTGAGGGTTATAATCCAGAGCCTGTTTTGCGATGTTTCGCTCTGGTTTCCTCAAAGTATGACCGATCCACTGCCACTTTCGCCGTTAAATCTCAATACCTATTTTAGTCTGGCGAGTTGTACTCCAAAGTTCGTCGTTGGAAATCACTTCTGGCCAGAATATTCCTAAAATGCGCCGGAGGTATTGGTTTACGAAAGTCTGTAGTTTCTTGGTAAGTCGAACGGTCACTTTCCACGTAGTACAACCATATAACAACACGGATTTGACGCATGCGTCAAAAACTCGCAGCTTCGTGCGAAGGGAGATCTCTCTTAACCTCCAGAAAGGGGAAAGGATACCGAAGGCCTGACGAGCTTTATTTAGCCGAGCCTCAACATCCTTTTCGGCTCCGCCGTCCATGCTGACAATGCTTCCGAGATAGCAAAAATCTTGCACCTCTTCCACATCCTGTCCATTAAGAACAATCGGTGTGCTTGCGTTCGAACCCATGTGCATGTACTTGGTTTTACGCACATTTATTTTCAGTCCCGCATCTTTGCATTTAGAATGCAACGAGCGAACATTTGACTCTAAGTCCGAACGGGTATGTGCAAGCAAACACACGTCATCAGCATAATCAAGGTGACTTAAGATGTTAAATAGTCTCCATTGAAGACCTTTACCTTCCCCACCTTCCAGTGCAGCTTTCAAGATGTCATTTATTACCACCAGAAACAGGGCTGGTGATAATATGCAGCCTTGTCTGACACCCGTTCGCACAGGGAAGCTCTCGGACAGCTCTCCTCTATGCAAGACGCGACACCTTGCATCTTCGTAGGATTCTTTAATCATAGCTATGACCTTATCTGGAATACCTCTCCTACGCAAAGCATTCCATATGTAATCTCGCTTAACGCTGTCGAAAGCCTTCTCGAAGTCCAGAAACATGAGATGTAGTGGCGAGCCCATTTCGGCTGACTGCTCTAAAATTATCCGTAGGGTATTTGTGTGGTCGGTACAAGACGACCCTTTACGGAATCCAGCCTGATAAACTTCGAGAGTGCTCTTGACAACATCACTAATCCTATTGAGAATTACCTTAGCCATGATTTTTGATACGGCAGTAAGTAGACATATACCACGCCAATTGCCACAATCCCGAAGGTCGCCCTTCTTCGGAATTTTCACAATGACGCCCTCCTTCCATTCAGTTGGATATCTTCCATCATTCCACACCTTAGTGAAGAGTGGGAGGAGTATATCGGCTGTTATTTCCGGGTCCGCTTTGAGGAGTTCGGTTGGTAGTCCGTCTATACCTGGAGCTTTCCTTCCCACCATTGACCGAATGGCGGAAACTATCTCTTCCTTATCTGGGGGATGGTCCCTAATAGAGGATTGTTGCGGTTGGATGTTTGGAAGTTGTTCTGTTTCCGGAATATCTTCATCTGACAAGATGTTTAAAATATCAGAGAAGTATTCCTTCCATCGTCGCAACTGGTGGTCACTCATATTAAGGAGAGTTCCGTTGACATCTCTCACCAGGTGGTTGGCGGTAAAATTCCTGTTCGTCAACTGTTTCATGATTTTAAATAATAAAATTATGGTATATAATAATTATTGATGATGTGTGTTTTCTTCCGCATAAACGTTCAGAATTTAGTCAAATTTTCGCTAGCTGCATTCTACATAAGTGGAAAGAGGTAGAACTAAAAATAAAGGTGCTTAAAACCAAGTGAATTCACATGGATTGGAGCTAGGCTTACCAGGAGTGCTCCTTTCAGTAGTACTTTGCTCCATTTCGTTATCCAGTACGCCGTACTCCTTAGCTACCTGAAAGTACTCCATTTAAAAAAAGGAACAGACAAAATGTATCATTTGAAATAAACTTTTGTCAAATTTATCTTGCCTGTCCGATTTGTCAAAATTTTATTGCCATTGGTGGAATCTCACTTTACAATATTAAACGCAATTATTACGATAACCTGTACAAGACAGATAATTGGATAAAAATAGAACTAACTTATCAATTATGCATGACCTGGAATGAGTAAATATCGGGTTTTCCAATAGGGACTTGACAACTTTGAATTCAATTTGTGAACGCACCCTTGCACTAATCATCAAACTGTCACTGTCAATCTATTCAGTAAACTTAACATTTTTATCATGGTAAAGTACACGAAGGAACAACGTCTGCAAATTATTAAAAATTTACTTTGAAAAAAAGTTGTCAAGTCCTTATTTGAAAACCCTTTAGAAGGACTGGGTAAAGGTTTTTTTGTAACTAATAAAAGTACTTGTAAGGGATCTTATGAAAATTAAGTAAAACGCAAGAAGCTGCTTTCTAAAATAGAAAATATGTCTGTATCCAACATGGTGGAGCGATAGTGAGGGTGGTTGGATGTTAATAATTTTTAATTGATTGCTTGAATGATGTCCAATATTCTCTGTATAGAATGTAAGTTTGATAGGCGAAATCGCATAGAATTTTCCTAAAATTTTGTGTTTTTTACATTCACGAAACCAAACATTTGTATGGGGAGGAGGTAAGGCAATCGTAAAATTTGTGATACAGTCTTATTTCGTTTTTCTTGTAAGGTACTCGTACAAAATTTCAAATTCAATTTGTTGGTTATTAGTTGCTTTATTTAAATTGTTCGAAATCATACTTTTGTATAGGAGGGGGTAGAAGAAAATGTGCGATCTCAAAACATTTGACGCAATTTCGTTTCAACTATTATTAAAAAATGTTGAGGAAAATTTCAAATCAATTTCTTTTAAAAGTAAGGTAATAATTTGTTTTTTTAAAACGGTCGAAAAAATAATTTTATATGGGAGGAGGTAGAAATTTTGATGGTATAACCAGTTAATATTTTATACTTTTAGAAATTTTTTTAAATGCATTTCGCAAATTTTCAAGTTTCTACCTGAAAATTCCATTCAAGAATTTTCAGTTTTTATATTTTTTATTTCATTTCACATGAAATACGTTGTGCACGTTAGACCAGGGGGGCGGTCCATAAAAATTGTGGAACAGATAATTATTTTTCATCTATGTATATAAAATAGAAGTATCCACGACGAAAATTTCAACTTTACATCTTTCACCAGAGCCCTAAAAAATCACTTAAAATTTTTGATATTTTGCTCGCCACCTCCTCCCACACCGTCCACCTTAAGTTACAAAAATTAAAGACTATGGATTTCTACAATCTGACAAAATTTTAGTTTGATATCTGTACTCAGTTTTGAGATCTAACAGATTGAAATTAGGGTATAGCCTAGTGGGTAGCATGTTGGTCTACTATGCAAAGGTCGTGAGTTCAAATCCCGGTCTTAGGTATACCTTAGTTACCTCAATCTACGAAAATTAAAATTTGTAGAAAGAGAGTTTTGCGAAGGGCTAACAACCTTTCCAAAATAAGTAATGAAAAATGTTAAGGAACCTGAAGATCAGGAGGCCAAGATCCGATTTGGACTGTAGTGCCATTGTAGAATAGAATAGAAAAGAATAGTTTGAAATTTAAGAAAGTGAACCCTTTCTGATATGTTAAGCCGATAAGAAAAGGGAGCAGTTTTTATACTCTAGATGAAATCTGAGAGTATTATAAGTTTGCTCTAAGGTTTGTAACGCTAAGAAATAAGGCTTGGAGAAAAAAATGAATGATACAGAAGTTAATGTTATCACTCAAAAATCTCAAAACCGGATGTCCGTCTGTCGTCTATCCGTCCGTCTGTTCGCTCTCTAGCTTGAGAACGCGTTGAGCTATATTGTTCAAATTTCTTACACGTCGTTTTTGACAAAAAAGTAAGGTCAAGTCCATGAACGGGCCAAATCGCTCCACCCCTTCTACCCCCTCCCATACAAAATGACACAATTGCGCAATTTGACAATTAAAAGATTTGCTCAAAAAGTATTAAAGCTATTGGCCTGAAATTTGGAATATGTTACTTTTATGATAAAATCAATCTATCGTATAAAATTATTCGTGTCCTCCCCCTCCTTCTACCACCATGTAAGATCAGAAAAAAATATTTGATTAGCTTCACTGCTTCTACCCCCTCCCATACAATATGACACAGTTTCACAACTTCACAAAAAATCGATTTTCTTGAAAAATATGAATGGTACTAATCTGAAATTTAAGGGTTGTCAATTTTATAATCTCACTAAAATCCCCACACTCTTTCTACCACCTCCCATACAAAATGCACATTTTCACTAAATCTACATGACTAATTTTCTCAGCTCCTATTCAATTTTTGGAGTAAGCATTTTGTATAAAACATTTTTATAGCTACTTTAGCATGATGGGGAAAAATTTATTTCAATGCTATCACTCCTTCTAACACTCCCCATCCAAAATTTCTTGTGATGACATCTAGAGTATCGTAGCCCTGTTATGTTTGTTTAGTTGTTCAGTTTACACAAGCTAGATGTCTTCAAATAGTTTCGAAAAGGACTTATCTATCGGAGTTGAGAAATTCACTCCACAAAGGCACGCAATTTTTTCCACTCTGGAAAACATATACGAGTCCCTGTCACTCTTGGAACATAAAGCTAAAACACAGCGGAAAAGTTAATATTGAAAGAAACCGTCATATGAGCCCTTCTCGAATTTAATGATTCAAATACCATCAATGGAAAATGTCGATTTTTCCAACAAATTTCAATTGAATTCGAAATTTGTATAAAAATTATTCGTGTCCTCCCCCTCCTTCTACCACCTCCCATACAAACTGTACTTGTCATGAATTACTCTAAGCCAATTTACTCAGTGCGTATAAAATTTAGCGAGCTGAAATTGTGCACCAAATATTTATTTAAAATTGTTAGTAAGGCGAAAAAAAAATAGACAATTAGCTTCACTCCTTCTACCCCCTCCCATACAAAATGACGCAAATTCGCAATTTACCAATAAATTAATTTACTCGAAAAGTATTAAGGCTATTAGTCTGAGTTTTGGGATATATTACTTTCATAATGATTTAAATCTACAATAGAAAAATTATATGCGTCCTCCCTCTCCTTCCACCCCCTCCCATACACACTACACTTTTTCATGCTCTAAGACGATTTTCTAAGAACATATAAGATTTATAGAGCTCACATTTTGTAATAAATACTTAATTAGTATTATCACTAAGATCAGAAAAAATATTTGATTAGCTTCACTGCTTCTACCCCCTCCCATACAATATGAGTTTCACAACTTCATAAAAAATCGATTTTCTTAAAAAGTATGAATGGTACTAATCTGAAATTTAAGGGTTGTCAATTTTATAATCTCACTAAAATCCCCACACTCTTTCTACCACCTCCCATACAAAATGCACATTTTCACTAAATCTACATGACTAATTTTCTCAGCTCCTATTCAATTTTTGGAGTAAGCATTTTGTATAAAACAGTTATAGCTACTTTAGCATGATGGGGGAAAAATTATTTCAATGCTATCACCCCTTCTAACACTCCCCATCCAAAATTTCTTGTGAAGACATCTAGAGTATCGTAAGATTGCGCTTTATGCGCAATCGTAGCCCTGCTATGTTTGTTTAGTTGTTCAGTTTACACAAGCTAGATGTCTTCAAATAGTTTCGAAAAGGACTTATCTATCGGAGATGAGAAATTCACTCCAGAAAGGCACGCAATTTTTTCCACTCTGGAAAACATATACGAGTCCCTGTCACTCTTGGAACATGAAGCTAAAAAACTGCGGAAAAGTTAATATTGAAAGAAACCGTCGTATGAGCCCTTCTCGAATTTAATGATTCAAATACCATCGATGGAAAATGTCGATTTTTCCAACAAATTTCAATTGAATTCGAAATTCAATTGATTTTGAATCTCGGTTTCAAAACGACGACGATACAACATTCGGAATACGTGCGATTATTTTCAGCATAATATATGAATTATAGATTACATTTTTTGTGTCTTATAAGATATTACCATTACATGGACGAAGTCTTACAAAAATT
This sequence comes from Chorisops tibialis, assembly GCA_963669355.1. NCBI lineage: Eukaryota > Metazoa > Arthropoda > Insecta > Diptera > Stratiomyidae > Chorisops > Chorisops tibialis. Next base: position 273,369,391 of record OY770262.1, read on the forward strand.
TAAATTCTAACTGCCCAAAAATTATCAATTAGTTAAAAGATTTTACCAATCGAAGAAAAAGGAAATAAAAATATTAATTATGGGTGCTTCTAAATATGCAAAAATCTCTCGGATGAGAGATTTCATCCGATTACAGATTCTTGATTCTTCAGATTTGAAAAAAAATCTATCTGATAACACTAAATCGGTTACTTTAGAAAAATAATGTTAAAAACATATCGTAAACCGCCTTTCACTTAGTCTTCCCTAACCAATCTAACCTGCATATTAACTTTCTACGCATCCTCAACTTGTCCCAAGAATAATAAAGTTGCACCCAACTTGTTGGCAGTTTATTTTCTTGATGTACATACATGTAACAAACAGATTTATTTATTACCAGAGCCCTAAAAAAATTAGTTAACATTTTCGATATTTTGGCCCACCACCGACCGATCCTCCCAGCTCCAACTTAAAAATTTTACCAAATTTATAGGAAATAGAGCTCTACAATCTAACACAATTTCAAATTAATACCTGCATTCGATTTTAAGATATAATGGTTTGAAATTTTGAAAAATGGACCAATTTTGTAATGCTCCCAATTCCCCCACTACTATCAAGTCCAAATGTTATATTTTTCTCATATTCCGCTAGAATAGTTTTAGGACAAACATTTTTTTAATGACTTAGCATATAATATAGTCGAAATATTAATTTCTAAGTTTTTTTTTCATTGCATATCCCCTGACCCTCGCCCCTTATTGGCCACCACCTAAGCTGATTGTGGTGAATCTGTATGCCACCCAATTTGTCCTAAAATACAACTAATTCCGAAGATATAATCATTTCAAAAAAAATCGGCAAATGGTTTTTAGCCTCACCTTTTCGGACTCCAAAGGATAAAAAAATTTAATTATTTGAATAGATTGTCCCACAAAATCTTCTACATGTGTATCAAATCTCAGCTTTCTAGTTGGAACCACGGTTGAAATATTCGAATTAGTCCTTTTCGGTTCTAGCGCTAGTGAAGTCCGCCTGAGTTCAGCTCCCATCTACAATCCACCCAAAAATCTCTGAATATACAGATAGACGTTTTTTTTGCTTTTGCATTTTTAGGCTAATTTAATCGTGAAACGCGAAAAAATAAAATTTCGTGATAACAATTTTTTTTTATACTCTAGATGAAATCTGAGAGTATATTGTGTTTGCCTTACCGTTTGTAACACTAAGAAATAACGCTCGCACAGAGCCGCCAAGCGTACAGAAATATTTGTTGTCGCTCAAAAACCTCGATTTCGATTTCGTCTGTCCGTCTGTCTCCAGCATAGCTCTCGAAAGCTTTGAGCTATAGTACTACAAAATTCTGTGAGTCATGTTTAACAAAAAAGTAACCTTAAGTTCGTGAATGGGATACATCCCTCACTCCTTCTACCCCCTCCCATACAAATTTCATGAAATTTCGAAATATTAAGAAATAGATTTTTCTTTGAAACTGTTTAAGCTATCAACTTAAAATTTGGGTAAAAGTATTATTATATAGATGTCATTAATATAACAGAATATTGATCCGATCCCCTCACTCCTTCTACACCCTCCCATACAAATGGACAATTTTGAAAAATACATATTTTCAATTTTCATTGAAACTAGAGCTCCCTCCCAAAGAGCTCCCTACCATATAAATATCTTCTTCTACAATGGCACTACAACCCCAATCAGGCCTTGGCCTCCTGACCTTCAAGTTCCTTAAAATTTTCATTATTTATTGTGAAAGGATTGTTAGACGTTCGCACAACCCTCTATCTACGAATTTTTCATTTTCGTACATTGAGGTAATCATGGTATACCCAAGCAGGCAGTGTGCTGGAATCATGCGTCGATCAGGATTCGAACTCACGACTTTCGCATTGTAGACCAACACGCTATCCACTAGGCTACATCCTAGCTTTCCATATAGATATATGTATTATAAGTTCAAGAAAAGCATTTCCCAATCATAATTCGGTTATGTTTTTTTTTTTCTTTTTTGTCAAGTTGATCACAATAATTCATTATTAAAATAATAAAGTAAAATCTTTTATACAAAACTAAAGTTTCAAAAATTGAGTAGAGGCTGAAAAAATTAGTGAAATTGAGCAGTTTGTATGGGAGGTAGTAGGAGGAGGTGTAGAAGTAATTTTCTCCGATCCTAATAATAATATTCGCCTGGGTGTAGCCTAATAAGTAGCGTGTTTAACTGCTTACGTGGCTATATCTGAGATCATCTCAATCAAGTCCATCCGTTGACACTTATGATAACTTCGTGCGTGGAGAAATAATTTACCCGTACCGCAATACTTCAAACAGAACTCCGTCTCTCGTTAACATCACCGAAAGCAATAAGCCCCCGAGCGAAACTCCAGATGTTACCATCAGTAGTCCTAATAGTACTTCATTCCTTGACCCTCTACTTCCGCCAGTTGTGAAGCTTACTATAAACTCAGAGGGATCAGCCGAAAATAGATATTTACTGTCGCGGTTAAGAGAACACCGAATTTTTGACAATGTGCGGCTATATCTCGCTTACCTACATAACAAATCTGACACGACCTGCGTAAATGGCAAAACTAGGACTAGTACTATTCTGTCTATTCAACAAGAAGGACTTCCAACTGACATTACGAGCTTACGACAAATTTATACACGCTTTCATGAGCAATTTAGCCTTTCTCCTGAGCAAGTTCAGAAAGACCTCGAAGCTTTTGGCTCCCATGTTTCTTCAAGGCATATCTCTGATCTTCAAAGAAGTCGTGAAGATCATAACAGATTTTTTCGTGCCTAAAGGTCTTGCTAATTTGAATGTTGATGCGCCTACGGACCTTTCTATGATTATTGATTCACCTTATGACCTACATCATAATTTTGATAGGAATCTGTGTAACCTTAAGCATGTAAGAACTAACCCCGATCTTTTTAATGTCAAAGAATTAAATTTTTATTTTCACAATATGTCAGGGATGAGAAGTTCTTTGCCTCAATTTCGTAATGATTTGGCTAACTGTCCCTATGACATTGCAATGATTACAGAAACTTGGCTCCTAGATTCGCATTTAGATGCGGAAATCATCCCTTCTGGTTGGTCTATTTTTCGGAAAGATAGATTTAAACCGTCGCACTAGGTTGATCAGCGAGGAGGTGGTGTCTTCATTGCTGTAAACAATAGACTCTCTAGCTATCCCATAGCTGTTCAGTTGCCCATTAATGCGTTTTTTGAGATTTGTGCATGTAGAATCCAAATGGCGGATAGAAATCTGGTAATAGTCTGTTTCTACATTCCACCTGATTCTACTGAGCAGCAATATGCTGATCTTGCGGAATCTATCACACTGATTCATTCATCTATCCATCCAGGTGATGAGTTCTTGTTGTATGGTGATGCAAATCTCAGTGGTGTTAAATGGGAGGCCAGTGAAATTTTCAATTCCGTATTTGACCCGCTTAACATAAATGAGCATCAAATTTCATTTTTATCTGAAATTCACTCTCTTGGTTTGTTCCAAATATGTGATAAATCTAATAAATTTGGAAATGTTTTGGATCTCGTTTTCACCAGTGTTACTTCAAATTTTTCATTAAATGAAGCAACCTCTACTTTGACTAAAAAGACGAGTGTTTTTCATAATATACTATGCTTAAATTATTCCTCTTCTTTACATGATTTTCGCAGTGACTCTAACAAGATCATAGCCTATGATTTCACCAACGCTGACTATGAAATGATAAATCTTGAAATTTAAAATTTAAAATCTTCAGTCAATAATAGTGTTGATGTGAATAAAAGTGCTGAAAATTTTGTTGCCTCTTTGATGGTTATAATAGATAAACAATCCCTAAGCGTATTAGTACCAAGTTGTCTTGTCCTCCGCATATGGATAAAAGTCTTAGAATATTACGTAACAAACGTAACAAATTCTACAGGAAATGGTGTAAATCTAAATCAGTCGAAGATCATATTGCATTTCTGCATCTGCGTGAACAATTCGATGTTAGTGAAAAGGAAGCCATAAAACTCCATAACCTTAAAATGGTAAATAGCTTGATTGATCACCCTAAAATGTTTTGGCAACATATTAATGACAAACGTGGTACAAGTAGCTATCCGGCTTCTATGAAATTTGGTGATCGCTCATCTTCTGATCCTAAAGAAATTGCAAACTATTTCGCTAACCACTTTAATTCCAAATTTTCTAAGCCTTTCAAGTTCGATCCTGGTAAGTTTTCCCATATACCTCTTCAGGATCCGAAATTAACTAACGTGATCCTGACTATTGACCAAATAACTTCTGCACTGCTTGATATAAATATTCATAAAGGTGCTGGACCTGATCTCATTCCCCCAATTTTTCTGAATAAAACCGCCTATACTTTACCTCGATTATTACTTCCTTTGTTTAATGCGTCGCTTCAGCAATCCATTTTACTTTATTATTATAATAATAAAGTATTGTGATCGACACAAAAAAAAAAAAAAGTTTGCTACCCTGAAATTTTTTTTTTTCGCGTTTCATGACCAAATTAGCCTAAAAATGCAAAAAAAAAAAATCCGTCTGTCTGTACGCCGTCCGCCGTCCGCCGTACGCCGACGTGTACGCTCAGCGCACATTAACTCCCAAACCCTTCAAGATAGAAAGTTCATTTTTGGAGGGATTGTAGATAGTTGCGGATCTCAGGCGGATACCCATTTTGGGGGGTGTACGGGTTCAGGGGGAGGCGGGGGGAGCGCTTAAATCGAAAAATACGAATTCAAATATCTCAACCATGGTAACAGCTAGGAAGCTAAAACTCAACATGCATATAGAAAAATTTGTGGGACAACTTTTAAAAATAATTTAATTTTTTTATCCATTGGGGTGCGAAAAGGGGGGGCTAAGAACCAATTGTCGGCCGAATTTTTTTTTCAAATGATTATATCTTCGAAATTGCTTATCGTAAAAAAATTATATTTAGAGACCGTCAAGGTGGCATATAGTTCCATCGGAACCAGCTCAGAAAGCGGCTAATTATTGTAAGGGGGAGGGTCAGGGGGAGTGCAAAGAAAAACACTTAAAAATTAATATCTCAACTATCTTTTAAGCTATGTAATTGAAACTTAAAATGTATATTAAGCTATACTAGGCAAATACAAAAAAAATATAATATGTCGAAATAATAGTAGTGGGGGGAAATGGGGAACATTTCAAAAATGGCGCACTTTTCAAAATTACAAATCCTTATATCTCAAAAAAGAGTACAGATATCAAATCGAAAATTTGTCAGATTCTAGAACTACATAATAGTTAATTTTGGTAAAAATTTTAAGCTGGGAGGTGTAAGGGGAGGGAGGTGATAAGCAAAAATGTCGAAAATTTTGAGTGATTTTTTTAGGGCTCTAGTGAAAGATAAAAAGTTGAAATTTTGCATGTGAATACCTATATTTAATGTACATAGAAAAATAATATTAACTTGATCCATATTTATTATAAACCGACTCCCCCGGTCTAACGTACACAAGGTGTTTCATGTGTATTGAAAAAAACACATAAACTGAAAATTTTTGAGTGAAATTTTAAGGTAGAAACTTGAAAATTTGGAAAATGCATTTAAAAAAAATCCCTAAATATACGAAATATTAACTGGTCGAAAACCTTTAAAACTTCTACCCCCACCCATACAAAATTATTTTTTCGACCATTTTTAAAAAATCAATTATCACCTAACTTTTAAAAGCTATCAATTTGCAATTTTGCATGAAAACCTACAAAAATAATTGAAATGAAATTACGTAAAAAGTTTTGAAATCGCGCTTGCCCTTCTACCCCCTCCCATACAAAAGTATGATTTCGACTAATTTCATTAAATCAACTAATATCCAACAAATTAAAAGCTATGAACTTGAAATTTCGTACGAGCATCTAACAACAAAAATAAAAGAAAATTGCATCACAAGTTTGACGATTCCCCTACCTCCTCTACCCCCTCCCATACAAAATTATTTTTTCGAGCATTTTTAAGAAATCAGTTATCAGCTAACTCTTAAAAGCTATCAATTTCAAATTTGGCATAAAAACTTATAAAAATAATTCAAATGAAGTTGTTTTAAAAGTTTTGAAATCGCGCTTGCGCTTCTACCCCCTCCCATACAAAACTATGATTTCGACCAATTTCATTAAATCAACTAATAACCAACAAACTAAAAGCTACGAACTTCAAATTCTATACAAGCACCTTACAAGAGACGCGAAATAAAACTGCGTATCAAATTTTACGATTCCCCTATATTCTCTACCCCCTCCCATACAAATGTTCGGTTTCATGAATGTAAAATACACCGAATTTTATGAAAATTCTATGCAACTTCGTCTATGAAACAATTCTATACAGAGAATATTGGACGTGATTCAAGCAATTAATTAAAAAGCTATTAACATCCACCCACCCTTACTATTACCCCTACTCCTCTCCTCATAAAAACCAAACTTACAGAAACGAATGAAATATTGTTAACAGTCCTGCCCAAGAACTCCCTTTCACTTAGCCTTCCCTAACCACTCTAACCTGCATATTGACTTTCCACTCATCCGCAACTTGTCCCAAGAATAATAAAGTTTCGCCCGACTTGTTGGCAGTTTATTTATACTCTAGATGAAATCTGAGAGTATATTGTGTTTGCCGTACCGTTTGTAACGCTAAGAAATAATGCTCGCACAGAGCCGCCAAGGGTACAGAAATATTTGTTGTCGCTCAAAAACCTCGATTCCGAGTGACCGTCTGTCCGTCTGTCTGTCTGTCTGTCCGTCTGTCTGTCTGTCTGTCAGTCTGTCTGTCTGTCTGTCTGTCTACAGCATAACTCTCGAAAGCTTTGAGCTATAGTGCTAAGCATTTTTGTGTGTCATTTTTAGCTAAAAAGTAACTTTAAGTTCGTGAATGGGCTACATCCCTCCACTCCTTCTACCCCCTCCCATACAAATTTCAAGAAATTTCGAAATATTAAGAAATTGATTTTTCTTTGAAACTATTTAAGCTATCGACTTGAAATTTAGGTCAAAGTATTATGATATAGATGTCATTAATATCACGGAATATTGACCCAATCCCCTCACCCCTTCTACCACCTCCCATACAAATGGACAATTTTGAAAAATACATATTTTCGATTTTCATTGAAACTAGTAAAGGTGAAAAGACGAAATTTTGTCACAATTAATTCTACTATAATTGCAATTTATTTTAAAGATAATTATCATCTTCACCTCACTCCTTTCACCCCCTCCCATACAAATTTCACGAAATTTTGAAATTTAAATTAAATTATTTTTCTTCAAAACTCTCAAAGCTATCAACTTGATATTTTGTACAAAGTATACAAATAGATATATTAATAATACGAAAAAAATTGTTTTGATCCGTACACTCCTTCTATCCCCTCCCACACAAATGCATAATTTTTGTTAAATGCATTTTATCGATTTCCGTTCAAACTAGAAAAAGTACAAACTTCAAATTTTGCCAGAATTTGTTTCTTAATAATTGAAATAAGTGTTAGAAGAAATTATCAGCTCCGCTTCACTCCTTCTACCACCTCCCATACAAATATCTCAAGAATAGAATTTCTCCTTCAAGTATATGAGAGCTATCGACTTTGAAATTGAATCAAAGCATGGTGATAAATATGATGATAAGCAGTTTCAAAATTATATTAAATGCTCCACTTCCTCTGCCACCTCCCATACAAAATCCTCAATTTCAGGAAGACTATGACCAATTTCATTAAAAATAATGAAAACTTAAAACTTTAAATTCAGCAAAAAACATTTTGCATGCTATGTTCGGTGTCATATACGAAAAATACAAACCTCCCCCTCTACTTCTACCACCTCCCATGCAAAAGTCTCTATTCAATATTCGAAAGAATTTGAGATGACATATTTTCCGGTATATTAAAGTCATTTCCATCTCATCTAGAGTTTCATATGATTGGGCTTTAAGCCCAATCATAATTCTGTTATGTTTCCAATATGCTTTAAATTGGCGCATATAACACCAATTTTTAAGTCTGGAGATCGATCTGACATTCGTAATTACAGAGGAATAAGCATTTTATCATCTATTGGCAAGATTTTCGAAAAACTGGTTGCGGGAGTACTAATAGAAACCGTAAGTCCTTTTATTCACCCTTGCCAACATGGCTTTCTTTTGGAATATTCTACATTCATTAGACAAAAAATTGGTAAAAGTAACCAGGTAGACTCTGTGTATACAGATTTTTCTAGCGCCTTTGATGTAGTAGATCACGGTCTGCTTCTATTCAAGTTAGAGCGTTATGGAATTAGCGGCAGTTTCTTGAAGTGGTTGAAGTCTTACTTGGCGGATCGTACACAAAAAGTTAGATTTTTATCGCATCTATCCAAAGTGACGACAGTCTCCTCTGGTGTTCCCCAAGGTAGCATTTTGGGCCCCCTTTTATTTATAATTTTTATAAACGACGTGCCATTACTTTTAAACGAATGCAATTCATCCTTTTATGCTGATGATCTAAAAATCTTCAAAACTATCGAATCAAATCGAGATTGCATCATATTGCAAAGCAATATTGATATTTTATCAGAATGGTGTTTGAATAACGCTATGCAATTGAATGTTAATAAATGTGCAGTAATAACCTTTTCTAGAAAAAAGTCTGGCACTTTTAATTTTGTCTATAATATTAGCAATGAAAATTTAAAACGTGTCTCTCAAATCAAAGATCTTGGAGTAATATTTGATGCTAAGTTGTCTTTTAAATCCCATATTGATAAAATTGCGAACAGTGGTATGGCTATGCTAGGTTTCATTAAGAGGAGAGTCAAGGAATTTAATGACCCACACCTGTGTAAATCTCTTTTCTGTGCGTTGTTGTTACCGCTGCTTGAATATGCAAGTGTTGTTTGGTCACCTTCTACTCAAATCGACTCGTACAGAGTTGAAAGAGTACAAGTTCAATTTCTTCTGTTTGCTTTACGAAGTCTTCAGTTTAGTAGCTACCGGTTGCCCTCTTACAAATGTCGGCTACTTCTGCTCAATATGACCACTCTCGAGAGAAGAAGAGAGCTTGCTTCTGCTACTCTTGCTTTCGATCTGATTAAGTCAAACATGATTTCGAGCGAGCTCCTGCCCCGCTTTATATTTGTTGACCACAGATTTAATTTTCGAGACAACAGGATCTTGAAAAGTGAAACTCACCCTACTGATTTTTTGCGCTATAAAAAACTTCAATTTGCATTCAGACTGCTTCAATAGTTCTGTAAGCAGAAATACCTACAAAGATAAAATAATGACTAAATTTAAGACATTATTTGAAAGATAATATTTAGGTCTTAGTTTTAATGTAATCTTTATTTGTTTTGATCTTAATTGTTCAAATTTGTTGTTAAGTAATGGTTAAAACTTTTTTCATAAGCTTAGTATTAAGATTCTTTTTTTTTACTATATTTTTGTAAAATAGACTTAACTTGTCTACCTATATTAAATAAATCTGCGAAAATAAAAAAGTTGTAGATAGAGAGTTGTGAGAAGGTCTAACACTTCTTCGACAAGGAAGGAAGTGTTAAGGGATATGATGGCCAAGGCCCGGTTTGGGCTTTAGTGCTATTGAATATGAAGAACTATAATATTAATTAAGTATTTAGTGCTAAATTTGAGCTCGATAAATGTTTGAGCAGTTTTGTATGGGAGGTAGTAGGAGGAGGTGTAGAAGTAATTTTCTCCGATCCTAATAATAATATTCGCCTGGGTGTAGCCTAATAAGTAGCGTGTTTAACTGCTTACGTGTGTAACTGCTTACGTGGCTATATCTGATATCATCTCAATCTGCGAAAATAAAAAAGTTGTAGATAGAGAGTTGTGCGAAGGTCTAACACTTCTTCGACAAGGAAGGAAGTGTTAAGGGATATGATGGCCAAGGCGCGGTTTGGGCTTTTGTGCTATTGAAGATGAAGAACTATAATATTAATTAAGTAGTTAGTGCTAAATTTGAGCTCGATAAATGTTATACGTGCTGAAAGAAATGGTTTATAGTATATCATGAAAAAGTCTAGTTTGTATGGGAGGTGGTGGAAAGAGTGGAAGCATTCGAAAAAGTTTTATACCATAAATTATATGTTAAAAAACTATATTCTAAATGCCAAATTCATATAATTTCCAAGAAAATTTGGTGATTGTATTTTTTTGAAAATAAGTCATATTTAATAGGAAGGAGTAGAACGGGTAGAGCGATTTGGCCCCTTCGCGAACTTGGCCTTAGTTTTCGTTAAAAACGACGTGTAAAAATAGACAGACTGCTAAACGGACAATATCGTGTATATTTGTTTAACGTGAAGTGCTCGTCTTGAGGACTTCTACCATTGTGGTTCAACCTCATAGTTGTCTTTGTCAACGCGGATTGATTAAGACGACAATCATTAGCGACCCCGAAGGTGGCAGTCTATACCAACAGCAAGTTCGGCATTCATACTGCTGGATGCGAGACCTATCTAAATCTATGCCAGTCTATTGGTCATGGCACCATGTTGAAGGAACGCAACCCCACGCCGGACTCCGAGGAACTCTGCCCGCGATATGGACCACTACAGCCACCACGTGTTCTCAAATATCATCGGGAGTGGAAGCAACCTTCCATGGGCTCCCGTGGTACCAGATAACCTCCGATGAGGCTTCATAACCGAAGCTACTGCAGTTGAGTTATTTGCAACTCCTGACTGGTCACACCCCTCAGGTTCGTGGGGACGGTACTCCCCAAAAGTAGTTACTGGAATTGCCGTAGGTTTCTGGACCTGCACTTACGTCCCTGCGAATGCTCGAATCCGTGGAGTCGCCTAAGTCTCCATGATTCGGCAAAGTCCTCCTCATGCAAGTACCCCCTGCGGGGGGCTAAACGGAGACTGACATTCAGTGTAAAGATTTTCAAATGATAATTTTTAACTTTTTTTTTATTTATTTTTTTCTTCGAGCCTTATTTGTTAACGCTACAAACATTAGAGCGAAGAAGTACGACAAGATGATCGGGCCATGTGCACTTTTGATAGAAATCCACGGGCCGCCATAGATCTACAATCCCAAATCGATTTCCTAACGAAAACTCGGCAGAAGCGCACTTGCCGTGTTGCGTTATTGCTTTATGCGATTCAAGCCGCCACTGCTGTATTCTTCATTTAGTTCTACCTCTCAATATCCTTCGTTCAAGTGCAAGATCATACATATTTGATTTTCGAAAGCTCTGCAGTTATTTCATGAAATGTCTACATTGACCGAATATTATCCACTAGCGCTTCATATAAATATTTTGGGTCTAGACAAAATCTCAGGTCTTTTTTTCTCAATTCATTTTGTTGCCGAAATGTCTCTGATACTCTCACCATCAATATTAACAATTCTGATGTTAGATTCGGTGCTTGCAATCGATTTTTTTACTGCTTAGTTGGATATTCGAAACACAATTCGATCTCGCAGCATTCTCCATTAGGCGAAAGTGTCTCCACTATTTATAGATATTCCATTTCTCACATATTCCACAGAACCAATCAACCAATCATCAAATTCCTATTAAGGGGCATAGAACAGAAAAAACTCTCTTCCACAAGGCACGATCCTGAGCATCTGCCTTTCGCTACTGCCTGGACTAGTTTATTCCTCTGGCCTCCTGCTCAACTGTTTGCTTCAATATGCTACATGGTCATCAGCTCGACATCTTCCTTGAAAATTATAATCTAGAGCCTGTTTGGCGATGTTTCGCTCTAGTTTCCTCAAAGTGTGACAGATCCGCTGCCACTTCCACCTTTGAATCTCAATGCCTTTTTTAGTCTATCCAGTTTTACTCCAAAGTTCGTTGTTGGAGATCACTTGTGGTCAAAATATCCCTACAATGCGTCGGCGGCATTGGTTCACGGAAGTTTTGCAGTTTCTTGGTAAGCCGAACGGTCACTTTCCACGTAGTACAACCATATAACAACACGGATTTGATGAATGCGGCAAATACTCGCAGCTTCGTGCGAAATGAAATCTCGCTAAGCTTCCAAAAATGGGAATGGACACCGAAGGCCTGACGAGCTTTATTTAGACGAGCCTCAATATCCTTTTCAGCTCCGCCGTAAATGCTGAAAATGCTTCCGAGATAACAAAAATCTTGCACCTCTTCCACATCTTGTCTGTTAAAAACAATCGGTGTGCTTGCGTTCGAACCCATGTGCATGTACTTGGTTTTACGCACATCTATTTTCAGTCGCACCTCTTTGTATTTAGAATGCAACGAGCGAACATTTGACTCTAAGTCCAAACGGTTATGTGCAGCAAACACACGTCATCAGCATAATCAAGGTGACTTAAGATGTTGAAGACTTCTACCTTCCCCACCTTCCAGTGCAGCTTTCAAGATGTCATTTATTACCACCAGAAACAGGGCTGGTCATAATATGCAGCCTTGTCTGACACCCGTTCGCACTGGAAGCTCCTGAATAGTTCCCCTTTATGTAAGACACCTTGCATCTTCCTAGGATTCTTTAATCATAATTACGATCTTATCTAGAATATCAAGCATTCCATATGTAATCTCGCTGAACGCTGTCAAAAGCCTTCTCGAAGTCCACAAACATGAGATGTAGTGGCGAACCCATTTCGGTGGACTGCTCCTATTATCCTTAGGGTATTTATGTGGTCAGTAGACGACCCTTTACGGAATCCAGCCTGATAGAATTGCTCTCCACAACATCACTAATCTTATTGAGATTTACCTTAGCCATGATTTTTGATACGGCAGTAAGTTGACATATACCACGCCAATTGCCACAATCCCAAAGGTCGCTCTTCTTCAGAATTTTCACAACGCTCTCCTTCCATTTAGTCGAATATCTTTGTTCATTCCACACCTCAGTACACAGTAGGAGGAGTATATCGGCTGTTATTTCCGGGTCCGCTTTGAGGAGTTCGGTTGGTAGTCCGTCTATACCTGGGGCTGTACTTCCCCTTAGTCATACAAACACTTAACTCTAAAGTGAGTTTGTTAAATAATCTAAACATTCCCTGTTGACCACATACTATACATACAACATTTGACACTCAGAAACCTCGAATTTGAACGACCGTCTTGTAGTATGTCCGTCCAGACCAAAAAACTCAAAAACGCATTGAGCTTTCGCGATAAACAAACTTTTGATGACATTTTTAGCAGAAAAGCTACATACAGATGAACTAGTTAAATCCCTTTTCACGCAAACTTCACGAGATTTCAAAATTTAAAGAATTTAATTTTTCTTCGAAACTAGCAAAGCTATAAACTTGAAAACAAAAGTACATATGTGTATATCACATTCCGAATTTTTATTTCTTCTACCCCTCACGTACAAATACACGACAGAAACATACATTATGTCGATATCCTTTAAACCTAGAGAAGAAAGAAACTTGAAATGATGACGCAAATGCTTGTATAATAATTGAGATAAATTTTCTAAAAAAAAATCTACCACTCTACCTCCTTACTTCCCATCGCAAATTATGAGAACTATCGACTTAAAAGCGAAGTATGATGATAAAAAAATTTATTAGGAGTTTCAAAATCGACCAAATACCTAGACTCTTTCTACCACCTCCAATGCAAATGCTACTGCTTCATCAAATTCAATTTATCAGTTTGCTTGGCAATTTTAATAAACAATAAGCATGAAATTTAGCACTCAAAGTTTTCCTATCAGGCGCGATTCTGTATTCAAAAATTAATAAATTATTAACTTCCCTCCACTCCTTCCACCACCTTCTAAACAAATCTCATACGTATTCTAGAGAATTTGAATATAGTTTTCTAGTGCACTAGACTTTAGTTAATCCACTTTACAATTCATTATATTTGATAAAATTTTGAAGTTACTTTTTACAAACTTATAGCAACCTCTCTTAAAGATGATTTTTCAAAGGAGTATTGATACGAAGCTTACTCCTGTGATAGTTTGTAAACCATGATATTCAGAATTCGCATTAAGCCATCAGATACCTACGATTGTGAAAAGAACGTAATAGAATACAAATCGCGGGTCAAGTCCTCTTTGAACATTCGGCCCAACGCCTTGACACTCCTCGTTTTTTTTCAGTGTCCTCTTCCCACACAGTTTGTCGCTTTCAATTTTATTCACTCAACCGACTTCTAACTCAAGTCCGCTGTCCTAAATAAGACGATTCCAGTTCCCAGAGCCGCAAAAGGCCCCATCCGATAAGCGTTAAAAAGAAAACTTGCTTCCACTTGCTTCGAGAAAATCATAAAGTTCTGTAGATAGAGAACGAGGAAGAAGAGGGTGGAAAATAACGAAAATAAATGGAAAAAAATGAGACTGTGTGTCGGTCTGTTTTGATGTGTCACGTGTGCACTCATTCAACCCTCGAAAGACCCTAACGTCATGATGGGATGGAATGGGTGGAAGACCCGAAAAATACGCCATATCCCGTCCTTGGATAGCAAACGGCAGGTCTCCAGTATCCCTCGACGTAGTTCGCCCCCGTTTAGTGCAAAGCTAAAACTCGTAATGAGGGACTCGTTCGCATACACGAAAACAAGCGCCAGGGGGGGTGAAGTCAAACAGGCCCACTGCTGAGATACGACGCGCTGAATGGAAGGCACTCTGGCCCAAACCAGCCTTCGCCTCTGTCCTTTGCAGCCCACCTCGAGTTCTTGTGCCGCTCTTGCGATCCTTTTTTTTTCTCAACCCAAGGGTGTGCTCCACTGACATGCAATCTCATGTCTCTCAACGTGGTGCTAGCATGGTGAATCGTTAGAGCGCAATATGAAGCACGGGTCGACTGTGAAAGGGGTGTGGGGTTGGCGTGCCTACCCCCATTACGAAAAACCTTTTATTTTTTGCATTTTCCTTTCCCTCACTCGCAGGACACGCTAGTACGCTTATGGATCGTATTTTCCGGAGCAACTTTTGTTGGTCTAGTGGTGGTGGTGGATCCGCATTGTTCTTCTGTACGTAGAGTACCATTCGCCCGTGGATGAGGCGAAGCATGGGCTCGCTACCCCTTAAAAGTTCCTGCACCTTAGAGGATGGGATGTAATTTTTTGTGCGTGAATATTCATGTGCGGATTAATTTACTAAATTTAAGGGTTGAGTGAGTCCTTGGTTATTGTTGCAATTGCCGTTTATGATATTGGCCGTTCGGCAGTGTGAAGCTGATTCCGTTGTCCTTGGTGTCGTACTATGAGCGAGTAGTCGGTACGTGCGTTGATATGGAAATTTTGCAGGTCTTCAAAGCGATTTGTTTTTTTTTCTGTACTTTTGGATTTGGGCGGTTAATTGGCCGAATTGCGAGTATATTGTGCACTTCGAGATTTTTTTTAATGATCGAACAAAGGAGTGGAAAAATGTAAACAAATTTTGGATGTAATAATTTCTGTTTGTCGTAATGATGCTGTGCTTAAAAAAAAAACCACTGGGTAATTGAAAGATTGAATTATTGAGGTTACGTTTCACGAAATGAAATGTATGTGTGTGATGAAGTTCACACCCAATTTATTTAAACTTAATGATTCGTGTATGGGTAGATTTTGTTTTATTGGTAGTAACACTTTAGCGACAAACAGTTTTATGGCCTCACAAGTTGAACATATTTTTTTTTTAAGCTAAAAGGAATATTTTTGATCTTGGACGATGGATGACACACTTGAATATGGAAAATATCTATCAAGTTGGACACAACATTATTATTCTTGGGAAAAAATTAGTGATGCATGGAAAGCATATATGTAGATTGAGATGGTAGGAATATGTTGATGTCTATAAGTAATTATTTTACACATATCTCCAACTATTATCAATAGCTAGTAGATTCAATATATCATTCGTTAATTTATTCATAAGGGGTATGGTTGGATTTTAATAATTTTCTAATTAATCCCTTGAACACGTTGAAAGTGCTCTCCACAGAATATGACTTTCGCAAATGTAGTAAGTTCCAAAAAAATCGGTGTAATTTATTTGTGATGCATTTTATTTTTCAAATCATTTTGAAAAGTGTTCGTTCAAAATTTTTCGTTGGTAACCTTAATTACGATGTTTATTGGCTGATTCTAGTATGGAATGGAGCAGAAGGAGTAGAGCAATCTCAAATTTTTTTGATAGTACTTTTTGCACTCTAGGCGAAATTTGGTAGTATTATAAGTTCGCCGCAAATTTTTTAACGCTAAAAATCAAAGTTCATATTAGCACTAAAATATTTTTAAACTGGACGTCTGTCTGTCCGTGTCCTCCCTAGCTCGAGAACGTGTTGAGCTAGAGATTTCAAGCTTTTAACACTTCGTTCCTGACAAACACTAAGGTCAAGTTCGTGAACGGGCCAAATCACTCCATCTCTTCTACACCCTCGCATACAAAATAACGCAATTTCGGAATTCAACAATAAACTCATTTTCTCAAAAAGTATGAATGCAATTGATCTGAAATTTTGAACGTATTAATTTTACTATAACTTCTAAGAACTGATTATAATCACACTCCTTCCGCCACCTCCCAAACAAAACTCATTTTTCAAACAAATTTGCTCAGTAGGTATAAAAAATATCGAGTTGAAACACTGCAGTATTTGTTTACAATTAGTAAGACCAAAAAATAAACGATTAGCTTCACTCCTTCAACACCCTCCCATACAATATGACATAATTTCAAAACTTTACAAAACGTCGATTTTCGATGAATGGTACTGATTTGCAATTTAGAACATATCAATTGAATTTCTGTAAAAATCATTAAAAAACTTTTCAGTCCTTCTACCACCTCCCATACAAACTTCACAATTTTTCTAAATCAAATACATACACTAATTTTCTCAGCAGCTACTAAATTTTTTATGTTTAAATTTTGTGTAATATATTTTGATAGCAACTCTAGCATCTTCTTCTTCTACAATGGCGCTACACACTATCTACTAGGCTATACCCTAGCTAGCAACTCTAGCATGTTGTGGAAAAATTCATTCAAGGCGCTCACTCCTTCTATCACGCCCAATACGAAAATTCTTAAAATCAAAAAAAAAATCTTTTTCATCTAGAGTATCGCATAATTGAGCTTTACGCCGAATAGTAGGCCAGTTATGTTTATACTCTAGATGAAATCTGAGAGTGTATTGTGCTTGCCTTACCATTTATAACGCTAAAAAATAATGCTCGCACAGAAATATTTGTTGTCGCTTGAAACTTTCAATTCCAAGTTACCATATATCTGTCTGTCTGTCTGTCTACAACATAACTCTCGAACACTTTGAGCTATCGTGCTGAAATTTGCATTATATCACTTCTAGCAAGAAATAAACTTTAAATGTGTATAACCGACATCCCCTCCACTCCTCCCACCGCCTCCAACACAAATTTCGAAATATAAAGAAATTGATTTTAGCTATGGACTTGAAAATTTGTTAAAAATATAAAGATATGAATATCGTTAACCTTAAATTATATTGATCAGATCCTCTTACTTCTTCTACCCCCTCCCATACAAAAGCACAGTTTTCAGAAATGCATTTACTAGATTTTCATTGCAACAAGCAAAGCTAAAAGAACAATTTTTTGTTAGAATTAATTTTGTTATGATTGCAACCAATTTTCGAAAAAATATCAACCTCACCTCACTGCTTCTGCCCCCTCCCATACATATTCCACGAAAATTCATAATTTCAATTAACTAATTTTGTTTCAAATCCATCAAAGCTATCGACTACAAATTTCGACCAAAATACAATAACGCAAATTTCAACGTTGAAAAATTTGGTTTTGATCCATAGACTCTTTCTAGTCCCTCCAATACAAATGAATCAATTTGGTAAATGCATTATATCGATTTCCATTACAACTAGAAAAAGTAGAAATTTAAGAGTTTGCCAGAAGTTTGTCCCTTAATAATTGCTATAAATGCTAAAAAAAACTTAAATTTCGTTTCACTTCTTTTATTCCCTCCCAAACAAATTCCTATATTATAAATTCAAGAAAATAGTAGCTACAGATCTGCGATTGAAAACATGGCAAATCATGATGATTGTAGTTATATCTGAAAAACTCACACCCCACTCCTTCTACCACCTCCCATACAAAAGGCACAATTTCACTTAATCCAAAACATTAATTTTCTTTGTATCTATTAAACTTTTGAAGCTTAAATTTCAAAGAAACACTCTGATAGCAGCTCTAGAATGATGTGAAAAATTGATTCAATGCCCTTGTACCACTCCCCATACAAAATTTCTTGAAATCAAAAATTTCTCTTCACCTAGAGTATAGAATGATTGGGCCTCACGCACAATCATAGTCCTGTTATGTTTGTTTTCTAGATTAAATCTGACAGTGTATTGTGTTTGCCTCACTTCTTGGCCTCCTGAATAATTTGCCTCTATCCATCTCGGTTCAGTGACCGCGTCCTCCAGTTAGAAAGTCTTAGCAGTTACTTGCTGTCTGCATCAATCGAATCCTCCCAGCGCTTCCATGGTTTTCCGACCGGTCTTTGTCCGTTGACTTTCCCTTTTAGTGTGCGTTTGGGAATTCTTCCGTCATCCATACGCTCCACATGACCAGCCCATTGTAACTTCTTAAATTTTATGAGGGTTGACACTTCTAGATTGTCGAAGATGGCATACAACTCTCTATTGAATCGTGTTCTCCAGATCGATTCTTCCCTCACAGGTCTTTTCTAGAATTTTCGTCAAGATCTTATAAGACGTACACAACAGAAATATTCCTCGGTAGTTTTCGCAGCAGAGTTTGTCACCTTTTTTATAAATTGGACACATGATGCTCTTGCGCCAATCTTCAGGAAGTATTTCCTGCGTCAATATGTCCGTGACTATTCTATGTAGGAGATGCGCTATGCAGGTGTCGCCGGTTTTCAGAAGCTCAGCTGGGATTTGATCAGTGCCCGGCGCTTTGTTGTTTGGGTGGTTCCTCAGGGCTGTTTTTACTTCTTCGAGTGTGGGAGGACTCAAAGAGGATCCTTCATCAGCTGTTACATCAGTCATACCTGCAATTGTGTCTGCTGCTGCTGCTGTTTGTGCGGGTGATGGGCTCGGATTAAGAAGGTGTTCAAAGTATTGTGCCCATCTTAATTTTATATCTTCCGCATTACTTAGAACTTTCCCTTCTGCATCTTTGCAGAGGGTTGTTTTCGGTTGTTATTCTCCTTTCATTCGTTTGACAAGGGAATACGCGGCTCTTGTGTTGTATAATTTAATGTGTTCGACCATGTTTTTTATTTCGTCATTATTGTACTTCCGTTTTTTTTTGTCTGCATATTTTGTTTGCAAATCGTCTAAGATCCTTGTATTTGTCCTGTTTGGCTCGTGTCGGCCGTTCCGTTAATATTTTGTAGGCTTGATTTTTTCGTTCTAAGGCATCTTGGCATTCGTTGTCAAATCAATCATTTCTTTTGCGCCGGGGTTGTTGTCCTATCACCTCCTCTGCGACAGATGTAATGCCTTGTTTGATATTTTGCCACATTTCTTCTATTGGCTGGCTGGCGGTGGTATTCAGCATTGTCGCGAAGTGTCTCTCCAAGGCTGATACATATTTCGCAACTATTTTCTCGTCTTTGTGTTTTTCTATGTCGAATTTAGGAACCGGTTGTGTTTTTGGGTGACCTCGGTTTGCGATTCGACATCGGAACTCGGTCTTTACCAAATATTGGTCTGTGTCGCAATTAGCCCCTCGACATGTACGCACGTCGAGAATGCAGGAGGCCGTCCTTTTCTCTATTAGAACATGGTCTATTTGGTTGAATGTTCTTCCGTCGGGTGATGCCCACGTTCTCTTATGAATGTCACGATGCGGGAAGCATGTCGAGCTTACAATAAGGTTTTTGCTGCTGGCGAAATCAGTCAGCCTCTGGCCGTTGTCGTTACTAATATCATGGAGACTGTGCCTTCCAATTGTCCCTATGTATGTTTCTTCTTTGCCCACTTTCGCGTTAAAGTCACCTAATACTATTTTAATATCACTCGACGGAAGGGAGTCGAATGTTGATTCTAAGGTGCTGTAGAAATCGTCTTTAACTTCGTCGTCTTTGTCTTCCGTTGAGGCGTGGACATTAATAAGCCAAACATTAAAGAAACTTGTTTTGATGCGGATTGCACACAATCGTTCATTGACGGATTTGAAGTTTGTAACTTGGTGTTTAAACTTGTTGTCGACGATAAACCCAACTCCAAATTCCCGGCTTCCCGATGATTTCCCACTTTTGAAAATTATGTGCGATCTAATGTCAGTAATCTCGCTACCTAACAATTTAGTTTTTTGGAGTGCAATTATGTTTATATTGT
This sequence comes from Chorisops tibialis, assembly GCA_963669355.1. NCBI lineage: Eukaryota > Metazoa > Arthropoda > Insecta > Diptera > Stratiomyidae > Chorisops > Chorisops tibialis. The sequence continues at coordinate 273,389,704 of OY770262.1, forward strand.
ATTTAGCTGCCTGTTCCAGAAGCGCTCTCACTGCTCCTGCTCTGTACAGGGATCGCACGTTCCAAGATCCGAAGAAATAGTCCATTTTTCATTTGCGTGGTCGTTGCCGTTAAATCAATCCAGTCCGAGGCGTTGCTTCAGGTTTCGAAACGGGTGTGGTTTTTCCGAGGATGAGTTGTTAGCACATCGCCCAGCCCCCAACTTGGAGGGCCATATTATTATAGTGCTAGAATTTTTCTGTTTCATTAGCACTCGCGCCCATCAGTTTAGCAAGTCAAGTCCGGATGGACAAGACCAGTATCCGGTGGCTACCACGTGGAGGTATTATGAGCACAATTGATGTGTATATGACAGTTACAACCCTGGGTGTCACCTTATAACGCCGATCAGATGCCTATCCTATCTACACACACCCAGCCACCTACTTGTGTTTGCCTTACTGTTTGTAACGCTAAGAAATAATGCTTGCACAGAGTCGCCAAGGGTAGAGAAATATTTATTGTCGCTCAAAAACCTCGATTCCGAGTGAGCGTCTGTCCGTCTGTGTGTCTGTCTGTATACACATTAACTCTCGAAAGCTTTAACCTATCGTGCTGAAGTTTATCATATGTCATTTTTAGCAAAAAAGTAACTTCAAGTTCATGAACGGGCCACATCCTCTCACTTCTTCTACCCCCTCCCATGTAAACGTTTTCAAATTTCCAAATTTAAAGAATTGATTTTTCTCCGAAACCATTTCAGCTATTGACTTGAAAATTAGTTCATAGTATAATGATGTAAATATCATTAACGTCAAAATATATTGATCTAATCCTCTTACTCCTTCTACTCCCTCCCATACAAATGCACAATTTTCAAAAATGCATTCATTCGGTTTGTATTGCTACTAGCAAAGCTAAAAGAACCAATTTTCGTCATAATTAATCTTATGACAATTACAATCAATTTTGGAACAACTGTTAACTTCACCATACTCCTTCTACTCCCTTCCATACAAATTTCACGAAATTTCGATTAAATTATAATATTTTCTCCCAAACCGTCAAAGCTATCAATTTTAAATTTTGAAAGAAGTATGATATTACAAATGTAATTGATGTTAAATTTGGTTTTGATTCGAACACTTCTTCCACCCTGGTAAATGCATTTAATTGATTTTCATTGAAACTAGAAAAAGTAAAAACCTTGTCAGAATTTGTCCCTTAATAATTGCAATGAATTTAAAAACAAAATACAAACTTAGTTCGCTTCTTCTACCACCTCCCATACAAATTTTGTATTGGAAATTCAAGAACAGTATTTCTCCTTCAAACATTTGAGAGCTATCGACTTTAAAATTGTAACAAAGCAATGTGATTAGAATGTTGATAAGCAGATTCAAAATCATCCAAAACTTCACACTTTCCCATACAAATGCCATAAATTCAGACAAAAATTGTTTAATTTCCTCGAAAATTATGAAAGCTACAAACTTTAAATTCAACATTACAAACCTCTCCCCTCTACTTTTACCACCTCACATACTAAAGTCACTATTTGTTATTTGAAAAAATTTTAAATGACATATTTTCCGGTACATGTGATTGGACTTTACGCCCAATTATAATTCTGTTATGTTTTTTTAATTCACATTCAGTTCTGTTCAGGAGGTTGCTTAATGGGTTCAAAGCTATGCAAAATCTTAAGGCTCTTAATCAATCAATCTCCATGAAAGATGCCCAATCTGATAGATATAACGCCTGTTTTGTGATGTATTGTATTGTCTTTTACCTCTATTGGTTACCTCTATTAGCCTGGTTGTAGGTCGTGAATTCAAATCCCGGTCGACATAAATTCTAGCACACTACCTGCGTGGGTATATTTCAGAAACCTCAATCTGCGAAAATGAAAATTCGTTGATAGAGAGCTGTGCGAAGGGCTAAAAACCCTTTCATAATAACAAATAAAATATTAAGGAACCTGAAGCTGAGGAGGCCAAGGCCCGATTTGGATTGCAGTGCCATTGAAGAAGGAGAACTCTATTAGCCATGAATGTGAACTACTGTCAAAAGCCTTTTGGTAGTCAATATGTCCCGCAAGCAGGCTGCGTTGTTCTTTGCAACTTGCTCAAGTATGATCGGATCGATTCTAAGTTGTTCTTCGTACCCTCCTATGCTTTGGGTCATGGGACCCGGTTGATCCGCAACTTCACGTCAAGCACAAGTTTTGCCTAGGCATTCCAAGAAGACCGTATACTGTACACGTACAGCAGTATGGAATAAAGCTCTACCCGCGATGTAGGTGGTAGGCCACAGCCACTACGTGAACCCGGAAGGGACCTCAACCATAGCTGTATTGTTTTGCCCACACCACGTCGCATCGACTAATCTCAATTCCTATTCTCTCAACGTATGATCACTAGTTGTTCGATTCATACCTTCATTGATGCGTAAGATTTCGCTCCCATAATGTTCTACTGTGACTCCGGGGAGGGGATCCGAAGTGTCACCTCGAACATTACGGCTGCTAATTTCTAACGCTTTTGACCATGTACTACCAATTCCCCTCTATCAATAGCCACCAAGTCTTATTGCTTCAATTAGCTTTCGTCTGTTGCTACTAAACCGCTATATCGGACCCTTGCTTTTCGCGTCCGTCAGCCAGTCTAATAATCTATAATTTGGGATCAATTTTCACTTCCTTCCGTTAGCTACTAGGCCGTCCCGACTTTACCGAACACCTGCTTTTCGCCTTCTTCAGTCCGCTACTACTCTCGTTTTGGATCAATTTTCACATCCTTGAGTTTACTACTAGGCCGTCCCGGCTATACCGAACCCCTACCTTCCGTCTGCTACTTTTATCACCCATGGTTACATCAATTGTTACATCCTTCCGTTAGCTACTAAGCAGTCCCGGCTATACCGAACCCCTGCTTTTCGCCTCCTTCAGTCTGCTACTACTTTCCGCATTTTTCATTTGCTACTTTGTTTTGCCTTAATCCATCTTCCGTCAATTCGTTCATCTGACATCTCTTGAGACATAATTGATACGGCCTGGTACAGGATGACCAATACGGCCTCCCGTAGTACCAAGTTTAAAGTCCTGGGTGAGGACTTCCGTGAAGCAAGCTTTACTTCAGTCTAAGTTCACACGCAACTTTGATACCGATCGATCAGCTCGGGTTCCTGGAGTCGCCGCACACCAAAAGCAGTTACTGGAATCGCCTTAGCTTTCTAACAGCACTTACTTCCCTGCAATAGATCGGATTTGGAGCCGACAACAAAGTGTTCGACTTTATCCCCCTATCTTGATAGGATTCGGAGCCGAAAGCAAGCTGTTCGACTTTGTCCCCCCTATCTGTAGATCTTTTAGCGTTACCCAGTCTGCACCACGGGGAGGTGATCTACGTAGCAGACCGGTTTAGTTAGGCAAATAGAAAAGGACACCAAAAAAAATTGCCCTTTGTGAATTCCTAGATATTAAAGGAGCTTTCGACCATACTCCACATGACGCCATAATAGCGGAAGCTAGGGAAAAAGGACTTGAGTCGGTCACGATAAAAGGATACAGGCCATGCTAAGGAGCCGATTGACAACTGCGGGTCTAGGTGATAGCACATTAACTTCACAGACCTTTAGGTTCTGTTCCCAAAGAGGAGTATTGTCTCCACTTCTTTGGTCAATTGTAGTAGATGAGCTCCTAAACCATCTAACGGAACAAGGCTGCGAGGTAATGGGATATGCCGATGACCTTCTTATTATCATTAGAGGCAAATATGATGTATTAGATTGTTGCAGATGAAATGGCGACTTTCGCGATAAAGTGAAGTTAGTTGCGATTTTCATGTCTCAAACTGCCGCTTGGTGGCTCTGGTAGTAATAAATAATGGAGTATAAATACTCCTAAATTTGGTTATGGAATCATTTCAGTTTTTGACTTCATTGAGAGCGGGGAGAAAAAAAAAAAAAATGTGGAACTCCAATACCCTTTTCAGATAAGGTAAATATTTATTTTCAATATTTAGGTGTGATACTTGATAATAAACTCAACTGGAACAAAGACTTAGAATGAACTGACGCCAAAGCATTAAGGGCGTTTTGGGCCTGCAAAAACCAATTTGGCAAAAGATAGGGATTACTGCCCAAGATGATCTACTGGTGCAACAGAACAATCATCTTCCCAATAGTCACGTACGGATCAACAGTGTGGTTAACTAAAATGTTACAACAAAAAGCACAGCTTATATTCCAAAAAATTCAAAGACTAGCTTGTCTTAGTATCACAGGTGCAATGGAAACCTACCCTATTACGACAACGGAAATATTCCTAAGCCTCCCTCCGCTACATCTCCAAATAAAAAAAGTAGGCAAATAAAGGTGTGTTACGCATATAGAGGGATAACAATTACAAATCGGGGGATTTTAGAGGCCGCCTCCAAAGCTTGGAAATTTCGAGAATTGAGATTCTAACCTCAACACTGTCTGACACTATGCCAACAAAATTCAGCTTTGAAACCCCATTCAAAATAATACTCAGAGAACGCAAGGAAAGCCAATCCATGCTACCTGAAACGGAAGAGGAATCAACCATCTGGTACACAGATGGTTCGCGCACCTCTTAGGGGACTGGAGTCGGAGTCATAGATCCTAACTTCTCTTGGTAGGGAAGCCACAATCTTCTAAGCCGAACTTATTGCAATGGAGCTATTTATCCAAGAGAATATTAGGAGAGCTCATCGCAATAAATCTATTTATATATTATCGGATAGTCAGGCAGTTCCCAAGGCTTTTGCATCCAATAAACACTAATGGAGGCTTGTTTGGGACTGCATTCAAAACCTATTCTTCCTGAGAAAAAGGATCAAAGTAACATTAATGGGGGTCCCAGGACATACGGAGATTGAGGGAAATGAAAAGGCAGACCGCCTCACAAAAAATCGTGCAGAAACAAGTTTTTTTGAACCAGAACCATTCTGTGGAAAACCAAAATGGCACTTCAACCTTGTACTTAGAGAGTGGATTGAACAAGAGCATAGAATCTACTGGAATAGACTTTTAGGGTTATCCATCTGAAAGATATTTATCCCACCACAAAAAAAAACAGAGTGGACGATATTTTGAAATTCAGCAATAGTAATATTACTATTCTAATCGGCCTATTGACGGGGCATAGTGGAGTAAACCACCACCTCAAAAGCATGGGTCTCGCTGAAACCGACATCTGCCGCCTCTGTCTCAAAGACTCAGAGACGACAGAGCATGTCCTTTGTCACTGCGACGGAGTATCAAGGAAAAGATTCAATCTTCTAGGAAAAGGTTTCCTTATAACTTATAAACTAGCCAACTCTCTTAAATATACTGAGATTAGCCAAAGCTATCGAGTTATGGTAGGGTAAAGGGCAATAAGCGCACAATAGAACAAAAGGTAGCGGTGCTCTCAAGTGTTCCCTAAACAAAATAAATAATAGAACTCAAATGGATACGGTTTTCAGATGAAATTGCAGAAGTCTCCACTATCACCATACCAAGGTGGATTCAATATGCAATGAACAATCAAGATTTCGAAATTCATGGGTTTTGCTATGCTTCTGAAAAGGCATACACTGCTGTTATATAGCAAAGTCACAACAGATCACGGAAAAATCATTACCAGACTACTATGCTCTAAGACAAAGGTTGCTCTCTCGAAAGACAACGACAATACGAAGACTCGAGTTATGTGCTGCTGTACTTTTGGCCAGAGGAATAAACAAATCCTGGCAACAGCTTAAGGCCTTGTGGAAGAGAGTTGTTTCTGTCCTATGTCCCTATAGGGAGTCTTAACAGATATTTCATTGATTGATTGTAATTTTGGCACAATTTCTGTCTAAGGTTAAAGAAACTCTGAACCTACCAGTTGCAACTATACCATATATGCATGGTCGCTTCCACAATCGTTTTAGCTTGGATAAAAAACGAAACACAATATTTTTATTTAAAAGAAATCATTTCGTTTTCAATCAAAATTATTTTTTTCGGTTCCACTTAAATAATATTTATAAAAATAAATATATTTTCCAACCCACTTGTCTAAAAGCGTTAAACATATAAATGTCCATCTAGAATACCTCTAACAAAAACTAACCCAACCTTCAAAATAAAGAAATAGGTCCAGTAGACAGAAAAACTTCCTAGAAAACACTTTTCTTTTTTCTCTCTCCGCTAAAATCATAAAAGCAGAGAAGGGCCAGAAAGGACGTCAGGGAACGTAAAAGATATTCAAGTAGAATTAACGATACCCAAGCACACTATCTAACGAGAAATGTGAAAATAGAAAAAATAACACAATTCTGCCCCCGATCTACACTCAAAGTTTGGGTTCTAGGACGAAAAAGAAGAAAAAAAAAATCGGCACCATTCTTTTCCTGTACTATGGCAACACAGTAGCAGAATTCTATCCGCAATGACTAGACAGAAGCATGTTGAGCTGGGTAGACAGGGCTGAACCGTAGAAGTAAACAGGGTTCTGAAAAACAACGCATAAAATAACGCTATAGAATCAGAACAGGACCAACATTTCCTTCGTCCTATTGCACTCATACCCCACATCAAACTCATCCCAACGCACGTATCCTATTTTCTCTGTCGTTTTACGGATTCTTGATGACAGATTCGGGGTTAGTTGTGTTCCCCGGTAAGATTCATCAATCCCTCCGACCGATTTACCTTCTTCCGTTGAAGCAAGAATAGAATGACATTTTGCGAAATAAAAGAGCACGGGTTTCAGTTGAATTAGTTTTGATTTCGTCTGGGGGTTTGGGTGGTTGGCTTGGTTTTTTTTCCTTTCAAAGGTACTCGAGAGGCTTTAAAGGTATTTTCTCATTTAGTTTATTTTTTTTTCAACGCAATGGAATAGTACTGGATTTGGGTTGGAATCAAATATTTAATATGTTCGTTCAGGATTTCTTAGTTATGAAAAATTTCCCAGCACAGATAGCCTTGAAAGCTAATCGTTACTTATCGCTGTGATGCTTACTTACTATTCCTGATAGATTTCCAATTCTAAAGTGCTGGCCTCTTCGTCTCCTTATTTAAGTTTCGAACATAATCAAAAGCCATTATACATCCAAGACAGAGTACAATATTTCAGGATATTCCCCTTATATTAAACGTAATAGTATGAGAAAGCAATCATAATATTAGGGCTTTTACATTTGGCAGGATGTGCTTGAAGCTCGTAGCAGTTGTTTAGAAATTATACGAAGAGGATTTGCTTTTGGTAAAGTCTCGAGATAACTTCGTGACCGAATGAATCTTTCGATTAAGAGAAAACCAGTTTATTGTAAAAGTGTCACAACTTTCAATTGAAATGCAACACAAACTTTTCGGAATTTCAACTTAAACCCAATTGTGCTCACGAAAGTTATTATACTTTTGAAGATCATTCTTTATATATGACAATTGTGGAATAAACCCTAAACGACAATGAACTTTGTGCCAAATAATTTCATCAAAAGCTTAAGTACTTCTGCATAAATTGATCACTGATAATTAATAACCTTAAACTTTATTCGATTTTTCTTTTTCCAAAAGTCACAACACAATAAAATCCTGACACGTTACCCATTATTGCCGATAATATCAAAACATTGTAAGAAAACAAGCAAAGAATCGGTGAACAATTTGCCTATTTGTAAGGGTTTATCACTTTTCCTTTCAATCTTGAAATCATTGAAACATGCCAGCAGGGATATTTCCCCTCCTATATCTCTATAATGCCTTCAGATATAGCACGTGATTGTGTTACGCGCGAATTGAAATAAGGACACGTGCTTAGAGGGATAAGCCCTCAAACACTTTAGGTTTTTTACGATGTTCAAGAAAAAAAAATTGTCTCGTCCCACTAAGGATTCTTTCAAGACAGGGGAGAATCGTTATACCTCGCAACAGGGTAGTAATATTTTTTGCACTTTCCAGGTAAAATGGGTGGGTACTTTTCGTTCATAGGTCCTATTGTGGACAAATAATAAAATGGTGACCGATGGTGGACGAATTTTAGAGACCGTTCAGAAATGGTGCGATTAGTTATGAAAAATTTTCAAAAATTTAATTAATTTTAACGAATATCAAAACTAAGGAAGAAAAAAATCACTAGGACTCGTTTGGTCATAACCCACGAAGAACTACAATACTTAAATCGGAAAACATCCTTGCTGGCTGGACCGAATATTCCGGTTTGCTTAAATTTATCATACAGATGAAGTAACTTGTTTTGTCCCCTTTGAGATTTTATCCTGGAAAAAACCGTCCAAGAACTGGACCGTCGTAATCTTATGCTGGACCGTATGCTATTTTAAGGTGATTTAATTTTTTTTTTCTCTCTGACCAGATGACCAGTCCGTAAAAAACCAGTTCATCCATTGGGACGGTTATGTCGTCGTGAAGATTATATTAAGGGATGAAAAGCTATTGCACAGGACATCCGAGAATTTTTGGTCCAAAGTTCATGAACTTTTAGTTTGAGATAAAAATTTTCAGTTTGGAATATGTTTTTTTTTCTCGTTCAGTTAAATACCAACAGGATCGGAAAGGACGAGAAGATCAAGAAGGACCGGGATGATTATGTTAGCTGTTGCGTAGAATTTTTACGTTTTAGTTGGAAAATGTCAAAGGTTAATAAACGCATATTTTCATTTAAATTTCAGTTTGGTCCTTTTTGGATGATTTAAGGATCATCAGGAGAATCAGCTGCCCGATGCTATTGAAATGAAGAACTGGAATTTGGTCAAGATTCAAGATCACTGTAACGGTTTTGATGTTCGGTATTTTGAAACCCTTTCAGATTCAAGGACTCTTAATGTTATTGTGCAGTCGATGAAGAATTTCGTTTGAATGAAAAAAACAGGATATTTTAAGATATATTAGTAGGTACGGAAATAAAACGAACTTTACAAGGACTGAAAATTAGAAATTAGTCTTGAGATCAGAATCATATTTCGCGTTTGTCTGCATAAAACTATATATCGCGGCATCAGGACCAGATCATGAACAGAGAGTGGACTTTCACCGGGCGCAAAAAAAATTAACAGGTGAGCTTACTGGTCACCAAGAATAATTTACAATTTTGCTAGGCAATAGCCTTGCAAATGTCAATTACGTCAGTTGATGGAACTTTGAGATAGCCTTAAATTTGAAATGCTAGAAGACTGTGTTTCATATATTCCGCTGTGCAATGGCGCTAGAATGGTAGTAAGGGTCACAGAGCGTAATCGTGATCTGGTACATGACGTAGCATAAATTCTGTGAAAAGCCCACTGTAAATACCATCAATAGCTCTGCTACTGAATCCTATCTCCACCTCCCCGCGGTGACCACCGGGTCTTTTGTTCAAAACAGCAGACGGAGAAGAGTGAAGGCGAGAGTTCCGCGCCTCTAATCGGAACTGCCATCCTGACTGGCCCACCAGGTTGGGGGTTCGGCGAAACGCTGACAACGTCTCCCCGGAAAAAACTCGCGTGTCCAGGAACCCGGATTACTGCCTCGGATTGGACGGATCAAACGGCAACGACTACGGCAACGGAAAATGGACTATTCTTTTGGATCTTGGAATGTGCGTTCACTACATCGAACGGGTGCACTGCGGGAACTTCCTCAGGAGATGTCTCGTAACAACATCAGCATCCTCGCTCTGCAAGAAACGAAATGGTTCGGAAACGAAATTAACGATAGCAGATCTCACACGATTTTTACCAGCGGAAAAGAGCTAGGAAGCAGAGAATTCAGTGTCGCCTTTGTGGAAGATAATGCGTTCAAAAAACTCGTAACGCAATTTATACCGATCAACGAACGAATCTGCTTAATCCACTTCAAGTTGAAGTTCTTCAGCGTTTGGTTCACTAACTGCCATGCTCCTACAGAGGAAAAAGATGATGTCACTAAAAACAAATTCTATTCTCGACTTGACAGCACTTTTGACGGGCTGCCCTCCAATGACATCAAAATTCTTATAGGAGACTTCAACAGTAAAATTGGCAACGAACTCTTTCATAGGGGCGTATCAGGAGGGCATAGCCTCCATAATGCAACGAATGATAATGGCCAAGGACTTATTGACTTCGCCAGCAGTAAAAACCTAGTCATAAGCTCCACCTGCTTGCCGCATCAAAATCTTCATAAAATGACGTGGGCATCACCAGATGGGCACACCTTCAACCAAATTGACCACGTTCTCATCGAAAAAAGGGCTGCCTACAGGATTCTAGATGCCAGGACTCTACGTGGCGCGAACTGTGACTTGGACCATTTTCTTATTCGAGCTAAATACCGCTGTCACATAGCTAACAAGGGCCACACTAAAGGAGCTGGGCTCCGAAGCTCAATATGCAAAAACTAAAGGACGACACAACGAAAGTGGAATATATGACCACAATCAAAGCACATATTAGGATAGGCATTACCTCAGGCTGAGCCTGAGCAAAGTATTAACCAAATGTGGCAGAACATTAAGGATAGTATTCACCGCGCAGCAGAATACACTTTAGGACATTTAGAGCAGAGAAAACGAAATGACTGGTTCGATGAGGAATGCCAAGAAGCCATCACCAAGAAAAACGAAGCCTATCGTCTGTTTCTCGAAAGACGAACACGAGCTAGAGAGGACAACTATCAACGGCTCAGGCAAAACGCCAAGAAGATCTGCAGACGAAAACAACGCAAAATAAACAATGACAAAATCTTATCACTGGACGAAAACCTGAAGAAAAATGACGTGCGAGCAGCATTTAATACCGTGAAACAAATGAGACAAGGTTATAAACCGCAAACTACCCTCTGTAAGGACGAACAAGGCAACATCATAAGCGACGCTACCGAAATAAATGCACGATGGGCTCAGTACTTCCGAACACTGTTAAATAGAACGACATCACAGACTGAACCTTTTATAATTCCGGAAGATCCAGATGGAGATCATTTGCCTATTGCACCAACTTATGATGAAGTAGAGACAGCCTTACATAATTTAAGCTCGAACAAGGCGCCCGGAATTGACGGATTCCCTGCAGAGCTCTTGAAAGAAGGTGGAACAGAGCTTACCAGTCGAATATTTAGATTAATTGTTAAAATCTGGACAACTGAAAAATTACCAGACGACTGGCGGAAAAGCATTATATGTCCGGTATACAAAAAGGGTGACCGTTGCGTTGCAAAAATTACAGAGGAATTTCATTGCTATGTACGTGTTACAAAATCTTGACTTAAATTATCAAACGAAGACTCATTGAATACGCTAACAACATCATCGGAGAATATCAAGGTGGCTTCAGATCCGGACGATCGACAATGGACCAGCTATTCTCAGTAAAACAGGTGCAAGCAAAATGCTGAGGATACGATATTAATGTGCACCAACTGTTCGTCGATTTTTGCCAAGCATACGATAGTGTCGACCGTAATGCTCTGTACAGAATAACGATTGAACTAGGTGTCCCACCGAAACTAGTTCGGTTAATAAAAGCCACAATGAATAACAATGAGTGCCAAATAAAAATCCAAAACAAGTTGACTCACAGCTTTCCAATGGAGTCAGGTCTTAAACAAGGTGATGGTCTCGCTCCCGTGCTCTTAAGCTTGGTGCTCGAGTATGTCGTCAGAAAGGCAACTTCAGTAACCTCAGTGGACACCAGAGGTACGGTACTCTTAAAATCCGCACAGTTGGTGGCGTATGCAGACGACGTGGATATTCTGGCCCGATCAATACTTGGCGTTAAGGAGGTATTCCAGGAGTTGGAGTCGGCAGCGGGTGAAGTAGGGCTCAGGGTGAATGAAGCGAAAACTAAATACATGACCCAGATACGAAGGACTGTCCCAGAGAGGCAGAACATTACAATAGGCGAATATAACTTCGAGCAGGTGGATGAATTCGTATACCTGGGAGCCCTTCTCTCAAAGGACGGCAATGAGCGACATGAAATTCAAAGAAGATTCACGGCAGCTAACAAAACATTTTACGCGGTCCTCCCCATAATGAAAGGAAGGTCCATCGAAACAATAAACTACGCATCTACACGCAGACTGCAGATCGCTTCTCAATTTTTCGAACTGGAGGACGCGGTCGTTGGACCGAGACAACTGGAGGAAGTGCATCCGGGAGGCCAAGGCTCGATATGGGCTGTAGCGCCATTGCATCATCATCATCAATGGCGCTAGACATTCTTGATATTTAAGAAATTTATTTAATTCAAACACAACAGCATACACAATATATACTTAGAGCCTTTTCGAAATGAAAATTTGGAAATACATAAATCGTCCGTCTAATCGCATTCATTTTCAATCATATCAATAGTGCCCATTGTTTTTCCACCTACTGGAAGTGCTAAGAATTTTCACGGACTGAAGATTCGGCAAAGTTTCCTATCGTGAAGGCGATAACCTTACATGTACGCATGAAATGAAGTACCTCGGATGAAGTTCTAATTTTTACAAAACTCTAGCAATATCCTGAGGTCCACTGTCAAAAAGTCCACAAACAAATCGACACTTGCTAAGGTAAGGTATCATTAAACCTAGAGCCTCCAACATGAATCTTTCCGAAGAAGAAGGACGCGTCAGGCGATTACAGAAATCTAAACAAAGTCACTATCGATAACAAATACTCTATCCCAAATATATGGAGGTGATATTTTGGACAAATTATGGCAGTACATGTGTTTTACAACTTTAGATCTGGCAAAGGGTTTCCATCAAATCGAAATCGCCAAAGAAGACATAAAATCATTATGAGTTCACCAGGATACCATTTAGGCTAAAGATTGCCCCGGCAACTTTCGAACTGCTCGTGACTCGATATTCAAGGAATAAGTCGTCTAGATAGACATAGCAAACGTCCAACAATCAATCAATCAAATTCCTGTTAAGACCCCCTATAGGGGCATAGGACAGAAACAACTCTCTTCCACAAGGCGCGATCCTGCGCATCGGCTTTAAGCTGTTGCCAGGACTTGTTTATTCCCTGGCCTCCTGCTGAACTGCTCGCTTCCATGTGTTACATGGTCGACCAACCCGACGTCTTCCTTGAGGATTATAATCCAGAGCCTGTTTTGCGATATTTTGCTCTGGTTTCCTCAAAGTATGACCGATCCACTGCCACTTTCGCCGTTGAATCTCAATACCTATTTTAGTCTGACGAGTTGTACTCCAAAGTTCGTCGTTGGAGATCACTTCTGGCCAGAATATTCCTAAAATGCGTCGGAGGCCTGACGAGCTTTATTTAGCCGAGCCTCAACATCCTTTTCGGCTCCGCCGTCCATGCTGACAATGCTTCCGAGATAGCAAAAATCTTGCACCTCTTCCACATCCTGTCCATTAAGAACAATCGGTGTGCTTGCGTTCGAACCCATGTGCATGTACTTGGTTTTACGCACATTTATTTTCAGTCCCGCCTCTTTGCATTTAGAATGCAACGAGCGAACATTTGACTCTAAGTCCGAACGGGTATGTGCAAGCAAACACACGTCATCAGCATAATCAAGGTGACTTAAGATGTTAAATAGTCTCCATTGAAGACCTTTACCTTCCCCACCTTCCAGTGCAGCTTTCAAGATGTCATTTATTACCACCAGAAACAGGGCTGGTGATAATATGCAGCCTTGTCTGACACCCGTTCGCACAGGAAAGCTCTCGGACAGCTCTCCTCTATGCAAGACGCGACACCTTGCATCTTCGTAGGATTCTTTAATCATAGCTATGACCTTATTTGGAATACCTCTCCTACGCAAATCATTCCATATGTAATCTCGCTTAACGCTGTCGAAAGCCTTCTCGAAGTCCACAAACATGAGATGTAGTGGCGAACCCATTTCGGCTGACTGCTCTAATATTATCCGTAGGGTATTTGTGTGGTCGGTACAAGACGACCCTTTACGGAATCCAGCCTGATAAACTTCGAGAGTGCTCTCGACGACATCACTAATCCTATTGAGAATTACCTTAGCCATAATTTTTGATACGGCAGTAAGTAGACATATACCACGCCAATTGCCACAATCCCGAAGGTCGCCCTTCTTCGGAATTTTCACAATGACGCCCTCCTTCCATTCAGTCGGATATCTTCCATCATTCCACACCTTAGTGAAGAGTGGGAGGAGTATATCGGCTGTTATTTCCGGGTCCGCTTTGAGGAGTTCGGTTGGTAGTCCGTCTATACCTGGAGCTTTCCTTCCCGCCATTGACCGAATGGCGGAAACTATCTCTTCCTTATCTGGGGGATCGTCCCTAATAGAGGATTGTTGCGGTTGGATGTTTGGGAGTTGTTCTGTTTCCGGAATATCTTCATCTGACAAGATGTTTAAAATATCAGAGAAGTATTCCTTCCATCGTCGCAACTGGTGTTCGGCGGTGAAATTCCTGTTCGTCAACTGTTTCATGATTTTAAATAGTGAACCCATATCCCCAAGGTAAGTCGCAGATTCTGCCTTGTTTGCCAGATCTTCAATGGCCTTTCTCTTGTCGCGTCTAACAGCTGTAAGCTGTATATGAGCATCGCGGTAGTTCTGCCTCAAGTCGGGCGTCCGTTGGTTGACATCGGGTTGAGAGATGATTGCCAATTTGGCTTTTTTCCGATTGTCAACCTTGTCCCATGTGTCTCGCGACATCCAGGGTTTCTCACCGCTTTGCGCATATCCCACAGATTCTTCAGCACTAGTTAGAAAAGTGTTTCTGGTTGCCTTCCAATTGGCGTCCAGTGTGCGCATTTCATGTTCACCCAATGTGGATGACTTTTCGCGTAGAATGGTGGTGTATTCGAGTTTTTTGTTGGGATCTCTGAGTTTATCCACATTAAGCTTGCGCTTCATTTGAAGAATTTGTGGTCGTCGGATGGCTGCTGTACACAATCTCAAGCAGGCAACCATCAAGTGGTGATCGCTCCCCACGTCAGCTCCACGTTTCGCTCGCACATCGAGGAGACATCTTCTCCATCGGCGACTTATAGCCAAATGGTCGTCCAACAAGACGACATCATTGTCTTTAGAATTACGAGTAAAGAGAAACATTTCGATTCTCTGCAAAAGATATTAAATTGACTTCAGGAAACGAACCCGAAGTTTTAGTTAAATAAAAGCGAATTTTAAAATCAAAAGGCCGAATTTCTTGATCACATTATTGTTGTCGGTCGAATAAAGCCTAAGCCTACTAAAATTCACGCAATCAACAAATTCCCTTAATCAAAAACTCAGAATGAAACTTTTTCTTATAGCACCGAACATAACTTAGGGAGACACCCTTTAATGCATTAGATGTACAGTCAAGTCGGTATAGGGTAGGCGAGCGGTAGGGTTACAAGAGAGTTTCTGAAGTGGATAGTTTAAACTGTCGGTGAATGTTAACTTTGAATCACTGAATGTTGTAAACTTATAACTGATGAGAATATGTGGGGTGGCAATGAATTCCACAGTCTTGATGTTTGAGTGATGAAGGATTGACTATTCTTCACTGTACACGACGATAAATTTTTAACAGTAAACTGCGTTTTGCTGATTATTCCTGGGATAGTTGAAAAGAGGGGGGATAAGGTTGGACAGTTCTTCGCTGCATTTACCATGGAAATATCAATAGTAAACGCTGAGAACCGCGATATTTCTACAATTTCGAGGGAGTCTTCAGAAGCTGTTATAGTCTCATCTCCAACTAGACGGAACACATGCTTTTAGGTGTTCCAGCTCATATGTGTGAGTTGTACTCGAGACAGGGACGAATGTAGGCCTTCTAGATATGAGATAGATACTGAGACGTAAAATACTGTTGCGAGCTAGGGGTTCGCCGGGATTTCAAGTAAAATACAATTCGTTTAAAAATGAGTGATAATTTATTTATTCGCACTTTAACTTAATTCGCACTATATGGCATTACCACCGATATCGTTCTATCGCGTTCTTGCACCGGTTCGCGCTCTTCCACAGATGTCGCTGAATGACTGCCTCCCGTCTGACAGCTTCGTGCTTTTTATACCAGTTTTTCCCAATTCTCGAAGCTTCCGTCAGGTGTCGTTGGCTGTGTGTCTAGACTATTCTGGAGAGTTCTAGATCTTTAATTGCCTACATCTTGGAGTATACCGTTCCGTCGGTGTATGTCTAGACTATACTGGAAGATTCTAGATCTTTGATTATGGCTTTTTACATATTAGGGGACTGTTCGGGAAAGATCAATAGTGCGTGGTTGCCAGATCTATAACAATACTTTTTACATCTTCGAAGACCACCAAGAAGTTTGGAGGCATCAAGTACAATATCAAACATAACAAGACTACGTTGGGCGTAAAGCCCAATCATGCGATACTCTAAATGAAAGAGAAAGTTATTTTTTCTTAATTTTGTAGGTGAAGTGGTAGAAGGTTTGACGACAGATGAATTAGAAATTTTTATGATCCCAAGAAATTTTGTATGGGGAGTGATAGAAGGGGTGATAGCATTGAACTAATTTGTTTTCCATCATGCTAAAGTAGCTATAACAGTGCTTTAAACAAAATGCAATCTCCAAAAATTGAATAGGAACTGAGAAAATGTGGGTATTAGATTTAGTGAAATTGTGCGGTTTGCATGGGAGGTGGTAGAAGAAGTGAGAGGATTTTAGTGATTTTTTCACGAATAACAACGAATATTACAAAATTTATATCACTTAAAGTTCAGACTTTTTCTTCTTTTACAATGGCACTACAGTAAAAATCGGGCCTTGGCCTCCTGAACTTCAGGTTCCTTAACATTTTTCGTTATTTATTGTAGAAGGGTTCTTAGACCTTCGCACAACCCTCTATCTACGAATTTTCTTCATTTTCGTAGATTGCAGTGACCAAGGCATACTCAAGCGGGAAGTGTGCTGGAATTACATTATGTACAAATTTTGAACTTTCTAGCTCGACACGTTCTCAAGCTAGAGAGTGAACGGATGGACGGACAGACGGGCGGACATCCGGTTTTGAGATTTTTGAGCGACAACAAATATTTCTGTACCCTTGGCGACTCGGTGCGAGCATTATTTCTTACAAACTTTTGAGAAAACTTATAACACTCTCAGATTTCATCTTCTACTACAATGGCGCTACAGCCCAAATCGGACCTTGGCCTCCTGATATTCAGGTTCCTTAACATTTATTACTTATTATGGAAGGGTTGTTAGCCCTTCGCACAACCCTCTTTCTACGAATTTTTCATTTTCATAGATTGAGGTGACCAAGGTATATCCAAGCAAGCAATGTGCTGGAATTATATATTGCGTCGACCGGGATTTGAACTCACGACCTTCGCATTACAAGGCCAACACGCTACCTACTAGGCTACACCCTAGCTTCTCAGATTTCATGTAGAGTATAAAAATATTGAACATAAAACCCAAAATTCTCTGCAGCAATATGTTTCAAAAACAAAGAGGACTCAGGCAATAAGCAAAACTTTGAAGACGTTTTCCTCGAAGTGGCATTTTCAAATCAGAATCTGAGCACATAAGATACTGGATCACTCAAACCGGAATGATATTTAGGTAATTGAAATCTATGTAAGTAGCTTTTGGCGATCGATTCAAAACTCTTCATTGAATTAATATTTTTTGATCCAAACTTTTGGTAAAAATATAATTGTAAGTATGATCGCAGTTTCTTCAAAAAAGCATGTTTCGCGGAACTACCAGAAACTCCAAGGTTCAACTATTAAACATAGAAACATTATCTTGGTGTCAGTTCAGGACTCCACCTGTATCGAGGTAATGAATAATCTACTACATAGTTTTTGTAGATTTTTTCAAGTACTTTCTGAAAACCTCACAACCCTGAAGAACAAATAATATTTTTTTGTTCACTCTAGAAATGTATCCCTGCAACGAGCTCTACTTTAAATAAATTTTGTGTCGCATTAGCTTATGATACAAAAATTCTAAAAATTACATTAATTGTAGGTCTTTCGGGTGTTAGGGGACAATTCTAGCGTAAACAACTTTTATTCACGATTTGAAGAATTTGAAAAGTTGTAAAACACATTTCGCATGTGTCACAGCTATTTACAACATTACTCGATATTATACAAAGGTGTTAAATATTATAAAATAAATTCGTTATGTTTTATGATACGATTTAGCTTCTTAATAACTGCACTGCGTACTACATTTCGTGTTTGTTTTTACATGTAAAAATAAAAAGCGCTCCAAAAATTTGTATACAAACAATTTTCATGGATTATTAAAGCTCTGAGAATTTTTATTTGATATGCCAAATGAAAAAGTGAGAAAATTTTTCTATACGAAATTTGCCCTCATTGTCATAGCGAAACCTGATACTATTCTCTTTTCATAAGGTTAACCAGAGTTGCCCAAGCACAAAATTGCTAACCAACTTCACACATATGTAGAGTTACCCGGTTACCCTACGAACTTCCCAGTTACCTTGATCTATATAGACAATTTTGAGCGTGCCAAAAGAAACGTAGAAGCTTTTTTTAAATTTCGCTCCAAAAAGAGGACTTCACCTTCGCCAAACTATAGTAGCGAGCCTTTACTGTCTTATACTTTTCCAGAAAATCGATTTAATGTGAATTTGCAAAAGTATATGATTTTGTTTGAGAAGAGCTTAGAGAAGGTGGATTTGGCTCATATACGAGCTGCACTTCACTTTTTCATAAGATTAACATGTACAAAAATTGATCTTTCTAGCTCGGCACATTCATAAGCTAGAAAAAGAACACACGGACGGACAGACATCCACTTGTAAACTACTTAATTGATGACATGAAGTTCGTTTTGTTTTTCCTGGAACATTATTTTTATCCATTTAGAATTTCGTATAAGTAAACTTTTAATCAGCTAGGGTGTAGCCTAGTGGGTAGCATATCTGTCTACAATTGGAAGATTATGAGTTCCAATCCCGGTCTATGTATAATTCCAGTACACTGCCTGCCTGGATTTGTCTTGGTTTTCTCAATCTACGAAAATGGAAAAAATCGTAGATAGAGAGTTGTGTGAAGGGCTAACAACTCTTCCACAATAAGTAGTGCAAATGTTAAAGAACCTGTAGGTCAGGAGGCTAAGGCCCGATTTGGGCCGTAGTGCTATTGTAGAATAGAATAGCAAAGAAACTTACAATCATAAATCATTACAATCCTTCTATCCCTCTAATATAATTAATATAATTTTACGAAACACGAAAAACCAATTTTCTGTGATACGCTCTCAGCAAAAACTATTCTGGTGATTCAGGGGAAGCATCCCAGCAAACATTTTAACGGGCGATCATAAATAATGATCGAAAAATGATCGTTTTGCATGTCCGAGCTGCAATATGCTTGAAAAACAAATAACATGATGAGTAATCTAAACGTTCGAAGGCGGAGCAGGAAGGTAAAATAAAGTTATGTAATCCAGAGTTCACATCACACGTGCGATATGCGATTCCGAAAATGATGTCGACATAGCTATGTCTATAGGCATATCGCACATTTCGTTTCATGAGTGAAAGATTTTTTCTCTGCAAACTCTATAGAGTTTGCGTGTACTTATGGGTGCGTGTGTTCGTGAAATGTTCAAATTCATAAACAACAGAAACAGAACAATAAGCAATTGCGATCTTTATTTAGTCCGCTTGGTGAATCATTAATGACTCGTTAACGATTGATTACTCGTTAACGATTCTTTAATGAATTATTTTGTTTGCTAGGATATTATCTGTTGGCGAAATTACATATAAAGTTTCCAATTCGGTATCATATTTGAACATAACAAATTCATACTATGAAGCGCTTTACTTCATTTACATTTTAGGGAATATCTACTCTATACGTAGTGCATGTATATATACATATCCGTATGTGCATGTATATACGAGAAGTTATATGCTGTTGCAATGAAATTAAATTTAAATTCATATTTTTCGCATAATGATTTATTGCGCGCCCTCTGTTGGAAATAAAGAAAAGTACGGGGTTTCATTTGGGTTTTTGCATTGAAATCGCAGTTCTAAATCAACTAAAAGCTTAAGGTTAAGAATTGAGTGAATTGTGGTTTGCGTATGAAATAAAGCATTGCTTAGACATTTTACGATATTATTAAACACTGTTATACGGATAAAGTAGTTACAGAGAACAATATATCGAATACATTAACCGCGAGCACATTAAAGCGTTTTATTAAAGAGAATTTAATTTGCAACGAATAATTTTAAAACGGAATGTGTAACATGAAATTTTTGGCGCTTGGCTTGGGACCAATTTAAAAACATAACAGAATTATGATTGGGCGTAAAGCCCCATCATATTGTTGTGAGCTAGGGGTTCGCCGGGATTTCAAGTAAAAACACAATTCGCTTAAAAATAAGTTATAATTTATTTATTTGCACTATATGGCACTACCGCCGCGTACTTTTCCTATCGCTTAATATGTCACCTCAAATTCTTTCGAAAAGTAAATTGTGACTTGTGTATGTGAGGTGGTAGGGCGAGATTATGTATATGACACCGAACGTAACATGCAAAATGTTTCGCGCTGAGTTTAAAGTTTGTAGTTTTCATTATTTTCAAAGACATTGAACATAGATTTGTTGAAATTGGGGCATTTGTATGGGATGTGGCAGAAGAAAAGGATGGGTTTATATGATTTTGAAACTGCTTATCAACATCCTTATCACTATGCTTTGTTTCAATTTCAAAGTCTATAGCTCTGATATGTTCGAAATATAAATACTTTTCTTGAACTTATAACATAGATGTTTGTATGGAGTGAAGCGAAGCTGATAATTATTTTAGAATTTATTAATGGACAAATTTTGGCAAAATCTTTTGTATTTCTTCTAGTTTTAATGGAAATCGATATAATGGGACGGAGTAGAATGAGTCTACAGATCAAAAAAATGATCATCAATGATATTTATATTATTATAACAACATTTCAAGTCGATAGATTTGACAGTTTCATAGAATAATAATTTAATTGAAATTTCAAAATTTCGTGAAATTAGTATGGGAGGGGGTAGAAGGAGTGAGCTGAAATTGATAATTTTTTTAAAACTGATTCCAATTATAATAAAATTTATTCTTTGAAAAATTCGCTATTTCAATTCTGCTAGTTTCAAAGAAAATCAACAAAATGAATTTTTTAAAATTGTGCTTTTGCATGGAAGGGAATAGAAGAAGTTAGGAGATCTGATCAATATTTTATGATGTTAATGATATATATATCGTTACACTATGACCCAAATTTCAAGTTGATAGCTTAAGAAAAATTGGTTTCTCAAAATTTCGAAAGTAGAAGAATGTAGCACGTTCACGAACTTAAAGTTACGTTCTTGCTAAAAATGACACAACAAATTTCAATTCGATAGCTCCAAGCGTTCGAGAGTTATGTTGTAGATGGGCAGACGGACAGACCGACAGATTGACGGACAGACAGATGGATAGACAGACGAACAGGCAGACAGGCGGCCAGACAGGCAAGCAGACATACAGATGGACAGAAAGATGGACAGGCAGACGGACAGATAGACGGACAGACAGACAGACAGACGGACAGATAAACGGACAGACAGACGGACAAACAGACAGACGGACAAACATACAGACGGAGAGACAGACAGATGAACAGGCAGATGGACAGATAGACGGACAGATTGACAGACAGACGAACAGATAGGCGAACAGACGGACAGATGGGCAGACAGTCACTCGATATCGAAGTTTTGAGCGACAACAATCATTTCTGTACCATTCGCGACTCTGTGCTACCATTATTTCTTAGAGTTACAAACTGTAAGGTAAATACAATATACTCCCAAATTTCATCCAGAGTATGAAAACCTAATGCCACTATCCTGGAGCGAATGAGCGAATGAAACGCGCAGAGTACATGCGCGTTCAATAACTATCAATCAATCAAATCAAATTCCTGTTAAGACTCCCTATAGGGGCATAGAACAAAAACAACTCTCTCCAGAAGACGCGATCCTGAGCATCGGCCTTAACCTGTTGCAAGAATTTGTATATTCCTCTGGCCTCCTGCTCAACTGCTCGCTTCCATGTGTTACATGGTCGACCAACCCGACGTCTTCCTTCGGGATTATAATCCAGAGCCTGTTTGGCGATGTTTCGCTCTGGTTTCCTCGAAGTGTAACCGATGCACTGCCACTTCCGCCTTTAAATCTCAATACCTATTTTAGTCTGTCGAGATGTACTCGTCACTGAAGATTACTTCTGGCCAGAATATTCCTAAAATGCGTCGGAATCATTGATTCGCGAAAGTTTGTAGTTTCTTGGTAAACCGAACGGTCACTTTCCACGTAGTACAACCATATAACAACACCGATTTGACGCATGCGTCAAAAACTCGCACGAAGGCGAAGGGAGATCTCTTTTAACCTCCAGAAAGGCGAAAAGACACTGAAGGCATGACGAGCTTTATTTATTCAAGCATCAATATCCTTTTCGGCTCCACCGTCCATGCTTCCGAGATAACAAATAACTATAATGTTGATAAAAGAAAACAAATAATAATAAAATCCAGACTGATTTCGAAGCCTGAAGTACTGCCTCGGACTGGATTGATTCAACGGCAACGATCATGCAAACGAAAAATGGACTATTCCTTTCGATATTGAGAAGTGCGATTCCTGTACAAAGTAGGAGCAGCGAGAGCAAGAGAGCCGGGAGTTTGAAGTTGCGATTGTCTTCGATAAAAAGTTTAAACACCAAGCCACCAACTTCAAATCCGTCAATGAACGACTGTGTACAATTCGCATCAAAATAAGTTTATAATGTTTAAGAAGAAATTTCTACTACTACTTCTACAATGGCACTACATCCCAAATCGGACCTTGGCCTCCTGACATTCAGGTTCCTTACCATTTTTTTTCATTACTTATTGTGGAAGGGGTTGTTAGCCCTTCGCACAACCCTCTTTCTACGAATTTTTCATTTTCGTAGATTGAGGTGACCAAGGTATATCCAAGCAGGCAATGTGCTGAAATTATATATTGCGTCGACCGGGATTTTAACTCATGACCTTCGCATTGCAAGACCAACACGAGACCCCACTAGGCTACACCCTTATATAGAGAAAATTGGAAGGCACAGTCTCCATGATATTAGTAACGACAACGGCCAGAGGCTGACTGATTTCGCCAGTAGCAAAAATCTTACTGTAAGCTCGACTTGCTTCCCGCATCGTGACATTCATAAGAGAACGTGAGTTTCATCTGACGCAAAAACATTCAAACGAATAGACCACATTCTAATAGAGAAAAGGACGGCCTCCTGCATTCTCGACGTGCATACATGTCAAGTGGCTAATTACGACATGGATCACTATTTGATAGGACGAAAAATTAGCTGCGAAATACGTATCGACCTTGGAGAGGCACTTCGCGACAATACTGAATAACAACGCCAGCATGCCAATAGAAGAAATGTGCCATTACAACCGTCACCGTGGAAGTGAAAGGACAAAAACCTCAGCGCAGACGAAATGATTGGTTCAACAAGGTATGCCAAGATGCCATGCAGCGAAAAAAAAAATCAAGCGTACAAAATATCAACAGAACGGCCAAGACGAGCCGAACAGGACAAATATAATGATCTTTAGCGATGAAGACAGAAAAAATGGAAGTACAGTGACGACGAAACTAAGAACATGGACGAGCATTTTAAATACAAGACACAAGAGCCGCGTATTTCCTTGTTAAAAGGATAAATAGCAAAGCAGACTTAGAACTAGACGGCCAAGGACCATGTATTCTCAGTTAAACAGTTGCTGGGAATATTATATTCATATTCACCAGATATTTGTTGACTTCAAACAAGAATACGACAGTATCGACAGGTGAGTAATGTTTAAAATCGTGTTATAGGTTAAAGTCCCATCGAAAATGGTTCGGCTTACAATAATAACAATGGCCGAGTCTTTGTCACAAGTCAGAGAAGAAAATTATCTGACTTCCAGCTTCAAAAAGAACAACGGCCTTAAAAAAGATGGTGGCATCGTACCAATGCTTTTCCACTTGACTCTCCAATATGTTGTTCGGGAACTTCCCGTGGACACCAAGGGATCCCTATGCTTCAAATCCACAGATCTCTGGATAGTGCTAAGAAAGTATTTGTAAGCCTTGAATTGGTAGCAAGAGAAGTTGGACTACGTATTAAAAGAAAACATAAGTTATGACACAATCTAGAAAAAGACGCCAATCAGATAAAATATTATATTAGGGTACCTAGAAAACGTAGACAACTTTGCATACCTAGAGGCAAACCTAACGAAGGATGAAAGCGAACCCATCGAAATTAATGATGGCAAATAAGGCGTATTATTTGGTACTTCCAATAATTAAAAACAATGAAAACTAAACTAAAAGCATAAAAGGACTACGATTGCGTGTAAGACCCAATCATACGGTGCTCTAGATGAATTAGAGACTTTTTCGATTTTAAGAAATTTTGTATGGAGAGTGGTAGAAGGAGTGACAGCATTGAACAAATTTTTTTCACATCATGCTGGAGGATCTATAAAAATATTTGATGCAAAATTTAAGCTTCAGAAATTAAACAGGTAGCGAGAAAATTAATTTATTAGGTTTAGTTAAATGGTGCAGTCTGTATGGGAGGTGGTAGAAGGAGTGAGGTGGTTTTCGTGATTTAATATGCAATTAACATATCTCAAATTTTAGACCAAGTATATTTATACTTTTCAAGAAGATCGATTTTTCGTAAAGTTGTGAAATTGTGTCTTATTGTACGGGAGGGGATAGAAGGAGAGAAGCTAATCAGTTAATTATTTTTTTTAATCTTAATATGAATACTAATTGTTAAGCTTTAAATACGAAATTTGAACACGATAACTGTTGTACGTACTGAGAAAATTGTTTTATATTATTTCATGAAAAAGTGCAGCTTTTATGGCAAGTGTTTGAAAGAGTGGAGGGGATTCGAGTAATAATTATACTATAGATTATATTTACGATAGAAGCAATATATTCCAATTTAGTAGCTTTAATAGTTTCCAAGAAAAATTTATCATTGTAAATTTTTGAAAATAAGTCATTTTATGTGGGAGAGGTAGAAGGGTTGGAGCTATTTAGTCCGTTCACAAACTGGATCTTACTTTTGTCAAAAACGATCTGTACAAAATTTGAACTTTCTAGGTAGGTAGAGAGCACACAAATGGATGGACAGACGGACGGACATCCGGGTTTGAAGTTTTTGAGCGATAAAACAAACTTCAGTCTAATTCATTTTTTCTTCGAGCCTTGCTTCTTAGCATTATAAACTTTGTGACGAACTTATAATACTCCCAGATTTCATCTGGATTTTAAAAAATGTTTATGAAAAAATCATTTTTGAATTATTTTCCCAAAAGTGCCTGAGCATAAGTGTTAATTACTTCAACGTACCACATTGCCATTAAACATGACAATACATGTTCTAAAAACAAAAGTTTGAGGTTCGACCGCAAGATTTTTATTTGGGAACTTCCGCTCAAATACGACCGTACGCATTTTAAATTTTTTATGAAAAATAAAATTTGCTTATCCACTACTTTGCACTCTCTCGTTTCATTTATTCCAACAAATAACAACCTTTCAATTTATCTCTTGTAGTGTTTTATTTCCCCATACACAACTTCATTGGTACACGTGCCATAATTGATTAATTCATCCAGAACATTCTTATATCGTCATTCTCCCTTAGTAAGACAACTTTATCAAAATCCTTCTGATCGGGTTTTCTCTAGTTTAATATGAACTTTTTATCAAATTATATCTCGTCGTTTTATGTCGATTGAAACGCCTTCAAGTTTGCGATAAAAAGATAAATTGTAAAATCAACAGGATACGGGACGCGCGTCCTTGCTTCATGATTCCTCTAAGGATCGGAGAAAAATCGGTCCACTTCCTTTGCATTTGTTAATTCTGCTGATTTATACGATTTCACACGGTCATGCCATATACAGCACCGATGAATTATTAATATGGACCCGATGACGACGAAATCGCACATGTTGAGAGTCCCCGGACCAAAATTCAAGCGCATGACTGTCCCAGTTTTTTCTTTATATTCAGGACTTTACCTGACGAGATTTTCAAGAGTTTCAGATGAAAACTCTTCTCAGTTCCAACTAGAAGGGGAGTAATAAAAAGGGCAGCTTTAACTGACCTATGCATATTTTAGCATATCCTTAATGCTGGGATTAAAATCAACTTGATGTCATTACCATTAAATTCAATATCCTTTTGGGGTACCTAATGGAAATTCTTCATTACACTCAGGCATTCCACTTGAATCTTTTCTACCATGAAATGGACATCAGTATGCTACGAAATTCGGTAATTGCTTTGATGGTCCTTGAAAGCTGTTTCAGGAATACGTTAACAGTCCCTTAACGTTACAGTGGTGCTTAGCCGTATCCATTAATCTCGTAAAAATGCTCTTGAGTGGCGTACGAGTACACAGTATCTCTCTCCACGGAATAGGCTTAATCCAATTTCACACCTGTCCTGATCGGCACCTTTTAGGCTCCGGTTCGCATTTTCTGTTTCGCATTTAAAGCCAAACTTATCGAATTCTTCGATTATCACATGTTTGAATCCCCGACATATTCCGAGGGAGAAAGGAAGTGAGGTATTATAATGGCATAAATGTGACAACGCAAATGCCCAAGTACACGGCACGTACGAACATATCGTTCCATCTTGGTGGATTATCCTGGCATCAGGCTTTTCTTATGGTGACGTGATCTAATACCAAATCACGTATTGAGTCAATTTTTATCGTATGTTTCCTTTAGTCGTGGTAGTTATTACCGACAGATTGTTTTTCTGGGTTTCTAGGGAGGATTTTCTTTAGATGTGTGTCTGGCGAGCAATAAACAAACGTAAGTAGCAGAGCGCATTACTGGAGAGTTGGCGAATAGAATTGTCTGTAAAGTTTCGACTTTAGTTGCTGACAATCGTTTTCGATAAAAAGAAATTTTATGAAAATTAGAAAGTTGGTTTTTTTATTGTGTGAGATAATCATTTTATGCTCTAGATATTGTGTTTGTCAAAATGTTTGTAACGCTAAGAAAAAAGGGCTCGTACATTGTCGCAAAGGGTACAGAAGTGTTTGCTCTCGTTTAATTATCTCATATTTGACTGTTTCTCTGTCCGGCCCTTACATGGTATACAGGAAGGCAAAATCTGAAAGAGAATTGAAGCAATTCATATGGTTAAAAAAAAGAAAGTAAGAACTGAAACTGAATCCCAGTGCCCATGTTAAAGTTTGAATAATTCCATTGGGATCCTTATATATTAAGTAACATCCAAGGCTGCAACTTTTTTCCCCAGCATTACAGCTTTTTGTGCTACACGACTCCACAAATAACAAGCCACGCCTTCACTTTTACAAAGTGGCAAAGAGAGATGCCGCACAAATGAAGTTCGTGATTCTTCAATTAAAACTGAAGAAAGAGCACAAAAACCAACTATGGCCACTTTACCTTTTTAAAGCCTACCTAAAAATAATAAATCGCTTCAAGAAATGTTATTTAGTTCGCTTGTCTTTTTATACTCTAGATGAAATCTGAGAGTATTATAAGTTTGCTCTAAAGTTTGTAACGCCAAGAAATAAGGCTCGGAGAAAAAAATGATGAATACAGAAATTAATATTATCACTCAAAAATCTCAAAACCGGATGTCCGTCCGTCCGTCCGTCCGTCCGTCCGTCTGTGCGCGCTCTAGCTTGAGAACGCGTTGAGCTAGAAAGCTCAAATTTCGTACACGTCGTTTTTGACAAAAAAGTAAGGTCAAGTTCGTCAATGGGCCAAATCGCTCCACCCCTTCTACCCCCTCCCATACAAAATGACACAAATGCGCAATTTGACAATAAACGGATCTACTCGAAAAGTATAAAAGCTATTGGCCTGAAATTTGGAATATATTACTTTTATGATAATATCAATCTACCGTATAAAAATTATGCGTGTCCGCCCCCTTCTTCTACCACCTCCCATACAAACTGTACTTATCATGAATTACTCTAAGCCAATTTACTCAGTGCGTATAAAATTTAGCGAGCTGAAATTGTGCACTAAATATTTATTTAAAATTGTTAGTAAGGCTAAAAAAAATTAGACGATTAGCTTCACCCCTTCTACCCCCTCCCATACAAAATGACACAATTTCGTAATTCGTCTATAAATAGATTTGCTCGAAAAGTATAAAAGTTATTAGTCTGAATTTCGGGATATATTACTTTTATAATAATTTCAATATACTGTGTAAAAATTATTTGCGTCCTCCCTCTCCTTCCAACCCCTCCCATACAAACTGCACTTTTTCATGAAATGCTCTAAGCCGATTTTCTCAGAACATATAACATTTATCGAGCTCATATTTCGTAATAAATACTTATTTATCATTATCACTAAGATCAGAAAAAAAATTTTTGATTAGCTTTACTGCTTCTACCCCCTCCCATGCAATATGACGCAGTTTCACAACTTCACAAAAAATCTATTTTCTTGAAAAGTATGAATGCTACCAGTCTCAAATTTAAGAAATGTCAATTTTATGATATTCTTAGTTATTTCTGAAAAAATCACTAAAATCCCCCCACTCTTTCTACCACCTCCCATACAAACTGCACATTTTCACTAAATCTAACACACTAATTTTCTCAGCTCCTATTCAATTTTTGGTGTAAGCATTTTGTATAAAACATTTTTATAGCTACTTTAGCATGATGGGGAAAAAAATAGTTCAATGCTATCACCCCTTCTAACACTCCTCATACAAAATTTCTTGGAATCACAAAAAATTCTATTTCATCTAGAGTACCGTAAGATTGCGCTTTACGCGCAATCGTAGCCCTGTTATGTTTTATACTTCGTATCACGTTGATCATACCAACAAAGAAAAAGGTGTAGCTGAACGGCTAAAAATAGACCGGTTTTGTAGAAGCTTATGGAGGTAAAATGCAAAAAAATGACTTACAATACAGAACCGATTGCTCTTGAACTTATTTTTCGTCGAGCTGAGAGCGTATTTGCTGGTTTTAGGGTACGTGAGAGCCTATTTACCGGTTCTAGAGTACCTGAGAGTGGTCGGCGGCAGTTTGTGATCGTTTTATTTATGTATGGGAATTGCTTCAGTTGACTTTATACGGCTCTTTGTTTCCTTGTCTATATAAGGTCCGACCACAAGATTAGTATCACTTTGAGCTTTTGTTCTGAAATCTCCTGGTATGGTATTTTTTAGCAAAAAACAAAAATTGAACAAAAATTTTATTTCACTTGATTTAAGGAGTTAAATTGCTGAGCTAGTGCCGAAGGGAATGATGACTTGGCGTTTCCCTTTGTCGCGTTTTGCGCGGTCCTCTCTGTCGTCGGCGGTGGTGTAGATTTATTAATTTATTTTTAAATTGTATGAACATTAATCTCCTTTTTTTAAGGGCGTCGGGGCAACTCAGGCCATGTGACACCACCTTTGTTTTAAAGCCTTAATGTTAAACTTATACTCTTAATGATTATTTGATAATTTTTTTTTTTTTTAAAGTTTTGAGAGCTGTTAATCTTAAATTTTACAATGTGTTGTTTTCGCTTCCATTTTTACCGTGAATACTAGGTTTTTGTAATATTCTATTGGTTAATTATTAAGACGAATTTTAACTTCGATAGAACTTTTGCTATGAAAAGTTAGAAGACATATTAACATTCTGGATTGAGAATTGGGATGAAGGATTCAGGAAAGCGGTTTGTAAGCCACGGTTCTAGTTTGCGTTAGTAATGATGTGCGTCCATTACAGAGAGAACAGAGCTTAGAAAGGTGTCCGTAGCTGTGTTCGAAGCCAAATAAGATACGTCCTAATCGTGAACGCAATATACATATATTGCCTGGAATAAAAATTGGGCTGTTTTAGTTGCGTAATAGAAGGGTTGTGTGATTGAAAGAAAGATTAGTCCTCACGCCAGGAGCTCTCGAGACGAGTGCGGGATAGGAGTTTGTAGATGGCTGCAATGAGGAGATAGCTATGGTGTAGCCTAATGGGTAGCATGTTGGTCTGCAATGCAAAAGTCGTGAGTTCAAATCCCGATCGAAGTATATGTAATTTCAACACTTTGCCTGCTTGGATGTAACTAAACCCCCTCAACCTACAAAATAAGAAATTCGTAGATAGAGGACTGTGCGAACGGCTAACAACTCTTCTACAATAAATAAAGAAAAATGTTAAGGAACCTGAAGGTCAGAAGGCCAAGGCCCGATTTGGGCTTTTAGAAGTAGAAAAAGAAGTAATGATGAGATGAAATTTTGAGGACTCAATGGTCAAAGGTAGAGTTAGGGTCTCTCTGGCAGCTGCAATAAATGTTTCATTACCAGGAATTCCATTGTGTCCAGGAACCCATCCGATAGAGATGGAAGGGTATAAGGAAAGGGCCTCTCGTAGTATGGTAAAAAAGGGACATTTCGATAAGGCTCGAATAATACCTAAGGTTATCACTATAGATAACCGCGGGCGAATTTTTTAGACTTGATATATTAATGACGGTGCAGAGTGCCGCCAGCGCAGCTACTTACCTACTGAAGTACTCGGGTAGCAGGGTTTGGTGAAGAATGATGGGAGGATTAAAGCCGCAGTGTTTCACCACTGCGTACGATGGAATGTTGTTGGGATGGGTTTTAAGCTTCAAGGGAGTTTTTGTGTAGGGCAAGGTATGAATGTACAGGCCAGAGTTTTTTACGGGGCGAGGCTATAGATTTTTTTTTTAAGTAGCCGAACACAACTTGGGGGTCACCCTTAAATGTAAACTACACAGTCATGTCGGTAAGGGAAAAAAAGTTAAGGTTAGACGGGATTTAAAGGGGGGAAAAGCCTAAAATTCCGGTGGACGTTGAGTTTGAAACGTTGAAGGTCGTATGATAATGGGAATACAGCTTCAGGCAATGCATTCCACAGCTTTGAAGTTCGGGGCACGAATGACTGCCTAAATTTCACTGTGCGGAAAGTTGGAACCTTAACAGTTAACTCGTGTGCGCTTGAAGCTAAGCGAGTGTTTCTAGGAAATGAGTACAGAGGTGGAATAAGTTTAGCAAGTTCCTCACTGCATTTACCACGAAAGTAGCGGTAGTAAATGCTTAGTACTCCGACATTTCTGCGATGCTCTAGGGAGTCTATAGAATCCGTGTTGGCTTTATCTCAAATTAGTCGGAACGCCTATCTCTGGAAACGGTTGAGTATCGCAAGTTGCGTTTTGGGTGCCCCAGCCCATAAATGCGAATTGTACTCGAGACGTGGTCTAATGGCCTTATAGATATTTGCTAGGTCATCTTCGGAGAACTCCTAGGCGTTTGGAAGCGTCAAGTGCTACGTCGAGTATGTGCTAGTTCCAATTAAGATGGTTATTTATTTTGATGCCAAGGAGTGAGAAGTATTCGGAAGAGTTTAGTAGGACAGCACCGAAGTTTACATTAGAAACCGACGCCAGGACATCACGTTTAAGGCAAAGATGACAGGGTTGTGTTTTTGAGGTGTTGAACTCTACTCTATTTATCCTGCCCCATTCCAAGATTAGGGTTCAGGTCAGAGTTCAATGATCCAAATAGTTTGGCACGTTTAGATGCTACCGGGACACGGTGAGCGTTAGTAATCGAGTCGAATTCATAGATGTTATCCAGGGTACTGTCATCTGCAAAGCAATGTATCGGATTGAGTGTTGACGATAGAAGGTCATTGATAAAAATAAGAAAGAGTGTGGGTGATAGAACAGAGCCTTGGGGGACTCCGGAATCTATGGGAAAGGGAGAAGATGCCACGCCATCCAATACGACGTGTATGGTGCGTTCATGTAAAAAACTCTCACTAGGAGACAATTGTGCCAAACTCTGTCATACGCTTTAGCGATGTCAAGCGCCAGAACTTGACCATCGCCAAATTTATGGATGCAAGAGTTCCAACGGTCAGTCAGATATACCAAGAGGTCACCTGTAGATCGTCCCGAACGGAATCCGTATTGGCGATCATTGATAACTTTGTTATCTTCCAGATAGCGGACTATTTTGCGATTCACAGCCGTTTCCATCACTTTCGACAGAACGGAAGTAATGGCGATGGGGCGATAGTTGGCGGGCAACGCTTTGTTTCCTTTCTTGGGAATCGGCTGAACATTCGCCATTTTCCACGTGCGCGGAAAGTGTCCAGCAGAGTAAGAGAAATGGAATAAATCGGGGTAATATCATCGGGACCTGCAAATTTCTGAACATTGAACTCCCGAAGAATTCTGAAGATAAGTCGTGTGCGAAAATGAATCGCAGATAGACGAAATCCAGATGGTGTTACAAGCGGGAGAGACTGGTTTGTCGCTGGCAGCCTGGAGTTTCGTGCGAAACTTGCTGCAAGAAGATTGGCTTTCTCAACAGGATGGACTAAAATTCGTTCCCCATCTAGAAGAGGTGGTGTAGATGATTTTACATGGTTGCTGTTGACCGTTTTAACAAATGACCAAAAAGATCTCGAGCCATTTGGTGTTTCGAGAATTTTCCTTCGAAGTTTTTGGTCGTGTTGAAATTTAGCACTTTTCAAAATCGACTTGCATGTATTTCTTGACACGTTGTAAGGAGATCTGTTGGCAAACGTTGGGTTGCTCTTATAAATTTGAAAATATTATAGCGATACCCCGGTGCTGGAAAAATGTAGGTATGAGATGGTGAGGTGGTGAGATTTGTGTAGGTTGTGGAGTAGTGTATTGGTGTCCGTGGAAATAGGATGCAATTCAGGTCAGGGGAAGCAAGTTCGCGTGGTTTGGGGTGGGAAGAAGGCGGTAAAAGAGAGTTATATTCGATAAGGAGAGGAATGTGAAGCCTCCGTGACGTAGTGGGCAGTGAGCTTCCTTCAAAGTCAATAGGTCGTGGCTTCGATTCTCACTTTAGGCAGTCGGATTTTTTGAAGCACGAATTTGTGAGCTGCTTCTGGCAACGACAAAACGGGGGGGGAGGGGGCTTTCATAATTTTCGAGGAAATTGAATTTTTGGCATTTGTATGGGAGGTGGCAGAGAAAGTGGAAGGTTTTGCATGATTTTGAATTTACTTTTCAACATCCTAATCGCATTGCTTTGTTACAATTTTAAAGTTGATAGTTCTCATATGTTCGAAGGAGAAATACTTTTCTTAAATTTCCAATACAAAAATTTGTATGGGAGGTGGTAGAAGGAGTGAAGCAAAGTTCATATTTTCTTAGCATTTATTGCAATTATTAAGGCACAAATTCTGGCAAAATTATAAGTTTGTACTTTTTCTAGTTCCTGGGAAGTCCAAGAGTAGAATGTGATGCGTGCTGTAGGATGCCACCAGTGAGGAATTTTGGAGATATGTAGTGTGACGTCCAAGTGGAGGCTTTATTTTTTAGAGCACATAATTTGCAGCAGTCTTTTAACGGTGTCTTGAGGTGGTTGGGAAGTGAGTTTACGTGTGGGGTCAATGAAAGTTTGGATGTAAATATGACAGAGAGAAAGATTAGGATTCTGAAATATCGATAGTACGATAGGTATTGAATTTCGGCAAATATGTAGTGCGTCAATTTTTGGAGGTGGGAATGCTTGCACTTATTTACTGGGACCTTATATCTAGAAAGCGATGGGCAGCCTGGAGTTTGCTCTGGACTGCTGTGTGATTGCCTGATGAGTGGATCTAAAAATAATCAGCGTAGGCACCTACAAAGTTTACATTAGTATGGAAACTGGCGTGGTGGCGAAAAAATATGTAAGCGTATTTCTTGTATAGAACAACCGACAAGGAAAAGCCTTATGGCACTCCATTGTCGATATGAAGGGGAGTGTAGTTGTAGCCATCCTCTTGAACTTTAATTTGTTTTGAAGAGAGAAAGGAGAGCAATAGTACAAGATATTTTCTTGGTAAGCCCCAAGATTATAGTTCTATTTCGAATGCTATATCTTTATCGATTGATAAAAGAACACTAACCTTGCTTGCTGGGAGATTTCGGGACATGTGGCCAAATATATATAGTATAAGGTTACGCTCTGACGCTCTGGTGATCCCTTTAGCTAGAATCTTTTCCAAGACTTTAGGCATGACTGGTAGGATGAAAATTGAACGATATCTGTCCAGCACATGTGCATCTTTCCCATTTTTTGTAATAGGTTTAATGATGACGGTTTTCCAAGATTGAGGAAAAATGTCAGTAAGTGAAATATTATTGTATAGAGTAAGGAGACGTTCTTTAAATTCGAGAGAGGAATGCTTTAACATGGCGTATAACACTTAATCTTCTCCAGGCGCCAAATTTTTGGCAATTTTAAGCAGGTGGCTCAATTCGAGCATTATGAAAAGACCCTCGAGCCATTTATTTTCGAGGAGGTTGAGTATTTGTTTTCGGCCGTCGGAGGTAGTTGAGCCTAAGATTATGTAGTTGAAAGTGCGACTGGGCTTGTAAGCCCTGAGACATTTTATCTTGTTCCAGATGACTTGGAAGTCCAGAGTTGGATCCGGAGAGTTGACAAAGGTAGTCCAAGAAACGCGTTTGGCAACTTTGGAGTCTCGGCGGAGTAAAGCTTGTGACTTACGATAAACAGCACTGTTGGATAAAGAAGGAGAAAGTTTAAGCTCTCTCCAGCATGCGTTCTTAGATTGGATCAGTTCGACGATGCACAATGTGAACCAGTGAGGTTAATTGCGCGAACTTTATGCAGGATAAGATATAAGGATGGACTGCGATGCGGTAAAACAAATAATCCTTTTCAGTTTTGCTGCTTCTTGATTAGGATTTGCCGATTGTTATATTTTGGTTGCAGACGAGTATAATTCGGAGAGATGCGAATAAGAATAGGAAAATGGTCACTGCTCTGAGAGGTGGGATAGAGGATCCAATCAAGCAGAGGGGCAAGATCAGGAGTAGTGAAAGATATGTCTATTGCCGTCACAGTATTTCTGGTGCTAAAATGAGTTGGTGTCCCATCATGCAGCACCTCTAGGTTCACGATCCTCGATTAAGCACTCATAATTCTGCCACGAGATGAAATGTATGCAGTGTCACATCACCTGCCTCTAGCTATCCATAACAGAATACTGCAAACGTCAGCTCTCATAGTTGCCAATCCAAATCAATGTTTCCAGTATACCTTGTTTAAGACCTTACTGAACCCAGTCCTAATGCCTATGTCAGTGTTAAAATAAACCGAGTCACAGTGAGCGCTCCGGGATATATTGACATATCCATTCATACCTGCGTAATGTTGTACGCCATTGTCCGTTCTGTCGTTGATCCTCCGGACGGGAGTTTACCGCTCCAACTCGGGTCGCCAGTGCCTCGTCTGTTGAAAGTAGGGTATACCAAGTGCAGGTGAGGTTGGCAGTTTGTATGTTGAATTACGCTTCATACCCCTCACAAGCAGTCAAAGAGTAGTCCAATGTGCGTTTTGAGAATAGAAGCCAGTTGAAGATCGCGAACATTCGATGAGAGGCTTAGTGTTGATATGTAACAATATGTTAATTCTTATTTTAATCAGTTGTTCTTGGCTTGCATGATTTACAAAAATGTTATTTTGAACCAGCTTTCAAATAAAATTTTATATTTTTCGATTTTCAATCTCGAGATAATTAAAACAAAATTTTTTTCTAAAATTTAACAAGAAAGCAAAAACAGTCCTCGGCTATTAATTATGTTTCATTATTCACCTGAACATTGAAATTACATCTTATATATCAAATATCTATTCTACCAGACAACAGTATTACGATAAGCTTATTAAGTTCTTCAGACTTCAAACGTTAATTATTGTAAAATTATTTCTGCGGCAAATTCTCTAAGGCATTTCCTCTTTGTAAAAGAACTTCATACACCGTTCCTTACTAATATTGCGGTAGCCTTTTACTAATTGGCAAGATTTTATTCCCTTTAGGGTAAACTTCGAGTTTAGTATTGACGTAATGGTAATATATATCGCAAATTTATTTAAGCCGATAGTCAATTTATTTAAACTTTCTGTTCAAATCGGATTAAATCGAACGTTCCGAACTGTTTCTGATTTAAAGGTATTCGAAAGTGTGGTTTCTAAAAAAGGATTCAAAGCTGGAAATGGAGCTAGTTTCGAGCACTTTAATCGTAATTCATTATAGAGCGAGGCAATTTGTTATAGACAAATTCTGAAGTAGCAACGTTTCAATATCGAGATAATTCGCAGTATAGCTATATAGGGTACAATAAATTATGTTTTGTGTAAAACAGGATTTTATTTTTGCATTAGGTTTTTATCTTTAATAATATGATTAAATCGATTTGATAGGAATATATCTCATAAATAGCCAGCACTTTCCTGCTGACCAACTTTTTCTAAGGCGTTCAGGTTTCAAGTACGGGATTTTAAATAAAGATTCGTTTAAACATTTACAGAAAAAATCTTGTGGCCGCGGAAACTAAATATAATCCTTGTCTTCGAATTTATTTGTTGATCGAAAATAAATTTATTTCTGTTCCCTTCGCATTTTTAGAGCAAACACAATATTCCCCGATATTTCATCTGAAGTCCTAGAGGCCAACCACTCTTCCACAATTTTCAAATACAAATTTTAATGATCCTGAAGTTCAAAAGGCTAAACTCCGATTTTGGCTACAGTGCCATTAAAGAATAAGAAGAAAGGCATAATACAATATGTTCGCTATTATGATTATGCAAATTCAAATCGTTTATTCCAAAATTGATACAAAAGAACGATTTTGTTAACATATGTAGATGAAACTTTTACAATTTCTTGAATACGTGACATAGCTACTCATAGCTCTTCATATGCAAGTAAATATGAATTTTGCTTCATCGTCAATAATTTCTCAGTATTGTTGATATAATTGAATACGAAAGCCACGCCACATTTATCATCATTTTCGAATCAATGTGGTCCCAAACAATCATTTAAATTCCTCTTCAGTTCTATTTGATATCGAATTACTGTGGCTATTCTCGGCTGTACCCAATATATTTTCAGCATAGTCAATCTGGTCAAATTAAATTAACCGAAAAATAACAGAAAGCCTCTATGCAGCTCCATAAAGCGCATCAAATCGACATTTATTCTAGTTTTGTTGACATTACATACTGGAAACTTGCTGAAAGGTATAAGCACTGCGGATAAGCGAATTTTGGCATTAAATGCACATCGCATGTTTTAGCTAGCAAATTTGTAATTAAGTTATTACAAATTGTGGGAAACAGATGCGAATTTACGCTCTGATAATTCAAACGTGGTTTATCACATGTGGGATTTCTAGTTTAAAATAATAACAAGCAGAGTTTGTTACTTATTAGAAATGCTACAAATAAATTCAATTGAATTTAATTATAATAAGCCGACAAATAATGTTGTCGCCTATAGAATATGACGGGGTTATTTTAACATGCATTTTAAAATTTGTAGAATTTTAGTAATGTTTTCGTAGTTATGAGGTTCGATTGCGCACAATTGCATTTGCCGTTTGTATATCTATGACGATTCAGAAATCGTCAAACCATGGGGAAGCTTCCTAACGAACACCAATAAAAAAACATAAGAGAATTATGATTGGGCGTAAAGCCCAATCATATGATACTCTAGATGAAATGAGAAAGACTTCAATGTACCGGAAAATATGTCACCTCCAATTCTTTTAAATAATTAATAGTGACTTTTGTATGGGAGGTGGTAGAAGGAGAGGAGGAAGGTTTGTAATTTTTGGATATGACACCTAATGTGGTATGCAAAATATTTCGTGCTGAATTTAAGGTTTGTAGCTTTCATTATTTTCAATTGGACATAGTTTTCCTGAAATTGAGGCATTTGTATGGGAGGTGGCAGAGGAAGTGGAGCGTTTAAGATGATTTTGAAACTGCTTATCATCATCCTTATCACCACGCTTTGATTCAATTTCAAATTCGATAGTTCTAGTATATTCGAAGGAGAAATGCTTTTCTTGAATTTATAATACAGCTATTTGTATGGGAGGGAGTAGAACGAGTGAAGAGGAGCTGATAATTTTTTTTATCATTTATTGCAATTATAAAAAAACAAATTCTGGCAAAATTTTAAGTTTATACTTTTTCTAGTTTTAATGGAAATCGAGATAATGCACCTAACAAAAATTGTACATTTGTATGGGAGGGGGTAGAAGGAGTGTACGGATCAAAACACATTTTTTTCTCGTTATTGATATTTCTATTTTTATACGTTATGCAAAATATGAAGTTGATACCTTTAACAGTTTCGAAGAAAAATAATTTAATTTAAATTTCAAAATTTCGTGAAATTTGTATGGGAGGGGGTAGAAGGAGTGAGGTGAAGTTGATAATTTTTTCAATTCTGATTGGAATTATAATAAAATGAATTTCGGCAAAAATTCATTTTTAGAACTTTGCTAGTTTCAATGAAAATCGAAAAACTACATTTTTCAAAATTATGCATTTGTATGGGAGGGGGTAGAAGAAGTGACGGGATCGGATCAATATTCTGTCATAATAATGATAATTAATCATCAAATCAATCAAATTACTGTTAAGACCCCCTATAGGGGCATAGGACAGAAGCAACTCTCTTGCACAAGGCGCGATCCTGAGCATCGGCTTTAAGGTGTTGCCAGGACTTGTTTATTCCTCTGGCCTCCTGCTCAACTGCTCGCTTCCATGTGCTACATGGTCGACCAGCCCGACGTCTTCCTTGAGGGTTATAATCCAGAGCCTGTTTTGCGATGTTTCGCTCTGGTTTCCTCAAAGTATGACCGATCAACTGCCACTTTCGCCGTTGAATCCTAATACCTATTTTAGTCTGGCGAGTTGTACTCCAAAGTTCATCGTTGGAGACCACTTCTGGCCGAAATATTCCTAAAATGCGTCGGAGGCATTGGTTTATGAAAGTCTGTAGTTTC
Organism: Chorisops tibialis; assembly: GCA_963669355.1. Lineage (NCBI taxonomy): Eukaryota > Metazoa > Arthropoda > Insecta > Diptera > Stratiomyidae > Chorisops > Chorisops tibialis. Next base: position 273,428,550 of record OY770262.1, read on the forward strand.
TTGGTAAGTCGAACGGTCACTTTCCACGTAGTACAACCATATAACAACACGGATTTGACGCATGCGTCAAAAACTCGCAGCTTCGTGCGAAGGGAGATCTCTCTTAACCTCCAGAAAGGGGAAAGGATACCGAAGGCCTGACGAGCTTTATTTAGCCGAGCCTCCACATCCTTTTCGGCTCCGCCGTCCATGCTGACAATGCTTCCGAGATAGCAAAAATCTTGCACCTCTTCCACATCCTGTCCATTAAGAACAATCGGTGTGCTTGCGTTCGAACCCATGTGCATGTACTTGGTTTTACGCACATTTATTTTCAGTCCCTCCTCTTTGCATTTAGAATGCAACGAGTGAACATTTGACTCTAAGTCCGAACGGGTATGTGCAAGCAAACACACGTCATCAGCATAATCAAGGTGACTTAAGATGTTAAATAGTCTCCATTGAAGACCTTTACCTTCCCCACCTTCCAGTGCAGCTTTCAAGATGTCATTTATTACCACCAGAAACAGGGCTGGTGATAATATGCAGCCTTGTCTGACACCCGTTCGCACAGGGAAGCTCTCGGACAGCTCTCGGACAGCTCTCCTCTATGCAAGACGCGACATCTTGCATCTTCGTACGATTCTTTAATCATAGCTATGACCTTATTTGGAATACCTCTCCTACGCAAATCATTCCATATGTAATCTCGCTTAACGCTGTCGAAAGCCTTCTCGAAGTCCACAAACATGAGATATAGTGGCGAACCCATTTCGGCTGACTGCTCTAATATTATCCGTAGGGTATTTGTGTGGTCGGTACAAGACGACCCTTTGCGGAATCCAGCCTGATAAACTTCGAGAGTGCTCTCGACGACATCACTAATCCTATTGAGAATTACCTTAGCCATAATTTTTGATACGGCAGTAAGTAGACATATACCACGCCAATTGCCACAATCCCGAAGGTCGCCCTTCTTCGGAATTTTCACAATGACGCCCTCCTGCCATTCAGTCGGATATCTTCCATCATTCCACACCTTAGTGAAGAGTGGGAGGAGTATATCGGCTGTTATTTCCGGGTCCGCTTTGAGGAGTTTGGTTGGTAGTCAGTCTATACCTGGAGCTTTCCTTCCCGCCATTGACCGAATGGCGGAAACTATCTCTTCCTTATCTGGGGGATCGTCCCTAATAGAGGATTGTTGCGGTTGGATGTTTGGAAGTTGTTCTGTTTCCGGAATATCTTCATCTGACAAGATGTTTAAAATATCAGAGAAGTATTCCTTCCATTGCCGCAACTGGTGTTCACTCATATTAGGAAGAGTTCCGTTGACATCTCTCACTAGGTGGTTGGTGGTGGAATTCCTGTTTGTCAACTGTTTCATGATTTTATATAGTGAACCCATATTCCCAAGATGAGCCGCAGATTCTGCCTTGTTTGCCAGATCTTCAATGGCATTTCTCTTGTCGCGTCTAACAACCTTTTTAAGCTGTATATGAGCATCGCGGTAGTTCTGCCTCAAGTCGGGCGTTCGTTGGTTGACATCGGGTTGAGAGATAATTGCCAATTTGGCTTTTTTCCGATTGTCAACCTTGTCCCATGTGTCTTGCGACATCTAGGGTTTCTCACCGCTTTGCGCATATCCCACAGATTCTTCAGCACTAGTTAGAAAAATATTTCTGGTTGCCTCCCAATTGGCGTCCAGTGTGCGCATTTCATGTTCACCCAATGTGGATGACTTTTCGCGTAGAATGGTGGCGTATTCGAGTTTTTTGTTGGGATCTAAAATTAAAATACTAATTAAGTATTTATTACAAAATATGAGCTCAATAAATGTTATATGTTCTGAGAAAATCGTCTTAGAGCATTTCATGAAAAAGTGTAGTTTGTATGGGAGGGGGTGGAAGGAGAGGGAGGACGCAAATAATTTTTCTACTGTAGATTAGGATTATTATAGAAGTAATATTTCCCAAAATTCCGATTAATAGCTTTTATACTTTTCGAGTAAATCCATTTAATATAAAATTGCGAAATTGTGTCATTTTATATTGGAGGGGGTAGAAGGGGTGAAGCTAATCATGTAATTTTTTTGGCCTTACTAACAATTTTAAATAAATATTTGGTGCACAATTTCAGCCCGCTAAATTTTATACGCACTAAGTAAATTGGCTTAGAGTAATTCATGACAAGTACAGTTTGTATGGGAGGTGGTAGAAGGCGGGGGAGGACACGCATAATTTTCTTACGGTAGGTTGATATTATTATAAAAGTAACATATTCAAAATTTTAGACCAATAGCTTTTATACTTTTTGAACAAATCCGATTATTGTCAAATTGCGCAATTGTGTCATTTTGTATGGGAGGGGGTAGAAGGGGTGGAGCGATTTGGCCCGTTCACGAACTTGACCTTACTTTTTTGTCAAAAACGACGTGTACAAAATTTGAGCTTTCTAGCTCAACGCGTTCTCAAGCTAGAGCGCGCACAGACGGACGGACGGACATCCGGTTTTGAGATTTTTGAGTGATAATGTTAACTTCAGTATCATTCATTTTTTTCTCCGAGCCTTATTTCTTGGCGTTACAAACTTTAGAGCAAACTTATAATACTCTCAGATTTCATCTAGAGTATAAATATAAGAGAAGTACAATTGGGCGTAAAGCCCAATCGTGCGATACTCTAGATGAAAGAGGAATTTTTGGATCTTAAGAAATTTGGTAGGGGAAGTGGTAGAGGGGGTGACGATATTGGACTAATTTTTTCACAAGACGCTAAGGTTGCTATCAAAATGTTTTATATAAAATTTAGGATTTAAAGATTTAATAGGTATACTAAGAAAATTAGTGTGTTAGATGTAGTGAAATAGTGCAGTTTGTGTGGGAGGTGATAGAAGGAGGGGCGAGTTTTTAATGACTTTCCAGAAATAAACACATCATGCTTTTGACATGTGAATTACAAATCAGTAACATTCATACTTTTCAGGAAAATCTACCTTTTATAAAGTTGTGAAACTGTGTCAGGTTGTATGGGAGGGGGTAGAAGGAGTGAATGTAATCATCTAATTTTTTTCAGTCTTACTAACAATTTTAAAAAAATATTTCGTGCACAATTTGAGCTCGATCAATTTTATACGCACTGAGTAAATTGGTTTAGAGCATTTCATGAAAAAGTGCAGTTTGTATGGGAGGTGGTGGAAGAAAGGGGAGGACTTCCATAACTTTTATACAGTAGATTTATATCATCATAAAAGTATTATATTCCAAATTTCAGATCAATAGCATTTATATTTTTTGAGCAAATCCGTTTATAGTGAAATTGTGAAATTATGTCATTTTGTATGGGAGGGGGTAGAAGAGGTACAGGTAATCGTCTAATTTTTTTAATCTAACTATTAATTCCAATTAAATATTTCCTGTACAATTTCAGCTCGATAAGTATTATATGCACTGAGTAAATTGGCTCAGAGCATTTCATTAAAAAGTGCAGTTTGTATGGGAGGTGGTGGAAGGAAGGAGAGGACTCCAATGACTTTTATACAGTAGATTTATATCATCATAAAAGTATTATATTCCAAATTTCAGATCAGTAGCATTTATATTTTTTGAGGAAATCCATTTATTGTGAAATTGCGAAATTGTGTCATTTTGTATGGGAGGGGGTAGACGGGGTGGAGCGATTTGGCCCGTTCACGAATTTAACCTTACTTTTTTGTTGAAAACAACGTATACAAAATTTGAACTTTCTAGCTCAACGCGTTCTCAAGCTAGAGAGGACACGGACGGACGGACGGACATCCGTTTTTGAGATTTTTGAGTGATTTTATGAACTTCTGTATCAGTCATTTTTTTCTCCGAGTCTTATTTCTTGGCGTTACAAACTTTGTGGCAAACTTCCCTGGGGTATAGTATATAGGATGGTGATGACAAAGCTGAAGGGTCATAGGTCTCAACAAATAACTTGCCCGGTAATGCTAAGATCAATAGTAGAGCACCTGTTCCCCCAAAGACCAACTACTATGTGTAGCATATCCAGAGAGATCAGTATAGAGTCTATCCCTGCAATTACGTCACGTAAGGCACGAGGACCCGATGGCATCCCAAATATGGCAATAATAGTTGTTATTCAAAAGAGGCCCGACATCTTTATAGCAACTATGCAGAAGTGTTTCGAGGAAGGAGTCTTTCCTGAGCCATGGAAGCTCCAACATTTGGTACTTCTACCAAAAGAAAACAAGCCTCCTGGAGAACCATCGTCATATCGCCCAATATGTTTACTTGATACGTTGGGAAAGATTCTTGAGCGAATTATTAACAACAGACTGCTCGCACTAGCAGAGGAGAAAGGAGCACTCTCAGACCACCAGTTCGGATTTAGGAAATCGTGTTTAACTGTTGACGCCATAAAAGTGGTAGTCGATACTGCAGCGGAGGCGATACAAGGAGAAATATGGCGATGGGGGACAAAAAAATATTGTGCAGTAGTGACACTGGACATTAAAAATGCCTTTAACTCGGCAGATTGGTCACTTATAAACAGATCGTTAGTCAAGATGGATACACCACACTACATGTTGAGAATAATGGCAAATTACTTCACCAACAGGAAGTTTAGGTACCAAACTGATGAGGAGTTAAGATATTACAACGTCACCGCGGAAGTCCCACAAGGATCTGTACTAGGCCCTCTCCTGTGGAATATTATGTACGATGGAGTTCTTCGACTATCGTTGCCACAAGAAGTAAAATTAATCGGGTTCACTGACGACATCGCTGTTGTTACCGTAGCTATGCACATCCACCAAATAGAGTCAGCAACAAATGAAGCCGTATCACAAATTAGAGACTGGCTAGAGTCCGCTGGCTTAGAATTAGCTGATCATAAAACGGAGGCTGTTCTAATAACAAGCCAAAAGAAAATTGAATACGCGAACATTCAGGTCGGCAGTCAAATCATCAGATCCAAGGAGGTAATTAAATACCTAGGAGTTATGATCGATAACAGATTAAAAGTTAAAGTTCACGTGGACTTCGCAAGCAAAAAAGCATTACAAATGCAGGCAGCCCTTTCCCGAATACTGCCAAATATCGGTGGGCGATTTGGGCGGCGGCGCTAGCGACAAACAAGGAAAAAGATGTCATCAACATATAGGCTCTGTGCGATAAGAGCAATCAGCGGTTTCCGAACAATATCGGACAATGCAGCCTGTGTCATAGCCGGAATGATCCCCATTGACATTCTCGCGAATGAGATGCTAAGGATCTACGAAAGAAGATCCTCGATCCAACAAGAGGCAGCTGTTGCCCGGAAAATAAAAGAAGAGGAAAGGCAACATCAATAGTTATGTGGCAAGCCAGGTGGGACAACGCTACAAAAGGCAGATGGACCTATAAGCTAATCCCGAAATTGAGGTCTGGACAAAGCGGGTGTATGGGGACTGCAAGTATCACATCACGCAGTTCCTATCAGGTCACGGCGGCTACCGCAAATACCCACATAGGTTCGGACACGATAATTCGCCTCTTTGTCTAAATTGCTCAGATCAAGAAGAAGACACAGAGCACGCGGTTTTCAACTGCAGTCTCTTCGGAGAATGGAGAAATAGTAGTAATGGTAAAACGACAAAATTTAGCCAGAATTAATATTACTATAATTGCAATTAGATTTAAAAAGAATTATCAACTTCACCTCACTCCTTGTAATTAAAGTGTCTCCCACTTAGCTTCCACACTTCCTTCGTCTCTCTTCATGGCGCCATACAAGGAAGATTATATTGGAGACTGTATGGCTAAAGCAGGATGGGCAGGGTAAGGCGATTTAATACCAGTCGCCATCATCGAGGCATCTGATCTGGTCAACATCGCAATCAGAGAGTCCTTTTTTTGTTAAATACCTATTTTGTGGTATGTCGACGTGACGAGCTCTAAAGCTCGTTTTGTTGTTACAGGCCATGGTTTTATGGTCAGTATCGGAGACCCGGCAACACGCTAGCACGTCGCTCCAGCCCGATACTGCCACCGAGATGGACGTTGATGGATCTCGGACCAGTTCCATCCCCGAACCTCATTTTTTCCTTTGGCCTCCAATATACAACAAACTATGCATATGTATATTTAAAGTCATCCATAATAACCTCAATTAAAAACTGTGGATATATTTAAAGCCACGTGACTCACATTAAGTAGATGCCTAAATTTTGATGAGATATCTTCATCAGCATCAGTGGTTAAGAGGTCGCCTGTCACGCAGCCTGGGTTCGATTCTCGGTTGATATAATTGCAATTTGACTCGAGTAAAAATATTATGTCAAATAATTTTTACTCCATGTTTGAGTTGAGAAAAAATATATTTTTCAATGGGTTGCATGCCCTTGTTTCAAATACAACATACCTGCTTTTACTTCTCGAATTTTCTTTCAAGTAGTTTAGCATTTTAAACTTTCCATTTTATGGTATGCAAAATTGCCACTCGTATATTTTAATGTAAAACTTAGCACCACCAATCGTAGTCAACAGCGTGAAGACGCATAAGTTTTATTCAGATCCTTAATATTTCTTCTTATACCATAATTTCTCGGTCAGCTGCTCTCAGAATAATATGAATTCTCTAAACGTGAACATGTTGAACTTAGCTATTGCCACCAAAACAATAACTTTTAACTCCATAGTTTAGAGACGTAAACTCACTAAATAGAGATTCACGTGTAGCAAACACTTTGCTATTCTTATTAAAATTAACACTCGTTTCTCTCTTATCTTGACTCTGAAACTAGTTAAGTATTAATTGAATTTAGGAAATTATAACACAACATTTTCATGTTGAGGTTTCATTTGAAAGGATTAGTTTTGTTCCAGATGAAGTGCATGTGGCTTGTTTATTTTATTCCACAAAACTGCAGACTGTGACATGACTGCTAATTGCCTGAAATGAAAATTCTGGAAGTTGAACAAAATTTAAAGCAAAGCAATGCTTTTGAAAAACACATTCGAATGTTAAATAGTTTTATTCAAATAAAACAACTTAAATGCAGCAATTCGCACTGTAACGTTGCCCAAGTATATACAACTAATAATATAAAAGGATTTAAATTGCATTGGCGATTGTGGAAATTCCGACAACTAAATGAATGCAGGGTATTCGGCTGAGAAGTTATCTCATTCGAAACCACTATAATCACTCGATGCAAGAAGAAGACACACTGTAGCAGAGTCTTGCAGATATGTCACAATCAACACCTGCGAATTTAACCGCCCTCTAATTTACCATTCGTAAAGTAGTTTAAATTTTTCTGGTTTGGTGAATGTTTTCACAGTGCATTTCGAATTGTAAGGAAACTTTCCGGACTCTACACTGTTACTCTTTATTATTCGTGATGTTTCGGTCTCCGCTGAGAGATTTTTGATAAAGGTCTCAGCAGTGACCGAAACGTCACGAATAATAAAGCGTAACAGTTTAGAGTCCGGAAATCGTTCCTTTCAATAAATTGTTCTTTAAAAATTGTTGTTTGTGACTTTTTTGTTAAGTATACTATACCGCGCACAGTTCATGATGCTAAGAATGACCTAGAAAAAAGGTCGAAACTTTTTAAATTTTGCTCCAAATACAAGGTTTCACCTTTGCCAAACTATCCTAAAGCGCTTCTAGTATCCCATGGCGCAACTATAAAAACCACTATACCAGAATATTGTTGTACGAGTAAATGAAAAAATGTTTCTTGTTCGTGAAATTATACAGACCACATTCCTTCTATTCTTGCCGGAAGGACATAGGGCAGTATGCTACTCGTATATCTGTGTAGTTTTCGTGCAATTCCGGAAATAGTTTTACTCTGGAGGTAGTTAATTCTGTGTAACATAAGAACAAAACTAGTAGTGGTCGTGTAGTTAAATAACATTAGCCAGGAGGCTCTTTCGGATAAGATCCGGCCAGACTCAACTATGCAAACTTGCTTCTTATTAATTTTAATAACTTCCGGGCCACGAAGAGGATACGCCTGGATGGGATCCCATTAGTATTTTATGCACGTATAGTTAGAACGAAACTATGAAAATTTCTTCGGCCAACTACTTAATCCGTTTTTTGTTTGTTCTGTTGTTGAGAAACATGAACTTGAACTTTAAGTAATTATCTGTCAGAATGATTTATGAAGAGAATAATAATGTTTGGAACAAGTTTAGATTGATGACATTCTTGTATTTATTTTTTTTTTTGTAGAAATTGTTGAAAAAAACTTCTGTTCTTGCATTCTGAGAAATAGAAGTATATTCTTTTTGAGATGTATTATCCTTTATATTTAGGTTTTCAGAAATTTTTTCCTGAGTGTCCGAAACAGCCATTTGTGTAATACATCAATCCTTCAGTTCTTGAGTAATACTGTAGAAAAATGTTGGATAATTTGTTTGAAGAAAATTCAAGTGCAAACACAGAACGGAACTAGGATTGCGGAAGGAATTCAATCATGGATGAAATGATGGTTTTTCTGCAGAAAGTTTGACAGATTTGAAATTAATTAGGTATTTTGTGACATATTTTATATTTAAAGCGACATGAGTGTATCGTTAAGTATCATAATCCGTTTGAAATTTATGTCTTTGCAATATAGTGTAGCTTTAATATGAGGTTGTTTCATATTGAGAAATTGCGTACAGGACATCGTTGATTTTTGTGTGGATTTTCGAAATTCCACATCATTTTTATAATATACATATGTATGGTGTGTTAAATAATTAACAACAGCCATGTCCAGGAACCCCCAATTCTCTTCGACTTCCCGAAATCTGCGTATTGTCTTCACAGGCATCATTAACTTGTCGCACGAATAGTATTTTTTCACATGAGTTGTTGTTTTGTTTTTACGCAATATTTAGTACGGATCAAGTCTTAAGCAAGCAACAAAACTTCTATTCGAAGGAATAAGAATCATGAAGCGAAAGAATTAACACGAACAATTAAATCAGAAATCCTTTGTTACACTTTATTCAATATTCTTGGCTTCATGTAATTTATCGTTATTGCATGGTCAAAATCCCAACAAGTGCATACAGAATGATAAATTATCCTTTTCTCTTTTCAAGTTTCTATAGCAACTTACCTATAATTAATCAGTACGTCATTTCTATTCGCGCTGACTAATGCTTTCACTTAACGCTAACTTCTTGAATCAAGGACGAATTTCCTTCTAGCCATCCGTAACGTTCGCTGGCGTATACTGAAGAAAAATGAAGTCGAAAAAATTGCAAAGTGCTATAATGGAGATATTATATCATCTGAATTAAAAGTAAAACTTCGCATTAGTTATGATTAAAATTGAATTAGGTACATGAAAAGGAAAAAAAATTGCTCAGAATTTAATACCAACACATTTTCTGATTTAATTTCAGATACAGAACTGAAAAACTACTGAATAAACTTTTCTATAATCTAAAAACCATCCAGTCAAGGGGATTTACCTTCATGAGAAAACTAGATCCTTATGTTAAGACATAACTTCAGTTTCATGGAGTTTATGGGAAACGATTTGACTCAGCTACGACTTTTAGATTCCAACCCTCCGGTTCACTAGATACAGATCGTAAATTTTGTGAATATTCGGAACACTTGCAATTAAGTGCATCCTTTACATAGCGAGCGGTTTAAATAGTTGAAATAAGTGTAAAGTAAAAACTAGTTGAGAAGGAAATGAAAATTGTTAATAAAACTTCATAATGAAGAAGCAGATGCTGCATCCTGCTGTTTAAAGGAAATTACATTATTCGAGATTTAAATTTATAGTACAGTTTTAGTTTGTGGCAGACTTTGCGCCGAGCTTTATGGGGTTGGATTTAGAAGGGAATAGTTGAACTTACTGATTAAAAAATCAATCGATTCCTCTTAAGACCACCTATAGGAGTATAAGATAGAAATAGTTCTCTATCACAAAGCGCGACTTCTGAGCATCGGACTTTAGTTGCAACCAGGACTTGTTGATCAATCTGGCCTCCTGCTCCACTGCTCGCTTCAATGTGGTGCACGGTCGACCATCCAGAACTTGTCTGGCGATGTCTTGTTCTGGTTTCCTCAAAGTGTGAACGATCCAGTGCCACTTCCGCCTTTCAATCTCTATGCCTATTTTAATCTGTCCACTTGTACTTGTCGTTGGAGATCACATTTAGCCCTTCCTTCTGTGTAATGGAGGTAGTATATTACACCCACAGCCCGTCCTGCTTCCCCTAAAAATGGCAAATAAACACTCATTGGATCATGGGCTGTGATCTTAAAATTTAGTTAATACGAGAAACGGATACACCGCTTCGAATACGGACGGACTCTACGGTATCGAATTTTGGCATTCGAAAACAGACTATGATTGGCTTCTGGAACGTTCGATCATTGGATGATGTTCGAAGGGCTGGAGTCACTCAGTCCATACACTGCCAATCCGTGCTCAACCGTTGAGAGCTGTAACATTAAAATTTTTAACTTGAGTGAGGTCAGGTGGATAGGATCAGGAGAAGAACTAACTCCGAGCAGAAAACCATTCAGTTCGCTAGTCCTGAGTGTGAAGCTAAAAGTGGCGTGGCAGTCGCCCTTATAACGAGAGCGAGGAACAGTCTCAACTGCTAAGGTCCAATGATTTTCGTCTTTAGACTCAGAACTAACGTCAGAAATGTCAAAATTCTGCTGTGCTACACACCAACTACCTCCACGAAACCCGGTGACAATGTGGAAGGGAGTGCCACCTGCGAGAGTGTTCCAACAGGTGGTATTATTATTTTCTCAGGAGATATGGTCGCCCAGGTTCGCTCTCACAATACTGAAATAGAGCACGTCATATGGAATCATGGGTCGACGAGTTACAACCTTAGATTTAGAGACCCAAAAATTGCAAATTATTTGTGGAGTTTTGTTTTAGATGCTCTAAAGATTGTAACGCTAAGAAATAAGGCTCGGTGAAAACAATGAATGATACAGAAAATGATATTATCACTCAAAAATCTCAAAACCGGATGTCCGTCCGTCCGTCCGTCCGTCCGTCCGTCCGTCCGTCCGTCCGTCCGTCCGTCCGTCTGTCCGTCTGTCCGTCCGTCCGTCCGTGCGCTCTCTAGCTTGAGAACGCGTTGAGATAGAAAGTTCAAATTTTGTACACGTCGTTTTTGACAAAAAAGTAAGGTCAAGTTCGTGAACGGGCCAAATCGCTCCACCCCTTCTACCCCCTCCCATACAAAATGACACAATTACGCAATTTGACAATAAACGGATTTGCTCGAAAAGTATGAAAGTTATTGGCCTGAAATTCAGAATATATTACTTTTATAATAATATCAATCTATCGTATAAAAATTGTGCGTGTCCTCCCCCTCCTTCTACCACCTCCCATACAAACTGTAGTTATCATGAATTACTCTAAGCCAATTTCCTCAGTGCTTATAAAATTCAGCGGGCTGAAATTGTGCACCAAATATTTATTTAAAATTGTTAGTAAGGTCAAAAAAAATGAGATGATTAGCTTCACCCCTTCTACCCCCTCCCATACAAAATGACACAATTTCGCAATTTGACAATAAATGGATTTACTCAAAAAGTATAAAAGCTATTGGTCTCAATTTTGGTATATATTACCTTTTTAATGATTTAAATCTACAGTACAAAAATTATTTGCTTCCTCCCTTTCCTTCCACCCCCTCCCATACAAACTACACTTTTTCATGAAATGCTCTAAGCCGATTTTCTCAGAACATATAACATTTGTTGAGCTCATATTTTGTAATAAATATTAAATTAATATTATTACTAAGATGAGAATAATATTTGATTTGCTTAACTACTTCTACCCCCTCCCATACAATATGACACAGTTTCACAACTTCACAAAAAATCGATTTTCTTGAAAAGTATGAATGGCACTAGTCTGAAATTTAAGGGATGCCAATTTTATAATATTCCTAGTTATTTCTGAAAAAATCATTAAAATCTCCCCACTCTTTCTACCACCTCTCATACAAACTGCACATTTTCACTAAATCAAACTCACTAATTTTCTCAGTTCCCATTCAGTTTTTGGAGTAAGCATTTTGTATATAACATTTTCATAGCTACTTTAGCATGATGTCGAAAAAATTAGTTCAATGCTATCATCCCTTCTAACACTCCCCATACAAAATTTCTTGGGATCACAAAAAATTCTATTTCATCTAGAGTATCGTAAGATTGCGCTTTACGCGCAATCGTAGCCCTGTTATGTTTTTTATACCATTTTCAATCTACGGTATTAAAATTATTTGAGTCTCCCACTCTTTCTACCACCTTAGATAATTAGGTTCACTCCTTCTACATCCTCCCATACAATATGACACAGTTTCACAACTTTTCAATAAGTCGATCTGAAAAGTGTGAATGCTACTGATCTGCAATTTAAAACATATGAAAACCATGATGTTTATAGTTATTTCTGAAAAACCCACTAAGAACTCCCCATTCCTTCTACCACCTCCCATACAAACTGCACAATTTCACTAAGTCCAATGCACTGATTTTCTCAGTACCTATTAAATTTTTGAAGCTGAAATTTTTAGCAAAATATTCTGATAGCAACTCTAGCATTATGTGAAAAAATTGGTTCAATGATGTTACCCGTTCTACCACTCCCCATACAAAATTTCTTAAAATCAAAAAATTTCTCTTCATCTAGAGTATCGCATGATTGGGTCATACGCCCAATCGTAGTCCTGTTATGTTTATAAGACAGTGCCGCGCATGACTTTCTTACCAAGCATAATGATAAATTGGTTGCAATTGGTGGTAGCGATAATAATTTGTTTTCAGTTTTTCTATAATTTTGAGACAGTGCCGCGCATGAGTTTCTTACCAAGCGTAATGATAAATTGGTTGCTATTAGTAGCGATAATAATTTCTTCTTAGTTATTCTATTATTCTCAAACAGTGCCGTGCATGAGTATTATTAACAAGCGTAATAATAAATTAGTGTCAAGTGCTAGCGATAATAATTTGCTCTCAGTTTTTCTATTATCTAAGTGCCGCGCATGAGTTTGTTACCAAGCGTAATGATAAATTAGTTGCAATTGGTAGCGATAATAATTTCCTCTCAGTTTTTCTATTATTCTCAGGCAGTGCTGCGTATAATTATTATTAACAAGCGTACTGATAAATTAGTTGCAAGTTGTAGCGATAATAATTTGTTTTCAGTTTTTCTATCATTTTGAGACAGTGCCGCGCATGAGTTTCTTATCAAACGTAATGATAAATTGGTTACAATTGGTAGCGATAATAATTTTCTCTCAGTTTTTCTATTATTCTCAGATAGTGCTGCGTATGAGCATTATTAACAAGCCTAATGATAAATTAGTGTCAAGTGGTAACGATAATAATTTGCTTTCAGTTTTTCTATTACTTTAAAACAGTGCCGCGCATGAGTTTGCTACCAAACGTAATGATAAATTAGTTGCAAGTTGTAGCGATAATAATTTGCTTTCAGTTTTTTTATTATTTTAAGACAGTGCCGCGCAAAAGTTTGCTACCACGCGTAATGATAAATTAGTATTAAGTGGTAGCGATAATAATTCGCTCACAGTTTTTCTATTATTTTAAAAGAGTGCCGAGCATGAGTTTTGATACCGCGCGCTACGATAAATTATATTTATTTATTTATTTATTTATCATACCAAGATAATTAGGTTCATAATAATTGCTTAATTTTATTTAATATAACCTAATATAGTTAAATTTATCTTAATTAATTAAACCCAAGTATGATGGGCACTGGTGGAAGTGTGAAACGGGGTGTGGTGACCTTATAAAACAGAACGTAATCTCAATTTATATGTCAGCTTACTTATTGGAGGTGTATAGTGTGCGCTGAATTTGTTAAATACTCTACAGCATCTGTTAATAGGTTCATTTTTTCCGTAATCTGTACGATGTGGATATTCCTTAAGTAGTCTTAAATGTCTTGTCAGCCTGACATTGTCATTGAGTCTGAATTTATTTGAGATGTGATCAACCTTAATATCGTCATTCAAAACATTTAAGGCAAGACAGGATGTAAGCATAGTTCATGTAGAACCAAGAAGTAAACGACTTAATAATTATAACGCCAAGCGTATCTCACAACCAACTTAAGACAAGACCTCTTTTATGTTTTTACTTTGCGGTTCCTACCATGATTCATTAAAGAACTAAGAATTTGGGGTTTGTTTGAGCTCAAGGTGATATATAACACTGTCATTCGCATCACATTAGCTCTTTTTACATAACACATCCCCTATTTATGAGATCTACCTCACGGTCGTGTCAACCTTCAAAGTGGAACGTCAGTCCTACTAATTTTTCTATTTTGACTACCCCAGAGAGGATAGGGTTCCAGTAGCCTATGTCCCACCTCTCTTCGGCCAATATGTTCGGGAAACCCCCCTCTCTCTTGTGTCCTTTAAAGTGATCGTGGTACAATAGCCAAAGAATAAGCAGTCACAATGCTAGCAAGGGCTTTCGTTACAATTGGCAATCATCTCTCAACCCGATGTAAGCCAAAGAGCTCTCAAATTGAGACGGAACTACAGCGATGCTCATATACAACTTAAGAAGACTGTCAGATGCGACAAGAAAAGGGCCATTGAAAATCTGGCCAATGATGCGGAATCTGCAGCTAACCGTGGAAATATGGTTTCACTATTTTAAATTATGAAACATTTGACGAAGAGTAATTTCTCCAACCACAGAGATTTGAACGAAACTCTCCTTAATATGAGTGAGCACCAGTTACTGCAATGGAAAAAAAATACTTCGCCAATATTTTAAACATTTTTCATAGGAAGATATTCCAGACACAGATCAATTGCCAAACATCTAACCACAACAAGCTTTTATTACGGACGATCTCCCAGATTAGGAAGAAATAGTTTTCGCCATTCGGTCAATGACAGGCAAAAAAGCCACAGGTATGGACGGACTACCAACCGAATTCTCAAACCAAGTACATGCACATGGCTTCAAACACAAGTCCATCGACTGTTCTAAATGGACAAGATGTGGGAAGGTGCAAGATCTTATTACCTCGGAAGCATTCTTAGCATGGACGACGGTGCCGAAAAAGATATTGAGGCTCGTATAAATTAAAATCGACAGGGCTTCGGCATCCTCTCTGGTTTCTGAAGGTTAAGAGATATCTCCCTTCGCGCGAAGTTGCGAGTGATTAACGATTGTTGTTATATGGTTGTACTTCATGGAAAGTGACCATTTGGCTTTCCAAAAAACTGCACAGTTTCGTGACTCCGACGCATTTTAGAGATGTTCTAGCCAGATTTGATTTCCACCGGCGATCTTTGGAGTACAACTGTGCAGACGAAAAAAGGCACTGACCTTCAAAAGAGGAAATGGTAGTGGATGGGTTACACTTTGAGGAAACCAGAGCAAAATATCACAAGACAAGTATTGAAGCGATTAGTTGACTAGGAGGCTAAAGGAATAATTAAGGCCTGGCGACATCTAAAAGCCGATGCTCAGAAACGCTCCCTATGGAAGAGAAGCGTTTCTGTCCTTTGCCATTATTAACATGAAGATTGATTGAAAGTTCACCGTTTTTTGATAAGCCTAACAGTCTCTTAGGAAAATTAGTACAGAATATGGTAATGGCAATAGTAATTTCAAAATAGCGAAATTCTTTTTCACCTCTACCACCCACGACATATGTTTTAAGAGAACTCATTGATAGCTCAAAAATTAGTTTTTGCTAACTCAAAGCAAAATATTCTTGTTTTTACGATTTATAGAAAAAGATGAAGAAAACATTTTCTGATCAGAATTCATATCTTACTGATGCCATCCGGAAGTAAACCGTAGATATTTTTCAGCCAGCAAAAAGCATGAAAAGTCGGACCGTGTATTACTGTAATACCGAATCTCTTTTATGAACAACAGATGGTAAAAAACCGCCAAAGTTCAACATCAAAATAACTCTTAAGGTCTAGTGTCCTTACACGAATTCCCGGAGTCTCGAATTGTAGCTTTCCAAATGCTTGATTCCTTCCCCATTCAAAGAGAAGAAAATTCGATGTTTTCCCTATTGCTGGAAGGGGTAGGTACTGACTCTCTTTTGCGAAAGAAGTCTCAACCAGGAACTAGGAAACTACGAGTTCGACATGCATGTGGAAAAGCTACTTTTGACTTCCGAAATAATTCCGTGATAAGACTTTTGCTTTAAGTTCTCACTATTATACGGTTTTAATATTAACGCTTCCAAAAAAAATCCTTAAGGATTATCACTATTTATATGCAATGGTAGTTTCAAAATTTATTATCCATGATGAATTATGAAATGAAATTAAATAAAACTAGCTCCGAAATTAATCAAAATAAATTAAACAGATATTCTTTTTACTACGATGGGAGGTCAAAAATTTCGCGGTTGACAGGGAAGGGGGTGAAATTATATAAGTTATTATTTTTCCTTTTCAATATATTCTCCCTTAAACCTAATTCATTTATCATATCTCTCATAAAGTTTATTAATTCCTTCTAAAAATATTTTATCAAGGCATTCAAAATAGGTTGAAATTTCCGACTTCAACTATTCATCATTGGTAAATTGTAATGAAGTAATTTCTTCAGTTTTGGGAACAAATAGTAATCAGAAGGGGTCAAATCTACACTATAAGGGGGGGGGGGGACATTGCAACGTGGCTCTTGTGAATAGGTGTGTTGTTATGCAAAAGCAGCACACCTCTTCTTTTTCTTTGATGACATTCCTTTAATATTTGTAGCAGGTAGGCATAATATCCCCCTGGAATGTTTTGTCCTTTTTCTTTATAGTCGATCATCAAAATCCCCTCTGAGTCTCAAAAAATAGTGGCCATGATTTTTCCGTCAGATTGTGAGACCTTTAACATCTTGGGGGGGGGGGATGAGAGAGGGGATGAAGCACTTTTACGGAGCCACAGCATTGACTCCTATTTTAATTCAGGCTCATAAGGATGAACCCAGGTTTCGTCTCCAACAATTCGGGTCCAAATTTCATCCTTGTAAGAACAAGTACAAAATTTCATGTTTCTGAGTTGAAACCCGATGTGTTTTCGAAAATTCCGCATTTGTATGGGAAGGCGTAGAAGGAGTAAACGGATTGGATCAAAAAAATTTTGAGGATAATTGTATTCAAATTAATATACTTTAGTCCAATTTCCAATTCGATCGCTTTCATAGATTCGAAAGGAATGAATTTCTATCTAATTCGAAATTTTTGTAAGATTTGTAGATATGGTGCATTCACGTTCTTAAATTTAAATTTTTTATCTCGATAGCTGAATGCATTCGTTAGCTATCTAGTAGAAAGTATTTGCTGATATTTCAAATAAAGCAAAAATTGCGTAAGTAAACAAATAATTAAATTTCAGTGTAACTCGACGCACAAAACTCAATCTCCTTTTTACAAAAAAAATCATCAATTTCATAAGTGCCAGAAAAAGTAATTAAAATAACACCAATCATCTCTTCGGCATTCCATCATCAAGTTACCCACATAATAATGTTGACAATAAGCTATTTTCACAAGGAGTCATCCATTATCCCACTTTATGTCACGTTATTTGACAAATATCCTTCCGCAATAATAAACACTTTACCGGTTTTCGCACAGGTAACTATTATAATTTAGGTTATTTACTTGTTTCGTAAAAATTTACCGTGAGGACACTTTGCTGAAGTTTATGAGACGTCTAACGAAATTGATGACTTCTTTGATAACTCGCTCCACGATAAGAACATCGTTATTAGAAAACGATATTGGGGTCGCTTTTCTTACACCCCACTTACATCCTCGTTGATACCTATATACATGTTCGAGCCTATGGATTTAACAGGACTTCGCAAGGAATCAACCAGCCATATGATTCGAACAATTTATTATAGGGAACTCACCTTGAATTGACAGATTCATCATGTGGTAAGTCAAGCTTCAAAAAGAAACATGGGGACCCTGGTATAATGTCCTATAAAGATGAAATAATGTTATAGGCAGTGCTCCTTCTTAGTCCTGACGATATAAGAATTATGAGAGATATGACAATTTTTCGAGGATATTAAACCAAATTACTTTATTATTTTAATAATAAAGTATTGTGAACGACTTGGGAAAAAAAAAAAATTTGCTACCCTGAAATTTTGTTTTTTCGCGTTTCATGACTAAATTAGCCTAAAAATCAAAAAAAAAAATCCGTCTGTCTGTACGCCGACCGCCGTACGCCGTACGCCGACGTGTACGCTCAGCGCACATTAACTCCCAAACCCTTCAAGATAGAGAGTTCATTTTTGGGGGGATTGTAGACAGTTGCGGATCTCAGGCGGATACCCATTTTGGGGGGTGTACGGGTTCAGGGGGAGGCGGGGGGAACGCTTAAGCCGAAAAATACGAATTCAAATATCTCAACCATGGTAACAGCTAGGAAGCTAAAACTCAACATACATATAGAGGGATTTGTGGGACAACTTTTAAAAATAATTTAATTTTTTTATCCATTGGGGTGCAAAAAGGGGGGGCTA
Source organism: Chorisops tibialis (assembly GCA_963669355.1). Classification (NCBI taxonomy): domain Eukaryota; kingdom Metazoa; phylum Arthropoda; class Insecta; order Diptera; family Stratiomyidae; genus Chorisops; species Chorisops tibialis. The sequence continues at coordinate 273,447,047 of OY770262.1, forward strand.
AGAACCAATTGTCAGCCGAATTTTTTTTTTCAAATCATTATATCTTCGAAATTACTTCCCATAAAAAATTGATATTTTGAGACCGTTAAGATAGTATCAAGATCTACTAGAATCAGTTTAGATAGAAGCTAATTATTATAAGGGGGTCAAGGGGAAAAACACTTAAAAATCAATATCTCAGCTATTTATTAAGTTATGTAATTGAATCTTAGAACCTATACTAAGCTATACTAGAGAAATACCTGAAAAATATAACATTTGGACAAAATAGTAGTGGGGGGAAATGGGGAGCATTTCAAAAATGATGCACTTTCCAAAATTTCAAACCGTTATAATTCAAAATTGAGTACAGATATCAAATTAAAATTTTGTCAAATTGTAGAACTGGGTAGTTTTTAAATTTTGTAAAAATTTTACGTTGGGAAGTGTAAGGGGAGGGAGGTGGTAACCAAAAATGTCGAAAATTTTGAGTGATTTTTTAAGGGCTCTGGTGAAAGATAAAAAATTTAAATTTTCCATGTAGATACATCTATTTGTTGTACATACAGAAAAAATAATAAAAATTCCACAATTGTTATGCACCGACCCCCCTGGTCTACCGTGCACAAGGTGTTTCATGTGCAATGAAAAAACCACATAAACTGAAAATTTTTGAATGAAATTTAAAGGTAGAAACTTGAAAACTTGCGAAATGCATTTAAAAAAAAACTTTAAAAGAATGAAATATAAACTGGTCGAATACCTTGAAAGCTTCTACTCCCTCCCATACAAAATGATTTTTTCGACCATTTTTAAGAAATTAATTATCACCTAATTAGTAAAAGCTATCAATTTGAAATTTTGCACAAAATCATTTGAAAATAGTTAAAATAGAACTGCGTCAAAATTTTTGAGATCACACTTGCCGTTCTACCCCCTCCCATACAAAAGCATGATTTCGACCAATTTCAATAAAACAACTGCTAACCAACAAATTAAAAGCAACGAACTTGAAATTTTGTACGAGCACCTTAAAAGAGATAAAAAAGAAAATTGCGTCACAAATTTTGCGATTCCCCTACCTCTTCTACCCCCTCCCATACAAAATTATTTTTTCGAGCATTTTTAGGAAATCAGTTATCAGCTAACTCTTAAAAGCTACCAATTTCAAATTTTGCTCAAAAACTTATAAAAATAATTGAAATGATATTACTTTAAAAGTTTTGCAATCGCGCTTGCCCTTCTACCCCCTCCCATACAAAAGTATCATTTCGACCAATTTCATTGAATCAACTAATAACCAACAAATTAAAAGCTACGAACTTGAAATTTTGTACGAGCACACTACAAGAGAAAAGAAATAAAATTGCATCACAAATTTTACGATTTCCCTACCTCCTCTACCCCCTCCCATACAAATGTTTGGTTTCGTGAATGTATGTAAAATACACCGAATCCTATGAAAATTCTATGCAACTTCGTCTATGAAACTGACATTCTATGCAGAGAATATTGGACGTGATTCAAGCAATCAATTAAAAACTATTACCATCCACCCACTCTTACTATCACCTCTCACCCCACCCCTCACAAACACTCAAACTTGGATAAATAGAGGAATGAAATATTGATTATATGTACTGGAGCTTTTGAACGTTTCCGCAAAGTGTTAAATTGACAGTTGCCCTGCCCAAGAACCCGCTTTCACTTAGTCTTCCCTAACAACTCTAACCTGCATATTGACTTTCCACACATACGCAATTTGTCCCAAGAATAATAAAGTTTCGCCCGACTTGTTGGCAGTTTATTTTTTTTTTATTAATTGAGGGCGGACAATTTTACAAGTGTAGAAGGTGAGAGGATATTCCCAAAAATTTTTAGTCACTCCGCTGTGCAAAATTATTTCTTGCTTTGAATCTTGAGAAATCTGAATCTTTTATCCATTTGAAGAAATAGCTTGAGAGGAAGCGATGTAAATTTGACCATGAGTCCAAGAGTTGCAGACCAATTTCGTCACGTTTGGCCCTGCTGTCATGGTCCTTGCCTCAGCAAGACAAATAGAAAATTCATGGCGCTTAAAAATGAATCGAAGATGACTGAAAGAAAAGATTTCCGGATTCTACACTGTTACGCTTTATTATTCGTGACGTTTCGGTCTCTGCTGAGACCTTTATCAAACTGATCGACAATTACAAAACACAATTATTATATAGAAGGAAGAGTAATTAAGGTTAAATTAGGTAGCCTTCTACCGAGGGATACCTTTAATTATTTTGATTCTTACATTTCAGAATACAGAGAAGCAGAATTCATCAAGAAGAAAACGACACAGGAACGGAAAGGAGTTTAGAATCAGCATTAGAAGCAGCGCAACCGATGCCGACGAGAAGCAACAACGTAGTAGTCAACCTTTCATCAATAAAGCTAACTAGGGAGCAAGAGGATGTGTTAAGCAAAGGATTCAACTTCGCGGTAACTCCAACAAGTACTCCAACCGAAGAAATCATTCAGCAAATATAGCCGACAATCAGAGGTCTTCTGCAAGCGATTGAAATCAAATACGAGGTCTCTCACATCATCAAGCAAGCATGCCAACTGCGACGAATATCCCCTCGAAAGAACAGAAAGCTTTTTAAAAGAGCTTAAACAAACGAAGAAAATAATGATTAGGCGAGCGGACAAAGGAAACACAACGCTAGTCATGGACAAGGAACAATAAGAGGAGAAGATACGAGATATTCTACAAACAGGACCATATACAGAAATGAAAAGATATCCAACCGCTGCCCTCCACCGGAAATTAACCCTATCCATTCAAAAAAATCCCATATTAGCGGAAAAATATGCCAAATTAATTCCTTCAGACCCTCATACACCAAAAATGTACGGACTTCCGAAAATTCATAAGGAGAATACCCTACTTCGACCCATCGTCAGTTCGGTACAATCACTTACCCAAAAACTGGCTAAGGCTCTCGCGACTGAGTTAAGCCCACTAGTAGGTAACACATCACGCTCTGTTAAAAATTCCTCTTATCTAGTAGAGATTCTTCAGAAAATCAACTCGGAACCAACGGATATTTTAGTCAGCCTAGACGTGGAATCACTGTTCATCAACATCCCGATTAAGGACACCTTAAGTATTATCAGGAAACTCATTCCGGATAACATGTATGACTTAATAGAATTTTGTTTAAATAATACTTTCTTTTCAGCTCTAGGGAAACTCTTCAAAAGCAAACGGAAGGAGTGGCTATGGGATCTCCAATTTCACCGGTGGTAGCGGAAATTTTCATGGAGGAATTCGAAAAGAACTCATTGGACTCAGCTCCATTAACACCGTAATTGTATCTACGGTATGTGGATGACATCTTCATCATTTGGCAACATGGGAAAGAAGAGCTCGACAAATTTTTAGCACACCTGAACTCACACCACGAGAAAATTAAGTTCACCATGGAAACAGAAAGCAACGGGAAACTGCCATTCTTGGATGTACTCGTAGAAAGGAATGATACGTCGCTAAGCTTCGGGGTATATAGGAAACCAACTCACACCAACAGATATTTCCACGCTCATTCACATCACCACCCAGGTCAGAAAACAGGCGTACTGAAGACCCTAATACATAGAGTTCGACGTACAACTGAAGGAAATCCGGACAGTCTACGAAAGGAAAAGGAACAGTTGAATCGGGCATTCACAGCAAATGGATATAAACCGAGCGAAATTAACAAGGCGTGGAAACTGAAGCATCCAAGGACAACGGAACGAGAAGACACTGACGAAGGAAATGCAGACAACCGATAGGTAAAACTACCTTACATCCAGGGCACGACGGATAAGATAGGAAAAATCCTTCGAAAATCCAACACCAAGACAACATTCACTACCCCGACTACTATCCGAGGAATTTTAGAAAACCAGAAGGACCAAAAACCATTGGAGACTGAAGGAGTATACAAAGTACCGTGCGGTTCATGCGATAAAGTATACATAGGAGAAACGGGACGCACAGTCGAAACAAGGATCAACGAGCATCAACGATGCACACGGAAAAACCAGATACAGACATCAGCGATCGCGGAACATGCAACGGAAGAGGACCATACAATCGATTTCGACAATGTTCAAATTCTGGCCAAGACAAATCAATATTATCAACGAATAAATTTCTAAACATCCACAGAACTTTAACCGAGACACCGGATACAACTAATCAGCAGTTTGGCTACCTGCTTTAAAAATTGGTAAGAACAAAATCCATACTCAGAAATCCTTAACTAATTTAACTACCTGAGACCGAGAAGGTCGCAGTGCTCTCGCATGATCCCCTATTTAAATAATAATAATAAACTACCTGATACTAATTAATTAACCTTAATTACCCTTCCTTCTACATAATAATTGCGTTTTGTAATTGTCGATCAGTTTGATAAAGGTCTCAGCAGTCACGAATAATAAAGCGTAACAGTGTACTATCCGGCAATCTTTTCTTTCGAAATGCACTGGGAAAACATTCACCAAACGAAGAAGATTGATTCGCGGAATAAAACGAATGGTTTCGTTTGGTTTGGTGAATGTTTTCACAGTGCATTTCGAAATGAAAGAAAAGATTTCCGGATTCTACACTGTTACGCTTTATTATTCGTGACGTTTCGGTCTCTGCTGAGACCTTTATCAAGCTGATCGACAATTACAAAATACAATTATTATTTAGAAGGAAGGGTAATTAAGGTTAAATTTGTTAATTAATTAGTATCAGGTAGTTAAATTAGTTAAGGATTTGTTCTTACCAAATTTTAAGGCAGGTAGCCAAACTGCTGATAACTTGTATCCGGTGTCTCGGTTGAAGTTCTGTGGGTGCTTCGTAATTTCTATTGCTTCTCGTACTATTCGTTGATAATATTGATTTGTCCTGGCCAGAATTTGCACATTGTCGAAATCGATTGTTGTTGCATGTTCCGCGATCGCTGATGACTGTATTTGGTTTTTCCGTGTGCATCGTTGGTGCTCGTTTATCCTTGTTTGGACTGTGCGTCCCGTTTCTCCTATGTATACTTTATCGCATGAGCCGCATGGTACCTTGTATACTCCTTCAGTCTCCAATGGTTTTTTGTCCTTCTGGTTTCCCAAAATTCCTCGGATAGATTCAATACCCACACTACTATCCGAATTAATATCTCAACTATCTCTTAAGCTATGTAATAATATTAACTGGTTGAAAACTTTTAAAACTTCTACCGCCTCACACACAAAATTATTTTTTTCGACCATTTTCAAGAAATCAATTATCACCTAACTATTAAAAGCTACCAGTTTGAAAATTCGCACATAAATTTTTAAAAATAGTTGAAATAAAATTGCGTAAAAAGTTTTGCAATCGCTCTTGCCCTTCTACCCCCTCCCATACAAAACTATGTTTTCGACCAATTTCATTACATCAACTAATAACCAACAAACTACAAGCTACGAACTTGAAATTTTGTACAAGCACCTTACAAGATTAGCGAAATAAAACTACATATCACATTTTACGATTCCCCTACCTTCTCTGCCCCCTCCCATTCAAATGTTCGGTTTCGTGAATGTAAAATATACCGAATTTTATGAAAATTCTATGCAACTTCGTCTATGAAACTCATTCTAAACAGAGAATATTGGACGTGATTCAAGCAATTAATTAAAAAGCTATTAACATCCACCCACCCTTACTATTGCCCCTCCTCCTCCCCTCATAAAAATCTAAACTTGCAGAAATGAATGAAATATTATTCAATTGACAACAGCCCTGCCCAAGAATTTCCTTTCACGTAGCCTTCCCTAACCACTCTAACCTGCATATTGACTTTCCACTCATCCGCAACTTGTCCTGCCCGACTTGTTGGCAGTTTATTTTAAATTGAAACGGCTACCCCACAATAGCTTATGTAGGCGATCTTGTCATCATGCTAATTGGTAAGTTTGAACAAGTTCTAGGGGACCTTATGCAGTCCGCTTTACAACTGTTGTTCTAAATCCATTACAGATATTAAACTGAAATTTTGTGAGATTGTAGATGTTTTATTTTTAGATCACAACTATTTTGTTCAGGAATTAAAAAACAAAAGGTTGCTAATTTGCATATATTTAAAATTATTTAGATGAATTTTATTGATATATAATTTCTAAACTGCACTCATGAATTTATTGCAAACAAAACTACATCTGAGCTATGTAACTATTATATAAAAAGAGAAAAAAACATAAATTTATTGATTACTTATTACTAATTTTCTTATAAAATGTCATAAAATATTTAATTACTTATGTAATTATGTTAAATATTGCTATTGTATCTTTTAAACTATGATAACTATTGCTACACTTGAATTAATTTTATATTATTATTCTGCAATTATTATAAGTTTGTTATATGGTTCCAAGCCGAATTCATTATATTAAAAAAGCAATGATGTGTCAGCATTGTAAAGTCAGTCAACGAAACATAATAGAATTATGTTTAGGCTGTCGACACACGATGCGAGTTAATATATATTATCTCACTTTTCGATATTACTAGTGTCATTATCCTATACATAATTCAGCCTACTTACATATAGCAAGTTAATATATATTCGCTTGCATCGTTTGTCGAAAGCATAAGGCATAAAGCCCAATCATATGATACTCTAGATGAAATGGGAATGACTTTAATATACCGGAAAATTTGTCATCTCAAATTCTTTCGAATAGTGAATAGAGACTTTTGCATGGGAGGTGGTAAAGCAGAGGGAAGAGGTTGTAATTTTTATATATAACACTGAACGTAGTATACAAAATGTTTCATGCTAAATTTAAAGTTTGTAGCTTTCATAATTTTTGAACAAATTTGTCTGAATTTATAGAAATTGTATGGGAGTTGGCAGAGAAATTGGGAGGTTTTGTATGATTTTGAATATGCTTATCAACATCCTAATCACATTGGCCTTGTTACTCATATGTTCGAAGGAGGAATACATTTTTTGAATTTTCAATACAAATAAACTGCCAACAAGTCGGGCGCAACTTTATTATTCTTGGGACAAGTTGCGTATGTGTGGAAAGTCAATATGCAGGTTAGAGTGGTTAGGGAAGACTAAGTGAAAGGGGGTTGTTAGGCAAGACAATTGTCAATTTAACACTTTGCGGAAACGTTCAAAAGCTCCAGTACATATAATCAATATTTCGTTCGTTTATTTATGCAAGTTTGAGTTTTTATGAGTTAGTTAGTTTTTTAATTGATTGCTTGAATTAAGTTTGAGTTTTTATGAGGGGAGGGGTGAGGGGTGATAGTAAGAGTGAGTGGATGTTAATAGTTTTTTAATTGATTGCTTGAATTACGTCCAATATTCTCTGTATAGAGTGTCAGTTTCATAGACGAAGTTGCATAGAAACCAAACATTTGTAAGGGAAGGAGTAGAGGAGGAAGGGGAATCGTAAAATTTGTGACGCAATTTTATTTCCTTTCGTGTGATCGTACAAAATTTCAAGTTCGTAGCTTTTAATTTGTTGGTTATTAGTTGATTCAATGAAATAGGTCGAAATGATACTTTTGTATGGGAGGGGGTAGAAGGGCAAGCGCGATTGCAAAACTTTTAAAGTAATATCATTTCAATTATTTTTATAAGTTTTTGCGCAAAATTTGAAATTGATAGCTTTTAAGAGTTACCTGATAACTGATTTCTTAAAAATGCTCGAAAAAATAATTTTGTATGGGAGGGGGTAGGGGAGGTAGGGGAATCGTAAAACTTGTGATGCAATTTTCTTTCTTTTCTGTTGTAAGATGCTCGTACAAAATGTCAAGTTCGTAGCTTTTAATTTGTAGAGTAGAAGCTTTCAAGGTATTCGACCAGTTAATATTTCATTCTTTTAAAGATTTTTTTCAAATGCATTTCGCAAGTTTTCAAGTTTTTACCTTCAAATTTCATTCAAAAATTTTCAGTTTATGTGGTTTTTTCATTGCACATGAAACACCTTGTGCACGGTAGACCAGGGGGGTCGGTGCATAACAATTGTGGAATTTTTATTATTTTTTCTGTATGTACAACAAATAGATGTATCCAAACGGAAAATTTAAATTTTGTATCTTTCACCAGAGCCCTTAAAAAATCACTCAAAATTTTCGACATTTTTGGGTGCTACCTCCCTCCCCTTACATCTCCCGACGTAAAACTTTTACCAAATTTAAAAACTACCTAGTTCTACAATTTGACAAAATTTTAATTTGATAGCTGTACTCAATTTTGAATTATAACGGTTTGAAATTTTGGAAAGTGCATCATTTTTGAAATGCTCCCCATTTCCCCCACTGCTATTTTGTCCAAATGTTATATTTTTTTCGTATTTCTCTAGTATAGTTAAATATAGGTTCTAGGATTCAATTACATAGCGTAATAAATAGCCGAGATATTGATTTTTAAGTGTTTTTCTTTGCACCCCCCTGACCCTCCTCTTTACAATAATTAGCTTTTATCTAAACTGATTCTAGTGAACCTATATGCCACCTTAATGGTCTTAAAATATCAATTTTTTATGGTAAGAAGATATTATCATTTGGAAAAAAAATTCGGCTGACAATTGGTTCTTAGCCCCCCTTTTCGCACCCCAATGGATAAAAAAAATTAAATTATTTTTAAAAGTTGTCCCACAAACCCCTCTATATGTATGTTGAGGTTTAGCTTCCTAGCTGTTACCATGGTTGAGATATTTGAATTCGTATTTTTCGGTTTAAACCCCCCCCCGCCACCCCCTGAACCCGTACACCCCACAAAATGGGTATTCGCCTGAGATCCGCAACTATCTACAATCCCCCCAAAAATGAACTTTCTATCTTGAAGGGTTTGGGAGTTAATGTGCGCTGAGCGTACACGTCGGCGTACGGCGTACAGACAGACGGATTTTTTTTTTGCATTTTTAGGCTAATTTAGTCATGAAACGCGAAAAAACTAAATTTCAGGGTAGCAAATTTTTTTTTTTCCCAAGTCGATCACAATACTTTATTATTAAAATAATAAAGTAAAATTTGTATGGGAGGTGGTAGAAGAAGTTGGTACAACTTATGGTTGTATCTTATTCGCCATTCCGTTCCTTCCTTCACAGGTCCCAAAATTCTTCGGAGGACCTTTCTTTCGAATGCGTTAACTGCTTTTTCGGAAGTTCGCGTTAATGTCCACGTCTCGCTGCCATAACAGAGCACAGGTCGTATAATAGTTTTATAAATCCGCAGCTTGTTGTTCCTATGCATACGTCTTATTTGCAAGTATTATCCGTCGTTTGATTTCGTCTGTTTCATTACCGTCCTTTGCTAGATTAGCCCCAAGATATATGAAGTTGTCAACACTCTCCAAATTATATTCCGCAATTGTTATGTTTTGTCTGATTGGCGTTCTTCTTCTTGTTTGCGTCATTACTTTTGTTTTGCTTTCATTAATACGCAACCCGACTTATTTTGCGGCAGAGTCAAGATTGACAAATACCTCCTTAGCACTAGGGAAGGATCTTGCTAGAATGTTAATGTCGTCAGCATATGCTACTAGTTGGGTGGACTTGAATAGTAGTGCCCCGTTGGTGTCGACTGGGATTTTTCGGACGACATACTCTAGTGCCAAGTTGAAAAGCATAGGGGCTAGACCAACTCCCTGCTTTAAACCACATTCCATTCGAAAGCTGGTTGTGGAATCGGTTTGTATTCTCACTTGGGATTCAGTGTTCGTCATTGTGAGTCTTGTTTGTCGGACTAGTTCTGGAGGAATTCCAAAATCAAGCATGATTTGGTACAGTACGCTCCTGTCGATACTGTCGTATGCTTGTTAAAAATCTACGAAGATTTGGTGCACGTCTGTGTTATATTTCCAGCATTTTTCAAGCACCTGTTTCACCGAGTATATCTGGTCTGTTGTAGATCGTCTGGTTCTGAATCCGCCTTGGTATTCGCCAATTATTTGATTAGTATAGGGCTTAAGACGACGTTCAATAATTTTTGTCAGTATTTTATAGGACGTACACAACAATCTCACCTGTAGTTCTCACAGCAGAGTTTGTCTCCTTTCTTGTAAATTAAACATATAATGCTTTTTCGCCAGTCGTCGGGTATGATTTCCTCTGTCCAAATTTTGCATATCATGTTGTGCAGTATTTCAGCGACACAGTTTCCACCGTTTTTCAGAAGTTCAACTGGTATTTCGTCAATTCCCGGCGCTGTGTTTAGTTTTTGGTCACATAGGGCTGCTTTGATTTCAGCAAGCGTGGATAGTGTCGATGATGGTTCATCTTCGTCAGTTGAGGCTTCAATTGAAATGTTGTCTGTCGTTATCGGTGCTACTGGGTTGGGATTCAAAAGATGTTCAAAGTAGGAAGCCCATCTCCTTTTGATTTCTTGTGCGTCGCTGATGATGTTGCCCTCCACGTCTTTGCAGAGACTGGTTTTTAGCTTATATCCCTTTTTTAAGTCTTTTACTATTGCGTATGCGTCCCGCGTTTTATTTTTATACTCTAGATGAAATCTGAGAGTATTATAAGTTTGCTCTAAAGTTTGTAACGCCAAGAAATAAGGCTCGGAGAAAAAAATGATGAATACAGAAATTAATATTATCACTCAAAAATCTCAAAACCGGATGTCCGTCCGTCCGTCCGTCCGTCCGTTCGCTCTCTAGCTTGAGAACGCGTTGAGCTAGAAAGCTTAAATTTCGTACACGTCGTTTTTGACAAAAAAGTAAGGTCAAGTTCGTCAATGGGCCAAATCGCTCCACCCCTTCTACCCCCTCCCATACAAAATGACACAAATGCGCAATTTGACAATAAACGGATCTGCTCGAAAACTATAAAAGCTATTGGCCTGAAATTTGGAATATATTACTTTTATGATAATATCAATCTACCGTATAAAAATTATGCGTGTCCGCCCCCTCCTTCTACCACCTCCCATACAAACTGTACTTATCATGAATTACTCTAAGCCAATTTACTCAGTGCGTATAAAATTTAGCAAGCTGAAATTGTGCACTAAATATTTATTTAAAATTGTTAGTAAGGCTAAAAAAATTAGACGATTAGCTTCACCCCTTCTACCCCCTCCCATACAAAATGACACAATTTCGCAATTCGACTATAAATAGATTTGCTCGAAAAGTATAAAAGTTATTAGTCTGAATTTCGGGATATATTACTTTTATAATAATTTCAATATACTGTGTAAAAATTATTTGCGTCCTCCTTCTCCTTCCAACCCCTCCCATACAAACTGCACTTTTTCATGAAATGCTCTAAGCCGATTTTCTCAGAACATATAACATTTATTGAGCTCATATTTCGTAATAAATACTTATTTAGCATTATCACTAAGATCAGAAAAAAAATTTTTGATTAGCTTTACTGCTTCTACCCCCTCCCATACAATATGACGCAGTTTCACAACAAAAAATCTATTTTCTTGAAAAGTATGAATGCTACCAGTCTCAAATTTAAGAAATGTCAATTTTATGATATTCTTAGTTATTTCTGAAAAAATCACTCTTTCTACCACCTCCCATACAAACTGCACATTTTCACTAAATCTAACACACTAATTTTCTCAGCTCCTATTCAATTTTTGGAGTAAGCATTTTGTATAAAACATTTTTATAGCTACTTTAGCATGACGGGGAAAAAAATAGTTCAATGCTATAACCCCTTCTAACACTCCTCATACAAAATTTCTTGGGATCACAAAAAAATCTATTTCATCTAGAGTACCGTAAGATTGCGCTTTACGCGCAATCGTAGCCCTGTTATGTTTTCTCATGTCGTCGTCCATTTTTTGTATTTTGGCATTATGGTTCTTCCTTTGTTTTCGTCTGCAGGTCTATTTCGCATATCGCCTAAGCGCGTCATATCTTCCTTTTTTGGCTCGTGTTGGTCGTTCAGTAAAAATTTTGTAAGCCTCGTTCTTTCTATCTGTTGCGTCGCGACATTCTTGGTCGAACGAATCATTATTTTTTCGCCGTGCTTGATACCCTAATACCTCTTCCGCGGAGGATTTGATGCCGTCTCGTATTTTCATCCACACATTCTCCACTGGCATATTTTGGAAATCTTCATATATTGGTGTCAGGTGTTTATTACATGCTAACATGTAAGCCTGCGCCACCGTTTCGTCGTTAAGCTTGTCGACATTGAATTTGCGAGCTCTACTCGTTTTCGAATATCGAATACGACAAGCTATTTTGCATCGATACTTAGCTCTGACTAGATAGTGATCAGAGTCACAATTCGCACCGCGGAGAGTTCGTACATCAAGTATGCTGGAAGCAGCCCTTTTCTCAATTAGAACGTGGTCTATTTGGTTGAAGGTGTGACCATCTGGTGATGCCCACGTTCGTTTGTGAATATCGCGATGTGGGAAGAACGTAGAGCTTACTATGATATTTTTGCTGCTTGCGAAATCAATAAGACGTTGGCCATTGTCGTTGGTTATGTCATGGAGATTGTGCCCTCCTGTTGTTCCTCTATGAGCCTCCTCTTTTCCGACTTTTGCATTAAAATCCCCTAAGACAATTTTTAGGTCATTCGAAGGCAGTGAACCATAGGTTGTCTCTAGGGTGGCATAAAATTCGTCTTTAGTTATATCGTCCTTGTCTTCTGTTGGTGCGTGAACGTTGATCAACCAAGTGTTGAAAAATTTAGTCTTTATTCGGATTGCACACAATCTTTCACTTACTGCTCTGAAGCTCGTGACCTGCTGTTTAAATTTTTTGTCAACGACAAAAGTGACTACAAACTCTCTGCTTCCCGACAATTTTCCACTTGAATAGATTGTGTGCGATCTCATGTCCATAATTTCGCTACCGAGCTATTTCGTTTCTTGGATGGCAGTTATGTTGATGTTGTGTTTTACCACTTCTTCGAGGAACTCTTTCAGAGCTCCTGTCCTAAATAAGGATCGAACATTCCAAGATCCAATAGAGTAGTCCATTTTTCGTTTGCGGGGTCGTTGCCGTTGAGTCCATCCTTTCCGAGGCTGTTCTTCAGGTTTCGGGACAGAGTTTTTTTTTCCGGTGATGCGTTGTCGGCGCCTCGCCGAACCCCCGACCTGGAGGACCTGTCCTACTTATTTATTACACCCCTGTAGAAAAAAGGGTGGGAGTTTTGAGCTAAATATGACATGCTGGAGTTCTCACAGCTGTTCTGCAAGTCCAACTATGTCATACTTGTTGCCTACTTCCTGAGACACCAGTGCGTGTTACTGGCCATTCAGGTTAACTCCATGTTCCCTCCTCCTTTCTCAAACCGAGCTTGGGACCGTCTATGGCGAAGTTAGAAATGTTTTCATAACATTCTTTAAATATTGTTACTCAAATTGTAATCCTACACGTTTTTTTATTTTTCTTGAAAAATGTGTACTGCGCAGCAGAATTATAATATTTAAGAGATCAGAAACGACAAATCAGGGCCATTCTAGCTCCCCTTGTTTGTGGCTTAAGTTGTTAAAATAAAGATTAAGAATTTTCCAAGAATTCTTTCTTTTAGAAAACCCCTGTTGCTCTGCTTCCCCAAAACGGTAGGACGGTTCAAGCACCGAACTACTAACCATCGACGCAGATTTAGCATCTGACTGTATTGTCTGGCGGCTGATCAAAAGAGGTCATATAAACAGTTATAAATCCGAAATTTCGAGAAATTTGTATGGGAGGGGGTAGAAAGAGTGAGGTAAAGTTGATAGCTTTCACCAAATCGGTTGCAATAGTAATAGCATTAATTATGACAAAAATTGGTTCCTTCAGCTTCACTATTAGGTTTTTGCAAATGAAATGGCGACTTTTGCGATGAAGTAAAGTTGGTAGCGATTTTCATGTCTCAAACTGCCAAAAGGTGGTCTAGCAGTAATGAATAGGCAACCAAAAACATCAACAGGGCATTTGGAGCTGACACAGTAAGCGAACAAACCACACAGCGACGGTTCGATAATCGAGGAAGATTATCTGGAGACTGCATGGCTGGGCCGATGACGTGGTGTGGATCTCGGTCCACTCTAAGTCTTCTTTCCCTGCGGTTTATGCGGATGCATCGACATCGGAATAAACCATCCAAAGCCAAGCAAACAACAAACTAGACAAATATTTTTTTTCAATTAACAATAAACGTCACTGCAAATCACAAAGCTCCGTATAACAGAAAAGCTCGCAAGCCTTAGCAGATACATCAACCGGAAATTCTTTCGACGTAAGCTCAGTTCGTCATTTCGAAAGTTCTCCAAAGTCAAAAATTCAATAACAACAACAACAAGTAAACTTTTCAGAACACCTCAAGGTCAGGCAAACAGCTTCAGCTGCTCAACTCCCCATCGCAAAAGCTCAATCAGCAGTTGTCGGCGGAGCAGCATGCAAACGCCAGCTGAGAGAATCGCGAATGCAAAATGCAAAAGCAATGCGCGTACTTGAAGTCGGCTCCCCCACCCTTCGGGCTTGCGCGAACGGGACAGCTGCACGCCACCATAACCTGAGCCAACAAATCAAGCAGTTTTCATGTTGGAGCAGAGCGGCGCTCCACACGCCGGGGATACTCACTCCCCCCGACGGCCGGCCCTGGATTTCGCTTTTCTGCTTTGAGCTGCTGTGCACGTTCATGAATCCGCAGCAACTCCATTCGACGTTCAGCCGTAGCTGAGTGCGTTACGTGTGCGGTCTTTTTTTTCTATTCTGGCGTGTGAAGATTGGCGATTCTTAAAGAAAAAAAAAATCTTTCAGTTTCTGTTTTTCTCGCAAAGTCAAGTCGGAGACAAAACCAAGACAGACCGACGATCAACGTCATCCCGGCTCGGTGAGTTAGCTTTGCGCTGTTTAAAGCTTTCGTCGAGTTCAGCGCTTCGTTTGTCCGGTGGTGGTTTCCTCTTCAAACGTCCTTGCGAAAATTCCCTTCCTCTTGCTCTTAGGGACTTGTGTGACGAAAACTAATTGAATACTAAACGCGGCAGGAATCAAAATATTCACACAAGGATTCTGCGATTTTTCGGCTTCCGAGCAACAGAAAAGTGTAACGTGCCGGCCAACGTGTTGTTGTTGTTTTTAACGTTCAGGTGTTTCCGTAACTGTTCGGTCGGTGCTTTTTTGCGGGAATTTTGCCGGATTGGTGCGTGTTGACTGTAATTGCCCGGTAAACGGTGCTGCCGCTGCTCTCCGCTTGTTACAAGGGAAGTAAGTGCACTTGGCCCCCCCGCTACCTTACCAATCGAGCTCACATGGCGCTATAGTGCGGTTCGTGTAGACTAGTTTACCTGCATATTCGCTTTTTTTAACTCAAGTGCTTGTGGTGGTGTGTGTTCCCAGGAAATAAGTGAGAAAAAAAAATTTAAATGGTGAAAATTTCGTAGAATGTGAAAATTTGCAAATAGCAAGAAAAAAAGAAAAAAAAAAGTTAAACAGTGCAGTTGTCTGGTGCCCGTTGGAATTTTGCCGCACGATTCATCTTGCCGACCGCCAAGGCAAGTTTTTTTTTTTTTTCTTTGTTTTTATCTGTTACAATTTTTCCCCTGACAGACTGCACTTTTGTTGTAACTGTTGACTCGCCCGACATCCGTGTGGTGTCGTGTATGCAAAACTGGATTTTACCGTGCGCTGGTGTTTGTGCAGCAGCAAAGTTAAGCCTAGCTTTAAAGTCGCCAAGAAGTGGCTGCCGCCGTACCTGTTTTTCCTGATTCGCAAGGAGGTGACTCTCCCACCGCCCTGGGGATCATTACTTCAACGCTCCAGTGTCTTGGAAGCTGAGCTGATGCACCGGGGTGCATCGGATCTACGGATGACGTGACCGAACGAACCGAAGGCAGTAAAAGTGACGGCGACGAAACGCCAACAAAAAAAAAAAAATTGCACGACACCGCGAGTCAATAATTGAAAAGTGGGTGGCAAAAGTGCATCGTTCTGCCTGCCCGCTGTTTTATCAGCTGCATGTCGTGCATCAGCTGAACTAACGAAAACCTTCATCGTTCTCGGAAAAAAGCATGCAAAACGGCCAGCTCCCAAGCATTTGCGATAGACACGGGGTCAGCATATCGCACTCGGCTCGGCTTTTGTTAAAGAAAAAATTTCCTACGTAAGCGAGGGTGGCGAACGCGTCGACATCGCGCACAATTTCGTGATGCACATCACACGACGCCGAGCCAACTTGGGTGGATTGGAGGAGGGTTGGGGTAGGTCGTTTCCGTAGAGGTCACACGAATGCAACAAATGCTCGGAAATAATTTTCGTTAGGAAGAAAAGCGGATATGGAACCATGACAAAAATCGAGGCGAATTATTGTAATTTTGCAATGACCTTGAGATTGTGGTGCGGCCGAATTCAATTTAAATGGAAATGGGCATTCCATCAAATATTTCGTCGAAAAACGAAAAACATGCCTTGCTAGCTGTTCATTTTTCTCATCGGAGATAAGTTTGGGAGTAAACCGTTATCATGAAATTCTGTCAAGAATTAGATTGAACAAAAAGATGGAAGATGAAAAGCTGAACGGATTTGTAATTGAAAAATTGATTGTGAAATTTCCGAATGTAGGGATTTGTAAGGCAGCTAGCGTGTAGCCTAGTGGGTAGCATGTTGGTCTACAATGCGGAGGGCGGGAATCAAATCCCTGTCGATGTACAGTATGTCAAATTCGTACTCGTACACCCACTTCAAAGGTAATAGCTAGTGAATAGTATAGGGTTATCCAATAAGAGGTGTTATTTTGATATTCAAAGAAAAATGGCATTTTTTGAGATAAATGATCGGATGTTTATTTCATTGTAAAGAGGAAGGTATGCCGTTAATAATGGAAAACAACATCAGCCAAATGGCCACCACGACCACGCTTACAGGACCGTATCCTTTCCATTAAATTTTTCATAACCAAATCGCAAAGTGGCAAATGGCGCGACAGCCCAAATCGGGCCTTGGCCTCCTGAAGTCGTCGCCTCCAATCGTCTCGATCCAAAGACCGCGTCCTCCAGCTGCTAATTTTTAAGATGGCTTTACTATCTTCATCAACCGAGTCCTTCCCATCGCTTGTGTGGCTTGCCTACTGGCCGGTTACCACTCGCTTTGCCTTTCAGCGCACCTTTGGGGATTCTTCTGTCTTCCATTCGCTCTACATGGCCAGCCCACTGCAGTTTACGTAGCTTGATGAACGTTGAAGCTTCTGGCTCGTCGTAGAGTTGATGGTTGTATCTTATTCGCCATTCCGTTCCTTCCTTCACAGGTCCCAAAATTCTTCGGAGGACCTTTCTTTCAAATGCGTTAACTGCTTTTTCGGAAGTTCGTGTTAATGTCCATGTCTCGCTGCCATAACAGAGCACTGGTCGTACAATAGCTATATATATCCGCAGCTTATTGTTCCTGTGCACTTTCTTGGATTTCATTATTGGAAGTACCGAATAATACGTCTTATTTGCTAGTATTATCCGTCGTTTGATTTCGTCTGTTTCATTACCGTCCTTTGCTAGATTAGCCCCAAGATATATGAAGTTGTCCACACTCTCCAAATTATATTCCGCAATTGTTATGTTTTTTCTGATTGGCGTTCTCCTTCTTGTTTGCGTCATTACTTTTGTTTTGCTGTCATTAATGCGCAGCCCGACTTCTTTTGCGGCGGAGTCAAGATTGACAAATACCTCCTTAGCACTAGGGAAGGATCTTGCTAGAATGTTAATGTCGTCAGCGTATGCTACTAGTTGGGTGGACATGAATAGTAGTGTCCCGTTGGTGTCGACTGGGATTTTTCGGACGACATACTCTAGTGCCAAGTTGAAAAGCATAGGGGCTAGACCATCTCCCTGCTTTAAACCACATTCCGTTCGAAAGCTGGTTGTGGAATCGGTTTGTATTCTCACTTGGGATTTAGTGTTCGTCATTGTGAGTCTTGTTAGTCAGACTAGTTTTGGAGGAATTCCAAAGTCAAGCATGATTTGGTACAGTACGCTCCTGTCGATACTGTCGTATGCTTGTTTAAAATCTACGAAGATCTGGTGCACGTCTGTGTTATATTCGCAGCATTTCTCAAGCACCTGTTTCACCGCGAATATCTGGTCTGTTGTAGATCGTTCGGTTCTGAGTCCGCCTTGGTATTCGCCAATTATTTGATTAGTATAGGGCTTAAGACGACGTTCAGTTATTTTTATGTCCTCGATAGTCTCACGAATTCCATCTTTGAGGTCTTCAATCGACGCTGGGCTGTTGGCGTAAACCTTATCTTTCACGTAGCCCCAAAGGCAGAAATCGTAAGGTGTTAAATCACAAGATCTCGGTGGCCAATTGCGATCACCTCTTCGAGAGATAACGCGTTCCGGAATGTTTTCCCGTAAAAGATCAATGGTTCGGGTCCTTGTGTGGCACGTAGCGCCGTCTTGTTGAAAGTAAACGTTGTCCAGATCAATATCATCAAATTCCGGCCATAAAAAATCATTAATCATCTCTCGATAGCGCAATCCATTCACCGTAACTGTTGCTCCAGCCTCATTTTCGAAAAAGTAAGGTCCAATGGCCCCGCCGGACCATAAACCGCACCAAACAGTCACACGTTGAGGATGAAGAGGCTTTTCAACAATAACTATTGGGTTTTCCGAGCCCCAGATGCGACAGTTTTGCTTGTTGACGTAGCCACCGAGGTGGAAATGGGCCTCATCAGTCAAGATGATTTTTGGATGGAATTTCGGATCATTTTCATGCATTTCAAGGACCCAATCAGCAAAGACACGGCGTAGTTGATGATCGGCCGGCTTGATTTCTTGTGTTAACTGAACTTTATAAGTCTTAAAACCCAAGTCTTTATGCAAAATACGGTGTAATGACGTTTGTGGAATGCCCAATTCCAAAGAACGACGAGGAATGGACAAACCTGGGTTTTCTTCAACACTTTGGGCTACAGCAACAATATTCTCAGTTGAGCGACGTGCACGGGTTTTATTCTTCACATCACTAACTTGTCCAAACAGCTCGAATTTTTCCACCAATTTCTGTATTGCGGTCCGACAAGGTGCTTGACGACGACCCAAAAATGTTTTAGTTTTACGAACCGTCTCTGCCAAATTTTCACCATTTTTACAGTGAATTTTAATAATTTCAATGCGTTGTTGAAACGTGTATCGTTCAATTTTTATTAAAATGGTAATAGCTAGTGAATAGTAGCTTGGACTATTCCTAAAAAACATAAACGATGGTAATAATCTGTAGTAAATGTGTCAAATAATTGTTCTCTAACTTAAAATTTCATTTCCATTCCAAGAAAAGAAAATAAACACATTTTTCAAAAAAATAGCATAGGCCAAATTCATATTCGTACACTTTAGCAAGGTCCTCTAGAAATACCAGGCCGCAATGCTGAAAACGATGACGTAGAATACCAGGTTTTTCTGAACTATGTATACCTAAGGTGTCCGAGCAAGTCGGAGCTCACCCAAGTATGAGATTTGTCAGTTTGACAATTCGATTTGACATGTTGTGGCGGTCGGCTTCTGCATGTCAGGATTCGCGTCGCGCCTTAATAATATTTAATATTTTACATCTATTCACCATTGTGCTGAAAATAAAATTAAAAACTATCAATTTTAAATAAATTTACCTACCTACTACTTATTTTTCATATTGGCGCGAATCCAACAAGAGAACTGTCAGTCAAGAGAACTGTCAAAGCCTAACGTCATCACTGACGTCATCAAAAACCTGCTATATTTCCTGCAGCTACTGTAAAACAGCTCAGCATTACGGCCTGGTATTTCTAGAGGGCCTTGACTTTAGGTCACTTGACTGTGCCATACAAAAGGGCGAAAAATTGCCGGTATTTCTCGGAATCATTAAACAATGACAATCAACGATGACGAACTGGCTTACATACAAATGTAGCAGTTTTAGCTGTCCCGTTCTTCGTGAATTTAATTTCTTATTTGATTATTTATTTAATTTATTATTTAATTTGTCAGCTTTATTTTGAAAAATGGGTCGTAAATCAAAATTGATTACAAGCCTATGTACACTAGGCAGAAAAAGTCTACGTACACACTCAACACATCCAACATATCTATAAAAAACATCGTTTTAAGTAATTTATTTCATAATATTTTTTTTTTTTTTCATGGCTTTATTACAAGCATAAAACAAAACAAAAATGATGATTATTGTACTCCCTAAAAATATTAAAATTAAAAAACGAAAACAAATCCTGAATTGCAACAATAAAAAGTCTGCGTACAAATATTTCTTTTCAAAATAAAACAATTGTTTTTCTTCGTTAATAGCTTGTGAGATAACCACGTCTCTTTATTACTTCCCACAACCGTTTTTGCATGGAATCTACCAGCTTCTTAGTGAACTCTGGGGTTATTGAATTCCACTCCTGGATCAGGACTTCCTTGAGCATTACCTTCGACGTTATTGTGTGCGCTCGAATCCTTTGTTCCAAGTGATGCCACAAACGCTCTATTGGATTAAGCTCAGGAGATTGGGGCGGTGTACGAAGCTGATTTTGGGCATTATACAGCAACCAGAGACTTACTGCTCCCGCAGTGTGCTTATGGTCGTTGTCTTGTTGGAAGTAAAGTTGTCGCTTAAGCCCAAATGTTCTGCACTTTTCTTCAAATTGCGCTTGAGAATATTAAGTTAGTCTATTTTATTCATAATACTTTCAATAAACTCCATTTTTCCAACTCCTTCACTAGCCATAAGCCCCTATATCATAACACCGCCACCACCGTGCTTTACTGTTGATTCCAAAAATACAAAATTTACTTTCATCCGAGAAAATAACTTGTTTCCAAAATTCTTTTAGCTTACTTATGTGTTCCTTAGCAAACGCCAGCCGCTTGAATCTCTTTACTGTTGTTATAAATGGCTTTCTACGGGCAACGCGTCCGTGATACCCATATTTTCTAAGAATTTTACGAACACCATCATCCGAAATAGACTTGCGGTACTTTGCTTTGACGTCCTTTGCCATATCAGCTGCAGTTAATCTAGGATTAGCCTTCATCGTTCGGAGCAAACTCCGAGTTTGCTGAGGGCTCAACTTTGGGTTTTGAAACCAAAACTCCGGTGTTTTTGAAGTTGTTTACGACTCGTTGGACAGATGAATGACTTCTGCTGACTATTGCACCTATTTCACGATATGACGTACCTTTTTCCACAAATCCGCCATAATTTTCCTTTCCCCAAATTCAATTTCCTTTCCTTTATTAGACATCTCTTACTTAAAGTTCTTTATTTTTAATGCAAAACTTAGATAAAAACACGTTTATCAACTTTCCTAAACAAACTTTATTGTTATTAATGATTTAACTGCAACTCAGAGACTTTGACTTCCCCTTATACGCTTTGTACGCAGACTTTTTATTCCTGGAATTTCAGGCTATTTTTCGTTTCCGAATTTTACCGTTGTTTTAGAGTACAGTAATTCTCATTTTCGTTTTGTTTTATGTTCATAATGAAGTAATGAAAAATAGGAAAATATTTCGGAATAAAATGTTAGAAACGAAGTTTTTTATAGATATGTCCGATGTGTTGAGTGTGTACGCAGACTTTTTCTGCCGAGTGTATATGAAATAGGAAAATCCTTACGTGAAATCGGGAATATAGTAAATCAGAGCCATTGAACAGTGGAATATATTGTAAACACGTACAAGGACGGGAGTGCTGACAAAAAACCGCGTAATCTATCAATCAATCAAATTCCTGTTAAGACCCCGTATAGGGGCATAGGACAGAAACAACTCCCTTCCACAAGGCGCGATCCTGAGCATCGACTTTAAGCTGTTGCCAGGACTTGTTTATTCCTCTGGCCTCCTGCTCAACTGCTCGCTTCCATGTGGTACATGGTCGACCAACGCGACGTCTTTCTTGGGGATTATAATCCAGAGCCTGTTTGGCGATGTTTCGCTCTGGTTTACTCAAAGTATGACCGATCCACTGCCACTTCCGCCTTTGAATCTCAATACCCATTTTAGTCTGGCCAGTTGTACTTCAAAGTTCGTCGTTGGAGATCACTTCTGGCCAGACTATTCCTAAAATGCGTCGGAGGCATTGGCTCACGAAAGTCTGTAGTTTCTTGGTAAGTCGAACGGTCACTTTCCAAGTAGTACAACCATATAACAACACGAATTTGACGCATGCGTCAAAAACTCCCAGCTTCGTACGAAGGGAGATCTCTCTTAACCTCCAGAAAGGCGAAAGGATACCGAAGACCTGACGAGCTTTATTTAGCCGACCCTCAACATCCTTTTTTTTTTTGCTTCCGAGATAGCAAAAATCTTGCACCTCTTCGACATCCTGTTCGTTAAGAACAATCGGTGTGCTTGCGTTCGAATCCAATGCATGTACTTGGTTTTACGCACATTTATTTTCAATCCCGCCTCTTTGCATTTAGAATGCAACGAGCGAACATTTGACTCTAGGTCCGAACGGTTATGTACAATCATACACACGTCATTAGCATAATCAAGGTGACTTAAGATGTTAAATAGTCTCCATCTTCCAGTGCAGCTTTCAAGATGTCCTTTATTACCACCATAAACAGGGCTGGTGATAATATGCAGCCTTGTCTGACACTCGTTCGCACATGAAAGCTCTCAGACATAATAGAGGATTTTTGCGGTTGGATGTTTGGTAGTTGTTCTGTTTCTGGGATATCTTCCTCTGACAAGATGTTTAAAATATCAGAGAAGTATTCCTTCCATCACCGCAATTGGTGTTCAGGCATATTAAGGAGAGTTCCGTTGACATCTCTCACCAGGTGGTTGGCGGTGAAATTCCTGTTCGTCAACTGTTTCATGATTTTGAAGAGTGAACCCAGATCCACAAGGTAAGCCGCAGATTCTGCCTTGTTTACCAGATCTTCAATGGCTTTTCTCTTGTCGCGTCTAACAGCCTTTTTAAGATGTACATATATGAGCATCGCGGTAGTTCTGTTTCAGATCGAGCGTTCGTTGGTTAACATCGGGTTGAAAGATGATTGCCAATTTGGCTTTTCTCCGATTGCCAACCTTGTCCCATGTATCCATCCAGGGTTTCTCACCGCTTTGCACATATCCCACAGATTCTTCAGCACTAGTTATAAAAGTGTTTCTAGTTGCCTCCCAATTGGTGTCTAGTGTGCGCATTTCATATTCACCCAATGCGGATGACTTTTCGCGTAGAATAGTGGTGTATTCGCGTTTTTTGTTGGGATCTCTGAGTTTATCCACATTAAGCTTCGTCGTTATCGGGTCTCTTAATCCAAGGTCGTGACTCGTCGACCCAAGAGTCGCTCGCACATCAAGGAGACATCTTCTCCATCGGCGACTTATAGCCAAATGGTCTATCTGGTTCTGAGTAACACCATCAGGGGAAACCCAAGATGTTTTATGATGACTCTTGTGTGGAAAAACAGAACTCTACAAATAATTCGCCGTTTTCGGGTCTCTTAATCCACGGTCGTGAAGCGTCGACCCAAGAGTCACCATGCCTCCCCATGACGTGTTCTAGTCCAGTGTTGTCTGATCCAACCTGGGCGGTCATATCTGCTGAGATGATAATAATATCACTTCTTGGAACACGTTCGAAGGTTGCAGACAGTGGCTATAAAACTCCTCCTTGTCACCAGATTTTGCGGTATTAGTTGGTGCGTAGCACTGCAGAATTGTGACGTTTCTGACACTGGTCCTGAGCCTGACGACGATTATCCTATCCGAGATTAGTTCCCAGCTAATGAGACTGTTTCTCGCTCTCGGTGTAAGGACAAACGCCACGCCATTTTTGGCTTCACTTTCAGGGCCAATGTACAGAATAGTAAATATTTCCGCGAGGGGTTCATTCTTCTCCTGATCCTGTCCACCTGATCTCGCTCAAGCCCAAGATTTGGATGTTATAGTGCTCCATTTCACGGTCGATCACTGATTGGCGGTGCAAGGACCGAGTAACTCCAGCTCTTCCCCGGTCATTCAATGTTCGAACGTTCCAGAAGCCAATCATACTATGTTTTCGAATGCCAAAAGTCGTTACCGTAGAATCAGTCCGTATCCGAGAAGCTATATCCGTTTCTCGTATCAGTTAGGTCTTAAGATCACGGGTGATAAGCCCATGATCCAGTGAGTGTCCATTTGCCATTTTTAGGGCAAGCAGGACTGGCTGTGGGTAAATTGTACAGCCCCCATCCCACAGAGGGATAGTTGGAGTCGTGGAATCGCTAGTCTTCAAAGATAGTTGCAGGAACTGGTAAAACCCCATCCTACAACTACCCCCTTGCAGGAGCTTAATCGCGTAATCAAAATAAGGTATTACTTGGAAGAAGATATCGATCCTTTTTGATTCGAGAGATCCGCAAAGATCCTACAATAAGTGCTTCGTAATATCCTTGAAACACATTGCGCAATTATGGCCTGCGATCCAGAATTGCAGCATGCAAACCGTTCATATCCAAGGTCAATAGAAAAAAAAGGAATTCTTTCGAAAAATTATTCAAATAAAGACATACGGTTTTGGACAAGGGTTATATTTTCGGACGAATGTAAATTCAATTGTAAATTCTATGATGGGCGAGTAAGAATATGGCGGGAAAAAAATACTCGCTTACATAAAGGCAATCTCTTACCAACATTCAAACATGGGGGCTGATCCGTGATGGCGTGGGGCTGTTGTTCTGCCGCTGGTATCGGAAATTTTGAGTTTATTGATGGTACAATGAATTCCAACATGTACATTAATATTTTAAAGAAAAATTTTCGATCAAGTGCTAGCAAACTGGTTCGTGAACACAACTTTATATTCCAGCAGAACAACGACCCCAAACACACAGCCCTAAATACACGTCTGTGGCTCTTGTGTAATTGTCCTTATTATTTGAAAACATCACCGCAAAGCCCAGACACAATCCCAATTGAGAATTCATGGTCACATTTCAAAACTTCGTTAAGAAATCACCAAATGTTACACAATTGAAAGCGACATTGAGGACAGAATGAAACAATATTTCACAGGATTATATCAAAAAGTTAGTGCATTTAATGCCCCGACGGCTCCGAGCAATCATAAAGCAAAAGGATACCCAACAAAATATTAAGACTTAATGCAAACCACAGTTTTTGTTTCGAATACGAATTTGACCTACATAAAAATTTAATATTGTTATTTTTTTAATTCCATGTGAATTAAAATTATTATTTTTTTGGTTTCTTCTTCTTCAATGGCGCTACAGCCCAAATCGGACCTTGGCCTCCTGAATTTCAGGTTCCTTAACATTTTCATTATTTATTGCGGACGAGTTGTTAGCTCTTCGCACAACCCTCTATCTACGAATTTTGTATTTTCGTAGATTGAGGTAACCAAGGTATATTCAAGCAGGTAGTGTGCTACTAATTTAATATTGTTATTTTTTTAATTCCATGTGAATTAAAATTATTATTTTGGTTTGTTGAGAATAAATTTATGAATTTGTTAATAACTAGGCACACTGTCGTTATTTATTTACCATAGCATAGTTATGCACAGTTTTCCTCTCCAAATCGGTGTGTACGAATACGAATTTGACATAGTGTATAACTTCAGTACCCCATTTGCAAATGGAATGCTTACTGAATGGATTCTGTACTAGCTTTTATTTTATTAATTTAATAATAAAGTATTGTAATCGAATTGGAGAAAAAAATTTGCTACCCTGAAATATTGTTTTTTCCGCGTTTTATTACTAAAATGGCCTAAAAATGCAAAAAAAAATAAAATCCGTCTGTCTGTACGCCGTACGTCGGTGTGTACACTTAGCGCACATTAACTGCCAAACCTTTCAAGTTCATTTTTGGGTGGATTGTAGGTGGTTGTGGATCTCAGGCGGATACCCATTTTGGGGGGTGTAAGGGCTTAGAAATTACCCGACGACTGGCAGAAAAGCATTTTTATGTTCTGTATACAAAAAGGGTACCGTCTGCGTTGCGAAAATTACAGAGGAATGTCATTGTTGTGTTCGTGTTAGAAAATTATCGAACGAAGATTCAGTGAATACGCTGACAACATCATCGGAGAATATCACGGTGGTTTCAGATCCGGACGATCGACAACGGACCAGTTTTTCTCAGTAAACAGGTGCTAGAAAAATGCTGGGAATAGGATATTAACGAGCACCGACTGTTCGGAGATTTTTGTCAAGCATACGATAGTGTCGACCGTAATGCTCTGTACATTGCCGATTTCACACATATTGGTTTGGTGAATGTTTTCACAGTGCATTTCGAATTGAAGGAAAAGATTTTCGGATTCTACACTGTTACGCTTTATTATTCGTTTCGGTCTCTGCTGAGACCTTTATCAAACTGCTAGTTTGACAGCTAACAAATGTCAGAAGGAAAAAAATATATCATTGACAGAAGCCATTATATAATAATATGTGTGATTTGAAAGAATAGATTTCCGGATTCTACACTGCAAGTTTGATAAAGGTCTCAGCAGAGACCGAACCGTCACGAATAATAAAGCGTAACAGTGTAAAATCCGGAAATCTTTTCTTTCAATTCACACATATTATTATATAATGGATTCTGTCAATGATATTGTTATAGATCTGGCAATGATCTCTCTCAAATCTGCCAGAACTATTTAGAATATTCTTGTAGAGGGCTTCTAGTAATTTCTCAAAGACACAAACAATGACACCCGAGACGCCATCTAGTAACTTCCAGAATAGTCCAGACCCAGCAGAAAAACATACACCAGAGAAGGTTCGAGACTCGGATAAATCCATTATAAATAGCCAGAGCTCACGACAAGGAATCCAGTTACTCAGTGACAGTTTCATGGAAAATACCTATCGGTGTAAGTAAGCGAAAGTGATAGATCACCGGTGTTCCTGGGTTGTGCGAATTAAGTTTTTAGAGCGAATTTAGTGAAGTGATCGGGAAATTGTGTATAAAGTGCAATAAATAAATTATCCTTATATTTTAAAACGAATTGAGTTTACTTTGAAATCTGGCGAACCCCTAGCTCGCAACAATATATTTTTTTACTTTTGACGTTTGTTAGCGGTCAGTCTTCCTTTACTTTAGAAGCAAATTGCGCGTATTTTTTTTAATAGGTATTACTTTGGAGTCGGTTTTAACATGAAATATAAAAACGAGCATTTTCGTCATATTTTACTGTTTTATTTTCGTAAAGGAAATAATGCAGCGCAAGCTGCTAAAAAGTTACGTGATCTGTACAGTGAGGAAGCCTTACAAGAAATACAGTGCCGGAATTGGTTTGACAAATTTCATTCCGGAGATTTTTCACTCAAAGATGAACAACGATCAGGTCGACCAAATGAGCTTGATGATCAAATTAAAACCATAATCGAGTCAGATCGCCAAGTAACTGTACGAGAGATAACAGAGAAGTGAAATGTGTCACATAAAGCGAAACATTTAAATCCTACGAAACTCGTTAACAAGCTTGATATTTGGATTCCACATGAATTGAAAGAAAATCATTTAACGAAGCGCATCAACGCTTGCGATTTGCAACTTAGACGCAATGAATCCGACCCTTTTTTTGGAACGAATCATCACGGGCGATGAAAAATGTATTGTTTACAATAACGTCAATCGAAAATTATCATGATCCAGGCTTGATGAGCCAGCATTATCAACTTCGAAAGCTAATATCCGCCAAAAGAAGATTTTGCTCTCAATTTGGTGGGGTGGGAAATATGTGATGTATTTTGAGCTGCTTCCAAAGAACCAGACGATCAATTCGGATGTGTGTTATCAACAACTGGAAAAATTAAATCAAATAGCAATCAACGAAAAACGACCAGAATTGGTTCATCGAAAAGGTGTCATTTTTCACCAGGGCAAATCTAGGCCACATACAGAGTGCGCCATCTTTTATGTCGGTATGTAAACATTGAATAACTTTGACATTTATCAACCGATTGACTTGATTAGACATGTTTTTGAAAAGTCAATTGAGTACAATTTTGACAAAAAATCGCTTTACACCGAAACAACGCGCCGAAATAGTGACGCTGAACATTCAGTAGAAAGGGTGAAGCTAATCGTCTAATTTTTTGGTATCACTAATAATTTCAAATAAATTTTAAGTGAACAATTTCAGCTCCATAAATTTTATTCGTACTGAGTAAATTGGTTTAGAGCATTTCATGAAAAAGTGCTGTTTGTATGAGAGGGGGTGGAAGAAGGGGGAGAATACAAATAATTTTTATACGGTAGATTGAAATTATCAGAAAAGTAACATATTCCAAATTTCAGACCAGTAGCTTTTATATTTTTCGAGAAAATCCGTTTACTATCAAATTGCTAAATTGTGTCATTTTGTATGGGAGGGGGTAGAACGTGTGAAGCGATTTGCCAAAAATGACGCGAACAAAGTTTTAACTATCTAGCTTAACGCATTCTCAAGATAGAGAGCGCACAGACAGACGGACGGACGGACACACGGTTTAGAGATTTTTGAGTGATAATATTAACTTCTGTATCATTCATTTTTTTCTCCGAGCCTTCCATCTTAAGGTACCTTACTTATGCTGATGACGTGTGTTTCTGCATCTACAATGGCGCTACAGCCCAAATCGGACCTTGGCCTCCTGATATTCAGGTTCCTTAACATTGTTCATTACTTATTGTGGAAGGGTTGATAGCCCTTCGCACAACCCTCTATCTACGAATTTGTCATTTTCTTAGATTGAGGTGACCAAGGTATATCCAAGCAGGCAATGTGCCGGAATTATATATTGCGCCGACCGGGATTTGAACTAACGACCTTCGCATTACAAGACCAACACACTACCTACTAGGCTATACCCTAGATGTGTTTGCTTGAACATAACCTTTCGTACTTAGAGTCACATGTTCGCTCGTTGCATTCGAAATGCAAAGAGGCGGGACTGAAAATAAATACGGGGAGGTACAACGAAAACACTTAAAAATGAATATCTCGACTATCTCTTAAGATATGTCATTGGAACTTGAAAGCTATAATAGCGAAATACGAGAAAAATATAACATTTGAACATAATACTAGTAAGAGGAAGTGGGGAGCAAATGGTGCACTTTCCAAAATTTCAAACCATTATATTTCAAACTAAGTGCAGATCTCAAATTGTAATTTTGTCAAATTGTGAAACTACACAGTCTTTAGTTTTGGTAAAAATTTTACTTCGGGAGGTGTAAGGAGAACCGCCTCCTTCAAAAATGTCCAAAATTATGATTGATTTTTTTTAGTGATCTGGTAAAAGATACAAAGTTTAAATTTTCCATATAGATACATCTGTTTGTTGTACATGCAGAAAAATAATAAAAATTCCACAATTTTTATGCACCGACTCTCCTGTTCTAAAGTGCACAAGGTGTTTCATGTGCAATGAAAAATACACATAAACTGAAAATTTTTAAATGAGATTTTAAGGTAGAAACTTGAAAAATTTAAAAACATCTCTAAACCATTTTTAAGAAATCAATTATAACCTAACTATTAAAAGCTATCAATTTGAAATTTTGCGGAACAATTTTTTAAAATAGTTGAAACGAAATTGCGTCAAAAGTTTTGAGATCGTGCCTGCCCTTCTACCCCGTCCCATATAAAAGTATGATTTCGGCCAATTTCAATTAATCAACTACTAACCAACAAATTAAATCTACGAACTTGAAATTTTGTACGTCGTGAATGTAAAATAGTCCGAATTTTGTGATATTTCTATGCAACTTCGTCTATGAAACTTACATTCTATTCAGAGAATATTGGACATCCACCCACCTTTACTATAATCCGCTACTACCGCGATCCTCATATACAGCTTAAAAAGGCTGTTAGGCGCGACAAAAGAAAGGCCGTTGAAGATTTAGCCAACAAGGCAGAATCTGCGGCTTACCTTGGTGATATGGGTTCACTATTCAAATTCATGAAACAGTTGACGAACAGGAATTTAACCGCCAACACCTGGTGTGAGATGTCAACGGAACTCTCCTTAATATGAGTGAACACCAGGTGCGGCGATGGAAGGAATACTTCTCTGATATTTTGAACATCTTGTCAGAGGAAGATATTCCAGAAACAGAACAACTACCAAACATCCAACCGCAACTATCCTCTATTAGGGACGATCCCCCAGATAAGGAAGAGATAGATTCCGCCATTCGGTCAATGGTATAGATGGAATACCAACCAAACTTCTCAGACCGAACCCGGAAATAACAGCCGATACACTCTTTACTGAGTTGTGGAATGAAGGAAGATATCCGACTGAATAAAAGGAGGAGCGTCATTGTGAAAATTCCGAAGAAGGACGACCTTCGGGATTGTGGCAATTGGCGTGGTATAGGTCTACTTACTGCCGTATCGAAAATCATGGCTTAGGTAATTCTCAGTAGGACTAGGGATGCCGTGGAGAGCATTCTCGAAGTTTATCAGGCTGGATTTCTGGATTTCGTAAAGGGTCGTCTTTTACCGACCACACAAATACCCTACGGATAATATTAGAACAGTCAGCCGAAATGGGGTCGCCACTAAATCTCATGTTTGTGGACTTCGAAAAGGCTTTCGGCAGCGTTAAGCGAGATTGCAAATGGAATGATTTGCGTAGGAGAGGATTTTTGTTATCTGGGAAGAATTGTCAGTATGGACGGCAGAGCTGAAGAAAATTTTCTGCGTTTATAGATGACTGTCAACCGACCAGCTGTCAAATAATATGCATTTCCAACCCTACACCTCTTGTTGGCGTCAAAAAGTCTGCAAGCATTTTATCAAGAAAATGGTAAAATTGACAAAACTTTTTGAACACGTACACATAAATCTCAATAATGGGGTCGATTAGGAATCTAGTGAACCATCTAAATTAAATTGGATTGATTCTTGTTTTTTTTTTTATTATTATTTTTCTACCCTCAAAATAAAACAATAAACTTGACGATGTCGAATAAATCCATCGATCAAAAAAGTAATTCATCTTGACAATTTGAGAAGAAAATAACGTTGACTTGGAATTGAATTTCGTACACAACATGAAAGTAAACATCTTAACATGACATATAAATCGCCTGATAACTCTATTGCTATAGATATTAAAAAAAAATGGAAAATAAAAGGTATAAAGTTCCATTACTTTGGAAATTTTACACTCACCCTAAAAGGAAGAATTGTGTGATATTTTCGTGTTTCCTTCAATGTTTTAAGGAATATTTACATTGCCTCCGGGTAAAAGTTATTTCAGCGCATAACGACAGATAAGTAGAGTTTTGGTTGGTCTTAGATTTTCGGAATTTCTTTTCACATATATTTACTTATAAGGAGATATAAACATTTTTTTTTTCGCTAATATTTCTTAAGCAGAAAGTGGAAAGTGATTTATGTTATAAGAAAACTGACAATCCACTGATAAAAATTTAAACTGGTAAGCTAGTTTTTTTTTTTTCATTCCGTAACTTGATGTGATTTATTTGCTTTCATATCATCAATTTGATTAAATGTATGTTTGTACCATATACTGGGAAACAATAGAAACAACAAATATAAAGTTTGGCTGTTATCTGAAATATTAACTTTCAAATCAAAACGTTAGGTAAGAGTGTTTTATGTATTGAAATAAGGACACTTTTCTATCAGATACAGAAAAAAAGTTTTCGTAAAAATTGTCCCAGATTCTTGCCAGCCCCGAGAAATTTCTGGAGTACAAGACAGATAAATAATCTGAAAAAAAAAACTTTTCATTTTGACTAATATAAATGAAACTCAAAAGTTATGTTTTTGGAATGTGTCCTTGTTGGATGTTTTATGTAAATTTTTAAATTAGTTGTTTGCGCTTTCGAATGCGGGAGCTGTTTTGCTTTCAATGTCACTTCTTTCAAATTTCCAGTTTTCTCTTTATTTAAAAACAAACAATTTGGATGATGCTGTGGGGAGAACGCCACACGGTATATGCGAATCAAAATAACGAGAAACGAAAATATATTTTCCTTCATAATGCGCTCAAGTATCTGTATCTGCGGGCTCCTTGGGGCTGGTCCCACCTGTATTGACGACACGTAACTTCTGCCGTAATGAGGGATGATGTTGGTATTGCAGCTGATAAAGTTGGTCCTGTGACTGACGAAGTTCTTTTTGCGGCCATCTGGTTTTATGACTGATGAAGTTGGTAATGCGTCTGATGGGGCTGATATTGTACGCTATTGTTCTCTTGGACCTCCACAAGGGAAGCAAGATCGATGCTGAGAGGCCCCTCTAAACTTGGATGATATTTTGGGTAAGCGATTAGCATTTTTTTTTTACCGCCATCGAAGATAACTTAAGGGGTCGCCGTTTAATGCGCGATGCACAGTTAAGTCGATATGGGTACGGGGAAACAAGTGGATATAGGAAAATTAGTAGGGAAACATAAGAGGGAAGATTTTGAAGTGGCGATGAATGTTGCTCTTAAATTGTTGGATGTTGTGTCCCGTTGGGTAGAGGTTGCCTGGTAATGAATTCCACATCACTTACCCACTCAGTTCTTTTAGTTCCTTGCTGTAATTACCATGAAAATATCTATCGCAAATGTAGAGTGCTCCGATATTTCAACGAGGGAGTCTATTGAGGCCAATATAGCCTCATCTTCAATTAATCGGAATGAGTGTTTTTGAATGCGGTCGAGCAATGCTAGATGTGATTTTGGGGCCCAGCCCAAACTTGCGAGTTATACGCAAAACGTGGGCGGATATAAGCCTTATACCATTGACACATAGCGGTCCTAATTATAATTTAGCTAATTCGTAATTTAGCTCGTCTTCATCGTTAGTAGATTGGTGACACACAGCACTTTGCTAATTAAGAAGAGCCACTCACTCATCTGTCATATTTTAAAAAGTTGAATTGCATAGCCAATAGGCAATAAAATTTTACAAGGAAAGCGACAAAAGAAGAAAAACGATCCTTTGTCCTGTTTTAGAATCGTTTGCGAGTCGTCTTTCATAGCTAGGCGTTTAAATCACGATTCCAAGATTTTATATAATTCAGAGCTGTCAGAAAATGACTTTTCTTCTCTCTTGCACGACGAAGCTTTTATGAAAGCTCCAACTCTAGTACTACTCTTCATCGTTATAGCCTAAATTATGAGAAAAATGAGAGAAGTTAGCTAAATAAGCGTAAAAAATTATAATTAGGACCGCTATGTGTCAATGGTATTAGCTGATAAATGATCACTATTTTGGTAATTTAGCTAAATTAGCCTATGACACATAGGCGCTTAATGATACTTTAAGCCTTAATTATAATTTAGCTGTGCTATGTGTCAATGGTACTATAGATGGTAGCTAGTTCGGAGACAGAAAAGTATTAGTATATTAAAGTATTATACCTAGACGTTTCGAACCATCAAGAGTGACTTCGTGTACGAGTATGTGTTGGCTCAAATTAAGGCGGTTGTTAAATTTTACACCTAGTAACGTTAAGTCTGCAGAAAGTGAAATCTGTACGTCATTTAAGGACATATTAGCGACCGACATGTGAACGTTATGTTTAAGAGATAGATGACAGGATATGCGTTTTTAAGACATTAAACTCCACTCTGTTTTTCCTGCCCCATTCCAGGAGGTCAGAGTTCAGTGATTGTTTCGACTCATTACGTCATGCGGCCACCGATGTCGGACGAGCCTCCGCAGGAGAGTAAAATTGGAAGATGTTGTCTAGAGTGCTGTCATCTGCAAAACAGTGAAAGGGATTGAGAGTAGAGACAGAATAGAAAGAAGGTCATTTATGAAGACTAAAGAGATAAAACTGAGCCCTGAGGGACGCCGGAATCAATGGACAAGGGTGCAGAAGTTACTGCGGCTAGTATGACTCGAATAGAGCGCTCGGAGAGGAAACTCTCAATCCATTGAAGAAACGAAAAGTTAAAACGAAATGCCTTTAGCTTGGCTAAAAGACGTTTGTGCCGAACTCTGTCCAACGCTTTGGCGATGTCAAGAGCAAGAACTTGACCTTCACCAAATTTGTGGGTGCAGGAATTCCAACGCTCGGTAAGTTAGACCAGGAGATCGTCTGTAGAACGACCCAAACCAAATTCATATTAGCGATCATGAATGACATTTTTATCCACAAGAAAGTTGACCATCTTGCGATTAACAGCCGTTTCCATTACTTTTGAAAGCACTGGCTATGGGGCGGTAATTCGGGGTTCGCTTTATTTCCTTTCATTCAGGACATTCGCGACCTTCCAGATCTGAGGAAAGCACCCTGAAGAGTATGAAAGATGATAGAGATTATGAAAAGGTTTAGCTAGAGCGGGATGCCCGTGACGCGAGCATAACTGCCTGACAGCTGCGATTTAGTGCTAACCGCAAATGAAATAGCTGTCAGTTCAGTCTTCGAAAAGCACGTAGGTTGAAATATTAACAAAAATTCGGTTCGTCCGTTAACACCAGTTGTTGTGGGGGGGGGGGGGGGGGGGGGGAGAAATAATACCACAACGATAAACGACGGGCGAAATCCGTCGGATATCTTTTTTTTACAGAATGAATGAATGTGTTATATGCAATTTCGGCCTTTATAAGCAATGCACAAACAAAGTCATGGAGGGAAGGAATAAAGGGAATGGGAAGGTAGGCGAAGAGGAATAAGAACGATCGTAACGATTGGTGAAGCTGCCGGTTTTACTGCTACTGACAAATATTTGCAGATGTTACGAGGAACTGAATAATAGAAAGCGAACAGAAACCTTCTACTGAGAACATAGACCTTCTAGAAGTGGAACTGCTTCACTTTTACATTGAATTTCGAATAATGTTTCATTGCTAGTAGCAACTGCAAAATTCACGATGTCTTGCCGACAAAAAAGGCTTTTTTCGGGGTTTTCTCCGGTGGACCGCGTGCCTTTCTCATGAATTTCCCAATTTTGAACATGTGCCAAACACCGGCAAATTGCGTGGACGGCGTTCTTCTTGTATCGGGTTTTCCAATAGGGACTTGACAACTTTGAATTCAATTTGTGAACGCACCCTTTCACTAATCATCGAACTGTCACTGTCAATTTATTCAGTAAACTTAACATTTTTATCATGGTAAAGTACACGAAGGAACAACGTCTCAAATGGTTTGCATTTTATTTTGAAAAAAAGTTGTCAAGTCCTTATTGGAAAACCCTTTACAACGGTCTCGCGGTGCGCAGCTCGCGTCTTCAACATTGATTAGAAAAACTCGCACTGCGTGACGATAAAGATAATATATTTATCTATACCGGTGCTTTATGCCATCTTCTCCTTAAATTGAACTTCCGGATTCAAAGATCAACTGTGCTTGCTATATTATTCGATTCGTTTTCAGTTTAAGTTCATACAATTCGTTGCACTCACCACACGAACAAAAAAAACGTCTTTTCTTCGCCACTGTCCCCTCAAAACTGACTTGACGACGCCACTTCAACCACTAAGCTTGCGTCCTGTCTATAATTTGTCTTGGGCGCGAAATTTTAATATTGCAACATAAGAAAATTCCAAACTTCGTGAGTAGGAGCGTATGGTATGCTATGAAAAATGATTCGTGCTGAATTTAAAATTTGTAGCTTTCATAATTCTGACAAAATTGGAAGTGGAAGGAAAGCAATATAATGCATTGACCAAAATTATGCATTTGTATGTGAGAATTAGAAGGTAACATACGGATCGAAACAAAATTTTTCAACATTAATGATATTTACAATATTCTATTGAACTTTACTCAAAATTTCCAAACAAAGAAATGGATTTTAAAAATTTTGCATTTATATGGGAAGGTGTAGAAGGAGTGAGGGGATCGGTTCAATGATATCCAAATTATTATCCTTTGAACTAAATTTCAATTCGATAGCTTAACTAGTTTCAGAGAAAAATCAATTTCTTAAAATTTCGAAATTTCATGAAATTCGTATGGGAGGTGGTGGAAGGATTGGAGAATGTCCGTT
Source organism: Chorisops tibialis (assembly GCA_963669355.1). Classification (NCBI taxonomy): domain Eukaryota; kingdom Metazoa; phylum Arthropoda; class Insecta; order Diptera; family Stratiomyidae; genus Chorisops; species Chorisops tibialis. The sequence goes on from OY770262.1 coordinate 273,482,897, forward strand.
CACGAACTTAAAGTTTATTTTTTGCTAAAAATTACAGAAAGCAGTGTTTGTCTACAATGCGAAGATCGTGAGTTCAAATCCCGGTCGACGCATAATTCCAGCACACTGTCTGCTTTGGGTATACCTTGGTCATTTCAATCTACGAAAATGAAAAATTCGAAGATAGAGGGCTGTGCAAAGGTCTAACAACCCTTCCACAATAAATAATGAAAAAATTTTAAGGAACCTGAAAGTCGAGAAGCCAAGGCCCGATTTGGGCTGCAGTGCAATTGTAGAAGTAGAAGAAGAGCTTTCATCGCGATAGCTCAAAACGTCCAAGAGTTATGTTGTAGACGAACAGAGAGACGGTTACTCAGAATCGAGGCATTTGAGCAACAACAAATATTTCTGTACCTTTCAGAACTCTGAGGGAGCATTATTTCTTGGCGTTTCAAACGGTAATGTAAACACAATATACTCTCAGATTTCATCTAAAGTATAAAAAAACAAAAGGAATGAAAAGGGACAAAATATTATATTCAGCATCTTTTTGCAAATTAAAAGTGAAGGGAAAAGAAAATATATCGAATATCTTATCCTAATACTATCTTGAAAAGGTCAACTTCGGTATTGTCTCTCTGTTTTTACGACGAATTCGATAAAATTCATGTACATATCATTTTGAGAATGAAAATGAATCATGATTGATGGAAAACTTAATCATGAAGTTGGCTAAATTTTATCGCCTTGTATATTTCCTGAATATTATAGAAATACGATAGGCATCATCACAAAGCGATATCTCTGATACGATAAATGAATTTCCATGGAATACACAAATTTCAAGAATTTATAAATTTAGTTGGATTTGTAAATACATTGCAGCTTTAATGCATAATAGGAAGGAGATAGACTGTCACGTTCATCCTGTCGCAATTCTTAATTTCCGGTTAATAATTAGATTTTGTTATAAATATCCTGGAAAATTTTCAGTATAGCTGGCAAAAATAAAGTACGTAAAAAGGGACTAAAAGTTAATTGGGTTGTAACGTGTACTTGGGGGAAAACCTGCACTTTGCGACTTTGTTGGGCTCCGAGTCATCGGGATATACGTGGAAACGAAATGGCGGTCAGTCAGACCTGCAACGGATCCACCGCTGTCACCGGTGAGGAAACGGGTAATGTTGGTATTTTCTTGAGAGTCATTAGGACAATCTATGCAATCTCAGCATAGTGAGGGAAAGGGAAGATCTAAAATGGTTACAAAGTGACTCGTGTAACACCACGAAGATGCTATGGGGTGGGTTTGATAGAGGGATATTATTAAAAATATTGTAGACAGCAACTCCCTACGGTCACTAGTAAGTATAGTCACGGGCCACTGTCTTTTTAAAAAACACGCTCGAAGACATCACCTTACAACCGAGGACATTTGCACATAGTGCGGTGAAGAGGATGAGATCACAGAGCATTTCCTCTGCCATTGTTCATGCCTCCGAACAATTCGAAAACAAATTCTTTGTCGCGGTGAATGATCTCCGGTCCCTTGAACCTAAATGGTATGTCGGTCTGATGATGATGCTGCAATGGCTCTAACGCCCATATCAAACCTTCGCCTCCCGGATGTACCTCCTCCAGTCCAACGACCGCGTCCTCCAGTTTGTAAAATCGATAAGAGATCTGCAATCTGCGTCGACAGAGTCCTCTCAGTTGGCTTGAGCTTTATTCTTGAGCAGTCATTTTGGAATTCTGGATTCTTCTTTGAATTTCATGTCGCTCATTGCCGTCCTTTGTGAGAAGGGCTCCGAGGTATACGAATTCATCAACCTGCTCAAAGTTGTATTCGTCCATTGCAATATTCTGCCTCTCTGGGACAGTCCTTTCTGTCTGGGTCATGCATTTAGTTTTCGCTTCATTGACCCTGGTGAAATACAGTATGAAGAGTCCAGATTCTTTTATACTGATAACTAAACTAGAAGTGGAGGTGTTTTCCGCATTGCTGAACTTAATTATATCCGGATCATTGTAGTGTGTTTCAGGCAGGAGTAAGGGTGATAAAAGAAGCCTTGGCCTGGCGTGAGGGTAGTATCTACTAATGATATTAGCATTTTTGCTGATAGCCAGATCGCTATTAAATTGCTGCAATCAGTCCGAGGCTTCTTGATTTTCGCGTGTCTCTGAGGGACATGGTTGAACAGTTCAACATTCGCCTATGCTGGGTACAAGGGCATAGAAACATTCCGTGGTATTGTATAGGTGATCGGAAACAAATTAAAGCTGGGTTAATTTGGGTGGAGAGAGTCGAGAGATATGAAGCGCTGGATATAGTACTCCTCGGGAAACACTTTGACTGGAAGTGTGTTCCAAAGTCTTAATGCTCGGGAAACTGTTCAAGAAGGGAAGGATTTGATGGTGTGCGTTCAGCTTGACGAGTTTCCCGGGGAATAGTATAGAGTGGAGGAAAGAAGTAATCTTACAGATTCAATAAGGAAAAAAACAAGCTAAGCATGCCTTTCGCAACTTATAAGTTGGATACGATTAGTAAAGTTAACGTCAGATGGGCAAATGATATTACATGTCATACCAGCACACAGATTTGGCCTATGCTGCATCTAAAACGCTCTTGTAGACTGTTCTCACTAAGCAGGCAGACGATCCGTAGGAGTTGTTAGAGGACACTGTTTGATAGGGAGCCATGCTGAGAGGTTTAGTTTTTGCAGAAGTTGCAAGAAAGAGGAAGAAACAATTTTAGTCTAAATGTTTGTAATGTTGATCCCCACCTTCATAAATAGAGTAAGAAGCGAGGTTATCGAACTGACTCTTGCAACTAACTCTAAATCACTAGTGGTCCGCAACTGGAGAGTTTCGAAAGTACCATCCTTGTCGTGGTAAGATTTGAAATAGTGGGATTAGCAAAATATATCCGGTTTTACAGGAATCCAGCAAGAACGGATAGGGTTAAATATCAGAAGCTAATAAACCGTAAACTACCGGCAATAGTTCTTCACCCAATAAAAACACCAAATTCCTTAGATAAAAGAGTTGATATGCTAACAAATATACTAGCAACCTCATACAAGGTCCTGCTCTCAGAAGTCCGCCAAAGATAGTAGGAACGCTGACTGGTGAAATAACGATCTGGATATTCTGAAAAAACGAACATGGAAACTCATCAACAAAGCTAATTCCAGCAAACGTGACACAGACTGGGACAAATACCAAGCAGCACTTACACCGTATAAAAAAAGCTAAGAGCAGTCAAACGAAATTCTTGGAAGAGATTCTGTGAAGAAGTCGATAACGTCAACGATACCGTCCTACATACCTGAATTACTGGATAAAGGCGATGGTTCATGGATGGGGTCTAGCGGCGAGTCACTTAAACTTTTGATGCAAACGTATTTCCCCGGATGCTTTGCGACCCCGCCACGAAGTTTATATGTCTATCGTATTCTAGCTAACTCAGAACTAGTAGATACAATCGTGACGCTAGAAAACATAAGAATTGCGGTCAGTTCCTTCAAGCCTTACAAGTCATCAGAACTGGATGAAGTCTATCCCGCAATGATCCAGAATGCGGATGAAACAATAATTCAGTACCTGGGCGACATAAACTAAGCATGCATCAGTCTTTGCCACATACCGAAGCTATGGTTAAGAGGTTAAGGTAGTTTTCATACCTTAACCAGGCAGAGCCTCCCATAACATGCGGAAAGCTTTCCGACCCATCAGCCCAACTTCATTCCGTCTTAAAGGCCTGGAAAAACTGGTGAACTGCATATGTGCAAATCTGAACCTCTCGATCAGGTGCCCCACCAACACTCCTATCTAAAATGTAGGTCCACTGACACTGCCTTACATGTGACGATAGCCACCATAGAGAAGCTTTTCAGCATTAAGAGGTTGCCACAAAGGAACACCGCAAGGCAGCATAATATCGCCTCTCTTGTGGGTCCTAACCATGAATGCACCCCTCTCCTTTTTAAATTGGAACGGCTAACCTACAATAGCATATGCAGGCGATCTTGTCATCACGCTAACTGATAAGTTTAAACAAGTTCTACGGGACCTTATGCAGTCCGCTTTACAACTGTTAGACAGATAAAGGACTTACTATCAAACTTCAGAAAAAAAGATATGGTCCTCTTCTCCTGAAGAAAAAGACCATATGTTTTCAATCCACCAAACATTCGGGGTATCACTATGATCCTCTAGAATCAAGTTAAATATTTACGTCTTATTCTTGATAGTAAACTATCCTGGAAGGCCAACATTCAAGAACGATCAAAAAAGGCTACCGTAGGCTTCTTCGCTTGCAAAAAGACATTCGGCTTGAGATGGGGCCTTAAGCCGCACTTCATCCACTGGATGTATACCATTACTGTCAGACCAATTATTTGTTATGGCGCGCTGGAGTGGTGGACAGTGGTGGTACTAAAAACCAACCTAGCACCATTCCAGCTAATCCAACGGATGGCATGTCTGTGTATAACAGGTGCTCTTAGAACAACCACAACAATTGCAATCCTGGAGGTAATTCTCTCACTACCTCCACTTGTTCTTTTTATAAGACAAACACCGGGCCTAGCTCCCATTAGATAAAAAACCTCTAGTTCGTGGTCAGCATTACAAATTGGTCCTGGCATAATTCTAAACATCATTGGAGATGCAAATTCCCTTTTAGACTGCGAGTTTGATTGCATTAACCAACCCCAGGTTGAAAAACGGAAGTTTTCAACATGATACTCAGCACCTGTACAAGTTCTCATCTTTATTCGGACGGATCTAAAACTAACCAGGCGACAGGTGCAGGAACTTATTCCCACGACCTCGACATCCACACTTCGTTTCATCTTCCGGAACACGCGACTGTGTTCCAAGCTTGAGGCTTCCGTGGCGTAGTGGGCAGCGTGCTTGCTTCTCAGTCAATAAGTCGTGGGTTCGATTCCCTCTCCAGACGGGATTTTTTTAAGCGCAAATTTTTCAGTTGTTACTGGTGATAAAAAATTATTCGCAATAAAATGGGGAAACGGTGTAAAAGTGAAACAGTTCCACTTCAAGAAGGCCTAGATACTCAGTAGATGGTTTCTGTTCGCTTTCTATCATTCAGTCCCCCATAACATCTGCTAATATTTGTCAGTAAGCAGCCAGTACAACTGAGCAATATACCAGATTCTCCACTCGCTACGGTCGTTCTCACTCCCCTTCCCCAACCTTCCCAATCCCATTCCTTCCCTCCATGACTGTGTTTGTGCATTGCACATAAAGGCCGAAATTGCCTATAACACAGGTCATTCTGTAAAAAAAAAAAAAAGCGGAAGTATTAGCTATTAACGAGTGCACAAAAATTATTTTAGATATGCAGAACAGTCTCGGAAATTGTTACATTTCCTCGGACACCAAGGCTGCACTTCTGATACTCCAATACTACAGGACCATTTGAAGACACAATTTGAATCGTCTAGTGGCTCTAACCGAAGTATTTCTAATTTGGATACCGGATTATAGCGGCCTGTCAGGAAACGACGCAGCAGACATGCTTCCGCGGCAAGGATCTGTAAGCATTAACTCCACTAGGAAGCTCGAGCTTATTACTAATGACTGTGCTCGCAGATGACGAGAATTCTTTGGCTTTGATGGAGGCGATGCCACGACCCGATCGTTTGGAAGCAAGCGGGGATGAAAGTGTTTGAACCACTTCAATATTTTCCACTGAAGGTTGCAAACTGGGATTAGCAGTTGATTAAGGGCCCGGAGTCAAGCTATGAGTCTTTCTCCATTGGGCTGCCCTCCTGAGCATGTTCCTCCTTTTCGCTGCTTCGGAACCACAGCGCTATCCGTAGCAAAGTTTGACACTACTTTCAGCGGAGTGGTCGGAGCTTGCAAAGGCTCTTTCGCAGAAGGCCCTACTACGGTAGTGCTAGCTTTATTAATCAGAGAAGTAGCTGGGGTACTGAGACCTTTCGCCACAACTCTGATTACTTCGGCCGGCACGCTTGCTGGGCGTGAAGCTTCTGCAGCTCGTAAAACGTCCGTCCCAGGGGACAGTCGACTTAGAAATGCAGCCACTTTAGCCTCTACCGCATCGTCAAACCTTACTTTGGCAGCTTTTCGTTTTAGGATGGTCTTAGAACGGCGACGGACACGGTTGTTAATACCACCTGGAGGGGTTAGAATGTTCTCAGTACCAAGGCCAGCCGGGATAGCTATACAGGATATTGTCGAGGTCGAGCATGAACAACATTTATACTCACCTCCATCGGCTTATTCGGTTCTGAGGCTGCATCCAATAATGTCATAATGAAAGCGAGATCACTGAGCTCTGACATGGAAGACTCAGTGTGCTGGGTGTTTGCCAGTAGCACAGCACTACTAGCACCTGGTTGCACCGTTCTTGCAGCTCCCGAACTGCGTTCGGAGCCGGTGATCTTAGCACCATATTTTGCCGGGGACTGAGGGCCAATACGGGGGTACTCCATCTCATAATTTTTTTGGGCTGGTTCGCACCATGGTTTTTACAGGACAAATGTTTGCTGCTATATCCACCTCCACATGCTCATTCATTAATCTCGTACAGAGGCGGTTGCCAACATGTGTCCGATGAGCTCGTTGAGGAAGGTACGAGGGTATTGGGACACACCGCGACGTCCTCCATCCACCACCTGAGGACGCACGTGATAGGTTGCCCAGCCCACAGGAAAACTCCGACTGAAATACTGAAATTCTAAACGAAAAAGAATTAAAATCAGATCCAGAATAGTCTACGTAAATCTGATCCCATCAGAAATTAGAAATTACCACAGACAACTCAATTGCGGATGCCTATCTTGTGTACAAAAAAAGGCCAACTCATGGTCATTAATCAGGAACTAGACTAACGATTGCGAAACAAAATTGATATTGGCGAAACCCCCAAACCGAAAGCTACTTATCTCAATAATTTCGAAATTGTTATTTTATGCCTCCCATTTGCATTGTCTTCCTTGAAGTAGGTCATTAAACCGCACTTAAGCCCGGTATTAAAGCCTGGAGTAATTGACTACAATAAATTTGCAAGCGACTGATTACAAGGGGAGGCCATCAACCGGCTAAAACTGGAGCACTGAGCGATCTGAGCCAAACTTGCGGTTAGCTTATCCACTATCTACACAACCGAAAAAAAGAACCAAACTCAACTGAAAATGGCGAATATAATCGCTATCTGAGTGGCGACTTCAAAGCGCATTTCAATGGCTGACGTGCATTCTGATAAGACTGAAAGTACACACGGTTAATCTCATAAACTCGTTTCATTCGAGCAGGGGCCTGTCTCCGATAACTGACATAAATTAATCCGATTTTTATTTAAGTGTAAATTCCAAGTCTTCTGGAATTTCGTAATGCATGATGGAGTTTTTGCTAATAAAGCGACAAGCAAACATCTTACAATCTCCTTTAATCAGCTCATTCTCAGACTGACATATGCATCCGCTTCAATTAGACGATACAAAAATAAAAACCAAAATGCTTTCGAAATAAAAATCCTCAATAAAATGGTAAATGCTTGTAAATAGCCGATTTCGATCTCCATCTCAATCATTTTCGAGCGAAATAGGAAAGCCGACAGAAACATTCGCTTCAATTTGCTCCATTGACCTTGACCATTTTCCGTCCGCCCCATCCCCAAGGACGACTGACTAGGTTAATCGGTATTTGGCACATCTCCCGCTGAAAAAAAAAAGAAAATAGAATTTCAAATAAATATCTCAACCCACCGCAGCCGTCCAGCTCATTCCGTCTGTCTGGTCTCAAAGTGATTTCCTTCTCGGCAGAAAGAAAAATCTAAGAACTTTTTCTTCTAACAAGTGGAAAATGAGATTTTTCTCATTCTAGAACGCCCAACAACGACGACGTCTTCTTTCCTTAGCTATTTCAAACCCGACGATATATTAAACGGACCAAAACCATTTTGCTTGTCGCGCGACGCTCTGGTTATTATATGGCCTGACATCTCACTAGTGCCTTGGTTATGGCCTGACAATTCGCCAGTCGGTTCCACTTCTGAAGAGCAGCCCTCCTGCCGGCTGTATTTTTAGACTTATCGGAAATAGCCCCCAAAAGTCGAATTCGGATTATTGCACACCATCTGTTTCGTGTTTTTCGCCCGATTGCGAATTTCTTCAAAATCGTGTCGACAACGATAAACTAAGAAAATGAAAAAATTAAGCCGCACCAGTTTCAGTTTCGATGCAAAACTTGTCAGCCAACCATTTTCAAATATTTTTTATTTTAAAACATTTACGTCACTCCACTTGTCAATCATTTAAATTACTTTTTTGGGACTATTCGGTTTTGTTGTATCCAACATTTTGTTATACTGCGTGAGGCGTAACATAGAGGGCAATGACTTGTTAGAGGACAGGTCAAGAGAGTCACAAGATATTTCTAGCTTGAAGCAATTTGTTTGATGTTTGGAAATTAATGCAACTAATTTTTTTGCAAAAAAGCCTTAGATCCGATTACAAAATTCAGTTGGATCATATAACATTACACCATCACATTGTTTGAACCTGTGGTCAGTTATGTGGGAGTATATGCACGAATTGATACTTTTATCTAGTCACCAGGCTTGATAAAAGTATCAATCCGGATAGATAGCACATCCTATGTTAGGTTAGGAGCAATACGTAGGCCATCAATTGGCCCATAGTACGCCTCCATATTTGTACCATGAGTTAGGGTGTAGCCTACTCGGTAGTGTGTTGGTCTACAGTGCGAAGGTCGGGAGTTCAAGTCTCTAACATCCTTTCCACAATAATAAATAAATGTTAAGAAACCTGAAAGCCAGGAGACCAAAGCCCGATTTGGAGCGTAGTGCTATTGAAGAAGATATTTCTACCATGGGTACCTACGTACCAGCCAGCCTGCTCTCTGAAACTAATGAGCTTCATCAGTTCAAGGGACCGCAGATCATTCAGCTCGGTGAGAAAGCATTTTTCGAGAACTTGTCTTTAAATTGTTGACATGCTCTACGGTCTCATCCGCCTCACCGCAGCCTCTGCAAATGTCATCCGTTGTAAGGCGAGGACTTAGAGCGTGTTTTCTAAGAAGACAGTGGCTCGTTACTATACCTACTAGTGTCCGTAGGGAGTTTCTGTCGAGTCTCAATATTTTTATTGATTTCCCTCTATCAAATCACTCCCCACAGCATCTTCGTGCTGTTACATGAGCCGCTTTGATGATTCTCCCTTCCACACACTTTTTTGGCATACATTGCCTTAATAACTTTCAAGACAATGCCAACATTGTCCGTTTCCTCAACGGTTACAGCGGTAGATCCGTTTCTTGCCAGCCTATTCCACCTCTTTACACATTTTCTACAAATACTCTCCTAACTGCAAGCGCACACGAGTTTACTGTTAAGCTTCCAACTTCCCGTACAGTGAAATATAGGCCGTCATACATACCCCGAATTTCAAAGCTTCGGAATGCATTGCCAGAAGCTGTATTACCATTTTCATATGACCTTTGACGTTTTTAACTCAACGTCCATCGGCATTTTAGACGTTTCCTTCCTTTTAATCCCGTTTAACCTTAACTCCTTTTTTCTCCCTTACCGACATGACTGTGTAAATTGCATTAAAGGGTGACCCCTTAAGTTGTGTTCGGCCACGTAAAAAAAAGCCTGTCCGCCATTTCGTTTTCAGGTGTATCCCGGAACCGAAAAACAGTAACTCCCTTACCATTTTCTCCTACACGCAAGGCCAGTTCCGCCCCTTTCGCAATAGCCATTTACTCCGACTGGAATACCGTTGCATATTTTGTTAGATGCCTGGAGATTTGCAAGGCAAGGCTCTCAGAAAAGATTCCATAACCTACTCCCTCTACAATTTTCGAATCATCAGTTAATATCGCAATCTCGTCATTTTGTATGATATGATTGTCAATCCATTGCTGTCTGTCAGGTAGAACTATATCTTGTTTTGTTCAACGTGGACAGTCTGACACTATGTCTCGATGCCACGGTTGTCTTTAACGACACGGATTGTTTTTGTGACGACAATCATTAACGCCCCTGAAGGTTTATACCAAATACAAGTTTGGCATTCAATACTGCTAGATGCGAGACCTATCTAAAATCTCTACCAATCTGCCAATGGTCATGGCACCAGGTTGAAAAATGGAACTCCACGCTGAACTCCTAAGAGATCTGCCCGCGATGTGTGCGGTAAATCACAGCCACCACGATACTCCCCGAAGTGCTATCTTCCATTGCCGGGGGTGGAAGCAACCTTCCATGGGCTCCCCGACACCCATAGTACCAGAAAGCCTCCGGTGAGGTTTCGTAATTTTAAACAATTATTCCCAGTTTAGGTCCTTTTGCAAACCCGTGATTGGTAGCACTCCGCTTCGGGATCGTGGGGTCGGTAGTCCCCATAGGTTATACCGGAATTTACCTTGGTCGTTCACCCAGTATGTGATAACTATCGTTTTCCCTTCCCTGCGTTTTCCCTTCCCTATGCTGCTTTTGATCTCAAGGCTTCCTAAGCCCCTACGTTCTCCTGGATCTTCCCGTATCGGCCCACCTTCTTCTATATGCTTCGTGTGCGAAAGCACAAAGGCATCCAAACGTTTGTCGCTTCAACAGGCACCTACTCACATCTCGGCTCTCCCCATTGCACACTGTCCCCATATCTTCGAGATGTCGTATGTCGGCGTATCTTCGGCATTCGCCCAGTATATGCTGCCAGTTTCCGAGCTCGGTTCCACATTCACAACTCTCAGTTTCACTTCTACCCACCCAATGGAGGTAAAAGTTCATTCTGCAATGGCCTGTCAAGAGATAACCCAGTCTGAGATGAAATTCAAAATCCAGGTTATCCCTGGCATAGCTCGCGACTCCAATAAAGTCGTAAGTCCGCCCACCTGTTTTGCCAAATCGATGTCACCTAGAAGTCGTTGCTTTCACGAAGGCTGCTTTCCCCAATCTCTCCACGATTTAACCAATCGCTAGCCAGCAATGGGACATCCTTCCGTATCTTGTAGTTGATAGCTCTGCGCTTCACCTCTAAGTCCTATGGCGGAACACCCATGGCTTTATTCATTGTCTGTATATGTTTAAAGAGAAGTGCACTACCTTTAAGATTTAACCTCACTGTTGTCTTTAGCAATACGAATTGTATAAGACGACAATCATTAACGCCCCCGAAGATGGCAGTTTATACCTACAGCATGTTCGGCATTCATACTGCTGGATGCAAGACCTATCTATATCTCTGCCAGTCTTTCGATCATGGCACCAGGTTGAGGATCACGCAACCTTACGCCGAGCAATTTCCACTATCTAAGTAGGTTTCAGAGCCGAAGACAGGCCTTCGACTTTTTCCCCCTGCCTTGATAGGTTTCGGAGCCGACAGCAAGCTGCCGACGTACTCCCCCCTAACGATAAGCTCGGTTCCGAGGAGTCGCTCAAGTCTCCAAGAATATTTGCATGATTCGGCAAAGTCCTCCTCAATACAACTACCCACCGTGCGGGGCTGCAGGGTTACTCGTTGGCACGAGTAAATAGCACGGGTTGCTGTGCCAGTCGCCAAGGCTTCGTACCATATCGACAATCCATACGCTGCACATGCAACGAATAGACCGCTGTATATGATATGTACCGCTTTCCTGGCCAGGCTCCATTATTTCCGCAGAACTCTGCGGACCTGCTCCACAGTGGTAGTGATACGTTCTCTGAGCTCTTGCAGATGCAGCTCAAATCTCAACCGCTCTTAAACTCTGATACCCAGATACCTAACGTTAGTTACATACACAGCCCGGCTCCATCCAGCTTTATTAAGGGAGGACGCGAATGCGAAAATTTGCCTTTCAGCAACATTACCGCCGTCTTCTCCCTCGATACCCCAACTCCCACCTTTTGGCCATTCCAGAACGGTTACCATCAGAGCTGTACCCAGATCGAGAACTTCCCTCCACTAATATGAAGAGATCATCAGCATACGCCGCATCACTTCTTGAATTCGAGAACCGTGTCAAAAGGTCAGCCATCATTAAGTTCCACATAAATGGACCGCTGATAGAACCCTGTGGACAGCTTCGCCCTACCTCCCTCCACACAGTATCGCATACTCCCCTTACGCATGCCGACCTGTTAGAGAAATAGCTCTGCCACAAGATCATTTCTTGACAGCCACAGTCGCGTAGCCTATCAAGCACATCGTCCCAACTCACCCAACGCACCCTTGAATTCCACAAAGATTCCAAGGACGTATTTGCTAGCAATCCTCGCCACCGAGTCCTTCACATGCATCCACGCATCTTTCGTGCATCTCCCAGCGCGAAAGCCGTACTGCCATTCTGAGGCCAGATGGGCCACTTTCTCCCCCAGTTTTGTGACCATAATCCTCTCCAGGACTTTACCAAGGACCGGTAGTAGGGATATGCCCCGAAAGGACCGAGAGTTACTTCTGACTTTCTCTGGCGACTTTAAGTGCACGACCACACGCGCTACTGACTTCTTCTAGATACCGAATGACCGCAAGGAAAAAAGATTTCCTTTTCATACGCTACAGGATAGTGGCATGAGATTTTTTTTTAAATTGGTCCCTAATTTTAAGTGCTGTAATCCATGCTCTCGAATGAATGCACTCTGCGAGAAAAGACCCAAAATAGCTTTCAATACTGCTGTGAACGTTGTGCCTATGCAGGCAATCCTGTGAAGGTAATTCGATTGTGATTAGATATATATCAGTTCAGTACTTTCCTACCATTCCAACGCAGTGTATGTAACGAGCTAGGGTGAATCCTACTGGGTAGCGTGTTAGTCAACTGTGCAAAGGCCGTGGATTCCAATCCCGGTCGACGCATTATTCCAGCACACTGCCTGTTCGGGTATACTTTAGTTACCTCAATCTATGGAAATGAAAATTCGTCGATAGAGGGTTGTGTTTCACAATGACAAATAAAATGTTAAGGAACCTGAAGGTCAGGAGGCCAAGGCCCGATTTTGGCTGGGGTGCCATTGTAGAATTGCTGTTTTCAGTCGCCAATTTTTTCCTAAAAGTTTTTTTTTTTTACATATGAATGCATTATGTATTTGCTTTCTTAATTCTTTCCTTGACATTCAGCCGCAATTTTAGTTTGTTGTCCAAAATGATTTCCAGATAAGTTACCCTATCTGAAAGGTTTAGAGCAACTCCCCCTATGGGTGGTAGATTGAAACTTTCTAAACGTCCTCTAATAGTGAAGAGTTTGTAGTTTTGATTGTAAGTCAACTGGCAACAGGGTTTGGATCAGTTCACCTAAAGTTGTAGGGTAGTTCTTTCGAATTTGGATGACAAAGTCATCCACATAGGCGACTGTGCAATAACTAGGAGGATACTATTGCCAAAGTTAAGGTAACAAAACACCTCCTTGTAGTGTTCCTCTATCCACTTGCTTTGCCCTGGAAAAATTACTGCTGCAATGGGAAACGAAGTGAGGGAGGGGAGTGTGTTTCTTTGTGCAAAATTTCAAGTTTATAGCTTTTAATTGTTCGGTGATAATTGATTTTTTTAAAAATGGTAGAAAAAACTTTTGTACGGATGGGGGTAGAAGCTTAGAAGTTAATCGACCAGTTAATATTTTAAACTTTTAAGCATTTCTTTAAAATGAATTTCACGAATTTTCACGTTTGCTGCTTAATATTTCAATCATAAATTGTGAGTTATTGTGTTTTTTTCAATACACATGTAACACCTCGTGCAAGTTAAGACCTCTTTTCGGTACATAACAGTTCTGGTTGAAAATAATTTTTTTTTCTTTGTGTATATCAAATGTATGTTTGCACGTAACTACATAGCAATTTTCAAAGAATATGATTGGCAGCCTAAAAAGCAATTTTTATGAGTGAAAATAACATAATTACTTAAAAATCTTAAAATCTGAAAGAAAAGGATCAATATTTCAGCTCAGGATGAGTCAAATTGACTTCAAACCCCGCAAATTCTTCGTCAGGATGTCTACAATACAACTTGGCTATAGACGTCAGGCGGAGATTTAGACCATCTTTTTTTTTAAAAAATACATAAAGAAAAAATTTACTCGAAAAGATATTTTGCAAGAACTTCACCAGATGAAATTTCTATGAAACCGGCTAAATTTAGACTGAATTTTTTTTCAATTAGTTGAAGTACATTTAATAAAAGGCAATGTCGCAATTTTTGGTAGAATATCTTTTTTACAGTTTTTGAGATACTCAATTCCTTCCAAAAGCACAAATTCTTTGAAAATTGTCAAAAACGTCTTCAATAACAGTCTATATTTCAGGTTTAGATAATCCGAATTTAACTGTATACCACTCAAATAAGAGGTCTAAATGTCTGCAAACGAACCTCATTTTTAGTTTTTCAATATAGTTTAGAACAACGTCATAAATCTTAAAAAAAACTCTAAAACAGGCGAATATTCGCAAACTTTACTATTTTTCGAGTCCTTCCCTCACTCCCCCAGCGGCCGCAATATTTTCATCATAATCTACGCAAAAAAACAATGAGGCTTAAAAAAAAAACATTGAGATCGCAGATTTCGCCGAACAGGCCTTTTTTGATCTAATCCGACTGGACTACTTGTCCCAAGAATAATAAAGTTGCACCCAACTTGTTGTCAGTTTATTTTCTTTCACTGTGTAACGTTCCATGGTAAATTTCCCGGGTTTATAGGTGAGAAGTGAATTTAGCAGTTGTCAAGCAACCAGCTGTCAAATAATGGGCCTTTCCAACCCTACACCTCTTGTTGATACATCCTTTTTATTTTGAAAAAAAATTTCATTGATGCGACCATGCAGTTCTATTATCGCGTATTCGCGAATTTCCCATTGGGAAGAGTAGAAATTCGAACACAAAAACTCATAAAAATTAGTTAAACGACCTCAGAAAGCCATAAAAACCACGTTTGACAAAACTATGAGAATAAAATGTTCTTTCCCTGGAAAAATCAATTCCATCGAAATCCCAAGACAGGTCTTTTCTCAATCAGAGCCCAACGAAATAACTACGATAGAACTTTCTAAAAGTAGTCTACACAAAATTGGCAAATTAATCTCCGAAATGATCTAACAGTATTTCCGTTAGTTGCTTTAAAATCTTCGCGTTCCCACAAAGAATCTTTAATTCTATGCTAATCACAGAGTTTGATAAGGAATCGCTAATTTATAAGCAAAACGCCAAACCTATTAATTAAAATTTACCGATTAACTCATACATACATCGGAATTATAACTGGAAATAAAAGTGCACGTAATAAAATTCTTAGAAACATATAATATTTAATAATAATAAAAAAAAAGAAGAAGAAAAAACCACACTATGGCGCCTAGTCTAGAGTTACGTTTTATTATGAAATCCGATTCAGTCATATTCTATAAAATGCAGTATAAATTTCCATATGATAAAAACACGAGTGCCGGCAAAAAAAAGATAAAAATAATAACAAAAACAGGAAAGATAAAATTTCTTTGCCGAATTTCTGCTTCTTTTCCATGGTTTTGATTAAGAGATAAATTTTTTATTTTTCTTTTGAATTATCCAATCGTCAAATGAATGAAGATTTTGTCGCGTCGAAATACAGTATCGTATTTTTACGAGATTTTTATTGTTAAGTGAAACGACTTAAATTTTGCCGAGTTATATGAATTATGATGAATCGCAAAAATCCAGGTAGAGGTGAGAAAGGCCCATGTAACACATGAATGCAACCTGCATCTATGCACAATCCTGAAAAGATTGCTATGACTTTTTTTTTTGTGTCCATACAGATAGAAATTTGTTTAAAACTTTACATAAGTTTTTAAGCTCTATTCGGTATGTAATCGCAATGAAAAAAGAATTCTCTGAAACCTTATTTTAATTTTTTCCTTAACAAAAATTTTAATGCCAAAAAATCTGATTGCCTTGGATGCGACATTCGTAAAATTTTCAGGTTTTTGCTGATTCAGGTATATTTTCCGCGATCTTTAAGCTTATTTATAGTTTATCAGGTTATGTAGAATTTCGTGCATCATGATCAGTTGTATTTTACCGAAGACATAGCTATGCGCATTCATATATTAGTAACCTCGACCACATAATTTTAGCATAATTTAACATTCATTTTTTAACGATCAGTTTTAAGGAATTTTACTTAAAAACGAAAATATTTCAATGATTCAATGGAAGTTCGGGTTTTTCTTTTTATTTCTTCCCTATAATATAAAATTAGGGGAATTTTGTTTTTGAAAATCCCAATAGCTTTTGATAGAACTCTGCATTTTCAAGTATCGGAATTTTTTAAAACAAAACTGTTTTTGAATTAATAAAACTAAATATATGTATGTATGCCTCGACAACCCTAGCTGGCTCAATGGGTAGAACGCTGGACTCTCACTCAAGAGGTACAGGGATCAAATCCCAAGTACGGCTATTTTCTTCAATAAAAAGTTCGTCAATCCAGCTAGGGTAGATTGTCCGTTGGAAGATGGTAATTCTGACGGACCCTGCTATCATAGGAGAAAAGAAGGACCACGAAACCCTGGTAGGAAAATTTGGTTTGGGCACAAGGAACGAAAGAGGAGAAAGGCTGGTCCAATTCGCCCACCAGCATAACCTCTACATGGCAAACTCGCTCCTTAAGAAAGGCCGAAATAGGAAATGGACTTGGCAAGCCCCAAATGCAACCACCAAGAACGAAATTGACCTGATCCTAACCGACAAAATAAGAACAGTTAAAGATGTATCGATAATTAATAACTTCAAGACAGGAAGCGATCATCGTCTGGCTAGAGCAAAGATTGCCCTAGATCTAAAAGCAGAAAGACTCAGATTAGTTAGAAAACCAAGAAGACCAGGTATTAACACAGACAACATCAGAGACAACGCCAGGCTCTACCAAGAAATGCTAGATTCCGAAATGCGCAATAAGGACGCAACGTGCCTCGCAGCCGTCATCTTGAAATGTGCCAAAGAAGTAGGTGGACCAAGCATAGACAATAGACACCGCAAGCTCTCAAACGAAACAAAGGCTCTACTCAGGAAACGCAGGGAAATGAAATTATCCTCGAACACCCAAAGGATTGAATACACCGAAACCTGCAAAACAGTCCGAAAGAAAATAACAGAAGATGTGAGGAAATATAACGAAAAACTAGTAGAGAACGCAATCGAGGATAACAGGAGCCTCAAAAAGGCGAAAAGAGCACTACTGATTGGTAGAAAACAGATGATTGCTATGCAACACAACAATGAAAGGATAACCGATAGGAAAAGAATACTAGAGATTATAACCAACTTCTATCAAGATCTCTACAATGCTCCCGAAATAAGCCATACAATAGCAGCGACTACATCAGCAGCACCTGAAGAAGAGGTCCTAGAGGTGCTCATCGGCGAAGTGGAATCGGCGCTGAAACAAATGAAAAATGGTAAAGCAGCTGGTAATGACGGCATCACAGTGGAATTGCTGAAATATGCGGGCAGAAAAATATGGAAGATTCTGGCCGACGTATTCACAAGCTGTATCAGAACCAGACAAATTCCTGAACAGTGGAACAGCGCCAACATAATTCTGATCCACAAGAAGGGCAGTAGGGAAGACATTAGGAACTATAGACCGATAAGTCTGCTCCCTGCGTTCTATAAAGTATTCACTAAAATCGTCAATAACAGAATGCAATCAGCCCTAGATGCAGAACAGCCACGAGAACAGGCTGGCTTCAGGAGTGGCTTTAGCACTATAGATCACATCCACACACTGAGAGAGATCATGAGCAAAGCGAAAGAATACGAACTTCCCCTCGCCCTGGCATACATTGACTTTGAGAAGGCCTTCGACTCAATATACCCCGAGGCAATAATAAGAGCACTTATATGCCAAGGTATTGAGAAACCATATGTAGAAACACTGACCAACATCTACAAGAACGCCAAAGCGAGGGTCAAGGTGTTCGACGACACGCCAGAATTTCCCACACAAAGAGGTGTTAGACAGGGGGATACCATATCACCAAGACTCTTCAACGCCACCCTGGAAGAAATCTTTCGAGGCCTAGAGTGGGACAATAAAGGCTTAATCATAGATGGAGAGCGGCTAAGTCACCTACGATTCGCAGATGACATAGTCCTTATCGCCCAAAACCAATATGAACTACAAACGCTACTCGAAGACCTAAGCGCGGCTAGTGAGACAGCAGGACTGAGAATGAATCTCAACAAAACAAAGGTTATGTACAACGAACTCATAACGACAGGCCAGGATAAAATATCAATTAATGACACCGAATTGGAAGTGGTAGACGAATATGTGTATCTGGGCCAAACAATAAGCAACTCAGGATCGCTACTACCCGAAATAAACAGAAGAATTAAGCTAGCCTGGAGCGCATTTGGGAGAAACTCCATAATCTTCAAATCAAGAATGAAACCCCATCTGAAGAAGAAAGCCTTTGATGAATGCATTCTGCCAGTCATGACCTATGGCTGTGAAACATGGACTCTAACAGCAGATACAATCAGAAAACTCCAGGTTGCCCAAAGAGCAATGGAAAGATGCATGTTGGGCATCACAAGAAGAGATAGAAAGATACTAACCTGGATAAGAGCAAAAACACAGGTCACCGATGTGATCAATAGGATCAGAAGCCTCAAATGGCGATGGGCCGGGCACTTGGCAAGAATATCGGATAATAGATGGACCACAAAAGTCATCAATTGGTACCCAAGGGGAGTGAAAAGACCAAGACGGCGCCCGAAACTTAGATGGGACCATGACATAAGAAAGCTAGCCGGCATAACCTGGACACGAATAGCCAAAGACAGACAAAAATTGAGGGCAATGAGAGCCAATACTTAGGGGAGGCTACACCATGATCTATATACATGGTTGACAAGCTGATAATGATGATGATGATGCCTCGATAATTACCCAAATAGAGTTGACTATAAAGTTTTGATCATTTAAGCTAAAAAAGAAAAATTGTTGGTTTTAATGAAATCGAAGAAATGTAAAACTTTGGAACAAATAGGAATGAGAATTTTGCTATGGCATACTCTATGCCTTAGTATTTTGAAAGACTGAAGGGCGATGTAGAGCTTAATAGATCTGAAAAAAATTATTATCCTAGAAGTGAAACTCAACCTTCGCAGAATCGAAATATACAAGGAGTTAAAAAGTGACTCCGGTACTTTCAAACCCCTTGTCCTCGGTAGTACAGTCTATTAGGTTTAGGTTGTAGGAGGGTGATTTCGTTGAACCACAATGCACTGGGGTCATCTAGTTAAGCCCATTGCACTCCTCCTATTCATTATGAGATGGCTTTTACTCCTACTGTGCTAGCCACTTGGTTTGATTTGCGAACCGAAGCAGGCTCGAATGTTGCACACCTCTGAGGTCGTCTAGTTCTGAGAAGAATCTAGAGCGTAATCAAGGGAGACAACTGTTGGAGATTTGTGGACAGTGACAAAGATAATGTTCGATAGATTCTTCGTTTTCCTCGCAACCTCTGCAAAGGCTGTCGCTCGCGATCCACCTGTGGTCAGGCCAACAATAGTTCGGACGCTATAGCGACTACGTTGTAACATCCAAGCTGTAATATTTTACTTTATTATTCTAATAATAAAGTATTTTTATTATTCTCCTAATAAAGTATTGTGATCGACATAGAAAAAAAAAATTTGCTACCCTGAAATTTTTTTTTTCGCGTTTCATGACTAAATTAGCCTAAAAATGCAAAAAAAAAAATCCGTCCCGCCGTACATATGGACTCATATTTTCGAGACCGTTGAAGGTACAATGTTCGTTTTTGGGTGGATTGTTGGCTGGGTAAGTGAGCTCTATTTTCTAAATTTTGGTGAGTGTCAGGTGGAAGGGGGCGGCGGGGAGAGGGAAAGAGTCAAAAACTTCACTTGCTAATATCTCCACCACGAATGCAGAAAGAAAGCTGAAAATCAGCAGAGGTATGAAGAGGATTGTGGGACAAACTTTAAAAATAATTTAATTTTTTTTATCCATTGGTGTCCGAAAAGGGGACAGTTTATTTAATCGGTTCTTCCCAAAAGAATTTGGCCGTTCTGCAGCTGTCCAGCTACCGCCAAGAAAGAATCGTAAATAATTTGTTTGAAGCTAGTCTTTAGTACTGTTGGTGCTACGTCGACTGATTTCCTAGTGGATTTAGTGTTTGCAGATCCTTATCGCGCAAGCGTGTCTGGTGCGTCGTTTCCTAACTGATCGCTATGACCCGGTTTCCAAATTAGAAATACTTTGGTTATAACCGATTCATATTGTGTCTACAAATGGACACTAGCTTGGACGTGGTCCTGTATGTTTGAAGTGCTAGAAGTGCAGCCCTGCTGTCCGAAAAAATGCAACAATTGCCGAGACTGTTCTGCATATCTAAAATAATTTTTGTGAACTTAATAGCTAATACTTCCGTTTGGAACACAGTCTCGTGTTCTGGAAGATGAAACGAAGTGTGGATGTCGAGGTCGTGGGAATCCCTTGTTAGTTTTAGATCCGTCCGTATAGAGATGAGGATCTGTACATGTGCTGAGTATCGTGTTTATTGCTCATTCGTTTCGTTCAGGAAACTTAATGTGTAACTTCCGTTTCTTAACCTGCGGTTGGTTCATGCAATTATACTCGTAGTCTAACAGGGAATTTGCGTCGCTAATGGCTTTTAAAATTTTACCATGACCAATTTCTGATGCTGACCACGAATTAGACGTTTTTAATCTAATGGTAGCTGGGGTGTAGCCTAGTGGATAGCGTGTTGGTCTTACAATGCGAAGGTCGTGAGTTCAAATCCCGGTCGAGGTAATATAATTCCTGCGCACTACCTGCTGAGATATACCTTGGTTACCTCAATCTACGAAAATGATTAATTCGTAGATAGAGGATTGTGCGAAGGACCAGCAACCCATATATAATAAATGATGAAAAAATGTTAACGAGGGCAGGAGGCCAAGGCCCGATTTGGGCTGTAGCGCCATTGTAGAAGAAGAATCTAATGGCAGCAAGTTCCGCTGTTTGTTTTATAAAAAGATCAAGTGGAGGTATTGAGAGAATTACCTCCAGGACTGCAGTTGGTGTGGTTCTAAGAGCACCTTTTATACACAGACATACCATCCGTGGGATTAGCTGCTAGGTTGGTTCTGAGTACCACCGCGGGTCACCAATCCAGCGCGCCATAGCACATAATGGGCCTGACAATACTGGTATACATCCAATGGATGAGGTGCGGCTTAAGGCCCCATCTCAAGTCGAATGTCTTTTTGGAAGCGATAGCCCTTTTTTGAATTCTTGAATGTTGGCCTTCCAGGATAATTTGCTATCAAGAATCAGACCTAAATATTTAACTTGGTTTGAGAGGACCATTGTGATTCCCCAAATGTTTGGTGGATTAAAAACATATGGTCTTCTTCTTCTGGAGAAGAGGACCAGATTTGTTTCTTGAGGGTTATTGGTAAGTCCTTTATCTAGTACCCAACTGTCTAACAGTTTAAAGCGGACTGCATAAGGTCCCCTAGAACTTGCTCAAACTTACCAGTTAGCATGATGTCAAGATCGTCTGCACATGCTATTGTGGGGTATCCGTCCCGGTTTAAAATGGAAAGGGATTCATTCACTGGCACTATTATGCCGCCCTGTGGCGTTCCTTTGTAGACAGAGACTTTTCTGGTCTCTACACCCATCCGTGCTACGATTTTTTATGAGCGAAGAACCTTACCATGCTATCCATGCAGTCGGGAGAGGTTCCACACTATGGCAGCGCAAGACTTCAAGTAAAAGCGCCTTCCACGTCTACGAAGGCCCCGAGTGGAACCTCTTTATGATGGAAAGCTTTCTCTACGGCGGGTACCGTCACCTGTAAGGCGGTGTCAGTGGACTTTCCTTTCAGATAGGCGTGTTGGTGGGGGCATCTGACCAAGAGATTCAGATTTGCCCGCTGTCCACTAATCTTTCCAGGCAGATGGGTCGAAAAGCCTTCGGGATGTTATGGGAGGTTCTGCCTGGTTTTGGGATGAATACCACCTTAACCTCTTGCCATAGTTTCGGTATGTGACAAAGACTGATGCATGCTTTATATTTGTCAAGCAGGTACTAAATTATTATTTCATCTGCATTCTGGATCATTGCGGGATAGAATTTGTCCAGTCCTGGTGACTTGTAAGGTTTTAGGGAACTGAACTCAATCCCAATGTTTTCTGGCGTCATGACTGTATCTACTAGTTCTGAGTTTGCTAAAATACGATCGACATTAAAATTTTGTGGCCGGGGGCTCAAAGCATCCGGAGAAATGCGTTTGCATTCAAGTAACTCACCGCTAGACTTTGTCCATGAACCATCGCCTTTATACAGTAATTCAGGCATGTATGGATCTTTGGTTAGGGTCCTCTTTATCCTTGCGGTATCGTTGAGGTTATCGATTTCTCCACAGAATCTCATTCATGAATTTCGTGGCTGTTTTTTAAACAGTGTTAGTGCTGCTTGGTGTTTGTCCCAGTCTGTGGCACGTTTGCTGGATTAGCTTTGTTAAAGAGTTTCCTTGCTCGTTTTTTTTCAGAATAACAAGATCGTAATTTCACCAGACTGCGCTTTTACTATCTTTGGCGAACTTCTGAGGGAAGGAACTCTTGTAGGAGCTTGTTCGTATATGTATTTGTTAACATACCAACTCTTCTATCTAAGAATTCTCGTGTTTTTATTGGGTGAGGAACTATTGCTGATAGTTTACGGTTTATTAGCTCCTGATATTTAACTCAATCCGTTCTTGCTGTAATCCTGCAAAACCGGATATGTTTTGCTAATCCCACTATTTCAAATCTTACCACGATAAGGATGGTTATTTCGAAACTCTCCAGTTGCGGACCACTAGTGATTTATAGTTAGTTGCAAGAGTCAGGTCAATAACCCCTCTTCTAACTCTATTTATGAAGGTTGGACTATTACCGACATTCTAAACGTTTGTAGATTGTTCATGCTAAGAAATTCTAGAATTATCTTACCGCGATCGTTGCAATCTGTGCTAGTCCGGTAAGTGTGATGGGCATTGGCATCACAACCTATTACCAAGTCCCCTGTATTGGACTGGACAAGCTTGCATAGGTCAGTCGTTGAAACATCCCTTGCTTCGTATGGCTGGTATGATGAATCCAGCTAAAGAAGCTG
Source organism: Chorisops tibialis (assembly GCA_963669355.1). Taxonomy (NCBI): domain Eukaryota; kingdom Metazoa; phylum Arthropoda; class Insecta; order Diptera; family Stratiomyidae; genus Chorisops; species Chorisops tibialis. Next base: position 273,506,033 of record OY770262.1, read on the forward strand.
TGGTGTCCCGTTAAATGACCTCTTCCAGAGCGTCGCTGTTTGATCTGGACTGCTAAATTGTGAATTAATGTCAATTTTAGTGTTTTTTTTTTTTTGCAACGACACATGTCTGTAGCTTACCTGTTTTGGATCTATGAAGGACTGCAAAAGTTTTGTTGCACCATCCTAGAATGTGGTTAGAGTCACTCAACCACGGTTCCTGGACAAGTGCAACATCCGAATAAATTCTTAAGAGGTGTTGTAGGAGAGTGGCGGTAGCCGCTCTACTGTGATGTAGATTAGCTTGAATCACTCTGAGTTTGCCGGTTACTGAGATTGGCTACCTTTGGTTTTGGTAGTTTGAAGTGGATCTTATTGAATCCACAATCCGCGAAACCTTTCGCTATAGACAAACTTTCCATGGAGCTTTGGTCAATTCCGAGAACAGAAAGTTGGCTCTTGTCTTTTTGTTCTCTATGGAAAAGCTTCCATACCTCCGTAGAAAGATTGTTTTGCAGCTTCATGTCCTGAAATAGGAGTCCAGGGTCTTCAATGATACCCGTGATCTATACAGAGACTTTTTTCAGCCTAGGAGCCTCGGCATCTTCCACCACCTGCACCTTGATGTCCTTCAAGAGCTTGTTCATCTTGACAACCGCCTCCTGAAGGAAGACCAGAGTGTTTTGGTCAGCACAAGTTAACCTAAGATAACCTGGCTCGAAGTCGTACTTTAAAAAGCTTGGTTTAGCTGGTAGATTACCTAAGAGCTGTTCCCTCAGAATGTTCCTCAATGAAGAATAGATCTGGAACCCTCACCGATTCTGGTATGATGCTTAGCAAGTCGTTGAAGGGTACTCCTAGCAACATCGCTTTAGGTAGCCGATCTCGGCTATTTCTTTTTTGCTGCGGGTATCAGCGTATTACTATCATCCGCTTGTGTTTCTGCTTTAGTGGTTCGTGCGACTGTGCCCGCGGACGATGATAGTTCCTTGGCATTGTCAGAGGCGATGCTACGAACCGATCGTCCTAAAGCAAGTTTGAACCACTACAACATTTTTCACTGATAGTTGCAAACTGGGAGTAGCAGCTGATTGGGGACCCGGAGTCAAGCTATGGATCTTACTCCTCTGGGCTGGCCGACTGAGCATGTTCCTCCTTTTCGTTGTTTCGGAACCACATCGCTATCCGTAGCAATGTTTGACACTACTTTCAGCAGAGTGGTCGAAAGGCTCTTTCGCAGGAGGCCTTACTACTCTCATAACTTTCGTTTTGGTAATGCTAACTTTATTAATCAGAGAAGTGGCTGGAGTACTGAGACCTTTCGCCTCAACTCTGATTACTTCGGCCGGCACGCTGGCTGGGCATTAAGCTTCTACAGCTCGTAAATCGTCCGTCCCAGAGGACAGTTGACTCAGAAGAGCAGCCACTTTAGCACGTTGAAGAAAGTACAACTGTCAAACTTAATTCCTTGCTTACGAGGGTCTTGCGACACACTGCGGCGTCCGCCATCGACCACCTGAGGACGCGTCTGATAGGTTGCCCAACCCACAGGTTCTTTTTTTTTTAATCAAAACCGGTTGACTTAAATTTTTTTAAATTCAAAATGTGTGGAGTGTATTTAGTTAGTGGAGTTAATTTCCACCAACTCCTCACACACCCCCTTCCCAGTGGAGGACTAACGGTCTTTCTCGATAACTACGCGAACCCGTTTGCGATCGGGTTCCCACCATAGATGGTGGTAATGCAAAAATTACGCGGACTTCTACTGATACCCGGTTTTGAGAGGGATGATGTGAAGACTGAAAGTAAAGTTTGAGTCGGTCAATCGAGGCATTCTTTTCTCTTCCATTTAAGGAAGGAGTAAAAACTTTTTCATGACGTTTTATAACTTTGAAAGGTCCCTTATACAGTGGTTGAAGTGACTTCCTCACTTGATCCTGACGAACAAACACGTGGTCACAATCTATAAGTGAGTTAGAAACAAAAGTGTGAGCGGTTGGAAACTTGGACTTCACCGAACGCATGTCCTCCCGCAGCCTCTGCACGTAGTCGCTGGGTGACATTGTTTGTGCTGTGATAGAATCGGCATGAGACAGTAAGTGAAGCTTTCCGAAGTCGGAAGAAGTCCAACCAAATCAATGCGGATATTGGCGAACTTTTCATTTATTGGCTCGAAAGTGCCGAGTAAACTTTGAACGCTGCGAGATATTTTCGCTTTCCCACAAGCTATGCATTCTCTGCACCAAGTGTGGGAATCTTTGTTGACAGATGACCAAACGAATTTTCCAATTAAAAGCTTAGTTGTTGCCTTAGCACCTGGATGAGCCGTTCCATGAATCACATCGAAAATCTTCTTACCCAACGTCGCAGTTATGTAAGGCCGCAAAGTGTTTTGGGAGATGTCACACCAAAGTTTCTTGGATGAATTGTCAATGTTAATAGGTAACATTTTCAGACTCGTTAGTTTCTTGATTAAAGGTAACTTTGCACCGATCAATTGAGCATCAGCAATTTGAGAGTAATCCATCGTGGAAGGGATTGCAATCTCGTCAATGCGGGATAATGCGTAGTCGACGACATTATCTGAACCGGATATACATATGTCGAATGTCCGTCGTAAACTGACCGATGAAGTCCAGATGTCTAAGTTGGCGTGGGGAAGCTTTTTCTGCGTTTTGCTTGAAAGCGAAGATGAGCGGTTTGTGATCTGTAAAGAGAGTGAAAATTCTGCCTTCCAGCATGAACTTGAAATGTTTTATGGCAATATAAGCTGCCAAAAGCTAGGGATCGTAAGCACTGTATTTTCGCTGAGCTGTAGAAAATTTTCGCGAAAAGTACGCTAATGGTTGCGTCTCATTCGAAACTTTTTGCTGTAACACAGCCCCGATGTGCACAAGCGAAAGTGCTGCTGAAGAAGAAGGATACGCTAGAGTTGCAGCCTGAGTTTATTGTTTCTTGTAACAATGAACTTGTCTAAATTAGATTGAGGTAAGGCTGCATGAGGTATAAACCTTCGGTAGAAGTTGATCATACCGAGAAAACGCTTCAACTCCTGAACGGTAGTTGGTTGTGGGTAGGAGATAATAGTTTCGACTCTGGAAGCTATTCGACGAATTCCATTCAAGTTGATGGAATGTCCCAAGAAATCAATTTCAGCTTTAACGAAGTGACATTTCGCTATGTTGATCACTAAACCGTGTTTTTCAAGTCGCAGAAAAAGTGTGCCTAGGGTATAGCCTAGTGGATAGCGTGTTGGTCTACAATGCGAAGGTCGTGAGTTCAAATCCCAATCGACGCAAAATTTCAGCACGCTGCCTGTTTGGGTACACCTTGGTCACCTCAATGTACGAAAATCAAAAATTCGTAGACAGAGGCTTGTGCGACGGGTTAACAACCCTTCGACAATAAATAATGAAAAATGTTAAGGAACGGGAAGGTCAGGAGGGCACTATTTGGGCCGTAGTGCCCTAGAAGAAGAAGTAGATAAAGTGCGCAGAGGTGAATGGAATGCTCATCTTCTGATTTTGAGGCAATCAAGATGTCGTCAATGTAGACGAAACAAAAATCGAGGTCCCTCAAAATCAAAAAGATAAACCTTTGAGAGGTTTGTGCAGCATTGCGCAATCCATACGTCATTTCCCACAAACGAACCGTAAGGTGTTCTAATAACCGTTTAAGGGACGTCATCCTCTTTCTGAGGTATGTGATGATGTGCGCGTTCTAAATCGACTGTTGAGCTAAAATTAAAAAAAAAAAAATGTCTATTTCATCTACAGTATCGCATAAAATACGCTACTCGCACAATCCTAGTTTTGTTATGTTTTTTGAGACAGATTTGAACCAACAAGCGAAAATTCAGCAGCAAATCGAGGAATAATTTAGATTTAGCTATAGCCGTATTTTATTAAATATCTATAATATTTTTTATATATATACTTACTTTTTTTTTTTATTTCTTTCAGATTAAATACGCAACAGATTTCGGGTAAGAACATAACCAAAAAAATATCATTCTTTACCCTAATGTTTTCTACCCAGCTTTGCGGATTGAGAAGCAGGTACTCCAAAGAGAAATGAAATTCGGCTTAATTTTTGATGTAGCGGTCATTTCAATGAAACGAGTACCAAGCACCGAATAAAATATAACGATTATTTTCCTAAAAGTAATGAATAGTTACTGGCACCGGAAAGCTGAAAGTAACGACACTTAATATCACTAATCTTACATATTGACTACACTAAAACAACTTAAAGAGTAATGGCTATCTGTCGTTCCTATACACAAGGACATGACCACATTCCAAATTCCCAATGTGATTCCATTGCACAGAATCTATTGTAGATAAATCTGTCGTATTTCATCACAATACCTCACTTCTGATTCAAATTGCCATTTACATCATAGCTCTAAATTATTGCGGTTTTGTTAAATCGATTCCGATTCAAAGTCATCGAAATGAAGGACAAAATATTAGGCAATAGGAAAATGCCAACGTTATCTACTAAATCTCTTTTCCTAGATGACCACATATATCACAATATAATAGTCAAAGAAAAACATGAAATGTCTGTATTGGTACCATCCTGTCCTACCTCTTCAAATACTCGTATATTCGTTCGTGTCAGTCGTGCCGTGCTCCTATTGTGAACTTTTTCTGTGGAGCTGCGCTCTCTTTATAACAAATTTTCCTATAAAGATTTTCAACTTATTATAAATTTTCCGCAATGTTTTTTTTTTCTTTCTGCACATGTCATCGACGTAACTATATTACACAGAAAGAAAAATATCGCGTTGAAACAATCGAAATAATCCACGTAGGAAATATGACACTCATCGCCAATCATTAGAAAATCATACGCGGCATGCATATGAAATTTCCATCGTTATTTTTAAAACGAAAAGATTCATTCTGCTTTCAAATTAATCACCTGGTTCGAATGGCACCGTATACCATTGAAGAATCAATAGATTGAAAATTTCAAATTAATGTTGAATGTATTATTGAAGCATTCAGCGTGCGGAAGCTATGTGGAAGTCTCGAGAGTAAAATAATTTAATGACAGTCGTGCAAAGATCGATTTCTGTGCGAGTGAGTTTTATAGAAATTATTGATTTCGAATCGGATGAGAATAAGAGTATAGAGCATTAATATGTATTCAAACTAATAAATATTGTATGTCTCATCGATTTCATACGGCTGTGACTGAAAATCAATTTCCCTAACTCCTAAGTTTATATGCATATGGCAAAATTCGGAGAAAATTTACAACACGAGGAAATTTGACAATCGGTATAAAGATAAAATAAATTTTCGCAGAAATTCGTTACACGTGTGTATCAAGCTTATTGCGAAATTGTATAATATTTAGATTAGTTTAAGATAATACAAGAATCTTTTGTTTGCGTAATTACGGCATATTAGGTATTCAAATTAATTGACTCATTTCAAATTAGTTCTACATTAATAAGATTTAATCAAAAGAAGAATAGAAAAAAAACAATGAAAATTTAATTAGAAAAGAAGAGAGGCCTGGATTTCAACCTCCTAATCTGAGCCTCCTGCAAAAATCAGCATCCCCTCCTGATGTACGAATTTCGACTGGTAGTTGAATCCACTGTTGAATGACATAAACGAAGAATTTCCTCTGTGAAACTAGAGATAATAACTTATGTGTTATTAGTTGATGAGTCCTGGAAGAACTGGCGAACGTAATTCATTGGAAAAGATACTCAGGCCTTTTGGAATAAATTATCTCAAAAAGAAATATCAAGCAGCGATATAGAATGTAGCGTTCAAGAAAGCAACCAAACACATTATCAGCATAAGGAGAAACTTGGTCAAACCGTCGCAAACTATAGATATAACGAACAGAAGAGTTGAACACTACATTTAGACGATTCCTGTTCTACAGAAAATTTCATGCCCATTTATCAAAATTGGTATTACTAAAGTTTTTAACAGCAAAAGTTTGACATCTATTGGTGCATACCGACTTGTGCTAAATAAGGTTCGAAGAATCCCATAAACTCTTCCTATATTAGATAAAATATGATCGCTTCACGTTAGGGTGCTGTTAAAAAAACCCCCAAGATTCTTAATTTTTACCACATATTCGATAATAGATAACTGTTAAGGATAACAGCAGGGAAATACGACTAATCAACTTCCGTTTTGCTTATTGCGATACTCTTGGTCTTAGATAAGTTCAGCTGTAGAGAATTCGTTTGTACCCAATTACTAATACGTCTCAAATCTTCGTTTGCACGACTGGTTGCATCTGCCACCAACCCGAGCGGATAACTAAGCTGTAGTTGCATGTTGATATCCCAGTGAACATCATTAATATAAATAGCGAAAAACAAAGTACCAACAATACTTCCTTGTGGTACATCACATTTTGTTTGCGAAAAAGGTGAAAATTGCTCATTGATTGATACTAATATTGATATATTCGAATAAAGTATAGAAGATATATCAATTTTAAAGACAAAATCTCAATTTTCTCTTTTGGACTTTGAGGTTTCGAAACATTTCAATACTTATAAGATCTCACGTTAATCCTAAAAGGTAAAATAAAATTCTTAGGTGGTCTATTAAATTGTTTACTATATTCGTTTTGTACTACATTGGCGATCCAATAACCGATCATATTAATGTGCGCTAGGAGTTGCTGGATTTCAAGTACAAAATATTAAACTTGTTTTCTTTAAATTAAAATATCTGCAACCTTTATTTTTCGTCTTTCAATAATCGTCTTTTTTATCCACACTATATCGCCTAAATATTCGCGATGTCGATCCCATGAGTAGCTCTCCTAACATCAAACAACTCACACTCACACGCCACAACCCATGAACTAATCGCGCTCCGCCAATCATACGACTCGATCGACTTCTCGAACCCGACTGACCCTCTATCACAATCGCTCGCCCTTTTTATTTCGTTCAATTCGGCCGTTTTTCAACCTTCTATGCTGTTTCTAAGTACGCGCGAGCAGTTCGAGGTCACAAGCAATGATCCCGAATAGTTGATGACTAAATAACTATGTGTGCGTGCCTTTGTGCAGAATAGTAGATAGCTGAAGACGCATTCGGTGAGCGTCCAGGGCCGACACGTAACAATATTTTCAAATTCCGAATTTTCAGAATCAGAAAATATCATTTACAAAATCGTGAATAGGAAAAATTTTTTGTGTGAAAAAATCCATTTACCTTTATTTTTTTTACATTTTTCTTTCGAACAATAAGTACATGAAAAATATAAAAAACAAAATTTGATGTTGGTTTAGTATTTTGGTCAATTGTCTCGCAAACTTTACGTCCTTGGGGAAAAGCTGCTGGGTCTCTAGTGCGTCTCAATTCCTTCATGATACAAGGAATCACATTATCAAGTTAAGCGGAGAGTGAGTTTCGGAACGCATTTGCGTAGTACTAGCAGTTTCTTCTGCTAGGGTGTAGCCTAGTAGGTAGCGTGTTGGTCTTGTAATGCGAAGGTCGTGAGTTCAAATCCCGGTCGGCGCATAATTCTAGCACACTACTTGCTTGAGTATACCTTGGTTACCTCAATCTACGAAAATGAAAAATTCGTAGATAGATAAATAATAAATAATGAAAAATTTTAAGGAACCTGAATGTCAGGAGGCCAAAGTCCGATTTGGGCTATAGTGCCATTGTAGAAGTAGAAGTTTCTTCTTCTTCCAGGCGAAGTCTGCTGATCTCAGATTCAGCTGTGTTTAGTCGGGAGTATCTTTTGAAAAGATCATCTACGATATTATTCTTCTTCTTATTTGTTCTTGTCTAGGCTGAGAAGCCTGGAATTCAATTTCTGTTTCCGTTCTCGAGAAATCTCTTGGAATACCTTTGCCCAGTGAGAGTTAGACCCATTCGAGGTTCATTTATCATACCTACTCATAAGAGTGGTGCAAAATCTGCTGTTGAAAATTATCGGCCTATAGCTAAACTGCCAGCTATTCCTAAACTTTTTGAGTCTATAACTTATGAATGCATGTCGTTTCACTGTAAATCCCTAATTTCGAGTAAGGAACATGGTTTTGTTAGGAATAGGTCCACTGTTACTAATCTGATCGAGTTTACGAATAAATTCATTTTGGCTTTTAAGGATGGTAAGCAGGTGGATTGTGTATATACTGATTTCAGTAAGGCTTTAAATAAAATACCACCAGTCTATAATTTTGTTGCAATTAAGCTAGTTGGTTTTTCCTACGTAGTTTATAAATTGGATTAAATCATATCTATTTAAGAAAACCTATCAAGTTATCTTTCGTGATTGTATTGCTAAGCAATTTACTGCGCATTCTGGGGTCCCTCAAGGAAGTCATTTGAGACCACTTCTATTTACCCTGGCCGATTTTGCCTCTGTTTTTAAATATTCTGAAGTACTCATTTATGCTGATGACATTAAAATCCTTAGATCTCTTAATTTCAACTCTGATAATCAGGAGGATTTGATAAATTTTAGCAACTGGTGTCGCCATAATGACCTTCGATTGAATTTGGATATCAATCAAATTCCTGTTAAGACCCCCTATAGGGGCATAGGACAGAAACAACTCTCTTCCACAAGGCGCGATCCTGAGCATCGGCTTTAAGCTGTTGCCAGGACTTGTTTATTCCTCTGGCCTCCTGCTCAACTGCTCGCTTCCATGTGTTACATGGTCGACCAACCCGACGTCTTCCTTGAGGGTTATAATCCAGAGCCTGTTTTGCGATGTTTTGCTCTGGTTTCCTCAAAGTATGACCGATCCACTGCCACTTTCGCCGTTGAATCTCAATACCTATTTTAGTCTGGCGAGTTGTACTCCAAAGTTCGTCGTTGGAGATCACTTCTGGCCAGAATATTCCTAAAATGCGTCGGAGGCATTGGTTTACGAAAGTCTGTAGTTTCTTGGTAAGTCGAACGGTCACTTTCCACGTAGTACAACCATATAACAACACGGATTTGACGCATGCGTCAAAAACTCGCAGCTTCGTGCGAAGGGAGATCTCTCTTAACCTCCAGAAAGGGGAAAGGATACCGAAGGCCTGACGAGCTTTATTTAGCCGAGCCTCAACATCCTTTTCGGCTCCGCCGTCCATGCTGACAATGCTTCCGAGATAGCAAAAATCTTGCACCTCTTCTACATCCTGTCCATTAAGAACAATCGGTGTGCTTGCGTTCGAACCCATGTGCATGTACTTGGTTTTACGCACATTTATTTTCAGTCCCGCCTCTTTGCATTTAGAATGCAACGAGCGAACATTTGACTCTAAGTCCGAACGGGTATGTGCAAGCAAACACACGTCATCAGCATAATCAAGGTGACTTAAGATGTTAAATAGTCTCCATTGAAGACCTTTACCTTCCCCACCTTCCAGTGCAGCTTTCAAGATGTCATTTATTACCACCAGAAACAGGGCTGGTGATAATATGCAGCCTTGTCTGACACCCGTTCGCACAGGAAAGCTCTCGGACAGCTCTCCTCTATGCAAGACGCGACACCTTGCATCTTCGTAGGATTCTTTAATCATAGCTATGACCTTATTTGGAATACCTCTCCTACGCAAAGCATTCCATATGTAATCTCGCTTAACGCTGTCGAAAGCCTTCTCGAAGTCCACAAACATGAGATGTAGTGGCGAACCCATTTCGGCTGACTGCTCTAATATTATCCGTAGGGTATTTGTGTGGTCGGTACAAGACGACCCTTTACGGAATCCAGCCTGATAAACTTCGAGAGTGCTCTCGACGACATCACTAATCCTATTGAGAATTACCTTAGCCTTAATTTTTGACACGGCAGTAATTTGGATAAATGTCATGTAATTTCATTTACTAGGAAAATCTCACCGGTTGTAGTATCTTACAGTCTCAATGACTGTATCTTGGATCGTGTTAGTTCTATGATTGACTCAGATGTTACATTTGACCAAAAGACTGATTTTGTCTTGCATATAAATAAGATTGTGCAAAAGGGTAATTCTATGTTTGGTTTCACCACTCGCTTATCCAAGGAATTTAACAATTACTTTGTTAGGTTGAGTCTGTATAACACCTTTGTTCATCTTGAGTATGCTTCTCTTGGTCTCCATATTTCCCTATTATGATGTGCATATCGGCAGAATTGAATCTATTCAGCGTAAATTTGTGAGAAAAGCTTTATGTCACCTTAATTGGAATGAGTCCGTCTTTCTCCTTATACCGACCGACTTCAGCTACTAAATATGACATCATTCTCGAGACGACGTGAAGTAGCTGATGTAGTTTTTCCTCATCATCTTCTTACTTCTTCATCAACACTTTTGGGCTTGATACAGTTTGGTGTTGGTCAATTTTTAACGAGGCATCCTAGATTGCTACAGATTTGCTTTCACAGGACTAGCTATGGTATAAGTGAACCGATTTCGCGTCTTGCAAGAGAAGTTAACAAGAATGTTGATGTATCCGACTTCTCCATAGATAAAATATGTTTAAAACGCAGACTTAACGCTAGTTGACATCAATTTATGTCTATTTATTTGCTCTGTTTATGTTCTTGGTGTAGGGATGTTGATGTTTGTTTTGTCCCTTCACTAAATGGTAAATTGATTTCCATCTTTTATACTTGGAACCGATTTTATGGCAATTCCTTGCATTAAGGAATCCTGATAGTGATGATTTCCTGATGGCTAGCTTCATGCTACTGAAGGGAATACCGCGTGTGGCTCTAGGTCTATCATCAGCGTAGAGTCTTCTGTTTTAGACAGGATGCCAGCCTTGCACTCCTGAGTATCCTGGCACTTTCGGAGTGTGGTTGTTTTGTGCTAGGATTTTAGAGCCTGAGTACATTCACATACACTTCGGCTTGGAATTTGGAAGAATACTTTCCTAGATTGAATGAGACAATCACGCTCGTATACCCTCGTTAGTTTTTGATCCAAATGTATGCATTCTGAAACGTTTCTCGAAATTAAGTAGTTGACAGTTGATTGGTCCACCATGCTAAAAGTTTGATGTTCCATTATCTCTGTACCCTGCGTACCCAGAAAAAATTTCAATTTAATATCTGTACTCAGTTTCGAGATACAACGGTTTGAAATTTTGGAAAGTGCACCATTTTTGAAATGCTCTCCATTTTCCGCCACTACTATTGTGTCCAAACGTTAAATTTTTTTCATAATTTGCTAGTATAGCCTAATATATATTCATATAAGTTTCAATTACAAAGCTTAAGAGATAATCGAGATATCCATTTTTAAGTGTTTTTCCTTGCACCCCCTCTGACAGTAGCGGCTCGTCAGGTGAAGCGCATGAGGCGGTGCTTCTCCTGCCAGAGCATTTTCAATCAAGTGAATCTAACATTCCTAATACGATTAAATTTTGCATTTTCAATTATCGTTTTAGATCATTCTCATATCAGCGATACGCTTCTGTCGTTAAATCTTTTGCCTTCCATATAACAGCAGGGGAATGGGCTTGAAAAAAACAAAAACTTAAAATTGCTTGGACAGAAATGTGCGAGCCTACAAACGATCGTTTTTTCCATCTGAGGTGACTGAAAAGCTTGCTCACTCAGATCGTTCAATCATTGTTGCCATAAAAAGCGAAAGATCTGAGGCGCAAATTTCATCGCTTAACCATTGTATTGTTGTTGTTGTTTGTCATTTTCGGTTGTTGAGTAGTGTGGGGCTCGATGGGACATCTTCGAGTCATTTCGGTTGTAGAGTAGTGTGAGGCTCGATGAGACGAGACTGAACAGTAGCCGTTCTTAATTCTGAGAGCTTACTAAACAGAGGGAAAAAGTGGCGAGAAGTTTATATATTATTTTATTTTTCGATTTAGTTTTTTTAATTTATCAAGCTGGCGGTTTCATATATTGAAAGTATTGCTAGTACATAAATTTGCACACAAACAAATTATTAATTATAATCGGAGTAAATATTAAATGTTAATGCTAAATGTAGCATTCAAAATAGTGAAATGAACATCATGAAACTAAATTTGATTGATTGATAGATCTACTAGCTACTTTATAAAATCAACAGTTCAACCGCTGCCATTTTCATTGCAAGAGGATTTATTTGCAGTTATTTCAATGAAATATTTTGTTTTTAAAGACATAAGCTAATTTGAGAACATTTTTTTTACAGAATGACCTGTGTTATAGGCAATTTCAGCATTTATATACAATGCACAAACACAGTCATGGAGGGAAGGAATGGGATTGGGAAGGTAGAGAAAGGGTAGTGAGAACGACCGTAACGAGTGGAGAAGCCGGTATATTTTTCAGTTGTACTGGCTGCCAATAACAGACTTTTGCAGATGTTATGGGAGACTGAAGGACAGAAAGCGAACAGAAACCATCTACTGACTATATAGATCTTCTTGAATTGGAACTGTTTCTCTTTTACACCATTTGTCCATTTTATTTCCAATAATTTTTTATCGTCAGTAGTAACTAAAAATTTGTGCTTAAGAAAATTTCACTGTCTGGAGTGGGATTCGGACCCATGACCTATTGACTGTGAAGCAAGCACTCTGGCCACTACGCCACGGAAGCCTCTACAGTAATATATTACTGATACCCCTACCCCATCAAAAGAAAAATTCTGAGTGCTTCACCTATCAGACAAGTTACGAGCCGCCACTGCTCCCTTACCCTCCCCCTTAAAATAATTAGCCTCCCTCTAAGGTAATTCTGGTGGATCTGCCACCTTAATGCTCCCGAAATATAATTTTTTTATAGTAAATAATTTCGAATCGATTAATCAATTAAAAAAAAAAATCTTCCAACAATATGTTTTCAGTCCCCCCCTCCTTTTTCGGACCCCAATGGATAAAAAAATAAAATTATTTTTATAGTTTGCCCCACACACCCTTCTAAGTATGCGTTGATTTTCAGCTTCCTAGCTAGAACCATGGTTGAGATACATATTTGAATTCTTAGTTTTCGGTCTTAGCGCTATCCCCGCCTCCCCATCAACCCTTCTTTCTACAATAGCGCTACGGCCCAAATCGGACCTTGACCTCCTGACATTCATGTTCCTAAACATTTTTCATTACTTATTGTGGAAAGGTTGTTAGCCCTTCGCACAACCCTTTTTCTACGAATTTTTCATTTTCGTAGATTGAGGTAACCAAGGTGATATACCTTGATATACCAAGCAGGCAATGTGCAGGAACTATATATTGCGCCGACAGGTATTTGAACTCACGACCTTCGCATTGCAAGACCAATACGCTACCCACTAGGCTACATCCTAGCCATTAACCCTTACGCCCCCCGAAATGGGTGTCCGCTTGAGATCCACAACCATCGACAATCCACCCAAAAATGAACGTTCTATCTTCAAAGATTTTGGAGTTAATGTGCGCTGAGCGTACCGACGGATTTTTTTTGCATTTTTAGACTATTTTAGTCATTGATCGTGAAAAAACAAAATTTCAGGGTAGCAATTTTTTTTCCAAGTCGATCACAATACTTTTTTATTAAAATAATAAAGTAAAAGCATATCAGGAGTATCATGTGATACTCTAAATGAAACACGAGTGGTAAAAGGAATGCAGTAAAGTTTTTGAACATAATTTCACTCCTAGACATTTCGATGTTCGGTATTGAAAAATGTCACGAGATCTCGGGACTGCGGATCCTAGTAAAGTACTCAATTCACAGCTTTAAATACAACTGATCTTAAATTAAATTTCGAAATGTGACAGTCTTAAATTTCCCAGCTTTAGCTTCTTAGTGTTACAATTTAATCCGTTAACAAGATTTTCAAAAACAAATTAAATCTTGCAACATGCGCCTGCAAGCTGAAAAGGCTATCAATTTTATTTCATTCCTAATTAAAGATTACATGCAGAAGAACACTGATCTATAATAAAATTTAATGTAAATCTTGTTCGTTTCAGAAATTCTTCTCCGAGTTACACAGCTTCGCTATTTAACCATTGGTGATGCGATTACCAATGCATTCAACATTGTTGCATTCTATCTATTTTTAGCGTTAATTAATCTGCTAGCAGAGTCAGCTTAAAGTTCTTCAATCTATCTAAAAATTATGCAAACATACAATATTTCCGTATGTCTTCATCATTAGCCTAGTCATACACATTTGTTATAGGCCATCACAATCAATTTCACGTCAAAATTTAATCAAAAATCATTAAGAGTTTTATCTAAGAGATACGAGTCAGCACTGTACAAAATGCTATATAACACGTTTTGGAATTTCAGCCATGTAGAAAAAAAAATGTTTGGCTAAATGATAAATGAGTAATTGCATACCTCGCGAATACTGACGTCATAGAGCCAAAGCTACTATAACGCTAATCCTTCGCTATGTGTAGCTATTTCGCCATTAAATTTATCGAAGCAAGCAATAAAAGTAAGGTCGTTTGAAAAAGTTTGATAGTGCGAAACATGTGTGCTTAGCTTTAGATACTTACGAGAAGGAGATACATACATAATTATTGTGTCTGTTTTCTTTTTGTTGCTCTACGCTGGTAATAAACGTAAAAACTGAAAAGTACGAATGAAATGCGATAAAAATTGTATTAGTCATAATGGCGACGGAGTATGAGGTCTCGATAGTATTTATTACTGGTAATGTGCTTGCAAGCGATTAATCACCAGCAAGCTTGAGTAATACCAAAAACTTGCACCTTTTTTTTGCGAAATAGAATCGCCTTTGTCTTACAGTTGGATTAGTAGCCAGGCTACTTCAAAGAATTGCCCAGACACCGGTTATTTGAGCTTAAAGGAAGTCAGGTGGTGAACCTATTTTACTTAATAATTTTGCATTACTCTTTGCAAAAAATTTTCAATTACAAATTTTATGGCACGAGACCAGGAAAAATATCTAGAAATGATAAATATCTTGTTTCTATGCAATATAAGCAAGCTGGACACTAGTTTGATATGCCAAATCGCGGCAGTAGATAAACGTCCTTCACCTAAATGCGAAAAAATATAAACTCTCTCTGTCTCTCTATATAAATATGTATGTACGATATTTTTACTCCGAATGGAGTTGAAGAGAAAAGGAATGTTTTATTGCATATCTTGAATTCATCTTAAGTTGCTTTGTGAAAAACTTTTATTGCTATGCTGTTGGCGAAATCTAAAAGTTAATTGCATTAAATCGTTGTCGTCGTCCTCAGCTCTGGTTGATAATAAAACGCTCAACACTATCTGACAGATTTCCATTGCTGAAAAGAAACTGAAAAGTATGGAGTGCCGGAAAAACAAGTTTTTTTTTTCTTTCCATCTTGAGGTTTTCCTCTCTGGTTTAAAAATTCTTTCATCGCTATATACTGCACAAAAAAAAGAAAAGCTTTGCAATAATGCAATCAACTTGAGATTTTTATTTTATTTTATTTTATTTTATCCCAGACTCGAGGGTTGATGGAGCGTCGTAGTGTAGTACGGTTTTACGGAAATTGTTGCAAAACAACGACGTAAAAATGAAGCAAATCAAAAAGAAATTAGGAAAAAAATGGCATATGAGTTCTTTATAGTGGCATTTCCTTGAGAGATGCTAGAGCTACTAAGCGTGTAGTGCAATACAAAGTGAGTAATTAACACGTCAACTTCATTGCATCCAACACTCCTCTTCAATGATGCTCCACATGTTGGATCAGTCCGCACTTTGTGCATGGCTCCTTCTCGATTATCTCGTCAAGGTATGCCTGGATATTGTCGCTCTCCGATGCGGCCTTTCCAACGACTTCCCGCTAAAATCGAATCTAGTTGTCCGGCGTATCTTGTTCGTGAACTTCCTTCAGGGCAGCCTCCATGCAGCCTTCGTAGTGTTGATACTGCGGATATGCTTGTCCCACGCCGCCATTGTCGGCCAATTAGGATCGTTTCTCTTCGAAAGCTCCCGTTGAAAAAATTTGAAATATCTAACTGCTTCCGAGATCGATTGAGATCTTGAAATAAATATCTGCGCTGCCATCGTCTATGCGTATAACCTATTGAATATTCAGTTTTTTTCCAGATATTTATTTTTACTGGAAGGTTGCGAATATTCAGCTAATCACAAAGAAAGTAAGCAATGCAAACCCTGGTAATTACCGCCTCATAGCTATTTCAGAAGTAATGGAAACTGCTGCCAATCGCACGATAGTCAACTTTCTTGTGGATCAAAATCTCAGTCATGATTGCCAATATGGCACACGCTCAGGTCGTTCTACAGGCGATCTCCTGGTCGATCTTACCGAGCGTTGGAATTCTTGCATCTACAAATTTGGTGAAGGTCAAGTTCTTTCTCTTCTTCTTCTACAATGGCGCTCAGCTCAAATCGGGCCTTGGTCTCCTAACTTTCAGGTTCCTTAAAATTTTTCTATTATTTATTGTGGAAGGGTTGTTAGACCTTCGCACAACCCTCTATCTACGAATTTTCCATTTTCGTAGATTGAGGCGACCATGGTATACCCAAGCAGGTAGTGTGCTGGAATTATGCGTCGACCGGGATTTGAACTCACGACCTTCGCATTGTAGACTAACATGCTACCTACTAGGCTACACCATAGCTTCAGTTCTTGATCTTGCCATCGCCAAATCGTTTGACAGAGTTTGGCACAAATATCTCTTAGCCAAGCTAAAGGCCTTTGGTTGTAACACTTAGTTTCTTCAATGAATTGAGAGTTTCCTCTCCGAGCGTTCTATTCGAGTCGTACTAGACGGATTAACTTCTGCACCCTTTTCCATTGATTCCGGCGTCCCTCAGGGCTCATTTTTATCTCCCACTCTTTTATTAGTCTTCATAAACGACCTTCTGTTGTCTACTCTCAATTCTATTCACTGTTTCGCAGATGGCATTACTCTAGATAACATCTTCCAATTTGACTCTCCTGCTGAGGCTCGACCGACATCGGTGGCCCTATGTCGTAATGAGTCGATAAAATCACTGAACTCTGACCTCAGTTTTGATCCTGGAATAGGGCGGGAAAAACAGAGTAGAGTTTAATGCCTTAAAAACGCAGTCATGTCATCTATCTCTTAAACATAACGTTCCGACGTCGATCGATAATATATTTTTAAATTGCTCACAGATTTCACCTTCTGCAGATTTTACGTTACTACGTGTAAAATTAAGCAATCGCCTTGATTTGAGCCAACACATTTAAGATGTCGCTCTTGATGCTTCGAAACGTCTAGGTATTCTGCGGAAGTGTAAGAAATGCTTTTCTGCCTCCAAACTAGTTACCGTCTATAAGGCTTATATAATCATATAATGATCATAAGCTGTAGGAATGTAGGAATGTACATTGATATACATTGTTGCAAAGCAAAACTGTAACTTGTGCGAGCGGACGCATTTACTGCTTACCGTGCATTTCATACTGATAACGCTTGCCACCATCGATGTCGATTCTAAGAAATACACAGATCGTACGATGGTAATTCAATACCTTTTGATGACGAAGGCATAATGCAATTCTCGCACAAGAACTTTCAGGCATGTATGATTTTATAATTAAGATTAGTCAGTAGTTAGACTCGAAACGATTCAAACAATAAAGTACTTTTTAAATCAGTACCAATCGTTTTTCTTATTTTCATTGTGATACATTAAAATCTGTAACACAATGCTAATTATATTAATATATCTACCCACGGCTTAAGTAAAACTCGCATGTTTGGGCTAGGGCCCCAAAATCACTCGTAGCTTTGCTCGACCGTACTCAGAAATACGTATTCCGATCAATTGGCTATATCGGTCTCAAAAGACTCCCTCTCCTCCTTCCCCCGAAATACTCGCCAAGCTACACGCTCACACGAGTACACTGTGAAACTCTTACCGTGGAAAACTCTGAAATTTAAGCAGTCCTTCATTCTTCGGACTACAGTGATGTGAAATTCATTACCAGGCAATCTCTTTCCAGCGGGATACAACCTCCAATAATTTAAGATCAACGTTCACCGCCACTTCAAAATCTTCCCTCCTGTGTTTTCCGACAAATTTTCCTATATCCGCTTGTTTCCAAAGCGCGAGTACACCACCATTCTACGCGAAAAGTCACCCATATTGGGCGGATATGAAATGCACACACTGGACGCCATTTGGGAGACAACCAGAAAAATTTTTCGAACTAGTGCAAAAGAATCTGTGGGATATGTGCAAAGCGGTGAGCAAAACACATGGAACAAGGTTGGCGATCGAAAAACAGCCAAAATGGCAATCATTTCTTAACTCGATGTCAACCAAAGAGCTCCGACTTGAGACGGAACTATCGCGATGTTCATATATAGCTTAAATAGATTGTTAGGCGCAACAAGAGAAAGGCTATGGAAGATCTGGCCAACAAGGCAGAATCTGCGGCTTACCTTGCGGATATGTGTTCGCTATTTAAAATCATGAAAGAGTTGACGAACAGGAATTTCACCGCTAACCACCTGGTGAGAGATGTCAACGGAACCCTCCTTAATATGAGTGAACACCAGTTGCGGCGATGGAAGGAATACTTCTCTGAAATCTTTACCATCTTATCACAGAAGATATTCCAGAACTAGAACAACTACCACACATCCAACCTCAACAATCCTCTATTAGGGACGATCCCCCAGATGAGAAAGAGATAGTTTCCGCCCTTCGGTCAATGGCGGAAAAGAAAGCCCCAGGTATAGACGGACTACCAACCGAATTCTTTAAAGTGGACCCGGAAATAACAGCCGATATACTCCTCCTACTCTTTACTGAGGTGTGAAATGAAGGAAGATATCCGTCTGAATAGAAGGAAGACATCATTGTGAAAATTTCGAAGAAGACGACCTTCAGGATTGTGGCAATTGTAGTATACCTATATATATGTCTACTTACTGCCGTATCGAAAATCAGGGCTAAGATAATTCTCAAAAGGATTAGTGATGCCGGGGAGAGCACTCTCGAAGTTTATCAGGCTGGATTCCTTAAAGGGCGTCTTGTACCGACCACACAAATACCCTACGGATAATATTGGAGCAGTCCGATATAGTAAATGTGCGTAATACTGCATGTATTGGGTTTGAACACAGGCATACTGATTGTTCTTAACGGACAAGATGTAGAAGAGATGCAAGATTTTTGTTATCCGGGAAGCTTTGACAGCATGAACGGCGGAGCCGGAAACGATATTGATGCTCGTCTAAATAAAACCCGTGAGGCCTTCGGTATCCTTTCCCCTTTTTAGGTTAAGAAAGTTCTCATATCTCACGAAGCTGCGAGTATTTGACGCATACGTCAAATCCGTGGTATATGATTGTACTACGTGGAAAGTGATCATTTGACTTATCAAGAAACTGTAAACTTTCGTGATGCCTCCTACGCATCTTAGAGATATTCTGGCCAGAAGTGATCTCTAGCGACGAACTTTGGAGTAACTGGACAGACTAAAATAGGCATTGGAATTGAAAGGCCGAAGTGGCAGTGGTTCACACTTTTAGGAAACCAGAGCGCAACATCGCCAACCAATCTCTGGATTATAATCCTCAAGGAAGATTAGATAATTCAAATTTCTGGGATCTTCCCCACCCAATAGTTAACGGTACACCGCTCTTGTTCCAAAACTATGTAAAGGGTCTGAGAGTAACTCTTGACTCGTCTATGAGTGAAAACAAGCATGTCGCTTCTGTCCTAAAAAAGGTTTATGGTACTCTGCAAAGACTATGGGTATTTGCTAGTGTCCTTCCTATGTATACCAGATTGTATAATACCTTGTGAAATCCCTAATTATACTATTCTTCACTTACGGTAGTCGTAGATATGACTGTAATTGTCAAAAGAGACTAAACGTGGCTTTCAACGACTGTATCTGATTTGTCTTTGGATTAAAACCGTTATGACCATGTATCACAATATTAGACGAGCATTTTAGGGTGCCCTTTATCCTCTTTCCTGAAGCCCAGATCACTAATTTCCTTGAATAATATCTTACAGACCGGTGAACCGCTTTATTTATGCGATTACTTAATGCTTCTGAAAACCATTAGACATCATAAATTTGGTTTCGTCCAGACCATAAGAATCTGGAACAATCTTTCGCCTCATATTTAACGTGTTGATGTTTCGGGTACATTCGGGCGATTTGTGTATTCCTTAGAGTTTTAATTTATTTTCCGTTCATTTGTTTTGTAACTTGTACTTTCTTCAAAACATACTTTTGGCTTCTTCAATATCTTCTTTTCTGTGTCTTTTTTCTACTTCATTGTACTTTCTCTATTTTGTAAATGGGTTACCCTTCGCAAAACCCTCTATCTACGAATTATTCCTTTTCGTAGACTGAGGTAACCAAGGTATATCCAAGCAGGTAGCGTGCAGGAATTACATTACGCTGACCGGGATTTGAACTCACGATCTTGGCATTTTACCAACACGATACACATTAGGCTACACCCTAGCTTCTTGTTGTATACTCTAAATAAATAAAATATCAAACCTCGATTCCGAGTGACCGTCTGTCCTTCCGTCTACAACATAACTTTCGAACACTTTGAGCTGTCGTGCTGAAATTTGTTGTGTGTCATTTTTAGCAAAAAAAGAACTGCAAGTTTGTGAACGGGCTACATCTCCCCACTCCTTCTATCCGCATACAAATTTCATGAATTTTCGAAACTTTAAGAAATATATTTTTCTTCGAAACTATTTAAGCTATCGACTTAAAATTTGGGTCAATGATGTAAATATCATTAACATCACAAAATATTGATCCTATCCCTGCTTCTACCCCCTTCCATACATATGCACAATTTTGAAAAATTCATTTTTTCGATTTTCATTGAAACTAGCGAAGGAGGCTAAAGTCCGATTTGGGCTGTAGCGCCATCGGAAGTAAGCAAAGCTGAAAAGGCAAATTGTTGCCAGAATTAATTTTATTATAATTGCAATCAGTTTCAAAAAGGCATATTAACTTCACTGTTTTTACCCCCTACTATACAAATTTCACGAAATTTTGAAATTTCTATTAAATTTCTTTGAAACTGTCAAGGGTATCGACTTGAAGTTTTTGTGGAAAATATAAAAATAGAAATATCATTAACGACCAAATTTTTTGGTTTACAAATGCTCAATTTTGGTAAATGCATTTAATCGATTTTTATTGAAACTAAAAAAAAGTACAAACTTAAAATTTTGCTAAAGTTACTCCCTTAATAATTGCAATAAATGCTAAAGAAATGTGAACTTCGATTCACTCCTTCTACCACTTCCCAACCAAATTTTTGTATTTGAAATTCAAGAAAAGCATTTCTTCTTCAAACATATGAGAGCTATCGACTTTGACATTGAAACAAAGCATGGTGATAGGGATGTTGATAAGCAGTCTAAAATTCATCTAACCCCCCCCCCCCCCCCCACTTCATCTGCCACCTCCCATACAAATGCCTCAATTTCATGAAAACTATGTCCAATTTCTTTGAAAATAATGAAAACTACAAAATTTAAATTCAGCACGAAACAATTTGCATGCCACGTTCGGTATCATATACAAAAATTCCAAACCGACCCCTCTGCCTCCACCACCTCCCATACAAAAGTCACTATTTACTATTCGAAAGAATTTGAGATGACATATTTTCCAGTACATTAAACTCTTTCCCATTTCATCTAGAGTATCATATGATTGGGCCTTACGCCCAATCAAAGTTCTGTTATGTTTTTTGATAGAACAAAATTATTTGGTTGTATATTTAATTACATCCATAAATTTCTCGACATTTCTCTCTCGCATAAATAATTTTATTGTGCGTATCGTATATCGTATTTTACGAGTTTTTTTTTTTTTCATTTTGGTCAGTGACCGGTTCGATTGTATTCTTAGTAAATTCTTAGAGATCAAACACATTTCAAAACCCAAATTCGGGCATCCCAAAACTTTTTCACCGATTCAAGTTGCAAGCGCTAGAAACGCAACATTGAACCAGTTTGACTTTCGTACTCAATTGTTGATTGCTCGAGCAAATTACATGACCAAATTGGCTCGATGGACACATTCCGAATAGTTGTGACCATAAACAGAGAATCACGCATGCGATCATGACTTTCGGACGTTATTTTATGCGTATGAACTTATTCGTTGTAAAAACAATAAGGCGTGATTCCTTTTTTACGAAATGTTCAAGATTTCAATTTCTGACCTGATTTCGATAGCGAGGGCATCGCACTGGAAAATATGACACGTACTTGAACGGATTACGGAGCGTGCGTCATTGAGAATGCATAGGTAATTAGGTGTATCACCTGAGTGTAATACCTTTTGGAATTATAACATATTTAATGGCGACGAATATTCATGAGAGCATCGCGTTCATATATGGATTACGAGTAAAGGGTACATTGCGATATACTTTTGGTCTTGTAGGATTATAGATGCTGTCGTTTTAGTTGGTTATTGTATCTATAGATAAGTTGATAAAGGGGTATTTTCATCAAGTTTTTTTTATTCTAGATGAAATCTGAGGGTATTTTAAGTTTGCTCTCAAAATGTTAACGCTAAAAATAATAAATGACACAGAAGTTAATATTATCACAAATTTTAATAACGGATGGCCGTCCGTCCGTGCGCTCTGTAGCTTGAGAACGCTTTGAGCTAGAAAGTTGAAATGTTGTGCAAGTCGTTTTCAACGAAAAAGGGCTCGGGCCAAATCACTTCACCCGTTCAATCCCTCCCATACTTCTACAATGGCGCTACAGCCCAAATTGGGCCTTGGCCTCCAGACCCTCAGGTTCCTTAACTTTTTTCATTATTTATTGTGGATGGGTTGTTAGACCTTCGCACAACCCTATATCTAAGATTTTTTTCATTTTCGTAGATTCAGGTGACCAAGGTATACCCAAGCAGGCAGTGTACTGGAATTATGCTTCGGCCGGGATTTGAACTCACAATTTTCGCATTTTAGACCAACACGCTACCCACTAGACTACACCCTAGCCTGACTCAAATGACTCATTTTCAATAATTTACAAGCTAATAATTTGAAATTTATAATATAAATACATTTCCGCCAAAAAGTTTAGGACCACAATTTTTATACTATCTATATATACTCAAAAAATATTTGAAAATAAATTGCCCAATGTACACCTTCTATGATCCTTACGGAATATCCAAAAAGCAAATTCGTTTGTTTAATTATCAAGAAAGGGTGTAATAAATGTATTGCTTCCAAACATCAACGAATGCCGAGTATCAGCAAGTCAGGTAGAGTCATTGTCATTTCTTTTATTTTGCTCTTACCAACATTTATGACTGTCATATAGTCCAAAACCAGGTGATTCATATTAAGATACACTACTTTGTCCAAGCTCTTCACACACTTTCTTGTTTTATGTGATTTTGTGGTTACTACTGTCAAGATGTCTTAAAAATGTGGAAAAACAGGAAATCAGTATCGAAACATGACTTTTTTTTTTATGGCACCGATTATAACTTAGAGGGTCACCCTTTAATGCATTACACAGTTATGTAGGTATAGGTAGAGGATGAAATTTGGTACTGCCATCATTGTTTCATACTATTTAGGCAAATTTGAAGGTGTGATTGCCGCCCAGTTGAAATTATCGAAGCAGTAGGCCTATACAGAAGAAAATTTTAGAAATGTTCGTTGGAGTGAGAAATCCAAGTTCGAAATATTTGGAACACAAAGGAGAATTTTCGTTCGACGTAGTGCCGGCAAAAAGATGCTGCCAAAAAAAAAATTAGACGATTGGCTTAAGGGGGCGTGAGCACCAAAAAATTGAAAAATATCGAATTTTGGTTTTTTATAAAAAAACTTTAGAATTTCCTGAATAAAACGATATATTGCAATAAATACAATTATGTTTAAAAGTAGTAAAATTTCAGTAGTCAGTACGCTCCGGCTTCATATAAAACTCCCTCATGGTCTTCAAACAAGTTACAAACAGCAAAACAAATGCCTACACACAGCTATAATTTGTCAACAGTAAATAAATCAGCTGTTCATTGAAAGTGTAGTGAACATCAGAAGAGAAAAAAAACCTAAAAGAAAAAATAACAATGATAGATTTGGAACAAAAATAGTAGTGACGTCCGCAAAATGTCTATCCTAACTTTATAGCGCGTTCCTGAATAATCGTGTTTTTTGAAGATCTGTCTATTTTTCTTAACAAGTACTTGACCAATTTTGTTCATTTTTTTTTATTTTTTTTTGTTATTAGATTGTCTATCAATTAACGGGAGCATTTTTGAAAATTTTTTTTGAAGATTAGTTATATATGCACAAACGGAAACAAAAATTAGAGTTTTTTGTAAGTTAAAAAAAAAATATTTCTTGAAATAGTAGCATATTAATATTACATATAAAGAAAGCTTAATACATCATCTAACTAATAAAAAAAACCGCATCCAAAAATAAGAAGTACGAGCTGAGAAAATGGGTCATAAATATTGTGCAATTTACATGGGATTTCGCAACTGCTTACGCCCCCTTAACTCATCTACCCCTTCCCATACAATCTGACACAATTTCAGAACATTACAAAAAGAAATTTTTTCTGAAAAGTATGATTACTGCTGATCTGCAATTTAAATCATGTCAAATGATGTTTACAGATATTTCCGAAAAAAATAACTGAAAACCCCCCACTCCTTCTACCACCTCCCATACAAACAGCACAATTTCACTAAATCCAATACACTAATTCTCTCAATACCTACTAAATTGTTGAAGCTTAACTTTTGTAAAAACATTCTGATAGCAACTCTAGCATGATGTGAAAAAATTGGTTCAATACCGTCACCCACTCCCCATACAAAATTTCTTAAAATCCAAAAATTTCTCTTACATCTAGAGTAATGCACGATTGAACTTTACGCCCTATCGTAGTCCTGTTATATTTTTATACTCTAGATGAAATCTGAGAGTATATTGTGTTTGCCTCACAATTTGTAACGCTAAGAAATAATACTCGCACAGAGTCGCCAAGGGTACAGAAACATTTGTTGTCGCTCGAAAACCTCGATTCCGAGTGACCGTCTGTCCATTTGTCTGTTCGTCTGTAAACATCATAACTCTCGAAAGCTTTGACCTATTGTACTGAAATCATTTTTAGCAAAAAAGTAACTTTAAGTTCGTGAACATACAAATTTCATGAAATTTCGAAATTTAAAGAATTTGGTTTTTCTTCGAAACTATTTCAGCTATTGACTTGAAAATTAGGTCATAGTATAACGATGTGAATATCATTAACGTCAAAAAATTTTGATCTGATCCGCTTACTCTTTCTACCTCCTCCCATGCAAATGCATAATTATCATAAATACATTTATTCGGTTTGCATTGCAACTAGCCAAGCGAAAAGAACCAATTTTTGTCATAATTCATTTTATTACAATTGCATCCAATTTTGCAAAAACTATCAACTTCACTTCACTCTTTCTACCCCCTTCCATGCAAATTTCACGAAATTTCGGAATTTAAATTAAATTATTTTTCTCCAAAACCGTCAAAGGTATTAACTTTAAATTGTGAGAAAAATATGCTATTACAACTATCATTGACGTTGAAAAATTTGGCTTAGATTTGAATACTCTTTCTGCCACCTCCCATACAAATGCACAATTTTGATAAATGCATTATATCGATTTCCATTTAAACTAGAAAAAGTACAAACTTAAAATTTGGCCAGGATTTGTCCCTTAATAATTGCAATAAATGCTAAAAAATAAATATGAATTTCGCTTCACTCCTTCTACCACCTCCTATAAAAATTTTTTGTTTTGGAAATGCAAGAAAAGTATTTCTCCTTCGAACATATGAGAGCTATCAACTTCAAAATTCTAACAAACCAATGTGATTAGGATGTTGGTAAGCAGATTGAAAATCATCCAAAACCTCCCACTTTCTTTGCCACCTCCCATACAAATGCCATAAATTCAGACAAAAATTCTTCAAGTTCCTCGAAAATTATGAAAGCTACAAATTTTAAATTCAGCATGAAATATTTTGTATACTACGTTCGGTGTTATACACAAAAATTACAAACCTCCCCGCCACTGTGCTTTTACCACCTCCCATACAAAAGTCACTATTCACTTTTCGAAAGATTTTTGAGATGACACATTTTCCGGTACATAAAACTTTATCTTATTTCATCTAGAGTATCATATAATTGGGCTTTACGCCCAATTATAATTCTGTTTTAGGAATATCACAAGTTGCTTCACTAAAACCAATGTAACTTTTAAAGTAATGATCGATAGGTCATAAAATGTTGACATGTATTATGCGAAGGTTGGTACTCCTTGACAATTAGAAGGATTTGTCAAAAAACTCCTTTTTTTTGTAAACCTCTTGACTTGTTGAACGATGCGGTATAACTGGGGCAATGAGTACCACTTCCACTGCAGCAATGGAGGTATTTCTCATTCTGGCTCCCCTACAACTAAAAATACAGGGGTAGGGCCGTAACACATCATACAGGCTACACACCACTTAAGACGGGATAGCACGCAAAATATGTGCCCTTCTCTGACTTCAGAAATTGAAATAGAAGGTCTTATGGGATACCTCTCTCTGATTCTAACATATGACAAAAATGACATTGTTTCACAAAACCATTTAAGGTGATCTTACCAGATCGTCATGACTGGGTGTTTAATAGGTCCAATTTAAGAAAACCATCATTCATCTGGTACACTCACAAATAAAATCAAACTCAATGACAATGTTATGCTGATAAGACATTCGAAACCACTTAAGGAATATCCACTTCGTACAGATTTCGGACAAAATGAACCTTTTAACAGATGCTGTAGAGTAGTTAACAAATTCAGCGTACACTGCACACCTCCAATAAGTAAGCCGACATACAAACTGAGACTTCTTCAATGCCACTACAGCCCAAATCGGGCCTTGGCCTTCTGATCTTCAGGTTCCTTCGCAGAACCCTCTATCTACGAACTTTCATTTTCGCAGATTGAGGTGGGCAATATACCCATGTTAAGACCACCTATAGGGGTCTAGGACAGAAACAGTTCTCTTCCGCGATCCTGAGCATCGGCTTTTAGTTCTCGCCAGGACTTGTTTATTCCTCTCGCCTCCTTCTCAACTGCCCGCTTCCATGGTCGACCTATTCGACGTCTTCCTTGAGGATTAGAATTCGGAGCTTGTCTTGCGATGTTTTGCTCTGGTTTCCTTAAAGTGTAACCGATTCAGTGTCATTATCGCCTTTGAATCTCAGTGCTTATTTTGGTCTGTCCAGTTGTACTCTTTTTGAATTGTTTCACTTTTCCCTAAATTATGATTTCATATTTAATTACTATACTTCAAGCTTTAAGTTATGTATGTATAAACCCTAAATTCTTTTTTCTTTTCTTCTATATTTTATCTATATACAATATGACAACAGTCAAGAAACAATAAATTTTATTATTAAAATAATTTTACGTTTTATCCAAAGAATTTGTGGTTATCGGACAACTGATGTGTACAATCTTCGGCAGCTCGATGCTTCGCTCGCACACTTCCATTGGTGACTTATGTATGGTCGAATTGGTTCTGAATTACACCGCGGAAGCTGTAGCTGTTTTATGGTGAATCTTGTGTGCAGTAAAGAGTCTCTTCGTTGCTTATTGCCCGAAGGGTAGCTCGACAAACAATCTGGCTTTTTTGGGTCTTTTAATTCAACGTCGTGATAGTTCGACTCAAGGATCGCCATGCTTCCCATGACATTCCAGCTCAGTATTGTTGAGATTACACGATGGCAAATCGTACTCAGTTTGGCATTAAACTTTAGTTAGTGATTTAAGAGCACCCATGTCCACTAAGTATCATTTTGTTACTTTTAGGGTAAACGAGACGAATAAACTCTACTGCTGCTATCACAGGGGCATAAATCCGCCATTAGTCGCATTCTACGACAAGCAGGCATGCTGTGGAATAATTCTAACTATATTTCCACAGCGTTATACCCTAAAATATTACTACAAAAATTGTTCTACAATTGTCTCCAACTCAAAAGCCATTGATATTTTTAAAAATTTAATGAATCCATTCTAATTTCTCCACACCATATACAATAACATTTGTTTATTTTCATCATTAACAGTTCACTGTTTTCGATTCGATAAAACAACATTTGCAAAGAAGTGTTAGAGCGAAAGTTATTGGCTTAACAATGCAAAGCTCATTAACATTTGTCGAAAAGGTGAAAATTTAATACATCATTTGTAACAAACAACAAAAAAAAAACCCCGATGCATACAAAGCTTTGTAATACCATCGCAGCAACCAGCTAATTCAGGCAGTCAATCAGCTACTAAATATTCCAAACACTTAAACTGATCATACTCCGACCGGAATTGATTTTTAATTACCATACCACTAATCTACAAGTATTTAGCGAATCTCATTACAATCAGGTGAAACTGATTAATAAAAATCTGTGTATTGTAACTGAACTTTAATTGCTTTCAAATATCAAATTAATAACATCGTTAGAGATTATGCCTTGGAGGTATTTTTCATTTCGGCATATCAAATCGTACCGGTTCTCTCAATTTTTGCAATAATAATTAATAAATGTACCAATTCATTTTCATTATTATATCTATAAAGGAAAAAAAATCCCCTCCAAAAAAACTAATATATGTGTTACATTAGCAGATATATTATTTCGATAGATACCGGTGTTATTTGTGAAATAATAAATAATGATCGTTTAATTTATTTATTGGAACATGTAGCGTAGAAATCATGATGGGATTTTTTTTCTCTACTAAAGTGGTATAATAATTCATTCTCTGTTGTTTTCTTATTATCATTGTAATAATAAATAATAAGTTATTGTTTTCATTAATTGGTTATTTAATATGGGTAATTTACAATTGTGTGCAAAAGTTTAAGGCCAATTTGCATTTGTCTTAAACATTTAAATTGTAAGCAGCACTGTTCTTAAGCAGAAATTTTGGATATTGGATCTGATTGTTAGCTATTACGAGATATTGTAGATTAAACAGTTAAGCAGCAAATAGGTTAACTGGGTAGTAGGACGTTTTTCATAATACTGGAAAGATAAATCCTTTATTAGCGCCGTCAAGAGTATAGGTTCTTAAAAAATGGCACTACAGCCCAAACCGGGCCTTGGCCTCCTGACTTTCAGGTTCCTTAACATTTTATTTCTCATTGTGAAAGGGTTGTTAGCTCTTCGCACAACCCTCTATCTACGAATTTTCATTTCCGTAGGTTGAGATAAATAAAGTATACCCAAGCAGGCAGTGTGCTAGATTTGAACTCGCGACCTTCGCATTGTAGTCCAAAACGCCGCCCAGTAGGCTACACCCGAGCTAAAATAATTCGTCATGGGAGAAAACTTATCATAATTTGTGATAAAATGCAATCTCAAATTAATAATGCCGCTATATATCCATACCCAAACTGCAAAATCGGATATACTAGCACTTAACGAATGTAAGGTGTACAGTTTTAATCTGCTCCGGATATAACCTTGTCCCAGCTTTTTTTCGCCAGCAGGGTATCGCACTCTACATCCGTGATAATGTGTCTTTCTAATTAGTTTCCCATTTAGGAAATTGCTCCAATCCAGAGTTTAATTGCATCTGTAAAATTGCTGATCCAAAGACATGAAGCTAGGGTGTAGCCTAGTGGGTAGCGTGTTGGTCTTGTAGTGCGAAGGTTGTGAGTTCAAATCGCGGTCGGCGCAATATATAATTCCAACACATTGCTTGCTTGGATATAACTTGGTCTCCTCATTCTACGAAAATAAAAATTCGTAGAAAGAGGGTTGTGCGAAGGGCTAACAACCTTTCCACAATAAGTAATAAAACAAAAAAGTTAAGAAACCTGTATGTCAGGAGGCCAAGGTCCGATTTGGACTGTAGCGCCATTGTAGAATAGAAAGACATATCACGTCGAATATTCGGTATTTCAAAATGGCCAATTGAGGGGCGCTAAATAAATTCTTCAATGCATTTAATAGGAAGTTGTGCTTCGATTCGTATGATGAAGCCTGTAGAAGTGTCACCGAGATTATCCTGAAGGGTATGAAGCTCAGTATACCTTCCAGTCAAAAGAGAGTCAGACCGTCGGAGTATTCTTGGTTCAATAAAGATTGTCTCGATGCCATCCAGGTCAAGAAACAAGCTTTTCAGACATGGAAATTAAACACTTGCCAACAGAAAACTATTTAATGCGCCAAGAAATGTCTGCAAATCCATACTCAATCTTCGACGGAAGATCTTCGAAGTCTTACTGATCTTATGTCAACACAGTCAATAAAAATTTAATTTCTTCTTCAATACCACCTCTAGTTGATGGCGATGGTACCGTGGTTGATCGTAGCGAAAAAGCTAACTTACTAGCAGCAAGTTTCGCAAGAAACTCTTGCCTTCCACCACCAAACCAATCGCCTATCGCTGCAAATCCTTCTGGTTTCTCACTGCCTGCACTGGATTTTCGCACGAGACTTATTTCTCAGATCCTTAAAGAGCTCAATATCTCAATATATCTGCTGGTCCGGACGATATTCCCCACATTACTCTCAAAAAGGGCTCCTTTCCTTTAGCTGAACATCTTCGCGATCCTTTCTTACTCTTCTGGGTGCTTTTTGCGTATGCGGAAAGTTGCGAATATTCAGCCGATTCCCAAGAATGGAATCAAAGTGAATCCCGCCAGCTACTGCCCAATAGCCATTACTTCAGTGCTCTCAAAAGTAATGGAAACTGCTGTCAATCGTAAAATCGTCAAATGTTGGGAAGATGAAGATCTCATCCATGATCGTCAGTATGGGTTCCGTTCTGAACGGTCGACGGGAGATCTCTTGGTCTACTTGACAGAGCGTTGGAACTTATGCTTTAATAAATATGGTGAAGGTCAAGTTCTCGCACTTGACATTGCAAAAGCTTTCGGCAGAGTTTGGCATAGATGTCTCTTAGTTAAGCATAGGGCCATAGGCTTTAATGATGCCCTTGTTCATTGGAATGAGGGTTACCTCTCTGAACGCGCTAAACGAACAGTATTGGATGGCGTAATTTCTTCCTCCTACCCAATTGCGGTGTCCCTCAAGGTTCTGTTTTATCTTCAACACTTTTCTTAGTTTTTATAAACGACTTCCTGTCGCCTACTCTCAATCCAATCCATAGTATTGCAGATAACAGTACTTTAGACAACACCTATGAATTTAACTCTGCTGCGGAATCAAGCAATCGTTCTATTGCTTCCAATGGTGATACTTGTTCTTCGTTTGATGGCATCACTGCTGAAAACCTAAAACTCTTCTGCTCATTTATTTCGAAACCGTTGACTTACATAATAAACCTTAGTCTGACATATTTAAAAAAAAAAATTGTAACGCCCGTCTTTAAAAGTACGGATAAGAAGTTGGTCAATAACTACAGGCCTATATCGGTAATATCGATGAAAACTCACATGCGACCACTTCTGAGATTGTGGAGCTGAACAGTACTCAGAAAACTGTTTTGAATCATAAGTGCGCGGCTGGATTTGTTAAGATGCTCGATGAGTGGGTGCCACACGGGTTAAGTACGACAAATTTACTCTATTGAATTCACGCATACAATCGGTAACCTAGGGAGAACTGAAGGAGCTTGGTTGGGCAGTTTTAATTCATCCAACTGATAGCGCTGACCTGGGAAATTTTAATTCGTCCCCCTGATAGCGCTGACTTTGCACCTTCGGACTACCATTTATTCAAAACTCTTCAAAACTCCATGCAGGGAAAAAAATTGAATTCAAAAAAGGACTCCAAAAACCACTTGTCGGCGTTTTTTGGCCAGAAACCATAGAAATTCTACGAGATAAACGATGGAAACTGGAAAGTAAGAATAATTTTAAGCAATTTCTTATAATTATTAATAGCTGAGAAACCTAATAAACGTTATCTATCTATCTATCTATATTTGTGAATATACCACAGATTCTTCAGCACTTGCTAGAAATGGTTGCCTCCCAATTGGCGTCCAATGTGCGATATCAATCAACTGTATATGACTTTTCTCGTAGAATGGTGGTATACTTGCGTTTTATATTGGGTTCACCTAGTTTATCCACATTAAGCCTGCGCTTCATTTGAAGATTTTGTGACCGACGGATAGCTTCTGTGCACAATCTCAGGCCAGCAACCATTAAGTGGTAGTCGTTTCCCACGTCAGCTCTACGCTTCGCTCGCACATCGAAGAGACATCTTCTCCATCGGCGACTTTTACCTAAATGCTCGTTTTGGTTCAAAGTAACACAATCAGGGGAAAACCAAGATATGGAGATTCTTGTGTGGATAAAGTGTCCCTCTGATGACCATTTTATGACATTTCTATGACCATTTTATTCTTATAATAAATGTGATGTATGGAATAGAAATTATTCGTATCCCATAACTCCTTCCACCACCTTCCATACAAACTGAACTTTTTCATGACTATAAGCCAATTTTCTCAGCATGTATAACCTTAATCGACCTCAAATTGTGAACTTAATACTTAATAAGCTTTAATATTAAGATCGGAAAAATGAACGGATTAGCTTCACTTCTTCTACCACCTGCCATACGATGTGACCCAGTTACTCAACTTTACACAAAATCTCCTTCTACCACTTTCCATACAAACGGCACAATTTCACCAAATGCTATACACCACTTTTGCAACTAGAATTTATAGAGTTCAAATTTTGTGTTAAGTATCACCCCCCATACAAAACGGCACAATTGCACAACTTTATAATATATATATTGATATTCTTTGCTTTTTATCATTCAGTACCCCATAACATCTGCAAATATTTTTCAATAGTAGCCAGTACAACTGAAAAATTTAGCAGCTTCACCACTCGTTACGGTCGTTCTCACTCACCCTTCCCTACCTTCCCAATCCCATTCCTTCCCTCCATGACTGAGTTTGTGGCCGAAATTTCTTATTAACACAAAAAAAAATGATTTATTGAAATATTGGAAATCCTGCAGCTGCTTCTACTCCCTGTCATACAAGCTGCACCATTTCACGAAATACCTAGTCCTGCCATAAGTTCTGTCACATAATTTCTCACATTGGCAACAACTTTATTTTATGAGTGACATTTCAATATCGGCCAGTTTTATAAACGTCATAATGTTGTTGACAGTTGATGGTCATTTAAAGTGTGTTCGTTAACGTGTGAAGATGGAATGGGGTGTAATAGAAAACCGAACTGCAGTGATTGCACTACATAAGTGTGGAAAATCCGCGAGTGAAATTTTCAAGTTTTTGTGCCCGTTAAAAATAACGCAAAGATTTGTGTATCGTGCGATCCAGAGATATAACGCGATCCAGACTATTGAAGATCGACCTCGTTCTGGACGTCCGCGTGATGTACGTTCTTCTGCTGCCATCAAAGCGGTCGAGAGTCGAATTCGTCGAAATCCGCTTCGTAAACAACGAATCATGGCTCGAGAGATGAACATCTCCACCCGAAGTATGTCTCGCATCATAAAATCTGACCTCGGGATGAGTGCCTTTCGACGATCAACGGGACATTTGCTGACTGAGCAGTTGAAGCAAATTAGGAGCACCAGATCGAAAGAGCTCCTTCGGCGGTACGGCAACAACAAACATCGAGAAATTTTATTTACCGATGAAAAAATTTTTACGGTGGAGGAACATTTCAACCGCCAAAATGATAAGGTGTATGCCCAGAGCTCCATAGAAGCCCGAGAAGTTGCCACTAGGGTACAGCGAGGACATCATCTAGCATCAGTCATGGTATGGTGGGGTGTCAGCTACGAAGGGGTCACCGAGCTTCATTTTTGCGAAAAAGGCGTAAAAACTGCAGCGAAAAATTATCAAACGGACATCCTGGAGGGATGTGTGAAGCCGCTGAACTCTACGCTATTCAACAATCGACATTGGGTTTTCCAGCAAGATTCTGCGCCAGCCCACAAAGCTCGAACCACACAAGCGTGGTTGGAAACCAATATTCCACAGTTTATAAGGGCGACGGAATGGCCTTCTGGGAGCCCAGATTTGAATCACCTGGACTACAAACTGTGGGCGGAGTTAGAGTCCATGGTGTGCACGAGACGACACCCAAATATCGAGAGCCTTAAGCGATCTTTGACAGAAGCAGTAGCTAATTTTCCGCTAGAAACAGTGCGTACTGCTATCGATGACTGGCCCAACAGATTAAAGAGCTGTGTTAAGGCTAAAGGCGGCCACTTTGAATAATTTGTTGCTTATTTTACTTCCATTAGTATGCCAAAATAAAATATATTTTCCTTTGTCAAAAACTCTTTTTCATTTATACAAAAATTGCCCATATACGTGTGACAGAACTTATGGCACGACTAGGTACAATGAAATCATTTTCTCAGTACCTATCAAAGCTTTGAAGTTCAAATTTAATACAAAACATTTTTGTAGTGTGTCTGTAGTGAGATGGGAAAGAATAAGTTCGATTTCGCTTCTCCTTGAGTCACCTCCCATACAATTCGACACAATTGCACAGCTTTATAATATTTCGATTCATGGTGATTTTAAAGTTTGTAGCTTTCATAATTTTCGAAGAAATTGAACAATTTTTGTCTGAATTTATTGCATTTGTATGGGAGGTGGCACAGAAAGTTGGAAGTTTTGAATGATTTTGAATCTGCTTATCAACATCCTAATCACATTACTTTGTTATAATTTTAAAGTCCATAGCTCGACCTGTTATAAATAAGCTGAGTTCTAATCTGTTCCACTTCAGCATCTTTGTATGGATGACCAATTATGTGAAATTAAATAATTTAAAATTTTTACAACCGATGAAAAAAAGAAGGACCGGATTTAGGATCCTGTGCTAATATTGTGATACGATTATGTAAAAATCTTGCGAGGTACAATCAAAGTTACGGGGGTATATTTTAATAGATAATATTATACAATTCCGTAAGTTTTTAATTTGGTTGAACGTGGAATGTTACTTTGTCTTAGATCTGTAAGAAGATTAAGCATTCCCAATTGCTAGATACTCAGTGAAAAAGAAATGAGTAAAGAGAAACGTAGAACATATGTATTTGCTATTGAAGGTCTTGAAATCTCTTCTGTTGCTTGGAAAGAGAATAAAGTTGTTGGGGGTGTTGACTTACTTGATGGAGCGGTTGGGCGCTACAAGATTAAAATGCATGCCAAAATTTGATATTTTACCATTTAATCGATATGACGGTAATAAATGCCTGGTTATTATAAAAGGAAATACATATACACTAATCGGGCTGAAAAATACTTACCCCTAGCCAAATTTTGTGCTGAAATCGCGTATTGTTTATGCAATGAAAGTAATAGAACCATAAATAAAAGAGGAAGATAAAATGAAAAGGAAATTCATACATTCCGCAATGGTCACATGTACCCCACCAAAAGATGTGCGAGAAGATTCCTTCAGCCAACTGTCCACTTTACGACCAAACAAGGCAGTAATGTAATCTACCAGGATGTAAATCATTTTCATTCATAAAATGTTTAAAATATGGTTTACATCTCTGTCCCAATAAAAATAACGACTGTTCCGTCAAATTTCGTACCGAATAGAGTATAAAGGTATTACCACTCCACGGTGTAGCAGATCTGATACAAAATATATTATCATTCAAAAAATCATTAATATTTTGCTTTTTTTTTTATTATTTTTCCGTAATTAGATGCAGAATTTATATAAGAAATCTATTTTTTGACCAAAATCTAAACAATTGCGCAGTGTAAGGGTATTTTAGTTCTATCTGGAGAAATTTACCCGCAGTCCTAGTTCTGTTATGTTTATACTTAGATGAAATCTGAGAGTGTTATAAGTTTACCACAAAGTTTGTAGCTTTACAAGAAAATAAAGCTCGGAGAAAAAAATCAATGATATTCATCATAATATCAATCAAAAATCTCAAAACCGGATGTCCGTCCGTCCGTGTCCTCTCTAGCTCGAGAGCGCGTTGTGTTAGAAAACTCAAATTTTATACACGTAATTTTTTGAAAAAAGAAGTAAGAACGGGCCAAATCACTCCACTCCTTCTGCCTCCTCCCATACAATCGACACGATTTCGGAATTTTACAATAAACGTATTTTCTCGCAAAGCATAAATGCTGAAATTTGGAATATATCATTTTTATAACGGTTTCAAACTATAGTATGAAAATTATTTGAAACCTCCTACTCCTTCTACCACCTCCCTTACAAACTGTACTTTTTCAAGATGTACTACAAACGAATTTTCGAAGTACGTGTAAAATTTATTGAGCTGAAATTTTATATTAAATACTTATTTCGAATTATTAGTAAAGCCAAACAAAATTAGACAATTATCTGTACCCATTCTACTCCCTCCCATACAAAATGACAAAATTTCACAACATTACAAAATGTAGATTTTCTGGAAATCTGATCTGCAATTTAAAGCATGGTAATTGAATGATATTTATGGTTATTTCTGAAAAATTCATCAAGAACTCCCCACTACTTTTACTACCTCCCTTACAAACTGCACAATTTCCCTGAATCAAATACACTAATTTTATCAGTACCTATTCAATTTTTGAAGCTTAAATTTTGTATAAAACATTTTGATAACAACTCTAGCATGATGTGGAAAAATTGATTCAATGCCGTCGCTCCTTCTACCACTCCCCATACAAAATTTTTTTAAATCAAAAAAAATTCTCTTTCATCTAGAGCATCGCACGATTGGGCTTTATGCCCAATCGTAGTCCTGTTATGTTTTTTAATTTAATTTGAATTTAAATATAGTTTTGCAGTAAAATCAAGTAATCCTATTTTTTTTAACTAGAATCAATTTAAATTTACCTCAAGCCAAGAACTAACCACATTTATAAATCAGACTAAAGAGATTGAAATCGAAGTAAAATAGCGCTAAGCTAAGCACATCATTGCGCGCGGTATTCTTACACATTTTGTATTAAAACAAACTTCAATTGGATATTGCTATTGAATTTTTGTTGATTCTCGGGAGCATCATTCTAGAGTTGTCAAATCTGGAGACCCTCAGCGATCGGCCCTTGGACCGATCTTGTTCAATTTCTTAGTTTTCAATAAACTTGTAGTAATATTTGTATGCATATTCCTAACGGCCTTGTCAACAAGAATTCACACACTAAACGTTCATATAGTAAACATAACCCGAGATTATGTTTACTACTATATCCACCAGACGTACATCAGCCAGACGTAATCGGATATCACTACTTGTCTTCGCGATGTGAATTATGTG
This sequence comes from Chorisops tibialis, assembly GCA_963669355.1. Lineage (NCBI taxonomy): Eukaryota > Metazoa > Arthropoda > Insecta > Diptera > Stratiomyidae > Chorisops > Chorisops tibialis. The sequence continues at coordinate 273,543,192 of OY770262.1, forward strand.
AGTTCTTGTCTGGCGGGACCGTGGAATTAGGTAAAGTACATCGTAAGCACTTTTGGTGAGAACCCAAAAGATGCTTAGCTAGCATAAGTTAAATTGTATAAATAGGCTAAGATAATTACAAAATGTATCATTCCACAATAAACTTTTAGATTGGCAAGTACCTTTGCCGTGTTTTTATAAGTGGAAAGATCACCCCACGCAGCACCATCTGCAAGCCGCAATTAGGCTAAGAAAATGGTAAGTTCGGCAGTCCCAACTGCCTGCCGTTAATTGGCATATCATTGGAATTACATTGATTTCGGCAGAAGTGCCTACTAATGAGCGGGAACGGCCGCTCCACCTAAAATCCGTTCACTAACAACAATTTATTATTCCTTTCTTGGGTCAACATCGCGCTTCGCTGCCCTTGTATCACGTATTTAATCGGTATCATCACAAACTTCTCTTCATTGAATTTGTCAATCATACTCGTTTCATCTACTATTCCATATGCAGATGGTACTATAATTTACTTGAATGCGTCTAGGAACCACGAAGCAATTGAAACTGTCTGATGCTTTTTAATGGCATGGTGATTTTTTTTTATCCCAGATAAATGTAATTTAATCTGTTCTAAAAAATGTTGCAGAATTAATCTTTACGTGGAGAATGACGTTTCGGCGAAACTCTAATGCAATGCCTTCTTACATGAATTGATTCTATCCACAGCTTAATTTATGCTTCACCTGTGGCATGACTGGCAATCACATTTTGCATAGCATTATTACCTGTGCGACGCCCAATCAGACAAATAGTCAAAGACGTGTTTGAATGCAGGGTTAAATATCAAAATTTCTTATATAGTATCTTGTATCTTGTTTAAGTGCCGACATAGCTCGAATACAAAAGTCGAATAGACAGCTCAATGAACAAGGAATAAGGAGGGTTCGATTATCTGTAATCGATCGAAGGTCATATTTATAAATAAACCTCATAATTCAGAGACACAAATTAAATTTCATTTAAAGAATGATCCAGATCGATCTCTCTGTCGTAACCTTCAAGCGTTCATGGGATTTTTACTAATCTTATTATTTAACTACACCACAAAAAAAAAAAAATTACTTATGCATGATTAAATCACGTAACTCTTATTTCTTAATTTTTTTTTCTCCCATTGTATTAAGTTGGGAACGATCGAAAAATTCTATGGTTAACCGCAAATATAAATTGACCACAAAACTCAAGACGTAAGAACTCGGCATTGAAAAAAAAAGAATCATACAAATGAGCTTTTAATTAACTTTTAATTTATATCGTATATCCATTCGAGCTTTAATATAAGAAAAAAGAAACAACGAAATAATCTTAAGATATGTATTTTAAAAGATCATAGATAGCGTTTAGAATTAAATCCACTTAGAAAAACCCCGGAAACGAGACTCACGTCTGGCTGGAACATATCAGAAGAAGTGTTCTGTATTCTGTCATAAGTCTTCAAGCCTATCATTAATTGATTTCTCTTGGACGGAAATTAACATTATTATGTCCCATAGACGTGCGCATTAACAATTTACCCATCTAACTCTTGAAACTTTCTACGGTCTCCTTTACTTTTCCATATACGATTACAAGTGTAATGCGTCCACACAGTCTGCAAGTTCGCCGCTAGTATCAGGCTGCCTGCACTTCCAACATTTATAGTCATCAACGTAAACATGTTCGATGTTCCACTGGTATAGCACTACATTTTTCATTATACGAGTGGCTTTCATTGTTGTGTTTCGTACTTTGTTGCCGTCATCGATGTGATCGAGTACTGTCGTCTGAAATTGATAATCCCCTAAGTGAACGGAGGTAAGCCACCTATTCCTTTCCTATTTGGTATATGTCAAACGTTGACGTTATAGAACTGCATCAGACTGAACGGAAAAATTGTAAGGGGATTAAGGCTAAGGTCTAGCACACTAACCAAGTGGTGTACGGCAAAGAGCTTAATATTGAATAAAAAAAGTCACCGACAGCAGGGGATGTGTATTGTATGTTTGTTTTTTTGTTTTTTTGTTTTTTTTTATTACACCCCATCTAGAAAAGTTAAAGTTCAAATTATGGGATTTATATTTCTCACATTAACCATACAATTACGAATATCGTATAACGGATGATCCAACTTGTTTAACAATCGTAACGTTCCTAATGAATTTTGTTACGGTCCAGCAACGATCGCACAACTTGCTAATTGATCAACCGCTGAATCATCAGCGCCAGTTCCAATAACAATCAGTCAATCAATTTCCTGTTAAGACATCCTATAGGGACAAGGGGCAAAGACAGTTCTCTTCCACAACTTCTTTATTGCTAAACTGCTCGCTTCAATGTGCAACATGGTCGACCAACCTAACGTCTTCCTTGATGATTGTAATCCAAAGTTTGTTTGACGATGTTTCGCTTTGGTTTCCCGAAAATGTGACCGATCCACTGCTACTTTCGCCTTTGAATCTCAATGCCTATTTTAATCTGTCCAGTTGTACTTCAAAATTGATCGTTGGAGATCACTTCTGACCAAAATATCTCTAAAATACGTCTGAGGCATTAGCTCACGAAAGTTTGCAGTTTCTTGGAAAGCCGAACGGCCACTTTCCAAGTATTACAACCATATAACAACGCGGATTTGACGTATGCGGTAAATAATCGCAGCTTCGTGCCAAGGGAGATTTCTCTTAACCTCCAGAAAGGTGAAATGATATCGAAGGTCTGACGAGCTTTATTTATATGAGCTTCACTATCCTTTTCAGCTCAGCCAATGCTGACAATGATTCCGAAGTAACAGAAATCTTGCACCAAAGTACAATCGGTATGCTTGTATTCGAACATATGTGCATGCACTTGGTTTTATTTTCAGTACTGCCTCTTTACTGCGAAATTATTTAGTTTGTAGATGAGATCTTCGTGCCATACTGAATCGAACCCTTTTTCGATAGCGAGTGTAATCATCCCTGTAGAGTTTTTAGCTTCAAAACCCTTGACAATATCAGTTTTGACTCTATGAAGTTGGTGATTTGTGGAGTATTTTCATCTAAAAACAAATTGAGAGTTAGGTATGATTACTAAGTTTCCAACAATTACATTTATTTTTTCAAGTTTCAAGTTTACTCATGACTATAGTTACTTCATGGGACACTAGAGGCGCTTTACCATAGTTTGGCAAAGGTGAAGTCTGATATTTGGAGCGAAATTTAAAAAAAAAAGTTTCGACCATTTTTCTGGTACGCTCCTAACATCAAGAGTTTTGTGTAGTTTGTAATACTTTAATAAAAAGTCACAAACAAAATTTTTGAAGGAACAATTTATCTTAGGGTGGATGAAATTGGCAAAAGAAAACCACTAAACTCACCACACTACGAATGGTGAATTGGTGAAATTGAATTCGCAGGTGTCTATTGTGTTATTTCTGCCGGACTCTGATACAGTGTCTCCTGCTTGCATGGAGTGACTCCACTCATGACTGTCTTGTGGGCTGGGCAGCATCTTTTCCCGGTTTCAGAATGGCTATAACTACTGCATGCTTCTACTTTTCAGGAAATGAGCGGTTTTTGTTTTTTACAGAATGACTTTTGTTATAGGAAATTTCAGCAATGCACAAACAGTCATGGTGGAATGGATTGGGATTGGGAATGTGGGGGAAAGGGAGTGAGAACGACCGTATCGAGCGGTGAAGCTGGTATATTTTCAGTAGTACTGGATGCTACTGACAAATATTTGCAGATGTTATGGGGGAATGAAAGCGAACAGAAACCATCTACAGAGTATACAGACCTTCTGGAAGTGGAACTGTCTCACTTTTGCATCGTTTGAAACAGCTGTTGCAGATGAAATTCATAAAAATTATGGCAACGTTAGGTAGATTCTTGACCATTAGCTTTAAGTCATTGTCTAAACCAAAAGCTTTTCTGGATTTCATTTTGCCTATAATCTTCCGGATTCCTTTTGGTTTGCTCAGTATTTCAGGATTTAATTCCTCGACGGTGACAATTTCCATATCTGTAAATGCCTTTGGCTTCTGTAACCGTATTAGTCAAATGAGAGGTCAAGTGGAATTTATGGAAGTTGACTGCTTTTACATTAGTTTTTTCTTGTTCAGTGATTGCAAATGTCTGGTTATGGTATAAGGGTGGCATGGAGTTCCGGCCTTCTTATACTCTAGATGAAATCTAAGAGTATTATAAATTTCCATAAAGTTTGTAACGCTAAGAAATAAGGCTCGGAGAAAAAAATGAATAAAGCAGAAGCCCATTTAATCACTCAAAAATCTCAAAACCGGATGTCCGTCCATCCGTGTCCTCTCTACCTTGAGAACGCCTTGAGCTAAAAAGTTCAAATTTTGTACACATCGATTTTGACAAAAAAGTGGGGTCAACGTCGTGAACGAACCAAATCGCTTCATCCATTCTACCCCCGCCCATACAAAATGACACAATTTCGCAATTTGACAATAAACGGATGTGCTCGAAAATTATAAAAACTATTGCTCTGAAATTTGTAATATAGTACTTTTATGACGATTTAAATTTACTGTATAAGAATTATTCGAGTCATTCCCCTTCTTCCACCACCTCCCATACAAACTGAACTTTTTCATGAAATGCTCTAAACCACCTAAAAACGTTTAAAATTTATCGAGCTCAAATTAAGCACTAAATATTTCTTTAGAATTATTAGTAAGACCAAACGAAATTAGACGAATAGCTTCACCTCTTCTACCTCCCCCTATACAAAATGAAAATTTGCTCGAAAAGTCTAAAAGCTATTGCTCTGAAATTTGGAATATATAACGTAGATTGAAATCATTATAAAATGATTTCAATCTACGGCATAAAAATTATTCGAGTCCTCCCCTTCCTTCCACCACCTCCGATACAAACTGCATTTTTTCATGAAATGCTCTGAACAAATTTACTCAGTAAATATAAAATTCATCGAGCTGAAATTGTGCACTAAATATTGATTGAGAATTATTAGGAAGACAAAAAAACGATTACCTTCACTCCTTTTACTCCTTCCCGTACAATATGACACAATTTCACAAATTTAAAAATTTGTGATTTTCCTAAACAGAATGAATGCTACTAATCTGCAATTTAAAACATTTTAATAGTGATGTTTATAGTTATTTCTGAAAAAGTCATTAAGGGCTCGGCCCTCCTTCTACCACCTCCCATACAAACTGCGCAATTTCACCAAATCCAATACACTAATTTTCTCAGGACCTCAGTTTGGAATCCTAAATTTTTTATAAAGCATTTTGATAGCAACTCTAGCATGATGTGAAAAAAGTTGGTTCAATATCGTCACCCCCTCTACCACTTCCCATACAAAATTCCTTGAAATCAAAAAAAGTGTCTCTCATGTAGAGTATCGCATGATTTTTAATATGTTTAAAAAAAAAAAAAAAAGAATTCTGCTGTCAGAATTTTCTGGAGCCCTTAACCTGATCGCAAAGCATTTGTTTTGATTTATCATATCTGACTTTGCTTATGAGAGTTTGCACCATTTTGCTTAGCTGATTAACTTCCCGTTTGAGTAATGGATCTCCATACTTTTGCCAGTTACGTTTTTCATTCTCTTTCTGCGTCTGATTAAAGATTCATTAAGAGGAGTGAGTCTAAGTATACGAGGTGTGTTCAAAAAGTAAGGTGGCTTTTCAAATTTCGCGGGCAATGAACATTCGATTATCGATTTTTTGTTGTTGTTGTTGTATTGGTACACATGTCCCGAACATATGTTCACATGTCAAGTACATAGCATACTTCAATTGTTTTTGAGAGATAAAAAGGTTAGACGTGTTTTGTTGTGCTCGGCGATTTTCTATTATTATAAAAAATGGAGCAAAGAATTTGCATCAAATTTTGTGTGAAAAATGGAATCAAGTACTCCAAAACACTTGAAATGTTGACAGTGGCGTACGGTGAGTCTGCTCTAAGTAAAAAAAATGTTTACAAGTGGTACAAACTCTTCCAAGCCAAGATCGCCGAGAAGATGCCAACGACGAACCACGCTCTGGACGCCCCAGCACGTCAACAACAGAAGATATCGTCGAAGCTGTGAAGAAAATTGTTTTTGAAAATAGACGAATTACCATAAGAGAAGTTGCTGAGGATGTTGGCATATCAGTCAGCTCATGTCATGCAATTTTTTCGGATGTTTTGGGCATGAGACGTGTGTCGGCGAAGTTTGTTCCGAAACTTCTGAATTTTGATCAGTAGAACCGTCGCATGAGCATCGATCAGGAGCTCTTGAATGACGTCAGTGATGATCCTGATTTGCTCAAAAGGGTCATAACTGGTGACGAATCATGGGTATTTGGTTATGACGTCGAAACCAAAGCCCAATCGTCCCAATGGAAGCACCCAGGAGAGTCAAGACCAAAAAAGCACGCCAAGTCCGATCAAATGTCAAAGTTTTGCTCACTGTTTTTTTCGACTACCATGGCGTAATGCATCAAGAGTTTTTACCTCAAGGTCGTACGGTCAATAAGGAGTATTACTTTGAAGTTATGCGCCGTTTGCGAGAAGCAATACGAAAAAAACGGCCGGAATTGTGGAAAAATAATTCATGGCTTTTGCATCACGATAATGCACCTGCGCATTCATCGTTGCTTGTGAGGGATTTTTTGGCCAAAAACAAAACGACAATCATGCCTCAGCCACCATATTCACCGGATTTGGCCCCCTGTTCCCAAAACTGAAAACACCTATGAAAGGACGGAGATTTGTAACGATTGATGAAATAAAAACTGCATCGCTGGAGGAGCCAAGGCTATACCAAAAAGTGCTTTGAGGACTGGAAAAAGCGTTGGCACAAGTGCATTGCATTTAAGGGGGATTTCTTTGAAGGAGACAATATAAACATTGATGAATAAATAAATATTTTTTCATACAAATATAAAGTCACTTTACTTTTTGAACACACCTCGTATTATCAGCGAAATTGTAACGAAATGAAACTCTCCATTCCGCTAGCGGATAATGGGCATCTTCCGGACCGCAAAGCATGGTTGCTGGCAAGTCAGGGCTGAGGGCGGGGGAAAAAATTTGGTCCGGGGAAGACACCATCCTCGTTTAGCTGTGCGAAAGGGAATAAAATAGACGAAAAAAAGGGAGAAGACGGAGGTTTCTGCTACCTACCGGTACATATTTACGCCGAATCAAAGTGATCATAACAGGAAAGTCCTGAGAAGCAGGTCATTCGGCATTCGTCACAAAATGCTCTACGGCCTCAACCTCCTCATCCTGTACAAATGTCATCGGCTGTTAAGCGAAGTCAATAATGTTGAAACTTGTTAAGTAAATGTCCCATTACACTGACAATTTTATTATTAAAAAAAATCCTTCTCCTGATCGCAACAATCATCATACTCATGACAATGAAATGTTTTTTTGGCAAAACCCTATTGGTGTTTCAGGACCTGACAAACATTACTTATAATTCTGTGGGTACATAATATAAGTGAGCATCTCAGTAATATCTTTCGGGTCAGATTCAAGGTTACACAGTCCCATCGACATTTCTCTCTTCGCGTTAAAGTGAATCTGGAAACTTAACTTCAGCGAAAATCACTGTACTATCATATATCTTTACTTTCCAGCATGCTGCTTATCTATACTACAAGATCTTATCAATTTATAAGAAAAAAATTTTCTTTTTGCAAAGAGTTTTTCATTTGCGATTATGTCTCTGTTGTACCATAAAATTTACATTTTACAATCTAAAGCGAAGGCTCCAAAGTAGGAATAAGCTATTCATCTTGTTACTAAGGTAGGGAAGACACTGCAGACATTTTATCATTATTTTTCCTCTTCGGAAGAAACGAAATTTGTTAAGGGACGCGTTGGCGATGTAAAATGTACAAGAAGTAATAGCATATTAGTCTTGTGATTTGTTTTCTTGTATTTTTTTTTCTCTTCTTAAAAACACGATTTCCTATAGTTGGGAATCCTTTTAATGGTACACAACAGAATTAGGTCGTGCAAAATTATAAGAAAAAAGAATTTTCGCCAATTTTTCCCGAGTCAGAGGTTGGACTTTAATTAAAAAAAAAAATCTTCGAAATGGAAAGTTAGACGTAATCGCGGCGCAGTATGGTAATGAATAATGTAGTCGTAAGTTTTGGCAGTATAATTAGCGTTTTAGTAGTCAAAGTGATGTATAGCTCGATTAGAGAAAATTTTATTTACTGCCAAGCTTATTAGAAATGCAGTTCGTTTTGGAAATTTTTGGGAATGGAGTTGCCTTTTCCATTAGATTGCCAAATGTTTTGAAACAGTTTAAACATACACTATACAGGACGGTGTAAATAATATACTTTTGATTCGGAGTTTAGTTCCTATTATTGAGATGATCTCCCAAAATTATGAAAAACAAATACAAAGTAATATTAAAAAAACCTTACCTATGGAGTAGCCTAGTGGGTACCGTGTTGCTTGTTAGACGTATAATTTCAACCTGCTTCGGTATAACTTGACTACATCAATCTACGAAAATGAAAAATTCAAAATACGTAGATGCAGGACTGTGCAACAATCCTTCCAAAACAAATAATTTATTTATTTATTTAATTCATAGGGTTTACAGTCGAAGAACCAATTACAAACTTTTATAATAATATCATTAATTGTTTCTTCTTCTACAATGGCACTACAGCCCAAATCGGGCCTTGGCCTCCTGACCTTCAGGTTCTTTAACAGTTTTCATTATTTATTGTGGAAGGGTTGTTGAGACCTTCTTCTCTACCTTCGAATTTTTAATTTTCGTAGATTGAGGTGACCAAAGTATACCCACGCAGGCAGTGTGCTGGAATTATGCGTCGACCGGGATTTGAACTCATTGTAAACCAACATGTTACCCACTAGGCTACACATTAGCTAATTAATTGTTTACAATATTTTAAAAGTAGAATTTAAATTCAAATTATATTAGGTAATTTTTTTTTAAATATAACGCATTTCAGAAAATAAATCAAGAACATCAATTGTATTACATATTTTTGAAAAATGTAAATTACCAATAAAAAACAAACTTAATATTTGAAAAATTTAAACAAAAAGCATATAATTGTGACATGAACAAGAAACAGGGCAATTAATTTGGAAGGAAATAACATTGTGGATTCAAAATAATCAATAAGGTTTCGATGTAAGCAAATTATGCAGGGAGAGAAGAAAAACTAGATAATGTACTCAGTATTTGTACTTTTGGATTAGTGAGATTGAAACCAAAAATATTACAGGAGCTGAAGACGAATGATAGACGAGTTGTCGAATATATTCGTATTATGTCGTGGTGTACAAAATGTTGTGTTTGAAGTTAAGCGATTCTTTCTGTATCCAACATTAATGCTTAGTTTGTCTGTTAAATATGTGTAATTAATTTTTTGGGTAGCAACTTTATGTAAAAACAGCTCATCAATTAGTAATATTTTCTAACATAAGGTTAAAAGCTGCAAATTTTCAAGTCTTTGTGGATAGTCGGAAAATTATATTTTCATCTTAAAAGCTGTGTAAGCCTTCTTTGGACACGTTCAATTTGTATATGATAAACTTGGTGAATAGGATTCCACATAGTACTTGCATATTCCAGGACACTTCTTAAATAAGCGACTAAAACAGTTGTGAATGTCTGGGAATTTTTAAAATGTCTTCCACTTCTAAACAAAAAGCCAATACCTCTGCCAGCCTTAGGGATTAAAGAAGAGAATGAATATTTAATAGTAATTTCGTATCAAATATTACACCAAGGTCCGCTGTGAATGAACACGGTTAAGCTTCACATTGTGTATTTATTTATTTGGGCTCTTGAACAAAAAGATTACAATTTCAATTAAACAAAAGCGGAAAATAAAAGAATAACACAGAGGAAAATTTAAACATTGAAGATGATAGTTTATAATATACGCTAAAAAATAAATGAATAGTAAAGATAAAAATTTAAATATTAAATATGTAGATTTAACTCTATTCTTAAATAATGGAAAAGAAGAAGCTAAAGAACCAAATTGGAGTCGGTCATGGTTCCTTTGCATTCTTAGCATCGGAGAGTGATGGTATACATCGAGAGAGACTCGTGGACGATTGAAGATGTCTGAATTCCTTGTTGAGACTATTCCTGGTCTAAAGTTCAGGTCGTCACAGAGATGGGTATTGAGCAGGTAGTTGGACAGCTTGAAGAGGAAGCAAGCATCGAGGAAGGTCCGCTTTAAATGCAGTGGCTGTAGGTGAAGTACTTCAAGTCTGCCATTGTAGTCGATATGAGGTTTCCTTAATCTGTAAAAAAGGGTTCGAGTGAATTTACGCTGAACAGATTCGATGGTCCGAACATGTCAAGAATAGTGTGGGTTCCAGATGGTGGAACAGTACTCCAAAATACTACGGACGAGTGTGGAAAATAGGAGAGCAGCTGTTCCTGGACGATTAAACTGGACGGTCGTGCGGAGGACGAAGCCAGTAAGTCTGTATGCCTTATTAGTGATCTCGGAGAAATGATTGACGAATTTAAGTTTACGATCAAAGACCACTCCTAGATCCTTTATTGTGGTTACTGCTGTAAGGATGGATCCATTAATAGAGTAAGAGAGAACAGAGGAGGTAGTCTTATACGAGTACTCCATAGTAAAACACTTTTCTATGTTCAAAAAGATATCGTTGTTTGAACACCAACGAGAGACAGCAGACAAATCAGCCTGGAGAATCATGCCATCAGAAACGGAGGAAATTTCCCGGAACAGTTTAAGGTCGTCAGCGAATAAGAGACAGTTCGAAGATACAAATTGGAGCAAATCATTTATGAAGAGAGTAATTAATAGAGGACCAAGGATCGATCCCTGCGGGACACCAGAGTTAGCAAGAAACTCAGTAGAGGAGTATCTGTTGAACGTAATTCGGAGACGACGGTCCGTAAGATACGAACTGAACCAGTTCAGGAGAGAGCCAGAGACACCGTACCTTTCAAGTTTTGAGATTAGAATTTTACAATTAACAGTGTCGAAAGCTTTTGAAAAATCGGTATATACGATTTGGACAGTATTATGACGATCTAAGGATTGAGCAACGAAATTAGTGAATTCACATAAATTAGTGGAAGTAGATCTACCTTTCACGAATCCATGTTGGGCTGGTGATATCAACTGATAAAGTTTTTTTCCCATATTACTTATGAACTAATCTTTCAAAAACCTTTCCAAAACAGTTCAGGGTGGAAATCGGGCGATAATTCAAGACATTTTCGGTATCTCCTTTCTTTAAAATGGGTAAAAATGGGTACCATTTTAGCTAACTTCCAGCATGCTGGAAACGAGCCTTCTTCAAGAGACTTATTGAGCAAAATAGATAGTGGCACTGAGAGCTCCGAGGAGAGAGCTTTCACAAAAAGGTTCGGGATCCGATGCGGTCCGCCACCGATTTTTGAATCTAGAGAATTGATGATTGATATAATGTCCCTCTCACTAATGGATATCTCAGAAATCAACTCCTGGGGTGGGATGAAGAAGTCATAAGACAGATCATTACTCGAGTGACTAAACACAGAGGAAAAGTATTTAGCAAAAAGCTCACACATTTCTTGTGAAGAGGTAGTGGCAGTATCACCAAACTTAAGTTGTGAAGGAAAAAATTGTTTATTTCTACGCTTTCTAACATGCGACCAAAACGGTTTGGTCTCATTGCGCAACAGTGCCGCCTCAAGCTGAGAAATATATGCAGAGAAAGCCTTCTTAATGTCCGATTTGACCCGCTTACGCTGAAGGGAATAGTTATGGTAATCAGATAGAAGAGACGAACGCTTATACTTTTTATGCAAACGCGCTTTTTTACGAAGACCGCAAATAATAGAATGGTTATACCATTCAGGGTAGTCACGACTAGAAATGACACGATAGGGAACATTCCGATGAATTGTATCATCAAGGATGGAGTGTAGTTGCGTCGATGATTCATTAGAGCTTTTGCTGCTAAAAAGTTCAAACCAGTTCACCGAGGTCACAACCAATTTGTTTCCCTTATAGAAATTGTATTTCTTATCCGTACAAATAAGAGATGGTTTACATAACTCTATTTGCAGGTTGATTTGAAGGGGGGATGATAATAAATAATCAAACAAAATTGTGCTATGGTTCCTTGAGAATGATAGAACTGTGCATTTACTAGGATTAAGTTCGATTTGATTATTATCGCACCAATTTTGAATCTTTTCAATATCCTTTTCTAGTTCGATACAATCTATTCATAATAGATAGCGATGGTTCTAAATAATTTCATGTCATCAGCATACAATAAAACAGATGACGAAAGGCCTTCAGTTATATCGTTAATGAAAATACTAAAAATCAAAGGACCCCAAATAGAACCTTGCGGAACGCCTGAAGTTGGAAATATATCGCTTGAAATTGAGCAACTTAATGCAACTTTCTGTGTCCGATCGGTTAAATATGAGTGAAAACATTGGACGAAATTAACATGGAACCGAAAAGAAAATAATTTGATTTATATTACGCTATGCGATATTATATCAAAGGCTTTGTGGAAGTCAATATAAATAGTGTCAATTTGTATCGATTTATCCATAGCCGTCGCTACAATTCTGTGAACGCTGCCAGATTAGTAATAGTTGATTTACCGAGCAAAAAATTCATTTTGCTTATCATTAATATGCGGAGTTATTAGAGAAATTATATTAATATATATTGCGAGCTCAAAGATAAGGGCAAGAAAATTAGAAATAGATACCGATCTATAATTTGTAACATCAGAACCGCAATTGCTCTTTAAGATAGGTGTGATATATGAAATTTTGAGGTTATTAGAAAAAATCTCTTCTGACAAGGATTTATTGAATAAAATAGTTAGAGGCTCGCATAAAATGTCCGCGCAGTGTTGAAATATGATATTTGGAATCCCATCATGACAAGCATTCTTGTTTATATCTAACAATTTAAGTATATTATATACATATTGAGGATCAATGTGTGGAACTTCAATTGTTAATCCGGTTTGCTCTGAAGATGTCAAATAGTCGGATTGTATAGGCACATCCTTTCCATAATTATTTTCAAAAAAAGTTCCAAATTGATTAGAACAGTCTGTAGAATTAGTTGCTTTTATATCACGTAAATTAACTTCCTCTGGAATTTTATTACTTAGCTTTAGACTTTTGGCGAAGGAATGGAAGTATTTAAGGTCCTTGTTGACATTTTCTTCAATATTTGAAATATACCGATCATAGTCCGATTTCATCAGATGTTTAGTTACTTATCGAAAATAAGTAAGGCTATCTCTTAAATTCTTTAATTTATCTCTCATATTTGGTTTTTTCATTAGATGCACTTTATTTTTGGCCTTTAGTGCAAATAAAGTTTGTGGTGAAAGCCAAACAGGATAATTCATATGTTTCTTCTTTTTTAACAGTTGTGTCAATGAGAAAAAAAACACACTTATCAATACCTGGCCATATGAAAATTCTTGATATTTATACTCTAGATGGAATCTCAGTGTATTATAAGTTTGCTTTAAAGTTTGTAACGCGAAGAAATAATGCTCGCACAGAGGCGCCAAGAGCACAGAAATATTTGTTTTCGCTCATATTCTCAAAACCGGATGTCCGTCCATTCGCTCTCTAGCTTACGAACACGTTGAGTTAGAAAGTTAAAATTTTGTACATGTCGTTTTTGACAAAAAAAAGTAAGGTCAAGTTTGAGAACGGGCGAAATCGCTCCACCCCTTCCACACCATCCCATAAACAATGACTTATTTTCAATCATTTACATTAATGAAATTTTCTTGTATCCCATAAAAGCTAATAATTTGAAATTTAGAAAATATTGTTTGTATTATGAACGTGATGTATGGTACAAAAATTATTCATATCCTCCACTCCTTCCCCCACCTCACATACAAACAAGCAAACTTTCCATGACATACTATGAACCAATTTTCTCAGTACGTTTAACGTTTGTCGAGCTAAAATTTTCTACTAAATACTAGATTAGCATTATTATTAATATCGCAAAAAATTAACTGAATAGCTTCACTGTTTCTACTCCCTCCCATACAATATGACTAAATCTTACAACTTCACAAAAAATCGATTTTCTTGAAAAGTATGAATGTTATTGATCTGCGATTTAAAATATATAAGTTACATGCTGATTATAATTGTTTCTCAAAAAATTATTAAAAAATCTAAATAGCTAAATAGCACTACACGACAAAAAGGCACGTGAATACTGATTGAACGATTAATTAAATCCTCCAAGCATTTAAAGGAGTCAATAGTGTTTAAAGTATTCAGTACATCAAAATTTTGACCACTAAGAAGATTTCCTATAGCATTAAAATCAGCATTTTCGAAATTCCGTTTTGATGAAAAAGCTTCTGGCATGTAAGTAGTTTTATCTAATTGAATGTCAATTTCTAACAGAGGATGGTTACTGGACTTGCGAGACTTGACAAACTTTTGCTAATAGATATTTTATGTTCTGAATGCGTACACCATATCAAACCCAATAATCTATTTCCAGTAATTCGATGCCCACGGAATTGATTCATGCGACAGATAGAAGTGTTTAAAAACAACGATTCCGCAGCAACACCGGAAAAATAAATTGGAGAAAGTACTATGGAATTTACGTAACGTAACGTAACGTCAAGTTACGTAAACTGCAGTGGGCTGGCCATGTAGAGCGAATGGAAGACAGAAGGATCCCCAAACGTGCTCTTAAAGGCAAAGCGAGTGGTAACCGGCCAGTAGGCAAACCACGCAAGCGATGGGAAGACTCGGTTGATGAAGACAGCAAAGCCATTCTAAAAATTAGCAGCTGGAGGACGCGGTCTTTGGATCGAGACGATTGGAGGCGACGACTTCAGGAGGCCAGGGCCCGATTTGGGCTGTCGCGCCATTGATGATGGTTGATGACTATGGAATTTGGAATATCTTCCCAAAGAATTTCAGGAATATTGAAATCTCCCATATATAATATCTCTGAATTTGGAGTTATTTTTTGTTGAACCAGCGCTAGGTTATCATAGGCAAGCTTGCATATAATTGCAGAAGTGGATGGACTAAGATACAGGCAGCATATATATAAAGTTTTATACAGTGGTAGACATTCGTATGCGCGCATCTTTAAATGTATCATACAGGGTGTTTGGTACTCCGTACATAACCTTGTAAGGGGTTATTCCTGGATATATTTCGAGCAAAAAATTGTTCTACGGAGATGGCCAATTTTCAATATCCACGGAGATACAGGGTGATCAAGAAAAGTCCTTCGGACCTGTACCCTCACTCACTCAAAACGCTATATCTTGAAAACCAATAATCGCATTTCAAAGTGTTATAGCTTTTTTTTTAGGGAATCAAATTATCTTTCATTTAGTGTAATAGTCCGTATTGTACCTGTACCCAATCCTGAGGTATTTCCTTCAGACCACAAATTTTTGATACTTTGACCCTCAAAATTCTGTGATCAATGTAGTTTTTCTCAAGAAAACGCATTATAAAAATGTCATTTTAATGTTGTTTTTTTATGTGCCATATTATTGCCTACAAAAGATGCATACATACTTATGACTTAGGTTTTCCCGTTTTCCAGGTAATAAGCGAAAATACATATGGCTTAAAAATAAAATATGCCATAAACCAACCCTCGTTCTAAAAAAACTACCTGAAATGTTGTTAAACTGAAATATTCTTTGTGTCCTTTAATTACTATTTAAATTATCAATGAATGTCCTTTAGGTAGTATTAAAATTATCGAGAAAATGAATTAAATTAAAATGAGTTTCAACACAACTAGGTGCAGCACTTTGCCCTTTTTAATGGGTTACCTAACAAAATGAAAAGCCTATAAAAGCAAACCATACTTCATATTTTTATCAGTTTTAGTTAAATTTGTAAAAGAACAAGGTGTCACTAAAATTTAGAAAAGAATTTCGAAATGCCTGAGTTCACGAACGAAGAATATGCAGACATAATTTTCCTCTATGGAGAGTGTCAGGGAAATGAGCAAGCGGCGCGATCTTTGTATCATCACAGATTTCCCAATCGTCGAATACCTTACCCGAGAGTATTCCAAGACGTTTGCAGAAGGATTAGGGAAACAGGCAGTGTTAGGACAAGCAGAGTGAATGCAAATCCTGCGCCGGTAATCGCTGTTTCAATTGATCAACGAATCCTAGCTGCAGTTCAAAATGATCCATCAACTAGTATACGACGCTTGGCATTGCGGTTTAACGTCTCTACGTGGAAAGTTTGGAGTGTCCTGAAAGCAGAACGTTTGCATCCCTACCACCACACACCAGTGCAGGAGCTGTTACCCATTGATTTACCCAAAAGGATGGAGTTTTGCAATTGACTCCTTGAACGACAAATAAGTGACGAGAATTTTATCAGCAACATTCTTTGGACGGATGAGTCCCAATTCACCAGGGACGGTATCACAAACTTCCACAACTTACACACATGGGCTGAGAGCAATCCACATACAAGAAGAGAGGCATCATTTCAGCACAGATTCAGTGTCAATTTATGGGCAGGTTTGATTGGCAACAATTTTATTGGTCCTATTAGGCTTCCGCCTACCTTAAATAGTTCCAATTACTTGCATTTTTTGACAAATGATCTACAGGAGTTATTGGATGATATGCCACTGCAACGATTGGCTTCCATGTTTTACCAACACGATGGTGCTCCAGCTCATTACGGCCGACAGATCAGAGATTGGTTAAATTCCAATTATAGCAATCGCTGGATCGGTAGAAATGGACCGATACACTGGCCTGCAAGATCCCCTGATTTAACTATTATGGATTTCTTTGTATGGGGACGGATGAAGGACCTTGTCTACGCAACGGAAGTAGTAACGTTGCAGGATCTAAACACCAGAATCGATGCGGCAGCAACAGAAGTAAGGCAGCAGTTGAGGAGTATGAACACAAAGAGAACACTGGCAAAACGAGCTTTAGCGTGCATTCAAAATGAAGGTAGCCATTTTGAACATTTATTGTAATTAAGGAAATTTGAAATAAACCGTAAAAACCATTCTTAAGTTCTTTTAGTTCAAGCGGAGAGTGTTGATCAACCTATTCTTGCTTTTTTGACAAAAGTGCTAAATTATTGGAATGATAATTTCTTCTAAACTATAAAACTTATGCAATGCAAGTGTATGCGTCTTTTGTAGGCAATAATATGACACAAAAGAAAACAACAATAAAATGACATTTTTATAATGGGTTTTTTAGAGAAAAACTACATTGATCTTAGAATTTTGACGGTCAAACTGTCAAAAATTTGTGTTCTGAAGCAAATATCTCAGAATTGGATACAGTTACAATGCGGACTATTACACCAAATGAAAGGTAATTTGATTCCCTAAAAAACAAGCTATAACACTTTGAATTGTGATTATTAGTTTTCAAGATATAGCGTTTTGAGTGAGTGAGGGTACAGGTCCGAAGGACTTTTCTTGATCACCCTGTATCTCCGTGGATATTGAAAATTGACCATCTCCGTAGAACAATTTTTTGCTCAAAATATATCCAGGAATAACCCCTTACAAGGTTATGTACGGAGTACCAAACACCCTGTATATTGTGTCCTCCACTGTAAAATATTTGTAAAAAAAACTTTTTCTCCCTATTTTTGGAATTGCTATGGATGAGTAATACACGTCAGTAAAACTGATGAAACTAACGGTACTACTTTGAAAAAAAAAGCGAAAAATGTAAATGGAGCTCAGTTTGAGGTGCGACATTCGTATGAGCGCATCAAGGAATTGTTGAGCTTTGAACGCGAAATTTAAAGTTTTTTTGCAAAATTTGTTTTAAATAGCATTAATGAATTTTCATTGAAGGTTTGTGCAGAATATATTTTGCAATATTATTTACTATGAGCGTTGTCTTTGCAGCAATACCTTCTGGGAAGCGCTTAAATGAGGCGCAGCAGGTTGCCATCAATTTATTGAAAGAAAAAGACTTCTCCAATAATTAAATTGCTACTAAACATGGTCGATCTGAATGTGCAATCAGGAATTTCTTAAAAAAAGACCTATGGCGTTAAGGCTCCAACAAAGGGCAATACAAAATTATCCTTGCGTGACAAAGGCAAAATTCGACACGAGGCAACAACAAATCGGCTATCTGCAAAACAAATTAAGAACAAATTAGAGCTTAATGTAACACCTCGTCATATTGCGCGTGTTTTAAGGACTTCGCCAAATATAGCATGGACGAAACTTAAATGAAAACCCCGATTTACTGCCTTTCATCAAGAGAAGAGACTACCATTCGCCAAAAAGTACATGTCTTGGACATCCGAATGGGAAACATTCAATTTGGAAGGCACAGACTGCTACAGTTGCTACTGGCATAATTTGAGAAAAAACAACGTGGTCAGATCGAAGCGTAATTTCGGCGGTGGAAGCGTTATGGTTTGGGGTGCATTCTCCTACACAGAAAAGCTTCCAATCTGTTTCATAACTACTAAAATGAACTCCCAGATGTACATAGATCTCTTGGAAGATATTTTAATCAGTCATCTGGATAGTTGCGACGAGGAAGATGTAGTTTTCCAGCAGGATAATGCATCCATTCATGCTTTGAGGCAAACCAAGGATTGGCTTTCGGGCAAAAATATTCGCACACTTGACTGGCCCCCTTGCAGTCCTGACTGTAATCCAATTGAGAACCCTTGGGGGACTCTCGCTAGCAAAGTGTATGCAAATGGACGTCAGTTTGATAGCGTAAATGCCTTGAAAGCAGCCATTCGCACGCGCTGGTCCGAGATTGGCCTGGATAGTCTAAATAATCTAAAAAATTCAATGCCCAGCCGAATTTTTAGTGTCAGTCAAAATAAAGGAGGCCATACAAAGTATTGAATAAAAAAAGTGCCATAAAAAAGTATAAGTGACAAGTGCGTTCATACGAATGTCTAACCATTAATTAGAACTTTGTTTTTTTTAAATCCTGGAAAAGAAAAAATGTTTGCCAAAAATGGATTCAAATCATTTCTTACCAAAGAAAACATAATATATCTCTTTTAAAAGTATTCAATTTGTTTTTTCAAGAAATATCTCCAAAAAATGTAGTGCGCTCATACGCTTGTCTGCCACTGTACTTATGTTTAAGCAACAACCAAAGTTCCTCATGAATAGTCTCAAAATCAAATTCCCTTTTGCAGGATAACTCCTGTTTAATTCCTACAAGAATACCACCACCATCATCT
Organism: Chorisops tibialis; assembly: GCA_963669355.1. Lineage (NCBI taxonomy): Eukaryota > Metazoa > Arthropoda > Insecta > Diptera > Stratiomyidae > Chorisops > Chorisops tibialis. The sequence continues at coordinate 273,562,440 of OY770262.1, forward strand.
TTTTTCCGATACAATCGGATTTCTATCTTTCAACCTCGGTAACGCTCATCAATTAATTCGGAAGTTTCGACAGATAAATTGAGGAATGTCTCTGTAATGCATAGTATATCGAAATCTATGGATCGTTTTATTTCATCAGTTTTTGTGCGCATTCCCCGAATTTTTTGGTAATATGTAAACAGATAAATTAGACATAGCAACAAGTTATTAGAATTTTATACCAATGAGTTAAAATCAATAGATGAAGTTTTACGTACAATTTTACTATTTTCTTCTCTCCTTAACAGAATCGCGCCGTCTTTAATCCAAAAATATTTAAAATTGTTTTCTTCCTTGAATGTCTTAGCCTTATTATAAGAGTAACCGAACGGGGAATGAAATCACTTCCTTCACAAATATTACTTTGTCGTTTATAATATCATCCTGGAAACCGATTTCACAAAGTTTTATTACGTGTAATTTTATAGCCTTTAATAATTGATCACGTATGGTTTTATTTCTTACAGTTAAGAAATTTCACAATAATCGAGTGCAGATTCTCAGAAGGAGTAGCCGGAACGTTGAATATGAGGACTTGATTGTCCATTGCTTTTTTGTCGATGTAGTAGATCCTGCGCTCATGTATCGCAAGTTGAGTTTTTAGACTGAAATTTTCGGTTTCCAAGGCTGCGATTCTCCGTTTGTTGTTAATTGCCTCATTATTAAGGTTACGCAGAGTTTTAACCTGGTCTACCAGACTTTTGATTGTCGAACCAACTATATCCAAGTTGCACTGAAATACCGCCAAATCTTGTGTGATTTTGTCGTAACGTCATCCACTTTAGATTCGTCACCGGAAGAGTCTCTAGTAGTAATAGTGGAGTTGTGTTCTTGGCTTGAACGGCAAGTCGGGCAAGACCACTTCACTCTGTTTTTACGAATTCTTTCGAGAAGAGATTCGCTTACTTTGCCACAAATAGGGTGGAGTACCTGGCTGCAAGATATGTAAGTAACACCTGGAGAGATGCGACTGACTAACAATTTTCATTTGTTGCATGTCTTAACCATGACGTTATACTTCTTTAAATTGAGGTTATACCACTTTGAGTTAATATAACTATTAGTTTTAACTAAATATCCACTATTTCTCAATTTGTTTGAATATCAATTAACTAAATTCATTAATTGTATTACTGAAATCACCAAGAAACTTAAATGAAAATGTGTTTATTTGATTATTTATAATTTTGCATGGGGAGCTCAAAATTTAAATGTCAATTGCTTATTCTTCTTTTTTTCAAAAATGGAAATGTTTAAGAACCTAACCTAATGGGTAGATTGTTGGTCTACAATGCGAAGGTCGTGGACGCATAATTGCAGCACACTACCTACTTGAATATACTTGAGTTACCTCAATTTATGAAAATAAAAATTCGTAGATAAAGGGTTGTGCGAAGGGCTAACGACCGTTTCACAATGACAAATAAAAAATTTTAAGGAACCTTAAAGTCACGAGCCCAGGGCCCGATTTGGGCTGTAGTGCCGTTGTACTAGTAGTAGGATCCTGAAGGTCAGAAGGCCAATGCCCGATTTGGTCTATAGTGCCATTGAAGAAGAAAAAAAAGGTTATTGAACATTTTGGATTTAAATTGGTGATGCATTCGAATGCAATAACTCCTCAAAATTTTGTACATTATAACGAACAAATAAATTCAAATGGTTAATTTTGTGTCAAAACTATCTTCAGTATGAATGATTTTATTTGTAATATTTTGACAGTTCACTGCATTTCATAAATGCTGCGTGCCTGTTGCTATTACATCTTTAGCCAAGAATATGTTAGAAAAACACATTTCAACTAAATAAAAAAAAAAGCTATTACACTAAACTTTTGGAGGATTGATTGCTTCACGCGGTTCTATTGAAACGTGTCCCGCGCGCTCTCAGTTTATTGAACTCACCAAATTGATTGATGATTACGATTCGATAAAAATTGATGTTGCCGGGTTCTGCCCAACTCTAGTGTTACTGCAAGTGCGAACAAAAATCATTAACCTAAAGGCTATACAATGGCCTCGACACGAACCGCGCGAGGGCGTTCGTTCTGGATTTACTTTGGCATCAGGAAAATTAATTATCGATTCGACCTGTTGTTGTCATGCAAATTCTAGCCTAAGGTCTGACCTTCCCGCCCCCTCTGGAGCAAAGAACTTATCGACGACTAAACAAAAAAAAAGGAAAAAAAAATCCATTATAACTGCTCGATAGTTGAATAATTGAACTACATAAGTCTGAAAGTCTAGCAAGAAATTATGTCTTACTTTTTGTAGTCTTTAATTTTTATTATGGTCGTCGTCGTTCTGTCTTCTGGCTAGAATACGATTAAAGTTTGTAAGTTATTAATGATTGTTTTGATGGTCAGACGGCTTCAATGTCAACATGTCAGCAGGGAACTAAATCTACCTTAGGCATGTGGGACGCACATTATGCTACTCGAGAAGTACAGTGTTAGAGGTTGGTTATCTGGGCAAACTATACCAGTTGCATATTTGGTGTGGTAAATGATTAATTAGCTTATGCTACAAATGTATCCCAAAGTTATAATTTGATGGTGTACATAAAAAAAAATTTATGAAACTAGTTTTGGAAGTTTGGCTGAGGGGAGGGGTTAAATTCAGGTAATAATGGGTTGGAGCTGCATAATTATCATTTTCTGTTATGTAACGGATATCTAATATATCCAGTTATGCGATTAACTGAATTTTAAAATAGTTATTAATTATTTCGATTTTGAGGACTTGTTCTAGCACACATAATAGCTGAGACTTAATCCAACATGACTTACGGTTAGTATTTGCATATTGAGTTATTGTTCATAAAAAAAATTATAAAAATTATAAAACATATCGGGAGTATATATTGCATCCCGCCGTTCCCCAATAGATGGCGCCAGCAGTAAGTAGTCAAAAATGGCGGATCGGAAACGTCACATGGTAAGGTCAGGCATCTGTCAACAACTCCTCATCATTAGTTTTGTCAACTTTTATTGGCGTCATATATTTTTTTGTGGGCGAATATATCGAAGTTTGAGCCAAATAAGCGTCGTTTGAAGGAAGTTTTGCTTTTTGCCTTCAATTCAAAAAAAATCTACGGCTGAGGCGCGTCGAATGATTGTTGAAACTTATGGTGGTAATCCAAAGCTAAAAAATCGTTGGTTTATCACAGCCATGTATCAACATCGACGGCCAAGCCCAACATCCATGGCTCGGAAATCATGCTGTGTATTTGGTGGGACCAGCTCGGCGTGGTGTATTATGAGCTACTGCAGCCGGGTGAAACCATCACGAGAGATCGCTAAAAAACAATGCGTTAAAGACGAGCATTGAAGGAGAAAAGGCCGCAATGTGAGGGCATGAGAATTCGACAAAGTGATTTTGGTGCACGACAAAGCTCGGCTACATGTTGCTCACGTTGTGGAAACCTACCTGAAAACACTGAACCCTCCAACCCCAATAGCAGTATTTTCCAGACACCGCTCCTCCGACTACCACCTATTCCGTTCGATGACGCATGGCCTGGCTGAGCAGCACTTCCATTCCTACGAAGAAGCCAAAAATTGTGTGTGTCGGCTCGAAAGAAGAGCGGCTCCTTCGACGCGGAATCTGCTGCCATAAAGATGGGAAAAGTTATAGCTAGTGATGGGTATTTCTTTGAAAAAAATGTTTATTTAACCATTTTTGCACAATAAGAGCTCGAGTTTTGAAAAAAAAACGGCGGCTTTCAATTTATACTAAGAGTATAAAAATATAAATTTTCAAATTTTGTCAAAATAAATTTTAATATTAGTTAGTTAATAAAATTAAACGACTTATTTTCCTTGAAATCTCAGAAACTTTAAGTACCTGCTCATCTGCAGTAATGATGACCTGGTGGGCATACAAGTATCTCTCTTTCATATCCTTAGGTTAGGTTAGGTTTGTGGAGGGGTAGGATTCCAATGTACGTAGGGTACCAGTGGGCCTATTGTACGCTTCCGCATTTGTACCATGGGAACCTACATATCATTTAGGCAGTCTGCTCTACCGGTGAAACTAATGAGCTTCATGGGTTCAAGGTAGTGTTGGGTTACTCATACAAGAAGTGGTACAAATGTCCCATTCATGCACGTCAAAATGTCCCATCACTACAAAAAATATTGTTGTCCCACTTCAAAGTTTTTGTCCCACTTCAGAGCTTTTGTCGCATCTGAATTAAAAACATGCATTTGTATGGCTGCTGTACCAATGCATTTGTAACACTCAAATCACACTCACTTCACCGGGTTTTGTCCCATGCATTTGTATGGCTGAAAGCAAAGCTCTCAGCACGGAAATATTACGAACCGGAGAACTCTGCACATGAATGACAGATTCTCTTCGATTAGAGAAACCGAGATTTAACTTTCATCGCACTTTTTTCAATTAAAAATCTATTGCACTGATATCAACGTGTAGTAATTACATGCTGAGCACTATTAATAAAGTATTTTGGAAAACTGAACTATTTTTAACACTGCATTTAAGAATAAACGCGATTCTTACGAAGCCCGCCGTGTCCGCTACATACAAAAGCTGGCGAACGGAACTGTCATTTTTATTGTGACTACAACTTGTTGTTGTTGGATTGACTTACATGGCTAGTATAGTGTTTTAACCCTAGTGAAACCGAATAAGTGTAAATAAGAATAACTGAAATAAATAAAAATGTATTTTTTTGTGATATTAATTAAGAAGATTTTGTATTTTAATTTTTAAAATTAAATAAGAATAAATAAAATAAAAAAGAATGTATATTATAAACACAACCCAGAAATGCCATACCTAATAATACGTCATTTTACTACCGCATCTCAATAAGAAACGGTGTTAGTAGGGTTAAAATACTCTACGCGCACACATAAAAGCGCAATATACGTCATTTTTCGCTCATTTGCTACCATTGCTCCTCAAAAAGGCAAATTGTATGAATGGGACGGACATTGTATGTATGAATGGGACATGGAGCTTTTGAATGGGACATTTGAGGTGGGACATTGTACCACCTCAAATTTCAAATGAGCCCCTCATACAAACATGGGACAAAAATTCTTGTCCTACCCAACACTAGTTCAAGGGACCGGAGATCATTCAGTTCGGCGAGAAGTACTCTCTGAGAATTTGTCTTTGGATTGTTCGGAGGCTTAGGCAATGGCAGAGGAAGTATCCTTACTAAACCAAAATTATCAAGAGGAATTATCCGATATCCATGATCTACTTTTTACGTATGCAATGGATTAAGGTTAACATGGCTTTTAGCCCGTACGGTAGCTGCGCATTACCCTGAAAATTTAACACATTACCATTTCGCTGCCTCTTGAATCCCCCTACTATGCAGAGAACTTTTCACGAGCCAATAAAATAACAAATGTTAGGACAATTCCAAAAAAGGGAGCAAATCCAATTCTCAGAGCTCACTTCACTGCTTCACACCCGTTCTATTCAAAAGTTCCTAACACTTAGGATAAATAAATTCTCTCGGAATTCTCAAAATTAAAAATTAAATTAAAATATTCTGCACACCATCTTTTATCGTATTTACCTATTTAATTAACTTCATTTGTAAGGAAAAATGCTGGCATCATTCTTATTATTATTATACATATAAATATAAAATTTTCAACATTTATTATTTCTTTAAATAAACTTTTACAACACTCGAAGATTTTCTTAAATTTGCAGCCGAATAAATTTAAATTACTGGAATTTGTAAAGCTAGGACAGTAAAATATTCGGCATATCTTTGAAGAGCTGGACGTTATACTTGCTGGTAAACAGCTATCAAATAATGAATCAATTTCCTATTAAGACCCTCTATCGGAACGTAGGACAGAAACAGTTCTTTTCCAAAAGGTGCAACCCTGAGCGTGGCCCTTAATTGTTGCCTGGACTTGTTTATTTCTCTGGCCTCCTGCTCAACTCCTCGCTTCCATATGCTATATGGTGAACTAGCCCGATGTCTTCCTTAAGGATTAAAATCCAGATGTTTCGCTCTAATTTCCCCAAAATGTGACCGATCCACTATATTTTAGTTTGTCCAGTTGTACTCCAAAGTTTTTCGTCGCCAAACTATTCGTAACATGCGTCGGAGGCATTGACTCATGAAAGTTAGCAGTTTCTTGGTAAGCCTAACGATGACTCTCAATTTAGTACAACCATAAACAACATGTATTTCACGCGTGTGTTAAAAACTCGCAAAACACGCCAATCGCCACTATCTTGTAGGTCGCCCTTTTTGGGATGTTCACAATTAAGCCCTCCTTCCATTCAGCTGAATATCTTGCGTAATTCCACACCTCAGTAAAGAGTGGAAGGAATCTATCGCCTGTGATTTCCGGGTCCGCTTTGAGGAGTTCGGCTAGTAGTCCGTCTTTCTTTCACGCCATTGGTCGAATGGTCAAAAGTATTGTATTTCTTCCTGTTCTGCAGGATCGTCCCCAATATAGGATTCTTGCGATTCAATATTTAGCATTTGTTTCTGGAATGTCTTCCTCTGACTAGATGTTTAAAATATGAGAGAAGTACTCATTTCTTCGCCGAAAATGGTGCTCTCTCATTTTAAGGAGAGTTGTTTTCACATCTTTCACCAGGTGGTTCGCGGTGATATTCCTTTTTGTCCTCTGTTTATATATCCATGCTGAGCCGCAGATTCCGCCTTATTGGCAAACACTCCAATGGCCCTTCTCTAATCGCGTCTAGCAGCCTTCTTAAGATGTATATAAGCATCGTGGTAGTTCCGTCTCAAATCGAAAGTTTCTTAGTTGACATCACGCTGAGATAAGATTACAAATTTGACTCTTTTTCGATCACCAACCTTGTCCCATGTATCTTTCGGCATCTAACGTTGCTCATATCTCACAGATTCTTCAGCACTTGTTTGTGGTTGCCTCTCACGTCAGCTCCACACTTCACTCGCACATCGAGGAGACGTTTTTCCACCGGCAAAACATACTATTAGTGAATGCGTTCCAAGATCTGGACATTTAGGAAATTAATGACTGTGTTTATTTCACTGTACGGATAGGTATAGGTTCGACAGTATACTGGTGCGCGCATTCAGCTGAACGAGTATTATGGCAAAAAATTATAATGTGACCTAAGTTCATTGTATTGTATTGTATTTACCATGGAATTGCCAACAGTGAATACTAAAGACTCCGCCATTTTTGCATTGCTTCGATGGATTCGATAAAAACTCCGCGATGTGTGTTTTAGGTATTCCACTCCAAAGATGCGAATTGTACTCTAAGCTATTTGGAATGTAAACCTTGTAAATGTGAAGAGCCGTAATTTTTTTTTCTCCATTACCGAATATCCAGGAGTAAAGGGCAATATCAAATATAAGATGGCTCCAATCACAATTGTGATTTATTTCAACACCTAAATCTTCCGAAGAATGCAATTGTACGCTCTTAAAGATCACATTGGAAAGCAACGCTGGCACATTCACTTCACGTCTTAGAGATTTTGAACTTTACTCTATTTATCTTACCCCATTCTAAGATCGAGAGATGAGATCGGAGTTCGACGAACCGAATGACTCTCTGCGTTTAAAAGTTGCAGAATGCTTTTTTGATTCCGCTCTGGAGTCAAATTCGTTGGTTTTGTCAAGAGTACTGTCATCCGCAAAACTTAGAATTGGATTGAGAGTAGACGCCAATTGGTCGTTGATAAAAACTAAGAGAAAAGTTGGAGATAAAACAGATCCCTGAGGGAAGAAGGAAGAAGTACCAGCATCTAATATTCCTTGTATAGCTAGTTGTCAAGTAAACGAACAGTGGAAGCCACATCGATCAATCCAGACTGTTAGATTCGCCTCAAAACTGAAAACCCAAACGGTCGGCCAAATGTTGCTATTTCTACAGTTTCAATGTTTTTCAGAACGACCACATTGGGGAAATGAACTTTTCGACTGGCTAGCGTGAAAATGTATGGCAATGTGCAGGAATGTTTTTATACTCGTTTAAATTAAGCAGATGCAACGATTGAAATTAATGCACATTATTTTTGAAATAAAATAAGAAAAATCATTAATTTATGGATGAGACTAAACACAAGATGTTTCATGTAAAGAAAAAATGGGATGAAGGTTGAAAGGAGAATCTAGGTGACAAAATGGCCAACCCCTTCAACCAGCTCTTTTAAAAAAATTTTAGAATCAATTACAAACATGATATTAATATTTAATTATATGTAACAACTAGCAAACGCCCGCGACTTGGTCCGCGTAAAAATAGCAATAATAAGCAATTTTTGAGAGTGTAGTTAGTAATACATTATGTGGGATATATAATCTGCTTACTTGAATGGCTCTTTGAAGAAAATGGTTTGTATATTGTTGGAATCAGAACCATGAATTATTAAGAATGAAATCATGATACTCCCATATTTATGGGACAGGCTCGTGATCAAATCAAACCCGTGATTCGAGATCATATATGTGTTGAAGAGCGTTAAGGACATGTGAATAATTGTAGCTGGTTGTATTTAAGAAAAAAAAACAAATAAAATAACATTAAGCTTAAAAACATAACAGGACTACGATTGTGCGTAAAGCCCAATCATACGATACTATGTATAGATGAAATCGAAATTATTGCGGTGTTAAGAAATTTTGTATGGGGAGTGGTAGAAGGGGTGACAGCAGTGAACTAATTTGCTTCACATCATGCTAGAGTAGCTATAAAAATGTTTGTACCAAATTTAAGCTTCAAAAATTTTATAGGTACTGAGAAACTTGGTGCATTGAATTTAATGAAATTGTGCAATTTGTATGGGAGGTGGTAGAAGGAGTGGGTGGTTTTCGGTGATTTTTCGAGAAACAACTATAACTATCATGCAATTGATATACTTTAAATTTAAGATCTGTATCATTCACACTTTTCAAGAAAATCGAATTGTTATACAATAGTCGTGGAATGTGTCTCATTGTATGGGAGGGAGTAGAAGGAGTAAAGCTACTCGGTTAATTTTTATCCCGATATTAATAATAATGCTAATTAAGGATTAAGTTCAAATTTTTACCTCGATGAAATGTTGATGTACTGAGAAAATTTGTTTAGAGTATTTCATGAAAAAGTGCGGTTTATATGGGAGGTGGTGGAAGGAAAAGTAGGTTTTTGGTGATTTTTTGAAAAACAACTATTATCATCATGCAATTGCCATATTTTAAATTTCAGATCAGTAACATTCAGATTTTTCAAGAAAATCAAATTCTTGAGAAGTCGTGGAACTGTGTCCCATTGTATGGGAGGGGGTAGAAGGAGTGAAGCTAATCGGTTAATTTCTTTCCCGATATTAATAATGATGTTAATTAAGGAGTTAGTATGACATTTTAGCCCGCTGGAAGTTACACGTACTGAGGAATTTGGTGTAAAGTGATTCATGAAAAATTGTAGTTTGTATGGGAGGTGGTGAAAGGAGTGAGGAAACTCAAACAATTTGTATACCAAAAGACTGAGTTTATAATAGAAATAATATATACCAGATTTCAAATTAATAGCTTTTATAGTTTCCAAGAAAATTTGATTAATATTTATATATTTTGAAAATTAGTCACTTTGTATGGGAGGGGGTAGAAGGAGTGAGGGGAGTGAAATGAAACCAAAAGCAGATTTCATTCCGATGGCAACACCGACAATCTGTGCAAGTTTCATTACAATCGGTTCAGCCGTTTATGCGTGAAAAGCGGTCGGACAGACAGACAGACAGACGAAAATTTCAAAAATGTGTTTTTATACTTAGTTAGTGCTAAAGTAACTCAAAAAACTAACTTATAGCCATTTATAAGCAAATAACAGACAAACACTACAATTATATTTATATGTATAGATTTGAAAAGAATTGCGCCAGTCTCCAGTTAATTCGATTCACAACCAGTAGTAGTCTGTCTTCTAAACACTTACATTTCTTTGTGAGGTACAACTGTGTTGAGCTTATAGTTCATTCGTGAACTAAACATAAACATTAGACCAATCAGTGCACCATTCTGATCAGTTTAGTACAAAAATCCAACGTACGAACATTTATACAAAATACAGTCCGTTCTATGCGCAAGAGGTGAGATACGATCATATTGAATTGGCGTTAACACAATCGTGTGCTGTTTGGAATGAATGCTGCTTTTGCGGATGTATTGAATGATAAGGCTATGTGAATAATGAATAGTCAACCGAATACGCACAACTCTGAACTTAACATTCAGCTCACTACCAGTTCATTTCGAACTAAATGTGAAAATTTTAGTAAATAATTCACTTAGTTCAATTACGTGAATATTTCAAAATAACTATTTCGTTCTTAAGCTACGCATCTCTAGTACAAACTAAAATATGTAGTCAGCGTCTTTGTACTACTCGCACTCCAAACATGAAGAACTGGGCTGGTAAGCAGCGATTAGACGTGATAGTAGAATTATTCATGGCCGAGTAGCTACGAAATTGCAAATCAAGGGCACAAGATACGAGGAATATTATCGAGGGGCAACCCACAAATCTCCAACAGTTGACTGCTTTCTTTAGGCTCTAGATTCTTCTCAGAACTAAAAGATATGAGAGGCGTCAAACATTCGAGCCTATTGGGTTCGGAAACCTTATCAAGGGGCTAGCTATCCAAGAAGAGTGAGATCCTTCTCACATTTTTCAAATAGGGAGAGTACAATGGACCCAACTATGTAGATGGTGCAATGCTCCTTCCGAGTCCAACCATCTACAACATTAACCTAATATGGAGGCGGTATAGGCACTTTTTACGTAGTTGATTTTTTGGGGTAATAAAGCTGTGCTCTGACAAGTTAGTTCATCCATGACTGTTGTACAATACGATGGAATCCACATTGCAGTTACATGAAGACTGTTCAGTCGGAACTCAGCATACTATAAGACATTTTTTTAGCCTTAGCCAAGGATTAAAAGCGCAACATTCATGAGTCAAAGGTCTGTACCTGGTGGAGCATACAGGGTATAGTCTACTATGAACTGCTGAAATCGTGAAAAACTATCAGTTCCCAACGTTACCGACTTCAACTAAGTCAAACTATTCTAGAAAAACGGGCGGAATGGTACGATAGATACGAGATGCTGTCAACCCGTCCGGGCATATCTAAAAGGGATGAAATGGAATATCATACCTACCCGCTGTATTTATCAAAACATTGCTCCTTCAAACTAACATGTGTTCCGGCCAGTGGCGTGCCAACTGGACGAAAGGGTGCTGCCCCACTACAGATTTCCGGTTGTCCCTCCAGTTTTTAGAGAGGTTTGCATGGAATGTCTATGTATCTTCTTGTTTTTCCGTCACCCATCGTGAAGTAGTTCGCTCGCTACTGGTTCCGGTCGATGCAGTCTGTACTTAATTGAGAGCGCTACACCTCATATGACAGCATCAAAAAATGGGTCGATGACTGGATCGCCTTCAAAGAAATTGAGTTCTTCACTCAAGGAATCCGTGTATTGGCCAAAAAATGGGCGAAGGGTGTCGCTTGAGATGGAAAATCTTTTGAATAAAATCATTAATGCTTTTTTGAAAAAATTTTTTTTTATTTTTTTATTCATTTTTTTACATTTTTAAAGAATGAGGAGTCGTGTCAACATTTATTAGATAACAATCAATTATTCAATATTCATTCTTACATGTTACAATTTTTTCAAAAAATTTATTACAACAAATATTCATTTTTAATTAAATTTTTTAACTTAGTAGCAAATATCGATTCCTTTCTATGACTAATTGTAAAAAATTTGTTAATTCTTTTTTGTGTTGGTCTCCAATACTCCATTTTTGAGCTCTTTAAATATTCGGATGTTAGCAATGATGCTAAAAACTTTATCAATGCTTAGAACATTAAGCAGTGGAAATAGAAGGCAGGAGGGTATCTACGTGTTTATACTCTAGATGAAATCTGAGAGTATATTGTGTTTGCCTTACCGTTTGTAACGCTAAGAAATAACGCTCGCATAGAGCCGCCAAGGGTACAGAAATATTTGATGTCGCTCGAAAACCTCGATTCCGAGTGACCGTCTGACCGTCTGTCTGTCTGTCTGTATGTCCGTCTGTGCGTCTGTCTACAGCATAACTCTCGAAAGCTTTTAGCTATAGTGCTAAAAATTTCTGTGTGTCATTTTTAGCAAAAAAGTAACTTTAAGTTCGTGAATGGGCTACATCCCTCCACTCCTTCTACCCCTCCCATACAAATTTCATGAAATTTCGAAATATTAAGAAATTGATTTTTCTTTGAAACTATTTAAGCTATGGACTTGAAATTTAGGTCAAAGTATTATGATGTAGATGTCATTAATATCACGGAATATTGACCCGATCCCCTTACTACTTCTACCCCCTCCCATACAAATGGACAATTTCGAAAAATACATATTATCGATTTTTATTGAAACTAGTAAAGCTGAAAAGACGAAATTTCGTCAGAATTGATTCTACTATAATTGCAATTTATTTTAAAATAACTATCAACTGCACCTCACGCCGTACAAATTTCACGAAATTTTAAAATTTAAATTAAATTATTTTTCTGCGAAACTGTTAAAGCTATCGACTTGATATTTTGTAAAAAGTATACAAATAGAAATATCAATAATGCGAAAGAAATTTGTTTTGATCCGTACACTCCTTCTAAACCCCCCCCCCTCCAAAAGCATAATTTTTGTTAAATGCATTTTATCGATTTCCATTCAAACTAGAAAAAGTACAAACTTCAAATTTTGCCAGAATTTGTTTCTTAATAATTGAAATAAGTGGTAGAAAAAGTTATCAGTTCCGCTTCACTCCTTCTACCACCTCCCATACAAATATCTGTATTATAAATTCAAGGAAAGCATGTCTCCTTCAAGTATATGAGAGCTATCGACTTTGAAATAAAATCAAAGCATAGAGATAAGGATGATGATAAGCAGTTTCAAAATCATATTAAACGATCCACTTCCTCTGCCACCTCCCATACAAATGCCCCAATTTCAGGAAAACTATGTCCAATTTTTTTAAAAATAAAGAAAACTAAAAACTTTAAATTCAGCAAAAAACATTTCGCATGCCTTGTTCGGTGTCATATACGAAAAATACAAACCTCCCCCTCTACTTCTACCACCTCGCATGCAAAAGTTTCTATTCATTATTCGAAAGAATTTGAGATGACATATTTTCCGGTATATTAAAGTAATTTCCATCTCATCTAAAGTATCATATGATTAGGCCTTAAGCCCAATCATAATTCTGTTATGTTTTTAATAAAATTTTTAGTAACATTTTTTGGGCAACTAAAAGCGTATTTATCAGAGTTTGTATTTAGTTAAGAAACGATTAAAACTTATTCCCATAAGATATTGAAATTTAGTTTACTGATTTCATACTACTTGCTTAGGGTGGTAAAATAGGGCGGGAGAAAATTTAAGAGCTTTGACCTGAAGATGAATCTAAAAACGTAATTACCTACCTATTTTTTAGAGTACGGGAATTCATTGGTATATCATGATGTGTTGAAAAAATTAAATTACGTTATACATTTCCAACCATTTACCATCATGATTTAAAACTGAATTTAATCAAAAATTCATTTATGGTCGCCAGATATCTACCTATACAGACTTATCGGTCTTGCGGAAACAACCAAATAAAAACGACGATCATTGCTACAACAATTTCGATTCATTTGATGATCATTTCATTGCGGCTGCACAATAATGGGATCATGAATCCGGAGATATTTATGATGAGGAATATAAAAAAAAATCGCTAGCAAAACGTGAAATTGCAAAGTAACAGAACCTGAACGGCATTTAAAAAAGAAGTAAGCAACTTCCTCATCAATAACATCTGATCGAAGCAAATAATCAAAGTTTGTTGTAAAATTGTAATAGAGATAGCTGGATGGTAGCATCAATAGCAGCACCAAGATCACAGCCAGATCGATGCGATAAAGATCATTCAACAGTTACGTAATATTGATCGGTAGATACTTCTTTTAAGTAGACCAGAGACACGGAGTATTGTGATTATGGGTTTCTTTCCATTTCCACACACGCTTCGCATACATATCATATACAAGTAAATATATCGGCAGTTGATTGTTTTATTAGATGATAGATTAAGTACTCGTGCCAGTTTGAAACAAAATTAGGCCTATGCCTTCAGCAGTAGCACGCTATAAGAAACGTATTTCGGAGCCTCCGCTCCTTAATATCATCACCGTTTGAAATTCGAATCAATTTGTGCATTTCCATGCATTTTTACGGCAATTGATTTTTGTTAGTGTTGTACCAGCAGATACAACAGAAAAATCACATATGCTTGTACTCCCCTACTTAGAGCTGTGAAAGCAAACTCAACCAACTGGATAATGTTGAATGGGTTTTTGTTGTCTGTCGGGTTCGGGAAGCTCTTCATCTCGCCAACATACTCAACTTGAAACTACTGTTCAGCATGTATGATCTCCATTGAATGGGTACCTACCTGGCGGAAAGGTGTCAAAAGACTGGGTATCTGTAGATACGGAAAGCATTACGGTACTTTAATTACTACGAAAATCAAATATGGCTTATGATAAACCACACATGCACAAATTGTAGGCAGGCGTATGTGAAATTTTTGGGGTAGACCGCAAAAGTTTAATTAAAAAATAGTATGCGGCTTTAGTATTATCCCAGAACCTATCAAACTTCATGAAAGGTATGGCAGTTACCGTCTAATGGGAAATATTCATATGTACAGTGAGTCATTTAACCAGGTGATATACGGGTTCCAGTTTACAATTTCATATACTATGGATGTTACGGTAGCTGAGGTATTCTTAACTGCATCCAATTACTCATCCCATTATCAGATATGAAAATTTGATAGGATATTACGGGATAGCAGAAATGACTAGTAATGGCGGTGAATAAATATTTAATATAAGTGGTTTGCGCAATGATGGGTATTTCGTTCAGTTCCGAGTTTACCATTAAGTAGAACTTAACTGCTACTTTAGGGCTTTTATTTCTTTTCGCTTTATGAGAATAGTGCTGCAATGGTTAGCAAGCGGAATATCCTTCGGGAGGTTTCTACCTTTTTTTTTATGTGGCACCGGAACTAGAGGGGTTGCCCTTTTGTACTGAGGCACAGTACCGATGAGGGGGGAAGGATATTGGTTTTTGGGAATTAAGGGGATAGAGACGGAAGTGGCTATGAATATTCCCTTGAATTGCTGAATGTTGTAATCATGCGGAAACACCGAGATGGGCAGCGAGTTTCATATTCGAACAATCCGGTTTAAAAACGAATCACGAAATTTGACAGTGCGACCGAAGGTGGGGTTGAGAGTATACTTATGAGCGCGCGAAGCAGCTCTAGTATTACGGGGTAAGGGCATACATGGGGGCAAGAGATTAAAGATTTCGTCTGAACAATCTCCATTGTAGTAGCGATACAAAAGGGCGATGAAGTGATGTCAGAATCTCCTATAATTTTAATAGTCCGAGACTGGATACTATCCAGATAGGAGAGAGAAGTTTTTGCAGCTCCCGCCCATAGGTGGGAATTGAATTCAAGATGAGGTCTAACATAGGCCTTATAAATTGTTAATAGCCCAGAGGCGGTGAAGAAGTTTTTACATCGTTTTAGGTAGCCCAAGCATTTAGATACTTCCTTGGCGATGTTAAATATATGATCGTTCCAAGATAAGTTATCTATGATTTGGATCCCTACCATCTTAACACTTGAAGAAGTGGTTAGTGGCTGACCACCGAAGGTGATTTGGTCAAGGTTAGAGTCACGTTTGTAGGACACAAGACAGCACTGGGTTTTCGAAGCATTAAACTCAACTTGATTCTTATTGCCCCAGCTAACAATTTTAGCCAAGTCGACATTCAATGACTGAATCATGTACCTACGTTGTTCTACTAAGCTAATACATCGGGCTAAAGACGCACTGTTGAAGTGATAGGAAAAGTCTAATGTGCTGTCATCGGCGAAGCTATGTATAGGATTGAAAGTTGAAGATAGCAAGTCATTAATAAATATCAGAAAAAGGGTGGGAGAAAGAGCCGAGCCCTGAGGGACACCTGCTTTAATTTTATAAGAAGCGGAAACCACACCATCCAATACCACACGCATTGAACGATTGGCTAAAAAACTTTCAATCCAGGAAATAAGAGAGTCGCCCAAACCAATAGCTTTAAGTTTGATTAAAAGGGCAGTGTGCCGTACTCTGTCAAAAGCCTTGGAAATATCAGGAGCGATAATACAAGATTCACCAAACTGGTGAATGCTCTTGTTCCATCGTTCAGTGCGGGTGGTTAAAAGTTCTCCTGTGGAACGTTTTTTGCGGAACCCATACTGTTTGTCGTCAATAATATCATTGATGTTGAGATATTCTATTACTCTATTGTTGATGATTGTTTCCATGACCTTGGACAGAATTGAGGTTATTGCTATTGGACGATAATAAGCGGGATTGGTGCGTTCTCCTTTTTTTGGAACTGGCTGAACATTTGCAAGCTTCCATGAAGATGGGACAGTGGAGGACGATAAAGAGAGACGATAAAGTTTGCATAGAGGTTTAGCTGGAGAAGCGCAGCAATTTTTAAGGACAAGGGCAGGGATTCCATCAGGACCGGACGATTTATTAGCATCTAGATTCCTAAGAACTCGGTAAACGTTTCGCGGACGAATACTAGTGGAGAGATATTCGCGTAAAAACAAGTGCATATTGGTTTGGTGAATGTTTTCACAGTGCATTTCGAATTAAAAGGAAAGATTTTCGGATTTCACGCTGTTATGCTTTATTAAATGTGATGTTTCGGTATCTGCTGAGAGTTTCATAAAGGTCTCAGCTGAGACCAAAACGTCATATTTAATAAAGCATAACAGTTTGGAAGCCGAAAATCTCTTTTTTTTTCACTAAGTACCTACTTTTCACTTTAATCAGAACTCGTCTTATTATAATCTGAGAATATATTGCTTTTTATCAAAAACAATCGTGCACAAAATTGTAACCTTCTTCTCGATCTAGAGAGCGCAAGGAGAGTATATTGAACAAAAAGAAATATCCAAGCTGAGAAACCTCACTCAAAATGATTTGCTGGACATGCCCACAAACTAACATACTTGGTGAAAAATTATTGCTTGGACATCCCATTCAAATCTATCCACTTTGATTGGGAAAGGTGGGCAAATGGCCCACCAAAATTCGAAGCATACCACATTTTATGGTACACCGATTAAATTAAATTACCGGAGCTGGCACGCCATATCCATCTGTACAGATATTACCCTCGAAAGATATTATACTTAAATAAGAAAGCAACTTCCGTAAGGTGCGATCTTGAGCGTCGGCTTTTAGTTTCGCCAGGACTTGTTTATTTCCCTAGCTTTCTGATCAACTGCTCGCTTCCATACAAATATTTAAATACAACTTAAATTTGTATCTCACTATCTACATATTTAAAAGAATATGTGTTTTTCTTGTAAACGCTTTACAGTCCAAACCAACGATCCAAAATAAATAAACTAAATATCATTGGAAAGGTATTTTCATCAAGGTGCGCCTTTTCTGGGTTCCAGGTCTCTGCTTATTCCGGTTCCGGATTTCCCCTGAAATAAAGCAACAGGGTGAAAGAAAAGCTGAAAGGGGAATTGCAAACTCATCCCGTAATCTGATCAGGACTTCTGACAAAAAGCACAAACACCATTCACTGGTATCGTTTACCGATCTTTCATTCGAGAGCGTGACATTCATGCATTCGACAAGCACACAAGAAGAAAACTAGAAAAAAACGCAATATTTTTCATGCGTACTGTATTCAAATGATTTTTTTATATATGTAGATATATACAGAGTTCTTACTTTGATGTTTTCATATAACGTTTCTTTTTCAGTTGGCGATTGTTATAGGTATACATAATGCCTTCGCCTCTTTTTTGACTCTCAAAAACATATTTCTATGGCCCCTATTCTCTATGATGGCACGCGTCGTTCGCCACAATTTTATGTTAAAAATCTGTTTCGAATCTACCAGTTAGTATCTGTCCAACATATTTATAACGCGAACGCTCTTTTTGTTCTCCTTTCTCCTTTTGATGTAATTGGTACGACTATGTTTGCAATGAACTCCAATAAAGTTTCGGCCCTCATGCATCCAGACTCACTTAGACTGACTCGCCAGAGCCCGAGGATTGATAAAAGAATGTCGTTCGGTAACCGTTTACATGGTAAAATCTTTTTATCTTATCTTTTATGTCTACCTCGTAAACATTTTTTTCCCTTTTTCTGCCAAAACTTAAGGATTTTTGGAATTTGATGAAAAAGTTTGTTGCGTCAAGATTGAATACCTGGTTCGAATGCTCCAATATATGTTTTACGCCTTCTTCAAACAGCTGTTCAATTCCCTTGAACCAATTTCTTATATTTTCTTCTGACACACATGTGGTGTCACATTCTCACTTGTGCGTTCAGCAATATCAGGGTGACGTTTGAGGAAAGCACGCCTGCAGTCTGATCTCGGTTTACTATCTTTAAAATGAGTTTTCCTTTCTGGTTGATCCTTTAATTTTAATTTAATTCTTCAACACTTAGATAGACTTCAGAACGGCGTTTTTCCCACGGATTCTTCAATCCATTTTACTAAAACATCTTGTTTCTGTTTAGCTATAACGCTTTCTCGTCTCTTCCCAGGTTTTTTAAATTTTGTAGATAATACCTTGAAGTGTTTGGTCGCGCAAATTTTATGAATCAATTTAACTGGTTAATTGCAGAATCGATAGAGATAATAATCGACCTATAATATTAAATAGTATTCTCATTAATTAAGAAAAACGAGCTGGAAGAGCCAACCACTGTTTTCATGCCAACTACAGTAGACTTTACTTGTTTAAAATAGAGAATTAATGAAAATATTGGGAGTTGGGTTCCTATCCACTCATTCCTATAATGTTGATAACGCAGTAGCGGTAACGCATTGGAAAAAAAGGATGGTCAGACTTGTTGTCTAGATGAAATCTAGGAGAATATTGGGTTTGCCTTACCGTTTGTAACGCTAAGAAGTAATTCTTGCATGAAACTGCCAAGGGTACAGAAATTTGTTATCGCCCAAAATCCTCGATTCCGAGTGACCGTCTGTCTACAACATAACTCCCGAACGCTCTGAGCTATCGTGCTGAAATTTTTTGTGTGTGACTTTTCGCAAAAAAAAACTTTAAGTTCGTGAACGGGCTACACCCCCAACTCCTTCTACTCCCTCCCAAACAAATTTCATGAAATTTCGAAATTTTAAAACATTGATTTTTCCTCGAAACTATTTAAGCTATCGATTCGAAATTTGGGTTAAAGTATAATGATATATATATCACTAAGATCACAAAATATTGAAGTGATCCCCGCACTCCTTCTACCACCTCTCATACAAATGCCTAATTTTTGTAAAAGCAATCTATCGACTTCCATTAAAACTAGAAAAAGTACAAACTTAAAATTTTATATGAATTTGTCCCGTAATAATTGTAATAAAAGCAAAAAAAAAAAATTATCCTACTCCCTTTTATACAAACATCTATGTTATAAATTCAAGAAAAGCATTTCTTTTTCGAAAATATGAACAAAGCATGGTGATAAGGGTGTTGATAAGTACTTTACTTTGTAGAGTTTGAAAAGTTGACTAAAATAAATATACCGAACGAAAATCGAAACACTTTCTTTAGTTCAAATGTTAGAGGTATGGAATGAAAATATTGCTTAGGTACTGAGAAAATTAGTGTATTGGACTTAGTGAAAATGTGCAGTTTGAATGGGAGGTGGTAGAAGGAAGGGCGAGTTCTTAATGACTTTTTCAGAAATAACTATAAGCATCATGAAATGAAATGTTTCAGTAGCATTTATACTTTTCAGGAAAATTAACTTTTTGTAAAGTTGTGAAATTGTATCAGATTGTATGGGAGGGGGTAGAAGGGGTGAAGCTAATCGACTAATTTTTTGTTGGTCTTACTTATAATTCTAAATAAATGTTTAGTGCACAATTTCAGCTCAATAAATTTTATACGCTTTGAGTAAATTGAAAAAGTGCAGTTTGTATGGGAGGTGGTGGAAGGAAGGAGCACACAAATAATTTTTGGACAGTAGATTGAAATCATCGTAAAAATAATATATTTCATAGCTTTTATATTTTTTGAGTAAATCCGTTTATTGTCAAATTGCGAAATTATGTCATTTTGTATGAGGGGGGGGGGGGAGGGGGGGGTATAAGAGGCGATTTGGCCCGTTCACGAATTTTTTTTTTGTGAAATTTCATGCTCTTACCATTGTTGATTTTTTAAATATCGCCGAGTAATAACTCGATTAATGCCTCCGTGGCCAAACTCGAGAGAGCAGAGTCCATAGAATCATATACATATATCTTGATTATGGATCCCTAAATCTAAGACTTTATCCAACAGATCTTTACGAACACGGATTGTATTTCTACGACAATCACGGCCTTTTCGGAAAGTGAAAGTACCATTCTATACCGAATGTGAATACAGTATTCACACCAATAGCTGCCGTTCTGCGGATCTCGGCACTCGATTGATTAAACGCAACTCCACGTCTTATTCCGAAGGACTCTGCCAGCGGTTGGGCGATAAACCACAACTGCAACGATACTTCCCTGAGGGGAGTGGACGCAATCTTCCAAATGATCGCTGGTCACAACAAAGAATTAAGTAAAAGCCACTATTTCATTGGATTCCAAGTTTAGATTGCAATAGAAGTGTGATCTTGCGAAGACATTTTTCTTAAATCATTCTTAAAGATGTTTGCCAGCCTTTTTTCTGGCACTTTGTTTCAACTACTACAAGAACTCATTAGTAAGTACTTAGTGAATCATCAATTGCATATCTACTCATCGCTAGGCTTTTAAACATTTTTTCCTTCTTTGTTTTGTAAACTTAATAACAATGGAAGACAATCGCTATTAAAGTCAAATTTCTCTTTTGTTTCAGGTTGACTGTGTCGAGGTGATTGAAAAAAAACTAAACCACAAGCTGACGATCGATTTAATAATAATAATTTTGTTTATTGTGTACCAACCGATAGTACATAATTGTATTAATAAAAAAAAAACACAAAACGATTAACGGCAGCCCCCAACGTGTTGCACAAAATTGAACATTGAAGCTACAACAGGCGGTTTTTGTTCATCGATTTCAAGGTAAGTTAATAACAAATGAACCGTACAAGTGGCCTTAATGGTTGCGATAAGTTTTATGAATTTTAATGACAATCTTATGGCATTGTCTTTTGTTGTGTTCAGCGAAAAAAAAAGGAGGAGGCACCTCCAACTGAAATTATTTCTGTTTGCTATCGCATATTAAATGAGAAGGTTTCGATTTTATTATTATTATGGTTTTCTAGTAAGTTTAGCTGGGTCTCCACCGTATGTTTTCGGGAGTTATTATGGGGTCTATGGTGTTGATGATGATGATGATGCCAGTGTTAATGGCTAAGGCGATTGTGTAGCAATTTACAGGCTCTTTTGTTTGACAGTCGCAATTTCTGTTTATTTTACTCGTACTAATTGCGAGATTATGCTAATGATCTTGAGTTGGTTTTCGTCGATTGAAAAGATTCTGTTTTTGCATAACGCTGGTAATTCACATGTAAAATTGCGACGGACAGCTCGCTAAATAAGTGCAGGTAACATGACATGTAACATGACCTATAAAGTTTGAAGCCTTAAGTTTTTGGACATTCGGACCAGTGCTTCAAGAGGAAATTGTGAAATAGTTTTCAGAATTATTATTGGTGGCCTATATCTTTGTAAGTATTACTATTAATTTGGAAGTTCTTCATCACAGCTAGGGTGTAGCCTAGTGGGTAGTGTGCTGTTGTACAATGCAAATGTTGTGAGCTGAAATCCACATCTACGTATGATTCCAGCATGCTGCCGCCACAATAAATAATGAAAATGTTAAAGGTCAGGTGCCCAAGGCCTGACTGTAGTGTCATTACAGATAGATGCTTCATTACTGCAGAAATTTGGTCCTTTGTATACTTCAACAAGGGGACAATTCATTACAAGTGGTAGCATTAGCTCAAACTAATGCTTTTTCCATTCGTATTTGCAGAGAAAATCTTGATAATACTTTTTCGATATTAAACAGGTTCAGGTGAATGCCATCAAAGTGAAACAATTATTCAGCGCTATCAACTGAATCCAAATAATCACCAATTTCCACTCAGACCAAGAAATCCAATTAAATTTCCTTTTTCGATAGAAAAGATCAAACCAAAAAAGAACCCTGTATACAATACAATCAGGTGGCATTAACCGGAGAAAGTTACAATCTATTTGCCCCAGATCTCGACTCCGTTCGTCAGTCTAATTAACCAGAAACATTTGGCTCACTCTGCGACGAATTACCTTCTACCACCTACCGCTCATATCTCTCGATTTTAAAGTACAGTAAAAACAACCCAATCAACCATCTTTCCCTTGTTGTCCTTTATCCTGGATTGAAGGACGAATCCTTTTTTCTTCCTTTCAGGTCCGAAGTGCGAATCACGTTCATTCTGCTCCATCTATACTTGAACCTTCTATATCACAATTACTTCACGTTTCAGTTACTTGTACTGTCCAGATGCCATCAACCTCGAATGGGTTTTTTGTGCTCGATGAAGAGATGGGGTGGCCTCGTTGAAACCGATTCGAAAATAACCGAGGGACCCCGACCGCTTTCTGTCAATTCTGAGAAGAATTGATTCTTTAGGAATTTGTGGTCTCTGCCGTCACACTGTCTCAGGTTTTACTTAGTGGGTGTCCTTTTTCGTCTACATATGACGAGATATCACATTTATATAGTGGGTGGATATGGCGTGCACAGTGAAACTATTCACGTGGGTGAAAACGTGACACTCGAATACGATTTGGCAGCATCTCTCCAGGGACAATGATACCACCAGCGAATAAATCGTAAGATTTGATATGCTTGCCACGGCGACCGCATTGCGCTCCACGGATTGTTCGAGGTTTTGCGAAAAGGAGCTGTCGACGCGAGCATTGTGGTTCGGGGGATCGAAGCAACCGGCAATAAATCTCGTAGATTTTTTTCTCTTAATTTCCTGCTGAGTTTTTCGCTGGCCTTTGTTGTGCCGAAATTGTAGTCAAGGCCTATAGAAAAGTTTTCAGCCTCGTGAATTTTCCCAATAGCTGCTTCAAGGACACACGAACAGCAAGAGTATCGTTTTGTATAGGTCGGTGTTGGATTTGTCCTAGAGGAATTGTTGCGGATGAAAATTACGTTCAAAAGGATGGCAAAGTCTTTTCATCTCAGCTGCGAGTAAAACGATAAACCAGAAATTTTCCTGACGGTTTTGCTTTCACATAGCTTTTCATGGATGAGCTAACTCCTTTTTATCTTCGTCGAAATGGAACGAGGGTTGACTATAAGATGGAGTGTGTTACGTAAGGTTTTTCTTTTCGGTTTAATGATATAGGTTAGAGTTCATGTAATAAAAATTTTAGTCAATTCGATTTATTTCCGATCATTAATATCATGTTTAGTTTTCTTTTTTGTCTGTATACTCTGAATGAAATCTGCGAGTATTAGAAGTTTGCTCTAAAGTTTGTAACGTTAAAAATAAGGTTCAGAGAAAAAAAATAATTACAGAGAAGTTATTATCACTCAAAAATCTCATCTGTCCGTGCGATCTCTAGCATGAGAACGCGTTGAGCTGGAAAGTCCAAATTTCGTACACGTCAATTTTAACGAAAAAGTGACATCAAGTTCGTGGACGGACCAAATAGCTACATCCCTTTTGCCCCATACAAAATGATATATTTTCAAAAAAATTGCAATAATCCACTATCAATCAATTTCCGGTTAAGACCCGATATGGGGGCATAGGGCAGTAACAGTTCTCTTCCACAAGGCGCGACCCTGGACATTAGCCTTTAGCTGTCGCCAGGACTTGTTTAATCCTCTGGCCTGCTGCCCAACTGCTCGCTTCCATGTGCTGCATGATCGACGTCTCCCTTCAGTATTATAATCCAAAACTTTTCTATCGATATGTTGCTCTAGTTTATCCTCAAAATGTGACCCATTTCCTCTGTTTAATCTCACTGCATATTTTAGTCTGTCCAGTTATACTCTAAAGTTCGTTGGAGATCACATCTAGCCAGAATATCTCTAAAATGCGTCCGATGCATTCATCTTCAATAGCACTACAGTCCAAATCCGGGCTTAATAGCGATGGGAAATCTGAATCTTTCCGTTGAGCCAACTCTTTTCAACTGAGTGAGAGTGCTTGAAAAGAAGAACATTTCAGCCACACGCATAAACCGAAAAGCGCTCATTTATCCAACTTTCTATGGTGCCTAGCTCTTTGTTCTTTATAGAATAACTCTAGCTTGCTGTGCCTTATCATTCAGAACATCAACAATCTAAAACAAAATTACGTTTGAATACACGGCCACTCATCAAAGTCCTGTATCCATACTACTCTTCAAAATTGTGAGTGAAAAAGCTATCATTGCACCGATCAAAAGTAGCACATCGTATTATCACTTCATACGACCATAGCACACAATAGCGACTCACTCGCACACAATGACACCATGTCGCAATACAATAACACCCTTCGGACACTTCTCGTATCATATGCGATGCGCATCATCGAGGTGTGTAGTGGCTAAATTGTTACCGACACATTTGATGCGATCCAACTCGTTTGCAGTCAGTCGCGTCAGTCGCTTCAGCGCATTGACTGGCACATTTTGATTAACTCATTTATGAGTTGTCCATCTCTAGGCCTTAATCACCTGACCTTCAGGTTCGTTAACATTTGTATTTGTTATTGTGGAGGGGTTGTTATTTGTTCGCAATCAAGAAACTTTGCGGAATTGTAACGTTTCTGATAATTTTCCTGATCCTGACGACGATAATCCTATCGGAGATTGGTTCCCAGCTGATGAGACTGCTTCTTACTCTCGGTGTAAAGACGACTGCTACGCCTACATACTCAGGAATAATGTATCTGCTTGGGGTTCGTCCTTCTATCCACCTGATCTCGCTCAAGCCTATGGGTAAGAACATGCCGAAGATATCTTGCGGCTCGTGGTCCAGGTTGCGGTCGTGGTCGATTCATCGCTGACCAAACAAATGAAGGGTTTCAACCCCACATACCAAAGATGCTAATCGCATTCGCGCCAATTGGCATATTATGAAACATCGGTTCATATCGAATTGGATATCTAGAATGGATAGGAGTTCGCCAATAACTATGCAATAGGGTGAGTCGAAAAATGGATGTTTAATATAAACGACTTCAAATTTAAAACAAAATTGTACTTTGGCATCCTTAATTTGGGAAAAAATAATAAAAATAAAATTTATTTACGCCTTTAAGTGCGTATGATCCTTAAAGTTTGTAAAAAGCGTAAAATAAGGTCAAATATGAAGCATTTTTATTTAAGTACAAATATTACTAATTTACTTTATTTTAATAATATTGATCTGAAATTTGGAGTATTCTATTTTTATGATGATTTCCATCTACGGTATTACAATTTTTTCGAACCCCGCACTACTTCCGCCACCTCCCACACAAACTGCAAATTTTCTTGCAATATTATGAACTAGTACTTATGAAATTTATCAAGCTGAAATCGTGAAAAAAATAAAACGATTGGCTGCACTCCTCCTACCCTCTCCCATACAATATGGCACAATTAAACAACTTTACAAAAATTCGATTTTCTTGAAAAGTATGAAGGTTATTGATCTGAAATTTAAAATATATGAATTGCATGATAGTCATAGTTATTTATCAAAAAATTACTACTAACTTCCCAGTCCTGCAACCACCTCCCATACAATCTGCACAATTACAGTAAAACAAATAACCTAATTCTCTCAGTACCTATTCAATTTTTTGAGCTTAAATTTTGTATGAAACAGTTTTATACCTAGTCAAGTCATAAATATTGGTACACAGAAAAATCGACGCCAAATGAAAACGAATTAATATTTTTCAAAACTTTTTTTTTCTTTTTATTGGGTTATTTAATGGCTACAAATCTTACAACAACTTATTCGAAATGACTTCCATTTGCCTTCCAGCACGACTTGAGACGATCTCGCCACTCATCGATCGCGAGACGCACTTCATGCATGGGGAAATTGTTTACTACACGAACAAGGGCTCGCTTCAACGACTCAATATTTGGGTGTCGAGTAGAGCAAGCCATGCCCTCTAATACGGACCACAACTTGTAATCCAACGGGTTGAGGTCTGGACTACCAGCTGGCCAATCATCCGTTGATATGAAGTTCGGAACGTTGTTTTTGAGTCACAGTTGAGTCGTTTTTGCCTTGTGAGCTGGAGCAGAGTCTTGCTGGAAAATCCACGGCTAGTTGGCGAATATTGATTGGTTGAGAGGCTTCACAATGGGTTCCAAGACGGTCGATTGATATACTTTGGCCGATGTTTTCACTCCTTACTCCCAAAAATAAAGCTTGGTAACGCCATCGTAGCTCACTCTCCACCATACCATTACAGACGCGGGATGGTGGCCTCTTTGGACCCTCGGGATGAGTTGGGATGCTTCTCTGGATGAACGAGTATACACACGGTCGTTCTGTTTATTGAACGATTCTTCTACGGTGAAGATTTTCTCGTCAGTAAACAGAATTTGTCTGTGAGCGTTCTTCGCGTACCGGCTGCGTAAGGCTTTCGATTTTCGCTTGCGTTTTTCCTTCAATGCGGCCGTGAGCAGGTGTCCAATGTTTTACTTGTACGCGCTGAGTCCCAAATCTTCTTTGATAATGCGAGATATGGATTTTTGCGAATTTGCATTTCCCGCGACAAGATTTTCTGTCTTCGGTCGATTCGTTTCTTCACGGCTTTGATCGCTTTCGGAGTTCTCACAGTGCGCGGACGGCCGGATCTTTGACGGTATCGTACTCCACCAGTATCCTCAAACAACTTCACAGCACGATACACAAAATTGCGAGTGATTCCAAGCGGTCGCAACGTCCGAAAGATGTCGCCTTTTTCCATGTTGCATTTTAGTAAGCCAACTACAACAATACAATTTTCGATGTCGCTCCATTCCATGATTGTAAACAATTGATGCCAAAAACTTTTTCCGTGGCACTGAAACAGAAATGTCAACTGTCAAATCGCAGTCAAGACGAAATGGATGCGCCCAATATTGCATTCGTAATGAATGCGTCTAGTTGTGTACCAATATTTATGACTTGACTAGGTAGCTACTCTAGCATGATCTGAGAAAATTTAGTTCAATGCTATCACACCTTAGTACCACTCCCAATACAAATTTCCCTCCCATCTAGAGTATCGCATGGTTGGGCTCTACGCCCAATCGTAGTCTGTCATGTTTATACTCTAGATGAAATCTGAGAGTATTATAAGTTTGTCACAAAGTTTGTAACTCTAAGAAATAAGGCTCGGAGAAAAAAATGAATGATACAGAAGTTCATGTTATCACTCAAAAATCTCAAAACCGGGTGTCCGTCCGTGTCCTCTCTAGCTTGAGAACGCATTGATCTAGAAAGTTCAAATTTTGTACACGTCGTTTTTGACAAAAAAATAAGGACAAGTTTGTGAACGGGCCAAATCCCCTTCTACCCCCTCCCATACAAAATGACACAATTGTCAATAAACGGCTTTTCTCGAAAAGTATGAATGCTATTGATCTGAAATTTGGAACATAATAGTTTTATGATGAGTCCATTCTACTGTAGAAGAATTATTTGTGTCCTCCCCATCCTTCCACCCCCTTCCATACAAACTGCACTTTTTCATGAAATGCTCTAAACCAATTTACTCAGTGCGTATACAATTTATCGATTTGAAATTGTGTACTGAACATTTATTTAGAATTATTAGTAAGATCAAAAAGAATTAGACGATTACCTTTACCCCTACTACCCCCTCCCATACAAAATGACACAATTTGACATTAAACGAATTTATTCAAAAAGTATAAAAGCTATTGATCTGAAATTTTGAATATATTACTTTTATAATAATAAATCCAATCTGCTGTATAAAAATTATTTGAGTCTTCCCTTTCTTTCCACCACCTCCCATACAAACTGCACTTTTTTATGAAATACTAGAAACCGATTTACTCAGTACGTATGAAATTTATCGAGCTGAAAATATGCACTAAATATTTATTTAGAATTATTAGTCAGACCAAACAAAATTAGTTGATTAGCTTCACTCCTTCTAACCCCTCCCATACAATTTGACACAATTCAACAACTTTACAAAAACTCGATTTTCCTGAAAAGTATGAATGCTACTGATCTGCAATTTAAAATATTTCAATTAAATGATGTTCACAGTTATTTCTAAAAAAGTCATGAATAGCTTCACACTTCTTTTACCACCTCCCACACAAACTGCACAGCTTCTCTAAATCCAAAACACAAATTTTCTCAGTACCTATTAAATTTTTGAATTCTAAATTTTGTATAAAACATTATGATAGCAACCTTAGTGTGATGTAAGAAAAAGTTCAATGTCGTCAAACCCTCTACCACTTCCCCTACAAAATTTCTTAATATAAAAAATTTCTCTTTCATCTAGAGTATCGCACGATTGGGCTTTACGCCCAATCATAATTCTGTTAACTCACTTAAGACACTAACAACGCTGCACGTTCGTGCAACGTTTACCATTTCTTAAATTAAACTGAAAACAAAAGACTTCTAAATTTATAGGAAAATAAAAAGTTCAAAAGAATGAGAGTTTGATCAATAATATGAATATAAGCATTCCTATTATAAATGCGCTTATCAAAAATAACTGTTAAATCTATTCATCAATATTAAGAAAATGTACATTTATCTTAGATAATCGTTCATCAGTACTATGATCCTTTAATATAATCAAGCAAACCAATTTTCATAGTATGAGTGTATATTCTCCCCCATTACATCTATGAGCATTTTTAATTAAATCGGATTCATAGCGTAAATTTTCTGTTCATCAACCGTTTTGAATTCTTAATGATTTTGCTCATGGTGTCACTGATTATACTCTAGATGAAATCTGAGAGTATTATAAGTTTGCTCTAAAGTTTGTAACGCCAAGAAATAAGGCTCGGAGAAAAAAATGATGAATACAGAAATTAATATTATCACTCAAAAATCTCAAAACCGGATGTCCGTCCGTCCGTCCGTCCGTCTGTGCGCGCTCTAGCTTGAGAACGCGTTGAGCTAGATAGTTCAAATTTTGTACACGTCGTTTTTGACAAAAAAGTAAGGTCAAGTTCGTGAACGGGCCAAATCGCTCCACCCCTTCTACCCCCTCCCATACAAAATGACACAATTGCGCAATTTGACAATAAACGGATTTGCACGAAAAGTATGAAAGCTATTGGCCTGAAATTTGGTATATGTTACTTTTATGATAATATCAATCTACCTTACGAAAATTATGTGTATCCTCCCCCTCCTTCTACCACCTCCCATACAAACTGTACTTGTCATGAATTACTCTAAGCCAATTTACTCATTGCGTATACAATTTAGAGAGCTAAAATTGTGCACCAAATATTTATTTGAAATTGTTAGTAAGCCCAAAAAAATTTAGACTATTAGCTTCACCCCTTCTACCCCCTCCCATACAAAATGACACAATTTCGTAATTTGACAATAAACGGATTTACTCGAAAAGTATAAAAGCTATTAGTCTGAATTTTCGGATATGTTATTTTCATAGTAATTTTAATCATAACCATACAAACTACACTTTTTCATGAAATGCTCTAAAACGATTTTCTTAGAACATATAACATTTATTGACCTCATATTTTGTAATAAATACTTAATTAGTGTTAGCACTAAGATCAGAAAAAAATATTTGATTAGCTTCACTGCTTCTACCCCCTCCCATACAATATGACACAGTTTCACAACTTCACAAAAAATCGATTTTCTTGAAAAGTATAAATGGCACTAGTCTGAAATTTCAGGGATGTCAATTTTTCAATATTCCTAGTTATTTCTAAAAAAAATCACTCTAATCGCCCAACTCTTTCTACCACCTCCCATACAAACTGCACATTTTCACTAAATCTAACTCACTAATTTTTTCAGTTCCCATTCAATTTTTGGAGTAAGCATTTTGTACAAAATATTTTTATAGCTACTTTAGCATGATGGGGAAAAATTAGTTCAATGCTGTCATCCCTTCTAATACTTCCCATGCGAAATTTCTTGGGATCACAAAAAATTCTATTTCATCTAGAGTATCGTAAGATTGCGCTTTACGCGCAATCGTAGCCCTGTTATGTTTTTTCCTTATATTCAATGAATTTCAGTTAATTAACAGCGTTCATCGATATTACGAACGATATTTTTTTTCTATGATTAGAAGTCGTTTATAGAAAGAGAACTATGGTGTAGCCTATTGGGTAGCGTGTTGGTCTAAAATGCGAAGGTCGTGAGTTCAAGTCCCGGTCGACGCAGAATTCCATCACACTGCCTATTTGAGTGTACCTTAATTACCTCAATCTACGAAAATGAAAATTCGTAGATGGGGGGGAATGTGCGAAGGGCTAACAACCCTTTCACATGAAAAATAAAAATTGTAAGGAACCTGGAAGTCAGGAGGCCAAGGCCCGATTCGGGCTGTAGTGCCATTGTTCAAGAAATAGAAGCGATACATGTAAAGAGTGTCCCATTCAGACCGCCTATTTTGAGTTGAGCCTTTTTTTTGTGTCGATCGTGCAGCGTTTGTCGGATATTCTGTTCCTTACATACCTCCATGTCTACACTCTTTATTGAAACACTACGTTGTTTTTTTCAAATTTCAAAATAGGCGGTCTTTATGAGACACCTTTAAAAATATCTATTTTTCGGTCCATCGTACTATGAATATTTGCATTATCGATTCATGTTTTACAAAATTTTTGTGGCCTTAACTTCTTCATAAAGTTGATTTCAATCTTTTCGGTTTAAGAAGAAGTAAAGTTATATGAATTTGAAGCCCTTAACACCAGCTGACAACAGAGAGGATTTAATTTTCTCAGGAGAGGAATTAAGGCGCTGAGTTCCGAAATCTCGCTACTTGCATCTTCTGTTCGATGCAAGGAAAAAGTTTTGTTACTCACTTGTCAATACCTGGGAAAAGTTTTGGTGCACGAATCGACTTTCAGCGGCTAAAAATAAGGGCAAGCAATAAATTTTCTTTATTTTTCACCTTACCAACTGAAAGAGCGTGTGTAATTTGTCACAAATTACTGTCATTTTGATTTTTAAAAAAATATGCAAGTAGCGCCTCTTGGAACTCAGCGCCTCAATTGAACTAGTTTCGTCAAAATTTCAATCGTTCTACTTGATTCTTCTTCTTCAATGGCGCTACAGCCCAAATCGGGCCTTGGCCTCCTGAACTTCAGGTTCCTTAACATTTTCATTATTTATTGCGGACGAGTTGTTAGCTCTTCGCACAACCCACTATCTACGAATTTTTCATTTTCGTAGATTGAGGTAACCAAGGTATATTCAAGCAGGTAGTGTGCTTGGAATTATGCGTCGACTGGGATTTGAACTCACGACCTTCGCATTGTAAACCAAACACGCTACCCACTAGACTACACCCTAGTTCTACTTGATTAATGGATCTTAAATTTTGAATGATACAAACAGAATTTGGATTTTATGGAATGATGCAAGCTATTGTACAAATTTGTAATACAAAAACATAACAGGGCTACGATTGCGCGTAAAGCGCAATCTTACAATACTCTAGATGAAATAGAATTTTTTGTGATCCCAAGAAATTTCGCATGGGAAGTATTAGAAGGGATGACAGCATTGAACTAATTTTTCCCCATCATTCTAAAGTAGCTATAAAAATGTTTTGTACAAAATGCTTACTCCAAAAATTGAATGGGAACTGAAAAAATTAGTGAGTTAGATTTAGTGAAAATGTGCAGTTTGTATGGGAGGTGGTAGAAAGAGTGGGGCGATTAGAATGATTTTTTCAGAAATAACTAGAAATATTGTAAAATTGACATCCCTGAAATTTCAGACTAGTGCCATTTATACTTTTCAAGAAAATCGATTTTTTGTGAAGTTGTGAAACTGTGTCATATTGTATGGGAGGGGATAGAAGCAGTGAAGCTAATCAAATATTTTTTTCTGATCTTAGTGCTAATACTAATTAAGTATTTATTACAAAATATGAGCTCAATAAATATTATATGTTCTGAGAAAATCGTCTTAGAGCATTTCATGAAAAAGTGTAGTTTGTATGGGAGGGGGTGGAAGGAGAGGGAGGAAGCAAATAATTTTTCTACTGTAGATTAAAATTACTATGAAAATAACATATCCGAAAATTCAGACTAATAGCTTTTATACTTTTCGAGTAAATCCGTTTATTGTCAAATTACGAAATTGTGTCATTTTGTATGGGAGGGGGTAGAAGGGGTGAAGCTAATAGTCTAAATTTTTTTGGGCTTACTAACAATTTTAAACAAATATTTGGTGCACAATTTCAGCTCTCTAAATTGTATACGCAATGAGTAAATTGGCTTAGAGTAATTCATGACAATTACAGTTTGTATGGGAGGTGGTAGAAGGAGGGGGAGGATACGCATAATTTTCGTACGGTAGATTGATATTATCATAAAAGTAACACATTCCAAATTTCAGGCCAATAGCTTTTATACTTTTCGTGCAAATCCGTTTATTGTCAAATTGCGCAATTGTGTCATTTTGTATGGGAGGGGGTAGAAGGAGTGGAGCGATTTGGCCCGTTCACGAACTTGACCTTACTTTTTTGTCAAAAACGACGTGTACAAAATTTGAACTATCTAGCTCAACGCGTTCTCAAGCTAGAGCGCGCACAGACGGACGGACGGACGGACGGACGGACATCCGGTTTTGAGATTTTTGAGTGATAATATTAATTTCTGTATTCATCATTTTTTTCTCCGAGCCTTATTTCTTGGCGTTACAAACTTTAGAGCAAACTTATAATACTCTCAGATTTCATCTAGAGTATAAACATAGCAGGACTTGAGCGTAAGGCCCAATCATGCGATACTCTAGATGAATGAGAAATTTTTGATTTTAAGAAATTCTGTATGTGAAGTGGTAGAAGGGGTGACGGCATTAAACCAATTTTTCCACATCATGTTAGAGTTACTATCAGAATGGTTTGTACAAAGTTTAATCTTCAAAAATTTGATAGGTACTGGGAAAATTAGTGAATTGGATTTAGTGAAATTATGCAGTTTGTATGGGAGGTGGTGGAAGGAGTGGGCGCTTTTTAGTAATTTTTTCAGAAACATCATTCAATTGTTAAGTTTTAAATTGCAGATTAGTAGTATTCATACTTTTCAGGAAAATCGATTTCTTGTAAGGTTGTGAAATTATGTCATATTGTATGGGAGGGGTAGAAGGGGCGAAGCTAATCGTCTAATTTCTTTTGGTCTTACTAATAATTCTAAATAAATATTTTGTGCACAATATCAGCTGGATAAACTTTATACGTATTAAGTAAATTGGTTTAGAATATTTTATGAAAATTTGCAGTTTGTATGGGAGGTGGTAGAAAGAATACGAGGATTCAAATATTTTTTATATCATAGATTTAAATTGGTATAAAAATAATATATTCCAAATTCAGATCAATACCTTTTATATTTTTTGGAGGAAATCTGTTTAATGTCAAAATCCGAAATTGTGTCGTTTTGTATGGGTGGGGTCGAAGGGGTTTTTTTTTTATTAAAAACGACGTGAAGTTTCTAGCTCAAGGGGTTCTCGAGCTAGAGAGGACACGGATGGACAGTCGAATGGATGGACAGACAGATGAATAGACGGACAGACAGGCATCCGGTTTTGAGATTTTTTAATGATTACGTGAACTTCTGTATTATTCATTTTTTTCTCCGAGCCTTATTTCTTAGCATTACAAACTTTGTGACAAACTTATAATATCTCAGATTTTATCTAGAGTATAAACAGGGTACTACAATACAAAAGAAAAAAAAATAGATTTTGATGGCATGTAAAAAACAAGCAATTGACTTAACGATTACAATTAAATTATTATAGAAATATTCTTATAAGATATTTTCAAATAATTTAGAAAAACTAACAATCATGGCCACAAAAAAATGTAAAAATATACCAGATATCACGGTCAGCATAAATAGCCAATTCATAAGTTAACTGTTCAGCAGCCACCTTCTTCTTATATAAGATAATCGACCTAGCCTAGCAGTCCATCTCAACTATCTACTCTAGTCCATGTCTATCTTAAATAGTCTAACGTTATTCAAATTTGTTTTTTTTTTCTTACAGATTTCTTTATAATCTGCAACAGGAATTAGATGAGATAGAAAGATGATGATTGTAGTTTAAGCTTGATATGAATGCTGACCTCGTCTCAATATTTTCAAACCGGTTCTAAAATTTAATAGCTCTTCAAAAACTTCAATCGTTTTTCATCTTAGAGCAGAAATTATTATCGAATCGTAGCGCAATAATTTCGACCGATAGACATAGGAAATAATTACATTCTGTATGTTAAATTAAAATTCTTGTATGTTTTTACATGTACGCGAAATTGACAGGATTCGTCTTAAGATTTAAGTAGACTTAACGAGACCCCTATTAGAGCTTGATTGACAATATATGGCATTCCTGCACCAAAGGAACGGGGCTTGTACAAGCCAATTATCGCACCTTCGATACGATGTCAACTGGTAATTAAATTTTGTTGACATGTGTCCAGAAGGACCCATTGTTTGATCGCTTGACATCTTTTCCTTCAATCGGAGAACTACCTACTCATTTTGTTGTGTAAATCTTCGACGAGAAAATGATTATGTCGAATGCAATAAAGCTAAGTGACTTTGGAAATGTACGCCACATTTACGAAATAGGTCAAAAATACATTAGATATTTAAAGAAAAAGATAAATAACTAAAGTGCTTAAGACTCTTATAATAGTGAGTATCTTGCTGTTTAGAAATCAACATTTTTGTCCGATTGCATTGCAATTTAGCACCATTTTATAGAAATTATCTTTTGAATTGTTCTGTCAATCAAGAAACTTTTTTCGATAACAGTTTTTTGTTTTATAAGTAAATGTCATTTCGCGCTCGAGATACGGAGTGCAGTTGTTCCCGATGATCTATGCAAAATCACGTGAAGATTTTTTTCTTGCAATTCATATCGTGCGTGCGTTGCTGCCTAGTCGACGTCTATACTATTACGAACTTATTAACTAGGTCGTTTCATTAATTTAAGTTTGACCCAATAATCCCATAAAGCTAAGTTTTTCTGCGCTGTTGTTCTTTTCATATAACTAATGTAGAATGACACGGATTAATCTCTTAGTGTGTAATTAATTAAATAAAAAAATAGCATGGTTTCGGTGATTTCTCTAGCATGGTTTCGATGATTTCTCTCGAACATAACAGGACTACGATTGCGCGTAAGGCTCAATCTAGATGAAATTTAAATGTTTGTGATCTCAAGAACTTTTGTATTGGGAGTGGTAGAAGGGGTGACAGCATTGAACTAATTTTTTTTCAAATCATGGTAGAGTAGCTATACAAATGTTTTATACAAAATTGAAGCTTTTAAAAATTGAATAAGTACTGAGAAAATTAGTGTATTGGATTTAGTGAAATTGCGCAGTTTATATGGGAGGTGGTAGAAGGAGTGGTTTAATTTTTTTTTTTTTTTCAGAAATAACTTTGAACAATAAGCAATTGACATTTCCCAAATTTCAGACCAGTAACATTCAAAATTTTGAAGAGAATCGATTTTATGTAAAGTTGTAAAATTGTGTGACTTTAGTAACTTCTGTGTCAATCATTTTTTTTTCCGAGCCTTGTTTCTTGGCGTTGCAAACCTTAAAACAAACATAATATTTCTCAGAGCGATACCTATTTAAATCTCTGCTGTCCTGAGGGTCGCGGCATCCGATTGGTAAATGCAAATCTGCATCGGATTCCCAGGAAATTTACCCGCCAACAACCAGAAATGTATGTACAAGTGCCAATAAGAGTGAACGATCGACAGAGGTAGGTAGATTGCCTAGTGGTTAGAATTGGGTCTCATTCCTTGATCTTTGGAGCGGGCTCTTGGGTTAAGTTTGGACTGGTAGCAGATCTGAGAAACGAGTTCTGGGATTTGAATTACAAAGCGCTGCAGCAACTTTGCAGGAACTGATTTAAAGGGTTATCGGTGCTGATCTGGAGCCATATGTGTTCATTTACCTCGACGACATAGTCATTCTAACGCAAATCTTCGCGAAACATATCGACATCCTTAAAGAAGTCTTCCGCCGACTACTAGAAGCGGGCTTGAGAGTCTCGCCAGAGAAATATGAATTGCGTTACTTGGGCTATGTTGTGGATTAAAAGGGACTACATGTTGACCCGTAGAAGGTAGAGTGCTTGGCAAACTTCCTAAAACCAAGAAACGTGAAGGAAGTAAGACAGTTTGGGTATGGTGTCGTGGTACCGACGGTTTATACTGAATTTTATGACCTTGGTGGTTCCTTTAATATCCATGCTAAAAAGAATAGGTCGTTCGCATTCACGAAAGATTGTGGTGAAAAGGATCTTTTACAAACAAGGTTTAAACTGTACATGGAACCAATACTAACCTGCTCCGACTACGATTTGCCTTTTGTAATCCAAACGGACGCCTCGAATTTTGGGTTGGGGGTGGTGTTGACGCCGTGTCACCCAGACTGTGAGAAAATGATCTGTTACTTGAGCCGCTCGTTATCGAACTCGGAGCGTAAATTTTCAACGGCTGAGAAATAATATCTGGCGAGACTGTGAGTAGTTGAAAAACTACGCCCGTACATCGAGCGGACGCGTTTTCCAGTAGTAACGGATCACTACTCTCTCGTCTAGTTGAGCAAACTCAAAGACCCAACAGGAAGGTCTTCGAGTTTGCGTCTAGTTGAGCAAACTCGAAGACCTTCCTGTTGGGTCTTTGAGTTTGCTCAACGAGATATTTTTTGCAAAGAGTCGTGAGAGTCGATGATAGAAATAACGTCGGTGATAAAACTGAGCCTTGAGGGACACTTTTTTTTTACAGAATGACCTGTGTTATAGGCAATTTCGGCCTTTTATGTGCAATGCACAAACATAGTCATGGAGGGAAGGAATGGGATTAGGAAAGTAGGGGAAGAGGAGTGAGAACGACCGTAACGAGTGGAGAAGCTGATATATATTTTTCAGTTGTACTGGCTGCTATTGACAAATAT
This sequence comes from Chorisops tibialis, assembly GCA_963669355.1. NCBI lineage: Eukaryota > Metazoa > Arthropoda > Insecta > Diptera > Stratiomyidae > Chorisops > Chorisops tibialis. Next base: position 273,599,733 of record OY770262.1, read on the forward strand.
TTCGCAGATATTATGGGGGACTGAATGGTAGAAAGCGAACAGAAACCATCTACTGGAATTGATAGGAAATGGAGTCGAAGAAACGCCATCTACTACAACTTGTATGGTGCGCTTCGATAGAAAACCCTCAATCCATAATGTAAAACAAGCAGCAAAGCCAGAAGCTTGCGGCCGGTTATAGTGCCACGCTACTATATCATCGCACCCCAGCTAGGGTGTAGCCTAACGGGCAGCATGTTGGTCTACAATGAGATGGTCGTGAGTTCAAATCTCGGTCGACGCATAATTCTAGCACACTGTCTGCTTGGATATACTTTGGTTACCTTTGGTTGGCGAAGGTGTAACAACCCTTCCGCAATAAATAATGGAAAAATGTTAAGGAATACCGTGCAGGTAGTGGGATTAGAACCTTGGGATTTCGCGGCCGTGCTGGCCACTGAGCTATCTAGACCCCAGGGCTTAGTCGGTTAGTAGCGATACAGTATAAGCCGCCGACCCATTTTGGAGTTGAGGTCTTTTAAGAATTATTTTACAAATATTCATATCCTCAATATCAAACAGTTTTTTATTTCATTGGTTAATTTGTGTTGAAGAGGTCAAGTAAATGAGAAGCACTACTTGCAACTTTCAGTAATCAAATAGGCCCAGTTACCATCTGTGTCAATAATAAATAATTTTATGGCACCAAGCTGGACTTAAGGATCACCCTTTAGTAGTGTCGTGTGCAGTGCAGTCAGTTTAGGGAGGGATAAAACAAAGTGAAAATGAACAAACTTACAAACTTAACTGACTAAGGACGGACGAATAAAAGAAGTCGGTTAATGCTACTTTCATGTAGCCTAGCGGGTAGCGCGTTCGCCTAGAATGCAAAGGTTGTGAGTTCAAAGCCCGAACGACGTAAAATTCCAGCACACATTCTACATTTTGCTTCCCAGTGGTTGAATCTACTTCTACAATGGCAGTACAGCGCAAGCAAGCAGTGTGCTGGAATTATGCGTCGACCGGGATTTGAACTCACGATCTTCGCATTGTAGACCAACACACTACCCACTGGGCTGCACCCTAGATAGGCTGAATCGACTGTCTATATTTCATTGCATGTGATTTGAGTGGCTCGACTGTTTACTCAAGAACGCGTTCAGCAACACGAGTATTTGGCAGGGATTTATTTAAGAGAATTCTAAGACGACTAATATCAGCAAAACAGCGGCCATGGAAACATCTGTAGTAGATGGTGAGTATTCTGAAATTTCTACGATGTTCAGGGTGTCTACGGATATCGTTATGGCGTCATCTCCAACAATTCGGTACGCAGATCTCAAACTTTCGGCCCAATATCGATTAATTTTAGGTGCCCCAGCTCAGATATCGATCCTTGAAGAGTCTAGCAAGATCAACTAGTGCAAAATATTTCTTGCATCTTCGGAGAAAGCCTAAGCTTGAATTTTTGTGGCATTACATTCTACAAGTACTCGATCACCGTGCCGTGCGGCTCAGCAATTGCGTCGAAGCTGTAAATGTTTGCAAGTGTACTACTTTCATTTGCAAAGACGTGAATTGGATTGAGAGTCGATGACAGAAATAACGGTGGTGATAAATCTAAGCCTTGAGGGGTAGAAAATGGAGTCGAAGAAACGCCATCTAATACAACTTATATGGTGCGCTTCGATAGAAAACTCTCAACCCATAATGTAAAAGAAGCATCTAAGCCAGAAGCTTGCGGAACCTTATAGTGCCATACTTCTAACGTACTAAACCGTGGAGTCTAGATAGCTCGGTGGTCAGTAGGCTTAAATTTAACTACACGATCCCCACAAGTGGTAAGTGCTGGTCGAGAAAATTAGTTCCACTGCCTCTGGAGAGTAGTGCCTCAACGCACCTGAACTGTTTGAGCAGTATCAACATCTTGCAGGTACTTAGACGATCTACGAAAGCCGGTTCAAAGGCTTAAAACCTGGTACAACGGGGGTTGTGTTGGATACCGCCATCCTATCGTATCAGTTGGTTGGTATACAACGTATACGAGCTTGATTAGTCGCAAGCTGAGGAGGGATTAGGGCTGTTGGTTTTGATTATACGGATCTGTGAAGCTGCGAAGCCACGGTACAACTGAGGGTATCTTGTTGGTAGCGGTGGTTGATTAAATTCCCAATATGATCTGGATGGGAGATGCGTGGGAGGTGGATCCTAACCGAAAAGATTAGTAGCAACGGAGCGGATGGTGTCGGATGCAGAACACGTAGACGGACGGTATATACACGTTGGTGGTTCTCGGAAGAACGTAGAGAACTGACGTGAGCGAAATATTAGATAGTCGCTAGCTGGGAACATAGGAGGTAAGGGATTTGACAAAAGGTGTAGTGACCGGAGGCGAGAGAAACGTACCTAAAACCCAAAGGGATTGAAATCGGAGGAAAACATATTTTTGGAGGTAGGCGGGAGGATGGTGGTTTTGTCCAGATGAAAGTAGTGACCGGTGGCGAGGGAAACGTTGGGAAAGTACCTAATAACCAAAGGGATCGAAATCTAAGGAAAACAGGTCGTTAGAGGTAGGTGGCAGGATGGTGGGTTAGTTCAGGGAGGAAATCGCTGCATAATGGAAGCTTATTCTTGAATAACTAGAATTTGGAATTGACGGATGGATCAGTTGATGCGATATGATGCGTGCGATTCAACAAAGCCATAGTTTTGGTTCCTTCGGGGTACACATAGTAGCTGATGATTGACGTCCATATCGCGGGCAGAGCATCGTCCGTTATGTTCTACTATGTTACATATAGTATACGGATTTCTTGGTTTGATGTCTTCTGTTATGCTATTGCAATCCTTGTTCTCAACTTGGAGTTGCGTATCAACCGGGCGCCAAGGCCCGAAGATTGGAAAAGATTTAGATAGGTCGCGTGCACTTACCGTTGTGAATACTGAACTTGAAAGTCAGTATAGAACGGGGCCGGCTAGCGACTAGTAGGAATGTCTCTAGCAGAGACATGTATGAACAACCATGCACTTGATTCTGTTCTATTACCTGGGGCATTGTCTAATAGAAAGATGTTGCGAAAGAATCTCGGTATGGAGACTTAGTGTCAGGCTATCCACGTTAAACCAGGACGGTGTTTCCTTTGTGTCATAAGGGGAGGCCTGCTTACACAAGCCTCCGTTGTAAGCAGGCCTGAGACGAAATGAAATACCGCGCCTTAGCCAGCCGTTCGTTACAAGCTTTTAGCTTAGGAAGTAGAGACTTATGCCAAACTCTGTCCAACGCTTTCGCAATGTTTAATACAAGTAATTGGCCTTCACCAAATTTATACGCATTAGAGCGTTCGGTTAGGAAAACCAAAAAATCGTCTCTTCCCGATCGAAAACCATTTTGCGATCGTCAATAAGTAGATTGCTCTCCAAAGTTTGCATGACCTCCATCACTTTTGACATTTCGAAATGATAGCTATAAGGCGATAATTTGCGGGACTCGCTGCTCCCCTTCCTGTTTATAGGCTGGGACATTCGCTTATTTTAAACAATCTGAGGATTTAGATAAAGAACTGGAAAATATTGCAAAAAGATTTGGCCAAAGATGATCATAATGAAGATTTAGAATAAAAAAAAATATATCTTATCTGATTTGTAACAATTTTAATTATGTTGAAACTATCAGTGAATTGAGTCCAGATTTTCTGGCACCTTTAATTAAAATATCAGGAACTTTCCATTTTAAATAATTAAAAATCGTTTTTATGTTTCGTTAATATTCGAATAGAGTAGCACACAGACTCGGGCTGAAAAAAAGGAGGCCAGAAATCAATTCTAAAGTGAAATCGAGTATAACATAGTTCTAGTAGCTTAAACTCATTCTTCTGTTCTTACTAATAGGCGCATTCTTATGATTATGCGTAAGGTGGTTCCAAAGAAAATCTAAGTCCGGCAGCACCACAAAATACCAAATCGTCTTAGCTCTACACTCTTAATCATCTTTAGAACCGAAATATACAATGAGAAAAAAAACATGCTCCTCAATCTAACCGGTTTGGCATCTTTTACAGCTTACGCGCAGTTTTTTTCTTACCTATTTTTTAGTATAAAATGTCTTAACATCTGAAATTTCTTTTTCTTAGTTCTTCTGTAGCTTTAGCAGCATATCTAACATCGCTTACATAAAGACGGTGGTATGTGTGAGGATCTTCTTGTGTTATACTTAGTTTGTTCTGAATCGAATATCTACAATTGTACATTTTATCAAAAACCCGAAAACCATGCTCCAAAAAATTTTCATTATCGAGGCTGTCGAAGTTTGTAATTAATCACAGAAATGCCAGAAGTCTAAAATGGCATTTGGATGAGCTCTTCCTTTAATTTCGAAGAAACTTCTCTGTTTCGTTTTGGGCTTTTTTTACCCCATGGGAATGATATATACATCAGGATTGGGTCGTTATAATAAAATACGTTTATTCAAGGCTGGAGTTTAATATCCAGTGAAAGCCGAAATGGCGAACTTTTATCAAAATCTTAATGACATGGATGTAAATGTTAAAGGAAAAACTTAGAATAGCGAAGACGGAAAATCTGGTTGGGAAAAGAAAAGTTTTGCCTTTCTATCCTCCATATAATCGATTTATCAAACATTGCCTCTCGTTTTATCAGCCCTAGCAGGATGGACGGTTTTAGTTGGTCCCTCCCTCGAGCGGACAAAGTTCGAGGCAATTTCCAATGTAATTGGACGTGTGATACGATTTTAAATAACAAATTGGACATTTCGTGGCTCCCTAAAGCTAAAGTTGCATGGCCGAAACGATGTAAAGGGGAGATTGCGTATAACAAAATGGATTAGAATTGTTTCGGCAGCAGGATAACGAGCAGACGGTATTTTGTATGTATAATAAGCTTGTTTAGCGAATCCATCAATTTGTGCAAAAGGCATATGGCTATGATAAGTTTTCCGGTATAAATGGTACTAGCCGTACTTCAATACCAGTGAATGAATAAAATGAATAGTTTATGTTTAATTACCAATAATTAATGTTAGCCTTGAATCGTACGGGCTGCCGTGCTTTACTGAAATTATATTTTTACTCCAATCAAATCTCAAAAACAAAAAAAAAACCTAACAAGTCTCCGATTGGGCGTAAAGCCCAAACTTTTCGACCAAATCCGTTTATTGTTAAATTGCGAAATTGTGTCTTTTTGTATGGGAGGGGGCAGAAAGAGTGGAGCGATTTGGGCCCTCCACGAACTTGACCTTAGTTTTTTGTCAAAAACGTTTAAAAAAATGAAATGAAATGAACTTTCTAGCTCAACGTGTTCTCACGCTAGAGAGGACACGAACGGACGAACATCTAGTTTTGAGATTTTTGAGTGATTATATGAATTTCTATATCATTAATTTTTTTTCTCCGATCCTTATTTCTTAGCGTTACAAACTTTGTGACAAACTTTTAATACTCTCAGATTTCATCTAGAGTGTAAAAATATTAGCTAAAAAAATTCTATATATCCGGGCTGTCCGGCTTAGAGTTGTGTAGTTCACGAACGAACTAGTTCATTTGAACTATTTACATTATTGAACTAAACGAACTATTCACTAAAATTGCCACATTTAGTACGAAATGAACTGGTAGTGACCTGAATGTAAAGTTCTATAGAACGAACTGAATGAATGTTCGGACTATGTATTGTGAACTAAACTGATCAGTCTGGTGCTCTGGATTGCTCTAATATATATGTTTAGTTCACGAACGATCTATTAGCTCAATACGATCGTACTTCGCGGAGAAATGTAAGTATTTAGTTCGAAGACAGACTACATTGTGGATCAAACTAATCAGACTGGTGAAATATTTTTCAATTTGATACGTTTCAGCTTTTCAATCTATTCTTCTTTTTCGTGACCCTCCTCACTCGTCGGCGAAAAACCGTGCTTGCAGATTTTGTCATACAACTAGAGAACAAGTGCTCGTAGTAAGTCGGGTGTTTTTTTTTATTATTTCTCTTCTTTTTTGACTCGAGATATCTTGCATAAAGCTGAATTTCGCATTTGTTACAGACATCTCGGGAACAGCTACTCGGATCTAGTCAAGTTAATTTGATTCCTTTCCACTTTCTTTTTTTTAACCGAGATATTTGCAAAAGGCTGAATTTTGTAGATACCACCTCCTAGAAACTAAATGAAAGGAAAAACTTAACACAAAAACCTAGAATAAAGAACTTTTTAGTGAATAAGAACTAGTGAACTAGTTCAGTAATAGAAACTACAATACCCATCTCTAGTCCGGATGTCAGGCGTGCATTCTACCGCTTAGCCATCGTCGCTGACAAAGTTATGCCAAAATCTACCCATCTGCTTAATGTGCATGGTTTTTATATGAGTATCTTTTTAAAACCGTAAGCTTAGGGTGTATTATTTTTTTGGATCTAAAAGTTTTTGTAGTACCCGTACTTTCATGTTTAAAAAAAATTTAATGGAAAAAAACGCAAGTAGGTTCTGTCGTTTGGTCTGAAAATTTCTATCAGTTACATCGGAGTAAATATTTTAAATTATGCATTAAAATCCTGTGTTTCGAAATATTTCCATCGATTTGTCAATTGGTGATATCCTTTATACATAGTTAGATGTATCCAACGAAATTGAATTAGAAAAATAATAATGTTTGAGGCGTACCAGTCACACCGACTTCGATACTGTCAGAAATGATAAATTCGCATTACATAAAAAACCTAGGATAAGATGGACTGCTTGGCTCACTTCTTTTGAAACGCCTTCTCACGAAAGAATTTGTTTATTATTTTTATTTAACGTACAAAAGGATGGCAAACGTGAGTTCAAGTGAAAGTATCTCTCGCGTAGATGATTGTAAAATATGTGCGATACTGGAAAATATTTTATGATTCAAATGCTTAGCGATTCCGCACCCACCCACACATATGGCATGAAGAGTCGTAATGTTGTTACGTAGGTACTTATCGCTTATACGATTGAATATTATCTTTAAATTTATTGATCGTGCAGTAAAATTGTATGTTCATTACAATCTAAGAAAACTATTTACATTATTTATGCACGATGCATTCGAACATACACAATAAAAAGATGTGCGTGTCTAAGCAGTGTTGTATATATAGAAATTTTGTCGCAGGTCAGGAAATTTGCTGGAAAATTCGTTAAGGGGCCGTGTATACCAAAAATGCGTTTTCGTTGAAAATGAAATAATTTCGAATCGACGATACGAAGAGCTGAAAATAATTGTAGTAGTGATAAATTGGCTGAAAAAGAGTCGTCCGATTAGAAAAAAAAATTTACTTTGAAAATTCGATGTTTCTTCAATTGGTCATAAAATCTAATTGATTGCGTAATTTTTATTATTTTTATTTGGCTCACAACAAATCAATCTTTGTACTAATAAAGAAAAAGACCCGAAAAAAACATTATTTACATGCAAAGAATTTAAAATCCAAGTCAAGTTTTTTTTTTCAGTAAAAAAGAGTTTTTCAGATTGCTCCGTCGGAACTTTTATTTTTCGATTACGGGGAGAAAAATTAACACTTCCGCACAAAATATAGAAAAAAATGTTGTTTATAAAATTTTTGCATTTTTATATTTTTTTTAGATATTTTCTGCACGAAAATGTTAATAACTTCAAAACCAAACATCCAATTGCATTGTCATTAAATCAGTTTCCTCACCAAGATTTTATTTTAAGAATATTCGATAAAAAAAAAACTAGTTTCCAACGGTTTCGACAAAATTTTTTGTTTTCAAAACACTACATTTTAACTTAAATTATCGTTTTGGTATATACGCCGCCTTAATTATGTTAGAAATAAATTATGGGAACCTAGAAAATATTTAAAATGAAAATAATTACTTGAGATTAAAAAAAAAAAAAGTATCAGCAAATTTTACATTGCACTATGAATCCATGTTTTTCTTTTGCTCCACGGCACTAGCTATCAAAACATATTTTCGTGATTTTTCGTAAAACTTTTTCATTGTGAATTTTGCAAAATTATATGGGAGATCCTAGATAGGGTGTTGCCTAGTAAGTAGCGTGTTGGTCTGCAATGCGAAGGTCAGGAGTTCAAATCCCGGTCGACGCGTAATTTCAGCACACTGCCTGCTTGGGTATATCTTTGCAACCTCAATCTATGGAAATGAAAAACTCGTAGATAGAGGGCTGTGCGAAGGGCTAACAACCCTTTCACAATAACAAATAAAATGTTAAGAAACCTGAAGGTCAGGAGGCCAAAGCCCGGTTTGGGCTGTAGTGCCATTGAAGAGAATTTGTGAGATCCTTGATAAATATTTGCTCATTTTTAACATTTTCATTACAAAACTGCGTCACAACATGTAATACTCTGGATGAAATAAAAAAAAATTTTAGCTTTGAGAAATCATATTTTGTATGGGAGAGGGGAAGGGTGATAGAAAAAGTGACGGCATTGAACTAATTTTGATCATCATCATACTGCAGTTGCCATAGAAATGCTTTAAACAAAATTTGAGCTTCAAAATTTGAGGCATTTGTAGAGGCGACAAAATTAGCTGTGGGATTTTAATGACTTTTACAGAAGTAATTATAATCGCCATAAAAATAATTGTGTGTGGCAAATTTCATTTCAGATGGGCTTTTATGTTTCCTCAGAAATTAACGTAAAGAAGATGTGCACATTTTTTATTAGTATGAGTGATAACATTGCAAAAAATGGTTTTACATAATTGATTGCAAAATATTTTACACCACACTTGAGTTCCATGAATTCGATTGGTTGTACTGAGAACATCAATGGATTGTATTTCGTGAAATTGTGCAGTTTTAATGAAAATTGGTAAAAGTCGTGACAGGAACAGAACATTGAGTGCCCTAAAGGATCTAAATCTTTTTGATCATTAGCTAAAACCGTCAGTGTTAATTTTATCTGATTGACCACAGCTCTTCTTTTTGACGACAGCCGCTTAACCGTTGATTCAGTATAAAAGATAAATTTGTTAATAACCCTCCCACCGAATAATCAGTCTCCCCCAACTGTGTCGCCTTCTTCTTCTTCTTCAATAGCCCAAACCGGGCTTTGGCTTCCTGACCTTCAGGTCACATTTATTTGTTGTTGTGCCCTTCGCACAACCCTCTATCTACGAATTTTCATTTTCGTAGATTGAGTTGGTCACGAAATACCCCCAATTAGTATGCTGTAATTATACTTCGACCGGGATTTGAACTCCCGACGTTTGCACTATAGACCATCACGCTATCCACTAAGCTAGCTACACCCTAACTGTGCCTTAAAATTTCGCACTTAATCCTACAGTTTGGACGCCATTCACCCCATGACCCTTAAAAAATATTTTTCATCTTTGGCTTAACCTCTCTACAACCTTTTCCACCTTTCCTTCTGTTCAGAAAAATTCCAACACAGCTGGAAACAATCAAATATGCAGTCTATACCCAAGAAGAGAAGCAACTCGAATTCCGCAAATTATCGCCCTGTAGCCATTACTTCCGTACTGGCAAAACTGACGGAAAATGCTGGCAACCGTGATGTTATGCAATACTTGAAGAGCAATCAGTTCATTTACGATCACCAATGTGGTTTTCGGTCGGGAAGATGGAGGTGATTTGTTGGCTTACCTAACCACACGCTGGAATGCGTGCGCAGGCCAAATATTTGCATTAGACATTTCTAAAGCGTTTGACAGAGTTTGGCATAAGTCTCTAAGCTACTTTTACCTTTGATGCTTCTTTTGAGTTATGAGTTGAGAGTTTTCTATAGAAGCACACCATACAATTTGTATCGATCCCGTCGTCCCTCAAGGCTCAGCCTTCTGAACCCTTTAAACAGTGAGTTATTTGATTCATTAAGCTCGGACTTCACACAGGGAATGGGGCTGGGCGAATCGAGTAGAGCTCAATGCCAGAAAACGCAAGCCTGTCATCTCTTCTCTGAAAAACGACATGTTGGTGCCTCACCTAATCATTGCTGGTGTAGCACAGTAATAAACAACTCGACTGGATCCAGCATAATCACAATATTGGTTTATATGCCTCCCAAATCCCAGGCTTTCTCCGAAGGTGCAAGAAATATTTTACACCATTTGATCGTGCAATCATCTAGAAGTCTCACATCAGGCCTCGACTCGAGTTCAATTCGCATATCTGGGCTGGGGCACCCAAAACTCAACTAACGGTGCTGATTCGAATTCATAAATTTGCGTCCCGACCTATTGGAGATAATGTTATCACGGCTTACGTCAAATCCGTGTTGTTGTATGGTTGTACTTCATGGAAAGGGATTATTAGGCTTACCAAGAAACTGCGAACTTTCGTGAACCAATGCCTTCGACGCTTTTTAGACATACTCTGGCCAGATATGATCTCCAACAACTAACTTTGGAATACAACTGGACAAACTGGAATAGGCACTGAGATTCGAAGGTGGATATAAGCATTGGCTCGGTCACACTTTGAGGAAACCGGAACAACACATCGCAAGACAAGCTCTGAATATCATCCTTATGTAAGCGAGCATTTGATCTGGAGGCCAGATATTCGGCCCACTCACAAACTTGTTCTTACAGTTTCATAAAGATCTCAGCAGAGACTGAAACGTCACGAATAATAAAGCGTAACACTGTAGAATCCGGAAATCTTTTCTTTCAATTCGAAATGCACTGGTCAAAACATTCACCATACTATTGTTCTTACTATTTTATAAAAAATAATGTGTACAAACTTTGAGCTCTCTAACTCTTCGCGTTCGCCATCAGTGGGCGGAATTTTGTAAGTAACGATCAGCCGTATAAGTTTACATTGCCGCAGGATTCCAACTAATTTAATAATAGGTTCGCCGAACTGATTAGACGAGCTTTTAGTTTTAGCTTTACACCGACTCATAGTGTTTCGTAGTTAAAAAAAATATTGCATCCGAATACTGGTGGTTTCAAGGATAGGAATGTGAAATTTGGAATCCAAATTTCGAAATTCAAAATAGTGGATCAAAATCGACATTTTTGCAAAAAGAATCCTTTCAGATTGATTTGAAAATACATTTATAGGGATTTTCGAAGAATTGTCTGGAATCCAAATTTCGAAATTCTGTAAAGCGTATCTTAATTCGAAGTTCTCGGAGATTTCGCAATATGAGCGAAACCGAAATGACGTAAAAAAAGTATGCAAAATTTAAATATCAGAATGAATTCGAACTAATATCGATTTCGAACCGTATGTCACATGTCACATACATATCGGCGCATAGTTTCGAAATTTATTTGTTTTTCTTACATCGATTGATTGGTAACAATTTCTTAATTCAGTTCAGATCAGAGAAACAAACCAAAGGCACATTAAAATATCTAACTGAATATTTAAGAGAAGATCAATGGTTTCGTCACTCGAGCATGCCCATAATTCGTCGGATTATTTCATATTGCTGGGTATTAAGGGAGAGGTTGAGAGAATTTTCCGAAATTTTGACGCTTCGGATGTATGTTCTACCGTACCGCAAAAACTTTCCAGTATTCGGGCTGCCCTTTCCTCAAGTTCTTTCTAAAACAGCAAAGGGCTTTCTTATAGGATTCCATATCTAAGGCCTCTTTAATTCTCTGGGTCTTACAAAAAAGTCGCCTACAGCCTCTCCTGAGATCCTAAATTTCGTCGCTCCACCATGGTCGCTTCTGTGTACCTCTTGGCGTGCTAATGGGACAAAAGCATGACATTGCCCCAATTAAAGCCCTTGTGAGGGTGGACACGTTCCCATCAAGAGCAACGGTAGTGTTCGGAAGGCTTGAAACTTCGGACGGAAGCAGTTCCTTGATAGTAATTTTAGCGTTCAACTTCCACCAAAGTGACGTTCCTTTCTTTCGGGTTGGAAGCTAAAAGTTTGTCCTCGTTGAGCAAATACAAACTGAGGGGCTCTTCCTCCTTCTCTAAGCCTGGCAACTGTGAGTCGACTTTGCTAATGGACAGACTAGCTATACGAAGAATTGGATCGGGTTCGGATATAGAATATTTTCCCTCCTTTCCCGTCATGGATGCTGGCGGAATGGGATCCTGGGCTCCTTGCTCTGCTTTCAATCCGTCCTTTTCTTATACCTTCACTGTGATGGCACCGAACCAATACTTGATAATTCCTCCGGTTCAGAGGTAGTTCTCCATTATTAATTCTATCTTTAATCTACAACAATGAAGTTATTACGGAACCTAACATGAAGGCAAACATCTTAGTGGCTCAATTTGCTGCCAACTCTTCTTTATCACAAACGAACTCTAGCCTTCCAACGTATACTGCGCTAAATTCCTCCTTAGGACAAATTAACATTCGTCCGCGTAACGTATACCGATTTCTTAAGAATCTACATGCTAACAAATCGTCCAGTCTCTCGCTCTTGTCCTCAAAAATTGCTGCGCTTCTCTTGCTAAACCTCTATGCAAACTTTACCATCTCTCCTCCAATGTCCCATCTTCATTGAAGCTTTCAAATGTTCAGCCAGTCCCAATAAAAGGAAAACGCATCAATCCCGCTGATTATCGCTCAACAGCCATAACTTCACTTCAGTCGAAGGTCATGTAACTAATCATCAACAAAAGAGTTATAAAATATCTCAACTTTAATGATATTATTGACGACAAAACAGTATGGCCTCCGCAAAAAACGTTCCACAGGCAACTTTTTAACCACCCTCACTGAACGTTGGAACAAGATCATTCACCAGTTTGGGGAATCTTGTATCATCGCTCTCGATATTTCCAAGGCTTTTGACAGAGTATGGCATAGCGCCCTTTTAATAAAACTCAAAGCTATTGGTTTGGACGTCTACCCTATTTCCTAGATCGACAATTTTTTAGCCAATCGTTTAATGCGTGTGGTATTGGATGGTGTGGCTTCCCCTCCTTATAAAATTAACGCTGGTGTCCCTCACGGCTCGGTTCTTTTTCCCTCCCTTTTTCTAGTATTTATCAATGACTTGCTATCTTCAACTTGCTTCGCTGATGACAGCACATTAGACGTCTCCTATCACTTCAACACTGCGTACTTAGCGCGATGTACTAGCTTAGTAGAACAACATAAGTACATGGTTCAATCATTCAATGACGACTTGTCTAAAGTTCTTAGTTTGGGCAAATCAAGTCAATGCTTCCAAAGCCCGGTGCTGTCTTGTGCCGTTGTGACTCTAACCTAGATTCAATCTCCTTCAGAGGCAAGCCATTATCCATTTCTACAAGTGTTGAGATCACAGATAACTTATCTTGGAATGATCATACATTTAACATTGCCAAAGAAGTATCTAAATGTTTGGGTTGCATAAAACGTTGTAAAAACTCCTTCACCGCTTCTGGGTTACTGATAATTTATAAGGCCACGTCTTGAATTTAAACTTAATACGTAATACTCAAACTGCTTCACGCGCTCATAAATATGTTCTCAACCCTATATTCAGTCGCACTCTCACATTTCGTGATTCGTTTTTAAACCGGACTTTTCGAATATGGAACTCGCTGACTCCTCTCAGTATTCCCGCATGACTACAACATTCAACAATTCAAAAGAAATATTCATAGCCACTTCCGTCTCTATCCCCATAATTCCCAAAAAGCCAATATCCCTCCCCCCTCACCGGAGCTGTGCTTCAGTACAAGAAGGCAACCCCTTCAATTCCGGCGTTACATAAAAAAAAATTTGCCACATCTGCACCAGAGTACAACAAAGAGTAGGAACATTCAGCTAAAAATGCGACCCGGCTCCGAAAATTTGCCGAAAACACACTCGTGTTTCATCGCCGATACGTGTGCTTCCTCTCTCTCACGCTTATAGTGAACATTTAATCTGATCTTTCCATTTCATTCTCGCAAAGATTTTTTTTTTATTAGACAAGAGCAAGCGAAAAATATCGAAAACATTGAGCGGAAGGAGAATCGTCGATCACCCGCCGACCATGACCCGCGCACCCGCCGTCCAAGTTGAATACGACGCGAGCAAAAGCTGTAAAAACGCCATGTACTAGAATGAGAGATAAGAAGTGTCGCGGACTCGGCGGGACACGTTTCTCTCTTTATTTTCAGAGGTAAAAACCGGATTTTTCAGAGGTATTACGTCACAAACATGTTAACCCAGGCACTATACAAAGTGTTCTTACTCTTTGTTGTACTCTGATCTGCACATCGGTGGGATGCCAGGAGGATTTTTTTTTATAATTTGGGAAACACGTGAGAGCACTGCGACCTTCTCGGCCTATTGTGCATTTATTGCCCCTTTACCCTACAATGACGCAATAGCTTTGGCTAATCTAAGTAGTTTTAAGGGATCCATGTTGGCTAGTTCCTCGGTAGAAAGAAACCTTTTCCAAGAGGATCCTAGCTACTGCTTGACAGTGACATAGGATGTGCACTGTCATTTCTGAGTCTTCGAGACAGAGGCGGCAGATGTCGGTTTCAGCTAAGCCCATATTTTTGAGGTGGTGGTTTACTCCACCGTGCGCGGTCACTAGGCCGGTACTAATATCACTCTTGCTGAATTTTAGAATATCCTCACCTTTTTGTTTCTTGTGGTAGGGTTAGTTTTTTTGAGATTCATAATCCTGGATGTCTGTTCTAGTAGATTTTATGTTCTTGTTCAACCCACTTTCTAAGTACAGGGTTGTAGTGCTATTTTGGTTTGCCGTAGAATGGCTTTGGACCAATAAAATTTGTTTCTGCGCCGTTTTTTGCAAGGCGATCAGCCTCTTCATTTCCCCCAATTCTCATATGTCTTAGTACCCACATTAAGGTTACATCGTTCCTTTTTTCCAGTATGATTAGGTCTTGAAGGCAGTCCCAATCTATCCTCGATCCGGCTTTTCACTCGTCCAATATCGAACCGTTATTGGATGCTAGGGCTTTGAGAACCGCCTGAATATCCGATAGGATATAATAGATTTTTTGCGATGAGCTCTCCTTATATTCTCTTGGATGCATAGCTCCATTGCAATTAGTTCAACCTGGAAGATTGTGGCTTCTTTGCCGAGTGGTTTTGAAACCGAGAAGTTAGGACCAGGAAGATAGTCATGTATGATGAATAGAATGTTCGCTGAATGTTTGCTTTCGACCTTCCTCCACTCATGAGTAATAATTCCATGTGTATCACTTTTGTCGATGATCGCCACTACCAGGCCCCTTTTCTTCCTTAGGGAACTTATCCTTAGATCTTATACGCTTTGCCGCTAAGGCGGTTTCTTTACAAATTCTCTCTGCTTTTCGATTCTGAGGTGTCCCGGGATGTTTCCCGGGCGAAGCCTTTGGACCTTACGCCGCTCCCTAAAAAGCTGTCTTGACGATGGAATCCTTCGATTCCCCCCTGATTTAAGCACTGGGGTTTTGGGTGGATCTCCTCCACCAGTTCCACAGTGTGCATTCCGCTGTTGGGTCCAGTTTTGGTATCTTTTGACTTCACCGGCTGTGTGCTATCTGTATTAGGTGTGGAGGAAACCAATTTTTCCGCGTGTCCTATGCCCTAATGCCTTAGGGTTCAAAAATCCAGCTAGTTGCACGTTGGAGGCCTTTCGTTTTTTACGTGGACCAGGTTTGGTAGCCATGTTCTTCGCAGCGCCCATTATGAGACCAGTCTTAGTGGCCAATGTTTTGTTAGGTTGTAAGAGAGCCTTGCAGGAGGTGTGCTTTTTTCCTCCCAGCATTTTAAGAGAGTCGGTATCTGGAGTTTGTTTTTTTTAGTAATGTTATTAAAGGACATAACGCTCCCACAAGTACGGCAAAAAAAAACAACGATCGATTCGTAATGTTCAGACACGGATAAATTGTACGGAGGGCGCCTGGTATCTGGATTTTCAGCTAGCGACTAAGCTATTTTACTGGGCCCTCAGCCTGATTGATTCTCGGCACGCGCACCTTATCTTACTTCTTAACGCTATAAACTTTAGAGTAAACTTCTAATTAGAAAAATGTTGATGGAATTCTCTCAAAATTCATCTTGAGTATAAAAACTGCCAACTTTAGTTATAATATAATCCATTGCCTCTCGGGACTATTCTAGTTAAAAAAAAATCGGATTTAGTCGTGACACACTTAGCTCTGATTTTAATAAGTAGATACATACCTACTTACCCACAATTATTGCGACTATGTGCTCTGCATAATTATTTGATCGAGAAAATTATGTGAAGGGATTTTCGATTATTTTTTGTTTCAATAATAAAAACTTTGAAATTAACATTTTTTTTATGTACTTCACCTTACAAATAGACAAAAGTACGAAATTATTTATTGCCCTCATAAAATGTGTTTTTTTTATTTTTAATGTTCGTAATTTTACAAGAAAGCTATTTAGTACATTACCGAAAGGCACAAGGTTACAATCTTGAAGTGAACGTTTTGCCTAGTAAAACGCTCTGAAATCTTGCAAAGTGAAAGTCAATTATATTACACACACACTAGACTGCAAAGATGGTATAATTGTGAAGTACTTGAGACGATTGATCATATAAACATGCTCGGTTTAATGACGGCAGACAGCTTCCAAGCACTTCTCCTGAAGGGCATGTACAGCGGGATGCACAGCCCATAATCGAGACCGTTTCGCTTCTTAATTTTTATTTAGCTATTTCAGTAGGCATGTTTCCAAATTCGGTAATTTCATTCATGAATTATGCATGCTTTTCAGTATTTTGCAGAAAATCTGTGACACTGTCCCTGATTATGCTCGTTATTAAGCACAGCCGTGCCAACAAATCTGGAATTAAATAAGCCATAACATTGGGAGGGATTTCAACTCGGCAGGGTCCTCCACAAAGCTGTCCTCATTCCATTTCAGATCCAATTTTTCGACCCGTATGGAAGTCGACATGCAGTACACAAGGTTTGTGGTGATATCGATATCGATTTGCTAAATCACTCGCCTCTGCATTAATGAATGATGCAAAAGGCAATTTAGGGAGCCAGCCTCTCATGTGGGTACATGGCAATAAAAAATGTAAAGGAAATGATTTTATGTCTTACTGTGACTTAACTGAGCAAAAATCGATTCAGTACATAATATTTTCTGTAGATGGAAATGGGTTTCATGTGTATAAATGTATTGTGGACTCCGTTCTAGGAGTTATTTGTGGACGACAAGGCTTAGCAACAAGTTCCTATCTGAAGCGATTAAATCGTGAACGCTATGACTATTCTTTACAGTGAATTTTATTTTTGCTTGCGTGCCAGTAAATCAGGGTGCAATTAGGTGCAAGCCATTTGGTAAATGTCCGAAGAAAGAACACAATTTACCTGTATACGAGTTGGCAGCGAACGTAATGCAAGGTAGCGTTGTACTATGAGTTTAATATGGCGAAAAGGGTAAACATGAAAAGCAAAATTATTTGAAGAGAAAATTGAGGAAAAGATTAGAAACCTGTGACGGTTTAATTTGCGACCAATTTGTATAGTTGTGTGTCAAATTTATAAAACATAACATTAATGTTACTTCTTTGCGTTTAGAAACTACATTGGAAATGCACAAAAAGAATAATTATTCGTAAATTGCATAAATTTCACAATTGTCTTGGAGATTATATAAAATAGAAACAACTCTCTTCCACAAGGCGCAATCCTGAGTTCCGGCCTTAAATTATCGCCAGGACTTGTTTATTTCTCTGGCTTCCTGTTCGCTTCCATGTGCTGCATGGTTGATAAACTCGATGTTTTCCTTGAAGATCATAATCCAGAGCTTGTGTAGTGATGTTTTGCTCTATTTTTCTTAAATGTGGCCGATCCACTGCCATTTCCGCCTTTGAAGCTCAATGCTTAACTTAGTGCTGCACTCCAAAGCTCGCCGTTGCAGATAAAATCTGACCAGAATATCCCTAAAATGCGTGGTATGCAATGACTCGCGGTAGTTTCTTAGTAAGCTTAACGATCACTTTCCAAGTAATGTAATTATTTCTCTTGCTTCCTGTTCGCTTCCATGTGCTGCATGGTTGATGAACTCGATGTCTTCCTTGAAGATCATAATCCAGAGCTTTTGTAGTGATGTTTTATTTATTTTTCTTAAAATGTGGCCTATCCAATGCCATTTCCGCCTTTGAAGCTCAATGCTTAACTTAGCGCTGTACTCCAAAGCTCGTCGTTGCAGATAAAACCTGACCAGAATATCCCTAAAATGCGTTGTATGCAATGACTCGCGGCAGTTTCTTAGTAAGCTTAACGATCACTTTCCAATTAATGCAACCATATAACAGCAAGGACCTCATACATTCGTCAAACACATAACATTTTTCCTTTCCTAAAAGGAGAAAGAGATTTATTTATATGAGCCTCAATATCCTTTTGGGATTCGGTGTCTATGATGACAATGCTTCTGAAAATACAAATTAGTTCGCACCTCTTAGACATCTTATTCGTTAAAAACAATCGGCGTGAAATTCCTAACGTCGTCTTTCTCCGAAATTTTGACTATAAGACCTTCCTTCCATCTTACTTGATCTCACTGCTCAATAAAGTTCTCTATGATTGATTTATCTGACTGCATGAAGGTTTAAACTCCCGGTTGTCTATAACAACGGGGGTTGCTTTCGTGATGACAATCATTAACGTCCCTGGTTCGGTACCAGTTAATAGCTATTTTCAGTTCGTCATTTATACTCGTGAATGCGAGACCTGTCTAACATCTACACCAGTCTGGTCATAGCGCCCGATTGTATCAGAACTTCATACCGAGAAATGAAAAACAAGTTTCATGATTCTCTGCCCGCAATATGGACGTAACCGATACTACTACGTGTATTCCGAAAAGACGTCATCCATTGCTACCGACAGCTCCACATCATGTCGCATTAGTTCAGCTCTCCACCTCTTCACGATCACTAGATGTTTAATGCATACCATAGTTTTCGCATCAGAATTTGATCCCTTCGGGTCTCTACTTTGATATCTGTAGGTGTGCACCCCTAAGATGTCTACCATGTTCTGCCAATATCATCAAAAGCATCAGATTTCCACTAACAACTCACCCCAGCTGTGATCAAGGCTGAGGGGGAGTAACATATTTTGTTCACTTGAGTCCGCTACTATTGGGAATACAAATTGAAAACCGTCGTTTTTTTTTAATTCAAGCCCTTATTCTACAAAATTGGTAAAATATTTATTATTCAAAGAAATTCCCATCGCTAGCCACAACTTTTCCCATCCTTCCGGCAGCATACGAAATCCGCGTCGAAAATACTGTTTTTTTCTGAGCCGATCCACAATCAATCCAATTTTTGGCTTCTTCGCAAAAATGGAAGTGCTGCTCAGCCAGGCCATGCGTCATCGATCGGAATAGATGGTAGTCGGAAGTGGCGGGTGAGGTAGGACATCCCATTTCAGTGTTTCCAGGTAGGTTTTCACAGCGTGAGCAACATGTAGCCACATGTTGAAGTATTATTATTAATTATTAGATGAATAATTAATATATAAATAATTTATATATAAATAATTTATATATATATATCTATATAAATAATTTATTAATATATAATCTTTACATATTAATATATAATACAGGGTGTTTGGTACTCCGTACATAACCTTGTAAGGGGTTATTCCTGGATATATTTTGAGCAAAAAATTGTTCTACGGAGATGGTCAATTTTCAATATCCACGGAGATACAGGGTGATCAAGAAAAGTCCTTCGGACCTGTACCCTCACTCACTCAAAACGCTATATCTTGAAAACTAATAATCACAATTCAAAGTGTTATAGCTTGTTTTTTAGGGAATCAAATTACCTTTCATTTGGTGTAATAGTCCGCATTGTAACTGTATCCAATTCTGAGATATTTGCTTCAGAACACAAATTTTTGACAGTTTGACCGTCAAAATTCTGTGATCAATGTAGTTTTTCTCTAAAAAACTCATTATAAAAATGTCATTTTATTGTTGTTTTCTTTTGTGTCATATTATTGCCTACAAAAGACGCATACACTTGCATTGCATAAGTTTTATAGTTTAGAAGAAATTATCATTCCAATTATGTAGCACTTTTGTCAAAAAAGCAAGAATAGGTTGATCAACACTCTCCGCTTGAACTAAATGAACTTAAGAATGGTTTTTACGGTTTATTTCAAATTTCCTTAATTACAATAAATGTTCAAAATGGCTACCTTCATTTTGAATGCACGCTAAAGCTCGTTTTGCCAGTGTTCTCTTTGTGTTCATACTCCTCAACTGCTGCCTTACTTCTGTTGCTGCCGCATCGATTCTGGTGTTTAGATCCTGCAACATTACTACTTCCGTTGCGTAGACAAGGTCCTTCATCCGTCCCCATACAAAGAAATCCATAATAGTTAAATCAGGAGATCTTGCAGGCCAGTGTATCGGTCCATTTCTACCGATCCAGCGATTGCTATAATTGGAATTTAACCAATCTCTGATCTGTCGGCCGTAATGAGCTGGAGCACCATCGTGTTGGTAAAACATGGAAGCCAATCGTTGCAGTGGCATATCATCCAATAACTCCTGTAGATCATTTGTCAAAAAATGCAAGTAATTGGAACTATTTAAGGTAGGCGGAAGCCTAATAGGACCAATAAAATCGTTGCCAATCACACCTGCCCATAAATTGACACTGAATCTGTGCTGAAATGATGCCTCTCTTCTTGTATGTGGAGTGTTCTCAGCCCAGGTGTGTAAGTTGTGGAAGTTTGTGATACCGTCCCTGGTGAATTGGGACTCATCCGTCCAAAGAATGTTGCTGATAAAATTCTCGTCACTTATTTGTCGTTCAAGGAGCCAATTGCAAAACTCCATCCTTTTGGGTAAATCAATGGGTAACAGCTCCTGCACTGGTGTGTGGTGGTAGGGATGCAAACGTTCTGCTTTCAGGACACTCCAAACTTTCCACGTAGAGACGTTAAACCGCAATGCCAAGCGTCGTATACTACTTGATGGATCATTTTGAACTGCAGCTAGGATTCGTTGATCAATTGAAACAGCGATTACCGGCGCAGGATTTGCATTCACTCTGCTCGTCCTAACACTGCCTGTTTCCCTAATCCTTCTGTAAACGTCTTGGAATACTCTCGGGTAAGGTATTCGACGATTGGGAAATCTGTGATGATACAAAGATCGCGCCGCTTGCTCATTTCCCTGACACTCTCCATAGAGGAAAATTATGTCTGCATATTCTTCGTTCGTGAACTCAGGCATTTCGAAATTCTTTTCTAAATTTTAGTGACACCTTGTTCTTTTACAAATTTAACTAAAACTGATAAAAATATGAAGTATGGTTTGCTTTTATAGGCTTTTCATTTTGTTAGGTAACCCATTAAAAAGGGCAAAGTGCTGCACCTAGTTGTGTTGAAACTCATTTTAATTTAATTCATTTTCTCGATAATTTTAATACTACCTAAAGGACATTCATTGATAATTTAAATAGTAATTAAAGGACACAAAGAATATTTCAGTTTAACAACATTTCAGGTAGTTTTTTTAGAACGAGGGTTGGTTTATGGCATATTTTATTTTTAAGCCATATGTATTTTCGCTTATTACCTGGAAAACGGGAAAACCTAAGTCATAAGTATGTGTGCATCTTTTGTAGGCAATAATATGGCACATAAAAAAACAACATTAAAATGACATTTTTATAATGAGTTTTCTTGAGAAAAACTACATTGATCACAGAATTTTGAGGGTCAAAGTATCAAAAATTTGTGGTCTGAAGGAAATACCTCAAGATTGGGTACAGGTACAATACGGACTATTACACTAAATGAAAGATAATTTGATTCCCTAAAAAACAAGCTATAACACTTTGAAATGCGATTATTGGTTTTCAAGATATAGCGTTTTGAGTGAGTGAGGGTACAGGTCCGAAGGACTTTTCTTGATCACCCTGTATCTCCGTGGATATTGAAAATTGGCCATCTCCGTAGAACAATTTTTTGCTCGAAATATATCCAGGAATAACCCCTTACAAGGTTATGTACGGAGTACCAAACACCCTGTATATTGATATTTAATTTATTTTTTAATTTGTATATAGTATATTATACTGTACTTCTTAAAATATTAAATACTAATATTTTCTATAAAAGTATTATTATTAATTATTAGATGAATAATTAATATATAAATAATTTATATATATATTTATATAAATAATTTATTAATATATAATCTTTAGCGTTATCATGCAGCAAAATCACTTTGTCGTGTCTCTCTTCGTATTGCGGCCGTTTCTCCTTCAATGCTCGGCTCAAACGCATTAGTTGTTATACTCTAGATGAAATCTGAGAGTATATTGTGTTTGCCTTACCGTTTGTAACGCTAAGAAATAATGCTCACACAGCGCCGCCAAGGGTATAGAAATATTTGTTGTCGCTCAAAAACTTCGATTCCGAGTTGCTGTCTGTCCGTCTGTCCGTCTGTCTACAGCATAACTCTCGAACGCTTTGAGCTATCGTG
Source organism: Chorisops tibialis (assembly GCA_963669355.1). Classification (NCBI taxonomy): domain Eukaryota; kingdom Metazoa; phylum Arthropoda; class Insecta; order Diptera; family Stratiomyidae; genus Chorisops; species Chorisops tibialis. Next base: position 273,622,125 of record OY770262.1, read on the forward strand.
CTGAAATTTGTTGTGTGTCATTTTTAGCAAAAAAGAAACTTTAAGTTCGTGAACGGGCCACATCCCCCCACTCCTTCTACCCCCTCCCATACAAATTTCACGAAATTCCGAAATTTTCAGAAATTGATTTTTCTTTGAAACTATTCAAGCTATTGATTTGAAATTTGGGTCAAAGTATTATGATACAGATGTCATTATTATGACGGAATATTGATTCGATTCCGTCACTCCTTCTACCCCCTCCCATACAAATGCATAATTTTGAAAAATGCAGTTTTTCGATTTTCATTGAAACTAGCAAAGTTATAATAACAAATTTTTGCCAGAATTAATTTTATTATAATTCCAATCAGAATTGAAAAAATTATCAACTTCACCTTCCTCCTTCTACCCCCTCCCATACAAATTTCACGAAATTTTTAAATTTAAATTAAATTATTTTTCTTCGAAACTGTTAAGGCTATCAACTTGATATTTTGTGTGAGATATAAAAATATAAATATCTATAACGGAAAAAAAAATTGTTTTGATCCTTACACTCCTTCTACCCCCTCCCATACAAATGCATAATTTTTGTTATATGCATTATATCGATTTCCATTAAAACTAGAAAAATTACAAACTTCAAATTTTGCCACAATTTGTTTTTTAATAGTTGCAATAAATGCTGACAATTATCAGCTCAACTTCACCCCTTCTACACCCTCCCATACAAATATCTGTATTATAAATTCAAGAAAAGCATTTCTCCTTCGAATATATGAGAGCTATCGACTTTGAAATTGAATCAAAGCATAGTGATAGTGATAATGAAAACTAAAAACTTTAAATTCAGCACGAAACATTTTGTGTGCCATTTTCGGTGTCACATAGGAAAAATACAAACCCCCCCCCCCCCCCTCAATTTCTACCACCTCCCATGCAAAGTCTCTACTCACTATTCGAAAGAATTTGAGATGACATATTTTCCGGTATATTAAAGTCATTTCCATCTCATCTAGAGTATCATATGATTGGGCATTAAGCCCAATCATAATTCTGTTATGTTTTTTTGTAGTGATCTCGCGTAATGGATTCACCCGGTTGCAGCAGCTGGTCCTACCAAATACACCGCATGATTTTCAAGCCATGGATGTTGGGCTTGGCTGTCAATGTTGATGCATGGCCGCGGTATTCCCACGATTTTTTCGCTTTGGATTATCGTAATGAATCCACTTATTATCGCTAGTGCCGATGCGATGCAAAAAAACCCTTCCTTTTTTGCCGTTCGAGAAGCTGTTTGCATGTCGTTTCTTGGCTTCAACTCGTATGACACCCAATTTGCTTGCTTTCACGTCATTCCCAAGCTTTTCAAACGATGTGAAATGGCTTGTTGAGTCACGCCCAATGTTGTTGTTGCGTTTGGCATGAATCTTCGTCCAGTAATGCCTCCAATCTTCAAACTTTTTAACCGCTCCGAGACGTCCCTTATCTTCCACGCTGAAATCACCAATTTTATAGTGTTGAAACCATTCGCGGCACGTTCTTTCATTAATAGCACCCCCACCATAAGTTTCAATAATCACTCGACGCACCTCAGCCGCAGATTTTTTTGAATTGAAAACAAAACTTCCCGCAAATGACGCTTATTTGGCTCAAATTTCGACATATTCGCGCACAAAAAGTATATGATACCGATAAAACTTCACAAATCGCATTATGTCTAAGTTTACCATGTGACATGTCTGATCCGCCATTGTTGATCAGCATTTACTGCTGGCGCCGTCTATTGGGAAACAGCGTGTTTCAATTTGTACTTCCAATATTTTTATACCAATTTCAATCTACGGTATACAAATTACTCGAATTCTCCCACTCCTTTCACAACCTCCCATACAAAATGTACTTTTTGATGAAATACTCCAATCCAATTTACTCTGTACGTGCACAATTTATCGTGCTGGAATTATGCACCAAATATTTATTTATAATTATTGGTTAGACAAAAAAAATTAGACGATTAGCTCGACTCCTTCTACCCCCTCCCATACACTACGACACAATTTCACAACTTTAAAAAACGTCGATTTTCCTGAAAAGTATGAATACTACTGATCTGCAATATAAAACATGTCAAAAGCATGATGTTTGTATTTATTTCTGAAAAACACATTAAGAACTCTCTACTCCTTCTACTACCTCCCATACAAACTGCACAATATATATATAAATTTAATACACTAATTTTCTCAGTACCTATTCTGTTTTTGAAGCTTAAATTTTGTATAATACATTTTGATAGCAACTCTAGCATGATGTGAAAAAATTGGTTTAATGCCGTCACCTCTTCTACCCTACAAAAGTTTTTATAAACGACCTTCTGTCGTCAACTTTCAATACTATCCATAGTTTCGCTGATGACAGCACGCTCGACAACATCTTCAAATTTGACTACCCTGCGGGGGCACGCCTGACTTCAGTGTCCTCATGTCATTAAACTATGACCTCAACTTATTTCTGAAATAGGGCAGATAAAACAGATTAGAGTTTAATGTCTCGAAAAATCAATCCTGTCATCTATCTTTTCAACATAATTTTCCGGAGTCGTCCGCTATAATGTTCTTCAATGGCGTGAGATTCCACCTTCTACGGACTTTACGTTACTTAAAATAAAATTTAACAATCGTAGTGATTTGATTAAACGCATCTACAAAGTTGCACTTGATACCTCGTAATGGTTAGGTATTCTGCGGAAGTACAAGATATAATTTTTTGTGTCTGAACTGGCTACCATCTATAGTATAAGGCTTTTATCCGGCCACGTCTTCAGTACAACTCTCATGTTTGAGCTGGGGCCCCAAGTCACAACTAGTGTGGCTCGGTGGTATCCAGAAACATGCATACCGTCTAATTGGGAATGTAACCGTATCGGCTTCTATAGATTCCCTCGAGCATCACCGAAATGTCGGGAGTACTCTGCATTTATTATAGATATTTCTGTAGTAAATGTAGTAAGGAACTGAAGGCTCTAATCAGGACTGTAGTCGTAAGTCCAGCAGAGGGTATACGCTGTTGTAAGACTAGAGTGGTCACCGGTGACCGATTTTGCTAAATTTATGTAATCATCAATAATATCGAACTGCAATTTGATTATTCTCGGAAACAGTTGATTATACAAAAAAAAGGAGGTGCTCCTGGTGCAAAATAAAGTCCGCGTGGTGTTCAAAGGACTTGCAATAGCAATTAAACTATTGAAGTGTGCAAGGGGTCACTGTATTTCAAGTAAACAAATAAAACTACCAGTTTAATAAGCTCATTTTAATTTAACCGCAAAACTTTATTTAATTTAATTAAATCGCTTTTCACTTGCAATTTTTTTTTCGCCTCTATATAATCGAGTATAAATCTTCACTTTTTCGCTGTCTAAGCTTCAACGGCTCCAAACTAGACTGACTGTTGCTCAAAAACGCTCGCCTTTTTATATTGCTTTTGTCGCCGAATCATTCTCATTGTCGTGTGAATTTTTTCCTTCTCGGTCGAGCGCAGTTTATTGGTTCGATAAAGCGTTTCATCATCGCCCGAATCTTTTCCCATTCATACGAGCCCACGTTGTTGCTGATTTCTATAAAATATTTCATTGTCGTCGGAGTCTTTTCGTATGCCCTATCGTAGTCGGCCGCTTCTCTACTTTGGCCATGTTATTTTTGTTGGAGACCTTCGATGATCGTGCGTGCTAAGACGCACGTGAATTTTGGGACCTATAAAGCATTTCATCCATGCCCGACTCACTCTTCTGTCGCCCGTTCGCTTTCGTTGTTTTCTTGCTAAAGACAGGTGTTCAGAATTATTTCGTTCTGCCAAATATACGGCTTGGTTTTGAAAACACACGTATGTTTCTTCTGCCTCAAGCTTACAGTGAACATTTAATTTGGTCTTTCCATTACATTTTCGCACAAAGATTTGAGCACTGCCGCGCACCCGCCGTCTAATTTGAATACGATGCGTTCAAAAGCTCTAAAAATGCCATGCATGAGAAAGAGAGGTAAGAGGTGTCGCAGACTCGTTGGAAGACGTCGCGGACGTGTTGGTCAGTGCTCTTTTCCCCCTCTTTTTCAGAGGTAATGACGTCAAAATTCAGAGGTCTTTCAAGAAAAACATGTTAACACAGGCAATATAGGAAGTAGATCTACTGTATAGACTGTGGTTGAGTCTATACGTGTAGTTTGCTGGTTGGTAGAATGTTCAAGGTCCCAAACACTCGATGGTCGTGCGTTCTATAGTGCAGGTGTTCATAAAGCATTCGCCCGAGCTCCCTATCGGTCGAGGGTAGTTGTGGCTCTCTCTTGGTAATTCGATAATCACCCGTAAATTTGTTTTTGATTGAAGACTTCTTTAAAATGTTCGTACGCTCGCATTAATATGATGTAAGCAAGTAGAGCTAATATTTTGCAGTACTTCAAGAACAGCGGAATGCTGCGGATATTTGACGAACGACTAGGACTAACATGCAACAATATTTTACACTGACTCTGTGTGTGTATAAGTAATTTCTTCCACGTTAAATTGTCTGTATGTGCTCTTCATTTTAGTCTTCCCAAAGGAAATTTTCTGGTTTCATGTTTCTTCGATCTAATGTAGAAATATTTTTCAGAAGCTCTACGTTTTCAGGATTTGATTCAAAACAGAGTCTTGAAGTCGTCCATATTTTATTAAAAATTGTTCGCTATTAATTGGTACGATTCTAAGATTGCGCATCAAACAGATATTCCTAAATATCAAATGTTCGATGGTTTTTATAGCCAACGCAGTTTTTTCATCAAGTGCGGTTCCAAAACTTTCCAAAATTCGAGGGAAACTGTTTTGTCTCTAGTAGTTTGGTGGTTTTGTCTTCTCATAACAGAGTCGATGTAAGAAATTTCCAATTAAACTGATGAAAATTCGCAAACATGATCGAATTTGCAATAAACGCTACTAGAAGGATCTAAAACAACCAATACAAGCACATAATTTAAAAAAAAAGAACTCCATGGGAATGGGATATGCATGTGCAAAGGGTGATGAGTAGGTGACCATTGGGAACTCGCGACTTTTCTTTGATACTGGTTTGTTATAGATTTGATGGATTCGAATTTTTCAATACGAATAATAAAGTGATACATATATACATATGCATCTCCATGTAAAAAATATACGTTACAAGCTACTTCCATGAAAAAACACAGGGTATACGACGTATAAAACAGTGTGTACCACCGCATACAGCTATGGTACCAGAGGGTATACGCTTTTTCTAGGAAATGAACAGAGGGTATACGGCGTATGCCTCGTATACCCTAGGACGACAGCCCTGGCTCTGATATCTCCTCTTAATGCTCGCCAAACTGCACGCGCTCACGAATACACTGCGAAGCATCTGCCATGGAGAACAGTGAAATTTAAGATAGTCATTCATCCCTCGGACGTTAATGATGTGGAATGCATTACCGGGCAGCCTGTTTCCAGCGATGTACAATCTCCAACAATTCAAAAAGTACGTCCATCGCCATTTCTAACTTATCCCACCCACATTTCCTTTCTAATTTTCATATTTCCACTTGTTGCCTTGACTGATGTCGATCTAAGGAGTGTCCCATTAAGAACGCCTATTTTAAATTATTTTGAATTTAACCCCTTTTTTTAGTGTTCCATACATAACCTCCATTTCTACACTCTTATTAAAATAAACACTTTTTTTCCAAATTTCAAAATGGGCGGTCTTGATGGGACAGGGTACTTTGCACAACCCTCTATCTGCGATTAGTTTTTATTTTCTTATAGTGGTACCCGCGCATACAGTGTGTGTCGGCCGGGTTTTGAACTCACGACCTACGCATTATAGACCAACATGCTACCCACGTGGCTACACCCATGTTACTAACTGATCTAGAGTACACAAATTATAGATCAATACAAATAATAAGAAATCAGAAATTTACTACTGAATTGAATGATAGGTGGCAAAACCTTACTATTACCTATGCCCATTCGAACCTGCTGCGTTCTCTAGGTCGATATTTCCGATAAGAACAGGAATTTCTTTATATAAAATCGACCTAATCTAAAAACAAATAAAAATCTATAACAGGGCCTTTCTACTTAGACTGTCGCTTCACTTTATTAACATAACCTCTTCAGAAATCGATAATTCGAATTTAATCCATTCATTTATTCGAACCATAATCCGTCTTAAAATAGTGCACATTCTTTTCAGAATGATATAAGTGGGTGGTCGATTTAATCCGATCAGATAAGCTCAGGTGGGTTCAAAACATCCGCCCGTACTTGCATAAGAAATATATCTATGCAATCTAGTTTCACTCGACAGCAATCTGCTATAATTTTCAAGCTTGACGAATGAAACATTGTTGAATTCTTCTCAGCAAACTCTCCTTTATACATCAACTTATCTAATCCAATCCGTAACACATCTCAGACTATTTAATTCGATTATATTGCGGTAAAAATTATATCACCCTATAAAAATATCTGAAGTCACAGAAAAATATAATAACTAGAATAAGTCTTAATGAAATCGAACAAGTCATTAGTATTTTCTTAATCGAAAGATTCCATTTTCTCTTCAGTTGCTTTGTTTTTGCTAAAAATCAAAAACAATATTAATAAAATCTCCATTTGTCGATTGATACTTTTTTCTTTTTTATTTCTATGATTTATTTCAAGTCATTGACATTATGGTTGAATATCTTCTCACATTCTTAAATATTCTATGGACATGTTTTTGTGTCTTCTTAGACCAAACTTAAAATACATATAAGCACGGTTTTTTAAGAAGAGAAAAAAATTAAATAACCAGTTCTGAGTCGTTTCTTACATATATTGAAACCGCATAAATTCACAAAGTGGTTATTAAAATGTCATTCAAAAAATACCGAAAAAAATTCCTTACTCTTCTTTTTCTTATGGCCTGTCCGAGACGATGAAAGAAAAAAAAATTAATTTATACTACGAAAAAAAAAACTTAAATAGCATTTTTAGGAAACTATTAAAATATATTTTGGATTAAATTTTTGAGGGCATGAACATAGGTTTTGGTGTTCGGAACCGTATCGTAGTCGTATAGTATCGGCGAATAACATAATACGCTCGGATAGTTTTTGCGAAATTTTCGAAAATTAATTAGTTAAATTAACACACTTAAATAGTCGTGACCAAAATTAAAAATGATTCAAATTAGCGATATTTTTTTTTTAAGCAGAAGCATTAATAATTTTTTTTCATATTTATTGCAGTAGAACTTTTGGTCGACAATCTGGAGATTTGTGCGCGATATTTTGGAATGTAAGTGTGAATTATTTAATATTTATTTACATATTTTTGAGATATAAATTTGTACGAAAAAGTATCTGCTACGAAAGAATACAAAAAACTAAGTTATTCGAGTGGGTATAGCAATAATAATTTTAATAACTCATACTTAATTTTTTTTTGTTTTTAAGAAAATTTGCTTTTTAAATTTTATAAAATATTGCTACATGCATCGTTGCTTATGAAGAATAGTGACACAACTCCTACGTAAAGCTGCGATACGTAGGGGAACCCGGGGAAATACGGAGTACTATTGAAAGAAAAGATTTTCGGATTTTACTCTGTTACGTTTTATTATTCGTGACGTTTCGGTCTCTGCTGAGACCTTTATCAAACTGATCGACAATTACAGAAGACTATTGCTTTGTACAGAATGGGGTTAATTGGTTGTAGAAAGCGTAATTTAGGGTTAAATTAGTTCATTAATGTTAGTTAATAAGTATCAGGTAGTTAAATTAGTTTAGGATTTCTGGGTACGGATTTTGTTCTTATCAAATTTTAAGGTAGGAAGCCGGTGTTCCGGTTGAAGTTCTGTAGATGTTTGGAAATTTCAATGGCTTCTCGTACTATTCGTTGGAAGTATTGGTTTGTCCTGGCCAGAATTTGCACATTGTCGAAATCGATTGTATGATCCTCTGTCGTTGCGTGTTCCGTGATCGCTGATGGGTTTTTATTTGGGTTTTCTGCGTGCATCGTTGCTCCTTTTTTGGACTGTGCGTCCCGTTTCTCCTACACTACTCTTGTACACTTTATCGCCAGAGTCGCAAGGTACATTTTACACTCCTCCAGTCTCCAATAGAAGCCGGGGTATAAAGGATGTTGGATTTTCCCTATCTTATCCTCCGTGCCCTGGAAGTAAGATAGTTTTACCCAACATTTGTCTGTATTTTCTTCTTCAGTGACTTCCGGTTCTTTTGTCCTTGGATGCTTCGGCGTCCACGTCTTGTTTATTTCGCTCGCTTTCTATCCGTTTGCTGTGAGGTGGTAAATAACAATTAAAATAAATATTTAATAAAACCTTTACAACTAGTGGAAATGCAAAAAAATAGGTTTGATCTATATTTATTTAATTCTAAGTAATTATAAAGGTTCAATTACACTTTTCATTGATTGTGCCCTTTTCTCTTTACAAAATTCACACACTTCGTCATCCGCAGAGGAATTATGTGCCCATTTTTTGAACATGATACAAGCGACCCAACCTTCAATTAACTTAGATTAAAATTCGCCGCAATTAAAACATTCACAGTCAGAAAGGAGTACTTCCCCATTTCGCCCCACCCGTTCCACCCCAGGAACATGATTCAGGTTAGGAAGATGAGGCCACTTGAGAAAGATACGAAAGCAATCGTTAATTACATGAAACTAAAGATAATAGCTAGGTGTAGCCTAGTAGGTAGCGTGTTGGTCTTGTAATGCGAAGGTCGTGAGTTCAAATCCCGGTCGACGCAATATATAATCCCATCACATTGCTTGCTTGGATATACCTTGGTCACCTCAATCTACGAAAATGAAAAATTCGTAGAAAGAGGGTTGTGCGAAGGACTAACAACCCTTCCACAATAAGTAATGTAAAATGTTAAGGAACCTGAATATCAGGAGGCCAGGGTCCGATTTGGGCTGTAGCGCCATTGTAGAAGTAGAAAGATAATTAAACATACTCCAAGTACATATTAACAATAGTTAGAATGTCAATAAGTATGTATACCATACCGTGGATACGAAATCATCAGCAGTTTCAATAAAGGAGCAAAACCACACAGAACGAAAACTTCACGCTCGAAATTCATTCCCCCCGGTACCCCGTTATGCTCCGGGTTCTATGGAATCTACCTATGAAATCATGAGAATTACATTGTCCTTGTGAAATCAATTCCTATCAAGACCCCCTATAGGGACAGAGGACGGAAACTGTTCGCTTTTTAAAGGCTAAATCCTGAGCATCAGCCTTTAATTATCGCCAGGGCTTACTTATACCTCTGGCCTCATGCTTAACTGCTCGCATGCTACATGGTCGACGTCTTCCATGAGGATTATAATTCAGAGCTTGTTCGGCGATGTTTTGCTCTGGTTTCCTCAAAATGTGACCGATTCACTGCCATTTCCGCCTTTGAATCTCAGTGCCTATTTGAGTTTATCTAGTTGTACTCCAAAGCTCGTCGTTGGAGATCACATCTGGCAAAAATATCCATAAAATGCTTCGCAGGTAATGGTTCACGAATGTTTTCTTAGAAAGCGTAACGATCACTTTCCATGTAGTACAACTGTATAAAAACACGGATTTGACACATGCGTCAAACAATGGCAGTTTCGTGCGAAGGAAGATCTCTCTTAGCCTTCAGAAAGCTGAAAGGATATCAAAGCGCTTTATTTATACGAACCTCAATATCCTTTTCGGCTCCGCCGTCAATAAAATGCTCCGAGGCATCAAAAATCTTGCTCCTCTCAGTTTCTGTCCGTTAAGAACAATCGATGTGCCTGTGTTCGAACCCATGTGCAGTGCATTTACTTGGTTTTTCGGACATTTTTTTTTAGTCCTGGCTCTATGCATTTAAAATGCAACGAGCGAACATTTGACTCTAAGTTCGAACAGCTATGTGTAAGCAAACAAACGTCATCAGCATAATCAAGGTGACTTAAGATGCTAAATAGTTTTCATTGAAGACCTTTATCTTCCCCACCTTCCAGTGCAGCTTTCAAGATATCATTTATTACCACCAAAAACTGCTGGTGATAATATGCAGCCTTGTCTGACACCCGTTCGCACAGAAAAGCTCTCGGACAGCTCTCCTCTATGTAAGACGCGACACCTTGCATCTTCGTAGGATTCTTCAATCGTAGCTATGATCTTGTCTGGAATACCTCTCCTAAGCTAAGCATTCTACGAGTATATGTAATCTCGCTTAACGCTGTCAGAAGTCTTATCGAAGTCCACAAACATGAGATGTAGTGGCGAACCCATTTTGGCGGACTGCTCCAATATTATTCGATGGGTATTTGTGTGGTCGGTATAAGACCCTTTACGGAATCCAGCCTCTCCACGACATCAAATCATATTGAAAATTACCTTAGCTATGATTTTTGATACGGGAGTAAGTAGACATATACCACGCCAATTGCCACAATCCCGAAGGTTGCCCTTCTTCGGAATTTCCATAATGACGCCCTCCTTCCATTCAGTCGAATATCTTCCTTAATTCCACACTGCAGAGTAGGAGCTGTTATTTTCGGATCCGCTTTGAAGAGTTTGGTTGGTAGTCCGTCTGTATCTGAGGATTTTTTTCAAAATAGTTTGAAGTGGTGGTGAACGTTGTTCTTAAACTGCTGGAGATTGTATTCAGTAGGAAAGAGATTGCCTGGTAATGAATTCCACAACACGTACGGGGGATGAAGGACTGCCTAAACTTCACTGTTCTCCTCAGCAAGGGCTCCACAGTGTACTCGTGTGAGCGTCCAGCTTGGCGAATATTTCGGGGGCCCCAGCCCAAACGTGCGAGTTGTCTCAAGACGTGGTCGGATATACACCCCTCGGCATAAGTATTTTGACATACGCCACTATATAATGGTATCGTTGTTTATTACACTCCCGCTTGATGTAACGGAACTTGTGTTTTGCTCCACACTTGTCTCTTCTTTTCAGCAGTAAGTGTGAACAAGTTTTCAACAATTGCTTTGTGCATTCTCTTTCTAAAGAGCGAAATGCAGTCTGAGAGTAAAATTTAGAACGGCATAAGTATTTTGACATCACGTGATCTAACTTATTTTGGCACTCCTAATCAGTTTGGCGTTTCCTGCAGCCATTGTGATTACTCTTCTATCCTTTCTTTATCTTCAATTGCAGAAACTTGACACTTTTACTTAAGAAATATGGGAAAAATATTTGAATTAAGTGATTTTATAGAAACTCAAATTGTGACAAAATATAATTTGGGTATTTCAGTAATAAATATCGCTAAAGAATATAATTTGTCGCGTCAAACGGTTTACTATCAAGTGAATAAATATAAAAAAACTGAAAGTGTGAGTAACTTACGCCGATCAGGTATAAATCGGAAAACTACTGACCATGAGGATCGACTGATTGTTCGAAAATTTCGAATCGATCCGCTAAAAACACCTAAAGCCGCAGCGTTGGAATGGAATAAATGTTCAAATGTAAGCATTAGTGAAAGAACAATTCGCTGGTGGATTCCGTCCCACGACGACTTCAAAAAGAAATTCAAACTAAAGGAGGATACATATTCTATTAATTAAGATACTTCTTCAAAAAAACAAAAAAAAAAAAAAAGTTTGCCTTAAAAATGTCTAAATGTCAAAAGTGTCAAAATACTTATGCCATACTGAAAATTGAAATCCTAATTTAAAATATTGTAAAGGTACAGTTGAAATGTATGATTTAACTTTTTTTTTAAATAAAACATAGATTTGCTTTACCCACAATTTTTTTCAGAATTTTCCGATGGTAGCTAGTTCGGAAACAGAAAAGTATTTCTTACACTTCCGCAGAATACCTAAACGTTTCGAAGCATCAAGAGCAACTTCGTAGATGTGTTGGCTCCAATCAAGGCGATTGTTAAATTTTACACCTAGTAACGTGAAGTCTGCAGAAGGCGAATGAAATCTGTACGCCTTTTAAGGACATCGAAACTTCGGAAGAGGACAGCGTTTTTAAGGCAGATTGAGAGTATAGATGACAGAAGGTCGTTTATGAAGACTAAAAAGAGGGTAGGAGATAAAACTGACCCCTGACGGACGCCGGAATCAATAGAAAAGGGGATTGAAGTTATTCCGTCTAGCGCTTGGAGAGAAAACTCTCAATCCATTTAAGAAAAGCTGTGTTAAAACCATAGGCCTTCAGCTTGGCTAAGAGATATATGTGCCAAACTCTGTCGAACGCTTTAGCAATGTTCAGAGCAAGTACACGACCTTCTCCGAATTTGTGGATGCAGGAGTTCCAACGCTCGGTTAAATAGACAAAGGGATCACCAGTAGAAGGTCCCGAGCGAAATCCATATTGGCGGTCATTAGATTTTTATCCACAAGAAAGTTGACTAGCCTGCGATTGACAGCAGTTTCCATTACTTTAGAAAGCACTGAGGTAATAGCTATGATGCGATAAATAGCGGGGTTCATTTTGCGTCCTTTTTTAGAAAGCACTGTGAAGAGTAAGGAAGATGATGGAGATTACGAAGAGGTTTAGCGAGAGCGGAAGCGCTATTTTAAAGGACAATGGCGGGGATGCCATCAGGCCCAGCAGACTTGTGAGTATTGAGCTCTTGCAAGATCTTGGAAATGACCCTAATTCGAAAACGAAGTGGTGGCAGCAAGAAGCGCGAGCCCGGTAAAGTACGGAGGACTCTGATTCAACGGAAGAAGCTAATAGTTTCTTGCGAAGTTTGCTGCCAAAATGTTTGCTTTTTCAACTGGATCAACAACGGTTCGATCGCCATCGAGAAGAGGAGGTGTTGGACCTCGTAAAGGACTTGTCGATTATCAGCAAATCTGAAGGTGGAAAAACACTACGATGTTGCGTAAGCAATGTTTCAGCACAAATTTCCCGTGACAATGATGTATGGGATCATCAGCTTCGGATACCTGTTCGTCAAAAATCACTGAGTTCAAATTCTTATCACGTTTGAGAGATGTAAGACAGCTTTGTGTTTTGAATGCATTGAACCCAACCAATCTTAGATCTGTATTCAGTGATCGAATCAATCTCCTACGTTGTAAGCCAGGGTTGGCAGATCGAAAGGAGAAGCCCTCGAGGATATTGACTTACAATTTAGTAAGACCAGATCCGGCAAGGCGCATGGGTCGACGAAATGACGGGCGACATGTGCAAAAGCATCTGGCATGCCATTCCCGATTACGTAACTTACGATTTCAACGTGTGTTTTCAAGACCGTATTTTCCTAGCACGTGTTCAGTCAGCAGCGACTCCCGATCCTTATTCATTCAGTGTCGCGACTTATGTTGTCGATCTACTCATATTGATAGAAAAGCATTTCACTACTGCTGTGGGACAAATCCGCAGAATTTTACTCGACACGAAAGGGGTAGACACTGTATTCCGCACAGTTTCTACTGATGCCATGCAGGCATTTATTGGTGATCCATCATTGAACTTATCGTTGTGCTATTACTTACAAGATTCGTAAGGTGCTCCCATTGCTAGGTAGCGATTGACAATCTCCGAAGGAGATTGGAGAGAGAAGCCTTCGCGAGTGTAAAGAACTGCTCGACCTCAAGGCCACATCAATATGGTACACCAAGTGTGCAAGAGTAAAAGGACGCCAACCAGACAAAATATTATAGTAGGAGTATACAGTTTTGTATGCCTAGGTGCAAACCTATCGAAGGATAGAAGCCAGCCCATCGAAGTTAAACTACGGATAAAGATGGCAAATAAAACGTATTATTCGGAACTTTCAATAATCAAAAACAAGAACGTACACGGGAAAACTAAACTAAAAGTATAAAAAATAATTATTAGACCTGTGCTATGCTATAGCAGCGAAACCTGGACATTAACTCAAGCATCCGAAAAATGAGTTAACTTCTTTGAGAGAAAGGTCTTCAGAAGAATCCTCGAACCTGTGAGAGAAGACTCGATCTGGAGAATACGATACAACAGAGAATTGTATGCCATCTCCGACAATCCAGAAGTGTAAACCCTCATAAAATTTGAGGAACTGCAATAGGCTGGTCATGTGGAGTGGATGGATGACGGCAGAATCCCTAAATCCCTAAAAGGGAAAGTCAATGGACTAAGACCGGTCGGAAAATCACGGAAGCGCTGGGAGGATTCGATTGACGCAGTCAGCAAATCACTGCTGAGATTTTCAAACTGGAGGACGTTTTTGGGCAAGAGAGAATCCGGACTTTGATTTTCCTTTTAGTATAGGATTTCTCTTAACGGGCCGCGGTATCATGAACGAGTTCCTCCACAAGCGGAATCTGAGTGATACGGCGATCGCGCTCGTGAAGCAGCGTCGTCGAAAAGCTGGGCTGCATATCTTGGCTGGATGTCCAAGTTATGCAGATATAACGCAGATATAAGACTTGGGTGTTGTAGTTAGTGGAAAGAGGCCTCATTGGGTACCTCGCGAGCCAAATGTCTTCGCGCTGAGATGGGACTTAAAGGGAGGATTAGGTTTCTATTTAGTTTCACACAAGAGGTAATAACATCTATTATCCATACTGGGTGAACGACAAATGCCTATTCTGGTATAGCCTTTGGTGAGTACAGTCTCCAAAACGCGAGTTGCAAGGAGCGCAACTGGAACTCTTGAGTAACCAGCCAGACCAGACGTTTTTCGGTACCATAAATGTCGGAGAGACCACGAATGGTTTGAGAATCACTGCTTAATGCGATAAGCGATGCACTAATGATAATTGACGTCATTCGCGGTGACCATACTTGAGTGGTTCTAGCTTAAAGTATAATTTAACTGAATTTTAATTCAAAATCAATAAGATTCAACCCTAACCGAAATCTGTGCAGAATTAATTCTCTTGTCGTCGGCACTCAGAAGCTAATCAAAGCCCCAATACGGCCTCTACAAACTGAATTTCATTAATTTGCATGAAACAAGCTCAATAAAATAGCCAGCAGATTTTCGTATTCAAAAAATTCTCCTCATTCTACAAAAAAAAAACATCCTAACTTGACGATATTCATCATTGTAAAAGCCCATCAATTTGCATCAGCCTTTAATCCTCATTCCAAGAGATTTATTTATTCTAAAAAAATTCGCCAAATATTTTTCATTATTTATGCCCCGGTTTTTTTTTTAATTATTTCTTCGAAAAGTCCAGTAAATTTCGCAACAGCCTAAATCACGGAGGTTCTTCAAAGTTTTTTTTAATTCGCCACTAAGATGATTGACATCTCAAGGATGGTAGATTAGCGGCGAGATTAGTAAAAAAAAATATATAGCGAGAATTATAATTTATATATAAAGGCAAATTTCGGCTACCACTTAATGCCTTCGAATGAGATTTGGGCTTAGTGTGGATTTATCAAATATATTGCGAATTTGATTTCATGCGCCTACAAAACTCTTGTATAAGATTTCAAATGTCCAGAGGCGATTCTTAGCCTTAAATAAGATGCAAAAATAGCATTTAATTATTAAAATTTTACAACGTTTGGGTGTTTTTAGGCCGACCGAATTCTTATTTAATAGCAAACGCAGATTCGGAAATGGTTCGTCGAATTCGGAAATGAATTATATTACATATCTCGTTCGTTAATACTAAGAAAGAATGGGATTAACAATTTTATCCGTTTCGAATTTGTATTAGATTCGGTCTGGAAATACTCGACATGTGCATTAGAAAGAAAACGTCTAAACCTGAAGAGAAAATGCAATCAAAAACGCCGTAATTGATTATCTTCAGTTTGCAGATGAATGATGATTATGATGTTATGCACACCAGCAATAAGGAACAAGTTTATCGCATTCAATTTCCGGGATTTCGATTTCATGGATAGCACAGCGAATATATCACTTAAGAAAGAAGTTGTAAAGATCAAATTTGTATTAACGTCAACTGAGAAACTGGGTGTTCTAGAATGAATATATCTCGATTTGATGTGCTCACTACTTGAAATGAACGCACGATACTTGTGTAGTTTCTATCCCTTTTTTTAGATTTATTTTACACTAGCGATGCCCCGCGACTTTGTCCGCGTAAGAATTCCAATAATAAGCAATTTTTGAGAATGTAGTTAGTAATACATTATGTGGGATGTATAATCTGCTTAGTTTAATGGCTATTTGAACACAATGCTTTGTATTTTGTTTGCAATCAGAACCATAAATTATTAAGAATGAAACCATGATACTCGCGTTTGTATGGGTGATCTAATCAATCCCGTGATTTGAGATCATATACTTATTAAAGAACGTTAAGGAC
The DNA here is from genome assembly GCA_963669355.1 of Chorisops tibialis. Lineage (NCBI taxonomy): Eukaryota > Metazoa > Arthropoda > Insecta > Diptera > Stratiomyidae > Chorisops > Chorisops tibialis. Next base: position 273,638,391 of record OY770262.1, read on the forward strand.
ATGTGAATAGTTGTAGCTTGTGTTAATTAAACAAAGAAACCCAAATAAAATAACATTAAGCTTAAGTAGTCAGCAGGATTACGATCGGGCGTAAAGCCCAATCATACGATACTATAGATGAAATCGAAATTTTTGTAATCTTAAGAAATTTTGTATGGGGAGTGGTAGAAGGGGTGACACTGCATTGAACTAATTTGTTTCACATCAGCTTCAAAAATGTTTTTTACCAAATTGAAGCTTCTAAACTTGAATAGATACTGAGAAAATTAGTGCATTGATTTTAGTGAAATTATGCAGTTTGGGAGATGGTAGAAGGAGGGGAGGGAGTTCTTAATGACTTTTGCAGGCATAACTAAAACATGTTTTTGAAATGTTTCAGTAGCATTCATACTTTTCAGGAAAATCGACTTTTTGTAAAGTTTTGAAATTGTGTCAGTTTGAATGGGAGGGGGTAGAAGAAGTGAAACTAATCGTCTATTTTTTTTTGTCTTACTAATAATTCTAAATAAATATTTAGTGCACAATTTAAACTCGATAAATTTTATACGTACGGAGTAAATTTGTTTATAGTATTTCATGAAAAAGTGCAGTTTGTATGGGAGCTGGTAGAAAGAAGGGGAGAACTCACGGAACTTTTATACATTCGTTTCGTTCAGAAAGTTTAATGTGAATTCTGCGTTTCTCAAGCTATGATTGATTCATGTAACCGTACTCGCAGTTTAAAAGGGACGATGCGTCTGTAATTACGTTTAAAATTGTCCAAGCACCACTAACTGACCACGAATTAGAGGTTCTTAATCTAATGGCAGCTAGGCCTTCTGTTTGCATTTTAAAAAGGGAGGTAGTGAGAGGATTACCTCCAGGGCTGCAGTTGGTAGCATGTTATACACAAATATGCCATCCGTTGGATTAGTTGTAAAGGTGCTAGGCTGGTTTTTACGACCACCGCTGGCAAACAACAAACCAACATGCCATAGAAAATAGTTGATATACATCCAGTGAATGAGGTTCGGATTAATGCATGGAGCAAGTCAATGGAGAAGAGAACCTGCTCTGTTTTTTGAGTATTGATAGTAATTCCTTTCATCATCAATGGTGACAGCCCAAATCGGGGCTTGGCCTCCTGAAGTCGTCGCCTCCAATCGTCTCGATCCAAAGACCGCGTCCTCCAGCTGCTAATTTTTAAGATGGCTTTGCTATCTTCATCAACCAAGTCTTCCGATCGCTTGCGTGGCTTGCCAACTGGCCGGTTACCACTCGCTTTGCCTTTCAGAGCACGTTTGGGGATTCTTCTGTCTTCCATTCGCTCTACATGGCCCGCCCACTGCAGTTTACGTAGCTTGATGAACGTTGAAGCTTGTGGCTCGTCGTAGAGTTGACACAACTCATGGTTGTATCTTATTCGCCATTCCGTTCCTTCCTTCACAGGTCCCAAAAGTCTTCGGAGGACTTTTCTTTCAAATGCGTTAACTGCTTTTTCGGAAGTTCGCGTTAATGTCCACGTCTCGCTGCCATGACAGAGCACAGGTCGTATAATAGTTTTATATATCCGCAGCTTATTGTTCCTGTGCACTTTCTTGGATTTCATTATTGGAAGTACCGAATAATACGTTTTATTTGCTAGTATTATCCGTCGTTTGATTTCGTCTGTTTCACTACCGTCCTTTGTTAGATTAGCCCCAAGATACATGAAATTGTCGACACTCTCCAAATTATGTTCCGCAATTGTTATATTTTGTCTGATAGGCGCTCCCCTTCTTGTTTGCGTCATTACTTTACTTTTCTTTTATTTTCGTTAATGCGCAACCCAACTTCTTTTGCGGCGGAGTCAAGATTGACAAATACATCCTTAACACTAGGGAAGGATCTTGCTGGGATGTTAATGTCGTCAGCGTATGCTACTAGTTGGGTGGACTTGAATAGTAGTGTCCCGTTGGTGTCGACTGGGATTTTTCGGATGACATACTCTAGTGCCAAGTTGAAAAGCATGGGGGCTAGACCATCTCCCTGCTTTAAGCCACATTCCGTTCGAAAGCTGGTTGTGGAATCGGTTTGTATTCTCAAGTAAGTCCTTTATGTATGTTTAATATCTTTATGAACCGAGCCATTTCTTGTCTCGTTAGCTACTCATGCTACGATATTTTGTGAGCAAAGAGCTTACCTTTCCATGCAATCAGGAGACCTACACTATAGCTGCGTATGGCATCACTGTTCATGTAGTTAAATGCGCCTGCACTTCTAGAAAGAAGCCGATCACTGGCAGCTACAGTCAACAATAAAGTGGTATCAGTGGACCTTCCTTTCCGATAGGCGTATTGGTATGGACACCGAGAAGGTCAGATTTTCCCGTAGGTTACTGCCCACCAGTCTTTGCATGCTTTTGAAAAGAAACGAAGTTAGAACTGAAATAAAACTGCATTAAAAATTACGATTTCCTCAACTCCTCTACCCCTTCCCATACAAATGTATGGTTTTGTGAATATATATATAATAAACCGAATTTCATTAAAATTCTGTGAAACTTCTATGAAGCTAACATTTTATACAGGAAATTTAAAATGTGATTCAAGCAATCGATCAAAAAATGATTAACATCAACCCACTTCTTCTATCGCGCTCTACTCTACATAAATAAACGAATGAAATATTCATGGGAGCTACTGATAGTAATTGTAGTTTATTCTTAAATAATGGGCAACATCCCTGCTCTAGAATCCCCATTTACTTAGTCTTATTTATCCACCCTAACCTGCCTATTGACTTTCCACGTATCATCAACTTGTTCGAAGAATACTAAAGTTGTGCCCGAATTGTTGGTAGATGTTTTTCAGTTTACTAATAAGTAGTGATGTAACGAATACGAATACTGATATTCGTATTTGCCGAATATCAACCGATAATCGAATATTCGTATTCAACTTTGCGAATGTTTAAAATTAATCAATAGAAATTGAAAGAACTCCATCACTTGTTTAGAATTAACGACGTAAAGCGGGATTCTCCCGGTAAAAAAAAACTGCAACTTTCCGTACAACTAAATTTACAACGCCTACATTGCACCATTACCCGTGAAACAGCGCTGAAATTGATACCAATACTGAGGAGCTTGCGTCCAACAAACAGAAAACGACTTTACAACAAACAGCGAATACAAAGAGCAATGAAGATACATAACTCAGAAAAACTAATTTCAAAATTTTGTGATTTTCCTTGTCATTTTTTTTTCAAGCTTAGTTTTTTTGTTCAAAAGTAAAATGTAGCTATAAGTTAATAAACAAGTCACACATCAACCCATTCAATTTAACGACACCCTTGAAATTTTGTTTAAATTTCGAAATTATAATAAATTAATTTCAAGTATTAAAATTATCGAAAAAAAGGGCCCTATGTTTTTCTTAAATTCATTCGGCTATGAATATTCGTTTAATATACAGAGGTCGCAATATGATATGATCTTGTGGCACAAGACGTACATTTATAACACTAAGGCGCCTGGAACTAGTGCTTTCCTAGAAGGCCATTCTTTTCGTGTCCAATGTTCTGATTTAGCTCAACTATCCCATAAACATATAAAACAAGGATATTTGGTATAGCCGCCTTGTTGTCCTAAAAGGGAATTAACCATCTTAAGATTATGAGATTTTTCTCTTTCAACCGAGAAGCTAGTAATTCAGAAGAAGTTTACGATAGTTCAAGCTCTCTAATCAAATCATTAAGCTCGGTTTGATTGAATGGACTCGGCTCGAAATAGTTTTCTGGGACGAATTTGTCATTGGTCGCGCAGCTTAGCTCATCCATTTCGTCAGAGCTTTCTTTAGCTGTAGATGGAAGTCATAAAAATAGATAATTCGAACTCCTTACAGGTCTAGCAGCTGGTGTTGATGTGGTGAAAATCCATTTAGAGCCGTTATTCTGGTTGATTCCTGATATATTCACAACACAAAAAAAGCAGTTATCGTTATGATTGAAAGGTTCACGCCAGATTATTGCAGACCGGAACTTAAAAGAGATTTTCTTCTTAGTGGCCCATGAACGTAATTCCTTCTGCACTTCTAAAAATCGGGTCTTGGCCTCCTGACCTTCAGGTTCCTTAACATTTTTCATTATTTATTGTGGAAGGCCTGTTAGACCTTCGCACAACTCTCTATCTTTGAATTTTTCATTCTCGTGGATTGAGGTGACCAAGATATACCCAAGCAGGTAGTGTGCTGGAATTATGCGTCGACTGGGATTTGAACTCACGACCTTCGCACTGTAGACCAAGACACTACCCACTAGGCTACAACCTAGCTCGTAATTCCCCAATACAAATTTTGCATACAACATTGGGCACCCAGTGCTTGTTTTTTTGTCTCCGATGGAAAACCAAAACACTCCAAATATGCTTGTTTTACGAAATCTGAGACACTCAAACGAAATTTTTGAAAAATATATTCACCACAGATATTACAAAAACTATTTGGATCGTTAATGCAGATCCTTCTTGATGAAGACATAATAGAAATTACAAAGATTTATCTGAAACGCGACCGTAATAGACAAAAGTTGATGTAAACAGACTCAGTATGCAGGTAGTAGCTGTACCTTAAAAACTGAAGCTGCTCGAGAAAAACTGAGATTAGATTCGAAATCAACGACCTCAAATTAGTAAACAACCGATAAAATATTTCATGCAACAAAAAAACTTTGATTTTATTGGGCTGTGTTATTTTATAATATTTACAAAAAAACTTAATGGATTTTTTATTATTTGCTTTTTTTCGCATTTCGCGGTTTTTTTTATTAATATTTTTAAATTTTGCCGGTTATTTTTATATTATTGCGAAAATTTTGGCACTTAAAAACCCAATGTTGATTATACGGAGATTTATGGTTTTATCGGTTTTTGCATTAGCTTATATCTAATTAACATATTTACAGTTTACATTTAGATTTATATTTACATCAATATTATTGAATACATTTTGTTATTTATTCTTTACATTTATATTTACAACTAACAAACGCCCGCGACTTCGTCCGCATAAAAATCGCAATAATAAGTAATTTTCGAGAATGTAGTTAGTAATACATTATGTGGGATGTATAATCTGCTTACTTTAATGGCTCTTTGAACACGATGTTTTGTATTTTGTTGGAATCAGAACCATAAATTATTAAGAATGATAGCATAACACTCGCATTTGAATGGGAGAGGCTCGTGATCAAATCAATCCCGTGATTTGACATAATATACGTATTGAAGAGCATTTAGGACATGTGAATAATTATAGCTTGTGTTAATTAAAAAAAAGCCCAAATAAAATAACATTAAGCTTGAAAACCTAACAGGACTACGATTGTGCGTAGAGCCCAATCATACGATACCACAGATGAAATCGAAATTTTTGTGATATTATGAAATTTTGTATGGGAAGTGGCTGCACTGAACTAATTTGTTTCACATCGTGCTAGAGTAGCTATAAAAATGCTTTGTACCAAATTTAAGCTTCAAAAATTAAGTAGGCACTGAGAAACTTAGAGCATTGAATTTAATGAAATTGTGCAATTTGTATGGGAGGTGGTAGAAGGAAACGGGGGCTTTTGGTGATATTTCGAGAAACAGCTATAATCATCATGCAATTGATATATTTTAAATTTCAGGTCTGTATCATTCACGCTTTTTAAGAAAATCGAATTTTTGTAAAGACGTGTCACATTGTATGGGAGGGGGTAGAAAGAGTGAAGCTACTCGGTTAATTTTTTCCTGATATTAATAATGCTAATTTAGGATAGAGTACCAAATTTGAGCTCAATGAAAGTTACATGTACTGAGAAAATTAGTTTAGAGTATTTCATGAAAAAGTGCAGTTTGTATGGGAGGTGGTGGAAGGAGTAGATCACATGTCTAATAAAAATAGTATGTTCTGAATTTCAAATGATTTGCTCCAATGGTTTTGAAGAAAATTTGATTAGTATATATTTTTAAAAATGAGTCATTTTGTATGGGAGGGGGTGGAAGGCGTAGGGGTATTGAAATAAGACCACACGCAGATTGCATCTCGGTGCACATCTAACAAACTGTGAAAGTTTCATTACAATCGCTTTAGCCATTTTTGCGTGAATACCGGAAAGACAGACAGACAGAGAAAATTTTTAAAAACGTTTGTTTCTGCTTAGTTATTGCTAAAATAAAGTAAAAAAACTTATTTATAGCCATTTATAAACAAATAACAGACAGACACTACAATTATATTTATATACAGGGTGCGGCAGTTAAATCCGGACAAATTTCAATTTGAATTTCACGCCATATCGTAGTTCCGTCAGAGGTCGCGATTGAGGTTCTTGAACGCCATGGGCGTCTAGTAAACTGTCATAATCTTAAAATAGCCGAGACGCTACGTACAAGTGCGGAGTACAATCGAAGGGCCGCGATTATTGAAAGCCTTCGCGCTGGGCGTTCGGCGACCGAGATCGTTCGATTCTTCGGGTACCCGAGATCGACTGTTTATGATGTTGTGGCGAAATACAATGCTTCGGAGATATCCGAGGAAGGTTCCGCTAACCCGGCGAGGAGTTCCCATTCGAGGGAACGGGTGTCACGAACTCCGGCGGTCGTGGAAAGGGCTCACGAGCTGATTTCGGAGGACCCTGGACAATCGTTGCGGAAATTGGTGTCAGTGGTGGGTGTCAGCGAGCGAACAATGCGTCGGATTGCAGAGGAGAACCTACGCGACAAGTCGCACACAATAAAGGTGCGACAGATGCTGTTTGAGGCTGCCAGAACAAAGTGGATTGCTCGCTGCAACCTGCTACTGAGTTCTTTGAAAAACGAAGCAGCGGGGCGAATCAGATTTTTTTTCCAATGAAAAAATTTTCACTGTTGATGCGAAAATCAACCGGAGAAAGATCGCTGGCTCGCCCACACCCCGAGGACGTCCCGATTGTTGCTCGAACAAAATTTCCGGATAGTGCTCACGTCCTAGATGTTGTGTCCAATGAGGGTCACGTCATGCCGCCACATTTCTTTGAAAAATGACAAACTGTCAAAAAGAAGTTTATCTGAACGTTTTAAAGGATGTTGTGGTACCGTGGATGGCAACTGTGGCCGCGGGGAGGGAATATGTTTTTCAAAAGGACGGTGCACTGGCTCATACAAGCCATTTAGTCCAAAACTGGCTATCAGACAATGCGGACATGTTCTGGTCCAAAGAGTTTTGGCCCCCGAATAGCCCGTATTTGAACCCCCTCGACTACTATGTTTGGAGCGTTGTTGAACGGGTTACCAACAAGTCGCGGCACCCTAATGTCGCGGCACCCTAATGTCGCGCCGCTATCGAAGCAGCATTCGCCAATATGGACAGCGCTGCGTTACAGAGAGCGTGCGAGCGCTTCAGGACAAGGATGGAGGCGGTAATTGAGGCCAACGGCGGTTATATTGAGTAATTGTACTCCTGACAGGTCACACGAATATTGACTAAAAACATTTTCTTTTACATTTGTACTTTGTGTCAATAAATTATATTTTAAAACAAAGTTTAATTTGTCCGGATTTAACTGCCGCACCCTGTAGATTCCTATAATACCATCTAATTGATTTACCTAATGCTACTTTATCTATAATACAATAAAAATCTAAATTACTTTATTACTTATAGCATAAATTAAGTTGCAATATGTACAATTATTCTATAAATATTATTTGTAATTTTTACAGAGCTATCTTATAATCTAAATTTTTATCATAAAATTTTCTCTAAATTTTGAATTATTCAAAACAAGTAAAGCTAGACAAATGTTATTCACGTATTTTAACAATCATTATCGTTAAGCCACCTGAATTTGTGCGATTGATTTACACGCCAGTCATAATGATTGGCTGTAGAATATCTCCGAGGCGTGGCAAAAAGCAGGTACATTCTGTGCGTCTGTTATGTAGCCCAAGCTGAATGCTTCAGAAGGGATATGCCCTATCCTGAGTGTATTTTCGAAATACGGAGGATTCGGAGAAAAAGTTTTTTAGATCCAAGGATTTTCACCTTGTTGCGAGGATCTATAAATATGATTACGGTGAAATCGATTCTCATCACCTCAGCAGTATCATACAGCACGCGGTTTGAAATGTAATACAGATACTCGGTCTTCGCCTTACGATGCAACCCATCTATTCACTAAGCCACTGACTGATATACATATGTACCTACATTGTGACCGGAAAGTATCTAGAATTTGTAATTAAAATTAGTCTGGGAAATGATATTTCAAATTTTTATTTTTTGGTTAGCAGGTAGAATTGTCTTTAATTATTAATCAGTTTGTTTACAGCAGCTAGTTGAATGGGACACCTCAGTAGTCCACGGCGATTTTTACAATAGATAAAAATATGGAACAAAGAGTTTGTCTCAAATTTTGTGTTTCCAACCAAATTTTTTGTGCGCATGATGGAAAAGGCTTACGCTGATTCAGTACAATGTAAAACACGAGCTTTCGAGTAGTTTAATGCCTTTAAGTACGGTCGGAAGATCCTTGAAGACATGCCTCGTTCTGGGAGACCTCCGACCTCTTCAACTGACGAAAACATTCAAAAAATGAAGGAAATGATGCTCGAAAATCGTCATGCCAGTGTTAGGGAGATAGCAGGAGAGATCAACATCTCTTGCAAGTCCGTTCGTTCGATTTTGCTGAATACTTTGGCCATGAAACGCGTCCTTTCTCGACTCTTTCCAATAAAAGATGAATTTTTTTAAAAAAGGTACTGTGAACAGGTCACTTTGGATATGCTTGATCGTGCGAATTCTGATCCCACATTCATGGAGCGCACCATAACTGGTGATGGGACATGGTTCTATGAGTTTGACATGCAAACCAGTCAGCAATCATTGGAATGGTGACAAAAAATGAGCCGAAACCGAAAAAAACACGCCAAAGCCGCTCAAAAATCAAGACGATGCTCATTGTTTTTCCGATATTCGAGGTTTAATCCATCATGAATTCGTTCCGTAGGGACAAATGGTCAATAAGGAGTGCTATTTAACCATATTGAAGCGTTTGCGTGAGAAAATCCTTAAAAACGGCCGGTATTGTGGAATGAGAGTTCATGGATTTTCCACGATGAAAATGCGCCATCGCATTGAGCGTCAATCGTGACTGAATTTGAGGCTAAAAAGTAACGAATTCCGTCAATCAACCACCGTATTCACCAGATTTGGCCCCGTGTGACTTTTTCCTATCCTCGAAACTGAAATTACCGCTCTGTGGAACCCGTTTTCAGTCGATCGAGGACATGAAACAAAAATCGCCGTGAACTACTGAGGTGTCCCATTCAACCAGCTGCTGTAAACAAACTGATTAACAGACTGCGCTGATTTTTGGGATAATAATTAAGAACAGTCCTACCCGCTTACCAAAAAATAAAAATTTGAAATATCATTTTCCAGACTCATTATACTCTAGATGAAATCTGAGAGTATATTGTGTTTGCCTTACCGTTTGTAACGCTAAGAAATAACGCTCGCACAGAGCCGCCATGGGTACAGAAATATTTGTTGTCACTCAAAAACCTCGATTCCGTCTGTCCGTCTGTGCGGCTGTCTACAGCATAACTCTCGAAAGCTTTGAACTATAGTGCTAAAAATTTTTGTGTGTAATTTTTAGCAAAAATGTAACTTTAAGTTCGTGAATGGGCTACATCCCTCCCACTCCGTCTACCCCCTCCCATACAAATTTCATGAAATTTCGAAATATTAAAAAATTGATTTTTCTTTGAACCTATTTATGCTATCGATTTAAAATTTAGGTCAAAGTATTATGATATAGGTTTCATTAATATCACAGAATATTGACCCGATTCTCTTACTCCTTCTACCCCCTCCCATTCAAATGGACAATTTTGAAAAATACATATTCGATTTCGATTTCGATTTTCATTGAAACTAGTAAAGCTAGAAAGACGAAATTTTGTCAGAATTAATTCCACTATAATTGCAATTTATTTTAAAAATAATTATCAACTTCACATCACTCCTTCTACCCCCTCCCATACAAATTTCACGAAATTTTGAAATTTAAATTAAATTATTTTTCTTCGAAACTGTTAAAGCTATCAACTTAATATTTTGTATAAAGTATACAAATAGAAATATTAATAATGCGAAAAAAATTTGTTTTGATCTGTACACTCCTTCTACCCCCTCCCATACAAATGTATAATTTTTGTTAAATGCATTTTATCGATTTCCATTCAAACTAGAAAAAGTACAAACTTCAATTTTTTTAATAATTGAAATAAGTGTTAGAAAAAATTATCAGCTCCGCTTCACTCCTTCTACCACCTCCCATACAAATCTCTGTATTATACATTCAAGAAAAGCATTTCTCCTTCAAGTATATGAGAGCTATCGACTTTGAAATTGAATCAAAGCATGGTGATAAGGATGATGATAAGCAGTTTCAAAATCATCTTAAACGCTCCACTTCCTCTGCCACCTCCCATACAAAAGACCCAATTTCAGGAAAACTATGACCAATTTCTTTAAAAATATTGAAAACTAAAAACTTTAAATTCAGCAATGCATGCCATGGTCGGTGTCATATACGAAAAATACAAACCTCCCCCTCTACTTGACCTCCCATGCAAAAGTCTCTATTCACTATTCAAAAGAATTTGAGGTGACATATTTTCCGGTATATTAAAGTCATTTCCATCACATCTAGAGTATCATATGATTGGGCTTTAAGCCCAATCATAATTCTGTTATGTTTTTAGTTATAAATTCCAGATACTTTCTGGTCACAATGTAAGTACATAATTTGCTATATGGGGAACTTTTCGAGGATTTAGGGTGTAATATTTTTTGGATTTGAAAGTTTTTATAGTACATTCATGTTACAAAGAATTTAATAAAAAAAACGCAAGTCTGCAAGTGCTACCGTTTGGTCTGGCACTTTCCATCAATCACCTACATCCGAGTATATGTATTATACATGATTGTCTTGAACTTATTTATAAAATAAACATCATCATTATTATTATTAGTTCATACTCTTTTAAAAGTTGAATTCAATGTCTTCAACAATAATAACATAAACTCGTCCAATTCCGAACATAATTATGCAATAAACCAATTTACGGTAACGCAATTCAATCGTGTATGTGGGTTTAAGTTGAAATCTGTATCTTCGAGCGGTGATTAGTGCAACAATTTGAAATAATTCCGCGATTAAAGCTGACATTCTTACCTTCACAGACAAATTGGTGTAGCACAATACCGAATAGACTGGGTTATATGAAATTGTGGTATCTGAAAAAAAATTACAAATTACTCGAGACAACTATTTGAATAGCGAACGTCGTCGCCGTCGTCTGTAGAAGGGGTCACGGTCAACCAAATAGGAAAAATGTATTGTGGGAGTGCCCCATTACGTCCACTATACGATATAATACATGCATTTACCTGAAACACGTTACAACTCACATATGCGCTGTGGCCGGCTGTAATTCAACTTCGGAACTTAATTATCCATGACCAGACGTTGTCAATTTGCAGTATCCATCAAAAGGCTCTTAACGATACCCCCACAGGTTTACGCGATGACCTTTTGTGTCTGGAGGACATAAATATCAGATACGTTTATGAAAAATGATTGAAACAAAAAATATCATACGACATTTCTGTCATCCTATATTTAGCAAATACAATTTACAAAGTAGACAAATGTCTTTGAAATAATATAAAATTATTGATTTGGACATTAAGCTAAATCAATAATGTTATTTCTCACTTTGGTTTTATTTAGTGTAGTGTAATTATTGCTTACCATTCAGTTCTAGTATAGTATAGTCGTATTTATGGGACAACGCATCAGCCTTACAGAGGTTCTTTAGTCGCTCAAATCAGGACTTAATTGAAGGGTTTGTAACACAAACGACCTTTGTCAAGAAAAAAGATTTTTCAGAAAGCTGAAGAAACGTACGATTCTTGACATACGTCGTTCTTGGTGAACCACCTAACTATCTTGCCTTCATCTCTCAGAACTAGGGACATTTTTGTCCACATTTGCGCTGGCATAGTGTTTGTTTCATTGCAGATCAATAGAGTGTGATATTATCAGAAAAAAAATTTTTTTTTTTTTGACAAAGGTCGATTTTATTATTAACCCTTAAATTTTTCGAATGTCTCATTGGAATTCAAAAAAAAATTATCAATTATTTAAGATTTAATTTGTTTCATATGAAATCAAAATGTAACAGAACTACGGTTGCGGGCAAACCCCAACCATGCGAAACTCAGTGTTGATTTCAGGTACCACCAAGGTGGTTGAAGAGGCACTGCCTCCCCTACTCCTCCCTCTGGAACATAAAGTCCTTGGAAAATGAACTAGGTATCTTTTTAATAATGAAGCCAATATCTGTTTCGCTTCCTTTCAACCAAATTTTAGTTTTTGTAGGTTTTCATCGAAGCAGGTAAACACAATAGCCTATGTTCGCGGTAATTAGAGGATTGGACATCCGCTCCAAAAATCAACTTTCCACGGTAATAAAAAATTATATCGTAAAAATAATTACCTAATGGTACAAACATTTTGGTCATTTTGGTTCCCACATAATTAGAAACTTTGCATAAATTGGTCGGAAATAAATTTCAATTTAATATCTTCATATCAATTTTGAGATAATATGGTTTGAAATTTTGAAAAGTGCAAAATTTTTCAAATTCTCCCAATTTCCCACCACTACCATTATAACCAAATGTTATTTTTTTTTCATATTCCGCTAGTATAGCTTAATATACGTTTCAAATTTTCAATTACATATCTTAAGAGATAATGGAGATATTAATTGTGTTTTTCCTTGAACCCCCTTCCCTGACCCTCTCGCTTACAAGTATTGGTTTCCCTCTAAGTTAATTATGGTTGATCTATATGCCTCCTAATTGGTTCTAAATACATACAACATTTTTGTGTAAGTAGTTGAAAAGAAATAATTATTTGAAAAAAAAAAAAATCGTCCCTCCTTTTTGTACTCCACTGAATAAACAAATTACTTGAATTTTACTTTTCTCCCCCATAAATTAATATACCCGAATGTCGAGTTTCAGCTTTCTTTCGCATCGTAGTGGAGATATTAGCATGCGTAGTTTTCGACTTTAACCCTCCCCTCGCCTCCTCTTTCACCCTCCCCTCGCCTCCTCTTTCACCCTCCCCTCGCTTCCTCTTTCACCCTCCCCTCGCCTCCTCTTTCACCCTCCCCTCGCCTCCTCTTTCACCCTCCCCTCGCCTCCTCTTTCACCCTCCCCTCGCCTCCTCTTTCACCCTCCCCTCGCCTCCTCTTTCACCCTCCTCTCGCCTCCTCTTTCACCCTCCCCTCGCCTCCTCTTTCACCCTCCCCTCGCCTCCTCTTTCACCCTCCCCTTGCCTCCTCTTTCACCCATGCTGCCTAAAATGTAGGCGATGTAATTTCCCTACCCAATCTTCAATCCACCCAAAAATGAATATTCTACCTACGGTATCTCCGAAGCCCTTATACCGATAAGGGCTTCGGCGATATGAGTCGTTGAAACGTACACGAATGCCGTACGCCGTACAAACAAATGCATTTTCAGGCGGATTTAGTCTTGAAACGTGGAAACAAAATTTCAGAGTAGAAAATTTGCTAGTTTTCTGTGTCAAACACAAAATTATTATTAGAATAATAAAGCAAAATATTGCAATCCAATTAAATATTTAAAATGCTTAATAATCCCGAACCAGATGATCAGCTCTAATTATTATGACCGTGATTGGACTGCCACATTAACGTATTTAATCTTTTTTTTGTATATTCGGGGAGAGAAAAATTAACGAGTAGACTATTGAAATGTAGCTATCCAACGTACTTACCGGACTATTTAAGCGAAATAAATATGCACAAGCAAATCAGCCACTTTTGCAGGATGTATAAATTTTATATAATTAAATCCACATTTAGAAGATAGCAGATTTTTTTCTCAATCATGTGTGTGGAGCATATTAAAAAGATTCGTTTCGAAGCTGAAATCTCTACAGGAATCCTGATCTCATTTGCTAGTCTGTCAGTTTATTCGCCATTTGATGAGGGTAGTCATGACCAGTGCTGACTCAAGGCATGCGCCCAAGGAAAGAAATAGGGGATCTTGTTGGATCATATTTTTTATTTATTTATTTTTTTTTTTTAATGCCTTTCTGTTGACCGATTGAAAATAAAACTGGGTGATGTGAAAAAATGAATTTAAATCAAAACATCAAATTGTTTTTCTAGATTTTCACATTTGAAAAAAAAATCGGTCAATCAGGAGAGGTTCGTGTGGTCGGGTCCGTGTGCGTGGGGGCTTAGGCTACCAACCTTATTATTATTATTATCCTAAACATTCTTAATTAAAAGGTTTTTTGGAGATCGTAAATTATATTACGCTTGGGTCTGGTATGGGAGGTGCGAAAAGGGATTGGGAATTCAATTCATTTTTAATATTATAATCCCAATTATTACTAAGTCGTCATACACAAAATTTTAGGTGAGTAACTTTGACACATTCCAAGAAAATGGACAAAAAAATCTGAAAATGACACATTTTGTGTGGGAGGTCAAATCAGAGCACTACAATTTTATTTTTTAACAACAAAAAATCAAAAATAGTTTTCATGTGGTGGAGTTGTGACATTTGTATGGGAGGTGGTAGGAGGCTGGGAGGAATATTGATTCTTCTTGCCCGAATTACTATAATAATTAACAAAACTAATTTTTATAAAAAAAACCCCAATGGGAAGTACGTGACTTACGTCATGACATAAATCGGAGCAATGGGAATACGGCATAACTTGAACTTTTCGCTGTTCTCGTTATCTGTGCCGTCGCGGCGGTCGCCCTCTGTTTAACACGATCCTGTATCTACTTGCTGTTTTTTTACCTTGGAGTATTAAAAGGTGTTCATAATTTGCCATATCAACCAGCCAAATCATGGAAAAGTATCCAAACACCATGTTTCTTTTCAACTGTGGTGGCTTTCTGCGACAGATATCAAGTTTGTGAATTTTCCCGTAGTTTGGTTGTTTCCCATGGCGTTTTGTGAACCTTTCATTATTCGCCCACAGGAAAAAAGGATAGACATGGGGAAATTTTAGCTAAGAGCAGCAATAACAATTACTATTTATACTTAGCTAATACATTTACTAGATCATATAAATTCCTGCATTTGAAGAATTTATATTTTCACTGGGTCCGCGGAATGCCTATTCTTGGCATCTTAAATGATACACAATTTCAATTTAAATTTTAATAATTTCTCTATTTTTTGTGACCTTCTCACTGTGCAAAATTACTAATCCATGTTTGTTACTTAACAAATTCTTCAATTCTGTAACCTGAACCAAATTTAAAGCATATACACACTGATTTTAAATGATCAACGCTTTTTGTGTCATGTCTGTCTACAGCTTTGTGTAAATTATTTAAGTCACAAAATCCGGTGGTCCGCCAAACCTTTTTTGCCATTAGAAAATAATAGAAATGGCCAACAAAATAAATTTTGCGTGGTTTTAGAATCAGGAAATGATTCGGACTCTTCGTAAATTTCACTAGTAAAATGCTTAGTGCATTTCATTGTAATGAATGCTATTTCCAAAACCTGTTTTGGAAACAACATTAATAATAATAATCAATTTTTTCAGCAAAAGACCGGGATCCAAAAGATAACTCAAAAAGACTATCATGCACCAGCCAAATAAAAACAATGACACTTCGCACTGCACGGTACACCACACTAAAAATTTCACCTTCTTGTCCTATTTGATAGCCAAGCTAAAAGCGATTGAATAAATTTTAATAGAAATAAAACGACCTGAAATCAATATTAACAAATTAAAAGTTTGAATTCACATATAAACATACATTACAATCCCTGGATGGAAGAAATTCGGTGAAATCTTATAGCGCCATCTTCTTGTAATAAACCCTTCACCTTTTTTTATTAAACATAATCTTTGAAAGTATTGAGCAATTAATATAAGGATTATTATAAACTTATTATATAAGAAAAAAAAAACTAAGAATGGAAAGATGTCGCTCGACCTGCAAAAGTTTAAACTGATTCATTTCCCCTCAAAGCACGACAAATAAAGGCAATATTGCCAGTCTATCACTTCACGTTTTTCTTCCTGATCAATTATCGGCTAGTTCCAAAATTTTAATGCTGGCAATATTTTGATCGAGAGTCATAGCTTGTGACTGAAAGCACTGGGTGGAAGCAATTACCTTAACGCATCTCCCCTTCCTATGGAAATCGAATTTGGTCTTGTCGGACACAAAAATTTTGCCATGTACTGACCGGCTTTCTCAATAGAAGGGCTTCGGAGAAAAAGCGCTAGAAAAAAAGCTGTCCTGTGCTCGTAAATGTTGTTTACATAATTTTCAAAACTCACCAGTAGGTAAAACGCCACATGGAAATTCCAATTGTCTCTCCCTTTCTACTCCCTCCATCAGGCTGCGCTTATTGACGGACCCTTCATTGCTGACGGGAACACAAGAATGAGATACATAAAAATAAACTGTGAACTAGTCGGGCGCAATTTTATTATTCTTCGAACAAGTTGAGGATACGTCAATATGAAGGTTAGAGTAGTTAGGGAAGACTAAGTGAAAAGGGTTTCAAGGACAGGGCTGTTGTCAATTTAACACTTAATTGCAAAAACGATCAGTAGCTCCAGTACATGTAATCAATATTTCACTCGTTTATTTGTGCAAGCAAGTTTGAGTTTTTATGAGGCGAGGGGAAGGAGTTATAGTATGGGTGGGTGGATGTTAATAATTTTTGAATTCATTGCTTGAATCACGTCCAATATTCTCAGTTTCATAGACGAAGTTGCATAGAATTTTCATAAAACTCTATTTTACATTCACGAAACCAGACATTTGTATGGGAGAGGGTAGAGGAGGTAAGGTAATTGTAAAATTTGTAATGCAGTTTTACTTTGTTTCTCTTGTAAGGTGCTCGTACAAAATTACAAGGTCGTAGCTTTCAATTTATTGGTTATTAGTTAATTTATTGAAATTGGTTGAAATCATACCTATGTATGGGAGGGGGTAGAAGGGCTGGCGCAATTTCATAACTTTTGACGCAATTACGTTCAACTATTTTTTAAAAGTTTTTATGCAAAATTTGAAATTGATAGCTTTTAATCTTCAGTGGCGTTATAGCCCAAATCGAGCCACGGCCTCCTGACCTTCAGGTTCCTTAACATTTTCATTAATTATTGCGGAAGAGTTGTTAGCTCTTCGCACAACCCTCTATCTACGAATTTTTCATTTTCGTAGATTGAAGTAACCAAGGTATAACCATATAAGCAGAGTGCTTGAATTATGCGTCGACCGAGATTTGAACTCACGACCTTCGCATTATAGACCAACAGGCTACATACTAGCCCTAGCTGCTTTTAATAGTTAGATGTTAATTGATTTCTTAAAAATGGTCGAAAATGTAATTTTGTATGGGAGGAGGAAGGAATTCTCGACCAGTTAATAATTCATACTTTTAGGAATTTTTTTTAAATGCATTTCGCAAATTTTCAAGCTTCTACCTTAAAATTTCATTCAAAAATTTTCAGTTTTAACGTTTTTTTTTTTCATTGCACGGTGCATAATAATTGTGGAACAAATTATAATTTTTTCTCTATGTATATCAAAAAGATGTATCCACATGGAAAATTTAAACTTTGTGTCTTCCACCTGAGTCCCAAAAAATCACTCAAAATTTTCGACTTTTTTGCTCACCCCTTTTACACCCCCAGACTTAAAATTTTTACCAGAATTAAAGACTATATAGTTCTAAAATCTGACAAATTTCAATTCGATATCTGTTCTCAGTTTTGAGATATAACGGTTTCAAACACCATGTTTGAAATGCTTCCCATTGCTTTTCTCCCCCTACTATTATGCCCAAATTTTATATTTTTCACGTATTTTGCTAGTATAGCTTAATATATTGTTATAGATCTGGAAACCACGTAATTGATCTTTCTGGAATATACAAGAACAGTATCCCCTAATATGTAAAACGCCATCTAGAACCTTCAAGTAAACACACGACGGAACTGTATACTCCAAAATGTAGGCAATTAAAGATCTAGAATAGTCGAGACACAATCAACGACACCTGACGGAAGCTTCGAGAACTGGGGCAAATTAGTATAAAAGCACGAAGCTGTCAGACGGCAACAAGTCATTCCGCGACATCTATCGAGACGCGAACAAGTACAAGCGATACGCGGCGGTAGTAGTAAATAGGCGAATTAAGTAAAAGTGTGAATTAAGTAAAAGTGCGAATAAATAAATTATCCCGTATTTTTAAACGAATTGTGCTTTCCTTGAAATCTCGGCGAACCCCTAGCTCGCAACAATATGTTCGAAGTTTCAATTACATAGCTTAAGAGATAGTCGAGATATTCTTTTTTAAGTTTTTTTTTTTTGCACCCTCCCTCCTGACCATCCCCTTAAAATAAATAATCTCCCTAAAATTGATTCTGGTGGATCTGTATGCCATCTTAATGGTCCCAAAACATAAATTTTTTTGAGATAGTCGAGATATTCATTTTTAAGTGTTCTTCCTTGCACCCTCTCCCCCTCCTTCCCTGACCCTTTCTCTTAAAATAATTTGCCTCCGTAAAGCTGATTCTGGTTCTGTATGCCACCTTAATGGTCGCAAAATATGAATTTTGTATGGTAAGTAATTTTGAAAATGTAATCATTTAAAAAAAAGATTTGTCGAGAATTTGGTTTTAGCCCTCCCTTTCCGGTCTCCAATAGATAAAAAAATTAAATTATTTTAAATGCTTGTCCCACAAATCCCTCTACATATAGGTATATGTGTTAATTTTCAGCTTCCTAACTAGAACTATGGTTGAGATAATCGAATTTTTAATTTTCCTTTTTAGCGCTCCCCCCGCCTCCTTTCTAATCCTTACACCTCCCAAAAAGAGTGTCCGCACAACCATCTACAATCCACCCAAAAAATTTTCTATCTTGAAGGGTTTGTGGGTTAATGTACGATGATCGTACACATACCAACTGTGTACAGACAGACGGATTGTTTTTGTTTTTTTTGCTACGAGGGTCGTTTGATAAGTCCCTGGCCCAAGTAAGAAAAAAACATTTTTTCCGGAAAATTTTTTTTTATTTTTCAACATAATCTCCCTGGAGGTTAATACATTTGGTCCAACGTTTCTCAAGTCCTTTCATACCGTTCAAAAAGAAATTTTTGTCACAGTCTGCAAAAAATTGGGAAACGGCGTCTTTCACCTCTTGGTTCGATGAAAATTTTTGTCCACCGAGGTGAGTTTTCAATTTGGGGAACAAAAAAAAGTCACATGGGGCCAAGTCGGGCGAATAAGGTGGGTGGTCAACGATCTCATACCGCAAATCGTGTAATTTGGACATGGAAACCGCGCAGATGTGGACAGGGGCGCTCGGTACTGGACGTGCTCCATCGTTGACGATTCGCGTGACACGTCAACTTAGAATGTCTGCCAAAAACAAACTGTTACCTACAGAAACCTGAAAAAATCCATGAGACCGTTCGAAAGTGCCATCTACCTAGCGATAGCAAAAACTTTTTCGTGAAACCACGTTTTGTCATTTGGGCCAGGGACTTATCAAACGACCCTCGTATTTTAGTCATGAAACGCGAAAAACAAAATTCCAGGGTAGCAAATTTTTTTCCCAAGTCAACAATACTTTATCATTAAAATAATAAATTGTAAATCCAATAATTTAAAAAAGCTAAAAACTCCATTATTAATTTAGTTCGCGCCCTGGAACCCCTAGTATCCTAAAGACGGATCTGGTCATGTTAAATAACATTCATTCTGAATCTGAAATGGACCTATATAGTGCTGCGGGGGCTGCGTGTAGAGCATCATCAAACCTGGAACATTCATTTTGTTTTTTAAAAAAAAAGTCGCGCATAAAAATGCAGAAATATCTTATGTATGTGCATCTTCTCTAAAAACAGGCGCTTTTGTAAGAGGTTCGTATCCTAATTAAAAAAAATCTCAGAGACGGGTGAAAATATAAAAAAGGCGTTTTTTCCTGCAAAAGTCGTTAAACTTCTCTCCTTATCTTTTGCTTTTCGCCATGTCCATATGTGGGCTGCATTAAAAAAAAGCCTCGCTTAAGAGCCTTACGTTTGACGCTGCCATACAGCAGGAAAGGAATACACAAAGGAAAAAATACGTCTAGAGGTGGTACCTTTCGAAGTAATGGGACGCTGCTTTCATGCATAGAAAAGCCTCTCTATGTGGAAGCTTCTATACAAGAACCGCGCAGTATGAATATGCAATGAGTGCAGTACTTGTCACCTTTATATGTATAGGTCGTAGTCCTGAACTGAGTAAGTTCCTGGCAGCGAAAAACTATCTACGCCATCATGTCCTCTTCAGCGATAAATTTCAATTTTCCGTCAGTTAACTGCGCTAAAAATCTATTTCAGTTATAGCCATGGTCTAATAAATCGTCTCACAGCTCAAGACCTAGGTTCGCTAGTTCTACGATAGAGCACTGTCGAGATGTGCACTAATTAAGTGCAATATCCTGGTCATAAATTCACTTCTAAGTGTCGGACATTTATCATTTCGGTTGTTATGAGGCCCATTCGGGATACGAATCCTTCAAGCCCATTCGTCATATTTGAATTATTGGCTTTGCTTGCAACGAAAACACCACGAAATTGTTTATTTTAAATTTTGCACACTGCACAACGAAAAGCATTTTCTTCAATTCGATTTGCAGAAAACTTAGAATGTGATCGACACATGTGCATGCTGCAGTATTTTTTATCACCATCCCTTTGAAAACCATTAACCCTTAGGTTTCGTCGTAATCTCGTATAAAGCAATTTTTAATTGTTTTTTTGTTTCGGTTGTAAATATTACAATCAGTAACAGCTTGCAAGGAAAATTAAAAAGATTGCGCAAAAGAAAGTTTCGTGATTCATTTTTTCGGTGGCTTAAATTTCCGAATGTAATTTCGTTTTTATGATTTTATATACAAAATGGTCGGCACGAAGCGCGACGCTATTATTAATGCGTAATAGTGAACAATAAAGGTGAACGGTAACAGTCAGCGTACGTAAAGCAATAATGAGTAAATGTTCTTCGTCTTGTTCTGAACGTCGTTAAAGGTGGCCATAAAGATCAATTTAATGGACGGTTCGTTCGTTAGTGTTTCTCGTGTTATTTGCTGATTTCTTTTCGTTTAAAGTTGAGATAGTGCGATTCTCCTTTAACTTTTGTCTGTAAGATGCATTCAAGTTTGTCTGATGATTATTCCTTTTTATTGCCATTGTTGATTACATTTTATTTGGGGTTTTTGTTTTAATGTAATTTTCTCACGGATTAAAAAGCAGGAAGACAACCCGCTTCGGTTCGTTTTTCTTAATAAGCTCATTCTTTGATAGATTAATTACAAACCTTTTCGTGAGATTAAAACTGCGACTGACATGATTTGCAAAAAACAAAAAAAAATCCCAAAATAAGTAAAAAATTCAAATTTAGGATTTTTTTAAGCGCTTCGCGTCTCAGTTTGATAACGGTCTAAGCAGAGACCTAAACGTCACGAATAATAAAGCGTAACAGTGTAACTAGAATCCGGAAATCTTTCCTTTCAATTCGAAGTGCACTGTGAAAACATTCATATTTATCGAATTGAAAACGACTGAGTGGATGGGCGAATTACCTTTTTTGAACGTAACCCATTCTTTAGCTTTATCAATAATTAGCTGGTGTTCCAGATGAAAAGCGAGAGAATGGAAAGAATCAATTTTGCGCGCGAGATGAGTTTCATTCAATCCTTTTCCTCTGAAACGAGGTGCCATTTACACCTCTCAGTAACATAATCAAGTGGAGCGAGAAGTGACATCCGTAGCAGAATTGTTGGCTTAAACGGACTGCTTCGATTATTGACTTCGTGACGATGTGATGGGATAGGTTGTATAAACCACCCGCAAAACCAGCTGTGTAGGTCCTTCGAAGGCTAACACAACAATAAAAGGGAACGATAATAATTATAGTCCAGTATTGTCAGAGCCAACCTGGGCGTTCATATCTCCTGAGATGATAATAATATGACCTCTTGGAACACGCTCGAAGGTGGCATTCAATTGGTTATAAAACTCCTCTTTGTCACCAGATGTTGCGTTATTAGTTGGTGCGTAGCACTGCAGAATTGTGACGTTTCTGACCTGGTTCTGAGCCTGACGACGATAATCTTAGCCGAGATTGGTTCCCAGCTGATGATACTATTTCTCGTTCTCGGTGTACGGATGACCGCCACGCCATTTTTAGCTTCACTCTCAGGAACAACGTACAGAATGATGTTTCCGCTCGGGATGCGTTCCTCTCCTGATCATGTCCACCTGACCTTGCTCAAGCTCAAGATTTGGATGTGATAGTTCTCCATTTCTAGGGTGTAGCCTAGTGGGTAGCGGGTTTGTCCTGTAATGCGAAGGTCGTGAGTTCAAATCCCAGTCGGGATTACGCAAGCAGTTGAAAAAAGATTGAAGAAGTGCAGGGAAAATAATGGCGATCACACCCACTTTTTATGACTTTTTCCAATAATTCCAATAAAATCCAGATACACATCCTTTAGATTTATTACTTTAAAAAGATAATTAACAGGTACCCGTACTTTATGGGTTCTTACAATATTTTAATCCAGATACTTTAAGTTTATAATTAGAAAAAATATATTATTTTCCAATAAGTTTTACTTTTAAATGAAAGTATTAAGTTGTTTTTCAATTTGCAATGAAAAAAATCCACAAAAATAAAGTTTTTTTCATATTGCCGAAATTTTGGATTTGATAGTTTCGGTTTCGGTTTTTTGGTCATAACTTGGTCAAAAAACGAGCTAGGACAATTTTTTTTAAAGAGTTTTTAAGATCACAAACTCAAAAAAAAACTTAGTAAAAATTTTGAGCGAAAAGCCTTCTAAGTTGAAGCACATTTTTGGAAAACAAAAATTTTTCATGTTCAAACCACTCTAGCAACTCAGTGGCTGATTTGATTTTATTGCAGACCCTTGTTGGAAAGGTACATTAATAAGCTCTCCAACAAGCTCTTACACATCGAGCTATCTCAAGTAGTTTCGGAGATATTGGCCTTTTAATTCGACAACATCCTCCACGAACCAAAAACTAGAAAATCTCCTCTAAGTCGCTAGGGCTTGGAGCTAGAAGTCTTCCGTAGAATATTTTTTGTGCACGACGAGGTCCCCTATCACCATGTTTATTTTTGTCGCATCTATTCTGTTACACCCTGTATAATAGCAACGCGGCCAAACAACATCAACGTCAACCAACGTATAAAATTACCTTCCACCAAAGAGCACCAATGCAGCGCCTGAAGGCAACTTTGCACAATTAAACGGAATCTATAGCGCACAAAGTAATACGGAAATACCCTGGCAAAGGTCGGCCAATTTTATTATTATATTTTTTTTTGGGTTTCTTGAAAAAAAAACATCAAAACTATGTTTGGGCGTAAAGCTCTATCATACGATACTCTAAATGAAACAGGAAAGAGTTTCATGTACCGCAAAATATGTCATCTTCCATTCTTCGAAGAGTTAATAAGGACTTTTGTATTGGTGGTGGTGGATGCGGAGGGGGAGGTTAGTCATTTTTGTAAATGACGCCGAACATGGTATGCAAAATGCTTCATGCTGAATTTAGAGCTTGCAGCTTTCATAATTTTCGAGGAAATTGAACACAATTTTTGCCTGAAATTGTGGCATTTGTATGGGAGGTGGCAAAGGAAGTGGAAGGTTTAGAATGATTTTGAAAATGCATATCAACATCCTAATTATATTGCTTTGTTACAATTTTAAAATCAATAGCTTTCATATATGCAAAGAAGAAATACTTTTCTTGAATTTCTAATTCAAAAGTTTGTATGGGAGGGGGTAAAAGGAGTTTTAGCATTTATTTCAATTATTAAGGGACAAACTCTGGCAAAATTCAAAGGTTTTTTTCTTACTTCTACTTTGGCGATGCCAATCTCGCACGCAACAAATTCATTCAGGAGCAGATCACCAAGGACGACGGCTGGGTGCCATTCTCCGTGCTGTTCACCTTTAGTTAAAACTCAAACAACAAAATACTGAAATTATAAATATAAAGTATAATCGTAAATTATTTTGATTCATTTATTATTCCATTAAATCCTAACCGTTTTACCTACTTTGAAATGCTTACATTTTCGTTACTAGGAGTGTTTCTTTATATCTTACGCAAAATTTACTCGTAATGCTTACATTTGCATTATTTAGAATATTTGCTTCTACCTTACTTGGACATTGCTCGTAATGCTTTCTTTCACCTTCCGGGTAATGCAGAGGTAAGGTATGAAAATCTCTTATCACGTCACAGGACATTATGCGAAATAATATATTGACTGGTAATAAGCAAATAATGCTTCCATTGCTTCCTACGAATGCTTCAGCGGTAGTAAGGTAAAAAATGCATGTCTTGAGCTTTTTCACTTACTACTGTCATTTCGGAAGTGGTGTTTTCTGTAAAGTAAAATTTTTTCAGCTTGACTCAAGTGCAAATTTGAGGTTAGGAAGCGGATCTCCACTCAAATTCGGGAGCTTAGTCAAGATTGAAGTACGATGCGGGTGGAGTTATCAAAATTTGTTTACTTTGTTCGCACATGCAAAATTCAATCGGCCTCAGGACACACCGTGGTATTTTAAAAATCAATAATTTTTTTTTTATATTTGTATATCACTGTAGTATATTTGTAAACTCGCAACATTTTTTTTAACTGTTTTACTTCAGTTTTTTTTACTATTTTATTTCTTTTCACAAGTCGAGAATACTAGCTTCACGAAGTTTCATACTAAAGTAATAAACCATTGAAAAAAAAAATTGCGCGAATATAAATGACGCAGCGAAATAAATAAAGGTCATCCCTTACCTCTGCCTTCTATAAAACATGACCAGGAACGTTTAAAATACGGACCGGAGCATCCACATTCTCCCTTACCTTACCTCTGCCTTCCGTATTGCATTCTATAGAATGTATATAGGAATGCCAACTCTTATTCATTACCTCTGCATTCCTTCCTTACGCATTCCGAAAAAAAACTACAAAATACCTTCCGCGAGCAATGCATTACCGAATTTGCCGTTGGGAAGCGATTATCTATCTCCTTCCCATTTTCGGTTTTTTATTCCATGCAACCTAAAAAGGATCAGACCTGCAAATGATTCATGGTTTAACAATGAGTGCCTCGAAGTAATTAGAGCCAAAAAGCAGTCTTTTATTACCTTTCGCAATAATCCGACGTTAGAAAGCAAGGACTCATTAAAGGTGGCAAGACATGCCTGCAATAAAATTTTAAAGCGAGCTAAATTCGAACATGATCGGAAACGCCGACTTAAGATCATTGAGAATCCCAAAAACTCAAGATCTTTCTGGTCATTTGTGAAATCGGTCAACCAGAATTTCTGCACATCTTCAACACTTCCTCTTCTTGATGGTGACCGAACCGTTGTTGATCCTGTTGAAAAGGCAAACCTGTTGGCAGCAAACTTCGCTAGAAATTCGAAGCTTCCACAGTCGAGCCAGAGTCCTCCGTACTTACCGGACTCTGGTTTCTCGCTGCCACCTCTTCGTTTTCGAACTAGGGTTATTTCCAGGATCCTCCAAGACCTCAATATTTACAAGTCTGCTGGGCCAGATAGCATCCCCCCTATTGTCCTTAAAAACTCCGCTTCCTCTCTAGCTAAACCTCTTCGTAATCTCTACCATCTTTCATACTCTTCAGGTGCTTTCCTAAGATCTGAAAGGTCGCGAATGTTCAGCCAATTCCAAAGTAAGGAAGCAAAGCGAACCCCGCCAATTACCGTCCCATAGCCATTACCTCAGTGCTTTCAAAGCTACCATCTATAAGGCTTATATCCGACCACGTCTGGAGTACAACTCGCATGTTTGGGCTGGGGCCCCAAAATCAAATCTGGCCCTTCTTGACCGTATCCAGAAATATGCATTCCGATTAATTGGAGATGAAGCTATATCGGCCTCAATTAACTCCCTCGAGCATCGTCGAAATATCTGTGCACTCTGCATTTACTATAGATACATGTTAAATGCAGCAAGAAACTAAAAGCCCTTATACCACCTACATTCAATGTCCCCCGAAATGCTCGCCAAGCTGCACGCTCACATGAGTACACCGTGAAGCCCTTGACGCGGAGAACAGTGAAGTTTAGGCAGTCGTTCATCCCCCGGACAACAGTGTTGTGGAATTCATTACCAGGCAATCTCTTTCCAACGGGATACAACCTCCAGCAATTTAAGAACAGCGTTCACCGCCACTTCAAAATCCCACCTCCTGTGTTTTGCTACTAATTTTCCTCTATCCACTTGTTTCTCCGTACTCGTGTCGACTTAACTGTGCATCGCGCATTAAAGGGTGACCCCCTAAGTTATTTTCAACGGCCGTGAAAAAACAAATTTTCGGTTAGATCTCAATATCTTATTTCTCGATATACAGTTGCGGACAAAAGTCTACGGCAGCACCTTATAATGAGGTTCTGGTTAATTGGAAGCTTTAATCAAAAATGCATTGATGCACATTTTATCAGTAACGTAAATATAATTATAAAAAACAAAACAAAAACAACAACTTTTCATAAAAAACTTGAAGAGAAATTCATAAAAACATAAAAAATTGAATGGACAAAAGTCTACGGCAGTCAGTGCTGGCTGACTTATACATCAATTACTGCTTGCAGTACAGGACATAGAGGCGACTAAATTATCAGTTTCTGCGGATGTAATTTTCTTTCATTCTGTAATGAACGCTTCATTTAACAAATTTTTATTTTTTATGCATTATTTCCGAATATTGCGCTCCAGAAGCCCCCCCCCCCCATACATGTTTTATTGGGTTTAAATCCGGGCTTTGGGGAGGCGTATTCATCTGCCTGGGAGCGTAGTACAACAGCCAGTTCGTGACGAAAACAAGTGCTGTGTGCTTCGGGTCATTGTCCTGTTGGAAAATCCAACTCCCTCAAAGGCAAAAGCTCTCAACTGATGGCCTTAAATGTTATTCCAACTTCTTCTTCTACTTCTTCTATAATGGCGCTATATATAATGGTTCTTATAAACATAGCGGTCCATAGTAGTTTTAACAAAAGCCAATCTGGCGAAAACGGTTAAGTTTGTTATGAAAAGTTTTTGTTTTTGTTTTTTCTTATAAATAAATTTACGTTAATGAAAAAATGTACATCCATGGATTTTTGATTTAAGCTTCCAATTAACCAGAAACTCAATATAAGGTACTGCCGTAGACTTTTGTCCGCCAGTGTAAGCCCGACATTATCTTATATGAGCTGTACTTACCCAGCGGGAAAGTAAGGTTTAAAATGTACTGTAAAATCATTCGTAGGAAATTCTCCCTTACCTTACCTCTGCCTTCCGTAATACATTCCAAAGAATGTTTAGAAAAATGCCAACTCTTATTCATCTGCATTCCTTACACATTCCGAATAAACATTTTTTTTTTTTTTTTACAGCACCGAGTATAACTTAGGGGGTCACCCTTTAATGCAATGCACAGCTATGTCGGTATAGGAAGAGGAAGTGGAGGTATTAAGGTGGAGAGAGACGAAAATGACGGTGGACATTGTTCTTGAAACACCGCAGGCTGTACTTGTTGGGAAACAAACTAGCTGGCAAATTGTTCCAAAGTCTTGACGTTCGGGAAATGAATGACTGCCTAAATTTCACTGTACGAGAAGGCAAGGGTTTGACTGTGTACTCGTGCGCGTTCAGCTTGGCGAGTATTCCGGGGAAAAGTATGTAGTGGAGGAATGAGTGCGCTTAGTTCCGTACTGCATTTACCGTGGAAATAACGATAGTAAATGCTGAGTACTCCGACATTTCTGCGATGCTCAAGAGAATCTATAGAAGACGTGATGGTTTCGTCTCCAATCAGTCGGAACGCATGTTTTTGAATACGATCGAGCAACGCGGGGTGTGTTTTGGGTGCCCCAGCCCAAACATGCGAGTTATACTCTAAACGTGGTCTAATGTAAGCCTTATAGATGGTTGCTAAGTCGATGGGTGTGAAATATTTTTTGCATTTTCGGAGAACACCTGGGCGTTTAGAGGCGTCGAGGGCAATATCAAAGATATGATGGGCCCAATTTAGGTGGTCACTAATTTTGACGCCTAACAGTGAGAAATTCTCCGAAATGGTAAGCCGTGCACCATCAAAGGTTACATTGTGAGACAACACTGAAGCATCCCGTTTGAGGGATAAATGACAGGCCTGTGTTTTGGATGCGTTGAACTCTACTCTGTTTTTCCTGCCCCATTCCAGGATTAAGTTGAGATCCGAGTTCAGCGAACTGAATAACTCCCTGCGATTGAAAGCAATAGAATGAATGTTTGATTCCGCAGCAGAGTTAAATTCATAGATGTTGTCTAAAGTACTGTCATCTGCAAAACTATGGATTGGATTGAGAGTGGACGACAGAAGGTCGTTTATGAAAACTAAGAAAAGAGTTAGAGATAAAACAGAACCTTGTGGGACGCCGGAATCAATTGGGTAGGTGGAAGAAGTAACGCCATCTAATACTACTCGTATAGTGCGTTCTGAAAGATAGCTCTCAATCCATTGGACGAGGGTATCATTGAGGCCGATGGCCCTAAGCTTAACTAAGAGACATTCGTGCCAAACTCTGTCAAAAGCTTTTGTAATGTCAAGTGCGAGAACTTGACCTTCACCATATTTATGTAAGCATGAGTTCCAACGCTCTGTCAAGTAGACTAAAAGATCACCCGTCGACCGTCCAGAACGGAACCCATATTGACGATCATGGAGGAGCTGTTTATCCTCCAGATATTTGACGATTTTACGATTGACAGCAGTTTCCATTACTTTCGAGAGCACTGAAGTAATGGCTATTGGGCGGTAGTTGGCGGGGTTCGCTTTGCTTCCTTTCTTGGGAATGGGCTGAACATTCGCAACTTTCCACATACGCGGAAAGCACCCAGAAGAGTAAGAGAGATAGAAAAGGTTGCGAAGAGGTTTAGCTAAAGAACAGGCGCACTTTTTAAGGGTAATGGGGGGAATACCGTCCGGACCAGCGGATTTGTGTATATTGAGCTCTGTAAGGATCCGAGAAATAAGTCTCGTGCGAAAATGCAGTGCAGGCAGTGAGAAACCAGAAGGATTTGCAGCGGGAGGCGATTGGTTTGATGGTGGAAGGTGGGAGTTTCTTGCGAAACTTGCTGCTAGTAAATTGGCTTTTTCGCTAGGATCAACCACGGTACGGTCGCCAACAACTAGAGGTGGTATGGAGGAAGAAATGAAATTGTTGTTGACCGTTTTGACAAATGACCAGTAAGACCTCGAGCCTTTTGGGCACTGAAGGATCTTCCGTCGAAGTTTTTGGTCATGCTCAAATTTAACACGATTGAGTATGGATTTGCAGGCATTTCTTGACGCATTGAAAAGCTCTCTGTTGGCAGGTGTTCTATTGCCTTTAAATCTTTGAAATGCTAGTTTCTTGGTCTGAATTGCAATGAGACATTCTTTGTTGAACCAAGAGTCCTTCGACGGCCTGACTCTTTTATGACTAGAAGGTATGTAGAGCTTCATACCCTTTAGGATAGTCTCAGTGACAGTTCTACAAGCTTCATCGCAGTCATTGGAATCGAAGCACAACTTCCAATTAAAGGCATTGAAGAAGCTATTTAGCGCCCCCCAATTGGCTCTTTTGAAATGCCAAATATTTCTTCGAGGTGCCTTGACTGTCAGCGGTGTAGTTGCTGCAACTGGGAATTGAGCACGAATCAAGAAGTGATCAGTATTTCCAATTGGCGATGGGGATATGACAGAGACAGAATATTTCTCAGGTTGGTTGGTGAGAAATAAATCAAGAAGGTTAGGAAAATGACCTGCGATGTCTGGTAAACGAGTGGGCTCATCCACCAGTTGTGTTAATCCGTTTAAAGAGGCAAAAAGCTCAGTATCACGTCCCCCCTGGTCCGTAGTGGAGGAATGTTTAAGCCAGGCAATGTTATGAACATTGAAATCGCCCGCGATAACGATTTCAGCGTCAGGGCTTGCAGTATATATAGACTGAATAGATTTAGATAGCCCATCCAGTTCTAATAAGGTGTTCGCTGCTGTCATTGCTGGGCTTCTATACACATAACAAAAGTACATGACATGTCTTTGGATTGATAATTTTATCCAGATGTAATTAAACTCTGGATTGGAGCAATTTCCTAAATGGGAAACTAACTGGAAAGACACATCATCGCGGATGTAGAGTGCGACACCCCGCTGGCGAAAAAAAGCTGAGACAAGGTGATATCCGGGAACAGAATAAAACTGTTCACTTCCCGGTAACACCTTACATTCGCCAAGTGCTAAGATATCCGGTCTTGCAGTTTGGGTATGGATGTATAGCGATAGATAGGCAGAGTGCAGACCCCATTACAAATACCTATCGCGTGCAATGCAGTTCCGAATTTCTTTTGGGTATAATTTAAACATACCACTTCAAGAATTGTTTTCAAGTACGTATGTACATCTACATCAACTCAAAAAATCGATACACAAAGAAAACCAAAAAATACTGGCAGCGGTGGGATTCGAACCCACGCCTCCGAGGAGACTGGTGCCTTAAACCAGCGCCTTAGACCGCTCGGCCACGCTACCTTGTATCTGCGACTTTACACAAATTATATACTTTTCGGTTATTTTTAAAATTCAAATTAAGGTCATTTAAGTGATAGAGATAATCAACATATTAAAAGTTGGATTGATTATGTTAATTTTACTGTATGATAGATGCTTTTATGAACCAAACTGATGCGAATAAAGACGACATAAAAATTTAATGCTTAATTTTTTTTTTTAAATAGCTATGCTGAACAATAAAATTAACAAATAATTTATTTAATTCATCTAGCATAATGCATTGTTGAAATTTTGAAAAAAAAACCTTTAGCAATCAATGAATTAATGTTATCGGACATAAATTATAATTCTAGATATAGATATGAGGTGTTCGCAACCTTCCAGATATTTCCGAATAAACTGTTGTCTAGCGTTTGGATTCAAGTGCATGTTACGATGATAATTCGATCACTTTTAAACAATATTATTGATTGGATTTAGTGGCTAACGTTGTTAGGTACAATCATAGTATCATAAACGTAATTTAGTAAAAACTAAATAAGAGAGATTTGAAAGCGAACGTCTCATACATATATTGAAATCTTAAATTTTACTGAAATTTCAAGAGCTGAATCGCAATTAGCGACGAAATTTTTTCTTCCGTAGCTACAAACTACGCAGATGCATAAAGCCCAGATGAATCATTTATTATCTTTCTCGTTTGGTAGCCATTCATTCATAATTATGATTTTTTAATGCTCGTTTTGTTTTTCAAGTAATAAATAAGCTGCTTTTATAAATAGAAACATTTTTGAATTTCAATCGCACTAGTGAGTACAACCAAAGACGATATAAATACATATGTTACATACTTAAAACCACCTACTGAGTATATGTATAAATCTTCTAGAAGTGGACCTGTTTCATTTTTACATCGTTTCCCCATTTTATTTCGAATAATTTTTTATTGCCAGTTTGAAAAATTTATACCGAATTAAAACGGATATCGAACCCACGACGCGACGGAGGCTTCCTTTGAACTATGAGGTCACCTCTGGCGTGATAAAACTTTTTTTCCTAAAACTCTTAAGTCACCTCTGGCATGACACTTCATTCAGTCAGTAAAACTATTGCGATACTCTAGATGAAATGGGGAAAAAGTTTAATATACCGGTCTGTCGTCTCAAATTCTTTCGTACCAAATTCTTTCGAATACTCCTCGAGCCTCTCTCGATATATTCCATCACTCTTCGATGCTAAGTATGCAAAGGAATCATGATTGACTCCCACCTGATTTTTTAGCTTGTTCTTTTCCTTTATTTTAAAATAGAGTTAAAACTATCATCTTTTATTTTCTGGTTTTGTTTAACTGAAATTGTAATCTTTTTGTTCAAGAGCTCAAATAAATACTGACTTTTGTATGGGTGGTGGTAGAACCAGAGGGGGAGGTTTGTAATTTTTGCATATGACACCGAATGTGGTATGCAAAATGTTTCGTGTTGCATTTAAATTTTATAGCTTACATAATTTTCACGGAAATTGGACAATGTTTTATTGAAATTGGGACATTTGTATGGGAGGTGGCAGAAACTGCGGAAGGTTTTGCATGATTTTGAAACTGCTTATCAACACTCTAATCAAAATGCCAATTTAAAGGTGTAATATGTTCGAATGAGAAATGCCTTACTTCAATTTATAATGTAGATATTTGTATGGGGGAGGGGCTAGAAGGGAAGGAGTGACGCAAAGGGGATATTTTTTTAGCATTTAATGCAATTTTTAAAGGACGAATTTTGATAAAATGTTAAATTTTTACGTTTTCTAGATAATTTTAGTAGAAATCGTTATAATGCTTTTACCAAAATTATGCATTTATATGGGAGGGAGGGAGTAAGGGGATCGGTTCAATATTTGTTACGTTACTAATATGCACATCATTATACTTTGGCCTAATTTTCAAGTCGATAGCTTAAATAGTTTCAAAGAAAAATCAATTTCATAAAATTTCGATATTTCATGAAATTTGTATGGGAGGGGTAGAAGGAAGTGGAGATATGAAGCCCGTTTACAAACTTAAAGTTTCATTTTCCATAAAATGATATTAAAAAAATTTCAGCACGAAAGCTTAAAGTGTTCGAAAGCTATATTGTAGACAAACGGTCAGACAGGCAGATAGATGGTTACTCGGAATCAAGGTTTTTGAGTGACAATAAATATTTCAGTACCCTTGATGACTCTGTGAGGTCAAAATTTCTTACCGTTAAAAACTGTTAATGCAAACGCAATATTCTGCCAGATTTCATCTAGAGTATAAAAATTAGAGATGTGTAGTTCACGAACTAACTAGTACATTCGAACTATTCACTTTATTGAATCAAACGAACTACTAATTAAAATTTTCACATTCAGTTCGAACTTAACTCGTAGTAACGGACGCTAGCTGCGGTTCACAATTCTATTCAGTATTCTCATTCACGTGCAGGCAAAATTTCACCGTTCGTCAATCGTCATGTCAGCAAGAGAGGCTTCAGCACTGCTCGCTCTCTTTTCGCACATGCACGTATATTGATTTTGTAGTGTTTTTGCTGCCTCATATACGTGGAACTGAACGAACGAATTGCGAATTCGCAATACAATCGTATTCGTAAATCATTGCAACACATGCCAAATGCGCGGTTTGCCGATACAAGCTTGTATATACGCAACCGCATTTGAATTCGGCACTGTGTTGTCTTGTGTACTACAGCGAGCGTAATTCTTATTCCTTTTTCTATTCCTACTCATTACTATTCCTTTTCTTATTCCTATTCGATCTCGCGGAAAGAGAGGTAGGTGTTTAGTTCAGAAACTATGAATACGAATGACATTGCTTTTGAAACTGAAACGTTTCCATTTCCTTCAGACCTATCTCGCGAAGAGAAGAAATAGGCCTTGTAGGTTTTTAGTTCAGGGACGAAATTACACATGTTTCTCGAACGAAAAGAAGATCCTTCGAACTATCAAATTCTGCTTGACGCATTTATTTGTTTGAATTGAATAGCGATAAACAACAATTGACATGCTAGTAGCTAAATATAAAATTATATACTTACAAAAAAAATTAATTAATCAATCTACTAGAAAAGCTCTTTCGCGTAGTAAAGTGTGCTGTATTATAGCAATTTTGCAAATTATTATTTTTTGTTTTTATTTGAAATATTAAAATTTTTGTTTTATTTAAACGAATAATTTCTTTTTGTTTTACTATTTCATTAGTTTTGTGGTACTGAAAAGAGTAATTTTCACTATGATATACCGATCGCTCGTGTGGCATGCTTTATAAAAAGAGTGAACTAATAGAACTAAGACAGAAATAGTGAACTAGAAATAGTGAACTAGTTCACCAAATTGAGCTAGTTTGCCTACCTCTAATTAAAATGCTTTGGAAACATGCGTAAAATCAATTTCCTTCCACGACCCCCTATAGGGGCATAAAATTGATACAGTTCACTTCCCCAAGTTTTGATCCTGCCGCTAGGACTTGATTATTCCTCTCTACTCCCGCTCAACTGTTCGCTTGCATGTCTTACATGGACGACCATCTCGACGGCTTCCTTGAAGATTATAATCTAGAGCTTCTTTGGCGATGTTTCGCTCTGGTTTCCTTAGAAAGTTACCACTCCACCGCCACTCCCGCCTTTCAATCTCAGTCCCTATTTTAGTCTGTCCAGTTGTGCTACAAAGTTAGTCATTTGAGATCACATCTGGCTAAAATACGCGTCGGAGGCATGATTCACGATAGTTTGCAGTTTCCTGGTAAGCTTAACGGTCATTTTCCATTTAGTGCAACCATATAACAACACGAATTTGACGCAGCCCTCAAATAGATATCTCTCTTAACCTTCTGAAATGGGATAGGATATTGAAGTCCTGACGAGCTTTATTTATGCCAGCCTCAATATCTTTTCGGCTCCGCCGTCCATGCTGACGATGTTTCCAAGGTAACAAAAATCTTGTAACTCTCCGCATCTTGTCTAGTGAAAACAATCGGTGTTCTTGCATTCGAACTCGTGTGCATGTACTTCTTTGAACGCACATTTATTTTCAGTTCTGCCACTTTGCATTTAGAATGCAACGAGCGAACATTTGATTCAAAGCCCGAACGTTTACGTGCAAGCAAACACACGTCATCAGAATTTTGGAGGTGATTTAAGATATTTAGCAGTCTCCACTGAAGACCTTTATCTTCCCCACCTTCCAGTGCAGCTTTCAAGATGAGATGTATTACCACCAGAAACAGAACTGGTGATAATATGCAGCCTTGTCTGAAACCCGTTCGCACAGGAAAGCTCTCGGGCAGCTCTCCTCTATGTATGACACTTGGCATCTTCGTAGAATTCTTTAATCATTCCTATAATCCTATTTGGAATACTTTTCCTACACGGTGCATTCTATATTTAATATCGCTTAACGCTACCGAAAGCCTTCTAGAAATCCACAACCCATTTCGGCCGACTGCTACAACATTATCTGTAGGGTATTTGTATGGTCTGTACATCTGACCCTTTATGCAATCCATCGTGATAAATTTCGAAAATGCTCTCTACAATATCACTAATCCTATTGAGAATTACCGTAGCCATGATGTAAGTAAATATATACCATGTCAATTGCTACAATCCCGAATCCCTTCTTCGCAACTTTCACAATGCAGCCCTCCTTCCACTCAGTCGGATATCTTTCTTCATTCAACACCTCAGTAAAGAGTGGGATGAGTATATCGGCTGTTATTTCCGGGTCCGCCTTGCGGAGTGCAGTTGTTAGTCCGTCTATACCTGGGGATTTCGTTCTCGCCATTGATTGAATGGCGAAAACTTTTACTTCCTTATCTGGTGTATCGTCCCTAACAGAGGATTGTTGCTGTTGGATGTTTGGCAAATACTTTGTTTCTGGAATATATTCCTTTGACAAAATATTTAAAATATCAGAGAAGTATTCCTTCCATCGCCACAACTGTGGTGTTCACTCATATTAAGGAGTGTTCTGTTGACATCTCTCACCAGGATGTTGGCTGTGAAATTCCCGTTCATCGACTGTTTCATAGTTCTAAACCGATTTCCCTATGGAAAGCCGCGGATTCTGCTTTATTGGCCTTTCTGTTGTCACGTCTAACACCCTTCTTAAGCTGTGTATGAGTATCGCGGTAGATCCGTCTCAAGTCGGGAGCTCTTTGGTTGATATCGGATTGAGAGATGATTGCCAATTTGGCTTTTTTTTTCAATCAACCTTTTCCTATGTGCCTTGCGAGTTTCATAGCTGCTATGTTCAATCTCTAGCTGGCTACCATTAAGTGGTGATCAGTACCTACGTCAGCTCCACACACATCTTCTCCATCGGCGCGTTATGGCCGATTTGGTTTTGAGTAACACCCAAGAAGTTTTATGGAGAATCTTGTGTGAAAAAGGGTCCCTCTGATGACCAATTGCCAGATGCTACAAAACTCGGGTCTGTTAAACCGTAACGTAACGCGCCGACCTAAGGGTCACCTATCTTGCCCATGATGTGTGTGACAGAGGTGTCACAGCCAACATGGGTGTTCATTCTTCCTGAGATGATAATAAGATCACCTCTTGAAACTCGCTTGAAGGTGGTACTCAGTTGGCCATAAAACTCCTCCTTGTGACCAGGTGTTGCGGCCTTAGTTGGTGCGTAACACTGTTGAATTCAGACGTTTCTGACCTTGGTCCTGATTCTGATGACGATAATCCTATCCGAGATCAGTTCCCAGCTGATAAGACGGTTTCTCACTCTTGGAGTACGGACGATCGCTACGCTATTTTTGGCTTCACACTCAAAATCAACGTACAAAATGGTGTTTCCGCTCGTGGTTCATTCTTCTCCTGATTCTGTCCACCCGACCTTGCTCAGGCCCAAGATTTGGATGTTATTGTACTCCATTTCACAGTCGATCACTGATTGGTGCGAGTGACCCGATCCCTTCCACCGCCGTTCAATTTTCGAACATCCCAGAAGCCAATCACAGTCTGTTTTCGAATGCCAAAAGAGCTGACTGTAGAATCCGTTCGTATCCAAGGCGCTACATCCATTTCTCGTATCAGTTAGATTTTAAGACCACGTTTAATAAGCCTATTAGTGTCCATTTGCCATTTTTATTGCAAGCAGACTTGGCTATGGGTGCCCCTATCTAGGGATGGCAAAATCTTCTCCTTCCCAATCGCAGTGATCCACTGCGGTTGCTCGTTTTGAATATCTGTGAAAATGAGCAGCTCTTCCAATAGCAGTGATTTTTTCACCTCTATCCTCCGTGCTAGTGCGCAAGGATGGCAAATACTGCTTTTGCAATGATAAATATCTGCGAAAAGAGCTGCTATTTCATTCAAATCAAAACAGAAAAGCGAAATGAACTAAAGGGCAGAGCACGGAAAACTGAAATGAAATCAAATCCGAAAATTGGGATATCTTCTATGAATGATAGTCGTTGATATCACTGAGCTGAGCAATGAACAGTTTGCAGATATCACCGAGCGCGAGCAGTGAACAGATACAAAGAAAGACGATAGAATATATCAGATGTTCCGAAACGGCAATCGAGCAACGAAAGAGCATAGAGCTGAAGCGAGCTGATTGATGCTCAATGAACAGATCGGTCGGTGAAGTGTGACTGCGATTTGCTTAGCGAGCTTTGATCTGAGCGATGAGGTGGGACGTACCAAGTGGTCAATGATGTGCGCTTTCTGGGTAAGCGGTGATTTGTTTGGTTGTTCTCAGCTACGATCTCGTTGGGGTGAGATGGAGTGTGTATGTTGCGTGATTAATGTGCGAGTGCGAATAAAAGCTCTGGGATTTGTTGCGATGATCATTGCGGCAATTTTATTGGCGATAGACCGTAAGCAGTATGCATTTGCTCTGCTCTTCTAATCGCAGTTCTTTTAAATTTTCAATCGCAATATGCGATTGCTATTTTAAAAGGGCAGTGAAAAAATCGCAGGTATGTAAAATAGCATACCATAATCTACTCCTATCCTGCAGCGGGATAGATAATGACATGAATTGTTCGTAATCGATAATTAATCGCTCTAATTACGAGACGTGAAATGACGTATGGGCTTTTATCAATTGTATAAGGATTGGGCACGTAGTTAGAAAGAAACGACGGCTAAACGTGTCCCACTTGTAAGAAATACGCTCGTATAGCTGCAAATATAGATCCAACGTAGGGTATAGCCTAGTAGGTAGTGTGTTGGTCTTGTAATGCGAAGGTCGTGAGTGCAAATCCCGGTCGGCGCAATATATAATTCCAGCACATTGCCTGCTTGAATATACCTTGGTCACCTCAATCTAAGAAAATGAAAAATTTGTAGAAAGAGGGTTGTGCGAAGGGCTAACAATCCTTCCACAATAAGTAATGAAAAATGTTAAGGAACCTGAATATCAGGAGGCAGAGGTCCGATTTGGGCTGTAGCGTCATTGTAGAGATAGATCCAACCTCCATGGTTACTAGGCTACAAACGAAATTAACTTTTTTTTCAAAAAGCAAACCGTTCAGCAAAGAGTTAAGCCCAAGGAGGATATATAAAATGGAGTGCTGTCTCATGTGGGAATATTTTTTGATTCCGAAATTTTCGAAAATTGTGTCCAAGCTTAACTTGGCTTCAAACTTTTATAAAAAAAAATACCATAATTTATGTGTTCTCTTAGTTGCTAATATTCAGTCAGCAATAAAATAATTTTCAGTAGAATGGAATTTGCTGTTTTATTTCAGAAATCTTTATTTTTTCAATTTTTAATAGTTTTTGGTTCATGTCTAAGCTACGCACTTTAGCACCGGACAATTTAACGCGGGACAGAGATAGTTACTTTGAGCTTAAGTATGCTAAACAAGGATAGCGAAACAATTCGTTCGAAAATTTGACAATTGTTTCGAACAATTTAACGTGGAAAATAGTTAGTTGCAATATCCTTAAGTGTGCCAAACAAAGATAGCGAAAGGATTTTTTCGAAAAATTTCGAGCATTTCGCCAGTAAGGGAAGGGAATACTTTCATTCCCATTTTCTTACACGGCAAAGCATGTTCATAGCCACTCCTTATTATATATCCTCCTTGGTTAAGCCTTTCTGCTCAAAACGTCAAATAATTTATAATAATTTATCACTTGAGAATTGAACATAAATTCTTAAATAATTTAATTTTTTCTATTTTTTTCCAGGTTTTGGATAACTTCATCAAACCATAGCAATACAAACCATCAAAACATCTTGAAAGGTGCGTAAATTTACAAAAATTTATTTAATTTTCATTATCTCTAAATGAAACCCGACGACTTCCGTAATAATTACCGTGACAAATGTTAAAATCTTTTAAAATTAATTGGACAAGATTTTAAGTCCAAAGATGGACAGGTTTTTTTTTTCTACACTTAACTGACCTTCACCAAAAATTGTTCGTCGTCGAAAATAATGGGAGTTGGTATGAAACAGCCAAGAAAACATGAAGACCTCTAAAGAAAACGATCGCAAGATCAATCCTCATTGCCCGCACTTCAATCAATTAGCACTGTCGATATTGCACAACGAATGTGTATGGCAAGAATAAATATTCTGTTTTTTTTTTTACTAAGCTCAGATGAATTCACGAAATTAATCTTAAATTGACCAATGTATCTTTAAGACATCGTATGAATTTTCGCTAAAAATGTTTAAGGTCAATGCCGTTGCGCGTGCTCTCACCAATTTATGGAATCAGTCAGATTTTTTTTTTTTTTTTTAGTATTCCGAAAAAGCTGTAAGAACGTTGTTACGGGGTCAAAAATCATAGTTACATGTGGCGTGGTGAGAATTTTCGGTCAGTTTTGCTGATGGGTCTAGAATTTTATTATTTTTTTTTCATGTAACGATTCTACCTAATTATGGTGGATTTGGTTGGATAAATGGTATGGGTAGCCGGTGGATCTATCTTAGAATCTAGGTAATATCTGCAGTTATCTTTAGAATGAATAGACAAGAAGATTGAGATTGGTCGGTAATTAGCTTGAGGTCGTGTCCCAATTGTCATCGTAAAGTTAGCTGTACGTTCATTATATCACGTATATCACGAGCACGCTATGCACTAATAGAACTAGTTTTCGGGTCATTCCATAGTTATATCTTGCTGAAAAAATGGAGACTGCAGGCTGGATCGACGAAAAATGTCTGTCCGTGATACGAAACATGGATGATCAATTACCTCGAATTACATACATTTCGATAGGTTGTATAGAAAATCGCCAAGAAGTTTGCCTTTTCTTCGCCATATTTAGAAGTGACGCATGTTCTCTGGGAAAACTGGTTTTCAAGAGTCTCCACACCAGGTGAGATACAGATACTCGTACTTAGCTCTAGACTTGTAAATCCTAACATATGTGTGGAGCACTTATCGGATATACCTATTTTGTCATGTCGGCCCATTGTACAGTGCTTTATTTTGATTTCAGCCATTTTTTTTTATCGTGAACACCACACATGTTACCTACCGAGCTCGATTTATAGTCCGCGTGATTTACAGAGGTGTAGTACTTTAAATTATGGTGACAAATTTTTACTTATTTGGTTATGATTAAGACAACTGTAGGCTTATCTCATTCTGATTTCTGTTCTCCTTGATAAGTATGTATACTAATGATTTTTATTTATTGCTAAAGAAATGAAAAAAAGTTAATGGCTATAAGGTGCTATTCAAATTGATTCATTCATTTCGGATAAAGATCACTAAGAATATTCTTGGAAGGCAATGGCGTATCCAGGAGTTGTGCACAGGATGCTGTAACAACTGTCTACAAATAAAAAAAATCGTCTAGTCAATATAAGCCTTTCCGGTGTTGAAGTTTGGTAGGCTTTACTTTCGGTAGCACTGGAGCCCAAATCGGGTCTGGGCGTCCTGTTTATTACGCCTCCATTCTTGTAGTTTCAGAGATACTTCTTGCCTTCATCCATCGAATCCTATTATCCCATCGCTTCTATGTTTTGTCTTTATCCCTTTACTTTACCCATTAGTGTGCGTTTAGATGTTCGACATATCACTGATTTCAGGTAACATACTGTGACATTCTTCGACTTAACGTAACGTTTTACAAGTATTTGCTTTTTATTACTACTTTTCCGTACAAGAAGGTAACATTTTATGTTACTCTTAAGTTTTCACTTAATTGAAATCGATTCAATGTTCAGTAAAAAGTAAAAATCTTTCAAATTTGTGTAACGCACGCGTGAAAAATAAAAGACGCTATATTTCAGTAAGTGTAAGTAAATTAATAATTCTGCAAATTGCCATGAAATATCAATATGACATCAATTTATAATAAGACATAAGAAATATGAAATGCATTTAATGGTGTCAGTTTTTCCATTTGGTGCAGTTTTGGATTTAATTTTCTAAAATGATGTGGTAACGTACGTTGACATATCGGTAACGTACTGTGACACTTCACTTTGGCTTAGAGTGAAACTACGAAATTTTTAGTCGAAATCAATGAAAAGTGCATAGCATTAGTTTTAATAATTTTTTAATTCCTTATGTCATACTAAAAATAAACTAACCTATCTTTTGGTGAATGTTTTCACAGTGCATTTCGAATTAAAAGAAAAGATTTCCGGATCCTACATTGTTACGCTTTATTATTCGTGACGTTTCGGTCTCTGCTGAGACCTTTATCAAGCAGTTTGATAAAGGTCTCTATTTACGAATTTTTGATTTTCGTAGGTTGAGGTAACCAAGGTATACCCAAGCTGCTGGAATTATGCGTCTACCGGGATTTAAACTCACGAACTTCGCATTGTAGACCAACACGTTACCCACTAGGCTACACCCTATGTAGTAATATCCATCATATATATGTAAATGCTGGAAAAATAGCCTGTCTTGGGGGGAGGCTCGAGCCCCTTAAGCCCTCCTCGTAATTACCCCCTATATCAGTCTTAAACCCCACGTTGGGCGCCACTGTGATGAAATGAGAAACTTCGTTCCGCCAATAAAAAATAGGCTTCCTGAAGAGATTGTAGTATGATGCGACCGTCGGGTGTGGGAGGGCCTGCTTCACAGAACTTTCTGGCAATGATTTTTCCAAAGCAGGGTTAAGAATGTACCATTAGGAAACGCGAACCCATACCGTTCTCCCTTTTATTTCTCCCTTTCGTCACTGCTCGTGGAGGAAGGTGTCTTCCTAGAGCCTTAATTCTCCCTCCCCCCTCCTTCCCCTTACACACATACACGACCGCCCTCAACCTTGACTTGCCGTATAATGTTTTACCAGATGTTCGCATCGACTCTGCACTCACCATTTCATAACAATTTTGTGACTGTCGTAATTGAAGAAAAAAAATTTAAAATTTCTGTCGAAATTGTCTGCCATAAGAAGCGACCTCAGCGTTGTATACGTGTTATTGTTAGGCTTTTGTGCTTCAAATAAAATATCGCTCGCCTTGTGTTTAAAGTTTGTCATGACTTTAAAATGCGATACTTTT
This sequence comes from Chorisops tibialis, assembly GCA_963669355.1. Taxonomy (NCBI): domain Eukaryota; kingdom Metazoa; phylum Arthropoda; class Insecta; order Diptera; family Stratiomyidae; genus Chorisops; species Chorisops tibialis. The sequence goes on from OY770262.1 coordinate 273,680,575, forward strand.
TCACATAATGGACATTCAAAATTTATTGTTCAAAAATTTGTCGAAAAATTTTATCACGAAATTTTAGAAAATTTCAGAGTTCTCATAGTCGCAAAAATTTTTATTTAAAATTTGCGAGCTCCGACATTGTCGTATTTTTTTCGCCAATTGTAGTAGCTTTGCAAAATTTTTGTCGAAAAATTTCTGGCAAAATAAAAATTTAATCTGAAATGTTACACATTATGCTCTTTTGTCACACAATTTTGTCGATAAACCACATTTTTTTTGTGGCATTTCTGTCGAAATTTTGTGAATATTCAATAAAAAAAACTCTGACAAGGTCTACCAAATGTACCAAATGGAGATCAAACTTTGAGTTCAGTAAATCATGCATCAAATTCGTATTGTTTTATTCTTCTTTTGCTTTATTGTCACAATATAGCTTGAAGACACAAAATGGGCTCTCGACTATAAAACAAGTTATTTTTAAGGGCGCACTAAATGATCCGGGCGGTAAATTAACTCAAACCTCTACCTCCCAAAATAATGATTCTCTCTTGATTCATTGTTTTTTTTTTTTTATGTGACACCGGACCTAGAGGCCCTTTTGTACTGAAGCACAGCTCCGGTGAGCGGGAAGGATATTCTACTTCTACAAAGGCACTACAGCCCAAATCGAACCTTGGCCTCCTGATATTCAGGTTCCTTAACATTTTTTTTTATTACTTATTGTGGAAGGGTTGTTAGCCCTTCGTACAACCCTATTTCTACGAATTTTTCTTTTCTTAGATTGAGGTGACCAAGGTATACCCAAGCAGGCAATGTGCCGGAATTATATTTTGCGTCGGCCGGGATTTGAACTCACGACCTTCGTATTACAAGACCAACACACTACCTACTAGGCTATACCCTAGAGATGGAAGCGGCTATGAATATTTCTTTTGAATTGTTAAATGGTGGAGTCATGCGGGAGTACTAAGATGTGCAGCGAGTTCCATATTCGATCAGTCCGGCTTAAAAACGAATCACAAAATTTGACAGTGCGACCGAAGATAGGGTTGAGAGAATGCTTATGAGCGCATGAAGCAGCTCGAGTATAAGGCGTTAAAGGCATATATGATGGTAAAGATTAGAGATTTTGTCCGAATAGTCGGCATTGCAGTAGCGATACGAAAGAGCAGGGGAGCTTACAATTCGTCTATGCTCGAGTGAATCGAGCGATGAAGTGATGTCAGAACCTCCTATAAGAGACGAGGTACTATCCAGATAGAAGAGAGAAGTTTTTGCTCCTCCCGCCCATAGGTGGGAATTAAATACAAGACGTGGTCTAATATAGGCCTTATAAATTTTCAGTAACCCAGAAGCGGTGAAGGAGTTTTGACAACGTTTTAGGTAACCCAAACATTTAGATACTTCCTTGGCGATGTTAAATAAAAATTTAAAAACTGACTGCGCATTTATCGCCAATAAAGTGCACAAAATGTCGGATACCATTTTTATTTTGAACGACTGCATTGACGAATTCCGTGATTATGGAACGCAGTTTAATAAGCTACAGGCTTGTTGCAGTCTTATGCAGCACGACATTTCTAAACTGACCAAGAAATTTGCTCAATCCGACAATAAATTGAATGCTGTTCTTGACACCTTGGTTGATAATGACGCTAAGGCTAGCCTTCCAACGGACTCTAGCGATAATACACTCTTCGCGGGTGATGCTAATGCTATTGCATATAAGCTTAATGTTATGCATGATGACATTAAAGCAACAAAATTGATTTCGGACAGCTCGGACAGAACTCTATCTGTCATATCTTCTCGTTTGTTGGAATCGAAACCCGTTTGCTCGGTAGCTCATGTCTCTTGCCAGACGGTTGAACCTTCTATTGTTCCGAATGCGCTAGTCTCTACACTCTTAATAAGGAAGAGCAATAGCGATAACGAGGAAAATTCTTCATGCTCTACTAGTTCCCAGACGGACTCCAACATGCTACGTTTACCAGCTACAAATGCACCTAACTCCGAGTTGCAAGTAGTAGATGCAAAATACCGGAAGATAACAAATAAAAATAAGAACTCTCGACGTAATGCCATGTCGAAGAACAGTTTACCAGCAACTTCAATAGCTGCTGAATTAAGAAATGTTGTCGATGAGGAAACTACGACCTCCGCGTCTGCGGTCCACTGTTGCACCAATTGCTAAGTCGAAGGACAGTTTGCCAGCAACTTCAATAGCTACTTCCATACTAAATTCTGACAGAACTCGCACTGTACAATGCACATTAAAGGTTGTAGAAAGGCCTAAAGTACTTTTTGTGTCACGGCTGGACCCAGTTACATCTGATATAGATGTCCTTAACAACATCATGAGTATTCTGAATTGCGGTAAAATTAGCGTTCCTCAAAACGCTATCTCATGTAAAAAATTAGTGTCAGCTAATCTCCGTGGACCTGCTCTGGTGTCTTCATTTAGAGTCGTATTGCCGAGTTCCTGCTTCGATATAGTTTCTACATCCAACTGTTGGCCGACTTCAGCTATAGTAAGGGAGTTCATTCCAAAAGTCGACATATTTCTACACTACATCGGTCTGTCACTCAGTCAAAAAACAGAATAGCTCCATCTCAATATATTATGCCAACGTAAGTGGTATGTGAACCAAAACACGACAACTTTACATCGCTGCTGCTGGCTTTTGCTTTGATGTTATTTGCCTCAATTAAACTTGGCTCTGTGGTAGTTTCCTTGATGCTGAACTACTCGACTCGGAATACCAAATTTTTCGCCGTGATCACCATCTTGAGCTTTTGGATGCCAATGTGGGTGGTGGAGTGCTTTGTGCGGTTCGAAGCCAATTTCCGACTGAAGATGTGGACATTACTGAAGCTTCTGAAATTAAGATTTTATGTGTCGTTCTCTCACTTACGGACAAACAATTATATATCGTTACGTTATATATACCACCCTTATCACCATATGTTGTATACGAGGCAGCCTACAATGCAATTGAGTATGTCAGCAATCTTATGCAATCTCGAGATGAGCTACTAATTTTTGGTGACTTCAACATGCCTCTTGTTAATTGGTCTTATTCCGACAGTGACGATTGCCTACTGCCAGCGTTTTCAACCTGCTCACGACAAGATGAAAAATTTTTGGATAGTATGTTTTCAAAAGGCCTACATCAATCCAATGCAATACCTAACTCTTTTGGAACATTCCTCGACCTGGTGTTCTGTTCGGATGTAAGTCACCTAACTATCAACAGATGCAACCCGCCTCTGCTTCCAGAATCAGCACGCCATCCTGCGTTCCACGTGATTTTTTCTTCAAATACTGCTGCTGATAATGTTAAGAATTTGAACTCTGATATTTCTCATCGATTTGACTTTAACAAAGCTGACTTTGTTGCCTTGAATGATGATATCTCGAAATGTGATTGGTCGGGCGTACTTAACGAAACAGACATTGATACTGCTGTTATAATTTCTACAATATCCTCTTCGGTTGCTTCACTAGGTGCGTGCCGGTTACGAGTAATAGTTCACCTAAAAGATTGCCATGGTTTGACGACGATTTAATTAATCTGAAAAATTTGAAAACTAAAGCATGGAAGAGGTACTGTCTCTCAAGGAATGAATCTGACTATAGGTGCTACGCGATTTATTTACTAATAAGTCAAAATTGGCCTATCAGTGCTATCTGATCGATATGAAGAAGTCTATTAAAGATAAGCCTAAGCTGTTTTGGAATTTTATGAACTCTAAGAGGCGCACAGATGGTTTCCCTGCGACTCTGTCTTTTGATGGTGAAGTTAGTGATGACCCTAAAAGGATTAGCAACTTTTTTGGCGATCACTTTCGGGCTGCTTTTGATGCCCGGGACTGTGGTATTGACTTTAATAATTTTCAATATTTGACAAAATTTCCCTCTACTACACTGGAGATGAAGGATCTTCTTATTGATGAACCCACTATATCAAAGTTTATCACGAACATCACTGAGAGTTTTAATAGTGGTCCAGATGGAATTCCATCTGTTGTACTTAAAAGGTGCTCTTCTGCACTTTTATCTCCAATTAGGTCCCTATTTAATTCATCTCTTCATTGTGGGGTATTCCCTAGTTTGTGGAAATACTCAACAATAACTCCTGTATTTAAGAAAGGTAAACGGAACGACGTATGCAATTACCGGCCAATAGCCAAGCTGTCTTGTGTTCCAAAATTATTCGAAGCAATTGTTTGTGACGCAATGTACTTTCATTGCAAATCAATAATAAGCCCAACGCAACACGGGTTCACCAAAGGTAGATCCACAATAACAAATTTACTAGAATTTTCGAATTTTGCCATCCCAGCGATTGAAGCAGGCAAACAAGTTGATTGCATATATACAGATTTTAGCAAAGCATTTGATAAGATTCCAAGATAAGTTATCTGTAATTTGAATACCTAACATCTTAATACTTGAAGAGTTTGTTAATGCCTAGCCTGCGAAGGTGATTGGATCAAAGTTTGAGTCACGTTGTGGTGCACAAGACAGCACTAGAGCTTCGAAGCATTAAATTCAACTTGATTCTTATTGCCCCAACTAAGAATTTTAGCCAAGTCGTCATTCAATGATTGAATCATGTACCTATGTTCTACTAGGCTAGTACATCGGGCTCAGGACGAGTGATAGGAGAAGTCTAATGTGCTGTCATCAGCGAACCTATGTATAGGATTGAAAGTTGAAGATAGCACAGCATTAATAAATATTAGAAAAGGGGCGAGAGAAAGAACCGAATCTTGAGGGACACCAACGTTAATTTCATAAGAAGGGGAAACCACACCATCCAATACCACACGCATTGAACGATTGGCTAAAAAAAACTTTCAATCCAGGAAATAAGGTAGTCGTCCAAACCAATAGCTTTAAGTTTGATTAAAAGGGCGCTGTGTCATACGCTGTCAAAAGCCTTGGAAATATCAAGAGAGATAATACAAGATTCACCAAACTGGTGAATGCTTTTGTTCCAACGTTCAGTGAGAGTGTTTAAAAGGTCTCGTGTGGAACGCTTTTTGCGAAATCCATACTGTTTGCCGTCAATAATATCATTAATGTTGAGATTTTCTATTACTCTATTGTTGATAATTGTTTTCATGTTAGTTTAAATTCAGTGAGAGTTTATTTGTATAATTCAATTTCTTTCATATTTTGAAAAAAATAATTTACTTTCCCAATTAATTAATCTACTTGCGTATATTTAAAAAAAAAATAATTACCTCTAATATTACCTAATAAAAGCAATAAATTATAATTAAACCTAATTTTTTTCTCCCCTGAATTATCGTATATGAAAATAAACGCCTCTCAAATTCAGTCTAATGATCAAAACATCGATCAAATCCATAACTATTAACTACATTAAAAAATCATATTTTTCCACCCAAACGTTCTGTATGCTTGAAAACTATTCCCTCTCTATACGATCGAAAAATTGGTAGTTAATTGCTGCCGCGATCAATCACTATTCTAATTATTTGTATATTATTGTGCTGAAAAGATACATAGTTGCGTTTCCACAAGAATTTTGTACTATGTTGTTTAGCAGCAGCAGTACATACTTGTATCTTGTATAGAAGGCAACGAAAATGTTTTAAGTGATCGCGCGATCTTCCGCTATTAACGCAATTATACAAAAAAAAAACGATCATTTCGTAAAAACGCAGTGATCATTTGACTAGAAAACCGCAGGTTATAAAAAAAAGATTTTTTTCAGCATATTCCAAGAAAAATATTTTATTAAACGTTTTTTTTTTTTATATAAAAAAAGATCGCGCGATCCTCATTTTTGAAGTCTGGAAGGCGAGGTCGATATGCTAGCCGGATAGGTATTTTTTCTGTTAAATGTAACTTAATAGAAGAGTAGTTTTTAATGATGAGTTTTTAACAATACACGGCGGTTCTGGTACCGTTGCGCGCGATCAGTTTGTGGCCTCATGACAGACAATTAACGTAGAAAATTGATTATTTCGGTTGATTGGCTTCGAAACCAGCCGAGAAGATTTCTTCGGGTTTTCTTTCGCCCGGATATTTACAGTTGTTGAAGGCAATTTTTAGACCTACGTCCGTATAAATATGACTTGCATAAATATTATTGTAATCTGATTTGTTGTTAATACGAATGTAACACCCACCTGTAGAATTTCCTATGCCAAAATAAAACTGAATTGAACCGTTCCACCTTCAGATTCGAAATATGTATTGATCAGCAGTGCCACCTAGAGGACGTTATTATAAGGAGGCTGTAAAAACACGATGAATTGACTTATTGTATTTCGATGTTGTTTTTGTCGCCGCGATAATTGTTCAAGTTAACATTCTTGTGCGATCGAAGTCAAGGCAGGTTACGATTATTATCGTCTTGGACAAACTGATCAATTACCAACTTCCTTATTTACTCAACTCCAAAGGTATGTTGTTGAGTGTTAAACTACTTGAATGACTTATCTGCACTTAAAATTGTCTCTCGCAAAATTTCACCTTGAATCGATCTCATGAAACGATTAATAATATTTATAATAACGATTGGCGCGAATATTCAAGATACTCGAAAAGCATCTAAGCCGTGATCGCCCACACTAAAACAGTGTTCAGAATTTTCTGATCGGCATTCGTAATGGAAATTTATAAAAATACAAATGCATTTTGCGGGCAAATAATAGAGTGAGAAGCTTTCGGTTTTGTAATTAGATGAGAGGACAGGAAATATTTTTAATGGAAACAAAAATTCGGGGTTTTTTTAGAACAACAAGTTCAACATAGAGGGTTAGAGAAGGTTTATGGAGCGACTGGACACCAATTTACTTTGGCCACCAACGAGTCCTTTGTGCGCCTCCCTGCAAATGCGACATGGACCTCGATATTATTCAACCAGCCTATTATACCGGTGAAACCAGAGCTCGTTGAATAATATTCTCCGAGCATTTGTTCGGAAGAATGGTTAATGGCAGAAGAAATGCTTTAAGGTATCAACTTCATCTAAAACTCTATAAATTATATCCGTTGACTATATCCCGAAAAAGACGGAGTTAAACGCGTGGTTACAGTCAAAACCGCAGAAATCACGCTAGTGCGTCCAAAAGTGAAGATCGAAAAAATTACCCAAAAGTTTAATCCTGCGAATGTTATTCAACTATTACATCAGCATAACTGTGAAAAAAACTACACAAATTACAATTAAATTAAATAACAAATAAATGAATGATAACAATTATACCGGCGCGATGAATTAAAAAAAAAACATAACATTCTAGATTCACAAAAAACCGACGTAATTTCAATTTCCTGTTCAAACCCTCTTACTCTTACATGAAGAGCATAGGACAGAAACAATTCTCTTCCACAAGGCTCGATCCAGAGCATCGTTCTTTAGTTGTCGCCAGGAATTGTTTATCCCTACGACTTCGTGCTCACCTGCTCGATTCCAGGAGCTACACGGTCGACCAATCCTACGCCTTCCTTGAGGGTTATACATCACAGCTTGTCTTGCGATGTCTTACTTTGGGGTTTTCAAAGTGTGACCGATCCACTACCACTTCCGCCCTTAAAGCTCAATGCCTATTTTAGTTTGTCCAGTTGTACTCCAAAGTTCGTTGTTGTTCCTAAAATCCATCGGAGGCATTGGTTCGTGAAATTTCGCAGTTTCTGGCTTACCAAGAACGGTCGCTTTTCATGTAGTACAGCCATATAACAATACGGATTGGACGCATGCGTCAAAAACTCGCAGTTTCGTGCGAAGAGAGATTTCTCTTTTAACATCCAGAAAGGAGAGTCGAAAGCGTGACAAGCTTTATACGAGCCTCAATATCATTTCGGCTCCGCCGTTCATGCTGACAATGCTTCCGAGGTAACAAAAGTCTTGAACCTCTTCCATATCTTGTCCGTTAAAAACAATTGTGTTCGCGCCCATATGTATGTACTTAGGCTTAAGAAGTAGAAACGGTTATGTGTAAGCAAACATACGTCATTAGCATAATCGAGATGAGCTATGATGTTAACCAGTCTCCAGACCTTTATCTTCCCTACCTTCCATTTATTACAACCACAAAAAGGGATACTGATATTATGCAGCCTTGTTTGACACCCGTTCGCACAGGAAAAATCTCGGACAGCTCTCCTCTATGTAAGAAGCGACACCTTGCATCTTCGTTGGATTCCTTAATCATAGATATGATCTTGTATGGAGTATCTCTCGTACGCAAAGCGTTCCAGATGTAATTTCGTTTAACGCTGTCGAAAGTATTCTCGAAGTCCACAAACATGATATGTAGTGGTGAACCCAAGTCGGCAGACTGCTCCAATATTATCCGTTGTTTGGTTCCAGCCTGATAACTACAACATCGCTAATCCTATTGAGAACTATCTTAGCCATGGTTTTCGATACGACATTAAGCAGGCATATAGCATATCACGCCAATTGCCACAATCCCGAAAGTCGCCATTCTTCGGGATCTTCGCAATGACGCCTTCGTTCCATTCAGCCGAGTATCTTCCTTCAATCCACACTTCAGTAAAAAGTGTTATAAATATATCGTCTGTTATTTCCGGGTCCGCTTTGAGGAGTTCGGCTGGTAGTTCATCTATAACTGGGGCCTTCTTTCCCGCCGTTGACCAAATGGAGGAAACTATTTCTTCCTTATCTGGAGGATCCTCCCTATCAGAGGATTGTTGCGGTTTTATGTTTGGCAGTTGTTGTCCGCATATTAAGGAAGGTTTTGTGGTCGATTTATTCCTCAAGATGGACAGAAAACATAACAGAATTACTTACCTTATATAATATAATATATAAATACTTACCTTTTGTTTGGGAGGTGGTAAAAGCAGAGGGGAAGGTTTGTAATTTTTGTATGTAACACTGAACGTAGTATATACAATATTTCATGCTGAATTTAAAGTTTCTTGCTTTCATAATTTTCGAGGAAATTGAACAATTTTTTTTCTGAATTTATGGTATTTGTATGGGAGGTGACAGATTGTGTGGGAGATTTTGGATGATTTTGAATCTGCTTATCAACATCCTAATCATATTGCTTCATTACAATTTTAAAGTCGATAGCTCTCATATGTTCGAAGCAGAAAAACTTTTCTTGAACTTCCAATACAAAAATTTGGGAGGTGGTAGAAGGAGTGAGGTGAAGGCGATATTTTTTTCGCATTTATTACAATTATTAAGGGACAAATTCTGGCAAAATTTCAAGTTTCTACTTCTTCTAGTTTCTATGAAAATCGGTTAAATGCATTTACTAAAATTCTGCATTTGTATGGAAGGGGGTAGAAGGAATATCCGAATCAAAACCAAATGTTTTTGACATCAATCATATTTAAAATAGTATACTTTTCTCAAATTTTAAAGTTGTTAGTTTTTACGGTTTTGATAAAACCTAATTTAATTGAAATTCCGAAATTTCGTAGAATTTGTATGGGAGTGAGGTAAAGTTGATAGTTTTTCCAAAATTAGTTGCAATTATAATAAAATTAATTATGACAAAAATAAGCTCATTTAGCTTTTGCTAGTTGCAATGCAAACCGAATAAATGCATTTTTGAAAACTGTGCATTTGTTTGGGAGGTGGTAGAAGAAGTAAGGAGATCAGATCAATATTTCTTGAGGTAAATGAAATTAATATTATTATACTATGTCCTTATTTTCAAGTCAATAGCTGAAACAGTTTCGGAGATAAATCAATTTCTTTAAATTTCGAAATTTCATGAAATTTGTATGGGAGGGGGTAGAAAGAGTGGGGGAATGTGACCTGTTCACGAACTTGAAGTTACTTTTTTGCTAAAAATGACACACAACAAATTTCAGCACGATAAGTCAAAGCGTTCGGGAGCTATGTTGTAGACAGACGCACAAACGGACAGACAGCAACTCGGAATCGGTAAGGCAAACACAATATGTATACTCTCAGATTTCATCTAGAGTATAAAAAGCCATCACGAGTTTCTGCCATTTAGTTTTAATGAATTATTAAAACTGGCCTACTAAAGAAAATCGATTTGGGTAAAAATCACTTTTCAATTCGATTAAGTAAATAAATACATGTAGAAGAACCCTGGGCAGAACGAGGTACTAAATTGAAAATATGTTTTAAAACCACAAAAGGGTTAATTCAGGGAGCTGCAAATATTTCTATAAACACTTTATAATATAATAATCAAAAAAATTCAATAATGTTGTAAGGGAATAAAAGAACAGATTTTTGTTTTCAAAAGTAGAAAAATATATCATTTGCTCCATTCTGCTACAAGTAGAATTGCTGGAAGAATGAATTTGTTCAATATTTATTTTGTTTTAAGTGGTTATAAAGGTTTACTGCACTTTTCATTGATTGTGTCCTTTTCTTAAACTTAATCACAAAATTCTCACACTAGGACAGCCTCATCATTTTCGCTTTCGTTTTCCGCGCAAGTGATTCTACCTTCAGCTGATTTAGAATAAAATTCACCGCAAGATAGACATTCACAGTCAGAATGGAGAGCTTCCCCATTCCTCCTCTTCTTCTACAATGGCGCTACAGCCCAAATCGGACCTTGGCCTCCCGATATTCAGGTTCCTTAACATTTTTCATTACTTATTCTGGTTGTTAGCCCTTCGCACAACCCTCTTTCTACGAATTTTTTCATTTTCGTAGATTGAGGTGACCAAGGTGTATCCAAGCAGGCAGTGTGCTGGGATTATGTATTGCGCCGACCGAGATTTGAACTCACGACCTTCGCATCACAAGACCAACACGCTACCTACTGGGCTACACCCTAGCTTCCCTATTCCGCCCCAGCCGTTTCGTCCTAGGGACACGATTCAGGTTAAGGAGGTAAGGCGACTCGAGGAAGATACTTAAACTAACGTTTAACCAATCGAAACTGTCGGTTCTGAGTGGAAAAAAAGGTGACGGACCAAGTGAATCGGAACGATACGTACTACCACAAGACCGCGGAATTCATTTCTGAAATAAAGGTCATCGCCGTGGAGCCTCCTCTACGAGTGTTGTGTCGACGGAAGCCCTGAAAAGGAAATCGAAGTAGCTACGAGGTTTAAATCTTCCTTTTCTTAAAAAATACCCTTGTGAAGTACGGGAGCAAACTTGCTTGCTTCCCTAAGTCATCATTCGCTAAGTAGTGTTGTGGACTCTTCGCACAAAACACTACCCGTGTTTTTCGTTTTCTATCCTTCTCTCTTTTTCCACCACCATTTCCCCGAGCCGATGTTCTTTAACGTCTGCCAATCTGCAATCATTCTAAGGGGTTGGATGTTGTATAGTATATCGTAAGAAAATAATGGGATAAGGGTCATTGGGAGAAAACTGCTTATTCAACAGTAGAGTCCTTGCTTTTGTGGCAGCTGGCCGACCCCTGGTCTGTCGTCCACTATCCGCAACCTGTGAACGCACATGGTAGCTTTCCATCTTTCAGTCCGGGATAACCTTTCGAGTACTACGAGCTTCAAACTCTCGTAGTTCGAAAAATAAAATATTGCTTATATTTCACTGTACGAAACAACGAACGTAATTTATTACGATTATATAAACTTCTTCTTCACTATTTTAAGCAATTTTTAATATCAGTTAGCACCGTAAAATGTACCATAAACCCATATTAACTGACTTCCAATATAATCTAACACTCCTCTAAAATCGGCGGCATATCCATTCAAATTTCTAAACGATCGGACAAATCCAACGGTGCGTTCGATTGAGCTATTGAATCGATCAAATTTCATTTAAGCTGAAACGCCTACATATCCGTATAAGGAAAATAAGTATGAATCGTGCTTGAATGGTTAAAAAAAAAATGATAGCAAACACGCGAGTAATGACCGATTAATGATGTGTCGATCTGTGACAATTGATCGACACATTTGGGTTGCTATTGGGAAACAATGCGGCCAAGTAACGCTTCATGGCAAATTTAACGTCCGATTTCGTAGAATTTCGTTCTAAAGGTTTGGGTGTGGAATTTAAGAAGATGTGCTTAGTAATTGTTGGATTCCTGGTATTGCGAGGGATAGTTATTGTACTATGGGATTGGGGATTTATGCATTAATTAGCTGTGGTATTTTCAGAAAATGTTTACCATTTGAAACGAGTCTAATAGTCCAATGCCCGTCTGGCAATAAAAATTTCTTATAGAAATTGATCGTGAAATAAACAATATCAAATAAGTATTTATGATTCTCGAAGAGATTTTTCGTTCCTTAATTAATAAGAGGCTAGACGCGAGCCAACCGGGTAACGGGCTGTCCCTCCATATTTCAGATTGATCGTATGTAATGTTGTCTTCTTCTACAGTAGCACTCAGGTTCAGGCTTCTTAACATTTTTTTTCCATTACTTAATTGTGGAAGAGTTGTTAGCCCTTCACACTACCCTCTATCTCCGAATATTCGTTTTCGCAAATTGAGGTGGCCAATATATACCCATGCAAATAGTGTGCTGAAATTATACGTCGATCGGGATTTAAACTAACGACCTTCGCATTGTGGACTAACACGCTACCCACTAGCTTCACGCTAGGTGTCAATCTATCTTCTTGGTCATGGGCTTTCTCGCCTCCCTCCCCTCCTTGTACTAGAAGAAACATTTTAATACCGGTAAAATGAAGTATTTTGAACATCAAAGACCTATTTTTCAACCCTATTTTTACTATCATACAATAAAAACAGATCGATACCTTAGAATTATCGATTGCGTACTTCAAGTCCGTCTATATTCAATGGCACTTAATAGAAATGCAAAATCAAATTCAACTTGCATTTGTTTCATGTAACTTTCGTTAAAACCATTTATTTCTTAAATAAGAACGTCGTTTTTTGTTATTACAAGGAGATGTACGTCATTAATTCGCATAATATTTATGTGTACGTTCTTTTTGAAACGTCAAGGAAGTTTCGGTCGTAAAATTCTCGCGTACAAGAATAGCTACTTTTAGTTTATGACCATCGTAAAAATGTTGTCGAAGACCACTAGTATCGCTCCGTAGAACTAGCCGGCTAGTGCGTGGCTTAGTGTCTGCGGATCATTTCATGGCGGTTTTCCGATTGGCCGGCCCATGGCATAAGTTTCAAAATTTAACTAACTAATTAAATTCGAATGGTGCCCCCGATAGGCTTGATTTTTACGAGCCGAACAGAAGGATTTCATGAAAGGTAGCTGGTATTGTATCTTTGCTAGAATTTATGACTGGCATATTAAGTTTATTTACAAACGACTTATTCGCATCGAAGATATGTTGCGTTTCCGCATTAATTTGTAAGCTTTTCCATAAACAAACATAAGAAAAAAAATAATAATCTGATGTTATTCAAAGTTTATAAAAGATAAACAAACAAATAAACAATCCTTATAAATTTCCATCAACCCTCCGATTTTTCATTATTTATGGTCGGAGCCCATGTAGTAGCCACTTCACTATCCCTAGCCGTCTAAATCAACACCATCATCGTATACGACCGCACATTCTCAACCTATGCCAACAAAATCATTTGAAGAAGACGATTTTCTAATAACACATCGTGCCATTTAAGTAAATAAACAGCAGCACGTTTATCGAAGGCACACACCACCGACTTCAATCACCTACATAGTTCACTGAAGATGAGAGTACGAGGTGCAGTATCGAATACTATGTACGTGTAGGGTTGGGGATCATCGAAAAAATACTATTGAGTATAAATATCGGAATAACAAAAAAAGTCTGAAGCATATCGGAACTGAAATAACATTTTGTGCAAAAAATAGAGGAAAAAATTCGAACAAGCGCAGCATTTCAATTTGCAGCGATAATAAACTTACATATCCCGTATAACCTAGCTCAGAACATACAAACCCGGAGAAAATCGAATCTTCAGGAATATGTGCTTGTGTATCGGGCAACACTCTTTCCGGTCTATATCCGTAAGTATGTTTGGATTAGAATTTCATTTCGACTTGAGTATGCCGAATGTTGCAATTTGCACAAACATTTTACCGAATATTCGAAACGCAATTCAATTGAATGGAAAAGCATTTGCAGTGAACTGGCGGAAACAAATTCTTCGGAAATAACAATCATTCCTAAATGTAGACTATTTTTTTTTTTTTGTGAATGTTGCACAGAAAATGTAAATTTTGTACACAAAGAGCTTTGTTGAAAATTGCCAAAAGGATTGAAGTCCTATATTAGTTTTATTTCCGTAAAATATTGATAGTTTTGTATTGTATTCATTCTTCAATGGCACTACAGTCCGAGTCGGGCCTTGGCCTTAACATTTATATTTGATATTACAAAATAGTTCTGATCCCTTCGCATAGCCCTCTTTCTAGGAATTTCCATTTTCGCAGACTGAAGTGGCACAGATTACCTGCGCAGGAAGTGAATTATATATCGACTGAGATTCGAACTCACGACCTGCACATTGTAGAGCAACACGCTACCTACTAGGCTCTAAACCCAGGAAGAATAACATATCGTTAACTAAAAATAACGTATAATATTGTAATGCTAATTTTCCATTAATTAGTCTATGATTTTTTTTTATTTTTATATTAATTGTCAAAAGCTATATGAAGACCATTGAAATTGCGGAGTTGCATAGTACGATAATTAAACTGACTTCATGAAAAGTTCGTAAGGTTACAATTGACAATGACGAAAGCTTTAGAAAATTGTTAACAAATGTTACTTTTATACTTAGCTTTGCTTATCTTATGTTTAATAAAACTCACGAAGCTCTCCTATAAAATTGAGAAATTGAGATAATTCCGTTAGTGGAATACTCAAAGAATATGAAAACTTTTCATGTCAAATATCATGTTTTAAGCTTTTATGACAGCAGAAGATTTTCAAATTTCCTTTCCTGAATTTTTCTAAATTATGTTGAAGTTTATAAAGGACAATTGCCAATTTTTGAACTACTAATCAACGTACTTCTCACTATTACTTACTTACTTAAAAGGGTATTGAGGCTCGTCTAAATAAAGCTCGTCAGGCCTTCGGTATCCTTTCCCTTTCCTGGAGTTCAAGAGAGATATCCCTTCGCACGAAGTTGCAAGTATTTGACGCATATGTCAAATCCGTGTTGTTATATGGTTGTACTACGTAGAAAGTGACTTACCAAGAAATTGCAAACTTTCGTGAACCAATGCGTCTGACGCATTTTATTTTATTTTATGAATATTGTGGCCAGAAGTTATCTCCAACGACCAACTTTGCAGTATAACTGCACAGACTAAAATAGGCATTGAGATTCAACGGCGGAAGTGGCAGTGGATCGGCTGCAATATGAGCAAACCAGAGCGAAACATCGTCAGGCTCTGGATTGTAATCCTCAAGGAATACGTCGGGTTGGTCGACCATATAGCACATGAAAGCGAGCAGTTGAGCAGGAGGCCCGAGGAATAAACAAGTCCTGGCAACAGCTAAAGGCCAATGCTCACGATCACGCATTGTGGAAGAAAGCTTTTTCTGTCCTATGACCCTATAGGGGGTCTTAACATTGATTGATTGAATCAACAGGCTAAAGAGCAGGCGAACAAACTAGAAGATCTGAACCAAAAACTGTAGCAACAAAGTAAAAGTTATCGAAGATACTACGTTTTGGGGATTGCGGAAACATCGGGCATATAAGACATGAATGCAGTAGAACGAAACCCAAATGAAATGCATTGCTCAAGATGTGTCTCCAAACAAATGTTGCGAAATGATTGACGAATGCAGAAAGTTATTGGTGGAACCTTGCAAAGATTGTGCCACCGGGAAGTGTCCAATAAACGAAGCGTAAAGTACAAAGCTCTCCGATGTTGCAATTGCAGACAGGCAGGGCACTTAAGAGGTGACTGCTGTAAACGAAGGAGATCACCAATTTCTTGTGCAGCATGTGCCTGTATGTGCTAAACAATTGGCGAGATCAGGAAAACATGACTAGGGCGGATTAAAGCCCTAGAGTGGAGTTAGCAAGGCAGAATTTAAGACCTGGAGCTCCATGATGTTGAGATTGCGGACGCATAGGTCATTTAAGACGTGACTGCCACAATCCGTGAACATCGCCGAACGATTATTTAGGATGTACTGCTCATCTCAATACGCAGAACTGGAGACACCGCTATCATCCAGAAAATAATATATATGTAAAATATGTTATATAAATAATACAACGGATGACAGCGACCGCAACTGATCAGAAATTGAAAGATACTTGACAGCACATGATCTTAAAAAGCAACATGGACAAATAGATTGAACAGAAATTAAAGCTACCGAACCCATCCAGCACCGACCATATCTATTTATTAATCTGAGCTCTTGAACAAAAAGATTACAATTTCAATTAAACAAAAGCGGAAAATAAAAAAATAGCAAAGAGAAAATTTTAAACATTAACCATAATAGTTTTAACTCTATTTTTAAACAAACGCAAAGAAGAGGCTAAAGAGCTAAGTTGGAGTCGATCATGATTCCATTGCATTCTTAGCATCGGAGAGTGATGGTATATATCGAGAGAGGCTCGAGGAGGATTGAAGATGCTTGAATTCCTGGTCGTCACAGAGGTGGCTATTAAGCAGGTGGTTACACAGCTTGAAGAGGAAGCAAGCATCGACAAGGTCCGCCTTAAATGCAGTAGCTGTAAGTGAAGTACTTCAAGTCGGCCATTGTAGTAGCCTCATTTCGGCTTTCTTAATCTGTAGAAAAGGGTTCGAGTGAATCTACGCTGAACAGATTCGATGGCCCCAACATGGCAAGAATGGTGAGGGTTTCTGACGATGGAACAGTATTCTAAAATACTACGGACGAGAGTGGAAAATAGGAGAGCAGCTATTCCTGGACGGTTAAACTGGACTGTCGTACGGAGGTCGAAACCACCAAGTCTGTATGCCTTATTAGTAATCTTGAAGAAATGATTGACAAATTTAAGTTTGCGATCAAAGACCACTCCTAGATCCTTTATTGTGGTTACTGCCGTAAGGATGATTCCATTAATAGAGTAAGAGAGAACAGAGGAGGTAGCCTTATACGAGTACTCTATAGTAAACCACTTCTCTATGTTCAAAAAGGTATCGTTGATTGAACACCAACGAGAGACATCAGACAAATCAGTCTGGAGGATCATGTCATCACAGACGGAGGAAATTTCTCGGAACAATTTGAGGTCATCAGCGAATAAGAGACAGTTAGAAGATACAAATTGCGGCAAATCATTTATGAAGAGAGTAAATAATAGAGGACCAAGGATCGACTTCAGCGGGACACCAGAGTTAGCAAGAAATTCAGTAGAGGAGTATCCGTTGAACGTAATTCGCAGACGACGATCGGTAACGTACGAGTTGAACCAGTTCAGGAGAGAGTCAGAGCCACCGTACCTTTCAAGTTTTGAAATAAGAATTTTACAATTAACAGTGTCGAAAACTTTCGAAAAATCGGTATATATGATTTGGACAGTATTATAACGATCTAAGGATTGAACAACAAAATTAGTGAATTCACATAAATTGGTAGAAGTAGATCTACCTTTTACGAATCCATGTTGGGCTGGTGATATCAAGTGATAAAGTTTTTTCCAGACTACATTATGAGCTAATCTTTCAAAAACCTTGCCAAAGCAGTTTAGGGTGGAAATCGGTCGATAGTTCAAGACATTTTCGGTATCTCCTTTCCTTAAAATGGCAACTACGTTAGCTAACTTCCAGCAAGCAGGAAACGAGCTTTCTTTAAGTGACTTATTGAACAAAATAGATAGTGGCACCGAGAGCTCCGAGGAGAAAGTTTTGATAAACACATTCGGGATCTCATCCGGTCTGCCACCGATTTTTGAATCTAGAGAATTGATGATTGATATAATGTCCCTTATCGCATCTACAATGGCGCTACAGCCCAAATCGGGCCTTGGCCTCCAGGTCGTCAGGTTCCTTAACATTTTTTCATTATTTATTGTGGAAGGGCTATTAGACCCTCGCACAACCCTCTATCTACGAATTTTATATTTTCGTAGATTGAGGTGACCAAGCAGGTAGTGTGTGGGAATTGTGCGTCGACCGGGATTTGAACTCACGACCAACACACTACCCGCTAGGCTACACCCTAGCTAATGTCCTAATGGATATCTCAGTGATCAACTCCTGGGGTGAAATGAAAAGACAGAGTGGCTAAATACAGAGAAAAAGTATTTGGAAAAAAGTTCACACATTTCTTGTGGAGAGATAGTGGCAGTATCACCAAACTAAAGTTGTGAAGGGAAAAATTGTTTGTTTCTACGCTTTCTAATATGCGGCTAAGACGATTTGGTCTCATTGCACGGCAGTGCTGGCTATAGCTGAGAAATATATACAGAGAAAGCCTTCTTGATCTCCGATTTGACCCGGTTACGCTGAAGGGAATAGTTATGGTAATCAGAAAGAAGAGACGGACGCTTATAATTTTTATGGAAACGTGTTTTATTACGTGCTCTCTCGAGAATGGTTACACCATTCAGGATAGTCACGATTAGAAATGACATGATAGGGAACATTCCGATGGATTATGTCATTAAGAATGGAGTATAGTTTCGTCGATGATTCTTTAGAGCTTTTGCTGCTAAAGAGTTCAAGCCAGTTAACATTACCGAGATCATAACTCATTTGTTCGTAGTTTCCCTTGTAGAAATTGTATTTCTTATCCATACTAATAAGAGATTGATTATATAACTCTATTTGCAGGTTGATCTGGAGGGGGCGATGATAAGGGTCGGGTGGCACTAATCCAATAAAGGTGTCAACATTGATTCAAGAAGCTCTGACATTGGAAAAAATCAAGTCGAGGACTACCCCCGAGGATTTGTGGTAGTATTATGTTGAGTTAGTGAACACGGGTTCTTAAAATGATCAACATACTAGGTGTGACCAGTCCGCATTCCATTGTATGTTGGGGAGGTTGAAGTCACCACAGATAAGAAATGTCGAGGTAGCGCCAGCTGAGTTGACGATTTCCGAAAGGATGTCAAAAAACTTTTCAATAGTTTTCACTGCGCAGCAACAAGCAATATAAACAGCCTTCCGTGGCGTAGTGGGCAACATGCTTGCTTCTCAGTCAATAGGTCGTGGGTTCGATTCCCACTCCAGACAGGGGATTTTTTTAAGCGCAAATTTTTCAGTTGCTACTGGTGATAAAAAAATTATTCGAAATAAACTGGGGAAACGATGTAAAAGTGATAACAGTTCCACTTCATGAAGGCCTAGATACTCCGTAGATGGTTTCTGTTCGCTTTATATCATGCAGTCCCCCATAACATCTGCAAATATTTGTCAGTAAGCAGCCAGTACAACTGAACAATATACCAGCTTCTCCACTCGCTACGGTCGTTCTCACTCCCCTTTCCCAACCTTTCCAATCCCATTCCTTCCCTCCACGACTGTGTTTGTGCATTGCACATAAAGGTCGAAATTGCCTATAACACAGGTCATTCTGTAAAAAAAAAAAACACAACATATATGTATATAGGTATAGACCATGCGAGACTTTAATTTTGAGGAGAAGGTGCTCAATGGGAAAAGCATCAAAGTCCGAAAAACGTGACGAAGACAAAGTATTTTTAACTGCAATAAGAACACCGCCACTAGCCTTTTTGATAGAACGATTAAGATCACGATCATGCCTGGGAACTGTGTAGTAATTCGCAGAAAATTCAGAGTTAAAAATTGATGGAATCTACCAGACGGGATTCCAGGAAGTCATCTTGGTTGGAAAATAAGATTGTTATTAGATGAACTAGAAATGTTGGTAATAGCAGATATATTCTTGAGAACATTAGATGTTGATGGATTGATTGCAGTCCAACATGAAATATTTATGTACGTTTTTGCTGATTGCGATTGCTGATTGGTTTAAACTCCCGAACAATGACGACTGGTGGCAGCTGTTTGAACGATGCAATAATTTTGTCTGGAAGATTGTCCTGAGTCAGCTTACAATAGCTGATCACAGCTGTAGTATAGTTCAGCTTCGACGCGATGTATTCTGACACTTCCCTGGTAGACGTATCGTAGGCCAAACAAGACACAAGTAGCTGTCTAGGAGGTTCAACAGCACGTAGCGTAGGTGCTGGGTTATGAATTTTTGAAGACGTCGACCACCAACCAGTTAGGCAGCACATTAGAAGGCGTATTAGCAGACGTAGGCAGCAGGGAAAAAGCACCCGGTACAACTGCGGGATTCGGCGAAAGCATCGGTTTTGCAATAGTAGGTGCCTTAACTTGTTTTTTCGAACCTTTAGAACTTGCATCAGCACTTGAAGAGAAAGAAGATGCAGAGGCAGTATGTATGAGGCAATACGTACAATGCAACTCAATAATTTATCGAAAAGGTAATTTGGAATGGCTGTGCCGTCGATACCAAAAGGGGAAATCACCAAAGCCTCAGCGTAATAGGAAATAGAATACCGCAAGCCTAATACAAAGACGAAAGGAATAGAGAGATTGGCGAAATACCATGACCACCCAGTGAAAACTGTGTTCTGGACGACCAGGAGCTACACATCAACCCTAGTCGTTCATCGAATGTTCGCGACCTTCAACTGTCTACTATTCTTAAAAAACAACCACACACATTGGACTACAACTCATCGACCGTCTGCGATCGTCAATTGTTTGTAACCTTGAATTGTTCGCACACACTGCAGTACAGTAGCTGTAATTGTATGGGATGTGGTAGAAAAATTGGAGGGTTTTATATATTAGGGGTTGGAATTAATTCATAGCGTTCTACAAAAGGTGGCGTTACTCAAGTATCCTTAGTCACATATACAAAAGCAAATATTCTCCATAAAGCTACTGTCATGGCGCATCTAGTCCACTGAACGACATTTCTTTATCGAGTTTATAACATTTTGTTGTGCGCCATCAAACATGTCAACGTTCATGCCCGAAAATCTGTTTTTGCGGGGAGTGTTGCTTCATTACTTCCACATGAAGAAAAGTGCCGCGGAAAGTCATCGCATTTTCGTAGACGTTTATGGTGAATATGCTCTAGCTGAGCAAACGTGCTCGTTTCAAAAATGGAAATTTTGGCTTGGAAGACAAGAAGCGTCCCGAACTGTCGAAAAAGTTTGAAGATGAAGAATTGGTGATAATGCTCGACGAAGATCCATGTCAAACACTTGCTGGGAACCTCTACAGACGTCAACTGGTGCGTTTGAGCAAAGCATTAAAAGAAAAGCGCCTCCAATTTAAGGATCGATATGACAAGGTGAATTTTGCTCCACGACAATGCCAGACCCCTTGTTGCAAAAGTGGTGAAAACTTATTTAGAAACGCTGAAATGGCAAGTTTTATCCCACCCGCCATATTCACCAAACATCGCTCCATCAGATTTCCACTTGTTCCGGTCCATGGCGAATGGCTTGTCAGAGCAGCACTTCAACAACTACGAAAGTACCAAGAATTGGATCGATTCATTCATGGAATCTAAAGACGAAGAATTCTTTCGACGTGATATTCGTGCTTTGCCAGTAAGATGGAAAAAGGTAGTCGCAAACGATGGACAATACTTTATCACCGTGCTTTGTTTCAATTTCATAGTCGATAGCTCTCATACGTGCGAAGGAGAAATGCTTTTCTTGAATTTATAAGGTAGGTATTTGTATGGGAGGAGGTAGAAGGATTGCAGCGCGGGTGGTTATTTTTTTAGTATATATTGAAATTATTAAGGAACGAATTCTGGTAAAATTTTAAGTTTGTACTTTTTCTAGTTTTAATGGAAATCGATATAATGCATTTACCAAAATTATGCATTTGTATGGGAGGTAGTAGAAGGAGTATATGGATAAACACAAAATTTATAGAGACAGTTTCGAAGATAAATAATTTAATTAAAATTTCAAAAATTGAAATTAGTATAGGAAGGGTTAGGAGGAGTGAGACGAAATTAATGATTTTTTTTAAAACTGGTTACAATTATAATGAAATTGTCACTGGCAAAAACTTGTTCATTTATCTTCGCTAGCTTCAATGAAAATCGAATAAATACGTTTTTGGAAATTGTGCATTTGTATGGGAGAGGATAGAAGGAGTGAGGGGATCGGATCAATATATTGTGATATTAATGATACAAACATTGTTATACTTTGACCCGAATTTTAAGTCGATACCTTAGAAAGTTTCGAACAAAAATCTTATTTCTTAAAATTTCGAAATTTCATGAAATTTGTATAGGAGGGGGTAGAAGGAGTGGGTGGATGTAACCGGCTCACGAACTAAAAGTTACTTTTTCGCTAAAAATAACACACACACAATTTCAGCACGATAATTTAAAGCGTTCGAGAGTTATGTTTCTTAGACAGACGGACAGACAGACAGACGGACAGACGAACAGATGGACAGATGGTCACTCGGAATCGAGGTTTTTGAGCGACAACAAATATTTCTGTACCCTTGGCGGTTCTGTTCGAGCATTATTTCTCAGCGTTACAAATGGTAAGGCAAACACAATATACTCTTAGATTTCGTCTAGAGTATAAAAATAGGCTATACAACGAAATAATTATTAATGATTACCAAAAGCCTCTAGTTTCAAAATGAGCTGCAGTCTCCCACTTCTACTATAACTTCTTACATTTTTTAGTAACAATGAATGACATAATTTTCTCCATAAGCATTAAAAATTTTCATATTTCACAACGGTTAGCCACGCAATTATAGTTCACCACGAAATCGTTGTTCTGCTTGCAAGGATTCGATGCGATTTAATGTTTAGCAATTATAATTAATTGCATATACTATCAGATATCTATTGTTAACGACTGCATGACTGCTGCATCATTGACTTAATTGTTTAAAAAAAAACATACATAGTCTGTTCGAAATTAATTTATTCTAACACTCCTCTTAGCTAATTAATATTCCATGTCATCCAGTGCAATTGCGTAGATATAGTTTTAATAAATTTCAAATAAAATGACAAAATAAAGAATCGTATCTCTGTCGCTGTCACGTTCACATCATAAACTCTTCATTAATTTAATGAACAAAAAACTTTCAAAGTCGATGCAATTGCGCAATCACTTTCATAATATACTAATGCATCCTTATCATGCACACAGCAACAACGGAACAGAAATGTTGCATTCCCTTGCAAATGGGTATGCGATGCATTCATGAACGCAATAATTTTCGCCATAATTTTTTTTTTTCGTTGTTATACAAATGCACATTGCACCCGCCGGTAAATGTAGTTAGAGCCGGCAGTATATGCAGTACTATGGTAAGCGCACTGCACTATTAGTACGAGTATGTGCTTGAGCATGGCAAACAAGAGTCGTTAATTCACGGATGAATAATTGTCCGACGAAGAATAAGACAATAGAACGGATTACCTTATATTACCTACTGCCATTAATACGTATAAAGCCTGTTTGGGGGGCTCCGTTGCGCTATTAAAAGCACACACAAGATATATGCGAGTCTGTAGATACGTAACTATATATTTGCGCTAAGACCAGCTGTGTGAATTATTGCCATAGTTGAATGTTACAAAGTTTCAGTACTGCCAGCGCTTAAAATAAATTATCTCTCCGGTTTGATAGTGTAGTGGGTGTTTTGTAGAAAAAGACTTGGGGCTTGTGCTTATTTCGAGAGTTCCTTAGTGAAAATTAATGTGCAGAATAAAAACATTGAGATTTATTATTTGTACACTTGTCTTTTTTCGATAGCACCAGTTATGTATGAATTAAACAGCTATGATGAATTTCGGTTAAATTTTATTCGGATTTATTTTTATTTATACACCCAACTCTTTTTTTACACGATTTTGAAATAACAAGGTCCATGAAGAAGAACAAATAACACTTTTTTACACAAATTTTCGTTCTAACACGTTTTCCAAAAAAAATTTATCAAACTGTAACTCTCAGCAGAGACCGAAACGTCACGAATAATAAAGCGTAACAGTGTAGAATTCGGAAATCTTTTCTTTCATTTCGAAATGCACTGTGGAAACATTCACCAAACCAATCAATGACCTTTTCTTTCTCCAGCTGATTACCTTTCATGTCAAGCTTATAAAATCCCCCAGTTCAAGTTTTCATCAAAGGCGCTGTTTGCTCGTTACGCGGATGATCAGAAAATCTTCACGGTCGAAGAGAAATTTTACTGTCAAAAGACCGGGTCTATGCTACCAGCTCTCGGGAAGCACGAGAAAAAGTTGAGTAGGTACCAAGGGGTCATCATCCCTCTTCATTGATGGTCTGGGTAAAAGTCAGCTATGAAAGCACCACAAACCTCCTTTTTTGGAAAAGGGCGTCAAAACTGGAGCTAGTGATTATCAAGAAGATATTTTACAGCGTATTGTGATGCATTTGAGCGAAACCATGTATAGGAGACGACATTGGGTGCTCTAGCAGGATTTCGCTTGCACCCGCAAGGCCAGATTAACTTAGCTGTGGCTTGAGGAAAAGTTCCCTGATCTCATAGGGGCCCTCTGGGAGCGCAGACCCCAATCCTTTGGACTACTTCTTATGGTCTACCCTTGAGCGCAGCTCGTGGATTAATACAGGTTCGCGGCATATGCTGACGATCTGTTAATACTGGTGTAGGGAAACTCCAGACTTGAGCTCGAGCGTAAGAGCGAGGCTTTAATAGCAACCGTTCAGGAATGGGGATTGAGGGTTGGCGTGGCGATATCGAAGGACTGGACGGTGACAATGATGCTGAAGGGCTCGTTGTCACAAACACGTCATACTTGGGTAAAGCTAGAGGGAAGAGAGCTCAGGTATGCGGCTGAAGTCAAATACGTGGGCATTAAAGTTTCTGAGCGGTAGGAATTTCAGCATCATCAGCGAGAGCTCATTGGGCGTCTCCTCACTAGCGTGAATCAGATCCGCAGGATGCTTCGTTGCGATTGGGGCCTCTCCAGACGTTTTGTGCGTGTCATATACGACGGTCTTTTCATTGCTTGCGCAGCGTATGGATCGGCGGATGGTACGAAACATTGGCGATTGGTGAAGGCACCAACTCGATTAACTCGTGCCAAAGAGTAGTCCTGAGTACATGTTTACCTGTATGCCGCACAGTCTCCACCATAGCCATACAGATACTCATGAGTGCTCGGCCATTGCACCTAGAGGAGGAACGTCGTGCTATCACCTACAAGGTCCGGAAGGGACTCCCACTCCTGGCTAACGACTGGTTAACTTCGGAAGAGGTTAGGAAAGAGGAGCCTTCGCGAATGCAAAGAACTCCTCGAACTTAAGGCCACGTCATTGTGGCAAGCCAGGTGGAATAGCAGTGACAAGGGTGGTCGCAAACTTCGCGAGAGATAACCGAGACTTTGACTTCTGTCTTAATCTTAGTTACATCTTGACGGAGCACGGCAGCATAAATGAGTTCCTCCGAAGAACTGGCCGTAGCGAAACGACGGGCTGCGCATGCGGTGCGCCGGTAGAAAGCTGGCTGCATATCTTGACGAATCTCTAAGATATGCAGACCTCAGGCAGCTTTAAGGAATGGGGGTTGTGCCATGTGCGGAGGAGCTGAACGTAAGAAGAGGCCTGGCGAATAGAGAGAGTTTTGAATGTCTTCGCGTCTTCGCGCGCGAGACATTCAAAAGAAGAGAAGCCGAAGTAGTCCAGGAGTTAGGCCTGGTAGTCTTATATCTGGGTGGGCGTAGAAACATTACCCCCACACGCAGGGAAAGGAAAACGATAGTTATCACATACCCGAGTAAAGGACCAAGGTCGATTCCGGTAAACCTTTGGGGACTACCGACCCCACGTTTTCCGAAGCAGAGTGCTACCAGTACCGAGTTCGCAAAAGGACATAAACTGGGAGTAATTGTTTACAATTACGAAACCTGACCGGAGGTTTTCTGGTTCCACGAGTGTCGGTGAGCCCATGTAAGGTTGCTTCAACCCCCGGCAATGGAAGATGGCCCTTCGGGGAGTATCGTGGTGGCTGTAGTTTACCGTCTACATCGCGGGTATGTCTCCTAGTAGCTCGATGTGGAGTTGCGTATTCCAACCTTGTGCCATGACCATAAAATAGGCAGAGATTTAGATAGATCTCGCATCCAGCAGTATAAATGTCAAACTTGCATTTGGTATAGAATTTTACCTTCGGGGGCATTAATGATTGTCGTCAGAAAACAATCCGCGTTGCTAAAGACAACCGTGCACTTGCGACTTAACGTCAGGCGTACACGTTAAACGAAACGGTTGTGGTTATGGTCTACCCTTCAGGAAGTGGCCTTCCAAAGACGGCACCCGAATTTGGAGAGCCAGAAGAGGTTCTTAATCAAAGCAAGAGACGAATTCCCCCGGGAAAAGGTGCGCAATTCAATTGACGACTGTTCACGCAAACTCCGGGCTTGTTTTGACATAGAAGGAGATCATTTTGAATAATTTTGCTTTTTAACAATTTGTAATACTGTTTGAAAAATTTCCTGAAAATATAAATTTACAAAGAGAAGGTCTTCGTTTTCTATTCAAATTTTTTTCTTGTAATAGAATTTATAACACGACTAGGTATGAGCAACTTGAAAACCTAAGAAAAAAACAGAATCTGAAAAAAGATTTTTTAATGAAAAGAAAGCCAACATCGAAGGACGTTATTAAAGAACGGGAGTCTTCAATAGGTTCAACCTCATTAAACGTGTTAGGCATATCAAACGATGAAAGCAATGTTGCTCCATTCAGCAATAAACGGGCTAGCCTTTCAAATTTGAAGAAATCAATTTTCAAAAGTTTGAAATCATCGGGAAACTGGGAGTTTGGAGTTGTGTTTATCGTCGACAAGAAGTTTAAACACCAAGTTATTAACTTCAAACCCGTCAATGAACGATTAAATGCAATCCGCATAAAAACAAGTTTTTTTTTAATGTTTGGCTTATTAATGTTGTCTATGCTGACAACCTCCAGAAAGGGGAAAAGATACCGAAAGCCTGACGTGCTTTATTTAGACGAGCCTCAATATCCTTTTGGGCTCTGCCGTCCATGCTGACGATGCTTCCAAGATAACAAAAATATTTCACCTCTTCCACATCTTGTCCGTTATGAACAATCGGTGTACTTGAGTTCGAACCCATGTCCATCTACTTGGTTCTACGCACATTTATTTTCAGTCCCGCCTCTTTGCATTTAGAATGCAACGAGTGAACATTTAATTCTAAGTCCGAACGGTTATGTGCAAGCAAACGCACATCATCAGCATAATCAAGGAGACTGAAGATGTTAGATAGTCTCCATTTCTTCCCCACCTTTTAGTACAGCTTGACAGATGTTATATATTACCACCAGAAACAGGGCTTGTGATAATATGCAGACTTGTCTGACAACCGTTCGCACAGGAAAGCTCTCGGACAACTCTCTTCTATGCGAACGCGACACCTTGCATCTTCGTAGGATTTGTTAATCATAGCTATGATCTTATCTGGAATCCCTCTACTACGGAAAGCATTTCATATGTAATCTCGCTTAACGCTGTCAAAAGCCTTGAAGTCGTTAACATAGAATCTGTCTGTTCTCGAGGCGCTGTATCCATTTCTCGTATCAGTTAGGTTTTAAAATCACGGGTGATAAGCCCATGATCCAGTGAGTGTCCATGTGCCATTTTTAGGGCAAACAGGACTTGCTGTGGGTGAATTCTACTGCCACCATCACACAGAAGATGGTTAGCTCAGGTTCGTGGAGTCGCTATTCTCAAAAGATATGAATTGGTAAAACATCATCCTACAACTACCCTCTTCGGGGATAGCCTCTTTATTGTGAAGGTCCATTTTAATGTTGATATGATCCTTTAGCAAGTCACGTTTACCGACTTCCTCTTTCAACTCAATCACCTTCAAACCTTTCACGTAACGCGGCATTTTCAATTCTTCCGCGACACAAAAATCATTTATTGTTCGTCCAGAATTTTTAGCACCATATCTCGATTAATTATTCGAGATCAATCACGCCGCAGTAACAAATCCCAAAGATTCTCACTCTATTGAACTTTGGATGCAATCACTAATTTCACAGTTTTTATTGAAACGCGCTCGGGGTTCGCTAGATTTCAAGTGAAATAAAACTCGGTTCATTTTAAATTAAATAAACACAAACGTTATTTAATTGGCTTTCAAAAATCACTTTAACACTTTTCGTTCACAATATGTTGCTTTAATATTCACGCTATTCGCGACGACCCACACGACTTAATCCCTTTCCAAAAATTTCGACTGTCTCCCTTTTACGAACGCTCGCCCTTTTTATATCACATCACACGCATTCTATAGGGTGTTTAAGCAAGAAGTGTAGGGTTAGAAAAGCCTATTATTTGATAGCTGGTCGCTTGATAGTTATCAAATGTTGACATTTGTCATCTATCAACGCGAGAAATTTACCATGGAACGCTACGCAGTCCTAGAATTTTATTATGAAAATTCTCGTTCAATCGCAGTTACGATGCGCAAAATTCGAGCAAATTTTGATCGTAATCATGTGCCTTCTGGGACGTGTGCGCGCAACATAATCAAAAAATTCCAAGAGAGTGGCTCAGTACAAGATGTAAAGACACCAAAACGACTTCGCCTCGGACGTTCGATCGAAAATGTCGCCGCAGTGAAGGACAGTGTTTAGAACGATCCATTCGTCACTGTGCTCAAGAACTCGATTTCTCTACGTCCACACTCGCTGCAGTGTATTGACGAATTATTTCGTTCTGCATGCGTACAAGGTCCAATTGATTCAAGAACTGCAGCCTGCGGACCATCAGCAGCGCCGTACATTCTCTGATTTGATCTTGGAAACAAAACCTACACCTCTTGTTGATGGACCCCATTGAAAATTCTCCGCTGTTCCCGTAGCGTGAACATAAAATTAATCCATATCGTAGGCGTTTGATATCGATCGACAAAAGCCAAGTTGTTTTTCGAACTTGTGGGAATAATGGATTTCAGTTGATTATATTGGGAGTAAAAATTGAAACCCGCCGTTTCCCAATAGATGGCGCCAGCAGTAAATGCTGATCAACAATGGCGGATGAGAAACATCACATGGTAGCCTTAGCAATGCCTTCTAGAGTAGAAGGCCGAGTAACTGAATCCAACAACAACACGTTGGAGTCATAACAAATATGACAGTTCCATACAAATTCGCTCGCTTTTGTATGGAGCTGACACGGCGGGCTTCGTAAGAATCGCGTTTATTCTTAAATGCAGTGTTAAAGATAGTTCAGCTTTCTAAGGTACTTTGATAATAGTGCCCGGCATGTAATTATTACACGTTGATATCAGTGCAAAAGATTTTTAATTGAAAAAAGTGCGACCAAAGTTAAATCTCGGCTTCTCACACCGAAGAAAATCTGTCACTCATATTGTGCAGAGTTCTCCGGTTAATTTTCACACAGAAAATTATAAAATTTTAGTTATTGCGAAAAAGTGTGCACTCGTGTAATATTTCCGTGCTTAATTTGATTTAATTGCGCTTTTGTGTTGTTTTCGGTAAAACGTGTTTTTACGACAAGTTCATCAAAAATAATACAGGTGGTCCTTTGGAATGGAAAAATCCATGACGTCACACCCGCTGGAGTCATTCAAGATGGCCGCTACGTCAGTTCTGCCCAGCTTGAGATGTAGAAAGCATTGAGCCTTAGGCATATGTCAACAACTCTTCATCATGACATTTGTGAAGTTTTATCGGCGTCATATACTTTTTTGTGCGCGAACATGTCGAAGTTTGAGCCAAATAAGCGTCATTTGCAGGAAGTTTTGCTTTTTGCTTTCAATTTAAAAAAAAGTCTGCGGCTAAGGCGCATCGAATAATTGTTGAAACTTATGGTGAGGGTGCTATTAGGGAAAGAACGTACCGTGAATGGTTTCAACGCTTCAATGATTTTTACGACGAGAACCGGCATGGCGGTGTAAGACAGAACATTTTGTGGTATATCTTATGCTGTTGAAACCGAGTTAAATTATCTTGAAAGATCATTATCGACTACAATTGAATCGTTTGAGCCGATCATTGAACGAGAAAAGTGATTTTGTTGAAAGACAACGCTCGGCCGCATGTTGCTCACGTTGTGGAAACCTACCTAGAAACATTGAAATGGGACGTCCTACCCCACCCGCCATATTCTCCAGACATCGCCCCTTTCGACTACCGCCTATTCCGATCGATGACGCATGGTCTGGCTGAGCAGCACTTTCATTCTTACGAAGAAGCCAAATATTGGGTCGATTCGTGGATTGGATCGAATGAAGAGCAATTTTCTTCGACGCGGAATCCGTATGTTGCCAGAAAGATGGGAAAAAAGTTTTGGCTATCGATGGACATTTCTTTGAGTAAATATTTAACCATTTTGCACCATCAGGGCTCGAATTTTGAAAAAAACGGCGGTTTTCAATTTGTACTCCCAATACTAATTTATCCATCATTTACAATTTATTTTTTTAATCAAGTTGAGTTTCTTCTACTCTTAGGTGTTTAATTTTTAACATTTTTTAAAAAGTTCTTTTTCATATTAACACTCTACTTTGTAATTTACAAATTTTGAGATCTAACCAATTAAGTGCTGTATTAGGAAAACCACAAAGAGATACATTTTAAAGTTACAGTGACAAATTAATACAACACATTTCGTTACTGTAAATATTCCAGGATGTAAAATATCTGTGCCCTAAGGGCCAGAAATCACATGAATGAAGCTAATCGATATTTTCGAAAGTTTTACATGTCGTTTTCTTGAACTATTTAATAATGGTTAGAACCGAAACAAGTGATCTTTAATTACTTCATGTAGCTGGAGGGCATTTTTTTTACCATGATTGATCGCATACATAGGTATAAACTGTGCGTCATTAGCGCAACAATTCGATGCCAATCAGAGTCTTCTTCATAGCAAAGTCAAACGTTCAGGAATACAAAAATAAACTTTGAAACTCAGAATTATTATTAATGGTTAAACAAATTTTAATCATTTCATGTTTTATCATTAAATTTAATTGCTTACTCAGCGCTGTGCGCCATTACACATTCCTCTTATTTATCTTAATAAGTCGGTTATGCTGGCCAGAAGTCGTCGCTATCACAGGCGCATTAATATCTTATGCAATATTTATCGAAAATCATTTTTCATTCAAAATTTTGTCACCAATATCTTAACTGGAGAACTAAGTAATTTCATTTAAGTGGATGATGTCTGTCTTCCATTAAACAAATAGCCTTGAATAGAAAAAGTAAAAGCACGTATAGATAAACTTTATGTTATCGATTTACTGTGTTGCATTACCCTATTCCTCA
Organism: Chorisops tibialis; assembly: GCA_963669355.1. Classification (NCBI taxonomy): domain Eukaryota; kingdom Metazoa; phylum Arthropoda; class Insecta; order Diptera; family Stratiomyidae; genus Chorisops; species Chorisops tibialis. The sequence continues at coordinate 273,711,805 of OY770262.1, forward strand.
ATACCCAATTTAATGCATTTTTAGACTTTACCAGTTGTTGTTTTTTATTTTTCAACAATTATACTGATTATTATATCGAAAGCACTTTGAAAGTTATTTTAGACGAAAATAATCACAATAAAACAAATCACACAGCCTTACCAAGAGCGTAATATACCAGGAAGGGTCAATTAAATGACTTTCAAATAAGTCTGAACAAACCGCAATGTAAGGTGATATGGAACAGCTTTCGCTATCAGATCTCGTAAATCTTTCGAAAAATAATAAACGTTAACTCCCAGCGATATAGAAAATTGAAATTACTATTAAAATGTTTAGCAGTAGAGAAATAATTGAAACATGATTTCGAATGGTGATGATTTGCAAGAAAATCACGAAAATAATGCACTGATTTAACTGAAAAATTTACGGATATTGCTTTATAATTTTTTCATAAGGCTTGCAATTATGCAATGTGTATTTCCACAATGAAAATCTGTCCATCATTTGCAAGAAATTTTCATCAATAATATTTAGTATTGCTTTTCGTACACTTTTCATTTAAAATGCTATTTGCTTGCTGCTGAGTTCTCGCAGTAGTCTATCGCTACAACTCTCTACGGGCACTTTCAGCTGCTGTTGCAAACATTCACTATGTGTGATATGATAAAACGATTTGCCCATTTCTTATAATAGTGCCGATACATCTTTTCGTTTTATGTAAGATATTTCTTACAGCACAATCACATGAGTGGGCTTTATTATCATCAGTTTATTGTTATTTCATGTGGTGATGATGTACCATTGTTTTTCATTTATACGAAAATTATAGTTTAAAAATCATACTATAAAATTTTGTAATAATAAAATAGTGATATCAGCAAGCAAGAGTATCTTCAACTTCAGCCCAAATCGGGCCTTGGTCCCCCGACCTTCAGGTTTCTTAACATTTTTTTTTTCATTACTTATTGTGGAAGGTTTGTTAGCCCTTGGCACAACCCTCTATCTACGAATTTTTTACTTTTCCAAATTGAGGTGACCTTGGTGGACACAAGTCAGCACCATACTGGAATTATACGTCAAGCGGGGTTTGAACTCACGACCTTCGCATTGTAGACCAACACACTACGCACTAAGCTACATCCTAGCTAAGAAAGAGTGTAGAGCTTCTTTTTTATTCATAATGACATGAAGTTCTCGTAACAATGACAATAACATCGAAATTTCAAGAAGGTTGTGTGAGAAATCAAGGAAATTTATTAAAGCAAGAGGTGCCCTTTGTTTTTTCTTTATAATTGTTATTTGGAGAACACGTGATAGCACTGCGACCTTCATGGCGTTTATTGCCCCCTTTACCCTACCATAACTCTAGCTTTGGCTCTAATGGTCTGAGTATCCTTAAGGGAGCCATGTTGGCTTGCAGTGATGTCAAGTCTCGTTACTTTTCGGTATCACTAACTATTCGTTGCTTTAAGGAAAGTAATTGCTACATTTTATTCGTTACTAGGTACTCATTTATTTGAAATGAGAGCCATATCATGTTGCAAGGATGGACAAGCCAGTTTTGTAAATCATAAATCCAACTAGAAGAACTCACCTGAAGTCCCTATGCAGAACCTACTATATAAGCAACAAGAGATCGGTTGTGAATCGTTCTTGATTTGGTTGGCCTAGTACGTGTATCAAGCAATGGTACGAAGTCAAATTTTTTTTAATTATCCCTCTTCTAAGTAGAAATACTAATGACAATGTGAAACACAACTCCACTCGACGACATCCTCGGTGTTGAAAAAAACGCAACAAAAAAAAACATCATTTTCAAAGTAGACTTTACTGTAAAGTAGAGTAAGAGTATTCCTTCTCGTTCTTGCTTTGGAATGACGGTATGGTTATTCACAAGTGTAGGTTTGCCTCCTATGATGTAAATAAAAATACAACTATACGTTACTTTCGATATAGGTACTTATTTGTATGTGGAACGAATACTAGAGCAACGAATACTCGAGTAACGAAACGCTTTGACAGCTCAGTTACTTTTTCAGGAGCTCATTTCATAACTCCGGATTTTGATCGGTAACGAGTACTCGCATAACGAATAGTTACCTTTTCCACATCGCTATTGGCTAGTTCCTCAGTAGAAATGAAACCTTTTCCGAGAAAATTGTGTTTTTTCCTTGCTACTCCCTCACAGTGACATAGGATGTGTTCTGTAGTTTCTGAGTCTTCGAGGCAGAGGCGAAAGATGTCTGTTTTGAGCAAAACCCATGTTTTTGAGGTAGTGGCTTACTCCACTGTGCCCCATCACTCTTCCTGAATTTTAAAATATCCTCCATTTTTTTTTTTTTTTGTGGTTGGATTAATTTTTTTTAGATTGATAAACCTGGAAGACTATTCCAATAGATTTTGTGCTCTTGTCCAACCCACTTTCTAAGTGCCCTTTTGGTTTTCTACAGAATGGCTCTGGTCCAATAAAATTTGTTTCTTCGCCGTTTTTTGCAAGGCGATCAGTTTCTTCATTTACCTCAATTCTCCATATATCCTGGTACCCAAATTAAGGTTACGTTGCTCCTTTTTCGCAGGATGATTAGGTTTAGAAGGCATTCCCAAACTATCCTCGAACCGCCTGACTATCCGATAGGATATAAATAGATTTGTTGCGATAAGCTCCATTGCAATTAGTTCAGCCTGGAAGATTGTGGCTTCTTTGCCAAGTGGTTTTGAAACCGAGAGTTAGGACATTTAACTCCGGCTCCAGTCCCCTCAGAGGTGCACGAGCCATCTGTACACCAGATGGTTGATTCCTCTTCCACTTCAGGTAGCATGGATTGCCAGTCCTTGCGTTCTCTGATTATAACTTTCAAGGAGGTTTCAAAGTTGAATTTTATCGGCATAGTGTCCAATAGTGTGGAGGTTAGAACCTCTATTTTTGAGTCTTTTAGGATTTTGAGGTCACCTCCATCCTCAGATTTGCATTTTTTCCCTCTTTACCCGTAACACCCCTGTGAAGCCCTTCTTTTTTATTTGAAGATGTATCAGAGGGATGTTTAGGAACATTTCCATTGCCACCGTAGGACAGGTTTTCATTGCTCCTGTGATACCAAGACAAGGTAGCCTTTGATTTTCTTGTAGTGTAAGCTGTGCTTTTTGTTGTAAAATTTTAGTCAACCATATTATTGATCCAATAATACAATAATGACGAAATTAAAAACATGAACGAAATTTTTAAGTTACATAACACAAGAGTCGGATATTCTCTTGTTAAAAGGATGAAAAAAGGATACCTACCGTAAACGACCCTCTGCAAGGATGCAGAAAGTAAAATTATAAGTAATGCGGAAGATATAACTGATGTTACAGCTGATGAAGCATCCGCTTTGAGTCCTCCCACACTCGAAGCAGTAAAAACAGCCCTGAGGAACCAGCAGAACAACAAAGCGCCGGACACTGATCGAATCCCAGCTGACCGGTGACACTTGCTTAGCACATCTCCTACATGGTCACGGACATGGACGCAGGAAACACTTCCTGAGGACTGGCGCAAGATCATCGTATATCCAATTTATAAAAAAGGTGACAAACTTGCTGCGACAACTACCGAGGAATATCTCTGTTGTGTACGTCTTATATGATACTGACTCTGTAAAAGAGAATTAAGCTGACAAAGTAATTGGTAATACCAGGGCGGATTTAGAGCTGGACGATCGACCACGGACCAGACATTCTCAGTTAAACAAGTGCTGGGAATTTAATATCGATATTTGTTGGCTTCAAACAAGCATACGACAATATCGACAGGCGCGTAATGCATAAAATCATGTTGCAGTTTTCAATCCCACCGAAACTGGTTCGTTTGGTGTTGCGAGTCAGAGTAGAAAACGATCTGACTTCCAGTTTTAAAACAGACAACGACCTTACGCAAGGTAACAGCCTGGCACCAATTCTTTTCAATTTGACACTCGAATATGTTGTTCGGAAACTTCTCGTTGACACCATTTCGTAGCATATGCCGACGATATAGATATCCTGATTTCTGAAGAGTGCTAAGGAGATATTTGTATGTAAACCTTGACTCGGTAGCAAGGGACGTTGGACTACGTTTCAATGAAAACTAAACAAAAATTATGACAATAAACTAGGAAAAAGACGCCAATTAGACAAAATATTGCAGAAGAAGACCTGGAAACCTAGAAAACGTAGACAACTTTAATTACGAACGTATCGAAGGATGGAAGCAAATTCATCGAAGTTAGAAAAGGGTAATGATGGCAAACAAGATTTATTATTCGGTACTTCCAACAATCAAAAACAAGAACGAGCACAGGAAAACAAAACTTAAGCTATACGAAACCAGCATAAAACCTGTGCTATACTATGGCAGCGAAACGTGGACTTTAACTCAGGGGTCCGAAAAATTACTTAACGCTTTTGAAGAAAGGTCCTCGGACCTGTGAGGGAAGACTCGATGTGGAGAATACGATACAACAGAGTATTGTATGCCTGTACATCTTCGACAATCCAGAAGTGTTAAATTTAAGAAGTTACAATGGGCTGGTCATGTGGAGCGGATGGATGATGGAGGAACTCCCAAGGGAAAGTCAATGGTCAAAGATCGGTCAGAAAACCACGGAAGCGCTGGGAGGATTCGATTGACGCAGACAGCAAATCACTGCCAAGATTTTCAAACTGGAGGAGGCGGTTGTGGATTTTCCTTCTATTTATAAATGGTCTATTGATGTTGCCTTTTCCTCTTCTTTTATTTTCCTCGTAACAGCTGCCTCTTGTTGAATCGAGGATCTTCTTTCATATATCCTTAGCATTTCATTTGCGAGAATGTCAATGGGGATCATTCCGGCTATGACACAGGCTGCTTCGTCCGATATTGTTCGGAAACCGCTGATTGTCCTTATCGCGCAGAGTCTATATGTTGATGACATCTTCTTCCTTGTTTCCTTTGTTGCAAGCGCCGCCGCCTAAACCGGAGCAGCATATAGAAGGACCGAGCTGACTACTCTCGAAAGTAGTATCCTTCTGGCATATCCTGGTCCACCGATGTTTGGCAGTATTCGGTAGAGGGCTGCCTGCATTTGTGACGCCTTTTTGCTCGCGAAGTCCATGTGAACTTTAAATTTTAATCTGTTGTCGAGCATTACTCCTAGGTATTTAATTGCCTCCTTGGATCTGATGATTTGACTGCCGACCTGAATGTTCACGTATTCAATTTTCTTTCGGCTTGTTATTAGAACAGCCTCCGTCTTGTGATCAGCTAATTCCAAACCAGCGGACTCTAGCCAGTCTCTAATTTGTGATACGGCTTCATTTGTTGCTGACTCTATTAGGGATTAGGAAGGTGAAGGAAGAGGAGTGAGAACGACCATAACGTGTGGAGGAGCTGGTATATTTTTCAGTTGCATTGGCGCTATTGACAAATAATTGCAGATGTTATGGGGGACTGAATGATAGAAAGCAAACAGAATCAATCTACTAAGTATCTAGGCCTTCTTGAAGTGGAACTGTTTCACTTTTACACCGTTTGCCCATTTTATATCGAATTATTTTTCATCGCCATTAGCAACTGAAAAATTCGTGCTTAAAAAAAATCCCCTGTCTGGAGTGGGAATCGAACCCACGACTTATTGACTGAGAAGCACGCTGCCCACTACGCCACGGAAGCCTCTGCTATTAAATCATATTTGCCTCTAATGACAATGACGAGGTCATCGGCATATCCTATTGCCTCGTATCCTTGTTCTGTTAGATGGTCCAGGAGCTGATCAAAGAAGTGGAGACAGCCCCCATAGGTCTGTGCAGTCACCTAGATCCGTGGTTGTCATTCGGCTCTTTAGCATGGTGTGCATCCATTTTATCGTGGCCGTGGAGATGCCCTACTATTACAATGTATCTAGACATTAGTAATTAATCCCCGCATCAATTTTTTGCGCAGACTAGAGCAGTAGATTTTAATTTTCGAAAGACGACCTTCCCGAATTCAGGAAATTTGGGCGTAAATCATATTTTGAGGTCTATAAATTAAAAACCAATCAATTGGTGAAGGATTGCACACCAATGCAAGTGGGCCACTGCCGAACCTATTATTCTCTTAATAATACCACAGAGACCTACATATCATTCAGCCAGCATGCTCTATGGGCCAAACTTTTGAGCGTCACCGATTTACGGGACCAGTGATCATTCTGCTCTGCGAAGAAGAACTTTTTTATCTTCGAATTGTTCGGATTCATTGACAAAAGCAGTGGAAATGCTCTACGGGCTCACCCTTCTCGCCAAAGCATCTGCAAATATCATACATTGTGTGACAAACTCTTCGAGCATATTTTCTAAGACGACAATTTTGTCCTAGAGACGAATCTGTTTGTGTCCGTAAGTTGTCTGCCCACCAACATTATCATCATCAATGGCAATACAGAGTTCGGGCCTTGGCCTCCTGGCCGTCAGGTTCCTTAACATTTATTTGTTATTGTGGAAGGGTTGTTAATCATTCGCACAGCCCTCTATGTACTATCTATCTATTTTCGCACACTGAGGTCATCCAAGTATACCCACGCAAGCAGTATGCCGGAATTATACGTCGACCGGGGTTCGAACTCACAAGCTTTCGCATTAAAAACCAAACCACTAGGCCACATCCTAGCATCCTGCTCACCAACATGGTATAAATCTATTTGGTAATCGTTGAATTGACACCATGTGCGAATAACGCACCTATTAGCCCATTGGTACATACATTATTCAATGCGTCCTCTACATCCACAAAAGCACTTAAAGTGCATTCCGTGAGTTCCTTCGGTTTTTATACTCCAGATGAAATCCGAGGGTATACGAGGGCGGATCGATAATGACATGTAAAAATGAAGAATATTTTGAAAATTCATTTGGACATGCGGAAGCTATCCGCAAGATGGCTGCCGCGTTTGCTCACAATCAACCAAAAACGCAATCGTGTGACAATTTCACAGCACAATTTGCAACTGTTTCAACGTGATCCAAATGAATTTCTTCGGCGATTCGTAACTGTTGATGAAACATGGATCCACCACTACACTCCAGAAACCAAACAACTGTCAAACACTTGATGGAAGCCGGTTCACGCGCACCGAAGAAGGCGAAAACCGTTCCATCGGCTGGAAAGGTTATGGCGACTGTATTTTGGGATTCCAAAGGAATAATTTTCACCGACTACTTGGAGAAAGGAAAAACAATAACGGGAGCATATTATACTTTGTTATTGGATCGACTGAATGCTGCAATCAAGGAAAAACGGCTGCATTTGGCGAAGAAAAAAGTGCTATTTCATCACCAGAACGCTCCAGCTCACACGTTTGCTGTTGCAGTGGCAAAATTATTGGAATTACGCTACGAATTGCTTCCTCACCTACCGTATTCTCCAGATTTGGCCCCGTGTGACTTTTTCTTGTTTCCAGTCTTGAAAAAATGGCTGGCTGGAAAGAGATTCACCACGAATAGTGACGTCATCAATGAAACCAACCAAATTTTGAAGGGTTAGAAAAATCTGATTATTTGGAAGGGATCTAAAAATTGGAAAAACTCTGGACTAAGTGTATCGAGCTAAAAGGGGACTGTGTTGAAAAATAAAATAAATTTTTGTCGAAGAAATTTTGTTTTCTTCATTTTTACAAGTCATTATCGATCCGTCCTCGTATTGTGTTTGCCTTGCCGTTTGTAACGCTAAGAGAGCCGCCAAGGATACAGAAATATTTGTTGTCGCTCAAAAATCTCAAAACCGGATGTCCGTTCGTCTGTCTGTGCGCTCTCCAGCTTAAGAACGTGTTAACCTAGAAAGTTCAAATTTTGTGCACGTCGTTTTTAACAAAAAAGTAAGGTCAAATACGTGAACGTGCCAAATCGCTTCACCCCTTCTCTCCCCTCCAATACAAAATGAAACAATATCGCAATTTGAAAATAAACTGATTTGCTCGAAAAGTATAAATTTAGAATATAGTACTTCTAGTATGACTTCAATCTACCGTATAAAAATTATCCGTGCCCTCCTTCTTTGTCACAAAATGCTTTAAACCAATATATAAAATATAAATAAATAAATAATAAATATTAATATATATAAATTTTATCGAGCTGAAATTATGCACCAAATATTTATTTAGAATTAGACCAAAAAAAATTAGGCGATTAGTTTTATCCCTTCTACCCCCTCCCATACAAAATGACACAATTTCGCAATTCGACAACAAACGGATTTGCTGGAAAAGCATTAAAGCTATTGATCTGAAATTTGGAACATAATACTTCTATGATAATTTCAATCTACTATCTAAAAATTATTCGAGTCCTCTCCTTCCTTCCACCATCTCCCACACAAAAAGAACTTTTTCATGAAATACTCTAAACAATTTTACTCAGAACGTATGAAATTTGTCGAGCTGAAATTGTGCACTAAACATTTATTTAAAATTATTAGTAAGACCGAAAAAAATTAGACGTTTAGCTTCAATCATTCTCCCCACTTCCATAAAATCTGGCACAGTTTCACAATTTTACAAAAAGTCGATTTTCATGAAAAGTATCTATGCTACTGATGTGCAATTTAAAACATCAAAAGCATGATGTTTAAAGTTATTTCCGAAAAAGTCATTGAGAACTCGAACCTCCTTCTACCACCTCCCATACAAACTGCACAATTTTACTAAATACCATACACTAATTATCTTAGTACCAATTAAATTTTTGAAGCTTAAATTTTGTATAAAACATTTTGATAGCAACTCTAGCATGTTATGAGAAATTTAGCTCAATGCCGTCATCCCGTCTACCACTCCCCATACAAAATTTCTTGAAATCACTAAAGTTTCTCTTTTATCTAAAGTATCGCACAATTGCGCTTTACGCTTAATCGTAGTCCTCTTATGTTTTTATATTGATAAGGTATTTTGCAATTGGTCGTTGTTATACTTTTTGGAGTTTGCCATTGATTGCCAGACCGACGATTTTCTAGTGCGGTTGTTGTCTTTTCTCGAAAGTTTTTTGTCTGTGTAGATTTAACTTGAGAGAATGTGGCTAGCGTTGGTTTTCTCATGAACGACATTAATGTTATATCCTTACGAGAATTCGTGTGTTACCACCCTATTAATTATGAAATTGTTTCATACGTGTCCGCAATGCAGGCGCTATGAATTCTTTCTTACGAGTAGACGGTGTTCTTCCACGCCTAGAGAATCCTGCTTCACGTCGAAATTCTGAACCAGTACATAATAGTAGTTCGTTCAATTTGTACTGATCAATTTTCATTTTAACATTCGTAAAGATATTTGACGAATAAGAATATTCGTTTCTCCTACTTTTACAGCCCAGATCGGGCCTTGGCATCCTGACCTTCAGGATCCTTAAAATTTTTTGATTACTTATTGTGGAAGCATTGTTAGCCCTTCACACAACCCTCTATCTACGAATATTTTCATTTTAGTAGATTCAGGTAGCCAAGTAAGCAGTGTTCCGGAATTATACGTCGACCGGGATTTGAACTCACGACCTTCGCGTTGTTGAACACACTACTCACCAGACTACACTCTACACACCGTTTAATTACTGATATTCGGCGAATACGAATATCAGTATATTCGTATTCTTTACATTACTACAGAGCGTAGTTCAGTATAAGGACATCCAAGTCTCTCAATCAAATTCCTGTTAAGACCCCAAGTCTCTGCGCTATGTAAAAGTCTTAAGTTAGAGAACAAATCTCGTCCCTGATCAAACAAACGCAGAACAAACCCGTATAAAAGGAAAGCCCTCTCCACAAAGCTAAAAATACAGACACTCTATAGAATTTCGCACCAATAGTACGGATGTATTAGGATACGGACATGAACTGCACAAAGAGGTAATACTTTAGGTTCAGATGCCTTGACGATTTCAAACGATAATTTATGCTCAGATATACCGTTAAAATTTTATAATGTGGTTTTCAATATATCAAAGAACATCCGGGCAGAGAGATTTTCCCTTTCGCAAGAATGCAACAATCCATGTCGTACACAGGGAAGAAACAGTTCATATATGAATTGCACATGAATTATATGGAAAAGCATCGTACATCAGACTCACCTGAATGATGCATGCATAATTTCTGCATAACCAAACATCTCGTTAGTTGCATTCGGTCGCTCAGTGTTCCGCGACACGGACTATGCAACTAACTAAAATTTATGAACGAATATAATTCACACATGTTTTATCATGTAGGCTGGCAAGATACAAACTAACAAAAGTCTCATGGCTAAGGCGCGATTTTTCTTTCGTTTTCCATAATAGTTTGCAACCGCAGAAGAAACATAATTCTGCAATAGCATAGACGGTGTTAATTTTAGTAGCCGTAACTCAAGTGGCGAAAATTAACTTTAGCGAAATGTAAATCGCTCGGTGAATTATACACGTTAGCTCGATATGATGTGTGCGTGCCAAACTTTAATATGATCGGCCTTACGATATTGTTCCTTTGCGAAAATCGGCGGGCCTATCAATTACATAAGTGTGACCGAGAATTCAGGGGAGTATTTCTCGTTGATTGTTTTAGCGCGGAGGTATTTTACACAGGTAAAAAAATTAACCGAGTTATGATTTACGTTACGGTTGATCGCTGCCTCGATATTCCCAACTAAGATTTAACCGGCACGCAAAAAAAAAATCGACTTTATTTCGAATTGTAGGCATTTGAGCGCGCAAATTTGAATTGAATGATGGGCTCGCGAAAAGGTTTGACGGTTTTGTTGCGTTAGTTGTTCGCTACCAAATTGAGGCTAATTGTAGTTTCAAGTTGAAAATTGTATAATTGCGCGTTCTCTGACGTTATTTGCATTGGACTGGAGATAATTCAACGTGTACGCTCTGTTTATAATGAATGTGCACAGTTCGTAAGCGAACAATGGTAAAGTAAAAGACTTGATGAAGTGAAATCTCTTCAGTTAACTAATGTAATATACGAGTATTTATAAATCAATTCGAAAGAAACGATTATATTGTTGTTACAACATTAATTTATGATTCGCAAACGAAGGTTTATGCAATGCAAGCATATATATTTTTTAATATCTAGTGAAATGAACTGGAAACATTGCTGATATTACCGGGAGCGTGCCGTCCTTTAGAGCAAGTGTTGTATTGCACCAGGGCGGGAGCTTTTACTTACTTGCGATGGCGCTGCAGCACAAATCAGGACTTCCTATAGGTTTTTGTCTATTGACTTTCTCCTTTAATGTGCGTTTGGGAATTCTTCTGCCACTACATCCACTTGACTTGACCAATCCATTGTAGCTTCTTGAATTATAGTTGAAACTTCTTCTTGCACCTCTTCCATATCCTGTCCGTTAAGAACAATCGTTGTGCTTGCGTTCGAACCCATGTGCATGTACTTGGTTTTACGGAGATTTATTTTCAGTCCCGCCTCTTTGCATTTAGAATGCAACAGGCGAACGTTTGACTCTAAGTCCGAATGTTTATGTGCAAGAAAACACATTAGCATAATCATGGTAACTTAAGGTGTTGAATAGTCTCCATTGTAGAATTTTTTACTCATGCGTCAAATCCGTGTTGTTATATGGTTGTACTACGTGGAAAGTGACCGTTCGACTTACCAAGAAACTACAGACTTTCGTGAACCAATGCCTCCGACGCATTTTTGGAATATTCTGGTCAGAAGTGATCTCCAACGATGAACTTTGGAGTACAACTGGCCAGACTAAAATAGGTATTGAGATTCAACGGCGGAAGTGGCAGTGGATCGGTCATACTTTGAGGAAACCAGAGCGACACATCGCAAAACAGGTTCTGGATTATAACTCTCAAGGAAGACGTCGGGTTGGTCGACCATGTAACACATGGAAGCGAGCAGTTGAGCAGGAGGCCAGAGGAATAAACAAGTCCTGGCAACAGCGTAAAGCCGATGCTCAGGATGGCGCCTTGTGGAAGAGAGTTGTTTCTGTCCTATGCCCCTATCAAATTCCTGTTAAGACCCCCTATAGGGGCATAGGACAGAAACAACTCTCTTCCACAAGGCGCGATCCTGAGCATCGGCTTTAAGCTGTTGCCAGGACTTGTTTATTCCTCTGGCCTCCTGCTCAACTGCTCGGTTCCATGTGTTACATGGTCGACCAACCCGACGTCTTCCTTGAGGGTTATAATCCAGAGCCTGTTTTGCGATGTTTTGCTCTGGTTTCCTCAAAGTATGACCGATCCACTGCCACTTTCGCCGTTGAATCTCAATACCTATTTTAGTTTGGCGAGTTGTACTCCAAAGTTCGTCGTTGGAGATCACTTCTGGCCAGAATATTCCTAAAATGCGTCGGAGGCATTGGTTTACGAAAGTCTGTAATTTCTTGGTAAGTCGAACGGTCACTTTCCACGTAGTACAACCATATAACAACACGGATTTGACGCATGCGTCAAAAACTCGCAGCTTCGTGCGAAGGGAGATCTCTCTTAACCTCCAGAAAGGGGAAAGGATACCGAAGGCCTGACGAGCTTTATTTAGCCGAGCCTCAACATCCTTTTCGGCTCCGCCGTCCATGCTGACAATGCTTCCGAGATAGCAAAAATCTTGCACCTCTTCTACATCCTGTCCATTAAGAACAATCGGTGTGCTTGCGTTCGAACCCATGTGCATGTACTTGGTTTTACGCACATTTATTTTCAGTCCCGCCTCTTTGCATTTAGAATGCAACGAGCGAACATTTGACTCTAAGTCCGAACGGGTATGTGCAAGCAAACACACGTCATCAGCATAATCAAGGTGACTTAAGATGTTAAATAGTCTCCATTGAAGACCTTTACCTTCCCCACCTTCCAGTGCAGCTTTCAAGATGTCATTTATTACCACCAGAAACAGGGCTGGTGATAATATGCAGCCTTGTCTGACACCCGTTCGCACAGGAAAGCTCTCGGACAGCTCTCCTCTATGTAAGACGCGACACCTTGCATCTTCGTAGGATTCTTTAATCATAGCTATGACCTTATTTGGAATACCTCTCCTACGCAAAGCATTCCATATGTAATCTCGCTTAACGCTGTCGAAAGCCTTCTCGAAGTCCACAAACATGAGATGTAGTGGCGAACCCATTTCGGCTGACTGCTCTAATATTATCCGTAGGGTATTTGTGTGGTCGGTACAAGACGACCCTCGGATAGCTGCCCCTATAGGAGGTCTTAACAGGCATTTGATTGATTGATCTTCCAGTGCAGCTTTTAAGATGTTATTTATTACCACCAGAAAACGGGGCTGGTGATAATATGCAGCCTTGCCTGACAACCGTTCGCACAGAAAAGCTCTCGGACAGTTCTTCTCTATGTAAGACGCGACACCTTGCATCTTCGTAGGATTTTTTAATCTTAATTCTTTAATCATAACTATGATCTTATCTGGAATACCTCTCGTACGCAAAGCATTCCATGTGTAATCTCGCTTAACGCTGTCGAAAGTCTTCTCGAAGTCCACAAACATGAGATGTAGTGACGAACCTATTTCGGTGGACTGCTCCAATATTATCCGTAGGGTGTTTGTGTGGTCGGTGCAAGACGACCCTTTACGGAATGTAGTCTGATAAAGTTCGAGAGTGCTCTCCACTATATCACCAATCTTATTGAGAACTACCTTAGCCACGATTTTCGATACGGCAGTAAGTAGACATATCCCACAACAATTCGGGCTTTTCACAGTGACTCCCTCCTTCCATTCAGTCGGATATCTTCCTTCGTTCCCACCGCAATAAAGAGTGCGAGGAGTATATCGGCTGTTACTTGCGGATCCGCTCTTGGGAGTTCGGTTCGTAGTCCGTCAATACCTGGGGCTTTCTCTCCCGCTATTGACCAAATGGCGGAAACTATCTCTTCCTTATCTGGGGGATCGGCCCTAATGGAGTATTGTTGCGGTTTGGTAGTTGATCTTTTTCTGGAAAATGTTTAAAATATCAGAGAAGTATTCCTTCCATCGGTGCATCACTCATATTAAGGAGAGTCCCGTTGACACCTCTCACCAGGTGTTTGGCGGTGAAATTCATGTTCGTCAACTGTTTTTTAAATTTTAAATTGTGAACCCATATCGTCAAGGTAAGCCGCAGATTCTGCCTTGTTGGTCAGATCTTCAATGGCCTTTCTCTTATCGCGTCTAACTGCCTTTTTAAGCTGTATATGATCATCGCGGTAGTTCCGTCTCAAGTCGGGAGTTCTTTGGTTGACATCGGGTTGGGAGACGATTACCAATTTGGCTTTTTTTTAGATCGCCAACCTTGTCCCATGTGTCTTGCGACAGTTAGAAACGTGTTTCTGGTTGCCTCCGAATTGGCGTCCAGTGTGTGCATTTCATATCTACCCAAGGTGCATAACTTTTCGCGTAGAATGGTTGTGTACTCGCACTTTTCGTTGCGGTCTCTAAGTCTATCCACATTAAGCTTATTCTTCATTTGAAGAATTCGTAACCGTCGGATAGCTGCTGTGCATAATCTCAAGCAAATTTTAAAAATAATTTAATTTTTTTTTACCCTTTGGCGTCGGAAAAGGAGGATTGAGCTAAAAATAAATTACCACCAAATTTTTTTTTTTTTCAAATGATTATACCCTCCAAAATATTTGCCATAAAAATTCATATTTTGAGACCATTAAGGTAACATACAGATCTTCCAGAATCAGTTTCAAGGGATGCTAATTATTATAGGGGGGTGGGTCGGGGGAAGTGCAAAGAAAAACACTTAAAAATGAATATCTCGACTATCTCTTAAGCTATGTAATTGAAACTTAGAACATATATTAAGCTAAGGTATCACAGTAAAAAAAATTTAGTCATAATAGAATTGAGGTAAATGGGGAGCATTTCAAAAAATAGTGCACTTCAAAATTTCAAAACTGATTACAGATATCAAATTGAAATTTTATAACATTATAGAACTTTATAATCTTTAATTTTGGTAAAAGTTTCACGTTGCGAAGTGTATGGGAAGGGAGGTGGTGAAAAAAATATCGAAAATTTTGAGTGATTTTTTAGGGCTCTGCTGGAAGATACAAAGCTTAAATTTTCCATGTGGACACATCTACATATTTGATATAAATAGAGAAAAAATAATTTGTTCCACAACTGTTATGCACCGAAGGAGAGGGAAGAGGGGGAGTCTAACGTGTACAAGATGTTTCATGTACAATGAAAAAAACACAAAAACTGAACATTTTTGAATGAAATTTTACGGTAGAAACTTGAAAATTTGCACTAAAAGTATGAAATTATAACCTGGGTGAATACTTCTACCCCCTCTCATACAAAATTAATTTATCGACCATTTTTAAGTAATCAATTATCTCCTAAAAGGTATCAATTTGAAATTTTGCCTAAAATATTTCAAAAACAATCGAAATCAAATTACTACTACAATAGCGCTTCAGCCCAAATCGGACCTTGGCCTCCTGATATTCAGGTTCTTTAACATTTTTTCATTATTTATTGTGGAAGGGTTGTTAGCCCTTCGCACAACCCTCTTTCTACGAATTTTTCATTTTCTTAGATTGAGGTGACCAAGGTATATCCAAGCGGGCAATATGCCGAAATTATATATTGCGCCGACCGGGATTTGAACTCACGACCTTCGCATTAAAAGACCAACACACTACCTACTAGGCTATACCCTAGCTTGTATACGCAATTAAGTGTTAAATTGTCAGCAGGCGGGCCATAGAACCCCCTTGCATTTAGTCTTCCCTAACCGCTCTAACCTGCATATTGAATTTCCGCGCATTCTCAACTTGTCCCATGAATAATACAATTGCGCCCGACTTGTTAGCAGTTTATTTTTAAATAAGGGAATCAATGCTTCCCTTGCTTCTTTGACAATTTTGTCCCTAGCTATAAAAAGCTGTTAACGTTCTCTAGGTTTTTCTTTTTTGTCTTGTTTCCTAGTTTGCGTCATAAATTCTGTTTTTTTTCCAACTTGCCTTGGTACCGAGTCAAGGTTCACAAATATCTCCCGAGATCTTGCAAGGATATTTATATCGTTTATCATATGCTACGAGCTGTGCGAATTTGGAGCATATTGTTCCTTTGGTGTCAACGCGAGTTTTCAAATAACATTTCCAGTAGTGATGTCAAAAAAGTAACTATTCGTTACACGAGTACTCGTTACCGACCGAAATCCGAAGTAACGAGTACCAACGCAGATTTATATTACTTGAGTAACGAAATGGGCTCCCGAAAAAGTAACTGAACTGTCAAAACATTTCGTTACTCGAGTATTCGTTCCACATATCAAAAAAGTACCGATACCGAAAGTACATCGTTACATCACAGGAGGGAAGCCTACACTTGTGCATAACGCCGTACCGCCATTCCAAAGCAAGAACGAGAAGGGATACTCTTACTCTGCCTTTTAGCAAAGTCTACTGAGTAAATGATGTTTTTTGTTTTTTCGTTTCGTTCCTTTCAACTCCAAGAATGTCGTCGATTAGAGTTTTGGCGCACGGCTCAAGCGGCAGGGCAGACAGTCGTTACTAGTGTTAGTGTTGTGAAATCAGTGATACCAGATTGTAGAATTTTTATACTCTAGATGGAATCTGAGAGTATTATAAGTTTGCTCTAAGGTTTGTAACGCCAAGAAATAAGGCTCGGAGAAAAAAATGATGAATACAGAAATTAATATTATCACTCAAAAATCTCAAAACCGGATGTCCGTCCGTCCGTTCGCTCTCTAGCTTGAGAACGCGTTGAGCTAGAAAGCTAAAATTTCGTACACATCGTTTTTGACAAAAAAGTAAGGTCAAGTTCGTTAACGGGCCAAATCGCTCCACCCCTTCTACCCCCTCCCATACAAAATGACACAAATGCGCAATTTGACAATAAACGGATTTGCTCGAAAAGTATACAAGCTATTGGCCTGAAATTTGGAATATATTACTTTTATGATAATATAAATTTTCCCGATTAAAAATATGCGTGTCCTCCCCCTCCTTCTACCACCTCCCATACAAACTGTACTTGTCATGAATTACTCTAAACCAATTTACTCAGTGCGTATAAAATTTAGCAAGCTGAATTTCTGCACTTAATATTTACTTGAAATTGTTAGTAAGGGTAAGAAAATTAGACGATTAGCTCCACCCCTTCTACCCCCTCCCATACAAAATGATACAATTTCCCAATTCGGCTATAAATGGATTTGCTCGAAAAGTATAAAAGCTATTAGTCTGAATTTCGGGATATGTTACTTTCATAATGGTTTCAATATACAGTATAAAAATTATTTGCGTCCTCCCTCTCCTTCCAACCCCTCCCATACAAACTACACTTTTTCATGAAATGCTCTAATCCGATTTTCTCAGAACATATAACATTTATCGAGCTCACATTTTGTAATAAATACTTATTTAGCATTATCACTAAGATCAGAGAAAATTATTTGATTAGCTTTACTGCTTCTACCCCCTCCCATACAATATGACACAGTTTCACAACTTCACAAAAAATCTATTTTCTTCAAAAGTATGAATTTTACTAGTCTTAAATTTAAGAGATGTCAATTTTATAATATTCTTAGTTATTTCTGAAAAAATCAATAAAATCCCCCCACTCTTTCTACCACCTCCCATACAAACTGCACATTTCAACTAAATCTAACACACTAATTTTCTCAGCTCCTATTCAATTTTTGGAGTAAGCATTTTGTATAAAACATTTTTTATAGCTACTTTAGCATGATGGGGAAAAAATTAGTTCAATGCTATCACCCCTTCTAACACTCCCCATACAAAATTTCTTGGGATCAGAAAAAACTCTATTTCATCTAGAGTAACGTAAGATTGCGCTTTGCGCGCAATCGTAGTCCTATTATGTTTTTAATGTTTGGTGTGATAAAGGGATTTTTTTTTATCAATTTAATGGAATTACCTTCATTTTGTCGTTTAATTTTTTGTTATTTTTTTTTTTTTTGAAGAATAATATATTTGATTAGATAAATTTATGAAATATTGAATAGATTTAAGCTAGTGTTTGAAGTGATTTTCTACTTAGAAGAGGGACAATTAAACAAATCGGACTTGGCATCATTGTTTATCAACATACGCACTATGTCAACGAAATCTA
The DNA here is from genome assembly GCA_963669355.1 of Chorisops tibialis. Lineage (NCBI taxonomy): Eukaryota > Metazoa > Arthropoda > Insecta > Diptera > Stratiomyidae > Chorisops > Chorisops tibialis. The sequence goes on from OY770262.1 coordinate 273,729,884, forward strand.
GATTTCTTGGTACATATGTATAGTTACTGTATGAGGTAATTTCTTCTTTTTGAATTTCTGTTTTGCAAAACCAACTTACCCATCCCTGCAATATGATATGGCGATCGTTTCAAATAGACGAGTACCTAGTAACGAATAAAATGTAACGATTACTTTCCTTAAAGTAATGAATAGTTACTGATACCGAAACTTGACATCACTAATATTGAAGTCTCGAATTGAAAAGTATTGGTGCCAGGCCGTCACCTTGCTTAAAGTCGTTGTCAAACCGGAAGTCAAGTTATTTTGTTATCTGACTTGTATCAAAGAATCAATAAGTGACAGTACTGAAGGCCATACCGAAAGAAGCCTACAAACACTTTTGGTACCAAGTCAATACATGTTTATTTGACATTATTTAATTGTTATTAATTTATAAACCTAAATCAATCAACAAATTAACCATTTTATTCTGATTGTTGATCGTTTTATTTAAGAACTTTATCAGAAACGATTAAGTACTTATTTTTCACTCCTACAGATAAATAGTCGCGCGTCCACCTTCTTGTTTAACAAAATTATTATTAAATAAGAAAATTTCAATCAATACCAAGGTTGAAATCAAATACCCGGGTCGGTTACATTTCCTGCTGAAGCATACCGCACGAATAATCCGTGGCTTGAACCGATCATATCGCTGTAGACCGCACGAAATGATCAAATGCGAGCGCGAGGAAAAAGTGGAGCTCGCGTGCGCAATACGCTTATTACCATTTGCCATACAGCATTATTTTTTTATTATTATTTTTTTTTTATTATTACCGTGGTTTCTCTTTTTTAGTAGCTTACCTATAAACATTTTGTACGATTTGAAATTGCAAAGACGCGAGTCGTGAAACTGAAAAATATGGCGAACTAGTTAAAGGAAAAAAAACAGTGGAAAACAAAAAGATTGTCCGCTGCTTCTACAGAAGGTAACTTAACTAAACGGTAAGGTTATAATAGGTATAATCTCGCGTACCTAGGTTACAGGTAAATCGCCGCATATGTGAGGCCAACAAACTGAACCGCTGTACCGTCGTGCTTTACAACTTGTACTGTTTCGAAGCGAGCGATAGCGCGCGCGCAAAATTTGAAATAATGCAATATGGAGCAATAAATCAAGCTGTGCCTGGCATGCCGCCGTTACAAACCTATTCTCATTATCATTTTTGTTATTGCCAGTTTTTATATAAATTGTTGTTTTTTTTTTTTAATTTTTTCCTTGAAATTATTGAATTATGAAATTTTCAATTTGTGAGGGTCATAACACAGAAAAAAATCGGACATCAGGACGGCGCGAAGATAGAGCATTGCAATTTTATTGATTGAGTGATATGACTTCACGTAGATACATTCTACAACACATATAAAACATGGGCGAGAAATTTATTATATCGCGAAATTTATCGGTGAGCTTTTCTCGCTTTTCCGTGAAATTTATAAACCTTTCATACGTGCTGGCTTCGAATCAAGACAGTCGAATTTCCGGTTATTTACGACCCACCTAATTTCTCACATCGTTAGACATGCCAAATATCATCTTAGCTTAGTCGTAAAGTTTTCTTAACATGAATACGATTAGAATTATTTGAATTGTGCCAACAGCTGACAGCAAAGTTCATAAATAACATTGAAATTTTATGAATTGTTGGCTTGGCGGTAAAGATTCTCCGCGAAACTATAATTTTATCGCATTATTCGAAAATTTTCAAAATTATCTTTTCTATAAAATATTGATGAATGTCTATAATTTATCAAGAATGTTATGAGATTTATTTTCTTTTCAAATAAAATTATTTTCAATGTTTTAGGATTAATGAAGAATTTCGCCGTTTCGTTTTTGTTTTTATGACTCGTCTTGGTATAAAAAAAAATTAGATTGAATTACTCATCAGAGTTGGTCTGGTTTCCTTTATCACTGCGTTCTCTCAATTGTGATATCCTCCGATGAATAGAATTTCTCATCGAGTTCCGTACTATGGATGAAGCTAGGGTATCTCGTAGAACAATGGTCAGAAATTTATTTGGAATCAGAAATCGTTGACGAAAACAAAGTAGTCTTCTATTTGCTAGTGGGTTACAGCCGCAGAAATTGTGTTCCGGCGTTTCCTCGTCCTCATTGCAAATTCTTCAGAGATTGATTTCGTAATTTAAGGAAAGATATTTCCTAATTTCGGAACTATTCGTATTAAAGCTATCGACTTGTACATTTGACAACATCGAAAAGTGTTTTGATTACCTAATTCCTTTTACCACCTCCCATACATATACACCATTTCGAAATATACATTATATTGATTTCCATTAAAGCTAGAGAATCTATTTATTTATTTACCATATAAAGATAATTAGGTACATAATAAATTGCTTAATTTAATTTATTTTAAAATAAATTTACCTGAATTAATTGAATCCAATTTGAAATGGTGTGGGGGAGCATAGTCTCAGTTTGTATGTCAGCTTACTTATTGATAAAGCTCTCAGCGGAGATCGAAACCTCACGAATAATAAAACTGTAGAATCCGGAAATCTTTTCTTCAAATCGTACCTTATTTTTAAAATTAAGAACGAAAAAACCGATTATGATCTTCTCAACTTTTTTTGCATATCAGATATATGATTCGCGGAAACATGGGAACCGTATGTGGCGAGATCTTTATGAACTTGGTCAGGAGAAAAATTGAACAGCTCGTGGAAGTGTGCATAGATCCGTCGTAAAGCTTCTAGATCCGTTGGAAGTCCTTCCTGTTGAATGGATAGTATCAGACTGGTTTTCGTTTTGCCATTAATGCAGGTCGAGTCAGATTTATTGTTCAGATAAGCAAGATACAGCCGCACATTTTCAAATATTCTATGCTCTCTTAACCGTGATAATAAATATCTGTTCTCCTCGGAACTTGCCAAATTCATTGATAGTTCTATGACCGGGGGAAGAAGTGGATTAAGGAAAGGGGGATTATTGTGACCAACGACTGCAGTATCAAGATTTGTGCAAGGTAACTTTTAGTTTTATCTTCATTCAACATATTGTTGCGAGCTAGGGGTTCGCCGGGATTTCAAGTAAAACACAATTCGTTTAAAAATAAGTGATCATTTATTTATTCGCACTTTCACTTAATTCGCAGTTTCACTTAATTCGCACTTTAACTTAATTCGCACTATATGGCACCACCGATATTGTTCTATCGCGTTCTTGCACCGGTTCGCGTTCTTCCACAGATGTCGCTGAATGACTGACTCCCGTCTGACAGGTTCGTGCTTTTATACCGGTTTTTCCCAATTCTCGAAGCTTGCGTCAGGTGTCGTTGGTTGTGTGTCTAGACTATTCGGGAAAGATCTTTAATTGCCTACTTTTTGGAGTATACTGTCGGGTGTATGTCTAGACTATACCGGATATAGGTTCTAGATCTTTGATTATGGCTTTTTACATATTGGGGGACTGTTCTGGCATATTCGGGAAAGATCAATAGTGCGTGGTTGCCAGATCTATAACATTACCCTCTCCTTAGTCCCTGTTCGTCCCGAACAGAGTCGTTCACTTCCTCAATGGCACCATGGTACTTTGTTAGTCGGTCGAGATGTACCACTTTCATTTTAGTACGAGGCTTTTGATGTAGTTGAATCCGATAGACGACATCATTTAACCGGTTGATGATCTGGTAAGGGCCCTCCCAGTTGCGCTGTAGTTTCGGCGATCTGCCCTTCTGTCGTTTGGGATTGTATAACCAAACCAAATCGCCCTCTTGGAATCCTGATGAATTCGCCCATTGATCATACCTCGTCTTCATGCGGTCGGTCGCCAAATCAATTTTATCTCTGACCAGGTTATAAATTGTGTTTAGTCGACAACGAAGATCCGAGACGTAATCTTTGGCATTCGTTGGTTGGTCTGGTGGCACTCCAAACATTAATTCCGCAGGGACTCGAATATTCCTTCCGAAAATGACTCGGGACGGGGTTTCTCCTGTTGTTGAATGCACCGATGTTCTGTAGGCCATTAAAAATAGAGGGATGTGCTGATCCCAGTCCTGTTGCCTCTCGTTGACGAGTTTGGATAGGTTTGAGTTCAATGTCCTATTGAAACGTTCCACCATTCCATCGGACTGTGGGTGTAATGGAGTTGTCCTGGTTTTGTTTATTCCCAGCATTTGGCACACGTGTTTGAATATTTGAGATTCAAAATTGCGCCCTTGATCGGAGTGTAGTTCACGTGGAGCTCCAAATCTGCTCACCCAGTTGGTAACTATTTTTTCGGCGACGGTTACTGCTTCTTGGTTTGGAATTGCGTAGGCTTCAGGCCACTTGCTGAAATAATCAATGACCACTAGAATGTAGCGATTACCATTTTCTGATTCCGGAAATGGTCCAGCAATATCCACAGCAATTCTCGCAAATGGGACTCCCACGTTGTATTGTTGCATTTCTCCCTTTGATCTGCGTTGTGGGCCCTGATTCGATGCACACGTAGTACATTTACGGCACCAATTTTCGACATCACCTCGGAGATGGATCCAATAGAACCTTTCTCGTATCTTTGCCAAGGTTTACACCCAAATGCCCACCGGAGGTACCTCCATGATATTCTTTCAAAACCTCCTCGACTTTAGAATGCGGGACGATGGTTCGCATGTGATACGATTTTCCGTTAGCGTTTTCCCATTTCCGTTTTAATAATCCGCCGTCTAGGTGAAGGGAGTTCCATAGTGCCCAATAACACTTTAAGGTTTCGCTGAGTTGTGAGATGTCTTTCCACTCAGGCCGTTTCATTTCGTCCTTCCATATCATGATCGGTGAAATATCTGGATCTTTACGTTGGGCATCTTTCAGTTCTTGCTGATTTCATCCATTCTTTGGTTCGGTCGTTATCCTCTGAATGGTTTCTCCGGCTTCTTTTTCCTTCTCATGTTCGCGTTCTTTCTCCTTGTCCTTTTTGCGCTCCTTCTCCTCCTTGGCAGCACGTTTACTTTCCTTTTCACGTTCCGCATTCTTCCTTTCGCGATCTTCTCGAACACGTCCCTTCTCATGTTCGGCCTTGTCACGTTCATTCGCATGAAGTACTTGACCGTCACGACTTCCACCCGTTCGTTCGCGATCCTTATTCGTAGGCATTCGAATAAGCTTCCATGATCTTTCCCGATGTACTGTTCTTGTCGCAATCGGTCTTGCCGACTCGGGGTTTTAGATGGACTGTGTAAGATTTGAACTCTGACGACTAGTTCTTAACCAAGATCTACCTTCGCGTTGTTTAGCCGCGCAGCCGGAACAATGGTTGGTCATTTTTCTGGGTTTACGGCAATCGAGTCTCAAGTGTCCTGCCTGTTTGTGTGTCTAGACTATTCGGGAAAGATCTTTAATTGCCTACTTTTTGGAGTATACTGTCGGGTGTATGTCTTGACTATACCGGAAGGTTCTAGATCTTTGATTATGGCTTTTTACATATTGGGGGACTGTTCTGGCATATTCGGGAAATATCAATAGTGGTCGCCAGTTCTATAACAATATGTTACTGATGACGAAGGGTAGGGATTTATTATGCCGCCACGCACGAAATTTTTGTAAGGACCTGGAACTATGACAGTATCCGAAGTATGAATTGGGGCTAAACTCGAAGTAGGAAGTGAAATAGGAACTTGGACTAAATTCGAATCAGGTAGTGGATTTGGAAGAGGAATGTTAATAGAATGAGATAAAGAATAAGAATCCCAGTCGGCGCAATATATAATTCCGGCACATTGCCTGCTTGGATATACCTTGGTCACCTCAATCTAAGAAAATGAAAAATTCGTAGAAAGAGGGTTGTGCGAAGGGCTAACAACCCTTCCACAATAAGTAATAAAAAATGTTAAGGAACCTGAATATCAGGAGGCCAAGTTCCGATTTGGGCTGTAGTGCTATTGTAGAAGAAGTAGAAAGAATTGTTACCGGAAATAACGCGATTAGTGGTAGCTACAGTAATAGTGTTAGATTTACGGTGCATAAAATTGGAAGAAGTTTCATTCTTATTTGTAATCATAGTGCTCCTATAATTATTAATACTATTGTTATTTTAATTACTATTTTTACTTTTATTGTTGTTGTTACTCTTATAACTTATATTGTGATTGTTATTAGTACACTTATTGTATTTTAAATTTGACTTCCAGTGTCGGATTTCTATGGCACAAAACTGACATTTTCTCAGAATTCGTCTTTTAATAATTGAAATAAATGTTAAAAAAAAAAAATAATAATATCACCTTCGCCCCGCTCCCACGCACCCTGACACATTTTCTTATGTTTAAAATATTCAAGAAAGGCATTTCGCAATCGACAATCTGTGAGCTATCGACTTTAAAATTCGAATACAGTATGGTAATGAAAATATTAATAAGCGGTTTGAAAATCATCCAAAATCTTCTACTACCACCTTACATACAATTGCTCTAATATCAGAACGACAATGTGATAATTTCCTAGAAAATTATTACGAGGGTGAATCAAATAAAACCGAAATTATTTTCGTACCGATAGTCAGATGAACAAAGAGGGGCGTGGTGTCTATGGTTCACTGGCGGGGATGCCTAGAGGACCTTGCACCGCTTTGCAAGCAACATTACCACGTGTTTAGTAACTATCTTGATGTCTGAGCAAGGAGTACCGTCGTCCGTTGCGCAACGTATTATAGTTGAATTTCTTACAAAAGATTTTTAGAAGGGCGAGAGGAAGTCGAAAATGAAGATCACCAACGGCGACCAAGAACCAGCGTGACAGAGGAGAACATTCGTACTGTCCGCCGACTTCTAGAGGACGACCGACGATTAACAGTAGCAGAAACTGCTTCTGAGGTGGGAATCAGCTTTGGCAATGCTCAGACGATCATTACTGATGACCTCGGGTTTCGGGAAGTGTCCGCAAGATGGATGCCTTATCTTCTCAACGAAAATTAAAAATGGAATCATATGAAAGTATCCAAACGGCATTTGAACCGCTTTGAGGCTGAAGGGGAAGGCTTATTGCACCGAATATTGTCTTGTGATGAAACTTGGGTGAACCATTACACCCCCGAATCGAAGCAAGCAAGTATGGAATGGCGAATGAATAACGAATCTGCACCTGTCCAAGCCAAAACTCGGCTCTTGGCTGAAAAGATTTTGGCAACCGTATTTTTCGACTTTAAAGGAGTCCCACTTATTGATTTTTTCCACGAACGTCGAATGCCACGTTCTACTGCCAACTTTTAGATGATGCAAAAACGGCATATCGTCAGACAAGACGCGGCTTTCCTATAAGAGACGTTATCCTGCGGCAAAACAATGCTCGGCCCCATACAGCTGCCTTAACTACGGAAAAAAATTGAAAGATTGTCGTGGACTACACTGGAACATCCTTCCTATAGTCCGGACTTATCGCTCTGCGACTACCACCTGTTTGGACCGATGAAAGAAACTTTTGGAGGACAACGATGTTGCAGTTGAAAATTTCGTGCGCAATTGGCTTATGGCACAACCATCTTTTTACAAAAACGGGATAAAAAAATGACCCATCCGTTGGGAAAAAATGTGTCACGAAATCAGGAGATTACGTAGAAAAATAATTTTAAGCCTTAGTATTTTTATCATGTCTCAATAAAGTTTTAAAAAACAATTCCGGTTTATATTTGATTCACCCTCGTATATCAAGTTCAGTTTCAACCCGCTAACTACCGCCCGATAGCCATCACTTCAGTGCTCTCGAAAGTGATGGAAACTGCTGTCAATTGGAAAATAATTGACTATCTCGAGGTTAAGCAGCTTATCCACGATCGCCAATACGGTTTCCGTTCTGGAAGGTCGACGGGAGATCTCTTGGTCTACTGACAGAACGTTGGAACTCTTGTTTGCACAAATACGGCGAAGGTCAAGTTCTTGCTCTTGACATTGCAAAAGCTTTTGACAGAGTTTGGCATGAATGTCTCCTTGTTAAGCTAAAGGCCATTGGCCTCGATGCTACCTTCATTCGATGGATTGAGAGTTTCCAATCTGAACGTACTATATGAGTCGTTTTAGATGGCGTTTCTTCTTCTTTCCCAACTAATTCTGGTGTTCCTCAGGGCTCTGTCCTATCGCCTTCTCTGTTCTTAGTATTCATTAACGACTTTTTGTCTTCTACTCTCAATCCAATCCATAGTTTTGCAGATGACAGTACCTTAAATAACACCTTTGAATTTAACTCTATTGCGGATTCTCACAAGCAATCAATTGCTTCCAAACGCAGGGAGTTATTCAGTTCGCTGGATTCCGACCTCGGCTTAATCCTGGAATGGGGCAGGAAAAATAGAGTAGAGTTCAACGCTGTTAAAACACAGGCCTGTCATCTTTCTCTTAAACGTGATGTTCCAGCGTCGTCGTCTAATTTAGCTTTTAATGGCGTACCAATTAGCCCTTTAGAGGAATTTATCGTTTTAGGCGTAAAGTTAAATAACCATCTTGATTGGAGCAAACATATCTATGATGTTGCACTTGATACCTCCAAGCGCCTAGGTATTCTTCGCAAATGCAAAAAATATTTTACGCCTCACGACTTAGCTACCATCTACAAGGCTTACATTAGACCTCGTTTAGAGTACAATTCGCATTTGTGGGCTGGGGCTCCCAAAACACACCTTGCGCTGCTCGACCGAATCCAAAAACATGCGTTCCGACTGATCGGAGATGACAACATCACAATTTCTATTGATTCCCTCGAGCATCGTAGGAACGTTGCAGTACTCAGCATTTACTATCGCTATTTTCATGGTAAATGTAGCGCGGAACTTAGATCACTCATTCCTCCACTTTACACCTTTCCCCGTAATACTCGTCAAACTAAACGCGCGCACGTGCTTACTGTTAACTCTATTCCTACTCGTACAGTGAAATATAGGCAGTCATTCATCCCCCGAACGTCTTTGGAACGCATTGCCTGCTATATGTTTCCAAGCAAGTATAACCTTCAGCATTTCAAAAGTAATGTCCATCGCCACTTCCGTCTCTCTCCCCCAAAATTCCCATAACACTACCAAGTTTCATCCTCTTCCTATACCGTCATAACTGTGCAATTGCATTAAAGGGTGACCCCTAAGTTATATTCGGTGCCATAAAAAAAAAAAATATTCTAAAATTGAGAACATCCTCCCACTCCTTCAACCACCTCGCATACAATAGTCACTATTCAATATTCGAAAGAATTCAAGACGACATATTCCGGTGCATTAAACTCTTTCCCATTTCATCTAGAGTATCGCATGATTGTTCAGTACGTCATAAGTTATACTTCTGTTATGTTTAAAATTATTACTATCGCACTTCTCTGCGGTTGAAACTCAATAATTGAATCAAATTTAATAAACAAATCGATCAATTATGTGTGGCTACTTTTGATGTTTCGCTAATACTTGAGGTACATATGAATCATTTGTCTTGTAACCTTTACATTATGTGAATAATTGTTATTATTAAAATTGTTCACAATTTGTATTGTACCAACATTTAGCTAACACAAGTACTTTTTTTCTCGAATTAATTGCATGCGAAGGTCACTATTACCATGAAATCTAAATCTCAATTATCTTGTAACTTAAGAGATCTTTATAAAATAAAATAATAAGCTTTTATTTCTGTAACTCTAAATTTTTATTGTGAATACTTTATCGTTGGAATTAAAAACCTCTTGAGGTCCCATCGTAGTTTAACATTTATTTGAAAATCAGGAAAATGCTTACGATTGAAATTTACATTACGAAATAGTATCCAAAATTTCTTTGCAGCGAATGTGTTATGACCTTACATATTCTAAAGTTAATGTAAGCGAATGGTTAAGAATATCAAAAAAATTTAAATTTTCAAGACGTGGAAAACCGATTAGATATCCTAATAATTCATATTTACACAAAATGTATTTTTTGGACTTGGTTGTTCCCCTGTGGGATGCAGGCACTAGAATAGTCTCACAGCCAGTCCTGCTTGTCCTAAAGCTGGACACCCGTTGGATCATGGGCTTAATTTAACTAATACGAGAATCGAAACGGATTCTGTGCCTCGGATACGGATGGATCCTACGTTAACGACTTTGGCATTCAAAAACGGGCTGTGATTGACTTGAAAGGGCTAGGGTCACTCGATTGACCGTGAAACATCCAAATCTTGGGCTTGAGCGAGGTCAGGTGGACAGGATCAGGAGAAAAAGGAACTCCGAGCGGAAACTCCATTATATGAGTTGGTTCTGAATGAGAGGCCAAAAATGGACTGTTAGTCGTCCTTACACCGAGAGTTAGAAACAGTCTCATCAGCTGGGAACCAATCTCGGATAGAATTATCCTCGTCCGACGCAGGATCAAGGTCACTAATTAGCGCCGCAACACCTGGTGACAAAGAGGAGTCCTATGGCCAATTGCATGCTCCAAGAAGTGATATTATTATCATATCCAGATATATGAACGCCCAGGTTGGCTCTGACAATATTGGATTAGATCACGTCATGTGAAAGCATGGTGACCCTTGGGCTAAAAAATACGAAAACGTTGTTATTTATGGAGCTTTGTAATACTGGCTAATGGTCATCGGAGGGACCCTGTTTCCACACAAGAATCGCCATAAAACATATTGGGTTGCCCCTGATGGTATTAGGTAGGTAGGTTGATAGAGGTGGCTGCTCAGACACAAGTTTAGGCGCGCAGAGGACCTCAAAAGAGACTCCTACTCGGTGAACCAACCAGAGCTCTCTTTGAAGCGTTGAAAGTTCCTGGCTTTCGCATTTGCAAGATTACCGAAACTATCGAAGAAGTGTGCGACAGGGCGTCGTTTTCTTCTTCTAAAGAGAGTTGAGCAAGTGTATAACAGATGGTGTTACTCAGAACCGACCATTACCCCTAAAATGTGCTCCTCTTCTCTGGCTAAACCCCTTCGCAATTTTTCTCGTCTATCTTTCTCTTCGGAGTGCTTTCCACGTTTGTGGAAAGTCGCGAATGTTCTGCTAATTCCCAAGAAAGGAAGCAAAGCGAAAGCCGCTAACTACCGCTCGATGCATCGCATTACTTCAGTGGTCCCGAAAGTTATGGAAACTGCTGTCAATCGCAAAATCATTCTCTATCTACAGAATAAACAGCTTATTCACGATCGCCATTACGGTTTCCGTTCTGGAAAGTCGACGGGAGATCTCTTGGTCTAGCTGACGGAACGTTGGAACTCTTGCTTGCACAAATACGGCGAAGGTCAAGTTCTTGCTCTTGACATTGCAAAAGCTTTTGACAGAGTTTGGCATGAATGTCTTCTTGTTAAGCTAACGGCCGCTTTTCTCGATGATATCCTCATTTGATAGATTGAGAGTTTCCTGTCCGAGTGGTATTAGATGGCGTTACTTCATCCTCTTTTCCAACTAATTCTGGTGTCCCCAGCGTTCTTTCCTATCGCCTACTCTGTTCTTAGTATTCATTAACGTCTTCTACTCTCAATCCAATCCATAGTTTTGAAGATGACAGTACTTTAGATAACACCTTTAAATTTAACGCTGCTGCGGATTCTCACAAGCAATCTATTGCTTCCAAACGCAGAGAGTTATTCGGTTCGCTGGACTCCGACCTCGACTTAATCCTGGAATGGGGCAGGAAAAATAGAGTAGAGTTCAACTCTACTAAAACACAGGTCTGCCATCTTTCCCTTAAATGTGATGTTCCATGATGTCTAATTTAGCCTTTAATGACGTACCGATTACCTCTTTAGATGAGTTTATCGTATTAGGGGTAAAGTTAAATAACCATCTTGATTGGAGCAAACATATCTTTGATGTTGCTCTTGATACCTACCTTGAAAATCCTAGGTATTCTTCGCAAATGCAAACAATATTTTACGTCTCACGACTTAGCTACCATCTACAAGGCTTCAACCGCGTTTGAGTACAATTCGTATTTATGGGCTGGGGCACCCAAAACACACATTGCGCTGCTCGATTGAATCCAAAAACATGCGTTCCGACTATTTGGTGATGACATCATTACGATTTCTTTTGAATCCCTCGAGCATCGTAGGAACGTTGGAGTACTCAGCATTTACTACCGCTACTTTCATGGTAAATGTAGTGCGGAACCTAGATCACTCATTCCTCCACTTAACAATTTTCCTCGTCAAGCTAAACGCGCGCACGAGTTTACGATCAACCCTATTCCTACTCGTACAGTGAAATATAGACAGTCATTCATCTCCCGAACGTCCAGACTTTGGAACGCATTGCCTGCTAGCATATTTTCAAGCAAGTATAACCTTCAGCGCTTCAAAAATAATGTCCATCGCCACTTGCGTTTCACTCCCCCAAAATTCTCATAACACTATCAAATTTCAGCCTCTTCCTATACCGACATAATTGTGCAATGCATTAAAGGGTTACCCTCTAAGTTATAATCGGTACTTCTCAAGGAAGATATCGGGTTGGTAGCCCATGAAACAGATAGAACCGAGCAGTTATGCAGAAGGTCAGAGGAATAAACAACTAAAGGGCGATGCTTAGGATCGCGCCTTATCGAAGAGAACTATTTTATTCTATGCCCCAATGGGGTGGAAATCGCAATTGATTGACACATGGTAATAGACACCAAATCTCGTCCAATCTGTTTTAAAAGCATCGCTATTCCCTCTAATTTTCACTGATAACCATCCTGTCTATGTCATTAAAATCGCTTTTATTGGCCTATTCAAACTTTTTTCAGAACTGTAACATAAAGTACATGCATACACATAACGTACATACACAAATATATATCTTCACTCTCTGTGTACTTTAATTAACATCTCTTGAAGATTTCTTGTTTAGCGCTATTTCGCCAAGTCGAGATAATTACTCGTGTACACTTTACAAGAAAGCACTATGCTTTTCATACCAGTTTGCTAACATCATCAGTAAGCATTATCATTAATTTACATCTATGGTGAACTATCGTCCTTCGAATCCACTACAATCCCAGCAACAACAACAACTACTCCTCCAGCAATATTGTCAAAGTTTACAAAGTTGATTAGTAAATGTCCTTGCATTAATTCGTATTATTATATCCCGAATGCGGAAACTGGAAAATGCTTTTAGTAGCAAATTGACATGGTATAATAAATAAGTGGAGTCAAGTAACTTTGCACATATCATCAGAATTTCAATAGTAAATTCCCAAACATTGAAGTTAAATTGTTACATTTTTATGGCTGCCAAAGTCGCAAGGAACGTTTTCCATCAAATTGTGTCTGCGGTTTTATTGGAAACTCTATCCTTGGAGAAGATCAATTTCACAAGATTTCCACAACGTCGTCGGTTCTTCAATATTGTCGAATCTTCTTCAATGCAATTAAATGGAGTCCTTTTTCTAATTGCAGTTTTCGTTGTAATTTCTAGAGATATACATATATGTGTATACGAATAACGCATAGATTTTTTTTTTTTCTTGATTCGATGCTTTCGTAGAAACAATTTGCTTTTAGGTTGACCGTATCCTTTAAATTGCATCGTTAAACGGATTAACGATGTTGGTTTATTACTGCGGGAGACAGACCGTATGGGGCCTTGGCTTGGCTCTCTGACGCACCTATTTTTAGAGTTGTTCGTTATATGAAACGTGTGTCTGCCGATACGAGTATCTAAAATTCACATTAAGGTTGTGCGACATGGACTAAAATTTAGACGTACTTAAATCGTTTAATTTAGAACCATAATTAATAATTATGGCTAAGCCCCCATTTAATGCATATCACTTCACGAGTTTATTGTACTTTAAATTGGTTAGTGAAATTGATAGGAAGTGCTTATATTTCAGATGATTTTAATACATACTATCGATCGCCCGAGTTATATAACCATATATCATACAATTAATATTGCACATCCCTAAACATATTCCCAAAACTCTCCGATTACACGAAACACATATTTTTCCCACATCAGCACTCTCCCAGCAATATACCCATGTCAACCACCTTCCCAGAAATAGATAACGTTGCACCTACATTTTTCTCATGATAACCTTTGCACACCTGAAACCCAGACAACACCTCAGCACAATTTGTAATAAACTTTATTTCATTTTTAATAAAAACATAATTGTAAATCAGTTCATTTTGATCAGCAGACGAATAAAGATCTATATAAAGTTAAAACTTGGCTTTTTTTTATTAAAAGTCCGGTCCGTACACGTATCTGGCGCAGTCGGTAGGATCCACAAGGATCCCTGGTTCCGAATAATATTTTTTTTTTTTTTTCTCCATTTTGGTGTGAAATTATCGACGGATTATCGTTAATTATACCTACCGACGGTAAATCGGTATAAGAGAAAAAAAAAAAATTTTCAAACAACATTCGGTGCCATTAATGTCGTGCTAGAATATTCGAAGGAAAATCGAATATTTTGCTTGTCGAGTGAATATCGGCAATTAGTGACAAACAAACAAAAAAATTCCTTAGCACAAGTGAACATTGTTGCGTTTCAACGCTTAAGCTAGTGGAGTGAACCAATGCACGGATCGGAACTTAGCATGAAGAAAGGACCAATTATAATCTGCATGTAAGTTAAACAACTTGAACAATTCCATTCTTTCCAATCCCTTACAATTTCCTAACATTTATTGAGAATTAAAAATTGATTAAGTAAAATTATAACAAATAAAGTTATTCGCGAAATTAATTATAAGATAGAAAAAAGAATTTTTTTTAACGTGATTACAAAAGTGAAAGCTAACAGTATTTTAATAAAGTGCATTAACATATATAAAGTTTGGTTACACAATCAATAACAATCCTTGAACTCGTATTTTATAAAAAAAAAAAAAAAACAAATAATGGAAAACGCGAACGCGAATATAAATCCCATTGCAAATGCAAATGTGGCCGTAGATATCGTTAACATCGATGTTTTTCAATCCTTGCGTATTCCTGACGCAGTAAAGGACCTTCCTCGATTCGATGGTAATCCAAGACTACTTAACGAATTTTTAAGTAACGTGGAAGAAATTCTTTCCATAATGGCCAATATAGACGGCACAACTCACGCTAAAATTTTGCTCCGAGCAATTCGAAATAAAATTGAAGGACCCGCCAATGAAGTTCTGAATATGTATGGAACTGAACTAAATTGGGGTGACATAAAACGTAACTTAATATTACATTATTCTGATAAGCGTAACGAAACTTCTCTCATTAGAGACTTACATAATATAAGACAAAATAATAATAGTATAGAAAAATTTCACAGTGAAGTAATTGAAATTTTGTCTACAATGTTAAACAATGTGAAAATTAACGAAACCGACGCTAACGTGATCAAAGCAAAGAAAGAACTTTATTCGGAAATGTGTCTGAACGCTTTTCTAATAGGATTAAAAGAACCACTTGGGTCGACAGTACGGGCCATGAAACCGTATTCACTAGTTGAAGCATTTTCATACTGCATGCGCGAACAAAATATATTTTACGCAAAAACTGACAATTCAAATAAAAATTTTTCAAATAAAAACCAAAACTCTAACAATCCTAATTATTATAGACCTAAGCAACCAGATTTTCGCCAAACAAATAATATTACGCCCCAAAACAGACCAAACCAATTTCAGAATTTTCAAAGACCAAACCAGTTTATTCCACCCAAGAAAACGCAAAATCGATATAATCCACCACAACAAAGACCTTACCAGTATCCTAGAAACCCCAATAATCAGATTTTGCCCAGACCTGAACCCATGGATACGAGTTCCAGCAACACTAATTTTAGGCAACCAACTCGACACCAAGCACCCAATCGACAACCTCAAAACGCTTATTTTAGATCGACTGGTCCTGCTAGATTCGTAGGAGAAGAACTTTATTCTATGACAAGCAAACCCGTCCCAACAATCGACGAGTACGATTCGCAAAATGATTATTATAGTAACGAAACCATGAACGATCAACAAGAGGAAAATAACTATTGGGAGCAATCAGACGAACCTCAAGATCCCGAACAGATCGACTATGAAAATTTTCAGATCGCAGCCTCGCCGAACCAACCGGCTACGTAGATCTTAACACTCATGGTTTTACTCTACCTTATATCAACATTTCAACCCCAACAGGTCAATACTTAAAATTCTTGATAGACACTGGTGCCTCTTCATCCTTTATTAACCCCGAATTGTGTTATCCTGAACACATTCGCAAAATTAAACCCACTTTTATTACTACAGCTTTAAACACTCATAAAATTGATAAAAAAGTAAATCTCCCAGCCTTCATCGAATTTAATCAAACTGGATATCTTGAGTTTCTCCTTTTTCGGTTCCATGGATATTTCGACGGTTTAATCGGGTTCGACACACTAAGAGCCCTGGGTGCAAAAGTAGACGTAGTAAATCGGACCTTAATCACAAACTACTCAGTACTCCCGTTGCAATTTAAACCCAACTTTATGTCAAAAAGATTTACAATCCCAGCAAACTCCAAATCAGTCATAAAATTACCGATAGACATCCGAAATGGGGATTTCTACTTAAACTTTACCAGGATCAAACCACAACTTTACATCCCCGAAGGAGTATATAAATCCTCAGAATGGTATGGGTTGATTGAAGTTGTAAATGAATCAAATGATGATCAAAACTTGCTACTCGAACAGCCCCTCAAAGCCGAATCATTTACAAATTTTGTTGAACATCCTTGTGAACTAAACTTTTCAGAAAATAGTGACTACAATTCTCAAGAAACCCTAAACAAAGATGACATAGTTCAGTCTCTACGCTTGAACCATCTTAACGAAGAAGAACGGAAAAAAATAAGTAAATTGTGTAAACAATACCAGGACATCTTTTATAAAGAAGGCCAAAAATTAACCTTTACTAACAAAATAAAACACCATATCTCAACAACTGACAATATTCCAATATATACGAAATCATACCGTTATCCTTATGTCCACAAGGAAGAAGTCAGAAACCAAATAAGTCAAATGCTTGACCAAGGTATTATCAAACCAAGCTATTCCCCATGGAGTTCTCCTATATGGGTAGTACCCAAGAAGAAGGACGCTAGTGGAAGAAAAAAGTGGCGATTAGTCATCGACTATCGCAAACTTAACGAAAAAACAATAAACGATAGATATCCTTTGCCGAATATTAGTGAAATTCTTGACAAACTCGGCAAATGTATGTATTTTACTACACTCGATTTAGCAAATGGATTCCACCAAATCGAAATGAACTCAAAGGACATGGAAAAGACTGCATTTACAGTCGAAGGCGGACACTTTGAGTATACCAGAATGCCCTTTGGCTTAAAGAACGCCCCCTCTACCTTCCAAAGAGTTATGGATAATATCCTGCAAGATCTTCAAGGTAAAATTTGTCTTGTTTATCTTGACGATATCATCATATTTTCTACCTCATTACAAGAACATTTAGAAAACATCCGAAAAGTATTTGATAGACTTCGAGACGCCAATTTTAAAATTCAAATGGACAAATCCGAATTCCTATGCAAGGAAATCTCATTTTTAGGTCACCTCATTACAAATCAAGGCGTAAAGCCCAATCCAGATAAATTGAAAGCAATTCAAAATTTTCCCATCCCTAGAAACCAAAAGGAAATTAAATCATTTTTGGGCCTTCTCGGCTATTACAGAAAATTCATCAAAGATTTTTCAAAATTAAGTAAGCCCTTAACTCATTGCCTAAAGAAGGGTAAGTCAGTTGATTTTAACAACAGTAGTTATATTAAAGCTTTCAAAACTTGCAAAGACATTTTGATGAACGACCCTATTTTACAACATCCCGATTTTTCCAAGCCTTTTGTCCTGACTACCGACGCAAGCAACTTCGCGATTGGTGCCGTTTTGTCACAGGGACCAATAGGAAGCGATAAACCAGTGTGCTACGCTAGCAGAACGCTAACAGATACAGAAACAAATTACTCAACAATAGAAAAGGAACTTTTGGCAATAGTATGGGCCACCAAATATTTTCGCCCTTACCTTTTCGGTCGCAAATTCAAAATTGTTACAGACCACAAGCCTCTACTTTGGTTAATGAACCTTAAAGACCCAAACTCCAAACTAGTACGTTGGCGTCTAAAATTAGAAGAGTACGATTACGAAGTAGTCTTTAAGAAAGGAACTCAAAACTCTAATGCCGACGCACTCAGCCGTATACGACTCCCTGAACAATCAAATAACGAAATAGAAATAAATGTAAATGACGTAGTATCAGATCAGGCGGAGCAGGGAACTAGTTATTCGACCATACACTCTGCATCGGAAAACTTAAACACAGGTATCCCTATCTCTGAGCGTCCGTTGAACGAATTCAATTTCCAAATTATCTTGGAAAGAAGTAATAAAACACCCAAAATTTCCCGAAGTACCATATTTAGAAATAAAAAACGTACTACCTTCCGATCAATAAATTTTACGGAAAACGATATCACCAAAATCCTGAAAGAATACATAGCTCCAAAAAAACTAACAGCAATCTTTACTGATAATGACACCTTCAGAACAATCCAAACTGTATACTCTAACCATTTTTCTGGAAATAAAAATTATAAACTACTCAGATGTACCACAATTTTAACAGACATTATAGACAACGACGAACAGGACCGATTAATTCAAGAATACCACATAAAAACCAATCATAGAGGTATAAATGAAACCTTACAACATTTAAAACGACGATATTTCTTCCCTTATATGTCAAGTAAAATTACAGCCTCTATTAACAATTGCGCAACTTGTCAAACATTAAAGTACGACCGCAAACCCCAAAAACTTGCATACGAAAAACCCGAAACACCTCTAAGACCCCTTGATATCCTTCACTTGGATATATATACTATAAGTGGCAAACAAATTCTATCTATTATAGATAAATGTTCAAAATTTGCTTCCGCATATACCCTAACTGCAAGAAACAGTTTAAACATAATTAAATCTCTCAAACACTACATAAGTTTGCACGGTATACCCCAGAAATTAATTACAGATCAAGGAACAGAATTTACTGCAAATATTTTTAAAGATTTCTGTAAACAGTACGACATAAAGGTTCATACCACCTCTTTCCAACAGACTAGCAGTAACTCCCCTGTAGAGAGATTTCACTCGACGTTAACGGAAATATACAGAATTATTTTTCGAAATCAAAAGGACAAGAACATTGACATTGACCACGACGACATCCTAAACGAATCAATAATAACATACAATAACGCCATTCATTCAACTACTAAATTGACTCCTTATGAACTCTTTTACGGTAAAACTTATAAATTCAACGAAGACGTAAAATTTAATAACACCCATGAATACCTTAAAAAACTTAACCAATTTCAAGAAGAATTATATCCTGCAATTAAAAACCAAGTAGAGGAAGTAGTAAACAAATATATTAACAAACGAAATGAAGAAAGGGAAGAACCAGTGGAATATAATGAAAACGAAATAATATTAAGAAAAGAATGTCGAAGAAATAAACTGACGCCAAGATTTTCTAAACATAGAGTAGGAATTAACAAAAAAATAACCATCCTTACTAAAGATAAAAGAAAAATACATAAAAGTAGACTCAAGAGAAAACGTAAATTTCAGGCTAATGATGACGTACGGACAGAAATTGGAGGTACAGGACCTTCGAGGAAGCCAAGGTGTACTACCATTGCAGCTAGGAACAGCGAGGACGATACAGACACATAACAACCTACTACATATTATCAGACTGGACAACTACGAAACCAACATAAACAAAATAGAAAACGCACTTTCGAAATTCGACAACATAAACGGACTTAACGACGATTTAGCGACAACCAAACTTAAACTTCACGAACTTAAACTCAAACTCACCACCTTAACACCTAAATATAGACAAAAACGTGGACTTATCGATGGGCTAGGAAGCGTCATAAAAGGAATAACCGGAAACATGGATGCTAACGATGCAATTCGTTTAAACAAAGAAATCGAAACAATTGTCCTTAATCAATCCAATATAAAAGATCGAGTAAACAAACAAACTCGAATAAACAACGAGATGATAGAACGTTTTGATAATGTAACTAATCATATTAATAAACAACAGGATGCGATAGTAGCTTACCTAAAACATACCCAGGAACTGGCAGTAAATTCAATCCGATCAGAATATAGCCTCTTAAAACATATGCAATTTATAAATCAAATAAACTATAATATCGATTTACTTAGCGATCACTTAACTAATATTGCCGAAGCTGTCATGTTAGCAAAAATTAATATAATATCCAAACAAATACTAAGTCCCATTGAACTAAACGAAATTTATCTTATCCTAAAGAATCAATCAATTAATATAAAATCCGACGAACACATTTATGAAATGCTCGGACTCCAAGCATATTACAATCAATCAAATATAATTTTCAATATCCGCATACCTATCCTAACTAACGAAACCTATAACATGTTCCATGTAATACCCTTACCCATCCAAAATAACAAAAAGATCCTCCTAAAACCCTTTGTTATCCTTAACCATAAAACCGTTCAAGTTTTTGACAAAAAATGCCCGAAGATTGAACAAGAATTCTACTGCGAGGAATCAATCATCCGTGAGGAAATTAGCAGTTCGGATTGCATCGCCAAGATCATCACTGGACAGCCTGCGTACTGCAAACTCACCGAAGTTACCAAATACAGCGAGATCCTCCAACCAGAACCAAACCACGTCTTGTTAATAAACGTACCGGAAACAGTCATACGATCAACCTGCGGAATTAACAACCGAACGATAAACGGCACAGCTCTCATCCACTACGTGAACTGTAACATTGAAATAAATAACATCATCTACGAGGACTCGAGAAACATCTATTGGGACGAGATCCATATTTTTCCGTCAATTTTTAATAACACCATTAATTTTTCATTAATATCAGAAAATCTCAACCTAAAAAAATTCAACGCCTACCATTTCGAGAAGGAAGAAAAAGTCAACCTGCTTGAAGTCGAAACAACACAAAAAATACTTAACTACAGCTTCGTGAGCATCATCAGCATCCTCACCTGCATCGTCGTATTCATCCTTACGCTGAAAAGAGGTATACTCACCAAAAAACAACATCGTTGTAATTCGTCACCAGGAGATGTCATCCCTACAAGCTATGTCGTGACTCCTGCCAACGAAACTACAGGAGAGCAGTTCCTTTGGCCGACACTCCATTCCAAGGGGGGAGGAGTTATATAACCATATATCATACAATTAATATTGCACATCCCTAAACATATTCCCAAAACTCTCCGATTACACGAAACACATATTTTTCCCACATCAGCACTCTCCCAGCAATATACCCATGTCAACCACCTTCCCAGAAATAGATAACGTTGCACCTACATTTTTCTCATGATAACCTTTGCACACCTGAAACCCAGACAACACCTCAGCACAATTTGTAATAAACTTTATTTCATTTTTAATAAAAACATAATTGTAAATCAGTTCATTTTGATCAGCAGACGAATAAAGATCTATATAAAGTTAAAACTTGGCTTTTTTTTATTAAAAGTCCGGTCCGTACACGTATCTCCCGCGTTAGAATCGCAATAACAAGAAATTTTTGAGAATGTAATTAGTAATACATTAGGTGGGATTTATAATCTGCTTAGTCTAATGGTTATCTGAGCACAATGTTTTGTATTTTGTTGGAATCAGAATCATAAATTATTAAGAATGAAACCCTGATACTCGTATTTGTATGGGACAGACCCGTGTATATTGAACAGCGTTAAGGCAATGTAAATAGTTGTAGCTTGTGTTAATTCTATAAAAAAAAAACTTTAAATAAAATAGCATTAAGCTAAAAAACATAACAGAACTATGATTGTGCGTAAAACCCAGTCATTCGATACTATAGTTGAAATAGAAATTTTTGTGATCTTGAGAAATTTTGTATGGGAAGTGGTAGAAGGGGTGACAGCATTGAACTAATTTGTTTCGCTAGAGTAGCTATAAAAATGTTTTGTACCAAATTTAGGATTCAAAAATTTAATAAGCATTGAGAAACTTGGTGTATTGGATTTAGTGAAATTGTGCAATTTGTATGGAAGGTGGTAGAAGGAGTGAATGGTTTTTGGTGATTTTTCAAGAAATAATTATAATCATCATGAAATTGATGTTTTACATTTCAGATCAGTAACATTCAAACTTTTCAAGGAAATCGAATTTTGAAAATTCGTAGAATTCTGTCACATTGTATGGGAGGGGGTAGACGGAGTGAAGCTAATCAGTTAATTTGTTCTCGATATTAATGCTAATTAAGGATTTAGTCGAAAATTTTAGCTCGATCAAAGTTATACGTACTGAGAACATTGATGTACAGTATTTCATGAAAAATTGTAGTTTGTATGGGAGGTGGTGGAAGCAGTGGAGGGATTCAAATAATTTGTATACCATAGATTAGATTTATGGTAAAAATAATATATTATAAATTTTAAAATTAATAGCTCTTATAGTTTCAAGAAAATTTTATTTCTATATGAGTTTGGAAATGAGTATCTTTGTATGGAAAGGGGTTGAAGGCGTGAGGGTAGTGAAATAAAATCAAACGAAGATTACATCTCGGAGCTTGCCTAAAAAACTGCAAATTTCATTTCAATAGGTTCTGAAGTTTGTGCGTGAAAAACAGCCAGACCGACAGACAGATAGACAACAATTTCAAAAACGTGTTTTTATGCTTCTTTTACAATGGCGCTACAACCCAAATCGGACCTTGGCCTCCTGATATTCAGGTTCCTTAACATTTTTCATTACTTATTGTGGAAGGGTTGTTAGCCCTTCGCACAACCCTCTTTCTACGGTTTTTTTCATTTTCGTAGACTGAGGTGACCAAGGTATATCCAAGCAGGCAACGTGCTGGAATTATATATTGCACCGACCGGGATTTAAACTCATGACCTTCGCATTACAAGGCCAACACGCTACCTACTAGCCTACACCCTAGGTTATGCTTAGTTATTGTTAAAATATAGCAAAAAACTATCTTATAGCCATTTATAAGCAAATAACAGACAGACACTACAATTATATACATATATATGTATGTATAGATTTCGCGATTGAGATTTTAATTTAAAAGTTGATTAATACCATTGTGTTCAACCGCAGCTAAATTAGGCCTTAATTATCATTAGACAACTACGCTAATTTAGCTAAATTACCAAAATAGTGATTATTTATGTGCTAAATTTTCTCAGCTAAATCATCTCATTTAGCTATCGGGAGTAGAGATGGTCATAATCGATGATTTTCATAATCGATATATACTTAGTCGAATAAATTCATTTCAGCGTACCGTAGTGCGAAATGCGCATGCGCATCTTGTTTCACTTTTATTTTTTTTTCCTTTTTTTTATTGGTTGTAGTTATTCCATTATTCGGTCACTCTGCCCTGCTGTAGTGTGCTGCGAAATGAAGCGAAAACAATTTCGTGAGGGGAAAGTTACGACATTTGGCCTTTTCCCTTACGTCATGCGCATGCGCACTTCACTCATTTTGTCTGTTTGCAGAGTCAGAACATGGGAATGCTCAACGACAAAAGGAAGGTAGTGACGAGAGAATAAAAAAAAAAAAATCACATAATCGAAATATTCGATTATTTTCATTCGAATGATCTCATCACTAATCAGGAGTATAAATTGAAAGCCGCCATTTCCTAATAGATGGCGCCAGCAGTAAATGCTGATCAATGATTAATCAGAAACGTAACATGGTAAAGTTAGGCATCTGTCAACTACTCCTCATCATTAGATTTGTGAAATTTTACCGGCATTATATACTTTTTGGTATGCGAATATGTCGACGTTTGAGCCAAATAAACGCCATTTGTGGGATGTTTTGCTTTTTGCCTTCAATTCAAAAAAATCTGCGGCTGAGGCACGTCCAATGATTGTTGAAACTTATGGTGAGGGCGCTATTAATAAAAGAACGTGTCGCGAATGGTTTCAACGCGCTATAAAATGGGTGATTTCGGCATGGAAGACAAGTTTGAAGACGCAGAATTTTGAGGAATTACTAGACGAAGATTCATGCCAAACCCAACAACAACTTGCAGATTCATGGGGCGTGACTCAATAAGTCACATTATTTGAAAAGCTTGGGAAAATGTAAAAGCAAGGAAATCGGCCGCCATACGAGGTGAAGCCAAGTAACGTCGAACGGCATTTTTCACAGCTGCTCCAACGGCAAAAAAGGAAAATTTTTTTGCATCACTATGACACTGCGATGAGAAGTGGATCCATTACGATAATCCAGAGCGAATAAATCGTGGGGATACCGCGGCCATGCATCGACGGCCGAGTCCAACATCCATGGCTTGAAAATCATGCTGTGTATTTGGTGGGACCAACTCGGCGGGGTGTATGAGCTGCTGCAACCGTGTGAAACCATCACGTCCTACTCCACCCGCCGTATTCTCCAGACATCGCCCTTTCCAACTATCACCTATTCCGATCGATGAGGCATGGCCTGGTTGAGCAACACTTCCATTTTTACGACGAAGCCGAAACTTGGGTCGATTCATAGATCGGGTCAAAAGAAGAGCAGTTTTTTCGACGCGGGATCCACATGCTGCCAGAAATATGAGAAAAGTTGTGGCTATGTTGCATTTCTTTGAATAATATGAATTGAACAATTTTTACACACGAATTTAAAAAAAAAACGGTAGTTTTCAATATGTACTCTTATTTGTCTCATCTTCTTCTTCTTCAATGGCGCTACAGCTCAAATCGGGCCTTGGTCTCCTGATTTTCAGGTTCCTTAACATTTTCACCACTTATTGTGGAAGGGTTGTTAGCTCTTCGCACAACCCTCTATCTGCGAATTTTTCATTTTCGTAGATTGAGGTAACCAAGGTATATCCAAGCAGGTAGTGTGCTAGAGTTATGCGTTGACTGGGATTTGAACTCACGACCTTCGCATTGTAAACCAATAGTCTACCCACTAGGATACACCCTAGATGTCTCATACTTTAGGGTATAACGATGAAGAATGTACTAGAGCTGCCCATTTCATGGAAGTTTTTTCGTGAAGAAAACT
This sequence comes from Chorisops tibialis, assembly GCA_963669355.1. Classification (NCBI taxonomy): domain Eukaryota; kingdom Metazoa; phylum Arthropoda; class Insecta; order Diptera; family Stratiomyidae; genus Chorisops; species Chorisops tibialis. Next base: position 273,754,963 of record OY770262.1, read on the forward strand.
AATTTTCTAACTGCTCTAACTTATGTGAAATCTTTCAAGTGTGATTTAAACGCTCAGCTATGAAATATGACTTGTAAACTATTCCAAAACAGGTCTAATGATCTTCTTTTGTGACCATCCTTGCAAAATTTTATTGTCTATTGGCTATGCAGTTCAACTTTTTAAAAATATAACAGATGAGTGAGTGGCTCTTCTTAATTAACAAAGTGCTATGTACCACCATTCTACTAACGATGAACACAGCTAAATCACGAATTAGTGGCAAGGGCTGTATTCGTAAATCCAGCAGAGGCTATACGCTCCCGCAAGGCTATACTTGTTACCGGTAGCTATAGTCGGAACGATCTCTCAACCCTTCAAATGTCTCGATTTCTTCCACGTGAAATCGTCATCACCATATTTTCTCCATTTTAGTTTCCCCAAAGTGGAAAGTCTCTGCTTTCATATTTCTTGGATCTAATGTAAAAGAAAAGACCTCCGCTGCACGGAAGTACATAAGGAACATGAATATGTCTTTAAATATACAGGGTGTAACAGAATAGATGCGACAAAAAAAACATGGTGATAGGGGACCTCGTAGTGCACAAAAAAATATTCTACGGAAGACTTCTAGCTCCAACCCCTAGCGACTTAGGGGCGATTTTCTAGTTTTTGGTTCGTGGAGGAGGTTGTCGAACTAAAAGGCCAATATCTCCGAAACTACTTGAGATAGCTCGATGTGTAATAGCTTGTTGGAGAGCTTATTAATGTACCTTTCCAACAAGGGTCTGCAATCAAATCAGCCACTGAGTTGCTAGAGTGGCTTGAACATGAAAAATTTTTGTTTTCCAAAACTGTCCTTCAACTTTGGAGGCTTTGTGCTCAAAATTTTCACTAAGTTTTTTTTTCGAGTTTGTGATCTTAAAAACTATCCGACACATTTATCTTTCTTTAAAAAAAAAATAAATTGTCCTAGCTTGTTTTTTGACCAAGTTATGACCAAAAAACCGAAACTAAACCATCAAATCCAAAATTTCGGTAATGTGAAAAAAAACTATTTTTTGTGGATTTTTTTCATTGTAAATTGAAAACAACTCAATAATTTAATTTAATTTAATTTAATTATAAACTTAAAGTATCTGGATTAAAATTTTGTAAGAACACATAAAGTACGGATACCTGTTAATTATCTTTTTAAAGTAATAAATCTAAAGGATGTGTGTCTGGATTAAATTATTGGAAAAAGCCATAAAATGCGGGTACCTGTTAATTATCTTTTTAAAGTATTGGAAAGGTACATTAATAAGCTACTATTACACATCGAGCTATCTCAAGTAGTTTCGGAGATATTGGCCTTTTAGTTCGACAAGCTCCTCCAAAAACTTGAAAATCGCCCCTAAGTCGCTAGGGGTTGGAGCTAGAAGTCTTCCGTGGAATATTTTTTTGTGCACCACGAGGTCCCCTATCACCATGTTTTTTAGTCGCATCTATTCTGTTACACCCTGTATATAATATAAATTTTTTTTTCTATCATCTATTAATCAAATATAATTGTATTTATTTGGCAGTATTATTTAAAAAATTTAAACAGACTCATTTTTCACGTAGATTGTATTGCCGTGTTTATTTCGAGAAGTACTTTCGAACCTGCGAACTCATTCATTCAACTCAGCCTTGTATCTCGCAAGAAACATTGCCTGGCTTTCACATACAAAATCGAATCTAAAAAACTCGTCAACCATAATTCAGTAGCAAGCAAAAGTCTCGGTGTCGACTGGCGATCGGCCAGAGAAAAACAATCAAACGCAACCTGAAATTCGACTCTTCCCCCTACAAAATCTGATCGAAAACACTTCCATAATTATGAATTCAGCAAGCAAGCAAGAATTTCGATCAACTTGGTTGCTCGCCAAGAAAGAAACGCAACCCGAAAAAGTACCGCTCTCCTCTGCGAAAAATCAGAGCAGCCAGCAATTCGATCACTTCCTATACAAAATCCGATCTGAAATACCAGTCGACCATAGTTCATAATTAGCTTTTTTAAATCAAAATATTTGGCGAAATGTAGACGGATACGAGTAGGGTGCGATCTTCTGTCATTACCTTCTGGACTGAGCAAATGACGCCGACATCGTTGTGCGCTGTCGCTACTCTGTTTACGTTCATCTTCGACTTATCAAATTTCACAAGATCGTATTTGGGGGATTGTAGCATTTTACAATTTCTCATACAAATCCGACCTGAAATAGCAGGCGCCCATAACTCAGCAGCCGGATTTTTTTTTCGAATGGACATTCTGAGTTGGTCGACATTTTTGTGCGTATTGCTCAGTTGAGATTATGGGCGCCTGTTAGAGTGATAGTAACAAATTGCGTGACATACAACATTTTTGGTTGAGTCGAGCCATTAGACAATACCCTATCAAAATAGAACTGGATGGGAATGGGATATGCATATGCGAATGATGATGAATAGGTGACTGTGAAAACTCGCGATGTTTTTTCGAAACTCTTTTGTTAAAGATTTTCTCAACTCACAATATAATGATGAAGTCGAATATTTTTATGCAAACTGAACTACACTGAAATAAATATACTTATGTGTCTCCATGTAAAAAATATGCATTAAATATTTTTTATATGAAAAACTCTGGTCATAACAGCGTATACCAATGTAAATAACCCTGTTACCAGAGGGTAAATGCTTTTTCTAGAAAATGAGCAAGGACGACAGCCTTGATTACGTCCGCTAAGTGTCATTGGTGTAACCCTTTTGTTCAAAAATGATGTCACAGACACTTCCAACAACGCAATAGATTGAACTAATGCTATTCAAAACAGCAGATAGTTTCGAAAAAGAGAATTCTTGACTGTAAAAGTTCGAGCAAGAGCTAACCGCAATATTCGTATTCAAGCAAATGACTGAGTAATTATTGAGAAATGACCGAATTGAAGCCACATAAAAATTTTGTAGCAATACTTTTGTAAAAATCTTTCCATTTCCATTGTTTGAAAATTAATAAGAAAATTCCTTCAAAATAACTATTTCTATTTTTTTTATATTTACAGATTGATTGCTGCCTGAAATTAGTTCCAATCAAAGGTGAGTGCAAAATACCTGCCAGAAGCTCTTCTATTTTCTGTAAAGTCATATACAAATACACTTCTCCGTAAAAGATAAAAAGTTTGCCAACTCGCTATAACACTTGTCTATCTAGCCAAATGATTATTGAGTACCATCCTCTTGACATTGGTGTCATCAAGTATCGCTTTCTTTTTGACCTCAAGAGTTTTCGAGCTTTATCCATCCACAGAGCCCAATTCGTCCTTAAATATTTAGTTCATCGACATGCAAAGAATATTCGAAAATTTTCGTTTTATTTTTTCTCCGAACACATATGGCTATAGAATGAACCATACTGGGACTTCTTGGAATTGTCAACAGCAGTGCTCGTTAATACCTCAATAGGGTTTGTTCACGTCCAAAATAATGAGAAAAAGAAACGAATGGTGCCATAAAAACAATACAAGTTTAATCTTTTCGTCGATAAATTGAATTGACTTGAAATAGAACTTAGGTTTTACCTATCATCATTTCTTTTGTCAAATCATCATCAATATTTTTACATTGAAAAAAAAAATCTATTAAAGCGAAAAAAAATCATTCGCAAAGTCGAACTTAGAAGGTCATTGAATTTTAATGCACAATTATTTTCCGTATCTGAAAGATTTTCGAACTTGACTTTTTGCATATAGCAACATTCTTCATTATTCTGTCGCTATATGCTCAGCTTCATTAAACTCTCCATATGACCGTCGTTGTCTACCTGTGTTCTATACGATGGATTCTTAGGTGAAGGTTAATCAACTTACGAAGACAAACTGAAGACAAGACAAGCCAGTCGGTTTAATATACCAATAGATATCGCAGGTGATGAGTAAATTAAAGTTCCTTTTGATGATGATGCCATCATTTCAGACGAATCTAGACAATATGTTCCATTTGTTGAGGATCTGATCAAAGCAATTTATTGAAGCGAAACGTTCAAAGTTATTTCTGAAGGAAGTTCTGTTGAAAATTTAACAGAAATTCGATCTTCTCAAGAAGTTTCAGATAAAGAACAATCACATTTGTTTTTTTTTTTTTGTGTGTGTGTGGAAGTTAAAAGAAAGAATCTTTTTCTTTATACAATAGCATTTCGTTAGTACCATACTTTATCGTCGAAGAAATTTCTGTTTTTGAAATAGTTTTCTTTATTGATGCAGTTACATTTGGTATGGTTTCAAGACAATAAACTCAGAAAAACATTATTTAAGAGGCAAAAAATAGACGTATTGTCGCATTCGAATCATTTGCTCAATCGGTCTTTGGAAACGGTACTGCTCGGTAGTATCAAAAATTGGAAAAGTCTATGGAACTCAAGGAGTACACTTTCAGTACTTTTTTGGATGTAGAGGGCGCGTTCAATAATACGTATATGCGTTAATTGCACATGGTGTCAATTCAACGCTCACCCAATAGAATCACAATTTGTAGTTGGTCAGTCTCTAGAACAAAACAAGAGGACAGAGGAACACCACAAGGAGGCGTTTTGCACCTTTACTTTGTCTGCTAGTCTTGAATGATATGCTTTCGCAGCTAAACGCTGCTAGTTACTGCACTGTCGTCTATGCGGAACGTGGGGAACAGCCTACAACTTTACGTGAACTGATGCAAAGTGCATTAAGATTGAAAATCAACCTTGACAAGACTATACTCATACTCTTCACTACCAGACGATGTATAAATAGTTTCAATCTGTCATCCATTGAAGTATGTACTCTAAGCCTTTCAGATAAGATAACTTATCTGGAAATTATCGTGGACAGCAAACTCAGGTGACGACTGAATGTCGAGGAAAGAATTGAAAAGGTAAAAAATACCTTCTTTGTATGTTATATAAAAAAATTTAGCAAAAAATGATGACTGAAACCAAATATGGTAAGGTGGATGTATATCAGTATCATACTACCAATCGTTACTAAGCAACTTACTTCCGAGAACTGTCTGCATAGGCATAAAGCGGGCAATACATAAAATACCCCCAGCAGGGCTGAAAGCAATTTTGGGTCTTCTCTTGCTGATTGCAGTAATTCTGGAGAAGGCAAGTATTACAACTGTGAGACATGAAGTTTTTGGCGCATAGCTATTTAAAAAAAATCTCATCCTGGAGCGTATGAAAAGGGAATCTTTCACAAGCGATAGTAAAGGGTGTTTTTTTTTAAAGGCGAAGATCTTTAAACTGGCACCACTGTTTTCTGTGACAGCCGATTTGACAGTTCTCAGTTGTTTCAGGTTAGTTTAGGTTTGGCAATTCATCATTGAATAGACTCACACCGGAGCAACGAAGGGCGCATTGCTATTGATACACAATTCCATTTGAAAATTTTGTTCAGTGATGAAGTAAACTTTTGGCTAAATGGCCATGTCAATAAGCAGAATTGCCGTATTTGGAGCGATGATAATCCAGAAGCCATTGTCGTAACACCATTACATCCAGATAAAGTCAGAGTTTGGTGCGCTGGTGGGATTATTGGTCCATATGTCTTCAAAAATGATGATGGTCAGAACGTTACAGTCAACGGTGAGCGGTACAGAGACATGATTACTAACTTTTTCGTGCCTCAATTGGAAGGCATTAATGTTGCAGACATGAGGTTTCAACAGAACGGGGCCACATGCAACACAGTGCGCGATACAATTAATTTACTGAAAGAAACATTTGATGATCGATTAATTTCACGAAATGGACCTGTTAACTGTCCACTTCGTTCGTGCGATTTGACGCCATTAGATTTTTTTCTGAAGATATGTAAAGTCCCATGTCTACGCCGATAAACCAGAAACTATTGAGGACTTGGAAGCCAACATTTGACGCGTTATTGCCGAAATACAGCCTGACTTACTGGGAAGAGTGTGTGAAAATTGAACCTCCAGATTACGCGTCCGCCGCGGCGGCCACATGCTCGAAATCATATTCAAACATTAATGCCATAATATTATCTTTCACATAAAGCCAATTTCATGGATATTAAAAACATTGTTCTGTGTTTTATTTTAATTTAAAGTTCTCCGCCTCTAAAAAACACCCGTGTAATAATACTATCAAAGATGTACTTTGTGAACCACTATGAAGTCACTCTACCTAACAGCCAGCAATTGATCGACAATCATGTCATATAAAACGACGAGATTGCATGGTTCGAAAATGGAAGAGGGAGTATGTTTCGGCATCTTTTCTGAAAATCTTGATCTGCAAATCTGGAGACATCCACCAGAATATGTCACGGTCTTCCAAGCGAAGGTAAGGGCTATTGCGAATGCGGCACAACTGGCGTTGCAATTCAAAATGCTTGAACCATTGTATGGACATATTAGACGAATTGTGCAAAACCTGCACTTTGTGACTTTGTTGGGTTCCGTTTGTTGTTTTTACGTGAACAAAGTGTGGGAAAGGGAAAATCTCAAATCGTTACAAAGCAACTTGTGTCACACCATAAAGATGCTCTTGATGCCTCGAAACACTTGGGTATTCTTCGGAAATGTAAGAAATACTTTTCTGCATCTGAACTGGCTACCATCTATAAGGCTTATATCCGGCCACGTCTTGAGTACAACTCGCATCTTTGGACTGGGGTCCCAAAATCACACCTAACGTTGCTCGATTGTATCCAAAAACATACTCTAATTGGAGATGAAACCGTATCGGATTACGCTGTACACGCTCACGAGTATACCGTGAAGCATCTTATGTAGAGAACAGTTCCTATGGCCTTATTTAAAGTGGTGCATAGATCACAGACGGAATTGCCATACAGTTGTCTTTAACAACACGAATTGTTTGAGACGACTGCCCCCGAGGGTCAGTCTATACCAAATGCAAGTTCGGCATTCATACTGCTGGGTGTGAGACCTATCTAAATCTCACAACATCTAGCACTGTAGCACTTTTTCGCTCGAGGTCAGCCCGAGAACGGCCCTCCAGAAGGACGAGCAGATCATTGGTATACGCACAAACTTTACAGACACTTTGTCGTGGAGAACAGTGAAATTAGGCGGTCCATCATCCCTCGAACGTCAATGATCCAGCGGAATACAGTTCACAGCAATTCAAGAACAACATCCACCGCCATTTAAAACTTACTCCTCCTACGTTTCCCTTCTAACTTTCCTATATCCATTTGTTTCCCTTACTCATGTCGGTCGAACTGTGTCCTTATGCATTAAAGGGCTACTATTATTATTATTATTTGAGGAACACGTTAGAGCACTGCGACCTTCCCGGCCTATTGTGCGTTTATTGCCCCTTTACCCTACCATAACTGGATAGCTTTGACTAATCCAAGTATCTTTAAGCGCTAGTTCCTCGGTAGAAAGGAATCCTTTTCCTAAAAGATTGTGTTGTCTTTCTGAGTCTTCGAGACAGAGGCAGCAGATGTCGGTTTCAGTTAAGCCCATATTTTTGAGGTGGTGGTTTACTCCACTGTGCCCGCCATTAGGGCGATTAGAATACTAATATCACTCTTGCTGATTTTTACAATATCCTCCCCTTTGTTTTTTGTGGTAAGATTAGTTTTTTTGAGATTGATAGACCTGGAAGTCTATTCCAGTAGATTTGTACTTCAATCCACTTTTTAGGTACTGGGTTGGAGTGCCCTTTTGGTTTTCCGCAGAATGGCTCTCGTTTAATCAAATTTTTTTTTGCGCCATTTTTCGCAAGGCGGTCATCCCCTTCATTTCCATCAATTCCCATATGTCCTGGGACCCACATTAAGGTTACGTTATTTCTTTATCCCAGGACGATTGAGTTTTGAAGCCAGTCTCATACAATCCTCGATCCGTGTTTGTTAGATGCTAGAGCTTTGAGAACCACCTGACTATCTGATAGGATATAATGGTTTTGTTACTATGAGCCCTCTTTCCATTCTCTTGCATGCATAGCTTCATTGCAATTATTTCGGCCTGGAAGATTGTGGCTTCTTTGCCGGATGATTGTGAAGCCGAGAAGCTGGAACCTTTAACTCCGGCTCCAATCCCCTCAGAGCTTGAGCCATTTGTATGCCAGTTGGTTGATTCCTCTTCCATTTCAGTTAGCATGAATTGCCAGTCCTTGCGTTCTCTGATTATAACTATGAAGGGGGTTTCAAAGTTGAATTTTGTCGACATAGTGTCCGATAATGGCTAGAACCTCTATTTTTGGGTTTTTATGATTTTGAGATGACCTCTAAACTCGCTTGATTTGTATTTGTTCTCGTTCTGTATGCGTAACACCCCTTTGATAGCCTCCTTTTTTATTTGGAGGTGTATCGAAGGGATGCCTAGGAATATTTGCATTGCCACAGTAGGACAGGTTTTCATTGATCCTTTGATATCAAGACAAGCTAGCCTTTAGATTTTTTGTAGCGTAAGCTGTGCTTTTTGTTGTAATATTTTAGTTCACCATACCGTTGATTGTTCTGTAGCACTAGTAGATCATCTTGAACTTTTTAATCCCCATTTTCTGCCAAATAAGCTTTGGCAGGCCAAAAATGCGTTTAATGCTTTGGCATGAGTCCATTCTATGTATTTGTTCCAGTTAAATTTGCTATCTAGTACAACACTTAGATATTTTACCTCATTCTGAAAAGGGTAATGGTGTTTCATTTATTGAAGGAGGTATGATATGGATTTTTCTTCTATTTATAAATGGTGGTCTTGCTTGGGTTGATGTTCAAGTTCTTAGACTTACACTAGTTCATTATCACCTCTAAGGCAGATTGTATCTTTTGCGATATTATTAAGTCATATTTGCCTATAATGATAATGGCGAAGTCATCGGCATATCGCATTGCCTCGTATTCTTGTTCTGTTAGACGGTCCAGGTAGAGATGTATAGTTCTCGAACGAACTAGTTCTTTTGACCTATTCACATCATTGAATTAAACGAATTATTCACTAAAATTTTAAATTTTGTTCGAAATTAACTGGTAGTGAGCTGAACGAAAAGTCCGCGTATTCGGTTGACAATTCATTATTAATAACATACAAGCATAACCATAAACACATTCCTACAAGCAGCATTCATTCCACACAGCATTCGATTGTGTTATCATTTCTCACCTCTTGCACATAAAACGAACTATATTGTGTGTGATTGTTCGACGTACTGGAGCACTGATTGCTCTAATGTATATGTTTAGTTCATGAACGAACTAAGAACTCAATACGATCGCACCTCGCGAAGAAATGTAAGCGATTAGTTCGAAGACACACGACAGAATTCATTTTTTATTTATGTCTACTCTTTTTTTGACTAGAGATATCCGCTATAAGCTGAATTTCGCATTTTTTTTACACACTTCTAAGGAACCGCGACTAGGATCGAGTCGACCTTGTTTTTTTTTTCCTTTCTATTTTTTTTTTTCTGCAACCGAAATATTTTGAAAAAAGCTGAATTTTGCAGATACGGCCTTCTCTAAATAAAACGAACTAAAAAAGACTAATACAAAGAACTATTCCTTTTAGTGAATAAGAACTAGTGAACTAGTTCTTCAAAAGAACCTATTTTGCTCATCTCAAGGTCCAGGAGCTCATCTACTACAATTGACCAAAAAAGTGCAGGTAGTATCCCTCCCTGGGGACAGTCCCTGCAGCTCTGTGCTGTCACCTAAATCCGTGGTTGTCGGCTCTTTAGCATGGCATGTATCCATTTTATCGTGGCCGTTGCTAAAGCCTTTTTCCTAGCTGCCGCTATTATGGCTTCATGGGGAGTGCTGTCAAATTCTCCTTCTGTATCAAGGAATGCGCAAAGGGCAATTTCTTTATAGTTTTTTTGCCCTTTCGATTTGTCTTACCAAAGCACGAAGGGCTGACTCTGTTCATTTTGTGTGAATGAAGATTTTACCAGCAAAGCTTTTGCTGACGATACGTCCTTTCCTTTACCTCTAAATCTTCATTGTTGTCAATTATCTTGCAGCCTGGGAAATGTGTTGCCAATAACACTTCAAGTGTTTTCACGCTGCTTTTAGTTAAGGACCCATCTGGTCTAAAAAAATTAAAGGGTTACCTCCTAATTTATGTCGGTCACAAAAAAAAATTCTGTAGTGTTGGAGAATCGATAGTAATCGAATTTACTCGAAGATTCTTCTACAATGGCACTACAGCCCAAATCGGGCTTTGGCCTCCTAACCTTCAGGTTTCTTAACATTTTCATGAGTTATTGTGGAAGTGTTGTTAGCTCTTCACCCAACCCTCTATCTACGAATTTTTCATTTTCGTAGATGTGTGTGCTGGGATCATGCGTCGACCGGGATTTGAACTCACGACCTTCACATTGTAGACCAACACGCTACCCACCAGGCTACACCCTACCTAATTTACTCGAACATACTTGTAAGAAAAAAATATCGGCATAGAAATTAATTCCAATTATTTGCTAAATTTTCGATAAAAATAAGGTTTTAGTAGTTTAGTACTCCTTAAGATGTCTGTTTTAAAATGTTTTCTTATTTATTCATTTTAATTACACGTTATCATTCATTTCTTTTAATAAATTTGCAGGTGTGAGAATGCGTGTTAGAAAATAATCACACATTTAATGCATGCCTCAAACCTAACAAGTCAACTTCATTTAACTTCTGCTCACAAACCATAGATTCCAGGTCGACTTCGGCTGATTTTAAGTGCACATCATTTTCCAGTTCATGTCGAAGGCAATCATAAAGCTAATTAGAAAGTTAAATTGACTTGGGCTGTTGCTTAGAAGAGGATAAAAATATAGTTAAATAGCTATGTACCTATAATATCCATTTTTATTAATTCATAATCGGATGACTTAGAGGACGGCGCATTAAAATGCGGTTGACTGCAGCCGTGCTGCAACATAAGTGTCTTTGAGTTGATCAATCTCCGACATACGATTAAGATTTTACTTCATAACTTCGGTTTAATTTTCAATCAATCTGTCGAACCACAATGGACCGCGCGCTTTCTCAATTCTACGATCAATCTACGATCGATCTTAGATTAGGCCCGAGATTTGGTGAAAAGGTGTGGTCCTGTGTACTAGTACTTGGCTCTGGTATAGCTGGAGGCTCTACTCGAGGGAAAAGTGCTCACAGCTATTTAGCTAATTTGAAAGTTTTTACAATTAATATCACTTGACTGAATGCGTTTCAAAGCTGAACGAGTTCAATTGGCTTATGGCATCGCTGTTGAAAAGCTAATTTACAACGAAATGGATCGTTCGATCGGGGGAGGTGTAGTATACGGATCAATACGAACCAAACCGCATTATTGAAATTGAATTGCATCGGATGGAAAAAGCGACAAATCTTGCAACTTTAAAGCAATTGCACTTGAACATTAATTACACTGGGCAGCATGGTCGCAGTGATGTCTCGTATTGGATAGTCTCGGGCACAGGTAATGCATTGTGGCACATGCGCGGAGACAAAATTTAATTTATAATATTGTTGTTAAGTTGACTCGTTTTATTGCAAATCGCAACTAAGTGGACCTGTTCAGCCGAGCAATAAGCAAAAATACAGGTGGCGTGCACACTTCGTAATGCCATAGAGACTCGTACAGTGAAACTCTTGAAAATTTATGTTAAGGCAAACTGAAAGTCACTGGACTTTCAATTACAAAATAAATTCATAAATGTTACGATTATGCATCAAGAGCCAAGAGGTTTTTCAAATTCAATTTTTTAAATGCCATTACTCCGGCCAGAAACGAAGCAACAGAAGAAGAAGATGAGGTATGCCAATTTGATGGTAGTGTAGCTATGAACGGGTATGAGTTCGACCCTGGCATGGTGCGATAATTGGTTTAGATTTTTGCGTAAATCAGTTTTAGGTAGAGAGTGCTTGTGTTTTCGAGTACGAGAAGTTGTTTATAACCTGAGTTTGGCAGTTTTGAAATTAAACGCGTACAACATAGCGAACGAAAAAAAAAATCGTCTTCCAAGTGTACTGTGTGTAATTGAGATGCTTCGGCATGTTCACAATTACTGAGATTTCAGTTCAATGGAGAATTTCATCTCTATTGTCGGAATATTGCGGTTATCTTTACGTTGTACGTATAAGTACAAAGAACTGAACAATACTCATTATACTCTAGATGAAATCTGAGAGTATTATAAGGTTGCCACAAAGTTTATAACGCTAAGAAATAAGGCTCAGAGAAAAAATGAATGATACAGAAGCTCATATTATCACTCAAAAATCTCGAGAACGCGTTGAGCTAGAAAGTTCAAATTTTGAACACGTCATTTTTGACCAAAAAGTAAGGACAAGTTCGTGAACGGGTCATATCGCTCCACACCTCTTACCCCCTCCCATAGAAAATGACACAGTTTCGGAATTTGACAATAAACAGATTTTTCAAAACATATTACAGCTATTGATCCAAAATTTTGAGTATATTGTTTACATACCAAATCTAATCGGCGATGTAAAAATTATTTGAATCCCTCCACTTCTTCTAAACAAGTCCTGGCAACCGCTTAAGGCCGATGCTCGGGATCGCGTCTTGTGTTTCTGTCCTATGCCCCTATAGGGGGTCTTAACAGAAATTTGATTGACTTCTTCTACCACCTCCCATACAAACTGCACTTTTTCAAGAAATACTATAAACCAATCTACTCAGTACGTATAAAATTTGTCGATCAGAAATTGTGCACTAAATATTTATTATTAGTAAGATATAAAAAAATTAGACAACGAGTTCCTCCTACCCCCGCCCAAACAAAATGAAACAATTTTACAAAACATAATTTTCTTGTAAAGTACGAAAAATCAATTTAAAACATGCTAATTTTATGATGTTTACAATTATTTCTGAAAAAGTCATTAAGAACAACCTACTCCCATACAAAAGACACTAATACACTAATTTTCTCAGTACGTATCAAATTTTTGGAGCTTAAGTTTTGTATAAAATATTTTAATAGCAACTCTAGCATGAACAAATTAGTTCAATGACGGGTACCACGTTCCACAAAAAAGTTCTCGTTCATTATCGCATGATTGGGCTTTACGTCCTATCGTAGTCCTGTTATGCTTATACTCTAGATGAAATCTGAGAAAATTATAAGTTTGTCACAAAGCTTATAACGCCAAAAAATAAGGCTCGGAGAAAAAAATGAATGATACAGAAGTTCATATAATCACTCAAAAATCTCAAAACCAGATGTCCGTCCGTCTGTCTGTCTATCTGGCCGTCCGTCAGTGTCCTCTCTAGCTTGAGAACGCGTTGAGCTAAATAGTTCACGTTACACGTCGTTTTTGACAAAAAAGTAAGGTCAAGTTCGTAAACAGGCCAAATCGCTCCACCCCCTCTGCCCCTCCCATACAAAATTACACAATTTCGTAATTTCACAATGAACGGATTTACTCGAAAAGTATAAATGCTATTGATCTGAAATTTGGAATGTAATAACTTTATGATGGTTTCAATCTACTGCATAATTATTTGTGTCCTCCCCTCCTTCCACCACAATTGATCGAGCTGAAATTGTGCACTTAATATTTATTTAGAATTATTAGTAAGACCAAAAAAAATTAGACGATTAGTTTCAATCCTTCTACCCCATCCTAGAGTATCGCAGTCCTGTTATGTTTGTATATGACATCGAACGTGGTATGCAAAATATTTCTTGCTGAATTCAAAGTTTGTAGTTTTCAAAGAAATTGGAAAAAATTTTTCCTGAAATTGAGGCATTTGTATGGGAGGTGGCAGAGGAAGTGGAGGGTTTATGACGAACTACTTATTAACATCCTTATCACTATGCTTTGTTTCGATTTCAAAGTCAATTGCTCTCATATGTTTGAACGAAAAATGCCTTTCTTGAATTTATAACAAAAATTTGTATGGGAGGGGGTAGTAGAATGAGTGAAGCGCAACTTATAATTTTTCTAGCATTTATTGTATTTCTTATGGGTAAAATTCTAGCAAAATTTCATGTTTGGGCTTTTTCTAGGTTTATTGAAACTCGATATAATGCATCTACCAAAACTATGCATCTGTTTGAGAGAGGGTAGAAGGATTATACTGATAAGAAAAAAAATTTTCGTCGTCAATGACATTTGCATTTTTTTTACATTTTTCTACAATGGCAGTACAATCCAAATCGGGCGTTGGCCGCACGATCTTCACGTTCCTTAACATTTTTGTTAGCCCTTCGCACAATCCTCTATCTACGAATTTTTCATTTTCTTAGATTGAGGTGACCAAGGTATACCCAAGCAGGCAGCGTGCTGGAATTATACGTCGATCGGGATTTGAACTTTCGCATTGTAGACCAACACGCTACCTACTAGGCTATATCCTAGCTATTAGCATTTTTATGATGATGATGCAATGGCGCTACAGCCCATATCGAGCCTTGGCCTCCCGGATGCACCTCCTCCAGTTGTCTCGGTCCAACGACCGCGTCCTCCAGTTTGAAAAATTGAGAAGCGATCTGCAGTCTGCGTCGACTGAGTCCTCCCATCGCTTTCGTGGCTTCCCCTGCGGTCGGTTACCTTGAGCTTTGCCCTTGAGCACTCGTTTTGGGATTCGTTCCTTGTGCATTCGTTCCACGTGGCCAGCCCATTGCAGCTTGCGCAGTTTGATCACTATAGATGCTGGTGGGTCGTCAAATAGTTGATACAGCTCATGGTTGTATCGAATTCGCCAATCATCTCCTTCCTTAACTGCTCCGTATACCTTCCGAAGAATTTTTCGCTCAAAAGTGTCGATTAACTTCTCCGAAAACCGCGTCAAGGTCCACGTTTCGCATCCATATAGCAGCACAGGACGAATTAATATCTTGTAGATGCGTAGTTTATTGTTTCGATGGACCTTCCTTGATTTCATTATGGGCAGGACCGCATAAAATGCTTTGTTAGCTGCCGTGATTCTTCTTTGAATTTCATGTCGCTCATTGCCGTCCTTTGTGAGAAGGGCTCTCAGGTATACGAATTCATCCACCTGCTCGAAGTTGTATTCGCCTATTGTAATGTTCTGCCTCTCTGGGACAGTCCTTCGTGTCTGGGTCATTTATTTAGTTTTCGCTTCATTGACCCTGAGCCCTACTTCACCCGCTGCCGACTCCAACTCCTGGAATACCTCCTTGACGCCAAGTATTCTGACCTGATGAATATCCACGTCGTCTGCATACGCCACCAACTGTGCGGATTTTACGAATAGCGTACCTCTGGTGTCCACTGAGGTTACTGAAGTTGCTTTCCTGATGACATACTCGAGCACCAAGTTAAAGAGCGTGGGAGCGAGACCATCACCTTGTTTAAGACCTGACTCCATTGGAAAGCTGTGAGTCAACTCGTTTTGGATTTTTACTTGGCACTCATTGTTTTCCATCGTGGCTTTTATTAACCGAACTAGTTTCGGTGGGACACCTAGTTCAATCGTTATTCTGTACAGAGCATTACGGTCGACACTATCGTATGCTTGACAAAAATCGACGAACAGTTGGTGCACATTAATATCATATTCCCAGCATTTTGCTAGCACCTGTTTTACTGAGAATAGCTGGTCCGTTGTCGATCGTCCAGATCTGAAGCCACCTTGATATTCTCCGATGATGTGGTTAGCGTATTCACTGAGTCGTTCGATAATTTTAGTCAAGATTTTGTAACACGTACATAGCAATGAAATTCCTCTGTAATTTTCGCAACGCAAACAGTCACCCTTTTTGTATACCGGACATATAATGCTTTTCCGCCAGTCGTCGGGTAATTTTTCAATTGTCCAGATTTTAACAATTAATCTAAATATTCGACTGGTGAGTTCTGTTCCACCTTCTTTCAAGAGCTCTGCAGGGATTCCGTCAATTCCGGGCGCCTTGTTCGATCTTAAATTATGTAAGGCTGTCTCTACTTCATCATAAGTTGGTGCAATAGGCAGATGATCTCCATCTAGATCTTCCGGAATTATAAAAGGTTCAGCATGTGATGTCGAACATTGATTTCAGTAGCGTCGGTTATGATGTTGCCTTCTTCGTCCTTACAGAGGGTAGTTTGCGGCTCGTAACCTTGTCTCATTTCTTTCACAGTATTGAATGCTGCGCGCACGTCATTTTTCTTCAGGTTTTCGTCCAGTGATAAAATTTTGTCATTGTTTATTTTGCGTTGTTTTCGTCTGCAGATCTTCTTGGCGTTTCGCCTGAGCCGTTGATAGTTGTCCTCTCTCGTGTTCGTCTTTCGAGAAACAGTCGATAGGCTTCGTTTTTCTTGGTGATGGCTTCTTGGCATTCCTCATCGAACCAGTCATTTCGTTTTCTCTGCTCTAAATGTCCTAAAGTGTATTCTGCTGCGCGGTGAATACTACCCTTAATGTTCTGCCACATTTGGTCAATACTTTCCTCAGGCTCAGCCTGAGGTAATGCTTCAATATGTGCTTTGATTGTGGTCAAATATTCCACATTCGTTGTGTCGTCCTTTAGTTTTTGCATATTGAGCTTCGGAGCTCAGCTCCTTTTAGTGTGGCCCTTGTTAGCTATGCGACAGCGGTATTTAGCTCGAACAAGAAAACGGTCCGAGTCACAGTTCGCGCCACGTAGAGTCCTGACATCTAGAATGCTGGAGGCAGCCCTTTTTTCGATGAGAACGTGGTCAATTTGGTTGAAGGTGTGCCCATCTGGTGATGCCCACGTCATTTTATGAATATTTTTATGCGGGAAGCAGGTGGAGCTTATGACTAGGTTCTTACTTCTGGCGAAGACAATAAGCCTTTGGCCATTATCATTCATTGCATTATGGAGGCTATGCCCTCCCGATACGCCCCTATGAAAGAGTTCGTTGCCAATTTTACTGTCTCCTATAAGAATTTCGATGTCATTGGAGGGCAGCCCTTCAAAAGTGCTGTCAAGTCGGGCATAGAATTCGTCTTTAGTGACATCATCTTTCTCCTCTGTAGGAGCATGGCAGTTAATGAACCAAACGCTGAAGAACTTCAACTTGAAGCGGATTAAGCAGATTCGTTCGTTGATCGGTATAAATTTCGTTATGAGTTGTTTGAACGCATTATCTACCACAAAGGCGACACCGAATTCTCTGCTTCCTAGCTCTTTTCCGCTGGTAAAAATCGTGTGAGATTAGCATTTTTATACTTTCCACAAAACTTCAAGTCGATAGCTTTGACAGTTTCGAAGAAAAATATTAGGAGTACAAATAAGTTTCCGCCGTTTTCTATCAAAAATTAGGAATGTATTGTGAAAGAACGGTACACTACATTTTATTCAAAGCATTGTCCATCACTAGCCACTACTTTTTCCCATCTTTCTGGCAACATTCGGATACCACGTCAGAAGAACTCTCCATCTTTTGTGGCTATCAACGAATCGACCCAATTTTTAGTACCTTCATATGATGTAAAGCGCTGCTTAGACAGGTCATGTGCCATCGACCGGAACAAGTGATAATCGGAAGTAGCAATGTGTGGTGAATACGGCGAGTGAGGTAGGACTTCCCAATTAAGTGTTTCCAAATAGGTGTTGACCGGCGCCGCAACATGCGGACGAGCATTATAATGTAGGAGAATAATTTTGTCGTGTCTGAAGTAGTAATAGACGCGTTTTCCCTTGAGTGCTCGGCTCAGTATCATTAATTGTATTCGGTAGAGAGCTCCAGTAAATGGTTTCGACCGGTTTGAGCAACTCATAATACACAACACCAAGCTGATCCCACCAAATACACAGCGTGAGTTTTTTTCCATGAATACTCGGTTTGGCTGTCGATGTTGAAGCATGGCCAGGTGGTCCTCATGATTTTCTCTTCTTTTGTTTATCGTAGTGGAACCATTTTTCATCACCAGTGGCTATAAGATGCAAAAAACCCTTTCTTTTATGCCTGGCAAGCAGCATTTCATACAAACAAAATCGGCGTTCAACATCTCTGAGCTTCAGTTCATATGGAATATAATTTCCTGGTTTTTGAATCATTTGCAACGATTTTAAACGATGTAAAATTGCTTGTTAAGTCACTTCTAATGTAAGTGCAACTTCTTCTTGCGTTTGGCACGAATCGTCTCCCAATAATGGTTCCAATTCCGTGTCTTCGTACATTTTTGGCCTTCCACTACGTTCTTTGTCTTCCACGCCAGACTCACCGTTTTTAAACATTTGAAACCACTCACGACAACTTCTCTCACTTAAAGCAATCTCACCATATGCTTCGATGTGCCTCAACTGCAGATTTCTTCAAATTAAAGAAGTAAATCAAAAGTTCCCGTAAATGATGCTTATTCGGCATAAAACTTGACATTTTCGCACGAACAAAATTATGTGATGCTGATATGGAGTCACTAACACTTCAAGGTTATATTGTTACCAGATGTCCCAACTTACGATATTACAATTTACATCTGACAATTTCAACATAACCTTCTGGTGGGGCCATCTTTTGTGAAACGGCGGAAACTTATTTGTACTCCTAATAATTTAATTGAAATCTCAAAATTTCGTTAAATTTGTTTGGGGGAAAGTCGAAGGAGTGGGGTGAAGTTGATGATTTTTTTAAACTAATTGGAATTACATTAAAATTAATTCTGGCAACAATTCGTTTCTTCAGCTTTGCTAGTTTCAATGAAAATGGAAAAAATAATTTTTCAAATTTGTGCATTTTGTATGGGAGGACGGTAGAAGGAGCGAGGGGATCGGATCTATATTTTGGGATGTTAACGATATATACATCACCCAAATTTCAAGCCGATAGCTTAAGTAATTTTGAAGAAAAATCAATTTCTGAAAAATTAGAAATTTCATGAAATCTTTATGGGATTCCATTTTTCCATTATCTTTCAGATTTGGCCTTAATTTTGTGTCTGCACCGTGCCGTGTCCGTAAACTAAACTTTTTGGGCACGGTGCGGTGGTGTCGGTGCGGTGGTGTCGGTGCGGTGGTGTCGATGCGGTTAGGTGGGTTTTAGCCTGTGCACTTCCATAGTGCAAGTCTCTCGACGTGTAACATCAAACACACGGCCGTCATATGAGGTACGGCCTTAACCCGTAAATATGGGTTGTGGGCACCAGTGTTCCGTGTTATTTTGAGCTAACGATCCTTATCGACTGTCGGGCCGAATGACGATATCAGAGAGATGTAGTTGAATCGCGCGAGATTGTTTGAGAAATTTACAACAATTTTACAATTGTAACATTCAAAATTAAAATTCAAGTAAATCATGCCGCAAGCCTTACTGATTGATCCTAGCTACTCTCTACGTTAAGTCTTCCTTTTTCAATGTCACTACAGCCCAAATCGGGTATTGGCCTCATTTTCATTATTTATTATGGAAGGGTTTGTTAGTTTTTCGCACAACCCTCTATATCCAAGCAGGCAGTGTGCTGGAATTATGCGTCGGCCGGGATTTGAACTCCAGACCTTAGCATTGCAGACCAACATGCATAAATTCCCCATAACATCTGTACATATTTGTCAGTAGCAGCCAGAACAACTAAAAATGTACCATCATCACCACTCGTTACGCTCAATCTCACTCGCCCCCTCTCCCCTCTTCTCCTATCTTCCCATTCCCATTAATTCTTCCCTCCATGAATTTGTTTGTGCATTGCACATAAAGTCCGAAATTGCCTAAAACACTTATCATTCTGTTAAAAAAAATATTTGTCTTGCCCTAACTAGGACGAAGAAATTGTAAGCTTATTTTTAATCGATGCTGGTAAATTAATTCATATGATTGCGCAGAACACCTGCTGATGAGGCTGATGTCAATTAAAATATCATAACTAAAGGTTAATAATAACGTTTTTAATTATTTGTTTGCAAGAATTTTAAGTTTAAACATCACACAGCAATAAATCGATGCTCATAAATGGTCCTTAAGATCGTGTTAGAATCACGGCCATATTAAACACGTAATTACACGACGAAAAAAAATTCTATTCATAATTTTAAAAAGTTCGAAGATAGTTACAGTAATGAAAAAATTTACGGAAGCTTTTTTTTCTGCAAAATTTTTCTTCAAGCAAAATCTCCGTTGTCATTCTTTAAGTTTTTCTATGGCTGGGCAAAGGCTTAGCAAAACAATGGCACTTCTGAAGGTAAGTAACAAAATGAAGCCTGAAGGCATTCTCTGTCTATGGCCTGAGTGACAACGTACATACTATGATCTCATCCAAGTGTCATGAATTTCAAAGTAATATCTCATCGGATGAATTGGACACAAGAGTGCTTACTCATTCTTTGCACACACATGTCTCACTCAAAACCTCAATGAAATTTAACTCAAAATTTTCATTCTATCGCTGAAACAAATTACGACTTCTTGAGAGTTCTTTCACCTGAACTTAAAGCGTTCAGTAAGTTCAAGGTGTTATTGACTGTCGCTTTCGATTGGCCAGTGTCCATTGAATGGTGCTACAACTGACTAAATCGAACCACCTTCACATTTCCCAAGTGACTGCTTAAATGCCCATTTAGATTAATAAAAATATCAAGAACTTCTCTGTCAAAGATGCATTGCAATTCTATCCATACAAAAAAAAATCCACTCGACCACATTATGGAGTTCAAGAAAACGTCTCCATTTTTGAATTAGTAAAACTCAAAGGACTAAAGCTATGGCAGACATCAAACCACACCCTTCTCTTCCATGCGGATTCGAAATGCGTCTGGAATAACCCAACTTTAAAATTACATTATCATCTCAATCTCATTCCCTTTCTCTTCTTCTCTTTTCTTGTTTCGTTCGTACCTAGTACCACACTGAAAATTTAATGGACTCATTATTCTAAATGAAATTACTTTGAAATTTTGAACTTTAATTTCCGTTTAACGAGAGCTACGTGATTGTCGACGGACTTTCCTCCTCCGGATGTACCACGGCCATCGCCACATGAACCCTACTATATTCGGGTGGATGCTGTTTCGGGGCGAAGCATTGGCCTCGGTTTGGCATCACCGATACCCATCACCTTACAAACGAAACGTTCTCTACATCCCCAACCCTGCCTAATTGTAAGTAACTCGAAGGGCACACATCGAGCTTGGGAGTTCTGTGGATTGCATTTTGGGTGGTTCGCAATATTATTATTCATGCTGGTATTCTGACCATTACTGTATACGTAGTTTCTGTACTTCAACTTCCTGTATGTGTGCGGGAGTGCAACATAACGTCTACGTTGGAATTGGACAGGGGAAGGTCATCAGAGATTTGCTCCTCTTATGGGTTGGCTGTGTTCGGAATTGGTTTGGTCAGTTTGGAGTTGATTGAACGGTTAGGCGGAATATTTTAATTAAAATGCAAATTTTTGCTGCCGGCCACTCTTTGTTTTCGAAGAAAGAATTTCGTACTTAAGGGCACGCAGGATGAAATAGCCAATAATTTTTTTTTTATGGTATCTTTCAAACTCATATTGTTCATCAAAGGTCGGAACGAACTGCTCAATAAAGTCTGATGATTGGTGCGGTGTAATAAAATTTCGTTCATATTCGAGTGTACCATACGTGTAAGTCAGTCTGGCGCTAATACGCAAGGACGAGCTTGCGAACGCGTTCACATGCTAAACAGTAAATCATTTTGATTGATTGCCATTTCCATTCCAGTTGATTCGATTCTCTCTTCCATTTTACTTCTGGCTTTTTAGTCAGCCGAACATGAAAACTAAGCATTAATGATAGGAATAGGTGTTTAAAGAAATCTGTCAAGGGTCGTTTATTTCTGGTTCTTGGACGTGTTCTCATGGTAAATCCGCACTGAAGTTCTAAGAACGAAGCGTGGTATGTTAATTGACTTGGATTGTTAATTTATGATTTGGCTTAAGATTATTCTAATATCCAAATGAAATCTAAGAGTGTTATAAATTTTCGAGAAAGTTTGTAACGCTAAGAAATAAGGCTCGGAGAAAAAAGTTAATAAATTATTGGGAGTACAAATTGAAAACCGCCATTTTTTTTTTCTAAATTCGAGCACTTATTGTGAAAAAATAATTAAATATTTATTATTAAAAGAAATGCCCATCGTTAGCTACAACTTTTTCGCTGTCTGGTAGCATACGGATTCCGCGCCGAAAAAACTGCTCTTCTTTTGAGCCGATCCACGAATCGACCCAATTTCTTCGTAAGAAATGGTAGTGCTGCTCAGCCAGGTCATGCGTCATCGATCGGAATAGTTGGTAGTCGAAAGGGGCGATGACTGGAAAATACGGTGAGTGGGGTAGGACATTCTATTTCAGTGTTTACAGGTAGGTTTTCACAACGTGAGCAACATGTGACCGAGCTTTGTCGTGCGGAGAAATCACATTGTCGTGTCTCTCCTCGTATTGCTTCTGTTTCTCTTGCAATGCTCGGCTCAAACGCATAGGTTGTTTTTTGTAGCGATCGCCAGTGATGGATTCACCCGGCTGCAGCAGCTCATAATACACTACGCCGAGCTGTTTCCAACAAATGCACAGCATGATTTGAAGTTGAGCTTGGCCGTCGATGTTGATGCATGACCGCGATTTTTTCGCTTTGGATCCACTTCTCATCGCCAGTGCCTATGCGATGCAAAAAAACCCTTCCTTTTTAGCCGTTGAAGCAGCTGTTCGCATGTGAAAAAAAGCCGTTTGATGTTGCTTGGCTCCAACTTGTATGGCACCCAATTTCCTTGGTTGCATCATTCACAAGCTTTTCAAACGATGCGAAATGGCTTGTTGAGTCACGCCCAATGAATCTGCAAGTTATTGTTGCGTTGGGCATGAATCTTCGTCCAGTAATGCCTCCAATTCTGCGCCTTCAAACTTTTTATCCGCTCGGAGACGCTCCTTATCTTCCACGCCGAAATTACCCATTTTATAGTGTTTCATTCGACACGTTCTTTCAACAATAGCACCCTCACCATTAGTTTCGACAATCATTTGACGGGCTTGAGCCGTAGATTTTTTTAAATTGAAGCCAAAAAGCAAAACTTCTCGCAAATGACGGTTATTTGGCTCAAACTTCGACATATTCGCGCATAAAAAGGTGTAAAACGGCGATAAAACTTCACAAATTTAATGATGATGAGTTGTTGACAGATGTCTAAGTTTACCACGTGACATTTCTAATCCGCCATTGTTGATCAGCACTTCCAGCTGGCGCCATCTATTGGGAAACTGCCGGTTTCAATTTGTACTCCCGATATATATTATCACTTAAAAATCTCAAAACCGCATGTCCAGCCGTCCGTCCGTTTACTCTCCAGCTCGAGAAAGCGTTGTTCAAGAAAGTGCAAATTTTGTACACGTTGCTTGTGACAAAAAGGAAAAATTAAGTTCGTGAACGAGCCAAATCCCTTCACCCCTTCCCAAAGAAAATTACTCATTTTGAAAAATTTACAATAATCAAATTTGCTTGGAAACTATTTTCAAAGTATACTGGCTGTGGTTAAATTCTACTACCCCATCCAACAGCGGGATAAATTAACCTTTATTCGCCTTTACCGATTAGCAGATCTGTCGTAAAATAATTCTAACTTCGTTTCCATAGTGTTGCCTAGAATAGGCTTGAAAGATAATAGAATCACCATAAATCATAAATTATGTTCTCATAAGTGAAATTTACCAAAAGAGCTTAAGACAAAACTGAACCTTGAGGGACACCTTTCTATGCAGTAACAACTTGGCTGAATGGAAGACCGTAGTAGGTGAAAAGCTTAAATTTGTGATAATAGAGTTCGTAGGCATTGAAGTGCAAATAAAACTAGTTCACTTTCTAATTAAACAAACTTTATTTTCATCATCTTCAACGGTTCGATAGCCCAAATCAGGCCGTGGCCTCTTAAAATCATCACTTCCAATCGTTTCAAGCTAAATACCGCGTCTTCCAGCTGGTAATTTCATTTCTTTCGCTTGCGCTGTTTCCCTATTGACCTGTTACCAATCGCTTCACCTCTAAGAGCACGTTTGGGGACTCGTGTTTATTCCATTCGCTCCACATGGCCAGCAGTTTACGTAGCTTCATGCACGTTGAAACTTCTGGCTCATTGTACAGTTGATAAAACTCATGGTTGTATCTTACTCGCCATTCCGTTAATTCCTTCACAGGTCCCAAAATTCTTCGGAACACCTTTCTTTCGAATGCGTTAACTGCTTTTTCGAAAGTTGTTCTATCGTTTTACAAATCAACAGCCGACTTTCCCTAGTCTATGTCGCTTTATTGTCGCACTGTTGTCGCTGTCGATCAGATGACTTTATCGCATGCGAATTAGAAATATCTTCTCCTGCTGCAAGCTTACGCTTTTATATCCCTGTTCGTCCGTTCCATAAAGTTCTCCCCTATTCTCGTACTGTGCTTATTGATGTGTATCTGTGTGCTCCTTTGATTTTTGTACTAGGTTTGTGGTGCACTACGTCTTGTACTCCGATGATGGGTTGGCGGGGTACTTCTCAATTACGCTAAGGCCTTGGTGATCTCTCCTTTCGCCATCGATGATTACACAGCTATATCACGTGGGTGTTTTTAAAGAACCACATTGCACTTCGGCCCATTGCACTCCCCCTATTGATCATGAGATGGATGTCACTCCTCTTGTGTTAGCCACTTGGTGCGATGTCCGAACCGAAGAAGGCTCGGATATTTGACGCCTCTAAGGTCGTCTAGTTCTGAGAAGAATCTGGAGCCTAAACAAAGGAGACGGCTGTTGGATATTTGCGGACAGTGACAAAGATAATATTTCACAGCTACTTCAATTTCTACTTCTACTCCTACAATGACACTGCAGCTCAAATCAGGCATTCGTCTATTGACCTCCAGGTTCCTTAACATTTTCATAACTTATTGTAGAAGGGTTGTAAGCTCTTTGCACAACCCTTTATCTACGAATTTTTTCATTTTCGTACCTTGAGGTAACCAAGATATATCTAAGCAGGCAGTGTGCTGGAATTTTATGTCGTCCGGGATTTGAACTCACGACATTCGCAATCTAGACCAACACGCTACACCCTTCCTGAAAACGTGATGACCACGTAGATTTTATATCTGGTGATTTTCTTTTTGCAAATCTCGGTCCGTGAATTATTTCGTTGAGCATCTTTGAATTTCTGACAATTCACTTCAACGGTTCTGCTCGCTTTTACCCGCCGTAAGTTATTTTCTAGACTATGGCAGTGTTTCAAGTTCTGTCCGCCGGGACAAGAAGTACATCCCAAATAAACGCTTGGCTTTTTCCCTTAAATATCCTGTACGTCCGCAATCCCAACATCGCATGAAAGGCTTTCGCCAATTATTTGCCAAAACTGGTCAGCAGGCACCTTCTTCGTTGACAACAGTCACGTATCCTGCTTGTCTGCAATCCCAACATTTGGAAACTTTATAGTGAGTTTCACCCTCTGGCATAATCTCTTCTCAGTCCCGACAACAGTAATTTTCGGATCCACCAATCGTTCGGCGACACTTATTTGGTACCACAGCCCGAGTAATAGCTCTACTGCCTTCACGTTTTTTTTATGTCCGACCTTTCCACAATTCCAACAACGTGGCACGAACCTTTGGTGTGTCTCGTACTGTTTAGGTGGTTCGTTGCGTTGGCGCAAGCATTTCCTTTCCTATTATTATTATTGTGGATCACGTAGGAGCACTGCGACCTTCACGGCCTGTTGTGCGTTTAATGCCCCTTTACTCTACCACAACTTGATAGACCTGGCTAATTTGAGTATTTTAGGAGAGCCATGTCGGCTAGTTCATCAGTTGTAAGGAATCATTTTCCTAGAAGATTTTGTCTTTTCCTTGCTTCTACTTCGTAGTGACCTTATAAAGTTTTTTCTGCTCCGTTTTTAGCAAGGTGGCCTACCTCTTCGTTTTCCTCAATCCTTATATGTCCTGGGACCCACATTAAGGCTACTTCGTTCCTTTTTTCCCAGAACTTGATCAGTGTTTGTTGGATGCTTTGAGGCTTTGAGAATTGCCTGACTATCCGATAGGATATAAATAGATTTGTTACGATGAGCTCTTCTAATATTCTCTTGAATGCATAGCTCCATTGCAATTAGTTCGACCTGGAAGATTGTAGTTTGTTACCGAGAAGCTTAGACCATTAGATCCGCCACTAGTTCCCTCCGAGGTGCGTGAGCTTCCATTTCAGGTATTGCCAATCCATGCGTTCTCTAATTATAACTTTGTAGAGGGGTTCGATAATGTTGAGGTTATGACAT
Source organism: Chorisops tibialis (assembly GCA_963669355.1). Taxonomy (NCBI): domain Eukaryota; kingdom Metazoa; phylum Arthropoda; class Insecta; order Diptera; family Stratiomyidae; genus Chorisops; species Chorisops tibialis. Next base: position 273,781,093 of record OY770262.1, read on the forward strand.
CTATATTCGGGTTGTTTAGGATTTTCAGGTGACCTCTATTTGTGGTATTTGTTTTCCCTTTGTTTCCGTAGCACCAACTTTTTTTTATTGGGAAACACTTGAGAGACCTGTGACCTTTTCGGTGTATTGTTCCGTTATTGCCCCTTTATCGTGCTACAATTTCATAGATTTGGCCAATTTAATTTTGTTTGACGGAGCCTTGTTGGCTAGTTTATCAGTTAAAAGAAACGTTTTCTTGGAAGATTTTGTCTTTTCTTTACTACTGCTTCGTAACCTAGGATATGTTCTGTCATTTTTGTGTCCTTAATGCACGGGTTGTTAGCAGCAGCTCGCTGCTAGCAGCACAACCGATTTTAGCAGCGCCTGGTGGAGACCGTTCTACTTTGTTCTACCAGCGGCTAACGGCTAGTAGAAAGAGTTTGATAAAGATTACAGCGGAGACCGAAACGTCACGAATAATAAAGCGTAACAGTGTAGAATCCGGAAATCTTTCCTTTCAATCCTAGAAGTCTGTTTCAGTAGATTCTATGTTCTTGTTCAATCGACTTTCTAAGTATCAGGTTGGAATGTCCTTTTGGTTTTCCCGCACTATGGCTCGGGTCGACTAAAGTTTGTTTCTGCGCCCTTTTTAGCAAGCTGGTCTGCCTCATCGTTACCCTCAATCCCTATATGTCCTAGGACCTACATTGAGGTTACTCTCTTACTTTTTTTTTGCATATCGATTAGATTTTGATGGCAGTCACAAACTAGCCTCGATCCTTGTTAGTTGGATGATAGAGCTTTGAGAACTGCCTGGCTATCCGATATAAATAGTTTTGTTGCGATGAACTCTCCTCATACTCTTTGCGATGCATAGCTCCAATACAATTAGTTGGGCCTGAAAGATTGTGGCTTCTTTACTTTCTTAGTGGTTTTGAAACCAAGATGTTTGGAACCCTTAACCACAGCTCCAATTGATTCCGCTTCCATTTCAAATAGATTGAATTGCCAACGTAAGGCATTCATTGATTACAACTTTGAAGAGGGTTTCAAAATTGAATTTTTCCGGCTTAGTTTCCGACATTGTTGGGTTAGAACCTCTATTTTCGGATTCTTTCAGGATTTTTAGTTGATCCCACGAATTGCATTTGTTTTTCCTCCGTATGCCTAGCACCTCTTTGATGGCCTCCGTTTTTATTTCGAGATGTTTTGGAGGAATGTTTAGGAACATTTCCGTTGCATCATTAGGACAGGTTTTCATTGCGTCTGTGATACAAATACAAGCTGGTCTTTGAATTTACTGCAGCGTAAGCTGTGCTTTTTGCTGTAATATTTTAGTCCTCCGAACTATTGTTCCGTGTGTGACTATTGGGAGGATGATTATTATGTACAAATACATAAGTCCTTGCAGGCCAAAACGCTTTTAATGCTTTGGAATGATTCCATGAGCTTACAGTCAAATATAACACCTAGATATTTCATTCGGGAATGGTATAGATATTCCATTTATAGACTTAGCTGCTACAGATTAGCTTTCACCGGACAAACTATGGTATGAATGAGCCAATTTCACGTCTCGCGAGAGATATATATATATATTGATAAGCTGTGTTTAAAGCGTAGACTTAATGCTAGTTGATGCCAATTTTTTGTCAATTTTTATTTGTGTTATTTATCTTTATGTATTTGGTGTTTGGATGTTGTTGTTTGTTTCGTCCCTTCACTAAATGATGAGCCAGAGGATAATTCGATCTCCATATCTCAATTTCGAACCGTTTTATGGCAATTCCTTGCATTAAGGAATTCTGATAGTGATGTAGATTTTCCTTCTATTCGTAAATGGAGTCTAGAGTTGAATTTCAAGTTCTTAGACTGACACCAGTTCATTATTATTACAGCCTTTCTAAAATTATTAAGTCATATTTACCTGTAATGATAATGAGGAGGTCATCGGCATATCCTATCACCTAGTAGCTTTGATCCGTTAGATGGTCCTGGAGCTCATCGACTGCAATTGAACAAAAAAGTGAAGATTGTAGCCCTCCTTAGGAACAGCCCCTATAGGTCTGTGCATTCAATGTTCTGTCACCTAGGTCCGTGGTTGTCATTCGGCTTTTTAGCATAGCATGTATCTATTTTATCGTAACTCTTTTCCCAGCTGCCGCTATTATGACGTCATTAGGAGTGTTGTCGAATGCTCCTGATATAGGGTGTTTGTGGAGGTGTAGGGTTGAGAAGGCCTATTATTTGACAGCTAGTCGCTTGACAATTGTTAGATGTTGACATTTGTCATCTATAAACGCGGGAAATTTACCATGGAACGTTACACAGTCGTTGAATCTTATTATGAAAATTCGCGTTCAATCGCAGTTACGATGCGGAAAATTCGAGCAAATTTTGATCGTAGTCACGTGCCTCTATTGTTGATTTGGCTGCATGTTGATTTCTATTAAGACAGACCTTGTTAGGCCTTGTTCTTATGTGAAGGTCCACTCCATCGTCTAGACGAAGATAGATGTAAGAATTATAGGCAGGGATTTCGTCCCGGGGTATATGGGGTATGCGCTGTATATCCTCTGCTCATTTGCTAGAAAAGGCGTATACCCTCTGATAACAAGGCTGTATACGATGGTATACGCTCTTATATACGTCGCGTATTCTGTGGTTTTCATAGAAGTAGCTTGTCAAACGAGTATCGAAGAAACCCTTCTCATCACCGTGAGTACATGCAAATTCCATTCCCGGGGAGTTTCATCTTTTCTTGAACTATGTGCTTGTGTTAGATCCTTCTAGTTGCGTTAATTGTAAATTAGATGATGTTTGCGGTTTTCATCTGTTTAATGGGAAATTTCTTACATCGACTGGGCTATGAAACAAGAGAAGAGTTCTCCCGACTTTTAAAACCGTTCCTGGGGAAAGAACCACTTTGGCTATAAAGACCAGCAAAACTGTGATATTCATGAATATCCATTTGGTGCGTAATCTAAGAATCGTACCAATTAATAACAAACAATTTTTGTAAAGTATTGCTTCATGTCAGCTCTACTCGCTTATCATCTACCACACAACACTGAATCAAATTAATGCGCGCGTACGAGCACTATAATAAATACCTGCACTATGTAACGGACGATCATCGAGTGTTCGGGTTCCGAAGACCTCAAGTATTCAACCAACCTGCAAACTAAACCAAGAAAGCAACAACAACTACACGGGCGACAGGGAAAAAACTCGACCGACGAAGAAATGCTTGATAGAAGAAATTAACAGCGCTCGGCCGAGAAGAGCGATAACAAAAATACTATGAAGAACATCTGTCACCAAATGCGACTCGATCAGAATGTTCAGCAACAATAAAGACACAGGCGACAGGGAAAGACTCGACCGACGAGATAATACCTTATAGAAGCGCTCGGCCGAGAAGGAAAAGTCGTACGACAACAGGAATGATTCGACTGACAACAGCGATACAAAAGGCGAGCGTTTTTGGTGAACAGGTCAGTCTGGTTTGTAGTTGTCGACAAGTTAGCCGATGTTTAGAAAGCGAAAGAAGTTAAGATTGGCAAGCGATAAGTTTTGAACGAAGAAGTCTGAAATGAAAAGTGGAAAGATAATTAAATAAAGTTTTGGAATATATCCCTATGTAAAAGTGGCTTTAAAGATCCTTATCATTGTTGGCATTAGGATCAAGAATTTCTTGGTCGCGACAGTAATTTTTCGGACCCGCCGATTATTTAGTGTGTTGGCTTCTTGCCTGCTAATCTTAACGCTTTTTCTAGCTCTTCATCTTGCAGAGCGCCGATGTATACTTATAAGTCTAAGCTGAAGAATGATAATAACTCCAGCCTTTTAACATCCTGTGCAAGTTGTTGTAAAGTTTCATCGGGCTCCCGTAATGGTACCCCTCCAACCATTGGTGGTGAAGTATTTGAACTGCATACTACTGCGTTCTTTCTTAAAGGTCACCATTTAACTGAAATTTTACTTGCACGGGATGACGTCATAGCTACACTATATGTGTTACACATGAAGCATATCATAATATTTATACCTTGGTTTGAGCGTAATCTTCTTTGTATACACAATAAAGAATATCACAAAAAATATATATAAATAGGCCAAACCCTAGTGATCATTTTCATTAAATAATAATTGAATTCAATATTGCCAGCAACATCTAGAACCTCCCTAGTTCTATTCTTTGTAAAAAAGATCAACATTCTGATTATCAAAATACGAAACACTTATGCATAGAACTTACATAAGATCGGAACGACATTTCGAAGCTACAGTCTTATTCAAGGACTGAAAACAAAATGATTAATGATATCAATCGGCATTGTAAATCGCTTCTCGTTTAAGGAAACGTGTTCTTTAAACCCAAGCTGTTGGTATTCGATTTAGATGGTATCTTATCTTTAATTTCAGTTTCTGTTTATTGTTTTCAATTAATTTTATATCAAATTTTATTCAACAAAGTGTTTAGCAAGAACTTTTGAGTGCCGCAATCTTCTGTATGTGTTTTACTGTTTAACCCTTTCCGGTAGTAAGTTTTTATTTCCTGCGAATTATCGTGGTTTAAGATATTGGTTAAGAATTAATTTTTTTCGGAATGGATTTTGGCCCGAGGTTATACATAAACATACCAGAATTATGATTGGGCGTAAAGCCATACGATACTCTCGATGAAATGGGAAATAGTTTAATGTACCAGAAAATATGTAATCTCAAATTCGTCGAAGAGTGAATAAAGACTTTTGTATAGGAGATAGTAGATGCATAGGGGGAGGTTTGTCATTTTTGTGTATGACACCGAACGTGGTATGCAACATTTTTCATGCTGAATTTAAAGTTTGTAGCTTTCATAATTTTCTACGGAATTGAACAATTTTTGTCTGAAATTATGGAATTTGTATGGGAGATGACAGAGGAAGTGGAAAGTTTCGGATGATTTTGAAAATGCTTACCAATATCCTAATCACATTGTTTTGTTGCAATTTTAAAGTCGATAATCCTCATATGTTCGAACGAGAAATACTTTTCTTGAATTTTCAATACAAAAATTTGTATGGGAGAGAATAGAAGGCAATGGCGTGGCGTCCATTGATGCAAGGGAATAATTGCTTCCCTTACATTTTGCCTTTTATTGAGTCTAGATATACTAAACTCAAATCGGAACGAATATGAAACATTATTTTAAAAAAATTAGTCAAAAGCGCGCATTATTTTCGTCCATCACTGTAAACAGACTTTACGTGCACAGGACAGCTTTTTTTCTGACGCTTTTGCTGAACGACGAAAGCCCAAAGCTATCCACATGCAACAATCGCTCTGAGATACGATTTAAATAAGGCATACACTGGACTGCCGGCCAGTATGTGGCAAAATTTTCCCGCTCGACTCGATCAAATTCGACTTATATAGGAAGGGGAGATGCGTCGCGGTATAAAAAAGGATAGTATACCTACTCTCAGGTTCCGGCATGCTTTCAACATTTGAAATGTTCCTAGCAGCTGATGGGAGAGGTTTTTATAATATAGTAAATTAAATATGTTTCTTAATTGTATGAAGTATAACAAACCAATATTTTTAAAAAGTAATTACTTCCGCTAGCTATTATATCACGCCATGCCACTGGTAGAAGGAGCGAAGCGAAGTTGAAATTTTTTTTGTGCATTTATTCCAATTAGAGAGAGACAAATTCTGACAAAATTTTAAGTTTCTACTTTGAAATGAAAATCGATTAAATGCTTTTACCAAAATTGTGCATTTTTATGGGAGGGGGTAGAAGGAGTATTCGAATCAAAACCAATTTTTTTGAAATCAGTGATATTTGCAATAGTATACTTTTCTCAAAATTTAAAGTTGATAGCTTAGACGGTTTTGAGGAAACTACACTCTGTTTTATATTTATAACCCACCTACCAATTTGAAATTATTTTCGCCTTGAAAACGAAGCGAAAGGGAAGAAAAAGAAAACTGTCTCCGCGGGGAGAGAGGAAAATTGTACGGAAGCAATTCGACACTAAGTTGCAATAAATTGGCAGCTCTTGTCCCGACAAAGGTGTCAAAAAGAACGGTTTGGAGAACGATTCAACGTAATCCTAACATTTCTAGAGGTAAAATGAAGAGTGCTCCACGACTATTAGATCGCCATAAGAAAGCTCGGATGGAATTCTCAGAAAACCACATGGCTACAGATTGGTCTTCTGTAAGACATACTGGCTTTCGTACTTCTTCATTGTTTAAGCTCAAGATTTCATTTTCAGGTGATATTTTCTGATGAAAAGAAATGGAACTTAGATGGACCCGACGAATTTAACTCTTACTGGCGCGATTTAAGGAAGGAACCTCTCTATTTCTCGAAGAGGAATTTTGGTGGCGGTTGTGGGGAGCATTTTCTGCAGCAAGGCGTTTGGATATACAATTTATTTCATCGCGGATGAATAGTAGAGATTATATCCAAGTACTCGAAAACAGTTATTTCTGGCAAAACATGGCGAAAAAAACTGAATTTTCCAACAAGATAATGCCAGAATTCATACCAGTTGGTTGGATGGAGGCAAATTCCATTAGGGTGATGAACTGGCCGGCATGTTCTCCCGATCTGAACCCCATTGAAAACATTTGGGGAGTTCTCATCAGAGGGGTATATGCTGAAAATCGCCAGTATGGATCACTGGCGGAATTGAAAGCCACAATCCTTGATGAATGGCAGAAATTTGACCCTAAAATGTTAAATAAATTAATCCAATCGATGAAAAAAAGGATCTTTGAAGTCATGAAATCCAAAGGAGGCCCTATTAATTATTAAGTTTTTGTATAAAATTTTTCATTTAAAATTTATATGAAATAAACACTTCATTTTGTTGGAAACTTCAACTGGGTTATATATATAAAACGCGCAAAAAACGTATAATAGCTGGAACTGTTGCAAAAATAACGAATCCTTGCAATAATTTACCTACAAATAATTTCAACTCCAGGCTTTCTACATTTAGCAATCAAATACAAAAGCATAATAATTTTCCGAGTGGAAATAACCTAAAATTTCTACGTGGGTTATAAATATGAAACGGAGTGTGTTTTGATTAAAATTTCGAAATTTCGTGAAATTATGGGAGGGGTAGAGAGAGTGAGGTGAAGTTGATAGTTTTTTTTTCAAAATTAATTGTAATTATAGTAAAATTAATTCTACCAAAAAATCGTTCTTTTAGCTTTGCTAGTGCAATGAAAACCGAAAAAATGTATTTCTGAAAATTGTGCAATTGTGTGGGAGGGGGTAGAAGGATTAAAGGAGTCGGATTAATATTTTTTTTATCTTTAATGATATTCACATCATAATTTACAAGTTGAAATCTGAAATGGTTTTAAAGAAAAATTAATTTCTTTAAATTTAGAAATTTCATGAAATTTATATGGCAGGAAGTAGAAGGAGTGTGGGATTTGACCAGTTCACGAACTTACTTAAGTTATTTTTTTTTTCTAAAAATGTTCACCACGACAGCTCAAAGCGTTCGAGAATTATGTTGTAAACAGACGGTCACTCGGAATCGAAGTTTTTCAGCGACAACAAAAATTACTGTATCCGTGGCGACTCTGTGCGAGCATTATTTCTTAACTTTACAAACGTTAAGGCAAACACAATATACTCTCAGATTTCATCTAGTGGATACAAATGAAGATCTGTTAGTTGACGATTAATGAACATCAAAGAAGGAGAAGGAAAACGTGGTATAAAACTAATGCATCATTCTGTCTTATTTGATATCAGTGTGAAAATACCTAAAAAATATTCACTTCTTAAGCGGCTGTACGCAATATTAATTTAAGTCAAAGGAAAGAGATTAATAAGGACTAGTTTTGCAATTCGAATAAGAAGTAGATACTCCGCTGTTCGTTGCCGAGGTCCTTGTTTCTAAAAAACTATAATATACAAAATTCTAGAAATATTGTTCTTCGCTACTTTCGATTCCATTCTCTTGATTCCATAAACCGTACACCCTTCCCACTTGATCAGAGTTCATATGGAAATTGGGTCTTCTTCTTCAATGGCACTACAGTTTAAATTAGGCTTTGACCTCGTGACCTTCAAGTTCCCCAACATTTTATTTATTACTGTGAAAGGGTTGTTACAACCATCTATCAATGAATTTTCATTTTCACAGATTGAGGTGGTCAAGATATACCCAAACAGACAGTGTGCTGCAATTATGCAATACATCGACCGAAATTTGAACTTCCGACCTTGTGAACAACGCACTACATACTAGACTTGTATTTGTACAATGGCGCTACAGCCCAAATCGGACCTTGGCCTCCTGATATTTGGGTTCCTTAAAATTTTTCTTTACTTATTGTGGAAGGGTAGTTAGCCCTTCGCACAACCCTCTTTCTACGAATTTTTCATTTTCTTAGACTGAAGTGACCAAGGTATACCCAAGCAGGCAATGTGCCGGAATTATATGTTGCGCCGGACGGGATTTAAACTCACGACCTTCGCATTACAAAACCAACACACTACCTACTAGGCTATATAGACTACACCCATTGAAATGAGTTAAAAGAATTAAAAAAGAAAAAAAAACGTTTCTTTTAAATAAGCAGCGCTTCATACAATAAAAACCAAAAAAAAAATCCAGTATTCGCTGAAAATTTCCGTAGAATACAAAGCAAGTCAAGCACTAAGATCGCTAAGAGGAAACTATAGGCAACTTGCTAATAGCCGTCTCTCTGGCCTATCACAATTTACAACCATTTCGAACTATGACAAACGGCTGCACCGCAAAGTTTTGTGACCGTTTACGAGGCCACCACCCTGTGATCATGATATGAATAATTTTCGTATCGCACTGGATCTCAATTGCGCGATAGTGCAATTTATCTTTCGTGACAGGTAAATAATGGTCGAAATGACGCACCCCGTGCTTTGAATAGAAATTAAATAATTCCATTTTTTTATCGCTTCTTGCAATCTAAGCAGCATTCAGTGGACTCGTTCGACCCAACAGACTGATTATTATTCCGGTGTATTCCACAAATTTAATTGGACACATGGTCATAATGCAAGTCGCACATATGCGTCGTTAACGATGGTACTCGCAATATTTTAAAATTGCGCCATCTATGATTTTTATTTTATCCGAATTTCAATTCGCTATTATGGAGCGTGGTTGGTTACTCCCACGGCTTCAATTATATTATCATAGTTACTTAATACACAACATTTATTACTAATTTGTTGCAACACATGCTGCAATAGCGATGGGAGCATGCTAATTTAAACAAATTTTTTTTTTGTGTTAATTACAAGAGCGGCAGTTAATTTTGCAATAAATAACCACACAGATCTCATGTTATCCTAGAGACTAATCCTATTGTTGTGTTTTGTATCTAAAGAACGTTTTAGACCTTGACCTTGAATCAGTTATTTGTCGTTGCGGCGGGTGAGATGAGTTAATCATGCGGCTGTGTATAGCGTAGCAGTTGGAAGCCTATTAGCGGGCGTGTAATGAATCATTTAAAAGGTGCAGCTACTTGAAATTGTATTCAAAACGAATAAGAAGAAGAAACATCGTCGACACATTAGTATATGAATTATGTAACTTATCTGAACGACAATTAACGTCTTATTATTGTTGGCGCGCGATTTGAATGGATAATTTTAATATCGCCTATTATAATCTTTTCATTTTTGAATTGTGCTGACAAATATCCAACAACGTCTATTTATCGAGCAATTAATTAATTCCTGCAATCAAGGACACGGCACTGTCGGAATTAAATTGAAAAACTTTCCGACCTATATTTGAATTCACTTTATTAGACAGATTCTTCGCAATTTTCCATCATTTCTAAAGAAATTCTTTACGACATTCCCAGAGAATTTTATAAGAACATTATCCAGAGAATTGTTATTTATCAGAATGTTGACATGTTAAAATGTTGATGAGTTAAGGCGTCAGAGTGGGTTATCCTCTGAAAAAAAAGGTTTCTTTATGATTCTTCGGAAAGAAAAAAATTGAATCGTACATATCTTTGTTCCACTTATTTCGAATCGTACGTCATGACGTCGATCGCGGCAATTTGAAATATTTCAATAAAATCGAATGCAGAATAAGGCTACAAGCATACCCAATGAAGAGCTTCTGTGGCGTAGTGACTGCTTCATGATCAATAGGTCGTGGGTTCGATTCCCTCTCCAGGCAGAAGATTTTTTTAAGTACGAATTTTTCAGTTGCTACTGGCAAAGAAAATTATTTGAAATAAAATAGGCAAACGATGTAAAAGTGAAACAGTTGCACTTTAAGAAGGTCTGTATACCCAGTAAATGGTTTCTGTTCGTTTTCTATTATTCAGCCCCCCATAACATCTGTAAATATTTGTCAGTAGTAGCCAACACAACTGAAAAAATATACCAGCTTCACCACCCGTTACGGTCGTTCTCACCTTCTTCCCCAACCTTCCCAATCCCATTCCTTCCCTCCATGATTGTGTTTCTGCATTGCATATAAAGGCCGAAATTGCCTATAACACAGGTCATTCTGTAAAAAATGAATAAATAAATAAATAAATTGTGATCTAAAGAAATTTCGTATGGGGGGTGATAGAAGGGTCATGCTACAATAGCTATGAAAATGTTTTATACCAAATTCAAGCTTCAAAATTGAATAGGAACTGACAAAATGAGTGTTTTGGATTTCATGAAAAAGTGCATTTTGTATGGGAGGTGGTTGGTTCAAATAATTTGTATACCATAGATTACATTTATGATAAAAATTATACATTCTAAATTTCGAATTATACGCTTCTATAGTTTTTAAGAAAATTTGATTATTATTTTTTTTGAAAATGAGTCATTTTGTATGGGAGGGGAGAAGGGTTGGGGGATTGAAATAAAACCAAAAGCAGATTACGTCTCCAAGAAAAGCTAATAAACTGTGATAGTTTCATTACAATCGGCTAAGCCGTTTTTGTGTGAAAGCGACAGACGGAGAAAAATTTCAAAAACGTATGTTTATGCTTAATTATTGTTAAAATAAAGCAAAAAACTAATTTGTAGCCATTTATAAACAAATAACAAGCAGACACTACAATTATATTTATATGTGTAAATTGTTCCGACCAGAGTTTGATCAATCTTTGTTCTAAACTAAAATTGTAGGTTCCGGTGATTGCTCAAATGGAGGCTTTTGGGTTGTCTGTGTCTTACTCTCAGACGTTTCAGGCTGCTATTTCGTGTCCCTGCTTAATTTTCGATATACGATTGCTTTTTGAAGACAGCAGTGAAAACTCGCAGGTATAACAAACGCATATTTGCTCTATTTACTGGGCTAAATAGTGTAGTCAGTCGATTAATGGTCATTTCGGTTTATAACTTAGCTGTGCTGTAGGGTATGAAAGCCTTTATTGTGCAAAAATGGTTAAATGTTTATTCTTCAAAGAATTGCTCGTCACTAGTCTCAACTCTTTTCCCATCATACGGATTCTGCGTCGAAAAACTCTACTCTTCTTTTGAGTCGATCCACGAATCGATCCAAAGTTTGGCTTCTTCGGTAAAACGGAAGTGCTGTTTAGCCAGGCCATACATCATCGATCGGAATAGGCGGTAGTCGGAAGGGACGATGTCTGTTGAATATTGCGGGTGGGGTAGGGCGTCCAATTTCAGTGTTTCCAAGTAGGTAACCTGAGCAATATGTCGCCGAGCGTTGTCGTGCAGCAATATCACTTTGTCGTGTCTCTTCTTTTATTGCGGCCGTTTTTCCTTCAATATTCGGCTCAAACGCAATCGCTGTATTCGGTAGTGAGCTCCAGTGATGGTTTCACCCTGTTGCAGCAGCTCACACTACACCACGCCAAACTGATTCCACCAAATACACTGCATGATGCAGCTTCGTCGTCGATATTGATGCATGGCTACGGTTTTCCACGATTTTTTCTCGCTTTAGATTATCGTAATGGATCCACTTCTCATCTCCAGTGATAATGCGATGCAAAAAACCCTTTCTTTTCAGTAGTTGAAGCAGCTGTTCGTATGTGAAGAAAAATCGTTCGAAGTTACTTGGCTTCAACTCGTATGGCATCCAATTTCCTTGCTTTTACATTATTTCCTAGGTTTTTAAACGATGTAAAATGGCTGGTTGAGCCACGTGCAATGAATCTGCAAGTTCTTGTTGCGCTTGGCATGCATCTTCGTCCAGTAATGCCTTCAATTCCGCGTCTTCCAACTTTTTCACCGGGACGCTCCTTGTCTTCCACACCGAAATTACCCATTTTATAGCGTTGAAACCATTCGCGACACGTTTTTTCACTAATAGCACCCTCACCATAAGTTTCAACAATCATTCGACGCACCTCAGCCGCAGATTTGTTTGAAGCAAAAAGCAAAACTTCTCTCAAATGACGCTTATTTGGCTCAAACTTCGACATATTCGCCCAAAAAAAAGTATTAGACGCCGATAAAAGTTAACAAATCTAACGATGAGGATATGTTGATAGATGCCTAACCTTACCATGTGACATTTCTGATCCGCCATTTTTGACCAGCATTTACTGCTGGCGCCATCTATTGGTAAACGACTCCCGATAGGTATCGATTAGTGACGATACCTATATTTACAAAAAATACCCTATGAACCCCCTGGGCTTATAGTATTTATGGCTTAGTGCAGATTTTCAGTAATATCAGTTAAGCTAAAGCCGCCATAAATCTGAACGATTAGTTACCACGCTCTGATAGTTGTCAAATTATGTCGCGTGTCCTTAAGTAATTGTATGGAGTTCTTTAAGTAGTTCGATTCAAAACAAGGCATTTATCTCTGTCAGTACGGTTGCGACAGGACGCGCGGCTTCAAAGTAAGCCGCTAATTGCATGTTTAAGTTAGCTAAAGTGTTGAAGAGAATATTTCTACGTATTCACTCGCATATCGATTATATGCATTCAACGGTTGGACAAAATCGACAACGAATTACCTAAAAGTGCGGCGCAGTTATACTACACACCTATAAATTAGGTCTTCACTGCAGCTCTTGTTTACCCGTCGCGATAAGCGTTCGCGCCTACGCAGCTACACGAGCTGATGAAGCCAACAGTGCGACTCATTGTATTCCAGTAAAATCCGTCGAAAAGGTACTAAAATCGCGGTTTATCTTAAAATTTTCATTTTTTTCTCCACACTCAGACCTAGACCGGCAAATATTTAACCGAAGCGATAAATTTTCGTCGGGAGTACGTTATGACAAAGCAACGATTCAGCGGCTAATGCTTTTATTAAAATGCATTTCTGAGTGATTTATATGCCGCGGCGTGCATATGGAAACGGTTCTTCGGATTCTTCAGAAAGAGCCGCAGGGAACTGTTTAAAGAATGCGACAAATTCGATGCTTTGTTTACCTTTTCAGTAGCGACTTCTTATGATTTGTTCGGCGTTCTTATTCAAATACGCGCCGGTTAGAACTTCTGGAGTTACACACAAATGGCAGTACACACAGAGTGATCGTACGTAGTGTAGTTAGTACGTTTGGGAATTTCGTTTCAAGTGCCGAGAGGTCGATGGCTTAGGGCCCTAATTCCCTGGAGTAGGCGAACAACGGGTGGCCACACACATTTCTCATTCATTCTTAAATCATGAGAGCCGTAATCTTTACTTACTGTAATTTTCCGTACTCGTTCGTAAGCACGCCCCATGGTTTTTATGGTGAAAGTTCTTTATTTGTTTATTCGATTTTTTCAGTGCCTTACGTATTGATCGGATTTACGATCACGCAACACTTGAAGGAGTGATTGATCGCATCAATTTTTTAATGCGTGCTTTTTTTTTGTGGTGACTGTAGGGAAATTTGACGTAGAGCAAAGTGTGGCATATATGATTGGCAGTAAAGCAACAATGGAGAGCGTCAGTCACGCTTTCTATGAGAAACTATGAGGAGCACCTATAAATACAAGAACTTCCGATGCTTCTCATGTTTTTTTGTTATAATCGCAATATCAGCGGATTAGTGCACGGTACATATCTTACATCTAAGCAGTCAAACATTGTGTTATTTTCTTCATCCGAAATCACAAACGCATATATTCATAGTTTGCTAGAACTACCATTTCCGGATGGGTGAACAGACTGAAATAACCTCTGCCTGATAATTTTCAGCATAATGTCGCGGTGGTCTTAAGACAAATGGTCAGGGATCATGCCTTGACGATATTGCATGATGTTGAATCGACAGGTCATTGTCTTAATGTACAACAAGGTAAATTAAACATCGTGCAATCCATCAGCGCATGCCATGCGTCCCACGAGTTGCAAAGTTGCAATATCCGTAATACTGGAAATATGTATTATCAATGTAAATTCGACAACATGTGAGTTAAGCGACCTTATGATCGCCAGCATGTGCGTCCAGTCATCAGCAAGATTGACCGGATCGAAAGTTCAAAATGGGATCGATCGATCTGTTGAATTGTGGCTCTGTCAAAACCTAAGAAATAGTTCAATAAAGCTGACTGCCGCTTGGACTCTGGAGTGTAGTGATATATCCATGTTTCATCCATTGTAACATACCGCATGAAAAAGTCCTTTTTATTGCGCTTAAACAGCTTTAAGCAGCGCATTGAATCGTTGACGCGTTGTTGTTTTTGATTGACTGTGAGCAAACACGGCACCCATTTCGAACAGAGTTTTCTCATGTATAAATGTTCAAGCAAAATGTTGAGTACACTGCCTGCTGATATCTTTAAGGTGGCAGCTGTCTCGCGTACCTTCAATTCACGATCGGCCGAAACTATTTTGAGAATTTCTTTTATGTTTTCTGCAACAGATCAAATTCGAAAATAATTCTCCTCATTTGTTCTAAGTGCACACATCGGAGAATACAATTCCAGCAATTTGGAAGCCTAATCCATGATCTTCGAAATCAAATGCAGAAGTTAACCTCAAATTACAACTGTCAATCATCTCCACTGGAACTTACGGAAGCTGTACTTTCCGAATTGGAGGATCGAAGGAAAAGATCTTCTAATGTTATTAGCATCATCCATCTGGATCTCAAAATGAACAGCAATGCGACAGGCAAGAGGTAATAAAAGCTCTTCAAAATACTCTTAATGTTATCAAAACCATAAGATTGGGTAAGCCCAATCAGAAAAGTAGACCTATAAGAGTTTTACTAAATGATAAAGACACTGCTATTGTCATTCTCAAAAATGAAAAAAAAATCTTGCATCACAAAAGTTTCTACAAGACAATAATATTAATATAGTGGCTGACCTCTCAGTCAATCAAAGAATTTGTATGAAAAAGTTTGGAGACAAGCTAGAAGAAAGGAAAAAAATTGATCCAAATTTGAGTTTATTTCATTAATGGTTCTCCGAAAATTGTTAAACAGTACGCAAAAAGCTAAACACAGGCTTAAGCTTGTATTATCAGAACATACGGGAAACTAGAACAAACAGTTCTGAATTGGATTTCTGACTACCTTCAGAGTCGTGAAATGCAAGTAAAGCTAAATTGTCACATATTAGACCCTTTTGTAACTCCTTCAGGCATTCCCCAAGGATCTCATCTCAGTCCCTTATTTTTAATTTGTTTATTAATGACTTAGATTCTACCTTGGATGAAAATGAGTTTTTACTATTTGCTGATGCGATGAAGTTGTGTATGGGAGGGGGTATAAAGAGTGAGATGAAGTTGATAGTTTCTTCAAAATTGATTGCAATTATAATAAAATAAATCCTGGCAAAAAATCATTCTTCTAGCTTTTCTAGTTGCAATGAAAACCGAATAAATTCAATTTTAAAAATTGTACATTTGTATGGGAGGGAGTAGAAGGAGTATGAGGATCGGATCAATATTTTTTTTTTGACGTTATTGATATTCATATCACTATCAGGATTCCTTAATGCAGGGAATTGCCATAAAATCGATTCCAAGTATAAAAGATGGAAATCATTTTATCCTTTGGCTCATCAATTGGTGTCAACTAGCGTTAAGTCTGCGTCTTAAACATACTTTATCTATAGAGAAATCGAATACATCAATATTCTCGTTACCTTCTCTTGGCGCGAAATCGGTTCACTCATACCATAGTTAGTCCGGTGAAAGCAAATCTGCAACAATCTAGGATGCCTCGGTAAAAATTGACCAACAGCAAACTGCATCAAGCCCGAAAGTGAGGAGGAGTCAACCATCCCAGTAAGAAGTTGATGAGCAAAAACTACATAAGCTACTTCATGTCGTTTCGAGAGTGATGTCATATATAGTAGCTGAAGTCGGTCGGTATAAGGAGGAAGACGAACTCTGTCATTCCAATTAAGGTGACATAAAGCTATTCTCACAAATTTACGCTGAATAGTTTCAATTCTGCCAATATGCATATCATAATAGGGAGACCAAACTTGGGAAGCATACTCAAGATGAGATCTGACAAAGGTGTTATACAGACTCAACCTAACAAAGTAATTGTTAAATTCCTTCGATAAGCGAGTGGTGAAACCCAGCATAGAATTACCCTTTTGCACAATCTTATTTATATGCAAGCCAAAATCAATCTTTTGAACAAATGTAACGCTTAAGTCAATAACTGAATTAACACGATCCAAAATACAGTCATTGAGACTGTAAGTTACTACAAACGGTGAGAATTTCCGAGTAAATGACATTACATGACATTTATCTAAATTCAATCTAAGGACATTATTGCGACACCAGTTACCAAAATTTAGCAAATCCTCCTGAAGAAGATAATCTGAGTTAGAACTAATAGATCTAAAGATTTTAATGTCATCAGCATAGATGAGTACTTCCGAATATATAAAAACATAGGCTACATCGTTAATGGCCAGGATAAATGGAAGTGGTCCCAAATGACTTCCTTGAGGGACCCTAGAATGCGCAGTAAATGGCTTCGACGTACAATCACGAATGATAACTTGATAGGTTCTATTAAATAGATAAGACTTAATCCAATTTATAAACCATGTCGGAAAACCCAACAATCTTAGTTTTAACAAATTTATTGAATGGGGTAATTTATCAAAGGCCTTACTAAAATCAGTGTATATACAATCCACCTGCTTACCATCCTCAATAGCCAAAATGGATTTATTCGTAAACTCCACCAGATTAGTAACAGTGGATCTATTCCTAACAAAACCATGTTGTTTACTCGAAATTAGTGATTTACAGTGAAACGACATGCATTCATACACTATAGGTTCAAAAAGTTTAGGGATAGCCGACAGTTTAGCTATTGGCCGATAATTTTCAACAGCAGATTTTGCACCACTCTTGTGAGTTGGTATGATGAAGGACGACTTCCACACATTTGGAAAAATCCCCGTTATTAGGGACCTTTGGAAGAGGTGAGAGAGTGGCTCAGCAAGAGAGAGACAACAACGCTTAAGGACAACAGCAGGAACACCATCTGGGCCAGGAGAAGACACATCTTTAAGGCGGGAGATGTGATTGACTATATCATTATAGAAAATTGGTAAATCAGACAAAAAAGTCGAAGTAGTATCTCTAATTGAAAGAAAAGATTTCCGGATTCTACACTGTTACGCTTTATTATTCGTGACGTTTCGGTCTCTGCTGAGACCTTTATCAAAACGGTGATAAATGTCTCAGCAGAGACCAAAACGTCACGAATAATAAAGCGTAACAGTGTAGAATCCGGAAATCTTTTCTTTCATTTCGAATTGCACTGTGAAAACATTCACCAAACTATTAGTATCTCTAAAGTCATCAAAATACGCCATATCAGTGAAAAAGCTACTACTAGTAAAGGATCCACTGAAGAATGTGGCGAACAAATTACACATAGTAAATTGATCATTGCTATCGTTGCCAAGGGATTGAAAAGAAGCTGGATAACCATCTGATTTACGCTTACAATTAACAAATTTCCAAAACTTCAGGGGATCTCTAATAATATCCGACTGCATTTTAATTAAATATTCAGAATATAAGCGAGTAGAAATATCTTTAGAAAGGTCATAATATTCCTCATACAGAGAAAAATCAGTATCATTCTTCGTCCTAGTGTACCTATTCCAGGCAGCATTACAAGCATTGCAAATTACGCGCAACTCGCTAGTGTACCAAGGGTACGACGATGAGATGTTCCTGCGATAGGTAAAAGGCACTGTAGCAACAAAAAAATTGATACAGAACATAATAAAACTCAACTACGGGACCTTCAAATTCAGGATTGTCAAGAATTTCATTAAAGTTGAAGTTAGATATAAGGTAGTCCAACCGAGAAAAGTCTGCTTTATTAAAATCAAAAGAAAGCTCCTTCTCACTAGGGCTAACAATATGCTCGTCAATTATAACAAAAATATTAATAGGAGGGTGCAAGACATCAATGTAGAAATTGAAGTTAAGCTCTCATCGACGGAACATGCACAATAGTCAGAGTAAAAAACTAGGTCAAGCTGTCTTCCATAGGAATTCCGAACAAGGCTAAGGGTCCCAAGTGCAGTTATACTATCTACAAAAAAACATTCAAGCGAGGACGAAGAATCAGAAACTAAGAGAGTAGAACCATCGTCAGAGAGAGACCAAGAAAGACTTGGAATATTAAAATCACCCAATAGAATGAGTTCGTCAGAAATATTCATACTATTATGAAAAACAGTTATACACATAAATATCCTCATTATTAAACACGAGTTTAACACACAAGATCTCCATACCGTGAGGGTTCGGGACAGGAACAACTACATAATTAATGAAGCTTCGGACAGCTAATAACACTCTACCACCCTTCAATCTCAGATCGGAAACATAGCGATCCTACGAAAGACTTGGAAGTCTGATCTAAAAAGTTCACAGTCAGAGAAACTACAATTTAGGTCCGTTTCAGTTAGAGTAATAACATCATGGGAACAATTCTGAGTCGAGGCATATATCGCCTGGGTTTTAGTGCGCAGTCCATTTACGTTTTGATAGTAAAGGGACAATTGTCTAAGTTTGTTGGACCAGAACCAGATGGATTACTACGACGAGATATAAATTCTTTAAGAAATACTCCAGAGGGCCATGAATCAATATCTAACAACTGATTGAAAAGATCAGTATTAGTCAAAACAATTTTAAAGGAGGCAATGGAACTAGTTTCTTTACTAATTTTATCACATTTAACTGCTGATCCTGTTGAAATAATTTTTTTTGAAAGCAAAGAGCTTAAGACATCATCCGGGGATGTTCGGGGATCAAGTCTATGAAAATAGCTTTTGGACGAGGAACAATAGTAAGCAGATGTGGCTGTGTTGGTATGGAAAAAGAAGACCCAGTGGAATTAGCATCAGTAAGAGGCGTTTGAGAACTATTCGAGAAAACTTGGGTAGATTTCAAGGGTGCAAAATTTTTATTAACGGATGCCTTCGAAGAGGGTTGGCCAATATTAGAAGATGTAGACTTCGAGAGCGCACAATTGTTATTAGCGGATGCTTTTGCAGAAGCTTAGCCAATATTAGAAGATGTAGATTTATTCACTCGAGTCTTTTTGCGGGTAGGACGTGGATGAAATGCAAGACTATCAATATTACTATCCGCTACCACCGAATTGCAATTATCACTCCGAGAACCAATTCCAGTAATACAATTCAGCACGTTATTAGCGTTAGTGGTGTCAGTAGAAATATAAATGTGCTTATTGCAAGGCATAATCTCACAACAAGTCGCAGCATCAACCAAAGTTGGATTGTCTGTACTAGTCGAACAATCTACTAACGTGTTAGTCCTTTTTTAACTGGATTAAAAAAGTTTTTTACTGTTACAAACGCACCAGTTAAACTATCTAGTTGCGCCTTAATTATACTATGACAATAATTTTCAAGCTGATAGCTGATATGGTTTCATAGAAAAATCAATTTCTTTAAATTTCGAAATTTATATGGGAGGGGGTAGAAGGAGTAGGGGATGTGGCCCGTTCACGAACTTAAAGTTACTTTTTTGCTAAAAATAACATAAGACAAATTTCCACGTGATCACCAATCAATCAAATTCCTGTTAAGACCTCCTATAGGGGCAGAGGACAGAAAAAACTCTCTTCCACATCGGCCGATAGGTCAGTGGAAAATCCACGGTACTAGGAGAATTCTATTGACCCAAACGCCCAAAAAATGGATAAAATTTTCAAATCATTGCAATAACGATAAAATTTGACTGAAACAGATTATTTTAGACACTACAATTTTTCTTACATATTTCATACCCGTAAAATTTCATGGAGAAATATTTAGGATTTACAGCGATTTTTTTAGGACAATAATTTACTCAGATTAATAGATGTGATTTGTATTCGTTTTCAAATTGAAGTCATCCATGTTTTACAACGGTTTTGACCTGATCCTTCAATCGTTCGAAACGCCCGTCACGATCACAATACTACCTTGAATGGCGTCATTATCCGAACAGATTTGCTGTAAATCAATATTGCATGTTTTCCATTCCCTTGCCGATCTGCATAAATCTTTCAAGATATCAATTTTTTCTTTTACTCTACGCGAATATTAATGGGCCCGTCCATCAATCATGGCGTCATTTCGTTTTATTTTTGAGGTGAATTACAGCAGCAACACCACGAAAGTTGGCATCGTCAGTTTTTTTTTGGCTTCAATTGTTTACAAGCTATAGCGACGAAAAACGAACACACAATATACAAGTTGAGAGAAACTTTTTTCGTTTTGATTTTAGCGAAAATATTGTGCTAGTCAGTCGAAAGGATTTTCTTTTCGTAGCTCCGGGGGAGAGGAAAAAAAAAGGGATAATGAACACAAGTCTAGTAGTTCGCGAAGAACGCGCAAGAACAACAAATCACGTTAACTCGTTAAAAATCACTTAAAACGCCATCACCATAAATTATTAATTTCTGTAAGTTAAGGGATAACTTAAAGACATCTTACGTATTCTCCTGGACCGCCATTACTCTTCTTTCAGTCGCGTCAAGGCAGGCGATAGCGCTTAACGTAAACGCTTTGATGTAATATCGTTACGTTTAATAACACATAAATCCTGTCGCTTAGTCTCGCTTCATAGGAATCAGGAAAGGCCCGGTGCCAAGAAAACCGGCGAAAACAATTTTCGATGCCAACAAAAATTGAAAGAAAATCTCACTAAGAAAACAACCCATACAAACACACAACGAGAAGATACTCGTGTAGTGGCTTTCTGGAAGGAGGGCGAAATGACTTGATAAAGGATAATAGCATATCTGCAAGGCTAATTCCGTATTATTCTGCCTTTTATTCTGGCTAAACAAGAGCGACTGGGGATTGTTACAATGTTATTATAAGCAGCATCACATTGGTGGACCTCATAATCAATTATGGCGGTAAGCATCGACCATTGGATTCAACATTCGACCAACAGATAAAATCATGATGGCATCATTTACAAGATTTATGGTCATTCCAGAATGACAATTTGGATATGAAAGGAGACTCGAGCGTTTCACGTTTGTTGCGATGGCATTAACTGAGCTTACTCCACGTAGAGAATAACAGGTCGATTGTATCATTTCGGTCTAATGTTATGCTGATTGCTTTTACTTGGTCGCACAACATTTATCAGTATCAAGGAAATCGATACATATGAGAAAGTTGGCAGCAGTAGGGGGTGGAAACGAATTATAGTGAGACTGTTCTGAAGAAATTTAGCACTTCTAGCTTTATAAATTTACCGAACAAAAGTTTACAATACCTCTTATAAAATTGTATTTCTATGAAAGGTATTGGAATTCTTCGAATACATATTTGTGTGTTTGATAAAAGAGGTGATAGATACATTTATCAATTATAATGTATAAAATCATATATTCTAGAAGTGTTTAGATAAAAATATTATTTACATATTTAAGTAACAATTATCTGTTTATGAGAAAATGGACTTTTGTGAAAATTCGACAACATTTCCCATTCTGCTGCGTCAAATTCTATTTCTCATCTGAAAAAGTGAAAAATGAAATCTATCCCATAGCCTCAATCCATCCGCCATCTACCCCTCCAGTCGTGAAATAATTGCCACGCCCCTGACATACGTATCTATTTGAATTTATATAATGCGCAATATTTTTAAAAGTTCTAAAATGTATGCATCCTGGGTGCAGTCTAGTGGGTAGCGTGTTGGTCTACAATAGGAAGATCGAGACTTCAAATCCCGGTCGACGTATAATTCTGCCACATAGCCGACGTGGCTATATCTGGAACACCTTAATCTGCGAACATGTCGATAGAGGATTGTGCGAATTGTTAACCACTCATCCACAATAAAAAAAATATTAGGAAACCTGAATGTCAGGATGCCAAGACCCGATTTGGGTTGTAGTGCCATTGAAGAGAAGATGTATACATAAATTTTTATACTCTAGACGAAATCTGAGAGTATATTGTGTTTGCCTTACCGTTTGTAACGTTAAGAAATTATGCTCGCATAGAGTCGCCAAGGGTACAGGAATATTTGTTGTCGCTCAAAAACCCCGATTGCGAGTGATCGTCTGTCTGTCTGTCTATCCGTCTGCCCACAACATAACTTTCGAACGCTTTGAGCTATCCTGCTGCTTTAGCAAAAAAGTAACTTTAAGTTCGTCAATGGGCCACATCCCCTCACCCCCTCTATCCCCTCCCAAACAAATTTCATAAAATTTCGATATCTTAAGATATTGATTTTTCTCCAAAGTTATTTAAGCTATCGACTTAAAAATTAGGCAAAAGTATATTGATTTATATACCATTAATGTCCTAAACTATTAATTCAATTCTTTTTCTCCTTCTACCCCCTCCCAAACAGATGCAGAATTTTGGAAAACGCATTTCTTCGATTTGAAACTAAGCTAAAAAAACGAATTTTTGTCAGAATTATTTTTATTATAATTGCAATTAGTTTTAAAAAAAACTATCAACTTTGTATGACTCCTTCTACCACCTCCCATACAAATTTCACGAAATTTTGAAATTTTAATTCAATTATTTTTTTTCCAAACTGCCAAAGCTATCGACTTGAACTTTTTTCGAAAGTATAATAATAGAAATATCATTGACAACGTAAAATTTTGTTTTGATCCGTATACTTCTTCTACCACCTCCCATACAAATGCATAATTTTGGTAAATGCATTATATCGATTTCCATTAAAACTGGAAAAAGTATAAACTTAAAATTTTGCCAGGATTTGTTCCTTAAGAATTGCAATAAATAATAACAAAATTATCAGCTTCGCTTCACACCTTCTACCCCTCCCATACAAATATCTATATTATAAATTATCCGAGCATATGAGAGCTATCGACTCTGAAATTGAAACAAAGCATGGTGATAAGGATGTTGATAAGCAGTTTAAAAATTATATAAATCACTTGGGCCTTACGCCCAATCATAATTCTCTTATATTTTTTATAGTCGTAGATTCACTTAGTGTGTTGGTCCCCGGTCCCGGTCGGCGCAATATATAATTCCAGCACATTGCCTGCTTGGATATACCTTGGTCACCTCAATCTACGAAAAATGAAAAACTCGTAGAAAGAGGGTTGTGCGAAGGGCTAACAACCCTTCCACAATTAATAATAAAAAATGTTAAGGAATTTGTATGTCAGGAGGCCAAGGACCGATTTGGGCTGTAGCGCCATTGTAGAAGAAGAAGAGAAAGTTCACTTACAACTCTAGGAGTGTGGCAAATACTAACTTTGCTCTCTCCTGCGGCCGCCCTTGGCAGTGAGAAAAAACTGAGCAATGAGCAGAGGAAAGAGCAGGTCGATGCGAGAAATCAATCATTGGTATTAGAAGAGCTGCATCTTTTCGCAGATATTGAAAAAGATCAGGGAGGTAGTGGAAGGAAGGGAAGGACTTAAATAATTTTTATATAGTAGATTGAAATTATAATAAAAGTAATATATTCAAAACTAGCAAATCCCACAACTTCGTCCGCGTAAATATCGATACAATGTGCTTTTCATAGTAATGTACGGTATATTTCATATATAATCTGCTTACACTAATTTCTGCGAAAAATGTTACCCCGTTTTAACCCTTACATATTTTCTTGAGAGTTCAGCACTTTTTATGTTCTATTCCGAAAAAATTTCTGCGAACTAAATTCTAGAAAAGAAATCACTATTAGTGTAAGGCCTCTTTTGCCAAAATCAAAATATAATATTAAAACGCAGCAATAGATTTTTCTCTTAATTTCAATTAATAATTACTTGTACGTATTTTAACTTCCTTTACTTAGAATTACTCACTGACAAAAATCAAAATATAATGTCAAAAATCACCAATAGACTTTTTCACTTATAGACGATCAACAGCATATGATTGAAAAAACTGAATTGGATAAACTTTCTATGTTTTCGTCATAAGCAGCACTTGACGTTTGACACAATACACAATACATACTATATAACGAATGAACCCAGCGAGAAGTCGTACCCACTAAGCACTTAAAAAACCGTAAAAGATATGGTATTTCCCTAAGGTGCGAATACCAACCAAATCGCCAGCCTATTAATACATCTATTGTTTTTGTGCCTCACATCTTACGTACTAAAATAGCCCCCGCAGGATACGCTGGCTAATCATATACGATAGATACCACGCTAGGGACGAAATTTTACTGTTTGAATGTGTGAGTAGGTTACGCGATGTAGGATGGCTACGATTTTGCTGGTTTGGCCGGCCATGTACCAGTCCAAAGTGGCTACCTACGCTTTTTACATCCACTTTTGTTGCGTTCTCTCTGAAGATCCCTGCTAATTAAGGATTTAATACAAAATCTTAGCTCGATCAAAGTTATATGTACTGAGAAAATTGGAGTATAGTATTTAATGAAAAAGTTTAGTTTGTATTGGAGATGGTGGAAGGAGTTGGGGGATTCAAACTATTTATATACTTGAAGATTGTATTTATAATAGAAATAATATATTTTAAATTTCAAATTAATAGCTGTCATAGTTTCCATGAAAATTTGATTATTATAAGTTTTTGAAAATGAGTCACTTTGTATGGGAGGGGGTAGAAGGCGTGAGGGGAGAAAAATAAAACCTAAAGCAGATTACTCCCAGAGGTAGAGCTAATAATCTGTGAAAGTTTCATTGCAATCGGTGCAGCCGTTTTTGCGTGAAAGCCGGAAAGACAGACAGACACTACAATTATATTTATATGTATAGATTTCAAATCAATAGCATCTATACTTTTGGAGCAAATCCTTTTATTGTCGAATTGCAAAATTATGTCATTTTGTTTGGAAGGGGGTAGAAGGAGTAAAGCTAATCGTTTATGGAAGGGGGTAGAAGGGGTAAAGCTAATCGTTTATTTATTTTTTTTATCTTACTAATGACTCCAAATAAGTGATTAATGCACAATTTGAGCTCGATAAATTTTATACGTACTGAGTACATTGGTTTAGAGCATTTCATGAAAAAAGTGCAGTTTGTTTGGGAGGGGGGGAAGGAGAGGGAGGACACAAATACTTTTTATACCGTAGATTGAAATTATTATAAAAATAATATACTCGTATTCTAAATTTCAGACTAATAGCTATTATACTTTGCGAGGAAATCCGTTTATTGTCGAATTGCGAAATTGTGTCATTTTGTATGGGAGGGGGTGGAAGGGGTAAATCTAATCGTCTAATTTTTTTTAGTCTTACTAATAATTTTAAATAAATATTTGGTGCACAATTTGAGCTCGCTAAATTTTATACGCACTGAGTAAATTGGCTTATAGTATTTCATGAGAAAGTACAGTTTGTATGGGAGGTGGTGGAAGGAGGGGGAGGACACGCAAAATTTTTTGTACGGTAGATTGATATCATCATAAAAGTGATACGTTCCAAATTTGAGACCAATAGCTTTTACACTTTTCGAGCAAATCCGTTTATTGTCAAATTGCGCAATTGTATTAGAAGGGGTAGAAGGGGTGGAGCGATTTGGCTCGTTCACGAACTTGACTTTATTTTTTTGTTAAAAATGACGTGTACAAAATTTGAACTATCTAGCTCAACGCGTTCTCAAGCTAGAGAGCGCACGGACGGACGGACATCCGGTTTTGAGATTTTTGGGTGATTATATGAACTTCTGTATCATTCGTTTTTTTCTCCGAGCCTTATTTCGTAGCGTTACAAACTTTAAAGCAAACTTATAATACTCTCAGATTTCATCTAGAGTATAAAAATAAGTACACAAGATTTATGTGCTTTCAAATTAACGTATTTCCGACTTTTGTGCTGCATCATAAAGACCTCCCTTACAAGTTTTAAATTCGCAGAATTACCCAAAATATCTGTGCACAGCGTAAAAATCTTAAATATCAGAATTTATGAACGCGTAAATCTTGTGTACTTATGCCGTCGATAGTCTTACAATTTAGGGGTGAGGCTGCCTGGCTACGCACAGTTTGACAAGCATTCGTTGAATCGAAGATAGGACTTTTGAATTAATCGTAGCATGAAAACATCAATATCTAAATCGGAACCGTTTTCGGTAGCTTCAGGTGTACCGCAAGATTCTCATTTAGGATCGATGCTCTTTTCTTGTTGTTATTATTATATTTAATGACATTTCCTACGTATTTTCCAAATGTAAAATTTTTGTTGTATTCCAATGATCTCGAAATTTTTAAAGTTGTTAAATCGACTAATGATTGCCAAGCGACTTTTTTTTTAACATTGCGATTCTAATCACATATTACTTAATATTACTATGGTCCTTTATGAGTTCCTTGCATCGTCTCCGTCTAGTTATAACAGTTTATCACGTCACAATGTTGTCAGACGTAGCGAAGATATGTCCCAATTCTTATTTGTCTGTTATCTTAGCTTCACAGCTTTTCTTCGTTTATAACAGTTGAGGGAGTCAACGTCAAAGTTGACTAGATGAAATAGACATCATTTTTTGGCGGTGACAAAATGTTTTGACATTATTATGCTGCTACCTAAAGCGCCAAACAATAAGCTTTACTATGCAAATTAATTAGCTTGGCTTCCCAGCAAACAAAATAATTCTTTAAAGAATCGTTAATGAATTATATTAACGAGCGATTTGATCATTAACGAGCGATACATGATTCATGATTCATCAAGCGAATTAAATGGACATTCTTTAATGAATTACTTTTAACGATTAATAAGAAACTGACATTTTAAAGCCAAACAAGAAAATACCGCAGATGCTTTTTCAATCTCTGTTTACACTCGAATACGATCCTCTGCAAACACTAAATGATTTTTGGCACTGTCAACGCGTGTGGTGAGATGAAAACTGCTTGTATATAACGAGATTGAAATCGTGTGACCCTTCTTGTTGATACTTATGATTGGTTTGCATAATATCATCATGAAGTTTATTTCTCTTGCGTCATTTACCGCTCATTTTAGGATCGTTATTTGCGAGCGCCCTGCCCACCATTTCGTTATTTGCGAGCGCCCTGCCCACTATTTCATAACGACTTTACGATATTTTTCGAACTTTTTTTAAATTTAAAAATAACCGAAAAAATAAAACAGACTCATCTGAAATTTTTCTCTTTATCTTTTCAATTTCAGCATAAATGATAACGCGAAAAAGATGACCGACTCATTAAAACTTGCTGAAATGCAACGCACAAGCATAGATTTCGAACGACAACGTCACTTAGCTAATTGGTTTATAAAAAGTAGTCAACATATGGCAACACCGCCGTCATTAAATCCGAATGGTGCTGGTGGTGGGGGTGGCAATTTAAATAGTAAATCGCAAAAATCGAGTACAAAAAACGGTACAATCACAACATCAAATCCACTATTCTTCATAGTATCGGGACAGAAACCGTCACCCCCACCACAGCAATTAGCTGCCGGTGGTAGTATAGCATTGTCCAGATCACAAATATTCACGTCACAAACAAACCTGCCATTACAAATTGTCACGTCATCTTCACAGGAAGGGCACAAACCGAAACTGAGACGTTTCAATTCGCACGATACGAGCGCGAATATGTTTTCGGTTGCGGATTTTGAAAATGCCCGATTGGCAAGGCGAAACGAAATTGAAATGAAACAACGACAACAGCAGCAGCGACTTAAAATGAACTCCCTTAGTTCGGGCGGGGATTGTTCGACGGGTGATAGTAAGGGATCAAAGTATAGTAACGATGTAAGTATTAAATGAAAAGACGTAATAATTTCGAACTAAAATAATTTAAAAACAAATTTCAGTCCCAGCCAGAGCCGCTTACAGCCGAAGCTTTTTTAGACCGATATCCTCTACCCAGAGTTGTGATTATTTCGCATAAGCCGAAATTTAGTAACGAAACACTGCAATCGTCTTCGTCCAACGGATCATCATCAACGAATTCGTTAACTTCAACCACAAATAAGAACAGTGGCGATGCTCCAAAACCAAATGGCGAACTATATCTGCTTTATAGGTATCTGCGACAGCGAAAAGTTTACCATGGTTATAACACGAAGTCGGGAACTAGCAGTCGGAAAAAAGGCGTTATGATTCCTCAGGAATTTCCAGGTATGTACATCGCGTACAATAATCGCAGCGAACAATACAGACCGCATAACTGAACCTTTTGGTACTCCACTCGTAGACCGAGCCTACAAATTAGCTCAGCAGCTTAATAACACCTTACATGAAATTATACTCTGAATTGAAAGTGAATTTTCCAAATTACCATAATTTGACCTGCGTAATAATAATTACTCGCTGTGTGTAGTAATAGTAATATGCATTACATGACTTTTTTTTTCTCTCGCTATTGTGAAAATTACTGCATCACTCGGGTCACTGTGAAAATAGCGCAACACAGCTTCATAGCTTTAAGATACTTGGACCGATTTCGAATTCAAACAATGATCTACTTGATCGCACCTTCCCGAGACTTTTGCCACATAAATAAAAGAAAAAAGGAGAAATTATGCCGACATAGAAGATGATGAAGTCTGAGATTAATCAGTCTGACCGATTGTTGCTGTAAAGATGATGATGATGATGAGAGAGGGAGATTGTTGTCAAAAGCTAGACGCGAAATAAAATGAGACGGAAATTAATTCAAAATATTCTTTGTTATACGAGAATATTACTTACATAATACAAGAAGGCTGAGCCATATCTTTGTCTTGTGATTATTGGAAGATGCTACTCGTTTCTTCGTGATGTCTTTGAATTTATCATTTTGATTAGAATTAAAGAGTAACAATTTCGATAGTATGCTTGGTAAAGGTGGTTTTCTTTTATGTTTTGTTATGATTATGACTGTAGGTATGCCTTTGATGTGCGCTGAACCTTGTTCATCTTGGAGGGAAGGAATTAGGTGAAATAATTTAGGAGAAGACAGGGTTTTTGTGTTTGGTACTTAGAATTTTAATTTTTACTAAAAGGTCCCTATTAGGAACAGTGGAGGCTCATGTTATATTGGGCAGCTGAAACATCTAGAATTTCAGTTCTCAGAATTTCTTGGTCGGTTTTGTTTCAAAAAATAAAATTTGAAATAATTCTGGAATATTCTCTATGCATTTAAAATCAAGACTATGCTATCAATTTTGATTTACCTCTTTGGATATGCCTAAATCTCTGAATTCGAGGCTGAATTAGTTATTCTTTCAATTTGCAATAAAAATACAATAGAATAGCATGGAAACAACTATTGTAGTTCGAAATATTGCAAAGTTATTACTTATAATAAGTGTTACGGCTAGTATTAATTTTAATTTATTAATGTAAGTGCGTGCAATCGAATCTTTTACCACTGTAAAAGATTGTATTAAAATTTTAACAAAGTATGTTTTTCGAGTAAAAAGCTAAATGTCATTAAAGAAAGCATTGACATCAGCAAAATAAAAGAAACGATAGCACGCTCATCCAACTTTGAAGGGACGTTATCATATTTTAAAATATCTAAATTTGTAAATTAATTATTTATTATTTAAATTACCAAAAAATAAATTTAAAATACATCACTATCGTGAATACTTGAAATTTATTCACATTAAGACATAACAGGACTACGATTGGGCGTAAGGCCCAATCATGCAATACTCTAGCTGAAAGAGATTTTTTTCGATTTTAAGAAATTTTGTATGAGAACTGGTAGAGACGGTGACGATATTGGACTAATTTTTTGACATCATGCTAGAGTTGCTATCAAAATGTCTTATTTGGATTTCAAACTTTAATAGGTACTGAGAAAATTAGTGTACTGGATACTAGTGAAATCGCGCAGTTTATATGGGAGGTGGTAGAAGAGGGGGTGAGTCCTTAATGATTTTTTCAGAAATAGCTATAAACATCATGCATTTGACATATTTTCAATCGCAGATCACAGTAGCATTCATAATTTTCAAGAAAATCGATTTCTTGCAAAGTTGTGAAATTGCATCATATTGTACGGGAGGGGGTAGAAGGAGTAAAGATAATCGTCTAATTTTTTTGGTCTTACTAATAATTCTAAATAAATACTTAGTGCACAATTTCAACTCGATAAATTTCATACGTACTGAGTAGGAATGGCAAAAACTGCTCTTTTCCAATCGCAGTGATCAACTGCGATTGCTCTTTTTCATTATCTGTCAAAAAAACAAGCTCTTCTAATAACAGCGATTTTTTCACATTTATTCTCCATGCTAGTGCGCAAGGATTAAAAAAACTGCTATTACAGTGATGAATATCTGCGAAAAAAGCTGCTATTTTTTTTTTTTTTTTTAATTTAATAATGATTCAAATTAAAACAGAAAAACGAAATCATCTGAAATCAAATCAAATCCGAAAAATCCAAACTATTTATTTACATATTTGTTAAAATACACAACTCAATATACATATATATATAAAAAAAACAGCAATTTTCCTACATTTAACAATCAAGCAGACCCAATCTTATGCTCAGTACCACCAGCTCAGTGCGCATAGTGAACAATTCCCCCTTGGTATGAAAAGGTTTTCTCTTACTATCCAAAGTACGGAAAAACGATCGTGCGCAATCAAGTCAGGATGGCAGAAATGTTAATCGCATCGCATGTACACAAACCAAATAAAAAAAAACAACCGGTCACAGAAAATCTCCACCGATCCGATCATAAAACCCACCGATCAGATCAAAATATTGCTAAACAAATCGCAATCGCACTTCACCTATGACCTATTATTTCACTAATATACTTCCTCAGTGTAAAGCAATAGCACTGAGTGCACGAGCAGTGTGTATATGGCGTAGATATCACCAAAGACTATCAACTAGGTTTGGGATAGGTATGATAGTCTTTGATATCACCGAGCAGAGCAGTGAAAAGTTTACAGATATCGCTGAGCGCGAGCGATATAACAGATACGAAGAAATACAATGGAATGTATCAGATGTCCCAAACGGCAATCGAGCAAAGCGCGATTGGTGAGCTCTGCGCTGGGGCTGGGTAAAGGAAGTGCGACTGCGATCTGTTAAGCGAACTTTGAACTGACCGATTGTAAGAGCTTTACGTTCTTCATGATGAAATTGCTTATGTAAGTAATATCATGTGAAAAAAAAAACAAAATAATAGACCCTTTTGGCTCGGTTTTCTATGACCGGGTGTTTTTTTTTATTTGGTTTGTGTACACGCGATGGGTAAGTGGCGGTTTGTTTGGCGAGCTTTGTTCTGAGCTATGATCTCATCGGGGTGAGGTGCAATGTGTGAGTTGCGCGATTCATGAGCGAGTGCTAACAAAAACTCTGGGATTTTTTGCAATGATCATTACGGTAATTTTATTGGCGATAGACCGTAAACAGTGTGCATTTGCTCTGCTCTCCTAATCGCAGATCTTTAAATTTTCAATCGCAATATGCGATTGCTCTTTTAAAATAGCAGTGAAAAATCGCAGGTATGTAATATAGCATAACATCTCTAGTACTGAGCAAATTGGTTTAGAGTATTCCATGAAAAAGTGCAGTTTGTATGAGAGGGGTTGGAAGGAAGGGGAGAATTCCAATAATTTTTATACCTTCGATTGAAATCATTACAAAGGTAATACATTCCAAATTTCAGATCAATAGCTTTTATACTTTTCGAGAAAATCCGTTTATTGTCATATTACGAAATAGTTTCATTTTGTATGGGAGGTAGTAGAACGGGTGAAGCTTATCGTCTAATTTTTTTTGGTCTGATAATAATTCTAAATGAATATTTAGTGCAGAATTTCAGCTCGACAAGTTTCATACGTTGTAGGGTTGTTAGCCCTTCGCACAACCCTCTTTCTACGAATTTTTCATTTTCGTAGATTGAGGTGACCAAGGTATATCCAAGCAGGCAATGTGCTGGAATTATATATGTATTGCGTCGACCGGGATCTTAACTCACGACCTTCGCATTACAAAACCAACACGCCACCTACTAGGCTATACCCTAGCTTAGTAGAAGTAGAAGTTTCATACGTACTGAATAAATTGGTTTCATGAAAAAGGAGAGTTTATATGGGAGAAAGGAGGGAGAGGATTCGAATAATTTTTATATGAAAGATTGAAATCATCACAAAATTAATATATTCCAAATTTCAGATCAATAGCTTTTATACTTTTCGAATAAATCCGTTTATTGTCAAATTGCGAATTTATGTCATTTTGTATGGGTGTTGGTAGAAGGGGTTGAGCGATTTGGAACGAACTTGATCCTACTTTTTTGTCAAAACGACGTGCACAAAATTTAAACTTTCTAGCTCAACGCGTTCTCAAGCTAAAGAGGACATGGACGAACAGACGGTTTTGAGATTTTTGAGTGATAATATGTATCACTCATTTTTTTTCTCCGAGCCTTATTTATTAGCATTAAAAACTTTGTGGCAAACCTTTAATACTCTCAGATTTCATCTAGAGTATAAATATTGGGCCGATCTTCCCTCAAGTCAAGTGCGAAAAATAGCTATTTTTTCGTAGAATGTCGAAGTATCACCCATTTGAACGATAATCTCTGAAAAGAATAGCATTGATTGGAAGTCAATTTCAGCTCACAGAAGAATCATGCTAGAATCGAATTGGTGTTGCTTTGATCTGTGAGGCACTTTGACAGCAGCGTTAGCAGCTCTCTCTCTCTCTGTCTCTCTCTCTCTCTCTGTCTCTCTCTCTCTCTGTCTCTCTCTCTCTGTGTCTCTCTCTCTCTGTGTCTCTCTCTCTCTGTCTCTCTCTCTCTCTCTCTCTCTCTCTCCCTCTCTCTCTCTCCCTCCCTCTCTGTCTCTCTCTCTCTCTGTCTCTCTCTCTCTGTCTCTCTCTCTCTCTCTCTCTGTCTCTCTCTCTCTGTCTCTCTCTCTCTCTGTCTCTCTCTCTCTGTCTCTCTCTGTCTCTCTCTCTCTCTCTGTCTCTGTCTCTGTCTCTCTCTCTCTCTCTCTCTGTCTCTCTCTCTCTCTCTCTGTCTTTCTCTCTCTGTCTCTCTCTCTCTGTCTTTCTCTCCCTCTCTGTCTCTCTCTCCCTCTCTGTCTCTCTCTCCCTCTCTGTCTCTCTCTCCCTCTCTGTCTCTCTCTCTCCCTCTCTGTCTCTCTCTCTCCCTCTCTGTCTCTCTCTCTCCCTCTCTGTCTCTCTCTCTCTCTGTCTCTCTCTCTCTCTCTCTCTCTCTCTGTCTCTCTCTCTCTCTCTCTGTCTCTCTCTCTCTCTGTCTCTTTCTCTCTGTCTCTCTCTTTATCTTTCTCCCTCTCTCTTTCTGTCTCTTGTACAACGTATATAAGAACAATGTGATGACGGCACAGGGTTTTGTAAGGTGCTTTGAGGCAAGCTTAATCGGGTCATTCTCAATTGCTTTTGTATTTCGAGAGAGACGATAGTTGCAACATACAAAAGCAAACAAAAGGATGGCTAATAACAGATTCAGTATGAAAAAAAAGAATACTCTAGTATGAAAAATTAATGGCACGGTTCGTATCGACCGTTACAATCGTTACTCAATTTTTGATAATTTTTGCCGAAGAATTTCGTTTAATTATTTCCTGCGTACATTTAGTTCAGTGCTGAGTCTGTGCCTCGCCTGCCTAATCTGACAAGCCGCCACTGGCAGATATGAGATAAAACAGAGCTTTTCGGATTTTTTTTGTAATGCACCAACGACCAATCTAGACTTCATCTTTTAATACTGTAGCGTACAGTTCATTCTCCGGTCTAGGAAGGGATAAAATTAAAGAAAAACTAAAAAAACATGCGAATTAATTGAGTTAGGACCACGGCCAGTTTAAATTAATTTGCCGCCCGAATCATTTTATTAATTACGCGCCCTTAAAAATAACTTTTCTTAAAGCTGACAGCCCATTTTGCGATTCCAGGCTATTCAATGTTACGCACTGCAATTAGGATTTGATTCACGATTTGTTGAACTCAAAAGTTAGATCTATTTTAGTCGCCCGAAACAGAGGCATAACAATAAAATTTGCTACATTTCTATCAAACGCAGATCTCTTCATAGTTTTTGTATTGAATATCCAGAAAAACGACACAAAATTCCGACAGAATTACCAGAAAAAATTGTGTTTTTCTACAAAATTGTGTGACAAAGTAGTTGAAATGTGTGACATATTTTGCCCTTAATTTTTTGATAAAAATTTTACAGAGTAACAATTGGCGAAAAAACTAGAACAATGTCGGAGCGCGAAAATGTTAACAACAAATTTCTGCGACTACAATTTTTTTAATCTTACTTTTCGGTAGTTGACAAGCAGATGTATCTAATTCACAAAATGAAAATTCTACGTCAGAGCGTTTTGAAACCGAAATTTACTGTGATAATTACACTGGAAAAAAATTATATGTGGATGGCTTCAGTTTCCGGAAAGACACCATCTCAATTGTGATGAAAGAGACATACGGTATGTCAGTGGTTAAGACGTATGTGGGGGGGATGGATTTAGTTTCCGGAAAGACATCATCTTTGAAGACCGGTGCCGAAAGGGACCAACAAAGAAAAGACGGTAGGGGTTTACGTTGTCTGCATACATCCTCATACATTCTCAAGCCTGCACTGTTAAAATCATTGCCAGAAAGTCCTGTGAAGCAGTCCCTTTCACCCCCGACATCCTCATCATATTGTGAGGTCCTTAGTTAGCCTATTATCTGGTGGTGGAATGGAGTTCTTCATTTCGTTACAGTGGCGCCTAGCGTGGAACTTAGGATTATATCGCTAGGCAATGTGAACCTCAATCGTCTTTCTTTTCTTCATTCCTTGCTTCATTGGATTTTGTCTTCCCTGGACCAAACCCTCTCCCCACGCCCTGACTTGCCGGCAACCATGCTGTGAGGTCCAGAAGAAGCCCTTTATCTATTGGCGGCATGGAGTTCTACATTTCGTTACACTGATCTTAACATTTCGGTCTTTTGGTGATGTTGCCCTCAGGCGTACCACCCGGTGCAACAGCGTTTTTCTCAAAACAGTACTTTTCACTATTCTTGCCGCAATAACTAAAGAATGGTTGAAAATTTCATTTTGATTTTTGTTTTTAAATTGAAGATAAATATGTATTTCATAAACTGAACCGTTGTCTGTATACAAAAATAAATTTTGTAAAATGGTTTTTTTTTTAATTTTTGGAGTTCTAAGCGTCATTGTTCCAATTTTGACGCTTTTTTTACAGAATTGCGGTTCACTTCTCACCAAGAAGCAACTCCGAGCGGAAACACTACTCTGTACGTTGGTCCTAAGTGACGTAGCGGTCGTTCTTATACCGATAGCGAATAAGCAGTCTCATCAGCTGGGACCCAATCTCGGATAGGATTATCGTCGTCAGGCTCTGGATAAGTGTGTGAAACTTCACAATTCTTCAGTGCTACGTACCAACTAATGCCACAGCACCTGGTGACAAAGTGGAGTTTTTGACCAATTGAATGATACCTTCGAGCGTGTTCCAAGTGGTGATATTATTATCATCTCTGGAAATATGAACGCCCGAGTTGGCTCTGACAGCACTGGACTATGTTACAACAGGTCATGGGGAAGCATGGTGACCATGGATCGATGCGTCACAACCTCGGATTAAGATACCCGAAAACGGCGTATTATTTGGGAAACTTTGTAGTACTCGGCAAATGGTCATCGGAAGGACCCTTTCCACGCAAGAGTCACCATAAAACATCTTGGGTTTCCCCTGATGTTGTCACTCAATTCGACCATATGGCCAAAGTCGCCAATGAAGATAGCTCCTCGATGATCGAGCGAAGCAAGGAGCTTACGGGAGCGATCACCACTTGATGGTTGCTTTCTTAAGATTGTGGACAGCAGCTGTCCGATTTTGTTTTAATTCGCATACTCCTTCCACCCCCTCCCATACAAACGCATAATTTTGTTACATGCATTGTATCGATTTCCTTTAAAACTAGGAAAAGTACAAACTCAAAACTTTGTCACAATATGTCCTTTAATAATTGCAATAAATGCTAAAAAAAATTATTCGCTTCGCTTCACTCCTTCTACCCCCTCCCATACAAATTTTTTGTTATCAATTCAAGAAAAGCATTTCTCTTTCGAACAGAGCAATCGACTTTGAAATTGAAACAATCAATAACCATAAGGATAATCAATTTCAAAATCATTTAAAACCCTCCACATCTTCTGCCACCTCCCATACAAATGCCCCAATTTTAGGAAAACTATGTCCAATTTCTTTGAAAATAATGAAAATTTCAAACTTTAAATATAGCACGAAACATATTGCATGCCACGATCGGTGTCATGTACAAAAACTACAAACTTCTCCCATCTGCTTCTACCACCTCCTATACAAAAGTCACTATTCACTATTCCAAAAAATTTGAATTTTTACGGTACATGAAACTCTTTCCCATTTCATCTAGAGTATCATATGAATGGGCTTTACGCCCAATCATAATTCTGTTATGTTTTTTTTTTATGTTGTGATACTTATTACAATAATAAAGTAATTTTTAAATTACACTAATACCGTGTTGTTAACCATAATTTCTCGATAAATTTGCTAAGCTGGAAACTGACCTAGGTCAGTCTCATAAAACAAATCAGCGATAACTAGGCTAATTTGCATAGTGATCTATGGTTAGAGAACGAGCAGACGAGCAAAAAAAAAATTGGTTGGTAAACTAGATAGGCAATAATGGGAAATTGATGTTACTTGAAGTTACCACACAAGTGCACATACTATTGTGATGTAAGATAGTATCAGCCAGCAACTAAAGGCAAATTCGTAAAACTGTATCACAGCCGTAGTAAAATAGAAACCTGTGGAAAAAGTAAAAGTTTTAACCATGAACGAATTCCGCATAAACCTAATGAGATGAAGACAAATATCCAGCTAGCTATATTGCACGAATTGTTGGTCTTACCCCAACATACAGGAGCTCCGATTTTTTCTCAGAAAGAATTTTCCACATTACGTTGGAAATTTTTCATTAAGTTTTTATTGTTTTCCTTGGCACATAATAACATTGGATATTTTCGCATAGCGTATAATGAAATTAATTTTAGGTTTAAGCCGCGATAATTAACTTATTACATGAATGTAGGCTTAACTGAATCGCCAGCTAAAGATTACTGCTCGTAGCTACCATATATGAAGAAGTTATGCAATTTATTCCGATGCAAGGGTTACATGACAGCACACTCAGAATTGCATACTCTAGGCTGCGCTATAGACGGCTCAACAATAGACTTCTCGGTAATTTACTCAATTTGCAATTTTACATGGTACATTCAGTGGTTTATGAGAACGTGAAAATGCAATGTCCTTAATGTGCAAACAGCATTAAGTGAATCGACTTCTGGACTAGATGCATCGCCATAAACGCGGCAATAATCCGAAGCAATTATGCTGCTGCTCCGACTGCTTCTGTCTCGATGAACTATGGCTGGCTGGTATCTTCGCGGCAAATATTTATGACTTGATTGCCCATAAACGAATATGCCAAAGCATAAAATTGAGGTGATTACAAAAGAAGAAATCCTCGCGAAACTTTGCAAAGACATTAAAGCAAAGTTCTAAATCACGAACACATTTATGGTAACTTTATGATGGTGGTGCTACGAAGGAATACGGAGGAAGAGATGGAGGCGGAATATTCCAAAGCCAATCATCCTCTTCAACTATACTTGACATGAGTCTATGAAATACATAAGGAATGAAATCGTGCTATTTAAGATTCCTTAATATCTTTCCCGGCACACACAAATTTTTGCCTTTCGCTTGTTGTTGGAATTAAGCGCTTCTAACTTTTTCGGTTTTGTTTTATTTTCGCCTGTCTTATTTTCCATCCATTAACCCACAATTGCTTTAATAACAACAACCGAAGAACGTTGAGACGATGAAGTCGATTTGGCGGTGAGTTTTGGTTTAAACTTATATTTTTCTTTGGGTTTTTTGTTCTTTAAAAAAAAAAAATAAAATAACATGAAAGCGTGCCTTGTGGAAACAAACACGCAAAGTGTTTCCCAAAAAAAACCTTGTAGCTACCATCGTTCAGTACACATATTGGCAGTGTTTAGGATTTCGACTGCCATGAAGAAAGATATGTTTATAAATTAAATGTTCACACGTACCTGTGCGATATGTTACTTCAGCAATAAATCATGTAAACATAGGGCATTAGGTGCTACTACTTGTTATGGTTGGTGATAATGACAACATATGACCTCAAAATTTACGAAAAAATTATGTTGAATTTTCTAGCGAATTTAGATAACGTTTTTTTTTGTGTTCGGATGATACAATTGAACTCTTGACGAATTCCCAGTTTCCGATTAGTTTTGCTATGGCAAACCGATAATTAGTATGTACTATCTATGTAATTTTCAGCTGCAGCCAGTGCTGTACGCTGGCGGCATTATTAAAAAATCTATGTTGGACTAAATAAGCTATTGTTATGTTGAATTAGACATTAACTAGGACTTGAATTTAGAAATCTTCGCTGGAGAGGGATTCTATTGACGCAAACAAAAGAATCCTTTCGCGGATTTATTTCGATTTTCCCGAACAGTGTTTTCACTTTCATTAAAGTGGTGCATGGGTTATATTTCATCAACGTGTCTACTCCTTTCGCCATTGTACTAGGCTTGCAGTAGTCTTCATTATTTATTCCGGTGATGGTATCAATAAAATTACTGTTAAGGCTCCTTATGGGGGCATAAGAGAGAAACAGTTCTCTTCCACAAGGTGCGATCCTGAACATCGGCCTTTAGCCTCCTGCTCAACTGCCCGCTTCCGTGCGCTACATGGTCGACCAACGCGACGTCTTCCTTGAGGATTATAATCCAGAGCCTGTTTGGCTATGCTTCGCTCTGGTTTCCTCAAAGTGTGACCAATCCACTGCCACTTCCGCCTTTGAATCTCAAAGCCTATTTTAGTCTGTTCATAACAGGTGTATAACAGGTGCTCTTAGAAGCACACCAACTGCAGCCCTGGCGGTAATTCTCTCACTACCTCCACTTGATCTTTTTATAAAACAAACAGCTGCCATTAGATTAAAAACCTCTAATTCGTGGTCAGCACCACAAATTGGTCATGGGAAAATTTTAAACGTCATTAGAGGCGCAGTTTCTCTTTAAACTGCGAGTATGATTGCATGAACCAACCGCAGGTTGAGAGACAGAAGTTCCACATTAAATTTCCTGAACGAAACGAATAGGTAACAAACACGATACTCAGCACCTGTACAGGTCCTCATCTCTATATGGACGGATCTATAACTAACCAGGGGACAGATGCAGGGATTTATTCCCACTATCTCGACATTCACACTTTATTTCATCTTCCAGAACACGTGACTGTGTTCCAAGCGGAAGAATTAGCAATTACCGAGTGCACAAAAATTATTTATGACATGCAGAACAGTCTCGGAAATTGATACATTTTCTCGGACAGGCCTGTACTTCTGGTACTGCAATCCTACAGGACCAAACATTAACTCCACTAGGAAGTCTGTCGATATAGCACCAACAGTGCTAAAAAATAGCTTCAAACAAACTATTTTGGATTCTTTCCTGGCGGAGTGGCGGTAGCTGGACAGCTGCAGCTCGGCCAAATCCTTTTGGGAAGAAGCGAATAAAAATATTACAGCTCAGCTGTTAGAACGTAGTTGCTAAAGCGACCGAACTATTTTTGGCCTGACCACAGGTCACTGCTTGCTAAAGCTGTGCGCATTTAGGCTGTGGACCGCAAGCGACAGCCTTTGCAGAGGTTGCGAAGAAGACGAAGAATCTATCGAACATTTCTTTGTCACTGTCCGCAAATCTCCAACAGTCGTCTCCTTTGTTTAGGCTCTAGATTCTCCTCAGAAGTAGACGACCTCAGAGGCGTCCAACATTCGAGCCTGCTACGGTTCTCAAACCGAACCAAGTGCCTAGAACAAGTGGAGTGACTTCCATCTCATAAGCAATAGGGGGAGTACAATGGGCCCAACTAGAAGGCCCCAGTGCATTGTTGTTCTACGAAACCACCCTCCTACAATCTAAATCTTAGTCTGTCCTCTGTCCAGCTGTACTCCAAAGCTCGTCGTTGGAGATCACTTCTGGCCAGAATATACCTAAAATGCATGTTTTTGGATATATGCAGTTTTGTTTCCAGTCCCGCCTCTTTGCATTTAGAATGCTACGAGCGAACATTTGACTCTAAGTCCGAACGGTTATGTGCAAGCAAACACACGCCATCAGCATAATCAAGGTGACTTAAGATGTTAAATAGTCTCCATTGGAGACCTTTACCTTCCCCACCTTCCAGTGCAACTTTCAAGATGTCATTTATTGCCACCAGAAACAGGGCTGGTGACAATATGCAGTCTTGTTTGACACCCGTTCGCTCAGGAAAGCTCTCGGACATCTCTTCTCTATGTAAGATGCGACACCGTGCATCTTCGTAGGATTCTTTAATCATTGCTACGATCTTATCTGGAATACCTCTCCTACGCAAAGCATTCCATTTGTAATCTCGCTTAACGCTGTCGAAAGCCTTCTCGAAGTCCACAAACAGGAGATGTAGTGGCGAATCCATTTTGGACTGCTCCAATATTATCCGTAGGGACCCTTTACGGAATCCAGTCTGATAAACGTCGAGAGTGCTCTCCACGACATCACTAGCCCTATTCACAATAACCTTAGCCATGATTTTCAATACGGAAGTAAGCAGGGATATACCACACCAATTGCCACTATCCCCAAGGTCGCCCTTTTGCGGGAATTTTAGAGTGGGAGGAGTCTATCGGCTGTTATTTCCGGTCCCGCTTTGAGAAGTTTGACTGGTAGTCCGTTTATAACTGAGGCTTTCTTTCCCGCCATTGACCGAATGGCATAAGCTATCTCTTCCTTATCTGGGGGATCGTCCCTAATAGAGGATTGTTGTGGTTGGATGTTTGGTAGTTGTTTGTGGATTATCTTCCTCTGACAAGATGTTTAAAATGTCAGAGAAGTATTCCTTCCATCGCCGCAACTGGTGTTCACTCATATTAAGGAGAGTTCCGTTGACATCTCTCACCAGGTGGTTGGCGGTGAAATTCCTGTTCGTGTACTGTTTCATAATTAGTGAACCCATATCCCCAAGGTAAGCCGCAGATTCTGCCTTGTTCGCCAGATCTTCAATGGCCTTTCTCTTGTCGCGTTTAACAGCCTTTATAAGCTGTATATGAGCATAGCGGTAGTTCCGTCTCAAATCGGGAGTTCTTTGGTTGACATCGGGTTGAAAAATGATTGCCAGTTCGGCTTTTTTTTAATGCCAACCTTATCCCATGTTTTTCGCGACATCCAAGATTTCTCACCGTTTTGCACATATCCCACAGATTCTCCAGCACTAGCTAAAAACGTGTTTCTGGTTGCCTTCCAATTGGCGTCTAGTGTGCGTATTCCATATCCGCCCAATGTGGTTAGCTCTACCCTTCGCTCACGCATCGGGGAGAAATTTTATCCGTCGGCGACTTATGGCCCAATGGTCGATTTGGTTCTCTGAGTAACCATCAGGAAAAACCCAAGATATTTTATTTGGAAAAAGTGCCTCTCCGAAGACCATTTGCCGAGTACTACAAAACTCGAAAAATAATTCTTCGTATTCGGTTCTCTTATTCCAAGGTTGTAATCTCCTAAGATGATAATATGTATAATATCACCACTTGTAACACGCTTCAAGGTGAAGCTCATTTAGCCATGGAACTCATATTTCTCGCCAGGTGTTACGGCATTGGTACGTAGAACTGCCGAATCGTGTGTCTGCTCGGGATTCGTTCTTCTCCTGATCCTGTCCACCTGACATAGCTCGAGTCCAAGATTTGAATGTTATAGTGCTTCAGTTCACGGTCGATCATTGACCGAGTGACCCCTTCCCTTCCACCGTCCTT
Source organism: Chorisops tibialis (assembly GCA_963669355.1). Lineage (NCBI taxonomy): Eukaryota > Metazoa > Arthropoda > Insecta > Diptera > Stratiomyidae > Chorisops > Chorisops tibialis. The sequence continues at coordinate 273,823,331 of OY770262.1, forward strand.
CAATGTTCGAACATTCCAGAAGCCAATCATAATCCGGTTTCGAATGACAAAAGTCGTTGCTGTGGAATCTGTCCGTAGCCGATGGGCTATATCCGTTGCTCGTACCAGCTAAATTTTAAGGTCACGGGTGATAAGCTTATGGTCCAGTGAGGTTCAACTTGCCACTTTTAGGGCAATCAGGACAAGCTGTGGAGGTATTCTACTGTCCCATTCCACAGGGGAAGCACAAAAAACGACTTCCGAATATTTAAAAACAGATGTGGTATCATTGATAACCAGAATAAGCAAAAGTGGCCCCATATGTCTTCCTTGAGGAGCACTAGAAATCGCGGTAAACGACTTAAAAACACAATCACGAGTGAAAACTTGGTAAGTCCTAATATGAATTAATCCAATTGATAAATCAAACCCAGCAAGTCTATTTTCAACAAAATAATAGAATAAAATAAAATGCAATAATCAGAGACACAATTGGCACCGGGTTAGTTTATCAAGTATATTAGAAGCAGCCCTCTTCTCAATAGAACATGGTGATGCCCACGCTCGTTTTCGCGATGTGGGAACCACGTCGAGCTTACTATGATATTTTGCTGCTTGCGAAATCAATAAGACGCTGGCCATTGTCGTTGGTTATGTCATGAAGACTGTGCCCTCCTTTTGTTCCTCTATGAGCCTCCTCCTTTCCAACTTTTGCATTAAAATCCCCTAAGACAGTTTTTAAGTCATTCGAGAGCAGCGAATCATAGTATCTAGGGTGGCATAAAATTCGTTTTTAGTTATATCGTCCTTGTCTTTTGTTTTTGTCTGAACGTTGATCAAACAAATGTTAAAAAATTTAGTTTTTATTGCACACTATCTTTCATTTACTGCTTTAAAACACGTAACGTGCTGTTTAAATTTTTTGTCAACGGCAGAAGTGACTCCAAACTCTCTGCTTCCCAATAGTTTTCCACTTGTCCATGGTTTCGTTACCGGGCCATTTCGTTTCTTGGTGGGCAGTTATGTTGATGCTGCGTTTTGCCACTTCTTCGAGAAACTCTTTCAGAGTTCCTGTCCTAAATTAGGATCGAACATTCCAAGATCCAACAGAGTAGACCATTTTTCGTTTGCGGGATAGTTGCCGTTGAGTTCATCTTTTCCACGGCTGTTCTTCAGATTTCGGGACAGTGTTTTTTTTTCCGATAATGCGCTTTCGGTGGTTGTGTTAGTTTACAGTTTGTTGCTAAGTGGTGATGTTAAGTTTCGTTACTTTTCGGTACCAGTAACTATTCGTTTCTTTAAGGAAAGTAATCGTTACATTTTATTCGTTACTAGGTACTCGTTTATTTGAAATGACTGCCATAAAATGTTGCAGAGATGGGTGAGCCAGTTTTGCAAATCATAAATTGAAATAGAAGAAATTGCTCTAGTGCAACATGCAGTAACTACATGCAACAAGAAATCGCTTGAGAATTGCTCTTGATTTCGTTGGTCTGGTTCGTGTATCAGCACAATGATGACAACTCCGATTTTTTAATTATCCCTTTTCTAAGTAGAAAATCCCTTTAAAAAGTAACGTAAATAAGTCGACAATGTGAATGTAATAACGTTTATTAAATCGCAATTTTCTGTAACAAAAACTCCTCAAATTGATAAAAAAAAAATCCCAAACATTAAAAAATTCTGCAATCTGGTATCACTGATCCCACAACCCTAAACACTAATAACGACTGCCTGCCTGCTAATTCGCACTAGGCTAAATTACTAGCTTAGTGCGAACTAGGCTTAAGGCAGAGTAAGAGTATTCGTTCTCGTTCTTGCTTTGGAATGGCGGTACGACGTTATACACAAGTGTAGGTTTCCCTCCTATGATGTAACGATAAAAGCAACTAAACGTTACTTTCGGTGTAGGTACTTTTTTTGTATGTGGAACGAATATTCGAGTAACGAAACAGTAACGAAACGTTTTGACAGTTCAGTTACTTTTCCGGGAGCTCATTTTGTTACTTAAGTAACGAATATAAATCTGCGTTGGTACTCGTAACTTCGGATTTCAGTCGGTAACGAGTACTCGTGTAACGAATAGTTACTTTTTGACATCACTCTTGCTAAGCTAGCTTTCTCAACAGGATCAAAAACGATTACAGAGATGTGATGTTGATGAAAAAATAAAATCATTAATGGTCGTGTTGACAGAGTAACAGTTGGATGTGTTTCGTCAAAAAAGTTTGCACACACTTAAAATTATAACTTTTTCTTTTAATTTCCAAAAGCACTAAAATGCAAATTATTTTCGTTTCTTTTTAGGCTACTTTTCGCTGCTCAACGATAAAGGGACACCAACAGCAACACTGTACTCGACGCTCGTTCAATTAGTCCGCGAACGAGTCTACAAGTTCATTTCCGTTGATAATTTACCAGCATTTACCGAATCCCAAAGTACCGATACTTTCCCGCCGAGATCTCACTACGTTAAAAGTACGGCTCGTGGCGGCCAAATCTTTCGTCTATTGGCGGTTTTCGAAGATGGAAAACAGGACAATAGCGGAACGGCCAGTAAGAATACGAGTAGTTCCGGTCGCGAGAAGGAAAAAGGACGCTATGCTCAACTACTTAATGAAAATCGACAAATTTTGTATGTTTCCTTGACAACAAAAGGAAAATTCTACGAAATCGAACCGGGCATTCCGCAAATCCTTCAGAAAACCGGCATGATAAAGGAGCAACAGCGCAAAATGAATCCGGACTGTGTCCACCGTATCAGCAATTTGATTCAATCCGATCGGGAATTTCCCGTCAATGTGAAATTTATAGCCGGTCCTGCTGGCACTGTAAATTTGGTTCCAGAGAATCTAACTGTAACCAAGATATCGGCAGAGAACGTTCTGATTGCCTGTCCCATCGAGGATGTTGAGGCCCGATCGCCGCTTCATTTGCGAAAGCTGCCCGTCACGTCCGAAATGACACTAATGAAATGCTTTCTGGGCTTCGAAAATGAGCAACGCATGCTGGCCAATCAGAATGTTCAGAACATTTTGAAATTCTGCCAGTTCAACTGCGACAATTTCATCAAAATGATCGAATTCGAAATGTTAAGTAGACCCGAACGGACTTCGAGCCGGAGTCGAGTCGATGGCTTGAAAATACTGAAACCACTCAGTTTGCCCAAGCTCCTGCGGCGAGAGAAGAGCACGATCGCCCACGAAAAGGAGGACTCGATAATTTTCCTGAGTAAAAATGATCTGGCCAATCTGGAATCGAAGGAGGACCATCGCGATTCACCGCCACGAATATCGGATAAAATGAAGGTGTTCCAGCCCAGCAAGAGGAAGTGGTTCAAGAAAAACGACAAACACACTTCGTTGACCAGTCTCGATTTGGACGAACAAGCGAAACGAATGAGCATGGAACGCTACAATGATATGTCGAAGCTGTTGCAGGAACGATTCGGCGATACTCTGTCCGACTCGATTTCGGAGCGTCCAACTTCCGAGCTGGGCTGCTCGGAGAAGCCGCGAACACAAATTCAGAAAAGTCTCAGTCTACAAGAGGTCGACTTTATTGATAAGCCCGATTTAGTTCCCGAGAACTATTCGGAACGGAATGTAGATGGCAGCTTGCTCGAATTAACCGACGATCGGGATACCGATCTTACGCAATCGCCACAACAGCAATCGTTTATCAGTGAGAAAATGTTCACGGAATTCCATGTAAAAACGCGCCAGCACAGTAAATCATCATCTAGTCTACACCAACTACTTCATTTCGTCGTACCGCAACGCATGAATATTGTTGAGACCAAGAAGCGCCAATCGACTCGATCGAGCAAAGATTCGAACCAGAAGGTCGGCGGTAGCAGCAGCGGCAATCACAAAAAAATAGGATTCGCTCTGAACGAGGATGAATCGAACCCACGATCACCAACAATCATTGATGATTTGCCGTATAGTAGTGTACGCGATTCGCTATTGACCGGCGATAATTCAGCCGATCAGCAGTTTGATGATGATGGTGGTCGTGGCGGTGGTACAAAAGCAGGTAACAGCAACACTGACGGTGCTAAACGAAATTCAACAATAATTGCAAACGATTGTGATGCTCGGGAAAATATTTATGCTGAAATCTGTAATGATGGCGGAGCTGTGAGTCGTGTACAAATCACGTGTTTTGTATCACCGCAAGAATCAGCCGATTTATCAACATCAAGCGATTATTCGAATCTGCAGTCGCCACAAAGCAATGGTGCTAGTATGCAAAATATTTACAATACGATTAAGTAAAAAGTGTTATTTAAGTTTTTGATTGATTTTTTAAGACGTCAGAAGATTTTTTTTTAAATTCGTAGTGGGGATGAAATAAGTAAGAATTCACTTCTCCTCATAAAATTAATTTTTTCTCATACAAAATTACATTACCATGACGCAACAATATGTGCTTTTCTGTTATAAGCAAAATAAAAATCATACACCAATATTAAAAATTGTTCAACAATCCCATAAAACGCAACAGCAATTATTAAAAAAAAAAAATAGTATTCAACGTATTTTATCTAATTCAATATAAAATAATAATCCTCTACTCAATAATCCAACAACAGCAAGATTGCATTATATAATAAATTATAAATCTTGAATGTTTTTTGTTTTTTCAACCAAAGTATTACAGGAAAATGTGATAGTGAAATTTTTTTTGAAATTTCGAAGCTTATTGAATGTAGAGAGAAGAAACGGACACTAAAAAGTTGTGTTTTTCAATCGAATCGAAATAATTCCAATTCAATTAAATAGAAAATATTTGTGCTAGTAGTGAGATTTTGCACAAAATTTGAAAAAAGAAAATTCAATAAATTATAATTATTATAACAACTTATATCGAAATGTAGTACAGTTGAATAAAGAGAAAAAAAAATACTGCAATTATGTACAACATGTTAATGAAATACGCATTAAATGATTACAAGTGATCTGTTGTTAGTAGAGCCTAAATAATCTCAAATCTAAACTTACCCCTTAATAAGAAAAGAGAGTTGTATTTGTTGCTTTTTGTTTATTCATAAGATTTTATAATAATAATAATATCTTATACTGTCTCTCTCATTCTCATTTTTCGTTCTTGTATATTATTTTTCTCTCTCTCTCTCTCTCATCTTTATGATGTATGTATTATTTTTTAATTTTATTACATGTATTTTATTTTTCTATATTTCTCTTGAATTTTTCTACTGTAAATATTATAAATAATTATATAAAACATTTATTTTAAAATTAACGAACAGAAAAAGAAAAAAACAAATATGTTTGAAAAAAAAAAAAAAAATTGGTATCGAAACAAGCAACAAACCAAGTTTACAATTTATTACAAAAATAAAAATCAATTAGATTGAAATTTAAATAAAATCAACAAAAAAAAATATGAAAACATGCTTTTTAATTAAAATCTCTGTGTGTTAAAAATAAAATACAAAGCAAAATAAGAAAACATTGATGAATATCTACAAAAATAAAAATGAAAATTATTATTATGAAACTATAAAAAAAATATATTTGTTACTAATTAATGGTTTTAGTGTTTTTATTCGGGTATTGAGTTGAGAACATCAACCAACACTGTGCAGCATGAAAATAAGCCCTGACACCGTTCCTGCTGATTCTTATGTAAAATGATCTCCTGAATCCGAATATGACCCCCGTTTTTTCTCCATCACCCACCGTGTCCGGGGGAGGCGCCTCATCTATTTTTATCTATTTTCCATAATTTAGAGGGATGAAAAGGGTTATTTTAGCCTTCCTTTTGAGGGGCTAGAGAATTGAAAAGATCTGAAATATGAACATTTCTAGCAAGGCGGTTTTTCCCTTAAATTGCAAATATGATCGATTTTTTTCGTTTTTTTTCAATTTTTTCACTTATTTTGTACATATTCCAATTTCCATATTCCATATCCACATATTCCAGCTTTGTTCTTAACTTTATTTACTTGATACTAATCTTACTTAAGGGGGTTCAATACTTGAAAACCATGAAAAAAAAATAAAAAAAAAATTTATTGGCTTAAAAAATTCTACAACTCTTTCTGCACATTTTGCAACTTGTCCCGTTTCAAAATTTCAATTAGGAGTATTTTATTTTTAATTTTTAATCTAAAGTGTTTGAAGCGATTAGAATCGGTCCCGGTTCTTTCAAACGCTTCTCCTAAAAAATCACGTCTTTCAACTTTTAGGAACAGAGATCTCAGGTAAATATCACCCGATTGAACTTAAATTTGGTACAGATGTCCTACGTTAAATTATATATGCCCTGACGGAGCCGATTTGAAAAAAAATTAAAAGTAAACATAACAGGGCTACGATTGCGCGCAAAGCGCAATCCTACGATACTCTAGATGAAATAGAATTTTTTGTGATCCCAAGAAATTTTGTATGGGGAGTAGTAGAAGGGATGATAGCATTGAACTAATTTTTTCCCCATCATGCTAAAGTAGCTACAAAAATGTTTTATACAAAATGCTTACTCCAAACATTGAATGCGAACTGAGAAAATTATTGAGTTAGATTTAGTGAAATTGTGCAGTTTGTATGGGAGGTGGTAGAAAGAGTGGGGAAATTCTAGTGATTTTTTCAGAAATAACTAGAAATATTATAAAATTGACATCCCTTAAATTTCAGACTAGTGCCATTCATACTTTTCAAGAAAATCGATTTTTTGTAAAGTTGTGAAACTGTGTCAAATATTTTTTTTCTGATCTTAGTGATAATACTAATTAAGTATTTATTACAAAATATGAGCTCAATAAATGTTATATGTTCTGAGAAAATCCTCTTAGAGCATTTCATGAAAAAGTGTAGTTTGTATGGGAGGGGGTGGAAGGAGAGAGAGGACGCGGAAAATTTTTCTACTGTAGATTTAGATTATTATAAGAGTAATATATCCCAAATTTCAGATTAACAGCTTTTATACATTTCGAGTAAATCCATTTAATATCAAATTGCGAAATTGTGTCATTTTGTATGTGAGGGGGTAGAACGGGTGAAGCTAATCGTCTAATTTTTTTGGGCATTATTAATAATTTGAAATAAATATTTGGTGCATAATTTCAGCCCGCTAAATTTTATACGAACTGAGTAAATTGGCTTAGAGTAATTCATGACAAGTGCAGTTTGTATGGGAGGTGGTAGAAGGAGGGTTAGGACACGCATAATTTTTTACGGTGATATTATCATAAAAGTAACATATTCAAAATTTCAGGCCAATAGCTTCTATACTTTTTGAGCAAATCCGTTTATTGCCAAATTGCGCAATTGTGTCATTTTGTATGGGAGGGGGTAGAAGGGGTGGAGCGATTTGGCCTGTTCACGAACTTGACCTTACTTTTTTGTCAAAAACGACATGTACAAAATTTGAGCTTTCTAGCTCAACGCGTTCTCAAGCTAGAGAACGAACGGACGGACGGACGGACAGACGGACGGACGGACGGACATCCGGTTTTGAGATTTTTGAGTGAAAATATTATCTTCTGTATCATTCATTTTTTTCTCCGAGCCTTATTTCTTGGCGTTACAAACTTTAGAGCAAACTTATAATACTCTCAGATTTCATCTAGAGTATAAAAATGTTATATTGTGTTAAAGTTGCGAAAAATTACTAAAAAATGTAAACTCTTATTAATAATTCCTAAAGCACTATTGTATTAATAAAACACCTATTGAGCTATTATACCTAGTCTAGCCATAAATATTGTTACAAGGTTTGGCAACCCTGCAGAAAGGAACCGTTATATTGCATTTCTTAAAAATTTAGCTAATCGCTATAGTACGCTTGTGCTTGATGCATTTGTCATCATTTGAGTTTAATTTTTAGTGTAGCGAACATGGATTATGGTGACAAAGAAAATAGAATTGCTGTGATTGCACTTCATAAAGTAGGAATGCAACCAAGTGATATTCTTAAGACTCTGCATACCCTTGGTAAAAGCCGAATGTTTGTATATCGGGGTATTGAAAGATTTAATGATACGTCTGGAGTAAGTGACCGTGAAAGAAGTGGCCGTCCGCGAACTACTCGAACACCTCAAGCGGTTAAAGCCGTGCGCGAGAGAATTCGCCGTAATCCTCTTCGGAAACAAAAAATTTTATCGCGTGAGATGAAAATACCCCAAAGAACAATTTCACGTATCATCAAAAGTGACTTGGGGTTGGGTGCTTATCGTAGATCTACCGGGCATTTACTAACAGATTCGTTAAAAAAAATAGAGTGGAAAAATCAAAACGATTACTTTGCCGGTACGCAAATCAAGAACACCGTAAAATTTTGTTTACGGACGAAAAAATTTTTACTGTCGAAGAAACATTTAATAAACAAAACGATAGGGTTTATGCTCGCAGTGCCAGAGAAGCTTCTCAAGTTGCCCAAAAGGTTCAAAGAGGTCATCATCCACCCTCAGTAATGGTTTGGTGGGGTGTTAGCTACAACGGGGTGACAAAGTTGCATTTTTGTGAGAAGGGCGTCAAAACGTCTGCCAAAATTTATCAAGAAAGTGTCCTTGAAAATGTAGTGAAACCTCTCAACACGTCATTATTGAAAAATCAGCCTTGGAGTTTCCAGCAAGATTCTGCACCAGGTCATAAGGCGAAGTCAACCCAAAAATGGCTTGAAGAAAATATTCCAGATTTTATTAAAGCTGAAGATTGGCCTTCCTCTAGCCCAGACCTGAATCCGCTGGATTACGAATTATGGTCTGTCTTAGAGCAAATGACGTGCTCTAAAAGACATCCTAATATCGAATCCTTAAAGAAGTCTCTTACACATGCAGTCGCCAACTTTCCGATTGAAGTCGTGCGTGCTTCCATAGATAAGTGGCCAGCTCGATTAAAGGCTTGTGTAAAGGCAAAAGGCAATCACTTCGAATAACTTGTTGCAATTTCCGTTGTTGACAATACATTTAATAAATAAACAATGATTTCTTAACATATAACACCTCTTTTATTGAACAGTGCTTCAAAAAGTTTGTAACAGTACTTATGGCTAGACTAGGTATAATTTATTTATTTTAGCTCTTTTTTAGGGAGTTGCCTGTATGGCCAGGCAACGTAGAGACAATCTTTTAATGTTGCCTGTATGGCCAAGCAACGTAGAGAAAATCTGACGTTGGTCTCATTCGACCTTCCTTATATATAAATAAATTGCTGTCGCTGCAAAGCGGAGCTTTATGATCGTCATAGTACTTGATCATGTTACTGTCTGGCTTTATGATCGTTACTCTAGAGTTGATCATATTACATGCCGTATTTCTTATACACTACTAGGCATTATTAATGCCACACTAAATTAACAATATAATATTGTATCTTAATATTACTACAATTGTACCTTAATATTACTACACTATTTTGCCAAAAGCTTCCGTCAAGGCATAGACAATATCGTCACGAATCATTTGTCCAAATTTGAAAGAAATCGGTTGAGCCATTCCCGAGTTCTGTGTTCCTAAAAAACGCCTGTTTATAGGCGAGAGGGGGTGGAAGAAGGCAAATATTGAACCCCCTTAATCAATTTAACCCCAATTTTACCGTTCCCACACCCGATTTATCCCATTAACCCCATTCTACATACATAAAATCATAATCTTCGGTAATTGTCGATCAGTTTGATAAGGGTCTCAGCAGCGACCGAAACGTCACTTTTAATAAAGCATCACATTGTAAAATCTGGAAATCTTTCTTTTCAATTGATTTACTGTACAATTAGGCCACGTGCGTGTAAAAATCTTCCTAATAGCGTCTGCTATGTTTGCGGCGAATTAACTTTCAAAGCGCAACGAAAACGCCTTTCTCCGCTTCTTGAAGCTGCCTACAAATTGAACTTTGATTACGAAGTTGGCTCCAACAATTTACTGCACTACTTGTTACAGTAGCTTGACCAAATGGCTCAAACGTACCCGTAAATCAATGCCATTTGCTGTGTCCATGGTATCTCACAGATTGTTACTTTTGTATGACTTCCACCGTCGGATTCTCTAACAAAAGTAAGCACACAATTCAGTATCCAAATATCCCTTCAACTCTAAGACCAGTTCCTCATAGCGAATCTTTGCCAATCCCAATGCCCCCAAAAACCTATACTCTAGAGCCAGAAATGGATTTGACAAACTTTGAGCCACGGCCTACACCATCAAATGATCCGTCCATCGATGATGAAGAGTGTTCAGCAGATTTCGGTTCATCGACAATCTCACCTCATTACTCAGTAGGATTTGAATAATCTTTTCAGGGATTTGGAGTTACCTAGGTTTAGTGTTTAGGTTGTAGAAGAGTGCACTGGGGCCATCCAGTTGGGCCCATTGTACTCCCGCTATTGATTATAAGATAGAAGTCACACCTCTTGTTCCAGCCACTTCGTTCGGTTTGCGAACCGTAGCAGGCTCGAATGTTTAACTCTGAGGTCATCTAGCTCTGAGAAGAATCTAGAGCCTAGACAAAGGAGACGACTCTTAGAGATTAGCGGACAGTGACAAAGATAATTAATATCCGATAGATTCTTCGTCTTCCTCGCAATCTCTGCAAGTGCTGTCTCTCGCGATCCGCATTCTAAATGCGTGGAGCTTTAGTTTACTTTATACAGGGTGTTTGGTACTGCGTGCATAACCTTGTAAGGGGTTATTCCTGGATATATTTTGAGAAAAAAATTGTTCTACGGAGATGGTCAATTTTCAATATCCGCGGAGATACAGGGTGACCAAGAAAAGTGTTTCGGACCTGTACCCTCACTCACTCAAAACGCTATATCTTGAAAACTAATAATCGCATTTCAAAGTGTTATAGCTTGTTTTTTAGGGAATCAAATTACCTTTCATTTGGTGTAATAGTCCGTATTGTACCTGTACCCAATCCTGAGGTATTTGCTTCAGACCACAAATTTTTGATACTTTGACCCTCAAAATTCTGTGATCAATGTAGTTTTTCTCAAAAAAACGCATTATAAAAATGTCATTTTAATGTTATTGTTTTATGTGCCATATTATTGCCTACAAATGTTGCACACATACTTATAACTTAGGTTTTCCCGTTTTCCAGGTAATAAGCGAAAATACATATGGCTTAAAAATAAAATATGCCATAAACCAACCCTCGTTCTAAAAAAACTACCTGAAATGTTGTTAAACTGAAATACTCTTTGTGTCCTTTAATTACTATTTAAATTATCGATGAATGTCCTTTAAGTAGTATTTAAATTATCGAGGAAATGAATTAAATTAAAATGAGTTTCAACACAACGACGCTGACCGACGCTTGGCATTGCAGTTAAACGTCTCTACGTGGAAAGTTTGGAGTGTCCTAAAAGCAGAGCGGTTGCATCCCTACCACCACACACCAGTGCAGGAGCTGGTACCCATTGATTTGCCCAAAAGGATGGAGTTTTGCAATTGGCTCCTTGAACGACAACTAAGTGACGAGAATTTTATGAACAACATTCTTTGGACTGATGAGTCCCAATTCACCAGGGACGGTATCACAAACTTCCACAACTTACACACATGGGCTGAGAGCAATCCACATACAGAAAAGAGGCATAATTTCAGCAGAGATTCAGTGTCAATTTATGGGCAGGTGTGATTGGCAACGATTTTATTGGTCCTATTAGGCTTCCGCCTACCCTAAATAGTTCCAATTACTTGCAGTTTTTGACAAATGATCTACAAGAGTTATTGGATGATGTGCCACTGCAACGATTGGCTTCCATGTTTTACCAACACGATGGTGCTCCAGCTCATTACGGCCGACAAATCAGAGATTGGTTAAATTCCAATTATAGCAATCGCTGGATCGGTAGAAATGGACCGATACGCTGGCCTGCAAGATCTCCTGATTTAACTATTATGGATTTCTTTGTATGGGGACGGATGAAGGACCTTGTCTATGCAACGGAAGTAGTAACGTTGCAGGATCTAAACACCAGAATCGATGCGGCAGCAACAGAAGTAAGGCAGCATTTGAGGAGTATGAACACAAAGAGAACACTGGCAAAACGAGCTTTAGCGTGCATTCAAAATGAAGGGAGCCATTTTGAACATTTATTATAATTAAGGAAATTTGAAATAAACCATAAAAACCTTTCTTAAGTTCTTTTAGTTCAAGCGTAGAATGTTGCTCAACCTATTTTTGCTTTTTTGATAAAAGTGCTACATTATTGGAATGATAATTTCTTCTAAACTATAAAACTTATGCAATGCAAGTGTATGCATCTTTTGTAGGCAATAATATGGCACATAAGAAAACAACATTAGAATGACATTTTTATAATGGGTTTTTTAGAGAAAAACTACATTGATCCTAGAATTTTGACGGTCAAACTGTCAAAAATTTGTGTTCTGAAGCAAATATCTCAGAATTGGATACAGTTACAATGCGGACTATTACAGCAAATGAAAGGTAATTTGATTCCCTAAAAAACAAGCTATAACACTTTGAATTGTGATTATTATTTTTCAAGATATAGCGTTTTGAGTTAGTGAGGGTACAGGTCCGAAGGACTTTTCTTGATCACCCTGTATCTCCGTCGATATTGAAAATTGACCATCTCCGTAGAACAATTTTTTGCTCAAAATATATCCAGGAATAACCCCTTACAAGGTTATGCACGGAGTACCAAACACCCTGTATAGTGTAAGTGCTGCTTGGTATTTGTTTCAGTCTGTGTCACGTTTGCTGGAATTAGCTTTGTTAAAGAGTTTCCTTGCTCGTTTTTTTTTCACAATATGAAGATCGTTATTCCACCAGAAAACGTTCTTACTATCTTTGGCGGACTACTAAGGGCAGGAACTCTTGCATGAGTTTGTTAGTATATCTGTGAACATACCCACTCTTTTATCTAAGGAATCTGGTGTTTTTATTCGGTAAAGAACTATTTAACCCAAGCCGTTCTTGCTAGATTCCTGTAAAACTGGCTATTTTTTGCTGATTCCACTATTTCAAATGTTATCCACGTGTGGTCTGACAAGGATTCTACAATGGTACTACAACCCAAATCGGGCCTTGGCCTCCTGACCTTCAGGTTCTTTAACATTTTCATTATTTATTGTAAAAGGATTGTTAGACCTTCGCACAACCCTCTATCTACGAATTTTTCATTTTCGTAGATTGAGGTGACCATGGTATACCCAAGCAGGCAATGTGCTGATTTCATGCGTCGACCGGGATTCGAACTCACGACCTTCGCATTGTATACCAACACGCTACCCACTAGGCTACATCCTAGCTAAGTCTGACAAGGATGATTCTTTCGAAACTCTTCAGTTGCGGACCACTAGTGATTGAGAGTTAGTTGCAAGAGTCAGGTCGAAAACCTCGCTTCTTACTCTATAAAAGTGGATCTATTAAGAACATTACAAACATTTAGATTGTTCATGCTAAGAAATTCTAGAATTGACTGTGCTAGACCAGTAGGTGTGATGGGCAGTAGCATCACAAACTATTACCAAGTCCCCTGTGTTGGACTGGACAACCTGGCACAGGTCAGTCGTTGGAACATCCCTTGCTTCGTATGGCTGGTATGATGAAACCAGCTTAACAGACCGTTAAATGACCTCTCCCAAAGCGTCGTTGTTTGGTCCGGACTGATGAATTGCGGAATAATTGTCAGTTTTGCTTCCGTAAAAGTTTTGTTGCACCATCCTAGATTTTACTTAGAGCCAGAACAAGTGCGAGTAACCTCTTAAAGAGGTGTTATTGGAGAGTAGCGATCGCCGCTCTACTGTGATATAGATTGGCTTGAACTACTCTGAGTTTGCCGGCTTCTGAGGTTGGCCGCATTTGATTTCGGTAGTTTGAAGTGGATCTTGTGGAGTCCACAATTCGCGAAACCTTTCACTACAGACTTCTTTACATGGAGCTTTAGTCAATTCCGAGAACTTAAACAATTATATTGCACCAAGCTACAAGCGCTGCATCAATATGCATGACTCTACAAGTTTACATCTTTATTTGAAATACTTCTACTCATCCGAGAGGGGTGCGGTTTTCGGCAATCGATTTAGAATCCTTAGAATCCAGTCTACATTATTAATCGGAAATGAAAAAAATTCGATTTTTTTCAATTTGTTAGGTAGTGCTCCCCTGAAACCGATTCTTTTCACCCAAAGTACGACAAATATGGGCAATATTGCCAGATCTACCTCTTCACATTTTTCTTCCTGATCATTTTTCGGCTAGTCCAGAAATTTCAATACTGGCAATACTTTGATCGAGAGCCAGAGCATGCGACTGAAAGCACCGGTTGGAAGCAATTGCATTAACGCATTCGTATAGAAGTGGAACTTACGCTCTGGTATCTCTTACTGGTATTGGCCGACGGTATCTTTTTCTTGTATATGCGACTAAAAGCAATGAGAGGAAAGGTGGAAGCATTTTAATGCGCCGGATCTCCCCTTCATATTGGAACTTGCGGAAAATTTCGTTCGTATTGGCCGGCGGTCTTGTAAATGCTTTTTTAAAATCGCATCTTTTTCGCTGTGGATGGCTTTCAACTTTCATTTGTCAGAAAAAGCGTGAGAAATAAAACTGCCCTGATCACGTAAATGCTGTTAACAGTGACTACGACGATAATAATGCGCGCTTTTAAATTTTTAAAGAAATTTTCATATCCGTGCTGATTTTAGTTTTCTTAACTGAATAAAGAGCAAAACGTAAGGGAAGCATTCCCTTGCATCAATGGACGCCACGCCACTGTTCCATACCTCCGTTGAAAAATTGTTTTGCGATCCATACAGAGACTTTTGTCAGTCTAGGAGCCTCATCACCTTCCACCACCTGTAGCTTAATGTCCTTCAAGAGCTCGTTTCTCTTGGGAACCGTCTCCTGAAGGAAGACCAAAGTGTTTTGATCAGCACAAGCTATCCTAAGATAACCTTGCGTGCAGTCATACTTCAAAAAGCTTGGTTTAGCTGTTCTTACCTAAGAGGACCAAGTTCGGATGTCGAATCGCAAACCGAGGACACTCAAGAACACTACCGGTTCCTAAATTCGATATTGGAAAACTCAAAGACGAGAAAATAGTAGCGAAATATGTATCAGCCTTGGAGAGGCACTTCGCAACAATGTTGAACATCAACGGCATCAAGCCAATAGAAGAAATGTGGCAAATTATCAAAGATGGCATTACATCTGTCGCAGAAGTGATAGGACAACAACCCCGCCGTAAAAGAAATGATTGGTTCGACAACGAATGCCAAGATGCCTTAGAGCGAAAAAATCAAGCTTAAATATTAACTGAACTGCCGACTCGAGCCAATCAGAACAAATGTAATGATCTTAGACAATTTGCAAACAAAATATGCAGACAAAAAAAACGGAAGTACAATAATGACGACATTAAAGACATGAACGAACATTTTAAGTTATACAACAAAAGATCCGCGTATTCCCTAGTTAAAAGGATGAAAGAGCGATACCAACCGAAAACGACCCTCTGCAAGGATGCAGGAAGGAACATTATAAGTAATGCGAAAGATATGAAACTAAGATGAGCGCAATACTTTGAGAACCTTGTCAATCCGAGCCCATCACCCACACCAACAACAACAGCAGACACAATAGCAGGTATAAGCGATGTAACAGCTGATGAAGGATCCACTTTGAGTCTTTCCATACTCGAAGAAGTAAGAACAGCCCTGAGGAACCACCCAGACAACCAAGCGCTGGGCACTAATCAAATCCCAGCTGAGCTTCTGAAAGCCGGCGACACCTGCGCATCTCCTACATAGATTAGTCACAGACGCAGGGAACTCTTCCTGAAGATGGCGCAAGAGCATCATTTGTCCAATTTATAAAAAAGGTGACAAACTCTGCTGCGAAAACTACCGAGGAATATCCCTGTTGTGTACGTCTTATAAGATCTTGACGAAAATTCTGGAAAAGAGAATTAAGCCCTATGCTGACAAAGTAATTGATGAATACCAAGGCGGATTTAAATATTCTCAGTTAAACAGGTGCTGAAAAAGTGCTGGGAATATAATATTGATGTGCACCAGATATTTGTTGACTTCAACCAAGCATATGACAGTATCAACAGGCGCATACTATATAAAATCATGTTGGAGCTTGGAGTCCCACCGAAACTGGTTTGGCTTACAAAAATGACAATGACCGAGACTTTGTCACAAGTCAGAATAGAAAATGATCTGACTTCCAGTTTAAAATAGACGGCCTCGCACCAATGCTTTTCAACTTGACACTCGAATATGTTGTTCGGAAATTTCCCGTTGGCACCAAGGAAACACTATGTTTTAAATCCACACAACTCGTAGCATATGCCGACGAAATAGGTATCCTTGCAAGATATCTGGAGAGTGCTAAGGAGGTATTTGTAAACCGTGACTGAGTAGCGAGGGTAGTTGGACAATGTATTAATGAAAACAAAACTAAAATTATGGCACAAACTAAGAAAAGACACCAATCAGACAAAATATTACAGTAGGACTTAGATAACTTTGTATACACTAGGCAGAAAAGTCTGCGTACACACTCAACTTATCCAACATATCTATAAAAAACATCGTTTTAAGTTATTTATTTCATAATAATTTTTTTTCGTTTTCTTTCATGGCTTTATTACAAACATAAATCAAAACAAAAATGATGATTATTGTACTCCATAAAAATATCAAAATTAAAAAACGAAAACAAATCCTGAATTGCAACAATAAAAAGTCTGCGTACAAATATTTCTTTTGAAAATAAAACAATTGTTTTTCTTCGTTAATAGCTTGTGAGATAACCACGTCTCTTTATTACTTCCCACAATCGTTTTTGCATGGAATCTACCAGCTTCTTAGTGAACTCTGGGGTTATTGAATTCCACTCCTGGATCAGGACTTCCTTGAGCATTACCTTCGACGTTATTGTGTGCGCTCGAATCCTTTGTTCCAAGTGATGCCACAAATGCTCTATTGGATTAAGGTCAGGAGATTGGGGCGGTGTACGAAGCTGATTTTGGGCATTATACAGCAACCAGAGTCTTACTACCTCCGCAGTATGCTTAGGGTCGTTGTCTTGTTGGAAGTAAAAGTTGTCGCTTAAGCCCAAATGTTCTGCACTTTTCTTCAAATTGCGCTTGAGAATATTAAGGTAGTCTATTTTATTCATAATACTTTCAATAAACTCCATTTTTCAAACTCCTCCACTAGCCATACACCCCCATATCATAACACCGCCACCACCGTGCTTTGCTGTTGGACAGAGATTTTTTACGTCGAAGGCCACACCAGTTTTTCTTCTTACAATCTTCCGACCTTTGATTCCAAAAATACAAAATTTACTTTCATCCGAGAAAGTAACTTGTTTCCAAAATTCTTTTGGCTTACTTATGTGTTCCTTAGAAAACGCCAGCCGCTTGAGTCTGTTTACTGTTGTTATAAATGGCTTTGTACGGGCAACACGTCCGTGATACATTTCCTAAGAATTTTACGAACACCATCATCAGGAATAGACTTGCGGTACTTTGCTTTGATGTCCTTTGCCATATCAGCTGCAGTTAATCTAGGATTAGCCTTCATCGTTCGGAGAAAACTCCGAGTTTGCTGAGGGCTAAACTTTGGAGGACGGCCAGATCTGGGTTTTGAAACCAAAACTCCTGTGTTTTTGAAGTTGTTTACGACTCGTTGGACAGATGAATGACTTCTGCTATTGCACCTATTTCACGATATGACGTACCTTTTTTCCACAAATCCACGATAATTTTCCTTTCCTCAAATTCAATTTCCTTTCCTTTATTAGACATCTCTTACTTAACGTTTTTTAGCAATTATTTTTAACGCAAGCCTTAGATAAAAACACGTTTATCAACTTTCCTACACAAACTTTATTGTTATTAATGATTTAACTACAACTCAGAGACTCTGACTTCCCTTTATACGCTTTGTACGCAGACTTTTTATTCCTGGAATTTCAGACTATTTTTCGTTTCCGAATTTTACCGTTGTTTTAGAGTACAGTAATTCTCATTTTTGTTTTGTTTTATGTTCATAATGAAGTAATGAAATATAGGAAAAAAAATATTTCGGAATAAAATGTTATAAACGATGTTTTTTATAGATATGTTGGATGTGTTGAGTGTGTACGCAGACTTTTTCTGTCTAGTGTACCTAGCGGCGAACCTATCGAAGGATAGAAGCGAATCCATCGAATTCAAAAGAAGGATAATGATGGCAAAGAAGACGTATTATTCGGTACTTCCAATAATTAAAACCAAGAACGTACACAGGAAAACAAAACTTGAGCTATACAATACCATCATAAGACCAGTGCTATGCTATGGCAGTGAAACGTGGACTTTAACTCAGGCGTCCGAAAAGCTACTTAACGCCTTTGAAAGAAAGGTCCTCGGAAGAATCCTCGGACCTGTGAGGGAAGCCCCGAATACGATACAATAGAGAATTGTATCTTGACTGCCAACCCTTACAAAATTCAAGAAGCTACAAGTCGTGGAACGGATGGATGACGGAAGAATTCTCAAACGCATACTAAAGGACAAACTCGATGGACAAACACCAGTCGGAAAACCACGGATGCGCTGAGAGGATTTGATTGACGCAGACAGCAAATCACTGCTAAGATTTTCCAACTGGAGGACGTGTTCACTGAACCGAGGTGGATGGAGGCAAAACATTCAGGAGGCCAAGGTTCGATTTGAGCTATAGCGCCATTGTAACGTAACGTAACGGACCATTGATTCCGGCCCATAAAGTGCGCCCAACGGTTGTTATGGACGCCTCTTAGAAAGACAGACGATTTCGCGAAGCACAACATTTTTGGTTGAGTCGAGGTATTAGACATATCCATGTCAATATATGGCCATGACACAGTCGTAGTAAAGAAATACTCTCAGCAGAGCTCCAATATATGGCAGCCGACCGAATGATTACCAACCATATACGTTCACATGCATTCCATGATAATAGTTATCCGAATACCAACCTTATCGGCCGAGCGACAACTTTCCCTGCACGGAGCACGCGCTCGTACTACCTATCTATCTACATAATATAATTAAATTTTGAGTAGAATCTTTAAAATACTTGCGAGATTCAGTAAATGTGGAAGAACAAGAACTACTCGATTCTTAGCACTGCTTTCGTGCATTTGAATCAATCATCCAAATATATTCAGGATCAATTCTCAAGACTCTTGACTTCGCAATCAGGTATCTACTACTTTTTATTTTTGCTTTAGGATGCATAGCTAATTTATTAGTTATATAGAAAACTGTTACGAAAAAAAGCGATAATATTGTGGCTATGAAAGAAATCATTAACGGATAATTTGAAACTAAAAATTATGAACAAATTGTTATCTTGTGCTGTGCAAATAGAAATTCGGTTGATTGAAAATGCAGACTGCGAAGTGACAATAGAAAATATCCTTAAAATAACCAAGGCTTTGGATATCTTATTCGATGAACTGATGAATTTGAAGAAGAGAAATCCCCAAACGATAGATATTGAAGTTTGTTCTTGATACGGAAAAACATTGTGAGTACTGCTGACGTGAACGGAAATGCATATCTCAAAATTTCCAACATCAGGGAAGCCTTAAACTCCTTTTGCATAACAACGTTTCACATGATTTAATATCTAAAGTTATAGAGGCAACCTGTTGCTTGCGTAGTACTTCAGCAACTGTAGGGAGGATGTTCTCAACAATTAATAAAATGTCTCCTTTTTAAAAGAGATTTGATCTTAACGTCTCATGAGACGAACTTCTAAAATCTAATCCTAAACCCTTACGTGAAATTGCTGCTTAAGAAAAATATTGTTTAAAAATAAGAACAGTAAAAATAACGAGTGAAGAGAATAGCGATTAAATAACTTGCGTATTAATTCCGACACAGCTGATCCCAAGCCCGGTTGAAAAGGAGGAGGAAGCATGGAGTTAACCTGAATGGTCAGTAACATCAGTGCGTCTCAGGAAGTAGGCAAGAAGTATGATATATTTGGACTCGTAGCATGGCTGTGAGAACTCCAGCATGTCATATTTTGCTGAAAACTCTCACCGTTTTTTCTACCAGGGTGTAATAAATAAGTAGGACTGGTCATCCTGGTCAGGGGTTGGACGAGGCGCCATCCCCGAAAAAAACACTATCCAGAAACCTGAAGAAAGCCTCGGAACGGATGGACTCAACGGCAACGACCCTGCAAACGAAAAATGGACTAATCTTTTGGATCTTGGAATGTTCGATCCTTTGTGGCAAGACACAACATCGACATAACTCACCAAGGAACAAAATAGCGCGGTAAAGAAATCATGCACATGAGGTCTCACACAAAAAAGATTGTGTGCAATCCGAATAAAGACTAAATTTTTCAACACTTGGTTGATCAACGTTCACGCACCAACAGAAGACGCACCAACAGGACGATATAAGTAAAGACAAATTTTATGTTACCCTAGAGACAACCTATGATTCACTACCCTTGAATAACCTAAAAATTGTCCTAGGGGATTTTAATGCAAAAGTCGGAAAGGATGAGGCTCATAGAGGAACAACTGGAAGGCACAGTCTTCATAACATAATCAATGACAATGGCCAACGTCTTATTGATTTCGCAAGCAGCAAAAATATCATAGTAAGCTCTACGTGCTTCCTATATCGCGATATTTACAAACGAACATGGGCATCGCCAGATGGGCACACCTTCAACCAAATAGGCTACGTTCTAAGTGAGAAAGGAGCTGCTTCCAGCATACTTGATGTACGAACTCTCCGCGGTGCGAATTGTGACTCTGATCACTATCTAATTAGAGCTAAGTATCGATGCAGAACAGCTTGTCGTGGATATTCGAAAACGAGTAGAGCTCGCAAATTCAATATCGACACGCTTAACGACGAAACGGTGGCGCAGGCGTACATGTAAGCACTGGATCAACACTTGACACCAATATATGAAAACATTCAAAATATGCCAGTGGAGAATATGTGGATGAAAATATGAGACGGCAACACATCCTCCGCAGAAGAGATGTTAGGATATGAAGCAAGGCGGAAAAATAATGATTGATTCGACCAAGAATGTCGCGATGCAATAGATAGAAAGATCGAGGATTACAAAATGTTTACTGAACGACTAACACGAGCCGAAAAAGATAGATATGACGAGCTTAGGCGATATGCGAAAGACCTGTAGTCGAAAACAAAAGAAGTACCATAATGACAAGATACAAAACAAAATGGACGACGATATATGACAAAATTAAACGCGGGACGCATACGAATAGTAAAAGACCTGTAAAAGGGATATAAGCCAAAAACCAGTCACTGCAAAGACACAGAGGACAACATCATTAGCGACGCACAAGAAATCAAAAGAGAATGGGCTTCCTACTTTGAACATCTTCTCAATTCTACCCCATTAGTACCGATCACGACAGACAACATCTCAATTAAGGCTTCAACTGACGAAGAAGAACCATCGACACTACTCATGCTTGCCGAAATCAAAGCAACCCTATGTGACCAAAAACTAAACAAAGCGCTGGGATTTGAGCAGTTGAACTTTTGAACTTTTGAAAAACGGTAGAAACTGCCGCTGAAATACTACACAACATGATATGCAACGTTTGGACAGAGGAAATCATACCTGACGATTGGCGAAAAAAGCATCGTATGTCCAATTTACAAGAAGGGAGACAAACTCTGCTGTGAGAACTACAGAGGAATATAATTGTTGTGTACGTCCTATAAAATAATGACAAAAATAATTGAACGTCGTCTTAAGCCCTACACTAATGAAATAATTAACGATTACCAAGATAGATTCAGAACCGGACGATCTACAACAGACCAGATATTCTCGGTTAAACTGGTGCTTGAGAAATGCTGGGAATATAACACAGACGTGCACCAAATCTTCGTAGATTTTAAACAAGCATATGACAGTATCGACAGGAGCGTACTGTACCAAATTATGCTTGACTTTGGAATTCCCCCAAAACTAGTCCGAGTAACAAGACTTACAATGACGAACACTGAATCCTAAGTGAGAATACAAACCGATTTTACAACCAGCTTTCGAACGGAATGTGGTTTAAAGCAGGGAGATGGTCTAGCCTCCATGCTATTCAACTTGGCGCTAGAGTATGTAGTCCGAAAAATCCCAGTCGACACTAACGTGACACTACTGTTCAAGTCCACCCAACTAGTAGACGACATTAACATCCTAGCAAGATCCTTCCCTAGTGCTAAGGAGGTATTTGTCAATCTTGATTCCACCGCAAAATAAGTCGGCGAAGTTGCGCATTAACGAAATCAAAACAAAAGTAATAACGCAAGCAAAAAGGAGAACGCCTATCAGACAAAAAATAACAATTGCGGAATATAATTTGGAGGGTGTGGACAACTTCATATATCTTGGGGCTAATCTAGCAAATGACGGTAATGAAACAGACGAAATCAAACAACAGATAATACTTGCAAATAAGACGTATTATTCGGTACTTCCAATAATGAAATCCAAGAAAGTGCACAGGAACAATAAGCTGTGAATACATAAAACCAGCATACGACCTGTGCTCTGTTATGACAGCGAGACGTGGACATTAACGCGAACTTCCAAAAAAGCAGTTAACGCATTCGTTAGAAAGGGCATCTGAAAAATGTTGGGACCTGTGAAGGAAGGAACGAAATGGCGAATAAGATACAACCATGAGTTGTATCAACTCTACGACGAGCCAGAAGCTTCAACGTTCATCAAGCTACGTAAACTGTAGTAGGCTGGCCATGTAGAGCGAATGGAAGACAGAAGAATGCCCAAACACGCTATTAAAGGCAAAGCGAGTGGTTATCGGCCAGTAGACATACCACGCAAGCGATGGGAAGACTCGGTTGATGAAGACAACAAAGCCAAGACAACAAAATTAGCAGCTGGAGGACGCAGTCTTTGGATCCAGACGACTGGAAGCGACAACTTCAGGAGGCCAGGGCCCGATTTGGGCTGTCGCGTCATTGATAATGAACTTACGTATTATTATTTGTTTAAATGCTAAAAAAAAACATAAAACAGCGATTGTTTCAAAATTACACCATACGTCTGCTCATTATTTTAAACTCACTGCTTCCGCAATTAGACTGTCCAAAAGTTGGTCAATTTTATTACGCCCTTCATTCTCCTCGCCCCATTTTCATCAAGTGAAACATGGGGTTTTTTTTTGTCCATAATTCAGAAATTAGATAAGAAATGCTAACGCCAAAATATGTTTCGATACAAATGAAAAGCGTTTAGATGATTAATTGTTTCAAGCCGATAAAAATTTGCGTTTTAACTTAATCTCTTTTCTAGACATCAACTAAACAAGGTCCATTAGATTCAAACTGTTTTCTGATTTAAAACTCTACAATACCGTAATGGAACGGAGTGTTGTCTGTTCCGGTATTTCCGAATTTAATTCGAGTTTAATTTATTATTATATTTATTATTAATTTAGAATACTGCCTAAATTTAAATCATTTTCGTTATATCCACTTTGATGACTCAATTTCCAATTAATTAAATTTCAATTTTCTTGTATTGACAGATTTATTTGACAGTAACGGTTTCACAGATACATTGCAGTATAACATAATTATTATATTTGCATTGAAATAACTATTCTGTAGAGTTAATATTATAAAATTATTACAATTTTACTAACAGTTTTTGTAACATAAAATAAAACTTTCAGATGTATCGTTGGCTCTGAGCAATAAAGCTTCAACAAATTTTGAATTTTTTTCCAGGAATCATTGCAGGAGAATTTATATTTCATATTCATTATGGACATAACAGTAAGTTAATCCAAAGTTGCAGCATGGATTTTTCTTTGTTTGATCAGAAATCAGCAATGCTTACAAATTAACAGAACTCGATTTTTTAAAATATCTTTCCTGATAAAATTGATTTTCTCAGTTGTAACTTTATTATTCAGTGGCGACGATATTAACAAAACACAAAACATGAAAAAAAAAATTAACTTATTTAACGTTTTTGACTATACCGTTAGCTGTTTTTACTCAATTCAATTTTTATCGAATAAAAACGCCACCTTTTTTATTTTTTCTTCATAATCGGCTAGAACTTTATCATCGACCACCTTAATCATTCCCGACAACAAAGCCAATACTTCCTCTAAATTCGTTTTTAAATCTGTCATTTTTTTCTGAAAATTCAAAGCTTGAGAGCTAAATGAGACCATTGTCGACGTTGTAGTATCGGCGAATTTCAGTAAATCTTGTGCCGGCGACTTTTCGCCGTCTGCGGCAATCGGCCCAATTTCCAAGTAATCGAGATCTTCCGAATCATCTGAAAATGAATCGTTTTGAGGCTCGACAACCAGATTTTGCCGTTTAGAAAACAAAACGGTACTACATGCCGGTCGTTTCCTGTACGATGATGATAATTGTTTTCGATATTGAAAGGGATAGGAGACTGGATCGTTTACACTATAAGGATATTTGTATTGCGGTCCGTGGATATAAATATTTTGCAGTCCATCGATTAGAGAGTTTGCTATGCCGTCGCTATCATTAATAGAAATTCGTTTCTGTTCCTTGTTTTCATCGTATTTGCTTATCTGGTCGAATATGTTAACAGAATTTGAAGTGAAATTCTTCATCCAGTGTTTATCTAAAAGAAATTTGTTACTTATTCATTTTTAAAATTAAATTTTTATTTTCAAATAGCTCAATATTTTCGAAAAAAAAATTATCGAAAATCTAACAAAAAAAAATTATGAAACCATTCTAAAAATTTACAGCTAGAAGAACTGTTCGTTTAAACGGAACTGGACACTGTTTTATAAAAACGCGGCTAATTTGAAATCGGTAAAATTGCCGAAGCAGTTGCACAAACGGAAAATGTGACTATGCGAAGATAATACAACATTCTCAAAAAAAATAATCTTAAAAAAATGTTCCATAAAACTACAAGACTACTTGTTCATTCACCGAAGTAACTAAATTATAACAATTTGCTCACCTTTATTGAAAATTTCGCTGCCAGTTCTTAACGTACGAGTATCCATTATTTTTATTTCCCTTTTAAAATTTTTTGAAACTGCACATCAAGTTGCTTGTTTTTTGTTATCTCTCCTCCTTCGACACTAGACGGCACAGCACTGTTTAAAATTGCAAGATTGGGATCTAAAGTGAACACAGAAATTTGATTTGCTAGAATTTAAAGTGTTACCATTTCAAAAAAAACTGCTTTAAACTTTCGAAGGCTCCAATTAAGAAAAAAAAAATCGTAATCAAAGTTAAAATAAAATTTAAAAACTCTTATTTAGAATGAATTACATTTTTTTTTATTTAAATAATGATTAAAATAATGACTGAAACATTAATAATTAAGGCACTTTTCTCTTAAAGTTATTTCAAAAACAAAACTCATTTTTTTTTTAACATTGAAAATTGCACAATTTCTCCATCATTTTATAATAACAATAGCGTGCATCGTATTCCATGTCATACCAAAAATTAACTGCAATGCATTTATGACTTTGACGAACATGATGATACCATAAGCTTGGCAAATACAAAATATCGCCCGAATTAACACGCACTTCGAAAACAGTTGCCTTTTTATAGTTTGGATATTTCTCGAGATCTGGATTAAGAGGATCTATACTAACCCATTCGGTCTGTACCAAATTATTGGAATCTGAAATGTAGCAAAGAAGAAAATACATTTCCCTGGTAACTATTGTTAATGCACTAATACTTACCATCAATCATTGGCTCTATGGAAATTTCGCCGTCAGAACCGGTCTTATAAATTCCAGTTGGATATTTCTTGCGCGGAACATAGCTCATATCAACTGGCGGAATTAAAATGAAATCTTTATATCCGGATATAACACAGTAAATATTTTCATAAGGATCTTTGTGCACTGTTAAAAATAAATTAATTTAATTAAAATTTACAAAAAAAAAAATGAAAAAAATTAGCTCCTCACTCGATGATACGGCTCGTTTATCTCCCATCCAGAAGTTTACAGCATCAGGATTTTTATTGAAAGCCTCGCGAGCAAATTTCAATGTTTCACCATCGATATCCTGATACAGTTCCATAAAATCCGTCGTTAAATTGGAATTTTGTCTTTGAACGTAGTGAACTGGTCTAAAATTGAAAATCGTATCGAATTAATTTAAATCAGAGATTTTTCTTCGTATTTTACTTACCCATCGCATTCAAGGTTCTCCAAAAATTTCGTTACCGACATCTTTTTCTCTTCGGGAAGAACGAAAAATTCTTCGCCATCTTTAAGAGCTATTCCATCAGCATATCCATTGGGTGTTACAGCCACTGTCACCTCCTTGTCCGGTATAATAATTCTACGGCACTTAACACTATTAAATATCGTGAAACTTATTTTTGGATGGAATAGTGTCATGTATTGCGCAAACGTGGAGATGGAATTGGATAACATCAGCGATTGACATTTTCTATATTACATTTGAATGAAACCAAAAATCTTAATGGTTAAACCGTCATCCGATGTAAACCGTTGTTTCTTTGAAAGTAAATCGATATGCTGTAGTGGGTCTGAAATTTTAATTATGGATAATTCAAATTGAAAATTTCTTTAGATAAGTCCGTTTCCTTAATTTATTTTGTGTTTTTATTGTGCTCCACCAGACTCCCCTTGCTCTTGTACGATTTGCCGCAGCCTCTGTGTGTGCATTTGTGCGGCCTTTCCCCTGAGTGCGAAGTTGCGTGCGCACTCAGCCTGCTCCTCGACGCTACTACGAGCCCGCACACATTGCACACAAACTCGACCGAAATTATTTCGACCCCATTACTGGGATTATACCAAATTATACTCCTGGGAAACTGTTTTCCCATAATTTTTTCCGAATTCTTGTGCAGTTTTTCAGGTGGCGGTTTAGTTTCCGCGTCGTTAATGGTTTGTTTCCGTTTGATCGATGGTTTTTGCGAGCTGGAGGAAGCAACCGATTCGGAGCCATATGTTGTTTCTGTCGTATGCACATACTTTGAGCTCATATTTGTCTCAAATTTGGAAATTGTCGTGGCCAATTCAAATGTGGAAATTATCGTAGTGGCCGCGCGCTCATCGGCCTTGTAGAAAAGGACGTACGGGGTGTCAGTACTTTGCAAGGTCTGCAGTTCAGTGGCGCTGGACATTGTGACATGGGTGTCACTGATTTTATACCAATTATTACATTTTTCTACTATACTGTAATAATGTCCGCAGTCCACTGTGGGTCCGGAATGGACGATGGCAGCGTACAACTTGTACTGCACCCCGTTGATCGGCAGACTGTCGTTGTAGTACAACTTATTCGTCTGCTTGATTGGTGCGCGACACTCGCTATCATACTGGAACAGGTTTAGGGTGACGATCAGATTCCTGGGCACACTTACGATGTCCGTGGAACATTGAGCGTCACCCCTTGTTTTGCATCTCTCGCAAAAACGTTGATTGTCGCCACATAATTTCTCGGTAGAGCAATATCGATCGAGTAAATCCTGGACGCTGCTGCTAGGTGGGCCAGTATTCACATTTGGCAATGTCAGCAGCAAATCGCGAAAGGTGTTAGCTTTTACACATTCCCAGCCGCACGAAAAACACCGATAGCTTGTCGAAATTGCGCCTGCGAACATTTTTTCGATGACGGTTCGTCGTCGCGGAGAGTTGTGCGTCGTGGCATTGTCCTTAGCGGCACTTTGGGATGTACCGCCCACTAGGCGCGATTCGACATACATATTTTTCTCCTGCTCGTGCAAGGCTTCCAGGACGAACCGCAGGAACTCGGAGGTGTCCTGTTGGTGGCCTTTAACAAATCCTGGGGGTTGGTATGCGTTCAAAAATTTATCGGGGCTCACTATGCGTGTACAGGACGTCATCGCGGACGCCAATTCCCGTATGGGCAGCATTTGAGGGGGAGGTGGAAGCGCCATAATCTCTCGAAAAAAGCTGTAAAAAAAAGGATTTGATTAGGCGCGAATTCGCATTTCGTCGATAGGGAAGTACTTACTCTGCAGTGGCAGCCAGAGCCTGTAGGGCGCTGTTCGCGTAGCACGTGTTGCCCAAATTGACAAGGCCGACCACCGATTGTTCGGCCGTTGCCGCGCTCTGGTGCGTCTCGCGCCATAGACGGAGACGGCGGAGGCGTGGCAATGCCCATCTCGAGCGCTTCCGTCAAATCGTTGGGGACTGCGTCGTCCGATTTCATCTGAAAGAAATTGAAAAATTTTTTGTTATGTTTTGCCTGGCGACATATATCTGTCTCGTCCCTACCGATTCGCGTTTTCCAAGCGCTGACTCCAGCCTCGTGAGGCGATCAAGCTGCACCGCGTTCCACGTGTTCCGCATCTTCCGCTGGAGCGACTTGTTCGATTGTTTCGCGAATTGCACTAGGATTTCTTTGGTTGATCGGAACTCCTGCGGCGTGTTGCTTGAATTCAACAGCCACAAGGTTGAAGTTTGCGAGCACTCTGGCGGATCCGGTTTCATGTCCTCAGCCTCTTCCCCCGCGAGCAGCAACTTCAGGTTGGCAATCACGTCGCGGGGGTTACAGCTTGGAATCCGAGTGGAGAAACCGGCCGCCAAGGAGAAGCATCCATTGAATATAGCTGGCGGTATGATGGGCGAGTAGTGGACTGGCTCCAGTTGTAACAGCCGCGATGAGTGGTTTCACCAGGAACCCTCTCATCGACATCCTGCTGACACGCCACCTTGGCAGTGTCCCATGAAGGTCTACGAAGTGACTGGTGGTACATCTAGCACACGCACGTACTAGCCCGAAGCAGTTGCACAAACGAAAAATTTGACTATGCGAAGATAATACAACATTCTCAAAAAAAAATAATCTTAAAAAAATGTTCCATAAGACTACTTGTTCATTCACCGAACTAACTAAATTATAACAATTTGCTCACCTTTATTGAAAATTTCGCTGCCAGTTCTTAACGTACGAGTATCCATTATTTTTATTTCCCTTTTAAAATTTTTTGAAACTGCACATCAAGTTGCTTGTTTTTTGTTATCTCTCCTCCTTCGACACTAGACGGCACAGCACTATTTAGAATTGCAAGATTGGGATCTAAAGTGAACACAGAAATTTGATTTGCTAGAATTCAAAGTGTTGCCATTGCAAAAAAAACTGCTTTAAACTTTCGTAGGCTCCAATTAAGAAAAAAAAAATCGTAATCAAAATTAAAATAAAATTTAAAAACTCTTATTTAGAATGAATTACATTTTTTTTTATTTAAATAATGATTAAAATAATGACTGAAACATTAATAATTAAGGCACTTTTCTCTTAAAGTTATTTCAAAAACAAAACTCATTTTTTTTTTTAACATTGAAAATTGCACAATTTCTCCATCATTTTATAATAACAATAGCGTGCATCGTATTCCATGTCATACCAAAAATTAACTGCAATGCATTTATGACTTTGACGAACATGATGATACCATAAGCTTGGCAAATACAAAATATCGCCCGAATTAACACGCACTTCGAAAACAGTTGCCTTTTTATAGTTTGGATATTTCTCGAGATCTGGATTAAGAGGATCTATACTAACCCATTCGGTCTGTACCAAATTATTGGAATCTGAAATGTAGCAAAGAAGAAAATACATTTCCCTAACTAACTATTGTTAATGCACTAATACTTACCATCAATCATTGGCTCTATGGAAATTTCGCCGTCAGAACCGGTCTTATAAATTCCAGTTGGATATTTTTTTCGCGGAACATAGCTCATATCAACTGGCGGAATTAAAATGAAATCTTTATATCCGGATATAACACAGTAAATATTTTCATAAGTATCTTTGTGCACTGTTAAAAATAAATTAATTTAATTAAAATTTACAAAAAAAAATTAAAAAATTAGCTCCTCACTCGATGATACGGCTCGTTTATCTCCCATCCAGAAGTTTACAGCATCGGGATTTTTATGGAAAGCCTCGCGAGCAAATTTCAATGTTTCACCATCGATATCCTGATACAGTTCCATAAAATCCGTCGTTAAATTGGAATTTTGTCTTTGAACGTAGTGAATTGGTCTAAAATTGAAAATCGTATCGAATTAATTTAAATCAGAGGTTTTTCTTCATATTTTACTTACCCATCGCATTCAAGGTTCCCCGAAAATTTCGTTACCGACATCTTTTTCTCTTCGGGAAGAACGAAAAATTCTTCGCCATCTTTAAGAGCTATTCCATCAGCATATCCGTTGGGTGTTACAGCCACGGTCCCCTCCTTGTCCGGTACCGTAGAACTATTACTTAACACTATTAAATATCGTGAAACTTATTTATGGATGGAATAGTGCCATATGTTGTTTCTGTCGTATGCACATACTTTGAGCTCATATTTGTCTCAAATTTGGAAATTGTCGTGGCCAATTCGAATGTGGAAATTGTCGTAGTGGCCGCGCGCTCATCGGCCTAGTAGAAAAGGACGTACGGGGTGTCAGTACTTTGCAAGATCTGCAGCTCAGTGGCGCTGGACATTGTGACATGGGTGTCACTGATTTTATACCAATTATTACATTTTTCTACTATACTGTAATAATGTCCGCAGTCCACTGTGGGTCTGGAATGGACGATGGCAGCGTACAACTTGTACTGCACCCCGTCGATCGGCAGACTGTCGTTGTAGTACAACTTATTCTTCTGCTTGATTGGTGCGCGACACTCGCTATCATACTGGAACAGGTTTAGGGTGACGATCAGATTCCTGGGAACACTTACGATGTCCGTGGAACATTGAGCGTCACCCCTTGTTTTGCATCTCTCGCAAAAACGTTGATTGTCGCCACATAATTTCTCGGTAGAGCAATATCGATCTAGTAAATCCTGGACGCTGCTGCTAGGTGGGCCAGTATTCACATTTGGCAATGTCAGCAGCAAATCGCGAAAGGTGTTAGCTTTTACACATTCCGAGCCGCACGACAGACACCGATAGCTTGTCGAAATTGCGCCTGTGAACATTTTTTCGATGACAGTTCGTCGTCGCGGCGAGTTGTGCGTCGTGGCATTGTCTTTAGCGGCACTTTGGGATGTACCTCCCACTAGGCGCGATTTGACATACATATTTTTCTCCTGCTCGTGCAAGGCTTCCAGGACGAACCGCAGGAGCTCGGAGGTGTCCTGTTGGTGGCCTTTAATAAATCCTGGGGGTTGGTACGCGTTCAAAAATTTATCGGGGCTCACTATGCGTGTACAGGACGTCATCGCGGACGCCAATTCCCGTATGGGCAGCATTCGAGGGGCAGGTGGAAGCGCCATAATCTCTCGAAAAAAGCTGTTAAGAAAAAGGATTTGATTAGGCGCGACTTAACATTTCGTCGATAGGGAAGTACTTACTCTGCAGTGGCAGCCAAAGCCTGTAGGGCGCTGTTCGCGTAGCACGTGTTGCCGAAATTGACAAGGCCGACCACCGATTGTTCGGCCGTTGCCGTGCTCTCCGGTGCGTCTCGCGCCATAGACGGAGACGGCGGAGGCGTGGCAATGCCCATCTCGAGCGCTTCCGTCGAATCGTTGGGGACTGCGTCGTCAGAGTTCATCTGAAAGAAATTGAAAAATTTTTTGTTATGTTTTGCCTGGCGACATATATGTCTCGTCCCTACCGATTCGCGTTTTCCAAGCGCTGACTCCAGCCTCGTGAGGCGATCAAGCTGCACCGCGTTCCACGTGTTCCCCATCTTCCGCTGGAGCGACTTGTTCGATTGTTTCGCGAATTCCACTAGGATTTCTTTGGTTGATCGGAACTCCTGCGGCGTGTTGCTTGAATTCAACACCACAGGGTTGAAGTTTGCGAGCACTCTTGAGGATCCGGTTTCATGTCCTCAGCCTCTTCCCCCGCGAGCAGCAACTTCAGGTTGGCAATCACGTCGCGGGGGTTACAGCTTGGAATCCGAGTGGAGAAATCGGCCGCCAAGGAGAAGTATCCATTGAATATTGCTAGCGGTATGATGGGCGAGTAGTGGACTGGCTCCAGTTGTAACAGCCGCGATGAGTGGTTTCACCAGGAACCCTCTCATTGACATCCTGCTGACACGCCACCTTGGCAGTGTCCCATGAAGGTCTACGAAGTGACTGGTGGTACATCTAGCACACGCACGTACTAGCTCGTCGGTGGGGGTGGGTTTGTCACTTCTTTTCATGGACATGTTAAAACTAATGTACCAAAAAAAGGGAGGCTGACCACCAGGTTTGGGAAGTCCTGGTGAGCTAGTCAGCGGGCAACGATCAGAATATCTTTAAAAGGAAAAAGGGGAAAAACGAGTCTGCAGTCGGGGTGGACCTCTCGACCCAGGGGGCTAATGCATCATCTTCTCTCTCTCTCTCCCTCCTCTTGTCCCCTTTACACCACAGTTCTAGCCTTCCATGTTATAAATGCCTGTACTGTGACTTGAATAGCAGATGCCTTGGGCTCCGCTGACTTTAAAAAGGGGTGTATCTGTTTTCCGAATCAATGCAACAATTGCATTGAAAGGCACAGTGGTTTAAGAAAATTGAACCGAAAGAAACATACAGTTTCTTCTTTTATTTTTTATTGTAATACATATTATTTACTTCGCTTACCGGAGGATTGTAAATAGCTCTCTCTTTTTTTTCAGAATTACAATTACGGGAGGTACTTTTGTTTCTTAAAAGAAATTAAATAAACGATATTGAAAGGAGAACTAAAAGGAAAAAAAATTAACAGCAATAAAAGTCTCAATTGCGCGATATTCGCAATTTGCATTGAAAGGAAACAATTGAAGAAAATTCTATCCAGTAAGCATTTATCGAAATATAAAACCGAGAGACAGTTTTTGTTATTTGTTTTTAAATTGTAAAAAAAAATTTGTCAAATCAGAGTAGACGACCGTGCACTTTACTGCTATTTAGATTTTTGATCAATTTGAGCAATACAATCGGAGATAGTTCGATTGAACTAGAGGATACATTTACATTTGAATATGTACCTGTACTCAAAAACGCTTGATTCTCGCCAATTTGCAAGAATTAATTGCTCGAATTGTAGACGAAATTTTGTTTTACACGTACGTAATCATCTTACATATTAGTAATTTATTAACCGACACAATTGCGCACGACCGCATTAGAAATATCTAACGTTAACAAATGGTTTTTTTTTTGAGAAATGAAAAGAAATATAATTAAAGTAAAATGATAGAACAACCGATCTCAGAAACGTTACGTGTGGTAGAAGATAAATAAAATCAAAAAAAAAGGATAAGAATTAATTTAAATTTACCTTATCTGATTATATATAATAAATTGTTTTATAATTCACGGTCATTTCATTTAATAATTTTACTTTGTTTTATTGTAACTCGATTTTTATTTTTAAATTATTACGTCAGGCAATTTTGAACTTATTCCGTAAAAAAAGTAATTATCTATTTCTTATTTTCAAATAGTTTTTTTTTTATTTAATTTATATATCTCTCTTATTATTTCGTATATATGTATATATATTTGTTTTGCTGATGTTTTTTTTTTCTTGTTAATATAGTTGTTTATTACTGAATATAATTGTCATTAAATTTGTTGGGCTTTTTCTTATTTTTCATTAGTAAAAAAAAATATAATAAAAAAAAATTGTGATTTTCAAAAAAACATGTGATTCCACTTACCTTCGCGAATTCCACTGTAAACTGGAATATCGGGGATATGATTAAACGGAAAAAAAACCATGCGGATTGCAAATTTTCGGGAAATTTCACTAATAAAACCGTGTGGTTTTTCAGATTTTTAAAGACAAATTTCACTACCAAAATTATCGATTATCACTACGAGAAAAGAAAACCATGCGTTTTCCGGTAAATTTCACTGATAAAACCATGCGGTTTTCGGGAATTTTCACTAATAAAACCATGTAGTTTTTTCAGATTTTCAAAGAAAAATTTCTTTATCAAAATTATCGATTATCACTACGAGAAATCTTTGCTCTGGGAGGGGGTCCGTTCGCCTCGACGTACAAAAAAACAAGTGCTCAACCAAAACCGCATCTGTTCCCAAGAAACCTCGGCATAACCGTTAATGGCTAGTTTGCGCACGTCACTTAGGTTTTCGATGACGCTCAGCTGTTTATAGCGCCATCTATGAGCTGATAGGGCAACCAAACGCCCAGCAACAAATTGGTTCTTAATTTTATTTTTTTTTTTGTAAAAAAAATAGTTTCTATCCGTGCGACCATTACACAGTGGCTCTCCGTTATCGCCTGTCCGCCTCTCCAGGCAACCGTCATCCTCCCGCAGGAAGATGAGGCGCGTGAGAGGGGACAGGGATACGCTAAGGTAGTGCGTACTCCCGCAGTCCGAGCCGTCCGCCTCTTCCGTTCCGAGTTCTCCACGTGCGGGGCAAAAAAGAGGGATGTTATTTTGGCCATAGTCCCGTGCCATCTTCACTATGGTCTCAACGGCATTTCGGAGGTTGCTGCAGTACCCCGTCATCTGTTCAAGGAGTCCGGTCAAAAACTCCACCTTCACGGCTTCGTGGGTCGGCCTGTGAAGCATGCAGTGCAGGAGCCGCCGTTGTATCCACGTGAGGCCGTCTACGACTGACGGCAGGCACCTCCGCACTGTCGCCACCCAGAAGTCGGTCATCTGGGTCTCTACGAAATGGGTGACCGTTATCGCGTCCTCCTGCGATCCAACGATGTCAAATGTGCGTTCGTGTGCACACTGCATGATCACCCACTCCTGGCGACGTTCCGCCTCCGATGGTTCGAAGGCCATGCTCAGGGCGCTCTCATCGTCGTCACCCTGACTTGTTACGGCGACGCTGTTATATTCCAGCCGCATTACTAATTCCCGCGCTTCCTCCCGTGAGCACGATGACAAACTCGTCACCCTGCTCACGTGGAATGAACGATGTGCGGCGTTGATGCCCATCCACTCGCTCAAGTCGCGGTCCGTGCGGAAGTTGCAAGTTGCTCTCACACTGGGTACCCTCAAAATTTCCAGATATCCCGTGCGGAGCAACTGCGGTGCAACTGCATGTATAGCATACATTACCAGGCCCTTGGCATGTTCGAATATGTTAACGGAATTTGAAGTGAAATTCTTCATCCAGTGTTTATCTAAAAGAAATTTGTTACTTATTCATTTTTAAAATTAAATTTTTATTTTCAAATAGCACAATATTTTCGAAAAAAAATTATCGAAAATCTAACAAAAAAAAATATGAAACCATTCTATAAATTTACAGCTAGAAGAACTGTTCATTTAAACGGTACTTCTTAGTACAGAAAAGACACGGGTTTATAAAAACGCGACTGATGCTTTGAAATCGGTAAAATTGCCTAAGCAGTTGCACAAACGAAAAATGTGACTATGCGAAGATAATACATTCTCAAAAAAAAATAATCTTAAAAAAATGTTCCATAAAACTACAAGACTACTTGTTCATTCACCGAAGTAACTAAATTATAACAATTTGCTCACCTTTATTGAAAATTTCGCTGCCAGTTCTTAACGTACGAGTATCCATTTTATTTCCCTTTTAAAATTTTTTGAAACTGCAAATCAAGTTGCGTTTTTTTTGTTATCTCTCCTCCTTCGACACTAGACGGCACAGCACTATTTAGAATTGCAAGATTGGGATCTAAAGTGAACACAGAAATTTGATTTGCTAGAATTTAAAGTGTTGCCATTGCAAAAAAAACTGCTTTAAACTTTCGAAGGCTCCAATTAAGAAAAAAAAAATCGTAATCAAAATTAAAATAAAATTTAAAAACTCTTATTTAGAATGAATTACATTTTTTTTTATTTAAATAATGATTAAAATAATGACTGAAACATTAATAATTAAGGCACTTTTCTCTTAAAGTTATTTCAAAAACAAAACTCATTTTTTTTTTAACATTGAAAATTGCACAATTTCTCCATCATTTTATAATAACAATAGCGTGCATCGTATTCCATGTCATACCAAAAATTAACTGCAATGCATTTATGACTTTGACGAACATGATGATACCATAAGCTTGGCAAATACAAAATATCGCCCGAATTAACACGCACTTCGAAAACAGTTGCCTTTTTATAGTTTGGATATTTCTCGAGATCTGGATTAAGAGGATCTATACTAACCCATTCGGTCTGTACCAAATTATTGGAATCTGAAATGTAGCAAAGAAGAAAATACATTTCCCTGGTAACTATTGTTAATGCACTAATACTTACCATCAATCATTGGCTCTATGGAAATTTCGCCGTCAGAACCGGTCTTATAAATTCCAGTTGGATATTTCTTGCGCGGAACATAGCTCATATCAACTGGCGGAATTAAAATGAAATCTTTATATCCGGATATAACACAGTAAATATTTTCATAAGGATCTTTGTGCACTGTTAAAAATAAATTAATTTAATTAAAATTTACAAAAAAAAATGAAAAAAATTAGCTCCTCACTCGATGATACGGCTCGTTTATCTCCCATCCAAAAGTTTACAGCATCGGGATTTTTATTGAAAGCCTCGCGAGCAAATTTCAATGTTTCACCATCGATATCCTGATACAGTTCCATAAAATCCGTCGTTAAATTGGAATTTTGTCTTTGAACGTAGTGAACTGGTCTAAAATTGAAAATCGTATCGAATTAATTTAAATCAGAGATTTTTCTTCGTATTTTACTTACCCATCGCATTCAAGGTTCTCCAAAAATTTCGTTACCGACATCTTTTTCTCTTCGGGAAGCACGAAAAATTCTTCGCCATCTTTAAGAGCTATTCCATCAGCATATCCGTTGGGTGTTACAGCCACTGTCACCTCCTTATCCGGTATAATAGTTCTACGGTACTAAACACTATGAAATCTTGTGAAACTTATTTATAGATAATGGAATGAAATAGTGTCATGTATTGCGCAAATGTGGAGGTGGAATTGGATAATATCAGCGATTGACATTGTCTATATTACTTTTGGATAAAAACAAAAATCTGAATGGTTAAACCTATTACGCATATATTTTTTATAGCATCGAACGTAACTTAGTGGGTCATCCTCTAATGCACTGAATGCTTAGTCAAGTTGGTATAGGGAAGGTAAACATTGGGGTTACAAGGGAGTTACAGTAGGGAAGAGTCTAAAATATCGGTGGACGTTATTCATGGAGTACTGAAGGTAGTAAGTTAGGTAGCTAGGGTGTAGCCTAGTGGGTAGCGTGTTGGTATTGTAATGTGGAGGTCGTAAGCTCAAATCCCGGTCGGCGCAATATATAATTTCAGCACATTGCCTGCTTGGATATACCTTGGTCACCTCAATCTACGAAAATGAAAAATTCGTAGAAAGAGGGTTGTGCGAAAGGCTAACAACCCTTCCACAATAAGTAATGAAAAAAAATGTTAAGGAACCTGAATGTCAGGAGGCCAAGGTCCGATTTGGGCTGTAGCGCCATTGTAGAAGTAGAAGGTAGTAAGTTGCTGGGAATACGTGAAAGAGCAATGCATTTTAGTCGTGATGTTCGAGTGAAGAAACACTGTCTTCATCAATGGTGCGACAGCCCAAATCGAACCCTGGCCTCTTGAAGTCGTCGCCTTCAATCGTCTCGAACCAAAGACCGCGACCTCCAGCTGCTAGTTTTTAAAATGGCTATGCTATCATCATCAACCGAGTCTTCCCATCGCTTGCGTGGTTTGCCTACTGGCCGGCTACTACACGCTTTGCCTTTCAGAGCGCGTGTGGGCATTCTTCTGTCTTCCATAAGAAATTCAATATACTCATATTTATTTCTTAAACTATACTAATATGTAGGGATGGCAAAATCTGCTCTTTTCCAATCGCAGTGATCCACTGCGATTGCTCTTTTTCAATATCTGTGAAAAAGAGCAGCTCTTCCAATAGCAGTGATTTTTCCACCTCTATTATCCATGCTAGTGCGCAATTAAAAAAAAAGAGACAAAATAGTAATTTTCTGCGAAATCCTGCATCTAACAATCAGGCAGACCCAATTTCTCAGTACCACCAGCTCAGTGCGCATAGTGAACACTTCCCCCATTTCCTCCTGGGAATGAAAAGGTTTTCTTTTACTATCCAATGTACGAAAAAACGATCGAGCGCAATGGAGTCAGGATGGCAAAAATGTCAATCGCATTTCATATACACAAGCCAAATAAAAAAAACACTCGGTCATCGATCGCATCGCATATATACAAGTCAAATAAAAAAAAACACCCGGTCATAGAAAACCAAACCAAAAGGGTCTACTGTTTACTTTTTTCACACATTACCTCACACAAGCAATTTCATCATGAAGAACGTAAAGCTCTTATCGACATGGTGGACTGCAACATAAATCGGCGAAACTTGCGATAGCCGCAACATGTCCTACCAACCGACCAGATCGAAACTCAGAACAAAAACCGCCAAAAAAACTCTAGCAAAGCGCATCATTGACCACTTCGGACGTTCCACACCTCACCTATCAGATCAGATCCCACCGACCAAAATATCGCTAAACAAATCCCTTATCATCGGACGTTCCACACCTCACCTATCAGATCAGATCTCACCGATCAAAATATCGCTAAACAAATCCCTTATCATCGGACGTTCCACACCTCACCTATCAGATCAGATCCCACCGATCAAAATATCGCTAAGCAAATCCCTTATCATCGGACGTTCCACACCTAACCTATCAGATCAGATCTCACCGATCAAAATATCGCTAAACAAATCCCTTATCATCGGACGTTCCACACCTAACCTACCAGATCAGATCTCACCGATCAAAATATCGCTAAACAAATTCCTTATCATCGGACGTTCCACACCTCACCTATCAGATCAGATCTCACCGATCAAAATATCGCTAAACAAATTCCTTATCATCGGACGTTCTACACCTCACCTATCAGATCAGATCTCACCGATCAAAATATCGCTAAACAAATCCCTTATCATCGGACGTTCCACACCTAACCTATCAGTCAGATCTCACCGATCAAAATATCGCTAAACAAATTCCTTATCATCGGACGTTCCACACCTCACCTATCAGATCAGATCTCACCGATCAAAATATCGCTAAACAAATTCCTTATCATCGGACGTTCCACACCTCACCTATCAGATCAGATCTCACCGATCAAAATATCGCTAAACAAATCCCTTATCATCGGACGTTCCACACCTCACCTATCAGATCAGATCTCACCGATCAAAATATCGCTAAACAAATCCCTTATCATCGGACGTTCCACACCTCACCTATCAGATCAGATCTCACCGATCAAAATATTGCTAAACAAATCCCTTATCATCGGACGTTCCACACCTCACCTATAAGATCAGATCCCACCGATCAAAATATCGCTAAACAAATCCCTTATCAAATCGCAATCGTTTCATCTACATAGCTCCAATTCATTCATTCATTAGTCTAAAGCAACAACATCACTGAGAGCAGACACTGCTCGTGCTCTCAGTGTCAATATCAATCACCAAATATAGGTTTGGGATAGCTTATATGATTGATAGTCTTTAATATCACAGAGCTGATATATCGCTGATCGCAAGCGATATAACAGCAACGAAAGAGCAGTCGAGAGCAATCGAGAGCAATCGGAATAACAACGTTCAAGCGATATAACAGCAACGAAAGAGCAGTCGAGAGCAATCGGAATAACAACGTTCAAGCGATATAACAGCAACGAAAGAGCAATCGAGAGCAATCGGAATAACAACGTTCAAGCGATATAACAGCAACGAAAGAGCAATCGAGAGCAGTCGAGAGCAATCGGAATAACAACGTTCAAGCGATATAACAGCAACGAAAGAGCAATCGAGAGCAGTCGAGAGCAATCGGAATAACAACTTTCAAGCTCTTTCTTCGCGCGATTGATATTTAGCGGTGGGACTTGGGTAAAATTCGACTTCCATGGGTTTCGGGATCTGATAAGAGCTTTACGTTGTTCATTGTGTGTGAGGTAGTGTCGTGTAAAAAAACAAAACAAAAGACCCTTTTGTTTTGGTTTTCTATGACCGGTTGTTTTTTTTTTGTTATTTGGCTTTTATTTGTATATATGCGATGCGGTTGTATATATGCCATGCGATCGATGACTGGGTGGTGTTTTTTTTGTCTGGCTTGTGTATATGAAATGCGATTGACTTTTTTGCCATCCTGACTCGATTGCGCTCGATCGTTTTTTCGTACATTGGACAGTAAAAGAAAACCTTTTCATTCCCAGGGGGAAATGGGGGAAGTGTTCACTATGCTGAGCTATGAGATTGAGTCTTGCCTGATTGATAGATGTAGGAAAATTAAGATTTGCTTAGCGATCGATGTGGAATGCGTGGGGGGACTAATATGCGAGTGCGAACAAGAACTCTGGAATTTGTAGCGATGATCATTGCGGCAATTTTATTGGTGATAGAACGTAAGCAGTGTGCATTTGCTCTGCTCTTCTAATCGCAGCTCTTTTAAATTTTGAATCGCAATAAGCGATTGCTCTTTTCAAATAGCAGTGAAAAAATCGCAGGTATGTGAAATAGCATACCATCTCTACTAATATGTTAATTACGCAACTATGTTAATATGACATCCATTCATCGCTGTTATCTACCTTAGATTGGCATCTTCTTTGACAACTTTGGCTCAATTTTTTAGCGTAATTCGCACTTAGACATCTCCAAATTTGTTTTAAACTTCCAATAGCGGATATTTTTTTCCATTTCAGTTTAGTCTTCATGAGCAACCACACATTTTTAATGGGATTCGCAACGGGACTCAGCGATGGCTAATCAAAAGTTGTTATCCCATTTTCTGCCTTCCACGATGTGCAGAAGCAACTTGAATGTTTGGGATCATTGTTTTCTTGGAGAATCCGGTCATCGTTTTGGGACCGTCCATACAGCAATTCAGCAGACTTTAACAATCCCTTCTTGTATAAATTCAGCCTTCAAAATTCTGGTGAAAGCAATCAACTTTCCGAATCCCATAAACATGCACCTTTGCTAGATGTTTGACGGTACGTTGCAACAATCTCTCACCGCTATTTGTCCAAGCCAGGCTACGGACAGTTGACGGATATAGCCGTATGGTTCAAATGTCCGCTACCGCAAAAGCGAAAACGTTGTGGCAAGTGTTTCCGAACAACGTATGCGACACATCAATACAACGAACCTGTGAAGCCGAAAAATTTGCCGAATATTTTGTTTATTTGACTTTTGTCATACATCTCCACGAGGGGAATAGAACCTGTCGCTCGGACCCCGTGACACACCGCACCTTAACATCGAGCAAAAGTTGCAATTACGCCGCGCGAGTACTTTAGTGACGCGAGTAGTTTTTCCATCCACCTTTTCGCTCGAAAGCCGATTTGAGAAATTTCGGAATACGGACGAAACGGGCGGGTCACGTATTCATTCTTTGATTTGTGCAATCGTCGGTTGGATCCACCCTTTTCGGGCTGAAGGCGACGAAAAAAAAAACGACAAATACGACGATGGAAAGGATAAAAGGGGAAAGCGGAATTGGAGTCGTCGTCGTCGTGACTGCGAACAGCCGCCTCACGTAATTCAGATAAATGAGTTAATTTTTTCGACGGTGATAAAAAAATTGAGGATACGCCAATGCCAAACACTGACGAAATATCTTTTTTTTTATAATGGTCGAGCTATTAGAAGGGTTCTTGATTGAGGCTCTATAAATCAGATTTTCGTGCTCTAGTTCGCTGTTTAACATTTTTGGAGCTCCCATATTATAGCATATGGCTCAATGAATTGTACACCATCTTTCTGGAACATCTTAAAGCACTAGCAATTTGCGTAACACACTTCCACAGCTCTTCATTTGCTGAACTACCTGCCGCTGAACCTCTGTGCACCGTGTACCTTTCGCCATTTCTAAATACACATTTTTTAAACAACAATCATAAATGAAATTAAAAATACTCAAATCTCGCCAATAAATTTGATTGAACACAAACAAAAGCCCGAAATTGGTAAGTTTTGAGAGGTGTGCTAAATTCGTGGCCAGCCTGATAACGTACTGCTTGCAATTAAGTGAGAATAGAAAAGAAATGCAAGAAAGGAACCAGACTAAATTAACGGGACATAATCAACCCATTATAGCCAACACTCAAGAAACAAAAGTCGACTGAAAAGCATAAAACAGTAGAAAATATTTGCACTTGAAAGTTACAGATACCGAGTGTGGTAAAAAGGCAGGGCGGGCAGGGAAAGGCGATCTAACACCAGTCGCCAGTCAGTCGTCGAGGCATCTCATCGGGTCAACACTGCGATCAGAGAAAGTCTTTTTTTTTGTTGAATACCTATTCTGAGGTAAGTCGACGTGACGAGCTCTAAACCTTGTTTTCGTTGTTACAGGCCATGGTTTTATGATCAGTATCGATGCAACGAACCCCGACGACTCCCGTAACAAGACCCGGCACCCGCCCGATACTGCCACCGAGATGGACGTTGGTGGATCTTGGACCTGTTTGATTCCCGTACACCTTTAATTTTCCTTTTTATAGTTTTTTCGATATATTGGTATCGAAATGACTTATCCTCTGGCATACAAAAATTTACAAATTCTTGTCTTTTTATCGTCATCGCGATTCGTAGTCAGGTGACGAGAAAATTTTCGCCAAATTATCACCCAGTTAAAAAAAGAGCAAGGACTCTTGCAATTTTATCGTTAGAGGCGATAATTTACGATTGCCTTTTCTATCGGTACTGCGATTTATCGCGAGATTGCTTGCTGGGATATGTCTGTCATCAGCTGTTTAAATTTTTGAAAGGTACACTCCGTTTCATATTTAGAGCCCACGTAGAAATTTTAGGTTATCTCCACTCGGAAAATTATTATGCTTTTGTATTTGATTGCTAAATGTCGAAAGCCTGGAGCTGAAATTATTTGTAGGTAAATTATTGCAAGGATTCGTTATTTTTGCAACAGTTCCAGTTATTATACGTTTTTTGCTTGTTTCATATATGTATATAACCCAGTTGAAGTTTCCAACAAAATAAACTGTTTATTTCATATAAATTTAAAATAAAGAATTTTATACAAAAACGTAATAATTAATAGGGCCTCCTTTGGATCTTATAACTTCAAAAATCCTTTTGTTCATCGATTGTATTAATTTATTTAACATTTCAGGATCATGTTTCTGCCATTCATCAAGGATTGCAGCTTTCAATTCCGTCAGTGATTCATACTGCCGATTTTCAGCATATAACCGTCTGACAAGACCTCCCCAAATGTTTTCAATGGGATTCAGATCGGGAGAACATGCCGGCCAGTTCATCACCCTAATAAAATTTGTCTCCATTCAACCATTGTTTCACAACTGCTATGAATTCTGGCATTATACAGGGTGTTTGGTACTCCGTGCATAACCTTGTAAGGGGTTATTCCTGGATATATTTTGAGCAAAAAATTGTTCTACGGAGATGGTCAATTTTCAATATCCACGGAAATACAGGGTGATCAAGAAAAGTCCTTCGGACCTGTACCCTTTCTCACTCAAAACGCTATATCTTGAAAACTAATAATCGCATTTCAAAGTGTTATAGCTTGTTTTTTAGGGAATCAAATTATCTTTCATTTGGTGTAATAGTCCTTATTGTACCTGTACCCAATTCTGAGGTATTTGCTTCAGACCACAAATTTTTGATATTTTGACCCTCAAAATTCTGCGATCAATGTAGTTTTTCTCAAAAAAACGCATTATAAAAATATCATTTTAATGTTGGTTTTTTATGTGCCATATTATTGCCTACAAACGATGTATACGCTTGCATTGCATAAATTTCATAGTTTAGAAAAAAATATCATTCCAATAGTATAGCCATTTAATAAAAAAAACAAGAATATGTTGATCAACACTCTCCGCTTGAACTAAACGAACTTAAGAATGGTTTTTATGGTTTATTTCCTTAATTACAATAAATGTTCAAAATGGCTACCTTCATTTTGAATGCACGCTAAAGCTCGTTTTGCCAGTGTTCTCTTTATGTTCATACTCCTCAACTGCTGCCTTATTTCTGTTGCTGCCGCATCGATTCTGCTGTTTAGATCCTGCAACATTACTACTTCCGTTGCGTAGACAAGGTCCTTCATCCGTCCCCATACAAAGAAATCCATAATAGTTAAATCAGGAGATCTTGCAGGCCAGTGTATCGGTCCATTTCTACCGATCCAGCGATTGCTATAATTGGATTTTAACCAATCTCTGATTTGTCGGCCGTAATGAGCTGGAGCACCATCGTGTTGGTAAAACATGGAAGCCAATCGTTGCAGTGGCATAACATCCAATAACTCCTGTAGATCATTTGTCAAAAACTGCAAGTAATTGGAACTATTTAGGGTAGGCGGAAGCCTAATAGGACCAATAAAATCGTTGCCAATCACACCTGCCCATAAATTGACACAGAATCTGTGCTGAAATGATGCCTCTCTTCTTGTATGTGGATTGCTCTCAGCCCATGTGTGAAAGTTGTGGAAGTTTGTGATACCGTCCCTGGTGAATTGGGACTCATCCGTCCAAAGAATGTTGCTGATAAAATTCTCGTCACTTATTTGTCGTTCAAGGAGCCAATTGCAAAACTCCATCCTTTTGGGCAAATCAATGGGTAACAACTCCTGCACTGGTGCGTGGTGGTAGGGATGCAAACGTTCTGCTTTTAGGACAC
Source organism: Chorisops tibialis (assembly GCA_963669355.1). Lineage (NCBI taxonomy): Eukaryota > Metazoa > Arthropoda > Insecta > Diptera > Stratiomyidae > Chorisops > Chorisops tibialis. The sequence goes on from OY770262.1 coordinate 273,867,968, forward strand.
TCCAAACTTTCCACGTAGAGACGTTAAGCCGCAATGCCAAGCGTCGTATACTAGTTGTTGGATCATTTTGAACTGCAGCTAGGATTCTTTCATCGATTGAAACAGCGATTATCGGCGCAGAATTTGCATTCACTCTGCTTGTCCTAACACTGCCTGTTTCCCTAATCCTTCTGTAAACGTCTTGGAATACTCTCGCGTAAGGTATTCGACGATTAGGAAATTCTTCGTTCGTGAACTCAGGCATTTCGAAATTCTTTTCTAAATTTTAGTGACACCTTGTACTTTTAAAAATTTAACTAAAACTGATAAAATATGAAGTATGGTTTGCTTTTATAGGCTTTTCATTTTGTTAGGTAACCCATTAAAAAGAGCAAAGTGCTGCACCTAGTTGTGTTGAAACTCATTTTAATTTAATTCATTTTCTCGATAGCTTAAATACTAATTAAAGGACATTCCTCGGTAATTGAAATAGTAAATAAAGGGCAATAGAATATTTCAGTTTGACAACAATTCAGGTAGTTTTTGTAGAACGAGGGTTACTTTATGGCATATTTCATTTTTAAGCCATATGTATTCTCGGTTATTACCTGGAAAACGGAAAAACCTAAGTCATAAGTAGGTGACCTTTTGTAGGCAATAATATGGCACATAAAAAAAAAACAATAAAATTACATTTTTATAATACGTTTTTTTGAGAAAAACTAAATTGTTCCCAGAATTTTGAGGGTCAGTGTCAAAAATTTGTGTTTTGAAGTAAATATCTCAGAATTGGGTACAGTTACAATGCGAACTATTACATCAAATGAAAGGTAATTTGATTCCCTAAAAAACAAGCTATAACACTTTGAATTGTGATTATTAATTTTCAAGCGTTTTGAGTGAGTGAGGGTACAGGTCCGATACACTTTTTTGATCACTGTATCTCCGTGGATAATGAAAATTGACCATCTCCGAAGAACAATTTTATGCTCAAAATATATCCAGGAATAACCCCTTACAAGGTTATGCTCGGAGTACCAAACACCCTGTATTGTTGGAAAATCCATTTTTTTTTTCGCCATGTTCTGCCGGAAATGTTTTCGAGTACTTGGATGTAATCTCTACTGTTCATCCGCGATGAAGTAAATTGTATATCCAAACGCCTTGCTGCAGAAAATGCTTCCCACAACATTACAGAACCGCCACCAAAATTCTTCTTCGAGAAATAGAGAGGTTCCTTCCTTAGATCGCGCCAATAAGAATTAAATCCGTCGGGTCCATCTAAGTTCCATTCTTTTCATCAGAAAATATCACCTGAAAATGAAATCTTGAGCTTAAACAATGAAGAAGTACGAAAGCCAGTACGTCTTACAAAAGACCAATATGTAGCCATATGGTTTTCTGAGAATTTCATCCGAGCTTTCTTATGGCGATCTAATAGTCGTGGAGCACTCTTCATTTTACCTCTAGAAATGTTAGGATTACGTTGAATCGTTCTTCAAACCGCTGTTTTTGACACCTTTGTTGGGACAAGAGCTGCCAATTTATTGCAACTTAGTGTCGAATTGCTTGCTGCATGTACAATTTTCCTCTCTCCCCGCGGAGACAGTTTTCTTTTTCTTCCCTTTCGCTTCGTTTTCCCATATAACTCCAGATATTTTAAAAAGTTTCGAACCACACGGTGACTGCGAGCAACTTTTCTCGAAATTTCACTTATGTTCAAACCACCATCTTTGTACGCGAAAATTTCACCCTTTTCGACATCATTTAAAGACACACCGCGCGGAATTTTAAATAATAAGATTATTACGAAACCCTCTTGTAAACAACAACTAAACTGATTCAGTGTGTCGATTTCTAAATGCACTAATCACCATGTGGGTTATAAATATGAAACGCACAAAAATTACGAATTTCCAAGAACTGCAGCAAGAAGAACGGCAATGAGAAATGATTTACAGAAAAATCATTGCATAGAGTTTCTCAATCTTTCCTTGAATTCAATTTGGGGCACAATTATTTTAAGGCGATAATAATTTCAAATTGGTAAGTGGGTTATAAATATGAAACGGAGTGTATAAACATGGAGCGAGCCAATTAAAATCGTTCATTTAAGAGGTTGGAATTTTTGATGCGAAAAATTTCTCTGTCAATGGACAACACAGAAAGACTGTGGACTCTGTTACATATTTTGACTCTGGTCCAAACGTTCCATACGAACAAGAATACAAATTTCTTTTCCCTTCTATTAAAGGCATAGCGAAGACAACGAATGATTTAAGAATATGAATCTCATTGCTGTTTTTGCTACTTCAACATAAAATACATATTTCGAAAGCTAGACGTCGCAGTGAATTTAAAATGACCTTCAAATCACGACACTATGAAATTTTTAATCATGATGCGATTTGGAATAATTCCAACTATCGCAACTTTTTCGGTTTGGTCGTTTAATAGCTCAATAGAACGGATTCCGGGCAAATTTAAGCGAACAAAATAAAGGGCCACTTACACAAAACATCATGCAGATCTCGATGCCATTTCTCTTTCATTATTTCTCACCTGAAATGCTTTGAACTCCATTTAAGAACCGCTGGCCACTGCAAGCAACAGCCGCGTATAATGACGGGCATGTTTTTGCCCACATAGTCACGTGCGAATTCGAGCGGCGACGGCAAATCTAGTAATTCCGGTATTCTGGTGCCCAAGAACAAATCTAAAAATAGACAGAAAATAATTTCAGATATTTATAGAATTTATTGCGAAAGGAAATCGCTCAGAACGGAAGTTTTTATGAAAATTATGTTTTACCTTTTGCTTCATTCGAAAGTAAATCAAATGCTTCTTGTAGATCTGTTTCCGCCACTTTATTCATAACTTTTATGCTGAAAATTTAATTTTTGTATACACCACGTCCGGAAGTAGTCTGCGGATTTAAAATCTTGTCAAATAAATGTCCGGGCAAAGAATTTGTGAAACGGAGAATTGTCAAAATGTTATTCTAGTACTATTGGTCAGAGTTGTTTAGTACTGCCGGCGTCATATTTAGTACAGAATTAACCGCACCGTATATCAATTCAAATTTCGGGTTTTAGTTGAAAATAATTCCAATTTGTTCGGTTTTCTAAGTTTCAGTTGAATAACCATTAAATTTTTCGATTTACTTTGAATAATTGAAAATTCAATCTCTTGGAATAAATTTTTTGCTGGATAAAATCGTCCCCAGGACACAATTTAAAGAAATTATATGTATGCTTGTACCATTCCCACATCAATCAATCAATCAAATTCCTGTTAAGACCCCCTATAGGGGCATAGGACAGAAACAACTCTCTTCCACGCGGCGCGATCCTGAGCATTGGCCTTAAGCTGTTGCCAGGACTTGTTTATTCCTCTGGCCTCCTGCTCAACTGCTCGCTTCCATGTGTTACATGGTCGACCAACCCGACGTCTTCCTTGAGGATTATAATCCAGAGCCTGTTTTGCGATGTTTTGCTCTGGTTTCCTCAAAGTATGACCGATCCACTGCCACTTCCGCCGTTGAATCTCAATACCTATTTAGGTCTGGCCAGTTGTTCTCCAAAGTTCGACGTTGGAGATCACTTCTGGCCAGAATATTCCTAAAATGCGTCGGAGGCATTGGTTTACGAAAGTCTGCAGTTTCTTGGTAAGTCGAACGGTCACTTTCCACGTAGAACAACCATATAACAACACGGATTTGACGCATGCGTCAAAAACTCGCAGCTTCGTGCGAAGGGAGATCTCTCTTAACCTCCAGAAAGGGGAAAGGATACCGAAGGCCTGACGAGCTTTATTTAGCCGAGCCTCAACATACTTTTCGGCTCCGCCGTCCATGCTGACAATGCTTCCAAGATAGCAAAAATCTTGCACCTCTTCCACATCCTGTCCGTTAAGAACAATCGGTGTGCTTGCGTTCGAACCCATGTGCATGTACTTGGTTTTACGCACATTTATTTTTAGTCCCGCCTCTTTGCATTTAGAATGCAACGAGCGAACATTTGACTCTAAGTCCGAACGGTTATGTACAAGCAAACACATGTCATCAGCATAATCAAGGTGACTTAAGATGTTAAATAGTCTCCATTGAAGACCTTTACCTTCCCCACCTTACAATGCAGCTTTCAAGATGTCATTTATTACCACCAGAAACAGGGCTGGTAATAATATGCAGCCTTGTCTGACACCCGTTCGCACAGGAAAGCTCTCGGGCAGCTCTCCTCTATGCAAGACGCGACACCTTGCATCTTCGTAGGATTCTTTAATCATAGCTATGACCTTATCTGGAATACCTCTCCTACGCTGTCGAAAGCCTTCTCGAAGTCCACAAACATGAGATGTAGCGGCGAACCCATTTCGGCTGACTGCTCTAATATTATCCGTAGGGTATTTGTGTGGTCGGTACAAGATGACCCTTTACGGAATCCAGCCTGATAAACTTCGAGAGTGCTCTCGAAGACATCACTAATCCTATTGAGAATTACCTTAGCCATAATTTTTGATACGGAAGTAAGTAGACATATACCACGCCAATTGCCGCAATCCCGAAGATCGCCCTTCTTCGGGATTTTCACAATGACGCCCTCCTTCCATTCAGTCGGATATCTTCCTTCATTCCACACCTTAGTGAAGAGTGGGAGGAGTATATCGGCTGTTATTTCTGGGTCCGCTTGGTAGTCCGTCTATACCTGGAGCTTTCCTTCCCGCCATTGACCGAATGGCGGAAACTATATCTTCCTTATCTGGGCGGTCGTCCCTAATAGAGAGTTGTTGCGGTTGGATGTTTGGTAGTTCTTCTGTTTCTGGGATATCTTCCTCTAACAGGATGTTTAAAATATCAGAGAAGTATTCCTTCCATCGCCGCAACTGGTGTTCACTCATATTAAGGAGAGTTCCGTTGACATCTCTCACCAGGTGGTTGGCGGTGAAATTCCTGTCCGTCAACTGTTTCATGATTTTTAATAGTGAACCCATATTCCCAAGGTAAGCCGCAGATTCTGCCTTGTTTGCCAGATCTTCAATGGCCTTTCTCTTGTCGCGTCTAACAGCTTTTTTAAGCTGTATATGAGCATCGCGGTAGTTCTGCCTCAAGTCGGGCGTTCGTTGGTTGACATCGGGTTGAGAGATGATTGCCAATTTGGCTTTTTTCCGATTGCCAACCTTGTCCCATGTGTCCTGCGACATCCAGGGTTTCTCACCGCTTTGCACATATCCCACAGATTCTTCAGCACTAGTTAGAAAAGTGCTCCTGGTTGCCTCCCAATTGGCGTCCAGTGTGCGCATTTCATTTTCCCCTAATGTGGATGACTTTTCGCGTAGAATAGTGGTGTATTCGTATTTTTTGTTGGGATATCTGAGTTTATCCACATTAAGCTTGCGCTTCATTTGAAGAATTTGTGGTCGTCGGATAGCTGTTGTGTACAATCTCAAGCAGGCAACCACCAAGTGGTGATCGCTCCCCACGTCAGTTCCACGTTTCGCTCGCACATCGAGGAGACATCTTCTCCATCGGCGACTTATAGCCAAATAGTCGATCTGGTTCTGAGTAACACCATCAGGGGAAACCCAAGATGTTTTATGATGACTCTTGTGTGGAAAAAAAGTCCCTTCGATGACCATGTGTCGAGTACTACAAAACTCCACAAATAATTCACCGTTTTCGGGTCTCTTAATCCAAGGTCGTGACGCGTCGACTCAAGGGTTACCATGCCTCCCCACACATAGCGCAACTAAATTATAATTAAGTCCTAAATTATCATTAAGCGGCTGTGTGTCATTCGCTAATTTAGCTAAATTACCAAAATAGTTATCATTTGGTAGCTAAATCATCTCATCATGCTCTCAGTTAAATCATCTCATTTAGCTAAATCCTCTCATTTTTCTCATAATTTAGGCTATAACGATGAAGAATGTAGTATTAGAGTTGGAGCTTTCATAAAAGCTTTGTCGTGCAAGAGAGAAGAAAAGTCATTTTCTGACAGCTCTAAATTATACAAAATCTTGGAAAAATTAAACGCCTAGCTATGAAAGATGACTCGCACACGATTCTAAAATAGGCCAACGGATCGTTTTTCGTCTTTTGTCGTCTTCCTTGTAAAATTTTATTGCCTATTGGCTATGGAATTCAACTTTTTAAAAATATGACAGATGAGTGAGTGATGCTTCTTAATTAGCAAAGTGCTGTGTGTGACCAATCTACTAACGATGAAGACGAGCTAAATCACGAATTAGCCAAATTATAATTAGGACCGCTATGTGTCAATGGTATTAGTTATTTAATTCAAAACAATCTAGTACAATAGTTACAGCGGCGCTAGCTTTGTTCAACCTTTGACATTTCTCAACTGTCAGGAGTGTCGTACAAAAAAAATTCGCCGTATGTTTACATACCCGTAAATTTCAAAGCGTGCGTGCTTCTGCAAATCGAAATGAACTCGGTAAACGTCCTGCTAACTGAAATAGCACTGAACTTACTCGGAAATTCGTTCTACGACATCAACGGCGAACCGGTCAACGATCTCCAGTCCTTGTATGAAACCGAACGCCGGACTTCGGACTCGAACAGGCCAAATCTAGCCGAAATTCTGGGAATCTTCGGTTCAGAAATAGCACCTAGCACCGCTTCTTCATCCGCAGCTTCAGCCACAAGTGAATCTATCGACAAAGATGTTATCACGCTCGAAGACGACGATGATGGAGATGAATTCCTTTTTTCATACGAGCACGCCTCGGAAGATTCTCCAAAGGTCGCTAACGAACCTGTCCAATCAACAAGTCCTGTCACCGCCACTGTTCCGACTCCTTCGCCTAAAACAGCTACTGCTCCGCCGCCGAGAAAAGCAACTGCTACGACCAGTACAGCTACTGTTCCGCCACCCAATAAATCTTTCGTCGCAAAACCAATCAAAGTTCCTGCCCCGCAGTCTAGCACAGCTCCAGAGAGTAGTGCAAACGCCAACAGTGACTCGGATCTCGAAGAAATCGAATGCGAAGAATACCAGTCAGTCGATTCGAGCGTCCGATTAAATTACATTGCGAAGCAGACAAACAAAGAATTCAAACGGATGAAGTCCCGCGTGCGAAAACAGAAACTTATCTACGAAAACGGAAATCGAAATCTCATTACACTGCTCAAGCTCAAGCCGAAGGACGTGTGGAATAGATTCTTCGATCAACAGAGACAGGAATTGATCGTCGAGAGCAATGTACTGATGCAGTTCATTCGTGTAATTAAAAATAGCGACTCGATCAATCAAAAGGTACTTTCGAAAGTGGCGAAAGATATTCTGGCGGCGAAAGACACCGTGCCTTGACGTATAAGTATCTGCCTGTTAATATATTTAAGAATAAAATTGCTTGTCTCAATCTAAAACTTAATTTTGTTTCATTCTACAGAATTATCGATTCAGACTTTGTTTTCGAATTATAGCACACGTATGTAATTTCCCAACTTAGATCATTTTCAAGTGCAGGAAATGAAAACTCTTATTTATTTATTTATTTATTACTATTAGGGGAACGCGTGAGAGCACTGTGACCTTCTTGGCCTATTGTGCGTTTATAGCCCCTTCAACCTATTATAATTCAATAGCTTCAGCTAATTTGAGAATCTTTACGGGAGCCGTATTGGCTAGTTCCTCTGTAGAAAGGAAACCCTTCCCAGATGACTGTCTTTTGCTAGCTACTGCTTCACAGTGACATAGGATGTGTACTGTCGTTTCTGAGTCCTCGAGACAAAGGCGACAAATGTCGGTTTCTGCTAAGCCCCTATTTTTGAGGTGGTGGTTTACTCCACTGTGCCCAGTCATTAGGCCGATGAGAGTACTAATATCCTTCGTGCTGAATTTTAAAATATCCTCCACGTTGTTTTTTTGTGGTATGATCAGTTTTTTTGAAATTGACAAGCCTGGATTTTATGTTCTTGTTCTACCCACTTTTTGAGTATAGGGTTGTGGTATCCTTTTGGTTTTCCGCAGAATGGCTCTGGACCAATAAAGTTTGTTTCTGCGCCGTTTTTCGCAAGGCGATCAGCCTCTTCATTTCCCTCAATTCTCATGTGTCCTGGTACCCACATTAAGGTTACACCATTCCTTTTCCCCAGGATGATTAGGTTTTGAAGGCATTCCCATACTATTTTCGATCCATGTTTATTGGATGCTAGAGCTTTGAGAGCCGCCTGACTATCCGATAGGATATAAATGGGTTTATTGCGATGAGCTCTCCTTATATTTTCTTGGATGCATAGCTCCATTGCAATTAGTTCGGCCTGGAAGATTGTGGCTTCTTTGCCGAGTGATTTTGAAACCGAGAAGTTAGGACCTTTGACTCCGGCTCCTGTCCCCTCAGAGGTGCGCGAACCATCTGTATACCAGATGGTTGATCCCTCTTCCATTTCAGGTAGCGTGAATTGCCAGTCCTTGCGTTCTCTGATTATAACTTTGAAGCGGGTTTCAAAGTTGAATTTTGTCGGCATCGCGTCCGATAGTGTGGAAGTTATAACCCCTATTTTTGGGTCTTTTAGGATTTTGAGGTGACCTCTAAAATCCCCTGAATGAAAACTCTTATTATTATAGCAGCTAGTTCAATACGATATATTGAGCTAATTTTTTTGTTAAGAGCAGGCTTCTGTGGCGTAGTGGGCAGCGTGCTTGCTTTTCAGTCAATAGGTCGTGGGTTCGATTCCCACTCCAGACAGCGGATTTTTTAAGCACGAATTTTTTCAGTGCTACTGGCGATGAAAAATTATTCGAAATAAAAATGGGAAAACGGTGTAAAAGTGAAACAATTCCATTTCAAGAAGGCCTAGATACTCAGTAGATGGTTTCTATTCGCTTTCTATCATTTAGTCCCCCATAACATCTGCAAATATTTTTCAGTAGCAGCCAGTACAACTGAAAAAGCTTCTCCACTCGTTACGGTCGTTCTCACTCCTCTTCCCCTACCTTCCTAATCCCATTCATTCCCTCTATGACTGTGTTTGTGCATTGCACATAAAGGCCGAAATAGCCTATAACACAGGTCATTCTGTAAAAAAAAAAAAGCACTGACTGCTAAGGCCTTCGTATAATAATATAATATAATAATATTTATAATATTTATAATCTTCAATGGCACGACAGCCCAAATCGGGCCTTGGCCTCCTGATTTTCAGGTTCCTTAGCATTTTCATTACGTATTGTGGAAGGGTTGTTAGCTCTTCGTACAAATATTTGTTTTAGTTTTAATAATTCAAAAGGGTTGTGTAGCAGAGACAAGAGACAAGTTGTGGGCGATATTTGCATTCGTGTAGGCTGGTACAGGGTGCATTCGTTGAGGATATGTAAGATTGTTAGGCGCGTATTGCAGGTTTGACACACTGGAGGGTTCGAGAAGGAATCGTCTTCCTTGAGGATTATAATTCAGAGCCTGTTTGGCGATGTTTCGCTCTGGTTTCCTCAAAGTATGACTGATCTACTGCTATTTCCGCCTTTGAATCTCAATAACTATTTTAATCTGGCCAGTTGTTCTCCAAAGTTCGACGTTGGGGATCACTTCTGGCCAGAATATTCCTAAAATGCGTCGGAGGCATTGGTTCACGAAAGTTTGTAATTTCTTGGTAATTCGAACGGTCACTTTCCACGTAGTACAACCATATAACAACACGGATTTGACGCATGCGTCAAAAACTCGCAGCTTCATGCGAAGGGAGATCTCTCTTAACATCCAGAACGGGGAAAGGTTACCGAAGGCCTGACGAGCTTTATTTAGCCGAGCCTCAACATTCTTTTCGGCTCCGTCGTCCATGGTGACAATACTTCCGAGATAGCAAAAATCTTGCACTTCTTCCACATCCTGTGCGTTAAGAACAATCGGTGTGCTTGTGTTCTAACCCATGTGCATGTACTTGGTTTTACGCACATTTATTTTCAGTCCCGCCTCTTTGCATTAAAATGCAACTAGCGAACATTTGACTCTAAGTCCGAACGGTTATGTGCAAGCAAACACACGTCATCAGCATAATCGAGGTGACTTAAGATGTTAAATAGTCTCCATTGAAGACCTTTACCTTCCCCACCTTCCAGTGCAGCTTTCAAGATGTCATTTATTACCACCAGAAACAGGGCTGGCAATAATATGCAGCCTTGTCTGACACCCGTTCGCACAGGGAAGCTCTCGGACAGCTCTCCTCTATGCAAGACGGGACACCTTGCATCTTCGTAGGATTCTTTAATCATAGCTATGACTTTATCTGTAATACCTCTCCTACGCAAAGCATTCCATATGTAATCTCGCTTAACGCTGTCGAAACCCTTCTCGAAGTCCACAAACATGAGATGTAGTGGCGAACCCATTTCGGCGGAATGCTCTAATATTATCCGTAGGGTATTTGTGTGGCGGAAACTATCACTTCCTTATCTGGGGGATCGTCTCTAATATATGTGGTTAAAGTATCTCTTATTTCGTTAATTATTGGGGTTGTGTAGCTTAGATTTCTTACAGCCTTTAGGACTGATAGGCTGTCGGTACATATACAGAATTTTCTCTTATTTTTCTTTCAGTAGCGTATGGCAGTTAAGATCGCTGTTGCTTCGGCGGTAAATATTGAGATGAAATCGAATAACAATTTACATTCGATTATGGTACCATTCGAGAAAAAGCAGGAATAGCCTGTAGAGCTGTCTGTTTTTGAGGCATCGCAAAATGTGATATTCCATCCTGAGGCTTGGAGTGGGTAGATTGTTTCAAGGAAGTATTGTTGGTACACAGAGTCTGAGGTAGAGGGTTTAGGGAAAGTTGAAAGTTTAAGGATGATATTGTTGGGAAAGGTTCACGGTGAGTTTGAAAGATTATAATTCGAGTGGCCAGTAATGGTAGGATCGTAGATTTTGAATAGCTTTATTGCTTTTTCAAGTGTGGATAGGCAGCGATTTGATGCTTTTCATTTCAGCAAGTTGTGAAACATTTTGGAGTTGAGGTTGTGAGGAGAAAATCTTTTGAGTGATATTTTTGCTTGGACTATTCTTTTAAAAGGTGTGTAAAGGTTGGTTTCAGCTAAAAGGTTTTAAATCGTTTTGAAAGCGCCGATGATGTTGCAGTTGCATGCTATAGACTATATATTTTAATCAATGTCGATTGTGGAGAGTTACCGTAGATAGGTAGGCCATAATCGATTTTGGAGATTATTAGCGCCTTTGAGATTGCATTTTAGTAGAGATGTTCGTTTTTGGAGCGATGTACACAGATCTTGGATGTGGTCTTTCCAGTTAAGATTGTTGATTAACATTAAACCCAAGATTTTCAGTTTGGAACAGGCATTTATGGTTGAATTTCCTAGTGTCAGCGGACTCCGATTGCAGTTTCGTTTATGGCAGACATGTAGCTCCTTGCATTTTTTCTGATATCTTAGTACCAGAAATTATTGACCATTGGTGTATTTCTGTGAGTAGAGAAGAAATGTTATTGACCTGGGAGTTATCCTTTGGGATTTTCAAGAAGATTATTAGTTCGTCAGCATAAAGGGAGTGTTTGCAGAATTTATGATTTATAATTAGTTTACTTAGTGAATTAAATGCGAAGAGAAATAGAATGGTAGATATTGGGGAACCTTGTGGAATACTGTTGTGAAGTGTATAGGTGTCAGAATAAGTCTGATTTGCTTTGACGCGATTTTTTTTTTTCTTTGTATCGAGTCAGGTGTATTTTTCATCCAGCTCGTAAGTGGGGTGACATTTTTTTGACTCGAGATATCTTATATAAAGCTGAATTTCGCATTTTTATTTGAAATTTCGGGAACGGCTGCTTGGATCCAGTCAAGTATAATTTTCTTCCCTTCCACTTTCTTTTTTGTACCCGAGATACAGTGACGTGCAAAACTGAACCACCTTGAGGTATTTTTCAACACAAAGTCATTTCTTTAATCAGCGAAAGAAAATTTTATTTCAAAACTTAACAAAAAATGAACTTCTATTGAAAAGTAAAAAAAATATTATATCCACTACACTACAAAATAAAAAAATTAAAATATTCTAAGACTCAGTTTCGCTCGATAAAATATATTAGTTAGAAAGTAACTATTTCGGGGTAGTTAATACCTAGTCTAGCCATAAATATTGTTACAAGGTTTGGCAACCCTGCAGAAAGGAACCGTTATATTGCATTTCTTAAAAATTGAGCTAATCGCTATAGTACGCTTGTGCTTGATGCATTTGTCTTCATTTGAGTTTAATTTTTAGTGTAGTGAACATGGATTGGGGTGACAAAGAAAATAGAATTGCTGTGATTGCACTTCATAAAGTAGGAATGCAACCAAGTGATATTTTTAAGACTCCTGCATACCCTTGGTATAAGCCGAATGTTTGTATATCGGGCTATTGAAAGATTTAATGATACGTCTGGAGTAAGTGACCGTGAAAGAAGTGGCCGTCCGTAAACTACTCGAACACCTCAAGCGGTTAAAGCCGTGCGCGAGAGAATTCGCCTTAATCCTCTTCGGAAACAAAAAATTTTATCGCGTGAGATGAAAATACCCCAAAGAACAATTTCACGTATCATCAAAAGTGACTTGGGGTTGGGTGCTTATCGTAGATCTACCGGGCATTTACTAACAGATTCGTTAAAAAAAAATAGAGTGCAAAAATCAAAACGATTACTTTGCCGGTACGCAAACCAAGAACACCGCAAAATTTTGTTTACGGACGAAAAAATTTTTACTGTCGAAGAAACATTTAATAAACAAAATGATAGGGTTTATGCTCGCAGTGCCAGAGAAGCTTCTCAAGTTGCCCAAAAGGTTCAAAGAGGTCATCATCCAGCCTCAGTAATGGTTTGGTGGGGTGTTAGCTACAACGGGGTGACAAAGTTGCATTTTTGTGAGAAGGGCGTCAAAACGTCTGCCAAAATTTATCAAGAAAGTGTCCTTGAAAGTGTAGTGAAACCTCTCAACACGTCATTATTCAAAAATCAGCCTTGGAGTTTCCAGCAAGATTCTGCACCAGGTCATAAGGCGAAGTCAACCCAAAAATGGCTTGAAGAAAATGTTCCAGATTTTATTAAAGCTGAAGACTGGCCTTCCTCTAGCCCAGACCTGAATCCGCTGGATTACGAATTATGGTCTGTCTTAGAGCAAATGACGTGCTCTAAAAGACATCCTAATATCGAATCCTTAAAGAAGTCTCTTACACATGCAGTCGCCAACTTTCCGATTGAAGTCGTGCGTGCTTCCATAGATAAGTGGCCAGCTCGATTAAAGGCTTGTGTAAAGGCAAAAGGCAATCACTTCGAATAACTTGTTGCAATTTCCGTTGTTGACAATGTATTTAATAAATAAACAATGATTTCTTAACATATAACACCTCTTTTATTGAACAGTGCTTCAAAAAGTTTGTAACAGTATTTATAGCTAGACTAGGTATTTTGTCCACAGACCCTTAACTTTCAAAACCTCATTGATACGTTTTGGCATACTTTCTACTAATCGCTTAACATAATCGGTGTTAATACTTTCCCACTGTTCTTACAATCTCTGCCACAAAATTTCAACTGAAGACGGGGGTTGGTCGTATCCATTGTGTATTTGAGGTTTTAAGTAGACCCACAAATTTTCAATTGGGCTGAGGTCGGGCCTTTGTGCCGGCCATTCAAGCTGCGAAAATGGCTGGCTGGTAATCCAATTTCGTACCAACTTGGAGGTGTGATTGGATCTTGTTGAAAAATAATATCCGTCTCAGGTAGTGGTAAATTTTCTATGGTTTCCCATAAATACTCTTTCAAAATATTTAAATAATAATGCCGGTCCATAATTCCACTAATGATTCCTCCACCATGCTTCACAGTTTGTTTAACGTGCTTCGGTTGAAACTTTTCATTTGTACGTAACCATGCCCAGGAACGCCCATTCGATAAAAATCTATTTACTTTGACTTCATCTGACCAAATAACACTTTTCCACTCATCTATTGTCCAATTTTTATATTTTTTGCAAATTGTAGTCTTGTAGTCAGCAATATTTTTTTTTTAAATTGCGGGCTTTTTCGGCTTCTCTATTGATGTAAAACCAGTTCCTTTTAAAGATCGACGAGCTGGCTATATATTGATCCCAGTGCGTTAGACCAATATTTCAGTAGTCATTGTAACAAATTTGGCTTCACCGCTTGAAGCGCAACGTCTTAAAGATCTCACATCTTGCGGAGAAAGTTTATTAGGACGTCCACCTAACAATATTGAGGTATCAACAGATAATTTTTTTTTTAATTCTTACAACTGTACTTTGACTTACTTCGCATTTAATAGCAATATGACAAGTTAAGAGTCCTTCTTGTATAAGAATTTTAGCTTCGTCTCTGACATTTTTGAACCATTTTATATTAATTTTACAGTCGAGTAAGATTACAAACGTAAATTAATACAAAACGTATCACTAAGTATATAAAAAAATCAACTTGAATTCCCGTTACCGAATTATTCATAAACACACCTTTACGATCGCATTTAATTGACGACTAAATGTGTTCCGGTCTGAGCGAGAAAAACTGAGTCGTTGTAACTGTATTGCATTTTCCAATTTCAGAAGCTACTTGAAATTATATGTGCATCTAAACTACGCAGTAGGCTTTATTCTTTCGGTGAAGAGTAAAAATGATTTATACCTTTTATTTATTTTTTTTTATTACAAATGACAAAAAACCAAAAATTATTGCATTCATGGTTTAGTTTTGCACGTCACTGTATCTGCGAAATGCCGAATTTTTTTAGATACAACCTCCTAAAAACTAAATGAACTGAAAAACCTAACACAAAGAACTTGTCCTTTTAGTGAATGAGAACTAGTGAACTAATTCAGAAAAAGAAACTATTTTGACCATCTCTAATTTTCAGCGTTTTGAAAGAATTGAAGAATTATACATATGTCTTTAAGTGCTTTAACAATAAGGGTTTCAAAGTTTCTATGAATTGCAGAAAAAAGAAGTCCACGTAAGTGCACGAGCTTTTTCAAGGCTTCACATAACACTTTAAAGGTACGTTTACATCTGACACTTATTGCCCGATAATTTCGCATATCTCCTGTACATTCTGGAGGACGGCCACGAAGTGATGATTCTTTGATCAAAAAAGGATTGCAGTTGAACCTACGGTCTCTTCTAATCAAATTAAAATTGATTTGAAGTTACTAGTATGTGCAAGGACAATTAGGAGAAGAGCTGAAGAAGCTGGTTTGCCGGCTTACCGGACTGCAAAAAAGCCTTTCATCTCAGAAAAGAACAGGAGGGCCAGGTTAAAGTTTGCCAAGGACCATTTACACTGGACTATTGAAAAGTGGAAAACTGTATTATTTTCCGACGAATCGAAATTTAATTAAAAATATTCTGATGGAATAAAACTTGTACGACGACCAAAAAGTGAGATGAAAGGCTTTTTTGCAGGCCGGTAAGCCGGCAAACCAGCTTCTTCAGCTCTTCTCCTAATTGTCCTTGCACATACTGGCAACTTCAAATCAATTTTAATTTGATTAGAAGAGACCGTAGGTTCAACTGTAATCCTTTTTTTGATCAAAAAATCATTTCTTCGTGTTGTTTTTCGAGGCCCTTCCTCCAGAATGTACAGGAGATATGCGACCCGTCAGCTCATATTTTTTTCGCGATATAATTGACCGATTTATCGAATATCTTTTACTAATATTATGTCGAGATAATCCACTTTTATAATCAAATATAATTTTATGTTTAATTTTACAACAGTACGTGTTTCTTGCCATTTTTAGTCTCTTAATGTCTTAACACAAAGAACAGAATACGCACCACTATTCACGACAGACATTTTGCACAAATGCTGAAGTAATGATGAAATTTTAATGATTCATATCAGACAAATGCATTTCTGATGCAATAACTATTTCCTGCTAACTGTTCGGCAGTAGCGGTACGAAAAAAATGAGTATAGAAGAGGGATGCTTTAGTTTTGTCCTGTCAACTTTTGAGTACTTAGAAATATTTTTGTTTTATTTTTTGTTGTTGAAAAGACTGAATTGTCATTGTTATGTTTTTTTATAATACACATGTAAATAAACTATAAAAACTAAGAACAAATTTTTTTCATCAAGTTTTCCTGATAATATCAGAGGATAACTGATATTTCGCAAAGGGGTGCTTTTGTTTTGTCCAATACTGTAGTTTGCCGACTTGGCTGAAACTGAATTTTCTTTCCGCTGAGCTTTTCGACTCCAACTATGTCGTATATCGATGCGATCGCTCTTCTCGCCCTACCGGCAAGCTACGTGGTGGCGGAGTTCTGTTGGCAGTATGTACTTCGTTTAGTAGCAAACAATTTGATCTGCATCATAAGTCGGAATCGATCGAGCAAATTTGTGTACGCGTCAATTTTTCTAAAGCGTCTCCAGCTAACATCGTCTATTTCATCGTTAGCTACATTCCTCCTTTAAGCGATATTGAATTATACACGGCCCACATATCCAACATCGAATTTATCGTGAAAAACCTAGGCGAGGCGCAATATCCTTGCGTTATGGGTGACTGCAATATTGACGACATTAACTGGACATTCTCCGATGAGGAAAAATGTTTTATACCCTTCATTATGAAGACGCCCACGGAATTTGTAGTCATCGATCCATTCTCTTCATTTATTTAAAATTAATTTTGTGAAAAATAGTCTTAATAGATTATTAGATTTAGTTTTCATTAGGAACGACATTGAACATTATTTACATGAGGTGCGCGCTCCTCTTTTGAACAACTCAATTAATCATAAAGCTATTTCTATTATTTTTAAATTTTACGATCTAGAAAACAAGTTATCTTTGAACAGTTCTTCATCTTACTTCAAGTTTTTTAAAGCCGATTTTGTTGCATTGAACGATTATTTTCAATCGATAGATTGGGACAGTATTTTCCTTAATTTAAATTTATCTGACAAATTTTCAATTTTTCAGCCCAGATTGAAGATGGCTCTTGATTTATTCGACCCCGTGTATAGAAGGAAAGCTACTTCGAAAGTTCCATGGGGCAATTCACGCCGCAGTAATCTAAAAAACCGAAAAAACAAGGCATATAAGAGATTTAAAATAACAAAAAGCATAAATGACCACATCATTTTCCTGCGCCTTAGGAAGGAATTCGATTTTCTGAATCGTTTTCTTTATAGTCGGTACTTATCCTCAACAGAATCAACTATTAAAAATAATAGTAGAGTCTTCTGGGTATATTTAAACTCTAAGCGCAAATCATCTCAGCTCCCGAAGTCGATGGAATATTCAGGCATTTCATTCAATGACATCGGAGAAACTTGTGATCTTTTTGCGTCGTGCTTTAGGTCAGTATACAATTCAGATCGGAGTGAGGTGTCATATGACAATTATAAATCTTTGAACGCTATTACAGACCTAGGGGATATCTCTCTGTGCGACGAAGATGTTCGATCAGCTCTTAACAATCTTGACAGCCAAAAAAACGCAGGATTCGATTTGATTCCTGCGATGTTCTTAAAAAGTTACTCATCTTCTTTATGTTTAGCCCTAACTATCAATAAATCACTGTCATCTGGACAGTTTTTGGATATCTGGAAAATATCTTATATTACCCCCATTTATAAGGCAGGTCTGAAGCGCCTTGTTGAAAATTATAGACCTATCTCTATACTTTCGACTTTACCGAAATTATTCGAAGCGATTGTCAAGGATAAAATATATTTCTCAATTAAGGAATCTATTTGCTATTGTCAACATGGCTTTGTCCAGGGTCGATTTATAACTTCGCAATTAACTCTATTCACTAAATTTTGCGTGAATTCTATTGAGAATGGTTTCCAAGTCGACGTTATCTATATAGATTTTCAAAAGGCTTTTGACATGGACTTCTTATTGCTAAACTACGGGCTCTCGGTTTCCATTCGAACCTCCTTCAGTGGTTGTCTTCCTATTTATCTAAAAGAAAGCAGTTCGTAAACATTTACGGTTTCAGCTCAGAGACATTTGTTGTGGAATCCGGTGTTCCTCAGGGCAGCCATCTGGGCCCTTTACTATTTATTCTCTTTATAAATGACATTTCATCTGTACTTGATTTCGGCTCGTGTTTATTATACGCGGATGATGTTAAGATTTTCTCTCGTATAACATGCTTTGAAGACTGTTATAAAATTCAGAATGATCTGAATAATTTTGAAGTTTGGTGTGAGGTAAACTTTCTCAAACTAAATATCAGTAAGTGCTTGATTTTCTCCGCTTATAGATGTCTCAATCGTGTTCTATTCAAGTATAAATTATAAAATTAAAAAGATTATCTGAACTCGATTTTAATCAATTTTTCTTTGAAGATTCCACTAATCAAGATATTGAAGATATTGAAGCAAGAAGATTTTTTCGTTTCAGTGGAACAAAAAGACATAATTCCGAAAGCAAATTTTATCCACAAAATGGAACAGCATGCTGAACCACCGCGAAGATCAGAACGTCTGGCAGCGCAAAATAAGGCAGTAAGTTTAATTGAAGTAGGAGATCCGATCACTGTTGACATGGCTTTATCGAGGGCGGATGCAAATTGTTGGAAGAAGGCTATGAAAGCTGAAGTTGAAGCTCTAGTTGAAAATAATACTTGGGAATTAGCCGATTTGCCATCGAATAGATTGCAAGTGGGTATTTAAAACCAAAAGAGATTTGACCAGCAGAAGCGTCAAATATAAGGCTCGATTAGTAATTGAAGGATGCGCTCAAAGTAAGGATTTGGACTACAAGGAAACATATGCTCCAGTTGTACGCTACACGTCGATTCGTTTATTGTTAGCGATTGCAGCAAACCTTAATTTACAATGGACCATATAAATACAGGGTGCTTGGTACTCCGTGCATAACCTTGTAAGGGGTTATTCCTGGATATATTTTGAGCAAAAAATTGTTCTACGGAGATGGTCAATTTTCAATATCCACGGAGATACAGGGTGATCAAGAAAAGTCCTTCGGACCTGTACCCTCACTCACTCAAAACGCCATATCTTGAAAACTAATAATCGCATTTCAAAGTGTTATAGCTTGTTTTTTAGGGAATCAAATTACCTTTCATTTGGTGTAATAGTCCGTATTGTAACTGTACCCAATCCTGAGGTATTTGCTTCAGACCAGAAATTTTTGATAATTTGACCCTCAAAATTCTGTGATCAATGTAATTTTTCTCAAAAAAACGCATTATAAAAATGTCATTTTAATGTTATTTTTTTATGTGCCATATTATTGCCTACAAACGATGCATACACTTGCATTGCATAAATTTCATAGTTTAGAAAAAAATATCATTCCAATAGTATAGCACTTTTTTCAAAAAACAAGAATATGTTGATCAACACTCTCCGCTTGAACTAAAAGAACTTAAGAATGGTTTTTATGGTTTATTTCAAATTTCCTTAATTACAATAAATGTTCAAAATGGCTACCTTCATTTTGAATGCACGCTAAAGCTCGTTTTGCCAGTGTTCTCTTTGTGTTCATACTCCTCAACTGCTGCCTTACTTCTGTTGCTGCCGCATCGATTCTGGTGTTTAGATCCTGCAACGTTACTACTTCCGTTGCGTAGACAAGGTCCTTCATCCGTCCCCATACAAAGAAATCCATAATAGTTAAATCAGGAGATCTTGCAGGCCAGTGTATCGGTCCATTTCTACCGATCCAGCGATTGCTATAATTGGAATTTAACCAATCTCTGATTTGTCGGCCGTAATGAGCTGGAGCACCATCGTGTTGGTAAAACATGGAAGCCAATCGTTGCAGTGGCACATCATCCAATAACTCTTGTAGATCATTTGTCAAAAACTGCAAGTAATTGGAACTATTTAGGGTAGGCGGAGGCCTAATAGGACCAATAAAATCGTTGCCAATCACACCTGCCCATAAATTGACACTGAATCTGTGCTGAAATTATGCCTCTCTTCTTGTATAAGGATTGCTCTCAGCCCATGTGTGTAAGTTGTGGAAGTTTGTGATACCGTCCCTGGTGAATTGGGACTCATCAGTCCAAAGAATGTTGTTCATAAAATTCTCGTCACTTAGTTGTCGTTCAAGGAGCCAATTGCAAAACTCCATCCTTTTGGGCAAATCAATGGGTACCAGCTCCTGCACTGGTGTGTGGTGGTAGGGATGCAACCGCTCTGCTTTTAGGACACTCCAAACTTTCCACGTAGAGACGTTTAACTGCAATGCCAAGCGTCGGACAGCGTCGTTGTGTTGAAACTCATTTTAATTTAATTCATTTCCTCGATAATTTAAATACTACTTAAAGGACATTCATCGATAATTTAAATAGTAATTAAAGGACACAAAGTATATTTCAGTTTAACAACATTTCAGGTAGTTTTTTTTAGAACGAGGGTTGGTTTATGGCATATTTTATTTTTAAGCCATATGTATTTTCGCTTATTACCTGGAAAACGGGAAAACCTAAGTCATAAGTATGTATGCATCTTTTGTATGCAATGATATGGCACATAAAACAACAACATTAAAATGACATTTTTATAATGCGTTTTTTTGAGAAAAACTACATTGATCACAGAATTTTGAGGGTCAAAGTATCAAAAATTTGTGGTCTGAAGCAAATACCTCAGAATTGGGTACAGGTACAATAAGGACTATTACACCAAATGAAAGGTATTTTGATTCCCTAAAAAACAATCTATAACACTTTGAAATGCGATTATTAGTTTTCAAGATAGAGCGTTTTGAGTGAGTGAGGGTACAGGTCCGAAGGACTTTTCTTGATCACCCTGTATCTCCGTGGATATTGAAAATTGACCATCTCCGTAGAACAATTTTTTGCTCAAAATATATCCAGGAATAACCCCTTACAAGGTTATGCACGGAGTACCAAACACCCTGTATATTAGTTAGAAAGTAACTATTTCGGGGCAGTAATTATTTTGTCCATAGACCCTTAGCTTTCAAAACCTCATTGATACGTTTTGGCATACTTTCTACTAATCTTTTAACATAATCGGGATTAATACTTTCCTATTGTTCTTTCAATCTGTGCCACAAAATGTCAACTGAAGACGGGGGTTGGTCATACCTAGAGTCACTCTATGAAAAAGAAAGAACAAGGCACCTGGTAGTACGTCTTGTTCTTTCTTTTTCATAGAGTAACTCTAGTCATACCCATTGTGTATTTGAGTTTTTAAGTAGGCCCACAAATTTTCAATTGGGTTGAGGTCGGGGCTTTGTGCCGGCCACTCTAGCTGCGAAAATGCCTGGGTGGTAATCCAATTTTGTACCAACTTGGAGGTGTGCTTGGGGTCCCGATCTTGTTGAAAAACAATATCCGTCTCAGGTAGTGGTAAATTTTCTATGGTTTCCCATAAATACTCTTTTAAAATATTTAAATAGTAATGCCGGTCCATGATTCCACTAATTCTGTGCATTGAACCGAGTCCACAAGCGGTCATACAGTCCCAAACCATGACCGATCCTCCACCATGCTTCACAGTTTGTTTAACGTGTTTCGGTTGCAGCTTTTCATTTGGACGTAACCATGCCCAGGAACTCCCATCCGATAAAAATCTATTTACTTTGACTTCATCTGACCAAATAACATTTTTCCATTCATCTATTGTCCAATTTTTATATTTTTTTGCAAATTGTAGTCTTGCAGCAATATTTTTTTTTGAAAGTGCGGGCTTTTTTGGCTTCTCTATTGATGTAAAACCAGTTCCTTTTAGAGATCGACGGGCTGTCCATTCACTTACTTTGATCCCAGTGCGTTCGACCAATATTTTAGTAGCCATTGTAACAGATTTGGCTTCACCGCTTGAAACGCAACGTCCTAAAGATCTCTCACGGAGAAAATTTTTTAGGACGTCCACCCAACAATATTGGGGTATCAACAGATAACTTTTTTTTAATTCTCACAACTGTACTTTGACTTACTTCGCATTTAGTAGCAATATGACGAGTTGAGAGTCCTTCTTGTACAAGAATTTTAACTTCGTCTCTGATAAATCTTTAGATCTATTAGTTCTAACTCAGACAATCTTCTTCAGGAGGATTTGTTTAATTTTAGTAACTGGTGTCGCAATAATGGCCTTCGATTGAATTTGGATAAATGTCATATAATGTCATTTACTCGAAAATTCTTACCGTTTGAAGTAACTTACAGTCTCAATGACTGTATTTTAGATCGTGTTAATTCAGTTACTGACTTAGGCGTTACATTTGACCAAAAGATTGATTTTGGTTTACATATAAATAAGATTGTGCAAAAGGGTAATTCTATGCTGGGTTTCACCACTAGCTTATCCAAGGAATTTAACAATTACTTTGTTAGGTTGAGTCTGTTTAAACCTTTGTCAGATCTCATCTTGAGTATGCTTCCCAAGTTTGGTCTCCCTATTATGATGTGCATATTGGCAGAATTGAAACTATTCAGCGCAAATTTGTGAGAATAGCTTTATGTCACCTTAATTGGAATGACAGAGTTCGTCTTCCTCCTTATACCGACCGGCTTCAGCTTCCAAATATGTCATCACTCTCGAGACGACGTGAGGTTGCTGACGTAGTTTTTGCTCACCAACTACTCACTGGGGTGGTTGATTCCTCCTCACTTTTGGGTTTGATGCAATTTGCTGTTGGTCAATTTTTACCAAGGCATCCTAGATTGTTGAGTGAACCGATTTCGCGTCTTGCAAGAGAAGTTAACGATAATATTGAGGTATTTGACTTCTCTATAGATAAAGTATGTTTGAGACGTAGACTTAACGCTAGTTGACACCAATTTATGTCAGGTATTGTCTATTTACTGTGCTCTGTTATTAATGTGTTGGTGTAGGGATATTGATGTTTGTTTTGTCCCTTCACTAAATGATGAGCCAAAGGATAAAATGATTTCCATCTTTTATACTTGAAATCGATTTTATGGCATTTCCTTGCATTAAGGAATTCTGATAGTGATATTTTTGCCTATTTTCACCATTTTATATTAAATTTAAGTCGAGTATGATTACAAACGTAAATTAATACAAAAAGTATCTTTATTATGTCCACTAAGTATATAAAAAAATTAACTTGAATTCCCGTTGCCGAATTATTCATAAACACACCTTCACGATCACATTTAATTGACGACTAAATGTGTTCCGATCTGAGCGAGCAAAACTGAGTCATTGTAACGGTAGTGCATTTTCCAATTGCAGAAGCTGCTTGAAATTATTTGTGGATCTGAACTACGCAGTAGGCTTTATTCTTTCAGTGAAGAGTAAAAATGATTTATACCTTTAATTTTTTTTTGTTACAAATGACAAAAAACCACAAATTATGGCATTCATGGTTCAGTTTTGCACATCACTGTATATGCTTCAACCTGAAGACTACGCAGATGGGACGAGCCGAGTTTGTCGTTTGAAGAAGTCACTATATGGGCTGAAACAAGCTAGCGGGATTTGGAAGATCAAACTAAATAGCGCGTTAACAGAATTTGGTCTAAATAGATCGAAAGTGGATCCATGCATGTACTATAGGATTTCGGAGGACTCGAAAATTGTGCGGTAAATTTCTTTTGTCGGTCCAAACCGCGTGGCGGCCCTAAATTTTTTTTTAAACGAGCATGAAAACGGAATGTCGCCCCAATCAATTGATTTAATGTGCTCCAATCTGAAACAAATGGCATGACCGATGTTAGATAATTTTCGATGAAAGTGATAAAAAATCATCTCCTGTGTACTGCCGTAGAGAAACGACTCTACCGTTAAGGCATTGGGATCGACACGCGCGCGACTGAAAAGATGGCGACGGGCCGAGAAAGTTCGTAATTGAGATTTTTTTTTGTTTGTCGAGTGGATTAAATGAATAAATAAAAATAAAAGAAAACGAGGGGAAATTTTCAAAGGAAGAAAACTACCATTTCACAATTTTCCATCGGTTTTTCGGTGCCCCTTTGACGTCACCTTTTGTGAAATGTGCATGAGAAAAAAAAAGTAACTGAATACATAAAATTAATACATAAAATTAAAAGAAAATAAAAAGGGAGATAAAATTTAAATAAAAGCAATAATAAATTACCTATACCAGACCAAGAGACTAGACATGACAAAACTAACAGACGGACGAGTAATAAGAAAAAAAAAATTGAAATAAAAGTTAAACATAACAAAATATATGTGTAAAACGTGAAAATTAGAAAAAATGGGAATTCTTTTCTCTTCATGATTGGTAAGTTTTTTTGTTTTTTTTCTTTTCTTTCATTTTAAAGATTTTCTTGGGATATTTATGTTTTTTTTTTTTTGTTTTGGAGAAACGATGATTAAAGGCTAAAAGAGGCATATTATAAGTGAACCCGAGCGCTTAGCTCTACGCCCCGAACCTCGACATGGGGCCACGACGAGATATTTTCTCTAAGGAATGTCGTGGCTGAGGAAGGGTGGGCAGGCAGGGCGCCATAACACCGGAGCGCCCTGACAAATCGCGGAGTCGGCAACTCCACCGCTTTCCTGGTCTCTCACGACCTGTTGGGAAAATAATCTCAATTTTCACCCAACCCGGAGTAAGCCGACACGAAATTTTTGTTGTCCAGGCCATGGGTTTATGGACTGATCATGGAACAAGTACCCCTCCACACTGCCGTAGCTAGTCCCGGCCGCCAGCAAGCGTGTCGCCTCCGTTCCGTGTTCAGCCACAAATTCAGACGTAGGCGGAATTGGCCCTTCTATCCGCGAACCCTGGCGTTTTTTCGTTCATCCTTCTGAATTCTTTCGACTTCGTTGTCAAAATAATTCTCTCCTCGGCCTAAACCACAACATATGAGTCCAAAAACAGATGAAGAACGCAAGGAAATGGAGAACATACCATATCGCGAAGCTGTTAGAAGCCTATTGTACTTGGCTCAAATATCACGTCCAGACATTGCTTTGCTGTCAATTTGCTCAGTAGGTTCAATCAAAAGCCTGGAGCGCCTCATTGGTTGGCAGTTAAGCGAATTCTTCGTTATCTCAAGGGCACTTGTCATGCAGCATTTGTATATAACCGAATTAATTCTATTGCAATTACAGGACATTGTGATGCAGACTGTGCTGGAGACGTTGACGGCTGGAGATCAACTACTGGTTACGTCTTCACAAAAGTGGTGCAGCTCTTTCTTGGAACTCAAGAAAGCAACCAACCATAGCGTTATCGACAACGGAAGCAGAGTATAGGTCTCTAGCAGCAGCTGTTCAGGAAGCACAATGGCTTAGATGTTTAAAGGACGAAATTTGTTCAACTAAAACTGACCAAATCATCATCAACTGTGACAACAAAAGCGCGCTTAGTTATCATCAACCGCAATGTACCATGCGAGAACCAAACATATCGATGTGAGGTATCACTACATACGTGAAAAGGTTGGCGATAAATCAATTAAATTAATGTACACGAAAACTGATGACATGATTGCGGATGTACTTACCAAACCTATCATTCCGCACAAACATTCATTTTTCACTAATATTTTAATTTAAATTAAATTGAATTATTTTTTTAGTAAATTAAGTTTTAATGGGAGTGTTGAAAGTAATAATAAAAAAAACTGAATTTATAATTTTGAATTGCACCCCACTTCATTGCAAATATATGTTGGCCCTTATGGCACTACATTTTTTCTTATTATACTTTTATTGAACAGGAATAGATTTCAATAAAGCTCTTGAAGCAAGCGGACGTATTTTTCTATCGCACTCGGTACTCTGCTCAACAACAATTGAAATTTCACTCATAAAGTTTGACGTTCGTAAAAAAAAATAAATGAAATGATGTTAAAAGAACATTACATGACAAAAAGCAAAGCTGGAAAGCCAAATCTTCAAAAAACACTTGATATTTTCCAGCTTCTCGTTTATCATTTTGTTCTCTTTTCAATTATTCCGTTAATCTACTACCAGACTTAATTAGTTTAAAAATATTCTGATCATATCTATAAAAACTAAAAAAGAAAAATGTTTTCTCTATGCTCGTATTTTTCTTCTTCTTCAATTTTTCATCATTTTTCCTTGTATTTAATTTAAAAGAAATAATTTAAATATATTTATAGATTTATGTATTTTTAATAATTATATATGTTGTATTTGTTTTTCTTTTTCTTTTATAATAATAATTACAATACACAATTTTTTAAAAAATAATTATTTAATAATGATAAATCAATAAAATAGAAAAAAAAGAAGAAATCCATTTCTGTTTCACATAATTGTATTTTTGTTTGTTTGTTTTTTTTTTTTAATGTTTTTCTTTTTGTTCTTAATTGATAATAAATAAGTAATAAATTTCATTTATGTATTTTTTATTTATCTCTCTCACTTGTTTTTATGGTTACATTATAAATCTATCTTTTTTATATATATATATATATTTATATCTCGTGTATTTTTGTTTTGTTTTTCTTTTTTTTTTTTTACTTTCATTGAAATTATATTTATTATTATTTTTTATTAATATTTTATTTTTGAGTTTTTGTTTAGTTTTTTTTTTCTTTTTCTTTTCTTTTCAAGTGTTCTTAAAGTCTAATTAAAAAATATGATGAATAAAAATAATTATTGTGTATTTTTTTTTTTATAGATAATAAAAGATTTGTTGATGCAAAATGTACAAAAGTTAGAGAAGTATGAAGTAAATGATAATAAAAAAAGGGGGAAATATTACAAAAGAGATGAATATTAAGATGAATAAATCTAATTAAATTTTTTGCTCAATAATTTTTTTTCTTTTTTAATATTACGAGATAATTTTATATTTTATTTTACACAATTAAGAAAAAAAAACTCATAGTAATGAAAAGTTCTACTTAATCGAAGAAGTTAAATCGTATGAATGAAATAACAAATAAAAATAATCAAACTAATCTTCTTAAATTGTTTTGTTTCATTTTTTTCTTTCTATAACTTTTTTTTTATACACTTAATAATCTTATTATATTTAAATAATCTAACGTTTATATTTAGTAAACTAAACCTCGGGATATTAATAATAATGTACTAAATGTTATTATGCACTTTTTCTGATTTTCTTTTTCTCTCCTTACATCAATGCCAAATTAAACTGAAAGAAATATTCTATGTACATGTGAATTTGTTTTATTTTAATTTTGTTTAAGCAGGAGATTTTTTTTTCTCTCTCTCTCTCTCTCTAGATATATTTTATTTTTATACACTATATTTTTTTTTAATTTATATTTACAAATTCATATTTGAAACAAAATGAAATGTTGGTGTGTAAGTGTTAAATGCTTTGTAGTCATTTTACTTAAAATAAAAGGCGTAACACCAATTAGAATGAAAATAAATTAGAAATTCATGTGATTAAAAGGTTAACAGGAGCAAAGTGTGGTTAATAAATATAATAATTCGGTGTGCAATAAACCAAGAAGACATGAGTACAATTTTCGCTACAAATATAAAACTAATGAAATATTGTTTGGTTACAGCAGACCATAATTTTAGTGTGAGAGAAGTGGAAGCCGACTACTTTCTCATATTTCAAAATTAACTTTCCCAATTGTGACCAGCACATTTTGTTGTTGAGAATGTCATAGGATTACAGGAGCAGTTTATGTATATGTTTGCCTAGAGTTAATGCATAGTAACGCGCCATATTCTGCTGATGTTGAGTTTGGACACGTTAATCGAGCTGTCACTCGTCGATATTCAAAAAATCACCGAGTGACAGTTCGTATTAAAAAGACGATAAAAGATTCCTTTTTCACTAAAAACTACTTGAAAAGTGATTCTTAGTATTTTAAATCTTGGCCTACAATTTCAACAAAAAGAGAATCGATTGCAGAAAATAAGGCAAAATACTTGGCCTAAAATCTTCGATTTGAAAATTTCCCGTCCTGTGCTAGAATCTGGTATCCAAAAACTAATAAGAGAAGGTTCGTTCCTATACAGGATCTCTGGGTTTGCCCAGTTTTTAAGCTTCCTAACACAGAAACTTTTTACATGCCTTCCAAAATTAACGATTTTGATTGGCTCGTACACGGTTATACCTTAGAATAATTTGAACAGCTGATGACCGCAAGACATATTTTTCATCTCTTTCAAATACTTTTATGAAATATAACTTTAACGGCCGGTCTACATTCAATGCAACCGTTTCGACTTCAGGTTTGCGCATATGCATTCATGAGTTACTAACACATATTATAAAATGCTGCGGCGTCATATTTGACAGCAGCTTTGGCTTTAAACAAATTTTAATTCGCTACAATTTGCAACGTAAATTCACAAAAAACTACACGAATTGCAGTATCTTCGTTGCGTAAATGCTGTTGGTTTAATACCAGTGACACATAGCGGCTATTTGCGCTTTGGAAAAGCAAAACATTGCCCAAAAGAGATAAAGCCATAAAAACCGGTACCGGTGGTAAAAAGGCAGTTTTTGATGAAGTCGATAAAGCTTTCCTAAATATTATTGGTAGCAGCACCGTAGTTGCTGAATATCCCACGTTGTCAGAAAAAAATTCACTAGAAAAAACCGAAAAACAAAAATACAAAACTTGCGAAAAGACCTAACGGAAGCGGAAATTTGTGAAAGTAAATCGCGAATTATGAAACTAGAGCGTCATTTGAAGCCGACGAAAGAAAATTTACCAATTCCGTTAGATACAGCAATTTCTCTGTACCTAACAGTTGAAAATTTTATTACAGGTTCATTAAGTCATTTAAATTAGTTAGGGTGTACACTCTAGTGAATGCGTGGTGGTCTACAATGCGAAAGTCGGGAGTTCATATCCCGGCCGACGTACAATTTCAGCACACTACTTGCGTGGGTACATCTTGGTCACCTCAATCTGTGAAAGTTAAAATTCGTAGATAGAGGGATGTGCGAAAAGCTAGCAGCCCTTTCGCAAATAAAAGTTAAGGAACCTGAAGGTCAAAAGGTCAAGCCCCGATTTGGGCTATAGTGCCATTGAAGAAGTCATTAACATTAGAATCTTCTTATGGTTATGAAATCTTAAATGTGTTTGAAGTTTTTTTTAATATGCCGCGCGTACATTTATTTAATAAACAATTTTTTTGAGAGTATTTTCTGCTAGAGACCCGATTCTATAGTTTTTTGATGATTGAAATAAGCTCAGAAATTTCAACTTTCTAATTCTAGCTTTTGCCGCGCGACAGCGTCATTGCAAATGAGAGATAAAAGATCATATTTTTAGCGTATGTGTTTAGCATGAATGAAAGAGAAAACAGATTACGACACGCGCATCCATGAGTGACGTCACGAAGAGCGTTCGTCGCTCGCTTCAATACGATTTATAGAAAACATTAATTTTGATTTTTCCAAAGGATATATTAATTTTTGCAACTGAATTGATTGAGTGCAATGAATAAAACTGGAAAAAAAAATTTAATTATTTTAAAAGTTCTTGTGCCAATAGTTTTCCTATTGCATTTCTCAAAGCTACATTAAACGACGGCTGACTCGAACTTCGTCCGGTCTAGATGACGTATTGCGCCGAACTCAAACCATTTTTCTTGGCAATTGTCGCAATCTCTGTTCCTTTGATTCATCTGTGTTTAGCATATAGACAAAAGCACCGACAAACTGAAATACCTACAACAGAACTGAGTATGGGAACTACAGTTTATCAGTTTCTTCGTTCATACAGCTTCGAATTTGTATCTTATTTCCAACTCCAAATTAATTCATTCTTTAACTATTTTTTTGCTCACTCCATACAGTTCGTTCTGCAGCTCTGCAGATTATTTTGTTCTTTGATTTCTGCCGTTCTCAAGAACAAAAGAAACCTGCGATAGAAGGAAACACCTGAACGAAATAAACTATGGAACGAAGCGGACACCAGAACGGAAATGGAAGTACAGCACTGTGTAAAGCACAGAAAGAAAAATAAAGAGAAGCTGTAAAGCTGTTTACCACAGTAGGAATAGTTGTCAAGATATCGACCACAACTTCTATTTACTTTCGCTAACAGTCAACATATAAGGCTTCAAGAACCCAGGTAAACCATCAAATTACATTTCACCGACTTTTTAGTGCACGCCGATTTACGTTTCACCGACTATTTTGTAACCAACTGTTCTTTCTTCGGTTTTCAATTGACCGAACATCTCATCCCCGACTTACAAATCACCGGGGAATTCACTAACTTTTATTAAAAATAACCCAGAAACTAATGGTGCATACGCGTTCAGGTCGCAGGTAACTGATGGTAAAAAAAATTGTGATTTTATAGACAAACATTAAATATCCAGAAGAGTTCGACAATGGCGTGGCTGCGTACAGCGAAAAACATATATTTAAACCCCATCCTTTTGGTATGTAGGAAAGTTCTACACTTCTACAATGGCAATACAGCCTTGGCCTCTTGACCTTCAGGTTCCTTAAAATTTTTTCATTATTTATTGTGGAAAGATTGTTAGACCTTCGCACAACCCTCTATCTACGAATTTTTCATCTTCGTAGGTTGAGGTGACCAAGGTATACCGAAGCATGCAGTGTGCTGGAATTATGCGTCTGGATTTGAACTCACGACCTTCACATTGTAGACCAATACGCTACCCGCTAGGCTGCACCCTAGCTAGTAGGAAAGTTGATTACTTTAAATTTGTCAATAACGCTAAACAGAACAAAGGCGTGGCCGAACACAACTTAGGGGGACACCCTTTAATGCAATTTACACAGTCATGTCGGTAAGGCAGAAAAAAAGGAGTTAAGATTAAACGGGATTAAAAGGAGGGAAAAGCCTAAAATGCCGATGGACGTTGAGTTTGAAACGTCGAAGGTCATATGACAATTGGGATACAGCTTCTAGCAATGCATTCCAAAGCTTAGAAGTTCGGGGTATTAATGACTGTCTATATTTCACTGTACGGGAAGTTGGAAGCTTGACAGTAAACTCGTGTGCGCTACATCCGTGCGTAGAGATCGGCGTTCTTTAGTTTTCAAAAAGCTGAAAATTTATTGGGACCCGATCGTAGTCCTGTCTACAATTTAAAGAACTATCGAAGGGTTCAATTTATTTTGTTATTGTGTACTGTCTTTTTAAGAAAGAAAGGACGAAATATTTTCGGATTTTTTTGATCGGATCAAAATTTAAGAAACTGTCCTTTGACACTCACAACTAACAGCGTGTTAGACCGTCAAAGTTGAAATTATTTTAAGTTTTCTGCGTTGCGTTGTATTGTGAACAGGAACAGTTAATGTTTACGCTGCGTTGGAGATGGCCTATTAGAACTTTCAGTTGGACTGATGCGTTGACAATGATGGTTGTCATTTTAAAGGAATTCGCCTCATCACAACCCAACATGATTGATTGATCACAACTCAGCATGTTTTTTTTTAAAATCTTATGCAAATTCTGATTCTTAAAAGAAACCCACAAATGTGCCCCTACATCATCATAGTAAAAAAGGATGAAATGCACCATAGTCATTAGTTATGCATAATTTATTCCAAAGGCCAGGGCCACATTTGGGCTGTCGCGCTATGGATGATGATGATGAGAATTTATTACACGACATACAAAAAAAATACATTCGAAACAGAATAGTCCTACTCATCATCCCATTTTCATTTACAATTTATTCTATTTTATGCGGCTTGTCAATTCATTTTAAATAACTGAGCAATATTAAATCTTGAGTTTGCTGTTCGTAGAAAATATTTCATATTAACACTCATAATTCAACTGCATCTTGAAATCTGCTTCGCTTTAATACACATGAAAGCACGAAATAAAATAGAGATGCTGCTTTCATTGAGGTTTTTTTCTTAATTTTATAAAAACTTTCTTAACTGGAGATGACAGTTTCAAATAAGCGTTGTCTCATTTTTGTGAAATCAGAAAAATTATTCTACAATATTTATACTCTACATGGAAATCCGTCGAAGACTCGAACATAAACTGAGTAGTGAGTTGCAACGGTGCGAACTACAGCATCATAAACTTTCCAAGATTTTCTTACTTGGTATTATTACGTCGCAGTAGGTATGACACGAACAACAATATAATTCGTAGTTGTGTAATAGATATCATGTCGAGAAACATGACATTACAGTAGCTATATTTGGGGCATCGACGCATTTTCTATGACATTATGAGTTAATTTTAAAGGACAATTTAAATACTTTTTTGTTGTTTTAAATTTGTAAAGCTTTAATATCCTAATATGTCGATATGGGAAAACCCGGTCAACCAAATATCCCGGCAAATCGTTCCGATCTTCTTTGAAAGTTCTGAAAACGAAGTACTAAAGCGATGAATACATCAGTGCCGTAATAGAAATCGATTATTTTTCGCCCTTCAAATTAATTTTTCGTGAAATGTCAATTATCACCGGGACGTTTATTAATCTTTCTGAAAATCAAAATTTTCGGAGCTTGCATCAATGGCGATTAGAAAAGTCTACTGTAAACGTGGCCATTCGTTGAATGAAGAATGTAAACATAAACGTTAACATTTTTTTAAGCAACCAAACAAAATTCAATGAATGATTTTAAAAATTAGATAAAACGGCTACATTTTCTGCTGTTCAGAGTTATGCAACATATATCCTGAAAATAGCGGCAGAACGTGTCATAAATTAGCCAAAATTTTGAAAAAAATCAGATAGGTTTTTGAATAAACAAGTCCTGGCAACAGCTTAAAGCCGATGCTCAGGATCGCGCCTTGTGGAAGAGAGTTGTTTCTGTCCTATGCCCCTATAGGGGGTCTTAACAGGAATTTGATTTTGTTAATCCAAAGTTACTAAGTTAGTAAGAAAAAAAAAATAAATAAAAAGTAAAATTTGAATTTTCAGAAACAATGGTAGCAGTAATTTGTCTCTGCCTAGCTTAGTGTATATGAGATGTACAAGAAACTAAACTGGAAGTAGCTTTTTGAGTTACGAAATCTGAACGGAAGCTTTCCGGTACCACGGAAGCCTATGGAACGTTGCTTCCAACCCAAATGGATGGAGTGATTCCTTTAGAATTGTGATTGAACGCAACGGTTGCGTTCACCAAACGGATACCGAGACCCATATAGAAGCAGAAATTTTGAGAAACGAAGATTCAGATAGGCACACTTATTGGAATGCCGAATTTGCAAATGGTATAAATTGGTATTTTCATTCAAATGAAGAAGCGATGGTTGCCGTCGCAAAATCAATTCGTGTTTTTAGCGAACGACCGTATCGAAGGTGTAAGCATTTTTCTTACTCCGCGAAACACCTTCAACTGGACGTACAACGGAGTGAGTGTCTGTGTGCTTTGATCGACGTAGCTTACTAAATTGAGAACTGGCACGTACTAAAAAACTGTTGCGGGCAACATAAATTCAAATAAATTTCTCCTATTTCCTGGTCGTTGCAACATTTTACGTACACCGAATTTATATCTAGACAATGAGAGCGGTTTTTTTTTGAATAACTATTTCATTCCAGAAAAAATATAAAACTGGTAAGAACTTTACACGTGCGTCATATCTGCCGCATAGGGAATTCGATAAGCTATGCTGGCAGATATCAATATCTTATTGATGTTAACCAAAAATAACTCCCATAATTTACTCGAGTTTCTAAAAACAAAAATATTGCACTTCACGGAAGTTTAAGAAAATTAACAACTAAAATTCTGATATTGTCCCTTAGACAGAAGCCATACATATGCATATCATTAACGATTTCCTACAAAGCCACAAAATCTTGGTCTGCTGCACGCAACGAAACAAAAAAAAATTCTAAAATGTGAGGACAATCATTTAAGGATTCCGATCAGCTCAGAAATATATTACGTTAAACTCTGCTCTAAATTTTAAACATTATCAGTAATTATGTAATTATAGTTTGTTATCTTTTTCATTTTTTACTCTATAATTTACTTTTGAAATTTACAAATTTAAAAAAATATTCATTTTTCAATCATCTTGCAATATTTGTAAGTAATTTAAATTTTTTGTTAATTTATTTACTGAAAGAAATTTTTATTTTTTTTTATTTTTAAATATTCACTTATTCACGAAATTTCATTATTTTTTTCTTTGTTTTAAGACACTTTTTACTTAAAATATTTTTTTTGTTTTGAGTGTATGTGTGTGTTTGTGTTGGGGAGATGTATGATAATGTGTGTATTTTTTTCTATTTCTCTGCATATTTAATTTTTTTTTTGTTTAGACTAAAAAATCAAAAATTAAAATGTTATTATTGTTGTGTACTTGCTTGCAAATATATGTTAAGATTGGTTGTTGTTGATTAGCGTTTCATTCCAATTGGTATAGCAACTAATGGTACCGAAAATTTACCACGATCGCTGCCGTTTCCGCCTTCACGACTACTTTCATCATTCTCACCACCATTAAAATTACCAGTCGATTTTTTTCCAGTTCCATCATTAAGAGCAATTGTATCGTCATCGGAATCCTCATCAGTTGATGTCATAACCGGTGAGAGTTCATCGTCCGATAAATCATAATCACTTATCGAATTTGGTTCCATTTCATCGGCACCATCGTCTGTACTCATGTCCGGCATTATTGCTTTTGTTGGGACGTTATTGTAGTTACGCCGATCGTGATTGATGATACGAAGCTGATTATGACGATTCGGTGCATGATAATGATGAAATTGAAATTGTTGCAGTTGCTGTTGTTCTTGCTCTTGTTGTTGCTGATATAAGTTGCGATGTGATTGAAATAGTTCTTCAAAATCACTTTCTATGGTGTGACTGCCGTCATCATCGTCGTCAATATCATCATCATCATCGTCATCTTCATTACTGGAAATTGTTATTGTTTGCGTCCCCGCCAAGAACGGACTATTCACTGTGCACACCGTATCAGCTGAGACGCAAACGATTGGTCACTTACTGTCACGCGAACCACGGCGACGTCGTCCTTCTGTTGATATTTCAACACCAGCTGGAAATCATATAAATTAAAAATATTTATTATAAAGTAATATGTTGAAGTACAGACATACATACGGTTAAAAAGTTTAGTGAAGGTATAAAACTAGGTTTGTATTGTTGTTACATGTTTGCCCTAGTCACTTGCCCTATGTTTATGTCTTCAGTTATTTTCATCCAACAACAATTACACGCACACATTCCAATATCGACACACTTTGGATTACTGATCGAAATCCGGCAAGGAAAAGCAACAACAGCACACGCACACATTCCGATGCCGACATTCGACAAGGAAATGATTCGGTATGAAAGGCCAACAAAAATGATATAAAAAGAAGCGATCGTTCATGATGAAAGTTAGATGAGATTGAGCAGTCGACGGAGGCAGTCGAAGTTTTGGAAAGCGAAATAGTCAAGCTCGGAAGCGAAAGAGTCGGAAAAATGAAAGAAGTGTAGTGAACAAAAAGTGTATAAGTTAAGCTTTAAGACGAAAAATAAAGCTCCTGCGTAATTTAAGTTAAAGTGAACTTGTTTTGTTTTTACTTGGAATCCAGCGACCCCTTGCGCAATATGTACTTCACGATTGGAAAATTTAGTGTTGTTA
The DNA here is from genome assembly GCA_963669355.1 of Chorisops tibialis. Lineage (NCBI taxonomy): Eukaryota > Metazoa > Arthropoda > Insecta > Diptera > Stratiomyidae > Chorisops > Chorisops tibialis. The sequence continues at coordinate 273,903,403 of OY770262.1, forward strand.
CCAAGGTATAAAACTAGGTTTATATACAACTTACACGTATAGTACTACTATTACTACTAGGTTGTATACGAGTAACTAAAAAAAAATCCACAAATCGAAAGGATACGCGCGAACGAATCATAGTACAAATTCCACCGGCAGGTGAAGACTATGTTGTTCTCTAGGAGTCAGTGTGCCGAATGACGCGTTTGCGGAAATATTAGGACCTTGAATAAGTTCTCGCTGTTTCTTCAAAGATGGCAGTAGCAGTACCCCGTTCGTGGAATTTCGAATGGTAACACACATGCAAGGCAGTAGTGTATCTAACCTTTAATTTCAGTGTATGGTAGTTCACTTTAGAGTAAACAAAGTAATTTTTTCTTAGTTCTGAAAATGTCTACTTTTGTGCCAAATAAAGTGTATTTGCGGGGAATTTTATTGCACTACTTTATTCAAGAGAAATCTGCAGCTGAAGCACATAGAATTCTTGTTGAGACTTATGGTAACAATGCTTTGTCGGATGCGACATGCAGAGACTGGTTTCGACGCTTCAAAAATAATGATTTTCAACTTGAGGATAAAGAACGTTCTGGCGCACCGAAAAAATTTGAAGACGAAAAGTTGGAGGAATTACTCGATCAAATCGAATGAGACTATCACGGGGGAGCGCTATCGACTTCAATTGATGCGTTTAAGTCGAGCCTTAAAAGTAAAACGGCCGCTATACGAGCAGAGACACGACAAAGTGATTTTGCTACATGACAACGCACGGCCTCATGTTGCAAAACCAGTGAAAACCTACCTGGAAACGCTTCAATGGCAAGTTCTACCCCACTCGCCGTATTCACCTGACATAGCCCCTTCTGATTTTCACCTATTCCGTTCGATGGCACATGGCCTAGCTAACCAGCGCTTTCATTCTTATGAAGAAGCTAAAAAATGGATCGGTTCTTGGATAGCCTCGAAAGGCATGTCGTTTTTCCGACGCGGAATTCATATACTGCCAGAAAGATGGAAGAAAGTGGTCGCTAGTGATGGGCAATACTTTGAATGAAATGTTTTTGTTCCTTATAATTTAAATAAAGCTTTTATTTTGTAAAAAAACAGCGAGAACTTATTCAAGGACCTAATACATAAGGCCGATTACGAACATTTTGTGTGTTTGAACGTATTGCGATTTTTGTAATGGCTTTGGCCAACGAGCGGCCAACATCCTACTTTCTTCTAAATTTTATAAAACAGCGACTGAAGCTTATCGAATGTTAGTTATGGTCTCTCCTTTATCCTTAAAGTAAAACAAGAAAATTTGAGTGGTCTCAACTCTTTAAAAATACTGTTCAAGAAGATGTGCTTTCGGGTAGGCATCCATCTTGCACTACTCCAGACAACATTGCTGGAGTTCGTGAAATTATTCTTTAGGACCGAAGGCAAACCATCGAAAACGTAGTTGAAGTTCCAGGAACTATATTTGGGAGTTGATAGTGCATTTTGTCTGACGAATAGAACATGAGAAGAATTGCAACGAAATTCGTTTCCCGACCCTTGACGCAGGACCAGCGTTAGCAACAGGTGGATATCTGCACTGATTTTGAATAAACGGTTGCAGTGGACCTAAATCTCCGTTCGAAGATGAAATCCGAGCTTAAAGTGCAAAGGTAGCTCGTACACTTAAAATGAGTAAACAACAGTCGCTGCGATGGAATAAATACAGGGTGCGCCATCTAAATGTGGTCGATGGAAATATTGAATAACTTTGACAGATTTAAACCGATTGACGTCGTCGAACACATTTCGGAAAGGTTATTGCATTACAATTTTAACCATGAATCGATTCACGCCCAAAGAACGCGCGGAAATAGTGACAATGTTCATTAAATGCAATCGTTCAGTTGTTGCAACACAGCGTGCGTATCGTCAAAAGTATCGCGGTCGTTCTGCGCCTAAAAGTGACACTATTCGTCGCTTAGCTTCGAATTTCGAGAATTACGAGTCGGTAGCGGAGCGTCCACATTCAAAGAAAGTGACTGTTTGGGCCGGTGTCTGCTCAAAAATCATCATTGGTCCGTTCTTCTTCAGAGTTGGGGAAACTGTCAATGGGGATCGGTATCGATGGATGTTGGCACACTCTGTTTTACCAGAAATGCGTGAAAAAGGTCTTAAAGGCTTTTGGTTTCAACAAGACGGCGCGACATGTCACACCGCGAAATCAACGATGAACTTCTTGCGTCAAAGTTCCCAGGACGTGTGGTATCGAAAGGGGTGGATATTGACTGGCCACCGAGATCGCCCAATTTAACGGCACCGGACTTTTTTTTGTGGGGATTTTTAAAAAGCAAAGTGTATGCCAACAAACCGAAGACTTTAGACAAGCTTAAGGACACTATTCGAGCCGAAATCACTGCGATATCACCCGAGATGCTGGCAAATGTCATGGAAAATGCCAGAAAAAGAGCTGAATTTTGTATCCGCAATAAAGGTGGTCATTTGATCGACGTTGTTTTTGGAAACTGAATGGAAAAAATTGTAAAGCTTCAAATTTTATAAAAATAAATAGTTTTCCAAAATCGATTGAGAATTGTTCAAGTTATTCAATATTTCCATCGATCACATTTAGATGGCGCACCCTGTACTTTTCTGATATTTTGAACATCTCATCAGATGAAGACATTCCTAAGCTAGGGTGTAGCCTATTGAGTAGCGTTTTGGTCACAACAATGCGAAGGTCGTTAGTTTAAATTCCAGCACACTGCCTCCTTGGGTGATATACCTTGGTCACCTCAATCTACGAAAACAAAAAATTTCAAATAGAGAGTGTGCGAACGGCTAACAACCATTCAACAATTAGTAATAATAAAAAAAAACAATGTTAAGGAATCGGAAGACGAGAAAGGGTCAAGGCCCGATTTAGGGTGCAGTGCCATTGTAGAAGTAAAAGACGAACTGTCAACCGAACTTCTTAAAGCGGACTCGGAACTAACATCTGATATTGGTACTCCTTTCATTCTTTATTCAGGTGTGGTATAAAGGACGATTTCCGGCTAAATGGAAGGAGAGCGTCATTGACAAAATCCCGAAGAAGAGCGAACTTCGGGATTATTGCAATTGACGTGGTATATGTATACTTACTGCCGTATCCTTTATCATGGCTAAAGTAATTCTCAATAGGATTAGTGATTTTGTAGAGAGCACTCTATAAATTTATCAGACTAGATTATGTAAAGGATCGTCTTGTACCGATCATATAAATACCCTACCATACCTGATAATATTTGAATAGTCGGTTGAAATGGGTTCGCCACTATTAGTGTCTATTGAATCAAATGTAGCACTGCCCTCTAACAATAAAAAGTGCAAAGAATGGACAAATTTTGCATACGAATTTAATATCCAGAGAATAGAGACCTAATGCTAGATTTGAATCAGGATCACATGGAGATTTATCAGAAAAAGTGAAGGAGATAGGGATTCGCTTATGAAAAACCATTAAACAATGGGTTAAGAAATACCTGCAAATCCATTATCAAACGTATTAAATTTGAGCATGACCAAAAACTTCGATGGAAAATTCTCGATTGCCCGAGAGATCTTACTTCATCAAAGCGGTCAACAGTAATTTAATTTTTTCTTCAACACCACCACTTGTTAATGGCGACTGCATCGTAATTGATCTTGAAAAGAAAATTTTTCGGCAACGAATTTTCCAAACTCTAGACGCCCACCTATTCCATATCTTCATCCGACTGGTTTTTCACTGCTTCCTTTAACATTTTCATACGCGGCTTATCTAAGATATGCCTAGATTTCTCCAAGAGCTTGAAATCCAAAAATCCGCTGGTCATGATAGTCTTCTTCTTCAATGACACTACAGCTCGAATCGGGCCCAGGCTTCCTGACCTACAGGTTACTGAACATTTCCATTATTTATTGTGGATGGATTGTTAGCACTTCGCACAACCCCCTATCTACGAAATTTTTCATTTTCGTAAATTGAGGTGAACTAGGTATACCCAAGCAAGCAGCGTGATGGAATTATACGTCGATCGGGATTTGAGCTCACGATCTTCGCATTGTAGAACAAAACATTACCCACACGGCTAACACTAGCTCTGGTCCTGATAGTATTCTCCCTATTGCCCCCAAGAAATGCTCTTGCTCTCTGGTTAAACCTCTCCTTCAGTGCTATTGAAAGTAATGGAAACTGCTGTCAATCGTAAAATTGTTCACTATTTCCAGGACAATCATATCATCGACGATCACCAATATGGATTTCGGTCGGGTACGTCTACGGGAAACCTTTTAGTCTACTTGACCGAGCGTTGGAATCCGCTTTTCGTTAAACTGACAGCCATCGGCTTTAATGCTTCCCTTGTCCAGTGGATTGAGAGTTTTCTTTCTGAGCGCGAGTTGTAATAGACGGCGTTTCATCTTCTGCTTTTCCCAATTGAATTCGACGTTCCTTAAGAATCAGTCGTAGTAGCGTCGGCTACTCTCAATCCAATCCACAATTTTGCAGATGATACGTCTTCTTGAATCCACATATGAATTTAAATTACTTGCGGATTCACGCAGCAATTCTGTTGCTTCCAACGTAGCGCGTTATTTGGTTCGCTGACCTCAATTTAACCAAGGAATGGAGCAGGAAAAACAGCGTAAAGTTCAAAGTTACAAAAACACTGTCCTGTCATCGGCGACGTAAAACTATGCTCCTCGGAATCACCTTAATATATAAGTCAGAACATTTTTAAATTTGCCTTTAAATTCTGCCTTAAATGTTGAAATATGCAATAAACATTCTAAATTATTTGTTTCACAATTTATCTCTTAAATGGCACTATAAAATAAAACAAACAAATTAAATAAACAGCTGGGGTACCCAAAGCATATGTCGCGATGCTCGACCGTATCCAAAAAAAAACGTTCCGCCGGATTAGAGATCACAGAATGTCGGGGTACTCAGCATTTAATATTGTTACTTTCATAGTAAACGCTGTCAGGACATCATGAATTTGTTCCTCCACTTTTCATCTTCCTCGCCATATTCTGCAAGGTACACGTGCGCGCGAGTACATTGCGAATCCTTTTTTATCCCGTATAGTGAAATATGGGCAGTCTTTCATCTCTCGAACCACAAGACTTTGGAATGCACCACCAGCTGATTTGCTATTTTCGCAAACGCCAATTTAGTAAATGTGTGTGTTTCATTTTTACGACTGACATGATTTTACTGGTAGCGCATTTTTGAATAAATTTCTCATATACGGTTAGTAGGAGTGATAACTTGGCATTATGTGAGAAATGTCCGACCAAGTTTTTGACGAGACGATCTGTCGTAGCAAAAACACCAAAAATATAGGAAGCTGTTTAAATTTTATCTGTGAATGTTCTGTTTCATCAATATTTATCGCGGAAATCACGTAACACTGTTGAAACTTATTTAATTCCTCAGAGTGGTTTACTGGCTTTTGAATCATTAAAGATGTAACAATTTTCTAGAGACTATTCCCGAAAATTGTCGTATTTTTCGAATGAATTTCATCTTATAAGTTTAATTTTTTACGGTAAATTTGATTTCTCTACTATTGAACATTTCGTTCAAACAAACATACACAACATACACACTCATTCATTTTTGTATTTAACTATAGGTACTCGCATAATACTAATTCTCACAAAACAAAATCAAAAACCGCGCGCAACAAGGAAAAACTGGCGCGGCGTGAACTATCAGATAAATTTTAACAATTTAATTATTAAGAGCACTATGATTCTCACCTGCGCTCCTCGTTTTACGTCTTGGCTCGATCACTTCAACATTTGCTGGAATGCTGTTCGTTTTTCCAGCAGCAGCTGAAGTCGTTTTATTAGCTTCAATGCTACTAGACGGAACTCCTTTCGAATAAATGATTTTATTAGCAGCTGCGCTCGCTCTAACGCTACGTCTCGTGCCGATTTTATCGTCATGAGCCGGAAGAATTGGTACAGACGCGGGTGGTGCATGATTTAGATTTTGTGCTGCCGGAGTAATTGGCGGAGCACTGTGTTGAGTTGCTGCGGTCGTTGCTGTGACACTACTCGCTCTTGTAGCACAGTGCGAAATATGATTGGACAATTGATTATTTACTGTTGATGCTGTTACTGTTATTGTTGATGTTATCGCTGGTGGTCCAGTCGAAGCCGCCGCTGTAGCATTTAAAGTTGAGGATGAAGTACCTCTGATTGTCTTTGTCGTTGAATTTTGAACGGTCGAATTATGAACGGTGCTGGTGGGAGTTGTTGATGGCGTGGAATGAGCTGAAGTTCCTACAAGGATAGAGTTAATTAATTTGCGAATAATTACAAGATCGGTGATTAATTACGGTTTTGTGTTGATATTCGATGATTGCGTAAGACTTTATTATCGATATCCGGTGTTGTTGATTTCCCGGGACATTTCGAATTGCGCACTTTACCAGCTACTTCAATAAGTGGTTCATCCGAATCGGACGATTCGTCCGGTGTTCTTTTCGTTTTACTCGTACTACCCACTGATGATTTTTGCTTTGTTATATTGCCTGTTGATTTCGTTACAGTCGTCCAATTATTGTTGACATTTTCGGAACTACTGCTGCTTGCACCGGTCGATGAATTTGGCCGGCTACGTTTACTGCCCGAATTACTTGTAGCACTACTGCATCGGCCAGGAGTATCATCACTCACGCACGATTGTGTCGAACTCTCAGATCCTTGTCGTTTACGTTTACCACTAACACTTCCAATACCGGTGGTTGCACCCTTTCCAGCATTGATTTTTGGACTTAATCTATCTATGGCGGCTGATGATAGTCTTAAATTTGTTTTGAGACTGCTGGCTGGTGAGTCTAATTGAGGACTTGGTTTTGGGGCATCTAACGGACTTTCCAATTTACTGCTGGCACGTGTTCGAATTCGCGGTACTTCGGTGTCATTGTGTACGGGAATCTCGATTGTGATCGGTGTTAGGATTTCCTTTGTGCCTACAATTGTTGCTTTATCATCATCGATTTCTGTGATTCGATCACAAGATTCAGAAGACGATGAAGAAGCACATGGCAACGCTGGCTCAGTCGGTTCCTCTTTGATTAGCGGTGTTTCCGACTTTATTACATCGATCATTTTCATTGCAACTTCACTTGACGTTGTTGTTGTTTGTATCACATTTTCATCGAATTTTTCATCAGAATTTAATGAAGTAGTTCGAGTACTTTTTTCGTCCTCCAATTTGATATTTGGTTTTAAGCTTTTCTTACAGCATTCATCGCTTAGTTGAGTTTCAAGTGAAATTTTCGTACTGATTTCCTGATTTTCATTCAGATCACGAGACTCAAGCTTCGGTGATGGCGGCGGCTCAGGCAACGACAATGGCTTGTCATCGGTACTGCCCATTATAGCAGCCAAATCCTCTTCTTGTCCGATTTTCGTAGCACAAAGAACAATTTTCTCATCCGTTAAATTCTCTAGAAGACTTTCTTCCTTCATCGAATGATCACCGTTTAATTTTTGCATCGGACTTTCACACGGCGTTAAAAAGTGTTCATTAATGCCTTCCATTTTAGCCAGGGCCGCTTCAATGTCGCTGATATTCGTTATTTCTTCCTCGTGATCTTCTTTTGAGTCAAGAGAGATCTTCTCATTCGCAATCCCAGGCGGCTTTTGTTGCTGCTGCTGATGAGAATCTCCCTGCTGAGGACTAGCAGACTGGTGAGGACTTTTCTCGGATAATGCGTCCATTGACTCGATGCCGCTATCCTCGCCCTGAGCTTGAGATCCAGGCGAACTTCGGACATTATTGCCATTTCCGTTGTTAATTAAATTCACGGTGACATCAGATGATTGATTCTGCGGTGGTGTTTGTTGCTGCTGCTGTTGTTGTTGTATTGCACTTTCCTCTTTCAGTTCGTCAACTTTATGATCGGTTAAATCATCAACTAAATTTGTACTATTACTAGACGGTAAATCCGGCGGAGTGCTGATCCGAGGCGTCGGCAAACACGTTTTCTCATTACCTAGCATTGTTGTGGGCGCTAAATTACTTTTGGATACTTCTGACTGTAGAATTTGTTCGTCCGCTGCTTTATTACTATTGCTACTACCGCCACTGTTGCTACTAACTACTTTGTCTGGCATTTGTTTATCCGAGCGTTGAAATTCCAACAGTTTTTGTTTGAATTTCTCTTCACTAATTGCATCTGAGCTGCCTTGAGGCAAAATGCAAATTGTTTGTTTATTGCTAGTTTTGGATGCTGTCGGCGCCGCTATTTGCGCGTCGGAAGTTTTGCACGTCGCTGCAGCTACGGTTACTGTTGATATTGATAGTGGGGATGATAGAGAAGATGATGACGAAGATTGTTCCGAATTTATGACTGGCGGACTTTTACCCGGATCTTTTACGATATTTATTGTTGGCGATTTACAGCTCTTAACAACAACTAGAGGTTTGCCAGATTTCATTGAATTTTTATGAATTTTATTGCTATAATTTTGACTATTGTTATTATTGTTGTTGTTACCTTTCTGGTTTTTTGAAAGCGACGAATGTTGTGGCAACGTACCGACATTCGTGGAACCAATCGGCCCATGTAAATGATTATACGGTTCGGAATTATCTTTAATATTTTCGGACTGCTGTAAATTTAGCTGCTGTTGTTCGACGGTTTGTGACATCCGCCGTCGTTTCGTTTCAGGACAAATTAAACCATTCGGACTGGCAATAATGTCGGATGCATTGCGCTTACTCGACGAAATCATTTTGTCCATTTCCTCGCCGTTTTCCTGCAACATTTTCGAATGATTGTTACTTACTGGATATTCGTCGTTTGGTTGTCTCGTTGTAGGCTTGCCCTGACTGATAATTTTGTTTGTTAAATGTACGTGATCATTTGTTGCTGCAAAATATCGATTTGCAACACTCTGCTCCTCGAAAGTGTTGTTATTTCGCTTGAGTAGATTTTTCTTCAAGTACGAATCGTCTTCTTCACCGCCACTTTGAGATTTCTTCCGATCCTTTTTCGAATTCTTTATGACGATTGACTTCTTGCCGCGCAAACTTATGTGGAGTGGAGGTACTCGCAACTCTTCGCTATGCGGCGACTGGCTTGCATTATGCTGTGATGTGGCGGTTTGTAAAGAATGTTGATATTGTCCTATCGTGGGACTGGAATTCGGCGTCATTGCTAACGAAGAAGATTGTAATGTCGCAAAACCCGCGGGCACCGTAGTCACCGTACTGACCGCTGTCTGAGCCCTTTTCGGCGACTGAACAAAACTTACATCAACTTTATAAGCCGGCGAAACTGGTTCGGACTTTTCTAGTTTCAATCGCAACTTGATTTTTTCTGACGGGGAATCTTTGCCATCGATTGAGATCAATTTCGCCTTAGCCTTCGGCTGTTTTGTTTTGCCACTAATTTTGTCTTTTATACCCTGCTGTAATTTTTCACGCAACAGCGTACTTTTCGCGCTTTGCTTGCTCTTCTTGCTTATTGATGCACCACTAGAATCTTTTCGGTCCTTTTTCGATTTTGAATATCGTGAACGGCCCGAAGCCTCCGAATTACTTGATCGTTCGGTATCGCTATGATCAGATGCTTTGCTGAATGCGGTACTGCACGAGTTGTCGTCATCGGAATACAATGAGTTCGATACTTCCGAATTGAATTCGTTAAACGCATCCATGTTTTCAAGAGGCGGTTCTTCCGTATCGCTTTCCTCACTCGGCATTGGTTCTAACTCCCCCGTCAAAGGATTAATCAGATATTGCCGTTGTTTTCCAGTACTGGTCAAGCTTGGTTCTCCACCTGGGTAATTATTGCTCACATTGGCTCGACTTGAATTATTGCAGCTGCTATTTTGTGGTGGCAGATGTTGCGGATTTTGATGTTGAGAATGAGATGGATGATGTTGAGATAGTGTTGCCTGTTGGATAGGTGGAGGAGGCAATGAAGGCGGTATCGTCGACGTAGTTGACCCCAAAGTAATCGCTGATGTCGTCGCTGGGATAACATTGGACGGTGCTTGGCCAATTAAATCCAAATCAAGATCTTTTGCATCCAGAAGAGATTCAAGATCATTTTTACCATCCAAATCTAAAGCTGAATCCAGGTCGGTCACATTCAAGCTTGGCAATAATAACGAGTCCAAATCGTTTTTGGTCAATTCGTCCAAATAACTTCCTAAACCTAAGGCGTCGTTCGCGGCTGCTGTCTTGTCATTGCTTGCACTACTAGCGCCAGAAGGACCGGCCCCTCCAGCTGCTGTACCTGGGGCAACTGAAGATTGATTGTTCATTTGCTGCTGTAGATTGTATTGAAGTTGATAGCGAGTGAATTCTTGGAAACTGGATTTTGTAGCAGAGTCCATTGGTTTGAAAGGCCACCGAGGATGATTGTAACTTGACATTACTTGCTGTTGCGAGTGGGTTACCATATTCGGATGCGGAGAGGGAGGTGGGGTGTTATATTGCTGTGGAAGAGGACCTTGTTGGGGCTGCTGCTGCTGTTGTTGTTGCGGCGGATGTCGAAACGTTTGCTGTACAACCGGGCCAATGATTTGCTGCTGTTGCTGCGGAAATCGCTGCAACTGCACAGCACCTCCAGCGTGGATGATTTGTTGTTGTCGCAGAATATGTTGCTGTTGCATTTGTTGTTGTTGTTGCTGTTGGGTTTGTTGAATAGGAAACCGATGTTGCTGCATTCGTATGCTAACGTTCTGCTGCAACGGACCGATCATACTCTGACCCAGAACCGCTGTTGGAGTTGGTGGTGTCGTAGGATTATTGGGAATATTCGAAATTGTTTGTGATGAAGAAGGCACTGGCATCGAAGGACTTATACTAATACTACTGCTACCATTACTACTATTAAGAAGTAAGACACCATCATTTTGCGTATGATTGGTAATATTGGAAACTATAGTTGATGGCTGCGTTTGCTGCTGCAGAATAACAGAAGGTGAAGAAGGTGGTGGTGGTGGTGGCTTCACTTGACTAACGCCATCGTTTTGAAGAAGATTAACGAGTAATGGCGATGATATTGCATTAGTAGTGTTATTGGGTAATGTAATTGCATTCGATTGCTGCTGAAGCTGCTGTTGTTGAATGGGATGCGTCGTCTGTTTAAGATGATTTGTTCCAGCTGTTGGATACGGTGGGGGTGGTGGCTGCATAAATTGCGTCTTAACAACCGATTGTTGTGGTTCCTGTTGCGGTGGTATAACAGGTATTGCCAGCGGTGGCGGCGTAACTTGTTGCTGCTGTTGCTGCTGCTGCCCAATTATCATAGCCGAGTTCGTTGCAACGGCAGTCGCCGGTGATGATGATCCAGCGCCTAATGCAGCTACAACTGCAGCCATCGTATTTTCTCGCCTATGAATTACCCGTGCCTGAGTCATACTCTCGAACGGATATTCGCGAGCCTCCACGATATTTGTAAGAGGTGGAACGGGTAGTTTTCCATCCATCGGACAAACGGTATTTGGTGATTTAAAGATGGGTGGCTTATCGAAAATCGGCCCATTTATTATTACCGGACTCTGAATTGAACTAGGTGCAGGAGATTGAGGAATAATGCGAGACGACGGTCCCGCTATAGGTCCCGATATGCTGGGCGACGGTGCTGGCGGTACCGATATTGTCGAGCATGACGGCACCACTGTCGTTTGTTGCATACGATTGACGAGAATTTGCGATAAATCATTTAATGTGTTCGATGAACCAGCCTCTTGCACACATCCCGCAGCGGTGTTATCTGAAAGACAAAACAATAGTAAATTATAATCTTTTTTTTTTTTAATAATTTGCTTGCAAGCTTACCTGTCCTCAACACAATTTCCTGCCCTACTAGCCTTAAAGATATCACAGTATCGCCTTCTAATTGAACAGAGAGTATACCCAGCGCTCTTAATGCGGTGCTTCCTTCGGCAGCGAGCTGCCGTAATTTTGCAGCTGCATCTTTTGGTATAGAAAGCGTAACTCGAACACTGTTCCATGGTTCCACCTAAAATTATACGATTACAAATGTTAAGAAAAAAATCTGTTGCCTATTCTTCATCTTAGCTGTATGCTTACTTTGTTTACTTTCAGCTTTTTTGATTTCTTCGGCTGCTGTAAAATATTTTTTAATTTTCCCAACAAATGTCGGAATTTTCGTGGAAATTCGGGGTCATGGAGATTGCCTTCACAAATTACTACTGCAGTCAAACTACCATCACTGTCTGCCGCCATTCTGAAAGATAAAGAAGATACAATTGATTTGTAGAATTTAAAAAAGTTGAATTTTGATTCATAATTCAGGTTGGACTACTGCTCACAAAGTTGATTGTAAGGATGTGAGAGCGTGGACGGTCGACTAAATCTGAAAATTTGTATTCATTTGCAGGCATCGATGTATTTCGAAAATTATAGGATGAAAAATTCTGTGATACCATAAACTATTGAATCTAAATTGCTTGCAGCAAATTTATTCAACACATCTAAATAAATCGTTTGACAAATTTACAAGTTTTCCTCACCCCCGATGCAATCTTTCCTTTTAGGGTTTTTCTCCTTTTTTTAATCAGCTGATTTAACTAAGATTATAGGAAGTTACGAAAAAGCGCAATAAAATACGTGTAAGCCAAGGATTATTATGCCGCAAAAATAAAGTGTTACTCGGTATTTTTACAATATTGACATGAATTCCATGCGTATTCACAACCTTGAAAGTATGTTTATTTCTCGATAATTTTAAAAGAAATATTACATACTACCAATCTGAAAAGATAGCAAATTACATCGTTTAAAAAAACGCCGGCTAGTAACAGTCATTCATCTGGGGAATCTCCCCCAACGCAATGTATCGCCGCTTATGACTAATGAAAAATTTAACGAGTGCTATAGTTGTCAGTCGACCAAACCAAAGTAGCAATTAAAAAGCTCGGTAAACAATGAAAGGAATCTCAACTAATGGTATTCTGTGCATTTTCATAAGAATAAGCACGAAAAGAAAACAACTATAAAATTGCCGACTGCTTGATAAATAAATCCACTTGAAATGTCATTTCCTAGAGAAAATAAAAAAAACATAATGAAATGGCCATGTTATGTAAGCACAATAATTTTATTCAGTAAAATATGGAAAGATAATTTGATGAAGAGAGTCGCGTTAATAACCTGGTTTCACATATTTCAAATAATTATTATTTGAAATATGTGAAGCCAATTTATCAATTATTTTTATTGTATTATAAGAACGCAGTGTTAGGTTAGTAGGTAATTTTGTATTATGGAATCGGGAAAATGATGTTAGTTATTTGCAAGTCGAAATTAATTATTGTTTTTCACTATCATAACCTTCGTGATAATTATTTTTGTTAAGACCAAAGGTCTGTATTATCCAGTTGTTGATGGCTTCAAATATCCGCGAGAATATTTAATCTTGAGTGCGACTGTCAAAGATGGTTACTTAAAAAGCTGAAATTTCAGTTTTCGGCGGTTTAAGAGGATTTCAAATTACTTAGGACTGTTGATGATTTAAAAAATAACCACATTCGTGGTTTTCTCTCTTCTCTCTTCCACTAGGCGCGATGAGCATTCGCCTTTAGTTGCCGCCAAGAGTTGTTTATTTTTCTTGCTCAACTGTACGGTTCCCTGTGCAATATGGTCATCCAACATGACGTCTTCCTCGATGAATGTAATCCAGAGCTTGTCTGGAGATGTTTTCCACTGGTTTCCTCAAAGTGTGACCGATCCATTGCCACTTTCGCCTTTGAATGTCAACGCCTATTTTAGTCTGTCCAGCTGTACTCCAAAGTTCGTCGTTGGATACATTAGATCGCGAAAGTTTATTTCCTGGTAAGCTTAACTACCGCTTTCTAAGTAGTACAACCATATAACAAAACATTAAGTATGTATCTAAGACTCCCAGCTTCGTGCGATGAGAGTTTTATCTTAAGCTCCAGAAAGGGAAAAGGATACCGAAGGCCTGACGAGCTCTATTTAGATGAGCCTCAATATACTTTTCAGCTCTATCATCCATGCTGACAATGCTTCCGAGTTAACAAAAATCTTGCACATCTTTCACATCTTGTCCGTTAAGAACAATCGGTGTGCTTGTGTTCGAACCCATGTGCATGTACTTGATTTTATGCACATTTATTTTCAGTCCCGCCTCTTTGCATTTAGAATGCAACGAGCGAACATTTGACTCTAAGTCCGAATGGTTATGTGCAAGCAAACACACGTCATCAGCATAATCAAGTTAACTTGAGATGTTAAATAGTCTCCATTGAAGACCTTTATCTTCTCCACCCTCAAGTGTAGCTTTCAAGATGTCATTTATTACCACCAGAAACAGGGCTGATGATAATATGCAGCCTTAACACTCATTCGCACAGGAAAGCTCTCGAACAGCTCTCCTCTATGTAAGACGCGATAACTTAAATCTTCGTAGGATTCTTTAATCATAGCTATGATCTAATCTCAAATACCTTTCCTACGCAAAGCATATTATATGTAATCTCACTTAACGCTGTCGAAAGCTTTCTCGAGGTCCACAAACACGAGATGTAGTGGCGAACCCAAAAACAAGATGACCCTTTACGGAATCCAGCCTGATAAACTTGGAGAGTGTTCTCCACGGCATCACTAATCCTATTGAGAATTACCTTAGCCATGATTTTCGATACGGCAGGACAGGAAGTAGACACATACCACGCCAATTGCTACAATCCCGAAGGTCGCCCTTCTTCGGAATTTCCACAATAACGCCCTCCTTCCATTCAATCCGATATCTTTTTTCATTCCATACCTTCCCAAAAAGAGAGGAGTATATTGGCTGTTACTTCCGGGTCCGCTTTGAGGAGTTCATTTGGTAATCCGTTTATACCCGGGGCTTTCCTTCCCGCCATTGACCGAATGCTATCTCTTCCTTAACTGAGGATCGCCCCTAATAGAGGATTGTTGCGGTTAAATGTTTGGTAGTTGATCTGTTTCTAGAATATCTTCCTCTGACAAGATGTTTAAAATAACAAATAAGTATTCCTTCCATCGCCGCAACTGCTGTTCATTACTCATACTAAAGAGAGTTCCGTTGACATCTCTCACCAGGTGGTTGGCGGTTACATTCCTGTTCGTCAACTGTTTCATAATTTTAACCCATATCCCCAAGGTAAGCCGCAGATTCTGCCTTGTTGGCCTTGAAAAACTATTAACCAATTTACTCAGTACGTATAACATTTATCGAGCTGAAATTACTAAATATTTATTTGGAAAAAACCGAAAAAAAGACGATTAGCTGCACTCCTTCTACCCCCTCACATACAATATGACACAATTACACAACTTCACAAAAAGTAGAATTTCGTGAAAAGTATGAATGCTACTGATCTGCAATTTAAAACATGGCAAATGTTTGGTGTATTATTTCTGAAAAAAAATCATTAAAAACTACAAACTCCTGCTACCACCTCCCATAAAACTTGCACAATTTCACTAAATCCAGTACACTAATTTTCTCAGTACCTATTAAATTTTGAACCTTAAATTATGTATAAAAAAAATTTTAATAGAATAATGTGAAAAAATGGGTTCAATGCCGTCACCCCTTCTACCACTCCCCATATAAAAATTTCTTAAAATCGAAAATTTTTAATCGTAGTCGTGTTGTGTTTTTTCCTAAGTTCAGACCCAGAGCTAAATATGTAGTCCACTTCTATTAGTTTTCCATTCTGAAGCTCTGTAAATTGTTTTGTGTAGTCCATCACCAAAAAAATACGGATTGGCATGACGAAAGGATCGATTCGCTAAGTCTTAAAAAATTCTCATTTGATTAGTCAAAATGCTCGAAGGGACCAAAAGTTTTTGATCTTTCACTTGTACCATCAGAAGTACAGGCGCAAGAAATGAAATGTTTTCAGGTAAAAAAAAAGTTATTTTTAGTGATCCTTTACAGGTAATTTTGCAAAAAGTGGTATGCATTACTTTTTTTTTTTTAAAGGTGAACCTAATCCGTAAAATTAAGTCAGTAAAAATTTGTACGTCGTACCTATCAATCGGCAATAATTTCAAAACTGTAAGATTTATCACTATCAGAATTCCTTAATGCAAGAAATTGCCATAAAACGGTTCCAAATTAAGATGTGGAAATCGAATTATCCTCTGGCTCATCATTTAGTGAAGGGACGAAACAAACAATAACATCCCTACACCAAAAACATAAATATAAATAACACAGAACAAAAATTGACAAAACATTGGCATCAACTAGTATTAAGTCTACGCTTTAAACAAAGCTTATCAATAGAGAAGTCGAATACATCAGCATTCTCATTAACTTCTCTCGCGAGACGCGAAATCGGCTCATTCATACCATAGTTTGTCCGGTGAAAGTAAATCTGTAGCAATCTAGGCTGCCTTGGTAAAAATCGACCAACAGCAAACTGCATCAAACTCAAAAGTGTAGGAGAATCAACCATCCCTGTAAGAAGTTGATGAGCAAAAACTACATCAGCTACCTCACGTCGTTTTGAGAGTGACGACATATTTAAAAGCTTGAGTCGCTCGATGTAAGGAGGAAGACGCAGTCTGTCACTCCAATTAAGGTGGCATAAGGCTATTCTCACAAATTTACGTTGAATTGATTCAACTCTACCAATGTGATCAGCATAAAAAGGAGACCAAACTTGAGAAGCATATTCAAGATGAGATCTAACGAAGGTGTTATAAAGAATCAATTTAACAAAGGGATTTTTAAATTCCTTCGATAAGCGTGTGGTGAATCCCAACATGGTAGAAAAAGAAAAAAATTAAGGAATTGGTGAAATATCGAATAATGACACTCTAGCAGACACTCTATAGCAGGTAAGATTGACTTCAGTTATACCGCTGTGGGTAGGTTTTTGCGGAGTTTTAAGAAAACTGGTTCTTTAGAGCGCAAGAAAAGTAGTGGGAGGAAAAGAATTACGACTGCTGCAGAAGGTCGGGCCATACAGCGCACTAGTCTTTGGAATCGTTTTAAAACTGCTGTGGACTTTCGAGCAGAGCACGTAAGTGGCCGAAGAAATGAACGATTTTGGTTCGCGCAAGGCTATATCTTATATATTTTACACGTAGATTGTGGATTACACCCATATTGGTGTGTTTATTTTGAGAAGTTTTCTCGAGCCTGTCTACGCTGTATTCCTTATACTTTAGCCCGGTTTGATACGGAGCTACCGCATTGCTCTTATACGGCTTAAGAAAGCTGTTAGACGCGACAAGAGAAGGGCTATTGAAGATCTGGTCAATGAGGCAGAATTTGCGGCTTACCTTGGGGATATGGATTCGCTATTTAAAATAATGAAACAGTTGACGAACAGAAATTTCACCGGCAACAACCCGATGAGAGATATCAACGGAATTCTCCTTAATATTAGTGAACATCAGTTGCGGCAATGAAAGCAATACTTTTATAACATTTTAAACATCTTGTCTGAAGATACTCCAGAAATAGAACAACTGCCAAACATCCTGCCGCACCAATCCTCTATTAGGGACGATTCCTCAGATAGGGAAGAAATAGTTTCCGCAATTCGGTCAATGGCCTCACGTATAAACGGACTATCAACCGAACTCCTCAAAGCGGACCCAGAAATAACAACTTATATTCTATTCACACTCTTTACCGAGGTGTGGAATGAAGGAAGATACCCAGCTGAATGGAAAGAGTGCGCCATTGCGAAAATTCCGCAGGGCGACCATCGAGATTGTGACAATTGGCGTGGTATATGTATACTTAGTGCCGTATTGATAATAATGGTTGAAGTAACTCTCAATAGGATTAGTGATGTTGCAGAGAGCACTCTTGAAGTCTATCAGTCTGGATTCCGTAAAGGGTCGTCTTGTACAGACTTTACAAATACCCAGAAGATTATATTGAAAATAAAATTTTAAATCACCTTGATTATGTTGATGATGTGTGTTTGCTTGCACGTAACCGTACGGACTTTGAGCCAAATGTTCACTCAAATGCAAAGAGGCAGGAATGAAAATAAATGTGCGTAAGACCACGTATATGCACATGGGTTCGAACACAAGCGCACCGGTTGATCTTAACGGACAAGATGTGGAAGAGGTCCAAGACTCTTGTTACCTCGGAAGCATTGTCAGCATGAACGACGGAACCGAAAAGGATATTGAGGCTCATATCAATAAAAATCGTCAGCCCTTCCCCTTTCTGTAGGTTAAGAGAGATCTACCTTCGCACAAAGCTTTGAGTGTTTGATGCATGTGCCAAATCCGTTTTATAGGGTTGTACTACATGGAAAGCGAAAGCTAAACTTGCCAAGAAACTAAAAACTTTCATGAACCAACGCCTCGAACACATTTTAGAGATATTTTGACCAGATGTGATCTCCAACGACGAACTTTGGAGTATAACTGGACAGACTATAATAGGCATTGAGATTCAAAAGCAGAACTGGCAATGAATCAGTTACACTTTGGAAAACAAGAGTGAAGCATTGCCAAACAAGATCTGGATTATAGTCCTCAAGGAAGACATCGGGTTGTTCGACCATGTTGCACAAGAAGCGAGCAGTTGAGCAGAAGGCCAGAGGAATAAACAAGTCCTGGCGATAACTGATGGTCAATGCTCAGTCTCGCGCCTTCTGTTTTATACCTCTATAGGGGATCTTAACAGGAATTGATTGAAGTGAAACAATCCTTTGACAAAGGGCTGCAAACTTGTTTTTCTTTTGTTGTAATATCCCCTGTTCTGCTACCATGGCAAGCACATAAATTTATAAAATTTCAGTAATTATGTCTTCATACAAAAAAAACTAAATACCTCATAAGGATTCAAATTATTAGGCACTGACAACACAGTTTTCCAGCTTTGTTTCGTCTTTTGATGTCCTTATCTATTTTCCAATCAAACTTCATAAATTTTTTGAAGTATGCATCAAAAACAGATCGTTCTCAGTAGTGTCCTAAGCCTCATCTAAACCATCTTTAATTTCCACGATAGCATCAATTTTCAACTGATTTCCTGTAGGATTGCTTAATTGCTTATATTGACAGCTTTCTGATCGCCAGAATCTTCATCGGCTACAGATTCATTGGTATCTGGTGGAAAAATGACGATATTATCTGCAGGCTCACTTGCCGAGTCTAAGTTGATACCGGACTTTCAAAAGAACGGATGCGATTCAGTCATAATTGAGAACGCAAACGCACATTTTTTTTCTAACTTTGAAAAACATTTTATATTTTATTATTAGTACATCAGAACACAAAAAAAACACATCAACATAAAATAACAAATCGACTGATTCAAAGTTCACACACAAGAAAATCTCTGCTTATTAAACTAACATCAGCAAGTTTCTTGTGAAAATTGAGATGCCATTGAGCCCGAAAATTAGATAGAAAATAATTAAGAACGTCTCTAGAAATGTCCTTTTAAAAGAACAGTAGCCTGTTCCAAACTAGCGTCTCACATTATCAGGTGTGTTCGTCCCATATTCATTTGTTGAGTTTGCGACGGACAAAGAACAAAAGCGACTTATCTGCATAAAATTTTGCCAACAAATTGATAAGACTCCTACTGAAATTTTTCATTTGCTGCAGTTGGCGAGGGCGGAGGAGCAAACGTTTCGCAGTAGAGCGAACGGGCTCTCGACGAAAAAAGTCACTAAAATCACAGATCTCAGCATAAATAATTGTAGATTGGCTGTGAGAATTAGCAGATGACGTGAAAATTTGCATTTTTTCGACGCAGGTCATTGACTTTCTAGCTAAAAACAACACCGTAGTGATGCGCCAGCCACACAATTCGCCCGATTTGACACGGTCTGGCTGTTCCTGAAGCTCAGATATCCGTTGCGCGGAAGATATTAAGGATATAAAAAGTAAATCGCTGATTGTGCTGAAGGCCATACCGAAAGAAGCGTTTCTGAGGTGGAAGCGCCGCTTGCACCAGGTCATTGAATTCGCGGGAGATTAAATTGAACATGACTAGTAAATTCGACTTCCTACGTGTTTATTTACAAAAATTTGGAGGTTTTTGAACAGAAGGGTGGTCGCTGGAGTGTCTAATTCAGCCCGTTTGGTCCCATTTTTTTCCAATGGTACTATAGCCTATATTGTGCTATGGCCTCCTGACCTTCAGGTTCCTTTGTTTGTTATTGTGTAGGGGTTGTTAGCAATTTGAATCAATTTTTCGATTTCACAGATTAAGGTGGCATAGATATAACCACGGACGCAGTGTGGTGCAATTATATGTCGACCACAACGTTCGCATTGTAGAACACACTACCCACAAGGCTAAACCCACCTTCCGTTTGCAGTGCCAATATTGTATGCCGGTACAAGAGTGCCTTGAACTTGAATGAGCATCAATATTACCCATGAGCAAACAAAACATTGATGACCTCTCTACGTCCATACAGATTATCTAAACACAACAATTTCAAACGCACAGAATAAGGTGGGAGAGATTCAGGGTTATTCCAAGGAAGGTACCGCAAGGAAAAACGAAGAAAACTCTTTCGAACGCCTTAAATACGATTAATATGGACAGCATAATGAGGACACCAACATACTCTAAAATAAGTCTTACAAATGAGACAAAAAAGGATTTAAGTACGTAAGGGTCAGCGAAATCACGAGTATAACGACGTACGCAGCCTAGTATTTTATTAGCCTTGCTCACTATAGTGTCATAGTTCAAGGTGAAGCTCAGCTTACAATCAAAAATAACACCAAGATCACTAATCACGGTTCATGCCGGTATTAATTAAGGTGTATGAGTTTAAAATAGGTGTAAGTTTACGAGAGAAGTATAAGACATTACATTTATCAATATTTAAAATTAACTTGTTAAGAACACACCAGTTATAAAAGATATCAAGATCGCGTTGCAGTTCAATATCAATTTTTTTTTTAAATTTAACATCGTCAGCATATAAAAGTAAGTTAATGTTTAGTAAAACAAAGGAAAGGTCATTTACAAATAAAATAAAAAGAAGTGGCCCAAGATGACTTCCTTGTGGCATACCAGACGTAGACTTGATATCATGGGAAAAACAAGATTTAAAAATAACTGATTGAGTTCTATTTGACAAATATGAGCAAAGCCAGCAAAGTAGTATACAGGGTGTTTGGTACTCCGTGCGCCACCTTATAAGGGGTTATTCCTAGATATAGTTTGAGAAAAAAATTGTTCTACGGAGATGATCAATTTTCAATATCCGTGAAGATACAGGGTGATCGGACCTGTACCCTCACTCACTCAAAACGCTATATCTTGGAAACTAATAACCGCAATTCAAAGTGTTATAGCTTCTTTTTTAGGGAATCGAATTACCTACCATTTGGTGTAATAGTCCGTATTGTAACTGTACCCAATCCTGAGGTATTTGCTTCAGAACACAAATTTTTATACTTTGACCCTCAAAATTCTGGGATCAATGTAGTTTTTCTCAAAAAACCGCGTTATAAAAATGTCATTTTAATGTTGTTTTTTTATGTGCCATATTGCCTACAAAAGATGCACACATACTTATGACTTAGGTTTTCCCGTTTTCCAGTTAATAAGCGAAAATATATATGGCTTAAAAATAAAATATGCCATAAAGCAACCCTCGTTCTAAAAAAACTACCTGAAATGTTGTTAAACTGAAATATTCTTTGTGTCCTTTAATTACTATTTAAATTATCGAGGAATATCCTTTAATTAGTATTAAATTATCGAGGAAATAAATTAAATTAAAATGAGTTTCAACACAACTAGGTGCAGCACTTTGCCTTTTTTAATGGGGTACCTAACAAAATGAAAAGCGTATAAAAGCAAACCTTACTTCATATTTTTATCAGTTTTAGTTAAATTGTTAAAAGTACAAGGTGTCACTAAAATTTAGAAAATAATTTCGAATTGCCTGAGTTCACGAATGAAGAATATGCAGACATCATTTTCATTTATGGGTAGTGTCAGGGAAATACACGAGCGGCGCGATCTTTGTATCATCAGAGATTTCCTAATCGTCGGATACCTTACAGGAGAGTAATCTAAGAAGTTTACAGAAAGATTCGGGAAACAGGCAGCGTTAGGACAAGCAGAGTAAATGCAAATCCTGCGCCGATAATCGCTGTTCCAACCTATGAAGGAATAATACATGCAGTTCAAAATGATTCATCAATCAATATCCGACGCTTGGCATTGCAGTTAAAACGTCTCTACGTGGAAAGTTTGGAGTGTCCTAAAAGCAGAGCGTTTGCATCTCTACCACCACACACCAGTGCAGGAGCTGTTACCCATTGATTTGCCCAAAATGATGGAGTTTTGCAATTGGCTCCTCGAACGACAAATAAGTGACGAACATTTTATGAACAACATTCTTTGGACGGGTGAGTCCCAGTTCACCAGGGACGGTATCACAAACTTCCACAACTTACACACATGGGCTGAGAGCAATCCACATACAAGAAGAGAAGCATCATTTCAGCACAGATTCAGTGTCAATTTATGGGCAGGTGTGATTGGTGAGGATTTCATTGGTCCTATTAGGCTTCCGCCTACCCTAAATAGTTCCAATTACTTGCATTTTTTGACAAATGATCTACAGGAGCTATTGGATGATATGCCACTGCAACGATTGGCTTCCATGTTTTACCAACACGATGGTGCTCCAGCTCATTACGGCCGACAAATCACAGATTGGTAAAATTCCAATTATAGCAATCGCTGGATCGGTAGAAATGGACCGATACACTGGCCTGCAAGATCTCCTGATTTAACTATTATGGATTTCTTTGTATGGGGACGGATGAAGGACCTTGTCTACGCAACGGAAGTGGTAACGTTACAGGATCTAAACACCAGAATCGATGCGGCAGCAACAAAAGTAAGGCAGCAGTAGAGGAGTATGAACACAAAGAGAACACTGGCAAAACGAGCTTTAGCGTGCATTCAAAATGAAGGTGGCCATTTTGAACATTTATTGTAGTCAAGGAAATTTGAAATAAACCATAAAAACCATTCTTAAGTTCTTTTAGTTCATGCGGAGAGTGTTGATCAACATATTCTTGTTTTTTTTATACAAGTGCTAAATTATTGGAATGATAGTTTTTTCTAAACTATGAAATTTATGCAATGCAAGTGTATACATCTTTTGTAGGCAATAATATGGCACATAAAAAACCAACATTAAAATAAAATTTTTATCATGCGGTTTTTTGAGAAAAACTACATTGATCCCAGAATTTTGAGGGTCAAAGTATCAAAAATTTGTGTTCTGAAGCAAATACCTCAGGATTGGGTACAGTTACAATGCGGACTATTACACCAAATGAAAGGTAATTCGATTCCCTAAAAAACAAGCTTAAACACTTTGAATTGTGATTATTAGTTTTCATGATATAGCGTTTTGAGTGAGTGAGAGTACAGGTCCGAAACACTTTTCTTGATCACCCTGTATCTCCGCGGATATTGAAAATTGACCATCTCCGTAAAACAATTTTTTTCTCCAAATATATCTAGGAATAACCCCTTACAAGGTGGTGCACGGAGTACCAAACACCCTGTATAATGAGTGACTATGAGCATGCTTTGCCGTGTATGAAAATGGGAATGAAAGTATTTCCCTCCCTTACTAGTGAAATGCTCGAAATTTTTCGAAAAAAATCGTTGCGCTATCTTGTCTGGCACACTTTTTACATATCCTTCTTGAAAATACCTCATTTGAAACATATCAAATAAACACTCGCCC
Source organism: Chorisops tibialis (assembly GCA_963669355.1). Lineage (NCBI taxonomy): Eukaryota > Metazoa > Arthropoda > Insecta > Diptera > Stratiomyidae > Chorisops > Chorisops tibialis. The sequence goes on from OY770262.1 coordinate 273,927,118, forward strand.
CACTTGAAGTCGAGCCGTCAGCAAAGTAACAATTTTTTATTTTAACACAAGCGCAGAAGCAGAACGTAAAAGTGCAGTATACCTAGTCCTGCCATAAGTTCTGTCACATAATTTCTCACATTGGCAACAACTTTATTTTATGAGTGACATTTCAATATCGGCCAGTTTTATAAACGTCATAGTGTTGTTGACAGTTGATGGTCATTTAAAGTGTGTTCGTTAACGTGTGAAGATGGAATGGGGTGTAATAGAAAACCGAACTGCAGTGATTGCACTACATAAGTGTGGAAAATCCGCGAGTGAAATTTTCAAGTTGTTGTGCCCGTTAAAAATAACGCAAAGATTTGTGTATCGTGCGATCCAGAGATATAACGCGATCCAGACTATTGAAGATCGACCTCGTTCTGGACGTCCGCGTGATGTACGTTCTTCTGCTGCCATCAAAGCGGTCGAGAGTCGAATTCGTCGAAATCCGCTTCGTAAACAACGAATCATGGCTCGAGAGATGAACATCTCCACCCGAAGTATGTCTCGCATCATAAAATCTGACCTCGGGATGAGTGCCTTTCGACGATCAACGGGACATTTGCTGACTGAACAGTTGAAGCAAATTAGGAGCACCAGATCGAAAGAGCTCCTTCGGCGGTACGGCAACAACAAACATCGAGAAATTTTATTTACCGATGAAAAAATTTTTACGGTGGAGGAACATTTCAACCGCCAAAATGATAAGGTGTATGCCCACAGCTCCATAGAAGCCCGAGAAGTTGCCACTAGGGTACAGCGAGGACATCATCCAGCATCAGTCATGGTATGGTGGGGTGTCAGCTACGAAGGGGTCACCGAGCTTCATTTTTGCGAAAAAGGCGTAAAAACTGCAGCGAAAAATTATCAAACGGACATCCTGGAGGGATGTGTGAAGCCGCTGAACTCTACGCTATTCAACAATCGACATTGGGTTTTCCAGCAAGATTCTGCGCCAGCCCACAAAGCTCGAACCACACAAGCGTGGTTGGAAACCAATATTCCACAGTTTATAAGGGCGACGGAATGGCCTTCTGGGAGCCCAGATTTGAATCCCCTGGACTACAAACTGTGGGCGGAGTTAGAGTCCATGGTGTGCACGAGACGACACCCAAATATCGAGAGCCTTAAGCGATCTTTGACAGACGCAGTAGCTAATTTTCCGCTAGAAACAGTGCGTACTGCTATCGATGACTGGCCCAACAGATTAAAGAGCTGTGTTAAGGCTAAAGGCGGCCACTTTGAATAATTTGTTGCTTATTTTACTTCCATTAGTATGCCAAAATAAAATATATTTTCCTTTGTCAAAAACTCTTTTTCATTTATACAAAAATTGCCCATATACGTGTGACAGAACTTATGGCACGACTAGGTATAATGGATCAGAAACGAAAATAAGGTCAAGAATTCGTTTACGTTTTTTTTTTTTTTACAGAATGACCTGTGTTATAGGCAATTTCGGCCTGTATGTGTTACTGTTGATTTGATTAAGATCAAGACCATTAAGGCTGTCGATAGCACCACATTCCAGGCGAGATGATGTATTCGTCGCAAATAGATGATCCTCAGATTCAGAGTATTTCCAATTTAGATACGGAAGAATAAAATAACCCATTACAATGATAGCATCATTAGAGTCCGCAACGTTCGAATACACAGAAGGTAGTCTTTACAAACCTCGATTGTACTCTTTGGCTGAATATACAAAACAATGATGTAGATTCTCCTGGCAACGCATTTGAGCGATCAACATATTAAATCCAACTTCGAAAGAGTTTGAAGGGTAAAGTCGTGTGGATTTAGTTCTAGCTTTAACCGCAAGCAAGACGCCACATCCGACAGTAGTAACTGGCGAAAAACGTTATAATTATTAAACAGTTCGTTGTCATTGAAGGAATCATTTAGCCAAGTCTCAGTAAATGCAACCACATCAAAACACGGAAGATCAGAGTTAAATTTCAGCAGAGAAGTTTTAGTTCTGAGACCATTAACATTCTTATAGTAGATACTAAAATTTCTCATTGAGCCATCAATAGATCTTACGTGAGCGAATTGGTGTCAAAATTTTTTCTTGAATACCTAGTCAAGTCATAAATATTGGTACACAGAAAAATCGACGCCAAATGAAAACGAATTAATATTTTTCAAAACTTTTTTTTTCTTTTTATTTGGTTATTCAATGGCTACAAATCTTAGAGCAACTTATTCGAAATGACTTCCATTTGCCTTCCAGCACGACTTGAGACGATCTGGCCACTCATCGATCGCGAAACGCACTTCATGCATGGGGAAATTGTCCACTGCACGGACAAGGGCTCGCTTCAACGACTCAATATTTGGGTGTCGAGTAGAGCAAGCTATGCCCTCTAATACGGACCAGAACTTGTAATACAATGGGTTGAGGTCTGGACTACCAGCTGGCCAATCGTCCGTTGATGTGAAGTCCGGAACGTTGTTTTTGATTCATAGTTGAGTCGTTTTTGCCTTGTGTTCTGGAGCAGAGTCTTGCTGGAAAGTCCACGGCTTGTTGGCGAATATTGATTGGTTGAGAGGCTTCACAATGGGTTCCAAGACGGTTGATTGATATACCAATGTTTTCACTCCTTTCTCGCAAAAAATGGAGCTTGGTGAGGCTTCCGTGGCGTAGTGAGCAGCGTGCTTGCTTTTCAGTCAATAGGTCGTCGGTTCGATTCCCACCCCAGGCGGGATTTTTTTAAGCACAAATTTTTCAGTTGCTACTGGCGATGAAAAATTATTCGAAATAAAATGGGCAAACGGTGTAAAAGTGAAACAGTTCCAATTCAAGAGGCCCAGATACTCAGTAGATGGATTCTGTTCGCTTTCTATCATTCAGTCCCCCATAACATCTGCAAATATTTGTCAGTAGCAGCCAGTACAACTGAAAAATATACCAGCTTCTCCACTCGTTACGGTCATTCTCACTCCCCTTCCCTCCATGACAGTGTTTGTGCATTGCATATAAAGGCCGAAACTGCCTATAACACAGGTCATTCCATAAAAAAAAAAAAAAAGACCATTACAGACGCGGGATGGTGGCCTCTTTGGACCCTCGGGATGAGTTGGGATGCTTCTCTGGATGAACGAGTATACACACGGTCGTTCTGTTTATTGAACGATTCTTCTACGGTGAAGATTTTCTCGTCAGTAAACAGAATTTGTCTGTGAGCGTTCTTCGCGTACCGGCTGCGTAACACTTTCGATTTTCGCTTGCGTTTTTCCTTCAATACGGCCGTGAGCAGGTGTCCAGTTTGTCGCTTGTACGTGCTGAGTCCCAACTCTTCTTCGATAATGCGAGACATGGATTTTTGCGAAATTTGCGTTTCCCGCGACAAAATTTTCTGTTTTCGCAGCGGTTTTCGGTCGATTCGTTACTTCACGGCTTTGATCGCTTTCGGAGTTCTCACAGTGCGCGGACGGCCAGATCTTTGACGGTCTCGTACTCCACCAGAATCCTCAAATAACTTCAAAGCTCGATACACAAATTTGCGAGTGATTCCAAGCGGTCGCAACGTCCGAAAGATATCGCCTTTTTCCATATTTTAGTAGGCCAACAACAACAATACTATTTTCGATGTCGCCCCATTCCATGATTGTAAACAATTGATGCCTAAAACTTTTTACGTGGCAATAAAGCAGAAATGTCAACTGTCAAATCGCAGTCAAGCAAAGCTTTCTACATCTCAAGCTGGGCAGAGCTGACGTAGCGACCATCTTGAATGACTCCAGCGGGTGTGACGTCATGGATTTTTCCATTCCAAAGGACCACCTGTATTATTGAAGTTGTCGTAAAAACACGTTTTACCGAAAACAACACAAAAGCATAATTAAATCAAATTAAGCACGGAAATATTACGCGAGTGCACACTTTTGGAATAAGTAGCATATCGTGGGTTTTCTTAAAATTCACTAAATTTTTTTTTTTAGTACGTAATTATATGTAAAAACGATAGATTTACTAATTTAAGAGCGCGCAAGATACTATTATTAACGATTTTCCGCCTGGAAAATGAGGAAAATTGCATTTCAAATTCTCATTTTTGAGGTTCTAAAATGGCTATTTCCTCATTTTTCTCGGCTGGGATTCCATTAAAAATACAACTACTTAAACAACAAGGACGTAAATATCAGAAAAACACGATTAGTTAATCAATTCGAGCCTTTCGGAAGGCAAAAAATTAAAATTATTTTTCGCGTTTAAATGAGCCCGGACGAATTGAAAGTTTCCATGAACGACTGACAGTTTTATTATTTAGTATTGCCAGCATCAAAAAATCAAATAATTTCCCGCCGAGGGAAAATGTTTCTTCGGGAAATTATGGTTTATATTAATATTAAAATATTTTTAATTGTTTTTTGGTAAATTTAAATCTATACTATATTAATAATATTATTTGCAATGATAAAATATGTTTCTATGCCATAATAATTGCGTTTTACAAGACCTGTTTTTCGTATCCAACTACGGCTACGCATGGAACTACGTTTTGGGTGGCCCTGCGGGGCTCTTATTATTAAACCCTCTTTTTCGTATCCAACTACGGCTACGCATGGAACTACGTTTTGGGTGGCCCTGCGGGGCTCTAATTATTAAACCCTCTTTTTCGTATCCAACTACGGCTACGCATGGAACTACGTTTTGGGTGGCCCTGCGGGGCTCTTATTATTAAACCCTCTTTTTCGTATCCAACTACGGCTACGCATGGAACTACGTTTTGGGTGGCCCTGCGGGGCTCTTATTATTAAACCCTCTTTTTCGTATCCAACTACGGCTACGCATGGAACTACGTTTTGGGTGGCCCTGCGGGGCTCTTATTATTAAACCCTCTTTTTCGTATCCAACTACGGCTACGCATGGAACTACGTTTTGGGTGGCCCTGCGGGGCTCTTATTATTAAACCCTCTTTTTCGTATCCAACTACGGCTACGCATGGAACTACGTTTTGGGTGGCCCTGCGGGGCTCTAATTATTAAACCCTCTTTTTCGTATCCAACTACGGCTACGCATGGAACTACGTTTTGGGTGGCCCTGCGGGGCTCTTATTATTAAACCCTCTTTTTCGTATCCAACTACGGCTACGCATGGAACTACGTTTTGGGTGGCCCTGCGGGGCTCTTATTATTAAACCCTCTTTTTAGTATCCAACTACGGCTACGCATGGAACTACGTTTTGGGTGGCCCTGCGGGGCTCTTATTATTAAACCCTCTTTTTCGTATCCAACTACGGCTACGCATGGAACTACGTTTTGGGTGGCCCTGCGGGGCTCTTATTATTAAACCCTCTTTTTCGTATCCAACTACGGCTACGCATGGAACTACGTTTTGGGTGGCCCTGCGGGGCTCTTATTATTAAACCCTCTTTTTCGTATCCAACTACGGCTACGCATGGAACTACGTTTTGGGTGGCCCTGCGGGGCTCTTATTATTAAACCCTCTTTTTCGTATCCAACTACGGCTACGCATGGAACTACGTTTTGGGTGGCCCTGCGGGGCTCTTATTATTAAACCCTCTTTTTCGTATCCAACTACGGATACGCATGGAACTACGGATACGCATGGAACTACGTTTTGGGCATAGAAACACATTTTATCATTGCAAATAATATTATTAATATAGTATAGATTTAAATTTACCAAAAAACAATTAAAAATATTTTAATATTAATATAAACCATAATTTCCCGAAGAAACATTTTCCCTCGGCGGGAAATTATTTGATTTTTTGATGCTGGCAATACTAAATAATAAAACTGTCAGTCGTTCATGGAAACTTTCAATTCGTCCGGGCTCATTTAAACGCGAAAAATAATTTTAATTTTTTGCCTTCCGAAAGGCTCGAATTGATTAACTAATCGTGTTTTTCTGATATTTACGTCCTTGTTGTTTAAGTAGTTGTATTTTTAATGGAATCCCAGCCGAGGAAAATGAGGAAATGGCCATTTTAGAACCTCAAAAATGAGATTTTGAAATGCAATTTTCCTCATTTTCCAGGCGGAAAATCGTTAATAATAGTATCTTGCGCGCTCTTAAATTAGTGAATCTATCATTTTTACGCATAAAATAAATTAATAACATTCATTTTTATACATTTTAAAGAAACCCACGATTTGCTACTTGTACCACACTTTTTCGCAATAACTAAAATTTTACAATTTTCTGTGTGAAAATTAACCGGAGAACTCTGCACAATATGAGTGACAGATTTTCTTCGGTGTGAGAAGCCGAGATTTAACTTTGATGGCACTTTTTTGAATTAAAAATCTATTGCACTCATATCAACGTATAATAATTACATTCTATTTGTTGAGTCCGTCGCCCGAAAAAAAGAAAAAATATATATATAATATATTTTTTTTTGAAAAAGTTTCCCGCCTTCGATGCAAACATCGCATCATCGAAAAGGTTCGCCAACCCTGAGCCTTTCGACATAGCGACGGATCGAAAAGAAATGCAGTTAGTTTTGTTGCCGGCCGAGAAAAAAAAAACGGGAAATGGAAGAAAAAAACGTGGTGGAGGAGGCAGAAAAGAGTAGACCAAGTAGACGGGAGCTTGCTGATAATTTTTGAAAACTTGTGTACATCGCGCGAATTAAAATCTTTAGAAAATTAGAAAAAGAAAAATCATGTGAAATTGTGCGTGTGGTTTTAAAAATTTAACGAAAATTTCGAAATATACCTCTCGGCTCTCGGACGATTTCTAATTGAACTCTGACACGACCTAACAAATGTTTTTTTTTCAATTGTGCCGATCGGAAACCTCGATAGTGCGTTTTTTCTTTTTTTATTAAAATCAGGAGTTGTCGATTTTCTTCCAATGAAATGACCATCGACGCCGCTGTCTGGTTTGGGGTACAGGGACCACATTGAATTTTTGGAGGAAGAAGTCGGTGTGCAGGGTTGATGGCGAAAATTTTATTAGAATCATTATTTTGGAATGTGCTCAGTCGGCATCGTTAAATTTTCCGCGTTTTAGACGTAAGGAGTTTAATTGGCAAATTTGTTTTCCGTTTTTTTCGTGAAATTACGATTGGCGGCATAAGAAAAAAAAAAGTGAAACTTGAAAGGTTCGGGCGCTGTCAAATTCCCATAGCCAATTTTTCCTGTCGGGGATTTTCGCGAGTGGAGCGTGGAAAAAGTGTTACGGCAGCAGCTCGAGGCAGCAGCGCGCGAGATTACAAGTCGCTTTACACATGTGGCTACGTCGAGCATTTCGAGCGATTTAAGATACAAGCGTTTCAATCGTTGCCGTCCACATGTTCGGAATCTTAAGCGGATTACACGGGCCATTAAAGTTCGCGACTTATTGCTAAAATGAAATCCTTCTTAGGTGTATTCCTAAACTAATTTAGAGTGCTAGTTAGTGGCAAATGAAAAAAAATCCAAAGAATAATAATTCGCATTACGTGTGGCGCATTCGTTCAGAGAGAAGCGGAAATTTCGGAATAAATGAGCGGATTTCGGAAGTGTTTTGGCGATTTTCATTTCAATTATGAACAAGGAACTCTTTCCTTGCAAATGCATGAACAAACAAAATTGTACAGAAAAAAAAAAATTTAAATTAAATAATGAACAACGAAAACATAAATAAGAATAATAATTTTAAAATCAAAATAAAAACCAAAAAGACAAAAAAAAAAAAAAACAAACAAACAAAAGGACAACGACAGTACAATGACCGACAGACCCAACGGACGGACGTCTTTACATAACTAAAACAAACAAATTAAATAAAGTGATACAAGAAAGGAAAAAGCTATATGATTGGGTAAGTTTGTTTTTTCGTTATTTTTTTTTCTTCGATTTTTTTTGTTAAGATTTATTTTTTTTTGAATATTCGAATTTTTTTTGTCGAAAAGATGATTAAAGGCTGAAGAGCCCTTTTTATAAAGTGAACCCGAGCGCTTAGCTCCTTTTGCCCCGAACCTCGACATGGGGCCACGACCAAAAAAAAAAATGATTTTCTTTAGGAAAGTCGTGGCTGAGGTAGGGAGGGCAGAAAGGGCGCTAAAAACCACCTTAGCGCCCTAACACAAATCGCGAAGTCGGCAACTCCATCGCTTCATGGTCTTTCACGACCACTGGGGAAAATTATCCCAATTTTCACCCTAACCCGGAGTAAGCCGACACGAAATTTTTGTTATACAGGCCATGGGTTTTATGGTCTGATTAAGGAACAAGTACCCCCCCACACTGCCGTAGCTAGTCCCGGCCGCCAGCAAGCGTGTCGCTTCCGTTCCTTATTCAGCCACCAATTCGGAAGTAGGAGGAATTGGCCCTTTCTTGTCCCGAACATTGACGTTTTCGTTTCCCTTCAGAATTATTTTGGCTTTAAGTCAAAATAATTCGTTCCGCCGGCCTAAAACATAACAAAATGGCGCCCAACGTGGGGCTAGCCAGATCTACGCTAGGAGCACATAGCGTAGCCCGTCAACACGCGCGAGTCGGAAAAATTCCGTGCAAAATCGTTGATGAGCAAAAGGACTAAATTTCGTCGTTCTGCGACAGAATTTTCGCCTGAACGGCAATCACAGTCCATGTGCCAAGCTTTTTTGAGTTTCGTCGGCTAACCATCGGATTGGTTTTGTATGTAGACAATGTGGAACTGACCTATTGACGAACCGTTTGGCAACCCTTAGGCGCCACTCTGTTCCATAGGAAAGGGAAACATTGTCTGCATGCAAAATTGGTTCTATGTTAGTCGACAGGTTTTAGTCTCTCGAGCCATTCCACTTTTGGTTCGTGAGCACCCATCTGAGAGCTGGGCATGCCTTGTCTTGGCGGGCGTGTCGTCAGACAGAAGGGAAAAATGTTTGCGAATCATTGGTGAGTTTGGTGATGGAGACTATTGCCGAAACTTCAGAAAAGTTCCTTAATTCCTTAACCTTCCTTTTAGAGTTCCTCTAACGTAGAGTTTTTTTTTTTTTTTTTTAACGTAGAGATTGATTTTTTTTTGATATAAAATTTTCATAAGTCTTCGGACAAAGTATTTTCTTAGAGTTTTTTTTTTTGATGATATTGTATTTGCTTTTCTCCCCTAAATTTTTTTGAAACAGTTTTCTCGCGATCCAGATTTTCCTAGTGAGTCGGGAAAGAGCATGATCGGCTTCGCGATTTGCTGCAGTGAGGGGAGGGGAAAAGAGTGACTGCGTGAGGGTTCATTTTGATCATTCATTAAAGTCAAGTATACATACAATCACCTAATATTCATTCGCTCATTCGTACATTTGTTTTTGCATTCATCTAACATTCACACAAGCATTTATCCGAAAAAAAATTTAAAAATCGATTCATTCATTTATGATCGGAAAATTCATTCGCTCATTTATTCGAAATTTCGTTCGTACATGACGCATTAGTTGATTATATTCGGTCATTCATTATATCGTTCATTCGTTTTTTTTTCGTAATACATACATTCAATATTCATGCAATCATTTATCCATAAATTCAGAAGTTCATTCAATAGTAGTTTATTTGAGTAATTATACATACAAACACACAAACATTCGCTTATTCGTTCATTCGCTTCGTTAACGCTTACCTTCAATCATTCAATATACATTCGTTCGTAATAATTCCTTTTTACAATCTTAGATTCAGTATTCGATAGTTCATGAATTTTACCTTCTCAGTTGTTCTTTATATACATATCCTTTATCCAGACAGTCAAGAAACCATTCATCGATACGCACAATTAGTCGTGAAAATTTTCCTATTCCAACCACTCGTTTTTTTTCTCTATTTCGTTCAAACACTTAATCGAATTTTGTCGTTCGCTTCATTAACCTATTTTGAGCATGTCTTTGATTCATTCTCCGAAAGCGAGCGTAGATGTTGTCTGCTCAGCTTGTCAGGAAATTATAGATCCGGTGAAAGAAGTAGTCACCAAATGTAGTCATCGATTCCATAGCCATTGTTTGGAATTATGGATCGTTGACAATCACAATTGTCCGAATTGTCGTGGACATTTGGGTCCTAGAGACTATTGGTCCGTCCTGGGTGTAGAGGGCGCGTCCGCTAAACTAGGCCCAGTGACACGCGGCAAAAAGAAGTCACAGGCCACTAATGCTCAAAAGGTTGGTATGTCGCCTGTGGGGTTAAATTTGGATATGCCACACGAGACAGGAGGCGGACGAGCTTTCTATGCCCCGGACGGATCGATGGTCCCGACGCCCAGTCCATTGACTGAGCCAGACCTAAATTCAATGTTTGCAACAGACACGAGTGAGAGAGAGAAACAAGTGAGATGGTCAGACATCAGAGTTGAACCGCCGGCAGAGTCAATACTAGAGACGCCGTTGGCTATGAATTCACTGAAGATGGATGACTTAGTGCGAATTATACGCTCGGTGTTGCGTGAGGAACAGACTCAGCAACAGCCAAGCATTAATAATATCAACGTAGATTTACCACCACCCTTAAACCGATGTGATGCACTGGACGAACAGGTGCGAACTCGTGGCCGACTGGCCCATGCGACCGCTCAGATTGGCGAACGCAATGGCAACGGCCCAAATTTAAGACACCGCAATCCAGGCAGTCCGATACGCCATTGGAGATTGCGTTTTAATGGAGAAAGCCATTCATTGCGAGCAGAAGAATTGGTCTTCAGGGCCGAAGCTCTTGCAATAGGAGATCTGGGCGGACGCATGGACCTGTTGGCCCAGAATTTTCATCTGTTGTTGGACGGTCGTCCAAACCAGTGGTATTGGCTCTGGCGGAGATCCAACTTAGAGACCCACTGGACTGATTTACGACTTGCTTTCTTAGAAGCTTGGGGAGAGAGTAGTGACGATTGGGAGGTGCGCAAGCAGATGCTAGGAAGACGTCAGGCACCAAATGAGCCATTCTTGCTTTATGAACAAGACATGACTGTACTCCGCACATTGCTGCCCACTCCTATGTCAGAAAGAGAATTCGTTGGAATCGTTCGAAGTAATTTATTAGCTAGCACGCAACAGCAAATGTGTTTTTACGAAGTACAAAATATGGCTCAGCTACGACATCTTGTGAAGCGTGTAGAGACTGTACGGAAGACTACACGAGCGAATTCTTGGCAATCGAACAGGGTCCACGAAATCATCGAAACCCAAGTGGAAGAGTTAGTAGATCCCGAAGTTGACGAGGTAGCTGGTTTGTCTAAGCCCTTGACTTGTTGGAACTGTGGCAAGGATGGACATGGCTGTCGAGAATGTACCGAACCACCTAAAGGCATTTTCTGCTATGGATGTGGAAGGGCGGACGTGGTGAAGCCCAACTGTGTTCATTGCAAGGCGGGAAACGGCCGAAGGGACGGAAGGACAGCGGGTCCCTTTCGTCTGAACACTGTACCCCGATCGTAGAAAGAAGCGTAGTACAGAAACCCCTTTCCGATTCCCCATTTAATTTAGAACTCCCGCATAAAAAAATTTCTACCAATTGTTCAACCCCTTTAATTACCCCTCCAAATTTTACCACTACCCCTTCAACATTTTCTGAACCTGATTCCCATCCTTTTAAAGTAAAATCATCCTTACCTATTCCTCGGAATCTTATCACTTCGCAAGTCACTATTCTGAAAAGAGTAAATGATAATACGGAGTTGGCTGTTTCTCGACCTGAAAATGACCTTATCGTACCCAAAAATTTAAGACAACATTCCCGCCATCCTTTCAAGCCTTATCACCTTCGACTAAAAGAGTATATGGAAGCTCGAGAGCGAATTTTTGCACCTACTTCAGTCACTAGCGTTGATCAAGTATCATCACTAGCGGGTGGATTCGGTCGTAGAAAGTCAATCTTACGCCTTCGTATGTTCTGGAGGATGGTGCGTGAAAAAAAGAAAGCGATTCTGTCTACCATCATTACCGAGCCGTTCGATATACGTCCGTACGCCATGGTATCCCTATACGGAGTGGACGTTAAAGGACTCCTCGATAGTGGTGCGAGCATTAGTTGCCTTGGAGCAAATTCCCTACAACGCCTTCAAGATGCACAGGTGAGTTATCGACCAGTCTGTCAAGACGTGAAGACAGCTGATGGTGTTGCACAAAGAGTTTTGGGCACAGTAGTTACCGACATTACCTTTCGTGGTGCTACTAAAGCTATTACCTTATATATTGTGCCGAGCCTATCGCAGGAATTGTACCTTGGGGTAGATTTCTGGCGATCATTTCATCTAGCTCCTAACATCATCAGTGCGGTCGATATTCCCGATACTGCATCGCAACTAATTGCTCAGGATGCCCACCATTTAACGCCCTCAGATGTAAAGAGGTTGGAATTGGCAAAGTCCAAATTTCCATCGTACGAAGAATACGGACTCGGTGTAACCAATGTCGTTGAACATAGTATGGACGTTGGGGATGCTAGTCCCATCAAACAAAGACATTATCCCGTTTCACCTGCGATCCAAAATCTGTTATATGACGAGATCGATCGTATGTTAGCACTTGGCGTTATAGAGACCAGCCAGAGTGCATGGAGTTCACCTGTGGTTCTTGTGAGGAAGCCAGGCAAGGTACGGTTATGCTTGGACTCGCGCAAAGTCAATGATGTGACGAAGAAGGATGCTTATCCATTACCACACATTGACGGTATCTTAAGTCGTTTGCCGCGAGCCAATTTTATAACCAGCCTAGACCTCAAAGATGCCTTTTGGCAGATTCCTCTCGAACAAAAATCTAGAGAATACACAGCGTTTACTATTCCTGGTCGGCCTCTATACCAATACACTCGCATGCCTTTTGGTTTATGCAACGCGCCGCAAAGGATGTGTCGTTTGATGGACAAAGTCATCCCACCCGAGTTGAAGGAGCAGGTATTCGTATATTTGGACGATCTGCTGTTGATTTCTGAGGATTTCGACTCACATCTGACTTTATTGAGCGAAGTCGCAGAGTGTATAAGAAAAGCTGGCTTGACGATCAATGTCAGCAAGAGCAAGTTTTGTTTGAGAGAAGTGAAGTATCTCGGATACATCGTTGGAGATGGAGGCTTGAAGACAGACCCGAACAAAGTCTCAGCCATAGTCGATTACCCTTCGCCAAAGTCCGCACGTCAAGTTCGACGCTTTCTTGGTATGGCAGGCTGGTATAGACGATTCGTCCCCAACTTTGCTGCTACCGTATCACCGATCTCAGACACTCTAAAGAAGTCCAACCAGTTTGCTTGGACTACAGAGGCACAAACTTCCTTCCTAGTAGTGAAAGACTTGCTGACGAAAGCACCCGTTTTGATCAACCCAGATTTCAAGAGGCCTTTCGTAATACAATGCGATGCTAGTAAGTCAGGGGTGGGTAGCGTTCTCTTTCAGGAAAACGACGACGGATCAGAATCTCCAGTAGCGTATATGTCACAGAAGCTCACTTCCGCTCAACGCAACTATAGTGTAACCGAACTCGAGTGTTATGCAGCTGTGTTGAGCGTGAAAAAATTTCGAGCCTATGTAGAAGGGACTGCGTTCAAAGTCATCACGGATCATGCAAGTCTCAAATGGCTTATGTCGCAGAAAGACCTACAAGGACGGTTAGCGAGGTGGAGTCTGAAGCTTCAAGGTTTCGACTTCGTAATCGAGCACCGACGAGGGAGCTTGAACGTTGTACCCGATGCCCTCTCTCGCGTATACGAAGAGGGACTAAATGCGCTGATCGACGTGGCACCGATCGTGGACGTGAATTCTCCAGAATTCTCTGGCAAAGAATACAAAGAATTGGTGTCCACGGTTGATGCGAACGCCGATCGGCTTCCTGACGTATGCGTGAGGGATGGTTTCGTGTATAAGCGGACAGAGCCTCACGTCGGTGACCCGATTGCGGAGGACAGGGCCTGGAAGCTATGGATTCCATCAAGCCTTACGTCAACTGCGATTGCTCAGGCGCACGAAGCAGACACTACGGTCCATGGTGGTTACGCTAAAACGCTAGAGCGAGTCAGACGATTTTTGTATTGGCCCGGGATGGCTACACAAGTACGCACCTACGTTCTGGCGTGCGACACTTGTAAAGAGACAAAGTCCCCGAACAGACCTCTACGAGCGCCTATGGGAGAACCGTTCCGGACAGATCAGCCATTCCAACACCTTTACATCGACGTATTGGGACCATATCCACGTACCAAACGGGGTAAAATCGCCATTCTTATCGTCTTGGACCATTTCACCAAATTCCCCCTTTTACACCCCTTGGGGAGAATTACTGCTGAAGAAATCACTAAATATCTGGAGGGGCAGGTCTTCCACACGTTTGGGACACCTGAGACGATCCTCTCCGATAATGGCTCTCAATTTAAGTCAAAAGTGTTTAACTCTATGCTAGATAAATACGGAGTTCAACACCTGTACACCCCGAGCTACTCACCGCAAGCAAATGCGTCGGAACGTGTCAATCAGTCCATCCTAGCCGGAATTCGAACATTCATCACTGATGACCAAAAACGATGGGATGAGAGTCTAAGCAAAATAGGATGTGCCCTTCGGAGCTCACTCCACCAAGCCACTGGATTTTCTCCTTATCAGGTTTTGTTTGGGAATCATATGATGTTACACGGGAAGGACTACGAACTGCTGAAGCGTTTGCGAGCGTTGGGTGAGTCAAATGTACAGCTTCGACCTCGAGAGGGAATTCCTATCGTGAGACAGCTTGCACAGACGAAAATAAGGGTCGCACATGAGGACAGTAGCAGGCGTTATAATCTGCGTGCTGCTCAAACACAATTTCGTGTAGGACAAGAAGTATTCCGAAGAAACTTTTCCTTGTCCACAGCCGCGCAGAATTATAATGCTAAGCTGGCGAAAAAGTTCCTCAAGTGCAGGATTCGTTCTGTGCTTGGCAACTCACGATACGAATTGGAGGATTTAGGAGGCAAACGTGTGGGAGTCTACCACTCCAAAGATCTCCGGCAGTGATTCTTGAAATACACCACTTATTGCCCGGCTCTCAGTCGTGAGCACGAGACACCTAGCGACGGCTTTTCTTAGACGATTCGGCGCTGGAAATCAACGGCGAACCGCCTATGTTGTTGAGTCCGTCGCCCGAAAAAAAGAAAAAATATATATATAATATATTTTTTTTTGAAAAAGTTTCCCGCCTTCGATGCAAACATCGCATCATCGAAAAGGTTCGCCAACCCTGAGCCTTTCGACATAGCGACGGATCGAAAAGAAATGCAGTTAGTTTTGTTGCCGGCCGAGAAAAAAAAAACGGGAAATGGAAGAAAAAAACGTGGTGGAGGAGGCAGAAAAGAGTAGACCAAGTAGACGGGAGCTTGCTGATAATTTTTGAAAACTTGTGTACATCGCGCGAATTAAAATCTTTAGAAAATTAGAAAAAGAAAAATCATGTGAAATTGTGCGTGTGGTTTTAAAAATTTAACGAAAATTTCGAAATATACCTCTCGGCTCTCGGACGATTTCTAATTGAACTCTGACACGACCTAACAAATGTTTTTTTTTCAATTGTGCCGATCGGAAACCTCGATAGTGCGTTTTTTCTTTTTTTATTAAAATCAGGAGTTGTCGATTTTCTTCCAATGAAATGACCATCGACGCCGCTGTCTGGTTTGGGGTACAGGGACCACATTGAATTTTTGGAGGAAGAAGTCGGTGTGCAGGGTTGATGGCGAAAATTTTATTAGAATCATTATTTTGGAATGTGCTCAGTCGGCATCGTTAAATTTTCCGCGTTTTAGACGTAAGGAGTTTAATTGGCAAATTTGTTTTCCGTTTTTTTCGTGAAATTACGATTGGCGGCATAAGAAAAAAAAAAGTGAAACTTGAAAGGTTCGGGCGCTGTCAAATTCCCATAGCCAATTTTTCCTGTCGGGGATTTTCGCGAGTGGAGCGTGGAAAAAGTGTTACGGCAGCAGCTCGAGGCAGCAGCGCGCGAGATTACAAGTCGCTTTACACATGTGGCTACGTCGAGCATTTCGAGCGATTTAAGATACAAGCGTTTCAATCGTTGCCGTCCACATGTTCGGAATCTTAAGCGGATTACACGGGCCATTAAAGTTCGCGACTTATTGCTAAAATGAAATCCTTCTTAGGTGTATTCCTAAACTAATTTAGAGTGCTAGTTAGTGGCAAATGAAAAAAAATCCAAAGAATAATAATTCGCATTACGTGTGGCGCATTCGTTCAGAGAGAAGCGGAAATTTCGGAATAAATGAGCGGATTTCGGAAGTGTTTTGGCGATTTTCATTTCAATTATGAACAAGGAACTCTTTCCTTGCAAATGCATGAACAAACAAAATTGTACAGAAAAAAAAAAATTTAAATTAAATAATGAACAACGAAAACATAAATAAGAATAATAATTTTAAAATCAAAATAAAAACCAAAAAGACAAAAAAAAAAAAAAACAAACAAACAAAAGGACAACGACAGTACAATGACCGACAGACCCAACGGACGGACGTCTTTACATAACTAAAACAAACAAATTAAATAAAGTGATACAAGAAAGGAAAAAGCTATATGATTGGGTAAGTTTGTTTTTTCGTTATTTTTTTTTCTTCGATTTTTTTTGTTAAGATTTATTTTTTTTTGAATATTCGAATTTTTTTTGTCGAAAAGATGATTAAAGGCTGAAGAGCCCTTTTTATAAAGTGAACCCGAGCGCTTAGCTCCTTTTGCCCCGAACCTCGACATGGGGCCACGACCAAAAAAAAAAATGATTTTCTTTAGGAAAGTCGTGGCTGAGGTAGGGAGGGCAGAAAGGGCGCTAAAAACCACCTTAGCGCCCTAACACAAATCGCGAAGTCGGCAACTCCATCGCTTCATGGTCTTTCACGACCACTGGGGAAAATTATCCCAATTTTCACCCTAACCCGGAGTAAGCCGACACGAAATTTTTGTTATACAGGCCATGGGTTTTATGGTCTGATTAAGGAACAAGTACCCCCCCACACTGCCGTAGCTAGTCCCGGCCGCCAGCAAGCGTGTCGCTTCCGTTCCTTATTCAGCCACCAATTCGGAAGTAGGAGGAATTGGCCCTTTCTTGTCCCGAACATTGACGTTTTCGTTTCCCTTCAGAATTATTTTGGCTTTAAGTCAAAATAATTCGTTCCGCCGGCCTAAAACATAACATATTATTAAAGTACCTTAGAAAGCTGAACTATCTTTAACACTGCATTTAAGAATAAACGCGATTCTTACGCAGCCCGCCGTGTCTGCTCCATACAAAAGCGCGCGAATTTGTATGGAACTGTCATGTTTGTTATGACTCCAACGTGTTGTTGTTGGATTCAGTTACTCGGCTTTCTACTATAGAGGGCTTTGAGTCAAGACGAAATTGATGCGCCCAATATTGCATTCGTAATGAATGCGTTTAGTTGTGTACCAATATTTATGACTCGACTAGGTAAACAAATTCTTTAACAAGAATATCAGCAGGCCAGACATCTGGTGATAAGATTATATTTAATAGATTCGGCGGAACTGTGATTTTGAATGACGAAATGCGGCGATTAGCGATATTTTTTGGCGTCAAGTTCATACAAGTGAAAATAAGTCTTGTACTCATAAATGTTCTTTTTTAGGATTAGTGAATTATGTAAAAATTTATCCCGTTCAATGCAGACAGATCTTTACCTTTATAAAGTTTAGACGTTGAAGTAGGATAATGCAAATTAGATAGCGATTTTATCTTCTTCTCCTTCCTCAATGGCACTACAGACCAAATCGGTCTTTGACCTTCAGGTTCCTTAACATTTTATTTGTTATTGTGGAAAGGTTGTTAACTCTTCGCACAACCTTCTGTTTGTGCATTTTCGCAGATTGAGGTAACTCAGATATACCCCGCAAGGGGGGTAGTTTTAGGATGAGGTTTTACCAATTCCTGCAACTATCTTTGGAGACTAGCAACTCCACGGACCTGAGCTAACTATCCCACTGTGGGATGGGGGCTGTAGAATTCATCCACAGCCAGTCCTGCTTGCCCTAAAAATGGCAAATGGACACTCACTGGATCATGGGCTTATCACCCGTGATCTTAAGACCTAACGAGAAACGGATACGGACTGATTCTACGGTAACGACTTTTGGCATTCAAAAACGGACTATGATTGGCTTAACAAGTCCTGGCAACATCTTAAGGCCGATGCTCAGGATTGCGTCTTGTGGAAGAGAGTAGTTTCTGTCCTATGACCCTATAGGGGGTCTTAACAGGAATTTGATTGATTGATTGAGATATACCAACGCAGGCACTGTGCTAGATTTATACGTCGGCCGTGATCTGAACTCACAATCTTCGCATTGTAGACCAACACGCTATCCACTAAGCTCACTCCCAGGATATAGCGATTTTATGCTTTTGCTTTTACTTGCGGAACTGACTGCGCTGCGTATTTCAATGACCTTGAGTCAATATTCAGTCAACTTTCAGTACTGGCCAGCCATGTTATCACTAAAAAAAAGTAGGTACATATTAATTCATTCTTCGATTTTTCTTCTCAATTTTCTCCTATATCGGTAAAGAAAGACCCGTAAATAAAATTCAGTTCAGTTTCGGAATTGATGAAAAGTAGCACTCACCTTTTTCATTAGTAGTTTGAGCTCGACATGCCTCAATCACACGATTTTCATTCGTTTCTACGCTGAGATAAACGGCGGACAAGTTTCACGGCTTTCGTTGGATGCAGGCGAATGCTGGAGCCGACGAAGTTCAAATTGAAGCAGGAAGAGGTCAACTTCCCTAGAACCTTTATTTTCATTATTTTCGTCCACAGTTGCAAGTAAAAAGCAGCACATAAAAGAAAAACAAACAAAAAACGAAATTATTTCAAGTTTGGGTTTAGAAAAACAGAAAAAAAATAATCTTTTCCAAAAATTAAAAAAGCTGGCACTGCTCAGAACTTTTTTTTCTTTTTTTTGTTCTGATTTGAAGTTCTGGCAGGCACGCGATTTTGACATTTCCCATGTTTTTTTTTTTTTGTATTCGCCCAGCACGCACACCCTTGCACACATGTACACCTACGCGGTTCCATTTCTCCATTGAAGAGGTTCATTGCGGCGAAGAAAAGCACAGTGGAAAAAAAACGCGACCATTCGACGTGGTTTTGATTTTTTTTTTTTAGTGGTGCGAATTTTTCGCGCCCAGATGCAATCTCCTTTCAAATTTCGGTTCCGGGATATTGCGATTTATCTCATCAATGGACAGGAGCGCAAAAACTAAGCGAGAAGGAAATATTTCGAGCGGAAGATTAGATTTCTGTGTACTCTGGACGAAGGAAACGGCCATTTTGAGAGGTCGAGAGACAAATGTGTGCGTGCAAGCAATCAGTCGAGGAGGGGTAACGGCGATTTTTGTTTACAAGTGTAAACAGCGCCGAAGCGAGACAGAGCTGTTGTTTGGGCTGACCGAGCAGGCAGTGCGAACGAGACGAACTCAACTGTTGGCCGTTTGACTTTTGTGTCGCACACGTGCGCAATTAAAGTCGGCAACAAAATTCGCTGCATGTTTCAAGATTACGGGCCGCCGCGCATTTCGGGATTAGTTGCGACTTGCCGTGAGATTTCCAGCTGACGACGTCGAGGGGCTTTAAAAACGACGGAGAGCGGCGGAGCCGTCGTGCGATGGACATAATCGGGCGAAATGGTCAGTTTTTTGCCGACTGTAAATTTGTTTATGCCGCGTTCATGTGTTCCGTAGAAACTGCGGGCCCGCGTGTAGCACACAGTCGGAGATCGCGCCGTGCGGACGTGTGCGGTCACGCACACTTATTCGACTGCAGGGAGTGTGCCACGGGATTAATTACGAGAAATTCAAAGCCAGACCTCCCCCGAGCATTTAACAAAAAACCAGTGGCTTATCGCGTGCAAGGAAAATATGCGGACATGGCCAGCGACGATTAGGCTCCCAGGGCAAAAAGCGAACTCCACAGCATTTGCGGGTCCGAGCACCCCTTAAATGGCAATAAACTTAAAAAATAAAACAAAAAAACAATGAGGGGAAGAAGTAGAAAAAAAAACACACCATAGTTTCTTTCTCATTTCAGCTCACGGTACTGGGCAGCAGAGTGACAAGGACAGCTTTCGGTCGAACGTTCGTTGCTCGGCCGTCTCGTAGAGAAGTTTTGCCCCCACCCGCGTACAACACCACGGACACACGATCAGTTTTTTTTTTATTTATAAAATTTCGCCTTTTTATTTCTCGTTTTTCAATGTTTCGTTTTTCTTCTATTTCTTTTTTTTTTTAACACAAAACTTCGTTCTTTTAATTCCACGGCAGCGGTTTCGCGTCGGTGGTATAGTGGCGAAGGCGAATAGCGCGCCACCCCACTCGAAGCACAAATCTGTCACCCGAAAGGAGACGGAAAAAGCCAAAAGAAAAAAAAAGAATTAAAACACTCCAGTAAAACGGGGGGAAAAGCCTATTTAAATCACTGATCGCTCCACGAATTTTCAAATGGTTCGCACGAAAACTTGGAGGCGCATTCGACGTCTACGATTGTTTCTTTTTTTTTCTTTGACTGTAGGAAATGTTCCACTGTGGCGCGACGACAAACGCCAGCCACCCCACGAAATGACCCGACCTTTTGCACTGTGCCGACGGAAGAACGCAACACACTCGGAACTTTTCCGGGATTTTCACAAAACTTAAACGGTGGCGAGTCCGCTTTTCTCCGAACTCCACATTTCCAAATCGAAAAGAATTTTACTTTTCCGTTTCGTCTTGTCCGCTACGCGCACACGGAACCGTGCGGCCGCTTTTCGCCACCGAATTTCACACGGAAGTTTTCTCGCCCAGACTTTCCGAGATCAGGGAGAAATTCCCCCCGAATAAAATCTACGAAAAATTCCCGAATGCCGTCCACTTTTTAACTTGTTCGCGATCGTTTTCGTCGCACTCCATTCGCGTACAGTCGAAAAATTTCCACAAAAAAAAAATTTTTTCACGTCTCCGTTTCCTTCCGTGCGCTGGCTTCTTGGCTAGGAAAAAATCGCAACCCGAAAAAAACCTCTCGCAACTCTGTTCCGATTTTCAGAGTGAAAAATCGGCCCGAAAACGTCCTCTACAAAGTTTTTAGCACTCGCGAAACGTTCACGCGTGTTTTCAAGTCAACAGAAATCAGCATTTCGTGTGAAAAACGAGTAAAAAAAAATTTTCTTCCTCTAATTCCGTTTGGATTTCGACACTTGAACAATAACAACGACCGCCATTTGCATTTTCACGGAGCGAACGACGACTACAGTAAAAAAAAAAACTTGAGGGAAAAAAAGGAAAACTTGACATGCGTACTCGCTCGTTTTTCGATGGGCCGCCAACCGTCGCGAAACCAATTCACCACGCAGAACGAATGGCCAAGCGCAACAAGAAGCCAGCTAAGCGCAACAAAAAGCTAGGATTTTGAGCAACATTTAAGTAGCGCGAGAATTTGGAGACGAAGGATTTCGAGATACAGAATTTCGAGACGAATTATTTAATGTTTGGTTTATTAACGTCCAACCTCAATGAAATACAAAGACAGAAAAATACTGGAATTTCTGCACCATACAAAAGTGAACTGGACCGTTGTTGATTTTCTCAATTTCCCACTGCCCCGGAAAATTCGTGCAGAAGCAAAAATTAATTAAATTTTCTTTTAAAATAAAAATTTTTCAAAATTCTTTCACAAAACAAATAAGCAAAGCTTTCTATATACCAAGCTAGGCAGAACCAAGGCCCTCTAGAAATACCAGGCCGTAATACTGAAAACGATGACGTAGAATACCAGGTTTTTCTGAACTATACCTAAGGTGTCCGAGCAAGTCGGAGCTCACCCAAGTATGAGATTTGTCAGTTTGACAATTCGATTTGACATGTCGTGGCGGTCAGCTTCTGCATGTCAGGATATCGCGTCTGTTTATTAATAATATTTAATATTTTACATCTATTCACCATTGTGCTGAAAATAAAATTAAAAACTATCAATTTTAAATAAATTTACCTGTTCCTATACTTATCTTTCGTATTGGCGCGAATCCAACACCGAAGTTCTCCGCAAAATGTCAGTCAAGAGAGCTGTCAAAGCATAACGTCATCACTGACGTCATCAAAAACCTGCTATACTTCCTGCAGCTCCTGTAAAACAGCTCAGCATTACGGCCTGGTATTGCTAGAGGGCCTTGGCAGAACTGACGTAGCGGCCATCTTGAATGACTCCAGCGGGTATGACGTCATGGATTTTTCCATTTCAAAAGACCACCTGTATTATAGCATTGATACATATGCCCGTCATAAGCACGAAAAGTGTCATCAGCACAAGAAACCCCATCATAATGACAGTGAGATAAGCACGATAAAAGCCCGTCATTACCGCAATAAGTACGGCATATGGCCATCTATATTGAATTAGAAGAAGTAGAAGCCATCTTTCGTAAAATTACAGAACTAGCATTTCACAGTTGGAACTCGAATTTCTGTAATTTTTCTAGTGAAAGTGCCAAGTGAATATGAGTTCCCAAAAAAGTAAAAAAACTATTTGGACCGATGGAATGGTTTTTGAAATTTGGGCGCAATACGCAAATAAACTGCGAAGCAACCGGAAAAATAATCCGTTATCCAACGAGATGGCTCGTGACTTAGGTAAGAATGGCACGAACTAACAAAAATTTACAATGATTGAGAATTTCTATAACACGAACAGGAAGACGAGATGTAGAAGTCAACCCAAAGGAAGTAAGATCCAAAGTAAATAATCTTACATAACAATACAGGTAAAGAAACGCATGTAACTCTCGTCACACATCGAAATTGAAACGTTTTCTGTCTACTCTGTAGGAGTGAGAAGAAGAAACTGGGGACCGGCTCCACTCCACCCTCATGGAAATATTATATGAACTTCCACGAAATTATAGGATCGTATACCTACAATGCAGTCGCTTCAGAGGATAGTTTAATGGTAAGATTGGTATGAACTACAAGACATTAGTTGTAATACATTTATTTAACTTTTTTTTAGACAAACCAAGATGATGCTCTTCTTTCTGCACCAAATTCTCCACCGTTCCTTTCTTTTACCACTTACGATCATGACGTCCTTTCGGAAGATGGCTCCAGCAGGCCGCTTGACAATTCAGCCTCCGGGCCATCAATTGATCTCGAAACATCGTCGCCATCATTTTCAGAGGCAGGAACATCGAGCATACACTGCGATTCCCACTCTCTTTTCAAGAGGAATTGCTTTTCTGTACGTGGTATCTTGCCTCTCCAGTCCTTTCATCCATTGACACAAGACATCAAACGTACTGGGCAACATTCTGAAGTCCTCCCTAAACTTCTCTGCACCATTAGACAACCGGTCTTCCCAGAAGGTGCTGTGTCGATTCTAACATAAAGGCCTGTATACCGTGAGGATTTTATTACATATTGCGTCCACACTTACCAATTTCCAAATCCTTCTATTCACAAATCTTTTCTGCCACAGCGGGATTATGAAATTTCTCTTTCTTAGATGCCATAGTGCCTTTGCCATATGTTGTCTTCTCCTTTGCATCAGCGTTCTTCTCATTATCCTTCTGGTATGCAGCATATTCATGTACTCCGAAATCATTAATAGAAGAACCGGATCCATTTCACATGTAATTTGAACTACAATCACTACAAACGAACGCAAATGACAGATCAAAATACAAAAATATATGTTTCACCCCGTCATTTGACGATCCGTACTAATGACACTTTTCGTGCTTATGACGGGCATATGTGTCAATGCTATTATTTTTGACGAACTTGTCATATGTAAGACACATTTTTCGTAATAACTAAAATTCTACAGTTTTCTGTATGAAAATTAACCGGAGAACTCTGCACAATATGAGTGACAGATTTTCTTCGGCGTGAGAAACCGAGATTTAACTATGATCGCAATTTTTTCAATTAAAAATCTATTGCACTGATATCAACGTGTAATAATTACATGCCGAGCACTATTAATAAAGTACCTTAGAAAGCTGAACTAACTTTAACACTGAATTTAAGAATAAACGCGATTCTTACGAAGCCCGCCGTGTCTGCTCCGTACAAAAGCGAACGAATTTGTATGGAACTGTCATTTTTGTTATGACTCCAACGTGTTGTTGTTGGATTGACTTGCATGGCTTTCTACTTTAGAGGGCTTTGAAATAAGCTATCCCAACATATTAGCGATTCCGCGAATAAAGGGGCCGTGTTTGCCCAAGAATGGAAAAAGCTTCGTCGAAAGCTCAATGGCTGCACAAGAATCGAAAAAGCTTCGTCGAAAGTTCAATTCCGAAATATACTAAGGAAAAAACTTAGTATAAAATATACTTTTAACTTTTTAACAGTTAAGTTAATATGCATGTGTCTTTATACATGCGGCATTCAAGAAGGAAAACTTGAAAGCAAAAGTATATATTATTAATATAAAATATTCCAACTTGCGCATATGAAGATCGTGTATGCCAAGGTTCAGTGAAATTTAAAGTGCCCCATGGTTCTGGTATGTCAACAAGAATTACCCTTGATAAAAAAGGAAGACATTTAGGATCCTCGCCGGAAAAGTTGGAGGACGGAGGACACAAAAAGGAAAAGGAGGACGTTTGGCAACCCTATGAGCCAACCCAAAGAGCTCTTTCCATTCTTCTACTCACTTTTAATTTAATTGAAAATATTTACTACCGATGATTCTGTCGGACACTTGACACTTATGTCCGGAGAGAAGTGTCAGATGTAAATGTACCTTAAGCATACGTGTGGTAAAAAATAAACCTCTCCACTCAGCATCGTCACAGAATCATATCTAAAGGTACGTTTACATCTGACACTTCTCTCCGGACATAAGTGTCAAGTGTCCGACAGAAATTCGCTTTGACTGCTTACATCTGAGAGAAATTACCAGACACTTATGTCGTGGATAAGTGTCCGACAGTTCTTGCAATGCTCTCGGAAGAAATGTCCGACCCGTTTACATCATACATACGGACACATGTGTCCTACTTATCTTCCATTCTGGCTTCCTGTGAATTAGGAAATACGATAAATAATTTAGTAAAGAATAAAAATAACATTGCAGGCGACGGACGAATTTTTAATAACTAGGGTATATAAAAATGTGAAAATTTCTGTTTATTACTTTATTATTTTAATACTAAAGTATTGTCATCGACTTGGAAAAAAAACATAACAGGACTACGATTGGGCGTAAAGCCATCAAAATAAAAATTTTATCAAATTTATAAGTCATAGAGCTCGACAATCTCACAAAATTTCAACTGAATACCTGCATTGGATTTTTAGATATAACGGTTTGAAATTTTCAAAAATGTACCAATTTTGAAATGCTCCCATTTCCCCGCACTGCTGTTATGTCAAAATACTATATTTTTCTTATATTCCGCTAGTATAGATTAATTTATGTTTCAAGTTTTAATTACATAGTTTAAGAGATAGTCGGGTTATTAATTTTTAAGTGCTATTCTTTACGTTACAAAAGAACTGCATTGCATCCTACAGTTTTCCCGACACTTATTGCAAAAGTAGACGAGCAGTCAACTTCTGCGATAAGTGTCGAGCGAGTTTGAATTTACAAATAATCACCGTTTACATCTGTTTGGACAGAAGTGTCGACACTTATCTCCGATATTAGAATATATGTGTCGGACATAAATTCATCTCCGTTTACACTAGTCACGATTTCTCTCGAACATAAATTGTAAAGTGTCTTACCTTAAGATACATCGCGTACATGTATAAAGTACAGCGCAGCTAAGGTAGCCGACTACGCACGTTTCTTTTGGCCTGGCCGCACAAGAAAGTGTTCGTGCGTGTACGAAGGAAATTATATTGTTGGAAGTTTTGGAACACCAGCAACGGATCTTTAGTTTTTAAAGTATTTAAAGCTCTTTTTCTCTCCACAGTTTCTCGTTGAGCGTTGGCCAACATTAACTTAATGTGTTGTTATTGCGATATCAGACTATTGATTTGCACGCATTGGTCATCAGCACGTTTATCTCGCTCCTCGGGTTTTGGTTTTAAACGAATTCGTTTTTCAGGGGCTCTCTATTTTCGTTCTTAAGCACTTTCTGAAAACCCTGCACCCGTTTCTCAGATTCTGTTTACGTGAATTACTTGTTTTTCCCCGTCTTCATCGTGTGTTTTTCACAAAAGGAAAAGCAAGAGAACATCACGAATTGCGCGTGTGAAAAATCTTCATTCATCGCGAAAATAACCACAATATTTGAAATTAAAATTTTCTAAGAACCGAATTGACAATGCCCCTCTGAAAATTTTAAAGCGGTTTCTCTTGATGCTAGGCAGAATCTTCAAAAACTAAGGAAAATTGCGTTGTGCCATTTGGTGACACGTGGTAAGAAAGGGAAAAATGAAAGCTTCTTGCTTACGTATTTTGGTCGACGTAAACGTTTTAGTAGACCAAAATTTACCAAGTGTTTTTATATGAGGTTGGCTCATCACGTACCAAAGTACCATCAGCTGTCAGATAGGTTGATAAATAAATGAACTACATAATAAATAGAATAATAATATTGTTTGAGGATACATTATATCAATATATTAATGCGGCTACAGTACAGTTGTCCAAATATTCCGGTTTCGGCCTTTGTCCAATAGCAAAAAGGGCTTTCCACCGAAAGATTTTGCTTCGTCACATGGAACGAAGCGCTATCTACCTGAGACGTTTGCTTTGCTTGAATAGAATGTAGCTTTGTATTTGAAGTTGCCCAAGACTCAAAAATAATGCTGATATATCTAGTTTTTTTCTTAAGTTCATTTTTAAAACCTTCCGACGAAAAATCGTTCAAATATCCGGCATTTTAAAAATTTACTTTGACAACGTCAAACTATACCACGTATCAGTTTTATATATAGTTTTATATATTATGATTTCAATACCATGGTTTTTATACTAGCAGTGTATCATAGATATAAGGCAGAGCCAGCTTACACAAGCCTCACTGAAGAGTCCGTCATAAGCACGCCTGGGACGAAACGCATCAAAGAGCAGTAGCCGCTTACTTTTTACATATTTGTCGTTAATGTTGATTAAGGCTTCTATTTGTTTCTCTTCGGTCGTTTTATTGGAATCGTTCCTACTACATCATTCGATTGGTAGGCGGATTGTATGACAATGAGAACATCGCAATATTCGCACTGCAATTCATGTATTTCTTGTTGGCTCAAACCGTAAAATGGGCTCGCTTTCGCCTCGCCTATTCACAAACTATGCCACTTCCTAAATTCTCGGTCTGTTGTTTTCGATGCAAGTTCCATTCTTTCGATTCCAAGCGATTAAAGCAAGCGTGCACTTCGCCACTATAGGAATTTTCGATCAAGTTATGGCTGCATTCTTGAAATATCTTCAGAGCGTATTATCGAAAACAGAATTCAACTAGATGTTCATTTTTGGAGCCCTATTCGAAGCGGTTGCTATGTTTGTAGCCCTAGTACTACTTAAGCGTAGCATACATGATCGAATTTGATTTTCGGAATACACAATCACGCCAATCAGTCCGACTTCAGCACCGTCATCTTGATGTTCAGGCCAGGCTGTACCGCGATCAGCTGTTAGGCCAAAAGCACTCTTTAGAAAAACTTTAAAAATTACTTCTTAACAGCTGAAACTGTATGAGCACAAATTATGAATGAAAGTATCTTTGTTTACACATTCTTTATGATTCTTAATTCAGAATTGGCACAAAAATAAACAAAATAGTGCTGAAAACAACGGTCGCAATAACTCGCGATATAGTTATTATTTGAGAGTCCCGAAAAGTCTAATCAATAGCTCAAACTATACCGAAAGTGCTTTTCTTTCGCGCAAAATATTGATAATGCCGTCAAAAAGACATATTAAGCATTGCCCTTAACTAAAAGTGTGCAAAATTGTACGCAATTAATGCATTGAAATATTCGCCACATTAATTAAATTACTAATTCGCATAGCAACGTTCGGTTTTTTTTTATGATTTTCATGAATTCAAATTCGAAATTTTGACATTTCATATCCCTTTTTCATATCCCAAATTTAATTTAGATATTCACCAAATATAATCACAGCGGCGCAAAAAGGTTTAAGTACCTGCTATATTATGTACTTAAACCCTTCCTTTCTTGATATACCATGAACAATTTGCGAATTTCATATGCCACGAAAGGTCTCAATACCGCGTTTATATCAGGTTGTAAACCACGTACGTTGTAAAAGATAAAGTTTGGACAATGCCTGTACAGCGATTGCGCAGGAAATTTGTCTGCAATTTGAATTTTCTCAATTCTTTTTCTTTTATGAAGTAAACGAAATCATAATGGATTGTTATTTACGAAAGTCATATTTATTTTCGATTGCAATGAGTGAATCTATACAGAAACTTCTAATTTAACGCAAGTTTGTGCACATGTCCATACATTTGAAAACAGGCAAGCTAAAAGTTTGCCTGTTTTTTCAAATTATTAAGTTGTCTTCTTGTACTTTTAAACTCACGCTGAACTGTTGGTATTATTGCATTGTCCAAACTCTATTAGGAGAGTAGTGTTAGTGTGTATCTCTAGTTTTAATGACCCGGAGATGATTATTTTCTACACTATAATCTGGGCATAACTAGAGATATTCCTCACACACTAACACCACTCTCATAATAGAGTTCGGACAATGGAAAAATATCCACAATATCGTAAGCGTTTAGTCCATTTTAAGCTCAAATATTACGTGGTTAAAAAACCGTCTAACTTAAGTTTGCCTGTTCTGTATATGTATGTATCTGTTTGTGCAAATATGTGTACAGTGTTTTGACGTTTATTCGGGATGGACAGCTGTTGACTTGTCGCTGAGTGTTAAAATCGCGGTCAGAAATTCAGGATCATTGATTTTGCGTTTATGTACAATAATACAAATTGTTATCTGATTACAATTTGTGGGCACATTGATGGGATGAAAACACCATATTTTCTGCATATTTTCAATAGGAAATTCATAGTGTTCTCCGGTTAAGCATCCGAATACGATAAGAATGGCTTAAGCTTACTATCTTCTGCCGTATTCATACTGAAGGTGTTCTGCAATTCAACGTACAATTCCAAGCCAACAGAACTCCCATCTGACATTGTTTTCGAAATATTCCTTCGTTATTCGAACTCATAACGTTTGGGTATGGTGTGGACTAGAGTCACTCCATGCAAGAAGGAGACAAACTGTGTCAGAGTCTGGCAGAAATGTCACAATCGAGAACTGCGAATCCACCATCCCCAATTCACCATTCGTGGAGTGGTGAGTTTAGTAGTTTTCTTTTGCTAATTTCATCCACCCTAAGATAAATTGTTCCTTCAAAGCTTTTGTTTGACTTTTTACTTAATTATCAAAAACTTCGCACAGTTCTTGATAAAATAAAACTTATTTTCGAAAAAAATAACTAATTCTAGGTAAAAAATTAGTTGAAACTCAATATTTTGCGCACACAGCTATATGAAAGGGAAGTGTACTAAGAATTTTACTAAAAATGCGAAATGTCAGACTGACAATTCTCAATTGTCATTCGCGAATCAATTTCTCAAGATGATTTAAATTTTGGCTGAAGAAAAATCGTGTGCAGCCAGCGTACGCTTTGCTGGTGAAACAGCCCCGAATGGAAGATAGGTAAGTTAAAGCAGTATCTATTCCTTGTTTTTAGCTTGACCTGGTCCAAATTCGGTCTCAAATCGGGTGCTGAACTAGTTTCGAGCACATCATATTTTTACCACCGCGGCCCAATCGGCCGGTAAATAGGAAATCGGAAGCGCCTAGAACGATCTGCGCACAATGCTGGACTTCCTGTTCTTCGATAAATCGATGCAAATAGCCTACGCCAAAACGACGCAATATGAGCGAAGCCGAGGCGCAACAGTATATCAAGAAAATGGAGGCTCAAAAACGCTATTCAGCTGATGTGTGGAGTAGTTGGTTGCGTGCTCTCTGCATTTGCTGGACATGTTGTATGACATGTCGTATGACCGAAGAAAAGCCACTGAAGCCGGAGCAGTTCGAAGAGAAGAAGTATGGCCTTGTTATTTCGCCGGCACATCAAACATTTTCACATTACTTTTTGAATTTTTTAGGCAAAAGAAAAAGAAAGCTGCCAACAATTCTAATTCGGTGGCGTCGGATTCAACGGCCGAACAACCACCAAATCAAATTCGTGTCCTTACAATTTTACCGGAAGAAACGAAAGAAATTATGTCGATGCTGTTCAACCAACTTCCCGAACATTCTGAAAATCTAGACTCCGAAATTTCGATCTCCGAACTTAAGAAAACAAATGAACGAAATAAAATGTGCCATTTGCAACATGATCCTGAAAAGCCTGAAGAACTATGAAAAGCAAGCCGCCAATGTTCAAAAATATCAACGATGAAGATAATAAAATGCTGGAAATGATTAAATCGTCCGGATTGGATTATGTTGCCGCTCTACCTCCAATTTTTCAAATAAATAAATAAATAAGCGATGTCAATGTTTTTATGTTGTTTATGTTGTTGTGCCGGAATCGTCTACAAGAAGCAAAGCTGGACTGAAATGATCGAATTGGTTGAATATACGATTCCAGAGGCTCGGGAACTTGTGAAACAAGGAACCAACAACAATAGCCCACCCAGTTTCTTGCTGGTTCTTAGCGAATAAGTTAAATGATTATCTCTAATTTCTATTTAAAAAATAAATTAAGTAACAACGAAGACAAGGAAAGAACATATGGAATAATATTTTGATAAAAGGTATATGTTTGCTTGTTTTTTAGATAACTGGAGTGTCTGCTATTATGAAATTACGTTCTGAATGAATAAAGTTAATCTAGAGAGAGTTCTATCCATCCTCTGTAGACTGGCCCTAAATTCTTTCATGGTATTACAGTCCGAATCGGGCCTAGACCTCCATGTAAACTTGGCTTAATCATCAAACAAACGTATTTCTAATGAATTATTAAAAGATTTCACAGTAAGTGTTTTATTTGGTTTGGTTGACTCGAGTTAAGTCAGAACATCTATTTAAAAATTGTTCCCAATAGAGGATTGTTGCTGATTGATATCTCCAGAGCGTCTTGTCGAAAACATAATTGAAAAAGTTATCTATTTTTGGCGCCCTCTTCGCAGCTATTGCTGTGTTTGCAGCCGTAGTACTCATGACAATAATGGGCACGATTGCTCGATGGAGCTGTCGCTTCTATTCATTTTTGGACACGGGATGTGCCAATAATTATATGCATATGCAGCCCACCGCAGTTTACGTAGCTTGATGAACGTTGAAGCTTCTGGCTCAACGTAGAGTTGATACAACTCATGGTTGTATCTTATTCGCCATTCCAATCCTTTCTTCACAGGTCCCAAAATCCTCCGGAGGATCTTTCTTTCGAATGCGTTAACTGCTTTTTCGGAAGTTCGTGTTAATGTCCACGTCTCGCTGCCATAACAGAGCACAGGTCGTATAATAGTTTTAGAAATTCGCAGATTATTGTTCCCGTATACTTGGATTTCATTATTGGAAGTATCGAATAATACGTCTTATTTGCTAGTATTATCAGTCACACAAATTTTGCTATTCCCTCACCTCCTCTGTTATAATGCCAACAGTTCAGCGTGAGTTTAGAAGCACAAGAAGGCAACATAAGAAATGTGAAAAACAGGCAAGCTTGAGTTTAACGGTTTCCAAATGCACGGACACGAACACAAACTTGCGTTAAACTACAAATTTTTGAATGGAATACTCATTCCAATCGAAAATAAATATGACTTTCATAAATAACAATTCATTATGATTGTGTTTGCTTCATAAAAGAAAAAGAATTGTGAAAATTAAAATTTCGGACAAAATTTCCCGCGCCATTGCTGTACATGCATTGTCCAAACTCTATTAAGACAGAAGTGTTAGTGTGTATGTACATAGTATCTCTACTCTAATCTATGAAACTAACATATGTCAATTTTTAGCGCAATTCGAGCAATCAATAAAACAATTATTGACATGTAACCATCCCTTCCCCGCACGGGAGTAGTTGTTGGATGCGGTTTTTACCAATTCCTGCAACTATCTTTGGAGACTAGCGACTCCACGGACCTGAGCTAACTATCCCCCTGTGGACTGGGGAGTAGAATTCACCCACAGCCAGTTTTGCTTGGCCTAAAAATGGCAAATGGACGTGGATCATGGGTCTATCACCCGTGATCTTAAATCCTTACTGATACGAGAAACGGATACAGCGCTAGTCTCCTGAGCTAGTCTCCAAAGGTCCGGACCTGAGCTAACTATCCCCTTGTGGGGGGGGGCAGTAGAATTCACTCACTGCTTGCCCTAAAAGTGGCAAATGTATGCTCACTGGATCATGGGCTTATCACCCGTGATCTTAAATCCTAGCTGATACGAGAAACAGATACAACGCCTCGGATACGGACGGATTCTACGGTAACGACTTTCGACATTCGTAAACGGACTACGATTGGCTTCTGGAACGTTCGAACATTGAATGACGGGGAAGGGCTGGGGTCACTCGGTCCTTGCACCACTAATCAGTGATCGATCGTGAAATGGAGCACTATAACATCCAAATCATTGGCTTCAACTAGGTCAGGTGAACAGGATCAGGAGAAGAACGAACCCCTAGCGCCAAAAATGGCGTGGCGGTTGTCCTTACACTGAGAGCGAGAAACAGTCTCATCAGCTGGGAACCAATCTCGGATAGGTTTATTGTCGTCAGGCTCAAGACCAGTTTCAGAAATGTCACAATTCTACAGTGCTACGCACCAACTATGTAATACTACAACACCTGGTGACAAAGAGGAGTTTTATAGCCAACTGAGTGCCACATTCGAGATATGAACGTCCGCAATTTTGTAGAACTCTGCAAATGGTCATCCGAGGGACCCTTTTTCCACACAAGAGTCACCATAAAACATCTTGGGATTCCCCTGATGGTTTTACTCAGAACCAGATCGACCATTTGGCTATAAGTCGCCGATGGAGAAGATGTCTCCTCGATCTGCGGGCGAAGCGTGGAGCTGACGTGGGGAGCGATCACCACTTGATGGTTGCTTACTTGAGATTGTGCACAGCAGTTATCCGATTGTTATGTGTGACGAATTAAGGCCTGACGAAATATTCATCGTGCCCTAAAAATACAACGAAAAAAACAAAATTGAACGAAGAAAGATAAGGATACAGGAAAAAATTAATGATCTGGCCATCCTAACTCGATCCGGTTGGAGACAACGGGAGAGACAAAGGACGGGAGAAAGCGGAAACGAAAAGAGAAAAACGAAACAATTCGGTTTGGCGTCATTTCGAGCTTAAAAATAATTTTAGTATAAAAATTTGGGTTTTTCGTAAAGTTTCACATATAAATTTTTAATACACCTTGCCATATAGTTGAGTACTGATCGGTACGGTTCGATCGTTTTAACAAGAAAATAAATTTATGTTTTCAATTCACAAAATTCGTGGCAAATAACGGAAAAGTTTTGCGTCTCACGTTTTTTCTCTCGTGCCAAATACAAGCTTTCCACCATCTCGTGAAGAAAAAAAAGGAAATTAAAAAAAAAAAATCGTGTTCTACGGCCCGGCTCCTCGTGGCACTAAAGGTTCTCCAGAAAATTTCAGTTTTCCTCCGCATTTTAATTTCAACGATTAGCGGTGAATTGTGCGAAAGAGAGCGAGCGAACGAAGTGTTGTCTTCCTTGTATGCAATGATTTGACATGTGCAAATTTTGTTACTTTATTTTGTTTCGCATTTCTTTGAAATTTTTGTCGTTGCGGTCGCGCGCCAAGGACATGTCGTAACGCGAAAACCCAAAGTGACGGAATTGATTTCATTCAAAAGGCAAAATTGTGATACATTAAATTGCTTAACTTAAAAACCCGAATGATAAATATTTAAAATGTGGTGTGAATTTCGATAAAAGACAAAGTCGGTGCAATGAGTTTCTCCAACTAATAAATAAAACGGGTCTAAAGTGGTAAATAGTAATTTTCATAACCTCATCCAAGCAACGCCTTTATTTACGCATAATAGCAAATTAGTCGGAGAAGAAAAAAACAAAATACATTTTGTGATAAAATGTAACATTAAGAAAAGGACCTTAAAGTGGTTTTTTTTTTATTTACAAACAAATATTTAAGTACTTAAATTTTATTTTTTTTTTTGCAATAAACATTTCAAGTGCTTACGATATTTTTACAATTGTACAAAAGATTTTGCATGGAGTTTCCTTTCTACTCTCACTTATTTTTATTTTTTGTCGCTATACTCTGAAAAAAAAAAAATAATAAATATAAAAGCTGTTCACATAATGCGATATCTATTAAAAAAAAAATTAGAAATAAGAAGCAAGAAAATTTAAATTTACAGTAAATATACATATAAGAATTTAAATCGGTTTATATTTTCCGTGATGAAATTTTATATTGCAAGAAATAATTGAAATTTTCTGTCAAAAGGCCTTAACTATACATTTTTCATTTAAGTTAGTTTTGTCATTATTATTCTCATAGAATCGATTAATTTAATTTTTTTATTATTTTATTCCCAAATGTACTTTGAACGCCTTCAGAAGAATAAAAAAATGAAAAGAAAATGAAAATGATTTGGTGATCTTCTCATTAAAAGAGCCCCTGTAAACTCCACAGCTTCCTCCTCCTCTTTCCATGGAGGCATTTAATAAAAAGATATGTTGCAGACTGTATGACTAAGGCAGGGTGGGCACGGTAAGGCGACATAACATCCGTTGTCCTCGTCGAGGCATCTGATCGGGTCAACATCCGCGATCAGAGCAAGTCTAAATTTCTGTTAAAGTACTCTGGGGTAAGTCGACGTGACGAGCTCTAAAGCCCGATTTGTTGTTCTATGCCATGGTTTTTATGGTCAGTATCGGAGCTCCCGCATATTGACTTCCCACGTATCCTCAGCGTGTTCCAAGAATAATAAAGTTGCGGTCGACTTGTTGGCAGATTTTTTAAAGTTCATCAAGAACAGAAAAAATTGCACGGAAAAGCATAAATTTTCGTGTTTACAACATTATGCGTGGCTCTCATCGCACAAAGCGGCTGAACTTTTTTCGTCGCACAAAGCGTCTGATTCTTCTTCATACGCAAACGTGATTAGAGTGAGTGGAAAAATCTCACTCAATCCGATTCAAAATTCAAACTCGAGTTGAGTTCGAAAGCTTCTCCATCTTTCACTTGGAGCCGCTGGAAAAAAATACCGTCTGCGATACCTGGCAACAATTCTAGTTTTCTGTTGTTCACCTGTGTGCTTTGGCATTAATTTTTGGGGCTTCAGTCATTGGAAGCAGCTCAACGGAACCGCTGTACGAAACGTCGTCGTTCGTCGGTTAAATGACGGGGTGTGTGTGTGTTCTGTGAATTTGCCGTAATACCTGTAACGATATCAAAAAGAATTCTTAGGGGTCTGATCGTGAAGCAGTAAATCTATACATCACTTCTATCGCGTTCCCTTGAGTTCGACTCGAACACTCGCGGCTTGGAATCGCTTCTTCAAAGTGCCCTTGGGATGTTTAACACGTAGCCAACTCGGTCAATTACAGCACCGTTGGAACGATACGAAGAAGGTGCAAGGTGGTTGGTGCGGTGCTCTTTCGATTTGCGGAAGCGGGAGAAGTGCGCGACGTTCTTACCAAAACGTTTTGTGACCGGATTCTCGGTTTGGTTAACACTATAATACTCGTACGTCGGCATAGTTACCATTGCATTCCGATAGCGAAGGGAAAACTGTCGCCATGAGCGCGGTAACCGATGAACCGGATCACGCGGCTGTTGAAAACAATGGCATCGAGTTGTCGACCAAGAAAAATTCCCATGCGAATTTCGGCAGTTCCAGTGCGGTGAACAATCACCACGGCGGCGATGCCAACAAAAGTGCTACGAGTGCCGCTTCCGATAGTTTTTCAGAAAATCAGAAGTCGCAGTGGGTGCAGTTCGATGATGACGAGGAAAACGACACGAGCGGTGGCAGTTCGTCAGCCAATTCGAGTGTTCCAGCAGCTAGCAAAGCTGCGACAGTGACAACCGTAGAAATAACACATCGTTCACCTGTGCAGGTAAGAAAGAGAAAATTCGGTTTTGAATTTCCATAAATGTACTCGCCAGAATAAAATAAAAAAAAATTGGGCTACATCACATTAGCATAGAAGCGCGATAACATTTCTGAAGCTAACAAAGCGGGCTTCGGACGAACAGGTTCTGGCTTTGCACACAGCGCATTAGCACGAGTTTTTTTATTCGTTGAAGAAAATATTCCAGAGTTGCTTGTAAATATACTCGATACGAAAGCAACAACAGCAACTACCTAGCCTACTGCCATATGACTCACATGACTTCGATAGTGTTATTGTGGGAGAAAGGTGGCTGCCCCTTTCTGGCGGTATGCCAAGAGAAAGTTCAAGTGTAATGTCCGAATGGCACAGCGCAATCGCTAGAAAATGGGTAAAACGCAAAGCACGTTGTTTTGGAATATGAAAGTCAAGTCGGCATTCCTTCCAAGTTCTAGAATGAGCACCTGTTTTGCAAACAGCTGACATGTCGCGAAAGATTACGTAAATGTACAGCCGGAATAAATGCATAGCTTAATATACTTGTTATGTCTCTATTTTTAGGAAATAACGATATCGAACTTTGAAAGGTCGATATGTATTGCTTTGAGAGTTTTGCAGATGATAAAAACAACAACAATATTGGCTTAACGGAATTTTTTATTGATTTCGAATCGGTGATTTACACACTTCTGCATCCAGCGAACCGATTGATATTTCGAATCTACAATATGCTGTCGCAAATCTTGATTTGTATCTGATTAGTTGTTCAATGAGTATAATGCTTCCGTCTAAAGAGTTGACAAATTCTGTTACGAAATTACAGAAGAAATTCATTGTTTACGTATACAAAATATTGACGAAGATCTACGCTGATAACACAATTTGAAAACAACGGTCATGCCTGAATCAAGCATTCTCAGTAAAACAGGTTCTATAGAAATGATGACAATGAATGCTTATGAAGTGTTCGTAAGGGGAAGGAGGAACAAAGTAACATTAATGTGGGTCCCAGGACATACGGGAATTGAGGGAAATGAAGAGGCAGACCGCCTCGCATAAAATGGAGTAGATAGAACAAGAGCGTAGAATCTACTGGAATAGACTTTCAGGCTTATCAATCTCAAAGAAATTTATCCTACCACAAAAAAAAAAAAAAATATTCTAAAATTCGGCAAGAGTAAGATTAGTTCTCTAACCGGCTTATTGACGGGGCATAGTGGAGTAAAGGACCACCTTAAAAATATGGGTCTCGCTGAAACCGACATCTGCCGCCTTTGTCTCAGAGACACAGAAACGACAGAGCATGTTCTATATCACTGCGAGGCAGCAGCAAGGAAAAGATTCAATCTCCTAGGAAGAGGATTTCTCACAACTGATGAACTAGCCAAATATACTTAGATTAGCCAAAACTATTGAGTTATGGTAAATTTAAGGGGCAATAAGCACATAATAGACCGAAAAGGTCGCGGGGCTCTCAAGTATTACCCTATTTAAATAACAATAATAAGTGTTCGTAAAGCTTAATATTTCGCAGGAAAAGTAAGGCTAAGTATCATTGAGAATAAAATGAAAAAATCTGCCAAAAAGTCGGCCGCAACTTTAAGTGTACAGGTTAGGGTGCATAGGGAAGACTAGATGAATAGGGGCTTAGGACAGGGCAGTTGTCAATTATTTACTTACGATGGCGCTACAGCTGAAATCGGACCTTGGCCTCTTGAATGCTTTGCCTCCATCCATCTCGCCTCAGTGATCGCGTTCTCCAGTTTGAAAATCTTAGCAGTGATTTCAATCGAATCCTTCCAGCGCTTTCGTGGTTTTCGGACCGGTCTTTGTCCGTTGACTTTCCCTTTTAGTATGGGTTTGGGAATTCTTCCGTCATCCATCCCATTGTAACTTCTTTTATTTTATGAGGGATGACACTTCTGGATTGTCGATAGGAGGGATTTGTTCCTTAGATTGTGAAAAAAACAACATAAAATGATCGATTTTTTCATTTATTTTGTTCATATTCCGTTTTCCATATTCCATATCCACATATTCAAGCTTTGTTACTTTATTTACATGAAACCAATCTTAATCAATTTAATCCTAATTACCCTTCCCACACATAATTTACCCCATTAACTCCATTCTACATATTTGTGTTTGCAGTGTAAAGGGTGTCAAGTCCGTAATTTCTAATTTTGATTAAGATGAACATAACACCTTTTTCACTATAGTCACCTGGATTTTGAAAACATAGCTCTAGAGCCACTCGTAAATTACTCTTTCTAGAATAGAGGAAGGACTTGGCCCTCTGTACCCACATGAAGAGGAAAACATTCTTTAACCGAGAGCGCACATAACCTATTTTTCACAAATTTGGACTTGACACCCTTTGCACTGCAAACACAGATATATAAAATCATAATCTTCGGTAGTTGTCGA
The DNA here is from genome assembly GCA_963669355.1 of Chorisops tibialis. Lineage (NCBI taxonomy): Eukaryota > Metazoa > Arthropoda > Insecta > Diptera > Stratiomyidae > Chorisops > Chorisops tibialis. The sequence goes on from OY770262.1 coordinate 273,965,586, forward strand.
TCAGTTTGATAAAGGTATCAGCATAAGCCGAAACGTCACTATTAATTAAGCGTTACAGTGTCCGAAAATCTTTCTTTCCTATTGATTTACTGCACAATTATGCCACCTACCTACTTAAAATGGCGCTACAGCCCAAATCGGACCTTGGCCTCCTGATATTCAGGTTCCTTAACATTTTTCATTACTTATTGTGGAAGGGTTGTTAGCACTTCACACAACCCTCTTTCAACGAATTTTTCATTTTTTTAGATTGAGGTGACTAAGGTATATCCAAGCAGGCAATGTGCCGGAATTATATATTGCGCCGACCGGGATTTGAACTCACGACCTTCGCATTACAAGACCAACACACTACCTACTAGGCTATACCCTAGCTTACAATTATGCCACGCGAGTGTAAAAACCATCCCGATAGCGTCTGCTATGTTTGCGGGGAATTAACTTTCAAAACTCAGGCAGTCAACCCTGAAATTACCTTTTTCGGAACATGAAGGTTTAGTGTTGAAGATGCCATGCGAGCCAGAAAAAGTGGATCTAAGACAAGCTTGAAAGTTGACCAATGGGAATGAGCTACCATCAGTTCCGGCTGCATACTTACTTACGATGACGCTACAGCCCAAATCGGACTTTGGCTTCCTGATATTGTTGCCGTTGAATCAATTCGGTCCGAGGCGTTGCTTCAGGTTTCCAAACGGGAGTGGTTTTTCCGAGGATGAGTTGTTAACACATCGCCGAACCCTCAACTTGGAGGGCCATATTATTATAGTGCTAGAAATTTTCTGTTTCATTAGCACTCGCGCCTATCAGTTCAGCAAGTCAAGTCCATATGGACAAGACCAGTACCCGGTGGCTACCACGTGGAGGTATGATGAGCACAATTGATGTTTATATGATAGTTACAACACTGGGTGTCGCCTTATGACGCCGATCAGATGCCTACCCTATCTATACAACCCCGGCCACCATCCCGGCTGCATACTCTGTGGATATGAAAGAGATGTACGTATTGATAAAATCAGTTATCATGATTATAATTGGAAACTTTGCGCTAAATTAAAAGTTGTTGCTCTACTCATAGGCCTGCAATCCGACTTCACAAAATAATGCTGCTTCCTATGTGAATGGGACACCCGAGCGCGAGACAAACATTACATACTGTTGCGAGCTAGGGGTTCGCCGGGATTTCAAGTAAAAATACAATTCGTTTAAAAAAAAAGTGATAATTTATTTATTCGCACTTTAATTCAATTTCCCGCTTAATTCGCACCGTATGGCAATACCACCGCGTGCTTTTCTATCGCTTTTACTGGTTCGCGTTTTCGTAATAAAAATTACTGAATAAATAACTCTCTCGCTGAAAGCTTTCGTGCTTTTATACTCTTCCCATACTCATGTGTGTTCTCGAAGCTTCCTTCGGTGTGTATGTGTGAACTATACTGGAAAGCTCTAGATCTTTAATTGTGGCTTTCTACATAGTGGAGTATACTTTTCTGCATAATTCTTGTCTATTCGAGAGAGATCCAGCGGCGGGGCTGCCAGGTCTGCATGTAACAATATGTAGATTGTGATCGACTTCCAAGAAGAACATTTCTACCTTGAAATTATGTTTTTTCGCGTTTCATGACTAAAATAGCCTAACAATGAAAAAACAAACCGCTGCCAGGTCTGCATTTAACAATACATTGTATGGAACTGGCCTCAGCGAGAAAGTTTCACTCCCGGTCAGAAAAATGTCGATCACGATCGTCTGGTCCAGAAGGGAAATATTTACTTGCCGCCTTTGCACATCAGGATTGATCAAATAGTTTGTGAAAGCAATATACAAGACGGGTGACGCATTCCAATTTTTGAAAACTAAATTCCCTCGTCTTAGTGGAGTTAAAATTAAGGAAGGAGTTTTCGTGGGCCCCCAGATTAGACAGCTTTTCCGAGATTCGACGTTTATTAGACTCATGAATCGTAAAAAAAAGCTTGGCTTGCATTACAAAACGTTTGTGAGAACTTTTTGTGTAACATCCAAAGTGATTATTATGTCGCTCATGTCGAGGAATTAATGTCAACGTGCATTTCCTTCCCTCACATCTGGACTTCTTCCCTGAAAATTTAGGAGCAGTTTCGGATGGACAAAGGAACGGTTCCATCAAGAAATCAGCAAGTTCCAGAGAAAATTTTTCAGGGAAGTGGAGTGTGAGCATGTTGCCAGATTACTGTTGTATTATCAATATTTATTTTGTCGCCTTCAAAGTAATTCCCATTAGATGCAACACACACATGCCAGCGTTTTTTAAAGTCCTCGAAATACTTTTCATAAGCACTTTTTGGTATGGCTTTCAGCTCCTTCAGCGAATTTTCTTTTATGTCTTCGATCGACTGAAAACGTGTTCCGCGAAGTTGTAATTTCAGTTTCGGGAATAGGAAAATATCACACGGCGCCACATCTGATGAATACTGTGGTTGATTGATGGAATTCGTTGCTTTTAACGGATTTGCTCACGCAAACGCTTCAATACTGTCAAATAATATTCCTTATTGACCGTCTGTCCCTCCGGAACGAATTCATAATGGAACAAACCTCGAATATCAAAAACAAAAAAAAACAATGAGCATGTCCAAAGAGATCTGTTCACGGTACTTTTTTTGAAGAAAATTCAGTTTAATCGGAACGAGTCGAGCAAGGACGCGTTTCATGGCCAAAGTATTCACCAAAATGGAACGAACGGACTCGCGAGAAATGTGGAGCTCTCCTGCTATCTCCCTAACACTGGCATAACGATTTTCGAGCACCATTTTCTTCACTTTTTGAATGCTTTCGTTAGTTGAAGAGGTCGAAGGTCGTCCAGAACGAGGCATGTCTTCAATGATCTCTCGACCGTCCTTAAAGGCATTGTACCACTCGTAGGTTCGTATTTTTTGATATTATTCAATCATCGTAAGCCTTCCCAACATTCGCAACGATACCGCACACGAAATTCGGTTGGGAACATAAAATTTGAGACGAACTCTTTGTTCCATATTGTTATCCATTTTAAAAATTGCAGTGGACTACTGAGGTGTATCGATTCAACCAGCTACTGCAAACAAACTGATTAACTGACCGTGCTAATTTTTGGGATAGTAATTAAGGACAGTCCTGCTTATCAAAAATAAAATTTTTGAAATATCATTTCCCAGGATAATTTTGATTACAAGTTCCCGGTACTTTATGGTCATAATGTGTAATCAACATTTCGTTTGTTTATGCAAATCTGTATCTGTATGGAGAGTGGGTAGAAAGCGTGGGATGTTGACAAGTTTTTAATTGATAATCACGTTCAAAATTTTCTGTATGGAATGTTAGTTTTATAAATGGAGGTATTTAGAATTCGGTGTATTTTATATCGTCCCTACCATGTCAAACTATCGAATGTGAAAAAGTCATCGATTCGCCTTGTGGCAAAACCTCGAATCTGTAGCCCCTAAAGGAACGCTGGAAATGTCGTTCTTTTAGGGGCTACAGATTTGAGGTTTTGCCACAAGGCGAATCGTCCCCAATGCAAGACCAATGCAAGAGCAGGGTATTGAATATGAAAAAAACGATTTTTTCAGATTCGATAGTTTGACATGGTAGGGACGATTTGCACGAAACCAACCAGAGAGGGGGTAGAGGAGGTGGGGCGATCCCAAAATGTGTGATGTAATTTTATTAAATTTTTCTTGAAAGTTGCTCGAAGCTTTTAATTTGTTGCTTATTTGTAGATTTATTGAAATTGGTCGGAATAATATTTTTGTATGGGAGGGGGTAAAAGGGCAAAAGGAATTTGAAAAATGTTCATGCAACTTTGTTTTAAAAATTTCGAGATGTGTTTGTACGAAATTTCAAGTTGATAGCCTTTAATCGTTTGGTGATAATTGATTTCTTAAAAATGGACGAAAAAATACTTTTGTAAGGGAGGGGGAGGACTTAGAAGTTTTGAAGTTGTTCGCCCAGTTAATATATTAAAATTTATGCACTATTTTTAAATGAAATTACCAAATTTTGAGGTTTGTAGCTTAAAATTTCACTCAAAAATGTTGAGTTTTTGTGTTTTTTTTCAATACATGAAACACCTAGTGCAGGTTAGAGCCCCCCTTTAGTGGATAACAGTTTTGGTTCAAACTAATATTTTCTCTTTATGTACCACCCTCAAAATTTCATAAATTTAGTAGAAAATGCAAATATTTATGAGAATTTTATACGCAACTTTGCTGCAAATGTATTTTTATTAACACAAATTAAAAAAAAAATTACATTAATTAACTTAACCATAAAAACACCAGAAAAACGAAATTCAGTAGGGACAAAAGTGTTCACACACTATGTCATTGAACTGAAAATTCCACATTATTTAATATAATTTTATATTTCAATATTTTGTTGGGCCACCGTTGGCATCAATAACAGCCTGCAACCGTCGTGGCATTGAATCCACCAAATTTTTAGTGACTTCCGGAGTTATTTCTCCCCAGGCTTGTTGAAGCGCAGTTTTGAGTGATTCCTTTCTGCTGGTGTGAATTTTCGATATTTTTCTTTTCATAAGTTCCCAAATATGTTCGATGGGGTTTAAGTCTGGCGACTGAGGAGGAGAATACAGCTGCCTTGGTGCATAATAAAGCAACCAGTTCTCTACAAAGCGTGCAGTATGTTTGGGATCGTTGTCCTGTTGGAATATCCAATGCCGGCCAAGACACAAATTGTCCACGGAAGGTTGCAAGTTTTCTTCAAACAGTCTATCTCTGCCAACCCCACCAGCTGCAATTCCACCCCACACCATCACATTGCCACCGCCGTGTTTTACTGTTGGTATCAAATTCTTCAGTTGCAATGCTGTTCCCTTTTTTCGCCAGATTCTTTCTTTGCCATCATTACCGAACAAGTTGAACTTGCTTTCATCATAAGACAGTTTTCCAGAACTCTAAATCCTTTCCTAAATATCGCTTTGCAAATTCAAGTCGAAGCTGCCTATTCTTTTCAGATATTAGCGGTTTTTTACGAGGAACTCTACTTGCATATACATCGGAACATAAGATTCTTCGGATGGTTTTAGGGTGAACACACTTATTCGAAGTATTAGCGACATGTTCCGCCAGTTGCCGACCGGTGATCCTTGGGTTTTTGTCGACCTCTTTTAAGATCATGCTGATATTCCGCCTGGAAAGTTTCTTTGGTCGTCCATTTCTTGGCTTATTTTCCACTGATCCTGTGTTTTTATGCTTTTGAACAATGTATTGGACAGTGGCATGGGATAAATTAAAGAAAACTCCAATTGCGCGGTATGATTTTCCATTTCTGTGCTCAGCAATAATTGAATTTTTTATTTCAACACTTACTTCCTTACGCTTGCTCATTTTTCACTTCCTTTGCTCACAGATTACTAAAACAAACTAATCATTAGATCGTATTCACGCATTTCATAGGAAACACAACGGTTCTTTGAAGAAAAACAACAGTCAAGCAATGCAATGAAGACCAGAGTACACTATCTGATCAATGTATGAACACTTTTGTCCCTACTGAATTTCGTTTTTTTCTGGTGTTTTTACGGTTATAAGTTAATTAATGTATTTTTTTTTTTTAATTTATGTTAATAAAAATACATTTGCAGTAAAGTTGCATATAAAATTCTCATAAATATTTACATTTTCTACTAAATTTATGAAATTTTGAGGGTGTATGGAGAGTTTTGTCCCCAACTGTATATCGATGGGAAGTATGCTCGTGCAAAATTTTGACTTTGTATCATTTACCATTTACCAAATCGTTCCCCCCATCTTAAAATTTTTACAAAAATTATAGATCATATAGCTCTACAATTCGACGAAATTTCAACTTAATACCTGTTTTGAATTTTGAGATATAACGGCTTACAATTTTGAAAAGTGCACTATTTTTTAAATTTTTTGTTTTTGAATATTTCTCTCCTCCGCCTCCCCCTTCCACCTGACACTTTCCAAAATTTAGATATGGAGCTCACTTACGCAATTAACAATCCACCCAAGAACGAACATTCTACCTTCAACTTTCTCGGAGATATGAGTTCATATGTACGGCGTTCGGCGGGACGGATTTTTTTTTGCATTTTTAGGCTAATTTAGTCATGAAACGCGAAAAAACAAAATTTCAGGGTAGCAATTTTTTTTTTCTGTGTCGATCATAATACTTTACTATCAGAATAATAAGATAAAATCGCACTAATTAGATAACACCTTACTTTATGGTTTGGTGAATGTTTTCATTTTCATTTCGAATTCAAACTAAAGATTTTCGGACTTTACACACATAACAAATCAAAAATCTTTCGTTGTAGACCTTACATTTAATTTAAACTTTACATTAAGCACTCAGGGTTTGGTCTTGGGTAATGCAGTGCAATTGTCGGCTGGTTCAGTTCCACACAGAAGTGAATTTCCAAGTGGAAAAGTATGCACAGCACTACATATTGACTACATAATGTCGAAAGCTAACTCAAATCTTGGTTTTATAAAACGTAATTCTAAAGATTTCTTTGACCCTTATACTGCAAATACACTCTATGTTTCTCTTGTGAGTTCATTTTGGAATATTGCTGTGTGATTTGGGATACTGTTTATCAGATTCACGTTTTGCGAATTGATCGAATTCAACGTAATTTCACAAGATTTACCTTAGTAAGTAACTGGAGCGCTGACATTCCTGCGTATGTACCCAGATACCAGTTAATTGGCTTATAATCTTTGGTTCAACGAAGAAAGCTCTTATGCGTGATGTTTATTAAGGATATTTTCTCTTATCGCATTAATTGCTCTGAATTGCTAACTCATCTTCCGATTTATGCTCCAGAAAGAGGCAGAGGACGATTTTTCATCGCATCGCGCAATGCACAAATAATGGATTTAATGAACCTATTTCTAGATGCATCTCCTACTTTAATTAGATTTGCGACAAAATTGATTTTAGTGACAATCGAGCGCGGTTCAAAGTCGATTTAATTAGAATTCTGTAATTTTTCGATGTAATTATTTTTGTCTTATATTTACACTCTAGATGAAATCTGTGAGAATATTGTGTTTTTCTTTCCGCTTAGTTTTCATGTGGTGGATATGTGACATTTGTATGGCATGGGGGATTGAAGCAAATCCAAAAGCAGATTATAGTTCCAAGCATATATAACAAACTGAAAGTTCATTAGAATCGGTTCATCCGTTTTTGAGTTAAATCCGGCGTACGGACAAACAGACAGTCAAAAATTTCAAAAACGTGTTTTTATGCATAGTTATTGTCTAAATAAAGAAAACACTAACTAAGCCATTTATAATCAAATAACAAACATATTTCTATGCATAGATTTCACTGAATTCATTCGCTTATTTCCAGCTGTACTCCATTTTGAATAACCAAAAAATTCACCCAATATAATTGCTTACAGAAGTATTATTTTAATTGCTACAATTAAAACAATCCTGATAAGGATAAACAATTGTATTGCATAATAGTATATAGTGTATATAATATTTTTTTGTCTCGACTATACTTGAATTGATTACTAGTATTCGAAACTCGTTATAAAACTACACATGAAACCTTGAAGTTTAATAAAATGCAAATATAAAGTCTTCTTGCAATTAATACAACAATAAAAATATTCAATCGTCGTCTTATGCGTAGCGTATGAACTGTAGCGAAGGTTCATTGTACGTGTTTATTTAAATGCAAATATTCTCAAGTTCGCCTGTAAAACGCGACGACAATATGATCTAAGTGTAAGTTAATATTTAATTATTGTTAAGTAGGTCAATATTCAGTTTATTATTGACAATATTCAAAATTATATACCTAGTCCTGCCATAAGTTCTGTCACATAATTTCTCACATTGGCAACAACTTTATTTTATGAGTGACATTTCAATATCGGCCAGTTTTATAAACGTCATAATGTTGTTGACAGTTGATGGTCATTTAAAGTGTGTTCGTTAACGTGTGAAGATGGAATGGGGTGTAATAGAAAACCGAACTGCAGTGATTGCACTACATAAGTGTGGAAAATCCGCGAGTGAAATTTTCAAGTTGTTGTGCCCGTTAAAAATAACGCAAAGATTTGTGTATCGTGCGATCCAGAGATATAACGCGATCCAGACTATTGAAGATCGACCTCGTTCTGGACGTCCGCGTGATGTACGTTCTTCTGCTGCCATCAAAACGGTCGAGAGTCGAATTCGTCGAAATCCGCTTCGTAAACAACGAATCATGGCTCGAGAGATGAACATCTCCACCCGAAGTATGTCTCGCATCATAAAATCTGACCTCGGGATGAGTGCCTTTCGACGATCAACGGGACATTTGCTGACTGAGCAGTTGAAGCAAATTAGGAGCACCAGATCGAAAGAGCTCCTTCGGCGGTACGGCAACAACAAACATCGAGAAATTTTATTTACCGATGAAAAAATTTTTACGGTGGAGGAACATTTCAACCGCCAAAATGATAAGGTGTATGCCCACAGCTCCGCAGAAGCCCGAGAAGTTGCCACTAGGGTACAGCGAGGACATCATCCAGCATCAGTCATGGTATGGTGGGGTGTCAGCTACGAAGGGGTCACCGAGCTTCATTTTTGCGAAAAAGGCGTAAAAACTGCAGCGAAAAATTATCAAACGGACATCCTGGAGGGATGTGTGAAGCCGCTGAACTCTACGCTATTCAACAATTGACATTGGGTTTTCCAGCAAGATTCTGCGCCAGCCCACAAAGCTCGAACCACACAAGCGTGGTTGGAAACCAATATTCCACAGTTTATAAGGGCGACGGAATGGCCTTCTGGGAGCCCAGATTTTAATCCCCTGGACTACAAACTGTAGGCGGAGTTAGAGTCCATGGTGTGCACGAGACGACACCCAAATATCGAGAGCCTTAAGCGATCTTTGACAGAAGCAGTAGCTAATTTTCCGCTAGAAACAGTGCGTACTGCTATCGATGACTGGCCCAACAGATTAAAGAGCTGTGTTAAGGCTAAAGGCGGCCACTTTGAATAATTTGTTGCTTATTTTACTTCCATTAGTATGCCAAAATAAAATATATTTTCCTTTGTCAAAAATTCTTTTTCATTTATACAAAAATTGCCCATATACGTGTGACAGAACTTATGGCACGACTAGGTAATTAGACTAACAAAATAATAGAAAGAAAATTTTAATAATTTAATATCTTCTACTTACTAATTAAAAACAATAGGAAGTCATAAATAATAGACAATTTTTGTTTTTCTTATCTAAAACAAATATTTGTGTTTATCTCAACTTTAGCCGATTAACAAAAGGTTGTGTAAAGAGACGTATTTTTGCTTTGCATGCGAGACTAATCTTTTATAAAAAGAGTTTTTATTATAAGAAAATTCTAGGTATTTAATAATAATAATGTTGCACGTTAGCCTTAATTGAGTATGCGCGGTCTTCCCCTGTACTCGAAAGTAATATGAAATTTCAGCTCTATTTGCTAACCATCAAATTAATGTGCGCGTACGAACACTACAAAGAGCACTATGTCGCTATGAATGGGGACGGTATTGGAGACGATCGGAGACGAACGTCTGCGATAGGGCATACTCGGGTAACGACGAAATACTTGATAGAAGGCAATAACAACCGCACGTATGGGCTTGTGGGGATTACCGGGCGCTTAATGCTCAGACAGTCCCGGACAAATATCCAATTCCACACATTCAGGATTTTGCCCAACAACTTGATGGATGTTCTGTTTTCTCAACTGTCGATTTAGAACGTGCATATCATCAGATACCCCTGAACGAGGATGACGTTCCTAAAACGGCTATTACTACATCTTTTGGTTCGTATGAGTTTATGCAAATGACGTTTGGATTGCGCAATGCTGCACAAACCTTTCAAAGGTTTATATTTTCGATTTTGAGAGATCTTGATTTTCGTTTCGTCTACCTTGACGACATCTTGATTGCCTCAAAGTCAGAAGACGATCATTTCATGCACCTCGGCACACTTTTTCAGCGACTGGAGAAACACGTTTAGTAATCAACCTAGAGAAATGTAACTTCGCTAAAACTCAAGTGGATTTCTTGGGACATTCCATCAACTCGAATGAAATTCGTCCAATAGCTTCTAAAGTCGAAGCTATTATCTCCTACCCACAACCAACTACCGTTCACGAGTTGAGACGTTTTCTCGGTATGATCAACTTCTACCGAAGGTTCATACCTCATGCAGCCTCATCTCAATCTATTTTAGGTAAATTCACGGAAGGTAGCAAGAAAAAACGCGACAAGTCGGTACTTCAATGGAGTTCTGAGTCTTTAGAAGCTTTCAATTGTTGCAAAACACAATTAGCTCAGGCTGCAACTCTAGCGTATCCCTCTCTTCAGCAGCACTTTCGCTTGTGGTCGATGCTTCGGATACAGCCATCGAGGCTGTGTTACAACAAAATGTTTCGAATGCATTGAAACCTTTAGCTTTCTTTTCGAGAAAACTTTCTGCAGCACAGCGAAAATACAGTGCTTATGATCGCGAGCTGTTGGCAGCTTATATTGCCATAAAGCATTTCAAGTTCATCTTTCATCAAAAAACTAACGAGTCTGAAAATGTTACCTATTAACATTGAGAATTCCTCCAAACAACTTTGGTGTGATGCCTCGCAAAACACTTTGCGGCCTTACATACCTAAACCGTTGCGTAAGAAGATTTTCGATGTGGTTCATGGAACAGCTCATCCAGGTTCTAAAGCAACAACTAAACTTTTAGTTGGAAAATTCGTTTGGCCATCTTTCAACAAAGACTGTCACACTTGGTGCAGAGAATGCATAGCTTGTGGAAAAGCGAAAATATCTCGGCACGTAAAAAGTCCACTCGGTACTTTCGAGCCAGTAAGTGAAAAGTTTGCCAATATTCACATTGATTTAGTTGGACCTCTTTCAATTTCGGAAGGCTTCAGTTACTGCCTTACGGTCATTGACCGCTTTACACGTTGGCCTGAAGCTTATCCAATTGTGGACATTCGAGCAGCAACTGTTGCTAACACACTGGTAAAGGAATACATTCCTCGTTACGGAACCCCAGTCACGATTGTTACTGATCAAGGACCACAATTCGAAGCACTATTGTTTTCCGAATTAGGCAGAGTTTTGGGATTCAAACGAAGCAGAACTACCGCTTACAATCCCAAAACTAATGGCATGATAGAACGTTGGCATCGAGTTCTAAAAAGTTCTTTGATCTGCAAGGCATCAGAAGGATGGACTCGCGAACTACCGTTCATTCTTCTCGGACTTCGCTCCATCATCAGACAAGATATCGATGCCACTCCAGCTGAATTAGTTCATGGCCAAAATTTACGTTTGCCGTACGAACTTGTGCATGCTGATTCTAACACAACACAAGAAATATCACCCAGCGACTACGTGCAGAGGCTGCGGGAGGCCATGCGTTCGGTGAAGCCCAAGCTTCCATCCGCTCACACATTCACTAACACTTTTATTTTTAACTCATTTAAGGATTGTGACCATGTGTTTGTTCGTCAGGATCAAGTGAGGAAGTCACTTCAACCACCGTATGAGGGACCTTTCAAAGTTTTAAGGCGTCACGAGAAATTTTTTACACTTTCCTTAAATGGCAAAGAAAAAAATGTCTCGATTGACCGACTCAAACCTCCTTTCAGTCTCCTCATCATTCCTCTCAAAACAAGGCATCGGTTAAAAAACGCGTAACTTTCGCTTTATCACCATCTATGCTGCGAACCAGATCGCTAACGGGTTCGCGCAAGGTTATCGTGAAGGACCGTTAGTCCTCCTCTAGGAAGGGGGTGTGTGGGGAGTTGGTGGAAATTCCACTGATAAAAATGCACTCCGCACATTTGTAATTTTAAAAAATCAAGTTAACCGATTTTTAATAAAAAAATAAATATATTATGAATTATCAGTTGGTATTTGGTTGGATGGGTATAGACAGGGTAGGCATCTGATCGGCGTCATTAGGCGACGCCCAGTGTTGTAACTGTCATATACACATCAATTGTGCTCATCATACCTCCTCGTGGTAGCCACCGGATCCTGGTCTTGTCCATCCGGACTTGACTTGCTGAACTGATGGGCGCGAGTGCTAATGAAACAGAAAAATTCTAGCACTATAATAATATGGCCCTCCAAGTTGGGGGTTGGGCGATGTGTTAACAACTCATCCTCGGAAAAACACACCCGTTTCGAAACCTGAAGCAACGCCTCGGACTGGATTGATTCAACGGCAACGACTACGCAAACGAAAAATGGACTATTCCTTCGGATCTTGGAACGTGCGATCCCTGTACAGAGCAGGAGCAGTGAGAGAGCTTCTGGAACAGGCAGTCAAATACAATATAAACATAATTGCACTCCAAGAAACTAAATTATTAGGTAACGAGATTAATGACTTAAGATCGCACACAATTTTCAAAAGTGGGAAATCATCGGGAAGCCGGGAATTTGGAGTTGCGTTTATCGTCGACAAGAAGTTTAAACACCAAGTTACCAACTTCAAATCCGTCAATGAACGATTGTGTGCAATCCGCATCAAAACAAGTTTTTTTAATGTTTGGCTTATTAATGTCCACGCCCCAACGGAAGACAAAGACGACGAAGTTAAAGACGATTTCTACAGCACCTTAGAATCAACATTCGACTCCCTTCCGTCGAATGATATTAAAATAGTATTAGGTGACTTTAACGCGAAAGTGGGCAAAGAAGAAGCATACATAGGGACAATTGGAAGGCATAGTCTCCATGATATTAGTAACGACAACGGCCAGAGGCTGACTGATTTCGCCAGCAGCGAAAACCTTATTGTAAGCTCGACATGCTTCCCGCATCGTGACATTCATAAGAGAACGTGGGCTTCACCCGACGGAAGAACATTCAATCAAATAGACCATGTTCTAATAGAGAAAAGGACGGCCTCCTGCATTCTCGACGTGCGTACATGTCGAGGGGCTAATTGCGACACAGACCACTATTTGGTAAAGACCAAGTTTCGATGTCGAATCGCAAACCGAGGACACTCAAAAATACAACCGGTTCCTAAATTCGACATAGGGAAACTCAAAAACGAGAAAATAGTTGCGAAATATGCGTTAGCCTTGGAGAGGCACTTCGCGACAATGCTGAATACCACTGTCAGCATGCCTATAGAAGAAATGTGGCAAAAAATCAAAGATGGCATTACATCTGTCGCAGAGGAGGTGATAGGACAACAACCCCGGCGCAAAAGAAATGATTGGTTCGACAAAGAATGCCAAGATGCCTTAGAACGAAAAAATGAAGCTTACAAAATATTAACGGAACGGCCGACACGAGCCAAACAAGACAAGTACAAGGATCTTAGACGATTTGCAAACAAAATATGCAGACAAAAAAAACGGAAGTACAATAATGACGAAATTAAAAACATGGACGAACAATTTAAATTACACAACACAAGAGCCGCGTATTCCCTTGTCAAAAGGATGAAAGAAGGTTACAAACCGAAAACGACCCTATGCAAGGATGCGGAAGGGAACATTATAAGTAACGCGGAAGATATAAAACTAAGATGGGCACAATATTTTGAACACCTTCTTAACCCGAGCCCATCACCTACACGAACAGCAGCAGCAGATACAATAGCAGGTATAACTGATGTAACAGCTGATGAAGGATCCGCTTTGAGTCCTCCCACACTCGAAGAAGTAAAAACAGCCCTAAGGAACCACCCAAACAACAAAGCGCCGGGCACTGATCAAATCCCAGCTGAACTTCTGAAAGCCGGCGACACCTGCATAGCGCATCTCCTACATAGATTAGTCGCGGACATATGGACGCAGGAAATACTTCCTGAAGATTGGCGCAAGAGCATCATATGTCCAATTTATAAAAAAGGTGACAAACTCTGCTGCGAAAACTACCGAGGAATATCTCTGTTGTGTACGTCTTATAAGATTTTGACGAAAATTCTAGAAAAGAGAATTAAGCCCTATGCTGATAAAGTAATTGGTGAATACCAAGGCGGATTTAGAGCTGGACGCTCAACCACGGACCAGATATTCTCAGTTAAACAGGTGCTGGAAAAGTGCTGGGAATATAATATTGATGTGCACCAGATATTTGTTGACTTCAAACAAGCATACGACAGTATCGACAGGCGCGTACTGTATAAAATCATGTTGGAGTTTGGAGTCCCACCGAAACTGGTTCGACTGACAAGAATGACAATGACTGAGTCTTTGTCACAAGTCAGAGTAGAAAACGATCTGACTTCCAGTTTTAAAACAGACAACGGCCTTAAACAAGGTGACGGCCTCGCACCAATGCTTTTCAACTTAACACTCGAATATGTTGTTCGGAAACTTCCCGTTGACACCAAGGGAACACTATGCTTCAAATCCACACAACTCGTAGCATATGCCGACGACATAGATATCCTTGCAAGATCTCTGGAGAGTGCTAAGGAAGTATTTGTAAACCTTGACTCGGTAGCAAGGGAAGTTGGACTACGCATTAATGAAAAAAAAACAAAAATTATGACGCAAACTAGGAAAAAGACGCCAATCAGACAAAATATTACAGTAGGAGGCTATAACCTAGAAAACGTAGACAGCTTCATATATCTAGGGGCAAATCTATCGAAGGATGGAAGCGAACCCATCGAAATTAAAAGAAGGATAATGATGGCAAACAAGACGTATTATTCGGTACTTCCAATAATCAAAAACAAGAACGTGCACAGGAAAACAAAACTTAAGCTATACAAAACAATCATAAGACCTGTGCTATGCTATGGCAGCGAAACGTGGACATTAACTCAGGCGTCCGAAAAACGACTTAACGCCTTTGAAAGGAAGGTCCTCAGAAGAATCCTCGGACCTGTGAGGGAAGACTCGATCTGGAGAATACGATACAATAGAGAATTGTATGCCATCTTCGACAATCCAGAAGTGTCAACCCTCATAAAATTTAAAAAATTACAATGGGCTGGTCATGTGGAGCGGATGGATGACGGAAGGATTCCCAAACGCACACTAAAAGGGAAAGTCAACGGACAAAGACCGGTCGGAAAACCACGAAAGCGCTGGGAGGATTCGATTGACGCAGACAGCAAATCACTGCTAAGATTTTCAAACTGGAGGACGCGGTCACTGAACCGAGATGGATGGAGGCAAAGCATTCAGGAGGCCAAAGTCCGATTTGGGCTGTAGCGCCATCGTAAGTAAGTAAGTAAGTTGGTATTTATTTGTCAAATGATTAAGATTGAAAAATTGTTTAATAAAATAAAACTAATTAAACTTAGTGTAATAAATAATAAATAATAATAAAATAAATATTATAATTAAAAATATATGAAATAAATATTTCAATCACAGGCTCGTATGAACGAGAAAAGATGGGTAACGACAAAATACTTTATAGAAGCAATAAACAGCGATTTACACGACAAGGGGAATGATTTAGTGGAACGGAGTAGGCCGACGGGTGCCGACAATGGGACGAAATAAAGGGGAAGAACGACTGTGGCCGACGGGTACCGGTCATGGACGAAATGACGGAGAGGGCCGACGGTGGTCGACAATGGCTGAAACAGCGGAAGCGGCCGATAGAGAATGAAATGGCGAACGAATAGCGAACAAGATGCGAACGAATAGAAAGCAGTATAAATTGGTGAACAGTCAGTCTAGTTTGGACTCGTCGAAAGATTTAGAAGCGATAATTTGTGAGTAAAGAAGTTTTGAGTGTAAAGCGAATTGAAATTAGTTGAGTTAAATAAGGCTTTGCGGTGAACTAATAAAACTGGTAGTTTTATTTTTTTTCTTGAAATCCAGCGACCCCTTGCGCACTTCAACAATAATATTTTTAATATTTGAGCATGTGATAATTTTATCATTTTGATTTGACTATTAATTCAAATCGAAATGATAAAGTTATCACATGATTGAATATAAAAAATATTATGAATTACATGGCAAATTAATTACCTATTCTGTTGCTCTTATCAGCAATAAAATATTAATTTCTTTCAGTAAGCTAATTCAATTGAATTCACTAAATTATCAATAATTTGTATCTATTCTAACAGCACTTGAGATACAAGAAGACATTGAATAATTATAAATCCGATTGTAAAAGCTATCTTGATTCTTTTATTTTTGGCTACTAATATGGAAGACTTTTTTTTATCTAAGTATTTATCTAGAGAAAACGAAAAAAATGTGTTATTCTCCAGGCGCATCACATTCACAAAGCACTTTGTTACCGTAAAAATGTAGAGGTATTTCTTTTGTTATTGACTTAAATTATGAAATATGGAGCATTGTTATCTGTTTTTGATTTATGAGTTTTTCTTTTTTTATTTACATGGTCTCCTTTTACATCAATTACCCGTTCTCAAAACAGAAATATTTTTTTTAATATGTTTACGACATAGAGAACATTTTGAAATCGAATGAAATATCATTCCTTATCAACAAAGTTCCTCTTTCAATATTTTTTTAACCTATATAACGTATATACATGAATCACGGCGAATAAGTACGATAAATGCTTATTTCTTACATGAATGAAATTTTGAGTAGGAATTAAAATTATAGGAAAAAACAACAGAATTATGATTGGGCGTAAGTCCTAATCATGCGATATTATAAATGAAATGGGAAGGAGTTTAATGTACCGGCAAATATGCCGTCTCTAATTCTTTTAAATAGTGAATATGCAAAATGTTTCGTGCTGAATTTTGTAGCTTTCATAATTTTCATGAAAATTGGACATTGTTTTTCTGAAATTGGGGCATTTTTATGGGAGGTGTCAGATGAAGTGAAAGGTCTTAGATGATTTTGAAACTGTTTAATAACATCCTTATTACCATTCTTTGTTCCAATTTTAAAGTCAATAGCTCTCATTTGTTCGAATGAGAAATACTTTTCTTGAATTTCTAATATAAAAATTTGTATGGAAGGATGTAGAAGAAGTGAAGCTGAGATTTTTTAGCCTTTATTGTAATTATCGAGAGACAAATTTCGGCTTTGGTTCCAATGAAAATCGATATAATGCATTTACCAAAATTGTGCATTTGTATGGTAGGGGCTAGAAGCAGTGTTCCGAGCTAAACCAAATTTTTAGATATCAGTGATATTTGGCATTATTAATACTCTGTTGTAATTTCTACAACAATTTCGTGAAATATTTTTTTTTACAGAATGACTTATGGTATGTTATTGGCAATTTGGGCCTTTATGTGCAATGCACAAACACAGTTAAGGTCGGCAGGAATGGAGTTGGGAAGGTAGGGGATGAGGAGTGAGAACGACCGTAAGGAGCGGTGAAAGCTGGTATATTTTTTCAGTTATACTTGCTGCTACTGACAAATATTTGCTGATGTTATGGATGACCGAATGATAGAAAGCGAACAGAAACCATCTACTGAGTGTAAAGACCTTCTAGAAGTGGAACTGTTTCAGTTTTAACATCGTTTGTCCATTTCATTTCAAATAATTTTTCATTACCAGTAGCAAATTTGTGCTTATAAAATCCTACTGTCTGGAGTGGCAATCCAACCCACGATCTATTGACTCTGAAGCAAGCATGCTACCACTACTAACTACTAACATATAGTGTGAACTTGATAATTTTGTCAAAATTGATTGCAAATATAATATAAATAATTCTGGTGAAAATTTGTTTTTATTGATAGTTTGGCTAATTTCATCTAAAGTATAACCATTTATTTAAACAACAACCGCCATCTATGCGTCGTGCGCTTCTGGGATTACCCTTGTATTTGTACCCGAGATCCATTTATATTAATTCTTATTGAAATTTTGATATTTTTATTTTTACAGAACAACAAACCCTCCCCATCAACATCGTTAGACATTACACCTGCGGTTTTAGCAACAGAAAGCGTTCACGTAAATTTGAAGAATAATACGAATAGTCCACCGAAAAATATCAATATAGGATCATCAAGAGTAAATGATGTACCAAAGAATGTTAGCATACCAATTAGTTCACCTCCTCCAGCTTCGGATTCTGGTCAAATGCGTACAATAGAGCTTTCAACAGGTCGTGTTCGCGAAGGATTTGGTAACGTAGTTATTGTTAGAACTTTTGAAATATGCGAATTAACGTAAATTTGGGATTGTAGCTAATGGCGATGTTATTGTAACTTTATTGCCAATTAATACCAAATGGCCTTGGATTACACCAGCTGTCTTCCGTCCGGAGCTTGTTCCTGAAGAGCTGATGGCACAAGGACTTACGGTAAGAGAATTTCAGTTATTTATTTTAAACTAAATTTATTGATTAGATAATAGTTTTGATATGGTGTATTAGGTCGAAATCTAAAATTTTTGCAACCAATGTACTTCGGAGGTTCAAAGAATTTGTGCTTCAATTGTGGTCATTATTATTTTTCGAAAACATTCTGCATGTTTTGTTGATAGAAACTCAATTTTATTTCAATATAATTGCATTCTTCTTTTTTAAGTTTTTAAAAACTTAAAAAGAAGAAGGCGCTGGGCATAGACGATATACCAGTTGCTAGGAGCATTTGTAATGTTGAGAGCGCACAGAAACCTGAGAGCAGGAATACTATCCTATCGTAAATAATGTTAGATATTCGTTCCGATTTCAATTTAGTATTTCTAGACTCAATATGACTCAAAATGTTAGGGAAGCAATGCTTCCCTTGCATCAATGGACGCCACGCCACTGGATCATAGAGTCCAGAATAAAAACCAATGCCGATAACATAGTTGGAGAATACCAAGGTGGACTTAGAGCCGGACAATCAACTACGGATCAAATATTCACAGTGAAGAAAAATGCTGGAAATATAACATTGACGTATACCAGATATTCGTAGACTTTAAGCAAGCATAGCGATAGGACTGCACTGTATAACATAATACTGGAATTTGGAATACCAGCGAAACTTGCCAGATGGACGATGCTTACAATGGAGATATCAACAAACCAAGTAAGGATCCAGGACGACTTGACAACAAGTTTCCAAACACTCTCCGGGGTGAAGCAAGGGTATGGCCTTGCACCTATACTTTTTAATCTGGCTTTTGAATTTCTTCAGAGACGGAAAAAAATTAAAAGACGCATAACGGTAGCAAACAAGACATTTTACTCGGTACTTCCAATAATACAATGTAAACACGTGCATAGAAAAACGAAGTGGCGAATCTACAAAACTATAATAAGACCTGTACTCTACTATGGCAGTGAAACGTGAATGTTAATACAGGCATCAGGAAAAAATGGTTAATGCCTCCGAAAGGAAGGTATTACGACGAATACTCGGACCGTTGAGAGAACAAGACGAATTGAGAATTCGATACAATTATGTAGCAATTGTATACCATTTTTGAGGACCCAGCCTCTACTCTCATCAAATTTCGAAAGCTACAGTATGCTGGTCACGTACAGGACAGAAGAATACCCAAACGTGTACGTGAACAGAACAAGGCGAGTCGGAAAATTAAAAAAAAAAATTGAGAGGATCGACGAAGACAGCAAATCGCTTCTGAAATTTTCAACATAGAGGACGCGGTCATTGGACCGAGGAAATTGGGAGCGAAGCATATAGAAGGCCAAGGCCCGATTTGGGCTGTAGCGCCATTTATGATGATGAAATGATGCCTCTTTTTAGTGCCAAGTACCGTCGAGCAGAATTTTAAAGGGGCGGCATCATCAAAATACCGAGAAATAAAGCCCAGTCAATAAATTTAAGACCGTCCTGTAGTCAAATTTTGACAAAACAGAAAAATGCGATTTCCACAAATCTAGAAAGTTGCGGCCATTCAAACAATTACCAAGAGGAAGTAATGCGAACCCCGCTAACAACTGCCCGATAGCCATTACTTCAGTTCTTTCAAAAGTAATGGAAGCTGCTGTCAATCGCAAATTTGTTCAATATTTAGAGGACAATCACCTCATCGACGATCGCCAATACAGATTCCGATCAGGAATGTCTACGGGGGACCTCTTAGTCTACCCGACTAAACGATGGAATTCCTGTATACATAAATATGGCGAAAGCTAAATCCTTGCTTTAGGCTTTTGACAGAGTTTGACATGGTTCCCTTTTAGTTAAGCTAACAGCTATCGGCTTTAACGCTTCCCTTCCTGTGGATTAAGAGTTTCCTTTCCAAGCGCTCTATACGAGTTTTATTAGGCGGTGTTTCATCTTCTTTCTACCCAGTCGATTCCTGTGTCTCCCAAGGTTCAGCCTTATCTTCTACCCTGTTCCTTATATTCATCAACGACCTTCTGTCGTCAACTTTCAATCCAATCCACGGTTTTGCAGATGACAGCTCTCTTGATAACGTATACGAATTTAACTCTCTTGCGGACTCACGCAGGCTTTCTGTAGCTTCCAGACGCAGCGAGATATTTGATTGCTGAGCGCAGATCTCAAGCGTGATGCTCCAGCGTCGTCCTCTAATGTATAATTTAGCGGCGTATAACTTTGCTCTTCGGAAGATTTTAATCTCCTTAGCATGAAGATTAATAACCACCTTAATTGGTACTTCTAAGCGTCTAGGTATTATACGAAAATGTACAAAATATTTTACACCTTCCGATTTTGCTAACATCCACAAAGTATTCATTCGACCTCCTATAGAGTACGATTCACACATTTGAGCTGGTGCACCCAAAACACATCTCGCGTTGTTCAATCGTGTGCAGAAACATGCGTTTCGACCGATAGGAGATCAAACCATCACGACTTCTACAGACTCCCTAGAGCACCGTTAGAAATGTCGCAGTACTCTGCATTCATTATCGCTACTTTCACGATAACTGCAGTATATAATTCCACGAACCAATTCCCCCTCTTTCCACATTCCCGCGTCGTACTCGTCAAGCTGAACGTGCTCACGAGTATACCGTCAAACCTTCTTCATTCGTACAGTGAAATATATGAAATCTTTCGTTTCTCGAACTACAAAACTATGCTATATGCAATCTTTCATTTCTCGAGCTACAAAGCTGTGAAACGCCTTACAACTTGGTGTTTTTCCTAAAGATTATAATCCGTAATGCTTCAAGAGTAACGTATTTCTTAGGTGACCCCATAGTTGATCTTTGTGTTTAAAATATTACAAAACTATGCTGAAAAATGAAACTTATTATTTTCTTGCAGATAAAAATTCTTGGCAGATTTATTAAATTAAATTCGTTTGATATATCATTTTTGATAAATTGAAAGTACATAAATAATAAACTATATAAAAATCGAAGTACGAGTAGGTACAATAATTTTCTGGACTTTTCACATCGCGATACATTGACTATTTGATACTTGTAAAAGTAATTATTAATTTATTATATTTAAATATAAAAATTAAAAAAAAAACTACGCACGAGACTGACGCTTTTGAAAGTTTCACTCCGAAACAAAACCCTGCAAAGAAAATAAGTCGTTAAGAATCTTTAATGAATAATACTTATTAACGATCGATTTGATTGTTAACGAGCGTCGTTGATAATACATTAACGATTAATTAAGCGGACTAAATTGACATTCGTTAATGAATTACTTTTAACTATTCATTCAAAGCTAGGGTGTAGCCTAGTGGGTAGCGTGTTGGCCTACAATGCGAAGGTTGTGAGTTCAAATCCCGGTCGACGCATAATTCAAGCACACTGTCTAAATGCATATACCTTGGTTACCTCAGTCTACGAAAATGAAAAATTCGTAGATAGAGGGTTTGTGCGAGGAGCTAACAACTCTTCCGCAATAAATAAGAAAATGTTAAGGAGCCTGAAGGTCAGGAGGCCAAGGCCCGACTTGGGCTATATCGCCATTGAAGAATTCATTTAAAGAACTCGACTTTTAAGGCTAAGCAACAGAAGCTTACAGTCGCATTGGTTAGTCGTACTCGTAGTTTTCATTTTTATGATTTAGATGAAATCTGAGGGTGCGTATAGCATATACTCAAACAGATAAATTAATACATTTATTATCATGCGTGGTGGTTATTTAAGACAATAATTTGTTAGTTATAACAATCGACTCCATAATTACCTGGAAAACATTAAACTAGTACAATATTACTAAAGACATACAATTTGAAACGCTCATAGCGTGAGCTCATCCATAAGCTCTTACTACGTCAGTAAATGTTTAGTCAATATCAGGCAGAAGAGGATATGTATAACATATATCTACCATATTCAATATTTACTGCAATCTGCCTCACTCGGGTTTTTTCTGCTTCTCATGTGATTGTATGTCGCCCATATATATACACCAATCGAACTTAAAGTATAGTACACATGAAATATGAGAGTATTACAAGTTTACCACAAATTGAGTAACGCTAAGAAATAAGGCTTGGAGAATTCATATTATCACTCAAAAATCTCAAAACCAGATATCCGTCCATCCGTGTACTGTACGCGTTGAGCTAGAAGATTGAAATTTTGTACACGTTATTTTGATCAAATAAGGTCAAGTTCGTGAATGAGCCAAATCCCTCCATCCCTTCTATCTCCTCCCATACAAGATAACACAGTTTCGCTATTTGACAATAAACGGATTTTCTCCAAAAGTATATTAAAGCTATTGATCTGAAATTTGAAACATTATTCTTGTGATGTTTTAAATTTACTGTATACAAATTTTTAGAATCCACTCATTCTACCACCTCCTATACAAACTGCACTTTTTCTTGAAATACTATAAACCAATTTTCTCAGTACGTATACAATTTATCCTGCTGAAATTGTGCAATAAATATTTATTTAGACATATTAGTAAGACCGAAAAAAATTAGACGTTTAGTTGCACCTCTTCTATCTTCTCTCATGCAAAATGACACAATTTAACAAGTTTACAAAAAATCAATTTCCTTGTAAAGTATGATTGCTACTGATTTTCAATTTAAAACATGTCATTGCATAATGTTCATACTTATTTCTGAAAAAATAAGAACTCTCCACTCCTTTTACTACCTCTCGTACCAACTGCACAATTTTACTAGATTCAATTTTCTTGGTATCTTTTAAATTTTTGAAACGTAAATTTTGTATAAAACATTTTAATATCAACTCTAGCATGATGTGAAAAATTTAGTTCAATGTCGTGTCATCTAGAGTATCTCATGATTGTGCAGTACGCCCGATCGCAGTCCAGTTATGTTTATACTCTAGATGAAATCTGAGAGTATTATAAGTTTGCTCTAAGGTTTGTAACGCCAAGAAATAAGGCTCGGAGAAAAAAATGAATGATACAGAAGTTAATGTTATCACTCAAAAATCTCAAAACCGGATGTCCGTCTGTCCGTCTGTCCGTCTGTCCGTCTGTCCGTCCGTCCGTCTGTCCGTCTGTCCGTCTGTCCGTCTGTCCGTCTGTTCGCTCTCTAGCTTGAGAACGCGTTGAGCTAGATTGTTCAAATTTTGTACACGTCATTTCTGACAAAAAAGTAAGCTCAAGTTCGTGAACGGGCCAAATCGCTCCACCCCTTCTACCCCCTCCCATACAAAATGACACAATTGCGCAATTTGACAATTAAAGGATTTGCTCGAAAAGTATATAAGCTATTATCCTGAAATTTGGAATATATTATTTTTATGATAATACCAATCTACCGTATAAAAATTATGCGTGTCCTCCCCCTGCTTCTACCACCTCCCATACAAACTGTACTTGTCGTGAATTACTCTAAGCCAATTTACTCAGTGCGTATAAAATTTAGCGGACTGAAATTGTGCATCAAATATTTATTTGAAATTGGTAGTAAGGCGAAAAAAAGTTAGACGATTAGCTTCACCCCTTCTACCCCCTCCCATACAAAATGACGCAAATTCGCAATTTAACAATAAATTAATTTACTCGAAAAGTATAAAAGCTATTAGTCCGAGTTTTGGGATATATTACTTTCATAATGATCTTAATCTACAGTAGAAAAATTATTTGCGTCCTCCGTCTCCTTTCACCCCCTCCCATACAAACTACACTTTTTCAAGAAATGCTCTAAGATGATTTTCTCAGAACATATAACATTTATAGAGCTCACATTTTGTAATAAATACTTAATTAGTATTATCACTAAGATCAGAAAAAAATATTTGACTAACTTCACTGCTTCTACACCCTCCCATACAATACAACACAGTTTCACAACTTCACAAAAAATCGATTTTCTTGAAAAGTATGATAATATTATTATAATATTCCTAGTTATTTCTGAAAAAATCACTAAAATCCCCCCACTCTTTCTACCACCTCCCATACAAACTGCACATTTTCAGTAAATCTAACTCACTAATTTTCTCAGTCCCCATTCAATTTTTGGAGTAAGAATTTCGTATAAAACATTTTTATAGCTACTTTAACATGATGGGGAAAAATTAGTTCAATGCTATCACCCCTTCTAACACTCCCTATCCAAAATTTCTTGAGATGACAAAAAATTCTATTTCATCTAGAGTATCGTAAGATTGCGTTTTATGCGCAATCGTAGCCCTGTTATGTTTTTTTTTAATTCTTCACTCTATGTCCATATGTATCTCATGCAATATTTTCTATGCTACAATTACATTCTATTATATAACACCTTAATTTACTGACGTAAATAATTTTACTTATTGAATTAACACCTTCAAACGTTGAATATAACCGCTCAATTTATTTATAAAAAGAAATTACCTTGAGTTTTGATAAAAAAAATATTTGTGATAAAATTTTACTTCTTTATCATCTTTATATTATGGACCAGAGTTTTAACAATATACGAAGTTAATAAGCTTTCCATTCTGCCTATGGTTAGAAATTTTTTTGTCATGATGTTCGTGTACCTCTCAAATAAGCGGTTTTGATTGGATCGTAAGACGTTATACCTTCAAACTGAGGTGTAGAACAAGTAAATATTAAACGTGTATTGGTTTGTTTATTTCGAGAAGTTGATTCATGCCTGTGAACTGGGTATATATTTAAACTGTGTTATGGGCTTTGATACCATTATTATTTACATGTTCTTTGCCCTGTAATCAAACGCAAAAATGAATTAAAATATTAGTTGGCTAGTTATTTTTTTCCGTTAGTTGAAATTTTTAATCTACCTTATCTCACTATCTTCTATTTATCAATTTCATTGTAACTTCCAACAAAATTTTAGAATAACTTTTCTAAATAAATACTGATTTTTTTTCTGAATACTTAGAGCTAAAAATTGGTTCGCTAAGTGAACGGTGATAATGATAATGTGGACAAGTTTTTTTTAGCTGAAGTAACTCAATTGAGCTCACAGTATTTCTAAATCGCTAAACCAATTAGGGTGTAGCTAAGTGGGTAGCGTGTTGGTCTACAATTTGAAGGTCGTGAGTTCAAATTCCGGTCGACTCATAATTCCAGCACACTGCCTGCTTGGGTATACCTTGGCTACCTTAATCTACGAAATTGAAAAATTCGTAGATAGAGGGTTGTGCGAATTTCTAACAACCCTTCCAAAATAAATAATGAAAAATGTTACGGAGCCTGAAGATCAGGAGGCCAAGGCCCGATTTCGGCTGTAGTGTAGAAGACCATTGAGTCTTTCATTTCAGATGTAATGGACATAATTAAATTCGTTAATTAGCAGAATATTTCTGGAATTAACATCTGTATATGGGTCATTCTTTTACAAACCGTGCACCTAATTGGACGACATATTTTTTATTGCTTCCAAAATTTTTCTATAGGTAGTATACATCGAATAAGCCGACACGTATGCGGGGATTTTTTTTTTAAATTGTTTATTTTAAAAAATATGGATGTTTAAACATTTGGAGAATCGTTAATTTTGTAACCTTTTTACTACATTGTTCCAAAAAAATTGTATTGTTAAATAATTGTAGTTATTAGCAATTAAAGCACTTAAAGTCGATTTTCATACTTGCGCCCAGCCGATAAGAAATCGAAAAAAATACCATCGTATTCCTTGATTGATTCTCTAAAAAATACATTAAAAAAAAAATTGAGAAATAACGGGATCAACAGAAAAAAAATAATTTGCACCACCGGGCGCGTATGAATAATAAAAGAAAAAATTTAGGGCAAAATGAATGCATTGTTATTTGTGATTTTTCTGAGAACTACGCTTTTGTGATCCGAAATGCTATTCAAGGCGTACATTGGAACAATGATCAGGCAACAGTGCATCCGTTTCCGATTTACAACAAAAGCAATAAACACGTACTATAAATGAAAAGCTTACTAATGATTTCCGAATGTTTGCATCATGACACCGTAGCCGTTCACGTATTCCAATGGCATTTCCTCAATTTTATCAAAACGAACTTACATAATATCAATAAAATCATACATTTTTCTGACAGAGCGAGTGCACAATTAGTCCAGTCGGATTAGATCAAAAAAGGTCTGTTTGGCGAAATGCTGCGATTTCGATGTTTTTTTTTAACCTCATTGTTTTTTTTGCATAGATTACGAAAAAAATATTGCGGCCACTGGGGGAGTGGGGGAAAGACTCGAGAAATAGCAAAATTCGTCTGTTTTAGAGGTTTTTTGAGTTTTATTGCGTCATACTAAACAATATTGAAAAACTAAAAATGAGGTTTGATTGCAGACACTTAGACCTTTCATTTGAGTAGTACTTTGTTAAATTCGGTTCATTTAAACCTGATATATAGACTGTTATTTCAGACGTTTTTGACAATTTTCAAAGAATCTGTGTTTTTGGAAGGAAATGAGTATCTCATGGACTGTAAAAAAGATATTCTACCAAAACTTGCGGCATTGTCTCTTAATAAATACACTTTAAATAACTGAATCAAAATTCAGCCCAAATTTAGCCAAATTTCACCTCATGAATTTAGTAGAAAATTACTTTTCGAGTAAATTTTTTCTTAACTCTTTTTATAAGGCAGAAGGACTAAATGAAATTTCCAACTAACCTTTATAGTCTTATTGTATTGCGGACATTCTGATAAAGAATTTGCGGGGCTTGAAGTTCAATTTGACTTACCCCCAGCCGAGATATCGAACTTTTTATTGCAGATTTTAAGATTTTTTTAATAATAACGTTATTTTTACTCGTAATAAGTGCAGTTACATCCTATTTTTTGATGAATAAATTCATATTCCTTTCAATTATTTATCCTTAAAATAAATAAAATCAGGATTTTTGGCCAACGCAGAGGAATAAAAAAGTCGACACGTCACTAACACACTAAATTGTTTCGTCGTGCTGCGCGCTCGGTGGTGCAAATTATTTTTTTCTGTTGATCCCGTTATTTCTCCATTTTTTTCTTAAATGGATTTTTTAGAGAATCAATCAAGGAATACGATGGTATTTTTTTTCAATTTTTTATCGACTGGGCGCAAGTATGAAAATCAACTTTAAGCGCTTTAATTGCTAATAACTACAATTATTTAACATGACAATTTTTTTTGGAACAATTTAGTAAAAAGGTTACAAAATTACCTTTAAAATGAGATAAGAACGAAATCTGTGGGACAAATAGAACCGAAGATAATAGCTTTTTAAGAAGAGAAAAACCAACGATTCTCAAAATGTTTAAACATCCATATTTTTTAAAATAAACAATTTAAAAAAAAATCCCCGCATACGTGTCGGTTTATTTCATATATATAATACATAAAAAAAAAATAAAGCGATTCTAGAAACAGACGTGAATTTTTTCGGCAAATCCGTACGGTTTGTAAAAGAATGACCCATATGTATTATTATTGGGGGTTGGAATGAATTCGTAGCGTTTTTTTGCAAAGTTTGATGGTTTATTCTGAAAATATTATTACAGTGGTATTATTGTCAACTCCAAGCGATTCTGACAATTGTGCAAGTGTTTGACACGGGTCTTCATCGAGCATTGTCACCAATTCTTCATCTTCAAACTTTTTCGGCTGTTCGGAACGCTCCTTGTCTTCCAAGCCAAAATATCCATTTTTGAACCGAGCGAACCACTTTCTGCACGTTTGCTCAGCTAGAGCATATTCACCATAAATGTCTACTAAAATGCGATGACTTTCTGCGGCACTTTTCTTCATATGGAAGTAATGAAGCAACACTCCCCGCAAAAACAGATTTTCGGGCACGAACGTTGACATGTTTGATGACGCACAACAAAATGTTATAAACTCGATAAAGAAATGTCGTTCAGTGGACTAGATGCGCCATAACAGTGGCTTTATGGAGAGTATTTGCTTTTGTATATGTGACTACGGATACTTGAGTAACGCCACCTTTTGTAAAACGCTACGAATTAATTCCAACCCCTAATATATATCACCATTTTTTTTAATTAAATCTTTAAGTATAACTATTGAAAACTACATTAAAGTTTAAGTGTTTTCAATTCTTATTCCCAAAGGCGAGTCCACACATTCGTTACTTGTGAAATACCGAATATTTGCCTTTCGCTAAGTATTTAGTCGACACAAAGCAACTCTCGAATGTAAAGACCTTTATCTTACTATGGAGAAATCGGACAAAAATTCAAAAGTTGAAACATATCAGGTGTGGCGGTCTTAATTTTTTTAAGAGACGGCGCTGAAAACAAGGGTTGGTTCACAGTCTAACCTATGT
Organism: Chorisops tibialis; assembly: GCA_963669355.1. Lineage (NCBI taxonomy): Eukaryota > Metazoa > Arthropoda > Insecta > Diptera > Stratiomyidae > Chorisops > Chorisops tibialis. Next base: position 273,994,151 of record OY770262.1, read on the forward strand.
CATTTTGTTGCTATGGTACCTTTCAAAACGCTATTGATATTCAAACGATTTTCGGTTAGCGTCAATTTCGTTTCGAGTGGTAAACATGTCGAGTTATGAGGCAAATAAAGAGCATTTGCGATACGTACTTTTTTGTTGGAGCTGTTTTGTGTTTGTTGGAGTTTTTTGCTTGGGATCGTGACTGAAGACGAAAAATGAATACGTTTTGAGAACCCAAAACGCAAAAAATCATAGGTTAACCTAGGATAATCTTCAACATCGACCGCTAGACCGAATCGCTTTGGAAGGAAAACAATGCTGAGCATTTTGGGGAATCAGAACGGTTTTGTGGATCAGGAGCTTCTGAAACCAGGTAAAGCAGTTAATACCGTTCGCTTTCATCAACAAATGATCAATTTAAACCATGCATTGATCGAAAAGCGACCAGAATGGGATACCAAACACGGAAAAGTAATTTTGCTGCAGACATCTTAAACAGCGAAAGCGGTCAAACACACCATTTCTGCACTTGGCTGGAAACTCTTGTCCCATCCTCCGTACTCACCAGATTTGGCCCCTTCTGACTACCACTTGTTTGCATCGATGTCTCACGCACTCTCCATGAAACACTTCAACAAATACGGAGATGTCCATAAATGGCCTGATGATTGGACCACCTCAAAAGATGTACGGTTTTAAAGAACAGCACATGAATCCCCAACAAGTCCATAAATTGCCAGAGAGATGGAGCGAATGTGTGACTTGCGATGGCGCATACTTTGAATAAATCAATTTTTACTTCTCCCCCAATTTTAAAGCGTTTTTTTAAGAAAAAATTGAGAATTATTAACCGCCACACCTAGTAAAAGAAACTTTTTGGTATGCGTTATTATAAAACAGAAACATCGGAAATAAATAAATAAGAGAAATATTAATTCAAAATCTGTAAGTGCAAATAATTCGAATTTTTCGATTAGGCCCGAAAAATTCTCATTTATAGGCTTATTTTAAAAATATTACTTTGTAAATTCCTTCAATAAAAAGTTGCATTCTAGAGACCGATGAGTCGGTCCTTTTTTTACAAACACTTTGCTGTTTCTCCGTACTATGCATGCCAGTGGGCGAACAGCTTAATAGCTCGTCCATAACCAATAGTATGCTTTGAAGCTGTCACACAAAGTTTTGAGCTGTCAGGCAAAACTGAGAGAAGAATATGTCTATAGTTACTCCCTGGGACATTAGAGGCACTTCGCCATAGTTTGGCAAAGGTGAAGCCGGATATTTGGAGCGAAATTTAAACTAAAAAGTCACAAACAAATATTTTGAAGTTAGTATTTATCTTAGGGTGGGTGAAATTGGCAAAAGAAAATCACTAAACTTACCACTCCCACGAATGGTGAAATGGGGAAAGTGAATTCACAGATGTCGATTGTGACATTTCTGCCGACTATGATACAATGTGTTTCCTTCTTGCATGGAGTGACTCTAAATATGTCCATCCACAAGCCAAACGCTTGATTTTTGTGTTTGTATTAATAATCGCGGATGTTTTTGTATCCTGTCCTATTTTGCGAAGAAAGTACAGTGCATATTTGCACTTACTCGTTCGGGTCACGATCGTTTCGCTTAAAACCGATCGTCGATGTTGAAATTATTTCTGTGTTAAGAATGATACTCCCATAAAAATGTCACTCACTATTCAGTAGTGAATTTAACTTCCTTCTACTTCTACAGTGGCGCTTCAGCCCAAATCGGACCTTGGCCTCCTGATATTCAGGTTCCTTAACATTTTTGTATTACTTATTGTGGAAGGGAATTTAACTATATATTTTCCATTTCAAAACTCTTATGTTTATACCCTAGATGAAATCTGAGAGTATATTGTGTTTGCCTTACCGTTTGTAACGCTAAGAAATAATGCTCGCACAGAGCCGCCAAGGGTACAGAAATATTTGTTGTCTCTCAAAAACCTCGATTCCGAGTTGCTGTCTGTTCGTCTGTCTACAACATAACTCTCGAACGCTTTGGAGCTATCGTGCTGAAATTTGTTATTTATTATGTGCCATTTTTAGCAAAAAATTAACCTTAGGCTCGTGAACGGGCCGCATCCCTCCACTCCTTCTAACCCCTCCCATACAAATTTCATGAAATTTCGAAATTTATTGAAATTGATTTTTCTCCGAAACCATTTCAGCTATTGACTTGAAAATTTGGTCATAGTATAATGATATAGATATCACGAAATATTGATCTGATCTCCTTATTCCTTCTATACCACCTCCCATACTAATGCACAATTTTCAAAAATGCATTTATTCGGTTTGCATTGCAACTAGCAAAGTTAAATGAACCAATTTTTGTCATAATTGCAACTAATTTTGGAAAAACTATCAACTTCACCTCACTCCTTCTACCGCCTCCCATACAAATTTTACGAAATTTCGGAATTTCAATTAAATTAGTTTTCATCAAAACCGTCAAAGCTATCAACTTTAAAAAGAGAGAGAAAAGTATACTATTTTAAATATAATAGATGTCTAAAAATTTGGTTTTGATTCGGATATTCCTTCTACCCCCTCCCATACAAATGCAGAATTTCGGTAAATGCATTTAACAAATTTTCATAGAAACTAGGAGAAGTAGAAACTTGAAATTTTGCCAGAATTTGTCCCTTAATAATTCTAATAAATGCAAAAAAAATATCGCCTTCACCTCACTCCTTCTACCACCTCCTTCTACCACCTCCCATACAAATTTTTGTATTTGAAGTTCAAGAAAACTTTTTCTCCTTCGAACATATGAGAGCTATCGACTTTAAAATTGTAACAATGCAATATGATTAGGATGTTGATAAGCAGATTCAAAATCATCCAAAATCTTTCCACTTTCTCTGCCACCTCCCATACAAATACCATAAATTCAGACAAAAATTGTTCAATTTCCTCGAAAATTATGAAAGCAAGAAACTTTAAATTCAGCATGAAATATTTTTATACTCTAGATGAAATCTGAGAGTATTATAAGTTTGCCACAAAGTTTGTAACGCCAAGAAATAAGGCTCGGAGAAAAAAATGAATGATACAGAAGTTCATATAATCACTCAAAAATCTCAAAACCGGATGTCCGTCCGTCCGTCTGTCTGTCTGTCCGTCCGTCTGTCTGTCTGTCCGTCTGTCTGTCCGTCCGTGTCCTCCCTAGCTTGAGAACGCGTTGAGCTAGAAAGTTCAAATTTTGTATACGTCGTTTTTAACAAAAAAGTAAGGTCAAGTTCGTGAACGAGCCAAATCGCTCCACCCCTTCTACCCCCTCCCATACAAAATGACACAATTTCGCAATCTGACAATAAACGGATTTCCTTGAAAAGTACAAATGACATTGATCTGAAATTTGGAATGTGATACTTTTATGATGATTCCAATCTACTGTACAAAAGTTATTTGAGTCCTCCCATTCCTTCCACCACCTCCCATACAAACTGCACTTTTTCATGAAATGCTCTAAGCCAATTTACTCAGTGCGTATAAAATTGACCGAGTTGAAATTATGCACTAAATATTTATTTAGAATTATTAGTAAAACCAAAAAAAAATTAGGCGATTAGCTTTACCCCTTCTACCCCCTCCCATACAAAATGACACAATTTCACAACTATAAAAAGTCGATTTTCATGAAAAGTATGAATACTACTGATCTGCAATTTAAGACATGTCAAAAGCATGATATTTATAGTTATTTCTGAAAAGTCATTAAAAACTCGCCCCTCCTTCTATCACCTCCCATACAAACTGCACTACTTCACTACATCCAATACACTAATTTTCTCAGTACCTATTAAATTTTTAAATCCTAAATTTTGTATAAAACATTTTGATAGCAACCTTACCGCCATGTGAAAAAATTAGTTTAATGTCGTCACCCCCTCTACCACTTCCCCTACAAAATTTCTTAACATACAACAATTTCTCTTTCATCTAGAGTATCGCACGATTGGGCTTTATGCCCAATCGTACTCCTGTTATGTTATATACTACGTTCAGTGTTATCATATTAGATAACTCTAGAAAAAATCTGCCGTATATCATATTTCATTTCCGCAGTTAATCGTTTCGACTCTCGAGTAATTGGCTTATATGGTAATCAATTTTTGATAAGACTGTTAGGTGAAATTTGAATCATTTTCTGGAACCCTATTACAAGTGTTGCAAAAATCAATAGAATACTTGCCAATAATTTTTTTGTATGGCTAACACGATACTTCCGTTGCACGTGTTGAAGTAGTATAGATATACATATATCTAAATGATCTCTTCCGTTTTTACTAAAAAAAATCAGAAAACTGTTTTGCTTCCTATTCGTTCATTGAAAATTCGTTTCATTTGCTTCCAATCGTAGCTAGAATTTTCACTAGATGTACATATACAAAAGATAAGAGTACAAGTTTAATTTTTTTTCCGAAGTGTAGATGGGAATATCCCGTAAATATCGTTATCGATTGTACTCTTAGATAAAAACTATGAATACACTGAGACTTTTGATAATAACTATGGATACGCTAAAACCGTATATGAACGCGAACGAAAATGAAGTAATTTTTCTCAAAAAAAAATCTTTCATTGTGCTTATAATATGCAATGGTACATAGCCACAGTATATAGCCATAATACTTTAATGTCAAAATCAGTTGTTATTGAAAAATGAAAAAGGTGCAACGTGAATGCGAGTTTCATTTTATAAATAAAAACCTTTATTTTGAAATTTTTATGAAGTGAGAGTTACTAATTTTCACAATCATAACTACTCGGTATTATTTTATGGTGAAAACATTTTCAGAGAAATGTTCGTATGATACACTGCTGGTGTACAATGCCTGGTATTGCTAACATGGTATAGCATACTAGGAAGGCTGATACACTGCCCATACGTGGTATGGTTTGATATCAGCTGTTCATGAAACTGAAACGTCGCACCATATTTCATAAAAAGTGTGCAAAATTGTACGCAATTTCTGCATTAAAATATTCGCCACATAAATTAAATCATAAATCATAAACCCTTCCTTTCATGGTATACCATGAAAAATTTGCGAATTTCGTATTACACGAAAGGTCTCAATACCACGTTTATATCAGGTTGTAAACCACGTATATAAGTGGTATTGGGTGATACACTGATCGTATTGACAGTACTAGGTATTGTATACCAGCAGAGTATCATAAGTATTAGACTCATCATTTTTAAAAGAATCTGGATTTATTCGCTGAACAATTTTTAGATACGAATTAAAATTGCAGCACTCGAAATATCGATGCATTATTACATTTTCTTTCGTGTGACTCCAAGCACTTTTTAACTACGCTACTGCTCACAAGAATTATTACTTTATGAAAAAATTAGTTTAAGAAATTTTTTTCCTTAGAAATAAGTACTATAGACTTGTTCTTTCCAAGAGAATGTTCATTTTTTGCATGTATTATTCTTATATACGGATTTATTTTCCAGTAGCGATCGCATGTGACTTTGTCCGCGTAAGAATTATAATAATATGAAATTTTTGAAAATGTATTCAGCACAATATATATGGTATGTACAATCTGATTAGTTTAATGGCTCTTTGTACACAATGTTTTGTGTTTTGCTGGAATCAGAAGCATAAGTTACTATTATTATTATATTGGAAGTACAAATTGAAAACCGCCGTTTTTTTACTTTATCGTAAAAATCGAAGTGCTGCTCAGCCAGACCATGCGTCATCGATTGGAATAGGTGGTAGTCAGAAGGGGCGATGTCTGGAGAATACAGCGGGAATTGTAGGATGTCTCATTACAGTGTTTCCAGGTAGGTATTCCAGCCTAAGCACCATGTGTAGCCGAGCGTTACCGTGCAGCAAAATCACTTTGTCGTGTCTTTTTTGGTACTGTGGTCGTTTCTCCTTCAATGCTCGGTTCAAATGCATCAATTGTAGTCGATAGTGATCTCCCGTGATGAGATACCACAACAATTTTCTGTCTTCGACCACCATGCCGGTCCTCGACGTCAAAATCATCGCTCTTGAAGCTTTAAAATCATTCACGACATGTTTTTCCACTAAGAGCAACCTCGACGTAAGTGCTTGAGACCATTCGACGCGTCTCAGCCGCCCGTGCGTAGGTTTGGGGTTCCAACCTCCCCGTTTTTCATCTTCAGGATTCTTACTTAAAGGGATTGGGATTTTCGAGGTTATAAATATATTGTACTCGGGTCTGGTATGGTAGGTGCTAAAATTCATTTTTAATGTGATAACCTCAATTATTACTAAGACGTCAAATACCAAATTTTAGATGCATAACTTCGACACATTCCAAGAAAATGGTAAAATCAATCTGAAAATGACACATTTTGTTTGAGAGGTGGAAGAAGGAGAGAGAGGGAAATTTAAATAATCTTGCTCCGTTTTATTACAATCCAATCAGAATACCACAATTTTATTTAAAAATAAAAAAAAAGTTTTTTGTATCATTTGTGTGGGAGGTGCTAGAAGATGTGGGGGATTGGAGTAAAACTAAAAGCAGAGTATGATTTGAAGCATACCTAGCAAACTGAGAAAGTTTCATTTCAGCTATTTTTGAGTTAAATGCGGACGTACAAGCAGACGGATAGAGGAAAATCTCAAAAACGTGTTTATACTCTAGATGAAATCTGAAATTATATTATGTTGGCCTTACCGTTTGTAACGTTAAGAAATAATGCTCGCACAGTGTCGCCAAGGGTAGGGAAAATATTTGCTGTCATTCTGAGTGAATAGTAATAAGAAAATTTTACGTTCGTGAACGGACTTCTAAACCCTCCCATATGAATTTCATGGAATTTCCAAATTTCTGTATATTGATTTTTCTTCGAAATTGTTTGAGCTATCGACTTGAAAATTAGACCAAAGTATAATGGTTTGAATATCATTCATTAACGTCAAAAACTATTGATCCGATTCCCTCACTCCTTCTACCTCCCCCATATAAATGAACAATTTTGAAAATTGCATTTCTTCGGGTTTTATTGAAAAGAAAGACGAATTTTTGCCAAAATGATCAACTTTACTATACACAATCCTTCTACCCCCTTCCATACAAATTTCACGAATTTCCCTATATCGTATTGATGTTTTATATGTATAGATTTTAAAAATGCTAACTGTAATATAATGTGTGTAATGTTGGAAACAGTTCTGAAATAACAGATATGTGGATTACAACTTTTCAAATTCTTTTTTGCTTACAGATGAATTTTAAGCTAGAATTGCCGAAAATAAAGCTAATTATCTAATATCATTGACACATAGCGCAGCTAAATTATAATTTCATTGAACAGCTGTGTGTCATACGCTAATTTAGCTAAATTACCAAAATAGTCATCAAAGGCATCAAAGATTTGTTGACTCCAAAGGATAAAATCTTCGAAAGAGCAAAGTTGTACGCCATTAAAAGCTACATTAGAAGACGACGCTGGAGCTTCACTTTTGAGGGATAGACGACAGGCCTGTGTCTTAGCGGCATTGAACTCTACTCTATTTTTCCTGCCCCATAGAATGCAATAGAATGCTTTTTTTTATTCCGCAATAGAGTCAAATTCATAGGTGTTATCTAAGGTACTGTCATCCGCAAAACTGTGGATTGGATTGAGAGTAGAAGACAAGAGATCGTTAATAAATTGATTGGGAAGGAAGAAGAAGTAACGCCATCCAATACTACTCGTATAGTGCGTTTGGACAAGAATCTCTCAATCCATTGAATGAGGGTGAGCTTGACAAGAAGACATTCATGCCAAACTCTGTCAAAAGCTTTTGCAATGTTAAGCGCAAGAACTTGACCTTCGCCGTATTTATGCAAGCAAGAGTTCCAGCGTTCCGTTAGATAAACCAAGAGATCTCCCGTCGATCTTCCAGAACAGAAACCGTATTGACGATCGTCAATACCTGTTCACTGTCATAAATGCCGCCCAGCAAACATTATAGTGAGTGCTCGCAAATAACAAATAAACTACTTGATGATCTTAAGCAAACCAAACAAAAGGGTCGCTCAACGTCGATCTTCTTATAGATCAGCAGTTTTCATTTCACCATACGCATGAATAGAGCTAAAAATTATTTCGTGTCGATATCTCAAATGTAAACGATGAAAAACCTGGAGTTTGGAGAGGAGACCGCGTGTGCTCTTTAATTTATCTTCATCGTGTGTTCTTTAATTCATCGTTAATATTTTATAACAAATATCGTTTATGAATCGTTAACGATATTCATTAATGAATCAAAATTAAAATCATTGGCGAAACATTAATGATTCATTGATAATGATTATATGCTTGCTTATATACTCGTTTTTTGTAAGCGTTTTACAATTCATTAATGAATTATTAAAAGTAATTCATTAACGAATGTCCATTTAGTCCGCTTGATGAATCGTTAATGACTCGTTAGCGATCAAATCGCTCGTTAATATAATTCATTAGGGATTATTGAACGAATTAATTTGTTTGCTGGGCGTGCATTTGAATAACACTTGATTTTGTTCTCTTTATTTTGATTTGACATGTCAAATAAAAAATGCGCAGAAAATTTTTTTTTATATGAAATTTGCTCTCATTTATATCAAATGTCGTGTATTGATGATTTTAAATCGATGTTAGTAGGCAACAAGTTTAGATAAGAAATGTTTACCTTAACAATATTGTTTTTTTTATTATTATTTTACTATTAAAATATTTTGAGTTTTTTGTATTCCGCACAAGAAACAACCTCATAGCATGGTTGTTATTTGCAATAAAACTACAACAGTTAAATTTGGAATTTCGATTTATAATTTATTTTTATGTATTATTTCTTTTTTTTCAGTTGACCGTAGAAGAGTATGTTAATGCTATGGAAACTCTAGTTAACGACTATAGATTTACACTATACAATGTATGCTATAAACGCGTTTTAGTATGTTGGATACTATTTGCTTTTTGTGTCCTACTAGCATTGTTATTTTCCGGACTGCAAGGAATTGCATTATTTTCGTTGGGTGTTGGTTGGCTATTTTTGAACGCAGCCGCCATATTTCTTTGCATGTGGATTAAATTGAAACTGTCTCGTGGTCTTGAAAAATGTTTAGCACGCGTTAATAAGCAATTAGTTAGACATAAAATCCTTTTAGTTCTCGACGATAGAGGACGAATATCATGTCACAAAGTGAATTTGTGTTTCCTTTACTTCGATCCAGCACAATGTATAGCATATTTGAATGAATATATCGAACGTTGCGAACAGAATGGTACAACAATTCAAGCTGGTTGGGAGGCTCGTCTAGACCTGGATGTTAGTGATATTGTTATACAAGGCAGCAATCCAACAAGGCTTTCTCGTAAACAGGTAAGAATACAAAAAAAAACTTTATTTTTTTATTCAACTATATATACTTGAATTTGAATTGAATTAGGCAATTGCTCAAGAGATACTTTTGAGCTATTTACAACGTTGGGGTAAAGACTTTTTAAGGCGACGTCTTGATTGGACCGTTAACGAAGCTGGTTCTCATGAGATGCCTCGACATTTAATGTCATCAATTTGTCCTTGTCAATATGTAGAAGAAGTTTTAAATAATAAGATTAAAACACAATTAAAACGAAACTGTTGTGGCCTTATTAATATATGTAAAGATTTCTGCTGATTGTTAAGGAATCAACCAAAACGATAATGGTTGTAGTGGTTACGTAAATAATATTTTTGTGTATTAGATTACCTATTGTTGTCAAATCTAATAATTTGTTTTGTATCGTTTTAACCATTTGTGTCAAGTAATTTTAATCAAATGAGACAATCTCAATAGTTGTAAGATTAAAAAAAATTTCGGAAATTTTTAAATATTTATCTTATGAATCTGCAATTTTTCTTAATTTACTTAAAATTTGAACAATTACCAGTAATTTAAATCAAAATTATTATTAGTTAGGTCGAATCAGATAGAAGTTTAGGATAGAAAACGCATAACATTTTCTGTTATTTTATAATTTTATCTTATAGTAATAATAAAAAACGATATTACAGTAAAAACCGATTATATCGATCCTTTTACCATTTGTTTTTGATCGTTACATAAGGAAATCGTTATATACGTTATATAATAAGCTTTTACTGGTTCATTTACATACATATATTTAAATAACATACATAATAAACCATAGTACAACCTAAACGCAAAAGAATTGATCCACCCTATTTTTTAACTATTCACTCAAATATAATAATATAATTTGAACTTTTAATGTCGGGATCCCGTGAAAATAGTTCACAGATAAGAAATTAATGATGAAAAAAAAAAATATTTCAAATTCTGCAAAAAATAATATAAATTAAAAATTTTTTCACACGCAAAAGAATTTATTTATACCATTTTGAACGCGGAAGAGTTGATAGACCTCTTTGTTGCATCGCCTTTTGCTATTATTACATCCGTAATTCGTCGTGGCAGGGTAGAAAAGAGGTTTTCACAGTGTTTATCTGTACAAGAATCCTGAATTCCTTTAATTTTAGTGCGTAGTTATTTTTTTCTAGCAAACCTGCTAGAACAAAAAAAGAACTCCTGAAGTGTCTATGAGCGGGAGATCTGGGCAACTGGCTGGCCGGGCTCTTAAGCTAGGGTGTAGCTTAGTGGGTAGCGTGTTGGTCTATAAGGCGAAGGTCGAGAGTTTAAATTCCGTTCGATATATAATTTCAACATACTACTTTCGCGGGTATATCTTTGCCATCTCAATCTGTGAAAATGGAAATTCGTGGATAGAGGGGCATGCGAAGGGCGAACAATCCTTTCACAATAACAAATAAAATGTTAAGGAATCTAACAGTCAGGAGGCTAAAGCCCGATTTGGGATGGTAAGATCGGTCGTTGGATGCGTGCGGTCGTGTCGTTTTTCGCTCTGACTTTATTTTTTATAAAACGCCTGTTATTTCTGTTTTTCTTCACAATTAGTGGTGTCATATTATCAATTTCATATTTCAACCGTAATCGTGTGATGTGATGTGCTATAATTGATTAGAAATATAATCAAAGTTCGGTCAAGTGAAGGGGAAAAAAGATCAAAGAAAGAAAAATATATAAAGTGCAGTGAATGGGGTCATCAACATGACCTGACAACTACTAACCCGTCATCCCGCTTAGTGCCGCTTTACCGGTATAAACCAGCGTCTAGTTTCTAACTGTGTTAAAGGCCTAGTTACTGGCATATTTAGTCACTGGACAGCGATTTATATCGGTTGGCGGCATTTCTCCTTGTTGTTGTTGTTGTTCCTGTACCGCCGTGCAAAATATTAGTATATTTGTTTATGTATTAATTTTTTTTTTACTTGTTTTTTTAATAAGATTACCTCACATTCCATAGGTCAATGTCATTTATATTTGACCAACTAAATGTTCGAGGGCTAGCTTCTGCCTACCTTTCACTTTACATTCACACCCAAACCACAAGACCCAACATACTAGCACTTGGCGAAACCAAAGTGCTTCCAGGAAGTTAGCAATTCTACTCTGTTCCTGGATATCACCTAATTCCAACCTTTTTTCGCCAAAGGGGTATAGCACTATAGATCCGCGATGATGTTGCTTACGATTTGGTTCCATCCCTGGGTCCTTGCTCCAATCCAGCGTTCAACTTTTGTTGGATAAAACTAATCTTAAATAAGCACATCATATTTTTCTGCTATGTATATAGAAGTCCGGGGCTTACGTCAGACGACAGCAACCATGAATTGGATAAGCTGTCTGACTCAATCCAACAGATATATGCTGTTAAGCCTGATGCTGAAATCGTTATCGCGGGAGATTTTAACGTTCATAATACTGCTTGGCTTCAATACTCTAACCGCACGGACCAGCAGGGACGAAATACTGAGATTTTCGCTTCCATCAACGGCCTCAAACAACTGGTGAGCGAACCTACTCGGCTGCCTGATATCTCTGACCATTACGCAAGTCTCCTTGATCTTTTTCTCACAAACCAGCCAGAGAAATATACCATATCTGTTATTGCACCATCGCCAATTGGTGATACGGATCATTTCCTGATTCGTGCACAGTTCCCAATAACGGCATTACAACCACCGGTAGTAAAAGTTCCGAAGAGGATCGTTTGGCACTTCAAGAGAGCCAACTGGGGCGGACTAAACGCATTCTTTAAAGCTTTTGATTGGAAATTGTGTTTTAGATCCAATAACTGCGATATAGCCTGCAACATTATTACCGAAACAATTCTTAAAGGAATGCGGCTCTTTATTCCTTTCAACCTCAAAAGAGTTAGACCATCTAAGGACTCTTGGCTTACCAAAGATTGTCTCGATGCAATCCACGCAAGAAACTTGCATTTAGTAAGTTCAGGGCACACCCCACCCTCAGCTACAAAGATCTATATATAAAAGCAAGGAATTCCTGCAACGCCATAATTTACCACGCAAAAAAACAGCATGACTTAAAATTAAGACGAAAGGTCCTTGCATGCGCTAAAGGATCTAAATCCTTTTGGTCATTTGCTAAGGCCGTCAGTAATAATTTTATTTCGTCGTCCACTCCACCTCTTTCTGACGGCAGCCGCTCAGTCGTAGATCCAGTTGAAAAGGCAAATTTATTAGCAGCGAGTTTCGCGAGAAATTCAACCCTGCCACCTAGTAATCAGTCACCGCCAACTGTATCGCCTACAGGCACCATATTGCGTGCCATAAAGTTTTGCACTCGCGTCATTGCTAAAATTCTTCAGGATCTCAATATCAATAAATCCTCCGGTCCGGACGGTATTCCCCCCTTAATCCTTAAAAAATGCTTCTCATCTTTGGCTAAACCTCTTCGTGACCTTTTCCATTTATCCTACTCTTTAGGAAAATTCCCAAATAACTGGAAACAAGCGAATGTACAGCCTATACCCAAGAAGGGAAGCAAGTCGGACCCGGCAAATTATCGCCCAATAGCCATCACTTCCGTGCTGTCAAAAGTTATGGAAACTGCTGTCAACCGCAAGATCATGCAATATTTGGAGAGCAATCAACTTTTAGATGATCGTCAATATGGTTTCCGGTCGTGAAGATCCACAGGGTATCTATTGGTTTACCTAACCGAACGCTGGAACACTTGCATACATAAATTTAGCGAAGGCCAAGTACTTGCATTAGACATTGCGAAAGCGTTTGATAGAGTTTGGCACAAATCCCTACTTTCTAAGCTCAAAGCATTTGGCTTTGATGCTTCTTTTTTGTTATGGATTGAGAGTTTCCTATCGAAGCGCGCCATTTAAGTTGTTTTAGATGGCGTCTCCTCGTCTCCCTTTCCTATCAATTCCGGCGTTCCCCAAGGCTCCGTTTTATCACCTACTTTATTTCTAATCTTTATTAACGACCTTCTGTCGTCGACTCTCAACCCTATTCACAGCTTTGCAGATGGCAGTACACTAGAAAACACTTACAGCTTCAACTCAATTGCTGAGGCGCACCAGTCTTTTGTGCCTACTATGCGCCGAGAGTTATTTAATTCACTAAATACTGACCTCAACACAATCCTGCAATGGGGCAGAGCAAATCGAGTAGAGTTTAATACCACTAAAACACAAGCCTGTCGTCTCTCTCTTAAATACGACATGTCGATACCTGACTTAATCTTTGATGGTGTAGCACTTGATCATTCGGAGAATTTCCACCTGCTGGGTATGCACATTAATAAAAAACTTGACTGGAGCCAGCACATCCACAATGTAGCTCTAGACGCCTCCAAGTGCATAGGCTTTCTCCGAAGGTGCAAGAAATATTTTACACCATCCGATCTTGCAACCATCTACAAATCATACATCAGACTCGAGTACAATTCGCATATCTGGGCTGGTGCACCCAAAACTCATCTAAAGATACTGGACCGCATTCAGCGTTTTGCGCTTCGACTTATTGGAGATGATGCCTTAACGGCATCCTCCCTTGAACATCGCAGAAATGTCGGAGTACTCACCCTTTTCTACAGATATTTCCATGGCCGCTGTAGCCATGAAATCAGTCGTCTTATCCCTCCCTTATATAAGTTCACGCGCAATACTCGTGCTGCTGAACGAGCTCATGAGTATACGGTTGAGCCACCCAACTCACGTACGGTGAAATTTAGACAGTCATTCATACCTCGAACATCCAAAATGTGGAATGCACTACCTGCGGCCACTTTTCCTAGAGATTATAACATCACGCAATTTAAAGGCAACATTCACCGATTCCTTTTATCCTGTCCGTCCTTATTCAATTAATCGTTTATTTTGTTAATTCTCATTTTGTTTCATCCATTCCTAAACCGACTGGACTGTACGCTACAGTATTAAAGGGTGACCCCTAAGTTCAACTTGGTGCGATAAAAAAAAAAGTTCCATTGAAGAGTTTCCAGGCCTTGCTTGACTGGGCTGCATGACACGGTACACCGCCTTGCTGTGAAGAGAATCGAAAAAGCGGTCGACCCTGCATTACAAATCAGAGGGATTCACGTGCATTTAGGAATATAATAAAGGAGAAAAGAAGGGGAACATTACCAGAAGTTATTTTAAATTTGAGTAAAAACATAAAAAGGAAAAACAAACAATACTAGATCGCAGGCAGTCGATGAGTAGTTCTTTGAGTGTGCACTGCAAATAGTAGACAGCTGAGATCGCGAACAATTAATGAGTGGCTTACTATTGACATGTAACAATACAATGTGTAGTAACCATTTTGAACGAACTGGGTTTAATATCTATCAAAAATGTTATTGTGTAGTGGTGAGGCATGATAGAAACGTCGGCCTCAGTGTCGATAAAAACATAGTGCCAGTTAGCAGATCTTTGGTGAAAAGGCGAGGTGAATACGACGCAGGCAAAAGCTCTAAGAATACCATGACCGAGAATGAGAGATAAGTAGTGTCGCAGACTCGGCGGGATACGTCGCGAGCGTGTTGGTCAGTGGTCTTGTCTCCCTCTTTTTTGGAGATTATAACGTCAAAATTCAGAGGTCTCTCACGAAAAACGTGTTGACACAGCCAATATACAGAGTTAATTTACTGTATATACTGTGCTTTAGAGGGACCTTCTTTTTGGTCCCGCATTATTTGCTTCATTAATAATTTTGTGAGTTTAAAAGTTGTCGGGGTTATACAAGTATAGAAGGCAATATGATTGTTATAGCAATAAAAACTAACTAGTAACTGGTTTTCTACTTTATATTTTATTTTTATTCTACACGCGTCACGTCTTTGTTAAAAAACCAATCTGTGATGTAGGCGATGCGGTTAGGTGCTGATATAGAAATCTCATGGTGTCAAATCATTCACTTTTTTATCACATGTTTTAGCAAAAATCCGCAAACAACCCGCAAAACAAAATTAATCACTCTTAAGCTGCTAATTCGTATACGTAATACCAAAGACTATCAATACTACTACTACTACTGCAATAGAACAGTCGATTCCAGCAGCAATCCTGCAATGGTACGCTCATACGCCGCCACCCGCGCGGTAACGTTCAATTGCAATATCCCAGTTGCGGCCAGTGCTAGGGACTGCATTTATACCGATCAAAAAGCTTCGCTCTCAACGCATCTCAAGAAAAGCTTCTGTGCGAGAAATGTGAAAATTTTTTCCATAGGCTTGGGATATCTTATACTATTGATAGTCTTTGGTAATACCTATGATACACTGTTTGTATACAATATCTGGTATTGAAAACGTGGTATAGCATACTAGGAAAGCTGATACACTGCCCATACGTGGTATGGTTTGACGTCACCTGTTCATGAAAATGAAACGTCGCCCCATATTGCATAAAAATTGTGCAAAATTGTACACAATTTCTGCAATAAAATAATCATAAATTAAATCACTTTAATACAACGATTTTCATGAATTTAAATTCGAAATTTTGACATTTGATAGCCCTTATCACGATTGCACAGGGAAATTTAGCTTAGCTATTCACCAAATATAATCACTGCGGCGCTAAAACGTTTAAGTACCTGCTATATTATGTACATAAACCCTTCCTTTCATGGTATACCATTAAAAATTTGGGAATTTCGTATTACACGAAAGGTCTCAATACCACGTTTGTATCAGGTTGTAAACCACGTATATACGTGGTACTGGGTGATACACTGATGGTATTGACAGTACCATGTATTGTATACCAGCAGTGTATCATCCGAAAAAATGACAGCGAATGCAATAGAAAACGATATTTTGTTTTGGATATTTTACATCCAGATATCAGATTTTTTTTTGTTTGCCCTTATTTTAATGGTTCATTTTAAATTATAAAAATAATAAACTATTAAGTTCTGTGATGGAAAGTGCTTTTTTTGAAATAGTTGATCACTACATTTGTACCTAATTTTCGTTGGAAAACAAAATTAAGAAAACCATTTGACCAATGCAAACCCAATCTAAAATAGTTCGTAGTTCATATAGCAATGTTATTGCCATGTACATACATGGTAATATTTGAATGGTTACTTTATAGCAAGATTCATAAGATATATTAGACTAGTCAGCTGTCATGTGCAAACATATAATTTGTATAAATTATTTTATATCATCCAGTAGGTAATGGGAAAGCAATTTAATTAAATATTCATCTATATATTACTTAAACATTTCATAAATAAATAACAATGACGTATAAAACTAAAATAATAAATTTATCGCTTACAATATAATTTGCTTTCGTGGTTTGCAGGAAAGAGGTTCACTTTTATATCTGCGCTACGGATCACGATGGGGTAATGAAGTTGTCCGCGGATTAGTAGACGTATCAATAACTGAACCAGCTCGACACTGTGCAAATTTTATATGTCCATGTCAGTATATAGAACGTCATATATCATGCAAACCACGAGGCAAGTCAAAATTAAATTTAATTTATTGGGTGTTGGCTTCAGAACGCTACGAACATTAAATTATAACAATAATATAATATCATATTTGTATTGTATGTTAATGTTTCTATTCTGTTCAGTTTATTTTTTGTTTCTTCCGCTATATTCATAAACTCTATGAGTTTTTGTAGCATATTTCCTTTACACACAAATAATTATCATATATGCGATTTTCTATAAATAATTAATATTGGGCTTTATTTAAAACTAACATTGTGTCTGCTAGAGTAATGATTTTTTGGCTTATGTTATTCACATATTAACATTTATTTAAATATCAAAGTAATTATAATTTCTAACAATACGAAAATAAGAGAGCAGAAACAATATTATAAGGAAACACGATATAAATGTAATTATACATTTCACATTAAAACAGAAGAGGTTAAAAATAAATGAATTATTTTTGAAACAGTAATGGTCAAATATTTATTTATTCAGTACAATTTTAAAACCATTGATAATAAAAGTATTTTATGTTTTCAATTATAATGTAATAATTATTGTTAGTCTGTGTTTGGATTACCGTTGTTTTCTGAAATGATAATTTTGGCAATAATCACAAATGTTACACGAAATGTTGCTTATCTTAACTTTTTACATTTTAATTATAGTCTTATTAAATTTATTATTAGATTGGCTTACAAGCAGAATATTGTAATGATATGTACCTGATCATAAAGCACAATTTATAAAAAATTAAGAAAAAAAATTATATAACAAGTGCACAGGATAAATAAAAATATAAAAATGAATTGCAATAAGTAAATCCTGACCAAAGCCATAAATATTACTTACAACAAAATTAAATTTAATGGAATACAAAAATAAACAATTTTCTAGGTAGCAAACCGCGATTAGTGATAGAAACTCGTGGAATCGAATCATTATATATGTCTACATGGTATTAAAATAAATATAAAAAATTAGAGAATCATTTGATAATGTAGAAGAAAAATTAACGTAAAAAACAAACTTTCTGCTCATCATTTTAGGTCGACAATAAAATTAGAAACTTATAAAATTCCTATTTCATATATATAAATAAATTTGTGATAAAGTTCTGAAATTGCTGAAAATATTGATTTAATTTTGACTAAATTTTACATAGTTCGCGATAAACATAAATAGCTGTAATTTAAATACGTTCCACTACACATTCACATTAATTTCATAAGAACAATTTTTTACTATTGTAAAGAAAGCAGTAGAAACGTTAACCATGTATCTTTTATATAAATACATTTATATGTTATATTATTATACTCATAACTCCGTCCAGAATGTTATATTTTTCAAAATACCAATTTATTATTATTCAATAATAACTAAAAATAAAGTAACAACACAATTATACACTTGAATATTTTCTTAGTATAGAATTTAATAAAATATGTTATTATGTATATATATACAATTTTTGAATTTTGATATTACACTTTTCAGCTTTTTGTCATTCTAGATACTTGTAATAATTATATCTCTTAAGAAACTTATAGGAATAAAGGGACCAATCCTAATTGCTCTAAAAACTACACCATATTTTACACTTACAATTTACATTAAAACATGCTACATATTTTATTTGATTAATTTCTATAAATATTAGGAGTACAAATAAGTTTCCGCCGTTTTCTATCAAAAATTCGGAATGTATTGTGAAAGAACGTTACATTATCTTTTATTCAAAGTATTGTTCATCACTAGCCACTATGTACTTTCTCCCATCTTTCTGGTGGCAGCATCCGGATACAACTCTTCATCTTTGTGGCTATCCACGAATCGACTCAATTTTTAGTATCTTCATATGATGTAAAGCGCTGCTTAGACAGGCCATGTGCCATCGACCGGAACAAGTGGTAATCAGAAGGGGTAATGTCTGGTGAATACGGCGTGTGGGGTAGGACATCCCAATTAAAAGTTTCCAAATAGGTTTCGGCGCCGCAACATGTGGACGAGCATTATCATGTTGGAGAATAATTTTGGCGCGTTTTTCCTTGAGTGCTCGGCTTAATCTCATTAATTGTGTTCAGTAGAGAGCTCCAGTGATAGTTTCGCCCGGTTTGAGCAACTCATAATAAACGATACCAAGCTGATCCGACCAAATACACAGCGTGAGTTTTTTTTCATGAATATTCGGTTTGACTGTCAATGTTGAAGCATGGCCAGATGCTCCCCATGATTTCTCTTCTTTGGGTTATCGTAGTGGATCCATTTTTCATCACCAGTAACTATACGATGCAAAAACCCTTTCTTTTATGCCTTATTTTTGAATCATTTGCAACGATTTTAAACGATGTGAAATTGCTTGTTGAGTCACTTCTAATGTAAGTGCAAGTTCTTCTTGCGTTTGGCACGAATCTTCCTCCAATAATGGTTCCAATTTCGTGTCTTCGTACACTTTCGGCCTTCCATTACGTTTTTTGTCTTCCACATCAAACTTACCGTTTTTTAACTTTTGAAACCGCCCACGACAACTTCTCTTATTTAAAGAAGTCTCACCATATGCTTCTACAAGCAATCGATGTGCCTCAACTGCAGGTTTCTTCTAATTAAAGAAGTAAATCAAAGTTCCCGCAAATGATGCTTATTCGGCATAAAACTTGACATTTTCGCACGAACAAAATTATGTGATGCTGATACGGAGTCACTAATACATACTTCAAGGTTATATTGTTATGTCCAAACTTACGATATTAAAGTTTATATCTGAAAATTTCAACATAACCTTCTGGTGGGGACATCTTTTGTCAAACGGCGGAAACTTATTTGTACTCTTAATTGTTTAGTAATATTAGATGAAAGGTCAAGTTCGTTAACCTTCATCACTTTTATCATCTCCCAAAGCAGTATAATATGTGAAGAGAGGGTATAAAATACCAGTAATAATACAAATTTATTCCTATAGGGGTACTCATCCTAGCAACAACTAAAGGCCGATGGTCAGGATCCCGGCTTGTGAAAGAGAAGTCTTTCTGTCCTATGGTCTACAGAAGAGTCTTAAAAAAAATCTTGCTCCTCTACCACATCCTTTCGTTCAGGACAATCCGTCACGTTTCATGTAGCACTATCACATTACAAGACGGAGTTGACGCATGCGTCAAACATTCCTACATTCGTAGGGAGATCTTTCTCAACGTCCAGAAAGGGTAGGATCTTCAGGACCTGATGAAATTTTTTTCGGTTCCGACGTCCATGCTGCACAAAAATCTTGCAAAAAGTGGATATTTGAATCTAGTCCGAACGGTGATCCGCAAGCAAACACACGTCAAGGTGACGTAAGATGTTCTAAATAGTCCTCACGGTAGACCTTTACCTCCCCCACCTTCTAGCGCATATGTCATTAATTGCCGCCATTGACCGAATGGTGGAAACTATTTCATCCTTACCTGCGCGGTAGTCCCTAACTGAGAACTGTTGTGGTTGGATGTTTGGTAATGCTTCTGTTTCTGAAATATTTTTATCCCACAAGATGTTGAAAATATCATAGAAGTATTCTTTCATCACCGCAACTGTTGTTCACTCAAGGAAGGTTCTGCTGACATCTCGCACTGTTCGTCAACTGTTTCATAATTTTAAATAGCAAACCAAAATCACCAAGGTAAACTGCAGATTTTGCCTTATTGACCAGCTACACAATGGACCTTCTTTTGTCGCATCCCAAGGCTTTATTAAGTTGTAAATGCGCATTGCAATAGTTCTGTCTTAGATCGGAAGTTAGTTGTTTGATATGAAGTTTGGAGATAATTTTCCATTTTTTTTCCCAATTATCAACCTTATCTCATGGGTCTTGCTACATCTAAGGTTTCCCACCGCTTTGCACCTATCCCACTATTTCTTCGGAGCTAGCTATTGCCTTCTATTTGGTGTTCTGTGTGTATATTTCATCACCACTCAATGTGAATAACTTCTCGCATAGAATAGTGTAGTATTCGTGTTGTTTGTTCCGCTTTATCTGCAGAATATGCGACTGTCGGACAACTCGTGTGCACAATTTTAAGCAGTTAACCATCAATTGGTGATCACTCCTCTCGTCAGTTCCATGCTACGATTGCACATCGAGGAGATATCTTCTATATCGGTAACTTGCGAGCAAATGATCGAATTGTTTGTGAAAGGAAATCCAAGATGTTTGTTTAAAAAGTTCTTCCGATTACAATTTGTCGAGTATTGCAAAAATCGGGTCTCAAAATCAAAGATTGTGCGGCGTGGACCGAAGAGTCAGAATATTACCCCATGACGTGTTAAATTAATTTCAATTTGCTGAGATGATAGGATTATCACATTGCGGCACATCCTTAAACGCCGCACTCAGTCGGCCAGAAAACTCCTCCTTGCCGCCAGGTGCTGTGTCGTCAGGTGGTGCGAAGCACTGCAGAATTGTGACATTTCTTACGACGATAATTCTATCTGAGATTTGGGTCGAGCTATTATGACTGTTTCTCGCTCTCGGTGCAACTAAAAACAGCTACGCCTTTTTTCGCTCCACATTCAGGACCAACGTACAAACTAGTATTTCTGCTCGAAGTTCGCTCTTCTCTTGTTCCAGTCCACCTGACTTCGGTCTAATCTAAGATTATGAGGTTACAATGCCTCTCGGTAGTTCACTGACGAATTACTCCCCCGAGTAAGTTTAACCTTGTCTATATAAAAGTATAATTTAGATCATTTCAAATGCTATTAACCTGAACATTTTTAATAAAACTTAACATGAATATCGCATTTCTACTCGTTTCATGATCGAATTACTTAGAATTTATTATTGCTAGAACTTCATGTTAAAAAAACCTATTCCCTCTGACTGCCCACCAAAAAAATCAAAGTTCTGAAAGTGTTGAGGGTGGTGAACCCTCAATCTAATTCGTACTGCCTTTATTGGTATTCGACGCATCCCCAAATTTGGCCTAAAAAAAATTTTGCTGGGCAAACTGTCTCTTCATTTCCCTCAATCCCTATATGTCCTGGGACCCATATTAAGGGTTATTTGTCCCTTTTTCCCGAAATGTTTAGGCTTTGAAAGAAGTCCCAAACTAGCCTCGATCCGTGTTTATTGGATGCTAGTGCTTTGAGAACTGTAAGTTTTCATTGCGCCTGTGAAATTAAGACAAGCTAGTCTTTGGATTTATTATAGCGTAAGCTGTGTGCTCTGTTGTAAAATTTTAGTTCACCAGATTGTTGATCCGTATGTGACTACTGCGAGGATGATTGTTCTGTAACATCAGTAGATAATTTTGGGTTGTAATCCCCATTTTCTGCCTAACAAACTCTTGCGGGCCCAAAACGCCTTTAATGCTTTGGCATAAGTCCATTCTATATGTTTGTTCCAGTTGAGTTTGTTATCAAGTATCACACCTAGATATTTGACCTCATCTGAAAAGAGAATTGGTGTTCCATTTATCGAAGGTGGTGTTAAGTGGATTTCCCTTCTATTTGTAAATGGTTCGATCTCAATTTTACTTGGGTTGATGTTCAAGTTCATTATCAGCTCTACGGTAGTTGTATCCTTTCCGAAATTGTTAAATTAGATTTGCCTCTAATGAAAATGACGAGGTCATCGACATATCCTATTTCCTCGTAGCCTTGTTTCGTTTGATGGTCGACTAGCTAGAATTGACCACAGAAGAGGTGAGAGTAGCCCTCCCTGGGGGACGGCCCCTATATGTATGTATGTGCCATCAATGTGCTGTCACCTAGATCTATGGTTGTCATTCGGCTCTTAAGCTTGGTGTGTGTCGATTTTAACGTGGCCGATTCTAAACCCTTTTTCCTAGCTATTATATTATATTATGATGTCATGAGGCGTGTTGTCTAATGCTCCTTCTATATCTAGGAATTCGCGTACTTCCTGCCTAGTATTCATGAAGATTGGGGTGTTCCCTTTATTTATGACAATATTGTAGTGTGTTGGTCTTACAATGCGAAGGTCGTGAGTTCGAATCCCGGTCAACGCATAATTCCAGCACACTGCCTGCTTGGATAAACCTTGGTTACCTCAATCTACGAAAATGAAAAACTCGTGGATAGATGGTTTTGCGAAGGGCTAACAACCCTTCCACAATAAGTAATGAAAAAAAAAATTGTTAAGAAACCTGAAGGTCAGGAGGCCAAGGTCCGATTTGGACTGTAGTGCCATTGTAGAAGAAGTAGAAGATAATCTAAACGTGACTCACCTCTTTTGTTAATATTACCACTTCCCCATATTGTATGGTGTGCGTTAGCGTCGCATCCCAGGATGACTGGTAAGTTGTGGATCTTATTATATTCCACGGAATTGCTATTATATATATTTCACATCATAAATTCTACAAATTCTTGCTCAGAGTATGTTGATGTGATATTGTGTCTGAAATTAATAATGTTGAGTTTTGTAGTCAAAATTTATATAATTCAACAGAACAGGTATTAGATTTTGCCTGTCATAGGAATCCGAGAAAAATAGAACCATAAAAAAATTAAAGAACATTTCTTCTGATAATTGTTACCAGAAAGATAATCAAAGTTATAATTAAAAAATTTGCTTTCAAGACATTACTCATTTCACAGTTCAATAATATGAAACATGTAAAATGTGTTCAATATCATTTAATATCTTATTCACTTATTGCCTTAAATATGTGTATTCTTGTGGCTTACATTTTGCATTACAAATAAGTTTTCCATTAAAATTGATTGTAAAACGAAAAACTTATATGTATACCTTCATTTTCGCATTGATTATATGGTCCTAAATTATAACTGACTTCGATATATCGGCGGTTATCGAAGTCAATTATGATGGTGTTGGGGTAGCAATCAATCATAGTATAGTTGATTGATGAGATACAAAAATAATGTGCTACGTAACATTCATAATATTATTGATTTTAAAATTTACGTATTCTTTTAGTATTTTTTTGTAGCTGTTGTGTCTACTCGCCGGCACCAACTATGCAATATGAAATTCAGTATCGATATTGATATGGCACAAAATATTTCATCTATAATCTGAAGACGTTTTTATCATTGAAAAAGAACAATAATGTTGTACATAAATTTTTATCATTGTGTGTGTTTTTTTTTTAATTCTATTTATTGAAAGTACATTCTGTTGAAAGTAACAAGTTGTTTTTAACAATGATTCATTTTACAATACCAAAAATGTACATATTGAACATAAATCGAAGAATTTTTGATTATTAACATTGGTATTAATTTTTATCATTATTTATCGAGATTTTCTATATTTTACTAATGGTTAAACAAATAATATGAAACGAATTGGCTTTAATTATTTATTTTATCCTAAATTACTTCAGACGGTGTTTTAATTTTCAATTTTATGCAAAAATAAAAAAAAATTTAGATTATTAAAAGATATAGGATTATTTTCATTATTGTTTTCTTTTAGGATACTTTTGCAGTTGTTGCACATACTTAACAGATCCATCCTTTCAATACAGATATTAAAATTAAAAATAGAATAAAAGATTATGTAACCTTCCGTCCTAATGTAATGCGCAATTGAATTGGCAATAAAATGTTTTTATTTATGAAATTTGATGATTTTTATTTATTTATTTCAACATATTTATTTGGTATGGTATATGTACATAATGCTCATACTCTATTAGACTCCATTTCGATATTAAAAGTAAACCTTTTGAGTTACAGAAAAATTTTAAAAATAGAGTGGTAGGGAAGTGAACGAAAGGATATGGCGATTTGTATTACCTTGAAGTTCTGAAAGTTATATCCACTGGCGAATCGGTTTAGATAGAATAACGATGCGCACGTGCAGCGGTGAAAATATTTTAGCGGAAGTAAAACCAATAGAAGTAAGGCAACTGACATCTGCAAACGTGTGTGAATATTTTTCAAAGTGACCTAAAATATACCTAGGAATAATGCTTTAACCGGAGTCTTGTGACGTTCCCGTTATGTACCAGCAAGCTACTCTGTAAGAGCACGTGCCATCATCCTTGGACCTTTTGTACCTGGGAGAAATTCTTTCATTTTAAAAAATTTTTTAGGGGAAGTGGTGGAGGGGGTGACGACATTGAACTACTTTTTTCACATCACGCTAGAGTTGCCACCAAAATGTTTTATAGAAAATTTAGAATTAAAAAATTTAATAGGTACTGAGAAAATTAGTGTATTGGATTTAGTGAAATGGTGCAGTTTGTATGGGAGGTGGTAAAAGGAGGGGCGGGTTTCGTAATGACTTTTTAGAAATAACTAAAAACATAATTTCTTGTCATGTTTTAAATTGCAGATCAGCAGCATTCATACTTTTCAGGAAAATCTACTTTTTGTGAAGTTGTTAAATTGTGTCAGATTATGTGGAAAAGTGAAACTAATCGCCTAATTTTTTTTGGTCTTACTAATAATTCTAAATAAATATTTAGTGCACAATTTCAGCTCGATAAACCTCCAAGTCTAAACTTTTTATTGAAATAAAAATATCAGAGTTTTTCAAATAAACACTGTGTTTTTATACTCTAAATGGAATTTGAGAATATTAAAAGTTTGCTCTAGCCAACAGCTAATGCTCGCCAAGGTACAGGGTCAAGTTCATGAACGGGCCAAATCGCTCCACCCCGTCTATCCCCTCCCACACAAAATGACACAATTTCTTAATTTGACAATAAACGAATTTGCTCGAAAAGTATCGAATACTTTGACCTGAAACTTGTAATATATTACTTTTATAATGATTTCAATCTACTGTATAAACATTATTTAAGTCCTTCTCTTCCTTCCACCACCTCCCATACAAACTGCACTTTTTCATGAAATACTCAAAACCAATTTATTCAGTGCGTATAAAATTTATCGAGCTGAAATTTTGCACTAAATATTTATTTTCACAATTTTACAAAAAGTCGATTTCCTGAAAAGTATGTGTGCTACTGATCTGCAAAACATATTGATATGTGCATGCTGTTTACAGTTATTTCTGAAAAAGTTATAAAGAATTCTTCGGCCCTCCTTCTATTACCTCCCACAATTTCACTAAATCCAATACACTATTTTTCTCAGTACCTATTAAATTTTTGATTCCTAAATTTTGTTTAAAACATTTTGATAGCAACTCTAGCGTTATGTGACAAAATTAGGTCAATGTTGTTACCCCCTCTAACGCTCAATTTCTGTTTCATATAGAGTATCGCACGATTGAGCTTATTGGTAGTCCTGTTGTTTTTTTTTGAAATTTTAAAATAGGCGATCTAAATGGGACAGGGGGTCCCATTAAGACCGCCTATTTGGGATTTAACTCCATTTTTATTGTGTCGGCCGTGCAGCGTTTGTTGGATATTTTGCTCCATTCATAACCTCCATGTCTACACTCTTTATTAAAATAAAAACATCAGAGCTTTTCAAATAAACACTGAAATTTTTTTTTCAAATTTCAAAATAGGCGATCTTAATGGGACATGAATAAGTGCAAATTGTATGGTAGGATGGTTTATATATTAAAAAAAAGTGCTTTGCCATTGTTTAATTTTTTTTAGCGGATGAAATGTTAAACTGTTTAGTTTCACTGTCCATTTCTTTCTTTTTATCGAGCAGCGGGGTGTTCCTGCTGCCTCTTTTAACTTTTGAAAAACAAAAGCTTACGTTTCTGTTTAGTATTTTTTGGAACGTTGAAATTTTCTTTTGTGATGGTCTTGTTATTTCCAAAAAAATATAGTATCATATAGTATGCCTTAATCTTTATATTCATTTACTTCATTCAAAGCAGATGATGATTGATTGATTGAAAAAAGAGAGTAATCGAAATATATTGTTGTGTTTTTCCAACAAAAAGACATTACAGCGCACTTAGTTACATATAAATGTAAGCCATTTACATCACACCAAGCCATCAGTAGCTCAATATCCTTTTGCTGTTGAACGCAATCCATTATGTTTGAAATACGAGTAGTTCTGTATATTTTGAGATCGTCTGCAAATAGTAGAGATTGCGATGGAAATTCCTGTGTAATATCATTTATAAATATAGTAAATATATATAGGACCGAGAATGGAACCCTGAGGCCCTCCGGAGGTAGGAAATATGTCTTGAGAAGTAATGAATAACCACATTTTGTTTACGCCCAGTTAGTAAGCATGAAACCAGTTAAGCAATGATCCTGTAATGCCAAATTTACTCATGTTTTTAAGATAATTCTGTAAGGAATTTGATTGAAAGCCTTTTAGAAGTCAGCATAAATAATATCTGTCGAAAGAGAACGGTCTAACGAACAGGAAATATCATCAGTAAAGATGGTTAGATTTGTTATCGTAGATTTTCCGGGAATGAATCCATGTTGATTAACCGAGATGAGTAGAGTAATACGAGATTGTACATAACACGTTCAAAAATAAGCGACAAGGAATTAAGAATTGAGATTGGGCGATAATTTTTTATATTAGATCGTTCATCGTTCTTAAAAATAGGAATGATAAAAGAAGACTTGAGGATATCCGGAAAAACGCAATCCGATAGAGATAAGTTAAATAACTTACATAAAGGCACGCATAAATTCACAGCACAAATTTTGTATAATATATTTGGTATTCCATCTGGACCTGCATTTTTGAGTCTAAGCTTTTCAACAAGCTTTTCACATCATCAGACCTTATAGGAGGAGAATTTATAGTGGAGTGGTGAGCGTCCATGTAAGGATTCGAATTTGGAGATATATTGAGATCAGATCTTTTATTTAATTTTCTTGAAAATATTGTACGAAAAGATTGCTACATTGTTGAGAATTGGTAGCGGAAACTCCATTAATTGACATAATTTGGGGTTTAGATAATTTCAAGTGATTTAGATTTAGTGTATGAGTGAAAAACTTTTAAATCATTTTTTACATTTGCTTCTATGTTTGATATGAAACGCTTATAATTAAAAGCAACTTCTTTTTTAGCAACTCTTTTGAAATATGAAGAAGTTTTGTAGTCTTCCGGTGACTTTGTTTTTTTTATATGTTTTGTGCGCTGTCATTTGCTCTTTAATGGCTCTAATTGCAATATCAGAATGACAATATGGTATCTTACGATGATTGATTCTTTTATATGGTACATTATTGTGTGTGGAGAATATTGTAAGATTACGAAAAAGCGTTGTCAGTGGTTAAGGACTGAAAAGATAGCTTGTACGATGCAATGAAGTCATTTAAATCAGCTTTGAAGAAATCGCGCTTAAAAGTTTTTTTTTTCAGGCATAAAGTGCAAAGTTACTACGTTGAGTTCTATATCAAGTGCTGGATGGTGATTTTCGTCAAGTAAAAGGGTGAAACTCGACTATACTAAATCGAGAAGCCTATTATTATGATTATAAACGCTATTATGTTGAGTTAAGCTACAAATGGAAGTGTTAATTATTAGTGACAGGGCAGCAGGCAGTGCCTGAAAATGAATTAGGTATTAATGCATTTACTGTTAAGCTGTTAGACCAATCTATTTCTATTAAATTGAAATCCCCAACATTTAAAATTTTATCGTTATTTTTAAATTTTTGACTCACAATAGCTAGATTATCATAAATCTGCTTACATATTTCAGGATGAGTAGAAGGACTAGCATAAATGCAAGAAATGTATAAAGTGCTCTGCTTAAGTTAAGCCGATATCCACAGCTCTTCATATACCGTTTCTAGCCCATACTCTCGAATAGCACAATTTTTTTTATCAACAGCAACAAGGCAACCCCCACCATCGGTTTTAAATGTGATACTTAAGTTTCCGTCTTTCCTAAACACCTCATAGCGGTTGTCAAGCAATTCGGAGTCGAATCGATGGCGTGCGTATTCGATTAGTTTCTGTAAGACACAAAACATCACAATTTGTCTGACTTAAAGCTAATTTAAAATCTGCCGTCTTAGACCTCATGCGTCCTACGTTTTGGTAGTATGCAGTAATATGACTCATAAAGCTGAAACATCAACAAATAACACCTAAGATATTGATTTAAATAATAATGATTTAATAAATAATAATAAAGGATGTATGCGGATGACTTCCGAGCCATCAACTCTGGATAGCCACAAGTAGGGATGGCAAAATGTGCTCTTTTCCAATCGCAGTGATCTACTGCAATTGCTCTTTTTCAATATCTGCGAAAAGGAGTAGCTCTTCCAATAGCAGTGATTTTTCCACCTCTATTATCCATGCTAGTGCCCAATTAAAAAAAAAACGGACAAAATAGCAATTTTCTGCGAAATTCTGCATCTAACAATCAGGTAGACCCAATCTCATGCTCAGTACCACCAGCTCAGTGCGCATAGTGAACACTTCCCCCATTTCCCCCTGGGAATGAAAAGGTTTTATTTTACTATCCAATATACGAAAAAACGATCGAGCGCAATCGAGTCAGGATGGCAAAAATGTCATTCGCATTTCATATACACAAGCCAAATAAAAAACATAAAAGAATTATGATTGGGCGTAAAGCCCAATCATATGATACTCTAGATGAAATGAGAAAGAGTTCAATGTACCGGAAAATATGTCACCTCCAATTCTTTTAAATAATTAATAGTGACTTTTGTATGGGAGGTGGTAGAAGGAGAGGAGGAAGGTTTGTAATTTTTGGATATGACACCTAATGTGGTATGCAAAATATTTCGTGCTGAATTTAAAGTTTGCAGCTTTCATTATTTTCAATTGGACATAGTTTTCCTGAAATTGAGGCATTTGTATGGGAGGTGGCAGGGAAAGTGGAACGTCTAAGATGATTTTGAAACTGCTTATCATATCATCCTTATCACCACGCTTTGGTTCAATTTCAAATTCGATAGTTCTAATATATTCGAATGAGAAATGATTTTCTTGAATTTAAAATACAGATATTTGTATGGGAGGGGGTAGAAGGAGTGAAGAGGAGCTGATAATTTTTTTAGCATTTATTGCAATTATTAAAAAACAAACTCTGGCAAAATTTTAAGTTTATACTTTTTCTAGTTTTAATGGAAATCGATATAATGCACTTAACAAAAATTATACATTTGTATGGGAGGGAGTAGAAGGAGTGTACGGATCAAAACAAATTTTTTTCTCGTTATTGATATTTCTATTTTTATACTTTACGCAAAATATCAAGTTGATAGCTTTAACAGTTTCAAAGAAAAATAATTTAATTTAAATTTCAAAATTTCGTGAAATTTGTATGGGAGGGGGTAGAAGGAGTGAGGTGAAGTTGATAATTTTTTCAATACTGATTGCAATTGTATTAAAATTAATTCTGGCAAAAATTTATTTTTACAACTTTGCTAGTTTCAATGAAAATCGAAAAAATGCATTTTTCCAAATTATGCATTTGTATGGGAGGGGGTAGAAGGAGTGAAGAGGAGCTGATAGTTTTTTTAGCATTTATTGAAATTATTAAAAGACAAATTCTGGCAAAATTCTAAGTTTATACTTTTTCTAGTTTTAATGCAAATCGATATAATGCACTTGACAAAAATTATGCATTTGTATGGGAGGGGGTAGAAGGAGTGTACTGATCAAAACACATTTTTTTCTCGTTATTGATATTTCTATTTTTATACTTTATGCAAAATATCAAGTTGATAGCTTTAACAGTTTCGAAGAAACATAATTTAATTTAAATTTCAAAATTTCGTGAAATTTGTATGGGAGGGGGTAGAAGGAGTTAGGTGAAGTTGATAATTTTTTCAATACTGATTGCAATTATATTAAAATAAATTCTGGCAAAAATTCGTTTTTATAACTTTGCTAGTTTCAATGAAAATCGAAAAATTGTATTTTTCAAAATTATGCATTTGTATGGGAGGGGGTAGAAGGAGTGACAGGATCAGATCAATATTCTGTCATATTAATGATATCTATATCATAATACTTTGATCTAAATTTCAAATCAGTAGCTTAAATAGTTTCAAAGGAAAATCAATTTCTGGAAATTTCGGAATTTCGTGAAATTTGTATGGGAGGGGGTAGAAGGAGAGGGGGGATGTGGCCCTTTCACGAACTTAAAGTTTCTTTTTAGCTAAAAATGACACACAAAAAATTTCAGCACGATAGCTCAAAGCGTTCGAGAGTTATGCTGTAGACAGACGGACAGACGGACAGACAGACAGACAGACGGACAGACGGACAGACAGCAACTCGGAATCGAAGTTTTTGAGCGACAACAAATATTTCTGTACCCTTGGCGGCTCTGTGCGAGCATTATTTCTTAGCGTTACAAACGGTAAGGCAAACACAATATACTCTCAGATTTCATCTAGAGTATAAAAACACCCGGTCATCGTTCGCATCGCATATATACGAGCCAAATAAAAAAAACACCCGGTCATAGAAAACCAAACCAAAAGGGTCTGTTGTTTACTTTTTTTTCACACGATATTACCTCACACAAGCAATTTCATCATGAAGAACGTAAAGCTCTTATCAACACAGTGGACTGCAACATAAATCGGCAAAACTGCAATATCCGCAACTCATATGTCCCGCCGACGAGATCGAAACTCAGAACAAAACCGGCCAAGCAAATCATTAACAAAGCGCACCATTGACCACTTCGGTTCAACCTCACCTATCAGATGAGATCCCACCGATCAGAATATCGCTAAGCAAATCGCTTATCAAATCGCAGGCGTTTCATCCAGCTTCAATTCTACTCCTCAATATAAAGCAATATCATTGAGAGCACGAGCTCTACACACTGCTCGTGTTCTCAGTGTCGATATCAATCACCCAAAGACTATCAACTAGGTTTGGGATAGCTTATATGATTGATAGTCTTTGATATCACAGAGCTGATATATCGCTGAGCGCGAACGATATAACAGATACCAAGACAATGGAATATATCAGATGTGCCAAGCGGCAATCGAGAGACACAAAATACCGACGTTCAAGCTCTTTCTTCGCGCGATTGATAGTTAGCGCTGGGGGTTGGGTAAAGCTCGACTGACATTTCTTCCATGGGTTTCGGGATCTGATAAGAGCTTTACGTTGTTCATGATGAAATTGCTTGTGTGAGTTATATCGTGTGAAAAAAAGAAAACAGTAAACCCTTTTGGTTCGATTTTCTATGGCCGGGTGTTTTTTTATTTGGTTTGTATATATAGATGCGATGGGTAAGTGGCGGTTTGTTTGACGAGCTTTATTCTGAGCTACGATCAAGTCTGGGCTACGTGGAATGTGTGAGTTGCGAGATTAATGTGCGATTGCGAACAAAAACTATGAGATTTGTAGCGATGATCATTGCGGCAATTTTATTGCCGATAGAACGTAAGCAGTATGCATTTGCTCTGCTCTTTTAATTTTTCAATCGCAATATGCGATTGCTCTTTTAAAATAGCAGTGAAAAAATCGCAGGTATGTAAAATAGCATACCATCTCTAGCCGCAAGTATTTAAAAATATTATTTTTTTTTTAAAATTTTCGCTTGCCTGTACAAAAATTTAATACAGTTGGGGATTGGTTCTTTTACAAAAATATTGGGAAACAAATTATTATAACATAGAAAAGAAGTTGAAATCCTTTCTTAACACGATCGCGAATAGCGGAGTTCACAAATTCGATTAGAATTCGAAGTGACAGTCTCTCGAATTTCTCGTTGTACAAATCCGTGATTAGATTCGTACTAGGAAAAAATAATAAAGATATGGAGGAATTTTACGAGCGGATAATTCCGACAAATAAAGATTTTGAGGGGTAAATTTTGTATGAAGGAATATTACGAGCTCATTTTTTAACTGTGTTGCTAAAAATGTTTATGGTTTTCAGCGAAACAGTGACGCAGAGAAGCTACTAAAGCGATCACGATCGCCGAAGAAGGTTTAGAGCTTCGCGATCCGAATCTTTTCTTCGCGAGAAACATCTGGAAATACTTTTAATGTCGGTTTCCTCAAAGGGAACGTTGAACAGTTGAATGAAAAAAAATATTTTTACATTCTAAAAAAATAGAATCAAATTTTAAAACTTTTATATTCGTTTAAAAAACAGGCGCCAAATTATAAATTCAATCTTTGATTTCCTTTTTTGCCAAACTCAAGTGATGATCAATGTCGTTTTGTATGTGAGCAGCCACCGCATCAATTTCCAATTTCGAGGACTCCAGTTTGATTTTGTACGAATTGATCAGAGCCTTTAAACGCTTAAAATCGTCCACATCGTGCAGAAAAGTATCGAAAACCTTCCACCATTCCGTTGTTGTTGCGGCTGTTGTTGTTCCGTCTAAACTTCTTGTTTTAATAATTAACGGCTTTTCGACATGAAATGTTTCTAGATCTTCGAGAATTTCTGTTAAGGTAGGTGCAGATGGTGGCGGTTCAAGAACCTTTTTTCTTTTAAACATTTTTTTTGTGTCAATTTAACACTTTTCTTAAACTACGTGTAAATAAAGTAAACAAGTTAAATGACTGACAATGACAGAAATCCATGGCATGTGACATTTGTTGAGGGATTCTGTAAATTTTAACTTGGACCTACCTTGTAATAGAAAAAAAATTATTTTGGAAATGTTGTAATTAATCTAAAAAAACATTTTTAAATTTTCCATTTAAAGATTCCTTTTAGTTATGAGTAGATTAAAATATCTCGTATTCTTTGCCTGAAAATGCAGGCTAATTCGATCAAGGTTAATCCAATTTCTTAGTCGGAAAGAAGAAGAAGATAATCCGTCATCAATTAGTAAAGTCAGCCGAGTGTCAGTGCCATTTCGTTTCATAAGAAAAGTCGTAAGTCGAGCTCAAGTAAATGTGTTAAATTAGGGTGTACAATTCATTTTCAGCAACAACTCTAAGAAAGTAAGTGAGCGCAATGCTAAAATGAAGCCGACCGTAATTTATGTGGTTCTTAAAATTTAACCTGAAACTAGGCCATAAATGGGCCATAAATTTTACACCTGTCATTCCCACGTAGTATTAATCTTCTTTTCCTTTAGATCAAAATGAAATTATCCGTTACCCTCTTGGGGTTATTTCTCTTTGGACTGGTCCTTTGCCATGCAGATTCCGACTCAGATTTCGCCGAATTCGAAGATTTCGACTCCGATGACGAAGTTGTAGCCGCTGGCGGTCAACAATGGAGCGCACCATCGCAAGGACAAGCAGACAAAACTAAAAACCCGAATAGCCAAGAAAAGGAAGACGACAAGAACGATGACTTCGTTGAGTTGACGGACGGCTCTGACGACGACGATGGTGTAGTTGAAGACGATCCGGAAGCGGAAGATTTCGATCATTTCAACGACGAAGAGGAGTTTGAAGGCTTCGAAGGTCATCCCGACAAGGATATTCTACCGCCAGATATGAAAGACGAACCGAAACTAACTATTTCGCAAGTTCCACTTCATTTCCGGTAAGTAGAAATTTCTAAATTACGAATTTATCGTGATCTGCTGTAATTAATTATGTTTTAGAACGCATTGGGACTCGTATTGGATGGAAATACTCATGCTTATTGGTCTGACTACTTATTTCGCAAACTTCTTCCTTGGAAAGAATAAAAATTCAAAACTTGCAAATCGTTGGCTTAACACTCACCGAACTTTGTTGGAGGAGAACTTCGTTTTAGTTGGTAAGTTCACATATTTTGAGTAGCCGTGCTATCTTCCATCTCCTACGGCTAGGGAAAAAATCTATAATATTATTGGAAATCTTTAAAAAAAAACTGCAGCAGGACTTGACAGAAGCATTGCTAGGACCATTATACAGTTAACACTTGTCAATGAGAAAAAAAAATACTCATCAATACCTGGCCACATTATTTTATATGAAAATTCTTGATGTTTATACTCTAGGTGGAGTCTCAGAGTATTATAAGTTTGCTGTAAAGTTTGTAACGCGAAGAGGCGCCGAGAGTACAGAAATATTTGTTGTCGCTCAAAATCTCAAAACCGAATGTCCGTCCATTCGTTCTATAGCTTATGAACATGTTGAAAGTTAAAATTTGGTACATTATCGTTTTTGACAAAAAAAAGTAAGGTCAAGTTTGTGAACGGCCCAAATCGCTCCACCCTTCTACCACCTCCCATACAAAATGACTCATTTTCAATCATTTACATTAATCAAATTTTCTTGGAAACCATAAACGCTAATAATTTTTAGAAAATATTTTTATCATAAGCGTGATGTATGGTGCAATTCGAATCCATCCACTCTTTCCTCCACCTCCCGTGCAAACCGCACTTTTCACGACATACTATATACCAATTTTCTCAGTAAGTTTAACGTTTGTCGAACTCAAATTTTCTGCTCAATACTAAATTAGCATTATTATTAAGATCGCAAAAAATCAACTGATTAGCTTTACTGTTTTTACGCCCTCCCATACAATATGACTCAATTTTACAACTTTACGAAAAATCGATTTTCTTGAAAAGTATGAATGTTATTGATCTGCAATTTAAAATATATCAGTCACATGATGATTATAGTTTCTCAAAAAAATACTAAAAACCCCTCACTCCTTCTACTACCTCTCATACAAACTGTACAATTTCACTAAATTCAAAACACTAATTTTCTCAGTACATCGATTTGGTAAACACAATGGCTAAATGGCACTACACGACAAAAAGAAAACCGCAACCCTGGCACTTTTCTACGGTAGCATTTTTCTATAATTTTATTGATGTACTTTGCCCTCAAGCGGGGGGGGGGGTATAGTCGGCGTATAATTCCAGAACACTGCTTGCTTAAAAATACCTTGGTAACCTCTATCTACGAAAATGAATAAATTTGTAAAGGGTTGTGCAGAGGGCTAACAATCCTTTCAGAATAAGTAATGAATATGTTAAGGAACGTGAAGGTTGGGAGACTAAGACTCGAATTAGTGCCATTGAGAGGAGGAGGATTGTCTTCAAGGTTTATCATGAAAACAATCCTAGTAATCGCTCTGATAGAAGACGAATTTTTCTCCAGGAGCTTGGCGGACGGTTTGTCTTACCAAATATTAATCACGGAGCAGAAAATTTTGCAATAATAAGAAACTTCAACTCTCATAGTGGAATAGAAAGTGTTTTTAGAACACCAATGCAGTTATCTGTTTCCTCAGTCAAAGTTGTCTAAAGTAGAAAGCCATGTAAGTCAATCCAACAACAACACGTTGGAGTCATAAGAAAAATGACAGTTTCATACAAATTCGCTCGCTTTTATATGGAGCGGACACGCGTTTATTCTTAAATGCAGCGTTAAAGATAGTTCAGCTTTCTAAGGTACTTTATTGATAGTGCTCGGAATGTAATTATTACACGTTGTAATCAGTGCAATAGATTTTTAATTGAAAAAAGTGCGGTCAAAGTTAAATGTCGGTTTCTCACACCGAAATCTGTCACTCATATTGTGCAGAATTCTCCGGTTAATTTTCACACAGAAAACTGTAGAATTTTAGCTATTACGAAAAAGTATGCACCCTCGTAATATTTCCTTTTGTGTTGTTTTCGGTAAAACTTGTTTTTACGACAAGATATTGTACAAAAATAATACAGGTGGTCTTTTGAAATGGAAAAATCCATGACGTCATACCTAGAGATGGTATGCTATTTTACATACCTGCGATTTTTTCACTGCTATTTTAAAAGAGCAATCGCATATTGCGATTGAAAAATTAAAAGAGCTGCGTTTAGAAGAGCAGAACAAATGCATACTGCTTACGTTCTATCGCCAACAAAATTGCCGCAATGATCATCGCTATAATTCTCAGAGTTTTTGTTCGCAATCGCACATTAATTTCGCAACTCACACATTCCATGTAGCCCAGACGAGATCGTAGCTCAGAATAAAGCTCGTCAAACAAACTGCCACTTACCCATTGCATCCATATATACAAACCAAATAAAAAAACACCCACTCATAGAAAATCGAACCAAAAGGGTTTACTGTTTTCTTTTTTTCACACGATATTACTCACACAAGCAATTTCATCATGAAAAACGTAAAGCTCTTATCAGATCCCGAAACCCATGGAAAAAATGTCAGTCGAGCTTTACCCAACCCCCAGCGCTAACTATCAATCGCGCGAAGAAAGATCTTGAACGTCGGTATTTCGTGTCTCTCGATTGCCGCTTGGCACATCTGATATATTCCATAGTCTTGGTATCTGTTATATCGTTCGCGCTCAGCGATATATCAGCTCTGTGATATCAAAGACTATCAATCATATAAGCTATCCCAAACCTAGTAGATAGTCTTTGGTGATTGATATCGACACTGAGAGCTCGAGCAGTGTGCAGTGTGTAGTGCTCGTGCTCTCAGTGATATTGCTTTACACTGAGGAGTAGAGTAATGAATGAATTGAATTGAAGCTGGATGAAACGACTGCGATTTGGTAAGCGATTTGCTTAGCGATATTTTGATCGGTGGGATCTGATCTGATAAGTGAGGTGGAACCGAAGTGGTCAATGGTGCGCTTTGTTAGAGATTTGCTTGGCTGGTTTTGTTCTGAGTTTCGATCTCGTCGGCGGGACATATGAGTTGCGGATATTGCAGTTTCGCCGATTTATGTTGCAGTCCACTGTGTCGATAAGAGCTTTACGTTCTTCATGATGAAATTGCTTGTGTGAGGTAAGTAAGTAAACAATAGACCCTTTTGGTTTGGTTTTCTATGACTGGGTGTTTTTTTTTATTTGGGTTGTATATATGCGATGCGATCGATGACCGGACGTTTTTTTATTTGGCTTGTGTGTATGAAATTCGATTGACATTTTTGCTATCCTGACTCGATTGCGCTCGATCGTTTTTTCGTACATTGGATAGTAAAAAAAAAACTTTTCATTCCCAGGTGGAAATGGGGGAAGTGTTCACTATGCGCACTGAGCTGGTGGTACTGAGCATGAGATTAGGTCTGCCTGATTGTTAGATGCAGAATTTCGCAGAAAATTGCTATTTTGTCCGTTTTTTTTTAATTGCGCACTAGCATGGATAATAGAGGTGGAAAAATCACTGCTATTGGGGAAGAGCTGCTCCTTTTCACAGATATTGAAAAACAGCAATCGCAGTGGATCACTGCGATTGGAAAAGAGCAGATTTTGCCATCCCTAGTCATGCCCACTGGAGTCATTCAAGATGGCCGCTACGTCAGTTCTGCTTAGCTTGGTATGTAGAAAGCTTTGAATACGTTCAATTGAACCAGCTCAACACGTGCGAAAATGCAATGGCTGTTTGGCATCTGCAACAAATGGGCACCAGAAAATCTTGTTTTATTTACAGGAAGACTATTTGTGGCGAGTACTGCATAACTAAAACAAAATGTTTACTATGTAATATCTAATTCCCAAATGAAAATCATGTGCATATATGTATATAAGAACAATACATACATAAAATATATGTAAAATTTATATAACAATATAATAAACGTAATATGTTATAAATGTGAATTATATTTCCTACTAGCAAACCCTCGCGACTTCGTCCGCGTACAAATAGCAATAATAAGGAATTTTTGAGAGTGTAGTTAGTAATGCATTATGTGGGATATAAAATCTGCTTACTTTAATGGCTCTTTGAAGAGAATGGTTTGTATATTGTTGGAATCAGAACCATAAATTATTAAGAATGAAAGCATGATACTCCCATTTTTATGGGACAGGCTCGTAATCAAATCAAACCCGTGATTCGAGATCATATACATGTTGAAGAGCGTTACGAACATGTGAATAATTGTAGCTGGTGTTAATTAAAAAAAAAAGCAAATAAAATAACATTAAGCATAAAAACATAACAGGACTACGATTGTGCGTAAAGCCAAATCATACGATATTATTAATAGATGAAATCGAAATTTTTGCGGTGTTAAGAAATTTTGTATGGGGAGTGGTAGAAGGGGTGACAGTACTGAACTAATTTGTTTCACATCATGCTAGAGTAGCTATAAAAATGTTTTCTACCAAATTTAAGCTTC
The DNA here is from genome assembly GCA_963669355.1 of Chorisops tibialis. Lineage (NCBI taxonomy): Eukaryota > Metazoa > Arthropoda > Insecta > Diptera > Stratiomyidae > Chorisops > Chorisops tibialis. The sequence continues at coordinate 274,032,887 of OY770262.1, forward strand.
AAAAATTGAGTAGGTACTGAGAAACTTAGTGCACTGAATGTAATGAAATTGTGCAATTTGTATGGGAGGTGGTAGAAGGAGTGGGGGGTTTTTGGTGATTTTTCGAAAAACATCTATAACTATCATGCAATTGATACACTTTAAATTTCAAATCTGTATCATTCACACTTTTCAAGAAAATCGAATTGTTACATAGTCGTGTAATGTGCCTCATTGTATGGGAGGGGGTAGAAGGAGTGAAGCTACTCGGTTAATTTTCTTCCCGCTGTTAATAATAATGCTAATTAAGGATTAAGTTTAAATTTTTACCTCGATGAAATTTAAATGTACTGAGAAAATTCGTTTAGAGTATTTTATGGAAAAGTGCGGTTTATATGGGAGGTGGTGGAAGGAGAAGGGGTTTTTGGTGATTTTTTGAGAAACAACTATAATCATCATGCAATTGATATATTTTATATATATATTTTTTTATTATATATTTATTTCAGATCAGTAACATTCAGACTTTTCAAGAAAATCGAATTCTTGTGAAGGCGTGGATCTGTGTCACATTGTATGGGAGGGGGTAGAAGGAGTGAAGCTAATCGGTTAATTTTATCTCGATATTAATAATAATGTTAATTAAGGATTTAATAGAACATTTTAGCTCGATGAAAGTTACACGTACTGAGAAAATTGGTGTAAAGTGGTTCATGAAAAAGTGTAGTTTGTATGGGAGGTGGTAGAAGGAGTGACAGACCTTAAATAATTTGTATACCAAAAGACTGCATTTATAATAGAAATAATATAGTCCAAATTTCAAATTAATAGCTTTTATAGTTTTCAAGAAAATTTGATTAATATATATTTTTGAAAATGAGTCACTTTGTATGGGAGGGGGTAGAAGGCGTGAGGAGAGTGAAATAAAACCAAAAGCAGATTTCATTCCGATGGACACCTAACAAACTGTGCAAGTTTCATTACAATCGGTTCAGCCGTTTGTGTGTGAAATGCGGTCGTACAGACAGACAGAAAAAATTTCAAAAATGTGTTTTTATGCTTAGTTAGTGCTAAAATAACTCAAAAAACTAACTTATAACCATTTATAAGCAAATAACAGACACACACTACAATTATATTTATATGTATAGATTTTTCACCCTGTTTCACCGTTTTTCAATACTTTCAGCGATAAAATCTATTGGCCACTCGTGTGGCCTTACATTGACTAACGATATATAAATCTTATTTTTCAAACCTCCAGGTGTTTATAACTTAAGAAATGTGATAAAAAGTTACAATCCCTTAAGAACAATTTAATTGAATATGTCCCGAAGTTTCAAGTAAAAAGCTTAAAAATTGTGTGTGCGGACAGATATTGACACTAGTGTTAAACATGTTTACTATTTATTATACTCTAGATGAAATCTGAGAGTATATTGTGTTTGCCTTACCGTTTGTAACGCTAAGAAATAATGCTCGCACAGAGCCGCCAAGGGTACAGAAATATTTGTTGTCGCTCAAAAACTTCGATTCCGATTTGCTGTCTGTCCGTCTGTCCGTCTGTCTGTCTGTCCGTCTGTCCGTCTGTCTACAGCATAACTCTCGAACGCTTTGAGCTATCGTGCTGAAATTTGTTGTGTGTCATTTTTAGCAAAAAAGAAACTTTAAGTTCGTGAACGGGCCACATCCCCCAACACCTTCTACCCCCTCCCATACAAATTTCACGAAATTTCGAAATTTTCAGAAATTGATTTTTCTTAGAAACTATTTAAGCTATCGATTTGAAATTTGGGTTCAAGTATTATGATATAGATACCATTAATATGACTCAATATTGATCCGATCCCATCACTCCTTCTACCCCCTCCCATACAAATGCATAATTTTGAAAAATGCAGTTTTTCGATTTTCATCGAAACTAGTAAAGTTATAAAAACGAATTTTTGCCAGAATTAATTTTTTTATAATTCCAATCAGCACTGAAAAAATTAGCAACTTCCCCTCACTCCTTCTACCCCCTCCCATACAAATTTCACGAAATTTTGAAATTTAAATTAAATTATTTTTCCTCGAAACTGTGAAAGGTATCAATTTGATATTTCGCACAAAGTATAAAAATAAAAATATCAATAACAGGAAAAAAAATTGTTTTCATCGTTACACTCCTTCTACCCCCTCCCATACAAATGCATCATTTTTGTTAAATGCATTATGTCGATTTCCATTAAAACTAGAAAAATTACAAACTTAAAATTTTGCCAGAATTTGTTTTTTAATAGTTGCAATAAATGCTGGAAAAAATTATCAGCTCAGCTTCCCTCCTTCTACCCCCTCCCATATAAATATCTGTATTATAAATTCAAGAAAAGCATTTCTCCTTCGAATATATGAGAGCTGTCGACTTTGAAATTGAATCAAAGCATAGTGAAGGATGATGATAAGCAGTTTCAAAATCATCTAAAACGTTCCACTTCCTCTGCCACCTCCCATACAAATGCCTCAATTTAAGGAAAACTATGACCAATTTCTTTAAAAATAATGAAAACTAAAAATTTTAAATTCAGCACGAAACATTTTACACGCCATTTTCGGTGTCACATAGGAGAAATACAAACCTCCGCCTCTACTTCTACCACCTCCCATGCAAAGTCTCTTCTCACTATTCGAAAGAATTTCAGATGACATATTTGCCGGTATATTAAAGTCATTTCCATCTCATCTAGAGTATCATATGATTGGGCTTTAAGTCCAATCATAATTCTGTTATGTTTTTTAATTGGTGCCAACTACTACTTGAAAATTCGTTACATTTCTAATTTTGGCATCCGAGGGTGCCAAATTCTGTGTTTCATTTTTATACTCTAGATAAAATGTGAGAATATTATAACTTTGCTCTAAAGTTTGTAACGCTAAGAAAAAATGCTCGCACAAAGTCACTAAGGGTACAGAAATATTTGTTGTTGATTAAGATTCTCAAAACCGGATGTTCATCTGTCCGTTCGCTCTTTAACTCGAGAACGCGTCGTTATAGAAAGTTCAAATTTTTTACGCGTCGTTTAGAAATGTGAAATAGATGAGAAATTTTTTTCTTAGTTTAATACGTAGTTTACGAGACTCCTTTATAACGTGAAATTTCGTACTGTAACGAAACTCTTTTCATTGCGAAAATTTAGAATTTTTCTTTTCTCTAAATGGCAGTTTTACAATTTTATTTTCAGGTGATGATGGTAAACTGGAAAATGAGTCGCCAGGATTAATGAAAGAAAGTGAAAGTTTGTACACGTTGTGGTGTTCAGGACGAACATGCTGTGAAGGAATGCTGGTTGAATTGAAGATGATTAAGCGTCAAGATTTAGTCGCTTTAGTTTCCGGTTTAATGAGACCGACACAAGATCAAATTCACATTAAAATCGAAATTTCAAAAGATGCAATGGATACATTTGTATTTTGTGTAGCCTCGAAAAAAACGGGAACTAAGTTATTCAAAGAATTATCAGATCTTGTAATTTTGAAATATTTGTGAAAATCTAGAGCGTATTTTACACACCATTTATTTTCAGAACAAATACTGTAGTCTAGTCAATAAACCAGAAGAGAAATACAATGTTCCAAATGGATTCTCAGTTTTATCCGAAATACCTGAAGCCTCGTCTACCATGTTAGACTCCCGAGTGTTGGCTGCACTCAATAAATATGCAAACTTGATTGATTATATTCATATATCCGATCAATTCTGTGGACCAGTACAGCAAGAAGATCCGAACAATTTGAAGCAACCCGAAGTTAAAAGAATGTTAATGGCTGGATTTAATTTGCCAAAACAATGTGATATGGAGTCAGTTAAGCCTTTACTTGTACTCGTATTTTATATTATGGAAAGACTGAAGCGTTATCGCCTATCGAAAGAGGTATTTACAATTTTTTGTTCTCATCATTTTCAAATGTGGAAGAAAAAATAAAATAAAACAATTTTCTAGGGCAAAACTAAAGCTGATAAAAATCGGCAACGTGTTGAAGAACAATTTTTGAAGAGTACTCATGCTGCCAGAGCTGAAGCAGCTGCACAACGTCGCGAAGATAAACGGAAACAAGAAAAGGAACGTGTTATGGCTGACGACGATCCAGATAAGCAACGTCGCTGGGAAGAGAAGGAACAGAAACGTCAGGCGAAGAAAAAAGCACCAAAAATGAAACGTCTATCAGTTAAATCATTGTAATTATTCTGCTAGGGAGTAGCAAAAAAAAATAAAAAATAATTAAGTATCTGTATGGCTCATCCGCGTCTCATGGATTTGTTGTTAGTTTAAAATTTTGTGTTTTTTTCGAATTATAAAATAAAGTACACTCATGATTTAAATGATAGCGACTTTTAAGTAAATCAAGAGTTGCCGCAATTTGCAAGGCACAACTAGTACAGCCTTAGAAGGAAGTAGATTGTTGAGATGAATATAACCAGAGATAAGTAAAGACATAATATTTGAGTCTACAAACTTTGAATTATTACTTCTGGTTTTTTTTTCAGTATTCACTGTTAAAACCTCATATGTGAATTTCGAGGGTTTCAATTTTGTTTTTCTTGAAAACGTTGCGTATTTTAATCTTCTTGAATGAGGATCAGTAGTCGTAATAGAGGATGTTTTAGGGAATCAGTTCATCCTGGACGTGAGATATCCATCTTGTCGTTCTACTTTTCATTTGTCGTGTCGGGTGACAATTTCAAGACTTTATTTTATTACTTTACTTTAACCACTTTATTGAACTATTTAAATTTTTGCTCTCAAACAGAGCCAACACACAACTACCCCGATTACATCTTGAGTTTTCGATCCAGTCAATCTTACTGACGATCGGATACACATGCAGGCAATCCTAAGGTTGCTTAACTCACATGGTGTCGAATTTACATTGATCATATATATTTTCAATATTACGGATATTCAAAACCATGTGAGTTTTCGCAACTTTGCAACTCGTGGGGCGCATGGTGTTGAATTTACATTTTTGTGCACTAAGACAACAGCATGCAATATCGTCAGGGTATGATCCCTGACACATTCCAGCTATTTTACAAGATAGATTCTACACACCAAGAATCCCGAAATTTTTAGAGTCAGAAATATTTTAAACCGCAGTGGGAAACAATGTTCATACCGAAAAGATTTTGGATGCCGGAAAAAATGACAATTTTCATAAGAAGTCGCTTCGTTGCACATTTCCATTTTTATGTGTGGGGATCGACCAATTACAAAGGAATTTCGTCGATGTCAAAATCCATCTTGTCGTGTTAGAATTAATACAGCGAACAATTTGGTGAAATTGCAATAAATGAAGCCTGTGTGAAATCATTTGCTGAGACATCGTTTCACTTTGGTTTCAAAAAGTGATTAACTTGTGAATAAATCAGGTTTTTTTCTTTATGTGAATCCCTACTGAACATGCGATGCTAAGGCGTTCGCTCTTTTATCACTTAGTATAAATTAAATGAATTCACGCTATAAAATTTCATGTAATGAAAAATATAATATCATTGATACCTTGTACAGAAAGCATACTGACTCTTAGTACACATATTTGTTTTTTATCAGTTACTGATAACGCTGTGGATCCATTCTGTGATATCTTTCCGAGATATTTATACTCTAGATGAAATCTGAGAGTATATTGTGTTTGCCTTACCGTTTGTAACGCTAAGAAATAACGCTCGCACAGAGCCGCCAAGGGTACAGAAATATTGGTTGTCGGTCAAAAACCTCGATTCCGAGTGACCGTCTGTCCGTCTGTCTGTCTGTGCGTCTGTCTACAGCATAACTCTCGAAAGCTTTAAGCTATAGTGCTAAAAAATTTTGTGTGTCATTTTTAGCAAAAAAGTAACTTTAAGTTCGTGAATGGGCTACATCCCCCGAGTCCTTCTACCCCCTCCCATACAAATTTCATGAAATTTCGAAATATTAAGAAATTGATTTTTCTTTGAAACTATTTAAGCTATCGACTTGAAATTTAGTTCAAAGTATTATGATATAGATGTCAATAATATGACGGAATATTGATCCGATCCCCTCACTCCTTCTACCCCCTCCTATACAAATGGACAATTTTGAAACATACATATTTTCGATTTTCAATGAAACTAGTAAAGCTGAAAAGACAAAATTTTGCCAGAATTAATTCTACTATAATTGCAATTAGTTTTAAAAAGAATTATCAACTTCACTTCACTCCTTCTACCCCCTCCCATACAAATTTCACAAAATTTTGAAATTTAAATTAAATTATTTTTCTTCGAAACTGTTAAAGCTATTAACTTGATATTTTGTATAAAGTATAAAAATAGAAATATTAATAATGCGAAAAAATTTTGTTTTGATCCGTACACTCCTCCCATACAAATGGATAAATCACTATCAGAATTCCTTAATGCAAGGAATTGCCATAAAACGGTTCCAAATTAAGATATGGAAATTGAATTATCCTCTGGCTCATCATTTAGTGAAGGGACGAAACAAACAACAACATCCCTACACTAAATACATAAATATAAATAAAACAAAATAAAAAATTGACAAAAAATTGGCATCAACTAGCATTAAGTCTACGCTTTAAACACAGCTTATCAATAGAGAAGTCGAATACATCAGCATTCTCATTAACTTCTCTCGCGAGACGCGAGATCGGCTCATTCATACCATAGTTTGTCCGGTGAAAGCAAATCTGTAGCAATCTAGGCTGCCTTGGTAAAAATTGACCAACAGCAAACGGCATCAAACTCAAAAGTGTAGGAGAATCAACTATCCCTGTAAGAAGTTGATGAGCAAAAATTACATCAGCTACCTCACGTCGTTTCGAGAGTGACGACATATTTAAAAGCCTAAGTCGATTGATGTAAGGAGGAAGACGCACTCTGTCACTCCAATTAAGGTGGCATAAGGCTATTCTCACAAATTTACGTTAAATTGATTCAATTCTACCAATGTGCTCATCATAAAAAGGAGACCAAACTTGAGAAGCATATTCAAGATGAGATCTAACGAAGGTTTTATAAAGAATCAATTTAATAAAGGGATTGTTAAATTCCTTGGATAAGCGTGTGGTGAATCCCAATATAGAATTACCTTTTTGCACAATCTTATTTATATGCAAGCTAAAACCAAGTTTATGGTCAAACGTAACACCTAAGTCAATTATAGAGTTGACACGATCCAACATACAGTCATTAAGACTATATATAATTACAAACGGTGAGACTTTCGTAGTAAATGACATAACATGACATTTATCCACATTCAAACGAAGATCATTGTGGCGACACCAATTACTAAAATTAATCACATCATCTTGAAGAAAATTGTCAGAGTTGGGACTAAGGGACCTAAAGATCTTAATGTCGTCTGCATAAATAAGTACTTCAGAGTATTTAAGAACAGAGGCAACATCATTAATGGCCAGGACAAACAAAAGTGGTCCCAAATGACTTCCTTGCGGTACACCAGAATGCGCAGTAAATGGCTTAGAAGTAAAATCATGAAAGAGAACTTGATAAGTTCTATTAAGTAGATACGACTTAATCCAATTAATAAACCATGTAGGAAAACCCAACATGTTTAATTTCAAAAAAATAATGAAATGGGGTAATTTATCGAAAGCCTTACTGAAATCAGTATAAATGCAATCCACCTGCTTATCCTCCTCTATACCAACAATGGATTTATTCGTAAACTCCATTGTTGACCTATTTTTGACAAATTCATGTTGTTTACTTGAAATCAGTGAAACGACAATTTTTGTTAAATGCATTATATCGATTTCCATTAAAACTAGAAATAGTACAAACTTAAAATTTTGCCAGAATTTGTTTTTTAACAATTGCAATAAATGTTAGAAAAAATTATAAGCTCCGCTTCACTCCTACTACCCCCTCTCATACATATAAATATCTGTATTATAAATTCAAGAAAAGCATTTCTCCTTCGAATATATGGGAGCTATCGACTTTGAAATGAAATCAAAGCATGGTGATAAGGATAATAAGCAGTTTCAAAATCATCTTAAACGCTCCACTTCCTCCTCCATCTCCCATACTTCTTCTTCTACTTTACAATGGCGCTACAGCCCAAATCGGACCTTGGCCTCCTGATATTCAGGTTCATTAACATTTTTCATTACTTATTGTGGATGGGTTGCCTTCGCACAACCCTCTTTCTACGAATTTTTGATTTTCTTAGATTGAGGTGACCAATGTGCCGGAATTATGTATTGCGCCGACCGGGATTTGAACTCACGACTTTCGCATTACAAGACCAACACACTACCTACTAGGCTATACCCTAGCCACCTCCCATACAAATGCCCCAATTTCAGGAAAAGTATGTCCAATTTCTTTAAAAATAATGAAAACTAAAAACTTTAAAATCAGCAAAAAACAGTTGGCATGCCATGTTCGGTGTCATATACGAAAAATACAAACCTCCCCCTCTACTTCTACCACCTCCCATGCAAAAGTCTCTATTCACTATTCGAAAGAATTTGAGATGACATATTTTCCGGTATATTAAAGTCATTTCTATCTCATCTAGAGTATCATATGATTGGGCTTTAAGTCCAATCATAATTCTGTTATGTTTTATTTATAAGAATGTATTATAGAGATCATAAAAACAATAAGTTGCGTGGGCGAAACTATATATTTTTATCATAAAAATAATATGTGCATAAAATTAATCTTAGTATTTAGTAATGCCACCATTTGCTGTAATTACAGCTTCTATGCATCAGACCATGCTCTCTATACAGACTTTCGCATTCTGTTGAAGTTCGGTGTTTTGATGCCATTCTCTGATGAGAGTCAACTGGCGTTTGGTGGTGATCACTTCCTTGGTGATCGCCCATTTGGTGAGCTCCAACAAGTTCTCTAAGGGGTTCATATCATAGGACTCCAGTACAATATGAAAAAATTTCACAACTTCTCAAAAATTCATTTTTTTGAAACTAATCTGAAATTTGAGAAATATCGATTTCATAATATTCATAATTATTTCTGAAACTCACTAAAAACTCCCCACTCCTTCTACCACCCCCCCATACAAAATGCACAATTTCAATAAATCGAATACACTACTTTTCTCAGCTTTGCACTGGAAGAACATCTTTATAAGTGAATAATTGCAGGATAATTAAACTACAGCTCAATATGACGATGCATAAATTTAGCAACATCACCGGCGACCAATCTAGCCTTGCTACAGCGTATACCCTTTGCTGGGCTTACGATTATAGCCCTGGAGATGACCCTTAATTTTTCAATTTTGCCTTCACACGTTTGCTTTAGGAAGCAATATCTTCGATAATATGTTTTATTAGTTGTTTACACAAATACGTTCTAGTTGAACTAAAAATACATACATCAAAAATATTCATCATTTTATAATACATCATCAACACAGAAAATTTCTTGGAAATAACTTATCAACAAACTATCGATAAATTAAGAATAGTCTTAACATGTTTGATTTTGGCAACATATCACCACAGAATTAGCTTTTCCACTCGACATATAAGAGACATGATCCTTAAGGGATTTGATTTGTTTCTGTGCCGAGTCAAAGCTAACTGATAAGCAATTGAGTTGCGACTGCATATCCTTGATGACTTCTTCGCGATCGGCAATTGAAAGGCATGCGGTAGCACGACATTGTGCCAATTCTTGTTCGAGTTGATCGACATGTTTTTGAAGTGCTGCCTGATTTGCTTCGGCTCTTTCTTTGAGACGACAGATTATTTTTGCCGATTCGGTACGCAAGCAGTCTAGCTCTTTCTTTACTTGTTCGTATTTTTCGCATAGACGATTCTTACATTCCATTAAAATATCATATTGTGATTTTAATTCGGCAAGTTCGCCTTCCAATTGCCGCAATTTATCGGGATCGTTGGCACCTTGTTCAGTCTGTAGTCCCATTTGTGCTTTAACTGCTTTCAATTCGCGGCAAACGATTCGTAATTTATTTTCAATATCGTCCTTTTCCTTGCAACACTGAGACAATTTGAGTTGTTCGTTTTCGAGCATTTGTGGGAGATGAGCCCATTCCTGCAGTTTCTGCTGGAATTTGTCTTTGATTCGTTGTACTTCTAAATTAATTTGATCCTCAATGCGTTTGTTATCCATTTCCATTTTTTGTAAAATACATTTTAATTCTTCGATTTTCTGTAGTGATGCAATGTATTTTTCCCGGTAATCCTCAGTCTGTTTCGATTGCTCGCATACAATAATTTTAAACTCTTCCTGTTCGTCTCGGCATTCTTTTAATTTTTCCCGAAGGAGTCTAACTTCAACGTCATTATTTTCACGCGAGTCATTTCGCTGTTCTCTTCCTTCGCAAAAGGCATTCACTTTCTCTTTTAAGCCTGAAAGCTCTCGCTCCTTTCTGTTGAAGTCTTCTAAAAGTTCACAATATTTCTTCTTTACGTCTTGGAGTTCCCTCTTTGCTACTCCTACCGACTTCTCCGACCTGTATTCATCTCGTCCAGCATGATCGCTTCGTTCCCTTGACTTTTTCACACCGTCCAATTCTATTTTGAGCCGTTCGAAAGCGTTTTGGATTTTATCGATTGCCATTGAAAGGCATTTGGTCGTGGAGTCCTGTTCTTGGAGTCGTGACTGAAGTCTAGGAACTTCGTCGAAACAAGATGAACGGTCTTTGTCCTTGCCACCGTGCCGTTGTCGACAAAGTTTTGTCAATTCGGCATTCATTAAGCATACTTTTTGCTGCAAACATTCAATCATGCGATCTCGACCGAGCACTTCTTCTTGTAACTTGTAACGATCGCCCTCAAGATCTGCATTGTCTGCTACCAGTTTTTCTTGCATGCTGTAACTTCGTGTTAGCTCTTTACTGAGTCCTTTGCCTTTCTTCGACTTATTTTGCATATCTCTTAAAATTTTCTCACAGCTGCTATCGTCAGTCATGTCGCTCGATGAAAGCGGCGGAGCTGGACAACGAAAAGGTTTGGGTCCTGATTTCTGTTTTGGCATAATATCTGTGTCACTTCGCATAGGTCCAAAACAGGTCGTCATAGCATTGTAGTTAACCCTCAGTGGCATGCAGTCTTCATCGAATGTTGTTGCGACGGCAATTGGTGGCCATCTTCGATCCGGATCCTTCGATTGAACGCACATCGCTTCTTTAACGAGGCATTGCAATTTTAAATTCTCCTGCTCCAGACATATTTTTAAATTGCATATTTCCCTATCTTCACAAGCTGTTCTGGGATAACGATAACATTTCTCTTTTATATTATTTTTAATGGTATTTATTATACGATTTTGAGATTCGACTTTGAGTGTTATTTCCGTATAAACTTGACTCAATCGTTTTTCTTCTTGTGGGGATAGAGCTTCCTTTGATGGGCTTGTGCTACCTTCTATGGCAGTCTCATCTTCTTCCGTAAATTCGCTTACAAAACCACCTCCCTCAGTTGCTTCTGTACTATCACCAGGTATTGGCGCTGCTTCCACGTCGGTCAATGTTTCTTCTATTGGTTCTTTTGCAGGTTCTTCCATGGATGCTGCCACTTGAGGATCAATATCAGCAGTAACTTGTGCAGCAAGTTCTTTTTCTTCTGGGTCGAATTCTTCCATGGGTTCTTCCGGTGAGGGTTTTAATGAAGAATCTTCGTTATCGGCCATTTTATTTTTAGATTCCTTCTTTTAATTATTTTATAATTTTAGAGCTAGGCACTTTGTTTTATTATTTTATTTTTGACTTCAAATAAGATTTTTTTTTCTCAAAAAAACAAAATGGTCTATCGACTATTTCACAAAAAAATTTGGACTTTTAGAAAATAGTATTTGCAAATCTATCAATAAGTGTCGAGGCCTTCTATTGCTTAAAATTACTAAATAATTTTTTTTGCTTAAATGCAGTTTTAAAGTCATGTACAGGCTGCTGAAGACCCTGTATTAAATTCTAGAACTATGTTTTTAATAGCAGAACAAAAAACTTAATAATAATAACAATAGTTTCATTTTTTGAAATTTCAATGTAATAGATATATACACCTCAGAATTTAAATTCAATCCATTATGTAGAAATAATAAATAAACTAAACTTTACTTATAAAAAAATAAATTAAAAGTAAAAGTAAAATATAATAAAATAAAATAAAAATATAATACAATAAAATTAAAAATTAAGATAAGTTAATTCAAAAGGAACTAATAAAAAAAAAATAAAAAAGTTGGATGGATTATTTGCAATGGACGTTGAAGTTCACCCGAATCCATATTACTGGTGTTCATCTGTATATTGCAATTACCATCACATTACTTAATAATTAGTCTTCTTAATGGATTTGCACACAATATCAGGAATGTTTTCCAGACAGCTACGAGCTGGCATAAGCGAAATTTTTCGTGATATCTTGAAACGTTGTATGATTAAGAGTGGGTAATGCATGGGCAATTTAGTAAATTCACGATTGCTGTATAAACTTCTTTGCTGCGATCTTGAGGCACTTGATGTTCTTGGCTTGTCGAATTTACTGTTCATCACAAAATTATTTGTACCATGGAAAAAATCCCAATCTTCAAGTTAAGCCATGTTTAAAGTTCGCTTAACATCTTTAGGGAAAAATATGTTTGCAGGGAAAGGAAGCGACTAATGTCCTTAAAATACCCAATAATAAAGCTCTGATGTTTTTAATTTTAATAGTGTAGACAAGAATGTTATATATGGAACAGAATATCCGACGAACGTTGTACGACTGACACAAAAAACTGGGGCTAAATTCAAAATATGCGGTCCTTATGTACAATAAGGACTGCGTATTTTGAATTTTGAAGAAAACGCAGTATTTATTTGAAAATCTCTGATGTTTTTATTTTAATAAAGAGTGTAGACATGGACAAACGCTGCACAATTAACATAAAAAGGGACAAAATTCAAAATAGGTGGTCTTGATGGGACACCCTTTAAAAATGAAAGTTCCCCTTCTAGATGATTTCTGTTCGCTTTCAATCATTTAGTTCTCTATAACATCTGCAAATATTTGTTAGTAGCAGCCAGTACAACTGAAAAATATACCAGCTTACAGTCGTTCTCATTCCCCTTTCCCTATCTTCCCAATCCCAATTCTCCTCGCCATGCATCCATTTCCGATTTGCTGTATGAAATCCTTCCGACTATATTTTCAGCGATGAGATTAATGACTTACTTACTTACTTTTCGTTTATATTTCTTTAGAAATATGTGTGCTTTTTTCAAGTTTTGTTAAAATGGAAAAAACATTTACTTCATTTTGTTGTTAATATGTAATAAAAAGTTTTATTTTTATCTTACTGATAATTATCTAACTAATTTGCAAAAAAAATCGGCTATTGCAACTGCCTTGATTTCTATTAGTTGCGTTTATTAAGGTCGTACTGTATCTAGCTTCATCTTCTTCAATGGCACTACAGCCCAAATCGGGCCTTGGCCTCCTGATTTTCAGGTTCCTTAACATCTTCATTACTTATTGTGGAAGGATTGATAGCTCTTCGCACAACCCTCTATCTACGAGTTTTTCATTTTCGTAGATTGAGATAAACAAGGTATATCAAAGCAGGCAGTGTGCTGGAATTATGCGTTGACCGGGATTTGAACTCACGACCTTCGCATTGTAAACCAACACACTACATCCTAGGCTGTATCTAGCTAGAGAGATAGAAATCGAAGCACCAATAGAGACGTGCTCCGCTCTGTTAGGGCCTTTATCAATACTTCGTCCTTGGCTACGATGATGTCACGCAGACAGCTCATCTTTTATAACAATTGCAAAAAGCCAAACTAATTCATTCGCACAGTAAAGCTCATTGCTTGACGTTTGAGGTAGTCGTCACAGTAGTTTTAAAACATTTTGTCTTCGCCATAAAATGATGACTATTTCATCTAGTTGACTCCCTCAACTGTTATAAACGAAAAAAATTGTGAAGATAATAAGGACAGATCTTTTCTTAATCTCACGACATTGTGACGTCATAAACTATTATAACTAGACGAAGACGAAGTAAGGAATTCGTAAAGGACTTTAGTCTTACCTATCCACCATAACCTGCATATTGACTTCCCACGGTTCCTCAACTTGTCCCAATAAAAATAAAGTTGCGCCCGACTTGTTGGCAGATATTTTTATTTAAACTTTCTTACTCTTGCCTCTACACGAAATATCAATTCGAACTCGTTTGAAAACCAACTTCATCAAGTATTATTCAAAAACGATTTTTATACTCTAGATGAAATCTGAGAGTATTATAAGTTTGCCACAAAGTTTGTAATGCCAAGAAATAAGGCTCGGATAAAAAAATGAATGATACAGAAGTTCATATAGTCACCTAAAAATTTCAAAACCGGATGTCCGTCCGTCTGTCCGTCCGTGTCCTCTCTAGCTTGAGAACGCGTTGAGCTACAAGTTCAAATTTTGTACACGTCGTTTTTAACAAAAAAGTAAGGTCAAGTTCGTGAACGGGCCAAATCGCTCCACCCCTTCTACCCCCTCCCATACAAAATGACACAATTGCGGAATTTCACAATAAACGGGCTTGCTCGAAAAGTATAAAAGCTATTGCCCTGAAATTTTGAATATATTACTTTTATGATAATATCAATCTACCGTATAAAAATTATGCGTGTCCTCCCCCTCCTTCTACCACCTCCCATACAAATTGGACTTGTCATGAATTACTCTAAGCCAATTTACTCAGTGCGTATAAAATTTAACGGGCTGAAATTGTGCACCAAATATTTGTTTAAAATTGTTAGTAAGACTAAAAAAATTAGACGATTAGCTTCACCTCTTCTACCCCCTCCCGTACAAAATGACACAATTTCGCAATTTGATAATAAATGGATTTACTCGAAAACTATAAAAGCTATTAGCCTGAATTTTTGGATATATTACATTCATAATGATTTCTACCGTAGAAAAATTATTTGCGTCCTCCCTCCCCTTCCACCCCCTCCCATACAAACTACACTTTTTCATGAAATGCTCTAACTCGATTTTCTCAGAACATATAATATTTATCAAGCTCATATTTTCTAATAAATACTTAATTAGCATTTTCACTAAGATCAGAAAAAAATATTTGATAAGCTTCACTGCTTCTACCCCCTCCCATACAATATGACAGTTTCACAACTTCACAAAAAATCGACTTTCTTGAAAAGTATGATTGGTACTAGTCTGAAATTTCAGGGATATCAATTTTATAATATTCCTAGTTATTTCTGAAAAAATCACTAAAATCCTCCCACTCTTACTACCACCTCCCATACAAACTGCACATTTTCATTAAATTTAACTCACTAATTTTTTCAGTTCCCATTCAATTTTTGGAGTAAGCATTTTGTACAAAACATTTTTATAGCTACTTTAACATGATGGGGAAAAAATTAGTTCAATGCTATCATCCCTTCTAACACTCCCCATACAAAATTTCTTGGGATCACAAAAAATTCTATTTCATCTAGAGTATCGTAAGATTGCGCTTTACGCGCAATCGCAGCCCTGTTATGTTCTATTTACATTTGTGTGGCAAATCTGAATATCATAATACGACATTATTATACTCTAGACAGAATCTGAGAGTGTTATTATTTTGCTCTTAAGTTTGTAACGCCAAGAATGCTTGCACAGAGGCGCCAAGAGTACATAAATATTTGGTGTCGCTCAAAAATCTACAAAACCGGATGTCTGTCCGTCTAACTTGAGATCGCGTTAAGCTAGAAAAGTTCAAATTTTGTACACGGCGTTTTTGGTAAAAAAGTAAGGTCAAATTCGTGAACGGTCAAATCGCTCCACCCTTCTACTCCATCCCATACAAAATGACTCATTTTCATTTATTTACACTAATCAAACTTTGTTGGAAACCATAAAAGCTAATAATTCGAAATTTAGAAAATATAATAAATATCATTTATCATAAATGTGATGTACAGTATAAACATTAAACCTGAAGAGGACAAAATTAATATACAATATAATAAACCAAGGACTAAAATCTTCAATAGTCATAACATACAACGCAGATATTCACAATTTCAATTCACGAAATGCAACCTCGTTAAGAAATCGAAATTGTAGGACGAATCGTCTAAGGAAGGATCCCATATACGAAGCAATACGATACTACAACTCCTTGCCAATATATATTCGACAGGAGAAGAACATCAAGTGTCTCAAGATTGCAACAAAGAAATTCATACAGCAATCGTAAATATACTAAATTGACTATGTATTGCTTATATATGATTCCATGATATTACGAAAATTTCTCTTATACCAGCTCGTAACTGTCTGGGAAAATCACTCCTCTTCCCCAACCTTCCCAATCCCATTCTCAAATCCGCGCTTTAACCTCTCTTGGCAAACTCAAAACAGCAAGTGAGTTTATAATTATTCACAGCTGAAAAAGGAGTTTTTTGAGATTTCTACCTGGTACTTATCGTGGTTGAAATAAAGATATAGGTAGATAATTGAAAGGGTTTTCTAATCATCCCAAAATAACATTTCCAGGCAAAAAAATTCATTTCCTAGAAATGTTTTGGAAAAAACTCGAAAAATGTGTTTGAGTTTATAATTATTCACAGCACGTAGGTAATCCGATAGCTTTCCTGATACTAATCGACGATTGTCTGGGAAGCATTATATACATCATATTGTCATCAGGACCTGTTTCATCAATCAACAACAACATTTCATTAGACTAAACTATTACATGAAAAAAAAATCAATTGATTAACTTCACTGCTTCTACACCCACCCCATCCATACAATATGACCAATTTCACAAAAAATTGATTTTTCTTAAAAGTTTGAATGTTATTGGTCTGAAATTTGAAAAAAGTCAATTTCATATTATTCATAGTTATTTCTGGAAAAAAAAATAATACTAAAAACCACCAAACTCCTTCTACCACCTCCACAAACTGCACATTTTCACTAAATCTTTTCACTAATTTTCTCAGTACTCAGCGAACAATTTGGTGAAATTTCAATAAATGAAGCCTATGTACATTTATTTATTTATTTTATTTAGTTACTTTAATTTATACATATAGAATATACAAACTAAAAAAATTTCAGCACTAGAAACAAGGACCATCGGCTTTTTGTATTGACAAAATTTTTAAGTTAATTTTTAAATTAGGTGAACAATGCAAAATTCAGAAAAATTATATTTCATTGAAAATTTTAGATTTTTTTATTATATCTATAATGGTTTTGCAGATGTTTTGTTGTTGACTGTTTTTTATTAATTCTAAAAGATTCGATCCAGTTCCGTTGAGAAGTCTGTTGCAGCTGATTAAATGTTCGAAGTTCAATGTAGTGTTGCAATATCTGCATCTGGGTGGCGCTCCTTTTTCGATGAGGTGTAGATGAGTGGCTTTAGTGTGTCCTGTTCGTAGTCTAACAATTATAACGGCTTCACGACGAGTTAGTGCATCAGGAATATTGAAAATGATTTTTTCAGGATTTACGAAGGTTGAATAGAAGTTTCGGCGTTCAGGCCACTCCCGTTTCTCTTTTTCTAGTAAATGCTTACTTATTAATGATTTTATGTCAGAGGCAGTGAAAGTGTTGTCGGTCAGAAGTGGATGTCGAGTTGCATCTTGCGCGTTGCAATCCGCTGCCTCATTCCCTTCTATTCCTGTATGCCCAGGAACCCAAAAAAGTTTTATTTTGTTAGGTGAGTTGGTTAGTTCGTGTATTATTTCTTTAATGATATGGTTTTTGGTGTTTACGTTTAGGGCTGCTTTTATAACTGAGAGACTGTCGGAGCATATGCAAAATTTTCCTCGATTCTTTGAGGCATAGTTGATAGCTGATAATATTGCCTGTGCTTCAGCTGTGAATATGGAGCAAAAGTCAAAAAGAATACCTAACTTTATTATTTCGTTATTTTGTTTTACAACGGCGTATGACGTGTTAAGTTCTGATTTTGAGCCATCTGTGTATAGCATGGTCCAGCCCTCGTTAGAGAGTGTAGAGGTAATGCATTTGAACAGTATTTTGTACACGCTGTTGTTGGTAGTTTGCTTGGGATATTGTGCCAATTCCATATTGATATTTTGGGAAGGTATCTTCCAAGGAGGTTTTGATTTTGGCTTTGATGGCATAGCTCTTGTAGATATAGCTAGCTCTTGCGCTATAGTTAAGCAGTTGAGTAACGTGGAAGGAATGCGTGGTATCTTTTTTCTTTTGGACAGGTTAGATATATCATTTTGTATTAGTGTATTTCCTCCAAATATTAGTTTCGGGATTAGCTTGGCAGTCAGAGTCTTATGTCTATTTTCTAGAGATGGCATGTTCCCTTCGGCAAGCAAATTCGTTATAGGGGTGGTCCTGAATGCTCCAAGAGCACATCGAATAGCTCCGTGATAGGGTGCCTTGAGTTTTTGCAGTGTGGAAGGTGGGCATTTTCCATAGACTGCTAAACCATAGTCTATTTTGGATAGAAGAAGTGCTTTTATCACTTTCAATAAAGTGACTGGATGTGCGTTTGATTTCCTGTTTCAAAGATATTTTATTATATTTTGTCTCTTAAATAGATTGTTGCGTGTGTCGAGAACGTGTGTGTTCCAATTAAATCTTTTGTTGAAAGTAAGCCCCAAAATATTTAGATTGTCTACGTTTTCTGCTACTTCGCTCCCGATCGCAACGTTGTATGAGTTACAGCTGGTTTTGCGACAGACGTGTAAATGTTTGCATTTTGCAATTGAGATTTTTGCACCTGTGATGGATGCCCAATCCAATATCGCTGAAAATATTAGGTTCAGGTCCCTAGTTGCAGAGTTTGCATTAGCTTTTTTTACTATAATATATAAGTCGTCGGCATAGGTTATGTGTTTGCATAACCCCAAGCTATTGATGGTATTTGAAAGTGAATTGAACGCAATCAGGAAAAGAACTACGGAGATAGGAGATCCTTGTGGTATGCCATTTTCCAGTTTCCAAACATCAGAGAGTGTATTATTCACTCTAACTCTACATTGCCTGCTAGTCAGAAAATTTTTAATCCAGTGAAATATTTTTGGTCCTATACCTAAACGTTGTAGTTCTAACAGTATTGTGTGCGTACCTATACGGTCGAAGGCTTTTTCAAAATCTACCGCGACAATTGAAATGTGGCTCCTGCTTGATAGTTGTAGACTAATCAGGTTATCTATATAGATGTGAGCATCTTGACATCCTTTGTTGGGACGAAAACCAAATTGCTCGTTATTGATAGCCTTTGTTTGTTCAAGAAACCAAGATAGCCTTCGGGCTATAATTTTTTCCAATACTTTACTCAGGCAGGGCAAAAGTGAAATGGGTCGATATCCTTCTAAACTATTTTTTGGCTTGTTAGGCTTTGGCAGAGGAATTATAGCTGCGATTTTCCAAGAGTGTGGTGTAATGCCATCCGTAAGGATTTTATTGTACAGCGCACATAGTCTGAGTTTAGCCTCAGTTGGCAGATTTTGTATCATGCTGTATGTAATTTTATCTAGGCCAGGTGTATTGCCTTTAACTACTTGAAGTGTTGTTTCGAGTTCAAATAGGGTTATTTCGGTTTCTATTTGTTGTGATTTCGGGGTTCTTACATGCTCGAAAAGTCTATTTGAGAGATTGTTTTTTTCTCGTCTATATTGAAGAGAAAAATTCTCATCTGCGGCAGCGCTGGACCATAGTTTACCAAATTCGTTACTTATTTCTATAGATGTTGATATGAAATTAGTACCAATTAGCAGTCCTTGTATAATTGTTTGATTTGGATTTGCTGAGATTGATTTGATTGTATTCCAAATCTTAGCAATAGGTGTTTTTGGTGTTATGGAGTCTGTGAAGGTACTGAAGGAGTTTTCTTTTGCAATTTTCATGTCGTGTTTAAATTTAGCGTTAATTCTTTTATAGTTAATTTCGTTGATCACTATAGGGGATCTTTTAAAGGTACTCCAGGCTTTTCGTAATGTGTTAAGTTTCGCAAGCTCTGGATTCCACCAAGGTAATTGGAGTTTTTGTTTTGTATTGTTTGGACGTGTGTGTGGTATGGCTTGGTTTGCAGCGATCAAAATAGCTTTTCTAATGTTTGCGGCTTCTTTATTAATATTTCTTGTCTGTGCAGTATTTCCTAATATGTTTCCTATAAGATGTGTGTATTTTGGCCAATTTGCTAGTTTGGTTTTAAATCTATTGGGATGGGATGGTCTCTCCGATTGACTTAATGCTACTGTTGTTACTGTGGGGAAGTGATCGCTGCCATGCAGGTCGTCCACTACTTGCCAGTCGCACAGAGGGGCTAACTGTGAAGAGCAAATACCCAAGTCAATATGTGTTAAGCTATGATGCGTAGATAAATGTGTGGGGGCACCAGTGTTAATGACAATGAGGTCTGAGGATGCAATCCAGTTTTCAACCAACTTGCCTTTGGTGTTAGTGGCAGTGGAGCCCCATATAGGACTCCAGCTGTTGAAGTCGCCAATTAGGATACAGGGAAGATTTAAGTTCCTTGTTAAGTCTTCAAGATCCTGAATGGTTATATTTTTGTCATGCTCAACATATACACAGATGACTATAAATTTTATAGAAGTGTGTATTTCTACAGCGCAGGCTAGGATGTTGCTAGATATGAAAACTTGTTGAAACTGAAAGCTCTTATTGACGAAAAGGGCTATTCCACTTTTAGAGGTATTTATTGTAGGGTGGTTGACAAAAATATTTTCGTATTTGTTGGAAAAATAGGGATGAGTATTGTAAGCACAGTGAGTTTCTTGTAGAGCAATTATATCTGGGGATACATCTCGTGTTAGTATTTGCAAATGGTTGTAGTTATTGAAGAAACCTTTAATGTTCCATTGTAAAATCTTGAAGTTGTTATTGTTCTTTAAGTCACATTGAGGATTGATTAATGGACTCTAACGTCCATGCTCGTTCCGCATCTGTGCTCGAGGTTCTATGTTTGTTATGGGATTGTTTCTGGAGGTTTTTTTCAATGGTTTCTTTGTTTAGTTCTAATTTTTCTTTAGTTTGCTTTTGTGTGGTAATTGAAGTCTCGAAGTCGGGTTGAGTTGTAAGGGCTATTTGTGGGTTGTAACTAGAAGTTGTTGGTTCCATTTGTTTTGAGTATGTTGTGGTTGAAGAGTCTATTACATTGGGCTTAAGTATATTTTCGTTATTTGATTTTAGATTATTTTGTTGTTTGTTAATAACTATTGTTTTTGGTGTGGTAACTTTTGCATATGAAAGACCGGGAGTAGGTTGCTTAGCTTTAAGTGAATTTCTAGATTCGTGATATTTTTTCCGCGCTTCAAATATTGAGCATTTGTTTATGGTTTTGATGGTGATGATTTCTTTATTTTCAAGGTACTTAGGACATAGTCGATCAGATGATATGTGGCTTGAATCTTCACAGTTTTCGCAAAACTTAACGCTTTCTGTACAGGGTGTAGGGTTATGCTCTGCTTTACCGCAGGAAACGCATGTTGGAGAAGATTTGCACCATTTAGCCGTGTGTCCAAGCTTCTGGCATGTTTTGCACCGCATTGGATTCGGAATGTATTCTTTAACTTCAAATCTTTGCCATCCAATTGTAATGGAAGTCGGAAGGTGGTATCTTTCGAAGGAGAGGATAATTAAGCCAAATGGGATGTCTTGGTTGTCTATTTTCTTTTTCAGCTTAACTGCGTTCGTGACCCCACAGCTTTTCAAACCATCGACTACTTCTTCTTCGGAGAGATTTGCAAGATCGCGACAAAAAATTGTCCCTTTACTAACATTAAACTGTTTACTTATTTCGGCTTTTACTGGAATGATATTGGCTAGCATTGAAATTTTTTCAAAGCGGTGAGCCACCGTTAGGTTATCGCATAGAATAAGCAAACTCCCGTCCCTCAAGGTTGAGACCTTGGAGTATTCGGTGGATATTCCGTCAATTGCTTTTCTAAGTAGAAAGGGGTTAACAGCTGACAATTTTTTGGTCGGATCGGCGTGTGAAATTAAGACGAATTTCTTTTGAATATCATTACTGTTCGCTTTTGGGAGGCTTGGATATGGCGAGAAAGATGATTTTTTTTTTCGCGATGGAGCATTGACTGACAGCTCAACTTCGTCCAGAAGATTGAAGCTGTTGGTGTATGTATTCCCAGAGGCCATCGTGGCCAATGGGTCACACCTTTTAAACTAAGGAAAGTTCGCCTTTAGCTGTTACTTACTAATTAATTGCAACTTTAAAGGTTGATGTAGTTTTTTTTCACTTTAGCACGACAGAAAAAAGAAAGAGAAATTTGCACGCGGCAACGTCAAGAACTCTGTTATGTTGTACACTACCACTGTTCCCGACGACGATCACTGCCTGACTGTGACCTATGTACATATATGAAATCATTTGCTGAAATTTCGTTTCACTTTGGGTTCAAAAACTTATTAACTTGTGAATAAATCAGGTTTTTTTCTTCGTATATACAGTGTGTTTGGTACTCCGTGTGCCATCTTGTAAGGGGTTATTCCAAGATATATTTTAAGAAAAAAATGGTTTTACGGAGATGGTCAATTTTCAATATCCGCGTGATCAAGAAAAGTGTTTCGGACCTGCACCCTCACTCATTCAAAACGCTATATCTTGAAAACTAATAATCGCAATTCAAAGTGTTATAGCTTGTTTTTAGGGAATCAAATTACCTTTCATTTGGTGTAATAGTCCGCATTGTAACTGTACCCAATCCTGAGGTATTTGCCTCAGAACACAAATTTTTGACACTTTGACCCTCAAAATTCTGGGGTCAATGTAGTTTTTCTCAAAAAAACGCATTATAAAAATGTCATTTTAATGTTGTTTTTTTATGTGCCATAGAGCTGAATCGAGGGCTATACTAAAAAGTATTTTGGTGGACCCTCGCATTATATTCATACTGAAAACGAAGATAGTGATATGTTTGAAAACATTGAAGAAGATGCTATGGAAAGCATAGAGGCTGAAAAGGAGAATAGTTTTCAAAACGAAAATGGACTCCGTAGTAAACTTGCTCAGTGGGCAATGGGATATAATTCCATTTTTGCCCTAAAAAGTGAGTTTTATGTATATTTTATAAATTAGTAGTATCTAAATTTAATTATTTATTTCTAGGCGCCTGTAATGGAAGCGAAAATTTTGTTGAAAGACACATAAAGAGGCATTTCCAATATGCTAATGAGCGTTTGGTAAGAGTTCGGACTCTATAATATTTTGTCAAACTAGCTAATATTCCCAAAAATATTTTATAATATTTTTTCAGAAAGCGATTCGCCGTATTTAATTATTTGTTTTACTATTATATTCAATTAATATACTATAATATTCAATTCCTATAAATATATATATAAATATATGTAATTACTATAATATATTATTTTTATAATGCAAATAATTTTTGTAATAAATATTTGTTAAAATAGAACTAGAATGTTTTGGCAGTTTATTTCATTTCATATATCATTTCCTCAATAAAATGCGACCATCGTGAATTGATATTCCTTTCATTCACTTCAGCGTCAGCCACAAAGTATCATTATGATTCCTTTTACTAAAACCATATTGAATTCTAGTATGGATATCAGTTCTTAACCAGTTACTGATAACGTTGTGGGTCCACTCTGTGACACCTTTCCGAAGTCGTTTGTTGAGTTATGCATCACCTACGCAAGTTTTTCTGAATTCATATACTGATTTCAGTCTGGGGTAAAGTTTTTAGTACGATAGTGGATTCGACGTGACTTCAAAAAGAAGCCAAAATGAACCTTAAGTAATTTCACATTCATATAAAGATTTCATTATGAGTTCACTGTGATTTCTCACTGTTTGCCTATTAAATTGTTGATGCTTAAATTTTGTGTAAAACATTTTTATGGCTACTCAAACACGAATGAAAAAATTAGTTCAATGCTGTCACCCCTTCTACCACTCCCCATACAAAATTCTTCTTCTGATCACAAACATTTATATTTCATCTAGAGTATTGTAAGATTGGACATTGCGCGCAATCGAAGTCCTGTTATGTGTTTTATTAATTTTTGTGTATGCAACAAACAGCAAACTGTTTATACTAGTATACGAATTTAATAGATGAAATAATTTATTTACACACAATTAATAAAGCTTAATTTGGCACAAACCACAAAACATTTTCAAATTACACATAATATTCGAACAAAATAGAGAATTAAGTAAAACTATTTTAAAGCCAAAATCGTATAGAGCTGCTGTTCACCATCAATTTTCATTATTCAATAGGATTGGACTCAAGAGTATCATCAAGCACATCCCACTCGAAGAACGGATTCACGCTTACATACAAGACATGTCCAAGGAGTATCAATATTGCTACTGCCGCAGTATTGCACAATACTCCATCCGTTTTTAGATGATGATAGTCGGACATTGTTCTTGCTAGGCCTTCCATCCCAAGTAGCGTTACTATGCACGCAAGTACAATTGTAAAAATTCCAAAGAAAGCATGAACTGCTGCAAATAATTCTCTCGTTGTTTTTTCCACCACTTTAAAAAGGAAAGCAAAGAGCCCTCCTAGAAATTGTAAAATAAACAAGATCACAAATACGAGCCCAAGCCAAGAATGGATGCTGTAAAAATGTCTTGATGTCCTTTCTGTTTTTGAAGTGGTAATTCCAGACGGAGTTCCCTTTTCCTTATTACGGCCGATTATAGTAAAAGTGAAGCCCAGTATTATCAAAATTAAAGCTAATAATTGAAATACAAAGTGCACCCACTTAACCTTTTTCGCTCTAAATTTTCGGAATGCTCTGTACATAACGATTCCGTTGGCTGGAAGTGCAACTGCTCCAATTGGCATGAGAATCGCGTGTAAATTATAAAGTTCCGTAGAACTATTAACACCGACTCCTTTAATTCGACCGGCATATTTCGTTATCCAGGTTATGATAAGGGTGATCATCAGAAAAGCCATCAATTCGATAACAATCATAACATAAACCAAACATGAATTTATTCCGGCCATTATTTTCGCTTTTTACTACGTGCCACTTAATGGAAGTTTGCTTTTCTATTGGAAATATAAATAAATGACAAAATACATTCACAATATAAATAATATACTCGTATTTTTTTAGAAAGATCTAGTTGTGGAGTAAGTAAAATAAAAACAATGTTTTTCAAAAACAATAACAATGAACTTCAGTTTTCGTCATGGCATGGCAATCGGATTAAAAAATTTCGTTGAGAATTGATGACAGTCGAAATCGAAATATTGAGAATATTCAAAGTGTTCTTTTAGAGTTGGAGTTTTGCACAATGCTCTACTTACGAACTTTTTTTATTTTCGTTGATTGAGGTGGGCCAGATATGCCCAATCTAATTACACCGTACTGATATCAAGTTTCGTTACTTTTTGGTACCAGTAACTATTCGTTACATTAAGGAAAGCAATCGTTACATTTTATTCATTAGTAGGTACTCGTTTATTTGAAATGACCGCCGTATCATAAATTCGAATGGAAGAAATCACCTCTAGTGCCCCATGCAGTATCTACATATATGCAACGCTCTTGATTTCGTTGGCCTAGTACGTGTATCAACACAATGATGCCAAGTCTGATTTTTTAATTATCCTTATTCTATGTAGAAAATCCCTTTAAACACGTAAATAAAAAAATGTGAAATAACTTTTATTAAATCGAAATTTTCTTCAACAAAATTGATAGAAAAAAATCCTTTTATCACCCCAAACTTTAAACAATTCTACAATCTGGTATCACTGATCCTACAACCCTAACACTAGTAATGACTGCCTGCCTCGCCACTCGAGCTGAACGCCAGAACTCAACTCGACGAAATTTTTGGTGTTAAAAGAAACGAAGCAAAATAAATTAATAAATAATTAAATAAAAATAAGAACTCATCATTTTCTCAGTAGACTTTGCTGTAAGGTAGAGTAAGAGTACTCCTTCTCGTTCTTGCTTTGGAATGGCCTTATGCACCAGTGTAGGCTTCCTTCCTGTGATATAACGAAAAAGCAACTAAACGTTACATTCGGTATAGGTACTTTATTTGTATGTGAAACGATTACTCGAGTAACGAAACAGTAACGAAACGTGTTGACAGTTCAGTTACTTTTTCGGGAGCTCATTTCGTTACTTAAGAAACGAATTTTAATCTACGTCTGTACTCGTTACTTCGGATTTCGGTCGGTAACGAGTACTCGTGTAACGAATACTTACGTCATCGATATACATGGGGATTATGTACGGAACACAATATCTGTCCAATGGCCGCAATGGTTCGTTTTATCCAAAAAAACAAATCCTAAAACTCTTGTTGATACCTACATTTCTTATTTCTTGTTGATATATCCTTTATAATTGAAGCGTCTGTTTGTTTTTTTATTATAATATAATAATGGCTACAAGTTAGTATTTCGCTTTATTTAGACAGGAGATTTACGTCTGTCTGTACCTAGTCCTGCCATAAGTTCTGTCACATAATTTCTCACATTGGCAACAACTTTATTTTATGAGTGACATTTCAATATCGGCCAGTTTTATAAACGTCATAATGTTGTTGACAGTTGATGGTAATTTAAAGTGTGTTCGTTAACGTGTGAAGATGGAATGGGGTGTAATAGAAAACCGAACTGCAGTGATTGCACTACATAAGTGTGGAAAATCCGCGAGTGAAATTTTCAAGTTGTTGTGCCCGTTAAAAATAACGCAAAGATTTGTGTATCGTGCGATCCAGAGATATAACGCGATCCAGACTATTGAAGATCGACCTCGTTCTGGACGTCCGCGTGATGTACGTTCTTCTGCTGCCATCAAAGCGGTCGAGAGTCGAATTCGTCGAAATCCGCTTCGTAAACAACGAATCATGGCTCGAGAGATGAACATCTCCACCCGAAGTATGTCTCGCATCATAAAATCTGACCTCGGGATGAGTGCCTTTCGACGATCAACGGGACATTTGCTGACTGAGCAGTTGAAGCAAATTAGGAGCACCAGATCGAAAGAGCTCCTTCGGCGGTACGGCAACAACAAACATCGAGAAATTTTGTTTACCGATGAAAAAATTTTTATGGTGGAGGAACATTTCAACCGCCGAAATGATAAGGTGTATGCCCACAGCTCCATAGAAGCCCGAGAAGTTGCCACTAGGGTACAGCGAGGACATCATCCAGCATCAGTCATGGTATGGTGGGGTGTCAGCTACGAAGGGGTCACCGAGCTTCATTTTTGCGAAAAAGGCGTAAAAACTGCAGCGAAAAATTATCAAACGGACATCCTGGAGGGATGTGTGAAGCCGCTGAACTCTACGCTATTCAACAATCGACATTGGGTTTTCCAGCAAGATTCTGCGTCAGCCCACAAAGCTCGAACCACACAAGCGTGGTTGGAAACCAATATTCCACAGTTTATAAGGGCGACGGAATGGCCTTCTGGGAGCCCAGATTTGAATCCCCTGGACTACAAACTGTGGGCGGAGTTAGAGTCCATGGTGTGCACGAGACGACACCCAAATATCGAGAGCCTTAAGCGATCTTTGACAGAAGCAGTATCTAATTTTCCGCTAGAAACAGTGCGTACTGCTATCGATGACTGGCCCAACAGATTAAAGAGCTGTGTTAAGGCTAAAGGCGGCCACTTTGAATAATTTGTTGCTTATTTTACTTCCATTAGTATGCCAAAATAAAATATATTTTCCTTTGTCAAAAACTCTTTTTCATTTATACAAAAATTGCCCATATACGTGTGACAGAACTTATGGCACGACTAGGTATATCAGAATTTAACTCAAAAACAATTTGTTGGGTAAGCCATAATCTGCTTTTGGTTTTACTTCAATCCCTCGACGCCTTCTACAACCCCCATACAAATGTCACAATTTCACCACACGAAAACTAAAAACTATATAAATTTCCCGCCCTATCTGTCCACCTCCCACACAAAATGTGTCATCGTTAAACTCTATGATAAAATCTGAGAGTAGTATAAGTTTGTCACAAAGTTTGTAACGCTAAGAAATAAGGCTCGGAGAAAAAACTGATTAGTACTGAAATTCGTCCGTTCGTCCTTTCGTGTCCTCTCTAGCTCGAGAACGCGTTGAGCGAGAGAGTTCGAATTTTTGATAAAAAGGTTAGGTCAGGTTCGTGAACGGACCAAATCGCTCAACTCCTTCTGCTCCGTCTCATTCAGAATGACACAATTTCGGAATTTAACAATAAACTGATTTTTTCGAAGAGTATAAAATTAAATGAAATTAAAAACATAACAGAATTATGATTGGACTTAAAGCCCAATCATATGATACTCTAGATGAGATGGAAATGACTTTAATATACCGGCAAATATGTCATCTGAAATTCTTTCGAATAGTGAGAAGAGACTTTGCATGGGAGGTGGTAGAAGTAGAGGCGGAGGTTTGTATTTCTCCTATGTGACACCGAAAATGGCGTGTAAAATGTTTCGTGCTGAATTTAAAATTTTTAGTTTTCATTATTTTTAAAGAAATTGGTCATAGTTTTCCTTAAATTGAGGCATTTGTATGGGAGGTGGCAGAGGAAGTGGAACGTTTTAGATGATTTTGAAACTGCTTATCATCATCCTTCACTATGCTTTGATTCAATTTCAAAGTCGACAGCTCTCATATATTCGAAGGAGAAATGCTTTTCTTGAATTTATAATACAGATATTTATATGGGAGGGGGTAGAAGGAGGGAAGCTGAGCTGATAATTTTTTCCAGCATTTATTGCAACTATTAAAAAACAAATTCTGGCAAAATTTTAAGTTTGTAATTTTTCTAGTTTTAATGGAAATCGATATAATGCATTTAACAAAAATGATGCATTTGTATGGGAGGGGGTAGAAGGAGTGTAACGATGAAAACAATTTTTTTTCCTGTTATTGATATTTTTATTTTTATACTTTGTGCGAAATATCAAATTGATACCTTTCACAGTTTCGAGGAAAAATAATTTAATTTAAATTTCAAAATTTCGTGAAATTTGTATGGGAGGGGGTAGAAGGAGTGAGGGGAAGTTGCTAATTTTTTCAGTGCTGATTGGAATTATAAAAAAATTAATTCTGGCAAAAATTCGTTTTTATAACTTTACTAGTTTCGATGAAAATCGAAAAACTGCATTTTTCAAAATTATGCATTTGTATGGGAGGGGGTAGAAGGAGTGATGGGATCGGATCAATATTGAGTCATATTAATGGTATCTATATCATAATACTTGAACCCAAATTTCAAATCGATAGCTTAAATAGTTTCTAATAAAAATCAATTTCTGAAAATTTCGAAATTTCGTGAAATTTGTATGGGAGGGGGTAGAAGGAGTTGGGGGATGTGGCCCGTTCACGAACTTAAAGTTTCTTTTTTGCTAAAAATGACACACAACAAATTTCAGCAAGATAGCTCAAAGCGTTCGAGAGTTATGCTGTAGACAGACGGACAGACGGACAGACAGACAGACGGACAGACGGACAGACGGACAGACGGACAGACGGACAGACGGACAGACGGACAGACGGACAGACAGCAAATCGGAATCGAAGTTTTTGAGCGACAACAAATATTTCTGTACCCTTGGCGGCTCTGTGCGAGCATTATTTCTTAGCGTTACAAACGGTAAGGCAAACACAATATACTCTCAGATTTCATCTAGAGTATAAATACCTAGTCCTGCCATAAGTTCTGTCACATAATTTCTCACATTGGCAACAACTTTATTTTATGAGTGACATTTCAATATCGGCCAGTTTTATAAACGTCATAATGTTGTTGACAGTTGATGGTCATTTAAAGTGTGTTCGTTAACGTGTGAAGATGGAATGGGGTGTAATAGAAAACCGAACTGCAGTGATTGCACTACATAAGTGTGGAAAATCCGCGAGTGAAATTTTCAAGTTGTTGTGCCCGTTAACAATAACGCAAAGATTTGTGTATCGTGCGATCCAGAGATATAACGCGATCCAGACTATTGAAGATCGACCTCGTTCTGGACGTCCGCGTGATGTACGTTCTTCTGCTGCCATCAAAGCGGTTGAGAGTCGAATTCGTCGAAATCCGCTTCGTAAACAACGAATCATGGCTCGAGAGATGAACATCTCCACCCGAAGTATGTCTCGCATCATAAAATCTGACCTCGGGATGAGTGCCTTTCGACGATCAACGGGACATTTGCTGACTGAGCAGTTGAAGCAAATTAGGAGCACCAGATCGAAAGAGCTCCTTCGGCGGTACGGCAACAACAAACATCGAGAAATTTTGTTTACCGATGAAAAAATTTTTACGGTGGAGGAACATTTCAACCGCCAAAATGATAAGGTGTATGCCCACAGCTCCATAGAAGCCCGACAAGTTGCCACTAGGGTACAGCGAGAACATCATCCAGCATCAGTCATGGTATGGTGGGGTGTCAGCTACGAAGGGGTCACCGAGCTTCATTTTTGCGAAAAAGGCGTAAAAACTGCAGCGAAAAATTATCAAACGGACATCCTGGAGGGATGTGTGAAGCCGCTGAACTCTACGCTATTCAACAATCGACATTGGGTTTTCCAGCAAGATTCTGCGCCAGCCCACAAAGCTCGAACCACACAAGCGTGGTTGGAAACCAATATTCCACAGTTTATAAGGGCGACGGAATGGCCTTCTGGGAGCCCAGATTTGAATCCCCTGGACTACAAACTGTGGGCGGAGTTAGAGTCCATGGTGTGCACGAGACGACACCCAAATATCGAGAGCCTTAAGCGATCTTTGACAGAAGCAGTAGCTAATTTTCCGCTAGAAACAGTGCGTACTGCTATCGATGACTGGCCCAACAGATTAAAGAGCTGTGTTAAGGCTAAAGGCGGCCACTTTGAATAATTTGTTGCTTATTTTACTTCCATTAGTATGCCAAAATAAAATATATTTTCCTTTGTCAAAAACTCTTTTTCATTTATACAAAAATTGCCCATATACGTGTAACAGAACTTATGGCACGACTAGGTATAGTATTTTTATGACGACGTCAATCTACAGATCGACCATTTAAGTCGCCGATGGAGAAAATGACTCCTCGATGTGCGAGCGAAACGTGGAGCTGACGTGGGGAGCGATCACCACTTTATGGTTGCCTGCTTGAGATTGTGTACAGCAGCTATCCGCCGACCGCTAATTCTTCAAATGAAGCGCAAGCTTAATGTGGATAAACTCAGAGATCCCAACAAAAACGCTAATACACC
Source organism: Chorisops tibialis (assembly GCA_963669355.1). Taxonomy (NCBI): domain Eukaryota; kingdom Metazoa; phylum Arthropoda; class Insecta; order Diptera; family Stratiomyidae; genus Chorisops; species Chorisops tibialis. The sequence goes on from OY770262.1 coordinate 274,064,106, forward strand.
ATTATTCTACGCGAAAAGTCATCCACATTGGGTGAATATGAAATGCGCACACTGGACGCCAATTGGGAGGCAACTAGAAACACTTTTCTAACTAGTGCTGAAGAATCTGTGGGATATGTGCAAAGCGGTGAAAAACCCTGGATGTCGCAAGACACATGGGACAAGGTTGACAATCGGAAAAAAGCCAAATTGGCAATCATCTCTCAACCCGATGTCAACCAACGAACGCCCGACCTGAGGCAGAACTACCGCGATGCTCATATACAGCTTAAAAAGGCTGTTAGACGCGACAAGAGAAAGGCCATTGAAGATCTGGCAAACAAGGCGGAATCTGCGGCTTACCTTGGGGATATGGGTTCACTATTCAAAATCATGAAACAGTTGACGAACAGGAATTTCACCGCCAACCACCTGATAAGAGATGTTAACGGAATTCTCCTTAATATGAGTGAACACCAGTTGCGGCGATGGAAGGAATATTTCTCTGATATTTTAAACATCTTGTCAGAGGAAGATATTCCAGAAACAGAACAACTACCAAACATCCAACCGCAACAATCCTCTATTAGGGACGATCCCCAGATAAGGAAGAGATAGTTTCCGCCATTCGGTCAATGGTGGGAAGGAAACCTCCAGGTATAGACGGACTACCAACCGAACTTCTCAAAGCGGACCCGGAAATAACAGCCGATTTACTCCTCCCACTACTACAACTGAGGTGTGGAATGAAGGAAGATATCCGACTGAATGGAAGGAGGGCGTCATTGTGAAAATTCCGAAGAAGGGCGACCTTCGGGATTGTTGCAATTGGCGTGGTATATGTCTACTTACTGCCGTATCAAAAATTATGGCTAAGGTAATTCTCAATAGGATTAGTGATGTCGTGGAGAGCACTCTCGAAGTTTATCAGGCTGGATTCCGTAAAGGATCGTCTTGTACCGACCACATAAATACTACTACTACAATGGCGCTACAGCCCAAATCGGACCTTGGCCTCCTGATATTCAGGTTCCTTAACATTTTTCATTACTTATTGTGGAAGGGTTGTTAGCCCTTCGCACAACCCTCTTTCTACGAATTTTTTAATTTTCGTACATCGAGGTGACCAAGGTATATCCAAGCAGGCAATGTGCCGGAATTATATGTTGCGCTGGCTGGGATTTGAACTCACGACCTTCGCATTACAAGACCAACACACTACCTACGAGGCTATACCCTATACATAAATACTCTACGGATAATATTAGAGCAGTCAGCCGAAATGGGTTCGCCACTACATCTCATGTTTGTGGACTTCGAGAAGGCTTTCGACAGCGTTAAGCGAGATTACATATGAAATGCTTTGCGCAGGAGAGGTATTCCAGATAAGGTCATAGCTATGATTAAAGAATCCTACGAAGATGCAAGGTGTCGCGTCTTGCATAGAGGAGAGCTGTCCGAGAGCTTTCCTGTGCGAACAGGTGTCAGACAAGGCTGCATATTATCACCAGCCCTGTTTCTGGTGGTAATAAATAACATCTTGAAAGCTGCACTGGAAGGTGGGGAAGGTCTTCAATGGAGACTATTTAACATCTTAAGTCACCTTGATTATGCTGAAGATGCGTGTGTTTGCTTGCACATAATCGTTCGGACTTAGAGTCAAATGTTCGCTCGTTGCATTCTAAATGCAAAGACGCGGAACTGAAAATAAATGTGCGTAAAACCAAGTACATGCACATGGGTTCGAACGCAAGCACACCGATTGTTCTTAACGGACAGGATGTGGAAGAGGTGCAAGATTTTTGCTATCTCGGAAGCATTGTCAGCATGGACGGCAGAGCTGAAAATTATGTTGAGGCTCGGCTAAATAAAGCTTGTCAGGCCTTCGGTATCCTTTTCCCTTTCTGGAGGTTAAGAAAGATCTCCCTTCGCACGAAGCTGCGAGTTTTTGACGCATGCGTCAAATCCGTGTTGTTATATGGTTGTACTACGTGGAAAGTGACCGTTCGACTTACCAAGAAACTACAGACTTTCTTGAACTAATGCCTCCGACGCATTTTAGGAATATTCTGGTCAGAAGTGATCTCCAACTACGAATTTTGTAGTACAACTGGCCAGACTAAAATAGGTATTGAGATTCAAAGGCGGAAGTGGCAGTGGATCGGTCATACTTTGAGGAAACCAGAGCGAAACATCGGCAAACAGGCTCTGGATTATAATCCTCAAGGAAGACGTCGGGTTGGTCGACCATGTAACACATAGAAGCGGGCAGTTGAGCAAGAGGCCAGAGGAATAAACAAGTCCTGGCAACAGCTTAAGGACGATGCTCAGGATCGCGCCTTGTGGAAGATAGTTGTTTATGTCCTATGCCCCTATAGGGGGTCTTAACAGGAATTTGATTGATTGATTGCAATCTACAGTATACAAATTATTTGAATCACCTCAGTCCATTTACTTCGTAGCTCTTAATTTATTGTTTATTAGTTGATTTATAAAGTAAGGGTGTAGCCTAGTGGGTAGTGTGTTGGTCTTGTAATGCGAAGCTCGTGAGTTCAAATCCCGGTCGGCGCAATATATAATTTCAACACATTGCCTGCTTGGATATACCTTGGCCACCTCATTCTACGAAAATGAAAAATTCGTAGAAAAAGGGTTGTGCGAAGGGCTAACAATCTTTCCACAATAAGTAATGAAAAATGTTAAGGAACCTGCATGTCAGGAGGCCAAGGTCCGATTTGGGCTGTAACACCATTGTAGAGAAGTAAAAGTTGATTTAATTGAATTGGTGTTTTGTATGAGAGGAAGTAGAAAGGCAAGAGGGATCTCAAAACTTTTGATGCAACTTTGATTTAAATATTTTTAGAAGTATGCACAAAATTTCAAGTTGATAGCTTTTAATGGTTTGGAGGTAATTGATTTTTTAAAAATCGTTGAAAAAAAACTTTTGTATGGGAGAGGGTATAAGTTTTGTGGTTATTTGACCCGTTAATATCTTTAACTTGTGTGCATTTTTTTAAAAATGAGTTTCGCAAAGTTTGAAGCTTGAAATTTCAATCAGAAATCTTGAGTTTTTGTGTTAAGTCCACCCGTTGCATATCAGTTCTGGTTCAAATTATTATTTTACTTTATTATTTTAATAATAAGGTCTGTTGAGTAGATCGCCTCCACGTGGTGCAGACTGGGTAATGCTGAAAGATCTACAGATAGGGGGGAATAAGTCGAATAGCTTGCTATCGGCTCCGTATCCTATCAAGATAGGGGGGAACAAGTCGAACAGACAACTGTCGGCTCCGTATCCTATCTATGGTCTTTGGCGGATGTGATGGGGGGGATTTAAATCGTTCAGCTAGCTGTCGGTTCCGTATCCTATCACAGCATGGAGCCTACTGAAAGCTGGACTGGTCATGTTTCAGGCAGTTTTCAAGAAGCTCTATGGTTACAAGGGGATTTATCCCTGTAGTGATTCGCAAGTGTACGTACTACCTATATGGTGACCAATATAAAGTATGACGCTAGAGGAGTAAACCTCGTATATAAAAATCCCCTAATCCACGGTGGAACAGCATATGCCAATGGATGAATGGTTAGTGGGTAACTAACCATTAATATGCGAACTCTGGATACCTGGTGACCTCCAGTTTTAATCAGCCTTCCCCTAGTAATGCGGAGCTCTGCTAGGGGTGACTCTACTTTCTCGCGCTACTCGTGGGAACATGAACAACAATTTTATTAAAAAAAACAAACAAGGGGCTGATGCTTCCCCCAATGCATCACAAACAGCGGCTAATAACGCAACGGAAGTGGGTAGTGGAACAAGCACCCCTCCAATAAATATGCTTGACTTGACTGTAGAGGGTAATCCTTCGGTTAATAATAAGCATATAAGACCACCACTAAAAGCGGATAGAATAACCGCAAAAAAACCACAATCGGACGAACAACTGATACTAGCAGAGCTAAAGCAGTTGAGTCTGACTGAGAATAAGAAGAGATTAAGCGGGGCCGGCAGAAGAAGGTATATGTACCACCGCAGCCACGGGAAAAACCCAAATGAGGCATACAACCTTGCCTGCCTGCCAATGCAAAGCACAATGGAACCGGCGCAGAAAATGGCGACAAAAAGAGGTATAACTTCTTCAGCAACACCGCCAGCCGCCGGAAATGTAAACAAAAAACAGAAGACTGTAAATAAAATTACGCTTAGACCGGCAGAAGATGCTCAGCCATCCACGTCGGGCATAAGCTACAGAGACGCGGTCAAAGGAGTAAAGGTGGGTATAATCCACACCGAACATCCCCAAAAAATACTTACTCCAGAGCAGCTAGCTGCTATACAAAAATCCATCCTGGACAGCATTCCATCAGCAGCCATAGAAGGAATAAGGCCACAATTTTGTGGACTTAGCCTCAAGCCAAGATGGATGCTAATTGTATGCGTAGATGAACAAACCGCATCGTGGCTTGAAACAGCAGCTAAAAGCATAAAACCGGACGACACCACCACCATCAGGGCGGTCCGGGAGGAGGACATCCCGAGATTAGAGATAGTCACGGGATTTTTCCCCCAAGAAGAAGACTCGACAGAGAAGATCATAACCCTCATCGATTCTCAAAACGAAGGTTTGTCCGCCTCTAATTGGAGAGTCCTTAGTAGAAGGAAAGAAGGCACAAACACAATCTTAACCTTCTCCATCGACGGCCAATCGATGGAGGGGCTAAAACAGAAGGAGCACCGAGTCTGGTACAAGTTCTCGAGTGTGACTCTACGCCCTAAGGCTAAGGAGGTCAGAAGCGGCAAGCCGCAATCTACCGACGATGGCCAAAAGTCTGAATAACATAAAAGTTATTCAGGCAAATCTCCATCGGGCAGCAGCGGCCATGGACGTATTAACGTGGAGATTTGCAAAAGAGGAATTCCATGTTGCCCTCCTACAAGAACCGAGGGCCATGCAGGGCAAAATTATTGGAATTCCACACAAAATTGGTAAGTTGATTTACGATAAAAGAAGCGAGAGGCCAAGGGCGGCACTTCTTATATCATCTGAAATTAAATACCTAATCATTCCAAGTTTCATTAAAACAGATCTAGTAGCTGTATTGGTGAAAATACCAAAGGCAGGAGGGACCCAAAAGGTAATAATAGCCTCAGCATACTTTCCTGGTGAGGAGTTAGAGGCTCCACCTCAAGGCGTCATGGAACTAGTGGAGTACAGCAGACAACACAAACTACAGGTTATACTGGGCTGTGACGCGAACGCACACCACACTATCTGGGGAAGTAGTGATAGCAACAAAAGAGGTGAGTCACTTTTGGAGTTTCTTACTACTAACAACCTAGATATAATCAATAGAGGAAACACACCGACCTTCATAAATTCATTAAGGCAGGAAGTACTTGACCTAACTATAACAAGCCCCAGCCTGGTTGACAAGTGCGAAAATTGGCACGTATCTAAGGAAGCTTCATTATCAGACCACAGGCACATCTGTTTTGATATTAAGACTTCATTTAGTTACATAGAACAATACAGAAATCCTAAACGTACCAACTGGAATCTTTACCAGACAATCCTAGAGTACGAAATAGGTATAGAGGAAGAAACAATAAGCAGCCCAGACTGCATTGATAAAATCACAAATAAACTCGTAAACAATATTATCAATGCTTACGAGCAAAGTTGTCCTGTTCTACACAAAAAAAGGGCCAAACAAACTCCTTGGTGGAACGAGGAATTAGCGGCAAAACGCAAACAAACTAGGAAATTGTTCAATAGAGCAAAAACTTTTGGTACCTGGGACGATTACAGAGAGTCCCTTACTGAATACAATAAACTTCTAAAAAAGTTAAAAAAAGAGTCTTGGAAAAGATTCTGTGAAGAGATAGATGATCTCCCAACGGTCTCAAGACTCCAAAAGGTGTTATCAAAAGACACCCCGACAGACATCGGACTTTTAGAGAGACCAGATGGTTCCTTAACCAAAAGCAGCATGGAAACTCTTGAAGTTTTATTGGCAACACACTTCCCAGGCTGCAAAATAATTAACAATAATGAAGATTTAGATGAAGAGGAAAGGATGTGTCGTCAAACTCCATACAGCAAAAGTATTGCTGGTAAAATCTTCACTCCAGAAAAGATTAGATGGGCGATCAACACCTTCAAACACTATAAATCAGCCGGAGTAGATAAAATATTCCCCGCATTATTGCAAAAGGGGTTAGAGATCCTAATGCCAATATTGATAAGGATCTTTAAAGCTAGCTTTATATGGGGATACATCCCCAAAATCTGGAGGAAAGCGAGAGTGGTATTTATACCGAAGGCAGGGAACCGTCCCAGTGAACAGCCAAAGTCATACCGCCCTATAAGTCTTACATCCTTCTTTGTCAAAACGATGGAGAAATTAGTGGATACCCACATAAGAACGGGACCTAACAAAGTCTGTCTTAATAAAAACCAACATGCCTACCAAAAAGGCAAATCAACAGAGTCAGCCCTTCATGGTTTGGTTAGACAAATCGAAAAGGCAAAAGACTATAAAGAAATTGCCCTTTGTGCATTCCTGGGTATAGAAGGAGCATTTGACAATACTCCCCATGAAGCTATAATAGCGGCAGCTAGGAAAAAGGGTCTGGAAACGGCCACAATAAAATGGATACACGCCATGCTGAAAAGCCGAATGACAACCACGGAACTAGGCAATAGCACAGTGACTGCACAGACCTATAGAGGATGTCCTCAAGGTGGGGTACTATCCCCACTACTTTGGTCAATTGTGGCAGATGAGCTCCTGGACCGTCTAACAGACCAGGGATACGAGGCAATAGGATATGCTGATGACCTTGTCATTATCATTAGAGGCAAATATGATTCAATAATATCGGAAAGAATACAATCAGCCTTAGAGGAGATAATGAACTGGTGTCAGTCTAAAAACTTGAACATTAACCCAAGTAAGACTGAGATAGTACCATTCTCAAATAGAAGGATAAACCACATTGTACCTCCTGTAATAAATGGAACAACAATACCCTTTTCAGATGAGGTAAAATATCTAGGTGTTATACTGGATAACAAACTCAACTGGAACAAACATATAGAATGGACTCATGCCAAAGCACTAAAGGCATTTTGGGCCTGTAAAAGCTTATTTGGTAGAAAATGGGGATTAAAGCCCAAAATGATATACTGGTGTTACAGAACAATCATTCTCCCTATAGTCACATACGGTTCAACGATATGGTGGACTAAAATATTACAAAGGAAAGCGTAACTTACGCTACAAAAAATCCAAAGGCTAGCTTGCGTTGTTATCACAGGTGCAATGAAAACCTGTCCGACAGCGGCAATGGAAATGTTCCTTAACATTCCTCCGATACATATCCAAATAAAAAAGGAAGCTATCAGGGGAGTGTTACGCATACAGGAGAAAAACAATTATAAGTCAGGGGATTTTAGAGGTCACCTTAAAATCCTAAAAGACACGAAAATGGAAGTTATAACTTCCACATTATCGGACGCGATGCCGACAAAATTCAACTTTGAAACCCCCTTCAAAGTTATAATCAGGGAACGCAAGGACTGGCAATCCATGCTAACTGATATTGTAGAGGGAGCAACCATCTGGTATACAGATGGCTCCCGCACATCTGAGGGGACAGGAGCCGGAGTCAAAGGTCCTAACTTCTCGGTTTCAAAACCACTCGGTAAAGGAGCCACAATCTTCCAGGCCGAACTAATTGCAATGGAGCTATGCATCCAAGAAAATATAAGGAGAGCTCATCGCAATAAATCCATTTATATCCTATCGGATAGTCAGGCGGTTCTCAAAGCTTTAGCATCCAACAAACATGGATCGAAGATAGTATGGGAATGCCTTCAAAACCTAATCATCCTGGGAAAAAAGGAATGATGTAACCTTAATGTGGGTACCAGGACACATGGGAATTGAGGGTAATGAAGAGGCTGATCGCCTTGCAAAAAAAGGCGCAGAAACAAATTTTATTGGTCCAGAGCCATTCTGCGGAAAACCAAAAGGGTACTTTAACCCCATACTCAAAATGTGGGTAGAAAACGAACATAAAATCTACTGGAATAGACTTCCAGGCTTGTCAATTTCAAAAAAACTGATCCTACCACAAAAAAACAAAGTGGAGGATATTTTAAAATTCAGCAAGAAGGATATTAGTATCCTAATCGGCCTAATGACGGGGCACAGTGGAGTAAACCACCACCTCAAAAATATGGGCTTAGCTGAAACCGACATTTGTCGCCTTTGTCTAGAGGACTCAGAAACGACAGTACACATCCTATGCCACTGTGAAGCAGTAGCTAGGAAAAGACACAGTCTTCTTGGAAAGAGCTTCCTTTCTACGGAGGAACTAGCCAATACGGCTCCCTTAAAGATTCTCAAATTAGCAAAAGCTATTGAGTTAAAATAGGGTGAAGGGGCTATAAACGCACAATAGGCCAAGAAGGTCGCAGTGCTCTCGCGCGTTCCCCTAGTAATAATAATAATAATAATAAATTTTAATAATAAAGTATTGTGATCGAATTGGAAAAAAAAAATTTTGTTACTCTGAAATTTTATTTTTTCGCGTTTTATAACTAAAATAGCCTAAAAATGCAAAAAAAAAATCCGTCCGCTGTACGCCGGTGTGTACGCTCAGCGCACATTAACTCCTAAACCCTTTAAGATAGAAAGTTTATTTTTGGGGGGATTGTAGATAGTTTCGGATCTCAGGCGGACACTCATTTTGGTGAGCTTACGGGTTCAGGGTGAGACGGGGAACACTTTAACCTAAAACAGCATTTTCCATTAGTTTGGAGAGCACAATGACTATTGGGCCGTAGTTGGCGGAGTTCGCTTTGTTTTCTTTTTTGGGAATTGGCTGAATATTCGCACTCTCCACATACATACGTGGAAAGCACCTAGACGAATAAGAAAGATAGAAAAGATTGCGAAGAGGTTTAGCTAAAGAAGAGGTGCAATTTTTAAGGGTAATGGGGGAAATACCGTCCGGACCAGGGAATTTGTGGATATTGAGCTCTTGAAGGATGCGAGAAATAAGTCGTGTGCGAAAATGCTGTGTAGGGAATGAGAAACCAGAAGGATTTACAGCGGGAGCCAATTGATTTGATGGTGGAAGACGAGAGTTTCTTGCGAAACTTGCTTTCTTTTTTCTCTTTACATTATCAAAAGTTGTTTGATTTATTTCTTGATTCTAAAGGCAAAACATACTGTCGATAGAGAAATAGTAAAAATCCATTTTTAGGCGAGTTAAATTAATTAGAGTTTTTTTTATAAAGTTTAAAAGCCTGTTAATTTTATACCTATATTCTATGTACAAAATAACAAATAAAAATTCAGTAGGAACAACCAGCTGAAAACAACTCTGTTATATGTATTTTATTTTTTATTTAGTCGTAAAAATCTTCGAAGATGTAATCACCACTTCGTTGAAAAAAAAAATGTATTTATGGCATGTATATACCTTTTTCCATCACGGAAAATTCGTGAAAGAAAAATAAACCAAAAACAGAGGTATATACATAAATGTTTTCTAAAATTATCTTTTCGTTTCTGTTCGTATTAATAAGAAATTTTCACATGGGAGATGATAATTTCCGTAAGTTTGCAAATCGTTGAGCGTTGACCGTGGTCAGTATAGTGCTAGATATCGACCGATTTAAACGAAATTCGTACGCAATGTACTCGCATTTGATCGTAGCGGTCGTGTTTTGCATTGCCCAATATAGTTCGACGACTAATCTCTCTGTAAACGATAACGATAATCGGTATTCTAAAGTTGACGATGATTGCACGATATTTGCTAACTTTACGCTTCAGAACGGCGTTCAATTGCCGGTCAATTTAAACTGCAGTATTGCAAATAATTCGGACACTGGACAAGAATCGGAATTGTCGAAGTTATTGTTGAATCGTTTTCAAAATATTCAGCAAATATCAATGAATGGACGATCCTCCAATCTACGTACCTTCGGCCTTGAGCATCTTCCAAATAGTCATAGTGTTGAAAAGGGAGTGTTCCAAGATTTTGAAATTGCCGAATTAAGTGGTGACGAATTTCAGACTATCAATACTGTGAAAGAATTACAATTCGAAAATAATAAATTCAAAAAGCTAATGAGTAATTTTTTTCAACATACTCCTTCCGTCAGAAGCATAATTCTGGCCGGAAATCATCTAGAAACAATTGAATCCTGTGCGTTTGACGAATTAGAACAATTAAATAGTTTATATATACGCGAACCAGAATTAGTGATAAATGATGAGCACTTTTTTGAAAACATCAGCTGTGCAAATCTATCATTAGCGATAAAAAACATCAACACGAATATTTTAAAGAATTTGCCGAAAAGATTACAAAATCTAAAAATAACCGCAATGGATTTTGCCGAGAATAACATAGTTTTGCAGACTTCCGGCATTCTTACATCTGTTGAAATCAACGAAAATCATATCAATACAATCAATGTAGTTGGTAATGCGGCGTTGAAACTCCTGAATTTAAGCCGGAATTCACTCTACGATCTGATGTTCCGAAATTGTACCAACTTAGAAATCCTAGATTTGAGCTTTAATTTATTATCACATCTACGCAACGAAAGTTTTGCCGAAATGGGGCACTTACGTTCCGTTCATCTTGAAAATAACACCCTGAAAACATTATCGCTTGATATTTTTCAAAGATCGATATTTACGTTGCTGCGAGTTGACCTTACAAATAACATGCTGCAAACGATCAACATAAAATCGGATTATATTCCGCATCCAGATCTCAGGATTACTATCAATAAAAATCCTTGGAGCTGTCGATGGATTTTGGAAATGTCCAATAAGCGGCCGGAACAATACAGAGTTTTTCAATACGACAAATTCATTAGCCGCATCAATGTGAACGGATTGGACTGTGTTGCGTATCCTTCGTTTCCACCGATCGATGAAAAACCAATAAGGCCGACGGTGCGATGGAAAACCAGTCCAGGCGGCTTCCCACCCGATCCGGTAGGGACGGTAAAGCGAAATCAACGTCATGTTGCTGTCGTTGTCGTTATTATTCTTTTCGTTGGCGTTGCATTTCTGTCCTTCATCTTATACTTATGGATAAAATGCCAGAACGTGTTTCACTTATCATTTTATCGATCTTTGCCAAGATCGCACTGGACACCAGAACGATGCGATATAATTCGTGAATTGCCTCGCGAAAGTTCGCCAGGTTACGAAATTCCTTTGCCGTATTGGCAAGATCGGGGTGAATCGGAAAATATTGAAATTTCCTCTGATGGAATTCCAGAACAACAACACAAGATATACGAAGAAATTGATGAGGAAATTTGAGTTAACTTTATATTTAAGATTTAATCCATTATGATTTTATTTTAAACATATTCTTATTTGACTATTTTTAATATCGATTATTTTAATAAATTATTTTCTAAATTAAATTAATATTTTTCTATTACTCAAAAATTATTTAAGCGGCGTGTATACCGAAACGATAATTTCTTTCAAAAATGTCTATTTTCGGATGGATATTTCTGGCAAAACACGAAAGATAATGAAAATTTGTTTTTATCATTTTAATCTTTGTTAAATTTTCTAGGATTAAGAGGCAAGAAGTTTTTAAAATTACGTTTAAAAAAAACAATTATCAGCACAACTCATCATCATCATCATCATCATCAATGGCGCGACAGCCCAAATCGGGCCTTGGCCTCCTGAAGTCGTCGCCTCCAATCGTCTCGATCCAAAGACCGCGTCCTCCAGCTGCTAATTATACTCTAGATGAAATCTGAGAGTATATTGTGTTTGCCTTACCGTTTGTAACGCTAAGAAATAACGCTCGCACAGAGCCGCCAAGGGTACAGAAATATTTGTTGTCGCTCAAAAACCTCGATTCCGAGTGACCGTCTGTCCGTCTGTCCGTCTGTCTACAGCATAACTCTCGAAAGCTTTGAGCTATAGTGCTAAAAATTTTTGTGTATCATTTTTAGCAAAAAAGTAACTTTAAGTTCGTGAATGGGCTATATCCCCCCACTCCTTCTACCCCCTCCCATACAAATTTCATGAAATTTCGAAATAATAAGAAATTGATTTTTCTTTGAAACTATATAAGCTATCGACTTGAAATTTAGGTCAAAGTATTATCATATGGATGTCATTACTATCACGGAATATTGATCAGATTCCTTTACTCCTTCTACCCCCTCCCATACAAATGGACAATTTTGAAAAATATATATTTTCGATTTTCATTGAAACTAGTAAAGCTGAAAAGACGAAATTTTGTCAGAATTAAATCTGTTATAATTGCAATTTATTTTAAAAATAATTATCAACTTCACCTCACTCCTTCTACCCCCTCCCATACAAATTTCACGAAATTTTGAAATTTGAATTAAATTAATTTTCTTCGAAACTGTTAAAGCCATCAACTTGATATTTTGTATAAGGTATACAAATAGAAATATTAATAATGCGAAAAAAATTTGTTTTGATCCGTACACTCCTTCTACCCCCTCCCATACAAATGCATAATTTTTGTTAAATGCATTTTATCGATTTCCATTAAAACTAGAAAAAGTACTAACTTCAAATTTTGCCAGAATTTGTTTCTTAATAATTGAAATAAGTGTTAGAAAAAATTATCAGCTCCGCTTCACTCCTTCTACCACCTCCCATACAAATATCTGTATTATAAATTCAAGAAAAGCATTTCTCCTTCAAGTATATGAGAGCTATCGACTTTTAAATTGAACCAAAGCATGTTGATAAGGATAATGATAAGCAGTTTCAAAATCATCTTAAACGCTCCCCTTCCTCTGCCACCTCCCATACAAATGCCTCAATTTCAGGAAAACTATGACCAATTTCTTTAAAAATAATGAAAACTAAAAACTTTAAATTCAGCAAAAACCATTTTGCATACCATGTTCGGTGTTATATACGAAAAATACGAACCTCCCCCTCTACTTCTACCACCTCCCATGCAAAAGTCTCTAGTCACTATTCGAAAGAATTTGAGATGAAATATTTCCCGGTGTATTTAAGTCATTTCCATCTCATCTAGAGTATCATATGATTGGGCTTTAAGCCCAATCATAATTCTGTTATGTTTTTTAAGATGGCTTTGCTATCTTCATCAACCGAGTCTTCCCATCGCTTGCGTGGCTTGCCTACTGGCCGGTTACCAGTCGCTTTGCCTTTCAGAGCACGTTTGGGGATACTTCTGTCTTCCATTCGCTCTACATGGCCAGCCCACTGCAGTTTACGTAGCTTGATGAACGTTGAAGCTTCTGGTTCGTCGTAGAGTTGATACAACTCATGGTTGTATCTTATTCGCCATTCCGTTCCTTCCTTCACAGGTCCCAAAATTCTACGGAGGACCTTTCTTTCAAATGCGTTAACTGCTTTTTCGGAAGTTTGTGTTAATGTCCATGTCTCGCTGCCATAACAGAGCACAGGTCGTACAATAGTTTTATATATCCGCAGCTTATTGTTCCTGTGCACTTTCTTGGATTTCATTATTGGAAGTGCCGAATAATACGTCTTATTTGCTAATATTATCCGTCGTTTGATTTCGTCTGTTTCATTACCGTCCTTTGTTAGATTAGCCCCAAGATATATGAAATTGTCCACATTCTCCAAATTATATTCCGCAATTGTTATGTTTTGTCTGATAGGCGCTCTCCTTCTTGTTTGCGTCATTACTTTTGTTTTGTTTTCGTTAATGCGCAACCCGACTTCTTTTGCGGCGGAGTCAAGATTGACAAATACCTCCTTAGCACTAGGGAAGGATCTTGCTACGATGTTAATGTCGTCAGCGTATGCTACTAGTTGGGTGGACTTGAATAGTAGTGTCCCGTTGGTGTCGACTGGGATTTTTCGGACGACATACTCTAGTGCCAAGTTGAAAAGCATGGGCGCTAGACCATCTCTTTGCTTTAAACCATATTTCGTTCGAAAGCTGGTTGTGGAATCGGTTTGTATTCTCACTTGGCATTCAGTGTTCGTCATTGTAAGTCTTGTTAGCCGGACTAATTTTGGGGGAATTCCAAGGTCAAGCATGATTTGGTACAGTACGCTCCTGTCGATACTGTCGTATGCTTGTTTAAAATCTACGAATATTTGGTGCACGTCTGTGTTATATTCCCAGCATTTTTCAAGCACCTGTTTCACCGAGAAAATCTGGTCTGTTGTAGATCTTCCGGTTTTGAATCCGCCTTGGTATTCGCCAATTATTTGATTAGTATAGGGCTTAAGACGACGTTCAATTATTTTTGTCAGTATTTTATAGGACGTACACAAGAATGATATTCCTCTGTAATTCTCACAGCAGAGTTTGTCTCCTTTCTTGTAAATTGGACATATAATGCTTTTTCGCCAATCATTGGGTATGATTTCCTCTGTCCAAATTTTGCATATCATGTTGTGCAGTATTTCAGCGACACAATTTCCACCGTTTTTCAGAAGTTCAACTGGTATTTCATCAATTCCCGGCGCTTTGTTTCGTTTTTGGTCACATAGGGCTGATTTGATTTCAGCAAGCGTGGGTAGTGTCGATGATGGTTCATCTTCGTCAGTTGAGGCTTCAATTGAAATGTTGATTGTTGTGATCGGTGCTAATGGGGTGGGATTCAAAAGATGTTCAAAGTATGAAGCCCATCTCCTTTTGATTTCTTGTGAGTCGCTGATGATGTTGCCCTCCACGTCTTTGCAGAGACTGTTTTTTGGCTTATATCCCTTTTTAAGTCTTTTACTATTGCGTATGCGTCCCGCGTTTTATTTTTTCTCATGTCGTCGTCCATTTTTTGTATCTTGTCATTATGGTACTTCCTTTGTTTTCGCCTGCAAGTCTTTTTCACATATCGCCTAAGCTCGTCATATCTTTCTTTTTTGGCTCGTGTTGGTCATTCAGTAAAAATTGTGTAAGCTTCGTTCTTTCTATCTATTGCGTCGCGACATTCTTGGTCGAACCAATCAATATTTTTTCGCCGTGCTTGATATCCTAATACCTCTTCCGCGGAGGATTTGATGCCGTCTCGTATTTTCATCCACGCATTCTCCACTGGCATATTTTGGATATTTTCAGATATTGGTGTCAGGTGCTTATTACATGCTAACATGTAAGCCTGCGCCACCGTTTCGTCGTTAAACTTGTCGACATTGAATTTGCGAGCTCTATTCGTTTTCGAATATCCACGACAAGCTATTCTGCATCGATACTTAGCTCTGACTAGATAGTGATCAGAGTCACAATTCGCACCGCGGAGAGTTCGTACATCAAGTATGCTGGAAGCAGCCCTTTTCTCAATTAGAACGTGGTCTATTTGGTTGAAGGTGTGACCATTTGGTGATGCCCACGTTCGTTTGTGAATATCGCGATGTGAGAAGCATGTAGAGCTTACTATGATATTTTTGCTGCTTGCGAAATCAATAAGACGTTGGCCATTGTCGTTGGTTATGTCATGGAGACTGTGCCCTCCCGTTGTTCCTCTATGAGCCTCCTACTTTCCGACTTTTACATTAAAATCCCCTAAGACAAAGACTGACTAAACTCACCAGCAACGTTTGGTATGCTTCCTACATTGAGACATTCTTTAGAGAACGTGGGCATCACTAGACAGACCAGGAACTTTCAACTAAATAGACCACGTTCTAGTAGAACTGCCTCCAGCATATTCGAAGTTCATAAATTTCGAGAGCCTAACTGCAACACAACAAATTATCCGATCCAGATGGAATCCCTGGCCTTGTCCTTAAAAATTGCTGCGCTTCTGTTGCTAAGCCTCCATGCAAACTTTACCGTCTCTCCTTTTTTGTTACGACCGTTGGAAATAACTTAGGGGGTCACCCTTTAATGCGTGATGCACAGTTAAGTCGACATGGGTACGGGGAAAAAAGTGAATACAGGAAAATTAGTATGGAAACACAGAAGGGAAGATTTTGAAGTGACGGTGAACGTTGTTCTTAAATTGTTGTAGGTTGTATTCCGTTGGAAAGAGATTGCCTGGTAATGAATTCCACAACACTGTCGTCCGAGGGATGAAGGACTGCCTAAATTTCACCGTTCTCCACGGCAAGGGCTTCACAGTATACTCGGGTGAACGTACAGCTTGGATTTGGGGGAGGGGAGGAGAGGGGCATTGAATATAGGTGGCATAAGGGCTTTTAGATCCTTGCTGCATTTACCATGGAAGTATCTATAGTAAATGCGGAGTACTCCGATATTTCGACGATGCTCGAGGGAGTCAATTGGGGCCGATATAGCTTCATCTCCAATTAATCGGAATGCATGTTTCTGGATACGGTCAAGAAGAGCCAGATGTGTTTTTGGGACCCCAGCCCAAATATGCGAGTAGTACTCAAGACGTGGTCGGATATAAGCCTTATAGATGGTAGCTAGTTCGGAGGCAGAAAAGGATATTTTACACTTCCTCAGAATACCTAGACGCTTCGACGCATCAAGAGCGACATCGTAAATGTGTTGGCTCCAATCTAGGCGATTGTTAAATTTTAGTAATGTAAAGTCTCCTCATCGTCCTTTACTGTCCCATCTTCATGGAAGCTTGGAAATGTTCAGTCAGTTCCAAAAAAGGAGAACGCATCAATTCCGCTAATTGTAGCCCAATAACATAACCTCACTTCTGTCGAAGGTTATGGAAACAATCATCAACAATAGATTTATAGAGTATCTCAACATCAATGATATTATTGACGTCAAGCAGTATGGATTCCGCAAAAAACTTTCCACAGGAGATCTTTCAACCACCCACATTGAACGTTGGAACAAGAGCACTCACCAGTTTGGTGAATCTTGTATTATCGCTCTCAATATTTCCAAGGCTTTTGACAGAGTATAGTACAGCGCCCTTTTAATCAAACTTAAAGCTATCGGTTTGGGCGACTACCTTATTTCCTGGATTGAAAGTTTTTTAGCCAATCGTTCAATGCATGTGGTATAGGATGATGTGGTTTCCCCTTCTTATAAAACTAGCGCTGGTGTCCCTCAGGCCTCGGTTCTTTCTCCCACTCTTTTTCTAATATTTATTAATGACTTGAAAGTTGAAGATAACTTTTAATCCTATACATAGCTTCGCTGATGACATCACATTAAACTTCTTCTATCACTTCAACACTGCATCCTTAGTCCGATGTACTAGCTTAGTAGAACAACGTAGGTACATGGTTCAATCATTGAATAACGGTTTGGCTAAACTTCTCAGTTGTGGCAATAAGAGTCAAGTCGAATTTAATCCTTCGAAAGCCCAGTGCTGTCCTGTGTCCCACAAACGTGACTCTAACCTTGATCCAATCACCTTCGGAGGCCAGCCATTAACCAACTCTTCAAGTGTTAAGATGTTAGGTATCCAAATCACAGATAACTTATCTTGAAAGGATCATATATTTAACATCGCCAAGGAAGTATCTAAATGTTTGGGTTACCTAAAACGTAAAAACTTCTTCACCGCTTCAGACCACGTCTTGAATATAATTTCCGCCTATGGGCGGGAGCTGCAAGAACTTCTCTCTCCTATCTGGATAGTAATTAGTCTCGGACCATTAAAATTATAGGAGATTCTCACATCACCTCATCGCTCGATTCACTCGAGCACAGACGAATTGTAAGCTCTCTAGCCCTTTTGTATCACTACTATAATGAAGATCGCACTGTCAAATTTCGTGATTCATTTTTAAACCGGACTGTTCGAATATTTAACTCGCTGCCCATCTCAGTATTCTCGCATGATTACAACATTCAACAGTTCAAAAGAAATTGTCATAGCCACTTCCGTCTCTATCCCCTTAATTCACAAAACCCAATATTCTTCACCCCTCACCGAAGCTGTGCTTCAGTACGAAAGGGCAATCCATCTAGTTCCGGTGTCACATAAAAAAAACACAGACCATTAGTTGGTTAAGATCAAGTACCGATATCGAATAACAAACAAGTAGCTGTGAAGTACGTATTAGCCTTAGAAGAGATGGCATACGTCATAGAAAAGGTGTTAGGACTCTCCAGTGCAAAAGAAATGATTGGATCGATAACGAATGCCACCTAAGCCTACACCCAAATAACGAAGCTTATAAAATATTAACGAAACGGCTGACGCGAGCCAAACAGGACAAATATAATGGATTTTAGACGATTTCAAAACAAAATCTGCAGACAGAAAAAACAGAAGTAAAAACAGAATGGCGCAATTAAAAACACGAACATTTTTAATTAAACAATACATGAGCCGCGTATTCCCTAGTTAAAAGAGGGATACGACCATTTGCAAGAATACAGAAGGCAATATTGTAAGTAATGCGGGAGATCTAAGATGGGCGCAATACTATGAAATCATCTTCAACCCGAGAGCATCATCCGCACAAACAGCAGTATACATATAATAGTAGGTTCCACTGAAGTAACAGCTGATTAAGGATCCTCTTTCAATCGGGATGGAGGCGTAGCACACAGGAGGCGAATGCCCGATCGAAGCTGTAGCGGCATCGTACGTAAGTAAATAATTCGCGCCCAAATTTGAAGAGCTTCTGACTTTCGGTTTCTATATAAAATCAGTTCAATTAAATGCAGGAGGATTATCATGTAACTAACCTATAAAAACTAGTAAATCTACAAAATTAAATTAAGGTTGCGTAAACAGGATATATAAAGATACCAAAACAACAATTTTACTTTAATCTATGAATAAATTTATTGCTTCGGTTTCGATTTAATAACAATACGCTTTACAACAACATTCGACTTAGAGCGAATCGGTTTTACACCAGCGCTGGCATCAGCTTTATTTTCGTCTTTGATTTCTGTCAATTCCGGACTAAATGTAACGGTTTTCATTTCATCGATATCATCGAAAATATTACGATTTTTTATTAAAATAGACTGTCGTGGAAATTGTAATAAATTTTCGGTAAGAATAGGCTTAATATACGCTTTAGGACTTTGATATTCTTCTTTGTTTTCTACTATATTTAAGCCTTCTTTACAGTCGACATTCGATTGTGGAATGATATCGGACAATATGGTAAATTCATTGGTGGAGCTTTTCGAAGAACTTGCAAGGCTTGTGTTTTTCACTACAGGAATCTGGCCTGTTGTATCTTCGTATATTTCAAAGCTGTCGTTGCTATCAGTGTTATTTTCTAAGTGCTCATATTTCTTTTTGAATGGCGTTTTTTTCATTAGATTCGTCTTTTGTGACATTTCTGCAGTTGCTAATGATTTAACAGTTGAAATAAGTTGAATGGTATTTTCATAAGATTCATTTGCTATTGAGTCCGATGAATTACACATTTCCATATCCGGTGGATGGTACATAACTGAAATATTATTCATTTTTGGTGAAGATAGCGGTTGTTCGGACATACGAGAACTGATTGGTGTGGTATTCAAGTCCGATTGACCTTCGGCTTTTACAGTGGATAGCGTGCAGACTGTGAAGCTAGCTGGCGATGCATTAGCAATTGTTTCATTAACATCTATTCTAATGGCAACCTCAGGACTTTTGGCTACATCGTTGCTTTGACTAAATAAGATTTTTGGTCTAGCCATATTGCAATCTTTTTCCGTTATGTTACAGTCGTAAACAGTGATGGGCTGGAATGGAATTTTATTTTCTTCGAGTAGTGTTTCTCTGCTAATAATCACACATCGCGATTTTAAAGCTTCAAATCGCCACCTAAATTTTAGTAGTTAATACTGAGTAGTTCAAATTAAAAATAAATTCTATATTACTTAGCAAGATCTTGCTGCGAGTTCAGTAGTCTCTCTTCTAATATTCCCTTCTGTATTCGACAGCTTCGCAATTGGCTCTTAATTTCTTCAGTTTCGCTCCTAGATGAAATTGAGCACGAACATTGATTTTACGAAATAAAAATAAGAATTCTTGCTTCAATGAAAAAATATTCAAAGATATTCAATATAAAAAAAATAGAACGATTTTAAAGCACACACTGTCTCCCCTACCAGTCGCTTCGTTAATCATGCTTTCACATTGCACACATTTTGAATAGCCATTAAGAAAACTTACTTGCAGAATGCTAGCATTGAGTCCAGCCAATTAATTCCTTTATCCTTAGAAAGTTCAACAAGCTTGTCCTGCGTCCAAGTAAGTTTCTTTTCGAGAACTTCACTTTGCTTTAAAAGTTGCAATATACGTTCGTTCAGTTTTTCTAATAAAATCGAATCCAACTTTTAGTTTCGAATAAATAGAATTAAATAAGCATATTTTTTACCCTTATATAATTTATCTGCGCTTAAAAATATTGTTGTGCACACTTGCATTTCTTTGTACATGGCCGAATTCTCTCGTTTCAATCGTCTAATTTCCTGTTCACTCTCATTGTAACATTTTTTCATTTGTAAATAATGTTTTTTCTGTGCTTCCAACACTTTTTTCATATTTTGTCGTTGATCATCAACTTCGGCAAACAGAGAATTTCCTTTCTTATCTAGAAAATGTTAATGTAATTAATAAAACAATGGCGATTACTATGGATGCATTTTGAATTTCAGCATTCATATTTGAGGGTTTCATAATTATATTCGTATTCTCAGTTTAATCTAGTATGTGTTTGAATTGTAATTGTCTAAACTAAAGTTTTTTGTGTTTTCAAAGGAATTTATTTATAAAAAAACAAGGCACCAACACTTGTAACGAGTTTTATCAATTCTAACTTCACACTCCATCATAGGTGCACGTTATTATTATTTAAAAAAAATCGTGAATAGCTCTTAGGAAATGAATTTGACATGAGTGTAAAAGTTCTGGTTTAAAAACCATGTATTTAATTTTTGGCGGAAGTAAATATTTGCATCGAGATGACAAAAACTTACTTGGATCATCTGGAGCGGATTTCAATGAAGCTAATTCCGCACTTAATTCCATCATAGATTCCTGAGCGCTTTCCATGAGCATGGTTTTCTCTTCGAGTTCGTCTCGTTTTGCTTGTAAATTTTCGTTTAAACACTCGACTTGTTCTTTCAGAATCTCAATTTGGCGCTGCGAAATAAATATAAGGATAATAATACTCCTGATTTTTAATTAGATTTAGGAATCATGAAAATCTACTCGTTGTATACTCAAGATGAAATCTGAAAGTACATTGTATATGCCTAATCGTTTGTAACGCTAAGAAGTCGCCAAGAGTACAGAAATATTAGTTGTCGCTCAAAAATCTCGATTCCGAGGGACCGTCTGTCCATCTATCTACAATACCACATCGGTCAATAAGTCCGTAGGATGACCCACAGATGGCACTTCTGTGGCCGAACCAATTGTGTTGGCAGGGAGAACCAACTTTCAGAAGCGACTCGTCAAAATTTCATGACATTCGGATCCTTTGTTTACAAGCTACAGTGCTCGAAGTGACGCTACTTTTGTTATTTTTAAAAATATGGAAAAATCCGATTTTCGTGTGTTGATAAAACATTGCTTCTTGATGGGAAAAAACACCGTTGAAACAAGAGCATGGCTTGACAAATGTTATTTGGAATCTGCTCCGTCGAGACAAATGGTTGAGAAGTGGTTTGCCGAGTTTAAATGTGGTCGTAGCTCGACTGAGGACTTGCCCCGCAGTGGAAGGCCAAATGAAGTTGCAAGAGTTAGCAGACACTCTAAAGATATCGAAAGGCAGTGTGCACACAATTTTGCATGGGTATTTGTCGATGAGGAAGCTTTTTTCTAAGTGGGTGCCGCGTTTGCTCACAGTGGACCAAAAACAACAACGTGTCGACGATTCGGAGGCCTGTATGAAGCTGTTTCGACGCAATAAAAAAGATTTTTTTTTGCGGCGGTATATGACAATGGATGAAACTTGGATCCATCATTTCACACCAGAGTCAAATCGGCAGTCATCCGAGTGGACAGCAGCGGGAGAACCACGACCAAAGCGACCAAAAACTCAAACATCGGCTGGCAAGGTAATGGCTTCAGTTTTTTGGGATGCACATGGTATATTATTCATAGACTACCTTGAGAAGGGAAAGAGCATCAATACCGATTATTATATACCATTACTCGAACGAGCGAGAAATTGCTGCGAAACGGCCACACATGCAGAGGAAAAAAATACTGTTTCATCAAGACAATGCTCCGTGTCACAAGTCGATCAAAACAATGGCAAAATTGCATGAATTGGGCTTCGAATTGCTTCCGCACCCACCGTTTTCTCCAGATCTAGCCCCTAGCGACTACTGGCTCTTCGCAGACCTGAAAAAATGCTCGCTGGCAAAAGAAATGGCTCAAATGAAGAGGTTATTTCCGCAATTGAGGCACATTTTGAGTCGAAAGGCAAGTTGTTCTACAAAACTGGTATCGAAAAGCTAGAGAGGCGTTGGACGGATTGTATCACTCTTGAAGGAAACTATGTCGAAGAATAAAGCAAAATTAGACCGAAAAAACTGTATTTTCTTTGTTATCCTACGGACTTATTGACCGATGTGTTATAAGTCTCGAACGTTTTGAGCTAGTGTAATGAAATTTGGTGTATGACATTTTTAGCTAAAAAGTAATTAAGTTCGTGAACAGGTCCAAAGAGAATATATAAAATGGAGTGCTGATAGGTTGTCTCATGTGGGAATACTTTTTGATTCGGAAATTTTCGAAAATTGTGTCCAAGCTTAACATGGCTTCAAACTTTTACAAAAAAAACACAATAATTTGTATTCGCTTTTCGTTTCAATGTTCAGTCAGCAATAAAATAATTTTCAGTATAATGGAGTGCTGTTTTATTTCAGAAACAATTCTTTCAAAAATTTGACAATTGTTTCGGACAATTTAACGTGGGAAAGAGTTAGTTGCAATATTCTTAAGTGTTCCAGACAAGATAGCGAAACGATTTGTTTCGAAAAATTTCGAGCATTTCGCAGGTAAGGGAGGGAAATACTTTTATTCCCATTTTCTTACACGGCAAAGCATGCTCATAGTCACTCCTTATTATATATCCTTCTTGAACGAGCCTCATTCATATCCCTCCTACTCCCTCCCTTACAAATTTCATGAAATTTCAGAATTTCAAGAGATCGACTTGAAAATTAGGTAAAAGTATAAGTCCCCCGCAGGGGGGTAGATGCAGGTTTAGGTTTTACTAATGCATGCAACTATCTTTGAAGAATAGCGACTCAACGGACTTGACCTAACCATCCCCCTGTGGGATGGGGGCAGTAAAATCCACCCATTGCCTGTCCTGCTTGCCCTAAAAATGGCGAATGGGCACTCACTGGATCATGAGCTTCTCAGTCGTGATCTTAAAATCTAACTAACACTTCGGATCAAAATATAGAAAGAGAAAAAAAAAAAAAATAAATAACAGATATCCCAAGCCTAATACATATATAGATAGTCTTTGGTGATATCTCATGTTCAGTGCTATTGCTTTACAGGAAGTACATATAGTAATGAACGAACAGATGAACAGGTCGTAGGTGAAGCGCAACTGCGATTTGTTTAACGATATTTTGATTTGATCGGTGGGTTTTATGACCTGATCGGTGGGTTTTATATCTGATCGATGGGTTTTATGATCTGATCGGTGAGGTGCGAAGTGGTCAATAAGGTGCGCTTTCCTGGGAAAGCGGCGATTTGTTTGGCGGGCTTTGTTCTGAGTTTCGATCTCCGCGGCGTGAGGTGGGACATTGTTATGGTTGAAAGCCTGTGGGAGATTTTTTTTTGACAAATTTCAAATTGTCCCGCGCGGAATTCAAACCTGACACTTCGCCTCACGGAGATTGAACCGGTCGACTGTGGATTCCGCGTGGACTGTCACCCGTGGCCAACTTCAGAGTGACAGGCAGGGCGGAAATTGGTGTGAGAAGCGAAGGAAAACAACGGCGGTGGAAAAGATAGGCTAGAAAACGCGCGAATCGAAAATCGGGAAAAATCAAGTAATTCAAAACGTTTTTTTTTGGAAAAGTCTGCTGGGTCGCGCGTAGTGCGCTTTTGTGTCGCGAGTTTAGCGCCTTTCAATTTTTATGTGCGAATAACCAACAAAAATTTTGGCCGTCATTTGCGAAGCGAAAAATAAGGCGGTCACTTACAATAATCGTGTAATCCCGTAAGTATACTTTCGATCGTATCAAGTTCTCACGAAATCTGATAATATGAGTGTATTTCTTTGCGCTGTCTGAACATTTATAGCCGCAGGAAACCAAAACGTGAATCGATCCCGATTCCGATTCGGATTCGTCATCGCGTCGGTAAGCTGAGCTCGGCTCGAACGCTTCCGGAAGTCGCACGCGAAGGTGCCCCACTCTGACAAGGCGCCTTGGTGCTAAGGAGTTCTCTGTTCCCGGCAAAGTTCCATCTGACGTTGGCGATACGCATATTGTCGATTCGTTGATGTAAGACGAAGACAGCAAGGTTCATTTATGCATCACACCACGATTGCGGTTGGATCAGCCTAAATTGGATGACGCACAGAGGCGTATTACATCTACATCATCGCATGCAATCATTCTCGGCTTAGCGGCGCGACTTCAGCCATCACATCGGAGGACAGCAGCGTACGACCACGTCCGCTACGCAAATCTACTCTCACATTCGAAGCAGTCTGAACAGTGTTTATTTGTCTTGTAGGATTCCTTGCGATCAGGAAATACTACGGACTACCTGAAAATATTACGTCGCACAACCCAGGACACCACTCAGAAGGTTAGTGTCATCACTCCTAGCACAGCAGCAGGCACAGAAACAGGAACCACCTGTGACACCACCATAACAATCGTCTATCGAAGCGGCCACTTCAGGTATTGTACCTTATGTAAACGATCAAACGAACCGAATGCTGTCCCGAATAAGATCAACAAGTCCAAACTCTATAAATGTGGGGGTCGCAAGATCATTCGTTGGTATGCGTCCTGTTGAATCAACACCAACCCCAATAATTGAATATTCCCAACGTGCAAATACGACGAGAGCGTTCGCGGGAATGCATCATCAACGAGAACGTCGGATAATTTGTCGTATGAATGGAGCCGGTGAGTCAACGATTATCTAAAGACTAAATTTAAACAAAAACAATTAATAACAAACACGAACAATTGAATTAATTGGAATTTACCAATAATTAATAACAAACACGAACAATTGAATTTATTGAAATTTACCAATAATTAATAACAAACCATTCCCCAACATTACCAATCGATAGGTTTTCTTTGTTGCCTCTTGATGATAATTTTTTTTGTTGTCATATTAATAATGAGTCACACTTTCATAGAGGTTACACATTTTCTTGTAATTTTATTATATATCTTTTCTTCTTTTGGGTTAAACAAAAGAAAACAAAAGCAAAACGAACATCTAGTGGATTTACCCCTCGATGAATGCCCCACCCATATTATTGTGCGCACAAGAGTAGGTAGGGAATAAACCAACACCGGGTTAAACTCCTTAGAATGAATCACACATTACTGTCGGAAAAATTATTAAACAATATAATCAAAACCTAAGTAAGAAAAGAGGATATATATTAAAAAGAAAAAAAAAATAAAATTGAATATAAAAACGGAAAACGAAACTAGTAAAAATAACATAAAACGATTGCATTACTAAAGAGCTAATGTACTCGATACTTCTGGGCTGATTGTAGTTTGTAGTCGTACTCCTATTTTTTTTTACAATTAAATAATTACTGAATAAGTTCTGATTTTTTTTTATAATATTTGGTTCTTTCCATTCACGTCTCCAATTCAAACTAAATGCATTGGAAATTTTCGGAAATGTAATTCCGATTTTGTTTATTATTTTACATTTTTCTTCTTCCGTGATCGAATATTCGATTTCATTTGGACTCTTTTCAATCTTGTTTGGTCTTAACTTATCAGATAATCAAGTAAGCAAGTATAATAATGCAACATGCTAAAATCTAAGTTGTATGTCTTAATAATATTGAATTTGGATTAAACAGAAATAACGAGTATGAGATTACACCAAATTTTATTGCCAATTCTTAAAATTGCAATTTTATTAGTCTAAATGAGTAACGCTCTATCGATAATATTATAATATTCTCACTATGAATTTTCAGTGAAAGTTCAAAGAACATTATATCGCTAGTGGTAGTAATTTGCCTGAATATTTAATTTAAAAATGATAATTAATTATAGACAATCATTGTAGTGAGTTGATTTGAACAATAAGCTTGAGAGAGTAAGCTGTATGAAAAACAAAAAAAAAAAAAGGATATACTTATACTTAAAAGGCTTAGAGTTAAATATTGTTTAAAATAAAAATTGAACAAGAAAGAAAAAAAGGAAGAAATGAAATACTAAATCGTTTTAAATAGAGGGCAACCTCTAACCTCCACGGATCCTCCTCCTCTCTTTTGGGGCCATACCAAGAAGATTTAGTGGAAGAAGTATGGCTTAGGTTGGGTGGGCAGGTTGGCGTCAAACCATCTGACGCCGTCGTCGAAACATCTGGTCGGGCCAATATCCGAGACCAGATGAAGTCCCTTTTTTTTTCGTGTCTTCCCGACTTGGATAAGTCGACGCGGCGAGCCAACTACTCGCGATTTATTTTTGTTATGACAGGCCAAATGGGTTTCATGACATTCTGGTGTAGCGAACCCCCCCTACACGCCTACCGCAGCTAGACCCGGCATCAAGCTAGCGCGTCGCACCAGCACATGGAATGTCACTGAGATGGATGTAGGTGGTTCTCAGCCCTGTCGATCCCGAACCTTATTTTTCCTTCAGAATTATTTTGACAGTGGTGTCGAAATAGTTCTCGTCCTAGGCCTCCGCGACATAACAAAATGGCGCCCAACGTGGGGCCCGAAAGGATCCTAAACGGAGCCCGAAACAGCCTCACGAGCGTGATACCGATCGCGCGATGCATTGACACACGAGACGGAAAGATTCCGTGTAAAATTCGGTGCATCGAAGGACTCTGACTGTCGCCGGAGACAGTTGTTTTAGCCTGCACGGCACCTATAGTCCATCGTGTAAGCTTTTGGAGTTCTGCTCGTCTTTTATGGGGACGGAAGTATCGCGGTTGGGGCTGAAATTTTCCCAACGAAGAACTCATTGGCAACCTTGAGGCGCCAATGATGTTCCTTGGGGGAGTTTCTTCAACATCCGAGATGCTTTCGTCGCTGAACTGATGAGAGAAGAATGAAACAGAGTGTGTGTTTCATTGGCAGGCATGAGTACCCTCTTGACAGCGGGACTTGGCTTGTCTTGGCGGCCAAGTTGTCCGACAGAGGGCAAAATACTTGTGTCTGCGAATGAATCATCCATTTCTGTCCAATTACGGAATTTTCGGAAGTACCTTTATTCCTTGAATCCTATCCATGTAGAGTAACTTTCGTTTCCTTTTACAAAATTAATCATTTGGATTAATTTCGCGTTTTGATTGTGGTTGAAAATTTAACGTAGTTTTTTTAAATTTTTTTTGCTCCTGATGAACATTTTCTGAATCCTTTCCGCCTGGTCACGTGTTGACGCGACTAGATGTTTTGACGACACCTGTAAGAGAGAGGAGTGGATTTGTGGAAGTGAAGAGAGGCCTTTGATTTTTTTTTGATTCAAATATCTAAATTTTTTTTTTCTCGATCTCGATTGCGAAAAATTCTCTTTCAACTCGATTTTCTTTGTTGGGGTTGGTATTGACCTAAGTGAAGTAGTATATAATTTGTTTCTGCCTCGTTTCCGTCGCTACGATTTCGTTCCTTTCTCCATTGCGAAGAGGACAACTTCGAATAAACTACCATAATATATAATATATACAAGTATAGCGAAGCGAAGCGGAACAAAATGTCACTCTTGCGAACACCCGAAAAAACTATGGGGACAAATTGTACGGTCTGCCAGGAGGATGTGCTGCTGGGGGAGGCGATGCAAACGAAATGCAGTCATTATTTCCATGCCGCATGTCTCTTGAACTGGGTGACCACGAACAAGAATTGTCCACTTTGTCGGAACACACTTGCTCAAAGCGATTATTGGAGAGTCCAGGGCGTAGAAGGCGCGACAGCTCGTACGGGTCCTATCACCAGAAGTAAAGGTAGTAAATCCAAATCCAATCCGAGCGGTATTTCTCTCTTGGAGTTAAATTTAGATCCACCGTCGGATACAGCGGGTCAAGCCCTATACGCCGTGGACGGTACGATAACACCGACAGATAATCGAAGTAGACCAATGTCTCGAAATTTGGCTCGTCATTCCTCCTTTACGGAACCTACACATCCAAGGACTCAAGAAAACGTTAATTCACGGCGAACGCCAAAGCGAAATGAACTTCTAACGGATCAGCCGCGAGCGACTCTCGGAGTTGACGAGATCACTCAGCTGATGCGTCAAGTTATCCAAGAAGAAAAAGCTCGTGAACTCCGAGAGTTGCCCGCGACGTTCAACGAGCCCGATAGGTCCAGAATTCCGGCGAACGATTTTTCATCGCCACAAGATTTTCGATATCCACCACCTTTATCTGGAGTTAGACAATGGCCCGACACCTATGAGTTAAGACGACGATCATCAAGCAGTCCTATTCGTTCCTGGGGTTTAAAATACACGGGAGATAATTCAGTACTTAGGGCACAGGAATTAATTTTTCGAGTTGAAGTTCTTGCACGGAACAGCTTTGGTAATCGGATGGATTTTGTGGCAGCTCACTTTCATCTCCTCTTACAAGGTCGGCCTAACAAGTGGTATTGGATTTGGTATCGATCCAATCTCATCCCTGCTTGGGCTGCCTTACGTTCAGCTTTTCTTCAAGCTTGGGGAGATGATTGTAGCGACTACGACGTCCGACGACAACTATATTCTAAAAGACAAGCACCTTCCGAGCCGTACTCGTCTTATGAACAGGACATGCTTGAGCTGCGCACCCTTTTGACACAACCCATGAACGAAATGGAATTCGTCGAACTGGTGCGAAATAACCTAAACTCGATCAACCAACAACAAATGGCATTGCAATCTGTCTACTCTTTGGAAAATCTACGTCAAGTAGTCTGTCGATTGGAAAGTGTCCGAAAGGCTTGTAGATCTAATTCTTACAACGCTTATCCTAGCAGAGCAATTGGTATGCGAGGAGAGTTCCCGAGAGTCGCGGAGTTAGACCCTCCTCCAGTTTCTCAGATTGTGGGTGAGGACGGAGATGCTGACCACCTCGCTCAATTAGCAGCTATGAACGCCTTAGAGTGTTGGAATTGCGACCAACCAGGGCATGCCTACAGAGATTGTGAGAGTAGGACTAAGCGTATCTTTTGCTATGGTTGTGGAGCGAGGGAGGTGGTCAAACCTCGCTGTCCAACGTGCAGTCGGGGAAACTGGAGGTCGGACAGACGAGCCGTGGGTCTCCCTCGTCCAACCATTCAACACCCATCAGAAACTGCACCGACACTTCCCAAAGACTAGACCTGAATAATTCAACACCTTGTAAAAACAATCTCACTCCACCCAAGATAGTGATTTTTCCAAGAGTTGAAACTTCCGTACCAGATTTGACGAAACCATCCTCTATACCCTTATTACGCAATAACCCTCTTCATCCTGTTCCAGCCAAGTATGCTCCGCGGAAGCCTTACCATCTTCGACTTCGCGAGTATATGGAAGCGCGAACAAGGATCTTCAATACTCCTCCTCTTATTTCACAAGTTTCATCTACTTCCCAATTTCAACCTTCCACTTCCCCCAAACCAACAAAAGCAATCTTACGTTTACGCGAATTTTGGCGTAGAGTTCGGGCGAGAAAGAGAGCACTGGTGTCCTCGATTCTCCCTGAACCTTTTGACGTACGTCCCTATGCTACGGTCTGCATTTTCAACGAAAAACTTAAGGGCCTACTTGACAGCGGTGCAAGTATTAGTTGCCTTGGATCCAACTCACTAGAACGCCTAGCGCGAGCGCAAGTGAATTGGAAGCCGCTTTGTAGTGAAGTGAAGACGGCTGATGGTGCTTCACAGAGAGTGGTTGGGTGTGTGACGACTGAAGTAACCTTTCGTGACGTCGCAAAACCAATTACTTTCTACATTGTGCCTACTCTATCTCAAGATTTATATCTTGGCGTAG
Source organism: Chorisops tibialis (assembly GCA_963669355.1). Taxonomy (NCBI): domain Eukaryota; kingdom Metazoa; phylum Arthropoda; class Insecta; order Diptera; family Stratiomyidae; genus Chorisops; species Chorisops tibialis. Next base: position 274,094,134 of record OY770262.1, read on the forward strand.
ATTTCTGGCGGGCCTTTAGACTTGCCCCAAGTATCATCAGTTGTATCGAAGAAAATCCCACTTCGCTACAATATGAAACTAAGAAGACGCACACCTTAAGTGTATCGGATGTTGAGAGGCTCGAGAGTGTTAAGTCGAAATTCCCGTCATACGAAGTTCAAGGACTGGGAAAGACGAACCTTCTCGAACACGTCATAGATGTGGGAAATGCAACACCCATCAAACAACGCCACTATCCGGTATCACCTGCGATTCAAAACCTCATGTATGGCGAGGTCGATCGTATGCTGAAAATGGGAGTGATAGAAGTTAGCCAGAGTGCGTGGAGTTCGCCGGTAGTATTGGTGAGGAAACCTGGGAAAGTGAGGTTATGTTTGGACTCGCGGAAGGTCAACGAAGTGACGGTGAAGGATGCATATCCTTTGCCTCACATCGATGGCATTCTGAGCAGATTACCACGTGCCGAATACATAACTTCACTTGACCTGAAAGACGCCTTTTGGCAGATTCCTCTGGAAACCAAGTCCCGAGAAAAGACCGCATTCACAATCCCTGGTCGACCCCTCTATCACTTTACCCGAATGCCGTTTGGTTTGTGCAACGCACCACAACGCATGTGCCGTTTGATGGATTTAGTAATCCCACCCGAATTAAAGGATCAGGTATTTGTTTACCTGGACGACCTGTTGTTGATTTCGGAAGATTTCAACTCTCACCTTGTTTTGCTCGCAGAAGTTGCCGCGTGCCTTTTAAAGGCAGGGTTGACGATCAACGTAGCAAAGAGTAAGTTTTGTCTGAGAGAGGTGAGATACCTTGGCTACATAGTTGGAGATGGAGGCCTGAAAACTGATCCCGACAAAGTCTCGGCAATTGTCGATTACCCCTCGCCTAAGTCCGTACGTCAAGTCAGACGCTTTCTTGGCATGGCAGGTTGGTATCGACGCTTCATCAACAACTATGCGGCTATTGTTTCACCTATTTCAGACACGCTGAAGAAGTGCGCCAAGTTCGCATGGACTCCGGAGGCAGAAACTGCATTTCTGTTTGTGAAGTCCATGTTAACTGGGGCTCCAGTGCTAATTAACCCTGATTTTCGGAGGTCATTCACCATCCAGTGCGACGCAAGCAAATCCGGAGTGGGAAGTGTCCTCTTTCAGGAGAACGACGACGGGTCGGAGTCTCCTGTTGCTTACATGTCCCAGAAGCTCACTTCCGCTCAACGCAACTACAGTGTTACTGAACAGGAATGCTATGCCGCTGTGTTGAGCGTGAAAAAATTTAGAGCGTACGTGGAAGGGACATCGTTTAAGATCGTTACGGATCATGCGAGTCTCAAATGGCTGATGTCCCAAAAGGATCTCAGTGGTCGTTTGGCTCGCTGGAGTTTGAAGCTGCAGGGCTTCGATTTTGTGATTGAGCACCGTCGTGGGAGCCTGAACGTGGTACCTGATGCTCTCTCTCGCGTATACGAAGAAGGATTAAACGCACTGATAGACGTTGCCCCCTTAGTGGATTTGGAGGCTGCAGATTTTTCTAACGAAGAATATGCAGAGCTCAAAGCCACTATCGAGTCAAACGCCGATCGGCTTCCTGACGTATGCGTGAGGGATGGCTTCGTGTACAAACGCACAGTGCCTCACAACGGTGACCCAATCGCAGAAGACCAAGCCTGGAAGCTTTGGGTTCCCTCGAGTCTGACGACTGCGGTGATCGCTCAGGCCCATGAAGCGGATACCACGGTTCACGGTGGGTTCGCCAAAACGCTAGAGCGCATCAGACGATACTTGTATTGGCCCGGGATGACTACACAAGTCCGCGAACGAGTTCTTTCGTGTGAGACTTGTAAAGAAACGAAGTCTCCGAATCGTCAACTCAGAGCAGCAATGGGAGAGGCCTTCAAGACGCAGAGACCCTTCCAACATCTTTACATTGATGTACTTGGACCATATCCTAGGACCAAGAGCGGTAAAATTGCTATCCTTGTTATCCTGGACCATCTGTCCAAATTTCCCATCCTTCATCCCCTGCGTAAAATTACGGCAGCGGAGATTACGACGTTCTTGGAGCGGGAGGTGTTCCATACGTTTGGTACCCCCGAGACCATCCTATCCGACAACGGGTCGCAGTTCAAGTCAGCGACATTTAACTCTATGCTTTTGAAGTATGGAGTTAAACACCTATATACCCCAAAATATTCGCCTCAAGCGAATGCATCAGAGAGAGTCAACCGATCTGTGTTAGCGGGACTCCGAGCGTTCATCATTGAGGATCAGACACGATGGGATGAGAACTTAAGCAAAATTGCCTGTTCTCTTCGGAGTTCAGTTCACCAAGCCACTAGGTTCTCTCCTTATCAGGTTTTATTTGGCACTCATATGATGACGCACGGAAAAGACTATTCTCTGTTGCATCGTTTGAAAGCGCTAGGTGATGCAGACTTGCAACTTCGACCTAGCGAAGGAATCTCGATCGTGAGAGATCTAGCGCAAGCCAACATCCAAAGTGCACACGAGAAGAGTAGCAGGCGTTATAACGTGCGAACGGCTAAAGCTCTATATAGAGAAGGACAGGAAGTGTACAGAAGAAACTTTACCCTGTCCACAGCCACACAAAATTATAACGCCAAGCTAGCGAAGAAATTCTTGCGGTGCCGGATTAGGAGTGTGCTAGGGAACTCACGGTATGAGTTGGAGGATCTCGGAGGCAAGCGTGTGGGCATCTACCACTCCAAGGACATTCGACGCTAGCCTCACTGAACTATCATGAATGCCCGGCTAATTCAGCGTGAGCATGAGACCCTCAACCCCTTTTCAGCTCGATCAGCGTTACTCCTAAAAGGGATAACGGCGACCGATCTGTGGTGTTATGGTTGAAAGCCTGTGGGAGATTTTTTTTTGACAAATTTCAAATTGTCCCGCGCGGAATTCAAACCTGACACTTCGCCTCACGGAGATTGAACCGGTCGACTGTGGATTCCGCGTGGACTGTCACCCGTGGCCAACTTCAGAGTGACAGGCAGGGCGGAAATCGGTGTGAGAAGCGAAGGAAAACAACGGCGGTGGAAAAGATAGGCTAGAAAACGCGCGAATCGAAAATCGGGAAAAATCAAGTAATTCAAAACGTTTTTTTTTGGAAAAGTCTGCTGGGATCGCGCGTAGTGCGCTTTTGTGTCGCGAGTTTAGCGCCTTTCAATTTTTATGTGCGAATAACCAACAAAAATTTTGGCCGTCATTTGCGAAGCGAAAAATAAGGCGGTCACTTACAATAATCGTGTAATCCCGTAAGTATACTTTCGATCGTATCAAGTTCTCACGAAATCTGATAATATGAGTGTATTTCTTTGCGCTGTCTGAACATTTATAGCCGCAGGAAACCAAAACGTGAATCGATCCCGATTCCGATTCGGATTCGTCATCGCGTCGGTAAGCTGAGCTCGGCTCGAACGCTTCCGGAAGTCGCACGCGAAGGTGCCCCACTCTGACAAGGCGCCTTGGTGCTAAGGAGTTCTCTGTTCCCGGCAAAGTTCCATCTGACGTTGGCGATACGCATATTGTCGATTCGTTGATGTAAGACGAAGACAGCAAGGTTCATTTATGCATCACACCACGATTGCGGTTGGATCAGCCTAAATTGGATGACGCACAGAGGCGTATTACATCTACATCATCGCATGCAATCATTCTCGGCTTAGCGGCGCGACTTCAGCCATCACATCGGAGGACAGCAGCGTACGACCACGTCCGCTACGCAAATCTACTCTCACATTCGAAGCAGTCTGAACAGTGTTTATTTGTCTTGTAGGATTCCTTGCGATCAGGAAATACTACGGACTACCTGAAAATATTACGTCGCACAACCCAGGACACCACTCAGAAGGTTAGTGTCATCACTCCTAGCACAGCAGCAGGCACAGAAACAGGAACCACCTGTGACACCACCATAACAATCGTCTATCGAAGCGGCCACTTCAGGTATTGTACCTTATGTAAACGATCAAACGAACCGAATGCTGTCCCGAATAAGATCAACAAGTCCAAACTCTATAAATGTGGGGGTCGCAAGATCATTCGTTGGTATGCGTCCTGTTGAATCAACACCAACCCCAATAATTGAATATTCCCAACGTGCAAATACGACGAGAGCGTTCGCGGGAATGCATCATCAACGAGAACGTCGGATAATTTGTCGTATGAATGGAGCCGGTGAGTCAACGATTATCTAAAGACTAAATTTAAACAAAAACAATTAATAACAAACACGAACAATTGAATTAATTGGAATTTACCAATAATTAATAACAAACACGAACAATTGAATTTATTGAAATTTACCAATAATTAATAACAAACCATTCCCCAACATTACCAATCGATAGGTTTTCTTTGTTGCCTCTTGATGATAATTTTTTTTGTTGTCATATTAATAATGAGTCACACTTTCATAGAGGTTACACATTTTCTTGTAATTTTATTATATATCTTTTCTTCTTTTGGGTTAAACAAAAGAAAACAAAAGCAAAACGAACATCTAGTGGATTTACCCCTCGATGAATGCCCCACCCATATTATTGTGCGCACAAGAGTAGGTAGGGAATAAACCAACACCGGGTTAAACTCCTTAGAATGAATCACACATTACTGTCGGAAAAATTATTAAACAATATAATCAAAACCTAAGTAAGAAAAGAGGATATATATTAAAAAGAAAAAAAAAATAAAATTGAATATAAAAACGGAAAACGAAACTAGTAAAAATAACATAAAACGATTGCATTACTAAAGAGCTAATGTACTCGATACTTCTGGGCTGATTGTAGTTTGTAGTCGTACTCCTATTTTTTTTTACAATTAAATAATTACTGAATAAGTTCTGATTTTTTTTTATAATATTTGGTTCTTTCCATTCACGTCTCCAATTCAAACTAAATGCATTGGAAATTTTCGGAAATGTAATTCCGATTTTGTTTATTATTTTACATTTTTCTTCTTCCGTGATCGAATATTCGATTTCATTTGGACTCTTTTCAATCTTGTTTGGTCTTAACTTATCAGATAATCAAGTAAGCAAGTATAATAATGCAACATGCTAAAATCTAAGTTGTATGTCTTAATAATATTGAATTTGGATTAAACAGAAATAACGAGTATGAGATTACACCAAATTTTATTGCCAATTCTTAAAATTGCAATTTTATTAGTCTAAATGAGTAACGCTCTATCGATAATATTATAATATTCTCACTATGAATTTTCAGTGAAAGTTCAAAGAACATTATATCGCTAGTGGTAGTAATTTGCCTGAATATTTAATTTAAAAATGATAATTAATTATAGACAATCATTGTAGTGAGTTGATTTGAACAATAAGCTTGAGAGAGTAAGCTGTATGAAAAACAAAAAAAAAAAAAGGATATACTTATACTTAAAAGGCTTAGAGTTAAATATTGTTTAAAATAAAAATTGAACAAGAAAGAAAAAAAGGAAGAAATGAAATACTAAATCGTTTTAAATAGAGGGCAACCTCTAACCTCCACGGATCCTCCTCCTCTCTTTTGGGGCCATACCAAGAAGATTTAGTGGAAGAAGTATGGCTTAGGTTGGGTGGGCAGGTTGGCGTCAAACCATCTGACGCCGTCGTCGAAACATCTGGTCGGGCCAATATCCGAGACCAGATGAAGTCCCTTTTTTTTTCGTGTCTTCCCGACTTGGATAAGTCGACGCGGCGAGCCAACTACTCGCGATTTATTTTTGTTATGACAGGCCAAATGGGTTTCATGACATTCTGGTGTAGCGAACCCCCCCTACACGCCTACCGCAGCTAGACCCGGCATCAAGCTAGCGCGTCGCACCAGCACATGGAATGTCACTGAGATGGATGTAGGTGGTTCTCAGCCCTGTCGATCCCGAACCTTATTTTTCCTTCAGAATTATTTTGACAGTGGTGTCGAAATAGTTCTCGTCCTAGGCCTCCGGTACATAACAACATGTGAGTTGCAGCTATTGCAAGTTCCGATTTATGTTGCAGAAGAGCTGCTCTTTTTCACAGATTTTTTTTTTTACGGCCGTCAAAAATAACTTAGAGGGTCACCCTTTAATGCGCGATGCACAGTTAAGTCGACACGGGTACGGGGAAACAAGTGGATAGAGGAAAATTAGTAGGGAAACACAGGAGGGGAGATTTTGAAGTGGCGATGAACGTTGTTCTTAAATTGCTGGAGGTTGTATCCTGTCGGAAAGAGATTGCCTGGTAATAAGTTCCACAACACTGTCGTCCGAGGGATGAAGGACTGCCGAAACTTCACTGTTCTCCACGGCAAGGGCTTCACGGTGTACTCGTGTGAGCGTGCAGCTTGGCGAGTATTTCGGGGGGCATTGAATGTAGGTGGTATAAGGGCTTTTAGTTCCTTGCTGCATTTACCATGGAAGTATCTATAGTAAATGCAGAGTGCACCGATATTTCGACGATGCTCGAGGGAGTCAATTGAGGCCGATATAGCTTCATCTCCAATTAATCGGAATGCATATTTCTGGATACGGTCAAGAAGGGCCAGATGTGATTTTGGGGCCCCAGCCCAAACATGCGAGTTGTACTCCAGACGTGGTCGGCCTTATAGATGGTAGCTAGTTCGGTGGCAGAGAAGTATTTCTTACACTTCCGCAAAATACCTAGGCGTTTCGAAGCATCAAGAGCGACTTCGTAAATGTGTTGGCTCCAATCTAGGCGATTGTTAAGTTTTACGCCTAGTAATGTAAAATCTGCAGAAGGTTGAATCTGTACGCCATTCAAGGACATATTAGTGACCGACGTCGGAACGTTATGTTTAAGAGATAGATGACAGGACTGCGTTTTTAAGGCATTAAACTCTACTCTGTTGTTCCTGCCCCATTCCAGGATTAAACTGAGGTCAGAGTTCAATGACTGTATCGACTCATTACGACAAGAGGCCACCGATATCGGACGAGCGTCCGCGGGAGAGTCAAATTGGTAGATGTTATCTAAAGTGCTGTCATCTGCGAAACAGTGAATAGGATTGAGAGTATATGACAGAAGGTCATTTATGAAGACTAAAAAGAGAGTGGGAGATAAAACTGAGCCCTGAGGGACGCCGGAGTCAATAGGAAAGGGTGCAGAAGTTACTCCGTCTAGTACGACTCGAATAGAGCGCTCGGAGAGGAAACTCTCAACCCATTGAAGAAATAAAGTGTTAAAACCAAAGGCTTTAGCTTGGCTAGGAGGCATTTGTGCCAAATTCTGTCAAACGCTTTGGCGATGTCAAGAGCAAGAACTTGATCTTCACCAAATTTGTGGATGCACATAATTCCAACGCTCGGTAAGAAAGTTGACTATCCTGCGAGTGACAGCAGTTTCCATTGCCTTTGAAAGCACTGAGGTAATGGCTATGGGACGGTAATTGGCGGGGTTCGCTTTGCTTCCTTTCTTTGGAATTGGCTGAACATTCGCGACCTTCCAGATCTTAGGAAAGCACCCTGAAGAGTATGAAAGATGGTAGAGATTACGGAGAGGTTTAGCTAGAGAGGCCCAGCAGACTTGTGAATATTGAGCTCTTGCAGGATCCTGGAAATAACCCTAGATCGAAAACGAAGAGGTGGCAGCGAAAAACCAGAGTCCGGTAAGTACGGAGGACTCTGGCTTGACTGTGAAAGCTTCGAGTTTCTAGCGAAGTTTGATAAGATATTAAGAAAGAGCAATCGGAGTGGATCACTGCGATTGGAAAAGAGCTGATTTTGTCATGCCTATCTATTGTATCGTGTTCTCCAGATCGAGTCTTTCTTCAAAGGAGCGAGGATCCTCCTGAGGACCTTTCTCTTAAAGGCATTAAATAATTTTTTAGATGCCTGAGTTAAAGTCCACGTTTCGCTGCCATAGCATAGCATAGGTCTTACAATTGATTTATAAATTTTTAGTTTAGTTTTCCTGTGTACGTTCGTGGTACGTACGCGCCTGTCGATACGACGTATTTTGAATTTATGTTGTTTTTGCTGCCTCAGATACCTTGGAACTCAACGAACCAACGGCGAATTCCCAATACAGTCGTATTTGTATTGTCATTGCATTGCAACTCAGTGCCAATGCCGGCGTAAGAACAATCATGTATGTATATGCATACGCAACCGGCATTCGTCCTCGGCACTGTGTTCCAGTGTACCAGAATGAGAGCGAGCTACGGCGAGCATGATTTATATTCATATTCATATTCCTATTCCTATTATTCCTATTCATACAGTGGATCACAAAATTTTAGGCACAGGTAACGTTTTTGCGAAAACGTGTGCTAAAATTATAACTATCCCGACAAACTTTTTTGATGTAGTTAAGATCATTAGCTCATTTTCAAAAAAAAAAAAAGCCAAAAAAAAATTATAATACATAACTTGAAATATATGTAAGGAAAAGAAAAGAAAATGACCAAAAAAAAACATCAAAAAAGTTTAGGCACACTTCTTCTGTGTCATGTTTTTGCTAATATATTGGTAATCTTTCAATGTTCTTTGCTCTATTTCTTGACTTTGTACATAATTATTGCACAATTGTCAAAGGGTTTGAGTTAGTATTGATCTTGATTTCGTGATAGGATGGAGAAAATGGGCAGTCGTACGGAAATTCCGGTAGATGTCCGTAAAATTATAATTGATCTTTACGATCAGCATAAATTTTATCGCAATATTGGCAATATAGTGCAGAGACCATATTCAAGTATGTATACGAAACATTAGAAAGCATTACATAAATACTGGAAAATTAGAGCATGACAGCAGATCTGAATGACCATAAAAAATACACGGCGCCAGGAGCGGATTATACCTAGTCAAGTCATAAATGTTGGTAGATAACTAAACGCATTCATTACGAATGCAATATTGAGCGCATTCATTTCGTCTTGACTGCGAGTTGACAGTTGACATTTCTGCTTCATTGCCACGTAAAAAGTTTTTGGCATCAATTGTTTACAATCATGGAATGGGGCGACATCGAAAATCGTATTGTTGTAGTTGGCCTACTAAAATGCAACATGGAAAAGGCGATATCTTGCGGACGTTGCAACCGCTTGGAATCACTCGCAATTTTGTGTATCGTGCTGTAAAGTTGTTTGAGGATACTGGTGGAGTGCGAGACCGTCAAACATCCGGCCGTCCGCGTACTGTGAGAACACCGAAAGCGATCAAAGTCGTGAAGAAACGAATCGACCGAAAACCGCTGCGAAAACAGAAGATCTTGTCGCGGGAAATGCAAATTTCGCAAAAATCCATGTCTCGCATTATCAAAGAAGAGTTGGGACTCACCGCGTACGAGCGACACACTGGACATCTGCTCACGGCCGCATTGAAGGAAAAACGCACGCGAAAATCGAAAGCGTTACGCAGCCGGTACGCGAAGAACGCTCACAGACAAATTCTGTTTACTGACGAGAAAATCTTCACCGTAGAATAATCGTTCAATAAACAGAACGACCGTGTGTATGCTCCGTCAACCAGAGAAGCATCCCAACTCATCCCGAGGGTCTAAAGAGGCCACCATCCCGCGTCTGTAATGGTATGGTGGAGAGTGAGCTACGATGGCGTTACCAAGCTCCATTTTTGCGGGAAAGGAGTGAAAAAATCGGCGAAAGTATATCAATCGGCCGTCTTGGAATCCATTGAGGAGCTTCTCAACCAATCAATATTCGCCAACAAGCCGTGGGCTTTTCAGCAAGACTCTGCTCCAGCTAACAAGGAAAAAACGACTCAACTGTGGCTCAAAAACAACGTTCCGGACTTCATATCAACGGATGATTGGCCAGCTGGTACTCAACCCGTTGGATTACAAGTTGTGGTCCGTATTAGAGGGCATGGCTTGCTCTACTCGACACCCAAATATTGAGTCGTTGAAGCGAGCCCTTGTCCGTGCAGTGGACACTTTTCCCATGCATGAAGTGCGTCTCGCGATCGATGAGTGGCCAGATCGTCTCAAGTCGTGCTGGAAGGCAAATGAAAGTCATTTCGAATAAGTTGTTCTAAGATTTGTAGCCATTGAATAACCCAATAAAAAGTAAAAAAAGTTTTGAAAAATATTAATTCGTTTTCATTTGGCGTCGATTTTTCTGTGTACCAATATTTATGACTTGACTAGGTAGTAGTTACAGTGGCTAAAAACCAAAAGATTTCGGTTGTCAAATTATGTCATGATATGTAGCAACATTTAAAGAAATCATCGATCCCCAAACAATACGGAATACCCTAAATAGAGGTAGTTGTCAAGAACAAGTCCCTCGGCGTAAGTCGTTCATTTCGGTTGTGAATAAGAAAAAGAGGCTGGAGTTCGCCAAACTCCATGTTAATTAGTCGGAATCATTTTGGAATAGCGTGATATTTAGTGATGAACCAATGTTTAACCTATTTGGCTCAGACGGCGCACCAAGAGTTGCAGGAAAATAATATTAGGTTGTTGCAGATGAAATGGCGACTTTCGCGATGAAGTGAAGTTAGTTGTGATTTTCATGTCTCAAACTGCTGCCAGTAGTAATGTATATTAAAGTATAAATACTGCTACATTTGGTCATGGAATCATTTCAGTTTTGGACTTCATTGAGATCGGAAAGAAAAAAAAAATAGAAAAAAACATAGGTTCGAGTCAAAAACGGTTACTTTTTCTTTATGAGTTCAAACTTGGCTACAACGCAAGGGAGGCAACCAAAAACATCAACAGGGCATTTGGAGCTGACACAGTAAGCGAACGAACTATACAGCGGTGGTTCCAAAAATTTCGATCAGGAGATATGATCCTTCAAAGCCATGTGGTCACCCAGGACCATCGATAGACAACGACGAGCTGCGTTTACTAGTGGAGTATGACTTACGCCAAACTGCAAGGGACATTGCAGAGAAACTGTGCGTACACTATTTGACAGATTCCACTTGGAACAGCTTGGAAAAGTCAAAAAGCTTGATAAGTGAAGCAGCCATCAATAATTTCTTCAGTCTAGAAAGTCGGACTTCTATGAAACTGGCATAAATGCACTTGTATCTCGTTGGAAGAAGTGTATTGCATCTGCTGGTACCTAATTTGTTTAATAAAATTGGAGCCTTGGTAATTCCGTCGCAACCTTGCCCGTTCAGGCTCGATTTGACAACATGGAATGGCGCAAGGTGTGTGTCCGGAAATCTTTTCTTTTAATTTTAAAACAGGAAAAAGTTTCAACTTACATCTCGCTCCGCAAGCGTGATAATTGAGCTCGTTACTTTGTCTTGGCAATGATCGACACGGGCCAACAGTTCGAGATTCTCCTTGGCCAGCGCCAATTCCCGCTCCATGCTGCCGCTCGACAACGAAGCGACTTCCTTAGGTTCAGCGTTCTCGAGCTCATCGACCCTTTTCTTAAGGGCTTCGCCCTCTAGCCGGCACTCTTCGACTGTTTGTTCCAGAGCAGCATTTTGCGTCCGTGCTTGCAAGTATTTCCGCTTGTAGTCGTCGATCTCGGCCTGACATTTCTGTTGGAGCTTCTCGATTTCTGTGTTTTGCGCTGAGCCAGCAAGCTCGAGCTCCTGCGCAAGGTACGCCTCCGCTGCCGACGCAGTTTCCCAGCTGCGCCGCAAATCGTATATCCGTTGCTGATCGTTGTCACTGTTTGCTTTCAGTTCCTGGTATTTGGCGGTCAGCTTCTCGTATTCTTCGATTAATTCGTCCCGTGTAAGAACGGTTAAATCTCCGACACCCGTTTTATCCGGATCCATTTCGAACGTTTGTTTTTATTCTTTCAAAAAGAAACGTCACTTTCAAAATCAGCAGTGCTGCCAGATTGGTGAAACAGATATGTAAGAGCGCCATCTGTTTTCCAAAATTATAATAATGGCGGACGTTTTTCAAGATCAAAACCGTATTCCACGCTCTACATTCCGAATTTTAAGACGAAAGATTTTAAGACATTACACTACAATTCAGCATTCTATAGTCAGTACGTCCGCGTATTAAGCCCCGTAAAATACTTGCTAGCTCACAAGCACCAACAACAGAGGGTACACCGACCAGTTTGAAGACATTCCGTTGCCGTCGTTACCGCTTCCGGCCAAACACAGAATGTCAAAACAAAAAAAAAAACAGAAAAATAAACTGCACAGAAGTATATTTGAAAAAGAAAAATGCAGGCCGAGTTTCAAGCAGCTTTAGAAAAGGAACAATCGAACGTTTTGCCGGTTACCTCCTTTCAGGCAGACGATTTGATGGAAAAACTGAAATTACTGAGCTACGAGAAACAACTCTTGCGCGAGATGAAAATGAAGCCGCTAAGTAAATTTTATTTCGTGAAGTCAGTGAATCCGGGCGAACAATTTTTCATGTTCACGTCGCTTTGCGCATTTCTGATCCGGAAACTCGGAAAGGATTTCGATCAGCCGCAGGAATTCGATGACCCGAACCAGACGATTGCAAACATTGTTCGAGTCTTGCAGGAGATCGTAAGTTTTTTTTCCGTTACATGTTTTGCACCAAGAGAGCTCCATGTTCGTCCGCTTTGATTTCAGGATATCCCAACGGATTTTCCATCCAATAAGTTAATTCAAGGAGCAGGACCAATTTGTTTGTTTGTACTCGACTGTCTGGCTACGCAGGCTGTTAAGATTTCGAAGGTAAATTTTGATAAGTAACGGTAAAAGTTCATCTGGTTTATTTTTTCCAGGAGTAATAGTGATATCTAATCTAAAAAAAATGTGACTCATTTTTGCTCTTTAAGAAGCAAAATTATTGCAGTTTTGCACTAATTTTTTTCGGTTCCATCCGTCAGGACAATTTACAATAGAACGTTTAAAGTGCATTTACATTTTTGCATTTTACTTTATTATTCTAATAATAAAGTATTGTGATCTACGCAGAAAAAAAAAATTGCTACCCTGAAATTTTGTTCTTTCGCGATTCATGACTAAAATAGCCTAAAAATGCTAAAGATCCGTCAGTACGTACGCCATCCGCCGTACATATGGACTCATATTTCCGAGACCGTTAAAGGTAGAATGTTCGTTTTGGGTGGATTGTTATTTGGGTTATTGAGCACCATATCTAAATTCTGGGTAGTGTCAAGTGGAAGGGGGAGGTGTGGGATGGAAAGAATCAAAAACTACTCTTGCTAGCATAAGGTTGTATGACAAACTCTAAAAATTATTTTTATTTTTTGAATTGGCGTCTGAAAAGAGGGGGCTAAAACAAATTGTTCGCCGCATTTTTTTTTAAATGATTATATCTTCGAAACTACTTGCTCCAAAAAAATTCTTATTTTAAGACCAATATATATAGACCAATATATATATAGTTCTACTATAATCTACTAAGAGAGAGGCCACTAATTGCAAGGGGAGCGACAGGGGGTACAAAGAAAAAAGTTAAAAACTCATATCTCAACTATCTCTTAAGTTATGGAATTGAAACTTGACATATATATTAAGATGTACTAGCAAAATACAAGAAAAATATAAAATTTAGTCTTAATAGTAGTGGGGAGAAGTGGAAGCATTTAAGAAATGGTGCGCTTTTCTAAATTTCAAACCGTTATATCTCAAAATTCAAAACAGGTATTTTTGGTAATTTTTTCAAATTATAGAGCTATGTGATCTACAGTTTTCGTAAAAATTTTAAGATGGGGTTTAAGGGGAACGAGTTAGTGGACCATAATTTCTAAAATTTTACAATTTTTTTAGGGCTCTGGTAAAAGATACAAGTCCATTTGATATATAATTTATTTAGGTGTGTGGGCACAAACAATCAAAATAATAAAATATATTTTCGCTACTTAACTTAAAATTTTAAAAATTTACATGTTTTCACTCAGCAAGCGCAGAGCGCCATACTATAGATATTTTCGAACTTTAGGAACTAACGTAGTAGTCTTTGAACAACTGAACGACTAAAAAGTATTGATATTCTTAAAATTGTTATTCTTTAGTTTTAAAATAAAAATATTAAAATTACAACGAAATCATATTTTTATTTCGAGCAGGATACTTGCGCCTACAGGTGTTTAATAAATCATTATATCAAAATATAAAATCTTATAAATGTATAAGCAAAAATGAAAAAGCTTAACATTTAAATACGTTGATAAAGGTCTCAGCAGAGACCGAAACGTCACGAATAATAAAGCGTAACAGTGTAGAATCCGGAAATCTTTTCTTTCAATTCGAAATACACTGTGAAAACATTCACCAAACCATTTAAATACAATTAAAAAAAAAAGACAATCGTCAGCAGAAAACTTTTCTACAAGACTATTGAAAAAGAAAACAAGAGATCAAAATAGAAAAGAAAAAGAAATAATAAAGTAAAAATAAAATCAAAATTTAAGAGAAATAGAAACTAAAAGGAATTTAAAATATCGCGTTTGAAAGTTGTTCGAGTATCGATGAAGTTGATTTTATCGCAAATAGATTTATAATAGGTAACGCATCTGGATATTGGCTCATTTTGTCCATAATTAGTTACATGCGGGTATTCACGAACGTTCAGGAGCATTTATCAGAATTAAAGAAAGTAACTCCGGACAGTTAATACGATAAGACATAATATCTTTTATTAACATGATGCCATAATGTCATAAGATGGAATATTAGAATCTTAGTTCAACTTACGAAGAGCAATCTCATAAAGTTACGCTGGATGCGTTCAAGTCGATTGATGTGTACTAAATAGACCGGATCCCATATAACACAACAGTACTCCAAAAGGGGTCAATCCAAAATTGTGAAAAGAGCCTTCAAAGTGTAAGGATCTTTAAGCTCCGTCGAGTTCAGTTTAATGGAACCAAGCATTGAATTAGCTTTACTTACTTACTTACGATGGCGCTACATCCCAAATCGGACTTTGGCCTCCTGAATACTTTGCCTCCATCCATCTCGGTTCAGTGACCGCGTCCTCCAGTAAGAAAATCTTAGCAGTGATTTGCTGTCTACGTCAATCGAATTCTCCCAGCGCTTCCGTGGTTTTCCGATCGGTCTTTGTCCGTTGACTTGAACTTTTAGTGTGCGTTTGGGAATGCTTCCGTCATCCATACGCTCCACATGACCAGCCCATTGTAACTTCTTAAATTTTATGAGGGTTGACGTTTCTGGATTGTCGAAGATGGCATACAATTCTCTATTGTATCGTATTCTCCAGATCGAGTCTTCCCTCACAGGTCCGAGGATTCTTCTGAGGACCTTTCTTTCAAAGGCGTTAAGTAGTTTTTCGGACGCCTGAGTTAAAGTCCAAGTTTCGCTGCCATAGCGTAGCACAGGTCTTATGATGGTTTTGTATATTTCCTGTGCACGTTCTTGTTTTTGATTATTGGAAGTACCGAATAATAAGTCTTGTTTGCCATCATTATCCTTCTTTTGATTTCGATGGGTTCGCTTCCATCCTTCGATAGGTTCGCCACTAGGTATATGAAATTGTCTACGTTTTCTAGGTTATAGTATCCTACCGTAATATTTTGTCTGATTGGCGTCTTTTTCCTAGTTTGCGTCATAATTTTTGTTTTGTTTTCTTTAATACATAGTCCAACTTCCCTTGCTACCGACCGAGTCAAGGTTTGCAAATACCTCCTTGGCACTCTCCAGAGATCTTGCAAGGATATCTATATCGTCGCCATATGTTACGAGTTGTGTGGATTTGAAGCATAGTTTTCCCTTGGTGTCAACGGGAAGCTTCCGAACAACATATTCGAGTGTCAAATTGAACAGCATTGGTGCGAGGCCGTCACCTTGCTTAAGGCCGTTGTTTGTTTTAAAACTGGAAGTCAGATCGTTTCCTACTCCAACTCGTGACAAAGACTCGGTCATTGTCATTCTTGTAAGCCAAACCAGTTTCGGTGGGACTCTAACATGATTTTATACAATACGCGCCTGTCGATACTGTAGTATGCCTGTTTGAAGCCAACAAATATCTGGTGCACATCAATATTATATTCCCAACACTTCTCCAGCACCTGTTTAACTGAAAATTTCTAAATCCGCCTTGGTAATTACTTTGTCATCAATTACTTTGTCGGCTTAATTCTCTTTTCCAGAATTTTCGTCAAGATTTTATAAGACGTACACAAGAGAGTTATTCCTCGGTAGTTTTCGCAGCAGAGTTTGTCACCTTTTTTATAAATTGGACATATGATGCTCTTGCGCCAATCTTCAGGAAGTGTTTTCTGCGTCCATATGTCCGTGTCTATCTAGGTAGGAGATGCACTATGCAAGTGTTGCAGGTTCTCAGAAGCTCAGCTGGAATTTGATCAGTGCCCGGCGCTTTGTTGTTTGGGTGGTTCCTCAGGGCTGTTTTTACTTCTTACAGTGTGGGAGGACTCAAAGAGGATCCTTCATCAGCTGGTATATCAGTCATACCAGCAACTGTGACTGCTGCTGCTGTTCGTACGGGTGATGGGCTCGGATTACGAAGGTGTTCAAAGTATTGCGCCCATCTTAATTTTATATCTTCCGCATTACTTAGAATGTTCCCTTCTGTATTTTTGCAGATGGTCGTTTTCGTTTATTATCCCCCTTTCATTCTTTTGACAAGGGAATACGCGGCTTTTGTGTTGTGTAATTTAAAGTGTTCGTCCATGTTTTTAATTTCGTCATTATTGTAATTCCGCTTTTTTTGTTTACATATATTGTTTGCAAATCGTCTAAGATCGAATTGAAAGAAAAGATTTCCGGATTCTACACAGTGTAGAATCCGGAGATCTTTTCTTTTAATAAATATAATGATCTTAGACGATTGGTTTGGTGAATGTTTTCACAGTGCATTTTGAAATGAAAGAAAAGATTTCCGGATTCTACACTGTTATGCTTTATTATTCGTGACGTTTCGGTCTCTGCTGAGACCTTTATCAAACTGATCGACAATTACAAAATACAATTATTATATAGAAGGAAGGGTCATTAAGGTTAAATTAGTTATTAAGGTTAATTAGTTAGTACCAGGTAGTTAAATTAGTTAAGGATTTTTGGGTACGGATTTTATTCTTACCAAATTTTAAGGCAGGTAGCCAAACTGCTGATAACTTGTATTCGGTGTCTCGGTTGAAGTTCTGTGGATGCTTCGAAATTTCTATTGCTTCTCGTACTATTCGTTGATAATATTGATTTGTCCTGGCCAGAATTTGCACATTGTCGAAATCGATTGTATGGTCCTCTGTCGTTGCATGTTCCGCGATCGCTGATGATTGTATTTGGTTTTTCCGTGTGCATCGTTGGTGCTTGTTGATCCTTGTTTGGACTGTGCGTCCCGTTTCTGCTATGTATACTTTATCGCATGAGCCACATGGTACCTTGTATACTCCTTCAGTCTCCAATGGTTTTTTGTCCTTCTGGTTTCCTAAAATCCCTCGGATAGTAGTCGGGGTAGTGAATGTTGTTTTGATGTTGGATTTTCGAAGGATTTTTCCAATCTTATCCGTCGTACCCTGGATGTAAGGTAGTTTTACCCATCGTTTGTCCCCACTTCCTTCTTCAGTTTCTTCTCGTTCTGTTGTCCTTGGATGCTTCGGTTTCCACGCCTTGTTAATTTCGCTCGCTTTGTAACCATTTGCTTTGAATGCCCGATTCAACTGTTCCTTTTCCTTTCGCAGACTGCCCGGATTTCCTTCAGTTATACGTCGTGCTCTGTGTATCAGGGTCTTCAGTACGCCTGTTTTCTGGCTTGGATGGTGATGTGAATGAGCGTGGAGATATCTGTTGGTGTGAGTTGGTTTCCTGTATACCCCGAAGCTTAGCGACGTATCATTCCTTCCGACGAGTACATCCAAGAATGGCAGTTTCCCGTTGCTTTCTGTTTCCACGGTGAACTTAATTTTCTCGTGGTGTGAGTTCAGGTGTGCTAAGAATTTGTCGAGCTCTTCCTTCCCATGTTGCCAAATGATGAACGTGTCATCCACATACCGTAGATATAGTTTCGGTGTTAATGGAGCTGAGCTCAGGGCTTTCTTTTCGAATTCCTCCATGAAAATTTCCGAAAATTTGGTAAGAATAAAATCCGTACACAAATATTCTTAACTAATTTAACTACCTGATACTAACTAATTAACCTTAATTACCCTTCCTTCTATATAATAATTGTATTTTGTAATTGTCGTTCAGTTTGATAAAGGTCTCAGCAGAGACCGAAACGTCACGAATAATAAAGCATAACAGTGTAGAATCCGGAAATCTTTTCTTTTAATTCAAAATGCACTGTGAAAACATTCACCAAACCATCATTATATTTGTCCTGTTTGGCTCGTGTCGGCCGTTCTGTTAATATTTTGTAAGCCTGGTTTTTTCGGTTTAAGGCATCTTGGTATTCGTTGTCGAACCAGTCTTTTTTTTCGCGCCGGGGTTGTTGTCGTATCACCTCCTCTGCGACAGATGTAATGCCATCTTTGATATTTTGCCAATTTCTTCTATTGGCATGCTGGCGTTGTTGTCCAGTATTGGTGCGAAGTGCCTCTCTAAGGCTGACACGTACTTCGCAACTACTCTCTCATCCTTGAGTTTTCCTATGTCGAATTTAAGAACCGGTTGTGTTTTTGGGTGTTCTCGGTTTGCTATTCGACATCGGAACTTGGTCTTTACCAAAAGTACATAAATTATTAATAAAATCAACTGAAATCGGTAGATGTATCACTCGGTGATTGTATCACTCGGTGATTGTATCATTCGGTGATTGTATCACTCGGTGATTGTATCACTCGGTGATTGTATCAATCGGTAGATGTATCACTCGGTGATTGTATCACTCGGTGATTGTATCAATCGGTGATTGTATCACTCGGTGATTGTATCACTCGGTGATTGTATCAATCGGTAGATGTATCATTCGGTGATTGTTGTTAAGCGGTGGATGTATGTCGGTGCGTATGTGCGGGTGAGCGTGCATGTTTGCAGTTGCTGCGGTGGAACGAATTTACGATGTTTGTCGAGAATCGACGTGGCTGGCCTCTTCCAGGCACGCCAAGTCATCGAGCGATATCTGCTCAATTGACTTGTCCCGCAGTTTTGTCAACTCCTCATTAACACGTGCGACTCCTTCAATGTCACCGACGATTTCTGCACAGTCGGCCTCGGTTTGAGAACAGGATTTGGTTGTTTTACAGACAAAAAATAAGAAGAAAAGCTTCGACATTGGTTTGAAATTTAAAAATAAAATTCGTTCGTGTGCACTTGTGAAAGATTCTTTTCGGTCGGGCATTCTTTGAAAGATTTTCTTTTCGTTTTATTTCATGTTTTTTTTGTTTTTGTTTTAATTGAGAATAGAAAAATCTTTCCAAGAAATTTTAGCTCCTAAAAAAATATAAAATGAAATTTATTCTTTTTTGTAATTAAAAGAGAGATAAAGAATCGGATTAGTTTTGCCTGAGATTTAATTTTATGATTAAGAAAATTATTTACTGAAAAAATTAGTGTATTTCGTCTTGAATTATTGACTAATTTTGCTTTTTTGTATTGATGGAGTCTGTTGTTATTTTCTTTTATTGTCATTTACGTTATAAATTTTTTAATTATTCAGCATTAAATTTTGAGTAATCAGATCAACTGAAATACAGAGAATGTCGGGTTGGAATTTTTTACGGAATTCGTTAGTTGTCTAACAGAAGGATTAAATCCAGAAAGCTATCATTACACGTGTTTTAAACTTTAGATGGCGGCGAATTTGATTAAGCTTGTTATTACTTTAATTAAACTGACGAGGAGCTGCCACTCGTTGGAATTTAGGCCAAATTTGGCATGAGTTTAACTGAGTAGGATAGAGTAGAGTTACTCCATTGAGAAGAAAGAACAATAGACCTGGTTTTAGAGATCTACTGAGTATATAGACCTTCGTGAAGTGGAACTATTTCACTTTTCACTAATTTAAAGTTCGTAGTTTCTATAATTTTCAAAGAAATTGAACTTAGTATTCCTGAAATTAGTGCGTTTGTATAGGAGGCGGCAGAGGAAGTGGGGATCTTAGATGATTTTGAAACATCAACATCCTTATCAAGTTGCTTTGTTTCAATTCCAAAATCGATAGCTCTCATATACGAGGGTCAGTCAGAAAGTAAGTTTAAGGGTGGCAGCGCTCCGCGTGATGAAAAGATAAACTAACAAAATTTTAGGAGGTTGTTCTCTCATCTATCCTAACCACTTTGACGCATCGCTGAGCCCGATTAGTCTATTTTTGTGTTTTTTACAACGATTTAAAATGGAGACGCCGATAGAAGTAGCGTCCAAATGTGAACCGCGTAATGTGATACGTTTTTTGACCGCAAAAAAATTATCCGCTAGTGAAATTTATCGAGAATTATCGTTTGTATACGGTGAGCAGTGTATGAGCCTTCAAATGGTTACGCGTTGGCGAACAGCGTACCTAAACGGAAGAAAAGAACTCCATAAGGCAGACCAACGAGCGCAGTGAACAAGGGGAACGTTGCGCTTGTTAAACAGCTGATCAAGGAGGATTCCCGGTATACACTCGATGAGTTGGCCGAAAAGGTACGATGTAAGATCGACTGCAGCCGAACATCCATTCAAAAAATCATTCACGACGAATTACAGCTGCGTAAAGTTAGCGCTCATTGGGTACCTCGTCTACTGACGGAGCAACATAAAACACAGCGGTTAATCTGATTTAATTTAAATCTGTGTCGCAATTAGCACCGCGACATGTGCACACGTCAAGAATGCAGGAGGCCGTCCTTTTCTCTAGTAGAACGTGGTCTGTTTGATTGGAATTGAATTAGCTTTAGCAACTGTGTAATCGATATGAGGCACAAAAGTGAATTTAGTATCAATTAAAAGGCCGAGATCTTTGACTTCAGCCACTCGCTGCAGATCGTCAGCTCCAAATTTATACTTGAATAGAACAGGATTGAGACATCTATAAGCGGAGAAAATCAAGCACACCAAAATTTAAAATTATTCAGATTATTCTGAACATCTTAACATCATCCGTGTATAATAAACACGAGCAGAAATCAAGTACAGATGAAATGTCATTTATAAAGAGAATAAATTATAAAGGGCTCAGATGGCTGCCCTGAGAAATACCGGATTCTACAACAAATGTCTCTGAGCTATAATCGTTAATTTTAACGAACTGTTTTCTGTTAGATAAATACGAAGACAACACCTGAAGGAGGTTCGAATGGAAACCGAGAGCCCAAAGCTTAGCAATAACGGGACCATGGTGGTCTCTGTCAAAAGTTTTTTGAAAATGTGTGTAGATAACGCCGACTTGAAAACCATTTTCAATAGAATTCACTCAAAATTTAGTGAATAGAGTTGATTGCGAAGCTGTAGATCGACCCTTAACAAAACCATACACATAAAGAAAAAACATTAATTTGAACCAAAACTTTTATCCTAATTTGCACTAGGTGTTTCACGTGCACTGAAAAATACACATAAACTCAAAATTTAAACTACAAACTTGAAAATTTGTAAAATTAATTAAAAATCATAACAGAATTATAATTGGGCTTAAAGCCCAATCATATGATACTCTAGATGAGATGGAAATGACTTTCATATACCGGAAAATATGTCATCTCAAATTCTTTCGAATAGTGAATAGAGACTTTTGCATGAGAGGTGGTAGAAGTAGAGGGGGAGGTTTGTATTTTTCGTATATGACACCGAACATGGCATGCAAAATCTTTTTTGCTGAATTTAAAGTTTTTAGTTCTCATTATTTTGAAAGAAATTGGTCATAGTTTTCCTGAAATTGGGGCATTTATATGGGAGGTGGCAGAGGAAGTGGAGCGTTCAAGATGATTTTTTAACTGCTTATCATCATCCTTATCACCATGCTTTGATACAATTTCAAAGTCGATAGCTCTCATATACTTGAAGGAGAAATGCTTTTCTTGAAATACAGATATTTGTATGGGAGGTGGTAGAAGGAGTGAAGCGGAGCTGATAATTTTTTCTAACATTTATTGCAATTATTAAGAAACAAACTCTGAAGTTTGTACTTTTTCTAGTTTGAATGGAAATCGATAAAATGCATTTAACAAAAATTTTGCTTTTGTATGGGAGGGGGTAGAAGGAGTGTACGGATCAAAACAAATTTTTTTCGCATTATTAATTTTTCTATTTGCATATTTTATACAAAATATCAAGTTGATAGCTTCAACAGTTTCGAAGAAAAAAAATTTAATTTAAATTTCAAAATTTCGTGAAATTTGTATGAGAGGGGGTAGAAGGAGTACGGTGAAGTTGATAATTATTTTTAAAATGAATTGCAATTATAGTATAATTAATTTTGACAAAATTTCGTCTTTTCAGCTGTACTAGTTTCAATGAAAATCGAAAATATGTATTTTTCAAAATTGTCCATTTGTATGGGGGTACAAGGAGTAAGGGGATAGGGTCAATATTCCGTGATATTAATGACATCAATATCGTTATACTTTAACCTAAATTTCAAGTCAATAGCTTAAACAGTTTCAAAGGAAAATCAATTTCTTAATATTTCGAAATTTCATGAAATTTGTATGGGAGGGGGTAGAAGGAGTGGGGGATGTACCCCATTCACGAACTTAAAGTTACTTTTTTGCTAAAAATGACACACAAAAATTTGTAGCAGTATAGCTCAAAGCCTTCGAGAGTTATGCTGTAGACAGACGCACAGACGGACAGACAGACAGACAGACAGACGGACAGACGGTCACTCGGAATCGAGGTTTTTGAGCGACAAGAAATATTTCTGTACCCTTGGTGGCTCTGTGCGAGCGTTATTTCTTAGCGTTACAAACGGTAAGGCAAACACAATATACTCTCAGATTTCATCTAGATTATAAACATAAAAGAATTATGATTGGGCGTAAAGCCCAATCATATGATACTCTAGATGAAATGAGAAAGAGTTCAATGTACCGGAAAATATGTCACCTCCAATTCTTTAGAATAATTAATAGTGACTTTTGTATGGGACGTGGTAGAAGCAGAGGAGGAAGGTGTGTAATTTTTGGATATGACACCTAATGTGATATGCAAAATATTTCCTGCTGAATTTAAGGTTTGTAGCTTTCATTATTTTCAATTGGACATAGTTTTCCTGAAATTGAGGCATTCGTATGGGAGGTGGCAGAGGAAGTGGAGCGCTTAAGATGATTTTAAAACTGCTTATCTTCATCCCTATCACCACGTTTTGATTCAATTTCAAATTCGATAGTTCTAATATATTCGAAAGAGAAATGCTTTTCTTGAATTTATAATACAGATATTTGTATGGGAGGGGGTATAAGGAGTGAAGAGGAGCTGATAATTTTTTTTAGCATTTATTGGAATTATTAAAAAACAAATTTTAAGCTTATACTTTTTCTATGTAGTTTTAATGGAAATCCATCTAATGCACATAACAAAAATTATACATTGTATGGGAGGGGGTAGAAGGAATGACGGGATCGGATCAATATTCAGTCATATTAATGATTCATGATTAATGAATATTCAGTCATATTAATGACATCTATATTATAATACTTTAACCAAAATTTCAATTTAAGATATCGACCTTAAATAGTTTTAAAGAAAAATCAATTTCTGAAAATTTCGGAATTTCGTGAAATTTGTATGGGAGGGGGTAGAAGGAGTTGGGAGGATGTGGCCCGTTCACGAACTTAAAGTTTCTTTTTTGCTAAGAATGACACACAACAAATTTCAGCACGATAGCTCAAAGCGTTCGAGAGTTATTCTGTAGACAGACGGACAGACAGCAACTCGGAATTGTGAAGTTTTTGAGCGACAACAAATATTTCTGTACCCTTAGCGGCTCTGTGCGAGCATTATTTCTTAGCGTTACAAACGGTAAGGCAAACACAATATACTCTCAGATTTCATCTAGAGTATAATTAGTCTGGGAAATCATATATCAAAAATTTTTTTTTGGTAAGCAGGTAGAACTATGCTTAATTATTATTCCAGAAAATAGGGCGGTCTGTTTATCACTTTATTTGCAGCAGCTGGTTGAATCGGCGCACTTCAGAAAGTCCACGGCGATTTTTACAATGGATAAAAAAAATGGAACAAGGAGTTTGTCTCAAATTTTGTGTTTCCAACCATATTCCATATATTCGTGTGCGGAATCATTGCGAATGTTGGAAAGGAGCTGAAGGCCATACCAAGAGGTGCTTATGAAAAGTGTTTCGAGGACTGGGAAAAAACGCTGGCATAAGTGTGTTGTATAGTGTGTTAAGTAAGAGAGTGTACAGCGTTATTCAGAACATATTTATTTGCCATTTTTTCTTTACATATATACGTTCAAAATGTTCCTTTGCAATGTGCAATAGCTTTAATAGTGGGTCCAATCACCACCAGCGTCGATAATCGCTTGGCATCTCCGTTGCATACTTTCTACCAAATTTTCGGCGTATTCTTGGGAGAGTGCCCTTCAAACGCGTCGAATTTGTCGTTTAGCAGTCGGCAACAAGGATTTCTTGTAAATTTCGACTATCCTGGGAGCATTGAGGTCGTTGGTAAGGAGGTGCAACATGCCAAAACCCTTCTTTGAGAAGCAGCCCCAAAGATGCACCTTGATTGGGTGTTTGACGGTGCGCTGGATGAATTGGCTTGATGAGGAACACCATGCACGTGGTATGATAACATAACCCCAAACGGAAGCTTTGTCAGAAAAAAAAACATTGCTCCAGTCACACAGTCAATGTTTTCTTGTACCCAGGCAAGTCTTTTCGCAGTGTGTTTTTCTGACAACAAAGGTTTCTTCAATGTGCTTCGCCATTTTAAATTATTCGCACGCAAATGTGCACGTAATGTAACTTGCAATATGTCTAATCAGTTTTGCTTCAATTTTGCTTGCCCTTGACGCAAGGATAATCTAGGATTTCGTGAAAATAATCAACAATCACTTTTTCGTCCTTTTTTATCACTTTTCCTGCTGAACCACGATCTGGAAGGTCGTCGACTTTTTTGAGTCTTTGAACTTATTCACCCACTTTGCAACAAACGCCCGCGATGTTTTAATCTACTTGGCAGCTGAGTCATAAGACATTTTTGGCCCTTTTGGATGCGCGCATAGGAACACCGCTTCAAAACGTTTCGAATACAGGCACTCATCGCGTTTTCTGTGTTTCTCTGATGGAAGATCGACAAAGACTAAATCTTTTCGACTAATTCGCCATAGGCGGAAGTTCCCTAAGCCAAATACAACAATTTTCAAGTTCGTATCACTTACCGACTACAAGTTATGCTGTATACGCTATTACCTAACACACTGTATCTAATGGGGATTACTTTGAAGGCGACAAAATAAATATTGACATGTGATTAAATTTTTTGCGTTTTATTTAGAAATTGCCGGTATTTTATGGTCACAATGTTATTCCAACACACTTCATGTGTTGGTATATCTTCTTCTTCTACAATGGCGCTACAGCCCAAATCGGACCTTGGCCTCCTGATATTCAGGTTCCTTAACATTTTTCATTACTTATTGTGGAAGGGTTGTTAACCCTTCGCACAACCCTCTTTCTACGATTTTTTCATTTTCGTAGATTGAGGAGACCAAGGTATATCCAAGCAGGCAATGTGCCGCAATTATATATTGCGCCGACCGGGATTTGAACTCACAACCTTCGCATTACAAGACCAACACACTATCTACTAGGCTATATCCTAGCTTGGTATATCTTGGCGACCTCAATTTGCGAAAATGGAAATTTGTAGACAGAGGCTTGTGCTCACAGCTTTACAATCTATACATCGATACATATAAATATAAATTGTAGTGTTTGTCCATTATTTGTTTATAAATAGCTATATGGTAGTATTTTGCTTTATTTGGACAATAACTAAGCATAAACACACGTTTTTGAAATTATTCTCGGTCTGTCTGTCTGTCCGGATTTAACTCAAAAACGGCTGATACGATTGTAATGAAACTTTCACAGTTTTTCGCGTATGCGTGGAGACGTAATCTGCTTTTGGTTTTATTTTATTTGTTTTAACCCCCTCACGCCTTCTACCCCTTCTGATTCAAAAAGAATCAAAATATTTTTCATTACTTATTGTGGAAGGGTTGCTAGACCTTCGCACAACCCTCTATCAATGAATTTTCATTTTCGTAGATTGAGGTGACCAAGATATACCCAAGCAGGCAGTGTGCTGGAATTATGCGTCGGCCAGGATTTGAACTCACGGACTGAAGGCCAGGATGCCAAGGCCCGATTTAACCTGTAGTACCATTGAAGAAGAAGTCTTAGGATTAGGGTATTTTGGAGTTTCGTAGTTTCCAGATTGGAGTAAAAATTTGAAATATTCTTGTAATATTATTAAAATAGTCAAAATCTATATTTATCTTTATAGATAGCTCTGCATCGTCCTCAAGTTAAACAGGACGACGAAACATCTGCTGAGTACATTGATAATGATGCTGAGATCATTTTGGAAAAGGTCGAGGAAGAGCAAAATGCAATTTTAAGTGATGATAGCGAAGACGAGCGAAATTCTTTATTGGATTTGAATTTCTTGCCAGGACGATCGAGTAATAAGTCGGCAATGCAACGTGGAAATGATTACGAAGTAGACAATTTCAATGAAATTGAAAATTGGAGGTTGGATTTAAATATCAAGATAAACTGTTGTTATTCATATTATTTTCTGAAGGTTGGAATTGGAAAGAGTTTTGCCACAGCTGAAGGTTGTTGTTAGAGCTGATCCTCGTGATTGGCGGGCACATCTTAAACAAATGACTACTTTCAAATCGAACATAGAAGTTGTCAGTTTATTAGTTTGATTTTTCTTCTGATTTATAATAAAGTCTGTTTGCAGTCTACAGAAGATACTCATCATCAGTTGAGGAAACTGCAAAGCGATATAACATTTGCAATGGAGAAAATAGAGAGCCGCGAAAAACATCTTAATAACGATTTGCAAAATTTGATAAAGCAATTTAAGGATGTATCTATTGAGTTGTCGAGCATTCAGACAACATTTAAGGATAACGAAATTGAACGGAATGAAATCGAGAAGGAACTTTTGGATGTTATCGGAGAAAATGAAAATGTTAAAACACAAATGGAACAACGAGGAAACACAATGTCGGATGGAAGTGAGTTTTTTTTAAAAATCTCTTTACTTTTGCGATTAATTTTCAATTAATTTAATTTTATTGCACAGGTCCTGTAATAAATATTAAGAAGGCCATTAGTAAATTGAAAGAGGAAATTTCACATATCAATTTAGAGATTGGATTACTCACCCATGCGATTGATCAGGATATTATAAGACAAGCGTCAATGTATGCTGAATTGGAAATTATGCCGTCAAGTATGGTATAAGTTAGAGATGTAATTATTTCTGTTTGAATTACTTAGGCTTACATGTGGTATTTTAAATAAATGAGTTGAAAAGCCTGATGGTAAACGTTTACCTTTATGTTTAAGTGCAGGAAATACTGATCTTCATACGAAATGGTCGATTTCTCCTATTTGCTATGAATTATAAATATCATGGTGATCGAAACAACAGAAGCTGCTCTGGCTTAAACGACAAACTAGATAGTGGAATGTTATTCAAACTTTAAGCTACATAATGAAGAAACCCAATTTGGAATTTGGTTCAAAAACTAAAGATAAAAAAATTAGGAAGGAAGACGTAGGGTGTGTTGACCATGTAGCACGTGGAAGTGAGCAGTTGAACAGGAGGCCAGAAGAATAAGCAAGTTTTGACGACAAATAAAAGCCGACGCTGAGTATCGCGCCTTGAGGAAGAGAACTGTTTCTGTCCTTCTATTCTTCAATGGCACTACAGTCCAAATCGGGCCTTTGCCTCCTTATCTTCAAGTTCCATAACATTTCTCATTTGTTGTTATTGTGGAAGGGTTGTTAGCCCTTCGCACAGCCTGCTATCTACGGATTTTCATTTCCGCAGATCTTCGCATTGTAGACCAACACGCTACTCACTAGCCCACACCTATACAATTTGCCGGATAAAATTTATAAATTTGAACAGATGCTAGAAAACAAACTTCGGGAGTCACTGATTTCAAATTTGATTTCGAAAACTCAATATGACGATTAAAAAATCAATTAAATTTAGCGTATTTGTGATACTGGTCGATAAGAATTGCGAAGTTCTTAATTTCAAATCTGTTTTCAGCTGATCTTTGATTTTGTGTCGAAAATCTATGAGATAAAATAAAATATAATTCTGGTTTTTGTATGTTTTTTAACATAAAAGCTTTAACTATAATTAATAGTAATCCTTTCTTCTTTTAACCCTTACGACCACGAACTTCTGGTTCTACCGCGTGTGGTCTTAAAACACACATTCTTTTTGTATTGTAGCTTCGATTCTGGTTTGGTCTCTGGTCTTGTAAGTTCGGGATTCACCATAAATCATTAGTTTCGTCTTCAGGTAAGGAATATTTTTTTTTATCATCTGTGCAAAGCTGTTTTAATTTTTTTCGCTGTGATATGCAAATACACCATAAAATTGGTTTTAACGAGTTTTTTTTTTTAATTTCCAATTAATAAAAATAATACCGATAATAAGACTAATCAATGCGACAGTAACAAAAAGGTAAAAAATAAATCCCCTTTGGAACTGTAATCTTGTTTAAGCAAAATGCAAGTATGTAAATGTGCAATACTAAATGCTGTTTGGTAAAGTTTTTTGTTTTTTTAATTTACTTCGAAGGAATCAAGTAGACCGGGGCTAGAAAAATATACTTAATCCTGTATCAAGATATTCAAGCCCGTGATAAATTATCTTCAATTATCGTTTCTACATTTTCTTATAAGAATTTCGCGAACAAGGTGGCCTTGTTGTATCTAACGAGTGCAAAATCTTAATCATAAATTTAAGAATATTACCAAGCTGTACGCAAAATTATTTGAGTAAGAAAAAAAAAAAAAAATAGACGATTATCTGCACTTCATCCCATAAAATAAGATACGATTTAACAGCTTTGCAAAATTTAGATTTTCTTAAAAAGTATGAATGTTACTGATCTGAAATTTAAAATGAATCATGGTTATAGTTGTTACTCAAAAAATTACTAAAAATTCCCGACTCCTTCTACTACCTCCCATACAAACTGTACAATCTCAGTAATCAAATAATAATCAGATAAACTAATTTTCTCAGTACGTATTCAATTCTTGTAGTTTAAATCTATACATATAAATATAATTGTAGTGTCTGTCTGTCTGTCTGTCTGTCTGTCTTTCCGGCTTTCACGCAAAAACGGCTGCACCGATTGCAATGAAACTCTCACAGATTATTAGCTCTACCTCTGGGAGTAACCTGCTTTAGGTTTTATTTTTCTCCCCTCACGCCTTCTACCCCCTCCCATACAAAGTGACTCATTTTCAAAAACTTATAATAATCAAATTTTCATGGAAACTATGAAAGCTATTAATTTGAAATTTAAAATATATTATTTCTATTATAAATACAATCTTCAAGTATATTAATAGTTTGAATCCCCCAACTCCTTCCACCACCTCCCATACAAACTAAACTTTTTCATGAAATACTATACTCCAATTTTCTCAGTACGTATAACTTTGATCGAGCTAAGATTTTGTAAAAAAACAAACCAATTAGGTTTACTCCTTCTACCCGCACCTTAGGGAAATACCATATCTTTTACGGTTTTTAAAGTGCTTAGTGGGTACGACTTCTCGCTGGGTTCATTCGTTATATAGTATGTATTGTGTATTGTGTCAAACGTCAAGTGCTGCTTATGACGAAAACATAGAAAGTTTATCCAATTCAGTTTTTTCAATCATATGCTGTTGATCGTCTATAAGTGAAAAAGTCTATTGGTGATTTTTGACAATATATTTTGATTTTTGTCAGTGAGTAATTCTAAGTAAAGGAAGTTAAAATACGTACAAGTAATTATTAATTGAAATTAAGAGAAAAATCTATTGCTGTGTTTTAATATTATATTTTGATTTTGGTAAGTGTGTCAGTGTAGTTATTAATTGAAATTAAGTGCAAAATCTATTGCTGTACTTAGAATTATATTTTAATTTTTTTCGGTGTAGGAATTAAAGGCGAAGTAATTTAAATTACGTAAGTAAATAAAAATTACATAATGCCTAGAAAGAGAAAACCAAATATTTCGCACAGAGCCGCGGATGCTAAGAGGAAAAGATTGGCTCAGGAAGTTGAAACTGAGCAGGATCGAGCTAATCGACAGGAATCTGATAGAACTCGACGCTCAATTTCTAGAAGATTAGAATCTACTAACGCGCGACTGCAGAGATTGCAATATGATTCTGCACGTCACGCAGTCGCAAGAAGGTCTGAATCCAATGACGCGCGACATCAGAGGTTGCGAGAAGATTGTATGCGACAAGTAGTCAGAAGAAGTGTAGAATCTGCAGACGTGCGACATCGGAGATTGCGTGATGATTGTACGCATCATGCTCTCTCAAGAAGTCTTGAATCCGATGACTTACGAGAGCAGAGGTTGCAGAGTGATCGTATTCGTCACGAACTCTCTAGAAGTATTGAGTCAAAGGGTTAAAACGGGGTAACATTTTTCGCAGAAATTAGTGTAAGCAGATTATATATGAAATATACCGTACATTACTATGAAAAGCACATTGTATCGATATTTACGCGGACGAAGTTGCGGGTATTTGCTAGTTTTGTATAAAACATTTTTATCGCTACTCTAGCATGATGTGAGAAAAATTAGTTCAATGATTCTATCACTCCCCATACAAAATTTCTTAAATTCAAAAATAAAAAATCTTTTCAATCTAGAGTATCGCATGATTGGACATTACCCCCAATCGTAGATCTGTTATGTTTATACTCTAGATGAAATCTGAGAGTATTATAAGTTTGCCACAAAGTTTGTAACGCCAAGAAATAAGGCTCGGAGAAAAAAATGAATGATACAGAAGTTCATATAATCACTCAAAAATCTCAAAACCGGATGTCCGTCCGTCCGTCCGTCCGTCTGTCTGACTGTCTGTCTGTCTGTCTGACTGTCTGTCCGTCCGTCCGTGTCCTCTCTAGCTTGAGAACGCGTTGAGCTAGAAAAATCAAATTTTGTATACGTCGTTTTTAACAAAAAAGTAAGGTTAAGTTCGTGAACGAGCCAAATCGCTCCACCCCTTCTACCCCCTCCCATACAAAATGACACAATCTCGCAATCTGACAATAAACGGATTTGCTCGAAAAATACAAATTACATTGATCTGAAATTTGGAATGTAATACTTTTATGATGATTACAATCTACTCTATAAAAATAATTTATGTCTTCCCCCTAATTCCACCACCTCCCATACAAACTGCGCTTTTTCATAAAATGCTCCAAGCCAATTTACTGAGTGAGTATAATGGTTATCGAGCTGAAATTGTGCACGAAACATTTATTTAGAATTATTAGTTAAACCAAAAAAAAATGAGACGATTAGCTGTACCCCTTCTACCCCCTCCCATACAAAATGACACAATTTCGTAATTTCACAATAAACGGATTTGCTCGAAAAACATGAATGCTACTGATCTGAAATTTGGAATATATTACTTTTATGATGATATAAATCTGCTGTACAAAAATTATTTGAGTCCTCTCCTTCCTTCCTCCACCTCCCACACAAACTGCACTTTTTCATGAAATGCTCTAAGCCAATTTACTCAGTGCGTATAAAATTGATCGAGCTGAAATTGTGCACTAAATATTTATTTTGAACTATTAGTAAAACCAAACAAAATTTAGACGATTAGCTTTACCCCTTCTACCCCCTCCCATACAAAATGACACAATTTCACAACTTTATAAAAAGTCGATTTTCCTTAAAAGTATGGATGCTACTGATCTGCAATTTAAAACATGTCAAAAGCATGATGTTTATAGTTATTTCGGAAAAGTCATTAAAAACTCGCCCCTCCTTCTATCACCTCCCATACAAACTGCCCTACTTCACTACATCCAATACACTAATTTTCTCAGTACCTATTAAATTTTTAAATCTTAAATTTTGCATAAAACATTTTGATAGCAACCTTAACGTCATGTGAAAAAATTAGTTCAATGTCGTCACCCCCTCTACCACTTCCTCTACAAAATTTCTTCAATCATCAAATCAAATTCCTGTTAAGACCCCCTATAGGGGCATAAGACAGAAACAACTCTCTTCCACAAGGCGCGATCCTGAGCATCGGCCTTAAGCTGTTGCCAGGACTTGTTTATTCCTCAAAAAACAAAATTTCTTAAGATACAAAAATTTCTCTTTCATCTAGAGTATCGGCTTTATGCCCAATCGTACTCCTATTATGTTTTTTCTTTAACTTTTATTATTATATTTACTAGTTATTGTTTTATAAAGTTTTGCTTAATTGAATGACATTTGAAGTTCTAAAAAAATATTTTGATTATCCTTTCTCATTCAAAAAAATTGAAATTTTCTTGAAAAAAAAGGATCTCGAGTATGACAATAATTTCTAAATCATATGCGATTGTATTTTTTAAAAAGTTTATTCTAAAGTTGGTTGGATTAAATGAGTGCATAATAGCAACTCGTTAAAGCTTCCGCAGCAGGATAACTCCCCGCTGTGAATCATTTTTTTATTCAGCAGCAAAGGCGATTTTTATTATCTTTTCGATTATCTATACATAGTAATATAATTGTAGTGTCTGTCTGTAATTTGCTTATAAATGGCTATAAGTTAGTTTTTTGAGTTATTTTAGCACTAACTAAGCATAAAAACACATTTTTGAAATTTTTGTCTGTCTGTCTGTCTGTCTGTCTGTCTGTCCGACCGCTTTTCACGCACAAACGGCTGAACCGATTGTAATGAAACTTGCACAGTTTGTTAGGTGTCCATCGGAATGAAATCTGCACTTGGTTTCATTTCACTCCCCTCACGCCTTCTACCCCCTCCCATACAAAGTGACTCATTTTCAAAATATATATTAATCAAATTTTCTTGGAAACCATAAAAGCTATTAATTTGAAATTTGGAATATATTATTTCTATTATAAATACAGTCTTTTGGTTTACAAATTATTTGAGTTTCCTTACTCCTTTCACCACCTCCCATACAAACTACACTTTTTCATGAATTATTTTACACCAAATTTCTCAGTACGTGTAACTTCCATCGAACTAAAATGTTGTATGAAATCCTTAATTAAGATTATTATTAATATCGGGAAAAAATTAACCAATTAGCGTCACTCCTTCTACCCCCTCCCATACAATGTGACACAGTTCCACAACTTCACAAGAATTTGATTTTCTTGAAAAGTCTGAATGTTACTGATCTGAAATTTCAAATATACCAATTGCATGATAATTATAGTTGTTTTTCAAAAAATCACCAGAAACCCCCTTCTCCTTCCACCACCTCCCATATAAACTGCACTTTTTCATGAAATACTCTAAACGAATTTTCTCAGTACATTTAAATTTCATCGAGGTAAAAATTTGGATTTAATCCTTAGTTAGCATTATTAGTAATATTGGGAAAAAACTTAACCGAGTAGCTTCCCTCCTTCTTCCCCCTCCCATACAAGAGACACATTCCACGACTATACAATAATTCGATTTTCTTGAAAAGTATGAATGATACAGATCTGAAATTTAAAGTATATCAATTGCATGATAGTTATAGTTGTTCCTCGAAAAATCACCAAAAACCCCCCTCTCCTTCTACCACCTCCCTTACAAATTGCACAATTTCAGTGAATTCAATGCACTAAGTTTCTCAGTACCTACTCAATTTTTGAAGCTTAAATTCGGTACAAAACCTTTTTATAGCTACTCTAGCATGATGTGAAACAAATTAGTTCAATGCTGTCACCCCTTCTACCACTCCCTATACAAAATTTCTTAACACCGCAAAAATTTCGGTTTCATCTCTACATAGTATCGTGTGATTGGGCTTTACGTACAATCGTAGTCCTGTTATGTTTTTAAGCTTAATGTTATTTTATTTGTTTTTTTTTTTTTTAAATAAAACTAGCTACAATTATTCACATGTCCTTAACGCTTTTCAATACATATATGATCTCGAATCACGGGTTTGATTTGATCACGAGCCTGTCCCATAAAAATGAAATTATCATGTTTTCATTCTTAATAATTTATGGTTCTGATTCCAACAACATACAAACCATTTTCTTCAAAGAGCCATTAAAGTAAGCAGATTATATATCCCACATAATGTATTACTAACTACACTCTCAAAAATTGCTTATTATTGCTATTTTTACGCGGACGAAGTCGCGGGCGTTTGCTAGTCTATAAATAAATAATATACATATATTAATGATAAAGAAAATGCTCCGCGTGGTTGCTATTTTGTGTTTTATTTTCATACCAAAATGTTATTTAGTTTTGATTCTGAATACCTGTAATTCCTAAAATATGTTTGGACCCCATTGTTAGCGTTAAAGTTTACGATTTTCGGTGCCATTAATATTCTCTTAGTGATCGTAAATATATTTCGAATGTTAAAAAAACCGCTTTCAAAGGCATACCGCCATTTGCATACGAGTCGAATGCCTTGTTAATGGTGGTACCAATTCTGGACCTAGAAAGGTCGTGCGAAGATTGTATAGAAATGCGAAAACGGTAGCAAAAGGTTCTGAGTATTGGAACAAAAGGTTTGGTCCGTGGTTTGCATTGTTTTCGATCGAATGAGGGCCATTCTTTCATTGCTGTTGGTGTCTGCATTTATTTATGCTTTACTTGGGTTTTGTTTATTTATGTGTTTTTTTTTTTGTGTTTTTACAAGGTTATTTAGGATTTTGATTAATTTTTGATTGCGAATATGAAAATAGTAATTAATAATAATCTTTATTCCCATGTACTTAAAATTAAATTAATTCTAGGATTTTCCAAGAAACACTACAGACGGGGTTAACTGAAACTATAAAATATAACAGAATTATGATTAGAGATGAAGCCCGATCATACGATACTCTAGATAAAATAGAAGAGTTTAATGTACTGGAAAAAATAGCATGTCAAATTTTTTGTATAGTGAATAGTCCCTTTTGTATGGTCGGTCAAAGAGGGAGATGGGGGAGGTTTGTAATTTTATTTTATGATTGTAACCTTTTAGACACATTGCAAATTGAGCCACTTCATGCAAGAAGGAGACAGACTGTATCAGAGTCTGGTAGAAATGTCCCAATCGACACCTGTGAATTCATCTTCTCCAATTCACCATTCGTGGCGTGGTGAGCTTTTTCAAAGGCACTACACCCCAAATCGGGCCTTGGCCTCCTGAACTTCAGGCTCCTTAACATTTATTTTTATTATTGTGGAACAGTTGTTAGCCCTTCGCAGAACTCTCTATCTATGAGTTTTCATGTTCGTAGAATAAGGTGACCCAAATACGTGGACAGTGTGGTAGAATTATACGTCGACTGGGATTTGAACTCACGACTTTCGTATTGTAGACCAAACACGCTACCCACTAGGCTGCACTCAGGCTTGTGAGCTTAGTGGTTTTCTTTCGTCAATTTCATCCACCGATAAAATAACTTGTTACTTCAAAATTTTTGTTTGTGACTTTTTAGTTAAGTATTAAAAACTGCGCACAGTTCTTGATGTTAAGAACGTACCGAAAAAAAGGTCAAAAATTTTTTAAGTTTCCCTCCGAGTATGGGGCTTCTGCACTTCTACAATGGCGCTACAGCCCAAATCGGACCATGGCCTCCTGATAATCAGGTTCCTTAACATTTTTCATTACTTATTATGGAAGGGTTGTTAGTACTTCGCACAACCCTCTTTCTACGAATTTATCATTTTCGTAGATTTAGGTGACCAAGGTATATCCAACCAGGCAATGTGCTGGAATTATATATTGCGTCGACCGGGATTTGAACTCACGACCTTCGCATTACAAGACCAACACACTACCCACTAGGCTATACCCTTTGCGAAACTATTAAAAAGCGCCTTTAGTGTGCCATGGAGTAAATATTATTGCAAATAGCCGCGACGTAACTTGATTTAACTAATTCTTCATCTAACCATACGAATTGACAGTGCCAAAAAATATTTCGTGAGATTTAGTTAGCAGAGGATCGTACTCGAATGAGAACAAAAAATAGAAAAAGCATCTGCCCAGCAAACAAATTACCGAGCGCTCGCAAATAATGATCTTAAAACGAGCATGAAATGATACAAAACAAATAATCTGCGTCATGATCTTAAGCAAACCAAGCAAAAAGGGACGCACAACGTCGATCTTATTATATACAAGAAGTTTTCATTTCACCACGCAAATTATCAGAGCCAAAAATTATTTCGTGTCGATATAACAAAATATTGCAAATACAAGCAGTGAAAACCCTAGAGTTTGCAAAGAAACTTGCGTGTGCTGGTGGGTGTGTGGGTTCTTGAAATGTTCAAAGTCATAAATAACAGAAACAGAACAAGCAGCATTTTCGATCTTCGAAGATCTCTTGTTTAGCTTTGAAAGCCAAGTTCTTTAATAAATCGTTAATGATTCATAAATAATATCGTTTATGAATCATTAACGGTATTCATTAATGAATTAAAATAAAAAATCTTTGACGACACATTAATGATTTATTGATAACAATTATATACTTGCTCATATACTCGTTTCATATAAGCGTGTCCCAATGAATCGTTAAAACTAATTTATTAACGAATGTCAAATTAGTCCACTTGATGAATCGTTAATAACTCGTTAACGACGCTCGTTAACGATCAAATTGCTCGTTAATATAATTCATTAATGATTCTTTAATGAATTATTTTGTATGCCGGGTGACATTAAAATTCAAGTTCGTTAATAAATCGTTAATTTTTCATAAATAATATCGTTTGTGAATCTTAAAGGATGTTCGTTAACGAATTAAAATGAAAATCATTAATGATTCATCGATAACGATTATATGCTTGCTTATATACTCGTTTCTTGTAATCGTTTTACAATTCATTAATGAATCGTTAAGAGTAATTCATTAACGAAGTTTCATTTAGTCCGCTTGATGAATCACTAATGTATTGTTAACGACGCTCGTTAACGATCAAATCGCTCGTTAATGTTATTTGCTGGGTTATGTCAGAAATTACGAAAAATTACGCCAATCAGACAAAATATTACAGTAGAAGACTATAGTCTAGAAAACGTAAACATCTTTATGTACGTAGTGGTAAACTTATCGAAGAAGGAATCGAACCCATCGAAATAAAAAGAAGAATAATGGTGGCGAATAAGACGTATTATTCTGTACTACCAACAATAATTAAAAACAAAAACTAATTTTAAACTATAATATATAAAATGATTATAAGATCTATGCTATGTTATGGTAGCAAAGCGTGGGCATTATCTCAGGCGTCCGAAAAATTACTTGACGCCTTTCAAAGAAGGGTCCTCAAAAGAATCCTCGGACCTGTGATCTCGAAAATGCGGTACAATTGAGGCCTCCGTGGCGTAGTAGGCAGCGTGCTTGCTTCTCAGTCAATAGGTCGTGGGTTCGATTCCCACTCCAGACGGGATTTTGTTAAGCGCAAATTTTTCAGTTGCTACAGGTGATAAAAAATTATTCGCAATAAAATGGGGAAACGGTGTAAAAGTGAAACAGTTCCACTTCAAGAAGGCCTAGATACTCAGTAGATGGTTTCTGTTCGCTTTCTATCATTCAGTCCCCCATAACATCTGCAAATATTTGTCAGTAAGCAGCCAGTACAACTGAGCAATATACTAGCTTCTCCACTCGCTACGGTCGTTCTCACTCCCCTTCCCCAACCTTCCCAATCCCATTCCTTCCCTCCATGACTGTGTTTGTGCATTGTACATAAAGGCCGAAATTGCCTATAACACAGGTCATTCTGTAAAAAAAAAATAGTGAATTGTATGCCATCTTCTATAATCCAGAAGTGCCAACTCTCGAAGAATTGAAGAAGATACAATGAGCTGGCCATCTGGAGCGGATGAATGAGGGAGGAATTCCCAAACGCACACTAAAGGGGAAAGTGAATGGACAAAAACCAATTGGAAAACCACGGAATCGCTGAAGGATTCCATTGACGCAGACAGCAAATCACTGCTATGATTTTCAAACTGGAGGACGTGGTCACTGAACTGGGTAGGATAGAGGCATGTTATATAGGAGGCCAAGTCCCAATTTAGGCTGTAGCGACATTGTAAGTAAGTAAATTAGTTTTAAATTATTTCGCGAAATATTATTGTTTATCTCAAATTAAATTCAGTTTAGTTCGGCGCCGATTTTATACTCTAGATGGAATCTGAGTGTGTTATAAGTTTGCTCCAAAGTTTGTAATGCTAAGAAATAATGCTCGCCAAGGGTACAGATATAAAAAGAATCTGTGGGATATGCGCAAAGCGGTGAGAAACCCTGGATGTCGCAAGACACATGGGACAAGGTTGACAATCGGAAAAAAGCCAAATTGGCAATCATCTCTCAACCCGATGTCAACCAACGAACGCCCGACTTGAGGCAGAACTACCGCGATGCTCATATACAGCTTAAAAAGGCTGTTAGACGCGACAAGAGAAAGGCCATTGAAGATCTGGCAAACAAGGCAGAATCTGCGGCTTACCTTGGGGATATGGGTTCACTATTTAAAATCATGAAACAGTTGACGAACAGGAATTTCACCGCCAACCACCTGGTGAGAGATGTCAACGGAACTCTCCTTAATATGAGTGAACACCAGTTGCGACGATGGAAGGAATACTTCTCTGATATTTTAAACATCTTGTCAGATGAAGATATTCCGGAAACAGAACAACTTCCAAACATCCAACCGCAACAATCCTCTATTAGGGACGATCCCCCAGATAAGGAAGAGATAGTTTCCGCCATTCGGTCAATGGCGGGAAGGAAAGCTCCAGGTATAGACGGACTACCAACCGAACTCCTCAAAGCGGACCCGGAAATAACAGCCGATATACTCCTCCCACTCTTCACTAAGGTGTGGAATGATGGAAGATATCCGACTGAATGGAAGGAGGGCGTCATTGTGAAAATTCCGAAGAAGGGCGACCTTCGGGATTGTGGCAATTGGCGTGGTATATGTCTACTTACTGCCGTATCAAAAATTATGGCTAAGGTAATTCTCAATAGGATTAGTGATGTCGTCGAGAGCACTCTCGAAGTTTATCAGGCTGGATTCCGTAAAGGGTCGTCTTGTACCGACCACACAAATACCCTACGGATAATATTAGAGCAGTCAGCCGAAATGGGTTCGCCACTACATCTCATGTTTGTGGACTTCGAGAAGGCTTTCGACAGCGTTAAGCGAGATTACATATGGAATGCTTTGCGTAGGAGAGGTATTCCAAATAAGGTCATAGCTATGATTAAAGAATCCTACGAAGATGCAAGGTGTCGCGTCTTGCATAGAGGAGAGCTGTCCGAGAGCTTTCCTGTGCGAACGGGTGTCAGACAAGGCTGCATATTATCACCAGCCCTGTTTCTGGTGGTAATAAATGACATCTTGAAAGCTGCACTGGAGGGTGGGGAAGGTAAAGGTCTTCAATGGAGACTATTTAACATCTTAAGTCACCTTGATTATGCTGATGACGTGTGTTTGCTTGCACATACCCGTTCGGACTTAGAGTCAAATGTTCGCTCGTTGCATTCTAAATGCAAAGAGGCGGGACTGAAAATAAATGTGCGTAAAACCAAGTACATGCACATGGGTTCGAACGCAAGCACACCGATTGTTCTTAATGGACAGGATGTAGAAGAGGTGCAAGATTTTTGCTATCTCGGAAGCATTGTCAGCATGGACGGCGGAGCCGAAAAGGATGTTGAGGCTCGGCTAAATAAAGCTCGTCAGGCCTTCGGTATCCTTTCCCCCTTCTGGAGGTTAAGAGAGATCTCCCTTCGCACGAAGCTGCGAGTTTTTGACGCATGCGTCAAATCCGTGTTGTTATATGGTTGTACTACGTGGAAAGTGACCGTTCGACTTACCAAGAAACTACAGACTTTCGTAAACCAATGCCTTCGACGCATTTTAGGAATATTCTGGCCAGAAGTGATCTCCAACGACGAACTTTGGAGTACAACTCGCCAGACTAAAATAGGTATTGAGATTCAACGGCGAAAGTGGCAGTGGATCGGTCATACTTTGAGGAAACCAGAGCAAAACATCGCAAAACAGGCTCTGGATTATAACCCTCAAGGAAGACGTCGGGTTGGTCGACCATGTAACACATGGAAGCGAGCAGTTGAGCAGGAAGCCAGAGGAATAAACAAGTCCTGGCAACAGCTTAAAGCCGATGCTCAGGATCGCGCCTTGTGGAAGAGAGTTGTTTCTGTCCTATGCCCCTATAGGGGGTCTTAACAGGAATTTGATTGATTTGATTGAAGGGTACAGAAACATTTATTGTCGCTGAAAAATCTCAAAACCGGATGTACGTCCGTCTGTGCGTTTTCTAGCTTGAGAACGTGTTGAGCTAGAAAGTTCAAATTTCGTACACGTCGTTTTTGACGAAAATGTAAGGTAAAATTTGTGAATGGGCCAAATCGCTCCACCACAATTTCGCAATTTGACAATAAACGATTTTTTCGAAAAGTAGATCTGAAATTTGGAACATATTACTTTTATGATAATTTCAATCTACTGTATAAAAATTATTTGAGTCCTCTCCTTCCTTCCACCACCTCACATACACTGCACTTTTTCATGAAATACCCTAAATAAATTTACTCAGTACGTATAAAATTTATCGAGCTGAAATTGTGCACTAAATATTTATTTAGAATTATTCGTAAAACCAAAACAACTTATACCATTACCTTCACTCCTTCTACCCCTCCTGTAGTCCTGTTATGTTTTATTTTAATATTCAAACTTCTAGCCAAAAATGTTCATGGGCAGAATTCGGTTTATTTGTCAGAAATCATGAAAATTTTTCACTTAACCCTTAGATGAAAATTATAGATACGCTGATCTGTATATGAACGGAAACAAAAGTGAAGTATTAATTTCCTGGTTATTAGTTGATTTAATGAAATTGGTCGAAATCATACTTTTGTATGGGAGGGGGTAGAATGGCAGCCACGATTTCAGAATTATTAACGCACTTTCATTTCAACTATTTTCAAAAGTTTTTATGCAAAATTTTAAATTGATAGCTCTTAATAGTTGGGTGATAACTGATTTCTTAAAAATGGTCGAAAAAATAATTTTGTATTGGAGGGGGTAGAAGTTTTAAAGGCATTCGATCAGTTAATAGTTCATACATTTAGGGATTGTTTGAAATGCATTTGGCAAATTTTCAAGTTTCTACCTCAAAATTTCATTCCAAAATGTTCACTTTATGTGATTTTTTCAATGCACATGAAACATGTGGGAGGGGGCGTCGTTTTATAGCAACTGTTCAAGAAATTATTATTATTTTTTTTTATCTATATCCACATGCAAAATTTAAACTTTGTATCTTTCGCCAGAGCCCTAAGAAATCACTCAAAATTTTCAACAATTTTGCTTACCACTTCCCTCCCCTTATACCGCCTAACTCAAAATTTTTACCAAAATTGAAAACTATGTTCTATGATTTGACGAATTTTCGATTTGATGTCTGTACTCAGTTTTGAGATATAGCGATTTGAAATTTTGGAAATTGCACCATTTTTAAAATGCTCCCCATTTCCCCCCACTACTGCTATGACAAAATTTTATATTTGTATTGTATTTCGCTAGTAAAGCTTAATATACATGTGTTTTAAATTTCAATTACATATGTAGCTTAAGAGATAGTTGAGATATTCATTCTTAGGTGGTTTTCTTTGCACCCGTCCCGACCCTCCCCCTTATAATAACTAGCCTCCTTCTAAGCTGATTTTGGTGGATTTATATGCCACCTTAATGGTCCCAAAATATGAAATTTTGTGGTAAGTAATTTCGAAGATATAATCATTTGAAAAAAAAACAAATTCGGCCGACAATTCGTTTCTAACCCCCTTTTCGGACGCCAATGGATAAAAAAAATTAATTTATTTTTATAGATTGTCCCACAACCCTCTCTATACCTATGCTGATTTTCAGCTTCCTATCTGCATTGGTAGTGCAGACATTAGCAACTCTTAACCTCCTCCTCCGCCTACCCCTTCTACTTGACACTCCTTTAAATTTAGGTAATGGAGCTCACTGAACCAATTACCAATCCACCCAAAAACCAACATTCTATAATACCTTTAAAGGTCTCGGAAATATGAAAACGACGGGACGGATTTTTTTTGGCATTTTTAGGCTAATTTATTCATGAAACGCGATAAACAAAATTTTAGGGTAGCAAATTTTTTTTTCTGTGTCGATCACAATACTTTATTATTAGAATAATAAAGTAAATCATTGATTTCGTAATCTGCCAAATGACTAAGTCACTTTCTTCGGTGTTTCAAAATTTAGATTTTGATCGCAATATGATAATTGGACGCGTCGAGCAGGCAATGATGAGACGGCTTTAAATGCATATTGAAAGTGTACTTTTGCTCGTTCAACCTAATTTGAACATCAATGGGCAACACTATTTATAAATAGTTTAGTTTGGCTTAAAAATCATATTCTTATCTTAAGCTAGGTATATTTTAAGTATATTTAGAAATCCAGAATACTGTGAAGCATTCTCGCACTATTTTACGACGTATATCTAGCACTATATTGGCATGCGGTAGTCATAGCGTTATAAAACTTTTAAATTTCAACTATTCTACATAGTCCTGCCATACGGTCTGTTAAAGAATTAGCAAAGCCAAAACATTGTAACCGAACTTATGGCAGGACTAGGTAGAATAATAATGCCTAGTAACTTCATCATCATCAATGGCGTGACAGCCTAAATCTGGTCCACACCTCCTGAAGTCGTCGCCTCCTATCGTCTTGATCCAAAGACCGCGTCCTCCAGCTGCTTAGTAACCTCTTAAAGGGAAATGAAAATGAAAAGCTATAGTAGGCGAAATGAAATTGTTTAAATTTTCTATACAAAAATTGCATTTCACTTGAACAGCGTACTAGGGTTTCAAATCTAAAATATATTGAGAAATAAATTAAATTCTTTCAAAATGAATTTCTTAGAATATTTTGGGAACAATGTATTTTAATTAAAAATAACACTTCAAGTTGTATTTACGATATTCATGACAGTTTCAGTCTCTGTCAACATTATTATTGTTTTATTTTGCAAAAGAAATTTAATAATTTTGGGTGTGGACCTACACAATGTAATCGCATTCATACGAGTCGACGTCCACTTTGTTCATTTTCAGCACGCCGATTGATATGAATGATACAATCACTCTTATCTGCATCAAATTAGTTTTATCACGAATAACGGCCAAGTAAAGTTATTAATTTTTAGATATTCTGCTTTATAATTAAACCTGATGGTTATACAGAAAAAAAATACGTCTACTTAGCTGTGTTGAAGCAATCATTGATGTATAATCATCACCTTTATTATTCTTTAAGTTTAAGTTTGAAATAGGCATATTTAAGGGTGTTAATAATTAAACTTCTCTCCTAGATAAAAAAAATAAAAAATTTAAGCGACGCTTGAACAATAATACAATAGATTCTTTTGTTTTAATACTCTACGATTTCATTGATTTGGATGAATCTAACGAAAAATGGTCTAAAAAACAATTTTGAATCAAACTCCTGCTTTTAGAATAGATTAATAAAAATTCCAATAATAAAGTATTGTGATCAACTTGGAAGAAAACAAAATTTGCCAACCTGATTTTGTTTTTTGCGTTTTGCTTCTACTTTTTTGCGTATACAATCAAA
Source organism: Chorisops tibialis (assembly GCA_963669355.1). Classification (NCBI taxonomy): domain Eukaryota; kingdom Metazoa; phylum Arthropoda; class Insecta; order Diptera; family Stratiomyidae; genus Chorisops; species Chorisops tibialis. Next base: position 274,137,845 of record OY770262.1, read on the forward strand.
TGGTGTTACAAAACTAAGCTGTATATTCAAATTTGCATTGACTTTTAAGTCTGCATGTTCTTAGTATACAAAATATCTACAGAATCAGCCTTAATGACAAAAAAAAAAAAACACGGACGAAACTCTAAGTTCTCTGGACACAAAGCTCGCTATTTATGGCAAGGTAAGAAAACTTTAATTGGTAAAAAACATGCATAGGGTGAAAAAATAAAACGATACCCAACAAACGTGTAAAAGGCGCAGCAGTTTCAGATCGACAAGTTTTGCTGTTCTGCATCGGCTAACAAGATAAACGTTATTTTTTCCTTTTGTTCATATATATATAACTGAAGTGGATTTAAGAAACCAAACGGAGCCGTACACATATAAGCGGTATACGTACCTTCAGGCACCGAGACATGGCTGGAAACCTTTGCGTCTTGGGAGAACCTGTTGCTTTAAATCAGACCTTTGTTGTAGGCCTGGGTCCATAGTAAGATCAAATAAATCACTCGTTTAATCACCATCCTATTCAGTTGAGGAGATGTGTTTATGTACTGCATCCTCCTCTGTAGATGCCTCCCAAAATGGCTTTTACGGAGCGAGCTGTTCGAGATGATTAATTTTTTATGATAATTGGACTGGTCAGTGTGATATACCGTGTCCATTTCATACGTTGTAAATTCAGAGTTATATCACACCGTAATAAAAAAAAAGTCTCAAAAAGGGTTGATGTTAACCATTGGCGGATCTAGATCTAGTTCTTAGGCCTTGGAAAAATATCCTTTTTATCATTTCCTGAAAGCCTTCTTTATTTCTGATATCTGTTATTTCGCTGATTCCGACGATACATTTTGTTATTACCTTCGCCCTTGCTTATTTTGATTTCTTCACGTACCGTATTAACATTTCAGTACGACGGGGAAAGTTCAAGCTTTACCTGCAAGAAGCGAAAGTTTTTTTTACGAGATCCCTCAGTTTAAATATTTCTTTTGATAGCATCATCAATGGCGCGACAGCCCGAATCGGGCTCTGACCACCTGAAGTCGTCGCCTCCAATCGTTTCGATTTCAAGGCCGCGTCCTCCAGCTGCTAATTATAACGCTAGATGAAATCTGAGAATATTATAAGTTTGCTACAAAGTTTATAACGCTAAGAAATAAGGCTCACAGAAAATAATGAATGATACAGAAGTTCATATAATCACTCAAAAATCTCAACACCGGATGTCCATCCGTCCGTCTCTCCGTCTGTGCGCTCTCTAGCTTGGGAATGCATTAAGCTAGATAGTTGAAATCTTCATCATCATCAATGGGGCCTTGGCCTCCTGAAGTCGTCACCTCCAATCGTCTCGATCCAAAGACCGCGTCCTCCAGCTGCTAATTATACTCTAGATGAAATCTGAGTGTATTATCACTTTGCTACAAAGTTTGTAACGCTAAGAAATAAGGCTCGCACAGAGCCGCCAAGGGTACAGAAATATCTGTTGTCGCTCAAAAACTTCGATTACGAGTTGCTCTCTGTCCGTCTGTCCGTCTGTCCATCTGTCTACAGCATAACTCTCGAACGCTTTGAGCTATCGTGCTGAAATTTGTTGTATGTCATTTTTAGCAAAAAAGAAACTAACTAAGTTCGTAAATGGGCTACATCCCCCCACTCCTTCTACCCTCTCCCATACAAATTTCACGAAATTCCGAAATTTTCAGAAATTGATTTTTCTTTGAAACTTTTTAAGCTATCGATTTTAAATTTGGGTCAAAGTATTATGATATAGATGTGATTAATATGACGGAATATTGATTCGATCCCGTCACTCCTTCTACCCCCAGTTTTTCGATTTTCATTGAAACTAGCAAAGTTATAAAAACGAATTTTTGCCAAAATTAATTTTATTATAATTCCAATCAGAATTGAAAAAATTATCAACTTCACCTCACTCCTTCTACCCCCTCCCATACAAATTTCACGAAATTTTGAAATTTAAATTAAATTATTTTTCTTCGAAACTGTTAAAGCTATCAACTTGACATTTTGCATAAAGTATAAAAATTGAAATATCAATAACGAGAAAAAAATGTGTTTTGATCCGTACACTCCTTCTACCCCCTCCCATACAAATGTATAATTTTTGTTAAGTGCATTATATCGATTTCCATTAAAACTAGAAAAAGTATAAACTTAAAATTTTGCTAAAATTTGTTTTTTAATAATTGCAGTAAATGCTAAAAAAATTATCAGCTCCTCTTCACTTCTTCTAGCCCCTCCCATACAAATATCTGTATTATAAATTCAAGAAAAGCATTTCTCCTTCGAATATATGAGAACTATCGAATTTGAAATTGAATCGAAGCGTGGTGATAAGGATGATGATAAGCAGTTTCAAAATCATATTAAACGCTCCACTTCCTCTGCCACCTCCCATACAAATGCCTCAATTTCAGGAAAACTATGTCGAATTTAAAATAATAAAAGCTACAAACCTTAAATTCAGCACGAAATATTTTGCATACCACATTAGGTGTCATATCCAAAAATTTCAAACCTTCCTCCTCTCCTTCTACCACCTCCCATACAAAAGTCACTATTAATTATTTAAGAGAATTGGAGGTGACATATTTTCCGGTACATTGAACTCTTTCTCATTTCATCTAGAGTATCATATGATTGGGCTTTACGCCCAATCATAATTTTTTTATGTTTTTTAGTATGGCTTTGCTGTCTTCATCAACCGAGTCTTCCCATCGCTTGCGTGGCTTGCCTACTGGCCCGTTACTATTCGCTTTGCCTTTCAGAGCACGTTTGGGGATTATTCTATCTTCCATTCGCTCTACATGGCCAGCCCACTGCAGTTTACGTAGCTTGATGAACGTTGAAGCTTCTGGCTCGTCGTAGAGTTGATACAACTCATGTTTGTATCTTATTCGCCATTCCGTTCCTTCCTTCACAAATCTTGTTCACGTCATTTTTAATGGGTCAAATCGCTCCACCCCTTCTACTCCCTCTTATACAAAATGACACAATTTCGCAATTTGACAATAAACGGATTTGCTCGAAAAGTATAAGAGCTATAAATCTGAAATTTGTGATACATTACTTTCATGATAATTTCAATCTACCGTATCAAAATTATGCGTGTCCTCCCCCTTCCCCCTTTTTCCACTACCTCGCATATAAACTGAAATTTTTCATGAAATACTCTAAACCAATTTACTCGGTGCGTATAAAATTTATCGACCTGAAATTGTGCACCAAATATTTATTTAGTATTATTAGTAAGACCAAAAAAAATAGGCGATTAGCTTTAGCGATTGCTTCTATCCCCTCCCACACAAAATGGCACAATTTTACAAAGAAAAGTATGAATGCTACTGATCTAAAATTTAAAACTTTTCAAAATCATGATGGCTATAGTTATTTCTGAAAAAGTCATTAAGAACTCCCCACTTCTTCTACCACCTTCCATTCAAACTGCACAATTTCACTAAATTCAATACACTAATTTACTTAGTATCTTTTAAATTTTTGAATCCTAAATTTTGTATAAAACAATTTTAAAAGCAACTCTAGCGTGATGTGAAAAGATTAGTTCAATGTCGTCACCCCTTCTACCCCTACAAAATTTCTTAAAATCAAAAATTTTCTCTTTCATCTAGAGCATCGCACGATTGGGCTTCATGCCCAATCGTATTCCTGTTATGTTTTAAATTTCGTTCCAAATCTACGGTCAACTGCCAAACTACGATAAAGCGCCTCCTGTCCGAAATATGTAACTGATGACTTTTTAGTGACTGCTGTTTAGAAAGTAGCAATGAAGGGTTGAAATCTACTTAGGGCTTCTTGTTCTGAAAAAATTTAAAAACTCTCCTCTACTTTTGAGAAGAGTTGCAAGAATATTATCTTCACTAAGGGCAGAATTGAATTTCTATATAAAAAACGCTCTAAGTCTGCTCAATGTCAATGCGGTTGGCCTGCCTTAGGTGTTTAATAGCATTTATGAGTTTCTCTATGTAATACAGGGTGTTTGGTACTCCGTGCATAACCTTGTAAGGGGTTATTCCTAGATATATATAACATTGCTTGGTCTTCTTCATCCATCAGACGATATTTTAATTCTGGGCGACTTTAATTTACCGCAAATACAGTGGCTACGCTCTGATGATAATGAGGTTTGTATGACGCCTTCGTATTCCTCCTGTGCCCGACACGAAATACAATTTGTGGACAACATGCTTGCTACAGGACTTTTCCAAGTGTGTCCGATTTCGAATGATCATGGTAGATTTTTGGATCTGATCTTCTCATCTGATGCCAGCCTTACGACGATTGATAAATGTCACAGCTCTTTGCTGCCTGACTTGCCTATTCATCCTGCGCTTCACGCAACATTCAACTCTCACACAGAATTTACGAACTCGAAATGCATTGCTAGTAATTATTTTAATTTCGCCAAAGCTGATTTTGAAACTTTAAATCTTGACATATCCAATTGCGATTGGTCGTCTGTGTTGAATGAATCTGATGTTGACAAAGCCACTTCTAATTTTTACACGATTTTAAATGGCTGCTTTCTGCGTTGTGTCCCTGTAGTTTGTTCGAAACCTACTAGGAGGTTTCCCTGGTTTGACGATGATTTAATCAATTTGAAAAATCGGAAAACGAAAGCTTGGAAAACTTACTCGCTCTCAAGGAGTGATACGGACTACATAATTTACATAAACCTATGTAATTGTTTTATAAGTCAGTCTCGAGCTGCATATAACCAATACCTTTTTAGAATTAAAAACTCTTTTAAAGATAAACCGAAACAATTCTGGAATTTTGTCAACTCTAAGAAAAACTCTGATGGTTATCCTTCCAGTATGTTTTTTAATGATGTAGTCAGTGCTGATCCTACTACAATTAGCAACTTATTTTCCAACCATTTCCGCACCGCCTTCAATTGCAGTACGCCGCTAACATCCGTTGGTAACTTTGAATACATGTCAAAGTTTCCTTCTTCGTCCTTGGTTCCTAAAGATCTTTTCATTGACGACTCCACTATTTTGAAATACATTGATAAACTTGCTATTAATTTCTCCAGAGGACCAGATGGTGTTCCTTCTTCTGTGATTAAAAAGTGCAGTTTATCCCTTTTACCTATCCTTGGGTATCTTTTTAATACATCGCTTCGTAGTGGAGTTTTTCCTATGTCATGGAAATACTCAACTATAATGCCCTTACTTAAGTCTGGTAAAAGAGACAATGTAACTAATTATAGGCCTATAGCGAATCTTCCATGTGTTGCTAAGCTATTTGAATCCATTGTGTGTGATGTAATGTATTTCCATTCCAAGTCGATTATTGGATCATTCCAGCATGGCTTTGTCAAAGGCAGATCTACTGTAACTAATCTTATGGAATTTTCGAACTTCTGTCTTTCTGCTATCGAAAACGGGCAGCAGGTCGATTGCATATACACTGACTTCAGTAAAGCCTTTGACAAAATTGACCATAACATTCTTGTGCATAAACTCCGCCTGCTTGGTTTTCCTGATATTTTCGTCCTTTGGATTAAGTCTTATCTTAGTGATCGCATTCAGAAAGTATACTTTCGTGGAGCCTTATCTTCTGAAATATATAATACTTCTGGCGTTCCGCAAGGTAGCCATCTGGGTCCACTTCTATTCCTTCTCTTTATTAATGACGTGAGTTCGTTTATCTCTAACTCGAACATTCTTCTCTATGCCGATGATGCGAAAATCTTTAAGATTATCTCCAGCAGCAATGATTGTCTATTATTGCAAAGTGATATCTTGCGTTTTCATGACTGGTGCTTACTTAACAATTTACATCTCAACATTAATAAGTGCACTGCTGTTTCGTATTCTAAGAAGAGAATATCAATGAATTTTGACTATGTTGTAGATGGATGCTCTTTACTTCGTTCTGACAAAGTACGTGATTTGGGCGTACTATTCAACTGTAATTTTACCTTTGATGATCACGTGAATCACATTGCTGGTAAAGCGAACGCTATCCTCGGTTTTGTTAGGAGACAATCGAAAGAATTCAATGATTTCTTTACAACGAAAATGTTGTATTGTGCATTTGTCCGATCTATCCTAGAATATGCTAGTCCTATCTGGTCACCATTTTATTCCATTCACATAGATAGGATCGAAGCAGTTCAGCGTCGGTTCTTAAGGTTTGTCCTTCAGGGCCTTCCCTGGTCCGATCCACTCAGGTTACCGCCATATGTTGATCGTTTAAATCTGCTGTCTATGGATTCCCTTGAGAAACGGCGTATACATGCCAGAGTTGTTTTTGGTTTTAAAGTAATTACAGGTATAATTGACTCTGACAAATTGTTGTCTATGATTAATTTCAATGTTCCATATCGCCCTTTACGAAATTATGAGCTTGTAGAATTCCGCAGCATCGCACAAACTACGGGTTTTATGAACCAGTTTCATTCATGTTAAGAGATTTCAATAACTTCTTCTCGCAATTGGATTTTCACATAAGTGTCCCACAAGTAAAAAGTCAGCTTTCTTGATGTTCATAATGTTTGATTTTGTATAAAGTTTAAATTTCTGTGTACCTAATTCTGTTTAATTGTTAATAATTAATTATATTATTAATTTATATTATTATAACTGTTGTTAAATGTAGTAATCAATTTTTTGATGAATAAATTATTATTATTATTATTATTATATTTTGAGAAAAAAATTGTTCTACGGAGATGGTCAATTTTCAATATCCACGGAGATACAGGGTGACCAAGAAAAGTGTTTTGGACCTGTACCCTCACTCACTCAAAACGCTATATCTTGAAAACAAATAATCGCATTTCAAAGTGTTAAAGCTTGTTTTTTAGGGAATCAAATTACCTTTCATTTGGTGTAATAGTTCGAATTTGAACTGTACCCAATCCGGAGATATTTGCTTCAGACCACAAATTTTTGATACTTTGACGCTCAAAATTCTGTGATCAATGTAGTTTTTCTCAAAAAAACGCATTATAAAAATGTCATTTTAATGTTATATTTTTATGTGCCATATTATTGCCTACAAACGATGTATACGCTTGCATTGCATAAATTTCATAGTTTAGAAAAAAATATCATTCCAATAGTATAGCACTTTTGTCAAAAAACAAGAATATGTTGATCAACACTCTCCGCTTGAACTAAAAGAACTTAAGAATGGTTTTTATGGTTTATTTCAAATTTCCTTAATTACAATAAATGTTCAAAATGGCTACATTTATTTTGAATGCACGCTAAAGCTCGTTTTGCCAGTGTTCTCTTTGTGTTCATACTCCTCAACTGCTGCCTTACTTCTGTTGCTGCCGCATCGATTCTGGTGTTTAGATCCTGCAACGTTACTACTTCCGTTGCGTAGACAAGGTCCTTCATCCGTCCCCATACAAAGAAATCCATAATAGTTAAATCAGGAGATCTTGCAGGCCAGTGTATCGGTCCATTTCTACCGATCCAGCGATTGCTATAATTGGAATTTAACCAATCTCTGATTTGTCGGCCGTAATGAGCTGGAGCACCATCGTGTTGGTAAAACATGGAAGCAAACCGTTGCAGTGGCACATCATCCAATAACTCTTGTAGATCATTTGTCAAAAACTGCAAGTAATTGGAACTATTTAGGGTAGGCGGAAGCCTAATAGGACCAATAAAATCGTTGCCAATCACATCTGGCCATAAATTGACACTGAATCTGTGCTGAAATGATGCCTCTCTTCTTGTATGTGGATTGCTCTCAGCCCATGTGTGTAAGTTGTGGAAGTTTGTGATACCGTCTCTGGTGAATTGGGACTCATCAGTCCAAAGAATGTTGTTCATAAAATTCTCGTCACTTAGTTGTCGTTCAAGGAGCCAATTGCAAAACTCCATCCTTTTGGGCAAATCAATGGGTACCAGCTCCTGCACTGGTGTGTGGTGGTAGGGATGCAACCGCTCTGCTCTTAGGACACTCCAAACTTTCCACGTAGAGACGTTTAACTGCAATGCCAAGCGTCGGACAGCGTCGTTGTGTTGAAACTCATTTTAATTTAATTCATTTCCTCGATAACCTAAAGGACATTCATCGATAATTTAAATAGTAATTAAAGGACACAAAGAATATTTCTGTTTAACAACATTTCAGGTAGTTTTTTTAGAACGAGGGTTGGTTTATGGCATATTTTATTTTTAAGCCATATGTATTTTCGCTTATTACCTGGAAAACGGGAAAACCTAAGTCATAAGTATGTGTGCATCTTTTGTAGGCAATAATATGGCACATAAAAAAACAACATTAAAATGACATTGTTATAATGCGTTTTCTTGAGAAAAACTAAATTGATCACAGAATTTTGAGGGTCAAAGTATCAAAAATGTGTGGTCTGAAGGAAATACCTCAAGATTGGGTACAGGTACAATACGGACTATTACACTAAATGAAAGATAATTTGATTCCCTAAAAAACAAGCTATAACACTTTGAAATGCGATTATTGGTTTTCAAGATATAGCGTTTTGAGTGAGTGAGGGTACAGGTCCGAAGGACTTTTCTTGATCACCCTGTATCTCCGTGGATATTGAAAATTGGCCATCTCCGTAGAACAATTTTTTGCTCAAAATATATCCAGGAATAACCCCTTACAAGGTTATGCACGGAGTACCAAACACCCTGTATAAGAAAACTTAAAAAAAAAACAGAGTAATATTCGCACAAACAATGGCTGTTTAGCTAGTAAACTATTATATATTCGTAATACGAAAATTACACAGGAAGTGAGTGATCAAGAAATAAACAATAATGCATATATCGATAAAGTAACAACGCGCAGGTACATAACGATAACGCTTTTGAATTGAGAGTTAATTCCGAAAATTTTACGCATAAAATTGAAGATGGTAACATAATAAATATCTAATTTCACGGCTAAATCAGCGCACAAAATTATCAAAAATAAGTTATTTCATCTTGATGAATCCGACGATATTTTTTTAATCTGACATTTCACAGAAAAGTAATATCGGCTATATTTTCAAAAATTTTTTTTTTTAAAAATAATCGTAAAATATTCAGCCGTCATTCTTTACTCATTAGATCTTTCATCAACCTGCCGATCACCTTTTCAATTGGTTGAAAAAAACTCCAACTGTGCTCTTCGTCACCACGATGTTAAACAAATATACGAGATATGCTCGTTATAATTCTAGCATCATGTTTGCGGGGTGTTTTGCTTTTAAAGATTTTTTAAAACGAAAAAGACAACCTGAAACGAAAAACTGTTAAGAAAACGAGCCGAGAACACAAGAGCTAACTAACCACAGGTGGAATTTTCAAAAGTTTATGTTAATGAGTTCGATAAATTACACACGTCCAATTAACGCTAGCATGTCGCCACAGCCAGCTCAACAAGGTATTGAAAAGTTACGACACTCTATACCTACAGGTTTTTTCTTGATTATCCGCAGCGTTCTGCATCGTTTTCTCCTTGTTAGTTTAGAAATAATTTCTTTTTGAAGTTGTTTTGGTTATTTTTACAGATGCAAACAGAATGACTTCTATATTAAAGTTTTTAGATATTCGAGTGACAATATTCAGAGCACAATTGCAGTGGGTGGAGGTGAGAAATTGGGAATGTATTTTGATTTATGAATGGCTAAACGCAAAAACGAGATGAATTTAATTTTAATTTGCTTTTCACTAACAACAGTTGTAAGGATGGTCCTTAATTTACGCATTTATAGTATTTCAGGTCAATCCATTTAAAATTGCAAAAGAAAGAAAGGCAAGAACATCGTACAGTGGGGCTGAATTATTTTATTAGATACCAGCGATCGCCCGCGACAGCATTGTAATTTCATGCAATTTTTGAGAATAAGTTATGTATGTTATGTATAATCTGATTAGTTTTTGCACACAATGTTTTGTGCTTTGCTGGAATCAGAAGCATAAATTACTAAATCGTAAGCATGATACATCTACATAGCTGTTGATCAAGAAATGCCCATTGAGTTAGCTAATAATCAAGTTAATGTTCTAGGAATTTGGATTCTAGTGTACATGAAGTCGTAAGAGTTCGATCGATTGTCCGGATCGAGGAAAACCTACTTATCTCAAAATTGTGAATTCATAGCACCATAGCGGCAAGAAATGTCTTGCATATTGTAAAAGGGTTTTTGAGTTATTCCGAAATCCCGTCATCATCAAAGGAATAAGCTATGGAGGCTCCTATGCCTATGCACATTGAAGGTTCTTTCCCTCTAATTTTGATCAAAATCACAACCCTTGTTTTTATTTTATCACTTCATTGAATACATATCCCATTCCTTCATTCTTTAAAAAAGAGTACTAACTATTCAATTTACCTAGTCCTGCCATAAGTTCTGTCACATAATTTCTCACATTGGCAACAACTTTATTTTATGAGTGACATTTCAATATCGGCCAGTTTTATAAACGTCATAATGTTGTTGACAGTTGATGGTCATTTAAAGTGTGTTCGTTAACGTGTGAAGATGGAATGGGGTGTAATAGAAAACCGAACTGCAGTGATTGCACTACATAAGTGTGGAAAATCCGCGAGTGAAATTTTCAAGTTGTTGTGCCCGTTAAAAATAACGCAAAGATTTGTGTATCGTGCGATCCAGAGATATAACGCGATCCAGACTATTGAAGATCGACCTCGTTCTGGACGTCCGCGTGATGTACGTTCTTCTGCTGCCATCAAAGCGGTCGAGAGTCGAATTCGTCGAAATCCGCTTCGTAAACAACGAATCATGGCTCGAGAGATGAACATCTCCACCCGAAGTATGTCTCGCATCATAAAATCTGACCTCGGGATGAGTGCCTTTCGACGATCAACGGGACATTTGCTGACTGAGCAGTTGAAGCAAATTAGGAGCACCAGATCGAAAGAGCTCCTTCGGCGGTACGGCAACAACAAACATTGAGAAATTTTATTTACCGATGAAAAAATTTTTACGGTGGAGGAACATTTCAACCGCCAAAATGATAAGGTGTATGCCCACAGCTCCATAGAAGCCCGAGAAGTTGCCACTAGGGTACAGCGAGGACATCATCCAGCATCAGTCATGGTATGGTGGGGTGTCAGCTACGAAGGGGTCACCGAGCTTCATTTTTGCGAAAAAGGCGTAAAAACTGCAGCGAAAAATTATCAAACGGACATCCTGGAGGGATGTGTGAAGCCGCTGAACTCTACGCTATTCAACAATTGACATTGGGTTTTCCAGCAAGATTCTGCGCCAGCCCACAAAGCTCGAACCACACAAGCGTGGTTGGAAACCAATATTCCACAGTTTATAAGGGCGACGGAATGGCCTTCTGGGAGCCCAGATTTGAATCCCCTGGACTACAAACTGTGGGCGGAGTTAGAGTCCATGGTGTGCACGAGACGACACCCAAATATCGAGAGCCTTAAGCGATCTTTGACAGAAGCAGTAGCTAATTTTCCGCTAGAAACAGTGCGTACTGCTATCGATGACTGGCCCAACAGATTAAAGAGCTGTGTTAAGGCTAAAGGCGGCCACTTTGAATAATTTGTTGCTTATTTTACTTCCATTAGTATGCCAAAATAAAATATATTTTCCTTTGTCAAAAACTCTTTTTCATTTATACAAAAATTGCCCATATACGTGTGACAGAACTTATGGCACGACTAGGTATGTGACCGTCCATGCGAAAAGGGATCTTATCTTGCCAGGCGTCAAAATTGAGTTAGATGTATTTCTTAATCTATACATAGTAATATAATTGTAGTGTCTGTCTGTAATTTGCTTATAAATGGCTATAAGTTAGTTTTTTGAGTTATTTTAGCATTAACTAAGCATAAAAACGCATTTTTGAAATTTTTGTCTGTCTGTCTGTCTGTCTGTCTGTCTGTCCGACCGCTTTTCACGCACAAACGGCTGAACCGATTGTAATGAAACTTGCACAGTTTGTTAGGTGTCCATCGGAATGAAATCTGCACTTGGTTTCATTTCACTCCCCTCACGCCTTCTACCCCCTCCCATACAAAGTGACTCATTTTCAAAATATATATTAATCAAATTTTCTTGGAAACCATAAAAGCTATTAATTTGAAATTTGGAATATATTATTTCTATTATAAATACAGTCTTTTGGTTTACAAATTATTTGAGTTCCCTCACTGCTTTCACCACCTCCCATACAAACTACACTTTTTCATGAACCACTTTACACCAATTTTCTCAGTACGTGTAACTTCCATCGAGCTAAAATGTTGTATGAAATCCTTAATTAACATTATTATCAATATCGGGAAAAAATTAACCGATTAGCTTCACTCCTTCTACCCCCTCCCATACAATGTGACACAGTTCCACGACTTCGCAAGAATTTGATTTTCTTGAAAAGTCTGAAAGTTACTGATCTGAAATTTCAAATATAGCAATTGCATGATGATTATAGTTGTTTTTCAAAAAATCACCAGAAACCCCCTTCTCCTTCCACCACCTCCCATATAAACCGCACTTTTTCATGAAATACTCTAAACGAATTTTCTCAGTACATTTAAATTTCATCGAGATAAAAGTTTGGATTTAATCCTTAATTAGCATTATTAGTAATATTGGGAAAAAACTTAACCGAGTAGCTTCCCTCCTTCTTCCCCCTCCCATACAATGAGACACATTCCACGACTATACAATAATTCGATTTTCTTGAAAAGTATGAATGATACAGATCTGAAATTTAAACTATATCAATTGCATGATAGTTATAGTTGTTTCTCGAAAAATCACCAAAAACCCCCCTCTCCTTCTACCACCTCCCATACAAATTGCACAATTTCATTAAATTCAATGCACTAAGTTTCTCAGTACCTACTCAATTTTTGAAGCTTAAATTTGGTACAAAACATTTTTATAGCTACTCTAGCATGATGTGAAACAAATAAGTTCAATGGTGTCACCCCTTCTACCACTCCCCATACAAAATTTCTTAACACCGCAAAAATTATCTATACATAGTATCGTATGATTGGGCTTTACGCACAATCGTAGTCCTGTTATGTTTTTAAGCTTAATGTTATTTTATTTGTTTTTTTTTTTAAAATAAAACCAGCTACAATTATTCACATGTCCTTAACGCTTTTCAACACGTATATGATCTCGAATCACGGGTTTGATTTGATCACGAGCCTGTCCCATAAAAATGGGAGTATCATGTTTTCATTGTTAATAATTTATGGTTCTGATTCTAACAACATACAAACCATTTTCTTCAAAGAGCCATTAAAGTAAGCAGATTATGTATCTCACATAATGTTTTACTAACGACACTCTCAAAAATGGCTTATTATTGCTATTTTTGCGAGGACGAAGTCGCGGGCGTTTGCTAGTAAAAGATAAAAAACAACCGAAATCGGGCTATGATCGCAATCGCAGGTTAATGTTCAATAATTGGTAGCAGCCCTGCCCTAGAGCCCACAATGCCTTAGTTTACCTATCCACCCTAACTTGCAAATTGACTTTCCACGTATCCCTAACTTTTCCTAATAGAAAAAAAAAAATATGCCCCCGACTTGCTGGCAGATATTTTAAGACGGCTTCGTTATCTTTATCAGCCGAGTCTCCTCATCGCTTGCATGGTTTGCCTACTGGTCTTTTACCACTCGCTTTGCCTTTAAGATCACTTTTGGGGGTTCTTCTATCTTCCATTCGCTCTACATGGCCTTCTTCACTGTATAGCTACGTAAATTTGATGTACGTTGAAGCTTCTGGCCCGTCGTAGAGTTGATACAACTCATGGTTGTATCTTCTTCTTCTACAATGGCACTACAGCCCAAATCGGACCTTGGCCTCCTGACATGCAGGCTCATTAACATTTTCTTTACTTATTGCGGAAAGATTGTTAGCCCTTCGCACAACCTTCTTTCTACGAATTTTTTTTCATTTTCGTAGATTGAGGTGACCAAGGTATATCCAAACAGGCAATGTGTTGGAATTATATATTGCGCCGACAGGGATTTGAACTCACGACCTTCGCATTACAAGACCAACACGCTACCCACTAGGCTACACCCTAGCTTTGTATCTTATTCACAGGTCCCAAAATTTTTCGTAGGACCTTTATTTCCAATGCGTTTACTACTTTTTCGGAAATTCGCGTGAATGTCCACATCTCGCTGCAAAAAAAGAGCACAGGTCGCTTATTAGTTTCATATATTCGCAGCTTATAGTGTCTGTGCAATTTCATGGAATTAATTATTGAAAGTACCGAATAATAAGTTTAATTTGCTAATATGGTCCGTCGATTGATTTCGTCCATTTCTATGCCGACCTTTCCAAATTATACTTTGCAAATGTTATATTTTACGTGACTAACGTTCTCCTTCTTAATTGCGTCTTTGCTTTTGTTTATGCGCAACCCGATTTCTTTCGCGGTGGAGTTCAAATTGACAAATACCTCCTTAGCACTGCAGAAGGATCTTGCGAGGATGTTAATGTTGTCTGCGTAAACTACTAGTTGGGAGAACTTGAATAGTAGTGTCCAACTGGTGTTGACTTTTCGCGCAACATACTCTGGTGCTAAGTTATAAAGTATGGGGGCTAGACCATCTCCCTACTTTAAACCACATTCTGTCGGAAAGCTAGTTGTGGAATCGATTTGTATTCTCTCTTGGGATTCAGTGATAGTCAAGTAGTAAGTCTCGTTAGTCGGACTAGTTTTGGAGGAATCCCAAAATCAAGCATGATTTAGTACAGCACTCTCCTGTCGATACTGTCGTATGGATGTTTAAAATCTACGAAGATTTGGTGTCCGCCAGTTATATTCCCAGCATGATGTTTCTATACATTGGTGTCAAGTGTTGATCCAGTATTGTTATGTATACCCGAGCCACCGGTTCGTTTTTAAGCTCGTGGATATTGAATTTATCTAAGTAAAGCTATTTGGCATTGATACTTAGCTCTAACTAGATAGTGATGAGAGTCACAATTGGCAGCGTGGAGTGTTCGTACATCAAGTATACTGGAAGCAGCCCTTTTCTCAATTTGAACGTGGTCTATTTGACTGAAGGTGTGCGCATCTGGTGATACACAAGTTCATTTGTAAATATCGCGATGTTGGAAGTTTATAGAGCTTACTATGATATTTTTGTTGCTTGCGAAATCAATACGATGCTGGCCAGTGTTGTTGGTTATCTCGAGATTGTTGTGCCCTCTCTTTGTTCCTCTATAAGTCTCTTCCTTTTCGACATATGTATTAAAATCTCGTAAGAAAATTTTGAGGTCATTCGAGGGCAGTCATAGGTTGTCTCCTGGGTGGAATAAAATTCGTCTTTAATTATATTGTCCTTGTCTTCTGTTGGTTCGTTAGTCGGATTGCACACAATCTTTTATTTACTGGTTTGAAACTCATGACCTGATTCATTTCGTTTCTTGAAGGGTAGTTAAGTTGATATTGTGTTTGCCACTTCTTCAGGGAACTCTTTCGGAGCTTTTTTATGTCTCACCGGAACTAAAGGGGTTACCCTTTGGTACTGAAGCACAGCTCCGGTGAGGTGGGAAGGATATTGTTTTTTAGGAATGAAAGGGAAAGCTTCTGACAAGTTTGTGAACGGGCCAAATCGCTCCACCCCTTCTACCCCCTACCATACAAAATGAGACAATTACGCAATTTGTCAATAAATGGCTTTTCTCGAAAAGTATAAATTTTTTTTTTTTTTACAGAATGACCTGTGTTATAGGCAATTTCGGCCTTTATGTGAAATGCACAAACACAGTCATGGAGGGAAGGAATGGGACTGGGAAGGTTGAGGAAGGAGAGTAAGAACGACCGTAGCGAGTGGAGAAGCTGGTATATTGCTCAGTTGTACTGGCTGCTAACTGACAAATATTTGCAGATGTTATGGGGGACTGAATGATAGAAAGCGAACAGAAATCATCTACTGAGTATCTAGGCCTTCTTAATGTGGAACTGTTTCACTTTTACACCGTTTCCCCATTTTATTGCGAATAATTTTTTATCACCAGTAGCAAAAAAAAAAAAAAAACTTTGCGCTTAAGAAATTCCCGTATGGAGTGGGAATCGAACCCACGACCTATTGACTGAGAAGCAAGCACGCTGCCCACTACTGTATAATAATTATTTGTGCCCTCCCCATCCTTTCACCCCTCCCATATAAACTGCACTTTTTTATTAAATGCTCTAAACCAATTTAATCAGTGCGTATACAATTTATCGATTTGAAATTGTGCACTGAACATTTATTTAGAATTATTAGTAAGATCAAAAAAAATTAGACTATTAGCTTTACCCCTACTACCCCCTCCCATACAAAATGATACAATTTTGCAATTTGACATTAAACGAATTTGCTCAAAAAGTATAAAAGCTATTGATCTGAAATTTTAAATATATTACTTCTATGATAAATCCAATCTGCTGTATACAAATTATTTGAGTCCTTCCTTTCTTTCCACCACCTCCCGTACAAACTGCACTTTTTTATGAAATACTAAAAACCGATTTACTCAGTACATATGAAATTTATCGAGCTGAAATTATGCACTAAATATTTATTTAGAATTATTAGCCAGACCAAAAAAAAATTTGGTGATTAGCTTCACTCCTTCCAACCCATACAATTTAACACAATTCAGCAACTTTACAAAAAGTCGATTTTCCTGAAAAGTATGAATGTTAAATGATGTTCAGAGTTGTTTCTAAAAAAGTCATGAATAACTTCACACTCCTTCTACATACCACCTCCCATACAAACTGCACAGCTTCACTAAATCCAATACACTAATTTTCTCAGTACCTATTAAATTTTTGAATCCTAAAATTTGTATAAAACATTATGATAGCAACCTTAGCGTGGTATAAAAAAAAGTTCAATGTCGTCACCCCTTCTACCACTTCCCGTACAAAATTTCTTAAAGTAAAAAAATTTTCTTTCATCTAGAGTATCGCACGATTGGGCGTAAAGCCCAATCGTAGTCCTGTTATGTTTTTCATTTCGTTTTTATGTTTATATAATAACATTCTTAAAGTTTTTCTTATTTTTATATGAAAAATGATTTTTTTTGTGTTATTTTCCTTGAAAATTAATATTGAAAACTCAATATCTATTCTATACCTTGCATGTTGCTTATTTTATACAAGGGCATGCAACCCCTGGAAAAAAATTCATCTTCCAAATGGATTTTCTTTCTTCAAGCAATTTAAAAAAAACAAAATGATAAATTTACGCTAGTCAAATCGTAAAAAAATACCGGGGAGAACCGTATCTGAGCCGCACACGTGGCAGAATTCTTCCAGTGAGCCACCGATGCTAACGAAATTCATCTCGCCAAAATTTATCCATCCACTTAAGTTGAGTCACGTGACTTTATATATACGCACAATATTTCCTTAGTATATATACATATGTATGTATATACAGAGACAGCAAAATAATTAGATTGTTATTGCAATCCTTTTGTTCACCACGCGAACTTTGTTATAAATTTTTGCATAGAATAATTAAATTGCAGTTCAATATTATTGATGATTTGATTTTATAAATCGGTCACCGGTTAATACTCTAGACTTGAATCAGCGTATACCCTGCTGGATTTACGACTATAGCCCTACCTACAAGACGGTAAAAATAACGATGAAATGCCAAAAAGGATTTTTAAAAATCTGAATAATTATTTAAAAAAATTATGAATGAATTAATTGAGAAATTTATAATCTTATATATAAAAATAAGTGGTCTACGTATGTACACGCATCACTCAGCAACCGTTCGTCCGATTTGGCTCAAATTTTTTTTGTTGTGTTCGTTAAAGCCCAAATTAGATACTAGCGGAGCCAAAAATTGCAAATTTTCCACGAAAATTGGAAAATTTGGAAAATTTCGTTTTCAGTACATTTTGTATGGGGAAATTTTTTCGTTTGTTATTCACAACTATTCATTCGATATTTGAGACATCCGTGGCGTAGTGGGCAGCGTGCTTGCTTTTCAGTCAATAGATCATTGGTTCGATTCCCACTCCAGACGGGGATTTTTTAAGCACGAATTTCTTTTTTTTTATGTATAAAGATAGCATATGGATGCATATGTTAATGTATGATCATGTGGCCGTGTGTTTTGGTTTGCGTTCCTCCGGCATTTCTTTTTTATGTGTAGTGATTCGTAAGTAATCATGCGAACTATTTCTTATCTTCTTATACATATCTTATATATAAAAATAAGTGGTCTACGTATGTACACGCATCACTCAGCAACCGTTCGTCCGATTTGGCTCAAATTTTTTTTGTTGTGTTCGTTAAAGCCCAACTTAGATACTAGCGGAGCCAAAAATTGCAAATTTTCCACGAAAATTGGAAAATTTGGAAAATTTCGTTTTCAGTACATTTTGTATGGGGAAATTTTTTCGTTTGTTATTCACAACTATTCATTCGATATTTGAGACATCCGTGGCGTAGTGGGCAGCGTGCTTGCTTTTCAGTCAATAGATCATTGGTTCGATTCCCACTCCAGACGGGAATTTTTTAAGCACGAATTTCTTTTTTTTTATGTATAAAGATAGCATATGGATGCATATGTTAATGTATGATCATGTGGCCGTGTGTTTTGGTTTGCGTTCCTCCGGCATTTCTTTTTTATGTGTAGTGATTCGTAAGTAATCATGCGAACTATTTCTTATCTTCTTATACATCTTATATATAAAAATAAGTGGTCTACGTATGTACACGCATCACTCAGCAACCGTTCGTCCGATTTGGCTCAAATTTTTTTTGTTGTGTTCGTTAAAGCCCAACTTAGATACTAGCGGAGCCAAAAATTGCAAATTTTCCACGAAAATTGGAAAATTTGGAAAATTTCGTTTTCAGTACATTTTGTATGGGGAAATTTTTTCGTTTGTTATTCACAACTATTCATCCGATATTTGAGACATCCGTGGCGTAGTGGGCAGCGTGCTTGCTTTTCAGTCAATAGATCATTGGTTCGATTCCCACTCCAGACGGGAATTTTTTAAGCACGAATTTCTTTTTTTTATATATAAAGATAACATATGGATGCATATGTTAATGTATGATCATGTGGCCGTGTGTTTTGGTTTGCGTTCCTCCGGCATTTCTTTTTTATGTGTAGTGATTCGTAAGTAATCATGCGAACTATTTCTTATCTTCTTATACATATCTTATATATAAAAATAAGTGGTCTACGTATGTACACGCATCACTCAGCAACCGTTCGTCCGATTTGGCTCAAATTTTTTTTGTTGTGTTCGTTAAAGCCCAATTTAGATACTAGCGGAGCAAAAAATTGCAAATTTTCCACGAAAATTGGAAAATTTGGAAAATCTCGTTTTCAGTACATTTTGTATGGGGAAATTTTTTCGTTTGTTATTCACAACTATTCATCCGATATTTGAGGCATCCGTGGCGTAGTGGGCAGCGTGCTTGCTTTTCAGTCAATAGATCATTGGTTCGATTCCCACTCCAGACGGGAATTTCTTAAGCACGAATTTCTTTTTTTTTTATGTATAAAGATAGCATATGGATGCATATGTTAATGTATGATCATGTGGCCGTGTGTTTTGGTTTGCGTTCCTCCGGCATTTCTTTTTTATGTGTAGTGATTCGTAAGTAATCATGCGAACTATTTCTTATCTTCTTATACATATATGTATATAAAAATAAGTGTGTACACGTGTAACTCAGCAACCGTTCGTCCGATTTGGCTCAAATTTCTTTTGTTGTGTTCGTTAAAGCCCAACTTAGATCCTAACGGAGCCAAAAATTGCAAATTTTCCCCGAAAATTGGAAAATTTGGAAAATTTCATTTTCAGTACATTTTGTATGGAGAAATTTTTTCGTTTGTTGTTCGCAACTATTCACCCGATTTGCATGAATTTTTTTTCTTCGGAATAATCTTTGCTATCTCAACACACAAAAAAAAGAAAAAAATTCCGGAAAAACGCAAATCGGAGCACACGGCCGCATGGTCATACATATATGTACTTACATATATACAAAAATATGTATATGGATATGTATGAGGCTTCCGTGGCGTAGTGGTGGTATTCGAAGGGGGGAGCATAAGAAGTGATGGGATATCGATACAATTTTCGTTTATAGACCAGCATTGTTATGCAAATGATATATTTGTAATATGATGATTTACAGATCCATAGTTTAAATATTTCTCAAGAAAATTCGCAAAATTCGAGTTTTTTGGGTTTTATTGGGGAGCAGGATGGAATGAATCTGACTGTATTATATGTTTTCTTTCAAGTTTGTAACGCTAAGAAATAACGTTCGAAGAAAAAACTGAATGACACAGAAGTCAATATTTTTGATCGAAAATCTCGAAGCCGTCTGTTCGTTTGTCCGTCCGTGCGCTCTATAATTCCACAGCGCGTTGAACTAGAAAGTCCAAATTTTGTGCTCACTGATTTTGTTCAGAAGTGATGCCAAGTTCGTGAACGGACAGAGAGACGGTCACTCGGATTCGAGGTTTTTGATCGGAAACAAATAATTCTGTACCCTTAACGACTCTGTGTGAGCATTATTTCTTAGCGTAACAGACGGCAAGGCAAACACAATATACTCCCAGATTTCATCTAGATTATAAAAATTATTTGAAAACATTCTGTTTGAAGTCATAACAAACGTTGTTGTTAATGTCAACATCTATTTAAAATAAAAGTGATTTTTGTTGTTCCAATGACAGGAAACAAACTGAGATCTGTTCAAATCGATAAAAGTGTAATTATGTCAACAGCAGTAATTCTATTTAAATTGAAGTAAATCCTTAACATTCAATAATAATATATCAAATCGATTTATTTTCATTTGAAAAATACTTGCAATTGATTTAGAAAGAGGTTTAAAGTGAGCAGATTATATTTCCCCAGATATTGTATTACTAACAGCATTCTCAAAAATAGCTTATTAATGCGATTTTAGCGCGGACGAAGTCGCGGGGTCTGCTAGTTATTTATATTTATATACATCCAGCTGAAATACATGAAAAAATGTTTGGAAAATTAAAACAAAACAGATATCGAATAATAGATTTAAAAATATATTTGGTCATAAGAGATTGGTAACCAATTGAAAATTAACATACAATCGTTAAAAATTCGATTTTATCGTAATCTTTCCCATCAACGCAACAAAAACACTCTACATTCAATATTTCTTAGATTTCGCAAAATATGAAATCCTTTATTCGTCGGCTTGGCAGCATATAACAACCGACTTGGTTTTTCCATTGTTCAAGTACGATATGTGATCCTTGAGCGTTTTGATTTGTTTCTGAGAAGTATCCAAGCAAAGAGAAAGGCAATTCAATTGGCCTTGCATATCCTTGATGGTGGTTTCCTTGTCGGCACAACAAACCGAAACGGCTGCTCGAGCCTTAGCTAAATTCTTCTCAAGCTTTTGTATGTGATCACCGAGTTTCTTGCGCTGTTCTGCAGATCTCTCTTTGAGACGAGTTATTACTTTGGCAGACTCCTTCCGCATAGTGTCCAACTCCAATTTGATAGAATCGAATCGTTTATTTATGTCGCCGTAGCATTGTTTCAAAACTTCGACTTGCTTAATCGATTTTTCCAATTCAGTTTGCAGCTTTACGCAGTTATTACAAGAAATTGGACCACTGGTGCCAATTAGTTCTGTTTGATCCTTCAATTTTTTGTATTCTTGGCAAACTATTCGTAACTTTTTCTCCAGCTCACGTTTTGAATTTGAGCATTGCGACAACTTTATCTGTTCGTTCTCTAAAAGATTGGGATACTGCGCGTACTCGCTTAACTTATTCTCGAACTTTTCTTTTATGTGCTTGATCTCCATATTGATTTGATCCTCAACCTTACGATTGTCCATTTGAAGACGTTTTGCTATGCATTTCATTTCTTCATTCTTCTGCAGAGCGAAGAGATACTTTTCGTGATAATCTTCGATTTGTTGGGCTTGTTCGCAAATTATGATTTTCTGAGCTTCATGGTCTTCTTGGCTTTCAGCCAATTGCTTCCGTAAGATGTCCAAAGGCGTATTATTGGATTGTTGTTCAGCACCATGAGTAAACGCATCTACTCGAGCCTGCATTCGTTGCAGTTGATTATCTTTTCTAGTATATTCCGCCAACAGCTCGCGATACTTCTTTTGAATGTCTGTGTCGTTCGCTTGAGACTCTTCCTCAGCATCGCAAGACCTTTCCGCCGACCGCGTTTTTAATAATTCTTTTTTTAATTTTTCGAATCGTTCATTTACAATATCGAAAACTTCGCATTCATCTTCGGCTGCACCTGAATTTTGGCAATAATCGTTACAGTCTTCATTTAGATTATTCGAGTCTAACCTGTTTTGTTGCTCCTTACAAAGACGAGCAAGCTCCCTCTGCATTCGTAAGACTTTTTTATGTAACCGCTCGACTACTTTGTCCCGATTTGCCAACTCTTCCTGGAGACGGTTGCGTTCACATTCCACCTCAGTTGTTCCAGATGTCCTGCAGATTGATCGGTTTGCAGGACGCGTTCGGTGCTTTGATAGGCATAGGGATGCTTCACTGCTCGACGCTGAAAATATAAAAAAGTTGCCTTCTTGTTCTGCTTTACCCGGCGGAACTTCCAAACGTTCCACCTTAGAAGCAATGACTTGGTAGTCAAAAGTAGGCGACTCATTATCTTCTTCCCAGCTTGTTGCGAAAGTTAATTCCGGCCATTGGCGTGTGGGATCTTTGTCCTGGATGTGACGTATTTCTTTGTAGTAGGTGTTCAGTTTGGAGACGCTCTGGCCGATGGCCTTTCTCAACGAATTTATATCATTTCGGACGTCAGCTGTTTGCGGAAATCTCAATTCTTGTTCTTCGAGTTTATCTTTGAGCTGAGTGATTTCAAAATTCTGTTCTTCTATTTTGGCTCGCACGTTTGAGAACATGTTAAGAAGGATATTTTCGGGATTACTCAGTCTTGCACTCTGCCTGCTTTGGATGGAGCCTCTACGAGTCCCTTGTATAGTCGGCACCTT
Source organism: Chorisops tibialis (assembly GCA_963669355.1). Lineage (NCBI taxonomy): Eukaryota > Metazoa > Arthropoda > Insecta > Diptera > Stratiomyidae > Chorisops > Chorisops tibialis. The sequence continues at coordinate 274,160,836 of OY770262.1, forward strand.
TTCTTGCGTAATTGGCGTAGTCTGATCATTGGCATTATGGAGGAGAGCTGCAACGTTGGTTTCCGCGGTACCATCTTGAACAAAAGTGGCTCCTTTTAAGGTCAGAGGTTCATCTCCATCTTTGACCAATTGTACGGGTGGCATATTAGGATTAATTGGGCCAGATTGACTTATATTGTCAGCAACGGAGATCTCGCCTTGCAAGGTTGGTTGCTCTGCAACAATATCTGGACCTTGGACGTCAGTTTTGGTATCAGCAGTGTTCATTACGTTATTATCTTCAGCCATTTTTGTTAGTAAAACCGTTAGTTTTCTCTACAGCAATAACACTCTTTACAATTGTTAAAAAAGCACACGTCCAGATTACTTAATCGTAATTTATAGAATTTATCCAAAGCCAATTAAAAGTATTTTTTTTTCGCTTCGAAGAAAAATAAAATAATTTTGAAAAATTTTTGAACAGCAAATTTTTTAAAATGTTCCAATTGAATACACTACTAAAATAAAAGACAATTTTTATTAAAACCTCATTCGAATTCTAGACTTACTTTGATAACTAATAAATTTATTATTCAAAAAGTACAGTGTTCAGCCCTACCCGATTTTTTTCCAAATTGCCATTGCAAAGTAATTTTAATCCAAAGGTCTGGCCAATAGTTCTATTGTATGTCTGGACAAAGGAAGCCTTTTGAAATCTAACTCATTCGACAGAGTATAGGTGGCATCTAAATTCTTTTAACAAAACTTCTTGGTTGGGAATTGCGTAATTTCCTTATTTAATGGTTTTGTTATTTTCTACCCAAAAATTCAATGGACACGTGTTGTACGGGGTGGTGTCGTTTCTTTTTTCCGTTTGTTCTACGCTCGTTTCTCTCTTTGGACAGCCTTGACTGTCTATTTTGAGAAAGGTTGTAATATTCCTATTGTTATTCGAAGCTAGGGATTTGGGTAATAGTAAAGCCACTCCATGCAAGAAGGAGACACACTGTACCAAAGTCTGGCAGAAATGTTGCAATCGACACCTACGAATTCACCATTCCCAGTTCACCATTCGTGGAGTGAGTGGTGAGTTTAGTAGTTTTCTTTTGCCAATTTCATCCACCCTAAGATAAATTGTTCATTCAAAATTTTTGTTTGAGACTTTTTAGTTAAATATTAAAAACTTCGCATAGTTCTGGATGTTAAGAACGTACCAGAAAGGTTGACAATCTTTTAAATTTCGCTTCAAATATCGGGCTTCACCTTTGCCAAACTATGGTAACGCGCCTCTAGTGTCTCATGGAGTAAGTATAGGTAATAGTAGGTATAAATGAGCAATGTTGATAATTCCTCGACGAATCATTTTTTGTTTGATTCTTATGTCCACCACTCGTAGCTAACCATCACGCGCATAAATTATTTTACCGATTTAACCTAAGCGCTATTGATTTGATTGAACATTAGGATGAGCATTCCACCTCAACGTTTCGGGAAGAGTTCGTCCATTTAAATGTTTGTTGTAACTTTGTAATGTATTATGCATAAATTTTGTTGAATAGCACACAGCCGTTAAAATTGTTGATAGCTAAAGATGCGTAATTTTCAGTTCAGGAATTCAATCACTCAGTTCCTTGAATCAAATAAACTGCCAACAAGTCGGGCGCAACTTTATTATTTTTGGGACAAGTTAAAGATGCATGGAAAGTCAATATTCAAGTTAAAGTGGTTAGGGAAGACTAAGTGGAACCCCCTTTCACAAGTGGAACCCCCTTTCACAAGTGAAGCCCCATTTCACAAGTGCAACCCCCTTTTACAAGTGAATCCCCCTTTAGGGCAGGGATGATGCCAATTCAACACTTTGTTGCGAATACGATCAGTAGCTCCAGTACATGTAATCAATATATATAATAATATTTCATTCGTTTATGCAAGTTTGGGTTTTTATGAGGGAGGGGTGCTATTAAGAGTGGGTGAATGTCAATAATTTTTCAATTGATTGCTTCAATTACGTCCAATATTTTCTGCATAGAATGTCAGTTTCATAGACGAAGTTGCATAGAATTTTCATAAAATTTGGTGTATTTTACATTCACGAAATCAATCGTTTGTATGGGAGGGGGTAGAGGAGGTAAGGGAAATGTAAAATTTGTGATGCAGTTTTATTTCATTTCTTTTGTAAGGTGCTCGTACAAAATTTCAAGTTCGAAAGTTTTAATTTGTTGGTTAGCAGTTGATTTATTGAAATTGGTCGAAATTATACTTTTGTATGGGAGGGGGTAGAAGGGCAAATGCGATCGCAAAACTTTTGACGCAGTTCCGTTTCAACTATTTTTGTAAGTTTTTGTGCGAAATTTCAAATTGATAGCTTTTAAGTTTTAGGTGAAAATTGATTTTTTAAAAATTGTCGAAAAAATAATTTTGTATGGGAGCGGGTAGAAATTTGGAAGGGACCAGTTAATATTTTATTCTTTTACAAATTTTTTTTAAATGCATTTTGCAAATTTTCAAGTTTCTACCTTAAAATTTCATTCAAAAATTTTCAGTTTATGTGTTTTTTCATTGCACATGAAACACCTTGTGCACATTAGACCAGGGGGGTTGGTGCATAACAATTGCAGAATTTTTATTATTTTTTCTGGTATTTATAATAAATAGATATATCTACATGGAAAATTTAAACTTTGTATCTCTTACCCTTAGACCCTTTTATATGTATATCGGTTTTTAGCTTCCTAGCTGTAACCATGTTTGAGATATTTGAACTATTAGTTTTCGGTTTAAGTGCTCCCCCGCCTCCTCCTGAACTCTTACACCCCCCAAAATGAGTGTCCGCCTCAGATCCGCAACTATCTACAATCCCTCCAAAAATGAACTTTCTATCTTGAAGGGTTTGGGAGTTAATGTGCGCTGAGCGTACACACCGGCGGACGGCGTACAGACAGACGGATTTTTTTTTGCATTTTTAGGCTATTTTAGTCATGAAACGCAAAAACATAAAATTTTAGGGTAGCAAATTTTTTTTTCAATTCGATCACACTACTTTATTATTAAAATAATAAAGTAAAACTGATCAGGAATCATAACTTATATCATTTGCTCATATATCGCTTTACCACTTCAATAAACTAATCGTCGGTTCCACGCAGCAGCGAAGGACACATGCCCACTTACTATTCATTGAATGTTTCCAGCATGATTTACTCTTGCCAGCTAAGTTATATATGTACCATTAAATTAGATTAGATTAGATTTCAAGCTGGGGTATTCATGGATTTTCCACGATGAAAATGCGTCATCGCATAGAGCCTTAATTGTGACCGAATTTGAGGCCAAAAAAGCAACGAATTCCATCAATCAACCACCGAATTCACCAGACTTGACTCCGTGCGACTTTTTCCTATCCTTGAAACTGAAATCACCGCTCCGTGGAACCCGTTTCCAGTCGATCGAGAACATAAAACAAAAATCGCCGTGGACTACTGAGGTGTACCCATTCAACCAGCTGCTGTATGAAACTGATTAACCGACCGCGCTGATTTTAGGGATAATAATTAAGGACAGACTTGCTTAACACAATAAAAATTGAAACATCATTTCCCAGACTAATTTTAATTACGAATGCCTGGTACGTGCTTTTTACAATGTATGTATTTTGGAATTCCTCATCGAGTCCCGTTCTAGTGATAAAGCTTAGAATATCACGTAGAGGAATGTTAAGAGAGCTTTTTTGAATGGGTTAATGAATCCTTGTCCGAAATGAAGCAGTTTTTTCACCAGTGGTTCATATTCACAGAGAATATGCTCTGGTGTTTCCTACTCCTGATTGCACATTCTGTGGAGATTGTTCTCCTTCAGTCCAATTCTATGCAGATGTTTTTTCATTTAACAATGTCAATTAGGACACCTAATTGCAATCTAGTCCGATTTCTGTTTAATTCGAGATATTCAGAGATTCTTTTTATTGTTTTGGCATAAAAAGCTTAGTATGTTTATTCCCTGGTACCGAGTCCCAGTAAAGGACACTGTGATTTTAGCAACAGTTGGATATTAATTTTTACAGTACTGAGAGTTATACCGCAAAAGGGCAGAGGACCCGCGAAATCAGATTCGGATCCTTTCCTGAACAATGAAACAGCTTGCTCATTACCCTCAAAGCCACTGTGGTCCGAGAAATTACACTGTTTTTATTCTCTAGTTCAATTTGAACTGGAGACAGTCCTGAATACATATAGTATTGTACTATTGCATGTATTTCAGCTTGGAAAACAGTACAAAGCTCGTTCATGCTGGCATAGCATTTAAAGTACGTCCCAGTGCTAGTAGGGACGTACTCCAAATACTTTAACACATACCCCTCTTTCTGTTTTAGAACATCTGTTTACTAGATGATTGATGACTTTCTTAGATTGGTCCTATTGGATACCCAGTCTTGACGATCAGTGTGTTTTGAAACTATGTCGATGTTGCCCATTTTCAGTGATTGAACCGTCAGGTTTCTCCAACAGCCCCATTTTATTAGTGTGTCCTTTCGAAAATATTCTGAGCAATCTCGCGATAATGGTAAAATTAGTAATACACTTGCTACTTGCAGAACGATCCGGAACTTTCTGTTGGTCCTTCCAAATTTCTGATTGTATCCTGTTAGAGCTTTTTTGAATGAATCCCTTCCACCAGTTTGCTTGGCTTTTTCAAAGAGTTTCCTTGTTTTTCTAGTGAGCTTCTACCTGGCATTGGTTATGAATGTTCAACTATTACTGGTATTCAAAATTTCTAGGTTATGACTACAAATAATAGATATCATCTTTAGATATTGTGAAAAATATACTGTTCCAAATATCATTGATGTCGAAAAATTTGGTTTTGATTCGAATACTTCTTCTATCCCCTCCCATACTAATGCACAATTTTGGTAAACGCACTTAATCGATTTTTATTGAAACTAGAAAAAGTACAAACTTACATTTTTGTCAGAATTTGTCCCTTAATAATTGCAATAAATGCTAAAAAAATATGAACTTCGCTTCACTCCTTCTACCACCTCCTACAGATTTTTGTATTGGAATTTCAAGAAAAGTATTTCTCTTTCGAACATATGAGTAACAAGGCAATGTGGTTAGGATGTTGATAAGCAGATTCAAAATCATCCAAGACTTCCCACTCTCTCTGCCACCTCCCATACAAATGCCATAAATTCAGACAAAAATAGCTTAATTTCCTCGAAAATTATGAAAGCTACAAACTTTAAATGCAGCATGAAACATTTTGTATACTACGTTTGGTGTTATATGCAAAAATTACAGAGCTCCCCCCTCAGCCGTACAAATGTTACTATTCACTATTCGAAAGAATTTGAGATGAAATTTTTTTCGGTACAATAAACTCTTTCCTATTTCAACTAGAGTATCATATGATTGGGCTTTATGTCCAATCATAATTCGGATATGTTTATACTCTAGATGAAATCTGAGAGTATTATAAGTTTGCCACAAAGTTTGTAACGCCAAGAAATAAGGCTCGGAGAAAAAAATGAATGATACAGAAGTTCATATAACCACTCAAAAATCTCAAAACCGGATGTCCGTCCGTCCGTCTGTCTGTCCGTCCGTCCGTGTCCTCTCTAGCTTGAGAACGCGTTGAGCTAGAAAGTTCAAATTTTGTATACGTCGTTTTTAACAGAAAAGTAAGGTCAAGTCGTGAACGAGCCAAATCGCTCTACCCCTTCGACCCCCCACATACAACAATTTCACAATCTGACAATAAACGGATTTGCTCGAAAAGTACAAATGACATTGATCTGAAATTTGGAATGTAATACTTTTATGATGATTCCAATCTACTCTATAAAAATAATTTGTGCCTTCCCCCTCCTTCCACCACCTCCCATACAAACTGCAATTTTTCATGAAATGCTCTAAACCAATTTACTCAGTGCGTATAATAGTTATCGAGCTGAAATTGTGCACGAAATATTTATTTAAAATTATTAGTAAGACCAAAAACAATGAGACGATTAGCTGTACCCCTTCTACCCCCTCCCATACAAAATGACACAATTTCGTAATTTCACAATAAACGGATTTGCTCGAAAAATAGACATGCCATTGATCTGAAATTTGGAATATATTACTTTCATGATGAAATAAATCTGCTGTACAAAAGTTTTGTGAGTCCTCCCCTTCCTTTCACCACCTCCCACATAAACTGCACTTTTTCATTAAATGCTCTAAGCCAATTTACTCAGTGCGTATAAAATTGATTGAGCTGAAATTCTACACTAAATATTTATTTAGAATTATTAGTAAAACCGAAAAAAATTTAGACGATTAGCTTTACCCCTTCTACCCCCTCCCATACAAAATGACACAATTTAACAACTTTATAAAAAGTCGATTTTCCTGAAAAGTATGAATGCTACTGATCTGCAATTTAAAACATGTCAAAGGCATGATGATTATAGTTATTTCTGAAAAGTCATTAAAAACTCGCCCCTCCTTCTATCACCTCCCATACAAACTGCCCTACTTCACTACATCCAATACACTAATTTTCTCAGTACCTATTAAATTTTTAAATCCTAAATTTTGCATAAAACATTTTGATAGGAACCTTAGCGTCATGTGAAAAAATTAGTTCAATGTCGTCACCCCCTCTACCACTTCCCCTAAGAAATTTCTTAAGGTACAAAAATTTCTCTTTCATCTAGAGTATCGCACGATTGGGCTTTATGCCCAATCGTACTCCTGTTATGTTTATACTCTAGATGAAATCTGAGAGTATATTGTGTTTGCCTTACCGTTTGTAACGCTAAGAAATAATGCTCGCACAGAGCCGCCAAGGGTACAGAAATATTTGTTGTCGCTCAAAAACTTCGATTCCGAGTTGCTGTCTGTCCGTCTGTCCGTCTGTCCGTCTATCGTACTGAAATTTGTTGTGTGTCATTTTTAGCAAAAAAGAAACTTTAAGTTCGTGAACGGGCTACATCCCCCCACTCCTTCTACCCCCTCCCATACAAATTTCACGAAATTCCGAAATTTTCAGAAATTGATTTTTCTTTGAAAGTATTCAAGCTATCGATTTGAAATTTGGGTCAAAGTATTATGATATAGATGTCATTAATATGACTGAATATCGATCCGATCCCATCACTCCTTCTACCCCCTCCCATACAAATGCATAATTTTGAAAAATGCAGTTTTTCGATTTTCATTGAAACTAGCAAAGTTATAAAAACGAATTTTTGCCATAATTAATTTTATTATAATTCGAATCAGAATTGAAAAAATTATCAACTTCACCTCACTCCTTCTACCCCCTCATATATCATAAATATCAATAACGAGAAAAAAATGTGTTTTGATCCGTACACTCCTTCTACCCCCTCCCATACAAATGTATAATTTTTGATAAATGCATTATATCGATTTCCATTAAAACTAGAAAAAGTATAAAATTAAAATTTTGCCAAAATTTGTTTTTTAATAATTGCAATAAATGCTAAAAAAAATTATTAGCTCCTCTTCACTCCTTCTACCCCCTCCCATACAAATATCTGTATTATAAATTCAATAAAAGTATTTCTCCTTCGAATATATTAGAACTATCGAATTTGAAATTGAATCAAAGCGTGATAAGGATGATGGTAAGCAGTTTCAAAATCATCTTAAGCGCTCCACTTCCTCTGCCACCTCCCATACAAATGCCTCAATTTCAGGAAAACTATGTCGAATTGAAAATAATGGAAGCTACAAACCTTAAATTCAGCACGAAATATTTTGCATACCACATTAGGTTTCATATCCAAAAATTACAAACCTTCCTCCTCTCCTTGTACCACCTCCCATACAAAAGTCACTATTAATTATTTAAAAGAATTGGAGGTGACACATTTTCCGGTACATTGAACTCTTTCGCATTTCATCTAGAGTATCATATGATTGGGCTTTACGCCCAATCGTAATTCTTTTATGTTTTGTAATAAGTTTGAAAATTGTGATTGTTATGTTCGTTATCTATTATAGTTAAATAAATAATCCCTTCATATATAAAAGACTTTCACCTGCCCAAGTTAGATATTAAAGACTGTTTGGGAAATTCGCACAATCTTCAAATCTGTGCGTTTATTGCGAAAGGAGCCCGTGAACGTGAACTAACAATGCGAAACCAAACGAAATAAGCCGTGCGTTAAGCACTAAGAAGTAAGGAGGCCAGCAAACTCGCCAGGTAAGAAGAGATGAAGTACGTACGTACACTTAAACCGGAGGGAAATTCTTAAGACGTCTAAACAACACGATCAACAAGGTGCTCGTTCCTCGTTCGTAATAGCGATAGCGGTGAGCTCGAAGAGCGAGTGCTCGGGTCCGAACGTATGAAATCGTAGCGGTTAGCGTAGAACTGCTACCAGGCTACCAGGTGAAACACGAAAATAACTCAAGCATCTTGTGGAATATGCGGCTAAGGTGGTGTCTCTGCTCCGACTACGGATGCTGCGGAAGATTCCGATTGTGACTTGGGAGCGCGAGCGAGTCCAAGAAACGGCGCAAGACCAAAGTCAGAGGAGGCGGATAAGAACTCGACTTCGGTAAGCTGTGCACACAAACATTATCGGCTTGTTAGTCTGTAAAGAGCAAACTTGGATAGTAGACCTGTACGCGGTGGTCTTGCGCTACGAAACGACGGTGGTACTTTTGTGTAGTTTAAGCATTTCCAAGACGTTTTCGGACACGGAAAATACCTCGAATTCGTTGGGGTCCGGCCGTGGTCAAGGAGGCTCGTTGGTAAGGATGCGCGGAATTCCAAAAATGACTGACCGCATAGTATAGACCGAACAAAGTTGCTCCACATTACGAGTAGTGTGCGTGGGAAAAGTGTTTTTATAATTCGCCGTGAAAAGGCCAACTGTGAATGCGCAAACACCTCTCATTCGCGTGTGAGTACGATAATCGATTCGGGCCCATATAGTGGATTAATTAAGTGAAGTGTGACATGTTCAAGTACAGGTTCTAGTATTATTTTCAGTGGTCTACTTAAGTTTGAATTTGACGAAAATGAGTGCAGTTCAAGTTATTTTGATCGCGAAAATGCTTGCATCGCTATTTGCGTCTGCGGCAAGTATTCAATTGGGTGCGGATTCGGTGCCGCGCGTTTGCGAGCCAATTCGAATCGAATTGTGTCGCGGAATCGGTTACAACGAGACATCGATGCCCAATTTGGTGGGCAATGAGCTGCAGGCCGATGCGGATTTCACCTTGCAAACATTTTCGCCACTCATCCAGTACGGATGCAGTGCCCAATTGCATTTTTTCCTGTGCTCGGCATATGTCCCGATGTGCACGACTAAGGTACCAGTCCCAATCGGACCGTGTCGCGGACTTTGCGAGACGGTTCGCGAACGCTGCCATCCCGTGCTCCAAGGATTCGGGTTTCCGTGGCCAACTGCCTTGGATTGTAATCGATTCCCGAAGGAGAATAATCACGAGCATATGTGCATGGAAGGACCTGGCGAGCCGGGCGGAACTTCGATTGGAGCGGGCAGTCTAACACCACCAATATCGAAAATAACATCTACATATCAGCCCAGCTGCCAAGGTTTAACGAAATCCCATTTGTACGTCCGGTTGAATCGATCTGGACGTTGCGCACCGCTTTGCGAGGCAGACATACTTTTCGATCAACACGAAAAACACATTGCCGAGATCTGGGTTACAGCGTGGAGCTATGCCGCTCTGGGTACTGCAGTTATTGCAACGTTCTGCTTAATATTCTCGGATACCAAGTGGGATAAGATCCTTATGCCACTAGTTACTTGCCATATTTTGGTTGCAGTGGGATGGACAGTTCGTTTCGTTGCCGGCAGAAATACAACTGCATGTGGATATGATCCTCAAATACCTGGTGTTTCGTTATTGCTGGTCGATGGACTGTCGAATGCTCCTTGTGCAGCTACTTTTTTGCTGCGATACTATTTTGGAATGTCCGCTTCAGTATGGTGAGTTTAATTATTCATTCTCAATCATATTCTTAGCTTTTCGTAAAAATATTGACATTAATTAATTAATCTAATCGATCATCTAAGAACAACAGTGAAAACATTAGAGCTCAGACGAAAGAATAGATTTTCTCGGAAGATATCAAATCTAATGAAAATGGATTGGTCCCATCAATTTACGAAAATATTGTCCAAATTTATTGTTTGTTATTAAACTTTTTGCTTGTAAGAGTTGGAATCGCCCCCCAAACGAAAGAGGAGAATTTCATTAATGGGCTCAATGACTTACACATTTTGCCATGTGCGAGTACATGTGAGCAGGTTTGTTACATACCTCTAAGTAGCTTAGCGATCAGTTAATTTGCTATGCATGATTTCAGTGATGATATTTTCGCCTTCAAAGCGTTAAGATGAATGAATAAAATTCATTCATACTGTTGGCTTTTATATACCATATAATTTTGTAATGTTCACAAGATTTTCCTCCGGTTTAAGTTGGTATAAAAACTGATTTGAACTGCAAAGAAATGAAGCAAACCTGGAAACGAATAGATATAAAATAAAATTCAACTTCCATATACAAGTGTGTATCAATTTAGATTCAAATGAAGCATTTAGCATATTACTTTTGAGTACGAAAAAGCGTGTATAGGTAGGTAATCGACGAAAAACGTGTACTAGTAAGTAAAATAAGTGAAAACCGATAGACAATTACACTAGAATTTCGATTTTTTTTTAATAATTAAACCGAATAAAACATACGTTATTACAAAAACACTGCGCCGCCAATGGTAGGCTAACCAGACAGCTGCCTGCAGCGCTAAAGCCCAGGGCGCCATTTTCGGCAATATGTGGTGATATATTACAAAATTAGAAAAGAAATAATTCAAATATTTTCTATTTTTCAACAAAAGACTGCGAACTGATTTTATTTCGTCTCGGGTGGTAATATTTGCCTAGTGGTGGCCATATTGATATCCAGGCGTGAGCCATTTTTCGTATATAAATTATTTGTTTCGATAATTTTGATATTATTACGTGTGTACTATATGATGCATTTAATCAATCAATCAAATTCCTGTTAAGACTCTCTATAGGGGTATAGGACAGAAACAATTCTCTTCCACAAGGCGCGATCCTGAGCATCAGCCTTTGGCTGTTGGCAGGACTTGTTTATTCCTCTTATAGGATGCATTCCTGGTTGAAAATGATTTCTAAAATATTATGTCGTTCTGAAAAGCCAAATAGAGCGTTCAATACTAGAAGCAAATATAAGTTTTCAGTCGAAATTTCATCATTCAGAACGATACAAATTTGAAATTTAACACCTCTCATACTACGATTATAGTACAACATTGAATTCTTCTGGCAGATTAAAAAAGTAACTTGCATCCAAAATTCGGAGAAGGTCATTGTGTTGAGTGATGTTCCTTCCCTTTCCTATGGATTATGTCGTAGTCGTACTGTTGCAAACGGACCGCCCACATGGCTAACCTTCCACTGGGGTCCTTCAGGTTGTTAAGCCAGACCAACGAGTGATGACTGTAAAACAGGACCTCTCTAGATACGGACATAACTTTCCCACCGCCCAGATTACTGTCAGACACTCTCTCTCCGTGGTGAAGTAGTTTCTTTCTTGTTTCGACAGTGATCTGCTCAAATACGCGATTGCTTTTTCTCCCTCCGGGAATTCTTGGGAGAAGACCGCTCTTATTCCGAAACCGGAAGCGTCTGTATGGACTAGGAAAGGAATCATAAAATCCGGACACGCTAGGATTGGTGCTTTCGCCAGTAGTGATTTAATTTGATTAAATGACTTATCGCATTTCGAGTCCCAGTTGAATTTTCTGTGTTTTCTTAACAAGTCCGTGAGCGGTGAAATTGCTGTGGCAAAATTAGGTACGAAACGCCGGTACCAGAATATCATACCAATGAAACGTCTGACCTCCGTCACCGTATTCGGTTTGGGCATCTCAATCATACTTTTCAGCTTATCCGGGTCGACTTGGAGCCCCTTTTGATTAACCACATAACCTAAGTACTTGAGTTCCGCCCTACAGAACTTACATTTTTCCCGATTTAATACGAGCGCGGCGTCTGTAAGTCTTCGTAATACTTCACTTAGTACTTCGAGGTGTTTTTCGACGTGACGATCACGATGACGATGTCGTCTAAATATACGGATACGTAGGAATTGAATGCCGCTGTCGATAAATCGTTGCCAAATCGCAGGTGAATTGTGTAAACCGAAAGGCATCCGTATGAACTGAAACAAACCCCGATTTGGTACCGTGAACGCCGTATATTTCTTGGATGCGTCCTCCATCGGCACTTGTCAATATGCTGATTTGATATCCAAAGACGTGAGGTATCTAGCATCCCGTAGGCGGTCGAGTGTTGCCGATATGTATGGGAGCGGATACGAGTCACGTTCTGTCACCCTATTCAATCGCCGGTAGTCAACAGAGAATCGATATTTCCCGTCTTTCTTCTTTACTAATAAGATTGGGGAAGACCGCGGACTTGACGATGGTTCAACTACTCCTTCCGTTAGCATTTCGTCTAATTTTACATCGATGTGCCGTTGCATTGCTGGTGAAACTGGATAGTAGCGTTGTTTAATGGGATCTGATTGCGTCAATATTCTATGCTCCACTAAGTGTGTCCGGTCCAGTTTCCCATTGTAATCCTTAAACGTTGCTTCGATTAGGTCGTTTAGTTGATCTTCTTGTTCCGGACCTAACTCATGTCTCGAGTGTATGGCCCCCAAGTCTGGATTTCTGTTGGAGCTGCTTAATGTAACTTTCCCTTTAGTTACGTTGAGATTAACCCCAAAGCTTTGCCAGAAGTCCACCCCCAGGATCACTTCATGGGTGATTTCCTCGATTATCAGATGGGATATGGTTTTGATGGCCCCACCTAGCGAAAAAAGTACAAGCAACTCCCCAGTCACCTTCACCTCTGCCCCATTCGCCAGTGTCGCTCTTCCGCACGTTGATAATTTTGTTTGCGCTCCAACCCTTTGTAGCGCAGACCAGCTTAGGCCAACGATAAGGGTTCTGGTAGCTCTCGAGTCCAATAATCCCGCCAATTTAATGTCTTCTATTCCTATCTCTAAGTACGGCCGAGGGTCATTGCACTTCTTCATTAGGGCTACGTCTTTTTCCCCATCATGATGGTGATCACCTCCGAAGTTCCACCTTCCTCCCTTATACTTGTTGACGATCCGTCGTTGAGGCACGGTACTCAATCTATCGTCGATTATTGAGCCCGTGGTCCGTTTCCCGAACAGTTCCCACAGCGCGCTCGTCTGCCACAGCCGTAACAATTCACGGGCTCTGGGCAGTTGTTGGCCAAATGCCCTATCTTTCGGCACCTGAAATAACGCATGTTTCCTCTTTCCCCGTCTCCATTGCGTTGTGCATCCATCGTATTTACTTTTGGTCGTTTCTGGTCTTGGTTTAACTCTACACGTTCGACCTGCCCTGATAGACTGACGTAGGCGAGATCGGGTTCTAATAGG